>CM035164.1:5186242-8027954 GCA_020205615.1 Panax quinquefolius
CAAGACATCATAAAATTGAGCACATGATAATTGTGCGTCAGATTCTCACCAATTCCCATGGTGAAATGATGATTGGGATTTTTTTAATTGCTAGTTGGCTATTAAATTCTTTAGCCACATTATAGAACTCAAAAATGATTTTTATTTTATTATTATTATTATTAGCCACCAGGATGATCGTCCAAGAATTTTGTTACGTTTTAAGCCTGTTTAATCAAATTAAAGTGGAACGTGTAATTAATTAATTATAATTAGTTCAAAAATGTCTAAACCAAAAGGAATTAATTAATTACTGGAGAATATATATTAGGTAGCCGTGGTAGTACCTTTTCTAACGAGCCCTTTTTAATTTACTCTGTGGTGAAACAAATCAGTCTTTTGTTTATAGAATATTATGTATGTATGTATGTATTATTATTATTTTATTATTATTGGTATTAGTACTATTTTTTTTTTATCAATATTATTACTATTTTATTTTATTATTGTTATTATTATTAGTAGTACTATTATTATTATGACTATTATTACTATTATTATTATTATCACAAGATTTAGGTCATCCATGCTAGTCTTTTTCTCAGATTTCAAGCGTCGCTGAAACCCCATATATCGGAATGACTGTTATTCTAATGGCACCTAAGAGACCATGGTCAAGCATCTGAGAATGCAAAATTATGGACATGTAATAAAGATTTACATTCAGTCTGGCATGTACTTGCAATTCGATATTTCTATGAAACAAATGGGTAACAAAATGAAAAACATAAAATAAATTCTAATTTACATGTAGTAAACCGTATGTTGTTATCCTTCTGTTCTTCAGGTGGAATGCCCCCCTAAATAAGTATTGCCGGTAAAAAAAGAACAAAATTAATGGTGTTACAACCTAGGAGGAGCATAGGTCATAGGAATAATCGGAGTTATGTTGGCTCCAAGTATGAAGGCAATTAAGAGTTTGAGAGATTCTTCCCTCTTAAAAAGTAAACCACAGTACTAAAACAATACCTTAACAAAGATTTTAAGTAAAAGCCTTGCCACAAGAATATATAAGAGACCAACAAAATATCATAGGAACTGCATCCATCACAAAAGTTGGGATCATATTTGAATTGTAGTAATTGGTGTATGCTTCAAAAGGATTATTAGTTGATACATTTCTTATCCGAGATTATAAAGTTGGTTCTTGATCCATTTGTGAGAAATGAGCCCTGTTGGGGAATTCGGCATGACTGCTAGTAAATTTGAGAAGAAATAGCAAGTAATGTGCTTGTAGCAGCCTAATCAATCTTGGATGGGCATTGGGAATTTTCAGAACCTTTCGCGATCAAAACCTCCACATCTAATTCATTACAAGTGGAACTAGGGGGTCATCAGGAGATTTGTCGATTAAATTCTGAGTTTTGAGAGCACTCTTAGTTGTTTTCTGCTGCTGATCAAACATCAGCTTTAGCTGCTTCCCTTGTTCTTCAATTCTCAACTACAGATTTCTTTGACTCTGATAAAACAAAATGCACACATGTCTTATTAGTCAAATCTTGATTTTGAAAAAGAAAAATAAAGACAACGAGTAGAGGAATAAAATTGTACTTTCCCAATTTCTTTGTTAGTAGCAGCATTTTGGCTCTTGAACAACTAAACAAATTACGTGTGCCTCATTTTAATTAAGACCATGAGACACTGGACTTTGTTTTTGTTTTACCTCTATTTTGTTATATTGTTTTTACTCAAACTAACTTTAGGTATGTTGAATTTATACCTCTAATTGGTCATGAAGACGCCTCTGGACGTCTAGCTGCAGTTGCAGTGCCTCCCTCAATTGCATGCCACTGTGCAACATATAGTATTTATGTGAGGTGAGGTGAGGTGAGGTGAAGAGGTGAATGAAATTCTATGAGTAAAGCCAGCAAGAAGAATCACAAGATTTACGTCTTAGTGTTTATCTGTTCTACATCATTCATGCTAGTCCGTTTCTCAGATTTTCCTGCAATAAATGAACAAAATAAAACTTCAGACTATAGTAATGATTCTTGAGGAAACCAGGTATAATACATCTCAATTTTTTTTTTTGATGGTGCCTCAAAAAGTTAAGCATCTGAATGAGGATACAAAATAATAGTATTTCTTCATATAAAATTTACCTTTTGCAGAATCTGGCATGTACTTTGCAATTCGATAGTGCTATAATGGAGAGCGTAACATTAGTTCTACTTTCGATATAGAGAACATCAAATAGGGGTCAAACAACAAAGTTCTTTGGATAAAATTAGTACCTTCAAATGGCTTTTGACATGACAGATAGTCAACACCTCAGAGTCCATCAGCCTTAGTATTGCCCTTTGATGTTGCCTCTAATATTGATGAACAAAGAAACAACCAATAAATAATAGCTCTTTCTTCAAATTGATACAAAGATTAATAACTTATTATCAAATGGGATTCCATACTTTCAGCACCACCAAGGTGATTTACACACTCAACGAACCGATCATGAAGATCTTGAGTCCATCTAATTCGCGTTTTACCAGAAGTTCCTGTAGGATAAATTTCTTTCTTCAACTTTTCCCAAATTTCAGGGCCTCTAGGGTGCTGTTTAACATACTTCCTTATGAATATTTCATCTGAGCATGAAAGAATAGTCCGTAAACCAAACTTGGGATCCACTGTTCCTTGACCTATGAGCCAATTATACATTGAAAATCTAAGGTTGGCTCTCTGAATTGTATAGCATATATATTTTGGGAACGCTACTAAATAAGACATGGGATAACCCAAACCATTTACAAGAAAATCTATCCTCATTTCAATCACATCCTTTGACAGATTAAGAATTTGAGGAACTGCTTTAAGCATTTGTAGTACATCCTTGCGGTCTAAACCAGTATCCACTAAACAATCAAATCTCTCCTGATGTTCCCATGTTTTGCCGTGCAAAAACTTCACAGCTTTACTCAGTTCCTTTGAGTTCTTGACAAATCCCAAATCCAACAAGAATTTATTTTTCTCAGTCAGTGTACTATTTTCTACTTTCAATGGTATAACTCTCGATCCAAGAAACCAATTCTTCAGTTCTTGTGGGTCTTTGACGATAATTTCACAAAGCCTCTTTTTACCAGTATTCAAGCGACTTAGTAAGGTGCTAACCTTCTTTAAGGAACATGAACCAAGCAATACAGGTTGTGAACGCACAATTCTCCCAATCTCTGGGAGATCCATCTCGAGCTCAATAAGAAACTGATAGCACCGTCTCAAATTCCATACATATTTCTCAACTTGGTATTGTGGGAACTGCAGAAACATAGAAATTATCTGACTCACTGTGGCTCCAAATTTCAGCAGGAACCCAATTAGAGAAATGGTTGTACTTCCTGAGTGCTCAAAAAGAAGTCCTGGGTGCTGACAGATTAATCCTCTTAATTGCTCGTTACTGCAACCCATTTTACTTAATAAGCACAACAGCTCAAGCATACGGCTCCAGTTGTAAGAATCTGCCTCCAACAAATGCCCCCAAATCCAACCATCCTCAATCCCAAAAGTTTTCGACATTTCTAAAATCTTAAAGAAGTCCCTATTAACATTTCCCGTCAAAAGACAAGGGCTTGAAGCAACAACCTTAATTACACTATATTGATCCAACCCCATTTCTTCTAAAGATCTGAGCCTTGATTGCAAAATCCCATAATCATATCGAAAAACCTCCATCGCTTCCATGTAAATCTTCCCTATCCTATTCCTTGGAATACCATAATTACATAAAACATAATAATTGTCTAGCAACAATTTATCATCATTAAGGAAAATTAGGTTGTGTGGCAGGAGTGAAGAGTACTGGCTAGGAATCAAACCCAAGCTCTCAAAAAATGGTTCAAATTCATTAATGGGGTGGTAACGCAAATACCGGCTAATAGACTCTCTAATATTCTCCTCAGTCTCAAACTTTTTCAATAACTTTTCAAGAAATCGTGGTGAATTCAGACTCATATTTTCTGCATCCGTAAATTGTAAATTTCTAGTGGAGTGAAGGTATTCTAATAAAGCAACCTGAGCTTGTTTCCTGTTGGCACGAGACACTGTAGTTGATATATCATCCACAATTTCACCATTTTCATATTTAAGAATTCTTTTCCTACCATAGAATCTAGGGTTTTGAGCAATGTGACATGGCCCAATTGCCCAAAGAGTGGTCTTTGATGAGCCAAGGTTGTTCTCCATTAAATTTAAACAAACCCATTTGAGAACATATGGTAATTTACGTTTCAGCAAATGGGTCATCACCAGCTAGATTAAATATGCAGAGTATTGATAAATAGAGGACTAAAGGGAACAAAGTTCTGAGCTTTATACATATACTTGTTATATTGAGAAGCTCCTTAGTTGAGTTGTTACCTTCAATTCTGATGGGGTTTAAGCTTTGGTACCCGAAGAAGAAGCTCTTGCGCTCCAACTGTTGATTTTCTTCGGTAATGGCTGCTTCAAGAGCTGGGCCCGATTTCTGTAAAAGAGGTACACAAAAAGAATAAATTATTGGTAGCCAAGACGCCTCCTTCCCAAAATATTATTTCACCTTTTTAAATATTTTTATATTTATATTTCAAAATTAAGATTTGTAGTTGACTTCAAATTTATATTGTAGAAAACATATTCATTAATAACCTTCAACACGTTTTAAATAAAGATGAGACAAAAAAACTCTTATTAATAATTAGTAAGAATAATCATCCCCTATTAAAATGGTCTTATTTTGAAGTAGGAAATGCATTTAGCGTAATAATGCTAGTATAGTTGGAGATATTCTCTTCGTCTTCAAAAGAATAAAAAAGTTAATTTACATATTAAAAAATAAAAGTAGAAGAAAGAGAGTAAAAAGTTCTAAATTTATCTCTTTTAGTCTCTACAAGATTATATAAAGTGATGAATATTTTTATTTTTTTATATTAATGAACCTCAATAAGTGATATATTTATCTTTTCAATTTTTTGTATTTTATCTCGTCCTTTTGAAATAATTTTTTTTTTTTAATTAATATTTTTAATCATAATTTTGAGTGCGGAGTGAGTAATAAATATGAGCCTATATTGGAACAAGAATATAAGACCAACACAACAATATACCATTGGACTTGCAACGCCAAAGTTGGGATTATATTTGAATTAATTGGTGTTCTGTTTATGAGTGCACTCAATTTGACAACATAAAAATACACTTGACAAGTTTTTCTCAAAATGATACAGATACATTTTTTTCTCTTTATTTATTATATATGTGACCACATAAATTTGGTTCTTGATTCAGTTGTGTGAAATGAGCTCTGTTTAGAAATCCTCATCAATTCTGGAAAAAACCTGCACATCTTCAAGATTAGTGGTTTTCGGATCATCCCGAGATTTGTACTTGAATTAGGAGTTTCAATAACACTCTAATTTGTTCTTTGTTGCTGGTCAAACATCAATTTCAGTTTCATCCCATGTTCTTCAATTCAAAACTACAGATTTCGTTTATTCTGATTCAACAAAATGCACACAAATTTTGTGGCCATATTAGTCAAATTATATGAATAAAATGTTCTTCTCCTGGAGTGACATTTGATTTCGTCTCATTCGCGATTTCTTGATTAATAGAAAGCATATATTTAGGTTCTTGAAGAAATTTTACTTTGAATCATTTTAATTAAGACTGTCAGATACTTTACCGATGCACATTACGCCTACAACAACTACACACATCTGAATGAACCCTCACCGCATCTATCTCAGGGACCCTCCGCGATATAGCGTGTAGGACGTAGAATTGCTTCAAACCGTCCACTGTGGGTGGGAATCGAACCCAAGCATTGAGCGATAAAATTCGACCCACTAACCACTAGACCAACAAATGGTTGGCAATAATGTTGTTGGGCCATGATATTTTATGTAGTGGGCCGGACTGTTTGGGCCGACTCATTGGGTTATCTCTAGGAACAATTACATATTATAGTACATTTATGAAAGTAATTACAAAAATCATACACTAATAAAATAATTACAAAAATATGACATTTCATCATATATATTTGCAGTACTAATATAATTAAGAGTCCTTAATTTAAGGTATAAATATTAATGGGGCTGACATGGCAAAAAGTTGTTTTTTTTAATCGCGTAATAACCGCCTATCATTTGTACGGGACTCTACAGTTACCAAACCCTTTTGCACATGCTGAAACCCTTGTTCTCTCCTCTGTCGCGACTAAACGTAATCGGAGTTAAAAACTCTTGTTTCTGGTGATTGTTGTTCATCTGTGTTCGTGTGTTCTTCATCTTATCATATTTATTTAGTTGTTCGACATACTCGTTGAGTTGTTCGTCATTGTCGTTGTTACTCGTTACTCGTCTGGTTCATTGTCGTTGTCGTTGTTACTCGTCTGGTTCATTGTCGTTGTTACTCGTTATTCTTCTCCATTGATCGACTCTGGTGTTTATTATTTCTTCAAGTGAGTATTTTCTTAATAAGTTTAATGTATTATATATTAAAGTAGTTTACTAACAGAATGGAGTATTCATTGTTTTGGTTTGTGTTGTTTTTATGTTTTGTATAGAATGGTTGATACAAGGAATGATACAAGTAAGAAGGATGGAAAGAGGAAAAAGATCGTGGAGGGTGATTCTGTTAAGAACTTGAAGAAGTTTGTTGTGGAGAGCAATGGTAAGGGAAAGGGGAAGGAAAAGGGGAAGGATGTAGGTAATAAATCGAGTAAGAATGAGAGTAGTTTGGTGATACATAGTGATATCAAACATTTCGAAGTGCAATTAGATTCTGATTTTGATGTCTCTATTAAGAATGAAGCTCAATTGCTTATCCAGAAGATAATTCCAACTCAACGAATTTTAAAGGTGTGTTAATTTAAATATTGTTATTGTTTCTTCGTATAATGCTTAATTGGTTTCTTGTATAATGCTTAATTGGTTAATGATAATATTAATGATTAATGCTTGGTAACCCATGATGAGTAGTTAATCGTTGACAATAACCACCATGATATATGAAGGTAACCAAAACTGACTTGGGTACTGTCTTATGATGTCTTGGTTACTGTCTTATGAGTGTCTTGGTTACTGTCTAATGATGTCTTGGTTACTGTCTTATGATGTCTTGGTTACTGTCTTATGATGTTTTGGTTACTGTCTAATGATGTCTTGGTTACTGTATTATGTGTGTCTTGGTTACTGTCTAATGATGTCTTGGTTACTGTCTTATAATGTCTTGGTTACTGTCTAATGATGTCTTGGTTACTGTCTAACCAATATATTGTCTAAAGTTGTATTGGTTACTGTGCAACATTGTATTGGTTATTGTATAATCTTTGAATGGGTTCTTGATTAATCTTTGTTTTGGTTCTCGCATAATATTTTCGACTAATGATTGGTAACGATGTATTAAAGAATAAAGATGTATTACATGAAGGTAACCAAGATAGCATTAATAAGTAACCAATTTATATTGATTACCTTCTCGACATCTTTGTCGCTTTTGTATAATGTTGTCTTCGTTCTTCGCTCTAATGATTTATTCGTTCTTTGTCTAACTATTATATTGTGTAATGTTGTCTTGGTTCTTTGTATTATGTGTGTCTTAGTTCTTTGTTTAATGATGTCTTGGTTACTGTCTTATGATGTCTTGGTTACTGTCTAATGATGTTTTGGTTACTGTCTAACCAATATATTGTCTAAAGTCGTATTAGTTCTTGTATAATCTTTGAATGGGTTCTTGACTAATCTTTGTTTTGGTTATTGCATAATATTTTTGACTAATGATTGGTAAGCACATGGTTGGTAACCAATGTATTAGACAGTAACCAGCATGTTGCATGAAGGTAACCAAGACAACATTAATAAGTAACCAGTTTACATTGGTTACCTTTTTGCAACATGTTGTTTACTGTATAATGCTGTCTTGGTTACTGTCTAATGATTTATTGGTTGCTGTCTAACTATTATATTGTGTAATGATGTCTTGTTCTCGTCTAATCTTTGGATTGGTTATTGATTAACGATGTTTTGTTTAATGACTAAAGTTATATTGGTTATTATATTGGTTACTTGTCTATGTTGTTTTGGTTACTATCATATGATTGGTTGGTTAACTTTGTAAATATGATTTTGTTTACTTGCAGTTATGGGATCTTTATTACGAGGAATGCAATGTAAAAATTCAATTTAAAAGTGATATATTGGTGCGACGTGAAGTCCCCAAAGATCATTGCAAATAAATTGAATAAGAGTCAGCTGGATATATTTAAGGCAACATGTTTTGGGAATTTTCTTGAGTTTGGTGAGCACCAAATGTATTCCCAGATTATTCACCACGCTTTTGTGAGGGAGGTTCACCAGAGGGATGACGGTGAAATGTGGTTTTTGTTCGGAGAGAAAAGGGTCAGGTTCGGTTTGCCTGAGTTTTGTATGATATCTGGGTTGAGATGGAAAGGTGATGATGATATAACTCCATATAAAGGTATGGAGAATATGCTTATTGGTAAGTTTTTGGTGATTTAAGTCGTGACACGTAGTAGTATAGGTAGGATATATAGGAAGGCGTTTTTGATGATGATGACGAGGCTATTAAGATGTCTATGATATTTTTGGTCTTTAATTTCATTATGTGCACATTTTCGAAAATTACGTTGATGGGGCAATGGTAATTTTTTTTTGTGTTACTGGCGATGTTAGTAGTTTTCCTTGGGGAAAGTTGCTTTTGAGATGACAAAGTACTCTTTGTCTAATGCTTTGAAAGGCGTTATAGGAAAGGAAAGAATGGTGTTTCAACATACAATTTTTACATGGATCATTACACCAAATCGTATAAGTTGAATGGGCTTCAGTATGTATTCCAAGTTTTATGTTTGAAACTATTGAGACATTCAAAAGTCGGGGTATATATGAATGACGAGCATCCGTCGGATGTCCGTTTATTGAGATAGAAGGAGTTAATGAAGCCGCTTTTAAATGACAAGTTGAATGAATTAGTTTTTTGTTAGAGACGGTATGTTGTTTTACCTTTAGTTATATACTTGATAAATGAAAATATTATGTGAAGTTTACTATCAACAAAGTAGTTAGTTACCTTTATATACACGTTTGATTCTTGATTATTTTATATGCATGTTAATAATAACAATGTTTTTGGTTACTTGAATATTCAAATCTGTTCTTCGATTAGATTACATTGAGTTACTAATAACATTGTTGTTGGTTACCCTGAATATGAACATTTGGTTACATTTATACATTTAGTTGGTTACTACTTATTATACATTTGATTACCTGTATATATATATTTGGTTATTGATTATGTTTTATGATTCTTTATTTACTATTTATTTCAATGTAATTGTACATTGTTTGTTAGATGATATACTAAAGTATACTTATTATTTTTTAGCTGAAGATAAACAGTTTGATTCCCACGGCCGAGGAGAAGGATCAGCTTGATTTGGGCGATTTTCACTTTTTTAATGGGAAGGATGGTGACAAGAAAATAGACAAAAAAGTGAAGGCCGACAACATTGGTGTTGATATATCTGTTGTAAAAGAGGCGATTGATGTACTGGCCTAAGTCAGTTGAGAAGAAAGTGTCCGAATCAAGAAAGAAGTTTCGAATTGAAGAAAGAATTTGGAAAGTTCTTGAACTCGATATTAAAGATGAAATGCAGACTTTTACATGTCCAGATTATGCTTGGGGACCTTAGGTCCATTATTAGAGATGAGTTACGTCTTTATCAAAGACGTGGGGACAAAAAGCTTGATGGTGATTCGATGATGACGATTCGACAATCTTTGGTGATGATGATGATGATGATGATGATGAAGGTGATGAAGGTTATAAAGGCGGTGAAGGTGATGAAGGCTGATGATGCTCTTTCTTGATAGCGTTAGCGATGGTGGATCTTGATGTCATGGTGGAGGAGGTCCATGTTGATGAGGATGTTGATTATGGTTCAAAAGTGAATAAGAATAATGATGGTGATGATGTGTTGGATGAAGTTGAGAAGAAGGGTAGGAATGAAATTGAATTGGGTAATAAAGTTGGTGATGATGTGTTAATATTCATGGAGAAGAATGATGTGAATGTAATTGAGATTGCTAATGAAGTTGAACGTGTTGTTATGGTTGAAGAACCGATAAAAAAAATAATGATGATGAAGAAGATGTCAAGGTTAGACATATTTGTTTGTTTTGTTATGTGATATATGTTGTAAGACCCCAACTTATTATTAATGAAATTTAATTTTCTCTATTTATTATTTTGAAATAGTAAGGGTTGATTTGATTATGGGTAAAATACGCAAATATTTCAAAATAAGCAAGTGGTTGTAAAATATTCATTATCGTTGGGGAATATTCGTTTGGTCGAGGAATATTAAATGCTTGGGAATATTAGATGCGACGGTAGCGACCGTGTGTGAGCCCCATAACTGAAAAGCGATTGGAGGAAGAAAACGACAAGAATAAGTTGTTTAAAAATAACTTGGCGTAGTTATTCAAGTTATTATCTTGTTAAAATACTAAATGGTTTAAAACACAAGAATATTACCGGTATTGCACCAATTATTGATTCTTACGTAAGAAGGCACTACTCAATAATGATTACAAGAATTCTTCGCTCAAAGATTTTATCGATTTAATAATTCTTTGCGTTGATATTTTATATCATTGTTGTTTCAATAATTGTCATTATTACAAGATTTTTTATTATCGAAGCAATAATTCATATTATCCGAATAATATTATTAGATAACATTATTGGCAATGTCTAGAAAGTTACATCTAAGGAGAGGTTTGGTCACCTAATCATGCGGCCAATAAGGAGAAATTCTTATGGAAAGTCCCCTCTTTCTTTGGGAAACGACACGGTTGCACAAGATCTGTGATTCTGTAATATTATTTGTGAATAATCAATTATTGATTTATATAATGAGGAAAATATTAATTTTATGTGGATATAGATGGAGAAAATTTTTAATGTGACAATTGTTGAAAATTAATATTTTATCTTTTTTCGATAAAATAATTCATTTAAATATATTATTTTAATAATATATTAACGGTGATATTTTATAATGAATGTGGGATATATGAGTATATGAGGAGGAAGAGTATTTTTGTGGCATTAAATGTTTAACACATATTTTGTGTGTTGGTGGACACAATTATCGAATAGAAATTTGATTATAACTTTATAAAATCGCCTTCGTTTGTGGATTTCGATCAATTTTTGTTTGGAATTTGGAAAAACTTTCTTCCGCAAAGTTTTAGAGAATTGAATTTCCTATAAAAAATCGCGAGATTCAATTTTCCGATAAAAGGCTATTTATTATGAATTATTGAAGTTCAAGTTCAAATAATTGATTTTGGAAGTTTTAAATATTTATATTCACAAAAACGTTTTTTCAATGTGTGGGCCTCATTTTGCATGTGTGCAATTTTGAATTCTAAATTCAAAGTGTGCGTAGGAATGGTTAATATAAATAATAATATTATATTAAATTTTCTACTTTGGTGTTTCTAAGTATTTTCCTATAAATAGGTGCTTAGGTTAGAATTAAAAATCACACAAGAAATTGAAGTTTTCTTTCTCTATATTATCGAGCTTATTCTTGTGAGTATTTTGAGTATACTTTGAGTATTGTTATATACTTGCAAGTTCAAGTTATAACTTATATCCATTATTCCGGTTAAATAATCGTCTTTTCGAGGTAAGAGATGTTATTTTTTTCAGTAATGATATTATTTCTTCAATATCATTATGTCAAATATTGATCGAAGTTTTATCAAGTTTGGAACTTTTGTGTTTGCAGTGACGCCCCCAAAATTAGGTATACGCCACCCATCTTGGGTCGCCACTTACATGGTACATAAATTCAAATACAACTTACTAATATAATCATGCGTGTACAATAATCGACATAAAGCGTGAGTTTGAATACAAATATTGTCTACTAGATATTATACAAACTCAAAAGGAGTCCTCATTACAACTATTATCACACTATTTCACGTAATAGTGAGTACTACTAATGCTATCCTCGGACCATTACTTCGCTCCCAGACTCGTCGTCCCAACTAGGTTCTCATTTCAAGAAGAAACGGTGAAAGAAAGGGTGAGCTCAACTAGCCCAAGAAGAAATATTAGGACTAAGATAATGCGAATAAATTATCATTAGCCCTTCAACAAATGTTAAACCGATAAAATACAATAGATAAACCGGTTTAATCTGCAATTGAATAAAGAATCCATTAAAAGAGTCAAGTAGAGAATAAAGTCTACTATCTTTTAGGTTTTAAAAGGTTTTCATCAATTTTTATCGGCGAGACTCGATTTTTAATAATAAACCACCACATCTAATCATCCCCTGTACTACTGGCCAAGGATTTTCATCAAATTATCAATGGTCATGACTATACCGAATCACCCCGGTCATAATCATACCAAAAACTATCCATCACCGCATTACATGTGCCACCGAGGACTTTTGTCACATCATTTATATCAAGTCATGATTATACCGAATGATGATCGGTCATAATCATACTAAGTTCATCTATGCACGTAAGCCAAAGATAACATAATATAACATGAGGATGATGACAATGACATAGTAATTCAATAAAACAAGTTCAAGAATTATTTAATCCATGAATTATTAACGCCCAAATTGTCAACACGATCTTTGTTTCAGAGAGTAAAATTCAATAATGATCGGAAGAATATTTCCATGAAAGATATCTTTGGATGAAACGCAAATATCAAGGATATTCTACTAATTTCATGGAGTATAGAAGTCAAAGTTTTAACCATTTGGGTATAATAAAGAATGGAATAACAAAAGAAATCACCATGCATGCAGATTGACAGACAAAGTTATTCCAACAGAATAATAATAACGAACCGAGTCGGGTGAAATTCACGCGACATGGATGTTCCAATGTAATAATAAAGATGGAACTGGATCGGTGTAAAACACATGATAGGATATTCCAATGAGAATGATAAAGATTTTAACCAGTCGATGTAAAACACATGCAGCAGGATGTTCCAACAGAATAATAAAATCGGAACCGTGTCGGTGTAAAACACATGCATGTGATGTTCCAGCGTAATAATAGAAGAATGTCACCAAGTATAGGTAAATAAGCCAGATATGAGTTATTCCAATGTAATAATAAAGAATGGAATAACATAAGGATTTCACCAAGTATAGGGTACGCAGATACGAGGTTATGTATAGGGTATGCCACTTTTACAAAAGTTATTCCAATGAATGATAATGAATGGAATAATGTAAGTTCTCTTCAAGAAGAAAGAATAACACCCCTCACCGTAAAAAAAAGCTGAATATAGAAGTAGTGAAGTAGCGAGAATACTCTTCTTCTTTCTATAACTTTCTCTCTATAGCTTCTCTCTATAATTTCTCTCTCTAGAGTTTCAATGAATTCGTAAGAAAATAATGAAGGAATGAGCTTCTATTTATAGGAAAATGGAATGCATAAGAACTAATCCATGAAGCGGTCAGTATTGATTTACTTTAATCGACGGTCCATATTTAAAGAAAAATCTTTTAAATAAAATATAATATATTCTATTTATATAAAAACATTTTTTACTATGCAAACACTACGCGATACTACGCAAAAACACTATGCAACACTATGCATAATAAAATATAATATATTCTATTTATAGAATAACTTTAATAAAGTATTCTATTTTATATAAAAGATGTTTCGCTTTTATTACGTTAATAATACTGAATAAAACAAAACGTCATTATCGCATTATAATAATTCATATTATTAATCGACAATAATGGAATCAAATGAGTGACTTCTCACATAAAGATCAATAATCAATACCGTAATGCTTACTATGCAACCACACTTATTATCGTACTTTTTACTACGAGAGTAGTTCAACAAGAACTACGGTAAAACTTCCGCCGTTATTTCAATAAAATATTTTTGTCGTTTTCTCAATCCGATAATAATTACGCTAGGGTCCACCAATGATTGAGTCGTTGCATACGAATATTCCCCGCTAAACCGAATATTCCCCCACCAATCGAATATAATATAACCACATCAGATACTTTGCAAAATTTATAAATACTACCCACAACTATAATATTATCTCAAATTCACACCATAATATTAAAAATTATTTTGACAAAATTTAAATCTTTATTGATAAAACTGGGTCTCACAAATGAGTTCTTATTCACGTATACGGACTTTATTCACGTATATACAACACTATTCACGATACAACACTATTCACGAATACGGCACTATTCATCGAAAAATAAAATTTTCCTTTTCGCCTAAAAATATCATTCTTGAATTTTACACCACTATGATTATTTTTTGAGGTATTTTTGGACATGGATAAAACAAAGTACGAATCCTTAATCCTTAATCCTTGTCATTTTGTTTCACTTTGGATTCGTTTCTTTAAAAATATTTTCATCATCCTCGGCCTTAAATGATGATATTATTGAATATCTTCGCTCAGTAGACAAAGATGAATGATTTCGATGAATATCTTTGGCCCGTAGTGCAAAGATGAACATGTGTTTAGATGAACATGATTAATGATGAATATCTTTGGCTCGTAGTGCAAAGATGAATATTTGATTCCAGATATAAATTGATTGATGTTATAGGGATAAAAGATGAGCGATGAACTTTTAAATTCATACATAGAAGATAGTAGTTTGCATTTCTACTTAACTCTTCTAATGAATTATTATTTTCCGCTTCTTAATATTGATTTAAAATTTGTTGTCTATTGTATTCTATTAGATTTTTCCCTGTTGAAGACTAACGATAATTTGTTGTATATTGTCTCTAGTCATAATATTTTTTTTCTTGGGCTAGTTGAGCTCACCCTTTTCCTTTTTGTTCCATTTTTCTTCTCAAGAGGCGAGAATATAGCGAATGCAGTACGTAGCCTGGGTATGGAATGAAGGTTCTAGAGAGAGTTGTTTAGTAGTCCTCACCATTTTGTAAAATAATGTATCAATAAATGTGATGAGGATTTATTTGAGTATAGATATTATCAGAAGATAATATTTGTATTCAAACTCAGCTTTTCTTGTTGTAATAATAAAGTTGTAGTTGTTTCTGTACCATGTATTGACAACTCAGAATGGGTGATGTATACCTATTTTGGGGGCGTCACATATGTCTTTTGTTTTAATTATTAAATGGTTCTTTATTTTGCACAGATTGACAATAATAATGACATGCCGTCTTTTGACATATTAAGCCAATGTACTGGGAAAGAGATTGTTGTGTATGATGCTGATAAGGTTAGTGTTATAATTATGGACCATCATTTATTTAAATGTTATTTATGTTTTGGTTACCATTATATGGTGAATTGGTTACTATGATATTGTGTTTTGGTTACCATTATATTATGATTTGGCTACTATTTGTACAGTCAGTTGGTTACTAGTTTATGTTATTCAGGTTACTAATCGTATATATTACCTTTTTATGTCAACTGAAAAAGGGAAGAAATGTGAGGCGTGACGGTATGCTTCTTGATTTTATGGTTCTCACCACACATGACATAGCTAAGTGTGATGAGTTGGAGAAGAGTGTCCAAAGTTTTGGTAGACACAGACGTGAACCCGCAAAGAGTGCCATTTTACTTCTCCATATCGCAGCCGTTCGGATCGGTGGTTCATCATCATTGTAGTGGGTCTTTGCTAGTCAAACACTTCAGACGTTTAAGTGCATTCCCAAATCATGCATGGAGATGCCCTCAAAATTTGAAGAGGCATTGTTTGAAGAATGGTTCAAAATTGGAATAAACAACAGAAAAAGGTTTGTTTTTTGTTGTTAACAATGCTATAGTTTTTTATGAAACAAATAAGTTTGTATTATTGAAGTAACATATGGTTAATATTAAATAAATGTTATGGTTACTATTATTTTATATTCTGGTTACTATTAGATTATGTTTTGGTTACCTAGTAGTTATGTTTCGGTTACTATGTGATTATGGTTTGGTTACCAGATTAATGTTTAAAATTAAGTTGTTGATTAGTTTACTGATTTTGGTATTCTGTTTTGGTTATTGTCGAATGTTGTATTAGTTACTGTGTAATATTACATTGGTTACTATATAATACTTAATTGGTTACTGACTAATGCTGTTTTGGTTACTGCATAATATTAAATATTTAATAAATGTTAATATTAAATAAATGGTGTGGTTCTTATTAAATAAATGTTATGGTTACTTATTACTTTATATTCGGTTAATATTAGTTTATGTTTTGGTTACCTATTAGTTATGTATTAGTTACTATTTGATTATGGTTATAATTTTAATATTTGTTGGTTAGCAGGTCTTTATTTAAAATTGTTTGGTTGATTAGTATGTTAATTATAGAACGTGCAAGTTTGATTTGTAGTAGTGTGTATATTAATACGGTAATTGTTAATGTTAGTGTGTATACTAATATTATGTTATTATATTGAAGGACGGACAAATTTCCTGGAAAGAACGATATTATCATGCCTTCTTTTGTATTTGGATCCATTGCAATATCATCGAAGATGTGGTTCTATAAATTAAAGACGCATGGGCAGTGGTTAGACGACGATGTGAGTATTTTTTTAAAAATTATATTTTTGTAGTTATGTTTACATTATTTAGTTACATCAATCACATACTTGCATTTTCCAACAACTGTTAATATCCTATTAATTTTTTTTGGCTCATCACATCAATATTGCCTTGTATTATTTTCGTAAAATGGCAAGACATTCCGAAAGTGTTCCTATAAGGGTAACGACCACGGATTGTTGGTTTCACAGCAAGATCACCGCTCTTTTCGAGGAGTATACAAAAATAAATTGTGACAAAATTGTTCACATGGGAGGGTGATGATGTTCTTTGAATACATACATGGGTCAAGTTTATGGATGTCAACACACCATGGAGGAACGTTGACTATGTGTTGTTCCCAATTCATATGTCATCACCGGACCATTGGTTGTTGTCTTTTGATGTGCATCGTAGGTGTCTAGCATTTACAATTCTCACAACCAAAAAGGAAATCCATGCAAACTAAAATATCTGATGTTTGTGAGCAGACATCTTCATTCTTCTCATACTATCTGCTGTAAGTCCGGTTTTTGGAAGGATAGGTTTGACATCGACTTCAAAGAAATGACTCAGACGTAACAATGGGACGAAAGACGATATAATTGAGTTGGAATTTTTGAGGCGGTTCTGAACAAGTAGAGGGGTAAGGGTTAAATTGTGTACATTTTTTTAATTATTACATATAGGTTGATTTCATTTTAAATTTTTGTTATATGTTGTTTGTTGTTACAGTGATTGTGGGATGTTCACAATTTATTTTGTTGAGCATGTCATTCATCAGAAGTTTGATCAGATTCCTATTCCTTTCCCCATTGCGAAGTATCGGAAAAAGTTATGCACAAACCTATATATGCATGCAAGGAACAAGCAGTTGGAGGGCTATGATACTGATAGAGAATTTTCAGGAAGATTTGTTCCAGATTTTGGTTAGTTCGGATTTTGTTGTTTTGTCTTTATTAATTTTGTTGTGTATTTTTTTTTAAGTTTTGGTGTTATACACAACATTTGTGTATGGTTTATGATTTTTTGATGTTCATTGGATCTTATGTAAATGGGATTACATATTTGATTATATTAGCATTAATGAAAGAGATATTGTTTGTTGGTTGGTATTTTGTTTCTTTTTAAGTCAGGTTTTGTTGAATTTTTTGAAATATACAAATTGGTATCCAATCATGTATAAAGGGTAACAAGATAATGATTTGATAGTAACGAGAAAGTTACAAGATTGTATCAGGACATATATCATATGTTAAGTGTAAATGTGTTATGTATACATGGGTTTCATAAACTTCAATACCCTTTTAATTACTGAGTTCTTTGAATATACTGAGTTGTTTATGTTGTGGTTACCATTATAAACCTGGTTTGATTCTTGTTATGAAATTAGGTGGTTATTGTGATGGTTATTTGTTATGTAATTATTTGGGTACCATTAAACATTGTTATTGTTACTGTTATGTAATTATTTGGTTTACATTAAAAACTGGTATGATTATCAATTATGGTTCTCGCATATGTATAAAATGGTAACCAATTATAATTTTGTAATATACAGTTGGTAACCAATCATGTATAAATAGGTAACCAGATAATGATTTGATAGTAACTAGAGAGTTACAATATTGTATTAGGACATATGTCATATGTTAAGTGGACATGTGTGAGTATACATGGGTTTCATAAACTTCAATACCCTTTTCGTTATATGTTGCTGGATATACAGGTTGTTTATGTTCTGGTTACCATTATAAAATGGTATTGTTACTGTTATGAAATTAGGTGGTTACTGTGATGGTTACTGTTATGTAATTATTTGGGTACCATTAAACATTGTTATGGTTCTTTGTTATGTAATTATTTGGTTAAAAGCGGGTATAATTATTGTTATGTTATTAGTAGTAATCTATTATGGTTATCAAGTATGTAAATATGTGGTTACCATTAAAAATCATTATGGTTATCTTGTTTTGTATTTATTTGATTATCGTTATTGTTAATGTTTCATTGAAATCGTAAATCAATATATAAATGAATAACAATTTTGTTTACTAGACCACAATCAAAAATTTTACAAACCAATCGTTTAATGGTTACTCAAAGTAAACAATAATACATTCATGTATTTACACTCTTAATTTAACTGCACTATATCAGACCCTTTTTAGTGGTCTTAAAATCGGGGGATTACTGCATGTTTTTCTGTTGTGTCCTTTTTCTCGCTTTCTTTGCATTTGTTTTGAATTTTGATTTCAGATCCGTGTTTGTACCTCCCTTTTTTTGGTCTTCCTGCTGGCCTTCTTGTGTTGGGTGGTTTTATACATATTTTTTTTTACTTCTTCAGATACATCCCAGTTTTCTTTGTCATCTAATGGCATGATGGAAGCTGAATATGTCTTGACCAAAGTTGCTTTAGTGTAATTTCTTGAGCAAAAATCATAACAGCTCAAATTTCTCTTGCTCATAACAAAGAATGACGTCTTGAGCAAAGGCATCTCATGGTATCGAATTTACTTATACATGTACATGTCTTTTGTTCGATGTCCTAATATAATCGCTTAGAGACATAAAATAAAGTGAAAATCACTAAGTTTGATGTCTCAACCTACAACACCCAATGTATACAATCGATTAATAAACAGATGCCAAATATACAAGAACTCCAATTAACTAGTACACAATGTTAGTCAACAAGTAACCACCAATATAAAAGAAACAATTATAAATCTCATTAACATTATAATGTTACATAGTAACTAAGTCAAGATTGACCAAGAATAAAAGATAATGTTACACAAGAACCAAATAAGCATTATACAAGAACCATTATATAATTACACAAGAAGGCAATTAAGTAGTAGTTAATAACCAATATAATGTTGCACATTAAGTAAGTCAACAATAGATGTAACCAAGTCAAGATTAATCAAGAATATTATGCAATAAAGATTATAATTTTATTCAAGAACCAAGTTTCAGAAGTCGAAGATAATGTTACACAAGAACTAACTCAAAGAATAATAAATGACCATTATATGGTTACAGAGAGTAACCAAGTCAGCAATAGTCAGTAACCATTATATGATTAACAGTTGCATGCCAAATATACAGTAACCAATTAACTAGTACACAATGTTAGTCAACAAGTAACTGTTAGGTTTGTAATATTCAAGAAGCAATCAAATTGCAAAATAATGCGGAAGCGTGTAAAAATCAGAGTTTAAAAAAATTTACAAACCATATACCCGGATCACCCTTTATGCATAATTATTAATTAAACAAAAAAGATGAATAAGAATCATACCCTTGAAGATCGAGCTTCCTCAGGTACAAGTTCACCTCCAATCCTTTTCGCGTTCAACTTGAATCCACCGGGTTTGGTTCCTTCCTTTCGATCAACGTTAGCCACCCGTGTGTTTGGCCTCAGAGGTGATCCACCAAGGAAGAATAAAATTCAAGAAGATGGGTGTTATGGCTAACCCTAGTTTTCTATCTCTATAGAAAAGGCATACTCCCAACAACTTGGAATTATTACATACTTTGTTAAAGTCAACAACCCATACCACCCATAATAAGACTCCTCTTATTTATAGATGTGGGCAACCCACCTTAACAATTAAGGAATTGGGTTTTAATTAATTAATTCTTTTAATTAATTAAGCTCCCTAATCTTATTAGGGATAATTAATTAAACTCCTTTAACTAATTTTCCTTCCTAATCCAATTAGGAATAAATGAGAGTACTTATATTAAATTAATTCCTAAACTCTTTTAGAAATTAAAATAATAATAATTGTAATAATATTAATAAGACTCCTCTTATTAATTTATATTTAATATTTCTAAAATATTAAATAATAATATTAAGCTATTTAATTTATTCTATCACCATAGATTAAATTAAATATACATAACATATTATTACGATTATGCCATTTACTTTAAATAATTATTCTTCCTTTTATGGTTGTGACCCTTTAGGTTCTCCATATTAAACCTAGGTTGTGAATAAATCAATTAGAACAATTTAATCTTATTTAAATAAATAAATTAAATAATTAATTTATTTAAATAAATAATATTTATTCTACAATAGGGATAAGCCTCCTAGCGTTCAACGACTTTCCAGATAATATAGATTTCAACATTAATCATAAAAGAACCTTTGAGTAAATAGTTATCAGACAATTCAATCCTTCTACCATACAATGTCCCAATTAAATATAAGACATGGAATTATCATCAAGTCTCATTTTATTTAATTATATGTATTTCGATCCTTAAATGCACAACTCAAATAATGCAAATTAGAAACTCCTTTCTAATTTCATTCTCGCCGCGCAAGGACTCACTGGGTTGTCATTTATCGAATCACATAAGACATTTCTTCTTTTATTGTAAGTGGTAGATTCTTTATCGATCATACATTATCTCCATGTATAACTTATTATACCCAAGCATACCCTTTGATATACCCTAAGGGTCTTAAGGAATAAGTCAAAGTATAACTCATCATACACAAGATACTATGATGATCTCAAGTCCAAGGATTACTTCAGATTACTATCACTACAGAATTCTATCGACAGCAAATAAAACTCCATTAGGTATTCCTTAGCGAGCCAATGCTCGTTGAACTTATTCTCTAATAAAGACCTACATACTTGCTTTAGTGTTCCACACAAATGATCGTGAGATCAATCATCCTCATCCAATGAAGAAGTTGAACGATGTACTCAATCTATCCAGGATATACTAATCCCCAATTTAGTATTCCAACGATTGGGAACTATTTTAGTTTTAAGCTTTCTAAGAATTTAGATCTCATTAGAATGATCATCATCATTATTCTAAAAGCATTGCTTAAAACTATGGGTTTATCACATATTATAAAACAAAGATCACGTAGATAATTAAAAGCCTTTAATAAATTAATACTTTTATTAATAAATGAATAAGATTGTTACAAAGTATATGCTTTATCATCAAACATGATTGGCTTGTGTGCATACTACTTTCAATCTCCCACTGCACTAAAGCCAATCGTCATGGTAACTCATACTCTTCTCTCTAAGTGACGATTATCCCATTCATTGGATAAGCTTTAGTTAATGGATATGTAATGTTGTTCATGAGAGTCCACTATCTCTATAGTGATTTCCCATCTTTCAATGATTCTAATAATCAAATGAAAGTGCCACAACACATGTTTAGATCCAAGATGAGACTTAGAACTATTCTAGTTACAGAATGAACTTTTAATCCAAACAATCAACTTGCAGCCTTCATTTATAGCTATATACTTTGTTTTTATCACTAAACCAAAGAACTCTTTCTTTCATTGTTTGGAACCTTTCCAATTCATCGCACTAATCGCTCAAGGTAACCCTTTACCTTAAAGTGGATTTTTCTCGTCGTCTTGGTCTCGTCTCGAAAAACTTGAGTCTCGTTAAGCCCTCTAGTTTTAATTTAGACCCACCATGAATATGATCACATCCTTAGTCTTTGGTTAAGCACTTTAAGATGTTTTTCACCGACTCATAGTGAACTTCTCCATAATACGATCGATCAACATCGTGTCTCAGATATTTCATTGCATACATGATTGTCACTCATGCGATCTCTCTTCTTTTAATAGTTTGTGGGGACTATTAAGAGAGATACACTCCATAGCTCATCGACATGAGACATCTCATGGAGTTTGCCATGCTAAACGACTTTAGCATCAAATGAATATACGTTCCTTGGGTTAAGTCGAGCATCCTCTTAAATCTATCTTTATAGATTTATATCCCCAATTAAGATACTCTTCCAAATCATTCATGGAAGAATGTTTAGACAACTTTATATTTACTGATTGTAGCATTGATATGTTATTCCTCATCCGTAGTATATCAACATATAGTACTAGGAATGTCACGATGCTCCCACTGACCCTTTTGTACACACTAGAACTCTTACCTCATCGCACGTAACTCGATCATCATCTTCTATGATGCGTACTTCATCATCATCATCCATGATGAATCCATACCTCCTAGGTATCTTCAAGATTATTTCAGATTTACGATTCAGGGCCAGGTACAATAACAGTTCATCTGTGTTCCTCTTATTCGACTTATAGTGTTTTGTGGTTCTTGAACTTTTCAAGATCAATTATCCTCCCATTAGCCCCTTCAATAATAAACTCATTTATCTTAGAAGGCAGCGTGTTTCGCAACAAACACCTTTTGCTAAGTAGGATTATAAAACATATACCCTAAACTTACTTTTAGGATGTCCCACAAATTGTACTTGTCAAATCTTGTCCTAAGCTTATCCTTTGAAACCTTCTCACATAAGTTGGACAACCCCTTATCTTAACATACTTAAGATTAGGAATCCTCCCCATCCATAACTTTTATGGAGTCTTGGGCCTGATTTTGAGGTTACCTTTTCATAGATATGCTGACCATTTCTAGGACATGATCCTGAAGGATATTGGAATGTCGGTAAAATCATTATGGACCGCACCTATGTCCAACAAGTTATGATTTTTCCTTTCAGATTCATCAATCAATTATCACAGATCGGGATGTGTCCATTATGAGAAAACCATTTGAGATGATCTAGAAACTTATCAAGACAAGTATTTATTCCTCGATCTAATCAAAGAATCTTAATATTTTGCCAATTTGTTTCATTTCTGAATTCTTTGAACCTTTCAAATAATTCACAATTGTATTTCAGCAAATACACACATTCAACTCTTTGAATGATCATCTCCTTTTTCTTATACTAGTTTGTTCAATTTGTAAAATATATTTTTCACGTAAGTCAAGTATACAAAATCTATTAAGTAATATTCCTGCCTATACAAAACATTATTATTATAAATAAACAACAATTGTTCTTTATTATAATACCAAAGATTTCATTGTCCAACAATAAAATGGAAATAATATTTTTAACAAGAATCGGAATACAATAACAACTTATCGACTTAATAGATTTGCCCGTAGCATTGTTAAATTATAAGTTTCTATGGCTAATGTAGCAACCTTTGTTACATTTCCTCATATAGATTACTTATATTTGTTTAGCTTTTACTGCATTTGGTCCCTTCATAAATCTATATTTATGATAACCAAAGTCAGATCCAATACCCAAGTAGAACCTCGACTTAAAGAAAATTTATTTAAATCATGAACAAAATCGATTATGAACCAAACTTCACTAAGCTTCTTTGGTTAGCCTCGCAAGATGTTTTTCATGTTTCTTTCCAATTGTCCGTGCTTATTGCAAAGGGAAGCAAACTCCTTTGCTATCCGTGTCGCTTTTGTTCTTATTATCCTTTGTTTACGCCTTTCATTTTACCTTCTTTGAATCGTTCTTCTTTTCGTAAGATCCTTTGGCCCCTACCAGTAAGACTTGGTTTTTCTTGGTCGAAAGTGACTCTCAACATTTTTCAACATGTTAAGCAAATCAATGAGGCCGATATCTAGCTTGTTCATATGAAAAATTCACAACAATTGTGAAAGGAGTCAAGGAGTTGAGTGCAAGATCAAATCTTGGCTCAACTCTCCATCCATGACAAAACTCGTTGTCCTAATTGATCAATCAAATTGATTATGTTAAGAATTTTTGTCATCAGATTGTTGTGTCATTAGCCATTCTAGATCGAAAGAGCTCCTTAGATATCTCGATATCTATCGCCCCTACTTTCCTCACCATCAACTACTTGATGTGCGGGAATATAGTAGAGCATCCATAGTTTCATGCCGACGTTGAAGCTCAGCATTTCATGGATGCGAGCATGATGCATTGAGCTAACTATGCATCATCTCGCCACTTTCTAAAAGTAGCAATCTCTTCCTCAGAGGCATTATCTCGCAACTATTGCAGAATAGGCGTATTAAAGACATAAGATAGCTTTTCAAATTTATGAGAACTATTCTCAAATTTCTTTAACCAATCCGTTTAATTTTGGCCCCTAAATTTAGCATCTAATATGCTACGCAAATGATAGTAATTTAGACATTGTAAAATTTCAGTAAATGAATTTGTAATTAACAACATTTTAACATACATTCTTTTATTAATTACCAAAATAATTTAGGTCTTGTTTTAAATTGGTATCTCCCACTATTTTCTTCAAACTATATTACCTCACTTATATAGTTAAGCAAAATCTAATTAAAGATTTGCTAGTGAGAATAAGGATCCCATTTCAAATGTATATAGCCTTGTGGTGACACAACAAACTATATATAAATAAATAGGTAGACAACTTTTGTCAATTACATCAACTATGCAACTCCTCAGATTTTGCCTCTTAGATTATTTTGATCAAGTGGTGGCACATCCGAATCAAAATTATCCAAGTTAAGTCCAACCTAGCACTCCATATATTCAAAAAGAAAAATATCATCCTTGTGGTGACACAACAAAACAATATTGTTCAATTTTCTTTATAAGCATCAAATGTGATAAATTAACATCTTAAATACTTAATACTTGCCTTGTGGTGACACAACAAACTCATATTAAATATTTAATACTCTATTAATTTTATCATTCTAGAATGCGACGCTCGATATTCTAAATATCTTTGAACGCTTAGGACTTAATATAAAAATTGAGGGTTTGTTATTAATTTGTCTCATCTTGTTTAGCTGCATTGTATTTATATATATATATAAAATACGCTATTATATTAATGAACATGCCAAGCATGTTTGCATAATATATAATACATATAGTATAAGCATACGCATATAGAATACTATATTCTACCCGGATTGATTATGGACTTTTATTCTAGTTTGGTTCACTAGAGCCACCAAGTGAACCAAAAGGTCAAACCCTAGGGGTGCAAGAAATAATATTTAAATATAACTATTACATTTAAACCTGGGCTCTATTACAAATGGGTCTTCAAGCGCTTCTTGTTCTTCGATCTCTAATTCTTCTAAATTAATTCTAAATATTCCTATTACAAAACTATTTAAAATAAATAGAAACCTTGATCGTGATCGAGGAGAAGTACATAGGAGGAGATAGAATTTATATTAAGAAAAATTAGAGAAGACGAATACGCAGAACCCCATTTAATAAAACCCATACATTCATGCATCCAACTAAAATAAAATCCAATCACATTGGTCAATATAATTCATAATCAATCCCATTTATTATCATACACATCATCATACGTGATCAATAAATAATATTCATCTTATGAATAATAAACATTTAATATATATATTGATATCATTTAATGGGCAAATTTAGTTAGTATAAAATCTAATTTTGAATTAAAATAAACTCCTTTATTTTAATCCAAATTTAAATCAAAATAAAACTATTTTATTTTAATTTATCCAATTTTGAATAAAATAAACTATTTTATTTTAATTAAAATCCTTAATCAAAATAAACTCCTTTATTTTAATTAATTATGGAATCCAATTCCATGTAATAAAAAAAATTTGATTAAAATAAACTCTTTTATTTTAAATAATTATGGAATCCAATTCGTGTTAAAAAAAATAACTCCTTTCTTAAAGGAAACACACGGATTATCTTTTCATATTCACAAATAAACTCTTTTATTTTGAATAATATGAAATCTTATTTCATATCTAAATAAACTCCTTTATTTAAGGAAACATGGATTTCTTTTCCTATTCACAAATAAACTCTTTTATTTTGAATAATATGAAATCTTATTTCATATCTAAATAAACTCCTTTATTTAAGGAAAAATATAATCCAATTTCAACTCCAATTAGTTAGCATGGAATCCAATTCCAACTCTAATTAGTTAGCATGAAATTCTAATTTTAAAATTAAAATAACATCTTTATTTTAAAATTAAAATAAACTTTTATTTTAAAATTAAAATAAACTTTTATTTTATTTATAAAATAATTAAGAATATATATATAGTATATATATATATAACTATTATATATATAATATAATAACCATTATATAACTATTATATATATAATAGTTATATATATAATAGTTAACCGTCCCTTTTTTTTTGTTTGTTTCCGGAAAACCGTGCACTGAAGCAAGTTTGAAAAAGGGACAAGCCGTGAGTTTTTTTTTTCTTGATTTCCGTGTACTATTCCATGTTATCACTGCCAGCCGTGAACTTGGGCACGGAAACTCACGCTGCCTTGATTTCTTTTATGTTGCACGGAAATTTTTTGATTAGCAAAATGACGCGTGATGTAAGTTTAAATCAAGTATTTCATTTTTTTTTTTTTAAATTTTATACAATTAAATTATGCCCAATTAAATTGTTCTAAACACATATCAATATAATATTAAATTAAAACAATTAATAATTCGCATAAAGGTTTGGCTCTGATGCCACTGTTAGGTTTGTAATATTCAAGAAGCAATCAAATTGCAAAATAATGCGGAAGCGTGTAAAAATCAGAGTTTAAAAAAATTTACAAACCATATACCCGGATCACCATTTATGCATAATTATTAATTAAACAAAAAAGATGAATAAGAATCATACCCTTGAAGATCGAGCTTCCTCAGGTACAAGTTCACCTCCAATCCTTTTCGCGTTCAACTTGAATCCACCGGGTTTGGTTCCTTCCTTTGATCAGCGTTAGCCACCCATGTGTTTGGCCTCTAGAGGTGATCCACCAAGGAAGAATAAAATTCAAGAAGATGGGTGTTATGGCTAACCCTAGTTTTCTATCTCTACATAGAAAAGGCATACTCCCAACAACTTGGAATTATTACGATTTTTGTTAAAGTCAACAACCCATACCACCCATAATAAGACTCCTCTTATTTATAGATGTGGGTAACCCACCTTAACAATTAAGGAATTGGGTTTTAATTAATTAATTCTTTTAATTAATTAAGCTCCCTAATCTTATTAGGATAATTAATTAAACTCCTTTAACTAATTTTTCTTCCTAATCCAATTAGGAATAAATGAGAGTACTTATATTAAATTAATTCCTAAACTCTTTTAGAAATTAAAATAATAATAATTGTAATAATATTAATAAGACTTCTCTTATTAATTTATATTTAATATTTCTAAAATATTAAATAATAAATATTAAGCTATTTAATTTATTCTATCACCATAGATTAAATTAAATATACATAACATATTATTACGATTATGCTATTTACTTTTAAATAATTATTCTTCCTTTTATGGTGTGACCTTTTAGGTTCTCCATATTAAACCGGTTGTGAATAAATCAATTAGAACAATTCTAATCTTATTTAAATAAATAAATTAAATAATTAATTTATTTAAATAAATAATATTTATTCTACAATAGGATAAGCCTCCTAGCGTTCAACAACTTTCCAGATAATATAGATTTCAACATTAATCATAAAAGAACCTTTGAGTAAATAGTTCTGCATAATTCAATCCTTCCACCATACAATGTCCCAATTAAATATAAGACATGGAATTACCGTCAAGTCTCATTTTATTTAATTATATGTATTTCGATCCTTAAATGCACAACTCCAAATAATGCAAATTAGAAACTCCTTTCTAATTTCATTCTCGCTTGCCAAGGACTCTTTGGGTTGTCATTTATCGAATCACATAAGACATTTCTCTTTTTATTAGAAGTGGTAGATTCTTTATTGATCATACATTATCTCCATGCACAACTTATTATACCCAAGCATACCCTTTGATATACCCTAAGGGTCTTAAGGAATAAGTCAAAGTATAACTCATCATACACAAGATACTATGATGATCTCAAGTCCAAGGATTACTTGTCTTACTATCACTACAGAATTCCTATTGACAGCAAATAAAACTCCATTAGGTATTCCTTAGCGAGCCAACGCTCAAATGAACTTATTCTCTAATAAGCACCTACATACTTGCTTTAGTGTCTCCACACAAATGATCGTGAGATCAATCATCCTCATCCAATGAAAAGTTAACGTATGTATTCAATCTATCCGGATATACTAATCCCCAATTTAGTAATCCAACGATTGGGAACTATTTTAGTTTTAAGCTTTCTAAGAATTTAGATCTCATTAGAATGATCATCATCATTATTCTAAAAGCATTGCTTAAAACTATGGGTTTATCACATATTATAAAACAAAGATCGTGTAGATAATTAAAAGCCTTTAATAAATTAATACTTTTTATTAATAAATGAATAAGATTGTTACAAAGTATATGCTTTATCATCAAACATGATTGGCTTGTGTGCATACTATTTTAGTAACCACCAATATAAAAGAAACAATTATAAATCTCAAGAATATTATAATGTTACATAGTAACTAAGTTAGTATTGATCAAGAATCCGAAGATAATGTTACACAAGAACCAAATAAGCATTATACAAGAACCATTATATAATTACGACAAGAAGCAATTAAGTAGTAGTCAAGAATCAATATAATGTTGCACATTAAGTAAGTCAACAATAAGATGTAACCAAGTCAAGATTAGTCAAGAATATTATGCAAAAAGATTATAATTTTATCCAAGAACCAAGTTTCAGAGTCGATTATAATGTTACACAGTAACCAACTCAGCAATAGCCAACGACCATTATATGGTTACACAGTAACCAAGTCAGCAATAGTCAGTAACCATTATATGATTAAGAGTTGCATCCCAAATATACAGTAACCAATTAACTAGTACACAATATTAGTCAATAAGTAACCACCAATATAAAAGAAACAATTATAAATCTCAGTAACATTATAATGTTATATAGTAACTAAGTCAGTATTGATCAGTAACCAATATAATGTTACACAGTAACCAAATAAGCATTATATAGTAACTAAAGATATAAGTACCAAAGAAGCAATTCAAGAGTAGAATCAAGAATCAATATAATGTTGCACATTAAGTAAGTTAGCATTAGTCTGTAACCAATAAAGATTATAATTTTATCCAAGAACCAAATTCTTTGTTAGTCAATATAATGTTACACAAGAACTAACTCAAAGAATAGCCAACAACCATTATATGGTTACACAAGAACCAATTCAAAGAATAGTCAAGAATCAATTTAATGTTGACAAGAACTAAGTTAACATTAGTAAATAACCAAGTTAGTAATAGTCAGGAGATTGCAAATGCAAATTAGGATGCAATAATTTAAATCGAGTATTAATTACCTTAAGTATCTTTGATTTAAAGATATTAGATTACAACTTTCTCTCCGCTGTTGTGGAAAGTGTTGTAAATGTTGATATGGCTGCTTGTTTGTCTGTGAAATACCATCTTTGAACCAGACAACGTAGGCATTCAATCATTGTCGCAACTAGAAGATCCCTGATAAACTTGATTGCATTGTTAATAGATTCTGCGGTGTTTGAAGTCATTGTTGAGTACCTGCTTACAGTCCCATGGAGCCTGGTGCACCTATCCAACTTGACCTCTTCCTCCAGATATGTCCTTATTCGAGGATCAATGACATCAAGTTCAGCCATGTGTTTGTTGATTTGTTCAACAATGTAAGCTTTACAAACCTCGTTGTAAGCCTGTTTAACTTATTTTCCTTTCTTTTTGAATCTGTTTTTTATATTTTTCAGTATATGATATGTGCAGGAACCATGCATGATATTCGAAAACACACAATTCAGTCCTTGTATAATGGCTTCATGTCTGTCTGAAACAATACATTGACCTTCCCTAACTCCACAAGTAATTCTCAAATTTACGAAAAACCATTTCCAAGACAATTCATTTTCATTTGTCGATAAATGAAAAGCAATCGGAATAATGTTTGGCCAGACGCGTGTGTGCTTCTTATCGATAATGTCCCCCGTAAGTTGATTGTATGAATGTGTCATCGATTACAATGATTGGAAAACAATGGTGCCATGCTTGAATGGATGCTCCAATGTCAAAGAATAGATACTTGAAACGACCATTTGTTTCCAACTCAAGGGCTGTGACGGAACCTGATATAAAACATCAGCACTATCATTAGAATTACAAGTAGTATAATCGTATCCAAATCACTAGTAATCCAGAACTCGATTCATGTGGTTAATGGTATACAAATTGTATATTAAATTTAGCAACTAAACATGCGTATTAAGGTAACCAAACATGTATAATAACCGCATACAAATGGTCTAATACTAATAATAACTAAACATGCATACTGTCTAAAGGTGTATTGGTTACTGTGTAATAGTTTATTGTTTACTGTATAATGCTTAATTGGTTACTGACTAATGCTATTTTGGTCATTTGAATAATATTATCGACTAATGCTTGGTAACCACATGTTTGGTAACCAATGCATTATACATATTCAAGTATGTGCGTATTGAAGGTAACCAATACAATATTAATCATAAACAATTTACATTGGTAAACAATCTATCGTGTAATGATATCTTGGTTATTGTGGAACATCATATTAGTTCTTGTAGATAATGTCAAAACCAATAAATGTTTTAAGGTGTTACTCGGATTTGTTTTCTTCAAAGATGTGTAACCATGATGGGATGAGTGAGTAGTCGTGTGGATTTCCTCTCACCTTTTCCAACACTTTCTCCTTCGATCTCCATGCTTTTTGGTAAGAGATAGACACATTATATTCTGACATCATGTCTTCCACAATATCGGTTAGTGTGTATATTTTCTTCAAATTTGTTATTTTTTGCATTATGCATTCACTGACCAACTCACTATTTGCCTGTCTATGGTCTCCCAACAATACATTGACCGAACAAGTGTGGATATCATTGAATTCTCTAACCTTGAACATACTGATTTTTCTAAAACTTGATGCTCTTATCTTCCATTTGCAATTTTCATCGCATACACACACTAGCACAAAGTCTCTATAACTTGTTCGTTGGACTTTGTGTTGTCTATTTTTTCTGATTGAATGTAGCCTCATAGCTTGTGAGAGGATTTTTGTGTGTGTGTAGGTTTGATGTAATTTTACTTCACGTTTATTCGAATCCGATATTACATCATCATATCGTTCTTCTGCGTATGATTTGTCATGTTGTCTGTCTCGTTGTTGTTCAATAATTTCCATTGCAAGCTGATCAGCATATTGCGTTCCAAATTGGCATGATTGGCTTCTTTAGTGGAACTAGTCTTTGAATTCCATTGTGTTGATCCGATTGGCATTACATCGTGAATTGTAGATTCTTCTACATTTGTCAAGTTATGCAAGATCGTTGGCGTCCCATTCGCAGGTTCAATATCCACAATCGGTGGGAATTTACCTTGTTCATCGATTTTCTACTCATTTCGTAAAGAATTGTAAGGTTGCTTCATCGATATCTTGATCGATGGAATGTCGCCTAATCGAAATTTGATTGACAATGTTGTTGCGTTTGTGTTCAGCGCAGTAATGCATCGTGATATTTTGGTTAGCATTTCTTTGAGCGAAATAGTTGATGGAACTAATATACTCAGTAACTTCAAATTTGGTGTATTATTGGTTACATTATCACCCACGTGTCGTTGAAATAAAGTACAATTTGGAATCATCTCTATTATTCTGTCAACAGAATAAGTAATGGTAAGTAACAAAATCAATGTTAACCAGAACCAATATAATGTTAAACAAGAACCAAGTCAAAGATTAGTCAAGAACCAAGTCTTCATCAAGAACCATTATAATGTTACACAAGAATAAAGTAATTATTAGTCAAGAATCAATGCAATGGTACACAAGAACCAAATCATTATTAGTCAAGAATATATACATAGTCGACAAAGAACCAATGTAATGTTAAGCAAAGAATTAAGTCAAGATTAGTCAAGAACCAAGTCTTCATTAGTAACCATTATAATGTTACACAAGAATAAAGTCATTATTAGTCAAGAATCAATGCAATGGTACATGAGCCAATTCATTATTAGTCAATAACCTATGTTAGCCTAAGAACCAATATAATGTTAAACAAAGAACCAAGTCAAAGATTAGTCAAGAACCAAGTCTTCATCAAGAACCATTATAATGTTACACGAAGAATAAAGTCATTATTAGTCATAAACAATGCAATGGTACACGAGAACCAAATCAAGATTAGTCAAGAATATAGTATATAGTCGACAAAGAAACAATGTAATGTTAGCAAATAATTAAGTCAAAGATTAGTCAAGAACCAAGTCTTCATTAGTAACCATTATGATGTTACACAAGAACAAAGTCATTATTAGTCAAGATAATCAATGCAATGGTACACGAGAGCCAATTCATTATTAGTCAATAATCAATGTAATGGTACACGAAGAACCAAATCATTATTAGTCAGTAACCAATGCAACATTAGTTAGTACCATTATGCATTAACCAAATCAAGATTAGTCAAGAACATGTACATAGTCGACAAAGAACCAATGTAATGTTAGCGAGAACCAAGTCAAAGATTAGTCAAGAACCATGTCTTCATCAGTAACCATTATAATGTTACACAGTAACAAAGTCATTATTAGTCAGTAAACAATGCAATGGTACACAGTAACCAAATCAGTATTAGTCAGTAACCAATGTAATGGACACAGTAACCAAATCATTATTAGTCAGTAACCAATGCAACATTAGTTAGTACCATTATACATTAACCAATCCAAAGATTAGCGGTAAGAATAGTACATAGTTAGAGCAAAGAACCAATGTAATGTTAAGCAGTAACCAATTGCATTTTTACATGCAATTGCAATCAAAACATTCATTATTCTTACCGTGTGACCATTTTAAGTGCAAAAAACTTAAGAAAGGTAACCAATATAGTAATTCGTAGTAACAATAGGTAACTATATGATTATAAATTTTAAACTCACATACCTCAGTATTTTTTTATCGAAATTGATGTTGATCTTGTATTCAACAATCACTGCAGTATTTGGTTATTGATCTTGAAGGCGTTGTTGATTTTGTATGCTATTTTCGATCTTAGAGATGCGTCGCGACAACCGGCTTCGGCTTCGTATTTTTGTCTTCTCCGTTGTTGATCTGTTGTTCCGATTTCAAAGTTACATGATTTTAGGGACGATTAATTTCAAATATGAAATTGGGTAACTGACTGGATAATGACACGTGATTTTAGGCGCGTTATATTGCTTATGTTTTATTTTTTGTAATTATGTTGTGTATGTTTTATTTTTGTAATTACTTTCTAAATGTTGCATATTAGTGTAAAGGACCCTTATCTCTATTGGGTCTTGAAAGTATTGGGCCGGATCGTTGGGCCATACCATTTGATGAGTAATGGCTTAAATTGGGCTTTAACCAGTGATCATTACTAAGATAAAGTTTGATTGTTATCTCCTGTATTGCATTAATGAGAATGGGACACAGTCGGCCGGCTACCTGCAGTGGGATGGTGTCAGGGGAGTCGGTGGCACATAAAACCGGTGGACAAGTATATGAGGACGAGATACAACATGAGAAAGGTAACTAATATTTCTTTTATCAAAACACTAGAGTTTTTATCCTTCATTGTTATCCTTGTATCTGCCTATATTGAACCGTTTATTGTACAGGATAGGACGCGCTGTTACGTGATTGAGTCGCGTATAAAGATGTTGGCGTTAATAAATGTTTTTACTCAATCTAATTGAAGTTATGCAAAATTTATACCTCTAATTGGTCATGAATACGCCTCTGAAGGTCTAGTTGCAGTCGCAGCAGTTCCCTAAATTGCATACAAGTGCGCGATATGTATGTAATACATATTTTGTGTTAAATTAAAGAAGAACCTAAACAAAAAAAAAGTTGAATGCTAATTATTTTGTGTTAGATAAGAAAAGAAACCAAGGCTACAAGTTATATAATTCAAGCCAGCAAGCAGAATCACAAGATTTAGGTAGTAGTGTGAATCTGTTCTATATCATCCGTGCTAGTTTTTTTCTCAAATTTTCCTGAAATAAATGTAAACCTCAAGGAAACCAGGTAATAATTATCTCAATTTCAAGTGTCGTTGAAACCCCATATATCAGAATGACTGTTATTCTAATGGCACCTAAGAGACAAAGTTGAAGCATCTGAGAATGCAAAATAGTAACATTTTTTCCACAAATTATGGACATGTAATAAAGATTTACATTCAGTCTGGCATGTACTTGCAATTCGATGAAACAAATGGATAACAAAATGAAAAACATAAAATAAATTCTAATTTACATGTAGTAAGCACCATATAGGGCTGAAACAGCTAAATTCTTTGGCTCTTTCTTAAAGTGAGCACCCCAAAATGATTAATACAAATGAGAAAATAGAATAAAGAGGATTAATGAAAATAGTGAATTGAGCATTAGGAGATGGTTGACAACCGTCCTATGTATCCTAATTCAACTAACTTTGATGAAGAAAATGGTTTGTTTAGTAAATCAGGCTAACCGTATGTTGTTATCCTTCAGTTCTTCCCCCTAAATAAGTATATTCGGATTTGGGTTTTGTAAAATAAAATTCTCTTGCCGGTAAAAAAAAGAACAAAATTAGAGAAACCAATGGTGTTACAACCTAGGAGGAGCATAGATCATAGGAATAATCGGAGTTAAGTTGGCTCAAAGTATGAAGGCAAGAGTTTGAGAGTCTTCTCTCTTAAAAAGTAAACCACAGTACTAAAACAATACCTTGACAGAGATTTTAAGTAAAAGCCTTGCCACAAGAATATATAAGAGACCAACAAAATATCATTGGAACTGCATTTGGGACCATATTGGTGGAATTGGTGTATAAAAAGTGCACTCAATTCTTTTCATTTGTCAAATTCGCTTCAAAAGGACTATTAGTTGATACATTCTTTTGCTCTTCTTATCCGAGATTATAAATTTGCTTCTTGATCCATTTGTGTTGGGGAATTCTGCATGACTGCTAGTAACAAATGTGCTTGTAGCAGCCTAATCAGAAACTCCCAAAACCTCCACATCTAATTCATTACTTTGGATTAAATTCTGAGTTTCGAGAGCACTCTTAGTTGTTTTCTGCTGCTGATCAAACATTAGCTTTAGCTGCTTCCCTTGTTCTTCAATTCTCAACTGCAGATTTCTTTGAATCTGATTCAACAAAATGCAAATGCACACGTCTTATTAGTCAAATCTTAAAAAATAAAGACAACGAGTAGAGGAATAAAATTCTAGTTTCCCAATTTCTTTGTTAGTAGCAGCATTTTGGTTCTTGAACAACTAAACAAATTACTTGTGCCTCATTTTACCTAAGACCATGAGACACTGGACTTTGTTTTTTTTACTCAAACTAACTGAAGGTATGTTGAATTTATACCTCTAATTGGTCATGAAGACGCCTCTGTACGTCTAGCTGCAGTTGCAGTGCCTCCCTCAATTGCATGCCACTGTGCAACATATAGTATTTATGTGAGGTGAGGCTCATCCAAAAATTAATCAAACAAAGCCAGCAAGAAGAATCACAAGATTTACGTCTTAGTGTTTATCTGTTCTACGTCATTCATGCTAGTCCATTTCTCAGATTTTTCTGCAATAAATGAACAAAATAAAAACCTCAGACTATAGTAATGATTCTTGAGGAAACCAGGTATAATATATCTCAATGATGCTGCCTCAAAAAGTTAAGCATCTGAATGAGGATACAAAATACTAGTATTTCTTCATATAAAAATTTACCTTGTGCAGAATCTGGCATATACTTTGCAATTCGATATTTCTATAATGGAAAGCATAACATTAGTTCTACTTTGGATACAGAGAACATCAAATAGGGGTCAAACAACAAAGTTGTTTGGATAAAATTAAGTACCTGCAAATGGCTTTTGACATGATAGATTGTCAACACCTCAGAATCCATCAGCCTTAGTATTGCCTTTGGTGTTGCCTCTAATATTGATGAACAAAGAAACAACCAATAAATAATAGCTCTTCCTTCAAATTGACACAAAGATTAATAACTTATAATTATCAAATGAGATTCCATACTTTCAGCACCACCAAGGTGATTTACACACTCAACGAACCGATCATGAAGATCTTGAGTCCATCTAATTCGCGTTTTACTAGACATAACAGCTGGAGCCGAAGGTGCTGCAGCATTACCAGAAGTTCCTGCAGATTGCCTCGTATGTGCTAGTTGAAATCCGTTTGGATTGTGTGAGAGCTGTAAATTACAAGCAGCTTCGATCAGAATTTTTTTTGGTTATATACAACTACGGACTATACATGAAGAAGTAATAAAAAAAAGTTAATTGTGAAGGCCAACTTACACTAATTAGATCACTGTTCCCATCAAAAGGATCTGATGCTTGCCTCTTATTATCCGGAGAGTCATAATCCCCTAGCAACTTTCTTTTGAGCTGCAAAATTTGCTCTCTTTCCGAGTATTTGTCAGAAGCAATGTCGTATTGATTATTGGTACAAGAGTTGGCTTCTGCAGCTGATGGAAAATTTGGATTGGTTTGTTCTGATGATTGATCAGTACTATAGAAGCCATCCCCAGATTGCTGATAGGAAGCATGATGATCATCAAAATTCTTGGAAATCTGGGGGCAAATACTATGTTGATAATCATATTGAGTAAAACCCATGTATATTTCAGTTGCATAAAAAGCAGATCCCGGTGATCCAATTTGGCTCATAATGGTGGTGGATGAATTAGCAGGAGCAAAACTATGTTGTTGTGACCCTCCTTGGAAAATTCCCATTTGATTTGGCTTCTCCTGGGAATTAAATTTCTTCGCGTAATCATGTACTAACCCTAACCCATGATTTTGTTGAATCCTTTCTTGGCAACCAAACTTGTGGATGTTCATTTAGCAGTCCAAATTAAATGGATTTTCTTCTTTCTTGAATATTGATAACATGAGCCTAACCGTACAAATATTCCTAGAGTTTTTGATTGAAATCTATTCAGCCGCCCAAATCACACACAGAATCAAATCAAATCAAACCAAACCAAACAAGAAACGGGAAGATGGATATAACAGCAACATCAGCAGCAGTGTTGCATTCAACTGACAGCAATATTCTTTTTCTCTTTCTGATATAAAATGCATGCTACGTTAGATATATAATAGATGAATGAATATGTCAACAATCCAGTGGAGACCTTTTAATTATTCTTTAATAATAATAATCTTTTTTGACATTTCCAAAGACCAATACTTGAAATAATTAAATAAAACAAATCTCTCCCAGATAATTTACAATTCTGTACGTGGATCACAATTATTAAGATATATATAATTTGACCAACTAAACCATGCCACCAGGCACCAACATCTGTCTGTCCATTGAGAATAAATTAATATTAGATTAAAGAAAAGGGAATATTAATAATAATAATAAAAAAGAAAGTGGGCAAATACAAGATAATTGAAGAATATAGTGGGCATCTATTACTTAAATAATTTTTCATGTGGATAGTGGCATATATTCACAAATTCAATACATCTCTAAATTATTCTTCTTATTATTCATACTGGTGGAAATCACTTTATATTCCAAAACGTGCTCCGAATGTATATAATTGGAAAAAATACGGTATTGTTGCTAAGCTAGTGGAATTGGTGAATCATGATACCATTTTAATTCAGAATTAATTGTAAAACTTCCCAAAATATGAATGAGTCTATTTTAGGAGAATAATCTTTGGAGATGGGATGCTGCAGTTGAGCCTCCAATTCCTGTGCAACAGGAGTTGATATCATTCCACCCGGTACGATTCCTATTTATGGCTACTAAAAAATTAAGACAACACGTGCGGTGTTTGAGTTAACATTAGAGAGAAGATTGAATTTCTTGAAGAATTTGATGAATAATCTCCCTTAGTATTAATAATACAAATGAGGTTTGATGACTTTTGGGTATATTATGACAATGATTTTGTAAAAGTAGTTTTTTTTAATATTTATTTGGATATTTGTATTTGATTATAGAATTTTTTCTCTGATTAAATGTATTTTGCATATTTTTATTCATGATTCAATGGTTATAATTAATAAAAAGGTAAATTTGTAAAAGTGATTTTTTCTTTTCTTTTCTTTAGAACTCAAAAAGTGCAAGAAAAGATAAATTTTAAATTTTCTATTCTTTTCTATTAAAAACTCGTAAACAACACAAATGAAAACTTCAAGTTTTCTATTCTTTTTTTTTCTGTTCTAATTAATTTAAGTTTCTATTCTTTTCTTTTTCATCCAAAACTCAGAAACTTCCGTTCATTTAAATTTATTTTTGTCCGTTTTAAAACTCAGAAACAGAGTGTTAATGAAAGAAAATATTTGTTTGGGTATGATGCGAACTCCATACTAGACTGTAAAGAATAGTCCCACATCGATTACCAATGCAACATGATGTGGGTTGATATAGACCTTAGGCTCTCCCCTTGAGTAGCTAGCTTTTCAAAGTGGGTCAAATGGGCTAAGGTTTGTATTATTGGGTCCTTCATTGATAGTGAAAAAACAGGCAATGATTCCTAATCTTAGAATATGAGAGTACTTTTATTAATTAATTTCCAAACTTTTTTTGGAATTAAATAATAATAATAGCAATAATAATGGAGTCCTCATTACATTTATTGTCACACTATTTTATAGAATAGTGAGGACTACTAAAACAACCATCTTGTATAGTGAAATATAACAACATACATTTACATTTTTAAACCCCAGGTTCTATTACCTTATAACCTTATTCATTTACAAAAATGAGTAGCGAGGACGTCCGAACTTGCGAAATGGGTGTATTGATCACGAACTCCATACTCAGATCAGTAAAGAATAGTCGCGTGATTCTACTAATGCAACGTGATGTGGGTTGATATAGACTAAAATTTCCCTCATGAATAGTTAATTTTTTAAGGTAGGTCAAAGGGGCTAAGATTTGTATAAAAAAATGTAGTCGAAAGGAATGACACCAGCATTCTCGTTCGTTTAGGGAATCACATATATTTTTTTTATTAGTATTTTTCAACCCTTGCTAGCTAGACCTTTCATTATTACTTATTAGTATTTGATTTAACCAACCAAACACATTTCTTCTACAACAAAATAATTTAATTATATGAAATGCATAAGTATTTATAACAAATACTGGATATTTAATATCCCAAAACCTATTACTGTTACTATTATATTGTTATTACTCTACGTACTAAGTAATCTTCAGACCTGGCTAATAGAGCCATAACTACAACTGTAAGCGTAATTATCCACACACACACAATATTCTCATTCGTACGCGGCAGAAAGAGCATGGGTAGGTAGGTGTGATTGTGATTGATTTTCAAATTAAATACTCCATCCATATGCTTCAATACTAGTTAGGAGTGGACGATTATTTCAATCATTTTTAATTTCCAACTACTACTACTAAAATTAACTAAATATTTCGAGCTTGATTTGTACTCGATTGGTCGACTAAAAGTTTGATACGAACTCTACTTCAAATATAAACAATTCAAATATGAATAAATTTTAATGTTCGATTAATTACTCGAACCTCTTTCAATTATAATTTTTTATTGATATTCAAATCATATTCGCTCGAAAAAGTTCAAACTGATCGGGCTCAATTCGATAACTAAACGAGCTTCAATCAAACCTTATTTCAGTCTCGACAAATTTTATAAATCAAATTTGAGTAACTCAATACTTACATCCGGGCCTAACTATTACAATGGGTTGCTATATGTAATGTGGAAGGGAGAAAAAGAATTTTTTATTATTTTAAAAAGACATCATATAGGCTAATTGCTACGTCTTTGTAGGTTTTGGTTGGAGGTTACCGGACAATATGCCCCTTAGGATCTTCGAAAGAACACGAATGGAGTAATGCTTGCTAGGTGGATAAACATAAACTATTTTGTCTAGACAAAATTCAAAAAAAAAATAATTAGACAGAAAATTTAAAAACTAAAGTTTTAAATTTATATCACTGCTCTAATTTTATATTAATTCTGTTGTTTGTTTGTGTACGTAAAAGAGATTATTTATATCACTGCTCAAATTAATCATACACATTATTTTATATTTCTTTTTGTAACAATATTTGAATCACCGTAATATTATGAAAAATAGAGTAATTTTTTTTTAATTAAATTATGATTGCGATATATGTGCATACATACATTTGATGAATAAAAATTAAGAAGGTCTCACTTTAATTATTAGTGTACGCAATTCAAATATTTGATTATATGAATATTATTTTCGAAAAATAAAAGGTAAACAAAGAGAAGGGAGAAAAAAGTCGATACGATCCAAACGGGGTGTAACAAATTGGCGCTAGAAAATTAGTCCTATATTTTAAACTTTCTGAAATCTGAACTGCCGCGATCGTTTTTTCCAAATCCCTAATTCTCTGTAGATCCTTTCTAAAAGAGCCATGTGAAGAAGAATTAAAACTATCTACGAAAAGGTCAGTGCCTTTCATCATCTTTTAATATGCGTAATACTGATACTTTCAATTGTGAAACTTACAGTATGGAGTATTTGTAATTATTGTTTATCTTAAACATTTAATTAATTTGATCGTTTTAGGATCTGTAAACCCTGGAATTTGAAAGATTTTTGGGCAATTGAAATGTGATTTTGTGAATTTGAGGAAATTAATGTGGTTATTAGGAGTACTATAAAATACTCCATTAAAGAAAGGGAGAGATTGTGATTGCTTGTTTAGAGACAAAGCAACTTTAATTATTGTCTTGAAATCATCAAGGGTTTTGTTTTGCCTGTTTTTATGAAATTGTACGATGTGAATCAGAGCCTCAGAGGTGTATGGATTTGTGTGTTAGGATTTTTTCAAGTGGCAAAAATACCTCAATGATTACTTGGTTTTTTGTCATTTTTTTTTTGCTAAATGGTTTTTTGTCATTTTTGTTACGAGTTGCTTTAATTTTCCTAATTCGATTAGGTTGCATTTGACTATTCCTGCATGATTTCAAGCTCAACTGCTCTCCTCTGTTTACATGCTCTGCCAGCACTCAATTGTTCTGTTAAGGCTTTGGCATTACTGCTCGGTTTTTAATTCTTATATAAGAATAATACATCCTGTTAACGCCAAGATCTTTCCCCACGTCCCAATCACCAAGACGCGTCCGATATCCTGCACAGTTCAACAAGTCAACACCAAAAGCTTGACGGCTTGACCGTCGGGGGATAGCTCCGGCGTGAGAGTCAGTATCGGCGATCACAAGGTTAACAATGGAGGAAAATAATGTCTAGTGACTTGAGAGCAATAGTTAATTAGTTACCTTTCACCGTGCGTCATCCTTGCTTTATATCTCCAAAATCCGGTTTGTCCTGTATGCAATTGACTTTTCGGGCCCACAGCTTTTAGCTGACTAAGCCCTGTCCAATCCTCATTAAATGCAATGCAGAGATGACAGTCAAAGTTCTATCCCCAATCTACACCCCACAAAGCCCAAGTGGAACCATACTCATCTAGTAATTAATACGCCCTTTATCGCATTGATACTACTTATAGGCCCCAAAATAAAGATAATATCCACCCGATGAAATGGTGGCCCGATGAACCTACTAATACTTTTAAGACCCACCTCAACATGTTTAAAGTATTATGGCCCAACATTGCCCCCCAGTCTTTTATTAAACAGGAGGTTTAATGAAAGAGTATAAGTGGAATCGGTCCAGAATAAAAGGAATTATAATGAGATCAACAAAGGCCCGAGATCTGACTTACCGAGGCCCGATAGGTAAATCTTAAACAACAATTCAAATAGAAGCAGGAAGCCCGATAGAAGCCCACTCCGGTTAACAATGAAGGTCAAAACCGCACGCTATCTCTTCAAATTCACAATCACTACTGGCATTAAATGAGTCGCCCTTGAACCTCGTGAAAAGTTGAAGAGAACTCTAGTATAAAAGCTGCTTTCTCCCAAATCTGACAGTTTTACCAACTCAATTCGAAATTCGGATATTCCTTGCTCCTCTTCTTCTCCAAATTTCTCTACAACTAATTAACAATGGCTTCTCAGAATACTAATCAAAGTTCCCCACTTCGCATAACCCCCATTACCACTGTTCTTCCCAATCCGAGCTCTAGCAAAAAAGAGGCTCCGAGTTCAAATCCTAAATCTGTTGATACTCACAGTCAGAATCAACCACTAAAAACTATTCCCAATCCTTCAGAATTCTTCAAGAGTGAAGAATACTTCCCCCATGCCAACACTCCTTCCACCGTCATTGAGATTGAGTTGGGTAACCTTCGGACCCATTATTGCATTTAGGACACCCATATGGTAAGGGCTCCAGCTCCCCACGAACGAATGTACCAGCGACCCGAAGGCTGGACCGCCATGTCGGTGACCCTTCTCGAAAAGGGAGTTCGCTTACCTCTCCATGCTTTCGTCATCATTCTACTGGGGTTCGTAGGTGTGGGATTCACCCAGTTAGTGCCGAACTCCTACATACACATCCTGGCATTTATCGCCTTCTGCCACGAACAAGGGATTCCACCTGCTGTCGACTTCTTCTTCACTGTTCATGGCCGTGTAAATCTCGAGAACGAGGCTTCGAGATCTTGAGCAAACAATCCCCAAACCTAATGCGGGTTCGAGAAGCGACCACTAATGGACACTCCTTCGAGCAACCAAGGATGGCATAAGGAGTGGTTTTTTGTCAAAGGACCCGAAGTCTCCTCCATACCCGACTCGACCACTTCCGATCGTATCTCTGCAAACTTCGAAAATATTTCAACGGCACGAGTTAGAGAAATGGCGAGCCTTCTAGAGAAGATTCATATTAAGGAATGGAGCTTCGGATTTCTGAGTAAACAAGCATGGTTGTACGACCATAACTGTAAGTCTCGAACCCACTTTATTGTTTAACTCCTAATTTCCATCAGTAGTTATCGTAAACAATTGTTCCTCATCTGTTGCAGTGTCTCTGATCAAACAACGTCAATCGACCGAAGGGATCTAGACAGATTTCTTTTCGGTACATCTTCGTGACCTCTGCTTGATGTACTGTTGAAGAGCTTCAAGCCACCGAATCAACTCCTCTTGAAGGGACAAGCTGACCTCGTCAAGAAAGCAAAGTGGCGAAAACCCAAAACACCCCCCACACAAACTCACACCGAAAGTGCCTCCTCGATATGCCTCATGATGAACGGACCCGAATCCTTGGCGCCAAAAGAGAGAAACCCAAGCAAATTCTCGACCTCAGAAGAACCACAAGTACCTCCAGCGAGAGACCGATCCTCCGCTTGACCACCGGTTGAAATCTTTGATTTCGACGAAGAGCCCGAGGAACAAGTAGGCGAACACCCAAACATGATTGAAAAAAAACCAAACTCCTCCGGAATCTAGGCGAAGCCATGGAATCCCCATTCTCGGCGAACGAAGAGAATTTCCCATTTGAGCTCTACAACTCCTTCGTCCGTAATACCGACGACCACCGGTTTAAGCAATGCTCTATCATGGACCTGATCAACGAGGGAATGAAGTACCAAGCTAGAGTAAGCTTAACTTATCCATTTACATCTCGGCCCATTAATTTTGAACTGATAGACTAACACTGATCATCCGCAGGCAAACACTGTCTTCGGACGCCTCCGTCCCAAATACCAAGAGGCCGAAGCCGAAGAGAAAGCCGCTCGAAGAGAGAATACCCTGCTTAAGTCTGCTTTGGCGAAAGATAGAAGTAGTCTCAAAGTTGCTCTTCACGACAATGAGTGCCTTCAGAAAGACCTTGCCCAAACCAAAGAAGATTTGAAGACGTCCCGGGCCACTCATCAAGTCATCACTGATATAAATATCGATTTTCTGAAGAAAAACGAAATTTTGGCGAAGAAAATCGAAGATCTGGCCTAATCCAACTCAGTTCTGTCGAAGCAAAATAAAGATATCCAAGCTAAAGATGCAGAGCAAATGGCCCATCGAGGAACTTCGAGAACTCCGAACTCTTAGGGATTTGGGCCCACCATTAAGCGATAAACCCATGAGGAGATTGAAGCAAATTACAGGAAATCCACCGAGCTGAACAATGAAGTTGTCCACATGTACTCTGAAGGGTACGAGATCTGCCGAAGTAAATACAAAACCAAACTTGTAGTGGTCAAAGTAAACCCGGCTCTCCTCGACTCTTCGGACAGCGAGGACAATAAGGAAGCTTAAAGATATCATCCGAAGCTTTAGGACTCCCTGAAAAGACATTTCTCCTTTGTAAACAGTTAGATATCAATGAGATGATTAACAAATTCTTATCCTTATTACACCTTTGACCATTTCTTGTCAATAATTCATCATCAATCAATGTGAAAATGTATAATCTTAAATTGTTAGTCGATAACTAAGCAAGTCATATAATGAGATAAGATCAAGTAATAATGTGACCCGAATTGACACTTAAAAATCGGGGTAATAAAGTAATCTGATACTTATTCGTTACCAAAATGAGAGGTAGATCGCTTCCATGTAGGAATTTGTTTACCACGAAGGCCTAATAAACCCACAAGATGACATTTACTACCACGAAGGGCCCTGACAAAGTCTAAAGGATGACATTTACTACCACGAAGGGGTCCGACAAAGTCTAAAGGACCACACCCGCCAATAAGGCTACCATCGAATGGTCAACGAGTACACCGAACCTCCTATCACAGATGACGTTTACTACCACGAAGGGGTCATTCGACAAACTCATAAGGACCACACGCCAATAAGGCTACCATCGAATGGCCAAATGACGAGATAAGATCAAGTAATAATGTGACCCGAATTGACACTTAAAAATCGGGTAATAAAGTAATGCAATACTTATTCGTTACCAAAGTGAGAGGTAAATCTGCTTCATAGGGAATTTGTTTACCACGAAGGGCCTAACAAACCCACAAGATGACATTTGCCTACCACGAAGGGCCTGACAAAGTCTAAAGGATGACATTTTCTTACCAAGAAGGGCCTGACAAAGTCCAAAGGATGACATTTGCCTACCACGAAGGGTCTGACAAAGTCTAAAGGACCACCTGCCAATAAGGCTACCATCGAATGGCCAACGAGTCCACCCGAACCTCCTAACACCGATGATGTTTGCCTACCACGAAGGGCCTGACAAACTCATAAGGACCACCTGCCAATAAGGCTACCATCGAATGGCCAGCGAGTCCACCCGAACCTCCTAACATCACGATGGCGTTTACTACCACGAAGGGCACGACAAACTCATAAAAACCACCGCCGATAAAAGGCTACCATCGAATGGCCGGTGAGTCCACCCGAACCTCCTAACACCGAGGTGGCACCGCCCGTGCATGTCGGACTATGGATGAGCTATCAAGTCCTCGTGAATGCTTGAACTTGATCCCACGAAAGCGGTGTCGTTAACATGATCCCTAAGCAATGCACCCAGTATGACTACCCCCAGACAACAAGAGGTATATGAGATAAAATCGAATATAGCCTTTTGGTGGGTCAATGGATCGAACTATTTAGGCGACACAAATACCAGCATGAACCCTCAGAAGAACATCTGCGACGGACGGCACCCAAAATTCCTCGATAGTGGAGATGAGTCCAAAGTAGAATACCCGTGCGCAAACAGCGCCCACGAATTCGATTACGTCGAAAAGCACTGCAAGCGGTTTTGTCGGACTCTTGACTTTTCCATAACTATCGTCATCTTATTTCTTCATCCCTAAGGACACGGCTTACATAGCAAACCGGTGTCGCTTTTACCCCCAAACTTCTCGCACCAAAGCGCTTCCCACCGCCGATGAACTAGTGCGCGGATACAAATAATATAGCTCACAGGAGTGGGCTTCACCAACAAAGGCAGAAGAAAGATAGGTCGTTTATTCCACGGAAGGCGTCTTCACATCCCGAAGTCCATCTGGAGCGTCTTAGCATTCTTGACCCTTTCCACGTACTCAAAGATTGACAAATATCTTTTCGCCGATTTGGACATAAACCTTCTCAAAGTCTCTTACGAATAGTCTTGTCTTTTCCATTCGAACTGCGCAGCTTTAGGCAGGCATCTCGAAGGCGAGTATCACAGGCGGTGTGCCTCGGTGGATTCTCGAGTGCGGCCACGGGTCTGCCGACCATAATCCAAGACCAGCGGAGACGGAGTACCCTTCTTCGATCAATCGGGAAAATGGTCATGGGTCTTCTTCTACTACTGTTTCGACCATAATCCGAAGACCGATAGGCGGAGTACCCTTCTTCGGTCAATCAGGAAAATGGCTGTTGGGTCTTCATCTACTCTGCTTCGACCATAATCTCGAAGACCAATAGGGCGGAATACCCTTCTTGATCAATCGAGGGAAAATGGTCATTGGGTGAAACTTCGATCGATCCGAGGACGGCCTCGAGACATGTTTTTAAAGTGTAGACTTCTTTTCTAACTTGATCGGCTCGTCGGTCGACCACTTCGGTATAAGATTCTAAGCAAGTATGCTTTCTACCCTTTTCCGATCATGGTCGGGTCTTCTCTAAAGACAAAAATCAATCTTCTTCTAAGCATCACCTTGGGCTCTCGAGCGAGAACCCTCGTAAAACCTGCTTGAAGCGGTACCAGTATGAGCACTCTTTGAAGGACCCAATCGATCCTCGAGCAGATACTCATTGTGTAGAGCGAAGTCATAGCCATCACTATCCTTTAGAAGTAAGCGTTTTACTCTTCTTCACCATGGATTCCGGCGTAGAAACGACTACTGATTTGTGATTGAAAACTTCAAGAACACTAGAATTGCCCTCCTCTACAGCGCCCGATGTTAACGCGAAGATCTTTCCCCACGTCTCAATCACAAGACGCGTCCGATATCTGTGCAGATAGTTCAACAAGTCAACACCAAAAGCTTGACGGCTTGACCGTCGGGGGATAGCTTCGGCGTGAGAGTCAGTATCGGCGATCACAAGGTTAACAATGGAGGAAAATAATGTCTAGTGACTTGAGAGCAATAATTAATTAGTTACCTTTCACCGTGTGTCATCCTTGCTTTATATCTCCAAAGTCCGGTTTGTCCTGTATGCAACTGACTTTTCGGGCCCACAGCTTTTAGCCGACTAAGCCCTGTCCAATTCTCATTAAATGCAATGCAGAGATGACAGTCAAAGTTCTATCCCCAATCTACACCGGTCAAAGCCCAAGTGGAACCATACTCATCTAGTAATTCGGCCCACTGTCACAGCCCAATACTTCATAGGCCCCAAAATAAAGATAATATCCACCCAATGGGCTGGCCCAATGAACCGGCCTAATACTTTCAAGACCCACCTCAACATGTCTAAAGTATTATGGCCCAACACATCCCTTTATATAATTTCATTTTGGAAAATAGAGCATGTCAGGTGCTGAGCCTCATTCTTGTTTTGAAGATCTTAAGGTTATTCATAAGCCTTTTCTACAAGCCTACAGTTGAGCTTCGTGAGTTAAGAAACTTAATTAGGTAAATCCTGCAAATACTAGACAAAATTGAATTCTTGAATCTGGTTGAATTATAGTATAGAGTACCTATTCATCCTTATGCAGCCTTTTCCAGTTGTCATCTATGCAAAAAAGAATAGATTTTCTTCTATTGATCTTTCATACTCCAATTCGAAATCCATAAATTTGCATTTAGAAGGTCGTAAATGGAATAGTGGGATCGATTTTCTACTGATATGTCATATGTATGTTTAGATGACTTGAAGTTTAGAAGTTGGTGTGACCTTTGTGTACATTACACAACAATTGTCTGTGGTCTACTAGGTTATAGGCATATATAAGTAAAGTAAGTGTTGAGACCTTATAAGAATGCAACCTAGGGGGGGGATGTTTTTAGCCCAGGGAAAATTTTCACTAGAGATGTCACTGTCTTCTGAGACAAACTGTATTGGATTTCTTATGTTTATGTAAAGCAACTTGGGATGTGGGATCCAATTGATCTTAAGATCCAAAGCCAATCAATAAACAGTTGAAGTTGCCAGTTTGGAGGCCCTGCAGGCTGTTTGAGTGTATGGGTCTTGTCCTTTTAGATTTATGATGAAGTGTCTAATGCGCTGAGAAGCTTGGATAGTTCATAGGAAAGGAAAGGAAAGTATCTCAATATGTATGTAAGTGGTAAAAGTTAAGCACCTACATATTTATAATCTGTAAAGTTTCTTCGTGTGTTTTTTTTATGTGTATATGTATACGTTTCTAACCTTCTTAGCTGAAGTTATCAACTCCCAAAAAAAAAACCTCAGGTAAAAGCCACTAGTAAAATAGTGATCACAGTATATTCTGTAGTGAAACTCATAGACCCAATCCTTGCTCTGTCACTCAAAAATGGTGGCACATCACCCTTTCTGATAGGGATCAACCTAGTGCAGCGGTACTAGAATTCATAACCTACAGGCTAGGCACTCATATATTATCACCTTTTAGATAAATTAGTATTTTGCTCTCAACTTAAAAGGTCCCTCACTTTGAATGTCTTGTGCATCTCTTATCATGATGATCAGAAAGGAAATTCACACATCTAAGGGTCATAAGCTTAAGTATCCCAAAGGGTGGCAAATCTATTTCATTTCTATCAGGGTCATGAATTGCAAGGCATTCCCTTATAATAGGAGAATCAAGATGTGATTGAGTTAAATGAACACTAAAAATGCACCATTAACTCTATAATGCCTTCAAGATGTCACTTGCTTAGCTGTGGAACATAGGGAAGCACGAGACGTGATCCAGAAGTTCAAGTAAAAGGGTGTGGCATGTATATCCTTAATTAGTTGGGATATCTTGTGTTGGGAATTATGCATGCCCAAATTTTAGGCAGTTAAAATAGAAACTTTAGTTGTCTTTCAAATTGTAAACCATATTAGGAAGTATAAGCAATGAATTTGATTAGGATGATGTTATCAGCACCTCAATTTCTAAGTCAACGATATCAGATCTGTTAATCCGTGTTTGCTCTTTAAGGTCTATTGTATACTTTTTACTCCATATATTTTTCCTGCTTTCACATGGAATACAGATCTTATGATGATTTATGAACATGTTCATTTTAATCAAGCACCGTCATACATAAACCGTAAACATTAGTTGTGGGGTTTTGGATTATGTCATGCAAGGCTCCTTTTATACCTTCCATGTGCAAATGATTAACCCAATGAAGTCATTGAAGCTTTTAATGATTATGAATCTTTCTTTTCCCAGTAACATTATCAAATGAACCATGAGAGTGGATAGCTCATGTTTGAGCCTCACACTCATTAATTTGCTTATACGTAAGCTGCATCTTGCATTGCAGAAGGGAGATGATTCAGTGGATCCTGACGGATTTTTAAAGGAAAATGGGAGATCTTTTTTTGTCATCAGTGTTTTAAATCATCAACTAATCGTTGTCATCCATGGTATGCAACTTCACGCCCAAGGTATACAGCTGGCTTTCGGAGAGCATTTTGTCATGCATAGTAGCAGCTCTGCGCTCATTGTTTCATGTTTACGACATGCTTTCTTGTTGATCCATAACTAGTTAAAAAACAAAATCATGGGGAAAAGTAGGCATATCTCTGAATAGAATGCTTGTATTTTTAGAATAAACGTTGTCTATTATATTTCTCTCTTTTTAGCTTGTAAAAAAAAAGGAGACAGACAATATAGGTAAGTAAAAATTAAACTACACTCATCTCCCATGAAACTTGGATCATTGCATCTAGCTGTGATATATGCTACATGAACCCTTCACCTTCACATTCATATATGTTCAACACTGCATAGCCAACATATGTTAGGGATACACTTAAATGGATAATCTGAACCACCCTATAAAATGAGTTGCTACTAGTTCATGTTCTCTAGGAACTTAGTAGATCAGTGCATATTTTGATTGAATACTAGCAGTTTTGACATGGTAGCCTCTTAGTTCTTTTTATATTCTTCATTTTATTTTATTTTTTCATTTTTGGGATTCAAGTAGCAATATCTGTTGTACTGCCAATTGTGAAATACTTTCTGGTAATTTAAAGTGTGTACCAGAGTAACCAACCTTCAAGCATATGTTTTACCAAGTGCTGGAACATAGTTTTCAACTTTTTATTAGATTAGATTTATTCCAAATAAAAACAAAGAAGCAGTCCAACTAAAAGAAAAATTCAAAATTTTCAAAAACCTAGAAAGCCGAAATGTTACAGGGGACTTTCTTGATGTGACAATTGATTCGAGGGAATATGAAAAAATAAAGGTGATGTATTCCCAATCTTCCAATGTGATATTGAATGTGTCTTTGGTTACACACTAAAGTTTAGTGTTTCACCTACTGTTTACCACTCCCTTTGCCTTTATTTCCTTTGTTCCAGATTCTCCCCTTGTCTTCCTGATAATGTCAGGTGAAGCAACCTCCCCGGAATCTTTACCTTGTGGTTTCTCACAGTTTTTCTTCTTCTCAACAGCTTTAGAAAAACCTAGAGGATTAGTCCCATGAAACCATGTGTTGACACCCCCACACCTGGCCTCAGAAAAGGAAAAGAAGGAAGTAATCAGAAAATACACGATAGGCCAATCTTCAATCACAAGGGATAATATTATTGTCCTAAAACGAAGATTGTGTCAGTTTGGGCACTAACATCACACTTCAGTGTCTTACGTTGAAGTTCTCCTTGGTTCAAGAGTTCAATGTTTTCAAACAATGTTCCTATCTAATCATGTTAACATGATAACTCTTCGATTATCATATGAAAACAATAAGTAAAAAAACAATGTTTAGATAATGACCTTAAAATCATCAAGTGGGTTGAAAATGTGGAAAGAGTCTAGGGTCTGAATGATGTCATTTGCCATATTGATGTTTTCGAGTAAAAAGGGCTTTGAGATTTTAATTACTAGTGTTATATCTTTGATAATGTATTTAATGAATTAATATCATTGGGGTTGTAGTTTCGGCGAGGAATCGGCCTTGTTTACCTCTTCGAGTTTCTCAGATTGGATTCCAAATCCTCCGCTAGACTTGGGTACCAGTTACCTACAGAAGCAACAATACCCCCATCCTTTGCTCTCTCTCTCTTCCTACTTCTGTCATGGACCACTTTGTCTAATAAACTACCCTTTTTCTTCTTTTTGAATTACCCAAGATTGTCACACTTTCAAATAAATTTAGCGGGTGGCATTGGAAAATATTGGACTTGTTTAGCTATTGAGATTTGGAAATCAAAATTAATTCCCTCCGTCACTACGTTAATTCACTTGGCACTTCCAAAGTATTTTTGGGAATAATTGGTTAAGGTAATTGAGGGTATATTTGAAACAACAATTAGGCAGTCAAAGACTTCATTTGACGTATCTACTGGGAAATGTACATTGTTCATTTTTATGGCTTCTAAGTCAATACTCTTATGCTACATTTGGAGAGTGGAATGATTCATTCCGTTCTAGTTGGAATGAGTTATTCCATACTCTCCCTCCCCAAGTAATAAAATTCATAAATTTGAAGGAATACGAATGGTTCAATCAATTCCAATAACAACCAAACACAATTCTTTTCATTCCATTCCCACCTTCATTATTCCAATCCAAACGTAACATTAGATATTTGCTAATGCTCGAGGTCATACCTTACCAATTACTAACCAGAGTTTTCTTAATGATTGGAAGTTTTTCTTTTCTAAATTGCACTTATAGGTACTATATGTAATCAAGAAGGGAGAAACACAATTTTCTAAAGTCCTACTTTAATTAGCTAAAAGAAACAAGTGTATGCTTTATAATTAGATCACTAAGGCCTGTTTCGTTTCACCCATTAGAAAAGTGGTCCTACAATAACCAAACAAGTCATGTGTTGAGTCCCTGATAGTGTAAACCCAAGAAAAACAAAGGAAACAATCCAACTTCATTTATAATCTGCAAAGTGGTTTTCACTTTATTGAAATTACCTAACATCCAGTGGCAGTTTGGTAAACATGATCCCTTTATAAACCCATTTGAATAAGACACACTATCCACTCCACAGAAATGGCAGGTCCATCTCATCTAAAACCCCTTCACTCCCTTCATGTTTTCTCCATGAAATCTCCATCTTCTTCTACAGCCTTAAGCTCCATGAAACTCAAAACTCTAGTTCAAACCTTCATCTTGTCACACTTGTGCCGCATCGCTCGTGCTCTCACCAAAGCCAAGTCCATCCTCATTGAGGTCCTCAAAGAAATCCAACTCATACACTTGATAGAACCCACAAAGAAGCACAAAAACAAGAACAAACTATTTTTTGGTTCGTTTAGGCTACACTACAATTGGTGCTCCTCTCACGTGTTACCGGTGCCCTCGCCGGGACTTGACGGGATCCCGAGGAGCCATTCGTACTACGATGCGACGTGGAATTCTATCATCTCACCGGGGTGCGATGACATGGAAGAATCACAGCTTTCAGGGTACCTCCAATGGCTTGAGCAGAAGGTTCATGAGGACTCAAAAAACAATGATATCAATGAGATTGATAAGCTTGCTGATATGTTCATTGCAAACTGCCATGAGAAGTTCAAGTTAGAGAAACAAGAGTCGTATAGGATGTTTCAAGAAATGATGGCTAGAAGTGTGTGAGGGTCTTTTTATTAATTCTTTCATGTTCTTTGTCACATTGCGTGGGGATGGGTTGGGATTTATTTAGTTACTTGTTTTACTTTTTCTTGTACATGATGGGGGTGTTGGATTTGTGCAATTCCTCTATTGTGCATGTTGATAGAGGTGGTGCTTGTAAGGTTACATTTGGTGAAATTGTGGAATTCATGCTTTCATAACCACCCTTGAACCAACTGTCTTGCTTTTTTTGATATGAATTCTTCTTATAATTTATTTTTTTCTGCTATAGTTTCATATGTTAATTTCAAGTTGTGTCCTATGTTGAAATTTTTTCATGGTTTTAAACTACTACTCTTTCTGTGCATGTTAAGTCATGTTCATAGACCACCACCATGTCATTTTAAAATTTCAAATTACAGCTCTTTAACTTTTTTGTCCTTTTTCTTTTTCCCCTCGGCCCTCGCATAGGATAGATACTAGATAGATGACACTGAATATGCTTAATCAATTTGGTCCATAATATTTATTAAGGTTGGACCGAGTATACTGACTGAGAGCTCCCCTCTTTTTGGTGAGATTATTTGGATCTATCTATTTATCTCACTCACGCCGCACTGCAGTTTAGACTAAGCTTCTCTTTCATGCATAGCTTGGTTGCAGTATGGGACCCAAAATGATGTTTTTTTTTATATTTCTATTTGTTTGTTTAGATATGCAAGCCACTACTACTATTAACATGTGATGTAGAAATTTTAATTGCAATAACCTTTATGTACCAAACTAAAGATTATCGTGTGTGTGTGTGTGTGTGTGTTCAAAAATTAACCTGTATTTCAATGTGTGGCTTATGTACGTAGTTCCATTGGGGGCATTGGATGTGTTTTTTTTTTTATGTGATTGCCCTTGGCATGATGGTTGTGTGCAAGTGAAATTGCTTTGAATATCACGACCGATAACTTGTCTTGGTTGTGCCTAAATTCTGAATCCTATATTGGTTCAACACTTGGAGTAGATTGAAGGGTATATTTAAAATGGTTTGGTGAAGAACAAGTCAAATAAGGTGAAAAATCTTCATACATATCTCTATTTTCAACTACTACTACATAAATAAATAATAATTAATTTACACCATGATTCACCAAGTACTGATCACTATACATGTTCCATCAATTCAATCATCTAACCCAAATCAAACTTTCTCTTTCAACCTCTTGGCCAGATCTTAACCAAAATTTACATCATCAATCCACACTTTCTCTAGTCTTTCTTTTCGAGATATATATGAAATATGATTACTTTTCTAAATTTTTTCAAGGAAAAACGATAGGTCAGAACATGCAAAAAAAATTCTCCCCTCCCAATCAGTGATATTAAGAATGTGTTTGTTTGCAAGGATTATAATACTGGTTTAAATAATGTTAAGTCATTTTATAATTTCTGGACTAATAGTCTCAAGTCCAAATTTAAAAACAAACAAAATATTTGGGATTAATAATCATATCTCAAATATAATTTTTATAAACAAACATAGCGTAAGTACCTCATGAGCATATTAAAATATAGTACTACATATCTATCTCTGTTTGTGCATGATTTTGTCTTATAAGATGAATAAGAAGATCGTGGAAAAAATGTGAGGGAAAGCTTCTTCCTAAAGAATGTCCCTAGTAGCACATGAATTGTGACAGCAGCTCAGGAGTTTTAACATGGGAGTACACTGTATATAAATGCATGGACCACTACACTTAGACCTGATAATATAGTTGGTTAACTATCGGGTCAATCCATATTAACTGAAATCAAATGAGTTGGTTAATTGTTTTTATTTATTTGGGTTGGTTAAAGTTTAGAACCATATAAAAGAAATATAGTTCCAACCCGGTTAACCATTTTTCGACCCATATTTTATTCCAAATCTAAATCAAAAGTTCTTTCCATCCATATTTATATATTCAAGAAGCTCAACCACCCACCCCACCCCACCCTGCCCCACAAAAAAAATATATTATGTGATTATGTATACACCCCTTACCCCCCACCCCACCCCACACCACACCACACCACACCCCCATTCCCACCCCGCAAAAAAATAATATTATGTGATTATGTATACACCCCTTATATCCGTCACTCTATCTATAGTATATATTAATTTCATTTTTTAAAAATTTTATTTAAAAGTCAAAATATCTTAAAATGGTTAATATGGTTTTTAACCATAACCATATGGTTCCAACCCATATAACTTATATTAAAAATGGTTAATATGGTTTTAGTTCTTAAATGGAACCATAACTATATTTTGAAAACTAAAACCAACCCATAACCATATTTTGTCAAGCCTAACTACACTAGTGGAATTTACCTTTCAACTGATTGTGACTCTAATCCAAAACAATACTTTCCTTTCTTTTCATCTCCTACCTACTGCTACTGATTAAGGACATAACAATCTTGGGTCTGGGTCAGATAATAATTAATCAATATACTACTTGTATTGTATTGAATGTGCATGTGAATATTCAGTATCTATCTACCATTTGACATATGATTGATAATGGATATCGATCTTCATAGTTTGTCTTGACTTAATTCCCACTTGTTTTGTTTAAGTTAGAATTTTGGTCAAGTAGTAATAAAAGAATTCAGTATATTTAGTATTACTACTTTAATTAGATGAATGATGCAATTAAGATCATTAACACTCAAGAATTCTTTTCAACTTTGAGTAGAATGATTACTGTAATGAAAAGAGGTGGCCAGGTGGGGGTGTTATTCATCCCACTTTTTATCTCAATTGCTGCTTCTTTATTCCTTTTGCTTTCTACTAACACACACACACACACACACAGCTTTCTACTAACACACACACACACACACACACACACATATATATATATATATATATATATATATATATATATATATAGAACAAGGATCTTAACTCCCTCACACCTCTTTTTTTTTTTTTTTATAAAAAAAACATAATAATAAAAATGTATAATAATTTTGGAATTGAATTTTTTTAAAAAAAGTGTTTTAGGTATGATTTGAGTACATATAACAAAATAATGTATATACAATTGCATAACACTGCTTTTGTTATATGTACCCAAATCACACCCAAAAAACACTTTTTAAAAAAACTTTCAATTCCAAAAATTATTATACATTTTTTATTAGTTATGTTTTTTTTTATAAAAAAAAAAAAAGGTGATTCTAAAATGAGCTTCAATAATGGTGAGCTTAAGAAATGGATCTGATATATATATATATATATATATATATATATATATATATATATAATTCATAACCAACATCATATAAATACAACCGTTCACGCATATAATGATTAATTAATACTATGTGTTCGCACAAAATATAAATAGATAAAATTATGAATAATCTATGTCTAATTATAATATTCACATAGAGTTTTTCTATATATATATATATATATATATATATATATATATATGGGAAATGATCTATAACAAGTATTTGTTATAGATCAAAATTGGACAAATAACATCATAACCGTCCATTATATAAATAAAGGGCGTGGATTAAAAATACTCAATTTCCTGAGAAAATATACTCCACACGAACGCTAGTGCGTCTAGCGAATTACAAAAAAAAATTACGCAGCCCAAAATACCTCCAAGCGTCCCAGTAAATGCAAAACATATCATATACGCTAGTTGAACTGGCGTATCTCTAATCTATGTGAAGCCCTCTTCTGTTTATCGAGAATTACTAAACCCTCGTTCGCTAGAATTACTAAACCCTCGTTCGCTACCACTCCATGTGAAGCCCTCTTCCCTGCGACTTAGCCGACTGTGATCTGCGATTACTAAACCCTCGTACGCTACCACTCCATGTGATCACCTCTTCCCTGCGACTTAGCCGACTGTGATCTGCGATTACTAAACCCTCGTACGCTACTTGTTCAATTGCGATAACCTTTTGCCCTGCGACTGTTGAACCGCCGACTGAATGACATTTACAGGTAGAAGCACATGAAGATAAGATTACTAATTGCTTTAGTTTTGTATGAAATATTGGTTGGAATCCATTATGAAGCAGTTTCCTGCAAGAAAAGATGGCACATATGTTTTTGAAAGTAATTGAGAGGGAGTGTGTTAGTTTTTTGCTTTGCTGTTTTGTCTATTTTGTTTCATTCCATTTTTTTTGTTCTTTACTGAGGTTGGTATAGGTGCTCAGATATCTGACCTGCAATAGTTTTGAATTGTTAGGAATACCTACAGTGAGGATATGGACTCTACTCCATTGGAAGATCCTACACAGACGAATGAAGCGAAGCTGTTGGAAAATAAATGGTCAAAAACTCAGCTGCAAGAATTGACAGAGCAGATGGGGCTTCTTTCCTCAGATACTAAAACAGTTTGATCCTGTTTTACCCAATGTACATTTGGTGTGTTCCATGTGTATGGACTTATCATTTATCATTTTCCGGTTACAACCGAAAGAGTCTTCGGTGGCTGTTTTATTTTTTCCCCTCTTTTCCGTTCATGTTTACAGTTTACTTTATTTAAAGGAACTCTCAGTTTGTGTATTTCTACTTGATAATGTCCACTTACTCGTTTTACTTGGTCAGTTTTAAGTTGTGATTTTATTTTTTAAATTCCTAATGAATATGATATTTAAAACTTAATATAATTATAATTTGGCCATATAACCACCATGCCTCAAATTTAGGATTTGTGCGAATCTGACAACTAAATGATTACCTGAGTCAGACGCATACGTAAACAGATTGCAAGTAAATAATAAACAAATTGAAAGTAAATAAAAATCATGCTGATAAATCAAACTATATAAACAAAAGTAAAAAGTTTTGTCATTACATAATCATAAAATCACATATTAAGATAACTTCAAAGACCCGACTAGAATATTTAAAAGAAATTATCAGAAATAAATATAATAATAATATAAGGTTTGTATTTTTTTTACTCGTGTGAGTTTTATTATTTTACCTTGAAAACTATCCCATATTTTATTTCCTTCTTTGATTTGAATTTGATTCCTTTTGTGATTTGGAATTGATTGCATGGCTAATTAACAGTTATTTTGATTTGTATTTTATTTCTTCTATTATTTGATATTATTTGTTTCTTCATTTATATTTTATTCCTTCTATTATTTTCTATTATTTGATTGCATATTGGATCGTTACCACCAACGTTTATGTGATATATATTGAATTGTTGCTCTTATCAATATGCAATCAATACGTCATATACTTTGTTTGTGATTGGCGTCATATCCGCTTGTTTGTTATTGACCTTTGACTTATTTGTTGAGAACTTGCAGCCTTTGACTTGGTTGTCAAATGTTTTGCATTTACTAGGACGCTTGGGGGTATTTTGGGCAGCGTAATTTTTTTTTGTAATATGCTAGACGCACTAGCGTTCGTGTGGAGTATATTTTCTCAGTACGCTAGTTCAACTGGTGTAAGGAAATTAAGTATTTTTAATCCACGCCCTTTATTTATATAATGGACGGTTATGATGCTATTTGTCCAATTTTGATCTATAGCAAATGCTTGTTATGGATTATTTCCATATATATATATATATATATATATATATATATATATATGTGTGTGTGTGTGTGTGAGAGAGAGAGAGAGAGATACATAGCTTCTTTAAGCCTAATTGGTTCCTTTGGTCTCCCAGAGCCTTTGCTTTTCATCTTTAATTTTATAAACTTGCTTTACATGTATACTACTACTGGTTTAGATTTTTTTGGGATTTCATTCCTCTTGTTGTTGGGACAAGTTTTGGAAGTGGAGTTACTAACATGTTATTTTGGGCCATGCACAATTTTGGAGATGGTGGTCCAAACCAAACCTCAAATACTAGAGATCTATCAGAGTAGCATAACCTCTCTCCAAATTACTACTTGCTGCCAAATATAAAAGAATCTCTTTATATATACTAGACCTAAATGAATCCAATTTAACCCGAGTATTGAGTTGCTCAGATATAATTTACAAAATTTATCGAATACAAAATAAAGTTTGATTAAGGCTCGTTTAACTATCGAGTCGAGCACGATCTCAAATTAAGTCCGGACAGTTTAAATTTTTCGATATCAATAGAAAATTACAATTTGAAAAGGTTCGAGTAATTTATCGAATTTTAAAATTTACTCCTATTTGAATCAATTATATTTCAAGTTGAACTCGAATCAAACTTTTAGTCGTACGAATCGAATTCGAACTATTTGATTCATTTACGACCTCAATTACTCGATAAAAAAAGTGAATAAATGACTTGTTAAGGAGTGCAATTGGGCTAAATGGCTTTGGCCCGAAATTTCATTTGACCAATAGGCCAATACCCAAAGGAACAACAATAGGGTAAGGGCCCGTGGAGTGTAAACGAAAATAGGAAATTTAAAAAGGTTCACAATCCCACTCTTATATTTGATGATGTTGAACAGTTAAACTGTAGATCTTCTTCACTAGTAGTGGCTTCAAGGGCCAAGTGTAAAGGAATTATATTGGGCCCTTTCTCCCAACCAGCAGGCTACTTTGCTCATAGTCTTCATACCTTAAACCTCGTGAGTCGTGCCCCTTCCGGTCCTGGATCCTCCTATTGTAATTTTTACCTTATTTTAAAATTCAATTCATAGAATTTAAATTTAAATTTAAATTTTAATTCATATAATTTTCTTTTGAAAAATTCTGAATACTTTGAAGTAATAAAAAAAATACCAATAATTATAATTTATATTATTCAAAAAATAAATAAATTCATATTACTTTTAAATTTAAATTTTATTCTTAAAGTCAAAATGGAACTCTTACAATCTATGTACCAAACAAGTCTAACAACACAAAAAAAAAAAATATTTTCCATTCTAATTTTATTTTTTTACAAAAAATAAAAATAAAAATAAATTACATTCTCACTTCTTTAAAAATGTAAAAATAAAAAAATTAACAACGATTGCTGGTGGGAGCTGCGCAATTGTGATAAACTTTGGGGGTTTGTTGGTAAAATCAGCCCGCCCCAGCCTTGTAAAAAAAAAAGATACAGCCTAGCCTATATAGCCTATAAATTGAAAACGAGGACGGAGGGAGGTGAGCTGAAATCCAATTAATTAGGCTGGAATCTCCATTCCGTTGAATTTTAATTCCCCTCCCCAAAGGGTCGAATAGGCATCGCTCATAAACCCTCTCCCCCTTTCCACTCTCATTTTTGCGACCCTCTCTATAAATTTCAGCTGCTTCAAGATAAAATCTTTTTTCAAACATACATAATTGCTCTTATTTCTAGGGTTTTGTATATCTATATCTTATAAGATATTCAGGTGTTGCAATTTGTCTATGGAATATGACCACCTCAACAGCAGCGGTGAGTTCATCATAACACTACTGTATACATGTGTGTATTTGTATATTGCTACACAAATTGCATTGTTGAGTTTATGGAACAATTTTTAACTGGGCATTTAATTTGTATCCATCCCTTTTTCGTTCAATGTGTTAATTTAATGTAACTTCTTTTTTCCGGTGTGTAATTTGGGTTGTAAAGATACTGGATTTCGTTTTATCATACGTTAGCATTAGAATCTTCTTGGGCACAGTTATTTAAAGTAACCTAAATTTATAGTGCTTGAGCACATTGAAAAGGTGGTTTGATAAAACCAAACACATTATATTTTATTTACTCGTTTTTGGATATAAATGAAATGGGTTTTTCCACTTGATGCTGATCTGTTGTTTAGAGGAACATGAATGTCAAATAAGTGGTTAACTTTGGTGACGCTTATTTTGGACAACTGGTGAAATTGCATGTTTTTGTAGAGAGGTGCAACTAGAGTAGGATAAAATGTTCCATGGACCAGTTTGTGATATTGAAATCTGTTAATGAGAGCTTTGCTAGACTCTCGACCCAATGTAGAATGTATATCGAATAGTTCAGATGTCATACGAGAGCTTCAAACTGGGTGCGAATTTGACATAGGGACAATACCACAGCATGCGGCCATACATAGGCTCGCAAATTGCCGTCGAGTTTGCAGAGGTTTACTTGTCATTTTTCTCCTCCTTTAATTATTTATAAGGATCAGAAGATAAATGTTTATATTTCTGTGTGTTCACAAATGCATGCCTTCATAAGATGTACTCTGAAACTAATGCTACCAAATGGGAGCATCATCTCTTTGTACTTAAGGATCTATCTAAAGATAGAACATTTACAAGCACAAGTAGCAAGGCATTTGAATATTTCCTTTAAAATTCGTGTTCTACAAAGTAGACAATAGACATTAATTGACAAAAGCACTTATACATTTACTTCTGAATTTCCAATTCCTGTAGGAATGTTGAGACATCCTTTCCTAGAAAATATATGGCTTTCAATGGAAACCTTCAACACTGATTTAAAATATACTTTCTGTACTCATGGCTTTTCCGACAAAAAGTTTACCTTTTCTTATTTTAGTTTTAAAGATATTGCCTTCTAGAATAGATTTCAGTCACTTTCATTAATTCATGACTTTCTGTACCATCAAATGCCTTTAAATGCCCTTCTGGATTAACAGGACGGGAAAGGAAGGAAATTTTAGGTAGATGGCTGTGATAATTTCTTCACTTGTGATAACTGAGGAGAAAGTTGGAAAAAGTACAATTGTTTGATGAAGCAGAGGGGAGGAAAAGTAAGTCAAAGATAAAAATTTTATTTTGTGATCAACAGCGGAAGAAAGGGAAAGTTATTTGCTACCGAAATTAGTGTGAAATGGGGAATCACAGCTACCTTCCCTTCCCTTCCTAAACTTTTCAGAAGATAGAAACTAAGAAAATGGGTTATCACAGCTCCTTTCCACTCCTAAACTTTTAAGGATAAAAAAAAATTACGACAGGTTTTTATCATTCGAATTATATTTATCTCTCTCTTTCTCTCCTTTTCTTAAAACCCAAATGCAATATTCAAAAAGCTTCTTTGTTCCTCTGTTCCATATTCACAAGGCTGAGCAAGTCTTTTACCTTATATCACAAGATTTTGGATGTTAAAGTACTATCGGTGGGTGTTATGTGACTCCCCTTGGTTTAGCATCCCCAAGTAGTTTCCTATTTTTTTAGTTATTTGATTCAAGAGTTGAAATTTGACCTCTTATATGTGATTTAGTTGATATCAAATCCATAAATAGTAGATTTAGGTTTGTAGTCCATATATTCTCAACCGGGCTCCTTTCTCCTGCTTTCTTCCATTCCTTTATCATTATTATTATTATTATTATTATTATTATTATTATTATTATTATTATTATTATTATTATTATTATTATTATTGTTTTTGTGTGTCTGTAGTTGCAATTGACAACTGCATGGACATTGCGCAAAGTGGGTCTTAATAATTTTCTAAGTGTATAACTTGAAAAACTTCAGGGAAAGAAAGTTTAAAAGGAAATGAAATCTAATAATTTATTGGATATTTCTTAACGATGATCTATATTTTAACATTGTTTTTGAATCTTGATATTATTTTCTTTTGAAGTATAGATAATTAGAGCCATTAAGATATCCCCCCTATTTACATGTATTTTTGCTTTCTTGTTCCTTTGCTTTTCCCTACATACCCTAATTCATTGCTCGTTAGCATTCGTTGTTCTTTCCTTTTTGATAAATTGCTGATTAGCACTACTTTACCTTATGGGATATGGTTTCCCCTATAATTTGACTTGAAAACTATTCCCTCTTGTTGTGTGAGGTTGTCGCGTGATAGAGACCACTTTGGTGAGCTATGATTAATAATTTTTTTACTATGTTTTTTGAAAGACATTGTTGGTTAAACTATCCATAATTAATAGGCCATGGGAGTTTTATGATGCAGCGTCTATTGCTTGCACAATCTCAAGGTTCTCAGTAACCAACTTTGAGTGAGTTCTCTTTGTATTTGGTTATTAGCTCTTCATTTGATAATTAAATATGTTTTGTATTAGGCTATTAGCTAGTCAATTGATAATTAAATATGTTTTGGAGACATGCTTTGTATAGTTTAATGTTTGTATAAATATTCAAAATATGTAGTTCATTTAGTGCACCTTGACCTTTGAAAACAATGTGCTTTACTATTTTAAAAAGAATAGTCCTATAAATACATGTCATTATAGCAAAATCTTGCTGCATTTTCTTATCAGGTGAAGATGGAAATTTATACTTATTATGGTAGCACAATTTCCAGGAATCAGTTAATCAAAGGATGAACAACCACTGGGTTCTTCAATAACGTCAAGTCTAAAGAGGTTTATAGAAGATGTAATTAACATGGTTATTTTGGTTTTGGGGTAGGGGGGTTTTACTTTAAGATTTCTGGACATGGAAAAATAAGACCTTCGAGTTTCAAGTAAACTAGTTTTGTTAATGAGTTTTGGAGAAGAAAAGAAGAGTATAGATGAAAAGGTAGAATGCTGTCTTTGTTTTGGTGGGGGCAGGGGATGTCCTAGTTAAATTTTACCTCAAGTCTTTATATAAACACTGGGTAATCCCATAACTACCTTGTTAAATCATATTAAAAATAATTGTAGGTACTGATGATGATATTCCTCCATCACATTGTGATAGAATTCCAATAGGGGGACATTATACAGTAAACGGAAGATCTGCTGTAAAATCAGCCTCGTACCCAAGGATGCAACTTGACATGGAATCCCAAATCCACCAGCTTGAGCAAGAAGCATACGGTTCAGTCCTACGGGCCTTTAAAGCACAGTCTGATGCCATATCATGGGTAAATCCTGCTTTCCTCGCATGTTTTTTCATATACTTTTTGTCTTTCTTTCTATTATCGAATAGCTGAAATGCTTCATGATATGTTTCCTCAGGAAAAGGAAGGACTAATAACAGAACTTCGTAAAGAACTAAGAGTGTCAGATGATGAACATAGGGAGCTACTCACAAAGGTTAATGCTGATGACATCATTTGTAGGATAAGGGAGTGGAGAAAAGCAGGTGAGAACCACACTTTGTTCAATGTCTCCCAACCTATGCATGATTTGCTACCCAGTCCAACAGTTTCAGCACCTTGGAAGAAACAAAAGACATCTCAATCAGTACCTCTAGCATTTGGCGCACCAATTCATGGCTCACACAATCAATCAAATACTGCAATTACACAGCCATCATCTGCTGCTGCAAAATGGGCACCTTCTTTTGGTGCTGGTGGGAAAAAGCCTAAGCCTGTATGTTATTCATATGTGATGTTGCTTAGAGCGCAGGAAGAAAAGGATTATAGATTGACGTCTATTTGATCTTGTCTCTTAATAGGGGCAGCAAGTGCCTGGTTTGTCCTCAATGATGAACACACAGTACCCTTCTACAGGTCCAACTTCAAGGGGTCTGCTCTCTAACAATTATGGATCTTCTTCCATTCTTTTGACGAATGACCATGCCGAAGCAGCAAGACGTGATCCACTAATCGGAAGGAAAGTGATGACCAGATGGCCTGAAGACAACAACTTTTATGAGGCTGTCATAACTGATTTCAACCCTCAAGAGGTATGTTCAAGATTCAAATGATAATGATGGAATCACCATAATCTCTTCTTGGACATGGTGATAATAGAACACATTCTTCAACTTTCCAAATAACTTACCACCCTTTTCGGTATATTGGTTATTACTAAAATCATTGTATTTGTTTACTCAACTTTCCTGAGTTCATTGTGATCATGTATAATCTTCTAGCATATATATTCTTTAATTCTCTTCTTTTTTCTGTGTACATGTACTTGGTAGACTCTTCATGTCATTCACTTTTTGTTAGACTTTAACAAGGCATTTTCAAAATATTTCAAAATTGGCTAATACATTGGCTCAACAGTGTTCAATGACAATTTTAAGCAAATACTAGTGTGTGTGTGTGTGTGTGGTTTTGTATTTCATAAGAAGCAATGTTTATTAAGCTCCCTCCCTTTGTCCTGTGTGTGAGTGTGCTGGACGTTCTGTCATCTTGTAACTTGTATGCTTCTAATCATATAGCGGGCGATAACTACCTGCATCTTCTTATATGATTTAGTTTGCATCACTGCACCAAAGACATCTTTACTCTCACCTTCAGATATTTCACTTTGTCAAATTTTCAATGACATGCTTTCAATACTGCGCAAATTATATAGTGATCCCCCTTTTATGTTGTTTTGTTGTTTTTCAGGGTCGGCATGCTCTGGTCTATTACAGAAATACCCCGAAAGAGGCTTGGGAATGGGTTGATCTCAAAGAGGCAAGTGTAATTTCTTTAGCATCAGCTAAAACATCCATTTAGCCCTTTTTGGTAACTACTTTTGTACATCAAGCAATTCAAAAAGAAGTAATTTGACATTTTAGTATTTCTTGCTACAGTTTTATCAATATGATCTTCAACTAAGGCTCTAAGATGCTTCAAACCATCAACCTGGATTTGGCAACTAAATCCATGTTGCTGACCTCTTGTAAGGTCGGCAAAGCTTCTGTGACAGGAGTAATTTTATGTTCTTTTTAAAGATTTTTAAACTATCTCTCCCTCTCCCTCTCCCTCTAATAAATTCTTGAGGAAATTACAAGATATATATTGGAGTGAATAAAACCTTATAACTCGAGACTATAATTAAGTAATGAAACTAAAATACCCAAAGAACACTAATTGACAAAACTACTCTAGGCACTTAAAAATCCCTAATGACCGAAGATTACTGCATAAATAAAACCAATTTTTTTTTACCTAAGCCTGATCATACTGAATTAGAGAATCCACAGGATTTACGATAATTTTGGTATGCATCCTGCATCACCTAATTGCAATCTAGTCGTTGGGTGAAATCCAGTCTTGAAGCTTTCAGTTGTTGCTACAGTCTGAATGCGGATGAGCAGGTTACTGCCATAACTTTGTATATATATTGGGTTATTGGTTGAGAAATCAAACGTTTACATTTTTCTTATGGTTTGTTTATAAGAAGAATTTGCTGCCTTTCATGCATCGTTGTCCTATTAAAAAAAATTCCTTACTCATTTGTATTCCATTTCTTTGTATTTTTCCCAACTTCATCTAGTTCTATTGTTATAGTGAAAGCTTGTCTTATATTGGGAGTTTGAGGCCTCTCCAAGATATATGAACTTTGAAGTGCCTCTCCACTCATTGCAAGGTAGTTCTGGTTGGATGCCATGACATGGTAGTAACTGCATTTTATGGATGCCCATGTTTTCAGTCTCACAGTCATTTGGTTTTGTCCTCCTGAGGAAATATAAGTGGGTACGCCTCGTTACCCATTGCCACTTGGTTCGGGTTCGGATGCCTTAATCCATCCAGTGTCCATTTTTTTTAAAATTATAATTGTAATAATCCTGACAGGTCCCCTCTTGCACCTTTGCACATTGAAATGTTGGTGCATTTTCAATTTCAAAAAAATACATATGTGAAATGTTTAAAATCATTGCCTTGTTCCCCCCCCCCTTCTTTTCTCTTTTCTTTTTTTTAAAGATTTAATGCTATTCTGTTTCTCATACATCAAGTTTGCCATACTCTTTCCATATTTGATTTGTGATTCTAAATGTGTTGACTGTTGACATATTTGTCTAAATTTAGAAACAGTAAAAGGTGAAATTTGGTCCAATAAATTTAAAGTTTGGTGGTGGCAAGCGATCTTATTCTCAATATATCCTTGATAGCTCAAGCTCTCTTATGAAGTCTTTCCAAATTCCAAAGGCTCTGGCTAATCTGTTATATGTAACTTAATATGTTTTAGATCTTTCTGCCACTTCTAGTGAGTAAAGGTTGACCTAGACACGAGAGTTTCTTTTTTATCCACTTTCATGGAAGGGATACCTTTTATTGGAAATTTTTTTGAACGTATAACTTCCAAAATTGTCAATAATGTCGAGGAAATGTGAAAGGTGGAAACATGCAGAATTTGTGGCCTGTCAGATATTTTTTAATCTTGTTTGATATTTTGGGTTGCCCACATTGGCATTTTCTTTTTTCCATTATCAACTTGGCTTGATTGGTTTTGCGTTCCATAATTTTTTCTTTGGCATGTACTTTCAGTGATGAAGTTTTAACTATGATTTTTTTGATTTAGAATATCTTCCTTATGGCAGATTCCTGCTGACGATATTAGATGGGTTGATGAGGATCCAGGATTATCTCATCAAAGTGGGCTTGGTATACAAGGTTCTGGAGATGAGAATCACGTGAGCGCTGGAACTTATCCAAATTCTAGAAGAGGAAATGGGGCCATGATTGATCAGTTAGAGAAAGAACTCCCGCCCTCACAGAATGGTGGCGTAAAGAAGGCTTCAGATGATATTGAAATACTTCACACAGAAACTCTAATAAAGGAGGTATTTCTTTTAAAGATCTTGAGCCTCCTCATACCACAGTATGTCAATTTTCATGTGTTTTTTTGTCCTTCCTTTTAATAACAGGTGCAGAAAGTGTTGGGTGCAAATCACCCTGATCTGCTTGAAATTGGAAAGGCAAAGAAAATGCTTAAGGTTGGAACTGACTACATCTGAAGCAATTTTACGTTGTGTTCCTCATCATTTGTCAATGATCATTGGGTTGTTACTAATAATGCAGGAGCATGAACAAGCACTAATGGATGTCATTTCAAAGCTTGCAGATGCATCGGATAGCGAAAGTGGTAATAAATACATTTTTACATGACTACTTCATTTGGACTTTGTTGTATATACTCTGCACATAAATTGACCCTTGTACCAATTGAAATTGTGTCACTGTATATGTAACAGAATTAATGTTTATTCTGGTGTGAAAACTTCACTTGTTTGTGTTAAGTATGATTTTTCTATTTCATTTTATCAAGTAGAACTTTGTTGGATCTACTGCCAATTTGTCCAATTCTATCCGGTAAAAGGAGAGGATCATTTCATACCCATGAAAGTATGATTTTGCACTTTTTGCGCCATATGGTTCATGAATGTAAAACAAACTTATAATAGGCCTAGTACAATTTTAAGTTGAAAGATATCGAGGACATTGTCAATATTCCACTTTCATTCCTATGGGGCCTCATATTTTATACATAATTCAGCGAAATACCTTTGATGTTTTGATTTTTGTATTAGGGTTAAATTTTCTTTATTGCTAGTTTCAGAAGGAAATTTAGACTGATCTTTCCAGTCAAGGGTCTAAAGTTTCTTTTTCTTTATATTGCTATGGTTTTAAATTAGATGGAGTGCACCAATCCCCACATGGACAATCGATCAACGGAGAACAAAGATGGAGAAATGCCCTATACAGTGGTAACAGCCGTGGTCCTTGCTCTGAAGTTGAGACGAGGGGAGGTAAAGCAAATGGGTCTGTTATGGCAAGTGGGTGTCCAACGGCATCAGATAATCAGCAAGATGATGATATTGTTGACATCTGATTGTTACATGTACTTTTATACTATTTGTTTTCTTTGGGATACACAAGTACTTTGCCTGTTTAATGTTCAAGTTGGAACTTGAAAGAAAACACCTTAAAAGTACCTTTTAGTGTTTCATGTCCAATTTGGAAAAATACTCCTCACTCATCTTATTGTCGACTGAATTTTGCATTTATGCTATTGTAAATATAGATTCTATAACAAAATTATGTATTGGAAGTAGGTAACTTGTCTCGATCTAAAGATTTTTCTGTTGCACATATTAAGATATTGTACTGAGCTGAATAAAATGATGTTCCTCTGAACAAGGACTGGATACAGACAACCAATATGCAATTCACATAGCAGTTTTTATACAGAGTCTCTCTTTTTGCTCATCACTTACAGTAGCTGCTGGTCTTCTCTTTTTGAAGTTTTGGAAACGAAAAAAAAAAGGTACAAGCAGATAAGCTTTGTGATATGATCTTATAACCAGATTTTCTGTGCGGCTTGACCATTTAAAGGCTCACAATGATGAAATGAATGTTGCGATGAGGTTTGCCATTTGAGCATCATAAGTAGGGCCCTCCATTTGAAAGTGACTAGCTCCTTCAATTAGGTGGGTATCTACACGGCCTGTTGCAGATTTCAATTTGTTCTCCAACTGTTTCACGCTTGTGAATCCATCCCTAGTCCCCATAACAAATAGCTTTGGTTTTGGAGACTGTAATATGGCCTTGTGGTGTCTCCCAAAGAGAATAGAAGCAGTTAAGCCGAAAGGATAGCCCAAACTAACATAACCAACAACTTCCTCAACCTGATCAACTGCGGATCCAGCAATAGGTGCACCTGTTTCAATACAGAGTTTTAAGAACACATAATACATATGACCGAGCATCATATCTTTGAAAGAAAAATAGGTTCTGAAATCTTGCACAACTAGATTGTCAATTTTTCACCAACCACCAAGTTCATCCTTGATTTATGAATGCAAAAACTACCACCCTTAGTTTATGAATGCAGCAGTTGCAAACCCTATTTTTGCTCCAGTGCTATTAAATGCTATGTAGCAAAAATAGCAATAGTTTCAGTCATAATATAAGCAGCTATACATTATATTAGATTTACTTATGATGAATTTATTGGAAATATTTTATAAGAGAAAATACATCTATTTTCTGCGTCTCCCTCGTGTCTATCTCATACTTGGGATTTTATTGTATCCCGGTCATTCCATATTAATTTCCTATATATTTGAAAGATGATGACAAGTGTGCTTTCCAGTAGATAATAACAGTGCTGGGCCAATGACCCTCAAAGTTCAAACAAGATACTAGCACATAAAAGGCAATCAGGAACACACTCTATCAAGAAGACCATCACTAATTAAGTTCATGTATCTTTCTACATTCACTGGAAAGGAGAGATCTCTAGATATATAATCTACTAAAAATATATGTTACACAGAAAATGGAAAATATACATTCCACAATGTCTTCTAGAGATGATCCCAATCTATGCAATTTCAATAACTTAATTTTTTGGAAAACATTGCTTATATAAGCTTTACAAAATCAACCATCTGAGGTGGAAGCAAGTAATTACAGTATTAAGAAACATGCACCATCATTGAAGAAAAGGAACTAATAATGAGATTCCATTGTCATTTTTTTCAATCTACATTTGTCCACCGATCTGATCAAGCACATTCTCAAAGCTTTTTTACGGATTAAGTGGAGGGCTACAAAACTCAAGGACTTGTCCAAATATCTAGAAAGTAAACAGAACTTGAGTGGAGCTCATCCATAATTTTACACAATGAAGGGACAGGAGGAGGAATAAGTTGTGATCCATATTCCACATAATTAGGGATGAACATAACTTATATATCGAGTCATGACATAATTAAATTTCTATTTAAAAAAATGGCAGAATTAGATTAATCTCATAGCAAAAAAACTACATATAACCACAAAATGGGCAAAAACCCATCCTCAATAATAACCCACCTAGCAAACAAGTGGTGAAATACCAAACTGGATACTAATCCAGTCGAGAAAGGAGGGGAAGCCACTAACCAGCAGAGGAACCAACAAGGAGTATGCGAGGAGGAGCAGGTAAGGATTGGGAGACCCATTTGCAGACAGAAACGACATCGTTAACTTCAGAGAATCCAGTGAGGGAAGGCCTACCGGTAGATTTGCCAACGCCCCTCATATCAAAGATGACAGAGGGGAAGCCAAGATCGGCCAAATTACGAGCAATACCTTTCATAAGGGCTTGGCAACCTCCCAAAATTGAGTAAGGATGAACCAGCACTACTGCCATATAATAATTATGATTCGTGCTGGTGGGTTTGGATTTGAATATCCAGGCATCCAGTTTTATTCCATCTTTCCCCTCTATTGTGCACCTCTCTCTCGTCGTCATTCAGATTTCACACCCACAAGGCACAAACAAAGAAAGAACGAAGACGAAGACGGTTAAGGAGAGACAGTAAAGACGGTGAGGGATGAGACTCACAGTCAGACTCGCGGTCTTGAATGTTTTTTACCTCAATAGTCTTTGTGAGTCCCTCCTAATCACGTTTACTAATAGGGAAGTTTTATTTCCACAGCTTTTTTTTAAAAAAAAAAAAATTTTGTTTGTGAGTCCATCATTTTTAGTAAAAAAAATAGGTTTATATATATTAAAAATTAATATTTCCACATGTAAATTTAACATTAAATGATGGATCCCATATACAGAAATATTAAAAAACGTTGGGGAAAATATGATTTCCCTTGCTAATACTACTTACTACTCTGCTACCACTTTATTTGTCGGGTGGACACTTTTATAATTAAAATTTAAAAAATAATAATAACATTTCATAAATTTAAATTTTAATTAAAAACACATAAAATTCAATATAAAATTATTTTTTGAGGCTTTATTTTATAATCGCTTTATTTTAATGATATCAAATATATTTTGTTGTGAAAAAAATAGTTTCACTAGGTTGTTCTTGGACTAGAAAATTTTCAAAAATTTAATTTTAGCTGGTTATCGGAAAATAAATTGAATATACAATTGGAATTAACATATACAATATTATGATCACTCATTAAACTTTTAAAAATTAAAATATCAAATTTCATAAAATAAATAAAGAGTAAATTTTTTTAATAAGGATTTAAGTTAGTTATCTGGATACAAATATGGAGTATCATTCAATTGGAATAACACACACATAATATTATGTTGCAATTATACAAAATTTGAATTATACTTAATAAATTTAATAATGATACATTTTGGGGTGGACCTTATAAATTTTACACACTTTACAGACTGCATATATATAGAGTAGGAGAAAAGAAGCAAGCAAATAGAGTAGTAGCGTAAACACAAAATGGAATGGAACACTAATTTTCATCTAATCTGCAATGTCCGATCCTCAAATTTCAAAACATTCTTCAACTCCTCATTTTCATATTCCCCTCTGATTTCTTATCTCCATTGCTACGGCCGGGACTGAATTTTACTTCATTTCTTTTGCCATTCTCTACCTCAAGTTGCCGCTTCACATCCAAACACGTCTCTGACACGTTAGCATTTCCCTGCACATTTGAACCTGGTCCCGCCTGGTTTGTATCTTTCTTATCCTCCTCCGCCACCTGTTCGATTCCAATCTTGTTCATCACCAGCAGCGGAAACTTCTTCAACGAATTCCCAGCCGTTGTTTGATTACTCTTCATCAGCAACGACCCCGCCGCCTCCGCCTCCTCCTCCTCAGCAGGCAACCTCACGCCCCATCGGAAGTTCATTACAGCACGCTTACTCAGCGGCAGACTTGTCCTCGCGCTCATCTCAATCCCCGAGAAAAAGCCCTTTACCATGCTGGCGGCTGGTACCTCCGGCGACAAAACAGTGAATTTCTTTCCGTTATCAACAAAGTAACCGTTGTTCACAACCGCTGGCGCCTCAACAACCTCCGCCGTTTTGTCCTCACCAGAAACGATGCCGTTCCCCTTTGATTTCAAGCTCTTGACAAAATCCGACGACTGCGATTTCTTCAGAGTAAAATCACCTAACTGAGGCTTGAAATGAAGGAAAAATCGAGGGTTTTGATTTCCTATGATATTGAATTCGGCGCCCATGGTCAAGGAGCTTGCAATTGGGGAGCCCAAGTGTCCAATCCCAGACTTGAAAACGAGACCGAAAGGATTGAATGAATTGTTGGGTCGATAAGAGAGCTTGAAAGAAGGACCGGAATCCAAGAAAGTAGTGAGATTTAAAGTGAGCTCTTTGGATTCTCCGGCGACGATTCCTGACTGGAAAGGAAACCCTAAGATACTCAATGGTAGTTTAGCTCGAATCAGTGGATTTTGCTCATCCCGAAACTTGACTGATGCTTTCATCTTCTTCCCAAAACAAAAAACCTAATCGTTTTTACCAGAGAGGCAGGGGGATAAGTGGATTGTTTGAATTGATTTGGAGAAGATGAGTTGGGGGTCTTGGGGACCAGGTGATGTGTTTCATCGGAATGTGCATCGCACGTATATTGTCAAAAATACCCTTTTGTTTTACCAAAAGGACAGTGATGGTTAAATGATGGAGTTGTTTAAATTATGAGGATGAAGGAGGGTATTACAGAGAGAGTGGATAGTATTGAATAGTTTATGAATATTGTGGGCACCTCTCGATAATTTGCTTCTGATAAGATTTAAAATTAATTTATCAATACAGTATCAAGAGCAAATCTAATGAGAGTGCTATAATTGGTTTTATAGTCAAATTATAGCACTAAATAGCAAAAATATAAATTCAACCCAGTTCTATAATTAATTCTTCCGTCTCCAAATTAAAATTAATTTTTCGATTTTGGCTTTTCAAATCGACTATTTTTAATTAATAATTAAGCACATATAAATATATTTCTAAAATTATAAAAATTGAGATTAGTAATAAATTTTATATACTTTCTTTTTGTTATATATTCTTCACCTATATTTTAGCAAAAATAGTAAAAAATTAGTTTTAAAATGGTCAATTTAACTTAAAAAGTCAAACCGAACAATTAATTTGGCATTTTATGGATATAAAATATAAAATGCAATACTTTGGTTCTAAAATATAGAACCAAGGATGACTATAGTCATCCTTTGACATCTCAAACCCCAACTGAAATTAATAGAAAATCAAGAATCGGACATACCTAAAACTGAACGGAAAGTGGCCGGAAAACATGAACCCACAGGAAAGTGTCCAGTTGGATGAGAAAGTTGGATAGAATGGTGGTTGAAGAAAGTTAGATGAGAAAGTTGGGTAGAATGGTGGTTGAGGAAAGTAGATGAGAAAGTTAGATAATAAAAATATATGGGTTGAATGGTGGTTGAAAACGGTGGAATGAGGGTGCTATAATTATGGATTGACAAATAACGTAGATAGTTAAATTGGAGTTGAAAAAGTAATTAACAATGAGATGGAGGAAAAGTTAGTTAAATTTGAAATAATTTGGTGCTAAAATAGAATCAACCACCGGAGACTGGGTTCTATTTTAGCATCAAAAAACACTTTTTAGTGCCAAAATATAACAATAATTACAGTCATTTTGACATTACCATTAGATTTGCTCTCATATTCTTTAAAATTATGGAAGAGTGGATAGAAAGAGATACACTGAACAACAATTCTTTGAGCAAGAAAATTACTCCATCCGTCACTTTTTAACTCACGTTTTATGCTTATGTATATAAATAAATTAAAAAATATAATTAATATTTTATTTGATTGATTAAAATAAATATAAATTTTTAATATTAATCTTCTATAATTTATTAAAAAGATGACAGCGATGTAAATTAACCTTTAATTATTAAGAATAATATAAAAATTAATATTCTAAAAATACAATACAAAGTAAATTAACCTAGATTAACCTAGGGTGGTCAAAAAAGTAAAAATAGAAAAAAAGAAATAAAAATAATTTTGTAATTATTATATTTTTTTTGTTATATATTATATAATTATAATAATTATATCAATTAAAATTATAATAATTTTATATAAATCTAAATTTTAATATGTCTCAAAAGTTAAATTATTATATTTTTATTTTTGGAAGGGATAGATGGATGGAGTACCATCTTAGGGGTCATGTGACACCGTAGAACCCGTATACATACAGGGAGAGAGATGGGGAAAGTCAAACACGGGCGAAGCGCGCTCGAATTGATAATTCAGCCGTTTAAAAAAAAATTGGTGTTCTGCCTCTATTTCTATTTCTAGGGTTTTACTTATAAACCATTTCAATTTTTCCCTCTTTTCTAAAACTTCTGATTCATCACTTCATAGATCCGAATCTAGGGTTTTGAATTCGCATTTCTTGTTTTGCTCTGATTCTGATTCTGGATTCTTCTGAGAATTTCAACTGTAAAACAAATGCCTCGAATCGTGAAAGGTGAGCCCAGTAGTCGTAGTACTAATGGTGTTGGTAATAGTAGAAGTAACAATAATAATAGAGCAGAGAATGGTGGGAGCGGAGAAGCAGCCGCCGCAGGAGCCAAAGGTTCCGGAGGGGTTGAACGCAGAGTTCTTCGTTCTCGATATCTCGCCGTCAAAAATCTTATAAGCGGTCGCTATTTCTATTTGTTCACTCAATTGTTCTTTCTTACTTCAATTTTTTTCTCTCTCTATATATATATATATATATATATATATATATATATATATATATGCGCGTGTGTAGCATATTTTTACGTACGTATATTGGTTTTGCAGATGAGAGAGATGATATATCGAGGGTTGATTCTGATAAGTTCAAGTCTATTATTGATGAAGTCGAGAGCTTGCATCAGCTTGGTATATATTTGTCAATATAACATTGGTTTTTTCAATTTATTAATATCATATATTTTTATGAGGTGATATAAATAAAAAGTTTGTTCCCCAATAAAGCTTGTTTTTTTTTTTTTTTAGTTTGTCTTCAAGTTGATTATTGCTAGCTCTCATTTTCTTTATGAACATATTTGTTTTGCATATTTAAATAATGTGGATTCTCAATTTGGTTTTCAGTACAAAAACCTCGGGAACAGGTTGCAGATGCGGAAGCTCTGCTAGATATTACAAACACTTTGATGACTTCTGTAAAGGCACATTGCAATGAAGGAGTGACCCCTTCAGAATTTGTAGCATGTCTGCTTAGGGATTTTGGGGGACAAGGGGGAGCAAGTACTAACACAGGCGAAGATAGAAGTTCTATTGATTGGAAAAACATTGGGCTTGCCACATCTCATGTTTTATATAGGGCCAGTGGATGTTGCACAATGTAAGAACCATTTCATGATTGCATCTCACTCTCTTTGTGCTTATATACATGAGATTAGTATCGAGTTATTGTACACCTTTTTTACAGGCTTGGGCCTATGAATACTGAATTGAAGCACCGTAAAGTCATTACTAGCAGAAAAAAGCACACGAGACCAGCAGAAAGTTCTCGTCCTGAAGAGGTGAAGTGCAGCATCCTAGCCTCTCTTTTCTAACTTCACTTTCTTTTAGTCAGAAATACCTTTGTAAATAGTAATTACTGATATGGCTTGTAGTCGTAACTGAACAAATTAGTAGAAGGTGGGATGTTAGAACTAGATAATAGTATTCTACTACAACTGGGAAGAGGTATAGTAGTACTAGGTTAGGCAATCTGAGATGTTGATTTTTAATGACTGATAACCTTCATCTAAGCTGCACAAGACATTAGGTCAGTGGATTATGTTATGAGAGTTGCTATTCATTAATCATTTTTGGCATAACCTGAATGGTTCATGAAAGTAAGTCAATAAACTGATATGTATTATAGCACAGGATGCTTTAATCTCCTTGTGGTTCTTATTAATGTTCTTACTCTTAATACTTTATTGATGCTGTTATGGGGAGCCCAATGATCAGTACTTTTAGGCAAACGGTGAACATACTATTACTTGACATTATTTTTTCTTCTTTGAATTATATTTTATACTCTTTTATGGGACAGAGGGAGTATTAAGTTGACATTTGATATATACACATATTGGGATTCTATTTAAAAATTGTATTTATTTTCTGCCTTCTTATGTGTAGCTTGATCAAACCTCTACAGAAGAGAGAACAGAGACTGATAAGAATATGGCGATTATGTTTGATATATTGAGGAAGAATAGGAGGGTAAGGCTTGAAAAACTAGTGTTGAACAGAAACTCCTTTGCACAGACGGTAGAAAATTTGTTTGCTCTATCATTTCTGGTTAAAGATGGGCGGTCTGAGATAACAGTGGATGAGAAGGGATGCCATTTAGTTAGTAAGATCTTTCACAAGTAATCAAGTTTTAGTTTAATTTCCCTTTGTTGGCTTTGTTTATTATACATGTAACATATTTATCTATTTATATGTCAATTGCTTATTTCAGCACCTAGGAATGCTCCTGCTGCAGATGCAGTTGCCTCTGGAGAGGTTACTTACAACCACTTCATCTTCAGATTTGACTTTAGGGATTGGAAGGTATTTAAACAAGTAAGCTTGTTGTTTTGTTTTTGTAATTTTTTAATATTGTTTGCTGTTGGTTAGCACTTGTTTCTGGCACTGTACTTGATCAAGCCATTGTGTATAGTTTGTATGATCTGTCATCTCTTTCTTCCTAAAAAGAGAAATGGTTGCCTTTGAGCACCTGACTTGACACTTGAACCATCTCTCCCATCCAGGTTCAACGTGAATAGGCAAAACATAGGGATATTTTCTTTGGGATGAGCCCAAAAAAATTCGAGTTGAACTTTGGACACCCTGCTATTTTATTGAACAAGTTTTTGCATGGACTTCTTTGATTTTTTTTCCTCTTAAAAGTAGTTGTTGGATGTGGTACTTGATGTTGTGTTACTTGAATGGTGGTGTTGTAATTCTTTGTAATTTATAATTCACAGTTAATGATGGATTCTATTGGGGTTGGAGAGGAGCTTATGCCAAACAGAAACTCTGCAAACATATTGAGCAATTCGGAATCAGACTCTTCACCAGAACAAACCCGAGCTGCATTGCCAACGACACCAATCAGAAAACTGTCGAGGAATCGTGGTCTCGTATTGCAGGAACAGACTGTTGTGGCAGACTTGCCAGAAAGTGATGATTCAGCAGCAAGAGCTGCTGCAATACGCAAAGGGAAGCGGAAGCATAGATGATATTTGATGCTGAACAGAGCTCTCCAGTTGTAGAAATCTATGAGCACTGATTAATTATATTTATAGCTTGATTTTTGTGCTGGTGTAGCTCTTTGGTTTGAGTATATAAACTTGCATTCTTTGTTCTTTCATTGGTGCCTGATTAGATTTTGGATGATTTTATTTGGTCATAGTCTACATTTAGTTGATAATCTATCTCTAATTATCAATGCTTAACTTGTGCCTCTCTTTTTATGTTTATGTTTGATGCTTGGACCTTGGATAACCAGACGTATCGGGACTTGTTGTAAGATCCAAGTTGGTAAAATCTTCATCTGAAATTTCATAAGAACATGTCTTTATAGTTTGGATTGCAATGCGGTTACCATATTTGACGCAGCTTGAGAGCCTCAGAAGGCTCCTAACCATACTACTGACAACTGTGAAATAACAAAACTTTACAGATAGCTTCTCAAGTCTCAATTTCTACTCAGCCTCGGGTTAGGCTTACAGTGGAAGGTATCACAAAGCATGGTACATTGGAAGGTTAGAAGAGTAATGATCAAATGTATCAAGAAATAGTGTACCCCATAATAATAATAATAATAAATCCAACTTGTAGCAACCTTGATTCTCTTCAGTTTTGAGTTTTGACTATGCCTAAAACCCAATTTTAAATTGTTTTTAAAAAACTTTCAGGATATGGTAAATATGATAATATATCTAGGCATTTTGAATGAAAACGACTCGAGTGTGTAGTTGGTCATGATAATAATTATTTCTTCCATTGAGTAGTAGTATGTTCACTAATAGGCAATAGCTGTTTCATATAAACTTTGTAAAGGTTACAATTGTGAAGCAAGTATAGTATCTGTTATTAGCCGTAAATAACAATTAACAAACAATTTTCTACTGTCGTGACATTTCCTAGTTTTACTTGGGGTGTTGTGTAGTTCTCGATTGATAAATCCATAACAGAAAATGTTATGTTGTTTCCACATGAAAATATCTCCTTTTTTTTAATTATCTAATTTAAATGAAGTGAAACTTGCAGGCTCCAATGGCTGTTATACACACTACACATTTCCAAGGTTGCAATGTCTACATCTGATATATTATCGAACAATATGAAAAAGAAGAGATGGCTAGCATTTATTGTTTATATAATCAAAATTTCTCGAATTGTCATGCTACAAGACTGATGCCCACTACCTTCAGCTCTTGTTGTCTTTCGGAATGTCAAGATCTTTAAATACCGGGCTGTCGACTCCCACCCCCATTGCATTCAGACCATTGTCAACATACATAACAGCACCAGTGATGGCTGAAGCTAGTGGTGACGCCAGAAAAGCAGCAGTGTTCCCCACCTCCTCTGTTGCATTCACAGTTCAGGATTAATATTGACAAGCAACAAAGATGCAATATATATCAAGGTTGACTTTAAACTTTGTGTATGAGCAGAGCTACTGTCTCGACTGTTTATGCTGCTGACCCACCATGGCATTCCCACATTCAGTTTCCTAGCAGTAGCCATTTAGCAGTTGATTTCCAAAAGTGAGACCAAATTGATGACTAACCTGCCGATAGTTCTCTTTGCAAGGGTGCGTTCTCCGTGGAGTAATCAATCATCATATCAATAAAACCAATAGCTTTTGCAGCACGACTTCTTAATGGTCCTGATGCATAATTTTAATTCGTTAGGTAAAACAAGTCTCTGTAGCAGCTGATTTAGCATTTAGTTGTATCAACATGAATGTCCTGCTGTGGGGATAGAAACATTACAGTTGATTTCCACCAACACACAAGTTAAAAGACAACCAATTCTTTTGATTCGAGAATCAATTGGAACAAACACCCCCCCCACCCCAAAAAAAAAAAAAACAAACAATAATAATGTCACTAAATTTTCTGGGTAGGGGAAAAATATATTGGAGACGCAATTTCAGGAACTGACATTTGTTTAAACAATAAATTCAGTTTCATCTATTGGCATTACCTGCAGATATAGTGTTGACTCTGACTCTATGTTTCCTTCCAGCTTCAAAGGCCAGAACCTTCATAAAATTTATTTGATGATCCATCATGTATAATAGAAATAGATAAATGTTTAAAGACTCACTCTTGTGTTCACTCTTGTGAACCAGAATTACTAATATAAAAGACTCACTCTTGTGTCACTCTCTAAAGCAGACTTTGCTGAACTCATGCCTCCACCATATCTACATTATGGAAAAAGATACAGAGAAATGTGATACTAAGATGATCAGAAATGAATCATGGTCTATATGAGTAAACAGCAAGGGGATTTACCCTGGTATTATCCTTTCAGAAGCAATGTAGGTTAGAGAAATAGAAGCACCACCTGCAATAGACAAGCTCAAACTTTGCCAAGAATCTTTATAGTGCATAACATAACAGTTTTTTTGCTCAACTAAAAACAAGAAAGTTTGAAAAGATACTCGGATTGGAAGAGAACCATGCCTGGATTCATAATTGGGACAAAATGCCTGAGTAAAGAAACAAACGAATAACTAGAAGCAGAGATGGCTGCAAGATATCCGTTCCTTGATGTCTCCAAAAGCGGTTTGGTAACCTGCATGGCATGCTTTAATACTTCATCGTGAAAATGGCAAAACACCAACACACACAATTATATACCTCAGGTCCATTGGCAAGTGAGTGGATCAGGATGTCAATGCTGCCAAAATCCTGCTTAACTGATTCAGCAACTTCCTGCAAAACATGAATAATCATACAACAATTACCATGCACCTCATCTCAACTGTTCCATGGTAAATTTTGCTGAAATTAACTCAAGTTAAACTGACTCAAGACATTATAAAAGAGAAAAATCAGATGGTTGTTACTGAAACTGTTTATTCCTCCTAAAGCCAATTTCAATTTGTCAAAGGTTCATAACTCAAATATACGAGTGAAGTGGCTTCACTTCACTACTTATCAATTTCAGACAACCTCTCTCATACACCTTATTCACTACTTATCCCCACCGAGAGTTGGCATACCAGATGCAAATAAACATCGACAAACAATGCATAACATGCAAACGAACCTCGACAAACAACGCAACAACGAGGCTTGACTTGCAGGACTCCAAATCCCCAACTTTGATACCATGTTACAGTGTCCCCACACATATTAAAAGGGTAACAAGTATTGAAGCCCAAAAGTAGAATACAATAGTTTGGTAAACACTTATACTTACCAATATGCAAGATCTCATTAACTGGGAAAAGTACAATTAAAAAAAAGGTTAAAAATAATCAAGCTCTTAGCAAACTCACAAACACACACTCTCATTCTCTCAATCAGCTGGAGTCCTCTTAATTTTGTTAAGGTTTTTCTGGTGAGCACATATGTAGCTTGTATGAGTTTTGCATTTAAGCATTCTGTAATAACATCATAAGTTGTCACTCACTTTTGGTAATCTGCTACCTCGAAATCATAAGTATACATGACAGCCAATATCAGTTATTTCAATGCATAAGTTTATTAAATGGTTAGGTTTCTTTGTTCATTATTTAATTCAAAAATGGATTACCCATCAAATAAGCAGAATAAAAGTGAATTTCTAGTTTTAACCAAAAATATTAAAATCAAAAAGTAATACCTTAACCGTCCACTTTGAAGACCCTGCATAACGTTTATTTGATTTTATCTGCATAATCCACATAAAAATTTTAATTTTAACAATGGAAAATTTGAAAATTATACGAGTGCTTTTAACTTACATCTTCAGGAACATCCTCAAGGCTGTCAAAAACTGCATCCAAAGGGTAAACTTTTGTGATCTCCATCAGTGAACCATCTGGCAACCTACAACAGCAATTCTAACCCATTAACCATCACTTAGCAAACTTCTAACCATCTGAGCAGAATTAAAGACAACACTATATTCTTACACCCGTGATCCATCAAACTTCCCACGTCGAAGACTGGACTCAAAAATGTTCAGCGCCTGCATGGACATACATTTATTTATTAGGAACACATGTTAGGCAGAGGCTGAATTTTAGCATTATAAAATCTAGATTAAGATACGTACAGGCACCCATGTACCAACAAGAATTTCAGCACCTGCGGCAGCAAGAGATTTTGCTATTGCCCATCCATATCCATTATCATCGGCAATACCAGCTATAAATGACCTCTTTCCTGCAAGAGAAAACCTCTTCATGTTAGGTCATCCACTACCATATCCACATTGTGTGAGTGTGTGAGACACTATGACCAACTATTCTGATTTCCTTTGATGTGTTTTCAGGTAAAATTAAATATATACTGAAGACGAAGCCACACCACATTAAAGATCCACCCATTCAATAAAGAACTAACAAAACCCTCATAAGGAGGAGAAAGTAATTTTATAAAGTAAGATCGTTACTAAAAAGGAAACTCGGTCAAAAGCTACCCATCTTATTGACAACAAGGCCAAAGAGCATTAGTGACATTTCAAGTTCTCCAAAATCCACAAGGAATTCTCCACATCACTTATTAGTTCTTAATTGTCTTATATGCTAAGATTTTATTCCAAAACAAGTTTGCTTTTGCAGTTGGCATTCTGGTCTTGCATGAGGAACAGGAGGTTCCCTTAATTCGCTTGACTTCCATTACAATATGATTGAATAAGCTATTAAGTTTAGGAATCTGACAAATAGTTTACTCAAATCAATAATAATCAAACCAACCAGACAATCATTTCCACAATACTTCAATCACCATCTGCAGTTTAGGCTTGCCTTTTTATTTTCCTTCATCCGCTCTTTCATTCTAGCGATGATGCATGTTGCTACAGTTTCAGACCATGATGGAGGAACTTTCCTAATGTGAACCTTTGTCTTAAGTCTAATGTAAACCTTATCCTGAAGGCCGAAACTTATCTTTTCTGACTTACAGTGTGTTAGACATTTTCAATCCAAATAGAAAATGTGTAACAACAGATACAACAAAACCTAAGCACTAATTGTCACAGTGATAGATTAGTTTGTATGTTTTGAGAAAAGTTGCAAAAGTGAAGGACAATACAGTTGCCTATAGCAGCCGCAAAGTCAAAAGTTCAAAACTGTGATGTCAAATTCAATTTGGAGCAATGTAATTATGATTCTGAACCCAAATCTTGGCATCAATGCAAACTCGAAACTTGCATGCCATTTGGTTCTAATGCAAATGCAAAGATGCACAGAGTTAAACACTGAAATATAATGTTCAAAATGCAACAAAACGTCTAACCTCTCAAATCAATTGGCAATCCAGGAAGGGTCTTGATCTCACTTGCTTCAGACATTGCTTTTGTAACAACCCTTTCAAATTTTACAGGAGCACATGTCAACCTCTGAGACAAGGATCTTGTGGACGATATGTGGCATGAGCTTTTAAGACTTGTCCAAGATGCCCCTCTAACTTCCGTACCCAAAATACCAATGCTTGACTTTGAAACTTTGTGGGAAGCAGTAACGCAAAGTTTACCTGTTGCAATTGCCGTTGCCGCCATTTTCCAAGAAGTTATATCACTTCAACAAACAACAGATCTGCAAGGGACACCGAAATCACTATCAAGAATTCCAATACTTCATATTTGATTTTCCGACATATACAATGATTGGTATATACATATATATTTATATATGTATATGTATATGTATATGTTTATTTAATGCATTTCAAAAATTGACTTAGGACCATGTATTCAGAGATTGTTTTTACTTTTTACGAATTTAGGTGGCTTATACGACTACTTACATTTGTCATTCATCGAAAAGACATCATAAATATGTCTAAACTCATTTTAAATCCTAAAAAATGAATCCTTTTGTGGTATAAGAAAGATTTTAGGATGGAGGGAAAATTTGAGAAAATATGTCTAAACAAAGTTGAGCAATGTCAGTTCACCAAGGGCAATTCACTAATTTGCAAAAAGATATTAGCACGATAAAAAAGTCAGGCAAAAAACATAATTAGCGATAGACAATAGCCTCAATTAGTTTTACTGTTAATCACTGTTCAGTATGTATATAAAGATAAATAACTTAGCACTTTAAACAGCTGTAGCTCCCAAAATGACATAAGATTAATAATTTCACACACTTTCGTATTCTGAACAGAAGCTCCAAGTTTGTAATGCTCAACAATTATAAAATAGAGTACAACACAACAGATTTAGTGGGAAAAAAACAAAAGAACCATCAATTGATTAAATGTACCTTAAAAAAATTGAATTAAAAAAATAAACACCACTCATAATGATACTGCATCTTCAAATAACAGAGATAAAGACGATCACTTCTGTCCCTCTCTTAAACCCCTTAAGAACAAGAATTCAATTAAATCAGCAATGTAAAGCTCGAAACTTTACAAACCCCAGATCAATGCAGCAAATCAAAACTACATTTTCCGTTAAACATAACAGATGAGCTTATTATTTTAGAGATTTTTCATCGGACGATTCGAAGCTTACCTTTTTATTTTCCTCGTTCTTATCGAGAAAAGAGGGATAGGAGAGAGAAAGTAAGAGTTGGGGCTTTTTGCGCGTTAGGGTGTGTGTGCGTGTGTATATATATATATATATATAGAGAGAGAGAGAGAGAGAGAGAGAGAGGAGATGGGTTTCGATGAAATCGAAGCTGTGCTAACAGTAACAGCGTCTTTTTGCGCACTGTGGGTTAAGTTGAGCTTTGGAAATGCCGGAACGGGACAGGTGGAAGAGGGGTTTATTAGTTTTGTGAATAGACAGTTTTATCCCCTTTTCAAAAATATGGGTCGACCCTTTTCTCATTCCCACCGGACCAACCGCTCAAAAGATGCATTTGGTGCAATTGTTGTGCAAGGATAAAGCTTCTTAAACAGGGATGTCATGCAATGATCGTTTTGGGTGTACAAAATTGAATCGTAAAATTTTATAAAAAAAATAAAAAAATTATTTTAATACGAAAACATAATTCTGGAGTGAGCGAACCAACTATAACGACGGTTTTTTCGATCGCTATAACATAAAAAATCGGCTTTCTATGTTATAGTGACGAAAAAAATCATCGCTATAGCCGGTTCGTTCTTAGTTAATTTCCTCCAATTCGTTTGAGAAGCAGATTATATATATATCGTCTCATTTTTTTAATTGTTAAAGAAGATTAAAATATAAATTCTTATATTACTGTTAGATTTTCAATAGAATTCTACTAAAAAATCTTTATATAAAATAGAGTTTTTATTATATTTACAAACATATGTCGTCAAATAACTCAATACTTATAAAAATCAAGTACTTATTTCACATATATTAAATGATAAGTATCAACCAATCAACTTGAACACCAATTATTTACTATAAATTTATTGAGCTAATAAAAGCAGTACCTAATTGTAATATTCAAATATCAAATGCATTTCATCCATAATTTTATACGTACTAAATTAAAAGTTTAGAGTTGTATTTGGGCTTTAAAAGTTTAAAATTTAGGATTTCAAAATTTTTTGTTTTAGTTGAGCCACGTGTATAGGCAGTGGCGAAGCCAGGATTGGTTCGCAGTGGGTCAATAATTAGAGTATCAGACAATAAAATAAAATTGATAATTATAGTAACAAAAAATGACTCAAATGTATAACCACAAAAATATAATATATCATTGTTGTAGCCATCAAACTTATCCACAAAAAATAACTAGTAGAATTAGAATATAATAATTACAATTGCCCTCTGCATGTTACATAATATAACTGTGAGACCCCAGATTTTATCAATAAAGATTTAAATTTTGTCGAAATAATTTTTTAATATTATGGTGTGAATTTGAGATAATATTATAGTTGTGGGTAGTATTTATAAATTTTGCAAAGTATGCAAGTGGTTATATTATATTCGATTGGTGGGGAATATTAGGTTTAGTTAGGAATATTCGTACAACTACTCAATCATTGGTGGACCTAACAATGTAATTATTGTCGGATTGAGTAAACGACAAAAATATTTTATTGAAATAACGGCGGAAGTTTTACTGATTGAAACTTTGTTGAACTACTCGGTAGTAAAAAGTACGATGTCGTGTGGTTGCAAGTAGTAGCACCACGGTATTGATTATTGATGCTTATGTGAGAAGTCACCTCGGTTTGATTCCATTATCATCGATTAATAATATGAATTATTATAGCGATAATGACGTTTTGTTTTATTCAGTATTATTAACGTAATAAAACATAAACATCTTTTTATATAAAATGTAATACTTTATTAAAGTTATTCTATAAATAGAATATATTATATTTTATTATGCGTAGTGTTGCATAGTGTTTTGCGTAGTGTTGCATAGTGTTTGCATAGTAAAATATTTTTATATAAATAGAATATATGATATTTTATTTAAAAGATTTTGCTTTAAATATGGACCGTCGATTAAAGTAAATCAATCTGGACCGTTTCATGGATTTATTACTATGCATTCTATTTTCCTATAAATAGAAGCTCATTCCTTCATTATTTTCTTACTTAATTCATTGAAACTCTAGAGAGAAATTATAGAGAAGCTATAGAGAGAAAATCTATAGAGAGAGAAAGAAGAAGAGTATTCGGTACTTCACTACTTTGATATCCGGTGTCTTTTTACTAGTAAGGGGTATTATTTGTTGTACAGTAAGGGTGTTATTCTTTCTTATTCATGAAGAGAACTTCATTATTCCATTCATTATTATTATTACATTGGAATAACTTGTGTAAAAGTGGCATACCCTATACATAACCTCAGATATGCGGCATACCCTATACTTGGTGAAATCCTTATATTATTCCATTCTTATTTATTCATTGTTGAATAACTCAGTATCATTGAATCCCCTATACTTGGTGATCTTCTTCTACATTATTCCATTTTTATTATTACATTGGAATATCCACATGCGTGTTTTACACCGGACGGGTTCCATTGTTTATTATTCCGCATTTATTATTACATTTGGAATATCCATGCATGTGTTTTACGGGACTGGTTCCATTGTTTATTATTCAAACATTTATTATTACATTTGGATCATCATCCGCTTTGTGAATTTCACGATTTTGTTTCGATTATTATTATTCTATTGGAATAACTCGCCTACATCAAGTACCACATGCATGGTGATTTCTTTTGTTATTCCATTCTTTATTATACCCGGTTGGTTAAAACTTTGACTTCTATACTCCATGAAATTAGTAGAATATCTTTGATATTTGCGTTTCATCCAATATCTTTTCATGGAAATATTCTTACGATTATTCTTGAATTTTACTATACAAAACGAAAGATCGTGTTGACAATTTGGACGTTAATAATTCTCGGATTAAATAATTCTTGAACTTGTTTTATTGAATTATTATGTCATTGTCATCATCCTCATGTTATATTATGTTATCTTTGGCTTACGTGCATAGATGAACTTAGTATGATTATGACCGAGAATCATTCGGTATAATCATGGCTTGATATAAATGATGTGACAAAAAAGTCCTCGGTGGCTTTTGTAATGCGTTGATGGATAGTTTTTGGTATGATTATGACCAGGGGTGATTCGGTATAGTCATGACCATTGATAATTTGATGAAAATCCTTGACCGTGGTATAGGGATGATTAGATATTGTGGTTTATTCATTAAACTGAGTCTTAGTGATAAAAATTGATGAAAACCTTTTAAATCATAAAAGATAGTAGACTTTATTTTCTACTTGACTCTTTTAATGGATTAGATATTCCACCGCTGATTAAACCGGTTGTCTATTGTATTTTATCGTTTAACATTGTTGAAGGCTAATGATAATTTATTTTGCATTATCTTAGTCATAATATTTCTTCTTTCGGGCTAGTTGAGCTCACCCTTTCTTTCACCGTTCTCTTCGTGAAATGAGAAATATATTTGGGACGAGTCGGGGAGCGGAGTAATGGTCGAGAGGATAACATTAGTAGTCCTCACTATTCTGTGAAATAGTGTGATAATAGTTGTAACGAGGACTCCTTTTGAGTTTGTATAATATCTAGTAGACAATATTTGTATTCAAACTCACAGTTTATGTCGTATTGTACACGACAGTTATATTAGTAAGTTTATATTTGAATTTATGTACCATGTAAGTGGCGACCCAAGATAGGTGACGTATACCTAATTTTGGGGGCGTCACAGTTGGTATCAGAGCTTAGAGATATGATCCCTGGGTGAGATGTGAGATAAGAACTCAGAGGGGAGGCGGGAATTCTTCGCTAGTATGACCTACCTAAATTTATTTGGTATTTAATTGGTCGGTCAGAGTATAGGGATAATATGTTGCATGTCAATTAACCCTTATTTTGTGGCAGTGTTTGAAAATGGCATCCGAGAATGTTGAGAATAGCAATGGAGCACAGGAGACTGTTGATTCTCCACAGACCAATAATCAGGACAATGTGCAATAGGATGGCAATAATCCTCCTGTAAACAACAACACTGATCAATTGACGAACGACGGTACATTTAAGAGGTGTTTAGAATTCATGCAACATCAGGCGAAAGCGACTCCTGTCCAAAACATAGGTGGAAACACGGAAAACTCTCGGGCGGTCACCGCTAAACAATTCAAGGAGCTGGGACCACCGGAGTTTAAGGGAGAGCCAAAACCACTTCTGGCGGAAGCATGGATAAAGCAGATTACTAAGATATTTGATGTCTTGGGATGCTCGAGGAGCAAAAGGTTCCTTTGCTAGCCTTTATGTTCTTGTGGAGAAGCGATTCTTTGGTGGGAATCGGTAAAACGTACTCAACTCTTTGTCTTGAAGATATCTTGGGAGAAGTTCCAGAGGCATTCAACGACAAATACTTTCACGAAAGTATTCGCCCACATGAAGGAGGTGGAGTTTATCAAGTTGGAACAAAACAATATGGCCGTGTCGTCATGATACGAGGCAAAATTTGCGGAGTTATCACGGTTCATATTCCCCACTTAGTGGATAATGAAGAGAGAATGGCGCGAATATTTTTAAGAGGTTTGAAGCCGGAGATACGTCAACATCTTATTTCTCATAAAGCGTGTTTTTATTCAGATGTTGTAAATAGGGCTCGATTAGTGGGAGCGATAGCGAGTTAACGTAACTAAAAGAGAGCCGCAAAATTATAATACCAAAGAGTAGTCATCGAGCGGTGGTGACAACAAGCGTGGAGGAATCAACGGCCGAGATATGGTAACCACTTGGTGGTAATCGGAGGCCAAAACAATAAGAATGGACATTTCAAGAAAAGGAGATTCAACAATGATGGAAAGACGTCGCACCAAAGACCGTTGTTAAGGAAGGAGAAAGACCACCTATCATATGCTTCAAATGCGGAGGAGAGGGACACATCGATCCGAATGCGCCATACGTAGTCAAAGCATGTTATAATTGTGGAAGAGAAGGTCACTTAGCTCGATTTTGTCATTTTCATCAAGACAAATTCAACTAGGATGGAGGCACCAAAGGTCGTCCCAGCACAAACCAAAGCCTAGTAGTTTAAGAGAGAGCGTTTTTTTCTCGTGACGAGGAACCTGAATAAAATTATCACGGGTAAGTTAATCGTAAGCTCTTGCGAAGTCTATACCGTGTTAGATACCAGTTCTACCCACTCTTTTATTTCACCTAGTTGTGTTCAACGTTTAAATTTGACTCCGGAGAAGTTAGACTTTGACTTGTTGGTTGAAACCTCGTTAGTAGGAGCCTTCGTTACCTCCATTGTTTTTTAAATCTTGTTTGATTCAAATAAACACTTTCACGTTACCTGTCGATATTATCTCTTTGAAAATAATTGCCTTTGAGGTAATTTTTGAAAACGATTGATTAACTACTCATTATTCTTTTCGTAAGGTTGTTAGCTTTTATATTCATAACCAACTTGTTGTGCGAATTCAAGTAACCAAACTACTAAAGTCAATTATTGTCATATCAAGCCATAAGTAAAGAACCCTGAACCTTTCGTTGTTGACTTCCTTGTGTGGAATGCACCGAAGCCGGACTTTCGTAAGCGACATCGTGAATGAAGATGGCAAGGTTATAGGTATCATTGTGAGGTGCTTATCTAGGTTAAGGGATAGAAGTCACAGTTGGTATCAATGTGACGTCTTATCCAAGTCTTGGATGAGAGTCACAAGATTGAATGATATTTCTATTATTAATAAATTTCTTGGCATATTCTTGAAGACTTCTTAGCCTACTTAGAGCGTAAAATCGAATTTTGTATTGACCCCAAAGATAAAACCCATTTCTTAAACCCTCAAATATTTCTTCAACAAAATGAAGCAGTTTACGTGGTTTTTATGATGAAAGTCATAATAAAAGCATTGGACTAATGAAAATCATGGGTATTCGTGGTATTAGTAAGTTTTATGATGAGTTATGTTGGTTAGTATGTAAAAACATGAAAGTTTCTTAGAAATCACAAAGAGTTGAAAATCGATTTTGGTGAAAAACGTAACATGAAATTCAATTGACCATATCTCTTATTATATTTTGAATTTTGAGTGTGGTCAAGTCCTAGAGTTAGATCTATGAGTTACCTAACTAATCCAAGTGGAATTACTGGAAAAGGTGTTGTAGATTTTTGTGTGGGCTGATTTTTGCAAAGGAGTGTAAAGCTGCAAAAACAAAAAAAATTCTTGCCATAATTTTAGAGGGCTGTTTCGGCTACTTAAATTATGAGAAAAATTCTGGCCTTTTGGGACATGAAAGTATATGGTATAAAGTACCTCCTGTCCAAAAATGAGCTCATTCGACTTAAAATGAGCAAGTTATGACTATTTCAATATTTAGGTTTTTCCGAGGCGAAAAATGCTATAATAGGAGTTCTATAACTCCGATGACCATGAAATTTAAACTAGAAGCTCACGTTAACATGTGTAAGGTCCTGCCAAGATTTGGGAATTTTTGAAGTTAAACTTGAGGTAGCTAATTTCTTAAGGAATTAATTAGAAATTGATTTTGAAAAATAGTAAATGAATTTTAAAATTCGAGAGAAAAATATATTTTCATTATGGGACTATATTATGCTAAATCCCAGAAAAGAAATATTTTTGGGACTAATTTGGTATTTTTCATGAAAATAGTTTAATTACGAACATATGAGTTAAATATGTTATGTGAAATATAAAAGTTGAAAATAGGATTTTATGGCTAGAGAATCCTATATAGAGTATATGCATATATTTTTTGAGGATTTGATAATTGGTGATGATATCTTATGAGTATGGCATTTTGAATGATTAAATGCATTATATGGTAAAGCGTAAACAATTGAGATAAATTGTTTATAAATTTAAGAAGTGATTAAAATATTGTTAATATTAATGATATTAGATTATGAGATTATTAAGTGATTGATAACATGGGGATATTCTTGAATCTCGGATAAATTATATTATAAATGTTTAATATTTATCCTTTATCTCATTTGATTGATTCTTTATATCATTATCTCGTATGTTTATATTATGTTGAAAGTCATCGTGGCTCAGTAGTGCATAGATGGACTTGGTATGATTATGACCGAGGGATTGTTCGGTATAATCATAACCGTAATTGAAAACACGATTATCTTTGGTAGTAGTGCATGGATAATTTATGGTCGTGATCTTAATGAATACACGATTATCTTTGGTAGTAGTGCATGGATAATTTGTGGTCGTGATCTTAATGAATACACGATTATCTTTGGTAGTAGTGCATGGATAATTTGTGGTCGATAATTTGTGGTCGTGATACTTAATGAATACACGATTATCTTTGGTAGTAGTGCATGGATAATTTGTGGTCGTGATACTTAATGAATACACAATTATCTTTCGTAGTAGTGCATGGATAATTCGTGGTCGTGATACTAATGAATACACGATTATCTTTGGTAGTAGTGCATGGATAATTCGTGGTCGTGATCTTAATGAATACACAATTATCTTTGGTAGTAGTGCATGGATAATTTGTGGTCGTGATCTTAATGAATACACGATTATCTTTGGTAGTAGTGCATGGATAATTTGTGGTCGTGATACTAATGAATACGATTATCTTTGGGTAGTAGTGCATGGATAATTTGTGGTCGTGATACTAATGATGAACACGATTATCTTTCGTCGTAGTAGTGCATGGATAATTTGTGGTCGTGATCTTAATGAATACACGATTATCTTTGGTAGTAGTGCATGGATAATTCGTGGTCGTGATCTTAATGAATATCATTGGTTTTGTAGTGCGGGGATGATTCGATGATATGGATTAATTATTGAAGTGAGTCTCAAGAATGAAATATTAATTCATGGATGTGGTAAAAGTCATCTTTGGTAGTAGTGTATTGATAGACTTGGTATGATTATGACCGAGGATTATTCGGTATAATCACGCATCAGTAATTGAAAACACGAATATCCTTGGCGATTAGTGCATAGATAATTCGTGGTCGCGGATGATATTATTAAAATTTGAGTCTCGGCATTATTGGTTTCTGATTGTATATCTTTGGCCTGTAGTGCAAAGATGAATTGTTAATGAATATCTTTGGCCGGATTGCAAAAATGAATTTAATGTTTTCAACGATAAAGGTATTCAAGGTATCCTCATCTCTTTATTATATCAGGTACGTACCCTAATTTCGAGGGCAAAATTCCATAAGGAGGGGAGATTGTGAGACCCCAGATTTTATCAATAAAGATTTAAATTTTGTCGAAATAATTTTTAATATTATGGTGTGAATTTGAGATAATATTATAGTTGTGGGTAGTATTTATAAATTTTGCAAAGTATGCAAGTGGTTATATTATATTCGATTGGTCGGGGAATATTCGGTTTAGCAGGGAATATTCGTACAACGACTCAATCATTGGTGGACCCCACAACAGAATTATTGTCGGATTGAGAAAACGACAAAAATATTTTATTGAAATAACGGCGGAAGTTTTACACCGATTGATCTTTGTTGAACTACTCAGTAGTAAAAATACGAGAATACGTGTGGTTGCATAGTATATTGCGGTATTGATTATTGATGCTTATGTGAGAAGTCACTCAGTTTGATTCCATTATTGTCGATTAATAATATGAATTATTATAGCGATAATGACGTTTTGTTTTATTCGGTATTATTAACGTAATAAAACATAAACATCTTTTATATAAAATGAATACTTTATTAAAGTTATTCTATAAATAGAATATATTATATTTTATTATGCATAGTGTTGCATAGTGTTTTTGCATAGTGTTGCATAGTGTTTGCATAGTAAAAATATTTTTATATAAATAGAATATATGATATTTTATTTAAAAGATTTTGCTTTAAATATGGACCGTCAGATTAAAGTAAATCAATGCGGACCGTTCATGGATTAATTACTATGCATTCTATTTTCCTATAAATGAAGCTCATTCCTTCATTATTTTCTTACGAATTCATTGAAACTCTAGAGAGAAATTATAGAGAGAAGCTATAGAGAAAATCTATATAAAGAAAGAAGAAGAGATACGGTACTTCACTACTTTGATATCCAAAGTGTCTTTTACGGTAAGGGTATTATTTGTTGTTGTACTCGTAAGGGGTGTTATTCTTTCTTATTCATGAAGAGAACTTCATTATTCCATTCATTATTATTACATTGGAATAACTTTGTAAAAGTGGCATACCCTATACATAACCTGTATCTGTGGCATACCCTATACTTGGTGAAATCCTTATATTATTCCATTCTTATTTATTACATTGGAATAACTTTGTGTCACTGGAATCCCCTATACTTGGTGATCTTCTTACATTATTCCATTTTTTATTATTACATTGGAATATCACATGCTGTGTGTTTTACACGGGACTGGTTCCATTGTTTATTATTCGCATTTATTATTACATTGGAATATCCCGTCGTGTGTTTTACACCGATTCGGTTCCATTGTTTATTATTCAAGCATTTATTATTACATTTGGATCATCCCGATTGTGAATTTCACACGACACGGTTCCAAGATATTATTATTCTATTGGAATAACTTTTATACATCGCGAATACCGCACGCATGGTGATTTCTTTTGTTATTCCATTCTTTATTATACCCATTTGGTTAAAACTTTGACTTCTATAATCCATGAAATTAGTAGAATATCTTTGATATTTGCGTTTCATCCAAAGATCTTTTCATGGAAATATTCTTCTGATTATTCTTGAATTTTACTATACAAAACAGTATCATGTTGACAATTTGGACGTTAATAATTCCTGGATTAAATAATTCTTGAACTTGTTTTATTGAATTATTATGTCATTGTCATCATCCTCATGTTATATTATGTTATCTTTGGCTTACGTGCATAGATGAACTTAGTATGATTATGACCAGGAATCATTCGGTATAATCATGGCTTGATATAAATGATGTGACAAAAAGTCCTCGGTGGCACTGTAATGCGATGATGGATAGTTTATGGTATGATTATGACGGGGGTGATTCGGTATAGTCGTGACCATTGATAATTTGATGAAAATCCTTGATAGTGGTATAGGGATGATTAGATATTGTGGTTTATTCATTAAACCGAGTCTCTTAGTGATAAAATTGATGAAAACCTTTTAAATCATAAAAGATAGTAGACTTTATTTTCTCTTGACTCTTTTAATGGATTGCATATTCCTCCGCAGAGATTAAACCGGTTGTCTATTGTATTTTATCGGTTTAACATTGTTGAAGGCTAATGATAATTTATTACGCATTATCTTAGTAGTAATATTTATTTCTTATTGGGCTAGTTGAGCTCACCCTTTCTTTCGTTTGTTCTCTGAGAAATGAGAATATATATTTGGGGACGAGTCGGGGAGCGAAGTAATGGTCGAGAGGATAGCATTAGTAGTCCTCACTATTACGTGAAATAGTGTGATAATAGTTGTAATGAGGACTCCTTTTGAGTTTGTATAATATCTAATAGACAATATTTGTATTCAAACTCACAGATTTATATGTCGTATTGTACACAGCGTTATATTAGTAAGTTTGTATTTGAATTTATGTACCGTATGTAAGTGGCGACCCAAGATGGGTGGCGTATACCTAATTTTGGGGGAGTCACAGTGACGCCCCCAAAATAGGCATACATCACCCATCTTGAGTCGCCAAATACATGATACAAAATTTAAATACAACTTATTTATACAACAGTCGTGTAAAATACGACTAAACATATGCTGTGAGTTTTAATACAAATATTATCATCTAGACAATATTATCACACTATTTCATAGAATAGTGAGGACTACTAATGTTATCATCTGGTCCGTTACTCCGTTCCCCGACTAGTCCCTGCTACGTTCTCATTTCCTGAAGAGAATAATAAAAATAAAAGGGTGAGCTTAACTAGCCCAGTAAGAAATATTATGACTAAGATAATACAGAATAAATTATCATTAGTCATGACGCCCCCAAAATAGGTATACATCACCCATTCGAGTTGTCAATACATAGTACAGTAAACAACTACAACTTTATTATTACAACAAGAAAGCGTGAGTTTGAATACAAATATTATCTTCAGACAATATCTATACTCAAATAAATCCTCATCACATTTATTGATACATTATTTTACAAAATGGTGAGGACTACTAAACAACTCTCTCTAGAACCTTCATTCCATACCACGACTCGTACTCGCTTATATTCTCGCCTCCGAGAAGAAAAATGGAACAAAAAGGAAAAGGGTGAGCTCAACTAGCCCATAAAGAATATTATGACTAAGATAATATACAACAAATTATCATTAGTCTTCAAAAACAGGAAAAATCTAATAGAGTACAATAGACAACAAATTTTAAATCAATATTCGCGCAATGAAATAATAATTCATTAGAAGAGTTAAGTAGAGAATGCAAACTACTATCTTCTATGTATGAATTTAAAAGTTCATCGTCTATCTTTTATCCCTGTAACATCAATCAATATATATCGGAATCAAATATTCATCTTTCACTACTACGTGCCAAAGATATTCAATAATATCATCATTTAAGGCGAGGATGATGAAAATATTTTTAAAGAAAGCGAATCCAAATTGAAACAAAATGACAAGGATTAAGGATTAAGGATTAGTACTTTATTTTATCCATGTTCAAAAAAATACCTCAAAAATAATCATAGTGGTGTAAAATTCAAGAATGATCAAAACATGGATCTGATCAAAGCTAGTATCCGAATAGATATTTTGGACAAAAAGAAAAATTTTCATTTTTACGTGAATAGTGTCGATTCGTGAATAATGCCGAGTATCGTGAATAGTAACTCAGACACCAAAAGATAGAAATTCACAAAAAAACATCTTCACGCATGAATAGTACTTCGTGAATAGTAACTCGTGAATTGTAACTCATGAATAGTAACTCATGAATAGTAACCCATGAATAGTAACCCCGACATAAAAAGTTCCAAATTTGATAAAAGTCCCAACCAATATTTCAAAGATAATGATATTGAAGAAATAATATCATTTGAGAAGAAAATAACATCCATTACCTCGAAAGATTAGTACTTAAATTTGGAATACAAGGGTATAGTCTTTGAAGGAACTTGCACCGTCTAACAATACTCAAAGTATACTCACAAGAATACGCTCAATATATCTAGAGAGAAATAGAGAGAAACTTCAGGTTTACGGTGTGTTTTTCAATTCTAACCTAAAGCACCTATTTATAGGAAAATGCTTAGAACACCAAAGTAGAAAATTGAATATAATATTAATATATTTTTCACATTTTCTTTAGCCCACCTTAGACAACTGATCTCAGTCCATTTGAATCACATGTGAGGCCAACTTAGTTGCAAAAAACATTTTTTCTCAAAATAATTAACTAAAACTCCCAAAAATTAATTATTTCGGAACTTCAAAACTTCAATAATTCATAATAAATATCCCTTTCATCAGAAAATTTGAATCTCGCGAGTTTTTATAGGAAATTCAATTCTCTACAACTTTACAGAAGAAAGTTTTTCCAAATTCCAAATAAAAATTGACCGAAATCCACAAACGGGTGATTTTACAGGTTATAATCAAATTTCAGTCAATAAATGGGGTCCACCGACATGTTTAACATGTTTTAAACATTTATTGCAACAAAAATACTCTTCCTCCTCGTATACTCATATATCCCACATTCGTTGTAAAAATATCACCATTATTATATTATTAAAATATAATAATATATTTAAATGAATTATTTTATCAGAAAAAGATAAAATTTCAATTTTCAACAATTGTCACATTAAAATTGTTCTCCATCTATATCCACATAAAATCAATATTTTTCTCATCATATGAATCAATAATTAATTATTCAAAAATAATATTACGAGAATCACAATATTGACAACAGGCGGTTCAGGAAGAGGGGCTTTCAATAAGAATTTCTTCTTCTTTGGCGCAATTAGGTGACCAAACCTCTCCTTAGAGCAGAACTTTCTAGACATTTCCAATAATGTTATCTAATAATATTATTAGGATAATATGAATTATTGCTTCGATAATGAAAAATCTTGTGTAATGACAATTATTGAAGCAATGAATATAAAATATCAACGCAACAATTATTAACTCAATAAAATCTTGAATAGTAATTATCGTAACCATTATTGAGTAGTGCCTTTTACGTAAGAATCAATAATTGGTGCAATACAGGTAATCTTCTTGTGTTTTAACCATAGAGTATTTTAACGATGATTAACGGTAAAAACTACGTAGTTATTTTAACCAACTTATATTTGTCGTTTTCTTCATCCAATCGCTTTCGTTATGGGGCCCACACACACATGGTCTTGTGGTAAATGCGAATATTCCTCGACAAGTGATACGAATATTCCACGACCAAACGAATATTCCCGACAACAATGAATATTCTATAACCACTTGCTTATTTTGAAATATTTGCGTATTTTACCCCTAACTATCCACATTAATCACATCAACCCTTACTATTTCAAAATAATAAATAGAGAAAATTAAATTTCATTAATAATAAGTTGGGGGGTCTTACAACCTCCCTCCTTATGAAATTTTCGTCCTCGAAATTGACGTCACGTACACTGGTGTTTGAAAAGGTGAGGATACCTCGCTTTCATTTTCGTTTCAATTCCCGTGTCATTTCTCTATAGCATGATTCCTCCACAAAACTTTAACTTGTGGTATGACCTTTCTTAGCGTAGGATATGCTCCTTCCTATCCAAGATCTTGTGGTACCTCCTCATACGTTAAGTCTTCGGTTATCTCATCAGGTTCTAACTCTATAACGTGGTTGGGTCTTTCACATATTTCTGAAATACGGATATTTGAAATACATTATGAACACGAGACATACTCGAGGAGAAGCAAGTCTATAGGCTACATTTTCTACTCGGTCAAGAATTTGAAATGGACCAATAAATCGTGGATTGAGCTTTTCTCTCTTCCCAAATCTTGTAACTCCCTTCCATGGAGCAACTTGCAACAATACATGATCCCCTATACTAAATTCCACGTCCCTTCGATGAAGATCCGCATAACTCTTTTGTCGATCTTGTGCCGCCGTTTGTATCACGTTGTCGAATCATTTGAATCTTTTTCGGTGAGTCATACGTACTAACTTTCGGGTCCCAACAATGTTGCTTCACCCACCTCATCCCAACATATTGGAGAAGCGACATTTTCGTCCATATAATGCTTGAATGGAGCCACACCTATACTTGCACGATAAGCTCTGTTGTTGTAGGAGAATTCCACCAATGGTAAATACTTATCCTAACCGCCTTGAAGTGTGAGACCCCAAATTTTATCAATAAAGATTTAAATTTTTGTGAAATAATTTTAATATTATGGTGTGAATTTGAGATAATATTATAGTTGTGGGTAGTATTTATAAATTTTTGCAAAGTATGCAAGTGGTTATTGTAAGACCCCAGCTTTTATAAATAAAGATGAATTTTTCTATAAATATTATTTTTGAATATTATGGAATAAATTTGATATAATGTTATAGTTGTGGGTAATATTTATAAATTTTGCAAAGTATGCAAGTTGTTATAAAATATTCATTGGGACAAGTTCTTACCATTGGTAGAGTTTTCCTACAACAACAGTTATCAAGCAAGTATTGGCATGGCTCCATTCGAAGCATTGTATGGAAGAAAGTGTCGCTTCTCGATTATCTTTGGGATGAGGTGGGTGAAGCAACGTTGTTGGGACCTGAGTTGGTACGTATGACTAATTACGGAAAAGATTCAAACGATCCAAACAACGATAAAAACCTCACAAAATCGATAAAAGAGTTATGTTGATCTTCATCGAAAGGACGTGGAATTCGATATAGGAGATCATGTGTTGTTAAGAGTTGCTCCATGGAAAGGAGTTACAAGATTTGGAAAGAGAGAGAAAACTTAATCCTCGATTCATCGATCCATTTTAATCCTCGATCGAGTAGGAAGCGTGGCCTATAGACTAACTTTTCTGTGCCAAATATGTCTCGTGTTCATAACTTTTTTCACATATCTATGTTACGTAAATATGTGAAAGACCCGAACCATATTATTGAGTTAGAAACCGGATTTAAATAAGCGGAAGATTTGACGTATGAAGAGGTTCCTGTTCAAATTTTGGATAAGAAGGAACATATTCTACACTCCAAGGTTATACCTCGAGTTAAAGTTTTGTGGAGGAACCACGATGTTGAGGAAATGACTTGGGAGTTAGAATCTGAAATGAAATCAAGGTATCCTTACTTCTCATGACGTACAGTCACGTATTCTAATTTCGAGGGCTAAATTTTCATAAGAAGGGAGGTTGTAAGACCCCTGACTTTTATAAATAAAGATAAATTTTTCTATAAATATTATTTTTGAATATTATGGAATAAATTTGATATAATGTTATAGTTGTGGGTAATATTTATAAATTTTGCAAAGTATGCAAGTTGTTATAAAATATTCGTTTGGCCTGGGAATATTCTTTTTGTTAGGAATATTAAATATAACGGCTCAATCATTGGTGGACCCCACAATGTAATTATTATCGGATTGAGAAAACGACAAAAATATTTTATAAAAATAATGGCGGAGGTGTTACCGTTAAAAGCATTGAACTACCCGGTGGTAAAGTCTGATGAATGCTGCAGATCAGATAAGTAAGACTTGCGGTATTGATTATTGATCTTTACGTGAGAAGTCACTCACTATGTTCAATTATTGCTACTGAGAATATTTGCATCATATCTCTTATATTATTGATTCAATTATTGTCACAAGATATCATCCGTATAATATGTTATAGTATTAAATCAATAATTGAGACGACAAGTTATAAATGATTAATAATTGTTGAAAGATTAAATATGTGTTGATGAAAAAAAATTATTTGTGGTAAGTTTGATTATTTTATGGGGGCTCATATGTCATCATCTAAAAGTCTCTTCGTCGATAAGTAATTACCTTAAATCAATAGTAATTACCCTTGTGAATAGTATTTACCTTCGTCGATAAGTAATTACCCGTCGATAGTAATTACCTTTGTGAATAGTATTTACCTTAAATCAATAGTATTTACCTTCGTTAATAGTAATTACCTTTACCAGACGTCGAACCACTTGTCGTTTCACATTCTGAGCATCGAACCACTTGTCGCTTCACATTACAAAGCGCCAAACCACTTTTCTTTTCACATCATTAGTCGTCAAGCCACTCGCTTTTCACACTAAGAGCGGTGCTAAGCTAGAAATCTTCTATAAATAGAGGCCTAGGGCTTCATTATTTTCACTTAATTCATTCAAGCTATAGAGAGAAAGTATAGAGAGAATAAGAGAAAGAAGAAGAGTATTTTTGTTACTACATCGCCAGTAAAGATTCAATCTCCTACCAAAAGTAAGGGGTGTTATTCTTTCTTATTCATGAAGAGAACTGTTGTTATTCCATTGCTTATTATTCATTGGAATAACTGTATAACGTGGTTTACCCTATACTTGGTGACATTCTTCTATTATTACATTTGGAACATCCTGTCTGTGTGTTTTACAGGGACCGGTTCCGTCTTTATTATTATTCTGTTGGAACATCCATGCATGTGTTTTACACCGGACTGGTTAAAATCTTTATTATTATTCTCGTTGGAACATCCCGTCTGCATGTGTTTTTGTAGGACTGGTTCCATTCTTTATTATTCTATTGGAACATCATGTATACATGCGTTTTATTTGGGACCGAATTCCGTTATTTATTATTCTCATTGGAATAACTCGCTGTCTTGATCTATCGCATGCATGGTGATTTCTTTTGTTATTCTATTCTTTATTATACCCGGTTAGTTAAAACTTTGACTTCTATACTCCATGAAATTAGTGGAATATCCTTGATATTTGCGTTTCATCCAAAGATATCTTTTCATGGAAATATTCTTACGATCATTCTTGAATTTTACTCTACAAAACAAGATGTCGTGTTGATAATTTGACGTTAACAATTCTCGGATAAAATAATTCTTGAACTTGTTTTATTGAATTCGTATATCATTGTCATCATCCTCATGTTTATATTATGTTGAAAGTCATCTCGTGGGCCTTGTAAAGTGCATAGATGGACTTGGTATGATTATGACCGAGAGACTATTCGGTGTAATCATGGACCGTAATGTTACAAATGATGTGATAAAAATCCTCGATGGTAGTAGTGCATTGGTGGACGATTGTTGGCATGATCATGACCATTAATGAATACACAAATATTCTTGGCCCGTAGTGTATGAATAATTATGGTCGTGATACTAAAGAATATCCTCGGTAGTAGTGCGGGGGTGATTCGATGATGTGGAATATTTATTAAAGTGAGTCTCAAATTTATAACAAATGATGAAAAACCTTTTAAAACCTAAAAGATAGTAGACTTTATTTTCTACTTGACTCTTTTAATGGATTGCTTATTCACCGCAGATTAAACCGGTTGTTCATTGTATTTTATCGGTTTAACATTGTTGAAGACTATTGATAATTTATTCGCATTATCTTAGTCATAATATTTCTTCTTGGGCTAGTTGAGCTCACCCTTTCTTTCTTTGTTCTCTTGTGAAATGAGAATATAGGCGGGATGCAGTCTGGGAAACGAGTGATGGTCCTGAAGATAGCATTAGTAGTCCTCACTATTCTATGAAATAGTGTGATAATAATTGTAATAATGAGGACTTTTTGAGTTTGTATAATATCTAGTAGAGCGATATTTGTATTTAAACTCACGGTTTATGTCGTATTGTATACCTGACGAGTTATGTTAATAAGTTGTATTTAAATTAGTACCTTGTAAGTGGCGACCCAAGATGGGTGATGTATACCTAATTTTGGGGCGTCACACAGTTAATATCGAGCTTAGGATATGATCCTGGCTAAGATGTGAGAATAGTACTAGGAGGGAGAGAGGGGAATACCTTCGCTAGTATGACCTACCTAAGTTTATGTCTTTATTTTATTGGTTGGTCAAAAGATAGGGATAATTTGTTACATGTCAATTAACCTTTTGTTTTGTGGCGATGTCGAAAATGACATCCGGGAATGTTGAGAATAAGAATGGAGCCTTGAGCGATCGTTGATTCACCACATATCCATAATCAGGATAATGTGCATCGAAGGCGACAATCCTCACGTAAACAACAACACCGACCAAATGATGAATGATCAAATGTTCGAGAGGCTTTATGCAATTTATGCAAGCAATGAGAGAGCGACTCTGCCCAAAACGTAGGTGAAAACACGAAACTCTCGGCGGTCACCGCTAAACAATTCAAGGAGCTGGGACCACCGGAGTTTAAGGGAGAGCCAAAACCACTTTCGGCGGAAGCATGGATAAAGCAGATTACCAAGATATTTGATGTCTTGGGATGCTCCGAGGAGCAAAAGGTTCCTTCACGCGCTTTTTATGTTGCAGCGGAGAAGCGAGGGACATGGTGGAATCCAGAAATGTACTCAACCTTGTCAGATCAAGATATCTTCGCGAAGTTCCGAGTTGCATTCAACGACAAATACTTTCCGAAAGTATTCGCCATACATGAAGGAGGTGGAGTTTATCAAGTTGGAACAAAACAATATGGACCGTGTCGCAATACGAGGCAAAATTTGCGGAGTTATCACAAATATCGTCCCCACTTGGTGGATAATGAAGAGAGAATGGCGCGAATGTTTTTAAGAGGTTTGAAGCGGGAGATACGCCAACATCTTATTTCTCATAAAGCGTGTTTGTATTCAGATGTTGTAAATAGGGCTCGATTAGTGGAACGCGATAATGAGTCAACGCAACTAAAAGAGAAAGCAACCTAAGAAAATTATAATACCGCCGAGAGTAGTCATCAAGCGGTGACAACAACAAGCGTGGAGGGAATCAAGCGGGCCGATATGATATGGTAACCACGGTGGTAATCGAGGCCAAAACAATAAGAATGGACATTTCAAGAAGCGGAGATTCAACAATGATGGAAAGACGCCAAAGACCAAAGACCCATTGTTAAGGAAGGAGAAAGACCACCTATCATATGCTTCAAATGCGGAGGAGAGGGACACATCATCAAAGCTGCGTCATGCCAGTCAAAGCATGTTATAATTGTGGAAGAGAAGGTCACTTAGCTCGATTTTGTGCCATTTCAAGACAAATTCAGCCTAGGATGGAGGCACCAAAGGCCATCCCGAAAATTCAAAACCGGTAAAGGTAAAGGAGAGGCGTTTGTTGTGACCTCCCAAAGAACAAGGAATCGAATGAGGTCATCACGGGTAAGCTTATCATAAACTCTAATGAAGTCTATACTTTATTTAATACCGTGTTCTACCCATTCTTTTATTTCTCCTACTTTGCGCCATCGATTAAATTTGACTCAGGAGAAATTAGACTTTGACTTATCTCGTGGAAACTCCGTTGGGAGAAACCTTCATTACATCCACTATTTATAAGTCTTGTTTGGTTCAAATCGGTACCCTCACATTACCGTCGATCTTATTTCATTAAAATACTTGCATTTGACGTGATTCTGTGGATTGATTGGTTAACTACTTATCATGCAAAAATTGATTGTTTTCGTAAGGAGTTGTTAGCTTTCATATTCCTAATCAACCTATTATGCTAATTCAAACGACCAAACCATTAAAATCAATCATGGTCATCTCAAGCCATAAAGCTATTCGCTTATTGAAAAACGGATGTCAAGCTTTCTTAGCTCATGTCATGATTTAAATAAAAATACGCCGCTTTTGAATGATATTTCTATTGTTAATAAATTTCCGACGTATTCCCCGAAGAACTTCGGCCTACCCCAGGCGTGAAATTGAATTTTGTATCGACCTTGAACCCAGACAAAACCTATTTCCAAAGCCCCATATCGAATGGCTCTATTGAACTTCGAGAGTTAAAGACCCAACCGCAGGAATTGTTAGACATTGGCCTTATTCCCTAGTACTTCTCCTTGGGGTGCTCTCTGTTTCTATTCGTGAAGAAGAAAGATGGGAGTATGCGACTTTGTATTGATTATCGGGAGTTGAATCATGTCACCATCAAAATAGGTATCCACCGCCACGTATTGATGACTGTTTGACCCGATTGCAAGGAGCCAAATTATTTTCAAAGATTGATCTTCGTTAGGATATCACCAATTGAAGATTAGAATCACCGACATTCCAAAGACGGCTTTCGTAACTCCGATGACGGGCATTATGAATTCTAGTCATGTCCTTTGGATCGACTAATGCTCCCGCCGCCTTCATGGATATGATGAACCGAGTATTCAAGGAATATTTAGATCACTTTGTGGTCGCGTCTTTATTGATGACATCCTTATTTATTCAAAAGTAGTGAAGATCATGAGCAACACTTGAGGTCGACACTCCAAAAGCTTCGTGAATATAAGCTTTATGCCAAGTTGAAGAAATGTGAGTTCGTTGAAGAAGTAGCATTCCTTGGGCACGTGGTATCAAGTCATGGAATATCTCATTGACCCAAAGAAAGATTGAAGCTATTCAAAGTCGGGAACAACCTAAATCGATGACCGAAGTACGTAGCTTTCTCGGTTTATTTGGTTATTATCGGAGATTCGTGGAAGGATTTTCTCGAATCGCTATTCCATTAACTTCGGTGACTTCGGAAAGATACAAAGTTCGATTGGAGCGAAGAATGTGAGAAGAGTTTTCAAGAACTCAAGAGGAGACTTATTTCAAGACTGCTACGACAATACCATCCGGCTCGGAGGATTTGTCATCTACAAATGATGCTTCTAGCAAAGGGTTGGGATGTGTTCTTATGCAACATGGAAAAGTTATAGCTTTATGCCTCACGACAACTCAAAGAATATGAGAGGAATTATCCTACTCATGATCTAGAGTTAGCGGTATTGTCTTTGCACTTAAAATTTGGAGGCATTACTTGTATGGGGAGAAAGTGGAGATCTTTACTTGATCATAAAAGCCTCAAATATTTCTTCACTCAAAAGGAACTCAACATGCGACAACGACGTTGGCTTGAATCGTTGAAAGATTATGATCATACCATCCGGAAAAGCGAACGTGGTAGCCGACGATTGAGTAGAAAATCATATGCAAGTACGAAAGTGCGATATTGTCAATGCAAAGGCCCATTTTGTGTGACTTGCAAAAGGATGGAGATAGAGTTAAAGACTCAGGACGCATGTGATGATAATAGTATACTGAGTAGAACCGACTTTAATCGATAAAGTTAAAGTCGCTTTCAAGCTACTGAGACACGGAGTCGATGCGTATGAGGAAGAAAGTGCAAGAAGGTGCTATCGCCGGAAGCAAGAATCGATGAAGAAGGAATACTTGAGTCAACTGCGGACTTTGTGTTCCTAACGACCACGATTTAAAGTATAATATCATGATGGAGGCGCACAACACACCATTTGCAATCCATCTCGGGAGTACCAAAATGTATCATGATATTCGCCATACATTTTGGTGGAGCAATACGAAAGAGAGAGATATATTGTTTATCTCAAAGTGTGTCTAACTTGTCAACGAAGTTAAAGCGGAGCATCAAGTACCAAAAGGTCCATTGCAACCACTTGAAATTCTAGAATGGAAGTGGGAGCACATTACCATGGATTTCGTTCACGGCCTTCCTAAGGTTTCTCAAGGCATTGATGCGATTTGGGTCATTGTTGATAGATTGACTAAGTCCGCTCATTTCTTACCGACACGAGAAACTTATACACTTGAACTTCTTGCTCAGTATGTACATAAACGAGATTGTAAGATCGCATGGTATCTTGCAGTATCCATAGTTTCGATCGAGACTCAAGATTCACTTCACGATTTTGGGTTAGTTTGCAAAAAGCTATGGGCACAGATTTACGATTTAGCTTTCTAAGATATCATCCTCAGACCGGACGGACAATGGAGAGGACTATTCAAACTCTTCAAGATCTATTAAAACTCGTGTCCTTGATTTCAAGGGAGTTGGGACAAGTTCTTACCATTGGTAGAGTTTTCCTACAACAACAGTTAGCTTATCAAGTATTGGCATGGCTCCATTCAAGCATTGTATGGAAGAAAGTGTCGTTCTCCAAGATTGGGATGAGGTGGGTGAAGCAACGTTGTTGGGACCTGAGTTGGTACGTATGACTACGAAAAAGATTCAAACGATCCGAAACGATAAAAACCTCACAAAATCGATAAAGAGTTATGCCGATCTTCATCGAAAGGACGTGGAATTCGATATAGGAGATCATGTGTTGTTAAGAGTCGCTCCATGGAAAGGAGTTACAAGATTTGGAAAGAGAGGAAAACTTAATCCTCGATTCATCTGGTCCATTTTAATCCTCGATCGAGTAGGAACTCGTGGCCTATAGACTCGCTTTCACCGCCAAATATGTCTCGTGTTCATAACTTTTTTCACATATCTATGTTACGTAAATATGTGAAAGACCCGAACCATATTATTGAGTTAGAACCGGACGAAATAGCGGAAGATTTGACGTATGAAGAGGTTCCTGTTCAAATTTAGGATAAGAAGGAATATATTCTACACTCCAAGGTTATACCTCAAGTTAAAATTTTGTGGAGGAACCACGATGTTGAGGAAATGACTTGGGAGTTAGAATCTGAAATGAAATCAAGGTATCCTTACCTCTTCGACATTCCAGGTACGTACCCTAATTTCGAGGGCGAAATTTCATAAGAAGGGGAGGTTGTAAGACCCCAGCTTTTATAAATAAAGATAAATTTTTCTATAAATATTATTTTTGAATATTATGGAATAAATTTGATATAATGTTATAGTTGTGGGTAATATTTATAAATTTTGCAAAGTATGCAAGTTGTTATAAAATATTCGTTTGGTGGGGAATATTCTTTTGTTAGGAATATTCGCATAATGGCTCAATCATTGGTGGACCCCACAATGTAATTATTATTTGATCGAGAAAACGACAAAAATATTTTATAAAAATAATGGCGGAGGTGTTACCGTTAAAACCATTGAACTACCCTATTGGTAAAAGTATGATGTCTGCCAGTAGTTGCATAAGTACACCAGATTGATTATTGATGCTTACGTGAGAAGTCACCCACTATGTTCAATTATTACTCGATACAAGAATCACGTGATCATATCTCTTATATTATTGATTCAATTATTGTCACAAAGATCATCTCGTATAATATGTTATAGTATTAAATCAATAATTGAGACGACAAGTTATAAATGATTAATAATTGTTGAAAGATTAAATATGTGTTGATGAAAAAAAATTATTTGTGGTAAGTTTGATTATTTTATGGGGGCTCATATGTCATCATCTAAGAGTCTCTTCATTAATAGTAATTACCTTCGTCAATAGTAATTACCCTTGTGAATAGTATTTACCTTCATCAATAGTAATTAACTTCGTCAATAGTAATTACCCTTGTGAATAGTATTTACCTTCGCCAATAGTATTTACCTTCGTTAATAGTAATTACCTTTACCAGACGTCGAACCACTTGTCGTTTCACATTACAGCGCCGAACCACTTGCCGCTTCACATTACATGTGCGCCGAACCACTTGTCTTTTCACATTACAAAAGGCCAAACCACTTTTCTTTTCACATCATTAGTCGTCAAGCCACTTGCCTTTTTCACACGGCGGTCTTAAGCTAGAAATCTTCTATAAATAGAGGCCTAGGTGTGGCGCCCCAAAATAGGTATACATCACCCATTCCGAGTTGTCAATACACGGTACGTAAACAACTACAACTTTATTATTACAACAAGAAATCTGTGAGTTTAAATATTATCTTCAGACAATATCTATACTCAAATAAATCCTCATCACATTTATTGATACATTATTTTACAAAATGGTGAGGACTACTAAACAATCCTTTCTAAAATCTTCATTCCATACCCCGACTGCACTCGCTTATATTCTCGCATCCCGAGAAGAATGGAACAAAAGGAAAAGGGTGAGCTCAACTAGCTCAAGAAAGAATATTATGACTAAGATAATATACAACAAATTATCGTTAGTCTTCAACAGGGAAAAATCTAATGAATACAATAGACAACAAATTTTAAATCAATATTCGCAATGAAATAATAATTCATTAGAAGAGTTAAGTAGAGAATGCAAACTACTATCTTCTATGTATGAATTTAAAAGTTCATCGCTCATCTTTTTCCCCGTAACATCAATCCATAAACATCTCGAATCAAATATTCATCAGACTACTGTGCCAAAGATATTCATCATTGGTCATGTTCATTTAAACACTGCTCATCTTCTGCACTACAGCCAAAGATATTAATCACCCAATATGTTCATCTCAACACTGCTCATCTTTGCACCACAGCCAAAGATATTCTTCGAAATCATTCATCTTTGCACTACTGTGCCAAAGATATTCAATAATATCATCATTTAAGACCGAGGATGATGAAAATATTTTTAAAGAAACGAATCCGGTGAAACAAAATGACAAGGATTAAGGATTAAGGATTCAGTACTTTGTTTTATCCATGTTCAAAAAATACCTCAAAATAATCATAGTGGTGTAAAATTCAAGAATGATCAAAACATGGATACAATCGTAGCTAGTATCCGGAATAGATGTTTTGGACGAAAAGAAGAAATTTTATTTTTCTATTGAATAGCGCCAGATATCGTGAATAGTGTCAGTATCGTGAATAAGGCCGATATCGTGAATAAGTAACTCGACACCAAAAGATAGAAATTCCACAAAAACATTTTCACGCTTACTTAATAGTACTTGTGAATAAGAATCGTGAATAAGAACTCATGAATAAGTAACTCGTGAATAGTAACTCATGAATAGTAACCCGACATGAAAAAGTTCCAAATTTGATAAAAGTACCAACCAATATTTCAAAGATAATGATATTCAAGAAATAATATCATTACGAAAAAAATAATATCCCTTACCTCAAAGAATCAAGATTTCTAAGGAAAGGTCGAAAGTGATGTTGAATGAAACTTGTACTGAACAACAACTCTCAAAGTATCTAAATACTCACAAAATACGCTCAATAATATAGAGAGAGAAAGAGAGAAAACTTTGTTTCGTGTGATTTTCAATTCTAACTTAGCCCTCTATTTATAGGAAAATGTTAGCCCACCAAAGGCAGACTTGACTGCTTTACCGATGGCTTTACTCGCTACTATTGCCACCCACCACATTTGAAATAAAATTCAGCATATTTTTTCACCAACCACAAGTGGGGCCCACTCAATTCTAGAATTTCCCACTCAATTCTAGAATTTTCCACCAAAATCAATTATAACCCTAATTTAGAATCACCACCTCTTAAAATTCATAACAAATCATTCGTTCATTTTAACGGTTCAAAATTTGTGGACATATACTCAACTTATGTATGTATAACATATCCAAAAATTACAACGATCCAGCGGTCGGATTAAAAATTATAACTCACGTAATAATACATCGTAAAAATACCGATTTGATTTTAATAATACCCATTCCAAACAAAATTATCGATAAAACACCTCAACATTAAATCATTCAATTATAACCACATAAAATAAATAAATCCATCGTTTATAAATATTTTCTTATCATATAAATCAATAATTAATTATTCACACATAATATTACGAATCACAATATATGACAACAGTGCAGGCCTCAGAAAGAGGGGCTTTCAATAAGGATCTCTCCTTATTGGGCGCAATTAGGTGACCAAACCTCTCCTTAGATGTAACTTTCTAGACATTGCCAATAATGTTATCTAATAATATTATTCAAATAATATGAATTATTGATCCGATAATGGGAAATCATGCAAAATGACAATTATTGAAACAACAATAATATAAAATACCAACGCAAAGCAATTATTGAATCAATAAAATAAAATCTTGAATAAGAATTATCGTAACAATTATTGAGAAAGTGCCTTTCACGTAAGGATCAATAATTCAACAATACCGCAATACTGAGTGCTATTATTGTGCAACCACGCAGACATCTTGTATTTTAACCACCGGGGTATTCCAACATCTTAAGCAGAATAACTACGCCGTTATTTTTAACCAACTTATATTTGTCATTATTTTCTTCATCCAATCGCTTTCAGTTATGGGCCCACATATGGTCGGCTTGCTTGCCGTCGCATTTAATATTCCCTGACAAAGATTTAATATTCCACCACCAAACGAATATTCCCACAACAATGAATATTTTATAACCACTTGTTTATTTTGAAATATTTATGTATTTAACCCCTAACTATCCACATTAATCAAATCAACCCTTACTATTTCAAAATAATAAATAGAGAAAATTAAATTTCATTAATAATAAGTTGGGGTCTTACACTCAGGGCTTTATTATTTTTCTTAATTCATTCAAGCTTATATAGAGAGAGAAAGTATAGAGAGAATAAGAGAGAAAGAAGAAGAGTATTTTTTTTGTTACTACACCGTCATAAAGATTCAATCTCCTACCAAAAGTAAGGGGTGTTATTCTTTCTTATTCATGAAGAGAACTGTTGTTATTCCATCGCTTATTATTCATTGGAATAACTTTGTATACGTGGTTTACCCTATACTTGGTGACATTCTTCTATTATTCATTGGAACATCCATGTCGTGTGTTTTACACCGGATTGGTAAATTCCTTTTTTATTATTATTTCGCTGGAACATCCTCGCTATGTGTTTTACAGGGGACTGGTTAAAATCTTTATTATTATTCATTGGAACATCCCGTCGTGTGTTTTACTGTGGGACTGGTTCCATTCTTTATTATTCTATTGGAACATCCACGTCTGCATGCGTTTTACGCCTTGGGACCGGGTTCCGTTATTTATTATTCGTTGGAATAACTCGCTGCAAGGATCTATCGCATGCATGGTGATTTCTTTTGTTATTCTATTCTTTATTATACCCAAATTGGTTAAAACTTTGACTTCTATACTCCATGAAATTAGTGGAATATCCTTGATATTTGCGTTTCATCCAAAGATTTTTCATGGAAATATTCTTCCGATCATTCTTGAATTTTACTCTACAAAACAAGATCATGTTGATAATTTGGACGTTAACAATTTCTCGGATAAAATAATTCTTGAACTTGTTTTATTGAATTTTATATCATTGTCATCATCCTCATGTTTATATTATGTTGAAAGTCATCCGCGTATTCTGTAGTGCATAGATGGACTTGGTATGATTATGACCAGAGACTATTCGGTGTAATCTTAATCGTAATGTTACAAATGATGTGATAAAAAACCTCGATGGTCAGTAGTGCATTGGTGGATGATTGTTGGCATGATCATGACCATTAATGAATACACAATATTCTTGGCCCAGAAAGGCATGAATAATTGTGGTCGTGATACTAAAGAATATCCTCGTCAGTAGTGTGACGCCCCCAAAATAGGTATACATCACCCATTCGAAAGTTGTCAATACATGGTATGTAAACAACTACAACTTTATTATTACAACAATAAAACTGTGAGTTTAAATACAAATATTATCTTCTAGACAATATCTATACTCAAATAAATCCTCATCACATTTATTGATACATTATTTTACAAAATGGTGAGGACTACTAAACAATCCTTTCTAAAACCTTCATTCCATACCCAGACTATCGTCTTCATTATATTCTCGCCTCCCGAGAAGAATGGAACAAAAGGAAAAGGGTGAGCTCAACTAGCTCAAGAAGAATATTATGACTAAGATAATATACAACAAATTATCGTTAGTCTTCAACAGGAAAAATCTAATAGAATAAAATAGACAACAAATTTTAAATCAATATTCGCAATGAAATAATAATTCATTAGAAGAGTTAAGTAGAGAATGCAAACTACTATCTTCTATGTATGAATTTAAAAGTTCATCGCTCATCTTTTTTTCCTGTAACATCAATCCATAAACATCTCTGAATCAAATATTCATCTTTGCACTACTGAGCCAAAGATATTCATCGATTGGTCATGTTCATTTAAACACTGTTCATCTTTGCACTACTGTGCCAAAGATATTAATCGATCGGTCATGTTCATCTCAACACTGCTCATCTTTTGCACTGGTGCCAAAGATATTCTTCAGAAATCATTCATCTTTGCACTACTGTGCCAAAGATATTCAATAATATCATCATTTAAGACCGAGGATGATGAAAATATTTTTAAAGAAACGAATCCGGTGAAACAAAATGACAAGGATTAAGGATTAAGGATTCGTACTTTGTTTTATCCATGTTCAAAAATACCTCAAAATAATCATAGTGGTGTAAAATTCAAGAATGATTAAAACATGGATACAATCGAGCTAGTATCCGAATAGATGTTTTGAATAAAAGAAGAAATTTTATTTTTCTATTGAATAGTGCCGTATCACGTGAATAGTGTCAGATATCGTGAATAAGTCTGATATACGTGAATAGTAACTCGACACCAAAAGATAGAAATTTCACAAAAACATTTTCACGCTTCGTTAATAGTACTTGTAAATAGTAACTTCGTGAATAGTAACTCATGAATAGTAACTCGTGAATAAGTAACTCATGAATAGTAACCCGACATGAAAAAGTTCCAAATTTGATAAAAAGTACCAACTAATATTTCAAAGATAATGATATTGAAGAAATAATATCATTACGAAAAAAATAATATCCCTTACCTCAAAGAATCAAGATTGCCGGAAGGAAAGGTCGAAAGTGATCTTTGAATGAGACTTGTATCTTGAACAACAACTCTCAAAGTATCTAAATACTCACAAAATACGCCAATAATAATAGAGAGAAAGAGAGAAAACTTTGTTTCTGGTGTGATTTTCAATTCTAACTTAGCCCTCTATTTATAGGAAAATGTTAGCCCGCCGAAGCAGACTTGACCTGCTACCTGATGGCTTTACCTGCTACTATTGCCACCCACCACATTTGAAATAAAATTCAGCACATTTTTTTCACCAACCACAAGTGGGGCCCACTCAATTCTAGAATTTTTCCACCAAAATCAATTATAACCATAATTTCCGAATCAGTCACCTCTTAAAATTCATAACAAATCATTCGTTCATTTTTAACGGTTCAAAATTTGTGGACATATACTCAACTTATGTATGTATAACATATCCAAAAATTACAACGATCCAACGGTCGGATTAAAAATTATAACTCACGCAATACATCGTAAAAATACTGATTTGATTTTTAATACCTCCATTCCGACAAAATTACTGATAAAATACCTCAACATTAAATTATTCAATTATAACCACATAAAATAAATAAATCCATCGTTTATAAATATTTTCTTATCATATAAATCAATAATTAATTATTCACACATAATATTACAGAATCACAATTATGACAACCAGGCAGTTCCCAGGAAAGAGGGGGCTTTCCAATAAGGTTCTCTCCTTACTGGCGCGCAATTAGGTGACCAAACCTATCCTTAGACAGAACTTTCTAGACATTTCCAATAATGTTATCTAATAATATTATTCAAATAATATGAATTATTGATCTGATAATGGGAAATATCGCAAAGTGACAATTATTGAAACAACAATAATATAAAATACCAACGCAAAGAATTATTGAATCAATAAAATAAAAATATCGAATAAGAATTATCGTAACAATTATTGAGTAGTGCCTTCACGTAAGGATCAATAATTCAACAATCAATGCGTGTAATACCGTGCTATCATTGTGCAACCACGCCAGACATCGTATTTTAACCACCGAAGTATTCCAACGATCTTAACGTGAATAACCACGCTCGCGTTATTTTTAACCAACTTATATTTGTCGCTTTCTTCATCCAATCGCTTTCGTTATGGGGCCCACACATATGGTCGTGCCGTCGCATTTAATATTCCCGACAAGATTTAATATTCCACGACCAAACGAATATTCAAACAACAATGAATATTTTATAACCACTTGCTTATTTTGAAATATTTGCGTATTTAACCCCTAACTATCCACATTAATCAAATCAACCCTTACTATTTCAAAATAATAAATAGAGAAAATTAAATTAATAATAAGTTGGGGTCTTACAACCTCCCCTCCTTATGAAATTTCGTCCTCGAAATTGACGTGACGATACTGTGTGTTTGAAAAGGTGAGGATACCTCGCTTTCATTTCCGTTTCCAATTCCCAAGTCATTTCCTCTATAGCATGATTCCTCCACAAAACTTTAACTTGTGGTATGACCTTTCTTGGCGTAGGGGACATGCTCCTTCCTATCAAAAATCTTGACAGTACCTCCTCATACGTTAGGTCTTTCTATTATCTCATATCCGGTTCTAACTCTATAACATGGTTCGGGTCTTTCACATATTTACTGAAGTACGGATATGTGAAACACATTATGAACACGAGACATACTTGGAGGTAACGCAAGTCTATAGGCTACATTTCCTACTCGGTCAAGAATTTGAAATGGACCAATAAATCGTGGATTGAGCTTTCCTCTCTTCCCAAATCTTGTAACTCCTTCCATGGAGCAACTCGCACAATACATGATCCCCTACATTAAATTCCCGTCCCTTCCGATGAAGATCCGCATAACTCTTTTGTCGATCTTGTGCCGTTTGTATACGTTGTCGAATCATTTGGATCTTTTTCGGTAGTCATACGTCGCATTTAACTCGGGTCCCAACAATGTTGCTTCACCCACCTCATCTCAACATATTGGAGAACGACATTTTCGTCCATATAATGCTTCTAATGGAGCCACACCTATACTTGCTCGATAAGCTGTTGTTGTAGGAGAATTCCACCAATGGTAAATACTTATCCCAACCGCCTCTGAAGTCTAGGACACGAGTCTTAATAAATCTTCAAGAGTTTGAATAGTCCTCTCGATTGTCCGTCTGGTTTGGGGATGGTATGCTTAGAACTAAATCGTAAATCTGTGCCCATAGCTTTTTGCAAGCTAACCCAAAATCTTGAAGTGAATCTTGGGTCACGATCCGAAACTATGGATACAAGCATGCCATGCAACCTCACAATCTCATTTACGTATATACTAGCAAGACGTTCAAGGAATAAGTCTCCGTGTCGGCAAGAAATGAAAGCAGACTTGGTTAATCTATCAACAATAACCCAAATAGCATTGATGCCTTGAGAAACCGTAGGAAGACACGAAACGAAATCCATGGTAATGTGTTCCCACTTCCATTAGGAATCTCAAGTGGTTGCAACGGACCCTTAGGTACTAGATGCTCCGCCTTTACACGTTGACAAGTTAAACACATTGAGATAAACTTTGCAATCTCTCTCTTCATATTGTTCCACCAAAATGTATGTCAAGATCACGATACATTTTAGTACTTCCGAGGATGGATTGCAAATGGTGTATTGTGTGCCTCCATCATAATCTTGTACTTCAAATCGAGTCGTTAGGAACACAAAGTCTAGAGAGTGGACTCAAGTATTCCTTCTTCATCAATTCTCGCCTTGGAATAGCTCCTTCTTGTACTTTCTTCTTCATATGCATCATTTCCGGCCGGTGGCTTGAGCAACCTTAACTTTTTCTATTAAAGTTTGCTCTATCGTATATTTGACATCATCGCACTCGTTCCGTGATATGATCTTCTACTTAATGCGTCATTACCACGCTCATTTTACCTGGGATGGTATTGAATAGTGTGGTCGTAGTCTTTCAATAGCTTGAGCCAACGTCATCGCCGCCGCGATGTTGAGTTCTTTTTGAGTGAAGAAATATTTAAGGCTTTTATGGTCCGAATATATCTCCACTTTCTCCCCATATAGATAGTGCCTCCATACCTTTAGCAAAACGATCGGGCCGCTAACTCTAGATCATGAGTAGGATAATTCCTCTCATACTCTTTTTAAGTTGTCGCGAGGCATAGGCTATGACTTTCCCACGTTGCATGAGAACACATCCTAACCCTTTGCTCGAAGCATCATTTGAGATAACAAATCCATCAAGAACCGGATGGTATTGTTAGAACAGTCTTAGAAATAAGTCTCCTCTTAAGCTCTTGGAAACTTTTCTCGCATTCTTCGCTTCCAAACGAATTTTGTATCCTTCCGAAAGTTAGTTGAGTTAATGGATTAGCGATTCGAGAAAACCCTTCCACGAATCTCCGATAATAACCAACTAAGCCCAAAAAGCTACGTACTTGACCACCGACTTCGGTTGCTCTAACTTTGTATTGCTTCAATCTTCACGGATCAACAGATACTCCATGTTTTGACACCACATGCCCAATAAATGCTACTTCCTCAAGCCAGAACTCGCATTTCTTCAATTTGGCATATAGTTGGTTTTCACGAAGCCTTTGGAGTACCAGCTTCAAATGGTGCTCATGATCTTCACGGCTTTTGGAATATATAAGGATGTCATCAATAAAGACAACAACAAACTGATCCAAATATTCCTTGAATACTCGGTTCATCATATCCATGAAAGCCGCAGGAGCATTAGTTAGTCCGAAAGACATGACTAAGAATTCATAATGCCCATACCGAGTTCTCAAGCGCGTCTTTGGAATATCCTCGATTTTAATCTTCATTGATGATATCCGTAAGCGAAGATCGATTTTGAAAAGAATTGTGCCCCTTGCATTTGGTCAAACAAATCATCAATACGAGGTGAGGATACCTATTCTTGATGGTGACATGGTTCAATTCCGATAGTCAATACAAAGTCGCATACTCCCGTCTTTCTTCTTTACAAATAAAAACAGAGCACCCCAAGGAGATGTACTAGACCGAATGAAACCGATGTCCAACAATTCTGTAGTTGGACCTTTAACTCTGAAGTTTAATAGAGCCATTCGATATGGGTTTTAGAAATGGGCTTTGTACCAGTTCAAGATCAATAAAGAATTCAACTTCACGCTCGGGGTAGACGGGAAGTTCTTCAGAAATACGTCGGAAAGTCAATAACAACAGAATATTATTCAAATTTGACGTGTCTTTATTCAAATCCATAACATGGGCTAAGAAAGCTTGACATCCGCTTTTCAATAAACGAATAGCTTTATGATTAGATATGACGATGATTGATTTTAATGGTTTAGTTGCTTGAATTGCATACAAATGAGGTTGGTTAGGAATATGAAAACTAACAACCTTACGAAAACAATCAATTTTGGCATGATGAGTAGTTAACCAATCAATCCCTAAAATCACATCAAAAGCAAGTATCTTTAAAGAGATAAGGTCGGCAGTAAGGTAATGGTGCCAACTTGAATCAAACAAGATTTATAAACAGGTGGATGTGATGAAAGTTTCTCCTAACGGAGTTTCCACAGATAGGTCAAAGTCTAATTTCTCTAGAGTCAAGTTTAAACGTTGAGCACATGAAGGAGAGATAAATGAATGGGTAGCACCCCAGTATCAAGTAAGGTATAAACTTCGCAAGAATTTATAAATAGCTTACCCGTGATCACCTCGTTTGGGTTCCTCGCATTATGACCGATCCACAACAAACGCCTTTTCCGGAATCGTTGACTTTGACTTTTTCGGGACGATCTTTTTGAGTCACCGTCCCCATTGAACTAGGTTTCGCCATCGCATAATTCGAAAGCGATATGTCCTTCCTTTCCACAACTATAGCATACCTTGAACTTGTAGGGCGGTTTGGACCGATATGTCCCTCTTTTCCGCATTTTATAGATATGACCGGTGGTCGTTCTCCTCCCTTAGAACCGATTCTTACGCGAAGACCTTTGTCGTCTTCACATAGTCGTTGTTAAATCTCCTCTTTTAAAATCTCCCCGACTCGCTTCTTCATTTTTCATGACCATGATTACCACCAGAGTGGTTACCATTTCGTAAAAATCTGCATTTCTTTCTCCATGAGTTATCATTATTACATTGATTCGCTATCTACGGTATGATCCTGGTTATGGTCCTCGCCACCGTACTCGTTATCTCGTTGTAATAATTGAGCCTGTTTATAACATCGAATAAAGAGAAAGTTTATGAGAAATGAGATCTTCGACGTACGCTTGGGTTTCAAACCTCTAAGAAACATCCGTCATCGTTCCTCATTCTCCACCAAATGAGGTGCAAACCGGATAACTCGCAAACTTTGCCTCGTCTTCGAGACACCGTCATGTTGTTTTGCTCTAATCGATGAACTCCACTTCCTTCATATAGACGAACACTTTCGTGAAAGTATTTGTCATTAAATAGTCTCTCAAAACGTCTCCCAAGACATGCTTTGAAAGTCTTGGTGGATGGGTACGCTTCATGACTCCCACCAAAGAGTCCGCCTCGCCACGGAACATAAAGGTGGCGAATGGAACCTTCTGTTCTCCGTGCATCCCAAGACATCGAATATCTTGGTAATTTGTTTGACCCATGTTTCGCGCCATGATCGGATCCGCTTTCCTTAAATTCGTGGTCCCAACTCTTTGAAGCTGTTTGGGTTGTGACGACCCGTGAATTGCTATCATTTCCTCCTCAGTATTTTGAACACGAGTCTCTCTCGTCGATTTTGCATGAAGCGCAAAAAGCTTCTAAACATCCCTCGCTCATCATCGCCGCTCAATGGTGTTGTTCGCGGGAGGAACATTGCCCGACTGTTACGTTTCCTCGTTGGTGAGTACTGCTGCTCTCCACGGTCTCATTTCCATTGTTAATATTCTCAAGAGACATTCTCAAATCTTGTCATAAAACAAGGGTTAATTAAGGAAATCAATATATCACATAATATCCTATATATCGACCAACTAACAAATAAGCTTAGGTAGGACACACTAGCGAAGGATTTACTCGTCTCTCCCTCCTAGTTCTATTCCCGATCTCCGCCAGAGATCATATCCCTAAGCTCGATACCAACCGTGACGCCCCCAAAATAGGTATACATCACCCATTTCGAGTTGTCAATACATGGTACGTAAACAACTACAACTTTATTATTACAACAAGAAAGCTGTGAGTTTAAAACAAAAATATTATCTTCAGACAATATCTATACTCAAATAAATCCTCATCACATTTATTGATACATTATTTTACAAAAATGGTGAGGACTACTAAACAATCCTTTCTAAAACCTTCATTCCATACCCCACTAAATTGCTTCGCTATATTCTCGCCTCCCGAGAAGAATGGAACAAAAAGGAAAAGGTGAGCTCAACTAGCTCGGTAAAGAATATTATGACTAAGATAATATACAACAAATTATCGTTAGTCTTCAACAGGAAAAATCTAATAGAATAAAATAGACAACAAATTTTAAATCAATATTCGCAAATGAAATAATAATTCATTAGAAGAGTTAAGTAGAGAATGCAAACTACTATCTTCTATGTATGAATTTAAAAGTTCATCGCTCATCTTTTTCCCTGTAACATCAATCCATAAACATCTGGAATCAAATATTCATCTTTGCACTACTGAGCCAAAGATATTCATCGATTGGTCATGTTCATTTAAACACTGCTCATCTTTGCACTACACAGCCAAAGATATTAATCGATCGATACCATGTTCATCTCAACACTGCTCATCTTTGCACTACAAAGCCAAAGATATTCTTCAGAAATCATTCATCTTTGCACTACAGCCAAAGATATTCAATAATATCATCATTTAAGACCGAGGATGATGAAAATATTTTTAAAGAAACGAATCCAATTGAAACAAAATGACAAGGATTAAGGATTAAGGATTCGTACTTTGTTTTATCCATGTTCAAAAATACCTCAAAATAATCATAGTGGTGTAAAATTCAAGAATGATCAAAACATGGATACAATCGTAGCTAGTATCCGTAATAGATGTTTTGGACGAAAAGAAGAAATTTTATTTTTCTATGAATAGTCAGTGCATATCGTGAATAGTCAGATATCGTGAATAAGGTCAGACACGTGAATAAGAATCTCAGACACCAAAAGATAGAAATTCCACAAAAACATTTTCACGCTTCATGAATAGTACTTGTGAATAAGAACTCGTGAATAGTAACTCATGAATAGTAACTCATGAATAGTAACTCATGAATAAGTAACCAGAAGCATGAAAAAGTTCCAAATTTGATAAAAGTACCAACGATATTTCAAAGATAATGATATTGAAGAAATAATATCATTACGAAAAAAAAATAATATCCCTTACCTCAAAGAATCAAGATTACCGGAAGGAAAGGTCGAAAGTGATCTTTGAATGAAACTTGTCTTGAACAACAACTCTCAAAGTATCTAAATACTCACAAAATACGCTCAATAATAGAGAGAGAAAGAGAAAACTTTGTTTCGGTGTGATTTTCAATTCTAACTTAGCCCTCTATTTATAGGAAAATGTGTTAGCAATTACAAGCAGACTTGACTGCCACCCACGATGGCTTTTACACGCTACTATTGCCACCCACCACATTTGAAATAAAATTCAGCACATTTTTTCACCAACCACAAGTGGGGCCCACTCAATTCTAGAATTTTTCCACCAAAATCAATTATAACCATAATTTAAGAAATCACCTCTTAAAATTCATAACAAATCATTCGTTCATTTTAACGGTTCAAAATTTGTGGACATATACTCAACTTATGTATGTATAACATATCCAAAAATTACAACGATCCAACGGTCGGATTAAAAATTATAACTCACGCAATACATCGTAAAAATATTGATTTGATTTTTAATACCTCCATTCCGACAAAATTACTGATAAAACACCTCAACATTAAATCATTCAATTATAACCACATAAAATAAATAAATCCATCGTTTATAAATATTTTCTTATCATATAAATCAATAATTAATTATTCACATAATATTACGTAATCACAATTACGACAACCAGCAGTTCAGGAAAGAGGGGCTTTCAATAAGGATCTCTCTCATCTTTGGCGCAGCAATTAGGTGACCAAAACTCTCCTTATACGTAACTTTCTAGACATTGCCAATAATGTTATCTAATAATATTATTCAAATAATATGAATTATTGATCCGATAATGGAAAAATCATGCGGTGACAATTATTGAAACAACAATAATATAAAATACCAACGCAAAGAATTATTGAATCAATAAAATAAAATCTTGAACAAGAATTATCGTAATAATTATTGAGTAGTGCCTTCTTACGTAAGGATCAATAATTCAACAATACTGTCGCAATCGTGTCTTGTTATTGTGCAACCACGCCAGACATCGTATTTTAACCACCAAGGGTATTCCAACGATACCTACTTCAGAATAACTACGCCAGTTATTTTTAACCAACTTATATTTGTCGTTTTCTTCATCCAATCGCTTTCAGTTATGGGGCCCACACATTATATTGCGCGTCGTCGTACGAATATTCCCGACGCACGAATATTCCACGACCAAACGAATATTCCCCAAACAACAATGAATATTTTATAACCACTTGCTTATTTTGAAATATTTGCGTATTTAACCCTAACTATCCACATTAATCAAATCAACCCTTACTATTTCAAAATAATAAATAGAAAATTAAATTAATAATAAGTTGGGGTCTTACACGTAGTGCGAGGGTGATTCGATGATGTGGAATATTTATTAAAAGTCGAGTCTCAAATTTATAATGATGATGAAAACCTTTTAAAACCTAAAAGATAGTAGACTTTATTTTCTACTTGACTCTTTTAATGGATTGTTTATTCTCATTGCAGATTAAACCTGGTTGTCTATTGTATTTTATCGGTTTAACATTGTTGAAGACTATTGATAATTTATTCGCATTATCTTAGTCATAATATTTCTTATTGGGCTAGTTGAGCTCACCCTTTCTTTCACTTTATTCTTCTTGAAATGAGAATATAATTTGGGGACAGCTCTGGGAAACGAGTGATGGTCCGAAGATAGCATTAGTAGTCCTCACTATTCTATGAAATAGTGTGATAATAATTGTAATGAGGACTTTTTTTGAGTTTGTATAATATCTAGTAGATGATATTTGTATTTAAACTCACAGTTTATGTCGTATTATATACCATACACGCTTATGTTAATAAGTTGTATTTAAATTCAATACCATGTAAGTGGCGACCCAAGATGGGTGATGTATACCTAATTTTGGGGGCGTCACAGTTATATTATATTCGATTGGTCGGGAAATATTTGGTTTAGCAGGGAATATTCGTACAACGGCTCAATCATTGGTGGACCCCTTAATGTAATTATTGGCGGATTGAGAAAACGACAAAAAAATATTTTTATGAAATAACGCGGAAGTTTTACCGGTTGATCTTGTTGAACTACCCTAGTAGTAAAAGTACGATGAATACGTGTGGTTGCATAAGAAGACACGGTATTGATTATTGATGCTTATGTGAGAAGTCACCGGTTTGATTCCATTATTGTCGATTAATAATATGAATTATTATAGCGATAATGACGTTTTGTTTTATTCAGTATTATTAACGTAATAAAAGCGAAACATCTTTTATATAAAATGCGAATACTTTATTAAAGTTATTCTATAAATAGAATATATTATATTTTATTATGCATAGTGTTTTTGCATAGTGTTGCATAGTGTTTGCATAGTAAAATGTTTTTATATAAATAGAATATATGATATTTTATTTAAAAGATTTTGTTTTAAATATGGACCGTCGATTAAAGTAAATCAATCTGGACCGTTCATGGATTAATTACTATGCATTCTATTTTCCTATAAATAGAAACTCATTCCTTCATTATTTTCTTACTTAATTCACTTTGAAACTCTAGAGAGAAATTATATAGAGAAGCTATAGAGAAAATCTATAGAGAGAAAGAAGAAGAATATTCTCGTACTTCACTACTTTGATATCCAAAGTGTCTTTTACGATAAGGGTATTATTTGTTGTATCCGTAGTGTAAGTGTTATTCTTTCTTATTCATGAAGAGAACTTCGTTATTCCATTCATTATTATTCATTGGAATAACTCGTAAAAGTGGCATACCCTATACATAACTCCGATGTATCGTGGCATACCCTATACTTGGTGAAATCCTTATATTATTCCATTCTTATTTATTCTGTTGGAATATCCATGCGTGTGTTTTACACGGCACTGTTCCATTGTTTATTATTTCGCATTTATTATTACATTGGAATATCACATGTCGTGTGTTTTACTGGGACACGGTTCCATTGTTTATTATTCAAAGCATTTATTATTCTGTTGGATCATCCGCTTGCATTGTGAATTTCACACGACTGGTTTCGTTATTATTATTACTGTTGGAATAACTTTGCATACGCGGCAATACCGCATGCATGGTGATTTCTTTTATTATTCCATTCTTTATTATACCCAAATTGGTTAAAACTTTGACTTTATACTCCATGAAATTAGTAAAATATCCTTGATATTTCATGGCTTCATCCAAAGATCTTTTCATGGAAATATTCTTCCGATCATTCTTGAATTTTACTCTACAAAAGCAAGATCTTGTTGACAATTTGGACGTTAATAATTCCTAGATAAATTAATTCTTGAACTTGTTTTATTGAATTATTATGTCATTGTCATCATCCTCATGTTATATTATGTTAGCTTTGGCTTTACGTGCATAGATGAACTTAGTATGATTATGACCGGGGATCATTCGGTATAATCATGGCTTGTTATAAATGATGTGATAAAAGTCCTCGGTATTCTGTAATGCGTTGATGGATAGTTTTTGGTATGATTATGACCGGGGTGATTTAAGTATAGTCATGACCATTGATAATTTGAAGAAAATCCTTGACCGTGGGTGCAGGATGATTAGATGTGGTGGTTTATTTATTAAAGTCGAGTCTCAATGATAAAAAAAATTGATAAAACCTTTTAAAACCTAAAAGATAGTAGAGATTTTATTTTCTACTTGACTCTTTTAATGGATTGATCGTATATTCACTGCAGATTAAACTGGGTTGTCTATTGTATTTTATCGGTTTAACACTTTGTTGAAGGCTAATGATAATTTATTCTCGCATTATCTTAGTCATAATATTTCTTCTTTGGGCTAGTTGAGCTCACCCTTTCTTTCACCGTTCTCTTGTGAAATGAGAACATATACCGGGACTTAGTCGGGGAGCGGAGTAATGGTCCAGAGGATAGCAATAGTAGTCCTCACTATTCGTGAAATAGTGTGATAATAGTTGTAATGAGGACTCCTTTTGAGTTTGTATAATATCTAGTAGACAATATTTGTATTCAAACTCACGAGTTTATCTTAGTATTGCATACACTACAGTTATATTAGTAAGTTGTATTTGAATTTATGTACCATATAAGTGGCGACCCAAGATGGGTGGACGATATACCTAATTTTTGGGGGCGCCACATGAAGTCTAGGACGTGAGTCTTAATAGATCTTCAAGAGTTTGAATAGTCCTCTCTCGATTGTCCGTCTGGTTTGGGGATGGTATTAGAACTAAATCGCAAACTGCGTGCCCATAGCTTTTTGCAAGCTAACCCAAAATCTTGAAGTGAATCTTGGGTCATGATCCGAAACTATGGATCTTGGCATGCCATGCAACCTCACAATCTCATTCACGCACATATAATAGCAAGACGTTCGAGGAATAAGTCTCCGTATCGGCAAGAAATGAGCAGACTTGGTTAATCTATCAACAATAACCCAAATAGCATTGATTCCTTGAGAAACCATAGGAAGACCCGAATTGAAATCCATGGTAATGTGTTCCACTTCCATTTCGGAATCTCAAGTGGTTGCAACGGACCCTTAGGTACTAGATGTTCCGCCTTTACACATTGGCAAGTTAAACACATCGAGATAAACTTTGCAATCTCTCTCTTCATATTGTTCCACCAAAATGTATGTCAAGATCACGATACATTTTAGTACTTCCAGATGGATTGTAAATGGTGTATTGTGTGCCTCCATCATAATCTTGTACTTCAAATCGAGTCGTTAGGAACACAAAGTCTAGAGTGGACTCAAGTATTCCTTCTTCATCAATTCTCGCCCTAATAGCTCCTTCTTGTACTTTCTTCTTCATACGATCATTTCCGCCGGTGGCTCGAGCAACCTTAACTTTTCTATTAAAGTTGGCTCTACGCGTATACTTGACATCATCGCACTCGCTGCTCGTTCAAGATATGATCTTTACCCAACGCGTCACCTACCACGCTCTTTTCGGGATGGTATTGAATAGTGTGGTCGTAGTCTTTCAATAGCTCAAGCCAACGCCGCCAGATGTTGAGTTCTTTTTGAGTGAAGAAATATTTAAGGCTTTTATGGTCCGAATATATCTCCACTTTCTCCCCATATAGATAGTGCCTCCATATCTTTTAAGAAACGATCGGGCCGCTAACTCTAGATCATGAGTAGGATAATTCCTCTCATACTCTTTTTAAGTTGTCGCGAGGCATAAGGCTATGACTTTCCCACGTTGCATGAGAACACATCCTAACCCTTTGTTCGAAACATCATCATGAGATAACAAATCCATCCGAACCGGATGGTATTGTTAGAACAGTCAGTAAATAAGTCTCCTCTTAAGCTCTTGGAAACTCTTCTCGCATTCTTTGCTCCAAACGAATTTTGTATCCTTCCGAAGTTATTTGAGTTAATGGAGTAGCAACCGAAAACCCTTCCACAAATCTCCGATAATAACTAGTTAAGCCCAAAAGCTACGTACTTGATCACCACCGAATTTGGTTGCTCTAACTTTGATTACTTCAATCTTCACGGATCCACAGATACTCCATGTTTTGACACCACGTGCCCATGAAATGCTACTTCCTTAAGCCGTAACTCGATTTCTTCAATTTGGCATATAGTTGGTTTTCACGAAGCCTTTGGAGTACCGACTTAAATGGTGCTCATGATCTTCACTGCTTTTGGAATATATGAGGATGTCATCAATAAAGAGAACAACGAATTGATCCAAATATTCCTTGAATACTCGGTTCATCATATCCATGAAAGCCATAGCAGAGCATTAGTTAGTCCGAAAGACATGACTAAGAATTCATAATGCCCATACCGAAGTTTCAAGGCGTCTTTGGAATATCCTCGATTCTAATCTTCAAATTGATGATATCCGAAGCGAAGATCGATTTTGAAAAGAATTGTGCCCTCTTGAATTGGTCAAACAAGTCATCAATACGAGGTAGAGGATACCTATTCTTGATGGTGACATGGTTCAATTCCGATAGTCAATACAAAGTCGCATACTCCCGTCTTTCTTCTTTTACGAATAAAACAGAGCACCCCAAGGAGATGTACTAGACGAATGAAACCGATGTCCAACAATTTCGTAGTTGGACCTTTACTCCTCTGAAGTTCAATAGAGCCATTCGATATGGGGTTTTAGAAATAGGCTTTGTACCGTGTTCAAGATCAATAAAGAATTCAACTTCACGTTCGGGGTAGACAGAGGAAGTTCTTCAGAAATACGTCAGAAAGTCAATAACAACAGAATATTATTCAAATTTGACGTGTCTTTATTCAAATCCATAACATGGGCTAAGAAAGCTTGACATCCGCTTTTCAATAAACGAATAGCTTTATGATTAGATATGATGTTGATTGATTTTAAGGGTTTAGTTACTTGAATTGCATACAACGGGTTGGTTAGGAATATGAAAACTAACAACCTTACGAAAACAATCAATTTTGGCATGATGAGTAGTTAACCAATCAATCCCTAAAATCACATCAAAAGCAAGTATCTTTAAAGAGATAAGGTCAACGGTGTAAGGTGATGGTGCCAACTTGAATCAAACAAGATTTATAAGCAGTGGATGTGATGAAAGTTTCTCCTAACTGAGTTTCCACAGATAGTCAAAGTCTAATTTCTCCCGAGTCAAGTTTAAACGTTGAGCACATGCAGAGAGATAAATGAATGGGTAGACACCAGATCAAGTAAGGTATAAACTTCGTGAGAATTTATAAATAGCTTACCGTGATCACCTCGTTTGGGTTCCTCGCATTTTGACCGGTCACAACAAACGCTTCTTCCGGAATCGTTGACTTTGACTTTTAAGGAAAGTCTTTTGAGTCACAAATCATTGAACTAGGTTTCATTATCGCATAATCTCGAGCGATATGTCCTTCCTTTCCACAATTATAGCATACCTTGAACTGTTGTGGGCGGTTTGGATCGATATGTCCTCTTTTCGCAGATTTGTAGAAGATATAATGGGTGGTCGTTTCTCCTCCTTAGAACCGATTCTTGCCAAGCCTTTATCGTCTTCACGGTCGTTGTTAAATCTCCTCTTTTTAAAATCTCTCTCGACTCGCTTCTTCTATTTTCATGGCCATGATTACCACCGAGTGGTTACCATTTTGTCCGTCTGCTTTTTCTCCATTTGGTTATCATTATTACATTGATCGCTATCTCCGTACGATCTCGTTTGGGTCCTCGGTTGACCGTACTCATTATCTCACTCTAATAATTGAGCCCTGTTTACAACATCCGAATAGAGAAAATTTATGAGAAATGAGATCTTCGACGTATCTTGGGTTTCAAACCTCTAAGAAACATCCGTGTCACACGTTCCTCATTCTCCACCAAATGAGGTGCAAACTGGATAACTCGCAAACTTTGCCTCGCATCGAGACACCGTCATGTTGTTCTCGCTCGGCCTAATAAACTCCACTTCCTTCATACGTATAACACTTTCGTGAAAGTATTTGTCATTAAATAGTTTCAAACGTCTCCCAAGACATGCTTTGAGTATTTGGATGGGTACGCTTCACAGACTCTCCACCGAAGAGTCTCCGCCTCGCCACGGAACATAAAGGTGGCGAATGGAACCTTCGTTTCCTCCGTGCATCCCAAGACATCGAATATCTTGGTAATTTGCTTGACCCATGTTTCCGCCCATGATCGGATCGGCTTTCCTTAAAATTCGTGGTCCCAACTCTTTGAATCGCTTGGTGTGACAACCCGTGAATTGCTATCATTTCCTCTCGTATTTTGAACACGAAGTCTCCTCATTTGCGATTTTGCATGAATCGCAAAAGCTTCTAAACATCCCTCGTTAATCATCTCGCTCGGTGGTGTTGTTCACGGGAGGAACATTGCCATCTGTTGCACATTCTCCTCGTTGGTGAGTACTGAGGCGTCTCCACGGTCTCATTTCCATTGTTAATATTCTCGGTCGACATTCTCAAATCGCCATAAAACAAGGGTTAATTAAGGAAATCAATATATCACATAATATCCCTATATATTGACCAACTAACAAATAAGCTTAGGTAGGACACACTAAGCGAAGGATTTACTCTCTCCCTCCTAGTTCTATTCCCGGATCTCCATGGAGATCATATCCTAAGCTCGATACCAATCTGTGACGCCCCAAAATAGGTATACATCACCCATTCGAGTTGTCAATACATGGGCATGAAAAAACTACAACTTTATTATTACAACAAGAAAGCTGTGAGTTTGAATACAAATATTATCTTCTAGACAATATCTATACTCAAATAAATCCTCATCATATTTATTGATACATTATTTTACAAAAATGGTGAGGACTACTAAACAACTCTCTCTAGAACCTTCATTCCATACCCCGACTCGACTCGCTTATATTCTCGCCTCCGAGAAGAAAAATGGAACAAAAGGAAAAGGGTGAGCTCAACTAGCCCAAGTAAAGAATATTATGACTAAGATAATATACAACAAATTATCATTAGTCTTCAAACAGGAAAAATCTAATAGAATACAATGACAACAAATTTTAAATCAATATTCGCAATGAAATAATAATTCATTAGAAGAGTTAAAGAGAGAATGCAAACTACTATCTTCTATGTATGAATTTAAAAGTTCATCGTCTATCTTTTATCCCCTCGTAACATCAATCAATATATATCCGAATCAAATATTCATCTTTGCACTCAAAGCCAAAGATATTTAATAATATCATCATTTAAGACCGAGGATGATGAAAATATTTTTAAAGAAACGAATCCAAAGTGAAACAAAATGACAAGGATTAAGGATTAAGGATTAAGTACTTTGTTTTATCCATGTTCAAAAAATACCTCAAAAATAATCATAGTGGTGTAAAATTCAAGAATGATCAAAACATGGATACAATCAAAGCTAGTATCCGAATATATATTTTGGACAAAAGAAAATTTTTCATTTTTCTAGGTGAATAGGCTTAGTATTCGTGAATAAGATCAGATATCGTGAATAGTCCAGTATACGTGAATAGTAACTCGACACCAAAAGATAGAAATTCCACAAAAAACATCTTCACGCTTCATGAATAGTACTCGATGAAAAGAATCGTGAATAGTAACTCATGAATAGTAATCGTGAATAAGTAACTCATGAATAAGAACCCATGAATAGTAACCCCGACATGAAAAAGTTCCAAATTTGATAAAAGTCCCAACCAATATTTCAAAGATAATGATATTGAAGAAATAATATCATTTGAGAAGAAAATAACATCCTTTACCTCGAAAGATTAGACTTTATTTGGAATATCGGGTATATAGTCTTTGAAGGAACTCAGCACCGCCTAACAATACTCAAAGTATACTCACAAGAATACGCTCAATATATCTAGAGAGAAATAGAGAGAAACTTCAGGTTTCGGTGTGTTTTTCAATTCTAACCTAAAGCACCCTATTTATAGGAAAATGCTTAGAACACAAAGTAGAAAATTGAATATAATATTAATATATTTTCACATTTTCTTTAGCCCACCTTAGACAACTGATCTCAGTCCATTTGAATCACATGTGAGGCCAACTTAGTTGCAAAAACATTTTCTCAAAATAATTAACTAAAACTCCCAAAAATTAATTATTTGAACTTGTAACTTCAATAATTCATAATAAATAGCCCTTTCATCAGAAAATTGAATCTCGTGAGTTTTATAGGAAATTCAATTCTCTACAACTTTACGAAGAAAGTTTTTCCAAATTCCAAATAGAAATTGACCGAAATCCATAAGCAAGCGATTTTATTGTGTTATAATCAAATTTCAAATCAATAAATGGGGTCCCACCGACATGTTTAACATGTTTTAAACATTTATTGCAACAAAAATACTCTTCCTCCTCTCAGATACTCATATATCCCACATTCGTTGTAAAAATATCACCATTATTATATTATTAAAATATAATAATATATTTAAATGAATTATTTTATCGTAAAAAGATAAAATTTCAATTTTCAACAATTGTCACATTAAAAATTTTCTCCATCTATATCCACATAAAATCAATATTTTTCTCATCATATGAATCAATAATTAATTATTCACAAATAATATTACAGAATCACAATATCGACAACGTGCAGGTTCAGGAAAGAGGGGCTTTCCAATAAGAATTTCTTCTTCTTTGGCCGCATGATTAGGTGACCAAACCTCTCCTTAGATGTAACTTTCTAGACATTGCCAATAATGTTATCTAATAATATTATTCAAATAATATGAATTATTGCTTCGATAATGAAAAAATACGTGTAATGACAATTATCAAAAAAGAAGAATATCAAATATCAACGCAACAATTATTAACTCAATAAAATATCGAACAAGAATTATCCGTGTAACCATTATTGAGTAGTGCCTTCACGTAAGAATCAATAATTGGTGCAATACTGGTGCTATCGTGTTTTAACCACCGAGTATTTTAACAAGATTAATCAGAATAACTACGCCAAGTTATTTTTAACCAACTTATATTTGTCGTTTTCTTCATCCAATCGCTTCAAGTTATGGGGCCCACACATGGTCAGCGTCGTAAATACGAATATTCCCGACAAAGCATTTAATATTCATTTACCAAACGAATATTCCCAAACAACAATGAATATTCTATATAACCACTTGCTTATTTTGAAATATTTATGATTTTACCCCTAACTATCCACATTAATCACATCAACCCTTACTATTTCAAAATAATAAATAGAGAAAATTAAATTTCATTAATAATAAGTTGGGGTCTTACATTAGCCTTCAACAATTGTTAAACCGATAAAATATAACAAACATCAAGTTTAATCATGGCGGAACAAACAATCCATTGAAGAGTCAGTAGAGAATAAAATCTATTATCTTCTATGATTTAAAAGGTTTTCATGACTTTTATCACGAGAGACTTTTAATAAATAATTCACATCATCCTTGCACTACTACGCCAAGGATATTCATTAATATAACGACCATAAATTATCCATGCACTACGGCCAAAGATATTCGTATTCATCAATGGTCATGATCATGCCAACAATCGTCCATCAATGCACTACGCCAACGAGGACTTTTTTCACATCATTTGTAATATTACTACCATGATTATACCGAATAATCCTCGGTCATAATCATACCAAGTCCATCTATGCACCACAGCCACGTAGATGACTTTCAACATAATATAAACATGAGGATGACGACAATGATATAAGAATTCAATAAAATAAGTTCAAGAATTAATTTATCCAAGAACCAATAACGTCCAAATTGTCAACATAAGACTTCTTTGTGGAGTAAAATTCAAGAATGCTCAGAAGAATATTTCCATGAAAAGATACTGGATGAAGCGCAAATATCAAGGATATTTCACTAATTTCATGGAGTATATAAGTCAAAACTTTAACCAACTGAATATAATAAAGAATGGAATAACAAAAGAAATCACCAGGCATGCGATAGATCGCATGTACATGTTATTCAATGTAATAATAAATAACGGAACAGTCATGCAGAACGCAGATTGCATGTGATATTCCAATGTAATAATTGTTGGATAATAAATAATGGAACCAGGTCATGCGTAGACGCACAGACATGATATTCCAACAGAATAACAAACAACGGAACCAGGTCATGCGTAAACGCACAGACAGGATGTTCCAACAGAATAATAAAGAATGGAATAACAGAAGAATTTTACCAAGTATAGGGTATCCCGCGTATACAGGTTATTTCAACAGAATAATAAAGAATGGAATAACAAAAGTTCTCTTCACAAATAAGAAAGAAAGAATACCCCTTACGAGTACAACAAATAATATCTCTTACCGTAAAAGAAGAGTATTCCGTCTGGTAGGGCGAGGAATTACTCAAAGAAAACTTCAGACTACGCTCAAAGCTTTCTTAAACTCTAAAGAAATACGCCAAGATTATAGAAGAAGAACTCTCTCTATAGTTTCTCTATCTAGAGTTTGAAGAATTTGTAAGAAATAATTAAGGAATGATCTTCTATTTATGTAAGAATGGACTGTATATAGTAACTAATTCATGAACGGTCAGATTGATTTACTTTTAATCGGACGGTCCATATTTAAAGCAAAATCTTTTAAATAAAATATAATATATTATATTTATAATCTAATAAAAACTAATAACTTTATAAAAATATTCTGCTTTTATATAAAAAAAATTTACTATGCAAAATATATACGCAAATACTATGCAACACTATGCATAATAAAATATAATATATTCTAATTATTGTCTAATAAAACAAATAACTTTATAAAAATATTATGTTTTATATAAAAAGATTTTACTATGCAAAACACTACGCATAATAGAATATTATATATTCTATTTATAGTCTAATAAAACGAATAACTTTATAAAAGTATTCATTTTATATAAAAGCTTTTTTCTTTTTTATTACATTAATAATACTAATAAAATAAAATTTATCATCATTATTATAATTCACAATATTAATCCACTGTGTCTTTCCCAGAAAGAGGGGATTTCAATAAGGATTTCTCCTATTGACGTGCAATTAGGTGACCAAACCTCTCCTTTACGTAACTTCTAGACATCGTTAATATTGCAAATAATAATATTAATAACTTTGTCGCCTCAATTATTGATTTAATAAAATATTGACAATAATTGAATCAAATAACGTGAGATACTATACAAAGAATTATCGAATAATAATTGAACAAAACCGAGTGACTTCTCACGTAAGCATCAATAATCAATAACGTGTGCTATTTGGTAACTACGCCAGACATCGTACTTTTAACACCGGGTGTTTCAACAGATTAATGATAAAACTTTCGCCGTTATTTTCGAAAGTATTTTATCGTTTTTTCAATCCGATAATAATTCCGTTGTGGGGTCCACCAATGATTGTGCCGTTATACGAATATTCCCTCGTTAAAACGAATATTCCCACCAATCGAATATTATATAACAACTTGCGTATTTTACAAAATTTATAAATATTACCCACAACTATAACATTATATCAAATTAATTCCATAATATTCAAAATGATATTTATAGAAAATTCATCTTTATTTATAAAAGTTGGGGTCTTACACATAATACTTTCATTGTCAATGCAATTAAATACATCATTCTCGATGTATGTGGGGTTAAAAATGTGTTAAAAATGCCCGATCGTGTTTCAGATAAAAAAATTTAATCGAGATCAAAAAATTGAGTGGGGAATCAATTGGATTTACATTTTTAATGTAGCCTCGCCACTGTGTATAGGTCAAAAAAACAAAATACATATTTTTAGTTCACTTTGGTATGATCGTACGATCCCACACTGATTGTACGATGATCCTACTTCACCCATCTTAGTTAAGTTAGGTCTCCAAGACTCCGATTAAACCCAAATTCACTAACTACTACTAAATCTCCATTCTTTTTGAGAAAGTTATTTGAATTTTCGAATCCTTCCAACAAGATGTAATGGCAAAGGTTTCTAAAATATTCGATCTTCTTCCTTTTTAATAGTACTAAATTGTTCATCCGAGCTCTCACCCGAGTTGACTGGATGTAATTTGGACAGACGAAAAAAACAGAGAGTAAAAAAAAAACCACTAAAGAAAATTATCCATTTAAATTAGCACCTATCTTATCTTCGCAATTCGAAACACCAACCAATACAGTCCAGTACCAAGCAAAGTTATATAATTTCGACAAGTACAAACTTAAAACGCCAAATAGATTTGAGAGAGGAAGGAGGTGTAACTATGTACTTACTCAAACACATTAATTTATTTTGAAAGTGGGTATTATCAAATTAAGCTGCGAAAATATCATTTCCCAAGATTTATATAACTAATGTAAGTAGTCATTGAAATTCTGTAATTAAGCACACCTAGAGGAGGGTGAATAGATATAAATACTCAAAAGTGATCTACAATAGTCAATTTTTAAAGTTTATAACTGCAGTCTATAATCAGATGGGCTAACCATATCCGTATTAGCATATGTTTTTCATATTTTATAACCAGACCGCTAATACCTGTCTGTTTTAGTATAATTTTGATCACGAGTTAAATCAGATTCTGCATATTAAAGCATATAACAGAAAACAAAATAATAGTAAATCACGCCAAGATTTTTACGTGGTTCAGCCACTATCCTCTAATCTAGTGGCCTAATCTACGTCCAATACCAAACGGTATTGGAGACTCATTTTATTAAATAAACTTTTCAATACACAATACAAAAACTTCCCTGTTCAAAGTAAGCTTTCCACTGATGGACACCACTGCCCCATCGCTCTTCTGCAACCTTTCTTACCACTGAGACATTTGCACTTCTGCAACCTTGAAAGCTCTCTTAGAACAAATCCTATCCACTACTAGATCAGTCAAGCCAAACTAGACTTGAGCTTAGATCGATTTGGTTCGATTTGCGGATAAACTGCTGGAATCTATCGTAAAGATAACCTTATACTTACATCGTTGATTGTGAATCAGTCAACACAGTTGTGAATCAATTCCTTTTATATTATGTGTTATAATATTGTATATTTAATATAGGAATAATGGTCATATACATTTGTGTATGTTTTTTTTGTACAATCTGTTAAAACTACTGTTGTTTTGACATTTTTATTTTTTATTTTTGATTTGCGAGAAGAGAAACTATTTTTTTAAAACAAATCTATCAAAACGACGTAGTTTTGACAGACCGTGCACAAATAAATCATACACAGCGGTGTATGGCCATATTACCCGTTTAATATTATATTATATATATTGTAATATAATGAAATATAATACTTATTAATAATATATTATATTATATGTTGAGGACGGATCTAAAACATACCTCTTAAAATAACATATCTTTATTAAAATTAAGTCGTTTTGGGGATTTTTAAAAAAAATAAGTGGGGCCGCGGATGATATTTTTGTAAATAAAAGGAAAGCAAGTGGAACCACTCTTTTTTAATATTATTTTATTTTTTTAAAGAATCTTCAAAACGACGTAGTTTTAATAATGATGCGTTATTTAAGAGAGATATGTTATTTAAGAGTTATGATTTTGATCCATTTTGATTATATGTTTTAATATTATAAACTAGCCGTGTCCCGTGCCTCCGGCACTACATGGACGGCGAGATTTATCCCAAACTTTGGAAGGCTTAGATGATTTATTAGGGTGAGTAAAAAATTCAAAATCATTTGTATTTTGTTATATAGATTTAATGTTATATTGTAAGACCCCAACTTATTATTAATGAAATTTAATTTTCTCTATTTATTATTTTGAAATAGTAAGGGTTGATGTGATTAATGTGGATAGTTAGGGGTAAAATACATTAAATATTTCAAAATAAGCAGTGGTTATAGAATATTCATTGTTGTTTGGGAATATTCGTTTGGTCGTGGAATATTCAGATCGTCTGGGGAATATTAAATGACGACGACGCAGCGACATGTGGGGGCCCATAACTGAAAGCGATTGGATGAAGAAAACGACAAATATAAGTTGGTTAAAAATAACTAGGCGTAGTTATTACAGATTATCTTGTTAAAATACTTCGGTGGTTAAAACACAAGAAGATACCAGTATTGCACCAATTATTGATTCTTACGAAGAAGGCACTACTCAATAATGGTTACGTAATAATTATCTTATTCAAAGATTTTATTGAGTTAATAATTGTGCGTTGATATTTGATATTATTCTTTGCTTCAATAATTGTCATTACACAAGTATTTTTCATTATCGAAGCTAATAATTCATATTATTTGAATAATATTATTAGATAACATTATTGGCAATGTCTAGAAAGTTCATCTAAGGAGAGGTTTGGTCACCTAATTGCGCGCCAAGTAGAAGAAGAAATTCTTATTGAAAAGCCCCCTCTTTCCTGAAGCCACTCGTCATTAATATTGTGATTACGTAATATTATTTGTGAATAATTAATTATTGATTCATATGATGAGAAAAATATTGATTTTATATGGATATAGATGGAGAAAATTTTTAATGTGACAATTGTTGAAAATTGAAATTTTATCTTTTACGATAAAATAATTCATTTAAATATATTATTATATTTTAATAATATAATAATGGTGATATTTTTACAACGAATGTGGGATATATGAGTATACGAGGAGGAAGAGTATTTTTGTTGCAATAAATGTTTAAAACATGTTAAACATGTAATTGGACCCCATTTATCGATGAAATTTGATTATAACCTGTAAAATCGTCTGTTTGTGGATTTGGTCAATTTTATTTGGAATTTGGAAAATTTTCTTCTGAAAAGTTGTAGAGAATTGAATTTCCTATAAAAAACTCGCGAGATTCAAATTTTCGGTGAAAGGGATATTTATTATGAATTATTGAAGTTTCAAGTTCAAATAATTAATTTTGGGAGTTTTAGTTAATTATTTGAGAAAAACGTTTTTTGCAACTAAGTTGGCCTCACATGTGATTCAAATGGGCTGAGATCAGTTGTCTAAGACGGGCTAAAGAAAATGTAAAAATATATTAATATTATATTCAATTTTCTACTTTTGGTGTTCTAAAGCATTTTCCTATAAATAGGTGCTTAGGTTAGAATTGAAAACACACCGTAAACTCAAGTTTCTCTCTATTTCTCTCTAGATATATTGAGCGTATTCTTGTGAGTATACTTTGAGTATTGTTAGGCGGTCTGTGCAAGTTCCTTCAAAGACTATAATCTTTAGATTCCAAATTTAGAATTACTAATCTTTCGAGGTAGTGGATGTTATTTTCTTCTCAAATGATATTATTTCTTCAATATCATTATCTTTGAAATATTGGTTGGAACTTTTTATCAAATTTGGAACTTTTTCATGTAGGGGTTACTATTCATGAGTTACTATTCACGAGTTACTATTCACGAGTACTATTCATGAAAGCGTGTTAGATGTTTTTTGTGGAATTTCTATCTTTTCGTGTCTGAGTTACTATTCACGATACTCAAGACTATTCACTTATCACGACATTATTCAAGAAAAATGAAAATTTTTCTTTTCGTCTAAAATATCTATTCGGATACTAACTTTGATTGTATCCATGTTTTGATCATTCTTGAATTTTACACCACTATGATTATTTTTGAGGTATTTTTTGAACATGGATAAAACAAAGTACTTAATCCTTAATCCTTAATCCTTGTCATTTTGTTTCTTTGGATTCGTTTCTTTAAAAATATTTTTCATCATCCTGGGTCTTAAATGATGATAATATTGAATATCTTTGGCTTTGTAGTGCAAAGATGAATGATTTTGAAGAATATCTTTGGCCAGTAGTGCAAAGATGAGCAGTGTTTAGATGAACATGATTAATCTGATGAATATCTTTGGCCTGTAGTGCAAAGATGAATATTTGATTCAGATATATATTGATTGATGTTACAGGGGATAAAAGATGAGCGATGAACTTTTAAATTCATACATGAAGATAGTAGTTTGCATTCTCTACTTAACTCTTCTAATAAATTATTATTTCCGCTGCGAATATTGATTTAAAATTTGTTGTCTATTGTATTCTATTAGATTTTTCCTTGTTTGAAGACTAATGATAATTTGTTGTATATTATCTTAGTCATAATATTCTTTACTGGGCTAGTTGAGCTCACCCTTTTCCTTTTTGTTCCATTTTTCTTCTCAGGAGGCGAGAATATAGCGAGTACGAGTCGGGGTATGGAATGAAGGTTCTAGAGAGAGTTGTTTAGTAGTCCTCACCATTTTGTAAAATAATGTATCAATAAATGTGATGAGGATTTATTTGAGTATAGATATTGTCTAGAAGATAATATTTGTATTCAAACTCACGCTTTTACTGTTGTAATAATAAAGTTGTAGTTGTTTCTGTACCATGTATTGACAACTCAGAATGGGTGATGTATACCTATTTTGGGGGCGTCACATATATTATAATATATATTATAAAATAGTACAAAATAAATATAATACCTACTATATATATATATATATATATATATATATATATATATTGGAAAAAGGGTCGAAAAAATAACGATGTTTTTTTCAATGTCCCACTTGCACCATAAACTAATTTTTTTTTCTAAAAGTACCCTTAACGTTATATTTTTGGGTCATTCAGGTGCCTACTAGTTAACAAAAAAGATAACGGGTTAAAAGCGTGATGATAATGAGGTGCTTAAATATCAAATATATTCTAAATAAAATAATATATATCATTTAATCAAAACAAAAATACTAAAATTCAAAATAAAAAGCATAACATATTTACATCATTTAATCAAAATAATAAAATACTTAAATTACTAAATGTTTTAAATTTTAGTATTTTGATTAAATGATGTAAATATGTTATACAACTTATTTTATTTAATTAGTTGTTTTGATTAGTTAACAAAATAATTTGAATTTATTATTTTGAATAAATGATGTAAATATGTTATGCTTTTTTATTTTGAATTTTAGTATTTTTTATTTTGATTAAATGATATATATTGTTTTATTTAGAATATATTTTATATTTAAGCCTGCCACGTCATCACATTTTAACCCCGTTTGTCTTTTGTTAACGGCAGGGGCACGGTCGCACGGATGACCTAAAAATGTAACATTAAGGGTATTTTTGGAAGAAAAAAATAGTTTAGGGTGCAAGTGGGACATTGCAGTAAACATAAGGAATTTTTTGACCCTTTACCCTATATATATATATATTGTATTGTATATATTGTATCAACTATATATATATATATTTATTTATACGAAAGTGACGATTTTTATCTTAATATTTTTATTACATATTTATTTACGTTGAAGAAAAAATAGATATTAGTAGGTTGTAAGCATAAATATATAATTTAGCAAAATATAAGAGAGACAAAAATTGTGAGACCCCAGATTTTATTAATAAAGATTTAAATTTGGTGAAATAATTTTTTAATATTATGGTGTGAATTTGAGATAATATTATAGTTGTGGGTAGTATTTATAAATTTTGCAAAGTATGCAAGTGGTTATATTATATTCGATTGGTCGGGAATATTAGGTTTAGCGAGGGAATATTAAATACAACTACTCAATCATTGGTGGACCTAATGTAATTATTGTCGGATCGAGAAAAGCGACAAAAAAATATTTTATTGAAATAAAATAACGGAAGTTTTACCAGTAGTTCTTGTTGAACTACTCGGTAGTAAAAATACGATGTCATGTGTGGTTGCATAATAGTAGCTTGCGGTATTGATTATTGATGCTTATGTGAGAAGTCACTCGGTTTGATTCCATTATTGTCGATTAATAATATGAATTATTATAAGCGATAATGACGTTTTGTTTTATTCGTATTATTAACGTAATAAAATGAAACATCTTTTATATAAAATAGAATACTTTATTAAAGTTATTCTATAAATAGAATATATTATATTTTATTATGCATAGTGTTGCATAGTGTTTTTGATAGTGTTTTGCATAGTATTGCATAGTGTTTGCATAGTAAAATGTTTTTATATAAATAGAATATATTATATTTTATTTAAAAGATTTTTCTTTAAATATGGACCCGTCGATTAAAGTAAATCAATACGGACCGTTCATGGATTAATTCTTATGCATTCCATTTTCCTATAAATAGAAGCTCATTCCTTCATTATTTTCTTACTTAATTCATTGAAACTCTAGAGAGAGAAATTATAGAGAAGCTATAGAGAGAAAATTATAGAAAGAAGAAGAGTATTCATTACTTCACTACTTCTATATTCGGTTCTTTTTACAGTGAAGGGTGTTATTCTTTCTTCTTGAAGAGAACTTACATTATTCCATTCCTTTATTATTACATTGGAATAACTTTGTAAAAGTGGCATACCCTATACATAACTTCAGTATCTGTGGCATACCCTATACTTGGTGAAATCCTTATGTTATTCCATTGCTTATTATTACATTGGAATAACTTTTGTATCTGTGGTTTACCCTATACTTGGTGACATTCTTCATTATACATTGGAACATCACATGCATGTGTTTTTACCAGGACTGGTTAAGATTTTATTATTACATTGGAACATCACATGCTCGTGTGTTTTACAGGACACAGTTAAAATCTTTATCATTACATTGGAATATCCTATTCGTGTGTTTTTTACGGATCCGGTTCCATCTTTATTATTCATTGGAACATCACCCGATTGTGAATTTCACGAATTGGTTAAGATTATTATTATTACATTGGAATAACACTATCTGCAATACCGCATGCATGCATGGTGATTTCTTTTGTTATTCCATTCTTTATTATACTCGGTTGGTTAAAACTTTGACTTCTATACTCCATGAAATTAGTAGAATATCCTTGATATTTGCGTTTCATCCGATATCTTCTCATGGAAATATTCTTACGATCATTCTTGAATTTTACTCTACTGAAAGCAGTATTATGTTGACAATTTGGACGTTAATAATTCATGGATTAAATAATTCTTGAACTTGTTTTATTGAATTACTATGTCATCATCATCATCCTCATGTTATATTATGTTATCTTTGGCTTACGTGCATAGATGAACTTAGTATGATTATGACCGAGGATCATTCGGTATAATCATGACTTGATATAAATGATGTGACAAAAGTCCTCGGTGGCTGTGTAATGCGTTGATGGATAGTTTTTGGTATGATTATGACCGGGGTGATTGGTTTAGTCATGACCATTGATAATTTGATGAAAATCCTTGGCCGTGTAGTGCGGGGATGATTAGATGTGGTGGTTTATTTATTAAAGTTTGAGTCTCGGTGATAAAAATTGATGAAAACCTTTTAAAACCTAAAAGATAGTAGACTTTATTCTCTACTTGACTCTTTTAATGGATTGCTTATTAAAATTGCAGATTAAAAGCTGGTTGTCTATTGTATTTTATCGGTTTAACATTTGTTGAAGGCTAATGATAATTTATTCGCATTATCTTAGTCCTAATATTTCTTCTTGGGCTAGTTGAGCTCACCCTTTCTTTCCTTTGTTCTCTTCGTGAAATGAGAACATAATTTGGGAGGAGTCGGGGAGCGGAGTAATGGTCGAGAGGATAGCATTAGTAGTCCTCACTATTACGTGAAATAGTGTGATAATAGTTGTAATGAGGACTCCTTTTGAGTTTGTATAATATCTAGTAGATAATATTTGTATTCAAACTCACGAGTTTATGTCGTATTTATTACGACAGTTATATTAGTAAGTTGTATTTGAATTTATGTACCATGTAAGTGGCGACCCAAGATGGGTGATGTATACCTAATTTTGGGGGCGCCACGGTTGGTATCGAGCTTAGGATATGATCCACAGCTAAGATCTTGAGATAAGAACTAGGAGAGGAGAGCGGGGAATTCCTTCGCTAGTATGACCTATCTAAGTTTATTTGGTATTTGATTGGTCGATTGAGAATATAGGGATAATTTGTTAAATGTCAATTAACCCTTGTTTTGTGACAAGTGTTTAAGAATGGCATCTAAAATCTTTGAGATAAGCAATGAAGCACATGAGAGTGTTGATTGAGTTCAAACAAAAGGTAACGACCAACAACACGATAATAATCATCATCTCGGTGGCAACTTATCGAACAATGATAACCATCGTGGGGAAATTATCATGCTAAGAATGGTAACCACTTGATTGGTAATCATGGCAAAGATAATAGAAGTGGAAATTTCAAGAAGAGAAGGTCATTTAGCTCGATTTTTTTGTCGTATAGTGAAGTCAAGTCCAATTTGGGATAGTGGCACCAAAGGCGGATCTGGACAAAACAAAATCGGTGGTTTCGTAGGGAAGGCGTTTTTCGTGACTTCTCAAAAGTGGGTAACCCGAACGAAGTTAAGACGGGTTAGTTAATTATAAATTCTTGCGAAGTCTATACCTTATTAGATACCGGTTCTACCCATTCTTTTATCTCTCTTGCTTGCGTTCAACGTTTAAATTTGACTCCGGAGAAATTAGACTTTGATTTATCTATTGAAACTTCGTTGGGAGAAACCTTCGTTACCTCCAACATTTATTAATCTTGTTGTTTCAAATAAACACTTTCACGTTACTGTCTATCTTATCTCTTTGAAAATACTTGCCTTTGAGGTAATTTTTTGAAAACGATTGATTAACTACTCATTATTCTTTTTGTAAGGTTGTTAGCTTTCATATTCCTAACCAACTGTTATCTGAATTCAAAGTAACCAAATCCTAAAGTTAATCACTTTGTTATATCAAGCCATAAGTAAAGAGCCCGATCCTTTTCGTTGTTGACTTCCTGTGTGGAAGCACAAAGCCAGATTTTCACGTGGCGACGTCATGAATGAAGATGGCAAGTTTATAGGTATCATTGTGAGGTGTTATCTAGGTTAAGGGATAGAAGTCACAGTTCAGTATCAATGTGACGTCTATCCAAGTCTTGGATGAGAGTAATGATTTTGAATGATATTTCTATCATTAATAAATTTCTTGACGTATTCTTGAAGATTTCTAGCCTACCCTAGAGCGTGAAATCGAATTTTTATATTGACCCAAAGATCAAAAACCCATTTCTTAAACCCTCAAATATTTCTTCAACTAAAAGGATGCATTTACGTGGATTATGATGAAAGTCATAATAAAAGTATAGAACTAATAAAAATCATGGGTATATGAAGTATTAGTAAGTTTTATGATGAGTTATGTTGGTTAGTATGTAAAAACATGAAAGTTTCTTAGAAATCACAAAGAGTTGAAAATCAGATTTTAGTGAAAAACGTAACATGAAATTCAATTGACCATATCTCCTATTATATTTTGAATTTTTGAATGTGGTCAAGTCCTAGAGTTAGATCTATGAGTTACCTAACTAATCCAAGTGGAATTACTGGAAAAGGTGTTGTAGATTTTTGTGTGGACTGATTTTAGCAAATGAGTGCAAAGCTGCAAAAACCGAAAAAAGCTTCTGCCATGATTTTAGAGAGGCTGTTTCGGCTACTTAAATTATGAGAAAAATTCTGGCCTTTTGGGACATGAAAGTATATGGTATAAAGTATCTCCTGTCCAAAAATGAGCTCATTCTGACTTAAAATGAGCAAGTTATGACTATTTCAATATTTAGTTTTTCAAATGAAAAACGCTATATACAGGAGTTCTATAAACTCGATGACCATGAAATTTAAACTGGAAGCTCACGTTAACATGTGTAAGGTCCTGTCAAGATTTGGGAATTTTGGAGTTAACCTTGAGGTAGCTAATTTCTTAAGGAATTAATTAGAAATTGATTTTTGAAAAATAGTAAATGAATTTTAAAATTTCGAGAAAAATATATTTTCATTATGGGACTATATTATGCTAAATCCCAGAAAAGAAATATTTTAGGACTGATTTGGTATTTTTCATGAAAATAGTTTAATTACTGAACATATGAGTTAAATATGTTATGTGAAGTAACAAAGTTGAAAATAGGATTTTATGGCTAAAGAATCTATATAGAGTATATGCATATTTTTTGAGAGATTTGATAATTGGAGATGATATCTTATGAGTATGGCATTTTTGAATGATTAAATGCATTATATGTTAAAAGCGTAAACAATTAAGATAAATTGTTTATAAATTTAAGAAGTGATTAAAATATTGTTATAATATTAATGATATTAGATTATGAGATTATTAAGTGATTGATAACATGGGGATATTCTTGAATCTGGATAAATTATATTATAAATGTTTAATATTTATTCTTTATCTCATTTGATTGATTCTTTATATCATTATCCTCATGCTTATATTATGTTGAAAGTCATCATCGTGGCTGTAGATGGACTTGGTATGATTATGACCGGGGATTATTCGGTATAATCATAACTCAGTAAATGAATACACAATTATCTTTGGTAGTAGTGCATGGATAATTTGTGGTCGTGATCTTAATGAATACACAATTATCTTTGGTAGTAGTGCATGGATAATTTGTGGTCGTGATATCTTAATGAATACACAATTATCTTTGGTAGTAGTGCATGGATAATTTGTGGTCGTGATCTTAATGAATACACAATTATCTTTGGTAGTAGTGCATGGATAATTTGTGGTCGTGATCTTAATGAATACACAATTATCTTTGGCCGTAGTGCATGGATAATTTGTGGTCGTGATCTTAATGAATACACAATTATCTTTGGTAGTAGTGCATGGATAATTTGTGGTCGTGATCTTAATGAATACACAATTATCTTTGGTAGTAGTGCATGGATAATTTGTGGTCGTGATCTTAATGAATACACGATTATCTTTGTCAGTAGTAGTGCATGGATAATTCGTGGTCGTGATATCTTAATGAATATCCTTGGCACGTAGTGCGGGGATGATTCGATGATATGGATTAATTATTGGTGAGTCTCAAAGAATGAAATATTAATTCATGGATGTGGTAAAAGTCATCTTTGGTCAGTAGTGCATTGATAGACTTGGTATGATTATGACTACGGATTATTCGGTATAATCATGATCAGTAATTGAAAACACGAATATCCTTAGCCAAGGTGCATGGATAATTCATGGTTGTGATCTTATTAAAATTCGAGTCTCGATATTATTGGTTTCTGAGTTGTATATCTTTGGCTGTAGTGCAAAGATGAAGAATTAATGAATATCTTTGGGGCGGGATGCAAAAATGAATTTAATGTTTTCAACGATAAAGGTATTCAAGGTATCCTCACCTCTTTATCATATCAGTGACGCACCACTAATTTCGAGGCGCTTAAATTCCATAAGGAGGAGATTGTGAGACCCAGATTTTATTAATAAAGATTTAAATTTGGTCGAAATAATTTTTTAATATTATGGTGTGAATTTGAGATAATATTATAGTTGTGGGTAGTATTTATAAATTTTGCAAAGTATGCAGTGGTTATATTATATTCGATTGGTTGGGGAATATTCGGTTTAGCGAGGGAATATTAAATACAACTACTCAATCATTGGTGGACCCATTAATGAAATTATTGTCGGATTGAGAAAGCGACAAAAATATTTTATTGAAATAACGGCGGAAGTTTTACCGTGGTTCTTGTTGAACTACTTTCGGTAGTAAAAATACAAGATGTCGTGTGGTTGCATAGTAGCACACCGGTATTGATTATTGATGCTTATGTGAGAAGTCACTCGGTTTGATTCCATTATTGTCGATTAATAATATGAATTATTATAGCGATAATGACGTTTTGTTTTATTCAGTATTATTAACGTAATAAAAGCGTAAAACATCTTTTATATAAAATAGAATACTTTATTAAAGTTATTACATAAATAGAATATATTATATTTTATTATGCATAGTGTTGCATAGTGCCAGATAGTGTTTTGCATAGTATTGCATAGTGTTTGCATAGTAAAATGTTTTTATATAAATAGAATATATTATATTTTATTTAAAAGATTTTTCTTTAAATATGGACCGTCAGATTAAAAGTAAATCAATCTGGATAGTTCATGGATTAATTCTTATGCATTCCATTTTCCTATAAATAGAAAGCTCATTCCTTCATTATTTACTTACGAATTCATTGAAACTACAGAGAGAAATTATAGAGAGAAGTATAGAGAAAATTATAGAAAGAAGAAGAGTATTCGCTACTTCACTACTTCTATATTCAGGTTCTTTTTACGGTGAAGTGGTGTTATTCTTTCTTCTTGAAGAGAACTTCATTATTCCATTCACTATTATTATTACATTGGAATAACTTTGTAAAAGTGGCATACCCTATACATAACTTGTATATATGCCAGATACCCTATACTTGGTGAAATCTTATGTTATTCCATTGCTTATTATTACATTTGGAATAACTTGTATCATGATTTACCCTATCTTGGTGACATTCTTTACATTGGAACATCGCATGCATGTGTTTTTTACACCGGACACGATTCCGCTTTTTATTATTACATTGGAACATCCATCGTGTGTTTTTTACACAGGACTGGTTAAAATCTTTATCATTCTGTTGGAATATCCTATCGTGTGTTTTACACCGGATCGGGTTCCATCTTTATTATTCTGTTGGAACATCCCGTCAGGTGTGAATTTCACCGACTGGCGCCGTTATTATTATTCTGTTGGAATAACTTTGTCATCTGAAATCTGCATGCATGGTGATTTCTTTTGTTATTCCATTCTTTATTATATACTCGGTTGGTTAAAACTTTGACTTTTATACTCCATGAAATTAGTAGAATATCCTTCGATATTTGCGTTTCATCCAAAGATCTTCTCATGAAAATATTCTTACGATCATTCTTGAATTTTTACTCTACTAAACAATATTATGTTGACAATTTGGACGTTAATAATTCATGGATTAAATAATTCTTGAACTTGTTTTATTGAATTACTATGTCATTGTCATCATCCCTCATGTTATATTATGTTATCTTTTTGAACTTTACGTGCGTAGATGAACTTAGTATGATTATGACCGAGGATCATTCGGTATAATCGTGACTTGATATAAATGATGTGACAAAAGTCCTCGAGAAATTGTAATGCGATGATGGATAGTTTTTTGGTATGATTATGAAAGGGGTGATTCGGTTTAGTCATGACCATTGATAATTTGATGAAAATCCTTGACCAGAGTATAGGGATGATTAGATGTGGTGGTTTATTTATTAAAAAGTGAGTCTCAATGATAAAAATTGATGAAAACCTTTTAAAACCTAAAAAGATAGTAGACTTTATTCTCTACTTGACTCTTTTAATGGATTGCTTATTAGATTGCATGATTAAAGCTGGTTGTCTATTGTAGCTTTTATCGGTTTAACATCTTTGTTGAAGGCTAATGATAATTTATTCTGCATTATCTTAGTCCTAATATTTCTTCTTGGGCTAGTTGATTTTCACCTTTTCTTTCATTTGTTCTCTTCGGGAAATGAGAACATAAATTGGGACGAGTCGGGGAGCAGAGTAATGGTCAGGAGGATAAGATTAGTAGTCCTCACTATTACGTGAAATAGTGTGATAATAGTTATAATGAGGACTCCTTTTGAGTTTGTATAATATCTAGTAGATAATATTTGTATTCAAACTCACGGTTTATGTCGTATTATCTACCTACAGTTATATTAGTAAGTTGTATTTGAATTTATGTACCATGTAAGTGGCGACCCAAGATGGGTGATGTATACCTAATTTTGGGGGCGTCACAAAAATAAATATTATATTCGGTCAAATTAATTTATTAAAAATAATTTATAAATAAATTAAAAATTATTACTTATTAATAATAACTTATAAATTAAAAATTAAATCATCACTTGCCCAACAAATTTACAAATTAATTACGGAATGCCCAACCAACCTTGCTTGGATTTCTTAACGCCGCCATTGGCAATGGCTTCCGGTCGAGCGAATATTCATTACTTAGAATCGAAGATGCCTAAAATGGTTCTGTGTTTTCTGCTTCCAAGCAAGGTTGGTTCATCTTTTTCTGTTATGTTCTGCAATTTAATTTCATTCAAGTAGTGTCTCATACTGTGTTCTGTGCTGCTTCTTTTCGAATGCTTTGATTCTTTTCAATTATTTGTTGTTTGTGGTAATTTTGGCTCATACGGAGTATTTGAAAACCTAATATTCTGGGGTATCACTTGTAACGAATGAATTCTAAACTGGGGAAAAAATAGAAAGACAAGAATTTAAAACCATAAACTTGCAATTATGTATTTGTTGTTGTCTAGGGTTTCGCCAGCAAAGATAGGAAGATGCTTAGTTGAATTTAAAGAAGTTATGTGTATTAGGCGCTTTTGTTTGGAATATTTTGTTTCCTTGGTCAATTTACTCTGCCATTTTTGACTCTTTTAACCAGAGAAATTAGTATAATTTATATAAGAATTTGTCAATCTATGTTTATGCACTTGTATGTTCACCTGAATGATGCGTAGTTATTGATAACATGAAAGTATTTTAGATAATAATATACTCAGAAATATATCTGGGAGAAATTAATTAATGCTTTATTTTTAAACAGCACTGGACTACTTATCAAGTGGTACAGGAAGCAAATTGAAGCCTTGTACGAAGTTTTTCAAGTTCAATATTCACCTATCTAATATTATTCTGAAAGCTGCAATTTTTATTTTTTCAATGTTAAAAGATTTTACAATAGTAATGTTTTCCTCCATCCTCACAATAAACCATGAAGTTGCTCTTGTGAATTTACCTTGTGCCGCTGTTAGGGTTAGATAAATTCATGATTCCTTTTGGCCTTTTCAATTAATTAATGAGTTTCAGCTGTGAAATACCTGCCAGTCTCAAAAAATTTGGGATACTTTCATTTTACTGTATATAATTTTATGTAAATTCATTAAAATGTCTTCCACCTATTCAGCATAAAATCTATCATACATGAAAATCTGTGTCATATTCATATGCAAGTATCTATATTATTATAGTTACAAACTCTCGTCTTTAGATATGCACCAAAAAGAAAAATAGAGACCTTCTAATTTCCGAAAGTTAGGCTCTTGTTACATTAGAACTTGAGCATACGAGGTCGTACTCTACTCTATATATTGCATTTTTGGATACTGTCGCGTATTGTTTTGAATTGATTAAGGCATCAACTTTTTTGTTTTAGTTATTTTCAGGCTTGATATATGATAAGAATACTCAACAGTATATTACATTCAAGTTTCTATTAAAATTTCTGCAAGCATAAATAGGCATCCGTCTATCATGTTGTTTTACTTTTTGTATTAAATATCGGCCACATACTTGTGGTTTTGCTTACTCTTGCTTCTGGCAATGATCTTACTCTTTAAAAATAAGTATAGTATAGTTGACACTTGAGAAAGTAAGTTTTTGAGAATGGGAGCTGCATTCTGTTTTCATGACCTTAAGTTTATTAGGGCACTCTAAACTATTTGAATATATTTATCTAGATAACGGGTTAGCTTGCATGCAAGAATACTACTATAATTTAAGCTTATATATATTTGACCCTTGTGCACTTATCTTTTGATAGAGGATTATTTATTGGTGACAGAAGCAATTTTGAATATTATAACTTGCGTCAAAATGTCATACATGGTGTGAAGTAGAGCAACTTAACCTTAAATTTGGTTGAAAACATTTTTTTGATATGTTTAAATTTGTTTATAAATATAGTGTGAAGCTATAATAATTATCCTCCAAATCTCCTTCTCCTAAAGTACTTCTGCCTGAGCATTTGAGTATTTGACTTGTTCTTTTACTATCAATAAAAAGATAGTCGTATAGATTGATTTCATCTTTCTTTTGCCTAAACTTTTGAGTAAAGGTTTTGGTGAACTCTGCATTTATCTGCTTTGTATGCATCTGCATTACTCTTGCAGATTTGAATAAAGCTTACTGAATAAAAACTAGGAGCGTCAAATAGGACTGTTCACCGGTAATTAACCGGACCGAACCGCGCCGTACCGTACCGAACCGAAACCGAATCCAGTCGAAATTGGATACCGATACGGTACCGGTTGAACCGGTTTACCGAACCGGTTAGCCGGTCCGGAACCGGTACGGTACCGTTCGAACCTACTTGTGTACCGACTGCTTCTCATACCCTGTTTCCATTAACAGTTTTAAAAAATCCTAAATTACAAACACATTCTCAACTGATCCAAGCACATTCAACTGAACATCCAAGCACATTCATGATTCAACTACAGAACTATTAAGTCAGTGGCACATTCATGATTCAACTGAACATCCAACTACAGAACTGAACATATTACAGAACATTAACTGCCAACTACAGAACTGAACATATTACAATTTACAATTACAAGCATATCCAACTGAACATCAACTGCCAAAATATCCACCAACTGAACATCAACTGTCGGCAGACCAGCAAAGGCACAACAGCAGACCAGCAACTACAAGTCTACAATCTAAAATATTAACTTGACTAGCAAAGGCAGCAAGTCAGCACAGCAGCAGTGTACACAATTCATAAACTATGAACCAAGCAAAGGCAGCAAGTCAGCAGACTAGCAAAGGCAGCAACAGTCAGCACAGCAGCAGTGTACTTTGAACCAAGCATGTAAATTAAGAACCTGAGTTGAACAATAATATATAAAAAGGCCTTATCATTAGTATCATGAATATCATTTGAATGAACTATCTGGTACATGAATGTCAGAAAATTATGTTCATTGTCCCATAAAAATGAACATGTGCACAAGAGTTGGAGAACATGCATGCTACTTAACTGTTATGTACTGAATTCATATTAAGCATACTACTAAAACTGAATTCATTAAATTCCACTGAATTCCACTGAATTCATATCTCCATTAAATTCCACTAAAGCATACTACTAAAATTGAATTCATATTAAGCCAGTTTACTTAACAGTTATGTACCTGAGTACCTCTACATATTACTGCCAAGTGTCATATCTGATATCTCCATTAAACTCCACCATCCATATCCAAAACTTCCGCAAATTCTAAGAATATCAAAAGAAAATAAAAATAGTTAAAGAAAGTCATTAACATATAAACAATTAAACATTATAAATGAAAGCTATATAATTTAAAATGAAGGATTACCTTTCTCAATTGTTTCAAGTGAATCTAAGTTCTCCTCCACAGACATTGGTTGTTTGCTTGAACGAAGCCAATCTTGAGCACAAATAAGAGCTTGTACCATTCTAGGAGTTAAAGAACTCCTAAATGAATCAAGTACACGACCACCTGTGCTAAATGCCGACTCGGAAGCAACGGTTGATATAGGAACCGCCAATACATCCTTAGCCATTTGAGAAAGAATGGGAAATCTAGGAGAATTGTTTTTCCACCAACCCAAAACATTATATTTTGAAGTCGTTTGATCAACATGCTTACTCAAATACTTATCTAATTCGGTATTATCACCTCCTAGAACATCTGCAATGTGTTCTACAAATTTTTCACTCATCTTTCTCCTTGACTTGTCTCGACCATACACATCAAAACTTTCACTAGACACATTAGATTGTGCACTTTGGGATGATTGTGCACCTTGTGATGCATATTTGAGACTATACCATTTAAACAATTCCTCCATGGCATCACGCATCGATTTTATCATTTTGTTTGCCATTTTAGTCCCACTCCCATACATTGCATTGAAAGCAAATTCCACAAATGCTAATTTATGTCTAGGATCTAGAACAACCGCAATGTACAATAATTTATTCATCTTATCCACATTCCCCCAATATTTATCTAGTTTTGCTCTCATCCTCATCGCCATTTCTCTCATGCCATATTCATGCTCATTATATAACAAGTCATTCAAAACATCATCAAGCTCAATAAATTCATGAAAAAAAGTATTTGATGTTACATAAGATGTACCCGATACCTTCACTGTAATGTCACTGTAATTTTATCAATGCCCCATTCCCTCAAACAGTTTTCAACCGACATACTAATGTCTTCCCCTTTATGACTAGTAATTGGGACAAAGCTAATAATTTTCTTTTGCATATTCCACTTATCATCAACATAATGAGCAGTCAACACCATGTAATTAATTCGTTGTATGGAAGTCCATGTATTGGTAGTAAGACAAACCCTTTGAGATGTATTTTTGAAGTAAGCTTTCAATTTCAATTTCTCCTCTAAAAAGCGCTTCAAACAATCTCTAGTTATGGTGGTACGTGAAGGCACATTGAATTTTGGACATGCAACCGACATCAAGTATTTAAAGCCCACATTCTCCACATGGCTAAAAGGAAGTTCATCTACAATTATCATATATGAAATTGCCCTCCTAATTAACTCTTGATCAAATTTCCATAAACAAACACTAGTGGTTGATTCCCCTTCCAACTCTTGACCCCCTTCATTAATACTTGATTGTGGAAAATTTAGTAGTGATTGTTTTCTTTCCCTTAATTGAGTATTAGGAGGGTACAATTTACATCTTGCATTATGGTTTTTTAAACCACTTGTCCCATTCTTTCCCGAGTCGGCTTTTAAAACTTGACCACAATATTTACACTTTGCCTTTATTTCATCATTTTGCTTAAATCTTACATAATGTTCCCATATAGGAGCACGAGTCTTACCAATTATTTACTCGATCGCTTCAACTTCATTTTGCATTTGTGTTTCGCGTGTCTCGCCTCCTCCATTGTCTCCTTGATTGCTTGGGATTTGGATTGGATTTGCAGTTTCTGATATTGGTATATTATTGTCCATATTCTCCATCACTGCACAAAAAAACACAAAAAAAATACTATAAACATAGATAATAACTAATCATTCATCAACACCATCATAATCATTTACTCCACCATGATCAAGCTCAACATAGCCTTTTCATTTACTGCAGAGCTAATGGCATACAAATAACTGCTTCCCATAAATAATTAAATATCATTAGAAGTATGAGAATAGTAATGATAAGTTGATAACCATAGAATATTAATGATAACCATAGAATATGGATTGAATTTTAACATGAAAACAGAGTGACAAAAGTTGACTAGCAAATTCAAAAAAATGTTAACATAAGTTCATATAAAATCTGAAACGGAACCAAAATTTAAAACCCTAAAATTGAAGTTAAAACATGAAAACAGAGTGCCATAAATTGAAGTTTGTAGCGGAACTAAAATTGAAGTTTGAAACCCTAAAATTGAAGTTCAGTTCTTAAATCAAACGAATAGAAAGTAAAATTACATAAACCTAGCTGAAGAATGCATATTAGAAGATAGCCGGAGTCTGGAATTAGAAAAATTACCTAAGCAAAGCTAGTCGGAGGCCGGAGCTCGGAGGGAGAGTCGGAGAACCAGAGAGAAGATAAATTGAGTTCTGAGGGGAGAGGCGGAGATCGATAGCCTTTAGGCCGAGAGGAGAGAGGCCGAGAGGATCGTAGATGGAGTTAGGCGAGTAGCGACTAGCGAAAACCACGAAGTAGCTGAAGTAGCGAATGAAGAAACCACGAAGTAGCTGAAGACTGAAGTAGCGAAAAGAAAACCACAGTGACTGAGAGACTGTGACTCTGTGAGTGTGAGAGAGTGAAGTAGCGAATGAAGAAACCTAGATCTATTTGGAAAGTGGTAAGTGAAGAAGAGTCAGTGAAGAGAAGTAGTAAGAGAACAGAGAACTGATCTGGAAAAATTAAAATTAGTAAGTTAGTAAATAACCGGTATATTCGGTCCGGTCCGGTTACTATCGATCAATTCAAACCACGAACCGAAATCGGAACCGTTTAACCGGTATATACCGAATTATTTTACCGAAACCGAACCGTTTAAGATTTATCCCGAACCGGCCGGTTCGGACCGGTCCGGTTCGCCCAAAAACCGAAAAAACCGAAAAAGCGTCAGGTTCGCCCAAAAACCGAAAAAACCGAAAAAGCGTCAAATGCGATATTTGATCACTCTGGCAGAACTTTCCATTAGTCCCTTGTAATTTTAGTAATTTAAACCCGCTGAACTTTAAACCTAGAGAATGCTGTAAGCTCACATACACTAAAACTAAACCACAGTTGAGAAACTGTTATTAATCATCTTATGGGAGACTTGCATGAGCAGTATCTAACTTAGCCTTGCTTATACTGTAACCTTAGTGTAGCAACTAGTCACTAGTCCCACTAGAATCAAGTATATGCTACTATTGTGTGATATTATGGTAAATGAATCTAATTCCCTGTTAAATCTATTATTTTAAACAATCTAAATTTATATTAATGTTTTTACTATTGACTGGTGGTTGAACCGGTTACCATAATACATTTATCAATGTTCTAAAAGGCGATAGGCGGGAGGCGGGCGGCCGAGGGGGCCTAGGCGGAATTTTTTATTTTAAGTCAATTTTAATATTTTATCGTACATTTATCCAAACAAAATAATAATATAAAGCAAAACAATCTATAATAAAGATAATAAAGGTCTTTTCTTAAAGTTCAAACACATCCATATTGCTAATGTCAAAGTTCAAACACAAACATGCAATTGTTCAAAGTTTAAACATATTTTTTAACCTTTTAGTTTTATTTATAAACAAGATTGCTATTAAATAATAAAATTTAAAATTTCAAGAATTTAATTCATTATTAAAACTTAAGAAACTAAACATAAATTTAAGAATTATAAAATTGAATTAAACTAAATATTACAAATGTATAATCATTTATATAATTTGAAGTTCGTACATGAGTTCAAAAAATTACAACTATAATAAAATTATCCATTTTGACTTGATATTGTTCACTTTTGTTGTGATTTGATATGTTATAATCAGACATTATGAATATGGTAAATCATTAGAAAAATAAATATATTAAGATTTGGTTTGAGTAGTTATTAAAAAATAAATCTCTCCGCTAGAATTATTTTTAATTTTTAGAGAGGATTTTTTTTAGCCTTGGCTGGGTGAGGCGTCTGGGGGCCTAGAGGCACCAATGGGGGGCCTAGCGCCTAGGCGGGGTGCCAAGGGGGAGCCTAGGGGGATTTTTAGAACAGTGACATTTATAGTATTAATGTATTAAGGTTTGATTTGCATGCTGTATGGATCGGATGTCTTATTACTCCTCCGTTTTGGATTCTTGGTGCATGCGATTGCTATTTCTAGTTAGTTGTCTGCTGTGATCTTAATGAGGTTCATGTTTTTACAGCACTGCTGGTTGTCCTTTTGGTGAGAGCTGCCATTTCCTTCACTATTTCCCAGGTGGCTACAATACTGTTGCCAAGATGATGAATCTTGAGCCAACTCCAGCTTCAAGAAATGTTGCGCCACAATCACCCATGCCAAACGGCTCCTCTCCATCTGTTAAATCCCGAATGTGCAACAAATATAACACTGCTGAAGGCTGTAAATTTGGTGACAAATGCTATTTTGCTCATGGCGAATGGGAACTTGGGAAACCTGTTGCTCTGTCCGATTTGGATCCTCGTGCCATTGGAGCCATTCCAGGCGGTTTTGGTGGCAGAACCAAACATCCCCTACCTGCTGGCTCTGCAGCAGCTAGTTTTGGTGCCTCTTCCACTACAAAAATCAGTGTGGATGCTTCCCTTGCTGGAGCTATAATTGGTAAAGGAGGGGTGAATTCCAAGCAGATCTGTAGGCAAACAGGAGTTAAACTGGCCATCCGAGAACATGAGACCGATACTAATCTCAGGAACATTGAACTGGAGGGTACATTTGAACAAATCAACCAAGCGAGTGGTATGGTTAAACGGCTGATTATAAGCATTGGTTCAACAGCCGGCCCTGCAAAAACATCTGGAATGCGTGGAGCCCCCGGTCCTCCTCGAGTGAATAATAACTACAAGACAAAGCTGTGCGAAAACTTTGCAAAGGGGTCCTGCACCTTTGGGGAGAGTTGTCACTTTGCACATGGGGATGTTGAGCTGCAGAAGTCAGGTGTGTGAGGGCAACTCTTCTTCTGTTGGATGCTTTTGTTCATTTGAGCTTTGGCTGCGGAATGCACCTTTCACCTTTGTGTGAATGGTTTTAGCAAATGCAAGATATTAAATCCTTTACCTACTACCTACATCTTTCTTTACTTATTATGCTAATTATTTGCTGCGGGTGGTAGATTTTGTTTGTGTTTTTGGTATCTATGAATGACTGATTTTTAGTTAAATAGCTATCTGGGATCAGAAATATGAAAATATTCAATAGAATATAAATGAAATAAACAATTCTGGATCTTCTAAGACCATACTAGTCATGCGAGAGATCCATCATTCTTTACATATCCTCCATTATTCTATACGTATAACCAAGCTATGTATTTTAATTAAACTTCAAAAGTACACATAATTACGAATAGTAGAATATGTTAATTAAAACTACAAATAAGAAAAAACAAAATGAATATTATACACACTTCCAATTAATATATATATTCTTCAACGGAAAGCTTCTCGCCAATGCCACCACCCAGATGGATTTCATGCGCTGCCTGTGGGGTGCCCAGTGCCCGTAGCCGAATAGGAGTGGGTTCCGGCACCAGTTTCGGTTTCAGGGGCAGAAGCCGCTTGTTTGGTGGCGGCATTGAGTTCACGCGCCTCCTGCTTGTTCAATTCAGCCTGGTTGATCCTATGTTCTTTCTTCTCTGTGGCCATTTGCTTTTGCACCGGATCATGGGATGTCATTTTCTCTCCCTGTCCATCCAGCACACAAAAAAAATCATCAAATCATCGTCAATAACTAAATTATTTCATAAAAAGAGATGAATTCTCACCTCTCCAAAAAAAAAAAGAGAGAATAAAATGACATAATGTAGTTTAAAAATCACAATTACATGAAACAATATTACATTTATCAAAGTTTAAAATAACAACTACATAAAACAATCATATCATACATTCATTCATAGATAAAAATAGATCGGTAAAACTCTATTTGCGGGACAAAAGGATTGAGCAAATATTTATTGTATATGAAATTAAGGAAGGGAAATGATATTTGTGCTCTAAATTTCTCTCTACCACATCAGAAAACTTGGATCGATATCTATCTAATAATATTATTCCAAAAAAGAAAAAAAGAAAATAAGATGATGATGTTAAGTAAAAGTAAAAATGGAAGGAAATTAAGGAATATATATATATATATATATATATATATATATATATATATATATAAAATGAAACCTTCTCTTGAATGGCGGCCTTGGTCTTTTCCAATCCAGATTTGGCGGAGGCAGCCACATTGGCGACGGATTCCTTTGTCGAAGCCGCTGCATTCTTTGCGCTCTGCATTTTTATCACTCAAACTTAAAATATTAAATGAATTAATCAGATATTGATCAGATGGGATGTAATTAAGCAGCAGCAGGTTGATAATTAAGGCTACATGCATGCGGTATTTATAGTGTGAGGAGATGGAGTTGGATGTATTGGCATGGCACGTATCAGTTTTAAGGGACGGGAATTCTGCTATTGACGAGTGTCCAGTACGCGGTATATATACGAGTGTCTCTTAAAACTGATACGTGCCATGCCAATACATCCACCTCCATCTCCTCACACTATAAATACCGCATGCATGTAGCCTTAATTATCAACCTGCTGCTCCTTAATTACATCCCATCTGATCAATATCTGATTAATTCATTTAATATTTTAAGTTTGAGTGATAAAAATGCAGAGCGCAAAGAATGCAGCGGCTTCGACAAAGGAATCCGTCGCCAATGTGGCTGCCTCCGCTGTTAACGCCAAGATCTTTCGTCACGTCCCAATCACCTAAAACGTCCTGATCCTGCAACGTAAACACAATAAACACACGTTCGTGATTCTACGGGTCGGGATAGCCAAAGCGTGAGAATCAAGATGTGAATTCGAGGTTTTATCAAACGGCGCTATATCACCTAAACAGTGTATTGATATCGAGAGATAATCATAATTCTTGTGAATATCGATTATAATTGAAGAAGTGTGTGAAACATACCTAACGGTGGAGACTTCCTTGCCAAGTTATCCCTCCTCGCTCAATTACGCGTACACCCACTACTACCGACGACATTCCCTTTACCCGATGGGTTCTCGCCGTATTGCATGTAGTTTGTTCATTGCTTTTGATCACTGTTTCTACCGCCAAATAGATTACAATCCCATCCACATTAATGCATGGCGTGTTCTTTAGTCAACCGAGCACGCTTTTTCATCATTCAAGTCAAAGATGTAGATATTTTAAATATATGATGGGTCGAACTCCACCGATTGGGTCCGATATTAGAAAGACTTAATAAAGATAATAAAGTGATTAGATCCAATAATGTCAACACCCAATAATGAAGACCCAATGGACTAATCGAATATGTAGGCCCAATCCATTCGGTCAATAGGAGAAATATCACGACCCAACATCGCTTCTCTGTTTTTTATTAAACAGGAGGTTTAATAGAAACTATAAATGGCATCTGATTCAGACAAAAGGAACTAATATAAGACCAATGAAGGCCCAAAATACGGCTTACCGAAGCCTATATGGTGAATATCAAATGCCAATGTTAATTAAGATTGGAAGTCCATTTAAAGAGCCCGTTCCAGCCGGACATACAACAACAAATATTTCACCGCCTCTCGAACAACCCAAACCTTCGCCACAAAAACCATTCTCTTCTGAATCTAGGCCCGAAGCTGTAGCGACATCGATGATCATCGGTTCGGCAATAATTCCATCATGGAACTGATGGGTGAAGGAGTGATATACCAGACTGAAGGAAGTTGAGATTTGACCATCAATCTGGCGATCGATTAATATTGGTCATCTGCAAGTAAACATTGTCTTCGTGTGTTTCCATCCCAAATACAAAGAAGCCGAAAAGGATACCGAAGATAATGCCGAAGAGAATGCCGAAGGGAATGCCGAAGGGAATGCCGAAGATAATGTCGAAGAGAATGTCGAGAAGGAATACTAGAAGAGAATGTCAAGGGAATCTAGAAGGAAAAAGCCATTCTGAAGTTTATGTTTGGCAAAAGGAAAGAATCAACCTTGACATTGTTCTTCTCAACGATGAATGCCTTCGGAAGGATATCGACAAGATCAAAGAAGAACTGAAAACGACCAAGGCCACTCATCGGGTCATCACTGATATAAATGCCGATCTGTCAAGCTAAAGGATCAAAGCATCTGGTACATCGTCAGAAGCTCAAAGAAGAGCTCAAAGATCTTCTGCCCTTAGTGATTTGGGTCCGCCAACGTATCAAGACTTTCGTAAGGAGATACAGTGAGAATACGGAAAATCCATACGAAATTTGAACAATAAGATCGTCCATATGTATGCCAAAGGATATGAAATCTCGCCAAGTAAAAGGCAAGAAAAAAGCTCAAGCCAAGGTAGATCCATCTCTTCTAGACTCTTTAGATGGTGACGATGACAAGGAAGAAGCTCAAGATGACCTCTCTCTTATCTTTAATTGTTGAACTTTCTCGTAAAAATTCTAACTTGTTGTGAGCAGTTAATATTTAAAATATCAACTTCACGCCTTATTACTTACGAATGAACATTTCTTGTCAATAATTCAAAGATCAATTAAATTGTATGAACTTAACTTAGGACATGAACTAGATAAGGCGTATAATGATTAATTTATGAAATGAAGTGAACTCGAATTTAATGGATAGAATTTAATGAACAATATTGAATGAATCGAACTCAACACTTGAACAAAATAAAGTAATGTATACTTATCGTTTAGAAGTGTGAGATCGGTCGTGTGTGAGGTGAATTTGGATGATCCTCCTCGCACCATCGAAATCTTGCTTACCACTCGGGGTAGAACAAGTATATAAGGACCAAGATATAAGGATCAAGATATAAGGATCAAGATATAAGGATCGATAGTGACCATTGATTTACCACCCTGGTAAAATCAATATAGGATCATAAGGACCTTGGGCTACCATCGAATGGCCAGCGAGTCCTACCATCTTTGTTGCTGATAAAGAGCGTAATTATGACCAAGGCAAGTAAAAGGCACCCTACCATAATTCTAAGACAATCAAGTGGTCAGCCGATAAGGATGATGGTCAAGAGAGTAGATGAAGACCCAATGACCATTTCTGTTTGATAGAAGAGGTAATCGCCTTCCTATTGGTCTTGGGATGATGGTCGAAGCAGAGTAGATGAAGACCCAATGACCCATTTCTGTTTTCGATCAAGAGGTAATCGCCCTATTGGTCTTGGGATGATGGTCGAGCAGAGTAGATGAAGACCCAATGTACCATTTCTGTTGCTTCGAAGAAGAGGGTAATCGCCCTATTGGTCTTCGGGATGATGGTTGAAGCAGAGTAGATGAAGTCCCAATGACCATTTTTTTCGATTGGATCAAAGAGGTATCCCGCTCCTCGGTTGCCGGATTATGGTCGCAGTTGCAGACGAAGAGATCCGATCCAGGAGCCTCGCACCTCGAATACAAATAAGGCATACCGCCTCGAGTATCCTCATCACCGCGATTGAGAGTTTCATCAAGTATATCGTAAATCACACTCCCGAGAGTCCTTTGGGGCACACCGCCCTATAGATACTTTTCTTCGGAGATGCCCGCCTAAAAAACATTTGTCGAGTTCAGATTCAAAGACACAAAATGCACCCATATTCCTAAGCATCCAAGAGGATACCTCATCCTAGGGGTTCTCGGGACTATGGCACAAACGAATGAGGAGCAATTCAAGAATATATTCATCCGAGAATGCAAAAAAGGTACTCTGCCTTGAGTGTTCTCTCCGCAGCGAAGGACTCGTCACCAAAGCAGATCAATAAGCCGCACTCTTGGAAATTCGAACACTTCGGTAAATATTTCCAAAGTCGGTTGACATTATGGTCGGACAATTCTTTTCTGAAGCTAATAATAGTTAAAGAGAAGCCGAGGAATCTGACAAAGCCGTTGCAGTTCTTCAGCAGAAGCAGAGCTCGTGGACATTACATGCAGATGGATATTCTATTTTGGACATCAGTACAGCAGGCTATCAAGGGGTCGATCACAATAACAATTCCGTTGCTGATGCATTATCGAAGTTGGCCACTACAGATGCTTATAACTTTGATGGCAGATGGCGTCTTTCCTTCGGATCAGGTGCTGGTAAAGAAAACCAATTACAAGAGTGTCAACTTTGTTCTCATTGATCAGAATCTTTATCGAAGGACCTTTTTCGTCATCATTACTCAAACATTTGGTTCCATCCGAAGCAGAGTATATTCTTCGGGAAATTCACAAAGACATCTGTGGCGATCATTTGACCCGAAGTTGTTGGCCTATAAAGTACTTCGGCAGGGATATTCATGATAGAACCAGGGAGTCAGCACAGACAGATTCCGGTGGCTCATCCACATTCACTTTTGCACTATTGATCCTGGTCCTAAGGTCACTATGGTGTAAGGAGGTATGGTAGGACTCGCTGGCCATTCGATGGTAGCCCCAGGTCCTTTTGATCCTATATTGATCTTATCAGGGTGGTAAGTCAATGGTCACTATTGGTCCGAAGGTCACTATGGTGTAAGGAGGTATGGTAGGACTCGCTGGCCATTCGATGGTAGCCCCAGGTCCTTTTGATCCTATATTGATCTTATCAGGGTGGTAAGTCAATGGTCACTATTGGTCCGAAGGTCACTATGGTGTAAGGAGGTATGGTAGGACTCGCTGGCCATTCGATGGTAGCCCAAGGTCCTTATGATCCTATATTGATTTTATCAGGGTGGTAAATCAATGGTCACTATGGTGTAAGGAGGTATGGTAGGACTCATTTGGCCATTCGATGGTAGCCCAAGGTCCTTATGATCCTATATTGATTTTACCAGTGGTGGTAAATCAATGGTCACTATCGATCCTTATATCTTGATCCTTATATCTTGATCCTTATATCTTGGTCCTTATATACTTGTTCTACCCCCAGTGGTAAGCAAGATTTCGATGGTGCAAGGAGGATCATCCAAATTCACTCTCACACATGAATCGATCTCACACTTTCGGAAACGATAAGTATACATTACTTTATTTTGTTCAAGTGTTGAGTCAGATTCATTCAATATTGTTCATTAAATTCTATCCATTAAATTCAGTTCACTTCATTTCATAAATTAACTGTTATACGCCTTATCTAGTTCATGTCCTAAGTTAAGTTCATACAATTTAATTGATACTGAATTATTGACAAGAAATGTTCATTCAGAAGTAATAAGGCATGAAGTTGATATTTTAAATATTAACTGTTCACAACAAGTTAGAATTTTTACAGAAAGTTCTACAGCTAAAGATAAGGAGAGGTCATCTTCAGGCTTCTTCCTTGTCATCGTCACCATCTAAAGAGTCTAGAAGAGATGGATCTACCTTGGCCCGAGCTTTTTCTTGCCTTTACTTCGGCAGATTTCATATCCTTTGGCATACATATGGACGATCTTATTGTTCAAATTTCATGGATTTTCTCAGATTCTCACCAGATCTCCTCAACGAAGTCTTCTTGATGGCATGGACCCAAATCTCTAAGGGCCCGAAGCTCTTTGAGCTCTTCTTCGAGCTTCTGACGATGTACCAGATGCTTTGATCCTTTAGCTTGACAGATCGACATTTATATCAGTGATGACCCGATGAGTGGCCTTGGTCGTTTTCAGTTCTTCTTTGATCTTGTCGATATCCTTCCGAAGGCATTCATCGTTGAGAAGAACAATGTCAAGGTTGATTCTTTCCTTTTGCCAAACATAAACTTCAGAATGGCTTTTTCCCTTCGGTATTCCCTTCGGCATTCTCTTCGGTATTCCCTTCGGCATTCTCTTCGACATTATCTTCGGTATTCCCTTCGGCATTCCCTTCGGCATTCTCTTCGGCATTATCTTCGGTATCCTTTTCGGCTTCTTTGTATTTGGGATGGAAACACACGAAGACAATGTTTACTTGCAGATGACCAATATTAATCGATCAGTTCAGATTGATGGTCAAATCTCAACTTCCTTCAGTCTGGTATATCACTCCTTCACCCATCAGTTCCATGATGGAATTATTGCCGAACCGATGATCATCGATGTCGCCATGACTTCGCCTAGATTAAGAAGAGAATGGTTTTTTTGTGGCGAAGGTTTGGGGTTGTTCGAGAGGCGGTGAAATATTTGTTGTTGTATGTTCTTTGGAACGGGCTCTTTAAATGGACTCCAATCTTAATTAACATGGCATTTGATATTCACCATATAAAGCTTTGTAGTCGTATTTTGGGCCTTCATTGGTCTTATATTAGTTCCTTTTTGTCTCCGAACCGATGCCATTTATAGTTTCCTATTAAACCTCCCCGCTTAATAAAAAAACAGGAAGCAATGTTGGGTCGTGATATTTCTCCTATTCGACCGAATGGATCGGGCTCACATATTCGATTAGTCCATTGGGTCTTCATTATTGGGTGTTGACATTATTGGATCTAATCACTTTATTATCTTTATTAAGTCCTTTAAAGATCGGACCCAATCGGTGGGTCGACTCCATCATATATTTAAAATATCTACATCTTTGACTTCAGTAATGATGAAAAAGCACGTTGGTTGACTAAAGAAACCCGCCATGCATTAATGTGGATGGGATCAGAATCTATTTACGGCAGAGAATAAAGTTGATCAAAAGAAATTGAACAAACTACATGCAATGCGTACAGAACCCATCTCAGTAAAGGGGAATGTGTCGTAGTGAAGTAGTGGTGGTACTTGCAATTGTGCAAAGGAGGGTATAACTTGGCAAGAAGTCTCCACCAAGAGCAGATGTTCTCATACACTTCTTCAATTATAATCGATATTCACAAGAGAATTATGATTATCTCGATATCAATACACTAGTGATATAATTCCGCTTTCAATAAACCTTGTGAATTCACATACCGATTCTCACGCTCGAAGCTATCCCCCGACGGAACCGCCGCCAAGCTTGTGGTGTTTATTGTGTTTACGCTATGATCGCGACGCTTTTGGTGACGACGACGACGAAAGATCTTCTGTTAACATCCGCCAAACTGGATTGGAAAAGACCAAGGCCACCATTCAAGAGAAGGTTTCATTTTATATATATATATATATATATATATATATATATATATATATATATATATATATATGGGATTCCATCCATGGCAATCCGGTTGCCATATACATCGCTCTAACAACCCTTTTCGAATCAGTTGATCAACTTATTGGAAGGCTTAGATTGAAACATAAAATGTCCAAAAACTAAGACTTCTTCTGTGCCTAAAAAACAAGTTGTTACCGCTTTTATTTTAATATAAGGCTCCACATGGTCAACGTGTTGTCGAACATTTAAACAAAACAATTTTTAATATTAAATAATAACGTAAGATAAATTGACTTATCTGTGTTTTTTTTTTTTTTTTTTTATGCATTTCCCCCATTATATAGTCTAACTCAGCATATTTGGTTAACTTAAAAAAATATAAAAATGGCTCGGCCGATAGAAACTGTGCTGGCTGTGAATTAAAATAAATAAAAAATTATCAACCGTAAGAAGCTGTACCGGCTGTGGTGTTTTACGTAATTCTAAATACTACATATAACGTATCCTTAAGCTACTGCAACAACACATATTTATTTATATATGAACCCCACGTACCTTTGTAATTGTGTATCTTAATTAAGTTTTGGTTAATTAAATAGAAAATTCAGAAAGAGGTAGTACGTGGCTTAATTGAGCATGATCAAGTGCCAGTTCATTGTAATTGATCAGGTCCCTCCCTCTTGTGAATAATTAATGACACCACAGCCGGTACATCTTTTTACGGTTGATAATTTTTTATTTTTTTTAATTATGGTAAACATTTCTATATCAGTCGAAACCCATTTTTATATTTTTTTAAGTTAACCAAATATGATGAGTCAGACTATATAATAGGGGAAATGCATAAAAAAATAAAAAAAAGACAAATTACGTCTATGTCTTAGGTTAAGATTATTTAATATTAAAAATTCGCTTTTGTTTAAACAAATTGACAACGTGTTGACTACGTGTAGGTACTTTATATTAAAATAAATAATAACTACGATAACTTGTTTTTAAGCACAAATGTTCGCACATCTTAATTTGGATATTTTATGTTTTAATCTAAGCCTTCTAATAAGTTAATCAACGGTCCGAAAAGGGATTGTTAGAACAGTGTCCATGACAACCGGTTGTCATCGATGGAATCTATATATATATATATATATATATTTCTTGTTGCGGTGGAACGTCACCTATATAACTCACCTGTTGCGATAAATGTGTAAAATGATGAGTTCCTGCTTGAACAGCTTCTTCAGATGTCTAGATGTGACGTTATTTGACTTTTAGCAACGAAATTGTCCATCGCTAAATGCTAATGCCTATTTTAGTAGTGATTTTTGATGGATATATGATTAATACTTGCTCTAAAGAGAATAATTTTGAGACTCGACAGGCTTTGATTCAAACTCGGTTCTTTCGGCCAAACCATAAAAAATGATATTAGCATGAAATGAATATATGATGAACATTCTTTCCAATTTTTATGTATGTAAACTCGTTTATATTTATATAATAAGGATCCTATAAAAAATCATTTTTTCTTCTCAATCTTCACCATTCAGACGCGAACTTCAGAATTCGGCAACTTATACTCGTTCTCCTCTCTCGCTCTCCCGATCTCTCTGTTATCCTATAATATATAGTATTATTTAATATATATAGATTTATAAAATTAAATAAAACAAAAACCAATTATTAAAATGAAAAACATATAAATTCGAGTCTTTTGAATTCACAAAGTCTCCTTAAAACAAATTTATTCCCTCACTGGTGCTAAGGATTAAATGAATAATTGCTTCCCAAGATAAAACGAATTTACAATTCTTAATTAGTAGACTACAAAATTAAAATTGATTGAAACATAAATTCTATGTATATACTCGAACTTTACTGTTAATAATAATGATGCATGAAAAATGGTGCATGAATACACTTACTCAGAAATAGGAAACGGGAAAATATTTGCAGAACGAGAAAACACTACAGAACGGTGGGAAGGAACGACGGAATATGCAGAAACGGGATTTTGCAGAACACAGAACAAGACTTTGTTTTAAGACTGTGGAACGGGATCCTGTTTTACAGAAACGGAAAACGGAAAACGGAAAACGGGAAGTGTTCTGAACGTGAAAAAACTTATGTTGAAAATGGGATACCACATAGTGTATTTATAGAACATTTTCGCGCGGTTTATGACCGTTAGTGTTCAACTGTCATCAAAATGACGTAGTATCGTGATGATAATTATTAAACAAATTTTGTCTAAAAAATATATATCACGACAGACCCACCCGAACCCGACCGACCGGACGGCGGCGATGCACGCGTGTGGGTTTGAACCATGCCTTGGCTAGGTCCTCTCCCTTCCACAAAAGTGGGGTGCCCCTTGGGGCCCTTCCTATTGAGCAAACATCCCGTATATAAAGACTTCATTTTTCCCTCTAATTCCCTATGTGGGACTTTGCAGTTTTCAACATTTCAAGTAGGTGACTTTGGAGTCAATTTTCTCATTCAAATCTTAATGAGTTTGAACACATAAATATACCACATTATACTCCTCGTTGAGGAGAACGTATTTGTGCAAAACCCGACATTTACGAAATGTGGGTCCTACAATAAATTAAGCCTCAAAATGCTTTAATATTTATTTTGTCAAACCCGTTTCCAACAATCCCTCACATGAATGTAAAATTGGCTTTACAATATATAAAATATGTTATGAATATGCAGACACTAGTTCGAGTACATGATAAAAGATATTTCATCAGGTTAAGTAGCCTAGCGACTTTGAACTTGCCCTAGTAAAATCTATCGGATTTACTTGGCTAATCAGTAGACTTGATGTCTTTGAACTGTCAGCTTTTCGTGTAAACCAAGACAATAGAATTCATAAAATATCTCTTCAGACATAGTTGGTTCTCACGTTTGTGTTCATTTTGGCCTTGAAACACCTCTTGGTTCCAGTGAGTATATTAGAGAATTGACCTTTCAAAATTCTCACGTAAGTGGCCCCCTTCTTACCCCGTGAGGTGACTTCTATCAAGAGTATCCTGCAATACTCCACTTGAACGTATTTCAAGATATAAAAGTCATTAAAAGCGTAACTTATCCTAATTCTCGCGGCAGATGTGCACTATCTCATAATAGGAATGGTTAGGAGTATATATCTCCTCAGTGCTTTACTGAGTACTACATAGTTCGGTTTTCCCATTGAACCTAGATTTTGGGATCTCCAGTCAGTTAGGTTGGTTTGCCATTATGACGACTCTTATTTAAATAGTAGGCTTTAAACCCATTCCCTTCGATGATCTTTCCACTTGCTCTCTTGTTAAACCTTTCGTAAGCGAATCCGCAATATTATCTTTTGACTTTATATAGTCAATTGAGATAATTCTATTTGAGAGCAATTGTCTAACGATATTATGTCTTCGTCGTATATGGCGTGACTTACCGTTATATAAATGATTCTGTGCTCTTCCAATTGCTAATTGGCTATCACAAAGGTATACATATATCGGCATGTAAGGTTTTGACCAATTTGGAATATCCTCTAAGAAATTACGAAGTCACTCTGCTTCTTCTCCAGCTTTGTCTAAAACAATGAATTTTGAGTCCATTGTTGACCTTGCAATACATGTTTGTTTTGAGGATTTCCAAGATACCGCTGCACTAGCAAGTGTAAAAACATATCCACTTGTGGATTTTGAATCTTTAGTATCAGATATCCAATTAGCATCAGTATAACCTTCCAATACTGCTGGATATCTTGTATAGTGCAGTCCATAATTTTGAGTATGTTTTAAATATCCCAAAACTCTCAAAATAGTTTTTCAGTGATCTTTACCTGGATTACTCGTATACCGACTTAGCATACTTACTAAATAAGTTATATTCGGTCTAGTACAATTCATGACATACATTAAACTGCCTATTATACGAGAATATTCTAGTTGAGATATGCTATTACCTCCATTTTTGTCTAAATGAAGATTTATATCAACTGGGGTCTTATTTAGAATTATATTATACTTATTAAAATTTTCAAGTATTTTCTCAATGTAATGAGTTTGAGATAATATAATTCCATTAGATGTTCTAGAAATCTTGATTCCTAATATTATATCAGCAACCCCCAAATCTTTCATATCAAATCTATTTGTCAACATTCGTTTGGTAGAGTTGATAACTTCATTGTTGCTATCCATGATTAACATATCATCCACATAAAGACAAACAATGACATATTCTTTTTAAGTGCTTTTAACATAAACACATTTATCACACTCATTGATTTTAAAACCATTTGATAACATAACATTATCAAATTTCTCATGCCATTGTTTTGGTGCCTGTTTCAATCCATACAATGATTTAACAAGTTTACATACATTCTTCTCTTGTCCAGGAGCAATGAAACCTTCAGGTTGTTCCATTTATATTTCTTCATCTAATTCACCATTTAAGAATGTAGTTTTCACATCCATTTGATGTATTTCAAGTCTATTTAAAAATGCTATTGCAATAAGCATCCGAATAGATGTTATTCTTGTAACTGGTGAATAAGTGTCGAAATAATCCAATCATTCCTTTTGTCTATATCCTTTAACAACAAGCCTTGCTTTATATTTATCAATTGAACCATCAGCCTTCATCTTCTTTTTGAAGATCCATTTATACCCAAGGGTTTGGAACCCGGTGGAAGGTCCACCAATTCCCCGTATATGATTTTCGTAATGATGGATTCAATTTCACTATTTATTGCTTCTTTCCAATGAGAAGCATATGGAGTGGATATTGCCTCTTTGTACGTTTGAGGATCATTTTCTAACAAAAATGTTAGAAAATTCGGGCCAAAAGATGTTGAAGTCCTTCGCTTTTTTTGCTTTACGCTTCAGTTCATCCACTATGTACTATTTGTCTCATATTTTCGTGATTTATACCAGTAGCATCCAAAGGTCTTTTGTATGAATTTATCTCTTTATTTCTATTATATGGAAACACATTCTCAAAAAACGACGCATCTCTAGATTCAATAAATGTATTAACATGAATATTAGGAATTTCAGATTTATGAACAAGAAAACGATAAGCACTACTATTATTTACATAACCAATGAATACATAATCAATAGTTTTTGGTCCTATCTTAACCTTTTTAGGTTTAGGAACCATCACTTTTGCTAGACACCCCTACACTCTTAAGTATTTATAGCAAGGTCTATGACCTTTCTATAATTCATAAGGTGTTTTGTGAGTTTTCTTATGAAGCACTTTGTTAAGAATATAATTTGCAGAAAACAAAGCTTCCGCCCACAAATTCTGGGGTGCTCCAGAACTAGTTAACATAACATTCAACATTTCTTTCAAGTTCGATTCTTGCGTTCAACAATACCGTTAAATTGAGGTGAATAAGGAGTGTGAGACCCCAGATTTTATCAATAAAGATTTAAATTTTGTCGAAATAATTTTTAATATTATGGTGTGAATTTGAGATAATATTATAGTTGTGGGTAGTATTTATAAATTTTGCAAAGTATGCAAGTGGTTATATTATATTCGATTGGTCTGGGAATATTCGGTTTAGCAGGAATATTCGTATAACTACTCAATCATTGGTGGACCCCATTAATGTAATTATTGTCGGATCGAGAAAACGACAAAAATATTTTATTGAAATAACGACGTAAGTTTTACCGTTGATCTTGTTGAACTACTCAGTAGTAAAAATACGAAGAATACGTGTGGTTGCATAAGTAGATACTGCGGTATTGATTATCGATGCTTATGTGAGAAGTCACCGGTTTGATTCCATTATTGTCGATTAATAATATGAATTATTATAGCGATAATGACGTTTTGTTTTATTCAGTATTATTAACGTAATAAAATGTAAACATCTTTTATATAAAATGTAATACTTTATTAAAGTTATTCTATAAATAAAATATATTATATTTTATTACGCATAGTGTTGCATAGTGTTTGCATAGTAAAATGTTTTATATAAATAGAATATATGATATTTTATTTAAAAGATTTTTCTTTAAATATGGACCGTCCGATTAAAGTAAATCAATCTGGATCGTTCATGAATTAATTACTATGCATTCTATTTTCCTATAAATAGAAGCTCATTCCTTCATTAATTTCTTACTTAATTCCTTTGAAACTCTAGAGAGAAATTATAGAGAGAAGCTATAGAGAGAAAATCTATAGAGAAAAAAAAAGAAGAGTATTCTGCACTTCACTACTTTGATATCCAATTGTCTTTTTACTAGTAAGGGATATTATTTGTTGTAAATCCGTAAGGGGTGTTATTCTTCTTATTCATGAAGAGAACTTACATTATTCCATTCATTATTATTCATTGGAATAACTCGTAAAAGTGGCATACCCTATACATAACCTCAGATACGCCAGATACCATACTATACTTGGTGAAATCTTATATTATTCCATTCTTATTTATTCATTGGAATAACTTTGTATACGCTGGAATCCCCTATACTTGGTGATCTTCTACGTTATTCCATTCTTTATTATTCATTGGAATATCCCATCTCGTGTATTTTACAGGAGGACGGGTTCCATTGTTTATTATTAGCATTTATTATTACGTTGGAATATCCTCTCGTGTGTTTTTACAGGACTGGTTCCATTGTTTATTATTCCGCATTTATTATTACATTTGGAATATCACATGCGTGTTTTACACGCACTCGCAGTTCCATTGTTTATTATTCAAAGATTTATTATTACGGTTGGATCATCCTCGCCGGTGTGAATTTCACCGACTGGTTCCGTTATTATTATTCTATTGGAATAACCTGCCTCATGAGAAGCACCGCATGCATGGTGATTTCTTTTGTTATTCCATTCTTTATTATACCCAAATTGGTTAAAACTTTGACTTCTATACTCCATGAAATTAGTAGAATATCCTTGATATTTGCGTTTCATCCAAAGATCTTTCATGGAAATATTCTTCCGAGCATTCTTGAATTTTACTCTACAAAGAAGTATCATGTCGACAACTTGGACGTTATTGGTTCTTGGATTAATTAATTCTTGAACTTGTTTTATTGAATTATTATGTCATTGTCATCATCCTCATGTTATGTTATGTTGAAAGTTATCCATGTCTTACGTGCATAGATGAACTTGGTATGATTATGACCGAGGATCATTAAGGTATAATCGACCGCTATAAATGATGTGACAAAAGTCCTCAAAGGGTCTGTAATGCATTGATGGATAATTTTGGTATGATGATTATGACCGGGGTGATTCTAAGATAGTCGTGAACATTGATAATTTGATGAAAATCCTTGGCCGTGGGTACAAGGATGATTAGATGTGGTGGTTTATTTATTGTCGAGTCTCAAACGATAAAAATTGATGAAAACCTTTTAAAACCCAAAAGATAGTAGATTTTATTCTCTACTGACTCTTTTAATGGATCGTATATTCACCGCAGATTAAACCGGTTGTCTATTGTATTTTATCGGTTTAACATTGTTGAAGGCTAATGATAATTTATTCGCATTATCTTAGTCATAATATTTCTATCGGGCTAGTTGAGCTCACCCTTTCTTTCACCGTTTCTTCGTGAAATGAGAACATATTTGGGACGAGTCATGAACGGAGTAATGGTCCGAGAGGATAGCATTAGTAGTCCCCTCACTATTACGTGAAATAAGCGTGATAATAGTTGTAATGAGGACTCCTTTTGAGTTTGTATAATATCTAGTAGACAATATTTGTATTCAAACTCACGATTTATGTCAGATTGTACATGATAGTTATATTAGTAAGTTATATTTGAATTTATGTACCATGTAAGTGGCGACCCAAGATGGGTGATGTATACCTAATTTTGGGGCGCCACGGTTGGTATCGTAGCTTAGGATATGATCCTCGCTAAGATGCGAGATAAGAACTAGGAGGGGAGAGACGGGGAATTCCTTCGCTAGTATGACCTACCTAAGTTTATTTGTTATTTAAATTGGTCGGTCAGAATATAGGGATAATTTGTTACATGTCAATTAACCCTTGTTTTGTGACTGTGTTTGAGAATGGCATCTGAAAATGCTGACATAAGCAATGAAGCACATGAGAGTGTTGATTCAGCTCAAACAAAAGGCAACTCCTGTCCAAAAATGAGCTTATTCTGACTTAAAATGAGCAAGTTATGACCATTTCAATATTTAGGTTTTTCCGACGAAAAACGATATAACCGGAGTTCTACAACTCCGATGACCATGAAATTTAAATCGAGGCTCACATTAATGTGTAAGGTCCTGCCAAGATTTGGAAATTTTGGAGTTAAACTTGAGGTAGCTAATTTCTTAAGGAATTAATTAGAAATTGATTTTTGAAAAATAGTAAATGAATTTTAAAAATTCGAGAAAAATATATTTTCATTATGAGACTATATTATGCTAAATCCCAGAGAAAAAAATATTTTTGGGACTGATTTGGTATTTTTCATGAAAATAGTTTAGTTACTGAACATATGAGTTAAATATGTTATGTGAAGTAACAAAGTTGAAAATAGGATTTTATGGCTAGAGAATCCTATATAGAGTATATGCATATTTTTGATGAGGATTTGATCATTGGTGATGATATCTTATGAGTATGGCATTTTGAATGATTAAATGCATAATATATGGTAAAAGCGTATACAATTTAAATAAATTGTTTATAAATTTAAGAAGTGATTAAAATATTGTTATAATATTAATGATATTAGATTATAAGATTATTAAGTGATTGATAACATGGGGATATTCTTGAATCTCGGATAAATTATATTATAAATGTTTAATATTTATCCTTTATCTCATTTGATTGATTCTTTATATCATTGACATGATCCTCATGCTCATATTATGTTGAAAGTCATCGTGGCTCACGTAAGATAGATGGACTTGGTATGATTATGACCAGGATTGTCGGGTATAATCATAACCGTAATTGAAAACACGATTATCTTCGGGCCGTAGAAGTGCATGGATAATTTGTGGTCGTGATACTAATGAATACACGATTATCTTTGGCCGTAGTCGTGGATAATTTGTGGTCGTGATACTAATGAATACACGATTATCTTTGGTAGTAGTCATGATACTAATGAATACACGATTATCTTTGGTCGTAGTGTATGGATAATTTGTGGTCGTGATACTAATGAATACACGATTATCTTTGGTAGTAGTGCATGGATAATTTGTGGTCGTGATACTAATGAATACACGATTATCTTTGCACGTAGTGCATGGATAATTGTGGTCGTGATACTAATGAATACACGATTATCTTTGGTAGTAGTGTATGGATAATTTATGGTCGTGATCTTAATGAATACACGATTATCTTTGGTAGTAGTGCATGGATAATTTGTGGTCGTGATATTAATGAATACACGATTATCTTTCGCACGTAGTGCATGGATAATTCGTGGTCGTGATAATAAAGAATATCCTTGGCTTTGTAGTGCGAGGATGATTCGATGATGTGGATTAATTATTGAAAATGAGTCTCAAAGAATAAAATATTAATTCATGGATGTGGTAAAAGTCATCTTTGGTAGTAGTACATTGATGGACTTGGTATGATTATGACGAGGATTATTCTAAGATAATCACGTAATTAAAAACACGAATATCCCTGGCCAAGAGTAAATGGATAATTCGTGGTCGTGATACTATTAATTCGAGTCTCAAGATTATTGGTTTTATATTGTATATCTTTGGCCCCAGTAGTGCAAAGATGAATTGTTAATGAATATCTTTAAATGGGATTGCAAAGATGAATTTAATGTTTTCAACGATAAAGGTATGATCAAGGTATCCTCACCTCTTTATCATACCAGTGTATCGCATTCTAATTTCGAGGGCGAAATTCCATAAGGAGAGGAGATTGTGAGACCCCAAATTTTATCAATAAAGATTTAAATTTTATCGAAATAATTTTTAATATTATGGTGTGAATTTGAGATAATATTATAGTTGTGGGTAGTATTTATAAATTTTGCAAAGTATGCAAGTGGTTATATTATATTGATTGGTGGCTGGGAATATTCGGTTTTAGCGAGGAATATTAAATACAACTACTCAATCATTGGTGGACCCCACAATGTAATTATCGGATTGAGAAATGACAAAATATTTTATTGAAATAACGACGGAAGTTTTCACTGATTGATCTTTGTTGAACTACTCGGTAGTAAAAAAAATACAAGATGTCGTGTGGTTGCATAGTAAGACACCGGTATTGATTATTGATGCTTTATGAGAAGTCACCGGTTTGATTCCATTATTGTCGATTAATAATATGAATTATTATAGCGATAATGACGTTTTGTTTTATTCAGTATTATTAACGTAATAAAAATGTAAACATCTTTTTATATAAAATGTAATACTTTATTAAAGTTATTCTATAAATAAAATATATTATATTTTATTATGCATAGTGTTCATAGTGTTTTGCATAGTGTTGCATAGTGTTTGCATAGTAAAATGTTTTTATATAAATAGAATATATGATATTTTATTTAAAAGATTTTTCTTTAAATATGGACCGTCGATTAAAGTAAATCAATCGGATCGTTCATGAATTAATTACTATGCATTCTATTTTCCTATAAATGAAGCTCATTCCTTCATTATTTTCTTATTTAATTCACCTGAAACTCTGAGAGAGAAATTATAGAGAGAAGCTATAGAAAGAAAATCTATGAGAGAGAAAAAGAAGAGTATTCGGTACTTCACTACTTTGATATCCGGTGTCTTTTACTGGTAAGGGATATTATTTGTTGTACCCGTAAGTGGGTGTTATTCTTTCTTATTCATGAAGAGAACTTCATTATTCCATTCATTATTATTCGTTGAATAACTCGTAAAAGTGGCATACCCTATACATAACTCGTATACGCTGGCATGCCCTATACTTGTGAAATCCTTATATTATTCCATTCTTATTTATTACATTGAATAACTTTTGTATACTGCTTGAATCCCCTATACTTGGTGATCTTCTTCTCGTTATTCCATTCTTTATTATTCTCGTTGGAATATCCCGCTCATGTATTTTACACGGGACTCGGGTTCCATTGTTTATTATTCCGCATTTATTATTCTCGTTGGAATATCCCGTCTGCGTGTGTTTTACACCGACACTGGTTCCATTGTTTATTATTCCGCATTTATTATTCCGTTGGAATATCCATGCGTGTGTTTTACAGGACACGGTTCTATTGTTTATTATTCAAAGATTTATTATTCTGTTGGATCATCACGCTTGGTGTGAATTTCACACGACTTTGGTTAGATTATTATTATTCTATTGGAATAACTTTGTCTATGAGAAACCGCACGCGTGCATGGTGATTTCTTTTGTTATTCCATTCTTTATTATACCCAAAGTTGGTTAAAACTTTGACTTCTATACTCCATGAAATTAGTAGAATATCCTTGATATTTGCGTTTCATCCAAAGATCTTTCATGGAAATATTCTTCCGAGCATTCTTGAATTTTACTCTACAAAGAAGTATCATGTCGACAACTTCGACGTTATTGGTTCTTGGATTAATTAATTCTTGAACTTGTTTTATTGAATTATTATGTCATTGTCATCATCCTCATGTTATGTTATGTTGAAAGTTATCTATGTCTTACGTGCATAGATGAACTTGGTATGATTATGACCGAGGATCATTCGGTATAATCATGACTGCTATAAATGATGTGACAAAAGTCCTCAAAGGGTCTGTAATGCGTTGATGGATAATTTTGGTATGATTATGAATGAGAGGTGATTCGGTATAGTCACGAACATTGATAATTTGATGAAAATCCTTGGCCGTGATACGAGGGATGATTAGATGTGGTGGTTTATTTATTAAAATTTGAGTCTCAACGATAAAAAATTGATGAAAACCTTTTAAAACCTAAAAGATAGTAGATTTTATTCTCTACTTGACTCTTTTAATTGATCAGATATTCCATTGCAGATTAAATTGGTTAGTTCATTGTATTTTATCGGCTTAACATCGTTGAAGGCTAATGATAATTTATTCTCGCATTATCTTAGTCATAATATTTCTTCTTTGGGCTAGTTGAGCTCTCACCTTTCTTTCATCGTTCTCTTGAAATGAGAACATAGCTAGACGAGTCGGGGAGCGGAGTAATGGTCGAGAGGATAGCATTAGTAGTCCTCACTATTCCGTGAAATAGTGTGATAATAGTTGTAATGAGGACTCCTTTTGAGTTTGTATAATATCTAGTAGACAATATTTGTATTCAAACTCACGCTTTATGTCGTATTGCATACTACAGCAGATTATATTAGTAAGTTGTATTTGAATTTATGTACCATGTAAGTGGCGACCCAAGATGGGTGATGTATACCTAATTTTGGGGGCGTCACAAGGAGCGGTAGTTTGGTGAATAAAATCGTGAGTAGAGCAAATCTCTTCAAATGGTGATTCATATTCACCACCTCTATCGCTTCTTATTGCTTTAATCTTTTTGCTAAGTTGATTTTCAACTTCAATTTTATAAAGTTGAAACATTTCTATAGCCTCATCTTTGCTTCTTAGCAAATATACATAACAATATCTTGTGCAATCATCAATAAAGGTAATGAAATATTTTTTTCCCACCTCTAGTTTGCACATATTTTAAATCACATATATCAGTGTGAATTAAATCTAAAGGTTCAGTTTTTATTTCAACAGAATAAAATGGTAATCATGTCATTTTAGATTCCACACAAATTCCACATTTATGTTTTTTTATTAATATCAAATTTCGGCAAGAATTCTAAATTAATTAATCTACACATTGTATCATAATTAACATGTCATAATCTAGCATGCCATATATTTGAAGATTCCAACAAGTAAGCAGAAGAATTAATTTTATTATTATCAATAGACTTTGGTACAACAGTCATTACATTCATCTTAAAGAGCCCATCAGACATATAGCCCTTTCCTACAAACATATCATTCTTGGTAAGAACAAATTTATTAGACACAAACACCAACTTGAAGCCATTCTTGCTAAGCAGTGACCCAGACACTAGATTTTTACGGATATCTCGCACATGAAGCACTTCATTCAGTAGATTCTTTGCCGATGTCATTTTCAAAGATAATCTTTCCACGTCCTTGAACCTTTGAACTTGAGGAGTTTCCTATGAAGAGTCGCTTCATCATTTTCTCAGGTTTGTAGGTAGAAAACATCCATTTGTTGGAGCAAATGTGGTAGTAGAAATACCGTGTCCACCCACCATTCTTTGGTATTTCCTACCAAGTTGCATTCGGACACAAGCTGCAGAGAGATTAATGTCTGAAACATTTTTGATGCTTTTTCCAAAGATCTTGTCACATTTGCTTGAGCCTTTTGTTCTTTCTTGAACTTCTTTGGCCTGCGACATTCATTTGATTTATGTCCTGGAGTGCCACAATTGAAGCACTTGCCTTTGAATTTCATCTTGGCTTTGAAATTAGAATTTCCTTCGCGCTTCCTTTTGTTGTTGTTGTTTGGCCTTTGTTTTACCACATTCGCCTTTGTTTCATATAAATTTTTCCCACTCTTCTTTTCAGATACTTGATTGTCCTCTTCAATCCTAAGTCGCACAATCAGTTCTTCAAGATTCATCTCTTTGCGTTTATGCAACTTGGAATGAGTCACTTAATGACATTCCTTCGGCATGAATATCATGTAGAATTACTTGTAATTCTTGCATTTGAGTGATGACTGCTTTTGAATCTACCATATTATAGTTAAGAAATCTACCAACAATGAATTTTTTCATGCCAGCATCTTCAGTTTTATATTTCTTGTCTAAAGATTCTCAAAGTTCTTTTGCAGTTTGAATTGTACAATATACATTAAATAATGTATTATCTAAACCATTCATCACATAGTTTCTGCAAAGGAAATCCGCATGTTTCCATGCGTCAACAGCAACAACTTTTTCCTTGTCAATTTCTCCTTCAACAAGAATAAGACAGTCCTCTTGTAGAAACCTTGCCAAGTTCAGCGTGGTGAGATAGAAGAGCATTTTTTGTTGCCAACGCTTGAAATCAGTTCCATTGAACCTTTCAGGCTTCTCTCCATGAGACATACTCACGGCAGGAATGGTACTAGTGGATGTCATTTCTGTTATACAAAGAAGACAATTGTCAATAAACAAACAAATTTCTGTTTGTACAAGATGTAGCAAATTTTTGTTTACAAATTTGTTTTGCAGAATATTCTATATGTTAACACAATAGTATATATTAAAGTGTAAACAAAATGAACTGTTATATTAATTTTCAAACAATAACAGAATATTATGTATATTAACATGCAAACTAAATAAACTGTTATATGCAAACAATAATGAGAATATATAAATTAACTAACATGTAATATATGTAATATTTACATAATATATCTAATAACATAATACTTTATATTAACATGTACTAAATTTCCGAATACTATGTATTAAAATATAAACATGAATTAACATGCAAAGACAAGATATGTTAATAATTTTACTGAAAAGTTATATATATACAAAAACTTATTTTCTATTCATATAAAATAATACGTAATTACAGAAAATATAAATTTGCTTTAAGATTGTTATCTTGTAATATATAGTATTATTTAACATATATAGATTTATAAAATTAAGTAAAACAGAAACCAATTATTAAAATGAAAAACATATAAATCCGAGTCATTTGAATTCACAAAGTCTCCTTAAAGCAAATTTATTCCCTCACTGGTGCTAAGGATTAAATGAATAATTGCTTCCCAAGATAAAACCGATTTACAATTCTTAATTAGTAGCACTACAAAATTAAGAATTCAGTGAACGTAAATTCTATGTTATATACTCGAACTTTACTGTTAATAATAATGATGCATGAAAAATGGTGCATGAATACACTTACTCAGAAACAGGAAACGGGAAAATATTTGCAGAATGAGAAAACACTACAGAACGGTGGGAAGGAACGACGGAATCTGCAGAAACGGAATTTTTCAGAACACAGAATGGGACTCTGTTTTAAGACTGTGGAACGGGATTCTGTTTTACAGAAACGAAAAATGGGAAACGGGAAGTGTTTTGAACGGGAAAAAACTTATGTTGAAAATGGGATACCACATAGTGTATTTATAGAACATTTCCGCGTAGTTTATGATCGTTAGTGTTCAACTGTCATCAAAACGATGTAGTATCGTGATGATAATTATTAAACAAATTTTGTCTAAAAAATATATATCACGAGCGACCCGCCCGCCAGAGCCCGACCGACCTGACGGCAACGGCGTCGCGCGTGTGTGGGTTTGAACCATTCCTTTGCTAGGTCCTCTCCCTTCCACAAAAGTGGGGTGCCCCTTGGGGCCCTTCCCATTGAGCAAACATCCCGTATATAAAAACTTCATTTTTCCCTCTAATTCTCTATGTGGGACTTTGCAGTTTTCAACATTTCAAGTAGGTGACTTTGGAGTCAATTTTCTCATTCAAATCTTCATGAGTTTGAACACATTAATATACCATGTTATACTCCTCGTTGAGGAGAACACATTTGTGCAAAAACCCGACATTTACAGAATGTGGGTCCTACAATAAATTAAGCCTCAAAATGCTTTAATATTTATTTTGTTAAACCCATTTCTAACACTGTCTTTCCCTCACTTCTCACGACCTTAGGCTCTCAGAGAGATCTAAAGAGCGAGAGAGGAGAGCTTGAGAGGAAAGCAAGAGAGGAGAGAGCGAGTATGAGGAGCTGAAGTCTAAAGTTCGCGTCTAAATTGTGAGGAAAGAGAGAAAAAATAACTTTTTATAAGTTGCATGCAACAACTAATTTTATGAAGAATTAAGTTGTCAAGACCTTGATCATGTACATGTATAAATTCCTAGCTTTTTATTGTATTTACCATATTTTCTTATATTTGTCGTATACAGAGGCGAAAGGAGGGGGTCATCTGACCCTGGTATCTCCGGCCCTCCGGCGATGTTTCAGGCGATCTTGCCATTTATGACCCACCAATCTCCATGATTCCATGAACCTTCAATCCTAGTTCTCGGTAGATGACAAAAAAAGATAAACAATTGTTTTTTTAAACTTACTAAATGAAACAACGTCGTTTCATTTAGTAAGTTTTTAAAAAATAAAATAAAAAATTAAACCCAATTGGCAGGGTGTTCATTTGTTTTTTTCCTTAGCCAATTAGTTCGTTCACTTCTCAGGCCTCAGGCTCGACCTCTGCCATTGCATTGCCCAGTGCCATCACCAGCCTCGCCCAAGGCACCAAAGCAATTGACTCCTCATTGGCCGTCGATCTCCTCTCCCTCCTTTGCAGCGTCGCTCTCGTGTAGCAGTAAGTAGTTGTCAATTTAATTGAATATTTGATTTAGGGTTTTAAAAAATTAGGAATTTATGGTTATTGTTGCCATTAGTTAAAATTGATACAAATAAGGATTTTTGTGCTTAATGTTGCCATTAAATTAGAGATTTACCATTTGTTATGCCATGAAATAGAGATTATGTATTATTATCATTGAATTGATATTGTATATTTATGTTATGGTATATTGTATGTGAAATAATTGAATTAGGTTAGTTGATGAAATTATGATGAAATGTTTAAAATTTTGAATTGATTAAATTATTATATATAAAATGTTTAAATTGATGAAATTATTGTGAAATATTATAATTGGGTAAAATAATTTTGAATATAACTTTGAGAAATGATATATTTATGGTATAATGATGGTATATTGCTGATATACTTATGGTATATTTATGATTTGGTAATTGATTATCAATTGATGTTTTTATTTATTCAAGATTATGGATAAATACTTGATTAGGCGACCAAGAACTGTTGATTCTTCTAATAGCTAGTCAATTACCAAATTTCGAAGCAAGTGGTTGTATAAAATTAAAAATCACGTGTGGAGTTCAATCTGAATGATATTGTTAGTGATCCGGGGTTACGTAAATCAATTGAAGACTTTGATATTGTGATTAGAGATCAAGTTCAAAGTGAGTATTTGACTAGAGGTACATGTCAACCAATTGCCCATAATTATCCCCAAAAATACTTTTCTAATGTGAAGAGAAACTTTCGGCCCACTTGTTTTAAAATTTTTGAGTGATTGAAGTGTATCATTTCAAATGATGCTGCCTTTTGCTTTTGTTGCTATCTATTTAGCAATTCAAACAGAGTAGATGTTTTTACAAAAAAATGGGTTCAGCAACAGGAAAAAGGCAATGGAAAAATTTCAAGAACACGTGAATGCTTTGAATAGTGCTCATAATGATGCTAGAATACGACTTCAAGGTATTCAAAATCAAAGGCAGAGTGTGTCACATATATATTGTGATGCCCCCAAAATTAGGTATACGTCACCCATCTTGGGTCGCCACTTACATGATACATAAATTCAAATACAAACTTAATTATACATCTGTCGTGTAACATACGACAATACATAAACTGAGAGTTCTAATAGGAATATTGTCATTTAGACAATATCCATACTCAAGGAGTCCTCATTACATTTATTGTCACACTATTTAATGAGAATAGTGAGGACTACTAATGCTATCTTGGGACCATCACTCTTTTCCCAGACTCGTCCCTATATTCCCATTTCACGAAGAAACGGTGAAAGAAAGGGTGAGCTCAACTAGCCCGAGAAGAAATATTATGACTAAGATAATGCGAGAATAAATTATCATTAGCCTTCAAAGCGATGTTAAAGCGATAAAATACAATAGACAACAGTTTAAGCTGCGGTGGAATATGCAATCCATTAAAAAGTCAAGTAGAAAATAAAGTCTACTATCTTTTAGGTTTTAAAAGGTTTTCATCAATTTTTATCACTAAGACTCGGTTTAATGAATAAACCACAATATCTAATCATCCTTGTACCACGATCAAGGATTTTCATCAAATTATCAATGGTCATGACTATATCTTTGAATCACCCACGGTCATAATCATACCAAAAACTATCCATCTTTTTGCATTACGAGGCCCTTTGAGGACTTTTGTCACATCATTTATATCAAGCCGTGATTATCCGAATGATCCTGAGTCATAATCATACTAAGTTCATCTATGCACGTAAGCCAAAGATAACATAATATAACATGAGGATGATGACAATGACATAATAATTCAATAAAACAAGTTCAAGAATTATTTAATCTAGGAATTATTAACGTCAAATTGTCAACATGATACTATTTTGTAAAGTAAAATTCAAGAATAATCGGAAGAATATTTCCATGAAAGATCTTTGGATGAAACGCAAATATCAAAGATATTCTACTAATTTCATGGAGTATAGAAGTCAAAGTTTTAACAATTTGGGTATAATAAAGAATGGAATAACAAAAGAAATCACCATGTATGCGGTGCTTGATAGGCGGAGTTATTCGATAGAATAATAATAACGGAACGAAGTCGGGTGAAATTCACAAGCGATGGATGATCCAATGAGAATAATAAATCTTTGAATAATAAACAATGGAACCGGTTAAAGGTGTAAAACACATGCAGACAAGATATTCCAATGAGAATAATAAATGCGGAATAATTAACAATGGAACCGTGTCCGGTGTAAAACACATGCATGAGGATATTCCAACAGAATAATAAAGAATGGAATAATGAAGAAGATCACCAAGTATAGGGGATTCCGCGTATCTGAGTTATTTCAACGAATAAATAAGAATGGAATAACATAAGGATTTCACCAAGTATAGAATTCCTTGGCATATACACGAGGTTATGTATAGGGTATACCACTTTTACTGAGTTATTCAAATGAATAATAATGAATGGAATAATGAAGTTCTCTTCATGAATAAGAAAGAATAACACCCACTTTACGAGGTACAACAAATAATACCACTACAGTAAAAAGACACTTTGGATATCAAAGTAGTGAAGTACCGAATACTCTTCTTCTTCTCTCTATAGATTTTCTCTCTATAGCTCTCTCTCTATAATTTTCTCTCTCAGAGTTTGGTGAATTCGTAAAGAAAATAATGAAGGAATGAGCTTCTATTTATAGGAAAATAGAATGCATAGTAATTAATCCATGAGCGGTCCAGATTGATTTACTTTAATGACGGTCCATATTTAAAGCAAAATCTTTTAAATAAAATATAATATATTCTATTTATATAAAAACATTTTACTATACAAACACTATGCAACACTATACAAAACACTATGCAACACTATGCATAATAAAATATAATATATTCTATTTATAGAATAACTTTAATAAAGTATTACATTTTATATAAAAAGATGTTTCATTTTATTACGTTAATAATCTGAATAAAACAAAAGCGTCATTATCATTATAATAATTCATATTATTAATCGACAATAATGGAATCAAACCCGGTGACTTCTCACATAAGCATCAATAATCAATACTGGTAATGCTACTTATGCAACCACTGCGACATTCTTGTACTTTTACTACTACTAAAGTAGTTCAGCGATTATCAACAAGTAAAACTTCCGCCGTTATTTCAATAAAATATTTTTGTCGTTTTCTCAATCAAACAATAATTACATTATGGGGTCCACCAATGATTGAGTAGTTATACGAATATTCCCTCGCTAAACCGAATATTCCCGACCAATTGAATATAATATAACCACTTGCATACTTTGCAAAATTTATAAATACTACCCACAACTATAATATTATCTCAAATTCACACCATAATATTAAAATTATTTGACAAAATTTAAATCTTTATTGATAAAATCTGGGGTCTCACAATCTCCCATCCTTATGGAATTTAGCCCTCGAAATTAGTGCGATACTGGTATGATAAAGAGGTGAGGATACCTTGAATACCTTTATCGTTGAAAACATTAAATTCATCTTTGCAATCAGGCGAAGATATTCATTAACAATTCATCTTTGCACACTGGGCAAAGATATACAAGCTATAAAACCAATAATCTTTGAGATGCGACTTAATAGTATCACGACCACGAATTATCCATACACTCACGCCAAGGATATTCGTGTTTTCAATTCTGATCGTGATTATACCAGAATAATCCTTGGTCATAATCATACCAAGTCTATCAATGCACTACTGACCAAAGATGACTTTTACCACATCCATGAATTAATATTTCATTCTTTGAGACTCATTTCGATAATTAATCCATATCATCGAATCATCCCCGCACTTTCTGTGCCGAGGATATTCATTAGTATCACGACCACAAATTATCCATGCACTACTACCAAAGATAATCGTGTATTCATTAGTATCACGACCATAAATTATCCATGCACTACGACCAAAGATAATCGTGTATTCATTAGTATCACGACCACAAATTATCCATACACTACTACCAAAGATAATTGTGTATTCATTAGTATCACGACCACAAATTATCCATGCACTAGGACCAAAGATAATCGTGTATTCATTAGTATCACGACCACAAATTATCCATACACTACGACCAAAGAAGATAATTGTGTATTCATTAGTATTACGACCACAAATTATCCATGCACTACTGACTGAAGATAATCGTGTTTTCAATTACGGTTATGATTATATAGAACAATCCACGGTCATAATCATACCAAGTCCATCTATGCACTACAGTATGGAGATGACTTTCAACATAATATAGGCATGAGGATAATGATATAAAGAATCAATCAAATGAGATAAAGGATAAATATTAAACATTTATAATATAATTTATCCGAGATTCAATAATATCCCCATGTTATCAATCACTTAATAATCTCATAATCTAATATCATTAATATTATAACAATATTTTAATCACTTCTTAAATTTATAAACAATTTATCTCAATTATTTTCGCTTTACCATATAATGCATTTAATCATTCAAAATGCCATACTCATAAGATATCATCATCAATTATCAAATCCTCAAAAAATATGCATATACTCTATATAGGATTCTCTAGCCATAAAATCCTATTTTCAACTTTGTTACTTCACATAACATATTTAACTCATATGTTCGTAACTAAACTATTTTTATAGAAAATACAAAATCAGTCCCAAATATATTTCTTTTCTGGGATTTAGCATAATATAGTCTCATAATGAAAATATATTTTTCTCGGAATTTTTAAAATTCATTTACTATTTTTCAAAAATCAATTTCTAATTAATTCCTTAAGAAATTAGCTACCTCAAGTTTAACTCCAAAAATTCCCAAATCTTGGTAGGACCTTACACATGTTAACGTGAGCTTCCAGTTTAAATTTCATGGTCATCGGAGTTATAGAACTCCGGTTATAGCGTTTTTCTTCGGAAAAACCTAAATATTGAAATAGTCATATCTTGCTCATTTTAAGTCAGAATGAGCTCATTTTTGGACAGGAGGTACTTTATACCATATACTTTCATTTCCCAAAAGGCCAGAATTTTTCTCATAATTTAAGTGGCCGAAACAGCCTCTCTAAAATCATGGCAGTGACTTTTTTTCGGTTTTACAGCTTTGCACTCCTTTGCTAAAATCAGTCCACAAAAATCTACAACACCTTTTCCAGTAATTCCACTTGGATTAGTTAGGTAACTCATAGATCTAACTCTAGGACTTGACCACACTCAAAAATTCAAAATATAATAGGAGATATGGTCAATTGAATTTCATGTTACGTTTTTCACCAAAATCTGATTTTCAACTCTTTGTGATTTCTAAGAAACTTTCATGTTTTCACATACTAACCAACATAACTTATCATAAAACTTACTAATACTTCATATACCCATGATTTTCATTAGTCCAATGCTTTTATTATGACTTTCATCATAAACCACGTAAACTGTTCATTTTAGTTGAAGAAATATTTGAGGGTTTAAGAAATGGGTTTTGTACTGGGGTCAATACAAAATTCGATTTCACGCTCTAGGGTAGGCTAGGAAGTCTTCAAGAATACGCCAAGAAATTTATTAATGATAGAAATATCATTCAAAATTGTTACTCTTGTCCAAGACTTGGATAAGACGTCACATTAATACCAATTGTGACTTCTATCCCTTAACACTGGATAGCACCTCACAATGATACCTATCAACTTGCCATCTTGATCCGCGACGTCGCCGCCTACTGAAAGTGCGCTTCGATGCATTCCACACAAGGAAGTCAACAACGAAAGGATCGGGCTCTTTACTTATGGCGATATAACGTTGATTAACTTTAGGATTTGGTTACTTTGAATTAAGTATAACAAAGGTTGGTTAGGAATATGAAAGCTAACAACCTTACCAAAAGAATAATGAGTAGTTAATCAATCATTTTCAAAAATTACTTCAAAGGCAAGTATTTTCAAAGAGATAAGATTGACGAGTAACGTGAAAGTGTTTATTTGAATCAAACAAGATTTAAAAATAGTAAGCGATAATGAAGGCTCCTACTAACGAAGTTTCAACCAATAAGTCAAAGTCTAACTTCTCCGAGTCAAATTTAAGCGTTGAGCATAAGCAAGAGAGATAAAAGAATGGGTAGGCGGTATCTAATAAGGTATAGACTTGTGAAGAATTTATAATTAACTAACTTGAGTGCTAACCGTTCGGGTTACCCACTTTTGAGAAGTCGAAAAACGCTCTTCCTGAAACCACCGACTTTGTTTTGTCGTATCCGCCTTTGGTGCCACTATCCCGGTGGACTTGACTTCACTATATCGACAAAATCGAGCTAAATGACCTTCTCTTCTTGAAATTTCCACTTCTATTATCTTTGCCATGATTACCACCGAAGTGGTTACCATTCTTAGCATGATAATTTCCCCACGATGGTTATCATTGTTACGATAGCCGTTGCCACCCGATGTATGATTATTATCGTGTTGTTGGTCGTTACCTTTTGTTTGAAATTTGAATCAACACTCTCATGTGCTTCATTGCTTATCTCGGCATTTTCGGATGCCATTCTCAAACACGATCACAAAACAAGGGTTAATTGACATGTAACAAATTATCCCTATATTTAATGACCAATTTAAATAACAAATAAACTTAGGTAGGTCATACTAGCGAAAAATTCCGATCTCTCCCTCCTAGTTCTTATCTCGCATCTTAGCGAGGATCATATCCCTAAGCTCGATACCAGTTGTGGCGCCCCAAAATTAGGTATCGTCACCCATCTTGGGTCGCCACTTACATGATACATAAATTCAAATACAAACTTAATTATACATACGTAGGTGTAACATACGACAATACATAAAGCGAGAGTTCTAATAGGAATATTGTCATTTAGACAATATCCATACTCAAGGAGTCCTCATTACATTTATTGTCACACTATTTTATGAGAATAGTGAGGACTACTAATGCTATCTTTGGGACCATCAATCTTTTCCCGACTTCGTCAGGTATTATATTCTCATTTCACGAAGAAAACGGTGAAAGAAAGGTGAGCTCAACTAGCCCAAGAAGAAATATTATGACTAAGATAATGCGAGAATAAATTATCATTAGCCTTCAACGATGTTAAACCGATAAAATACAATAGAAAACCGGTTTAAGCTGCGGTGGAATATGTAATCCATTAAAAGAGTCAAGTAGAAAATAAAGTCTACTATCTTTTTAGGTTTTAAAGGTTTTCATCAATTTTATCACTAAGACTCGGTTTAATGAATAAACCACAATATCTATTCATCCTGTACCCACGGTCAAGGATTTTCATCAAATTATCAATGGTCATGACTATCTTAGAATCACCCCTCGGTCATAATCATACCAAAAACTATCCATCATTTGCATTACAGAATATCGAGGACTTTTGTCACATCATTTATATCAAGCCATGATTATCAAGAATGATCCCAAGGTCATAATCATACTAAGTTCATCTATGCACGTAAGCCAAAGATAACATAATATAACATGAGGATGATGACAATGACATAATAATTCAATAAAACAAGTTCAAGAATTATTTAATCCGAGGAATTATTAACGTCCAAATTGTCAACATGATCTTTGTTTTGTAGAGTAAATTCAAGAATAATCGGAAGAATATTTCCATGAAAGATCTTTGGATGAAACGCAAATATCAAAGATATTCTACTAATTTCATGGAGTATAGAAGTCAAAGTTTTAACCAATTTGGGTATAATAAAGAATGGAATAACAAAAGAAATCACCGTGTATGCGGTTGCAGCATGTAGAGTTATTCGATAGAATAATAATAACGGAACCGGGTCGGTGAAATTCACGCAAGCGAGGATGATCCAATGCAGAATAATAAATCTTTGAATAATAAACAATGGAACCGGTCCGGTGTAAAACACACGACGGGATATTCCAGCGAGAATAATAAATGCGGAATAATAAACAATGGAACCGGTCCGGTGTAAAACACATGAGACATGATATTCCAGCGAGAATAATAAAGAATGGAATAATGAGAAGAAGATCACCAAGTATAGGGGATTAAGCGTATCTGAGTTATTCCAATAGAATAAATAAGAATGGAATAACATAAGGATTTCACCAAGTATAAGAATTCTGCCAGCATATACGAGGTTATGTATAGGGTATACCACTTTTTACGGAGTTATTCGATAGAATAATAATGAATGGAATATGAAGTTCTCTTCATGAATAAGAAAGAATAACACCCCTTACGAATTACAACAAATAATACCACTACTAGTAAAAAAGACTTTGGATATCAAAGTAGTGAAATACAGGAATACTCTTCTTCTTTCTCTCTCTATAGATTTTCTCTCTATAGCTTCTCTCTATAATTTCTCTCTCAGAGTTTCGGTGAATTCGTGAAGAAAATAATGAAGGAATGAGCTTTATTTATAGGAAAATAGAATGCATAGTAATTAATCCATGAGCGGTCAGATTGATTTACTTTAATCGGCGGTCCATATTTAAAAGCAAAATCTTTTAAATAAAATATAATATATTCTATTTATATAAAAACATTTTACTATGCAAACCTTTATGCAACACTATGCAAAACACTTATGCATAATAAAATATAATATATTACTATTTATAGAATAACTTTAATAAAGTATTACATTTTATATAAAAGATGTTTACATTTTATTACGTTAATAATCTGAATAAAACAAAAGCGTCATTATCATTATAATAATTCATATTATTAATAAATGATAATGGAATCAAACCGAGTGACTTCTCACATAAGCATCGATAATCAATCTGGTGTGTCTTCTTATGCAACCACCACGACATCACGTACTTTTACTACTGAAGTAGTTCAACGGTATCAGCGGTAAAACTTCCGCCGTAGTTATTTCAATAAAAATTTTTGTCGTTTTCTCAATCAAGCAATAATTACATTAATGGGGTCCTGATGATTGAGCAGATTGTCACGAATATTCCCTGCTAAACCGAATATTCCCGACCAATTGAATATAATATAACCACTTGCATACTTTGCAAAATTTATAAATACTACCCACAACTATAATATTATCTCAAATTCACACCATAATATTAAAAATTATTTCGACAAAATTTAAATCTTTATTGATAAAATCTGGGGTCTCACATATATACTACTAGCACACGGGCAAGAGATGGAGGTTGCTTATCGCTCTCGTTTAACGACGGCGCTTTGGATGTCACACGTCTTCTTTTGAAGTAGACATGACAAAAGAGGCCCAGGCCCGCAGGCCGACCCGACCCACCTGCAAAAAAGTTGGCTATAACCTTTATTATTGCAGCCCACGTAAAGTTTGGCCATTTTAGCTTGGGCAGGTAGTAGCTAGCTTGGGCAATTGGTGGCAGCCGCTTGAAGTGAATTATTGTTTTAATATAATATTGTTACTTGTGTGAGTTAAACACAAGACCTCCAAGTCATTAAATAAGAGTTCAATCTAACTAAACTACAACAGTTACTTATTTTAACATGTATGCATCTAAATAAAAGTACAAAAAATAAAAAGACAACCGTTTAAACAAAAAATGTACAATCTCTGATTTTAATTTGTTTGTCTTTTTAAATGAGTTAAATTTGAATCATAATTAAAAATATTCAATTTAAATTATTTAAAATTTAATTCTATCCCATACATAAGTTTCTCAAACATTGGAAAATGTATTTATTTAACTCTAAATAATATAAAATTTTGAGATTAATAGAAATTTTAGATAGTTTTACTACATTCACGGTACTCCATATTAATTAATTAATACTATATAAGGTAAATTAATGTAGATTATTTGTTTAAATTTATTAAAACTATTGGTGAGTTTCACTAGTATAATATAATGTTCGAATACCTATGGGTTTATATTTTAATCATTTAAATACATTTTATTAACTCTCATAATTTTAATAGAATTCAATAGTATAAAATATGTTTCACTTAATTAATTTTAAGGCCCAAATTTATCAACTCAATGTTATCCGATACCCATTATGATCCACACAAATTAAATATAAAAAATCCAATTAAAATATATTTAAATAAATTTAATTATTATTTTATTTTGTCGGTATTACAATACTAGTGTGGAACTAAGAGAGTGTTTGCTTTAAAGGTTTCAATGAATCGATGTATGTATATATTCACTTATATAGTTATATATGACACGCTGCATAAAAAAAAAATGAATGAATTAATTAAAAAAAATGGGGTTGGTGAAAATGTGAAACATTACCAAAATTTCTTGTTTACCAAAAAAACAAAAAACAAAAATATGAAGAAAAGGAGAAAGAAACTTAGCCAACAATTCATTTACATATGTTATAACAAGTAATTGTTGTAGTTCAGTTGGATTAGACTCTTATTTAATGACGTCTTGTGTTCAACCCTCACAAGTAGCTATATAGTCTTTATTCTTTAAAAAAAAAGAAAAGAAAAAGACCGCGAGCTGGCCCTGCCCAACCCGGGCCACGAGCCTCACAATTCCAGCCCACAAAAAGTTGGGCCATTTTAGCCCGACCCAAATTTGGCCCGGCCCGTTTGCCATGTATATATATTTTGAAGTAATGTTTGCCTTTTTTGTAGATATGCATGATGAGTCATCGACTTCATCAAATAAGGAAAATTTCCTTGAATTTTTGAGTGGTACAACCTATGAAATGAAGAGGTAGGCAAGCTAATGAGAATGCTCTTGGAAACAATGAAATGACTTCTCCAAAATATCAAAAAGAACTAACAAGTGCTTGTGATGTGGAAACTACATTTGCCATCATCAATGATATTGGGGACAACATCTTTTCTATTATGGTTGATGAGTCTCGAGATGTTTCAATAAAAGAGCAAATGGGAGTTGTTTTGAGATATGTAAACAACCATATATGAAGATGTAATTGAAAGGTTTCTTGGCGTGGTACATGTGCCTGACACTTCATCTATTTCTTTAAAGAATGCTATAGATTAATTGTTTGCAAAACATAAATCGTCATTATCGAGATTGAGAGGTCAAGGATATGACGGGGCTTCAAATATGCGAGGCGAGTTCAATGGATTGAAGGCTCTTATTTTAAAAGAAAATTCATATGCAAGGTATATCCATTGTTTTTCTTACAAACTCCAATTAGTTGTTGCTGTTGCCAAGAGCAACCATATTGTGAGTGATTTTTTTTCAATATGTTACTATGATTGTGAATGTGGTTGGAGCATCATGTAAAAGGAAAGATAAACTTAGACAGCTTGAACATGATAGAATTGTAGACTAGTGTTTGGAAAAGGGAGAGATAGTTAGTGGTAAAGGAAAAAATAATAATCAAGAAATTAAATGAGTTTAAGACGGCCAGGAGATACTTGTTGGGGGTCACATTACATAACTATAATCCGTCTTATGTCTATGTGGACTTCCGTATTACAAGTGCTTGAAAATGTGCATGATGATGGTGCTTCTGATGATATATAATAGCGGTATATAGCCATAAGTTTGATTGATAAGATGAAGAATTATGAATTTGTATTTGTGATGTATATTTGATGAAATATTTATTGGGAATCATAAATGATTTGTATGAGACCCCAGATTTTATCAATAAAGATTTAAATTTTGTCGAAATAATAATTTTTAATATTATGGTGTGAATTTGAGATAATATTATAGTTGTGGGTAGTATTTATAAATTTTGCAAAGTATGCACAGTGGTTATATTATATTAGATTGGTAGGGAATATTCGGTTTAGTAGGGAATATTAAATACAACTACTCAATCATTGGTGGACCCTAATGAAATTATTGCCGGATCGAGAAAACGACAAAAATATTTTATTGAAATAACGGCGGAAGTTTTACCGTTGATCTTGTTGAACTACTTCGGTAGTAAAAATACGATGTCGTGTGGTTGCATAGTAGCCACAGCGGTATTGATTATTGATGCTTATGTGAGAAGTCACTCGGTTTGATTCCATTATTGTCGATTAATAATATGAATTATTATAAGCGATAATGACGTTTTGTTTTATTCAGTATTATTAACGTAATAAAAGCGAAACATCTTTTATATAAAGCAGAATACTTTATTAAAGTTATTCTATAAATAGAATATATTATATTTTATTATGCATAGTATTGCATAGTGTTTTGCATAGTATTTTGCATAGTGTTGCATAGTGTTTGCATGGTAAAATATTTTTATATAAATAGAATATATGATATTTTATTTAAAAGATTTTACTTTAAATATGGACCGTCAGATTAAAGTAAATCAATCTGGACCGTTCATGGATTAATTACTATGCATTCTATTTTCCTATAAATGAAGCTCATTCCTTCATTATTTTCTTACTTAATTCACTTTGAAACTCTAGAGAGAAATTATAGAGAGAAGCTATAGAGAGAAAATCTATGAGAGAAAGAAGAAAAGTATTCGCTACTTCACTTTTCCAATATTCATTTTTCTAAGGTAAGGGATATTATTTGTTGTGTACGTAAGGGTGTTATTCTTTCTTATTCATGAAGAGAACTTACATTATTCCATTCATTATTATTTTGTTGGAATAACTTTTGTAAAAGTGGCATACCCTATACATACATAACCTGTGTCACGTGGCATACCCTATACTTGGTGAAATCCTTATATTATTCCATTCTTATTTATTACATTGGAATAACTCACATATCTTGAATCCCCTATACTTGGTGATCTTCTTCGTTATTCCATTCTTTATTATTACATTTGGAATATCACATGCGTGTGTTTTACAGGACCGGTTCCATTGTTTATTATTATTCAAACATTTATTATTACATTGGATCATCCCGCTTGCATTGTGAATTTCACGACTTTGTTCCGTTATTATTATTACATTGGAATAACACCATACATGCCAATACCGCATGCGTGGTGATTTCCTTGGTTATTCCATTCTTTATTATACCGGTTGGTTAAAACTTTGACTTCTATACTCCATGAAATTAGTAGAATATCCTCGATATTCAAGCGTTTCATCCAAAGTATCTTTTCATGGAAATATTTTTCCCGATCATTCTTGAATTTTACTCTACAAACAAAGATCTTGTTGACAATTTGGACGTTACTTAATTCTCGGATAAAATAATTCTTGAACTTGTTTTATTGAATTATTATGTCATTGTCATCATCCTCATGTTATAATATGTCATCTTTGGCTTACGTAGCATAGATGGACTTAGTATGATTATGACCGTGGATCATTAAGATATAATCGTGGCTTGTTATAAATGATGTGATAAAAGTCCTCGGTGGCTGTAATACTGATGATGGATAGTTTTGGTATGATTATGATCGGGGGTGATTTAAGTATAGTCATGACCATTGATAATTTGATGAAAATCCTTGACTGGTGGTACAGGGGATGAATAGATATTGTGGTTTTTTCATTAAACCGAGTCTTAGCGATAAAAATTGATGAAAACCTTTTAAAACCTAAAAGATAGTAGACTTTATTTTCTCTTGACTCTTTTAATGGATTGCATATTCACCGCAGATTAAACCTGGTTGTCTATTGTATTTTATCGGTTTAACACTTTGTTGAAGGCTAATGATAATTTATTCGCATTATCTTAGTCATAATATTTCTTCTTGGGCTAGTTGAGCTCACCCTTTCTTTCACCGTTCTCTTCAGAAATGAGAACATATTGGGACTGAGTCGGGAAGCGGAGTAATGGTCGAGGAGGATAGCATTAGTAGTCCTCACTATTCGCGTGAAATAGTGTGATAATAGTTGTAATGAGGACTCCTTTTGAGTTTGTATAATATCTAGTAGACAATATTTGTATTCAAACTCATGATTTATGTCGTATTATACATATGATTATGTTAGTAAGTTGTATTTGAATTTATGTACCATATAAGTGGCGACCCAAGATGGGTGATGTAAGACCCAACTTTTATAAATAAAGATGAATTTTTCTATAAATATTATTTTTGAATATTATGGAATAAATTTGATATAATGTTATAGTTGTGGGTAATATTTATAAATTTTGCAAAGTATGCAAGTTGTTATAAAATATTCGTTTGGTTGAGAATATTCTTTTGTTAGGGAATATTCGTAATGATAATGGCTCAATCATTGGTGGACCCCATTAATGTAATTATTGTCGGATTGAGAAAACGACAAAAATATTTTATAAAAATAACGGCGGAGGTATTACTGAATTAAAAATTTGTTGAACTACCCGGTGGTAAAGAAATGCGATGTCTGGCGTAGTTAAGTAGTAGCACTGCGGTATTGATTATTGATGCTTACGTGAGAAGTCACTCATTTATGCTCAATTATTGCTACGATAATTGGCCGCATCATATCTCTTATATTATTGATTCAATTATTGTCACAATATCATACATATAATATGTTATAGTATTAAATCAATAATTGAGACGACAAGTTATAAATGATTAATAATTGTTGAAAGATTAAATATGTGTTGATGAAAAAAATGATGATTTGTGGTAAGTTTGATTATTTTATGGGGGCTCTATATGTCATCATCTAAGAGTCTCTTCATCGATAGTAATTACCTTTGTCAATAGTAATTACCCTTGTGAATAGTATTTACCTTAAATCGATAGTAATTACCTTCGTCAATAAGTAATTACCCTTGTGAATAGTATTTACCTTCGTCGATAGTAATTACCTTCGCGTCGATAGTAATTATCCTTGTGAATAATATTTACCTTCATCGATAGTATTTACCTTCGTTAATTGTAATTACCTTTACCAGACGTCGAACCACTTGTCATTTCACATTACTGGTGTCGAACCACTTGTCGTTTCACATTACAGCGTCAAACCGATTCGTCAAGCCACTTGCCTTTTTCACACGGCGGTGCTAAGCTAGAAATCTTCTATAAATAGAGGCCTAGGGCTTCATTATTTTCACGAATTCATTCAAGCTATAGAGAGAAAGTATAGAGAGAATAAGAGAAAGAAGAAGAGTATTTTGTTACTACATCTGCTCTTTAAAGATTCAATCTCCTACCAAAGGTAAGGGGTGTTATTCTTTCTTATTCATGAAGAAGAATCATTGTTATTCCATTGCTTATTATTCATTGGAATAACACCGATGTCTGTGGTTTACCTATACTTGGTGACATTCTTCTATTATTCATTGGAACATCACATGCATGTGTGTTTTACCGGACTGGTTAAAATCTTTATTATATTCATTGGAACATCCACATGCTGTGTGTTTTACACAGGACACCGGGTTAAAATCTTTATTATTCTACATTGGAACATCACATGCGTGTGTTTTACAGGACTGGTTAAAATCTTTATTATTACATTGGAATATCCTATCTCGTGTGTTTTACACCGGATGCGGTTCCATCTTTATTATTACTGTTGGAACATCACGCCGATTGTGAATTTCACGACACGGTTCCGTTATTTATTATTACATTGGAATAACACCATGCATTCGGCCTATCGCATGCATGGTGATTTCTTTTGTTATTCCATTCTTTATTATACCCGGTTAGTTAAAACTTTGACTTCTATACTCCATGAAATTAGTGGAATATCCTCGATATTTGCGTTTCATCCCGAAGATCTTTCATGAAAATATTCTTCCGATCATTCTTGAATTTTACTCTACAAAACAAAGATCATATTGATAATTTGGACGTTAATAATTCTGGATAAAATAATTCTTGAACTTGTTTTATTCAATTCTTATATCATTGTCATCATCCTCATGTTTATATTTTTTAAAAAATGTCTGTGGCTCTTGTAGTGCATAGATGGACTTGGTATGATTATGACCGAGAGACTATTCGGTGTAATCATGATCGTAATGTCACAAATGATGTGGTAAAAATCCTCAAATTGGTAGTAGTGCATTGATGGATGATTGTTGGCATGATCATGATTATTAATGAATACACAAATATTCTTGGCCCGTAGTGCATGAATAATTGTGGTGGTGATACTAAAGAATATTCTTGGCCAGTAGTGCGGGGTGATTCGATGATGTGGAATATTTATTAAAAAGTGAGTCTCGGCTATAATGATGATGAAAAACCTTTTAAAACCTAAAAGATAGTAGACTTTATTTTCTACTTGACTCTTTTAATGGATTGCATATTCATTTTGTAGTTAAACCTGGTTGTCATTGTATTTTATCGGTTTAACATTGTTGAAGACTATTGATAATTTATTACGCATTATCTTAGTCATAATATTTCTTCTTGGGCTAGTTGAGCTCACCCTTTCTTTCCTTTGTTCTCTTGGAAATGAGAATATAGCTAGGGCGAGCCTGGGAAACGCAGTGATGGTCCGAAGATAGCATTAGTAGTCCTCACTATTACGTGAAATAGTGTGATAATAATTGTAATGAGGACTCCTTTTGAGTTTGTATAATATCTAGTAGATGATATTTGTATTTAAACTCACGATGTTTATGTGTAGATATTACCACAGCAGTTATGTTAGTAAGTTGTATTTAAATTCTGTACCATGTAAGTGGCGACCCAAGATGGGTGATGTATCCCTAATTTTGGGGGCGTCACAGGTGACGTATACCTAATTTTGGGGGCGTCACAATTTGTCACTTGTCTTACAACAAAAAGATCAAAATATTGTACATGCTGAGCTCGACTACAAGATTTTAGGGAGGTGGAATTGGAGAATTTTTTTGAAGGAAGTCAATATTTTTTGCGAGAAGAACATGATCCCAATAATTATTATGGAAGACAACATGAGATCCCACAGTCGTAGCAGGCGCAATGGAAAAAATATTATTAATTTTCATCATTATCGTGTGGAGATTTTTTGTCAGGTATAAGTATAATCTCTATAAATCTTTTTTCATTATTCCTATCCAAGAATTTATCTTTTTTTTGTTGATTTTTCATTATTACAATGTAGGTTGTTGATTCAATTGTTCAAGAGATGAACAATCGTTTTTCAGAAGCAAGCACATAGTTACTTTTATGCATATCATGCCTTGATCCAAGTGATTCGTTATCTAAATTTGACAAAAATAAGTTACTCCGTCTTGCTGAGTTTTATCCAAAAAATTTCTCATTGAATGATCGCATGATACTTGGAGATCAACTTGTTAATTACATTTATGATATGCGATAATCATTTTTTTGGAATTGAAAGCTTGGGAAGTCTTGCTAAGAAGTTGATTGAAACAAGAAGAAATATAACTTTTACATTGATATATCGATTGATCGAGTTAGTTTTAATTTTACCAATTGCGACTGCTACCGTTGAAAGAGTATTATCTGTGATAAAAATTATCAATACTGACTTGCGTAATAAAATTAGAGATGAGTGAATAAATGACAGTCTCATAGTTTATATCGAGAATGATATTTTTTCAACAATTAAAAACGAACAAATTTTGAAACGTTTTCAAACTATACAGAATTACCTCATCTCTATCGTATAGCCAAAAGCGACAGTTCAAGCGTCAATAAATAATTCTTTTTACTGATATATTTTAACTCTCTCTAATATTGTCATGGTTCCACCACATATTGTATAATGCCCACATGAACACAACATTGCCAAAATATTAAAGTCCATATGAACACAACATTTGCTACTATCATGCTGACAAAATCATTGAATCGTGTATTGTTGTTATGATCTGACCATCGATATATATATATATATATATACACACACACACACGCACGCACACAATATACAGCAGCAGGCCAGCCAGCTAACGCCATTCTAGTTATTCTTTGCACCTACGTACATAGTAACTCCATTATTTCAGATAATATTTGTACCCATTTTCATATGCATATGCATGCATATGTTTATTAATCACAAATTAAAATTACTCTCAAATATGTAAAGATAATACTAGTAGTACATAACGTATATAATTCAGAAAAACAAAAACCTGCACACTAATACAAAAGCTACAAATACTACAAACCTTTCACCATCCCCTTCCCCACTCCTAGCTATGTGCGCCACCCGTCCCAAAACCAGTGCCCGAATCACCTACCCTACCCACCTGTCTCCTTCCAGTTCCCGTGTTGGTTTCGGGTGGGTACTCGGACCCAACCACATCTTCGGTAACGAAGTCAGCAGTGGGATTGGCATGAGCACTAGCAGACACAATTGACGTCTGAAATTGCGAGTCAATCGGAATGTCCCCGCCATCGGTGTAGCCTCGAGGCACAGCTCCAGTGGAAGCCGCCGCATTCTGGGCATAAGCCTCCCTTTTTCTGATATTAGCCAGGTCTATTTTCTCTTCCTTCCTAAGGGTAGCCATGTCTTTCTCCACCGGATCACTTGTGGATATTTTCTCCACCTGTCAATTTTTTAGCAATTAAAAACGCATGCACTAATTAATTAAGGATAATATCAAAATTGAATCCATACTCATCTTTGATTTTAACCGATCAGGCTATACCAAAATTTCAGTTACTAACTAGCAAAAATAATAATAATAAAAATAAATTCAGTTATTATCCACAAAAATAGTACTCTCATTTACCGTAATTTTTTTTATTAATTCCACACATACATTAATGGGAGTCACATAAGATGACACGATATATTTCGGTTTGTTATATGAATAATTTTACTACAATAGTACATTACTAAATTAACATATCGCTATTAAAAATCATATACATGGAAAAATATGTCAATTCATATATATTCACAATTTTATAAATGAGCTAGGCCTTTTTATGGAATGGAGGAAAAAACATATGGAGTATCAAAGTTTTTACATACGGAGTATATTTTATCCGGCCATGTCGAATGATGATCGACAAAAATTCAGGAAAGATATCACATGTTATTCACATCAAATGATATATAGGATGTAAAATTTCAAACCTTCTCTTCTAAAACGGCCTTAGTTTTGTCCAAACCAGATTTGGCCGATGCCGCGACGTCGGCCGCCGCTTCCATTACCGATGCCACTACACCCTTTCCGGCCTGCATCCCCACTCTCTTTTACTAATTTCTTAGGTTTAAAATTTTCAACCACAACCTTAATTTGGAGGAGAAGAGATTGATCCACTTTGCATGCACGGTTAAGGTAGAAAGCAGGAACTGGGTGTTATGCCACGTGTAATGTTCAAAGTTACGTACGTGGTAATACCTAGTTAACTTTCCTTCTTCTTTTGACACGTTGCCAACTCATAGTTCGGTGGTTTGCATGTTTGTCTTCCCGCTTATGCTTATCAAATATTTAGTGCACTTGAACTATAAATGCCCTTATTTCAGACTCTCTAGACTTTATGTTCAAGGTTTTGAGAATCAGACCGTTAATCGACCAATTTTTGGGTGTGTGAGTGTGGATTACGTGTGTGAAAAATAATAATAATAAAAAAAACAGTGCACTTGACCTATAAATGCCCTTATTTCAAACTCCCTAGACTTTATGTTTAAGGTTTTGAGAATCAGACCGTTAATTGAATCAGAAAAAACATACAGAATGGTTCAATCAGTGGTCGTTATTAACCCAATAACATTATTAATATATAAAATATATATTATTATATAGTAATTAATAAGTTTTTTAAAAATTTCATTTCGGCCTGATCCGACCTGGGGCCTTAATCCGGCCTGGTCTGTGTCAAAATTACAATCATCCGGCCCACTCCACTAGGCCACTTCTAACAACTGCAGGCCCATTTCAATTAAAAATTTAAAAAATAGTAAGCAGGCCAGGCCCGACCTGTTCGTTATAGCAGCAGCATGCGGTTAAGGCGGCCCAGTTGGCGAGAAAGCAGTCAAAGCCCAAGTACCAACCTAAGGACTATCTGTTTATTTTCATGGCTAATTTGTAAAATGGAAATGCAGTGTTTGTTGGATTAATTACATAGTTTAGTACATTTTTAGAAATAATTACAATAATAGTGTATCCATAAAATAATTACAAATTAAAAATAATACATGTTCTCATATTTATTTACAATATTAATGCAATTATGATTCCTTAATTTAGTAAATTAGTATTGGTGGACTGACGTGGCAAATCTCCCTAATCTTTTCCCCTTAATTATTTTTTTTTATTCAAACACAGCAGATCCATTTTTGATCTCTGTTCCTGTTTCTCTCTTTTTTTCGTCTTCTTTTTTCCTACTATAAACCAAGCGCTGCCACCTCCCGGAAAGAAGCAATCCTCCTCGCACAACCATCTCCAAGCAATCATTGATGCTATGAAAGTTTAAAAACAAGGGGGCAGTGTTAAACTAAAACTAGACCAACCCAAACCCTCGAAAATGTCAGCCCCTGACCGCTGAGATGAGAAAGAGGTGATAAGGCGCTTCTGCAACTACAACAGCAAGAGCAACAACAATAAAAAAAATAGCCGAGCTCTGACGTCATGCCGTCGATCATGTTTAGTACATTTTTAAAATAGCCGATCTCTGATGTCATGCCAAAATAGCCGAGCTCTGACGTCATGCCAAAGTAGAAAGGCATTACCGACGGTCATGCCGTCAGCAATGAGTTTTTTGTTGGAAATGAAATTGAAAACATTAAATATTAGAGCATTTTTGAGGCTCAATTAAATGAGGGACCCACATTCTAAAAATATTGGGTCTTTGCACCAATGTGTTCTCCTTCATGAAGAGTATAACTTGGTATATTTATGTGTTCAAATTCATTAAGAATTGAATGAGAAAATTGACTCCAAAGTCGCTCTTGAAGTTGTAAAATCGCAAAAAGTCACATAGGACATTAGAGGGAAAATTGAAGAACATATATATGGTATGTTTGCTCAATAAGAAGGGCCCCAAGGGGCATCCCACTTTTGCAGAAGGGAGAAGACCTAGCCAAGGCATGGTTGAAACCCACACGTGCTACCGTCGGGCCGGGCTCGTGGGTTGGGGCATGATATATATTTTTTGGACAAAATTTATTTAATGTTTTATCAGATTTTGATAAAATAATTATCATGATACTACGTAATTTTGCCTATAGTCATGATACTACGTAGTTTTGAAGCCTGAAGCCAACGGAAATAAATCAACGGTAATAAACATAAACCGCTGAATTATTCCTATAAATAGTCGATGTGGGAGCGCCTAAAAAAGATCATTTTCCTTCTCTGTTCTGAAAAATTTTCGTTCTTCTACAGTATATTATTTTTCCCGTTCTGGCGTTTTGTTCCTTCCATTTTTTGCAATTCCGTATCCAGATTCGCCTCTTTTCCGTTGCGATGAGTTTTTCGATTCATCGATTCATTCCCATCAGAAGGTGTTCCCCTTCTCTGCGAAAAACCCACTTTATGCATTGAGTTTTTCACGGTTTTTATACTTGCATGCATCATCATAATTCATACGATTCTCAAAGACATAACATAATTTTGTGTTCAGTAGAGTTCTTAATTTTGAAGTGCTTCTAATTAAGGCGAAAATCCGCTTTTATCTTGGAAGCAATTATTCATTTAATCATTTAGCACCCGGTGAGAGAATAAATTTGCTTTAAGAAGACTTTTGTGAATTCAAAGGACTCGGATTTATTTGCATTTTATAATTACATTTTAGTATATATATATATATATATATATATATATATATATATATATATATATATATATATATTAAATACTATATATTACGGAATACAATCTTAAAACAAATTTATATTTTTACGTAATAAAATTGATTATTATTTTATATAAGCAGAAAATAAGTTTTTGTATATATATATATATAACATTACGCCTAAGTATATATATATATATATATATATATATATATATATATATATATATATATATATATATATCTCTTATCTTTGCATGTTCGAAATTTTATTACATGTTAAGTATTACATTATTATATATACATTACGGAAATATTACATGTTAGTTAATTATATATATTACTGTTATTTTTTATATATATATTATTAGCGATTTATACATAATATTACATTTGCATATTAATATAATGATTAATTTTGTTTACGTTTTGTATATGAGAAATTGGTTTCTATTTATTGATAATTGTGTTACATGTATATGATGAAATGGCATCTACTTAAGCACCATTCTGTAGTGAGTTTGTCTCATGGAGAAAAGCTGAAAGGTTGATGGAACCGATTTCAAGCGTTGGCAACAAAAGATGCTCTTCTATCTCACAACATTGAATTTGTCGAGGTTTTACAAGAAGATTGTCTTACTCTTATCAAGGAGAAACCATGAGGAAAAAAAGTGGTGCTGAGTTGATGCGTGGAAACATCTTGATTTTCTTCTTGAAATTATGTGATAAATGGAATGGACAATCTGTTTGCATAAGCGTGTATTATGCGATTCAAACCGCAAAGGAACTTTAGGAATCTTTAGACAAGAAATATAAAAGCGAAGATCTTTGGCATAAAGAAATTCATAGTCGATTCGATTTCTTGATTATAAGATGATGATTCTAAAAGCGATCATCACCCAAGTTCAAGAATTACAAGTGATTCTACATGATATTCACGTTGAAGGAATGTCACTAAGTGATTCATTCCAAGTTCTCTGCGATGATTGAAAAACTTCCACCGTCGTGGAAAGACTTGAGAATTATCTTAAGCATAAAGCGAAGAGATGAATCTTGAAGAAGCGATTAATCGCGACTTCGGATTGAAGAGGACAATCGAGTATCGACAAGAAGAGTGGGAAAAATTTATATGAAAAAGGCAAATGTGGTTGAAGGCAAATGTGGTTGAACAAAGACGCTGAAGGAAACAACAACAATGAAAAAGAGGCAAGCTTGAAGAAATTGAATTTCAAAGCCAAGATGAAATTCAAAGGCAAGTGCTTCAATTGTGGCATTCGAAAATGGACATAAATCAAATGAATGTCGAAAGCCAAAGAAGTTCGAGAGATCTAAAGAACAAAAGCCTCAAGCTAATGTGAGCAAGAATGGAAAAGCTTTACGAAAATGTTTGAGACATTAATCTTTCGATTCAAAGGTTGACATTTGGAAAGATTATGTGAAAATTTGGTAGGAGATCCTAGAAAGAATGAGTACGTGGTCACTTTCAAGTTGGCTACTCACCACATTTGTTCCAAGAACAAATGGATGTTCTCTACATTATCTATATGACAAAAAGTTTGTGAGTTTAAATACAAATATTGTCATCTGGCAGACAATATCACACTCAAATAAGTCCTCATTACAATTATTAATACATTATTTTTACAAAATAGTGAGGACTACTAGAACCACTTCTAGAACCATCATTCCACACCCAGCTAGTACTACTTTACATTCTCGCCTCACGAGAAGAAAAATGGAACAACAAGGAAAAGGGTGAGCTCAACTAGCCCGGTAAAAGAACATTATGACTAAGATAACATAGAACAAATTATCGTTAGTCTTCAGCGAGGAAAAATCTAATAGAATATAATGAAATGACCGAGTTTTAAATCAATATTCGTGGTGAAAATAATAATTCATTAGAAGAGTTAAGTAGAGAATGCAAACTACTATCTTACATATATGAATTTAAAAGTTAAATCGTCGATATTTTATCACTGTAACATCAATCGATATATATACGGAATTAAATATTCATCTTTTACTCTGGGCAAAGATATTCATCGATTAGTCATGTTCATCTAAACACGTGTTCATCTTTGCACTACAGGGCCGAAGATATTCATCGAAATCATTAATCTTTGCACTACTGGGCAAAGATATTCAATTATATCATCATTTAGGATGAGGATGATGAAAAATATTTTAAATAAAAAGCGAATCCGGTGAAACAAAAGAATAAATATTAAGGATTAGTATTTTGATTTATTTCATGTCAAAAATACCTCATAAATAATCATAGTGGAGTAAAATTGAGAATGATCAAAACATGGATACAATCAAAGCTAGTATCCATAATAGATATTTTGGATGAAAAGAAAAGAAAATTTAATTTTTACGTGAATAGTGTAAGTATTAAGTGAATAATGAATAGTATATCGTGAATAGTCTTAGTATCGTGAATAGTAACTCAGACACCAAAAGATAGAAATTTCAAAAAAAACATCATCATGCTTCGTGAATAGTAACTCGTGAATAGTAACTCGTGAATAGTAATAGTCGTGAATAGTAACTCATGAATAGTAACCCCGACATGAAAAAGTTTCAAATTTGATAAAAAGTTCAAACCGATATTTGGCATAATGATATTGAAGAAATAATATCATTTGAGAAGAAAATAACATCCCTTACCTTAGCTAGAATAGTACTTTTAGTTGGAATCTTTGGATATAGTCTTTGAAAGAACTTGCATAGTATAGCAATACTCAAAGTACTAAAACTTAACAAAAAATCGCTCGATATATAGAGAGAGAGAAGAGAGAAATCTGTAGTTTACGGTGTGATTTTCAATTCTAACTAAGCACCCTATTTATAGGAAAATGCTTAGAAACAAAGCGAAGAAAATTTAATATAATATTAATATATATTAAAATTAAATTCCTCACGCCCACCTTAGAAAATATGAAATCAGCCCATTCAACAAACATATGGAACACACCATAATGAAAAAAAAAATTTTTTTGTTATTTAAAGTATTTTAAACTTTCAAAAAATAATTATTTGAACTTCGGAACTTGATAATTCATAATAAATAGCCCTTTTATCGGAAAATTTGAATCTCAACTTTTTTATAGGAAATTCAATTCTCTACAACTTTGCGGAAGAAAGTTTTCCAAATTCCAAATAAAATTGGCCAAGAAATCCACAAGCAGGCGATTTACTGATTTATAATCAAATTTCGGTCGAGAAATGGGGTCATGAGACACACACACAAAACATGTTTTAAACAACTTTTACAACAAAAATACTCTTCCTCCTCATATACTCATATATCCCACATTCATTGTAAAAATATCATCATTATTATATTATAATAATATAATAAAATATTATTTTATCGGAAAAGATAAAATATCGATTTTCAACAATTGTCACTTTAAAAATTTTCTCCATCTATATCCACATAAAATCAATATTTTCCTCATCATATAAATCAATAATTAATTATTCACAAATAATATTACTGAGAATCACGATCTTTGTGACGGTAGTTCGAGGAAAAGGGGCTTTCGATAAAAATTTCTCCTTCTTGGGTAGCTTGATTAGGTGACCAAACCTCTCCTTGAGCGAGAACTTTCTAGACATTGCCAATAATGTTTTCTAATAATATTATTAGGATAATATGAATTATTGCCGATAATGGAAAATCTTTGTGTAGTGACAATTATTGAAACAACGATAATATAAAATATCAATATGACAATTATTGAATCGATAAAATAAAATCTTTGAGCGATAACTTCTTGTAACAATTATTGAGTAGTGCCTTCTTACGTAAGAATCAATAATTGGTGCAATACAGTAGTGTCTTCTTGTCTGACAAGCAGCGTATTCTTGTGTTTTAACCGGGTATTCAACGGTGTTACTTGGTAACAACTTCTGCCGTTATTTATAAACAACTTATACTTGTCGTTTTCTTCATCAATCGCTTTTTAGTTATGGGGCCCACAAAAGGCTAACTTGCGTGCAGTAAATGCGAATATTCCCAAAGCAATGCAAGAATATTCCACGACCAAACGAATATTCCTCGACAAAAATGAATATTTTATAACCACACCTTATTTAAAATATTTGCGCATTTTACCCATAACTAACCACATTAATCAAATCAACCCTTACTATTTCAAAATAATAAATAGAGGAAATTAAATTTCATTTATTAATAATTTGGGGTCTTCTGACCTCCCTCCTTATGAAATTTCGTCCTCGAAATTGGCGTCACGATACACAGTGTTTTGAAAAGATGAGGATACCTCGCTTTCATTTCGTTTCCAACTCCCGGTCATTTCCTCGATAGCATGGTTTCTCCACAAAACTTTAACTTGTGGTATGACCTTCGTCGTGGGACATGCTCCTTCTATCAAGATCTTGTGGTACCTCTAAATACGTTAAGTCTTGACTATCTCATCGGTTCTAACTTCGATAACGTGGTTTGGGTCTTTCACATATTCTGAAAACGCGGATCGTCGTGAAAAACATTATGAACACGAGGCATACTTGGAGGTAGCTTAGCGAGTCTATAGGCCACATTTCCTACTCGGTCGAGAATCGAAATGGACCGATAAATCGTGGATTGAGCTTTCCTCTCTTCCCAAATCTTGTAACTCCTTTCCATGGAGGACACGCTTGACAATCGTGATCCCCGATACTAAATTCCACGTCCTTTCGATGAAGATCCGCATAACTCTTTTATCGATCTGTGCCATTGGTTTGTATCGTTGTTGAATCATTTGGATCTTTTACGTAGTCAGTCATTCGTACCAACTACGGTCCCAACAACGTTGCTTCCCACCTCATCCCAACGCATATTGAGAAGCGACACTTTCGTCCATACAATGCTTTAAATGGAGCCACACCTATACTTGCACGATAATTTGTTGTTGTAGGAGAATTCCACCGATGGTAAATACTTATCCCAACTCCTTTTGAAGTCTAGGACACGAGTCTTAATAGATCTTCAAGAGTTTGAATAGTCCTCTCGATTGTCCGTCCGTTTGAGGATGGTATGCGAACTAAATCGTAAATCCGTCCCCATAGCTTTTTGCAAGCTAACCCAAAATCTTGAAGTGAATCTTGGGTCGCGATCAAAACTATGGATCTTGGCATGCCATGCTGACCTCTCATAATCTCATTCACGTACATACTAGCAAGGCGTTCGAGAGAATAAGTCTCCGTATTGGTAAGAAATGAAAGCGGACTTGGTTAATCTATCAATAATAACCCAAATAGCATTTATGCCTTGAGAAACCGTGGGAAGACCCAAAATGCTTGAAATCCATGGTAATATGTTCCCACTTCCATTTCGGAATCTCAAGTGGTTGCTGATGGACCCTTTGGCACTTGATGCTCTCGCCTTTACCGTTGACAAGTTAAACACCTCGAGATAAACTTTGCAATCTCTCTCTTCATATTGTTCCACCAAAATGTATGTCGAAGATCGCGATACATTTTGGTACTTCGAGATGGATTGCAAAGCGGTGTGTTGTGTGCCTCCATCATGATCTATGCTTCAAGTCGAATCGTTAGGAACACTGAAAGTGCAGAGTGGACTCAAAGTATTCCTTCTTCATCGATTCTTGCTTACGGAATAGCACCTTCTTGTACTTTCTTCTTCATACGCATCATTTCAAGATTGCGACTTGGCTTGCGATTAAAGCAACTTTAACTTTTTTTGATTAAAGTCGGTTCTATCGTATATTTGACATCAAATGGGCCTTCGTTCACATACTTTTGATATGATCTTCTACTCGATCGCGTCGGCTACCACGTTTGCTTTTCGGGATGGTATTGAATAGTGTGGTCGTAATCTTTCAATGCAGCTCGAGCCAGCGTCGTTCTCAGTATGTTGAGTTCTTTTTAGTGAAGAAATATTTGAGGCTTTTATGGTGCGAATATATCTCCACTTTCTCCCCATATAGATAGTGCCTCCGGATCTTTAGCGAAAGCAGCATTTGCTTGACTCTAGATCATGAGTAGGATAATTCCTCTCATATTCTTTAAGTTGTCGAGGCATAGGCTATGACTTTCCCACGTTGCATGAGAACACACCCTAACCCTTTGCACGAAGCATCATTTGTAGATAACAAATCCATCCGAACGGATGGTATTGTCCAAAAAGCAGTGCGAAATGAGTCTCCTCTTGAGATCTTGGAAACTCTTCTCGCATTCCTCGCTCCATACAATTTTGTATCTTTCTGAGTCAATTTGAGTTAGCGGAGTAGCGATTCGAGAAAATCCTTCCATGAATCTTCGATAATAACCGGCTAAGCCAAAAAGCTACGTACTTGATCACCGTCTTTGGTTGTTCCCAACTTTGTATTGCTTGATCTTGGCCGGGTCAGCAGACACTCCATGTTTTGACACCGTGTGCCCGAGGAATGCTACTTCCTCAAGCGAACTCGCATTTCTTGATTTGGCATATAGCTTGTTATCACGAAGCCTTTGCGATACCGACTTCAAATGGCGCTCATGATCTTCACGACTTTTGGAATAGATGAGGATGTCATCGATAAAAACAACAATGAATGATCAAATATTCCTTGAATACTCGGTTCATCATATCCATGAAAGTAGCGGAGCATTAGTCGATCAAAAGACATGACTAAGAATTCATAATGCCGTCTGGAGTTACGAAAGCGGTCTTTGGAATATCCTCGGTTTTAACCTTGGTGATGATATCGAGCGAAGATCGATTTTTGAAAAGAATTGTGCTCCTTGCTGTATTTGGTGAAACAGGTCATCAATACGAGGTAGCGGATACCTATTCTTGATAGTGACATGGTTTAATTCGATAGTCGATCAAAAATCGCATACTCCGTCTTTCTTCTTTCTGAATAAAAGCAGGAGCACCCCGAGGAGATGTCTTGGGGCCGAATGAAGCCGATGTCCAACAACTCTGTAGTTGGACCTTTAACTCTGAAGTTCAATAGGAGCCATTCGATATGGGGTTTTAGAAATGGGCTTTGTGCGGGTTCAAGGTCGATAAAGAATTCAACTTCACGTTTAGGGGTAGGCGGGAAGTTCTTGAAATCGTCGGGAAAGTCGATAATGCGGGAATATTATTCAAAGTCGGCGTGTCTTTATTCAAATCCATAACATGGGCTAAGAAAGCTTGACATCCGTTTTTCAATAAGCGAATAGCTTTATGACTTGATATAGCGGTGATTGATTTTAATGGTTTAGTTGCTTGAATTCGAACAACGGGTTGATTAGGAATATGAAAACTAATGACCTTACGAAAACAATCAATTTTGGCATGATGAGTAGTTAACAATCAATCCTAAAATCACATCAAAAGCAAGTATCTTTAAAGAGATAAGGTCGACGGGTAATGTGATGGTGCCAACTTGGATCAAACAAGATTTATAAGCGAGTGGATGTGATGAAAGTTTCTCTAACGGAGTTTCCACGAGATAGGTCGAAAGTCTAATTTCTCGGGGTCAAGTTTAAGCGTTGAGCACAAGCGGGAGAGATAAATGAATGGGTATATGCCGGTATCAAGTAATGTATAAACTTCGCATGAATTTATGATTAGCTTACCGTGATCACCTCGTTTGGGTTTCTCGCATATTGACCGATCACGACAAAGCGCTCTTCGAGGCAGATTGACTTTGACTTTTACTGGGATGACCTTTTGAGTCACCATCCCCATTGGACTTGGTTTTATTCTGGTCTGATCTCGGCGATATGTCCTTCCTTTCCACTGATTATAACATACCTTAAAGCTGTTGTGGGCGGTTTTGGTTGATATGTCCTTCTTTTCACACTTATAGCATATGATGGGTGGTCGTTCTCCTCCTTGGAACCGATTCTTTCTTTGGTCTTGGCGTCTTCACATTATCATTGTTGAATCTCCTCTTTTTAAAATCTCCCCCAAGTCGCTTCTTCTATTTTCATGGCCACGATTACCACAGAGTGGTTCTAGCTTTTAATACGAATGTTTTCCTCCCATTTGGTTTTCATTACTCAGATATTTTTTTGCGCTTGGGTATGACCACAGTTGCGGTCCCTTGGTTGAGCGTACTTTCATTATCTCGCTCTAATAATTGAGCCACATTGACAACATCGAATATAAAACAAATTTATGAGAGATAAGATATTCTTAGAATCTCGGGTTTAAACCTCTCGAAACATCCTCGTCATTCGTTCCTCATTTCTACCAAATGAGGTGCAAACTGGATAACTCTGCGAACTTCGCCTCGTATTGGGACACCCAGTAATGTTGTTTTGTTCTAGTCTAATAAACTCTACCTCCTTCGTATGGCGAATACTTTTAGGAAAGTATTTTTCGTTGAAAAAGTTTTTGAAAGCGTTTCCCAAGACATTTAAGTCGGCGGCGTTGGGTCGTTTCACGAGACTCCCACCGATGTCTGCCTCACCACGGAACATAAAGGTGGCGAATGGAACCTTCATTCCTCCGTGCATCCCAAGACATCGAATATCTTGGTAATTTGCTTGACCCACGTTTCCGCCGTGATCGGATCGGCTTTTCCTTAAATTACGGTGGTCCTGACTCTTTGAAGCGCTTGGGCGTGACAAAAGCAGCGTTCTTATCATTTCCACCGTATTACGTACACGAGTCTCCCTAAATGCGGTTTTGCATGAGCGCAAAAAGCTCCTAAACATCCGTCGTTCATAAATGCGCTTTCGGTGGTGTTGTTTACGGGAGGAATATTGCCTTACATTGCACGTTCCACAGGTGGTGATTAAAGGTGTTTCCACGGTCTCATTAACTCACCAGTTAATATTCTAAATTTGCCATTCTTAAATCTTGCCATAAAACAAGGGTTAATTAAACAAATTAACATATCACATATTAACCATATACTTATTTGACCGACAAATAAGCTTAGGTATGACACTTTAGCGAAGGATTACTCGTCTCTCCCCTCTAGTACTATTCCCGATCTCGCTAGAGACCATATCCTAAGCTACGATACCACCAGTATGGCGCCCCCAAAATAGGTATCTGACACCCATTACGAGTCGTCAAAATACATAGTATGATGAAACAACTACAACTTTAATGTCTGACATAAAAGCGTGAGTTTAAATACAAATATTGTCATCTAGACAATATCCACACTCAAATAAGTCCTCATTACAATTATTAATACATTATTTTACAAAATGGTGAGGACTACTAGAACCACTTCTAGAACCATCATTCCACACCCAGACTAGTACTCGCTACATTCTCGCCTCACGAGAAGAAAAATGGAACAACAAGGAAAAGGGTGAGCTCAACTAGCCCGATAAAGAACATTATGACTAAGATAATATAGAACAAATTATCGTTAGTCTTGACGAGGAAAAATCTAATAGAATCTGATAGGCAACAAGTTTTAAATCAATCATGTGAAATAATAATTCATTAGAAGAGTTAAGTAGAGAATGCAAACTACTATCTTACATATATGAATTTAAAAGTTCATCGTCGATATTTTATCACTGTAACATCAATCGATATATATTACGGAATTAAATATTCATCTTTGCACTCTAGGCCAAAAGATATTCACCGATTGGTCATCGTGTTCATCTAAACATTTTGTTCATCTTTTTTACTACGGGCGAAAAGATATTCATCGAAATCATTAATCTTTTACTACTTCTGGGCCAAAGATATTCAATTATATCATCATTTAGGATGGAGGATGATGAAAAATATTTAAAAAAAAGCGAATCCGGTGAAACAAAAGAATAAATATTAAGGATTCAGTATTTAACTATTTCATGTCCAAAAATACCTCATAAATAATCATAGTGGAGTAAAATTCAAGAATGATCAAAACATGGATACAATCAAAGCTAGTATCCATAATAGATATTTTGGATGAAAAACGAAAATTTAATTTTTACGTGAATAATGAATAGTATTACGTGAATAGTTGTATCGTGAATAATCTATAAGTATCGTGAATAGTAACTCAGACACCAAAAGATAGAAATTTCACAAAAAAATCATCATGCTTCATCATGAATAGTAACTCGTGAATAGTAACTTTCGTGAATAGTAACTCGTGAATAGTAACTCATGAATATAAGTAACTCATGAATAGTAACCCAGAGCATGAAAAAGTTCTAAATTTGATAAAAGTTTCAACCGATATTTGGCATAATGATATTGAAGAAATAATATCATTTGAGAAGAAAATAACATCCTTACCTTAGAAAGAATAGTACTTACGGATTTGGAATCTTTGGATATAGTCTTTGAAAGAACTTGCATAGTATAGCAATACTCAAAGTACTAAAATACTCACAAAAAATCGCTCGATATATATAGAGAGAGAGAGAGAAATCTTTAGTTTACGGTGTGATTTTCAATTCTAACTAAGCACCTATTTATAGGAAAATGCTTAGAACACGAAAGCGAGAAAATTTAATATAATATTAATATATATATAAAAATTCCTACGCCCAACCTTAGAAAATATGAAATCAGCCCATTCAACAAACATGTGGAACACACCATAATGAAAAAAAATGTTTTTGTTATTTAAAATATTTTAAACTTCCAAAAATTAATTATTTGAATTTGAACTTGATAATTCATAATAAATAGCCCTTTTTATCAGAAAATTTGAATCTCGCATGATTTTTTATAGGAAATTCAATTCTCTACAACTTTGCGAGAAGAAAGTTTTCCAAATTCAAGCAAAAATTGGCAAGAAATCCCATAAGCAGGCGATTTTACATTTATAATCAAATTTCGATCAAGAAATGGGTCCATGAGACACACAAAACATGTTTTAAACAACTTTTGCAACAAAAATACTCTTCCTCCTCATATACTCATATATCCCACATTCATTGTAAAAATATCATCATTATTATATTATAATAATATAATAAAAATATTATTTTATCGAGAAAAGATAAAATATCGATTTTCAACAATTGTCACTTTAAAAATTTTCTCCATCTATATCCACATAAAATCAATATTTTTCTCATCATATAAATCAATAATTAATTATTCACAAATAATATTCTGAGAATCACGATCTTGTGACGGTAGTTTCGAGGAAAGAGGGGCTTTCGATAAAATTTCTCCTTCTTGGCGCTTGATTAGGTGACAAACCTCTCCTTAAGCGAACTTTCTAGACATTGCCAATAATGTTTTCTAATAATATTATTGAGGATAATATGAATTATTGCCGATAATGGAAAATCTTGTGTAGTGACAATTATTGAAACAACGATAATATAAAATATCAGCGCATGACAATTATTGAATCGATAAAATAAAATCTTTGAGCGATAATTCTTTGTAACAATTATTGAGTAGTGCCTTCTTACGTAAGAATCAATAATTGGTGCAATCTGTAGTGTCTCTCACTTGTCGTTTTCTTCAAAATAATAAAAGAGGAAAATAAATTTCATTTATTAATAATTTGGGGTCTTATGGCTATGAATGATGGGCTCTTTAAGATGAATGTAATGATATTTATTGTACCAAAGTCTATGATATTAATAAAATAAATTCTTTCGCTTACTTGTTGGAATCTTCAAATATTTGGCATGCTAGATTAGGATATTAATTATGATACATTGCGTAGATTAATTAATTTAGAATTCTTGCCTAAATTTGATATTAATAAAAAACATAAATGTGAAATTTGTGTGGAATCAAAAATAACAAGATTACCCTTTCATTCCGTTGAAAGGAAAACTGAACCTCTAGATTTAATTCACACTGATATATGTGACTTAAAGTTTGTGCAAACAAGAGGTGGGAAAAAATATTTCATAACCTTTATTGATAATTGCACAAGATATTGTTATGTATATTTGCTAAGAAGCAAAGATGAGGCAATAGAAATGTTTCACCTTTATAAAAATGAAGTTGAAAATCAACTTAGCAAAAAGATTAAAGCAATAAGAAGCGATAGAGGTGGTGAATATGAATCACCATTTGAAGAGATTTGCTCTACTCATGGTATTATTCACCAAACCATCGCTCCTTATTCACCTCAATCTAACAGTATTCTTTGAGCGAACGCAAGAACCTAACATTTAAAGAAATGTTGAATGCTATGTTAAAATGATTGGAGCACCCTAGAATTTGTGGGGAAGCTTTTCGCAAATTATATTCTTAACAAAGTGCCTCATAAGAAAACTCACAAAACACCTTATGAATTATGGAAAGGTCATAGACCTTGCTATAAATACTTAAGAGTGTGGGGGTGTCTAGCAAAAGTGATGGTTCCTAAACCTAAAAAAGTTAAGATAGGACCAAAAACAATTGACTGTGTTTTCATTGGTTATGCAAATAACAGCAGTGCTTATTGATTTCTTGTTCATAAATCTGAAATTAATGATATTCATGTGAATACATTTATTGAATCAAGAGATGCATCATTCTTTGAGAATATTTTTCCATATAATAAAGATTCATATTCAATCAAAAGACCTTTGGATGCTACTAGTAATAATCCTGAAAATATAGACAAAGAGTCTGTATTGGATGAACCTAGACGTAGCAAAACGGCAAGAACTTCAACGTCTTTTGGCCTGGATTTTCTAACATTTTTGTTAGAAAATGATCCTCAAACGTTCAACGAGGCAATATCCACTCTAGATGCTTCTCATTGGAAAGAAGCAATAAATAGTGAAATTGAATCCATCATGCAAAATCATACATGGAAATTGGTGGACCTTCCACCAGGTTCCAAACCCTTAGGGTATAAATGGATCTTCAAAAAGAAGATGAAAGCTGATGGATCAATTGATAAATACAAAGCAAGGCTTGTTGTTAAAGGATATAGACAAAAAGAAGGATTGGATTATTTTGACACTTATTCACCTGTTACAAGAATTACATCTATTAGGATGCTAATAGCAATAGCATCCTTAAATAGACTTGAAATACATCAAATGGATGTAAAGACTGCATTCTTAAATGGTGAATTAGATGAAGAAATATATATGAAACAACCTGAAGGTTTCATAGCTCCTGGACAAGAGAGGAAAGTATGCAAACGTGTTAAATCCTTGTATGGATTAAAACAAGCACCAAAACAGTGGCATGAGAAATTTGATAATGTTATGTTATCAAATGGTTTTAAAATCAATGAGTGTGACAAATGTGTTTATGTCAAAAGCACTCAAAAAGAATATGTCATTGTTTGTCTTTATGTGGATGATATATTAATCATGGGTAGCAACAACGAAGTTATCAACTCTACCAAACGGATGTTGGCAAATAGATTTGATATGAAAGATTTGGGGGTTGCTGATATAATATTAGGAATCAAGATTTCCAGAACATCTGATGGAATTATATTATCTCAATCTCATTATATTGAGAAAATACTTGAAAAATTTAATAAGTATAATATAATTCTAAATAAGACCCCAGTTGATATAAATCTTCATTTAGCCAAAAATGGAGGTAATAGCATATCTCAACTAGAATATTCTCGTATAATAGGCAGTTTAATATATGTCATGAAACTGTCTAGGCCCGGATATAGCTTATTCAGTAAGTATGCTAAGTAGGTATACGAGTAATCCAGGTAAAGATCACTAGAAAGCTATTTTGAGAGTTTTGGGATATTTAAAACATACTCAAAACTATGGATTGCACTATACAAGATATCCAGCAGTATTGGAAGGATATATTGATGCTAATTGGATATTTGATACTAAAGATTCAAAATCCACAAGTGGATATGTATTTACACTTGGTAGTGCAGCGGTATCTTGGAAATCCTCAAAACAAACATGCATTGCAAGGTCAACAATGGAATCAGAATTCATTGCGTTAGACAAACCTGGAGAAGAAGCAGAGTGGCTTCGTAATTTCTTAGAGGATATTCCAAATTGGTAAAACCTGTGCCAGCTATATGTATACACTGTGATAGCCAATCAGCAATTGAAAGAGCACAGAATCATTTATATAACGATAAGTCACGCCATATACTACGAAGACATAATACCGTTAGACAATTGCTCTCAAATGGAATTATCTCAATTGAATATGTAAAGTCAAAAGATAATATTGCGGATCCGCTTACGAAAGGTTTAACTAGAGAGCAAGTGGAAATTTCATTGAAGGGAATGGGTTTAAAGCCTATTGTTAAAGAGTCGTCATAGTGGAAACCCAACCTATTTGACTGGAGATCCCAAGATATAGGTTCAATGGGCAAACCTAACTATGTAGAACTTAGAAAAGCACTGAGGAGATATTTACTCCTAACCATTCCTAATATAAGACAGTGCACATCTACCGCGAGAATCAGGATAAGTTACACTTTTAATGATTTTTATATCTTGAAAAAATGTTCAAGTGGGGTATTGCAGGATACTCTTGATAGAAGTCACCTACGTGAGTAAGAAGGGGGCCACTTCTGTGAGAATTTTGAAGGCTGAATTCTCTAATATACTCATGAAACCAAGAGGTGTTTCAAGGCCAAAATGAACACAAATGTGAGAACCAACTATGTTTTGAAGAAATATTTTGTGAATTCTATTGTCTTGGTTTACACAAAAAGCTGATAGTTCAAAGACATCAAGTCTACTGATTAGCCAAGTAAATTCGATAGATTTCGCTAGGGTAATTTCAAAGCCACTAGGCTACTTAACCTGATGAAATATATTTTTTCATGTACTGAACTAGAGTCTGCATATTCATAACATTTTTATTTTATTTTCCATGTGTAAAGCCAATTTTACATTCATTTGGGGGATTGTTGGAAATGAGATTGAAAACATTAAATATTAGAGCATTTATTAGAGCATTTTTGAGGCTCAATTAAATGAGGGACCCACATTCCAAAAATATTGGGTCTTTGCACCAATGTGTTCTCCTTCATGAGTATAACTTGGTATATTTATGTGTTCAAATTCATTAAGAATTGAATGAGAAAATTGACTTCAAAGTCACCTATTTGAAGTTGTAAATTGCAAAAGTCCCACATAGGACATTAGAGGGAAAATTGAAGAACATATATATGGTATATTTGCTCAATAGGAAGGGCCCCAAGGGGCACCCCACTTTTGTGGAAGGGAGAAGACCTAGCCAAGGCATGGTTGAAATCATTATGTGCCTTGTGCCATCCGTCCGTCCGGTGGGTGGCCGGAGCCGAGCTCGGTCGAGAATTAAATTAAGTGGGTCGTGGGTGATCCGTGGGTTGTGGGCGTGTCATGATATATATTTTTGGACAAAATTTATTTAATGTTTTATCTGATTTTGATAAAATAATTATCATGATACTACGTAGTTTTGCCTATAGTCATGATACTACGTAGTTTTGAAGCCTAAAGCCAGCGGAAATAAATCAACGGTAATAAACCGCGAAACAGAAAGATAATATTCCAACGGTAATAAACCGCGGAATTATTCCTATAAATAGTCGATGTGGGAGCTCCTAAAAAAGATCATTTTCCTTCTCTGTTCTGAAAATTTTCGTTCTTCTACAGTATATTATTTTTCCCGTTCTGGCATTTTGTTCCTTCCCGTTTTCTGCAATTCCCGTATCCGTTCTGCCTCTTTCCGTTGCAGTAGGTTTTCCGTTCTGTCCAATTCATTCCCATTGCAGTGTTCCCTTTCTCTGAAAAAACCCACTATGCATTGAGTTTTTTCACAGTTTTATACTTGCATGCATCATCATAATTTATACAGTTCAGTACATAACATAATGTTGTGTTCATAGAGTTCTTAATTTTGAAGTGCTTCTAGTTAAGAACTGGAAATCCGTTTTATCTTGGAAGCAATTATTCATTTAATCCTTTAGCACCAGTGAGGGAATAAATTTGCTTTAAGGAGACTTTGTGAATTCAAAGGACTCGAATTTATTTGCATTTTATAATTCTATTTTAGTATATCTATATATATATATAATAAATAATACTATATATTACGGAATACATTTTTCCCTCAAAAATTTAATGGGTCTTTGTCGACGGCTTTGTTGTAGGTATGGCCGTCGGTATTGATGTTATGCCGTCGCCAATGAATCCCGTCGGTAATGATAATGATGCTGACGGCTGGCGATGGGAGCCAGGGGCGACGACCTGTGGGGCGACGGGTTTGCCGACAACATCTGCCATCGCCAATGACCTCAATGCCGACGACACTATGGTAATAAGCGACGACAGTGCCCGTCGACAATGCGATTTTCTTGTAGTGGACACGCTAGTGAGGAGCCATGATAGACAATGAGACGACATGCGGGGAGCATTTTATTAAATCTCCTCACTGGACAATGTAAATACTGAGTAACTTCGTAATGTACATCTACAATATCATTCACTGCATTTCAGCTAGTCTAACAAATAATTCTTAATGTTATGTAGTAACTGCTCATAGTCATTTGGCCTTTATTATTCCATGTAGACATGCATAACCTTTGAAACAACCCGGGTCAAATCCCGAGTCCGGAACAAATCTTGGGTCAAATCCCAAGTCTGAATCGAATCAAATCCATCACAATAAGGCCTCAAACTACTGGCCCAATAGTATCTTCTTGGGTCATCTTAGCCCACCACAGGCTCCCAAAAGGTCATGACTTGAAAGTACTATTAGTAGTAACTTATTTCCTTATATGCAGATAAATTTTTTCCCTATCTGTCGATGTGGGACTGGGGTGTTACAAACTCCCCCACTTAAATTTCTGACGTCCCCGTCGAATCCGATCATACACACCCAAAGATCTTGCCTCTCTAGCCATTGTGGGATAATAAAGTGACAACCGTGTCCCCACCTCAGGACCTCCATCTCTCCATCAGGATAATACCACCACCTTCGTGTCCCCACACCGGCAACTCGATCGGATGACCCGACCAGAGCTTTCGAGAGTCGGCTTTGATACCATATGAAACAACCCAGGTCAAATCCCGAGTCCAGAATAAATCTTGGGTCAAATTCCAAGTCCGAATCGAATTAAATCCATCACAATAAGGCCTCAAACTACTGGCCCAATAGTATCTTCTTGGGTCATCTTAGCCCACCACCCCAAAAGGTCATGACTTGAAAGTACTATTGGTAGTAGCTTATTTCCTTATATGCAGACAAATTTTTTCCCTATCTGTCGATGTGGGACTGGGGTGTTACAACCTTAGACATATATCCACTAAAGCAAGCATGGAGCTGACCCCATCAACACCAAGGTAACCAAACCTTCATACTAAGGTAACCAATCCACACCTGCAATTTTTTTATAGTGCAATTGGTATCCAAACATTCATACCAAGGTAACCAATTCGATCAGTGTTATTAGGTTACCAATTTATTTTGAATGTGATGTAGTTGGTAGTCAAACCTTCATGCAGTGGGTAGCCAAACCTTCATACCAAGGTAATCAATTCAGCTTTATTAAGTTACCAATTTATTTTGAATGTGATGCAGTTGGTAGCCAAACCTTCATGCAGTTGGTTGTCAAACTTTCAGACCAAGGTAACCAATTCATACTGCATGTGTGGAGGTAGATTGGTTACCTGTATAAAGGTTTGGTTACCTTGGTATAAAAGTTTGGTTACCTTGGTACGAAAGTTTGGTTATCAACATTACATTACACATCACTCTCTTATATCTCTCTTTTCTATGCAGTGTTCTTATTTTCCTTTGGACAAGAAATGAAATTTTTGGACATGAAGAAATTGTGAAAAATCAAATATACAGCTCTGATCCTTTCTCCATCCCATCGACCATTTTGTGGTTGACTCTCGCTCTTTCTTCAGTTTTATTAAGTTACCAATTTAGTTTGAATGTGATGCAGTTGGTAGCCAACCATTCATACAAAAGTAACCATTTTAGTTTTTGTGGGTAACCAAATAGTCATAAAATGTAAGACCCCAGCTTTTATAAATAAAGATGAATTTTTCTATAAATATTATTTTTGAATATTATGGAATAAATTTGATATAATGTTATAGTTGTGGGTAATATTTATAAATTTTGCAAAAGTATGCAAGTTGTTATAAAATATTAGTTTGAATTGGGAATATTCTTTTTGTTAGGGAATATTAAATACAACTACTCAATCATTGGTGGACCCCATAATGTAATTATCATCGGATTGAGAAAAGCGACAAAAATATTTTATAAAAATAACGGCGGAGGTGTTACCGTTAAAACTGTTGAACTACCCGGTGGTAAAAGTACGATGTCGCATGGTTGAGTAGTAGACACGGTATTGATTATTGATGCTTACGTGAGAAGTCACTCATTTATGCTTTCAATTATTACTCTGATAATTCACGCATCATATCTATTATATTATTGATTCAATTATTGTCACAAGATTATCAATACATAATATGTTTATAGTATTAAATCAATAATTGAGGCGACAAGTTATAAATGATTAATAATTGTTGAAAGATTAAATATGTGTTGATGAAAAATAAAATGATTTGTGGTAAGTTTGATTATTTTATGGGGGCTCATATGTCATCATCTAAGAGTCTCTTCGTCGATAGTATTTACCTTCGTCAATAAGTAATTACCTTCGTCGATAGTAATTACCCTTGTGAATAGTATTTACCTTCGTCAATAGTATTTACCTTCGTTAATAGTAATTACCTTTACAGACGTCGAACCACTTGTCGTTTCACATTCTGAAAGCGTCAAACCACTTGTCGTTTCACATTACAGACGTCCAAACCACTTTTCTTTTCACATCATTAGTCGTCAAGCCACTTGCCTTTTTCACACTGGTCTTAAGCTAGAAATCTTCTATAAATAGAGGCCTAGGGCTTCATTATTTTCACGAATTCATTCAAGCTTATAGAGAGAAAGTATAGAGAGAATAAGAAAGAAAGAAGAAGAGTATTTTGTTATTCTTACTGCTGCTGCGATATTCAATCTCTACCAAAAGTAAGGGGTGTTATTCTTTCTTATTCAGAAGAGAACTGTTGTTATTCCATTGCTTATTATTACATTGGAATAACTTTTATATCGTGGTTTACCCTATACTTGGTGACATTCTTCTATTATTACATTGGAACATCCATGCATGTTTTTTACGGGACTGGTTCCGCTCTTTATTATTATTCTGTTGGAACATCACATGCGCATGTGTTTTACAGGACACGGTTAAAATCTTTTTATTATTCTGTTGGAACATCACATGCATGTGTTTTACGGACTGGTTAAATCTTTATTATTATTCTCGTTGGAACATCACATGCGTGTGTTTTACTGGGACTGGTTCCATTCTTTATTATTATTGTTGGAACATCACATGCATGCGTTTCTGGTGGGACTGGTTCCGATTATTTATTATTACATTGGAATAACTTTGCATGCGGTTTATCGCATGCATGGTGATTTCTTTTGTTATTCTATTCTTTATTATACCCGGTTGGTTAAAACTTTGACTTTATACTCCATGAAATTCTTGGAATATCCTTGATATTTGCGTTTCATCCGATATCTTTTCATGGAAATATTCTTCGATCATTCTTGAATTTTACTCTACAAAACAAAGATCATGTTGATAATTTGGGCGTTAACAATTCACGGATAAAATAATTCTTGAACTTGTTTTATTGAATTCTTATATCATTGTCATCATCCTCATGTTTATATTATGTTGAAAGTCATACGTGGCTCTGTAGTGCGTAGATGGACTTGGTATGATTATGATGAGAGACTATTCGGTTGTAATCATAACCGTAATGTTACAAATGATGTGATAAAATCCTCGATGATAGTAGTGCATTGGTGGGACGAGTTGTTGGCATGATCATGACCATTAATGAATACACAAATATTCTTGGCGTAGTGCGTATGAATAATTGTGGTCGTGATCTTAAAGAATATCCTTGGCCGTAGTAGTGCGGGGTGATTCAATGATGTGGAATATTTATTAAAGTCGAGTCTCGGCTATTATAACCGTGATGAAAAACCTTTTAAAACCTAAAAGATAGTAGACTTTATTTTCTACTTGACTCTTTTAATGGATTGCTTATTCACCGCAGATTAAAGCTGGTTGTCTATTGTATTTTATCGGTTTAACATTGTTGAAGACTATTGATAATTTATTCGCATTATCTTAGTCATAATATTTCTTCTTGGGCTAGTTGAGCTCACCCTTTCTTTCACCGTTTCTTCTTGAAATGAGAATATATTGGGGACGAGTCTGGGAAGCAGTGATGGTCCGAAGATAGCATTAGTAGTCCTCACTATTCAATGAAATAGTGTGATAATAATTGTAATGAGGACTTTTTTGAGTTTGTATAATATCTAGTGAGCGATATTTGTATTTAAACTCACGGTTTATGTCGTATTGTATACCGACATTTATGTTAATAAGTTGTATTTAAATTTTGTACCATGTAAGTGGCGACCCAAGATGGGTGATGTATACCTAATTTTGGGGGCGTCATAACAATATCGAGCTTAGGATATGATCCCTAGCTAAGATGTGAGAATAGTACTAGGAGGAGAGACGGGAATACCTTCGCTTAGTATGACCTACCTAAGTTTATGTCTTTATTTTATTGGTTGGTAAGAAGATAGGGATAAATTGTTACATGTCAATTAACCTTTTGTTTTGTGGCGATGTCTGAAAATGACATCCGAGAATGTTGAGAATAAGAATGGAGCGCGAGACGATCGTTGATTCACCACATATCCATAATCGGGATAATGTGCATCGAAGGCGACAATCCTCATGCAAACAACAACACCGACCAAATGATGAATGATCAAATGTTCGGAGGCTTTATGCAATTTATGCAACAAAGAATGAGAGCGACTCATCCCAAAACGTAGGTGGAAACACGGAAAACTCTCGGCGGTCACCGCTAAACAATTCAAGGAGCTGGGACCACCGGAGTTTAAGGGAAAGCCAAAACCACTTCTGGCGGAAGCATGGATAAAGTAGATTACCAAGATATTTGATGTCTTGGGATGCTCAGAGGAGCAAAGGTTCCCTTCTTACGCCTTTTATGTTGGCGAGGAAAGGGATTCTTGGTGGGAATCGGTAAAAACGTACTCAACTTTGTTGTCTTGAAGATATCTTGGGAGAAGTTCCAGAGGCTGTTCAACGACAAATACTTCAAAGTATTCGCCCGAATGAAGGAGGTGGAGTTTATCAAGTTGGAACAAAACAATATGACCGTGTCGCAATACGAGGCAAAATTTTCTTGAGTTATCACGGTTTGCGTCCCCTTGGTGGATAATGAAGAGAGAATGGCGCGAATGTTTTTAAGAGGTTTGAAGCGGAGATACGTCAACATCTTATTTCTCATAAATTGTGTTTGTATTCAGATGTTGTAAATAGGGCTCGATTAGTGGAGCGTGATAATGAGTCAATGCAACTAAAAAGAAGCGGTAAGCAAAATTATAATACCAAATGAGAGTAGTCATCGAGCGGTGACAACAAGCGTGGAGGGAATCAACAGGCGGATATGGTAACCACTTCGGTGGTAATCGAAATCAAAACAATAAGAATGGACATTTCAAGAAATGGAGATTCAACAATGATGGAAAGACGTCGACCAAAGACCCATTGTTAAGGAAAGAGAAAGACCACCTATCATATGCTTCAAATGCGGAGGAGAGGACACATCGATCAAAGCTGCGTACAATAGTCCAAAGCATGTTATAATTGTGGAAGAGAAGGTCACTTAGCTCGATTTTGTCGTTTACCGAAGACAAATTCAGCTAGGATGGAGGACTTTTTTTGAGTTTGTATAATATCTAGTAGACGATATTTGTATTTAAACTCACAGTTTATGTCGTATTATACACGACAGTTATGTTAATAAGTTGTATTTAAATTTTGTACCATGTAAGTGGCGACCCAAGATGGGTGATGTATACCTAATTTTGGGGGCGTCACATAAAAAATTTCAAAACAGTAAGAGTTACATCTATTTATTTTTAATTATTTTGTAGGGCGAATCTTATTCTTCTTCTCATTGGCGTTTTGGATAGCGGAGGAGAGGGCAACCCGTGAAGAAGGAGATTCCCAGCAAAGTAGCGGCGGAGTAACGGAGGAGAGGGCTACTGTGAGGGAGATGAAGATTTGAATTTGAATTTGAATTATTATTTTGAATTTGAATTTGTTTTTGTTGTTAGATCCCAGATATTTGAATTTGAATTATTAATTATGACATCTGTGACGCCCCCAAAATAGGTATACATCACCTATTCTGAGTCGTCAAATACATGGTATAGAATACAAATACAACTTAATTATACAACTGTCGTGTAAAGTACGACAAAACATAAGCTGTGAGTTTTAATACAAATATTGTCGTTTAGACAATATACAAACTCAAATTTAATATTATTACATTTATTTTCCACTATTTCTTTGAATAGTGAGGACTACTAATGCTATTATCATCGTCCGTCACTCCGGTTTCCTCCGACTAGTCCTCGCTACGTTCTCATTTCTCGAAGAGAACAATAAAAGTAAAAGGGTGAGCTCAACTAGCCCAAGAAGAAATATTATGACTAAGATAATGCGAATATATTATCGTTAGCCTCAACACGATGTTAAAGCGATACAATATAACAACCATCAAGTTTAAATGCAATGAACAAGCAATCCATTAAAAGAGTCAAGTAGAGAATAAAATCTACTATCTTTTATGATTTAGAAGGTTTTCATCACTTTTATCATTTGGGACTCGACAATAAATAATCCACATCATCGAATCACCCACACTACTACTACCGATGATATTCTTTAGTATCACGACCACAATTATCCATGCACTACGGAACAAGAATATTTGTGTATTCAATAATGGTCATGATCATGCCAACAACTGTCCGTCAATGCACTACGGGCCAATGAGGACTTTTTCCACATCATTTGTAACATTACGGTCATGATTACACAGAATAATCACTGGTCATAATCATACCAAGTCCATCTATGTACAATAGGCCACATATGACTTTCAACAAAATATAAACATGAGGATGATGACAATGATATAAGAATTCAATAAAACAAGTTCAAGAATTAATTTATCCAGGAACCAATAACGTCCAAATTGTCAACATGATACTGCTTTGTAGAGTAAAATTCAAGAATGCCCAGAAGAATATTTCCATGAAGAGATACTGGATGAAGCGCAAATATCAAGGATATTCCACTAATTTCATGGAGTATAGAAGTCAAAACTTTAATCAACTGAGTATAATAAGGAATGGAATAACAAAAGAAATCACCGGTACGCGATAGGCCTTTTGCAAAGTTATTCCAACATAATAATAATTAATCGGAACCAGTCCCCAGAAAAGCGCATGCAGACGAGGATATTCCAACAGAATAATAAAGATGGAATCAGGTCCGGCGTAAAACGCACAGGCTGGATATTCCAATAGAATAATAAAGACGGAATCAGGTCCGACGTAAAACGCACAGACATGATATTCCAATAGAATAATAAAGATGGAATCAGGTCTGGCGTAAAACGCATAGACAAGATATTTCAACAAAATAATAACGAATGGAATAACAGAAGAATTTCACCAAGTATAGGGTAGCCCGTGTATACAGGTTATTCCAACAGAGTAATAAAGAATGGAATAACAGAAGTTCTCTTCATGGATAAAAAGAAATAATACTCCTACCTTAGAAAATTTGGATCTTTGGAATAGTGAGGTAGCAGATTTATCTTCTTCTTTCTATAATTTTTCTATAATAATCGCTCTAAAGCTTTTGTGAATTGGTGAGAAATGAAGGAAGAATGAGCTTATTTATAGAAAAATATAGTTTCGATAATTTACGTTTTGGGGCTCAAAAATTACTGATGACAATACCTCCGACTTTTTCTTTATTTTATATTTAGTCATGGACGTATTATCAAACTTGCACAACCTCCCTAATAGTAAATAATGTGATTCAATAGTAAATTATGTGAATCAATAGTTCTAGACATGTGAAAATACGAATTACGTTATAGTACCTCCATCTATACCTCCATTTTTAACTTAGTCATGCAAGTATTATCAATCTTGCACCAACTCCCCTAATAGTAACAAGAATGTGAAACAATAGTATACACATGTGATCAAATAGTTATAATAATGTGAAATAATAGCAATCAATTGCTCATTTATCCCAGGTTAAATACTGGATTGGTCGATATAACCTCCGGACATCAATTATTATCGAAATAATTGTCAATTTTCACTAACACAAATAATTCCAACACAATGAAACCATTTTTATCAAAAATATAAAATTTAAAATTTCAAAGTTTGACTTTTTCTGAAAAAGTCAACTGTTGACTTTTCGACCAAATAGTGAATTCCAGAAAATTTTGTGTTTATAGACTATTTTTACTAATTTCATCCTTCCGGACTCAAATATCACATCTGCGTCTCCAAATTCAACTCCGAACACAACTTCAATTTTAATAACATTCATCATTAATATTATAACTCACAATATTTATCAACAGTGTCGTTCCCGAGAAAGGGGCTTTCAATAAAATTTTCTCCTATTGGTAGCTTGATTAGGTGACCTAACCTCTCCTTGTGAGAACTTCTAGACATTGTAAATATTGATTTAATTTAATAATATGAATAACTTTGTCGTCTCAATTATTGATTTAATAAAATAACATATTATGCGGATGATCTTGTGACAATAATCGAATCGATAATATGAGAGATATGATGCGACAATTCTTGTAGTAATAATTAAGTATAAACCGAGTGACTTCTCACATAAATATCAATAATCAATACCGTGTGCTACTTATGCGAACCACAGCGTATTCTTTGTACTTTTTACTAGGAGTAGTTCAACAGCTTAACGGTAAAACTTTCGTCGTTATTTTCATAAAGTATTTTTGTCGTTTTCTCAATCAAACAATAATTCCGTTGTTGGGGTCCACCAATGATTGTCTTGGTTATACGAATATTCCTGTTAAAGCGAATATTCCCAGAGCCAATCGAATATTATATAACAACTTACGTACTTTGCAAAATTTGTAAATATTACCCACAACTACAACATTATATCAAATCCACACCATAATATTCAAAAATATATTTCGAGAAAATTTAATCTTTATTCAAAAAGTTAGGGTCTTACAACCTCCCCTTCTTATGAAATTTCGTCCTCGAAATTAGGGTGCGTACCTGGTATGTCGAAGAGGTGAGGATACCTTGATTTCATTTCGGATTCTAACTCTCAAGTCATTTCCTCAACATCGTGGTTTCTCCACAAAACATTGACTTGAGGTATAACCTTGGAGCGTAGAATATGTTCCTTCTTATCTAAGATTTTAATAGGAACCTCTTCATACGTTAAATCTTCCTCTATCTCGTCTGGTTCTAATTCGATAAAATGGTTCGGGTCTTTCACATATTTACGTAACATAGATATGTGAAAAATGTTATGAACACGAGACATACTTGGCGGTAACGCAAGTCTATAGGCCACAGTTCCTACTCGATCGAGGATTAAAAATGGGCCAATGAATCGAGGGTTGAGCTATGGAGCCATGCCAATACTTTCTTGATAACTGTTGTTGTAGGAAAACTCCACCAATGGTAGGAACTTATCTCAACTTCCCTTGAAGTCAAGGACACAGAGTCTTAATAGATCTTCAAGAGTTTGAATGGTCTCTCCATTTCGCTCGTCTGATCCCGAGGATGATATGCCGAGCTAAATCATAAATCCGTGCCCATAGCTTTTTGTAAACTAACCCAGAATCTTGAAGTTAATCTTGGGTCTCGATCAGAAACTATGGATACTAGCATATCATGCAGTCTTACAATCTCATTTATGTACATACGAGCAAGACGTTCAAGTGTATAAGTTTCTCGTATAGGTAGGAAATGAGCAGACTTAGTCAATCTATCAACAATGACCCAAATTGCATCTATGCCTTGAGAAACCTTGGGAAGACCAGTAACAAAATCCATAGTAATGTGTTCCCACTGCCATTCTGGAATTTCAAGTGGTTGCAATAGACCTTTTGGTACTTGATGCTCCGCCTTGACTCATTGACAAGTTAAACACCTTGAGATAAACTCTGTTATCTCTCTCTTTATATTGCTCCACCAAAATGAATGTCGAAGATCACGATACATTTTATTACTCCCAGGATGGATTACAAACGGTGTGTTGTGCGCCTCCATCATGATTTTATACTTTAAATCAGGGTTGTTAGGAACACAAAGTCTAGAGTTGACTCGAAGTATTCCTTCCTCATCGATTCTTGCTTCCGGCATAGCACCTTCTTGCACTTTCTTCTTCATACGCATTAGCTCGTGTCTATAGCTTGGCGGCTTTAACTTTATCGATTAAAGTCGATTCTACTCGTATGTTTGCCATCATTATGTGGGTCCTGAGTCTTTATCTCTAACTCCATCCTTTGCAAGTCATACAAAATGGGCCGCTGCGTTGACAATATTGCACTTTTCGTGCCGCGTATGATCTCTACTTGGTGCGTCGGCTACCACGTTCGCTTTTCGGGATGGTATTGGATGGTATGATCATAATCTTTCAATAGTTCAAGCCAACGTCGTTGTCGCGTGTTGAGTTCCTTTTGGGTGAAGAAATATTTGAGGCTTTTATGATCCGTGTAGATCTCCACCTTCTCTCTCTATCTGGTAATGCCTCCAAATTTTAAGCAAAAAACGACAAATGAACGACTCTAGATCATGAGTAGGGTAATTCCTCGATATTCTTTGAGTGTTAAGTGAGGCATAGGCTATGACTTTCCCATGTCGCATGAGAACACATCTTAACCCTTTGCTGAAGCATCATTTGTAGATGACAAATCCTCCAAGGCCGGATGGAATTGTCGAATAGGTCTTTGAAATGAGTCTCTCTTGAGTTCTTGAAAACTCTTCTCACATTCCTCGCTCCAATAGAACTTTGTATCTTTTCGAGTCGGTTTGAGTTATTGGAGTAGCGATTCGAGAAAATCCTTCCACGAATCTCGATAATAACCAATTAATCAAGAAAGCTACGTCTTGATCCGATGATTTAGGTTGCTCCCAGCTTTGAATAGCTTCAATCTTTGCTGGGTCAACAGATATTCCATGACTTGATATCACGTGCCCAAGGAATGCAACTTCCTCAAGCCAGAACTCGCATTTCTTCAACTTGGCATATAGCTTGTTTTCACGAAGCTTTTAGAGTATCAGCCTCAAGTGTTGCTCATGATCTTCATGGCTTTTGGAATATATGAGGATGTCATCAATAAAGACGACCACAAAATGATCCAAATATTCCTTGAATACTCGGTTCATCATATCCATGAAGGCAGCAGGAGCATTAGTCAATCCAAAAGATATGACTAAGAATTCATAATGCCCGTCTCAGGAGTTACGAAGGCAATCTTTGGAATATCCTCGATTTTAACCTTCGGTGATGATATCCGAGCGAAGATCGATCTTTGAAAAAAAAATTGTGCTCCTTATGGCGATCAAACAGGTCATCAATACGTGGCAATGGGTACCTATTTTTGATGGTGACATGATTCAACTCCCGATAATCAATATAAAGTCGCATACTCCCATCTTTCTTCTTCACGAATAGAACAGGAGCACCCCAAGGAGACGTACTAGGACGAATAAAACCAATGTCTAACCATTCCTGCAATTGGGTCTTTAACTCTTAAAGTTCAATAGGAGCCATTCGATATGGGGCTTTAGAAATGGGTTTTGTACTGGGTTCAAGGTCGATACAAAATTCAACTTCACGCTCTGGGAGTAGGCCAGGAAGTTCTTCAGGGAATACGTCAGGAAATTTATTAACAATATAAATATCCTTCAAATCTTACGTATTTTTGTTTAAATCCGTGACATGAGCTAAGAAAGCTTGACATCCATTTTTCAATAAACGAATAGCTTTATGGCTTGAGATAGTAGTGATTGATTTTAATGGTTTGGTCGCTTGAATTCGCATAATAGGTTTATTAGGAATATGAAAGCTAACAACCTTACGAAAACAATCAATTTTAGCATGATGAGTAGTTAACCAATCAATCCCTAGAATCACGTCAAATGCAAGTATTTTTAAGGAGATAAGATCGAAGTAGCGATGCGATTCTGGATTTGAATCAAACAAGACTTATAAACAGTGGATGTAATGGAGTTTTAACAAGATAAGTCAAAGTCTAATTTCTCCGAGTCAAATTTAAACGTTGAGCGCAAGTAGGAGAAATAAAAGAATGGGTAGAACCAGTATCAAATAAGGTATAGACTTCACTAGAGTTTATGATAAGCTTACTCGTGATAACTTCGTTCGGGTTCCTTTCTTTCTGGGAGGTCACAACAAACGCTCTCCCTTGCACTACCGGCTTTGACTTTTCTGGGACGGCCTTTGGTGCCTCCATCCTAGCTGAACTTGTCTTTAATGAACGACAAAATCGAGCTAAATGACCTTCTCTTCCACAATTATAACATGCTTTGGATGGTATCACGCAGTTTGGACGGATGTGTCCCTCCCCTCCGCATTTGAAGCATATGATAGGTGGTCGTTCTCCTTCCTTAACAATGGTCTTTGGTCTTGGCGTCTTTTCATCATTGTTGAATCTCCTTTTCTTGAAATGTCCATTTTTATTGTCTTGGCTATGATTACCACCGAAGTGGTTACCATTTCTGGCATGTTGATTCCCTCCACGCTTGTTGTCACCGTTTCTATGACTGTTACCACTTGTATTTTCATTCTGCCCGCTGCTTTCTCTTGGTTGCGTTGACTCGTTATCACGCTCCAATAACTAAGCCCTATTTACAACATCTTAATACAAACACAGTTTATGAGAAATAAGATATTGACGTATCTCTGGTTTCAAACCTCTTAAAAACATTCGCGTCATTCGTTCCTCATTATCGACCAAATGGGATGCAAAGCGGGATAACTCCGCAAATTTAGCCTCGTATTGCGACACGGTCATATTGTTTTGCTCCAACTTTATAAACTCCACCTCTTTCATATGACGAATACTTTCGGGAAAGTACTTGTCGTTGAATAGCTCTTGGAACTTCTCCCAAGACATCTTGAGTGCGTCAGGCTGGGTATGTTTTATAGATTCCCACTAGTAATCTCGCCTCTTCACGCAACATAAAGGTGGCAAAAGGAACCTTTGCTCCTCGGAGAACCCCAAGACATCAAATATCTTGGTGATCTCGCTTTATCCATACTTGACCTTAAGTGGTTTTGGCTCTCCAATAAACTTCGGTGGTCCCAGCTCCTTGAAGCATTTAGCGGTAACCATCCGAGAGTTTCAAGTGTTTTCACCTACATTTTGGGCGAGAGCCGCTCTCAAATCGATGTTGCATGAATTCGCATAAAGCCTCTGAACATTCCATCGTTCATCATTTGGTCGGTGTTGTTGTTTGCATGAGAATTGTCGCCTTCACGATGCACATTATTACGATTGTTGATCCGTGGAGACTCAAGCGGTCTCTTGTGCTCCATTCTTTATTCTCAATATTCTCGGATGCTATTTTCAAATCCGCCACAAAACAAGGGTTAATTGACATGCAACATATTATCCATATACTCTGACCAACCAATTAAATACCAAATAAACTTAGGTAGGTCATACTAGCGAAGGAATTCCCTGTCTCTCCCCTCCTAGTTCTAGTCTCACATCTAACCCAGGGATCATATCCCTAAGCTTTGATACCAACTGGGACGCCCTCAAAATAGGTATACATCACTTATTCTGAGTCATCAAATACATGGTACAGAATACAAATATAACTTAATTATACAACTGTCGTGTAAAGTACGACAAAACATAAGCTGTGAATTTTAATACAAATATTGTCGTTTAGACAATATACAAACTCAAATTCAATATTATTACATTTATTTTCCACTATTTCACTGAATAGTGAGGACTACTAATGCTATCATCTGGTCCGTCACTCCGTTCCCCGACTAGTCCCTGCTACGTTCTCATTTTCTAAAGAGAATAATAAAAGTAAAAGGGTGAGCTCAACTAGCCCATTAGGAAATATTATGACTAAGATAATGCAGAATATATTATCGTTAGCCTTCAACAGTGTTAAACTGATACAATATAACAACCATCAAGTTTAACTACAGCGGAACAAGCAATCCATTAAAAGAGTCAGTAGAGAATAAAATCTACTATCTTTTATGATTTAGAAGGTTTTCATCACTTTTATCATTTGGGACTCGACAATAAATAATCCACATCATCGAATCACCCCCCGCACTACTGACCGAGGATATTTCTTTAGTATCACGACCACAATTATCCATACACTACAGGCCAAGAATATTTGTGTATTCAATAATGGTCATGATCATTCCAACAACTGTCCATCAATGCACTACGGGCTAATGAGGACTTTTTCCACATCATTTGTAACATTACGGTCATGATTACACAGAATAATCATTGGTCATAATCATACCAAGTCCATCTATGCACAATAGGCCACAAATGACTTTCAACAAAATATAAACATAAGGATGATGACAATGATATAAGAATTCAATAAAACAAGTTCATGAATTAATTTATCCAGGAACCAATAACGTCCAAATTGTCAACATGATACTGCTTTGTAGAGTAAAATTCAAGAATGCCCAGAAGAATATTTCCATGAAGAGATCTTTGGATGAAGCGCAAATATCGAGGATATTCCACTAATTTCATGGAGTATAGAAGTCAAAACTTTAATGTTGAGTATAATAAGGAATGGAATAACAAAAGAAATCACCGGGCATGCGATAGGCGCAGCACGCAGCGAGTTATTCCAACATAATAATAATTAACGGAACAGTCCGGCAGTAAACGCGCATGCATGGATATTCAATGAGAATAATAAAGATGGAATCGGTCCGGCCAAAGCGCAAAGACAGGATATTCAATAGAATAATAAAGAGCGGAATCAGTCCGGCGTAAAACGCATGCATACATGATATTCCAATAGAATAATAAAAAATGAAATCGAGTTCGGCGTGAAAGCGCTTGTGACGAGGATATTCAACGAGAATAATAACGAATGGAATAATGAAGAATTTCACCAAGTATAGGGTAGCCCAGCGTATCTGAGTTATTCAATGAGTAATAAAGAATGGAATAATGAAGTTCTCTTCATGGATAAAAATGAAATAATACTCCCTACCTTGAAAATTTGGATACTAGAATAGTGAGGTAGTGTGAGACTTTCTTCTTCTTTCTATAATTTCTCTCTATAATAATCGCTTCTAAAGCTTTTGTGAATTGGTGAGAAATGAAGGAAGAATGAGCTTCTATTTATAGAAAAATATAGTTTCGATAATTGCACGTTTTGGGGCTCGAAAAATTACAGTACAATACCTCCAACTTTTTCTTTATTTTATATTTAGTCATGGAAGTATTATCAAACTTACACCACCTCCCCTAATAGTAAATAATGTGGTTCAATAGTAAATTATGTGAATCAATAGTTCTAGACATGTGAAAATACGAATTACAGTATAGTACCTCCATCTATACCTCCATTTTTAACTTAGTCATGCAAATATTATCAATCTTGCACCAACTCCCCTAATAGTAACAAGAATGTGAAACAATAGTATACACATGTGAACAAATAGTTATAATAATGTGAAATAATAGCAATCAATTGCTCATTTATCCAATTAAATACCCGATTGGTCAATATAACCTCCAGACATCAATTATTATCGAAATAATTGTCGATTTTCACTAACACAAATAATTCCAACACAATGAAACCATTTTTATCAAAAATATATATTTTGAAATTTTAAAGTTTGACTTTTCCCGAAAAAGTCAACTGTTGACTTTTTGACCAAATAGTGAATTCTGGAAAATTTTGTGTTGATAGACTATTTTTACTAATTTCATCGTTCTGGACTCAAATATCACGTCCGCGTCTCCAAATTCAACTCCGAACACAACTTCAATTTTAATAACATTCATCATTAATATTATAACTCACAATATTTATCAACTTGGTCGTTCCCAGGAAAGAGGGGGCTTTCCAATAAGGATTTCTCCCCATTGGCGCGTAATTAGGTGACCAAACCTCTCCTTGACAGAACTTCTAGATATTATAAATATTGCAATTTAATAATATGAATAACTTTGTGCGTCTCAATTATTGATTTAATAAAATAACATATTATCACGGATGATCTTGTGTGATAATCGAATCGATAATATGAGAGATATGATGCGCAATTCTTTATAGCAATAATTAAATATAAATGAATGACTTCTCACATAAGTATCAATAATCACGTGTGTGCTACTTATGCAACCACGCGTATTCATTGTACTTTTTTACTAACAAGAGTAGTTCAGCAGTTAACAGTAAAACTTTTGCGCCGTTATTTTCATAAAGTATTTTTGTCGTTTTCTCAATCAAATGATAATTAGTTGTTAGGGTGCACCAATGATTGTCTGGTTATACGAATATTCCTGTTAAAACGAATATTCTGACCAATCGAATATTATATAACAACTTACGTCTTTGCAAAATTTATAAATATTACCACAACTATAACATTATATCAAATCCACACCATAATATTCAAAAATATATTTGAGAAAATGTAATCTTTATTCAAAAAGTTGGGGTCTTACAACATCTATTTCTCCTTGATTTTAAGTTTTCTTATTAATATGAATTGCATTATTTTTGTAATTATTTTGTGGATGCAATTAATAATATAATTACTTTCTAATTGTTGTATATTAGTGGTAAGGACCGTGTTTGTTTTCATTTATGCTAGTTATAAAATATTACAAGCTTCCCTGTAAGACCGAATTTTATGAAATAAAAGTATTCAATTTTTTTAATTACTATTCATGAGTTACTATTCACGAGTTCTATTCATGAGTTCTTATTCACGAGTTCTTATTCATGAGTTACTATTCACGAGTTACTTATTCACAGTACTATTCATGAAGCATGATAAATTTTTTTTTTCGTGAAGGCATTACTCAATAATTATTACAAAGTAATTCTTCGTTCAATATTTTATTTTATTGATTCAATAATTGCTACGTTGATATTTTATATTATCTTTGTTTCAATAATTGTCACAAGACGACGATATTTTCCATTATCGAGACAATAATTCATATTATCTGAATAATATTATTGGATAACATTATTGGCAATGCCTAGAAAGTTCTGTCTAAGGAGAGGTTTGGTCACCTAATCAAGGCACCATGAAGGAGAAATTTTTATTGGAAAGCCCCTCTTTCACAGGAACTACCTGGTTTGCAATAATTGTGATTACGTAATATTATTTGTGAATAATTAATTATTGATTTATATGATGAGGAAAATATTGATTTTATGTGGATATAGATGGAGAAAATTTTTAATGTGACAATTGTTGAAAATTAATATTTTATCTTTTACGATAAAATAATTCATTTAAATATATTATTTTAATAATATATTAACGGTGATATTTTTTATAATGAATGTGGGATATATGAGTATATGAGGAGGAAGAGTATTTTTATGGCATTAAATGTTTAACACATGTTTTGTGTGTTGGTGGACCCATTTCTTGACCGAAAATTGATTATAAATCGTAAAATCGAATAGTTTGTGAATTTTGGTCAATTTCTGTTTGGAATTTGGAAAAACTTTCTTCTGTAAAGTTGTAGAGAATTGAATTTCCTATAAAAAGTCGCGAGATTCGAATTTTCTGATAAAAGAGCTATTTATTGTGAATTATTGAAGTTTGGTATATCGGGTGTGAATTGATTTTGGAGTTTAAATTATTTTTGTTAGAAAAATGTTTTTGTATTTTTGGACATCATTAACATGTGTGGCTGGTGTTTTGACCAAAAGGTAGGCTAAGGAAAATTTGTATAATTATATTAATATTATATTCAATTTTCTGCTTTGGTGTTCTAAGCAATTTCTATAAATAGGTGCTTAGGTTAGAATTGAAAATCACACCGAAATCAAGTTTTTCTCTCTATATTATCGGCGTATTCTTGTGAGTATTTTGAGTATACTTTGAGTATTGCTATCTACGGTGCAAGTTCGTTTCGTTATTCCAATGTAATACTTATTCTTTTGAGGTAAGGGATAGTAAGGGATTTTAAGGGTTATTATGTTTTTAGTTTCAAAATTTTTCTGAACCTTCAAAAATTCTGGAAAAAATTGAAATGGTATTTCGATGAGTTTTGTAGAGTGTGTCCAAAAATGGCAATTTTTGGATGTATAGATTAGGAGTTATGGATTTTATGAGAAAATACTATTTTAAAAGTAACTATTTATAACTCCTTGTGATTAACTCTAAAATTGATGAAATTTTTATTGGGAGTACATCTATATAATATCAGTATACCGTGTAAATTTCAGAATTTTTGGACAAAAGTATAATTTATGATAAATGTTTAAATATTCGGTGGTTTTGGCCATATGAAAAATAGTAAATGAATTTTTAAAATTTAGAAAAAATATATGTTCAATATGGGACTATGTTATGCTAAATCCCAGAAAAGAAATATTTTTGGAACTGATTTGGTATTTTTCATGAAAATATTCTAGTTATGAGTAAATGAATTAAATATGTTATGTGAAGTAAGAAAATTGAAAATATGATTTTATGGCTTGAGAATCATATATGAGGTATATGCAGATTTTGATGAGGGTTTTGGTTATTGGTGATGAAATCTTATGAGTTTGGCATTTTATGATGATTAAATGCATTAATTAGTAAAGTGTAAACAATTTAATTAAATTATTTATAAGTTTTAGAAATGATTAAAATATTATTGTAATATTAATAATATTAGATTATGAGATTTCTAAGTGATTTATAATATTTGGATTAAAGTGTTATAAATATGGATATGAATTTTATTATGAAACTTTATCTTTTCGTGTCGAGAGTTCTATATCTGCGTATACGGTCTTATGTACGAATACGGGTACTTATTCACGACAAATTGATTTCTTCTTTGACCAAATTATTGTTGATTTATGAATCTTACTCTTGAAATTAAAACTATGTTTTGATTATATTGTTTTTATATAACATTCTTATAACCCTAATGATGATATTTCTCTTTGACTTGAGTGTAAAGATGAGTAGATTATTGGTATGATCGTGACCATAGGTTCTCTCTTGGCGAAGATGGTGCAAAAGTTGAATTGTTGGATTTGGTATGATCATGACCATTGAATTTTACAATTGAATATTTTTAGCTTAAGTGCAAAGGTGAATTGATCAACATGGTTATAATTATTGTTATATAACTTCTGAAATGATTATGTATTTCTTTGATATATGAATATCTTTGGCTCGTAGTGCAAAGATGACTTGTTGATGAATATCTTAGCTTTGTAGTGCAAAGATGAATTATTGATGAATATCTTTTTGCTCGTAATGCAAAGATGACGTTGTTGAATATCTTTGCTTTGTCATTGCAAAGATGAATTATTGATGAATATCTTTGGCTCGTAATGCAAAGATGACCTATTGTTGAATATCTTTTGCTTTGTAGTGTAAAGATGGCTGTTGATGAATATCTTTGGCTGAGTAGTGAAGATGAATTTATTAGTATGATTATAAAGCAGAGGCTGTGATTTGGTATAACCATGATATTTGATGTTTGAGGTAAAGACGGTGATGAAATTATCTTCGTCCCGGATAAGAAAAGGAATTTAGAACTACAATTATGATTATGAGTTATACATGTGATTGTGGACAGGAATTGTTGATTGATGTTACGAGGATAAAACATTGTTGGTGGACTTTTAACGTGGAGAAGACAATAGACTTTATAGTCTATTTGACTTTTTAATGGATTGCTTCGTTCATTTGTAACTATGGTTGAAAAGTTTTATCATCTACCATATGTTCTAAATCTACGATTTATTTCTTGATGAAGACTATTGATAATTTATTTATCTTTAGTTATAATATTCTTTACTGAGCTAGTTGTGCTCACCCTTTTTGTTTCACAATTCCTTTCAGGTAATAAAAGTGTAGCTGGGTCGAGTGGGGGATAGCGAGGGAATAGAGTGGTGGTCTATAGTTATTGAGGTTCTCCCTAAAGAGTATGGAAATAATTTTATTGAGGGCTTTAGTGTGTTGTATTTTATACATCATTTAATAGTTATTTTTGGTGAATTAAATAGGGTGAGGCGAACCCAACTTTGGAAGGGTATTTTGTCACTATCATACAAGATGTCTAATGACATACAAACTCGTGTTATCATAAGACATGGTTGTGCTCATCCACACTTCGAGTATATTTACAAGCACTACCTATATAATCTTGGTGTTTGTTTGGAGTATAATACCCAAATAGAGGCGGTGGAGATAATGATATGTCGAGAGAAGACTCACCATTGGGAAGAATACGATAGTAATCTTCTCGTTTTTCTTTGGGGTCTATTAGGTCAACCAAGGATAATTACGTGGCCATATGATATCTACCATAACCTAAAAGCATGGCCTCCCGTATACGAAGGTTTCTTGAGCACTTCCCAAAGATTCTAATTTCTAAAAGCAGGTTTTTGACTATACCTTTATGTAAGGTGTCATTGTGACGTCTTCTGATTGATATATATTTGTATCCAAACTCACAACGATATGTGTTGTTGTATTTTGCACGACAATTGTTGTAATAAAGTTGTAGTTGTTTTTCGTGCCATATATTTAGCGACTCAGAATGAGTTGGATGGAATGGACCTATTTTGGGATCGTTACACTTCCAAAGTCCAAACCATTAATCATTAAGTCATTTACCATTCTTTTAGTATTCTAAGAATAGAGTGATGTGGTAGCATAAAATTATTCAAAATTTATTTCATTCATTTTAAATTTAAAGATACATTATTACTTTTTAAAATTAATTTGTATACTATTAAAAAAATATAATTTTGTTTAAGTTTTGAAATTAGTAAATAAATATAATAAATAGAATTATCTTTGTTCTAAATTATAAGATCATTATTAATTTTTGAAAGTCAATTTAAAATATTTTTAAACTCAAAATCGAGATGATTTATTAAACATTATAAATAAATAAATCTTATAATGAGTAGTAGTTTTTGATTTGTTTATAATAACCAACACTATCCTAACTAAAATTAAAGGAACTCATGCCAATTTTGAGTTTAAAAATAATTTAGTTAATTTTAAAAAATCGATAATGATCTTATATTTTATACTCCTCCATTCCAAGATAAAAATCTTTTCATTGACTTTTGTAATCAAATTGACTATTTTTTAAACTAATATATATATATATATATATATATATATAAGCAAAAAACTTATAAAATTGAGTACATATCTCTATGTTTGCTTTTTTGAAAATCTAAATATATATACTTAATTATTAATTTCAAAAATTGTCAATTTGATCACAAAAATTAATAAAAAACTTTTATCGTGACATAGAGAGTAACATGAGATATTGTCGTAATTTATAGTTAATTTAGAATAAAACCTCCCAATTACCTTAAGATAAGTACCTACTTATTTCTTACATTCCAATTGATGGTTTAGATATATAACAAATAATATTTGTCATTTGATCAATATTTAAGAAGGTTTGTGCAAAATTCGTTGTTATTAAAGATAATAGGAGTGCTACACAAATTTGATACATATGTACCTATCTTTCAATGAAATATAAAATTTTACTTATTTATTTTTATAATTTATAAGTTGTAATATATTAATTTTAATTAATATATTAATAAAGTTTAAAATTTTAATTATTTACTATTGATTTCTTGAAAATATATTTAATTAATATATATTAGTTAGTTTATTTAATATTTAACATTAAAAGTAAGTTGATCACATATTAATAATAAGTCAGTTATTGTAAATACTAATATTTAACATAAATTTTTTATTATTATTCCTTGCTATTATAAATATTAAAATTAATTAATAAATCAATAAACTAACTTTTAATTCTAAATAGTAAAAAGAAGTTACTTTCTTGTAAATACTATAGTTTTTCATTAAAAATTTTATTTTATAATTCTATAATTGTATATTTTGTAGTTTTTATTTTTAATATCTAATATTTAACATTAAAAGAGAAAAAAAAAGAGGGAGCCAATTCAGCCTAGGCATGGCTTTAGGCTTGGTCTGGTCTAGTCTAGAAGGCCGAAGTCAACGACCTGGTCTGGTCTGATCAAAACTCAATACCTAAGAGCAAATTTAACGGGGGTGCTATAATTGGTTCTATAGTCAAATTATAGCACCAAATACCAAAAACTCAAATCCAACCCACTTCTATAATTAGTTCTAAAATAGCAAAATGTTATACTTGGTTCTAAATATAGAACCAAGGATGACTATAGTCATCCTATAAAAATAATGATGATAATAATAATGATAATAATAATAATAGTAATTATAATAATAGTAGTAGTAATAAAAATAAAAATAATAATAACACTAATAATAATTATAATTATAATTATAATAGTAATGATGATAATAATAATAATAATAATAATAATAGTAATAATTTGAATAATAATAATTTATTACAATAATTATAATAATAATAATAATAATAGTAATAATTTTAATAATAATAATTTATTACAATAATAATAATAATAATAATAATAATAATAATAATAATTATTATTATTATTATTATTATTATATAATAGTAGTAATAATAATAAAAATAATAATAACACTAATAATAATTATAATTATAATAGTAATGATAATAATAATAATAATAATAATAATAGTAATAATTTTAATAATAATAATAATACAATAATAGTAATTATAATAATATTAATATTAATAACAAAAATAATAATAATAATAATAATTATTATTATAATAGTAATAATAATTATAATAGTAATTATTATTATTATAACTATAATAGTAATAATAATAATAGTAATTAACCATGAGATGGAAGGAAAGTTAGTTAAATTTGAAACAATTTGATGCTAAAATAGAACCAACCATTGGAGACTGGATTCTATTTTAATACCAAAAAATATTTTTTGGTGCCAAAATATAGCAATAACTATAGCCATTTTGACATTACCATTGAATTTACTCTAACATACCCATATTGTAAGACCCCGAAATTTTTTTTAAATAAAAAGGAATTTCCTTTATTTAATATTTTGAAATATTAAGGGTTGATTTGATTAATGTGGATAGTTAAGGGTTAAATACGTAAATATTTCAAAATAAGCAAGTGGTTATAAAATATTCATTTTTGTCGGGGAATATTCGTTTGGTCGTGGAATATTAAAATTTTTCTGAGAATATTTGTGCGACAGTAGCAATGCTAAAATGTGTGGGCCCCATAACGGAAAGCGATTGGATGAGGAAAACGACAAAGTTTGGGTGGTTATAAATAACTAGGCGTAGTTATTCTGAATTAAGACCGTAGTTATACTAATTAAAGACCATTGGAATAAATTGGTTAAAATACGATGTCTGGCGTGGTTGCACAAGATATTACCTGCGGTATTGCATAAAGATTGTTGAATTATTGATCCTTACGTAAGATGGCACTACTCGATAATTGTTACGGTAATTACTTATTCAAAGATTTTATTTTATTGATTCAATAATTCTTTGCGTTGATATTTTATATTATTGTTGTTCGATAATTGTCAACGCACTGATTTCCCATTATCGGATCAATAATTCATATTATTTGAATAATATTATTAGATAACATTATTGGCAATGTCTAGAAAGTTACATCTAAGGAGAGGTTTGGTCACCTAATCACTTGCCAAGAATGAGAGAGATCCTTATTGGAAAGCCCCCTCTTTCCTGGAAACGGCCTGGTTGTCATAAATGTGATTCTGTAATATTATTTGTGAATAATTAATTATTGATTCATATGGTAAGGAAATATTTATTTTATATAAATGATGGATTTATTTATGTGGTTATAAATGAAGAAATTATTGTTGAGGTGTTTTATCGGTATTTTATCGGATTGAGGTATTAAAAATCAAATCGTGGGTTTTGAGATATATTCATGGGGTTATAATTTTTAATCCGAATAGTTGGATTGTGGTAATTTTTGGGTATGTTATACATACATAAGTTGAGTATATGTCCACAAATTTTGAACCGTTAAAATGCACGAATGATTTGTTGTGAATTTTAAGAGGTGTCGGATTAGGAAATTAGGTTTATAATTGATTTTGGTGGAAAATTCTAGAATTGAGTGGGCCCCACTTGTGGTTGGTGAAAAATGTGCTGAATTTTATTTCAAATGTGGTGGGTGGCAATAGTAGCGAGTAAAAAGCCATCGGTAAGAGTCAAGTCTGCTTCGGTGGGCTAACATTTTCCTATAAATAGAGGCTAAGTTAGAATTGAAAATCACACCAAAACAAAGTTTTCTCTTCTCTCTCTATATTATCGAGTGTATTTTGTGAGTATTTTGAGTATACTTTGAGTATTGTTAGATGGTGCAAGTTTCCTTGAAGACTATATCCAGGTGTTTCAACTAGAAATCTTCGATTCTTTGAGGTAAGTGGATGTTATTTTCTTCTCAAATGATATTAATTCTTGATATCATTATCTTTGAAATATTGGTTGGTACTTTTTATCAAATTTGGAACTTTTTCATGTATGAGTTACTTATTCATGAGTTCTTATTCACGAGTTTCTATTCATGAGTTACTATTCATGAGTTCTTATTCACGAGTACTATTCATGAAGCGTGAAGATGTTTTTTATGGAATTTCTATCTTTTGGTGTGAGATTACTTATTCACGTGATACCAAGACTTTATTCACGATATCTCTGACTTATTCACGAATCACGGCTAAGACTATTCATAGAAAAATGAAAATTTTTCTTTCGCTCTAAAATATCTATTACGGATACTAGCTTTGATTGTATCCATGTTTTGATCATTCTTGAATTTTACACCACTATGATTATTTTTGAGGTATTGTTGGACATGGATAAAACAAAGTACGAATCCTTGATCCTTAATCCTTGTCATTTTGTTTCTTTGGATTCGTTCTTTAAAATATTTTTCATCATCCTCGGTCTTAAATGATGATATTATTGAATATCTTTGGCACAGTAGTGCAAAGATGAATGATTCTGAAGAATATCTTTTGCACTGTAGTGCAAAAGATGAGCAGTGTTTAAATGAACATGGATCGATCGATGAATATCTTTGGCCTTTAGTGCAAAGATGAGCAGTGTTGAGATGAACATGACCGATTGATGAATATCTTTGGCTTTCGTAGTGCAAAGATGAATATTTGATTTGAGATGAATATTGATTGATGTTACTGAGGATAAAATATTGATGATGGACTGTTAAATTCATAGATTATAGTAGATTTCATCTCTACGTAACTCTTCTATGAATTATTATTTCCATTGCGAATATTGATCCGAAACTTGTTGTGCTATTGTATTCTATCGATTTTTCCTGTTGGAGACTAACGATAATTTGTTGTATATTATCTTAGTCATAACATTCTTTTTGGGCTAGTTGAGCTCACCCTTTTCCTTGTTGTTCCATTTTTCTTCTCGGGGAGGCGAGAATGTAGCGAGTACTAGTAGGGGGTATGGAATGAAGGTTCTAGAGAGAGTTGTTTAGTAGTCCTCACCATTATTGTAAAATAATGTATCAATAAATGTGATGAGGATTTATTTGAGTATAAATATTATCAGAAGATAATATTTGTATTTAAACTCACAGTTTTATTGTTGTGATAATAAAGTTGTAGTTGTTTACGTACCATGTATTTGGCGACTCGAGAATGGGTTGGATGGAATGGACCTATTTTGGGGTCGTCACGGTTAATATCGAGCTTAGGGATATGATCTCTGGCGGAGATCGGGGAATAAAACTAGGAGGAGAGGCAGGTAAATCCTTCGCTAGTGTGTCCTACCTAAGCTTATTTGTTAGTTGGTCGATGTATATAGGGATATTATGTGATATATTGATTTCCTTAATTAACCCTTATTTTATGACATGATTTGAGAATGTCGATCGAGAATATTAATAGTGGTGTAAATGAGGACCAGTGGAGATGCTCAGATCTTTACCAACGAGGAGAAGCGTGCAACAGTGGCAATGTTCTCCCTGTGAACAACAACCACCGAAAGCGAGATGATGAATGAGGGATGTTTAGAAGTTTTTTGCGATTCATGCAAAATCGATTTGAGGAGACTCGTGTTCAAAATATAGGAGGAAATGATAGCAATTCACGGGTGGTCACACCCAAGCAGTTCAAAGAGTTGGGACCACCGAGTGCTGGGAAAGCCGATCGATCATCATGCGGAAACATGGGTCAAGCAAATTACCAAGATATTCGATGTCTTGGGATGTACGGAGGAACGAAAGTTCCATTCGCTACTTTTATGTTAAAGTGGTGAGGCGATTCTTTGGTGGGAATCGTAAGCGTACCCATCCGGTACTTTTCAAAGATGTCATGGGAGACGTTTGAAGCGATTCAATGACAAGTACTTCCACGAAAGTATTCGTCATATGAAGGAAGTGGAGTTTATTAGACTCAGAAGCGTAATAACATGGCGGTGTCCCAAAGACGAGGCGAAGTTAGCGGAGTTATCGAGTTTGCACCTCATTTGGTGGAGAATGAGGAACGTATGACGCGGATGTTTCGAGAGGTTTGAAACCCTAAGATACGTCAAGATCTCATTTCTCATAAATTTTCTCTCTATTCGGATGTTGTCAAGCAGGGCTCGATTGTTAGAAGCGAGATAACGAAATACGTTCAACCGAGGACCATAACCGAGGATCATACCAAAGATAGCGATCATCGAATAACGATACCGGTGGAGAAAGAAGAATACGGACAAAGCGGTAACCACGGTGGTAATCGTGGCCATGAAAATAGAAAAGCGAGTTGGGAGGAGATTTAAAAAAGGAGATTCAACAACGACCATGTGAAGGCGTCGGCGCCCGAGTAGAATTTGGTTCCAAAGGAGGAGAAAAAGACCATCGGTCGTATGTTACAAATGCGGAAAGAGGGACATATCACCCCAAACCGCCTAGCAGGATTTAAGGTATGCTATAATTGTGGAAAAGAAGGACATATCGCTCGAGATTATACGATATCGAAACCAGATTCAATGAGAATGGTGACTCAAAAAGGATGTCCCGGAAAAGTCAAAGTCAACGATTCCGGAAGAGCGTTTGTTGTGGTAGGTCAAAATACGAGGAACCCGAACGAAGTTATATTGCAGGTTAGTTAATTATAAATTCTTGCGAAGTATATACCTTACTAGATATCGGTTCTACCCATTCTTTTATCTCTTGCTTTGCGCTCAACGTTTGAACTTGACTACGGAGAAATTAGACTTTGACCTATTTATGGAGAATCCGTTAGGAGAAACTTTCATTACATCTCGTTGTTTAGAAATCTTGTTTGATTCGAGGTTGGCACTATCACATTACACCGTTAACCTTATTTCTATAGAGATATTTGCTTTTGATGTGATTTTAAGGTTAACTACTCATCACGCCAAATTGATTGCTTTTGTAAGGTTGTTAGTTTTCATATTCCTAAGCAACTGTTATTCAATTCAAGCAATCAAACCATTGTAGTCAAACATTTTCATATCAAGCCATGAAGTCATTCGTTTATTACGGATGTCAAGTTTTCTTAGTCCATGTTATGGATTTGAATAAAGACACGTAAGATTTGAATAATATTCCCTGTTGTTATTGATTTTTCCCGACGTATTTCTGAAGAATTTCTTGGTTTACTCCTAAAGGCGATATTAAATTTTGTATCGACTTTGAACCGTCTGACAAAACTCATTTCTAAAATCTCATATCGAATGGCTCTATTGAACTCGAGGAGTTAAAATTCAACTATAGAATTTGGTACCGAGCCTTTATCTTTGACTTCCTTTGTGGAATTCACACAAGCCGGACTCTCTGTAGGGGCGTCATATTCGATGCGATAGTAAAGCGATAGGTGTCATTGTGACGTCTTTATCCAAGGTTGGGATATAGTCACGATTGAGAACAACCTAAGTCAGAATCGAAATGCGTAGTTTTCAGGCTTAGTCGGTTATTATCGGAGATTCGTTGAAGGATATTCTCGAATCGCTATTCCATTAACGTAGCTAAATCGTAGAGATACAAAATTGAATGGAGCAAGGAATGTGGGAAGAGCTTGAAGAACTCGAGAGGAGACTCATTTCAAAGACGTGTTCGACCATGCCATCTTGGAAAAGCGAGCGTGGTAGGCGACGTGTTGAGTAGAAGATCGTATACAAATCTGAGTACAATATTGTCAAAGACTCATTTCAGTATAATATTCAAATAATAGAGATGGAGATGAAAACTCTAGGTACCCACGTGATGATATCTGAGCACGTGATGATATCTGAGTATAATCGACTTTAATCGATAAAGTTAAAGGCGCTCAAGCTACACACACCGGGTGATGAATTTGAAGAAGAAGGTCAAGAAGTTGTTATTTTAAAAGCGAGAATCGGTGAGGTGAGGAAAGCTCAAACCTTCGATTTATTAATCCATTTGAAATTCTCGATCGAATAGGAACGGTGGCCTATAGACTCGTTTTACCACAAAGTATGACGCGTGTTCATGCGTTTTTCACGTATCGATGTTACGTAAATATGTGGACGACCAAACACGTCATTGAGTTAGAACCGGACGAGATAGCAAAGAAGACTTAACGTCACGAGGAGGTACTTACGTCAAGATTTTGTAGAGGAAAGAACATGACCTATGTAATCGAGGTTATACCATTAGTTAAAGTTTTGTGGAGAAACCATCTTATTGAGGAAATGACTGGGAGTTGGAAAGCGAAAATGAAAGCGAGGTATCTTTACCTTTTGAAACACTGTACGTCGTCGTCAATTTCGAGGACGAAATTTCATAAGGAGGGAGGTTGTAAGACCCAAATTTTTTAAATAAAAGGAATTTCCTTTATTTAATATTTTGAAATAGTAAGGGTTGATTTGATTAATGTGGATAGTTAAGGGTTAAATACGTAAATATTTCAAAATAAGCAAGTGGTTATAAAATATTCATTTTGTGGGGAATATTCGTTTGGTCGTGGAATATTCGCATCTTTGTCGGGGAATATTTGTGCGAGTGGTATGACCATGTGTGGGCCCCATAACGGAAAGCGATTGGATGAGGAAAGCGACAAAGTTTGGGTGGTTATAAATACTTGGCGTAGTTATTTACAATTAAGACCGTAGTTATTACTGCTAAGAGTCATTGAATACCCGGTGGTTAAAATACGATGAATACGGCGTGGTTAGACAAATAGCATACGGTATTACAGATATTGTTGAATTATTGATCCTTACGTAAGATGGCACTACTCAATAATTGTTACGATAATTCTTATTCGGTATTTTATTTTATTGATTCAATAATTCTTTGCGTTGATATTTTATATTATTGTTGTTGATAATTGTCCGCACGATATTTCCCATTATCGGATCAATAATTCATATTATTTGAATAATATTATTAGATAACATTATTGGCAATGTCTAGAAAGTTCTGTCTAAGGAGAGGTTTGGTCACCTAATTGCTTGGCATGAAGAAGGAGAGATCCTTATTCGAAAGCCCCCCTTTCTCACGAAGCTACTGGTTATCATAAATGTGATTACGTAATATTATTTGTGAATAATTAATTATTGATTCATATGGTAAGGAAATATTTATTTTATATAAATGATGGATTTATTTATGTGGTTATAAATGAAGAAATTATTGTTGAGGTGTTTTATCGGTATTTTATCGGATTGGAGGTATTAAAAATCAAATCGGGGTTTTGAGATATATTATGGGGTTATAATTTTAATCCGACCGTTGGATTGTGGTAATTTTTGGGTATGTTATACATACATAAGTTGAGTATATGTCCACAAATTTTGAACCGTTAAAATGCACGAATGATTTGTTGTGAATTTTAAGAGGTGTCGGATTAGGAAATTAGGTTTATAATTGATTTTGGTGGAAAATTCTAGAATTGAGTGGGCCCCACTTGTGGTTGGTGAAAAAATGTCTGAATTTTATTTCAAATGTGGTGGGTGGCAATAGTAGCGGTAAAGCCATCAAAGTAGCAGTCAAGTCTGCCGCGGTGGGCTAACATTTTTCTATAAATAGAAATTTAAGTTAGAATTGAAAATCACACCAAAAACAAAGTTTTCTCTCTTTTTCTCTCTATATTATCGAGTGTATTTTGTGAGTATTTTGAGTATACTTTGAGTATTGTTAGATGGTGCAAGTTTCCTTGAAGATTATATCAGGTGTTTCAACTAGAAATCTTGATTCTTTGAGGTAAGGGATGTTATTTTCTTCTCAAATGATATTAATTCTTCAATATCATTATCTTTGAAATATTGGTTGGTACTTTTTATCAAATTTGGAACTTTTTCATGTAGAGTTAGTTATATTCATGAGTTCTTATTCACGAGTTACTATTCATGAGTTCTTATTCATGAGATTCTTATTCACGAGTACTATTCATGAAGCGTGAAGATGTTTTTATGGAATTTCATCTTTTTGGTGTTGAGTTTCTTATTCACGATTATACTCAAGACTTATTCACGATATCTGACACTATTCACGAATCAAGACTATTATTCGTTAAAAATGAAAATTTTCTTTTCGTCTAAAATATCTATTCGGATACTAGCTTTGATTGTATCCATGTTTTGATCATTCTTGAATTTTACACCACTATGATTATTTTTGAGGTATTGTTGGACATGGATAAAACAAAGTACTGAATCCTTGATCCTTAATCCTTGTCATTTTGTTTCCTTGGATTCGTTCTTTAAAAATATTTTCATCATCCTCGGTCTTAAATGATGATATTATTGAATATCTTTGGCTGTAGTGCAAAGATGAATGATTTGAAGAATATCTTTTGCACCGTAGTGCAAAGATGGCGGTGTTTAAATGAACATGACCGATTGATGAATATCTTTGGCCTTTAGTGCAAAGATGAGCAGTGTTGAGATGAACATGACCGATTGATGAATATCTTTTGGGCAGTAGTGCAAAGATGAATATTTGATTTGAGATGAATATTGATTGATGTTCTGAGGATAAAATATTGATGATGGATTCGTTAAATTCATAGATTATAGTAGATTTCATTCTCTACGTAACTCTTACATGAATTATTATTTCACATTGCGAATATTGATCTCGAAACTTGTTGTCTATTGTATTCTATCGATTTTTCCTGTTGGAGACTAACGATAATTTGTTGTATATTATCTTAGTCATAACATTCTTTCTTGGGCTAGTTGAGCTCACCCTTTTCCTTGTTGTTCCATTTTTCTTCTCGGGAGGCGAGAATGTAGCGAGTACTTAGTCGGGGGTATGGAATGAGGTTCTAGAGAGAGTTGTTTAGTAGTCCTCACCATTATTGTAAAATAATGTATCAATAAATGTGATGAGGATTTATTTGAGTATAAATATTGTCAGAAGATAATATTTGTATTTAAACTCATGATTTTATTGTTGTGATAATAAAGTTGTAGTTGTTTCTGTACCATGTATTTGGCGACTCAGAATGAGTTGGATGGAATGGACCTATTTTGGGGTCGTCACACATATTGGATTAGATTAGGTCAATTTGTTATGTATGTCTAAAGGGGGTATAAAATTATTCAAATCAGCTATAATGAAATAAATCATTTCATTTTTTATTTCATTTATTTTCTAATTTATTTCTTCACTTAGTCTATTTTATCAATTCACACGTAGCATTAAGATTCAAATGTACTATATTATAATTGTGTAATTTCAAAAAAAAAAAAAAAAGTTATTAGAGGGGAAGTGAAACCTTTGGAGCTGTTAGAGCATTAACAACACTCTATGTTAATCTCTATATAAGATTTTATTTTCCAAAGTGAGGGAGTTAAAAGACCATTCTTTATATATACAAAATGACATTTCATACCATCATTTAAGTGCAACTCATCAATCATACACATCTTGACATTTTTTTACTACTTTATTTTCAAATTATAAACTTAATATTGACTTATATTTTAAAAATTAATTTCAAACGTATTCAAATTTAAAAGCTGATATAAATTTATTTAATTTATATTAATATAATTATAAATATATAAAAATAATAATAATTATAAAATTTATTATTTTCAAATTTTAAATGAATCATATTAAATTTAAATTTAAAATATCATAAATTAACTTTTAAAAGTTAATATTAATCTTATGTACATTTGCAACTACAATCCATTCAATACTCACTTCATAAATTACTTAAAATTTAAAATAAAATAAAAATTATTTTACAGTGAAATATAATTGATAAATTATACTCTCTCTTTTATAAATTATAATATTATTATTAATTTGATATTTTGACTATTGGAAATTTTAACTATTAACTTTAAAATTTTTAATTTCATTATTTAAGGAATCAATATAAGGAACCTGTTGGGTACATAGTGAAAAAATTGAATCTCTATTTTGTAAATGACCCAATAACACTGCAGAGTAAGGATAAAGATAAAGAAACTGTTGTGAATACTCTTAAGACTTGGAATTTTTAATAGCCTCCATTGGTCCAAGTGTGCAACCTAGCTTCTAAATCCAATCTATGTGTATTAATGCAGGCCCTCAAAAGTATATGGGCTAAATTTAAAATCATACCATAAAGATGTGGTGGGCTAAATATAATTTGATTTTTCAGGTCAAACAATGACATATTCACATCAATTTAAAATTTAATATGTATTGTTTGACCTGAAAAATCAAATTATATTTTTACTTTTAAAACGGAGGGAGTACATTATTAATATTTGAAAAAATTACAAATAAGATCCGTCTTTTGTAGAATATACCATCCAGCAGTCCAAGAAGGAGATAATATGGAATTAATGACGTAACTTTCTACAGATGTGATTATATGTCCTTTCAATAAGAAATCAATTACTGGATGGAGAATTTTTATTTTGGGAAGAAGTTTTTACCTTGTTTCCTATTTTTTAAATTTAATTTATTTATTTTTAAGATTAGGGAAACACTTTCACAACATATACAAGTTAAACAATGTTGGGATTTATTTACCTTTGAGGCTTCAGTCTTTTAATGAAACATACTAGGGTGACAATTTGTCAACGGTGATTCTCATTTTCCATTCTAAATGAGAACTGTAATTTTGACTCTGATCAAAAATATGATTAGAAATAAAAAATCATCAAATGTTATTTATGAAAATGAGGAAGAGATGTTATTTACTTTCCCCGCCCCAATTCTCACCCGAACCCTAATTAAATTAATATTTATACAATTAAAAATTAAATAATTAAAATATATGTCCTTGTGTATATATTATTATTATTATTATTATTATTATTTAATTTTCTTACTTTTATCATGTATACGCTAAAATATGATTAATTTTCATGTGTATACCATTGTAAATATAACTAAAATTGATTTTTTATTTAAAAAATTCACAAAATATTAATTCATGAGGTGATATAAATTTCATGTGGGAATGAAGATGGTTATTAATGCTACGTTTGGATGGCGGGTGATATTTTTGTAAATAAAAGGAAATCAAGTGGGACCATTTTATTTTAATATTATTTTATTTTTTAACAGAATCTCTAAAACGACGTAATTTTAATAAAGGTGTGTTATTTAAAAGAGATATACTTTAGATCCGTCCTCCATCTTCAAATGCCCCTAATTTATTTATTTCATTTTCGTCTTCCCCATCTTTATCATCTTCCCCATTAATCATTAATTCTCTTCCCTTCTAATCATTCATGAATTAAGCTCGAAAATCTCAAACTAAAAATTCCAATTCGTTCATCATCTTCGAAATTTTGCCAAATCTCAAAAGTCATAAATTCAAACACACAATATGAAAAACACAATACTTTAATCAAATTAGATTTGTCAAATTCCCCACATGTAACCAAACTCCTAAACCCATAAATCAAACATTTAAACCCATATTTGCAACGACAATTGGGGAAGAAATCTTAAACTCATTTCACTTCCTCTCTAAAACACAAATATCAAACCAACTTCATTTTTTATCTCTAAGACACACTTGATAGACTCCACGACACGCTTGCGTGAGGTGATTGTTGTCCAGATCGTTTCTAGCACAGTTGATAGTATGGAACTCTCTCGACACTTCAAGAACCTTGATACAATCGATCAAGCAATGAAATCAGTGTTGAATGGAATACCAACGACACCTAAATCCCGTGTTTATATTGAAACGGGAACCTCGGCACAATTGACGATTGGTGCGGTAGCAGACGCTACACACAACTATGTATTATTGTATGATAATAAAAATTGAATCTCAAAGAATAAATTAAGAAATTACTTAGGAATTCTTCAAAGAACCAAAAGATGAGAATAATCTCACAAAGTAATTTTATTAATCAAAAAGTCCCCCTATTACATCAGCTACGTAATCTATTTATAATAATGGAAGAAATTCTAATTTTATAAGAAATAAGAAATCAAAACCCTAATTCCTATAAGGAATAATTTAATTTGAATGATTCCCCATACTCAAAGCCTCAAACTAAATTTGATTTCTATAGTCAAACAAAATCATGAATTAATTTCATAGCATAAACTAGTTTTGTACATCTAAGATTTCACCAAACCTTAAAACTAAGAAGATTTTTGTACTTGTATTTAGAATTGGTTTATGAAATTTATTGTGCCTCCTCCAATTTTAACTCTTCCATTAATCTGCCTTCTTAAATTTATTAATTTACATATCTGCCTTGCCCCTATACCTATAAAAAAATTTCCAGCAGGGGTAGCTGCCTATGTTGTCCCGTATATAGATCCACCCGTGAGTATATTAATTTATAAATCAATTTGACAATTCCATAACCCATAGTTTTAAAAATCTCAACACCCATAAATTCCAAACCATAATCAATATTATTTTTTCCCATCTATTATCTCATACACCAAATAATTCAATACAAAAATATGCAGAGACATGAAATTCGTGTAAAGAAAGAAAAAAAGAATAATGTATATACATGTTTGGTGATTAAAAGACTTGGGAGCAAATCTTTTCAATTTACGAGCAGTGACACGATTGAAGAACACCAACAATGGGAAAAGACCACCAAACCCAGAAAAATCCAAGAAACAAACCCAAATAAGAACCCCAAATCGAGCCTTTGATTTAAGCATCCATGGTGATCGTGACCAAAACCAATCGCATCAATCATAGATTTGAGTTTGAACTTTCTAGATCTTTCACAAAAATTTGCCATAATTCAAGGACCTTTGGATTGATAATGAAGATGAAGATCAAATTAAAATGAATGAGGTGAAGATGTAGATTTTCACCCTGTTTTGCTTTGATGAACGAAATGAGATGAAAACTATTAATATGCAATTAAGTTATATAATTGCATATTTTTAATTACCCTTTATTTTGTTAATCTAGTATTTAACATGTATTTCTATAAGTTAATTAAGTCAATTACGGTATTTATACAGTCAACTATATTTAAATATTAAATTAATACACATTACCATTTTTACCAAAAAATTGATCTGAAATCTAAATAGGATCCATCGTGGTTACTTAACGATACTTTGAGTAGCGGAATAAGAACGTTTAAACTTTGGGATACGAAGTGTAAAATAGTGTATACTTCGTAGTCCGATATACAGTTAATCCTTTCTAATAAGTATTTTACTAGAGGCCTTTTCGACAGAATATTCCGTCGGTAGTAAGGATATTCCGTCGAGGTTAACCTTATTTCCGACGGAATATTCGATCGGAAATTCGATCGTATATAAGCAGGTCGAAATTAAGTTCGTTGATCTTTCGGTCGGGGATACTTAAACTCGATGGAAGTATCCTCGACCGAATATTCAGTCGGGGTTAATATATGTCCTACTGAAAATAGTTTGTTGAGGATATTCGGTAGATGATAAGCATGCCACGTGGCAGCCTGTCAAAAATGGTAAAGCCCTTAACCTCGACGGAAATCCGTTGATATTACCACTGTTCCGTTGAGAATAGATGTGACACATGGCACATGACTAAAATGGTAAAGACTTACTTTCGACGAAAATCCGTCGAGAATAGTGTTTTTTTTAAAATATTTTATTTGTTTTTGCAATATCCAGGGATTTAACCCATATTTTTTGTACTTGTATCTGTTCATGTTTTCCCAACAACACATACCAAGGCCAACAATATGTCAAAAACCAACTAAATGAGAAGTGAAAATGTCAAAAACATCCCATTAATCTAAACTAAACTATATCAAACATCTCATTAAGCTAAATTAAACTAAATGTCAAATCGCAACAAAACTAAAGTAAAGAGATATTTCAAACTAAAGTAATGACAAGGTTTAAACTACAATACGTCAAAAATAATGTAAACTACAAAATAATGTAACTCAGAAGAATGTAAACTAAGTCAAAAATAATTTAAACTATGAAAGAATGTAAACTATGTCAAGCTAGTAGAGCCCCCGGTGTGAGGAGGATCATCGGGGGGCGTCGGCGCTGCTCTGGAGTATGAAAATCGCCATCATCGTCATCCCCCTCGTCAGTCCGCTCGTCACCCTGTTGATACAATATAATGTAACTCATTAGTCCATATATATGATTCAGTTAAAGATAACTAAATGAAAATTAAATAACATGCATAGTATATATTTGAATTTAAAACGAATAGTATACCTGAGCATATTATAACATACACTCTTGCTCACAAACATCGATCTTCTCATACCCGAGATTCAACCCCTTAACCATCTTCTTCACTTCATAGTAACTCGCGGGAAGGGTATTATCCTTAGGTAAGAACTCCCTGAAAATAGCAAGCAAATCATTGAATCCGCTCTCACTACAGTCATGCTCATTCTTGTAGTGTAAAAGCTTCGTCACTGCAGAAAGCCTGGTGTGCTTGTCGTGTTCAAGATACAATGGGGTCCCTGATTCAGATAGCATCTTGTAGAAGGCAACTGTTGAATCATTTGGCTTTTGTTGATCAACACTGCTTGACGCAGGCTCATTTTCAGCCCAGTCAATATTCGTAGGGCTATACGCATCTACTAACATCTCCACGACATCATAGTTATCTGACTGGTCTACAGTACTGTTTGACAGTTCTCTAAACTCAACTGATTCCCTGTGATGAATCCATACCGAATACCCATCCACAAACCCACGTGAATATAAGTCAAATTTCACTACATCGACAGTCTTCCATATCATGTACTTACACTTGAGACACGAGCATCTCATCTTTCCGTTCAGATCATCAGCATGTTCTATTGCTTTGTTCATAAAATTGGACACCCCGTCACGGTACGCATCAACTAATCTCCTCCCATCAATCTTTATCCTACGGTACATCCAACTCCGGTTGGCATCTATATTTAATTGAAGAAAATACCCAATTAGATCAAGAATAATCATGAATGTGGTCTAAGCATGAATTTAGTTTACGTAGTTTATATCTCCACTCTACAGGGGGTTAGGCTTCTATCCCGTTCCTGGATGCGTCTCTTCACTAGTGCCAATCTTAAGCATGTTTCTACTAGTTTCAGAAATTTTCAGCACCACCTCCCCATAGTCTCCAAGTACACGAAATAGACCAAGAAAACTTAGTCTAAGTATGCACTCGGAGAACATGTAAAGACACCAGCTGAAAGTTCCTCAAAATTTATAAAAACGCACCCTGTGCATTGGCACCGACCTAAGTGAGAGACATAACATCTAGTAACAGTCCCAAACTGGAGACTATTCAATATTCACTCCTAATGAGTGAATGTCGAACGGGTTTTTAAGTTGACACCTCCAAAGCATGTATGTCTTCATCAAGATAAACTAAGTATAGCATTTGCTTAGTTTGAACGATATGATCTGGTTCCCATATTTTATTATGGGAATCAGATCATATCATTCAAACTAAGCAAATGCTACTTAGTTTATTTTGCCAATTAAAAATTAGGTAAATGCAACTAAGTTTATTATAGACAACTTATTTAGTTACTTTTAATTGTAGAAAACTAAGCAAATTCGACTTAATTTATTATTTTATTTTATGTTAATTTATTTCAAATATATTATGTTATTTTAATTTATTTCATTTATTAAATATAATTTAATATATTCAATTTAATTGGTTTATTCTCGATTTATTATTCATTTTATTATATTAATCAATTAAATATAATTTATTTTATTTTATTTATTTATTAAATCTCATTTAATTTATTTTACTTTTTTATTATATTATTTAATTTATTTTATATTATTAAATTAAATTAAATTTATTAAATTATATTATATTATATAATTTATATATTTTATTTTATTTTATTTCATTTTATAGTGTATTATATTATATTATATTAGATAATTTATTAAATTTTTTTAATTTTCCTAGTATTTTATTTATTATTATATTATAAAATTTAATTAGAATTAATTTAATTATATTATATATATATATATATATTAATTTTATTGAATTATTTTATGTTATATAATTTATTTATTTTAATTTATTTATATGTTAATATATTGGAACTAATTTAATTTAATGTATTCGTAGTTAAGTATTGATTTATTTTTTACCTTCTATAATTCCCATGGAAATTTTCATCGAAAATTCCGTCGAAAATAATTCTCAATACAAACAAATAATCTGCTACTATTGTTTCCCAATATGTTTCAACAAATTATCAAAATATATATTACAACAACCACATTTTTCCCAATTTCAGCAACATAAAATCTGAATTTCAACAACAATTTCATTTCAATTTCAACATCGATATATAAAAAATAAACTCAATTTCAGACCAATAATGATAACAAATCTCAATTTCAAATTCTAAAAACAGATTGCACATATCAAAGTTTAAATTCTATCAAAATATCAAAAATTCAACTCAATTTCAACAGCAATTTATCAAAGATACACCCAATTTCAGGCCAATAATCTCAATTTCATATTCAAATCCCAATTTCAAACCTAAATCAAAACTAAACCCCAAAAACAGATATATATATATATATATATATATATATATATGAACCCTAGCTAAATTAACAAATTAAATTGAACATACCTTGTAAACTAGGAACAAATGAAGTGTAAAAGCAAATGAGGTGGTAGTGGATGAGTGGGGAGGGGAGGGGAGGGGGGGGCGACGACAACAGGTCTCAAGGGCGGCGGCAGAGGCACACCCATAGAGGGCGGTGACCGGCAAGCAGCGATTAACGGGAGATAATAGAGAGAAAAAAAAATGCTGAGAGAGAGGGAGAGAGAGCTGATGAGCGAGGCGACTGAAGGAATGAGATGTGTTAGGTTTTAAAGCATATCCTCGACGGAATGTGCGTCGATCTTAGGTCCGTCGACAATAACGTATTCCCGACGGATGGTCCATCGACCTTAGTACTGGCACTGGCGGAAAACTTGGCGCCAACTGATGCCCCTTGTCCTCGACGGAATTTAGTCAAAATTAACTCAATTCTGACAGAATTATAGTCGATGAAATAATCCGTCACAAATAACTTATTCTCGACCGAATATATTCTGTCGACTTTAGTTCTGTCGGAATTAGCCACTTTTCTTGTTATGCTTAAAGGAGAAGAACTTTTTTTATAAGTTGAAAAACTAATTTCACAAGTTATTTATAATTCACGTGAAAAGTATCTTGAGAATTTAGTATTTTATGATCTAATTACATTTTAAGAGAACAACCTAGATTTGCAAAATGATTGGATACTAAAAGTAAAATATATACCCAAAATAGAATAATTTATAATTTGTCACAACAAATATTATTGCAATTATAGAATTTTACAACCCAAAATATCAAATAAAGTTATTACAAATATGTTGAGAAAAAGTCTTTATTAGTAAAATAAATTTAAATAATTTAATTATGAAGTTTTGAATATAAAACCTGTGCGTGGTCAAATTCGGTAGACATTATTTTATTTAGAAACTTGTGGGCAATCTCTTTTACGCTCTGTTTCTGAGTTTTAAAATGAACAGAAAAGAAAAGAAATGGACGGAAAACTTAAGTTTTCTTTCCAATTCTTATGTTTCTGAGTTTTTTATTAAAAAAAAAGAAAAAGAAATGGATAGAAAACTTGGCTACTTTTCCTGCCAAAGTTTTCCGTCTAAAATTGGCCTGATTTGGACGGAAAAGAAATTTGAATAAGTAATATTTTTATAATTCCCATATTATCCTCAACTTTTAATATAATAAATTTTAAATTACAACTCATGTCCTCAATTTTAAATTTTCTATTCTTTTCTATTAAAAACTCAGAAACAACCCAAAGAAAAACTTCAAGTTTTATATTCTTTTCTTTTCTGTTCAAAACTCAGAAACAGAGCGTTAGAGCATTACAAATATCAATATGGATAGCCTTCTCCCTTGGTTAAAAAATTTATAGTAACTTAAATGTTTGTTTTAATTTCTGAGAAAAAATATATTACTCCCTCCATCCTATAAATTGTTGATGTGACATACCCCACCTCAGCATATTGATCAATAAATTGCTTCAATTTAGTCTTCGGCCCCACATAAAAAATTGAGGTGGAGTATGCCACATTAGCAGTTTGTAAAATGTTTATAGAATAGTTTGTCTCTAACATTATTCTTTAAAGTTGTGCATATGAATTAAGGAAATAATTATATAGCATTAAATATAATATTAATTGTCTATAATAATCTTTACTATATATTTATCTCATACTCTCTCCCATTTGTAACATTTTCCAATTAAGAGTAATTTTGAAAAGATTATAATTAATTCTCATAAATTATATAAAACGTTAAATAATTTAAAAAAATAAAATCATCTAAAACTTCATACAGTATATTATGGGACAATGGAGTATTTTGTTTCTATTTTGTTATCATCATTTTTGTCATCATAACATTAGTACGTACTCTTAAAATTTCTGTCATTCTAGATGAGGTCTTAGTTTAGAGGCTAAGATTGAGGTACCTAATATTTAGGTCTTAAGTTATTTCCTCTTGTTTATGAGTTTATTTTTTCTTATTTGGTGAGGTTTAATTGGTTATAGATAATGTACTTGACTAAATTATATTGTATTCCCAAAAAAAAGTGGGGCTTTCAAAATTAATTTTTGTTGTCATTAATTTCTAGCACCATAATACAACTATGTACTCTTAAATTCTTAATTAATGTAACAGTTTATATAAAAATATAGAATATATTATAAAAAGTATTATTTTTATCTTTAATTTAGAACGGAGGAAGTATAATAATATTTGAGGAAAATATGAGGGCCACCAATGTAATATTTTAAAGTAGTTAAAGTTTTAAACTACTTAAAAATATGTAAAAACCCTATTTAGGAATACTCTCTATATAAGAATAAATTTCTACAATATTATAAAAAAATTAGTCCCAATTTGGGCCAGATTATAAATAGGAATAACCTCTAAATTGTAATACGTTATATACTTTTTAAGTTAAAAGTATTAAGAAATTATACCTCAATATAGTAATAATTTCATATATATATGAGAGAGATAATATTAATTTTAAATGACTATATTTTCTATAAAAGACTACATTTCCTATAAAGGACTACATTTTCTTATAAAAGACTACATTTTCCTAGTTTGAAAATCTAAATAATTTATGTTTTCTTTAACTTTGCATAAATATTTTTTGAATAATAATTATTAGGGAGTTCTTATTGATATTTTTGTTAAAGTGGATATTTTTTGGTGTTCGAAAAATCTTTTGTACCAATACCTCTATTTAGTAATAACCTCTCAATTAGAATACAAATAATTTGGTCCCAAATCTATTCCTAAATAGAAGTTTTACTGTATTATTAAGCGAATATGAACAATCAATATAAATTTACGTCATAGTTTGAATTTTAATATTTCTCAAGTTAATTAGAGTTAAATACAAATAACTATGCCTCTTTTGTTAAATTAAAGGACTATGTTTAATTCCGTTCCTTAATATAAGTTGTTTTAGAGAAATATTTTTGTTCCTTAATATAAGTCGTTTAAGAATTTTAAGTAAGCATTAATTGCTTAGTTTCCAATATTACCCCAAGTATTAAATGTAACTTTGGTTCTCTCACTATTTTCTATTTAATAAATAATAATCTCTTATTCCAATACAAGGACAATATAGACAATTGATATTATAGTTAATGCTATACAATCATTACCTTAATAAAAGTGCACAACCCTAAAATGACATATATTAAGGAACGAAGGGAGTATAAAATACGAGTAAAATATAAATGTGATTTGAACTTTGAGTATTTTTGTAAGACCCCAACTTTTATGAATAAAGATTAATTTTTTCTCAAAATATATTTTTGAATATTATGGTGTAGATTTGTTATAATATTATAGTTGTGGTTAATATTTACAAATTTAGCAAAGTAAACAAGTTGTTATAAAATATTCGATTGGTCGGAGAATATTCGTTTAAACAGGGAATATTCGTACGATGACACGATCATTGGTGGACCCCACAACAAAAGTATTTTCGGAGTTAGAAAATGATAGAAATGTCTTTTTATAAAAATAACGGCGAAATTTTACCGTTAAACTGTTGAAATACCCGGTGGTAAAAGTATAGTAATACGTGTGGTTGCATAGTAGCACATGGTATTGATTATTGATGCTTACGTGCGAAGTCACTCAGTTATACTCAATTATTGCTACATTAATTATTGCATAATATCTTTCATATTATTGATTCAATTATTACAGTATTATCTGCATAATATTTTATATTTTTAAATCAATAATTGAGACGACAAAGTAATTCATATTATTATTTGCAATATTTGACGATGTCTAGAAAGTTCTGTCGAGTAAAGGGGTTTGGTCACCTAATTGCGTGCCAATAGGGAGAAATCCTTATCAGAAAGCCACCTCTTTCCGGGGAATGATCTGCTTGTTAAATATTGTGAGTTATAATATTAATGATGAATAAATTCGTGTTGATTAAAGATGAAATTGTTGATAAAAAATATTTCCATTGTATTAGAATTATTTGTGTTAGTGGAAATTGACATTTATTTCGATAATAATTGATTTCTGGATGTTAAATTGACCAAATGGGCAATTAATCGAATAAATGAGCAATTAATTGCTATTAGTTCACATGCATATAACTATTTGCTCACATGAATGAAACTATTGGTTCACAAGCATTACTATTAGGGGAGGTGGTGCAAGTTTGATAATACTTGTAGGACTAAATTAAAAATAGAGAAAAAGATGAAGGTACTATATTGTAATAATTTGAGCCCCCAAAACGTACAATTATCGAAAATATGTTTTCCTATAAATAGAATATCATTCTTCTTTCATTCTCACCAATTCACTAAGACTCACAAGAGCAATTATAGAGAGAGAGGCTATGGAGAGAAAGAAGAAGAGTTGTGACGCCCCCAAAATTAGGTATACATCACCCATCTTGGGTTGCCAGATACATGGTACAAAATTCAAATACAACTTACTAATACAACTGTCGTGTACAATACGACAAAACATAAACTGTGAGTTTGAATACAAATATTGTCTACTAGAGAGTATACAAACTCAAAAGGAGTCCTCATTACAATTATTATCACACTATTTCACAGAATAGTGAGGACTACTAATGCACCATCTAGGATCATCACTCTGCTTCCCGACTAGTCCCAAATTATATTCTCATTTCTGAAGAGAACGGTGAAAGAAAGAGTGAGCTCAATTAGCCAAAGAAGAAATATTATGACTAAGATAATGCGAATAAATTATCATTAGCCTCCAACAATGTTAAACCGATAAAATACAATAGACATCAAGTTTAAGCTGCAATGAACAAGCAATCCATTAAAAGAGTCGAGTAGAGAATAGAATCTACTATCTTTTATGATTGAAAAAGTTTTTCATCACTTTTATCATTTGAGACTCAAATTTCAATAAATAATCCACATCATTAAATTATCCTCGCACTCTGTGCCAAGGATATTCTTTAGTATCACGACCACAAATTATCCATGCACTCACGGCCTAAGATAATCGTGTTTTCATCAACTAGTCCCGATCATGCCATAAAATAATTCATCTTTGCTCCATTGGTCAAGAGAATCCATAGCCATAATCATACCAAAATCGCCCATCAATGCACCATGGGCCAATGAAGACTTTTAATTTTCACATCATTTGTAACATTACGGTCATGATTATACCGAATAATCCCTGGTCATAATCATACCAAGTCTATCTATGCACTACAGACCACAGATGACTTTAAACATAACATAAACATGAGGATGATGACAATGATATAAGAATTCAATTAAACAAGTTCAAGAATTAATTTATCCATGAACCAATAACGTCCAAATTGTCAACATGATACTGCTTTGTAGAGTAAAATTCAAGAATGCTCAGAAGAATATTTCCATGAAAAGATACTGGATGAAGCGCAATTATCAAGGATATTCCACTAATTTCATGGAGTATAGAAGTCAAGACTTTAATCAACTGAGTATAATACCGAATGGAATAACAAAAGATATCACCATGCACGCGGATTGCCGCATGTATCGGTTATTCCAACAGTAATAATAATAACGGAATCGGTCGTGAAATTCACACCAAGCGAGGATGTTCCAATGTAATAATAAAAATGGAATAATAAATGATGGAACCAGTCCCAGATAGATGCATGATGAGGATATTCCGGCTGAGAATAATAAAGACAAAATAATAAAATGGAACCAGTCCAGTCCGGTATAGATGTATACGAGGATATTCCGGACGAATAATAAAGACAGAATAATAGAAGAATGTCACCAAGTATAGGGTAGCCACGTATCAAAAGTTATTCCAATGAGTAACAATAAAGAAATGGAATAATGTAAGTTCTATTCTTGAATACAAAAGAATAATATCCCTTACCATAAAATAATACTTGATATAAGAGTAGTGAAGTAGCAGAAAACTTTTCTTTTATCTCTCTATAGTCTCTCTCTATAGTTTCTCTCTCTAGAGTTCAGTGAATTCGTAAGAAAATAATGAAGGAATGGGCTTCTATTTATAGGAAAATGGAATGCATAAGAAACTAATCCATGAGCGGTCAGATTGATTTACTTTAATCGACGGTCCATATTTAAAGAAAAATCTTTTAAATAAAATATAATATATTCTATTTATATAAAAAGATTTTTACTATGCAAACACTATCGTGCACTATGCAAATACTATGCATAATAAAATATAATATATTCTATTTATAGAATAACTTTAATAAAGTATACATTTTATATAAAAAGATTTTACTATGCAAAACACTATGCATAATAGAATATAATATATTCTATTTATAGAATAACTTTAATAAAGTATTTTGTTTTATATAAAAGATGTTTCTATTTTATTACGTTAATAATATGAATAAAACAAAACTTCTAAATCAACAATAATTGAATCAAATAATGTGAGATACTTGTCAAAGAACTATTATAGCAATAATTGAACAAAACCGAGTGACTTCTCACATAAATATCAATAATCAATACCGTGTGCTATTACGCAACAACGCCAGACATCGTACTTTTACTACCGAGTAGTTCAACAAAGATCAACGGTAAAACTTCCGCCAATTATTTTCAATAAAATATTTTTTCGCTTTTCTCAATCCGACAATAATTATGTTGTGGGGTCCACTAATGATTGTGCCGTCGTACGAATATTTCCTATTTAAAACGAATATTCCCCGACCAATCGAATATAATATGACAACTTGCATACTTTGCAAAATTTATAAATATTACCCACTACTATAACATTATCTCAAATTCACACCATAATATAAAAAAAATTATTTCGAGAAAATTAATTCTTTATTCATAAAATCTGGGGTTTCACAAGAGTATTTCTGTGACAACCCCAAAATAGGTCCATTCCACCCAGCCTATTCCGAGTCGCCAAATACATGGTATAGAAAACAACTACAACTTTATTACAACAATTGTCGTGCAAAATACGACAACACATATACTGTGAGTTTTGATACAAATATATACCAACTGTGACTCTCACCCAAACCTTGGATAACACGTCACAATGGCACCTTACCTAAAGGTATAGTTAAAAACTGTTTTAGAAATTAGAATTTTTAGAAAGTGCTCGAGGAAACCTTCGTACATGGGAGGCCATGCGTCTAGATTATGATAGATATCATATGTCCACAGAATTATCCTTGGTTGACCCAATAGACCCCAAAGAAAAACGAGAAGATTACTATCATATTCTTTCCAATGGTGAGTCTTCTCTTGACATATAATTATCTCCACTGTCTCTAATTGAGAATTATACTTTAACCAAACTCCAAGATCATATAGGTAGTGCTCGTAGATATACCCAGTAAGTGGATGTGCACAACCTTGTCTTATGATGACACGAGGTTGTATGTCTTTAGACATCTTGTATGATAGTGGCAAAACACCCTTCCAACGTTGGGTTCGCCTCACCCTATTGGATGCACCAAATATAACTACTAAATGAAATACAACACACTTTTCTATACTGTTTAGGGAGAACCTCCACAGCTAAATACCACCGTTCTATTCTCCTGTTACCCCCGCTCGACCCAACTACACTTTTATTACCTGAAAGGAATTGTGAAGCAAAAGGGTGAGCACAACTAGCTCAGTAAAGAATATCATGACTATAGATAATTAAATTATCAATAGCCTTCATCAGTAATAAATCAGAGATTTAGAACATATGGTAGATGATAAAAATTTTCAACCATAGTTGCAGCGGAACGAGCAATCCATTAGAAGAGTCAAATAGACCATAAAGTCTATTATCTTCTCCATGTTAAAAATCCACCAACAATATTTTATCCCTGTAACATCAATCAACAGTTCCTTTCCACAATCATATGAATAACTCATAATCATAATTGTGGTTCTAAATTCCTCTTCTCATTCAGGACGAAGATAATTTTTATCACATGTCTTTACCTGAAACATCAAAGATCATGGTTATACCAAATCACAATTCATGTTCATAATCATACTAATAAATCCATCTTTGCACTACGAGCCAAAAATATTCATCAACAGTTCATCTTTGCACTACATGCCAAAGATATTCAACAACGATTCATCTTTACACTACGTGCCAAAGATATTCAACAACAGTTCATCTTTGCACAATAGGCCAAAGATATTCAGTAACAGTTCATCTTTGCACTACGGACCAAAGATATTCAACAACAGATCATCTTTGCACTACTGGCCAAAGATATTAATATCTCAAAGAAATATATAATCATTTCAGAATTTATATAAACAATAATTATAACTATGTTGATCAATTCACCTTTACACTTAAGCTAAAGATATTCAATTATAAATTCAATGGTCATGATCATACCAAATCAACAATTCATCTTTGACCATCTTCGCCAAAGAGAACCCATATTACGATCATACCAATAATCTACCCATCTTTACACTCAAGTCAAAGAGAAATTTCTTCACCAGGATTATAAAAATGTTATATATGATAATAAAAACAATATGATCAACAACGACATTTAATTTCAAGAATAAGATTCATAAATCAACGAAAATTTATTCAGAAAAAGAAACCAATTTTGTCGAGAATAGTAACTCGTGAATAGTAACTCATGAATAGTAACTCGTGAATAGTAACTCATGAATAGTAACCCCAACATAAAAAAGGTAGAAATTCCACAATAAAATTTATACCAATATTTTGGTATAATGATATTGAAAGAATAACATTTCTTAAACTTATAAACTATTTATTTTAATTGTTTACACTTTACTAAATAATGCATTTAATCATCCTAAAATGCCAAACTCATAAGATTTCATTACCAATAACCAAAACCCTCATCAAAAATTTGCATATACATCATATAGGATTCTCAAGCCATAAAATCCTATTTTCCAATTTTCTTACTTCACATAACATATTTAATTAATTTACTCATAACTAGTCCATTTTCATAAAAAATACCAAATCAGTTCAAACAAATTTTCTTTTCTGGGATTTAGCAGAATATAGTTCCATATTGAACATATATTTTTCTCAGAATTTTTAAAATTCATTTACTATTTTTCATATGGCCAAAATTGCCGAATATTCAGACATTTATCATAAACTGTACTTTTATCCAAAAATTCTGAAATTTACAGAGTATACTTCTGCTATATACATGTACTCCCAATAAAAATTTTACCAATTTTGGAGTTAACCACAAGGACTTATAAGGGTTTACTTTTAAAATAGTCTTTTTCCATAAAATTCATAACTCCTAATCTATACATCCAAAAATCGCTATTTTTGGACACAATCTAGAAAACTCATCAAATTATCATTTCAAATTTTTCCAGAATTTTTGAAGGTTAGAAAAATTACGAAACTGAAAAACATAATAACCCTTAAAATCTCTTAACTCAAAGAAACAGTACTTTGGAATGAAAGGTCGGATATGATGCTGAATGAAACTTGTACTGAATAGCAACTCTCAAAGTATCTAAATACTCACAAAATACACTCAATAATATAGAGAGAGAAAGCTTATGTTTCTGGTGTGATTTTTAATTCTAACTTAGCCCTCTATTTATAGAAAAATGTTAGCACACCGAAGTAGACTTGACCTGCTACCTGATGGCTTTACCTGCTACTATTGCCACCCACCATATTTGAAATAAAATTCAGCACATTTCTTCACCAACCACAAGTGGGGCCCACTCAATTCTAGAATTTTCTACCAAAATCATTTATAAACCTAATTTCCGAATCAGTCACCTCTTAAAATTCATAACAAATTATACGTTCATTTTTAACGGTTCAAAATTTGTGGACATATACTCAACTTATATATGTATAACATATCCAAAAATTACAACGATCCAACGGTCAGATTAAAAATTATAACTCACGCAATATATCTCAAGAACAGTGATTTAATTTTTAATATCTCAATTCCGACAAAAACACCTCAACATTAATTCCTTCAATTATATCCACATAAAATAAATATATCCATTATTTATAACCGCATAAAATAAATATTTCCTTATCATATAAATTAATAATTAATTATTCACAAATAATATTATAGAATCACAATAATGACAACCAGGCAGTTCCCAGGAAAGAGGGGGCTTTCCGATAAGGATTTCTCCTTACTGGCGCGCAATTAGGTGACCAAACCTCTCCTTGACAGAACTTTCTAGACATTGTGAATAATGCTATCTAATAATATTATTCCAAATAAAATGAATTATTGATCCGATAATGGGAAATACTGTGCAGTGACAATTATTGAAACAACAATAATATAAAATATCAACGCAACAATTATTGAACCAATAAAATAAAATATTGAATAGTAATTACTGCAACAATTATTGAGTAGTGCCTTCTTACGTAAGAATCAATAATTCAAAATACTGTGCAAAAACAGGTGTATTTCGGCAACCACGCCAGACATTCGTATTTTAACCACCGTGTATTCCAACGGTGTTAACAGTAATAACTTCACGCCGTTATTTATAAAAACTCAAACTTATCGTTTTCTTCATCCCAAGTTATTATTACATTATGGGCCCACAAATGGTTGTGCTGTCGTAAATGCGAATATTCCCCGACAACAAGGATATTCCATGACCAAACGAATATTCCCTGACAATAATGAATATTTTATAACCACTTGCTTATTTTGCAAAATTTGCACATTTCACCCATAACTTTAAACTTTTATCAATTTAACTATTTACTAAATAGAAAAATTGAATAATTTTATTTCATAAAATTCGGGGTCTTACAATTCGACTACTTCACTATTCCAGTATCCAGTCTTCATCTAAGGTAAGAGATATTATATTTGTTCAGTATTCATAAGAAATAAATTTTTTTTCCATACTCTGTAGTATGTGAGTAATATTATTTCGTCTCGTATTCCTGATTATACCCTCATTTTGTTAAAGTATTGCTTCTATACTCCGTGAAATTAGTAGAATATCTTTGAAATTTGCTTTTCATCCAGTATTGTTTCACAAGGATATTTTTTGCACATTCTTGTTACATTTTAAGTTTTTCATGCCGGAGTACTGTCCATGAGTACTATTCATTTATACGGTACTATTCACAAAGTACTATTCACAGGGTACTATTCACGGGTACTATTCATAAAGTACTATTCCCGGGTACTATACACAAAGTACTATTCACGGGGTACTATTCACTCGGGGTACTATTCATGATAAAAATTAATTTTTTTGCTGTCCAAATCATTTTGATACAATATTATTCTTGAATTTTATTCCACAAAATAGTATCATGCTGACAATTTGGATATTATTGAATCATGGATAAATTAAATTATAAATCTTTAAAAATTTATCCTCTGCTTTCTTTTAATTGAATTCTTATATCATTGTGTCATCATCCTCATGCTTATACTGTGATGAAAGTCATCTTTGGTTTACGTGCATAAATGGACTATTGATTGGTATGATTATGACCAGGGATTATTCGATATAATCATGACCCGTAATGTTACAAATGATGTGGTAAAAGTCCTCAATGGCTCGTAGTACATTGATGGACAGTTGTTGGCATGATCATGACCATTGGTGAAAACACGAATTGAATATCCTTGGCCCGTAGTGCATGAATAATTCGTGGTCGTGATACTAATGAATATCCTTGGTCTGTAGTGCAGGGATGATTCGATGATGCGGTTTATTTATTAAGTTGAGTCTCAAATGATAATATTGATGATAAACTTTTAAATCATAGAAGATAGTAGATATCATGCTCTACTTGACTCTTACAATGGATTGCTTTGTTCTCACTGCATTAAACTTGATGTTTATTATATTTTATCGGTTTAACATCGTGAAGGCTAACGATAATTTATTCTCGCATTATCTTAGTCATAATATTTTACTAAAATTTAGTTGAGCTCACCTTTTTGCTTTTATTGTTCTCTTGAGGAAAATGAGAATGTAGTTGAGACTAGTCGGGGAACAGAATGATGGTCCGAGATGGTGGCTATAGTTGTCCTCACTATTTATAAAATAGTATGATAATAATTGTAACGAGGACTCCTTTTTGAGTTTTAATACTGTCTATTAGACAATATTCGTGTAAAAACTCTCAACTATGTTTTGTCGTATTGTATAAAAGAAGTTTGTATTTGATTTCTGTACCATGTATTTGGTGACTCAGAATGGGTGATGTATACTTATTTTGGAGACGTCACAAATTTTGGGTATTAATTAAAACCTTTTCTTTTGGTCAACACAAATCGAGTCTCTTTCTATTCAAAAATTTGGATATTGAGTCATAAGGTGCCACATGTGCGTTGACCTAATGACGTGTGACTAGGGGTGCTCAAAAAATTCAATTTTTTTTCGATTTTTTATCGAACCGGTTAAAACCTGTACCTGCGATACCGATTTATCTCGGTTTCGGTTTTTTTCAATCTAGATTTTTTGATTTTTTATCTTTTTGATCAGGTAATAAAATTTTAAATTCGGTAAATCTTAGAAAACCAAAAAAAAATCGAAAAGTTTATAATAATAATTTAAGTTTGGATCTCAATCTAAAAATGGACCTACTTGGACTATAGTGGGAATGCCGAGTGGGACCTACTATTATACGACCATTGAAGCTTAAAATTTGTTGATTACTCCAACAATTTTTTGGGCCCAAGACATACAACAACTTGAAGGCAAAAATACTATAGACTGATCCACAAATATATATCTGCAGAACTTAATATTTAGAACTCGAATATATACAACTTCTTGAAGGCAAAAATACTATAGACTAATTAGCAAAAAAACCAATCAAGGAAACAACTATCATAAACAGTTTGTAATCAGTTTGTAATCATATCAAGCTGTCAACATTAAGGTAACAGAACATACTGTTCATTGTAAGCATAAAACCATCCTGAAGACAACTTTAGAACACCAAAATTTAAAATATTGTGCCCAAAAAATAGTGAAGATAGTTAAATACTCTTAGACTAACAATTGTAATTAGTATTTGTAAAAATGTAATTTATTAGTCTCATTTCTTAGTTTTAAAAAAATTGTTAATATAAATTTTTTTAATTTAATTATTGTGGTATAACCGAAAACCAAATCGAAAAAACCCGTATCGACTTTTATATAGAACCAAGTGCAGATTCTTGATTTTCAGGTTTTTCGATTTAAGTCTCGATTCGGTTTTTTGTCTGGAATTCGGTTTTTCTGGATGAAAGCCTTTCACGTGGGACGTCGACGTTGGCATTTTTATCATGTGGAACCGCTGACATTGACATTTTTCAATTTATTGTCAAAAAACACGGTCCCCCAAGAATTGAACCCAAAACCTTAAATTTTAAAATTTTGTAACAAGACAACCCAAGCACCGTGAGCCTAAATATTATTTTGGTAAAAGAATTAAATTTTATACCAAATCAATTTGTTTCCCCGTCAGAATATTAAAAGACAAAAATAGCCATTAATCTAAAACAACATTATTTCCATTGTCGTCTCTCTCATCTAAAACTCATCATTTTTAGATCTCAAAAAGTTAGTTCGCTAAATTCAGTCCCAAAATTATAAAATAGGCAAAACTGAGGACAACATTTCAAATTTAACATCTTAATCATCTCAAAACAAAATCATGACTGTCAATCTAGAAAGGATATCTTTACACAAATTCAAATTTTCTCCGTTTATTTGGGTCTTCATCGGTAGGATTCAACGAATTTGGGGGGTTGGATTGGAATCACTTCTTGGCGCTGATTTGGGTTGGGGAAGAGACTATTTGTTATATAATTGAACTGGAGTTTGGTGGGATTGAAGTGAGTTTTGATTTGGGTCTTGGCGCTGATTTTGGTTTTTGCTTTCTTAAACAATAAAACTTTTAGTTTATGAGTAGACATAAGAAGTGTCTGCACAGATGCTGGAATGTATGCCATTCGAGCAAGAAGGAAAATTATTAGCGAAAAAGATTTCCTTGAAGCAGTGAACAAGATCATCAAGGGGGATGAATTATAATTTTAAACCCCACTGAAAAAGGTTGTAGAAAAGTCTTGCCAAATTTCCCTATGAAAGGGAGGGGTCTGGATGATGGATGGTTTCAAGCAATGAGCTGTGGTAAATCCCTGGAGAAAAAAGAGAGGATGAATTATAATTTTTCAGTATCCAAAAAAAGGGGATGAGTTTTTTAATAATAAGAATAATACATAATAATAATAATATTAATAACAATAAAAACACTAATAATAATAAAAAAAAATAAGACTAAAAATAATAAAACTAATAATAATACTATTACTAATAATAATAACAACAACAAGAACAATAATAATAATATTAATACTACTACTACTACTAATAATAATAATAATAACAACAACAACAACAATAACAAAATAATAACACTAAAAATAATAAAACTAATAATAATAACAAATAATAATAATAGTAATATTACTAATAATAATAACAAAAATAATAATAACATTAATAATACTAATACTAATACTAATACTAATACTAATACTAATACTAATAATAATATTAATAACAATAATAAAAATAATATTAATGAATTGATTTGATATAAAACTTAATCCTTTTAATATTTTGTTGGCGAAAATGAATTGATTTGATATAAATCTTAATCCTTTTGCAAAAATAACAAATAGTCTTGTGTAGCTCAGGTGGTCTTATGTCTAAGTTTTCAAATTTGAGGTTTTGGATTCGATTTTTGGGGGGACTGTGATTTTTTATAATTATTGAAAAAATGCGCATATAATGGTTCACGCGTGGCAAAAATGTCGATGTCGTGATTATCGCGTCTCATCATAAATACAATCAAGCCTTGGCGTATGCGGCGGCGAATTTCAATATCCAAATTTTTGAATTAAAAAGAGCTCGATTTGCGTTGACCAAAAGAAAATGGTTCAATACACAAAAACATCTAAATGGCTCAATTTGTATTGACAAAAAAAATGATTCAATATCTAAAAATATTCAAAATTCAGTGATCACATTTGTATTTTACCCTATAAAATACTACTGATAAAGTTTTTTTATTCGGATACAATTAAATGAAGTACTAGTGGAGTAATTAATTAGGAACAAGATATTATATGGTGTGCAGAAAATCAATAAGAAGTTGGGAAAAGACTAATTAAATGCTACAGTCCTAAAACTTTTAAATCTAATTCAATAGAAACTAAAAAAAGTCCAAAATTGAGTAGCATTACTAGTTTGACTTAGCCGCCTTTGAGGACTACATGCCCTGTGTACGTCTGGTTCCCATTGTGTCCCATTATCATTCACCCCCACTACCTTAAATACCACAAACTTTTATCAAATCATCAAGGACCTGGAAATTCACAAACAAGCAAGAGCAGGACCAAAGTGAAGGTCCAGTTCTAATAATTCTCTTGAATTCCTTCCTCCTGGTATATATTCTCTCCCTCTCTCTCAAACACAATTATTATTAATTAATTAGATGCATGGGAGACATTTTTTTTAATTTGTTTTTTTTTCAATGATTTATTTGCAGGTCACTGAAAAATGGGTGCCGGTGGAAATATGGCTGCGGTGGAGGATTCCGGCCGTGTGGCGAAGCGGGCCGGCGGATCCAACGTTCTCCCACGAGCCCCTCATGAAAAACCATCATTTACACTACGAGACCTAAAGAAAGTCATTCCGGCCCACTGTTTTGAGCGATCGCTTCTTCATTCTTTGGCCTACCTTATTGTGGACTTCACAGCCAATTACCTTCTCTACTTTGTGGCTGCCAATTATTTCCACCTCCTTCCTTATAAACTCTCTTACATAGCCTGGCCCATATACATGTTTTGTCAAGGTTGTGTCATGTATGGCCTTTGGGTCGAAGGCCACGAATGCGGTCACCACGGCTTTAGCGACTATCAATGGCTAGACGACGCTATAGGCCTTTTTACCCACTCTTTAATCCTTTGCCCTTATTACGCCTTTAAAATCACCCATCGTCGCCACCATGCCAACACCTCTAATCTTGATCGTGAGGAGGCTTATGTTCCGCAGCTTAAGCCCAACCCGAACTCCTGGTATTGGGGGATTTATGGTACAAGTGGTCGTATTGGTGTGCTTCTTTTTAAGGTTACATTGGGTTGGCCTTCTTACCTTCTATTTAACATGGCGGGTCGAGGTTATACTAAATTTGCCAACCATTTCTACCCATATAGTCCTATGTACTCGAACCGGGAGCGGGTTGAGATCATGATTTCTAATGCAGGTATTCTTGCCATGTTATACGCGTTATATCTTATGACCGTCGCTAAAGGTCTTTCTCATACTCTTCTGGCTTACGGAGGTCCATTGCTAGTTCACAACGCATTCCTGGTGATTGTGACATGCTTTCAGCACACTCACCCTTCGTTGCCTCGCTATGATTCATCTGAGTGGGATTGGTTCAGAGGAGCTCTCTCCACCGTGGATAGGGATTATGGGATTCTAAACCACGTGTTCCATCATGTGACGGATACTCATGTGCTTCACCATTTGATTTCTACAATTCCTCATTATCACTCGATGGAGGCCACCGAGGCAATCAAGCCCATATTGGGGGATTACTATCAATACGATGCGACTCCATGGTACAAGGCAATGTGGAGAGAAATCAGAGCGTGTTTGTATGTGGAGCCAGATGAAGATGAGAAGAACAAAGGTGTGTATTGGTTTAGTAACAAGACTAAATATGATGATTAGGGCCTGGATTGATGGCACTCAAATTTAGAAGACGATTTGGAAAGACTTATCCATATGTCTTTATTATTTCTTTATGTCAAATCCAGATCGTGAAGATGATCAGAACAAAGATGTATAGGAGTTTAGTAATAATACTGTAGTTTGATGTACGAAATAAAAGAGGTTCCTTTTGTTAATGCAGCTTTGTCATTGTTTTCTCGCCAACTTGAGTTGTTTTGGTTGTATTAATTGTACTGATCCTTAATTTAACGTCCTCCAATAAAATTTATTTAATGATCTGTGCATGGTAATGCTCACTTAGAACTTCTAAGTATAAAAGATACCAAGATTTCTAAATTTTAAGTTTTTTGTACATGAAGGATAGCTATGGTATTAAAGTTGTACTGATTAATTCTTGTATTGTAGCATATTTGTCAGTTAATTTTTTTTTAAATTTTAAATTACATTCAGGATGCCAACCATCGCCGCTGCTATTACCTCCGTCATCAATTCAGACACGGGTATTCTTTCTCTCTTTGCGCGGCTTTATTTGCCTGTTTAATTTCCAAGAAATTAATTATGCTCATTTCTTGATTCTTTAAATTAGTGGTTATCAATTCACGTTACTTGTGATTTCTGTGTTTAAATAAATCGAGGGGACGTCCGGTTCTCTTAAAGACCGGTAACGTCCGGTACTTTTAAATTTTTTTTTACCAAAATTATGAGAAAAAAATAAAAATAATAGAAGTTTGAGCAAAAAGCGTAAAGAAAGTATATTTTTATTGAAAAACAACGTAAGCGCTTTTACCGTGTTTTTTCAATAAAAAATATAATTTCTTTTACATTTTTTTGTTCAAACTTTTTCTATTATTTTTTATTTTTTTTTCTCATAATTGTGGTAAAAAAAAAAAAAATTAAAAATAGAAGGTACCGGTCGTTAGTACCGTGAATAAGACTGGACCCCCCACCCCAAAACCCGTTTAAATTGGGGGTTATGAGGTAGGTATGCTTTGGTTGGTTTGAATTAGTATGTGTGGCCGTTGACCTTAAATTAGTTATTTATTTAACCCTTTTTACTAGATGGAGTATTTTTTTTTTTCCCTTATTTTTTTTTTTCATTTTTTGAGGAAAGGTTAATGCCTGCATAAGACAAAATTCCCTTAAAATAATTTTGAGTATGTGTGATTTTTCCCAATTCTTCAATTTGACCCTTTTTTTTCGATTTGTCTCTGCAGACTAGCCAAGTATAAAGTCACACTTTAGAGTATTATTTGAGAAGCAGATGAAAGAGTGCCTTCTAACAAATTGGCTAAATAAGAATTTTACTACTTCTGAGAAACACTGAACATAATTTGAGAGAAATCTGGAATGTTAGCATAGGGTATGATATTGCTCCCAGGAAATGTAAATCCCAGTAGGAACTTATTTGTTGTACCATAAGAAGAGTCAGAGCTTGTAAAGAATTGTTGTGTATTTCAATTTTATTCTGCATAGGAGCCTTGTGCCAAGAGCTATCATATTTGCCATGACTTCATGATGTGAATTACTGGGTTGTTACTTAGTGAATGACCAGTATCATCTTACTTGGCAGGATTGCTGTTATGCACTAGCGAAGCTATGGTGAGGATTAAGGTTTAGATCAAATTTATCTTTTTCTCTCATAATTTACTTTTTATGCTTTTCACAGCGCATGGACATGGCCGAAATGCTAAATAAACATATATAGCAATAGTTATTTGTCTCTATCATTATAATACGCGTGGAGCTGGTGGTGCATGTTACTTGGCCACTGGAACAAAACTCAGCCTTTCTGTTTAGCAGATGTTGCCAAAAGTTTGTGAAAAAAGACCAGATATTGAACATATCTGGTTCGAAAACCTTGACATGCATCATATTTTTATTTTCTTGACCATATCATTAAACAGATGTGGAGATGGCTGAGGGCAGTCAAAGCTCGACAAGAATATGTATTTAGAGCAAATACTCATAGTGGCAAAAGGAAGAGAATTGGAATATAGCAGCACCCTGAAGTATGTCAGTAGCATTGATCTATCCGAAAATAGTCTAATAGCTGGTGAAATACTACAAATAATTTAAGTTGGTTTGTGTCCATAGAAGTTTGTATGATGTGATTTATTTCTTTAATTTAGTCCAAGTAATAATGGTTTTAAATGTTACTCCCTCCGTCCCAAAATTATAGGCTAATTTTTTATTTTGAGATGTCCCAATATATATGCTACTTACTATTTATAAATAATTGGTTCATTGTTTTACTTTTATGCCCTTATAATAAATATTCAACCATTACTCTTTTTTTGAAGAAACAACATTCAATGTCATTATTTTTATCAACACATTTAATGTTGTATTCTCTTTGGTTAAAATTCTATGGTTATGGATTTTAATGGTACACGTCAATCAATGAAGTTGAGAGTTTCAGTGTGATAAGTAAGGAGTAATTAACTTATTCATTAATTTCATATTAAGGGGTATATGTGAAAAATTTATTTTAAAAATTGTCACTTAAACTGATTTTCTTAAACTATGTGCCAAAAGAAATCAACCTATAACTATGGGACGGAGGGAGTAATAGATTGCAATTTCAAGTTGATTTTCTTGTGTTTTTTTAGGATTTTTTAATTTTTGAGCTGAGGTCAATGTTTATTTGCCTTTGCAGGTGATGAATCCTTGTCTCTGAATTGTAATGAATCAGCTTGTTTTTTGTCCAGTCTAGGTAAATTTTAATTGTTCATTCTTATTGAAATGTGGTTCAATGCTCTGATTTTATACTGTTATATCTGGTCTATATATAGATTAAACAGAAATTTGATATGCTGATCGATTAACCTTTATTGTAAAGTGTCTAGCTATTTACCTGGTGCGTGCTGATTGTGGTAACAGTGGATTCAAATGGACTCATAATTCCCCCATGATTATACATCGCAGAAAAAAGTTATCTGTAAACTGTCTATTTACCTGGTGTGCTGATTGTGGCAACAGTGGATTCAGACCTGGGGAGACTGTATAAAGAAGTATAGTGATGGGTCAAACTACGTACTCTAAAAAAATAGTTCTGAGTTTATTATTGTGTGATTCGGCCATATTCAATATTCTAAGTGGGTTGTATATATTAATGTACACTGAAGATTGGAGTCTCTCGCATGCTTTAGGTTGTGATTCCCCCATGATTAATGTACACCGAAGATTGTATATTAATGTACACCGAAGAACTCTTCCATTTTACCAAATGCATGCCTATGTTTTGAAGATTACTGCTATTTGGAACTCTTTTCAAATCTACCTCACCCAAACCACACTACTTTTGAGATAATAAAAGTAACTAGTTTCAAAACTAGGGCTATATATGTTCGTTTATACATGAGAATGTTCCAAGACTATTAATCCTAGGATTATACACCCGAGATTATAATTATAATGTCAAGACTATTCAGCCATTTTATAATCCCAAGATGACTAATAGTCCCAAGTCTAAATTTGAAAACAAACAAAAAACTTGAGATTAATAGTTTATCTCAAGTATAATTCTTGTAAACAAACATATATAGCCTAGAAGTATACGAAAGGGTTTTAGTATATTATAATTTTCTTTTCAACATGAGAAAAGCAAGAAGTTCGTTCCAACCAAAAACATTTATCACACCCCACAAGTCTAGTTAGGGTTTAATCAAATAAAGAATTGAATCCATCCATGACGGTACCTGTCAAAGCCGACTTATTGAAATAAGGCCGGTGCAAATTAAGGAGCACTAACTTACTTTTTCAGTTCCTATATAACTTAGTATGTTATTTTCCCTCGCTCTTTATTCTCTTTGAGTTGCCAATTAACAATATCTGCAGATATATGAATATGTACTATTAACTTTAAATGTGTATTATCAGCAACAACAAATATAAGTTTTACAAAATGTTTGAATTTTGTCATGATCCCAGAGTGTTTCTGATAGGACTGAGCAAAAAATAGATAAAATCGAGTAACCGAACTTAACCGAAAATTTTTAACCGATTTTTTTTTAATGTTTGATTTTTTTTGAGTTATAAATATTACATTTTAGCGAGACAATATATAATATTCACAAATAGTTGTTTAATTTGCTGAAACGTTTTTTGTTGGGCCTGGTTAAATGGGAAGAAAAATGAGAATTTTCAATTTAACATGCAGATAATGAAAAACATTTTCCAGCCGCCACTGAATTGTAATTTTAATTTGAAAGTAAAAGGAGAAGCAATGAAACTTCCAACCGATAAGAATCCCTCCATTACGTACCTTTTACCTCTTTCATTATTTTTCCAAATATATATTTACAGACAAAAATATTATGCGATATAATTATTAGCGACCAATAAAGTATTTACAATCTAATAATTTTTTGTCACTATTGTATATTGGGAGAAATTTAGTGAAAAGTGTAATAAAGAGGATCCTAGTCCCTTCTATACATATTTGGCAACAAAAGTGTTGCTTTTAACGACAACATGAGCAGCAAAATTATTAATACAAATTACAAAATAATGTATTGCCACAATTTTACCTTTTTTTTGGAGAGAAATTGGGTGGAAATTGTACAAAAATAGGATCTAGCTATGCTAGCTGATCAGTTGCAATGGTTGTATTACGTCACTAGTTGCATGAACAAATATGAAAGTGATTAATATGAAATGAACTTTATGATAAGTTGACGATTAATACAAATCTGATCTTGTGGCAACGCAGGCGGAGAGATCACCCTCCCGATCGTGTCAAGATCATATTAATCATGAAATCAACTTATCCGAACAAATCATTTGCTAGATATATATTATACTAGTTGGGTCCCGTGCCTCCGATACTGTATGGACGGTGGTATTTATCTCAAATTTTGAACGGCCCAGATGATTTATTGAGTGAGCGGGAAATTTAAAATCATTTGTATTTTATTAGATTAGATTAATAACACGTGTGAAGTAGAAGATGACTGTCACTAAAGTTTTTACCGGAACACCATTAACAACCAATTTACATATTAAACCCCATCAGTATTCGTGGCATTAGTGACGGATATATTTGACCACCGCTAATAATTCAAACTAATTATTCTACTATTACGTGCGTATAGTAACAAAGTGCCTGTGTATCAAAAGTAGTTTGGTTAATTTTAATTTCACTTTGTTCCTAAGAGTTTCATTTGACAATTACCTTAATTTGTTCGAGTTTGATAATAGTATAAAATACACAATATTTTCAAAATTATCATTAAAATTTTATTTTCATGCTATCGTTACTACACAAAGCGCCCATTAAATAGGAGTAAATTAATATAGACAAATATATGTAGTATATTTTTATAGTTATAAGTGTTGCAAATGAGACTCTTTTGTTGGATGGAGAGTAATTATTTTCTACTCAAAGTATTTTCCAAAAACACAAATCACAAAAAATCAGCATATACAACCTTGAAATGAAGAACAGTTGGAAAATTTTCCCATCTATTTTAATGAATCATTAAAAGTCAGATAAAATTTAGAGGACAACGTAATCAACATAATTAAATAGTACTAGTAGTATATGAAATGAGATCAGTTCCACTAAAATTATTACTTTTAATTAAGTACTACACTATCTATTTTAACCATAAATTTCAAAACTAAATTATGTAGTATTAATTAAAATACTAATTATCACAGATTTTAAAATAACAGATTCTGTCCTCCCATGTAGGCCAGTTTCATTTACATTAAATTCCAAATGGGATTTTGAGTTTTCCGTCTATCAAAATCAACTCGTATACTATATGCCGAAGTTAGTACGCCAATCTTGACTTGGGGGATTGGTTGCGCTCAACTAATTTCTACAGATGTAACTTTCATACGCAAATATTAATCAGCCTAATTAAATTAATTAGGTTGAATAATTAATTAATTGATACAGCTAGCCAAATTAAGATGTTGGTCAAGGAATTAAGTTTAAGAGCAATCCGATGACCGGTATAAGATTAATTTATGGGTATTCCCTCCGTTATTTAATATAAGTCGCTTTAGAGTTGTGTACAAGTATTAAGGTAATGATTGTATAACATTAACTATAATATCAATTGTCTATATTGCCCTTGTATTAGAATAAAAGATTGTTATTTATTGGACAGAAAATAGTGAGAGAACCAAAGTTACATTTAATATTTGGGGTAATATTAGAAACTAAGCAATTAACGATTACTTGAAATTTTCAAACGACTTACATTAAAGAACAAAAACATTTCTCTAAAACGAGAGTATTTAGAATGCTTCTTCTTTCTTGCAGATATTTGAATACGCACTTTAATTAGCTTTTCTTATTAATATAATTGCTTCATTGCTGCAAATTATAGATGTTCGGGTAATGGATGTTCTGTTAGATATTTGCACATACGATTATTATTTTCTAACATATGTACCTTAATATTCTGCTATTTTTGTTTAGGTGCTTAATTAGTCTTCTTGTATTGCTCAGATGATTCTTTTATATATATATATATATATATATATATATATATATATATATATATATATACGGAGATCTTCTAAAATGAAACTTTAAAAGCGAGCAAAAAAGCATTTAACCGTCGCCTTTTGGTGTCTATGGTAACAGTGCGACCCGTCGCCTTAAAGACTACATGGCTATGGCGACGGATCAAACCGTCATATAAACACTAAAAAACGACAGTTAATCTTTGGTTCATTCTTCTAGAGTTCGCTTTAAAGATTTGATCAGTGTATATATATATATATATATATATATATATATATGATTATTATTGTATTTGAATTAGGACTAACTTTTGAGCCAAATTTTATGGAGTAAATTTTTGTGTATGTATAGGATCATATAAACGCATGCAGGATTGATATCAATTGTAAGAATTTACTTGGAATTACTGATTTGGAATTATATGGTTTTTTTTGTTACTGATTTGGAGTATATATTAAAAAGCAAGCTGATATCTTTTAACTTTTGGAGAGCATATTGGTGACTAGATCATGCTGTATTTAATGGGTAGAGAGAGAGATCATAGCTATAAATGTTGTTGTTTATAGATTTTTGATTAAAGAGACGGGTTTCTGATTTGTTGTTTCAAACTCCTAACAAATTATTCTATCCGTTTTTTAATATAGGTCGTTTTAAAGGAATATTTTTGTTCCTTAATATAAATCGTTTTAGAAAAATATTTTTGTTCTTTAATATAAATCGTTTGAAAATTTCAAGTAAGCAATTAATTAATTGCTTAGTTTCTAATACTACTATTACCCAAAGTATTAATTAAATGTAACTTTGGTTAATAATAATCTCTTATTTCAATACAAGGACAATATAGATAACTGATATTATAGTTAATGCTATACAATCATTACTTTAATACTTGTACACAACTCTAAAACGACTTATATTAAAGAACAAAAAGAGTAATTCCTTTACAGTTTTTAAGGTTTGTATGGTTGGGCAGAACACAGTGTTATACTTAAGGTTTATCCTAAGAAACATTTCAAGTGCCTTATCATATCTTGTAGTATAACTTAAGATTTGTAATATTTTTTTCGCAGATATATGTTGGCAACACGGGAGATGAGCGAGCATGCTGGACAAGATGGAGAACCCGGACGAAATGAAGGTGTGGCGAGGATGGGACTCCCGAACTAGGGAACGACTGAGCTCTAGTTAATTTTATGTGACTTTAGTAGAGCGAATTAAACAAGTTTTATTATTTTACCAAAATAGGTACACAAATATAAACTAAAATAAAATTTTAATTATATGTATGATATTGTGTTGATGAATGAAAATAGGTTTATGTATTAAGTTATTTATATGTTGGTAATGAAAACAGATGTTATTTATGTGTCTGTGTTGGTATTTAACAGGTTAAAAAAGGATTTTAAATATTTCAAAAAAAATATTTTTAAAAAAAGTTAATTGGTGACGGATGACAACAATTAGCCGTCACTAATAAGTCAATATTTGTATTTTTTTAAAATTTGATTAGGCGACCGGCCAGGCTCTCCGTCCATATTTACCATGTCCCTAAATATATCAACTTAGCGACAGATATTTAGCGACGGCCGATTCGTTGCTATTGTAATATGTGGTCAATTGGTTTTATTAGCGACACGACGGCAATTGTTGTTTAGGCTTTGTCTGTAGCTGAAGAAGCAGATTCTAATAGTGTTATGAAGTTGTTCAGAGTCCAAAACACGTGCTGGTGGAGGTGCATCAATAGTCAACCCACATTTGGGCAAGCTGAACGCCAGAGAAGACTTTTAATACTAGTGCTAGGCTACTATCTCCATTCCAAATGTTTTAGTTGGACCAAAATTAAGAAGATTTGCAGAAATAAATGTTTTTTTTTTACCCACAGGACAGGAATATTGAATAATTAAGGCCAGTACTTCAGATTTAGTTAACTGCGTGCTCAGATAATGCCGATTGATTAGTCGGACCAACTGACAGAAAAGACAAATTAATTGTATACGTATACTTAATTGTTTCGAATAAGACGTTGTTTGGAATATTAGGAAAAATTGTTACTTCTTTATGTGGGACTGGCTGGGAGTAGAGTATATATATTTATGATTAAAAACTTGGAATATTTAGCGATGACAAATAATTAATGTTATTTAGATGATACTATTCGTTATTTTCTAATTTGATGTACTAATAATCTGTCTTTAATTATCATCCCCCAAACACGTACGGTACCATATATATAAATTAATTGTGTGATCCGATTCATTGCAACATTATATATATTTTCATAGTGCACGTGTTTAGGTTAGGTTCAGTCACATGCATATTAAAATTAGAAAAATATTCTTAATTAATTAATGTTACTGGCCACCCGGGGGTTTTATATAAATAATTTAAAAAAGTACTTGTAGTATGCCAACCGTTGGTTGACTGAATAAGTGTTTGGTCCGACTTGGTGAGCTACGATTGATATTGATGACACTGGCCTTAATATTTCTAATTTGTTAACTGACCTTATTATTCAATGCTGGCTTAATAAATAAACAAACAAGATTTTTGGATTCGTAATTTGTTAAATGGCGACTCATATATGTAGTATATGTATATATGAGACCTGTCCTAGCTCAATCACCATTCAAAATGACAAAAAAGAAGCTTTATTTAATATTTCCACCCAACAATACTATGTAACATAGTCACATGGAGCACTATTTCCATATACATATGTATATATGTATATGATATTTTCACATGGTCTGCATGTGAGTACTATGTTAAGGTTTGTCTAGAGCACCATTAATATATATCATGTAATATAAGATTACATGCCTCGATAAATAAATTAAGTTTATAATTAATCAAATAAGGTTTCAGTTTCACAAAAAGGATTAATTAAATGACATCCTTCACAAAAAAATGTTAAATAATTATATCGGAACGTGCTAATGCGTAGAATAAAAATAAAAATTAATAATCATAATATTAAATACTTGCATAAATTGAGAGAAGTCATCTTGTATGTATCATGCTTCCACCACTACAAGAAAAGAGGCTAATCCTGACGGAATGTTTCGTCGACAGATCCGTCGTCAAAAACCTAGCTCCTCGGCATTAAGCCCGTCGAGAGTTCAGTCGGAGATACATATAATCGACGACTTAATCCCTACGGAATGTTCAGTCGAAAGTAACATATATATCTTCGACGGAATGGGTATAAAACTGACGGACTAGTGCGTCGAACATATAGGACTTTTAAATTTAGTCAGATTTAATTTAAAATACTAACGTCGACGGAATGGGTATAAAACCGACGGAATATTTTGTCAAACTTATAAAATATAAAAAACAATTAATTTAATGCTGTTAATGCCGACGGAAATTCCCTCGATATTAGACTATTCCGTCAAGAATAGCTACAATTTTTTTTAAGCAGCTTTTCAAATTTATAATTTTCAGGGTTTTAAACCCCAAAATTATACCTGTAACCTGTTCTAGCTCAATCATACATACAAAAGTATATTCCCAATTCCATATCACACACGTACTAACAACGTACACTAATATATACCAACAAGGCAACAACGTATACATGACGCTAACTATACCAACAACGTTAATACAAACAACATATACACGCTAATACCTGTTCTATCCAATCACATTCGCAATAACGTTCCATAACGATTACAAATATATGCTATAACGTTCCCATAACGATTACAAATATACGCCAATGTTAATTACTAAGATAAAAAGTATAAATATCAACAATCCCGTAAAGAATTATAACAAATAATACGCTAACGACAATCACAAACTTGTTTGATTTACAAAACTCGAACAAAACAAACTTAATTTGTAACATGTACAAATGTTCTACAATATAATGAAAATAGTTAAATGTACAACTACAAAGTAAACGTAAAACTAGCTAGTTAGGAGGAGGATCATCAGACGAGGGTGGACGACGCTGATGCTCATCGCCAACGCCACCCTGCATATAATTTCAAAATATAAATCATTAGTCTAATATAATATGTGAGAATTAAAAGACTGCTAAATGAAAATAAAATAACATGCAGAATACCTGACTCTCGGGCCGCTAGGATGAGAATCAGTGACAACGATCCTCCGATCGCCATCTCCATCCTCCAGATAGGATTAAAAATACAAGTCATTAGTCTATATAATATGTTAGAATTAAAAGATTGCTAAATAAAAATAAAATAACATGCAGAATACCTGACGACTCTCTCGGACTGCTCACCAAAAGCCTCCACTAGTAAAGTAACCACCATCCGGAGCACCTCACCGCTTAACGCGGCGAACTGCTCGGGCGAGAATTCCGTTTGAAATAACAAATATACACTCAACAAACATATATACAATGCCAAATATATACAATGAAATAGGAAAATTTCAGTATAAAAAAAATTATAGAACATGCCTTTAACCCCATTTCAGCAAAAAAAAATATTACAGAACTATAAACCCAATTTCAGATTTCAATTTCAATATACAATAACAAAAATATACAATATCATATTTCAATTTCAATATACAATAATAACAAAAATAAACCCAATTTCAGATTTCAATTTCAACAATAAACAAATCCCAATTTCAGATTCCAATGTCAACAATGTCAAAATTTTTCAATCTCAAATTAATACTTACGATTGAAATGTGTAGTGGAAGGCTGACGACAATGAGGAGAGAGAAGATCGTGGTGGTGCCCAGTAGGAGGAGAGAAGAAAAGCGGCTGTGCACCATTGACGAAAGTAGAGGAGCAGTGGTGGCATGACGGTATGAAGGAAGGAGGAGTAGTGGAGGGGAAGGGGAGGATGACAGTGGAGGGGATGTGGAGGCCGGTTGTAAGACCCCGAAATTTTTTTAAATAAAAAGGAATTTCCTTTATTTATTATTTTGAAATAGTAAGGGTGGATTTGATTAATGTGGTTAGTTATGGGTAAAATGCATAAATATTTGAATAAGCAAGTGGTTATAAAATATTCATTGTTGTCGAGGGAATATTCGTTTGGTCGTGGAATATTAAATGCTTTGTCGGGGAATATTAAATGACGACTCATTGATGACCATATGTGGGCCCCATAACGGAAAGCGATTGGATGAGGAAAATGACAAAGTTTGGGTGGTTATAAATAATGGCGTAGTTATTACAATTAAGATTTGTTGGAATACCGGTGGTTAAAATCTGATGTCTGGCGTGGTTGCGCGATGAAGCACGGTATTTGCAGTATTGTTGAATTATTGATTAAATACGTAAGATGGCACTACTCGATAATTTTTCACGATGAATTCTTATTCAATATTTTATTTTATTGATTGATAATTCTTTGCGTTGATATTTTATATTATTGTTGTTGATAATTGTTGTCACGCATGATATTTCCCATTATCGGATCAATAATTCATATTATTTGAATAATATTATTAGATAACATTATTGGCAATGTCTAGAAAGTTACATCTAAGGAGAGGTTTGGTCACCTAATTGCGCGCTTGATGAGAGAGATCCTTATTGGAAAGCCCCTCTTTCTGAGGAGCGACTTGGTTATTCATAAATGTGATTACGTAATATTATTTGTGAATAATTAATTATTGATTCATATGATAAGGAAATATTTATTTATATGAATATAAATGATGGATTTATTTATGTGGTTATTAATGAAGGAATTAATTTGAGATGTTTTATTTGTATTTTTGTCGGATTGGAGGTATTAAAAGATCAAATCGGTGTTATTACAAACTTTATTGTGTGAGTTATAAATTTTAATCAAATAGTTGGATTATGGTAATTTTGGATATGTTATACATATATAAGTTGAGTATATGTCCACAAATTTTGAACCATTAAAGATGAGCGTATAATTTATTATGAATTTTAAGAGGTGTTGATTCGGAAATTAGGTTATAAATGATTTTGGTGGAAAATTCTAGAATTGGTGGGCCCCACTTGTGGTTGGTGAAGAAATGTGCTGAATTTTATTTCAAATGTGGTGGGTGGCAATAGTAGCGAGGTAAAGTCATCAAGTAGCTGGTCAAGTCTGCTTTACGGGCTAACATTTTCCTATAAATAGAAAGGCTAAGTTAGAATTGAAAATCACACCGAAACAAAGTTTTCTCTCTTCTCTCTCTATATTATTGAGCGTATTTTGTGAGTATTTAGATACTTTGAGAGTTGCTATTCAAGACAAGTTTCATTCAAGATCACTTGAGCCTTTCCTTAGAAATCTTGATTCTTTGAGGTAAGGGATATTATTTTTTTCGTAATGATATTATTTCTTTGATATCATTATCTTTGAAATATTAGTTGGAACTTTTTATCAAATTTGGAACTTTTTTATGTGGGGTTACTATTCATGAGTTACTATTCACGAGTTACTATTCATGAGTTCTTATTCACGAGTTCTTATTCACGAAAGTACTATTAATGAAGCGTGAAAATGTTTTTTATGGAATTTCTATCTTTTGGTGTCGAGAGTTCTTATTCACGTATACGGCAGATCTTATTCACGATATCTGACCTATTATTCATAGAAAAATGAAATTTCTTCTTTTCGTCAAAATATCTATTCGGATACTAGCTTTGATTGTATCCATGTTTTGATCATTCTTGAATTTTACACCACTATGATTATTTTTGAGGTATTGTTGGACATGGATAAAACAAAGTATGAATCCTTAATCCTTAATCCTTGTCATTTTGTTTCACTTTGGATTCGTTCTTTAAAAATATTTTCATCATCCTCGGTCTTAAATGATGATATTATTGAATATCTTTGGCCCTGTAGTGCAAAGATGAATGATTCTGAAGAATATCTTTGGCTTTGTAGTGCAAAAGATGAAAGCGGTGTTTAAATGAACACGAATGATCGATGAATATCTTTTGCCTTTTTAGTGCAAAAGATGAGCAGTGTTTAAATGAACATGACCGATCGATGAATATCTTTTGCCTTTAGTGCAAAGATGAGCAGTGTTGAGATGAACATAATGGATTGATGAATATCTTTGGCACATAGAGTGCAAAGATGAATATTTGATTTGAGATGAATATTGATTGATGTTCTGAGGATAAAATATTGATGATGGATTTGTTAAATTCATAGATTATAGTAGATTTCATTCTCTACGTAACTCTTACATGAATTATTATTTCACCTATGAATATTGATCCGAAACTTGTTGTCTATTGTATTCTATCGATTTTTTCCTGTTGGAGACTAACGATAATTTGTTGTATATTATCTTAGTCATAATATTCTTCTTGGGCTAGTTGAGCTCACCCTTTTCCTTGTTGTTCCATTTTTCTTCTCGGGAGGCGAGAATGTAGCGAGTACTTAGTCGGGGTATGGAATGAAGGTTCTAGAGAGAGTTGTTTAGTAGTCCTCACCATTTTTGTAAAATAATGTATCAATAATTATGATGGGGATTTATTTGCGTGTGGATATTATACAGAAGACAATATTATATTTAAACTCATTATATATATTGTCGTATTTCACACGACATTTGTATTATTGAAGTTGTAGTTTGTTTCTTGTACCATGTATTTGGCGACTTCGGAATGGGTGTTGTGTATACCTATTTTGGGGGCGTCACGGTTAATATCGAGCTTAGGATATGATCTCTGGCGGAGATGGGGAATAGAACTAGGAGAGGGTAGAGGCGAGTAAAACCTTCGCTAGTGTGTCCTACCTAAGCTTATTTGTTGGTTAGTCGTAATATAGGGATATTATGTGATATATTGATTTCCTTAATTAACCCTTGTTTTATGGCGGTATTTGAGAATGTCATTGAGAATATTAATAGTGGAGTAAATGAGGGTAGTGGAGATGCTGTGTACTTAATAACGAGGAGAAGCGTGCAACAGGTGGCAATGTACCTCCCATGAATAACACCCTTGAAGCGAGATGATGAGCGAGGGATGTTTAGAAGCTTTTTGCAGTTCATGCAAAATCGACGAGGAGACTCGTGTTCAAAATCTGAGGAGGAGATGATAGCAATTCACGGGTGGTCACTGACCAAGAAGTTCAAAGAGTTGGGACCACGAAATTTAAGGAAAGCCGATCCGATCATGGCGAAAACATGGGTCAAACAAATTACCAAGATATTCGATGTCTTGGGATGACGGAGAACGAAGGTTCCATTCGCTACCTTTATGTCCCGTGGCGAGGCGATTCATTGGTGGGAATTTGTGAAGCGTACCCATCCGGTTGCTTTCAAGATGTCATGGGAGAGCGTTTGAAGCAGTTCAATGACAAGTACTTCCCGAAAGTATTCGTCGTATGAAGGAAGTAGAGTTTATTAGACTAGAAGCGAGAATAACATGACGGTGTCCCGATCTGGCGAAGTTCGCGGAGTTATCGAGTTTGCACCTCATTTGGTGGAGAATGAGGGGCGTATGCGCGGATGTTTCTTAGAGGTTTGAAACCCGGCATACGTCGAAGATCTCATTCTCATAAATTTTCTCTCTATTAGGATGTTGTCAATGAGGCTCGATTGTTAGAAGCGAGATAACTTGAGTACGTTCAACCGAGGACCATAACCGAGGATCATCATCAAGAAGATAGCGATCGTCGAGAATAACGATAACCGGTGGAGAAAGAAGAATACGGACAAAGGTGGTTACCACTCCGGTGGTAATCATGGCCATGAAAATAGAAGAAGCGAGTCGGGAGGAGATTTTAAAAGAGGAGATTCAACAACGACCGTGTGAAGGCGTCGGCGCTTGATGAATCGGGTTCCAAGGGAGAGAAAGACCATCGGTCGTATGTTACAAATCACGGAAAGAGGGACATATCACCAAGCCGCCCCTAGCAGTTTAAGGTATGCTATAATTGTGGAAAAGAAGGACATATCGCTTTCGAGATTATATGATATCGAAACCAGATCCAGTGAATGGTGACTCGAAAGGATGTGTCGAGAAAAGTCAAAGTCAACGATTCATGGAAGAGCGTTTGTCGTGACCGGTCAAAATGCGAGGAACCCGAACGAAGTTAGCACGGGTTAGTTAATTATAAATTCTTGCGAAGTATATATCTTACTAGATACAGGTTCTACCCATTCTTTTATCTCTCTTACTTGCGCTCAACGTTTGAACTTGACTACGGAGAAATTAGACTTTGACCTATTTATGGAGAATCCGTTAGGAGAAACTTTCATTACATCCGTTGTTTAAAAATCTTGCTTGATTCAGGTTGGCACTATCACATTACCTGTTAACCTTATTTCTATAGAGATATTTGCTTTTGATGTGATTTTAAGGTTAACTACTCATCATGCCAAAATTGATTGCTTTTGTAAGGTTGTTAGTTTTCATATTCCTAAGCTACCTGTTATTCGAATTCAAGCAATCAAACCATTGTAGTCAAACATTTTCATATCAAGCCATGAAGTCATTCGTTTATTACGGATGTCAAGTTTTTTAGTTCGTGTTATGGATTTGAATAAAGACACGTCGATTTGAATAATATTCTTGTTGTTATTGATTTTTCTGGCGTATTTTTCTGAAGAATTTCTTGGCTTACTCCCAAAGATCGATATTAAATTTTGTATCGACTTTGAACCCTAAGACAAAACTTATTTCTAAAATCTCATATCGAATGGCTCTATTGAACTTGAGGAGTTAAAAATTCAACTATAGAATTTGGTGCACGAGCCTTTATCTGGTGACTTCCTTTGTGGAATTCACCTAAGCGAGACTCTCTCTGTAGGGGCGTCATATTAGATGCGATAGTAAAGCGATAGGTGTCATTGTGACGTCTTTATCCAAGGTTGGGATATGAGTCACGGTTGAGAACAACCTAAGTCGATAATCGAAATGCGTAGTTTTCAGGCTTAGTTGGTTATTATCGGAGATTCGTTGAAGGATATTCTCGAATCGCTATTCCATTATCATGGTGACTCGTAGAGATACAAAATTGGAATGGAGCAAGGAATGTGGGAAGAGCTTGAAGAACTCAAGAGGAGACTCATTTTAGCACATGTTACGACCGTGCCATCTGGAAAAGCGAACGTGGTAGGCGGCGTGTTGAGTAGAAGATCGATATCAAATCACGAAAGTACGATATTGTCAAAGACTAATTTCAGTATAATTTACAAATAATAGAGATGGAGATGAAAACTCTAGGTACCCGCGTGATGATATACGAGTATAATCGACTTTAGTTAAAGTCGCTCAAGCCACCTCGAGCCAGGCCGGATGCGTCATGATGAAGAAGAAATCAAGAAGGAGCTATTCGAGCGAGAATTGATGAAGAAGGAATACTTGAGTCCACTCTAGACTTTGTGTTCCTAACGACTACGATTTGAAGTACAAGATTATGATGGAGGCACACAATACACCATTTGCAATCCATCCGGAAGTCTTAAAATGTATCGTGATCTTCAACATACATTTTGGTGGAGCAATATAGGAGAGAGATCGCAAAGTTTATCTCGAGATGTTTAACTTGTCAACGTGTAAAGGCGGAGCATCTTGTACCTAAGGGTCCGTTGCAACCACTTGAGATTCCGGAATGGAAGTGGGAACACATTACCCTGAATTTCATTACTAATCTTCCCAAGGTTTCTCAAGGCATAGATGCGATTTGGGTTATTGTTGATAGATTAACCAAGTCTACTCATTTCTTGACGATACGGGAGACTTATTCCCTTGAACGTCTTGCTAGTATGTACGTGAATGAGATTGTGAGGTTGCATGGCATGCCTGTATCCATAATTTTAGATCGTGACCCAAGATTCACTTCATGATTTTGGGTTAGTTTGTAGAAAGCTATGGGCACGAATTTACGATTCAGTTTGGCATACCATCCTCAAACGGATGGGCAATCAGAAAGGACTACTCAAACTCTTGAAGATATATTAAAACTCTGTGTCCTAGATTTCAAAGGAAGTTGGGATAAGTACTTACCATTGGTGGAATTCTCATACAACAATAGTTATTAAACAAATATAGGCATGGTTCCATTCGAGGTGTTGTATGGATGAAAATGTCGTTCTCCAATATGTTGGGATGAGGTGGGGGAAGCAAGATTGTTGGGACCCGAGTTAGTGCGTATGACTAATGATTCGACAACGTATACAAACGGCACAAGATCGACAAAAGAGTTATGCGGATCTTCATCGAAAGGACGTGGAATTTAGTGTAGGGGATCATGTATTATTGCGAGTTGCTCCATGGAAGGGAGTTACAAGATTTGGGAAGAAAAGAAAGCTCAATCCACGATTTATTGGTCCATTTCAAATTCTTGACCGAGTAGGAAATGTAGCCTATAGACTTGCGTTACCTCCGAGTATGTCTCGTGTTCATAATGTGTTTCACATATCTGCATTTCCGTAAATATGTGAAAGACCCGAACCACGTTATAGAGTTAGAAGCAGGACGAGATAGTAGAAGACTTAACGTATGAGGAGGTACTGTCAAGATTTTGGATAGGAAGGAGCATGTCCTACGCCATGAAAGGTCATACCACAAGTTAAAGTTTTGTGGAGGAATCATGCTATATAGAAATGACACAGGAGTTGGAAGCGGAAATGAAAGCGAGGTATCCTCACCTTTTGAAACACGAAGTACGTCGTCGATTTCGAGGGCGAAATTTCATAAGGAGGGAGGTTGTAAGACCGAAATTTTTTAAATAAAAGGAATTTCCTTTATTTATTATTTTGAAATAGTAAGGGTGGATTTGATTAATGTGGTTAGTTATGGGTAAAATCATAAATATTTTGAATAAAGCAAGTGGTTATAAAATATTCATTGTTTGTGGAAATATTCGTTTGGTCGTGGAATATTAAATCTTGTCGGGGAATATTTTAATACTGTAATGACCATAATGTGGGGCCCATGTGAAAGCGATTGGATGAGGAAAGCGACAAAGTTTGGGTGGTTATAAATAATGGCGTAGTTATTCTGAATTAAGACCATTGGAATACCCGGTGGTTAAAATACGATGTAATACGCGTGGTTGCTTGATGAGATTATTATGCGGTATTGCACGCAGATTATTGAATTATTGATTAAATACGTAAGATGGCACTACTCAATAATTTTCACGGTGATTCTTATTGATATTTTATTTTATTGATTCGATAATTCTTTGCGTTGATATTTTATATTATTGTTGTTCGATAATTGTCAACGCACGATATTTCCATTATTTATCGGATCAATAATTCATATTATTTGAATAATATTATTAGATAACATTATTGGCAATGTCTAGAAAGTTACATCTTCAGGAGAGGTTTGGTCACCTAATTGCGCCCGAGTAAGGAGAGATCTTTATTGAAAGCCCCTCTTTCACAGGAAGCGACTGGTTATCATAAATGTGATTACGTAATATTATTTGTGAATAATTAATTATTGATTCATATGATAAGAAAATATTTATTTATATGAATATAAATGATGGATTTATTTATGTGGTTATTAATGAAGGAATTAATGCTGAGATGTTTTATTTGTATTTTGTCGGATTGGAGGTATTAAAAGATCAAATCGGTGTTATTACAGCTTTATTGTGTGAGTTATAATTTTTAATCCGACCGTTGGATTTTGGTAATTTTTGGATATGTTATACATATATAAGTTGAGTATATGTCCACAAATTTTGAACCGTTAAAGATGAGCGTATAATTTATTATGAATTTTAAGAGGTGACTGATTCAGAAATTAGGTTATAAATGATTTTGGTGGAAAATTCTAGAATTGGTGGGCCCCACTTGTGGTTGGTGAAGAAATGTGCTGAATTTTATTTCAAATGTGGTGGGTGGCAATAGTAGCGAGGTAAAGCCATCGGTGTAGTGAGTCGAAGTCTGCCTTCGTGGCTAACATTTTCCTATAAATAGAGGGCTAAGTTAGAATTGAAAATCACACGAAACAAAGTTTTTCTCTTTCTCTCTCTATATTATTAGGCGTATTTTGTGAGTATTTAGATACTTTGAGAGTTCTTTATTGGTACAAGTTTCATTCAAGCATCACTTGAGACCTTTCCTTAGAAATCTTGATTCTTTGAGGTAAGGGATATTATTTTTTTCAGTAATGATATTATTTCTTGATATCATTATCTTTGAAATATTAGTTGGAACTTTTTATCAAATTTGGAACTTTTTTATGTCGGGGTTCTTATTCAAGAGTTCTTATTCACGAGTTACTATTCATGAGTTACTATTCACGATTCTTCTTATTCACGAGTACTATTAATGAAGCGTGAAAATGTTTTTTGTGGAATTTTTACATCTTTTGGTGTCGAGTTACTTATTCACGTATCGGACTTATTCACGTATCTACGCACTATTCATAGAAAAATGAAATTTCTTCTTTTAAATCAAAATATCTATTACGGATACTAGCTTTGATTGTATCCATGTTTTGATCATTCTTGAATTTTACACCACTATGATTATTTTTGAGGTATTGTTGGACATGGATAAAACAAAGTACGAATCCTTAATCCTTAATCCTTGTCATTTTGTTTCTTTGGATTCGTTTCTTTAAAAATATTTTTCATCATCCTCGGTCTTAAATGATGATATTATTGAATATCTTTGGCTTTGTAGTGCAAAGATGAATGATTTTGAAGAATATCTTTGGCTGTAGTGCAAAAAGATGAGCGGTGTTTAAATGAATATAATGGTGATGAATATCTTTTGCCTTTAGTGCAAAGATGGCGGTGTTTAAATGAACATGACCGATCGATGAATATCTTTTGCCTTTAGTGCAAAGATGAGCAGTGTTGAGATGAACATACGATGGATTGATGAATATCTTTGGCTGTAGTGCAAAGATGAATATTTGATTTGAGATGAATATTGATTGATGTTACGAGGATAAAATATTGATGATGGATCGTTAAATTCATAGATTATAGTAGATTTCATTCTCTACGTAACTCTTCTATGAATTATTATTTTCATTGCGAATATTGATCCGAAACTTGTTGTCTATTGTATTCTATCAGATTTTTTCCTGTTGGAGACTAACGATAATTTGTTGTATATTATCTTAGTCATAATATTCTTTCTTTGGGCTAGTTGAGCTCACCCTTTTCCTTGTTGTTCCATTTTTCTTCTCGGGAGGCGAGAATGTAGAAAAGTACTAGTCGAGGTATGGAATGAAGGTTTAGAGAGAGTTGTTTAGTAGTCCTCACCATTTTGTAAAATAATGTATCAATAATTATGATGGAGATTTATTTTCGTGTGGATATTGTCTAGAAGACAATATTATATTTAAACTCACAGTATATATTGTCGTATTTCACACGACATTTGTATTATTGAAGTTGTAGTTTGTTTCTTGTACCATGTATTTGGCGACTCAGAATGGGTGTTGTGTATACCTATTTTGGGGGCGTCACACCGGTGGCGGTGGAGGGGAGGCCAGAGGATGGGAGCCGGCGAGGGAGTGAGATAGTGAGAGTGAGAAAAATAAAAGGCAGTGGAGAAGACGGTCCGAAAAGTAGGTTTTAATTGTTAGTTTCGACAAAAATTTCGTCAAGGATAGTCCCACTCGAAATTATGTTACGACCGATGGATAGTTCCATCGAAGATAACTAAACTCCCTCGGAATTAAGCTTCGCGTGGGCGGGAGAGTTGGCGCCAAAGAGAGATCAATACTTTCGACGGACTTCCGTCGGCATTACTAACCTCCGTCGAAGTTATTGCTTATTTCCGAGGACCATATAATCAACGGGCGCTTCCGTTAGAATTAGGCTAAATTCGAGGGAATCTATTGCGTCGAGGATAATTCCGTCGGACTTAGCCTCCTTTCTTGTAGTGTACTGCACTTTTAATTGTTTCTCTCAATCTTAGGATGGATGTATAAGTGTGTATAAAATTCTTAAGACGACAATTGGGACCAAACCCTAACTGTTGTATTTATAGAATAGCTAAGGGTCAAAATCGTCCATCAAGATTATGAAACCTTATGGCCCATTATACCAAGTACTATTAGTAATATTATTTATAGGCCACATAATTAATTACCAAATCTATAAATAAAATGATTAAATTAATACAATATATAAACCCAATAATTACATAAATAGTAGAGGTCACATAAGGAAATAAAATATTTTAACATTCTCCCACTTGGCCGAAATACTATTTATATACAAAACATAACGCTTACAATCATTAATTTGGCCAAGTATTAATTTAATATCTACATCTTGTCCAAATAAAAACACAAATACGAATTAATACAATTTTTGTTTCACTATTAATTAACACAAGATCCCCATTAGTTACACAATTAATACTTTTATTACAACAAAGATTAACATTAAGCATAACAAATATGAATAGAGTTTACATAAGTGATAATAAATTAAACTCATTCATATAGGTCAAAAACATAACTGTTTGCTCATAAATTCTCAAGTGTGCATAATAAAGAGAATAGCAAACCATGAACATAATGTGAAATTCAAAACAACGAGCTCAAAATTGTTGTCTTACATCAAAATAACTCAATAATTAAGACAACCAGTTAAACCCATGTTGGCAACATGCTCTAAAAAGATCTTGGGTGGTAAGCCTTTCGTAAGTGGATCCGCTAACTTATCATGCGTACTAATATACTTAATGACAACGTTTTGATCTTCAACTCTTTCCCAGACAAATAAGTACTTAGTGTCGAGGTATAGTCCAGCACCACTCGAAATGACGCTGTTGGAAAAACTAACAGTAAGATCATTATCACAAAATACTTTCAATGGCTTTAAAATGAAATCTACAACCTTAAATCCTTAAATAAGATAATAATACGGCATGACAAGTAGCATGATAACAAGCCACATATTATGCCATCATCGTGGAAGTGGTAGTTAACTCATGCTTATGATTTCTCCACGAAATATGACCTCCTGAAAGTATAAAGATGTACCCTGATGTATATTCTCATACAACATGTTTAAGTTATAACTTGCAAATAGTATACCATCAACATACAAAACAAGAATAACAAATTTACTTTCACTGACCTTCAAGTATATGCATTGATCCACTATATTTTTCTTAAAATAAAAATTACTCATCACCTTGTAAAAATTAAGATACCATTGTCGAGAAGCCTGTTTTAACCCATAGATGGACTTCTTAAGTATGCATGCCATATGTTCATTGTATTTAACCAGAAAACCTTATGATTGTGCCATATGGACATCTTCATGCAAGTTACCATTAAGGAATGCAGTTGTAACATCCATCTGATGTAACTCTAAATCATAATGAGCTACTAGAGCCATGACTATTCTAAATGAATCTTTCATGGATACTAGAGACAAAGTTTCATTATAATCCACACATTCCTTTTGAGTGAAATCCTTAGCAACCAATCGAGTTTTATACCTTTCAACATTCCCTTTAAGATCTAATTTGGTCTTATAGACTCACTTGCAACCAATTGTTTAACACATTTTGGTAATTCTTCAAGATCCCAAGCGTTATTAAGCTCCATTGATTTCAACTCATCATTCATGGCTTCAAGCCATTGAGTTGATTGAGTTTAGGAGATAGGATCATTAGTTTTACTTGAATCACAGTCAATCTCATTAAGATAGGTTATAAAATCATCAAAATTAAAAGGTTTTCTAGGTCTTTCGTGAAAGTAATATGCACACAAGCCAATCATGTTTGATGATAAAGCATATACTTTGTAACAATCTTATTCATTTATTAATAAAAAGTATTAATTTATTAAAGGCTTTTAATTATCTACATGATGTTGTTTTATAATATGTGATAAACCCATAGTTTTAAGCAATGCTTTTAGAATAATGATGATGATCATTCTAATGAGATCTAAATTCTTAGAAAGCTTAAAACTAAAATAGTTCCCAATCATTGGATTACTAAGTTGGGGATTAGTGAATCCGGGTAGATTGGTACATACGTTGCTTGCTCATTGGATGAGGATGATTGATCTCATGATCATTTATGTGGAGACACTAAAGCAAGTATATAGGTGATTATTAGAGAATAAGTTCATTGAAGCATTGGCTCGCTAAGGAATACCTAATGGAGTTTTACTTGCTGTCGTCAATAGAAATTCTCGTAGTGATAGTAAGACAAGTGATCCTTGGACTTGAGATCATCATAGTATCTTGTGTATGATGAGTTATACTTTGACTTATTCCTTAAGACCCTTAGGGTATATCAAAGGTATGCTTGGGTATAATAAGTTATACATGGAGATAATGTATGATCAATAAAGAATCTACCACTTCTAATAAAAGAAGAGAAATGTCCTATGTGATTGATAAATGACAACCCAAAGAGTCCTTGGTTAAGGAGAATGAAATTAGAAAGGAGTTTCTAATTTGCATTAATTTAGTGTTGTGCATTTAAGAGTCGAAATACATATAATTAAATAAAATAAGACTTGACGGTAATTCCATGTCTTATATTTAATTGGGACATTGTATGGTGGAAGGATTGAATTATACAGTAACTATTTACTCAAAGGTTCTTTTATGATTAATGTTGAAATCTATATTATCGGAAAGTCGTTAATCATGTGGGAGGCTTATCCCTATTGTAGAATAAATATTATTTATTTAAATAAATTAATTATTTAATTTATTTATTTAAATAAGATTAGAATTGTTCTAATTGATTTATTCACAACCGGTTTAATATGGAGAACCTAAAGGGTCACACCATGAAAGGAAGAATAATTATTTAAGAAGTTAATGGCATAATCGTAATAATATTTTAAGTATATTTTATTTAATCTATGGTGATAGAATAAATTAAATAGCTTAATATTTATTATTTAATATTTTAGAAATATTAAATATAAATTAATAAAAGGAGTCTTATTAATATTATTACAATTATTATTATTTTAATTTCTAAAAGAGTTTAGGAATTAATTTAATATAAGTACTCTCATTTATTCCTAATAAGATTAGGAGGTTAAATTAATTAAAAGAGTTTAATTAATTATCCCTAATAAGATTAGGGAGCCTAATTAATTAAAAGAATTTAATTAATTAAATAAAATCCAATTCCTTAATTGTTAAGGTGGGTTGCCCACATCTATAAATAAGAGGAGTCTTATTATGGGTGTGTGGGGTTGTTGACTTTTACAACGTAATAATTCCAATTTGTTGGAAGTACGCCTTTCTATAGAGAGAAAACTAGGGTTGAGCCAATACCCCATCTTCTTGAATCTTTATTTTTCTTGGTGGATCACCTCAGAGGCCAAACATATGGGTGGCTAACGTTGATCAAAGGAAGGAACCAAACCCGGTGGATTCAAGTTGAGCGAAAGGATTTGGAGGTGAACTTGTACACGAGGAAGCTCGATCTTTGAGGGTATGATTTTATTCTTTATCTTTTCGTTTAATTAATAATTATGCATAAAGGGTGATCCGGGTATATGGTTTGTAAAAATTTTTAAACTCTGATTTTATCTTGCTTCCGCTTATTTTTGCAATTTGATTGCGTCCATGAATAATAACAAACCTAACAGTGGCATCAGAGCCAAACCTTTATGCGAATTATTAATTGTTTTAATTTGATATGTATATTGATATATGTTTAGAATAATTTAATTGGGCATAATTTTATTGTATAAAATTTTTTTTTTTTAAAAAAAGGGGACCGAAATTCTTTTTTTTTTTTTGGCATGGCTCATTCATTTGTTAAAGTGGAAATTAGTGGCAGTTTTTTTTTTTTTATTACCGAATATGGCCATGCATGTAAATGTGAAGATGGCCGCAATTTTATGATTAAGTGATATATGATAGGCACGGATCACGAAGCATGTTATAAGGATATCATGATCATAAAAAAAAAAAAAACCTTAATGATTATAATAATCATTAGCTTGTAATGATTATAGTAATCATTAGCATGTAATGATTAAAGTAATCATGACCATGTTATATAAAAAAAAAAACCTTAATGATTACAATAATCATTAGCTTGTAATGATTATAGTAATCATTAGCATGTAATGATTAAAGTAATCATGACCATGTTTAAAAAAAAAAAAGAAAAAAAAAGAAAAAAAGGAGTAGCATAGTGCACGGTTTTGGTATCTTTTATTATATATATATATATATTATATTCTTAATAATTCTAATTTTAAAATAAAAGTTTATTTTAATCTTAAAATAAAGGTTTATTTTAATATTAAAATAAAAAGATTTATTTTAATTTTAAAATTAGAATTTCATCTTAACTAATTAGAGTTGGAATTGGATTCCATAATAACTAATTGGAGTTGAAATTGGATTTTATTTTTCCTAAAATAAAGGAGTTTATTTGTGAATAGGGAAGTAAATCCATCTTTCCTTAAATAAAGGAGTTTGTTTAGATATGAAATAAGATTTCATATTATTCAAAATAAAAGAGTTTATTTGTGAATAGGAAAGAGAATCCATGTATTTCCTTAAATAAAGGAGTTTATTTAAATATGAAATAAGATTTCATATTATTCAAAATAAAGGAGTTTATTTGTGAATAGGAAAGATAATCCGTGTTTCCTTTAATATTTTTTTTTTCATGGAATTGGATTCCATAATTAATTAAAATAAAAGAGTTTATTTTAATTAAAGATTTTTTTTTTATGGAATTGGTTTCCATAATTAATTAAAATAAAGGAGTTTATTTTGATTAAAATTTTTTTGATTAAAATAAAATAGTTTATTTTATTCAAAATTAGATAAATTAAAATAAAATAGTTTTATTTTGATTTAAATTTGGATTAAAATAAAGGAGTTTATTTTGATTCAAAAATAGATTTTATACTAACTAAATTTGCCCATTAAATGATATCAATATATATATTAAATGTTTATTATTCATAGGATGAATGTTATTTATTGATGCATATGATGATGTGTATGATAATAAATGGGATTGATTATGGACTATTGACCAATGCGATTGGATTTTATTTTAGTTGGATGCGTGAATGTATGAGTTTTATTAAATGGGGTCTCTGCAGATTCGCCTTCTCTAATTTTTTCTTAATGTAAATTCTATCTCCCTCCTATGTATTTCCCTCGATCACGATCAAGGTTTCTATTTATTTTAAATAGTTTTGTAATAGAAATAGTTAGAATTAATTTTGAAAAATTAGAGATCAAGGAATGAGGAATGACTTGAAGACCAGCTTTTATGTGTAAGCTTAGGGTTTAAATGTAATAGTTATATTTAAATATTATTTCTTGCACCCCTAAGTTTGACCTTTTGGTTCACTTGGTGGCTCTAGTGAACCAAACTAGAATAAAAGTCCATAATCAATCCGGGTAGAATATAGTATTCTATATGTGCGTATGCTTATACTATATATATATTATATATTATGCAAACATGCTTAGCATGTTAATTAATACGACGCGTATTTTATATATATATGTATAAATGCGCTTAAACAAGATGAGACAAATTTAATAATAAATCCTCAAATTATTTATATTAAGTCCTAAGCGTTCAAAGATATTTGGAATATCGAGCGTAAGCTTTCTAGCATGATAAAATTAATAGAGTATTAAATATTTAATATGAGTTTGTTGTGTCACCACAAGGCAAGTATTAAGTATTTAAGATGTTAATTTATCACATTTGATGCTTATAAAGAAAATTGAACAATATTGTTTTGTTGTGTCACCACAAGGATGATATTTTTCTTTTTGAATATATGGAGTGCTAGGTCGGACTTAACTTGGATAATTTTGATTCGGATGTGCTACCACTGATCAAAATAATCTAAGAGGCAAAAGAAAAGGAGTTGCATAGTTGATGTAATTGACAAAAGTTGTCTACCTATTTATTTATATATAGTTTGTTGTGTCACCACAAGGCTATATATATTTGAAATGGGATCCTTATTCTCACTAGCAAATCTTTAATTAGATTTTGCCGAACTATATAAGTGAGGGTAATATAGTTTGAAGAAAATAGTGGGAGATACCAATTTAAAACAAGACCTAAATTATTTTGGTAATTAATAAAAGAATGTATGTTAAAATATTGTTAAATACAAATTCATTTACAAAATTTTACAATGTCTAAATTACTATCACTGCGAAGCATATTAGATGCTAAATTAACCAGACCGAATTAAACGAATTGGTTAAGGAATTTGAGAATAGTTCTCATATGCATTTGAAAAAGCTATCGTATGTCATAATACGCCTATCCTCAAGAATGGTTGTAGACAATGCCTCCGAGGAAGACATTGCTACTTTTAGAAAGTGGCAAGATGATGCAGTTGGCTCAATGCATCATGCTCGCATCTACGAGTATATGAGAGCTTGCCACAAGATGAAAACTATGGATGCTCCTACTTATATTCCCGCACATCAAGTAGTTGATGGTGAGGAAAGTAGGACCGATAGATATCGATATCTAAGGAGCTCTTCCGATCTAAAATGGGCAATGGCACTATAATATGCAGATAAAAAGTTCTTAACATAATCAATTTGATTGATCAATTAGACATATTGGTTTTGTCATGGATGGAGAGTTGAGCCAAGATTTGTTCTTGTACTCACTCCGGACTCCTTTCACAATTGTTGTGAATTTTTCATATGAACAAGCTAGATATCGAACTTTGATTGATTTGCTTAACATGTTGAAAATGATGAGAGTCACTTTCCAACCAAGAAAGACCAAGTCTTACTTGGTAGGGGCCAAAGGATCTTCCAAAAGAAGAACGATTCAAAGAAGGTATATAGAAAGGAAAAACAAAGGATAATAAGAACAAAAGCGATCACGGATAAGAAAGGAGTTTGCTTCCACCGCTATAAGCCTGGACCTTTGGAAAGAAAGCTGCGAGAAGCATCTTGCAGAGGCTAACCAAAGAAGCGTAGTGAAGTTTTGCTACATAATACGCTTTTTGTTCATGATTGAAATAAATTTTTCTTTAAGTCAAGGTTCTACTTGGGTATTGGATACCGACTTTGGTTATCATAAATATAGATTTATGAAGGACCAAGCAAAAGTAGAAAGCTAAACAAATATAAGTAATCCTATGTAAGTGGGAAATGTAGCAAAGGTTGCCACATTAGCCATAGAAACTTATAGTTTAGCAATGCCTACTGAGGCAAATCTATTAAGTCAATAAGTTGTTATTGTATTACGATTCTTGTTAAAAAAATATTATTTCCATTTTATTGTTGGACAATGAAATCTTTGGTATTATAATTAAGAACAATTGTTGTTCTATTTATAATAATAATGTTTTGTATAGAACTGAAATATTACTTAATGGATTTTCTATACTTGATTTACGTGAAAAATATATTTTGCAAATTGAACAAACTAGTATAAGAAAATGAGATGATCATTCAAAGAGTTGAATGTGTGTATTTTCTGAAATACAAGTATGAATTATTTGAAAGGTTCAAAGAATTCAGAAGTGAAACAAATTTGCAAAGTATTAAGACTCTTTGATTAGATCAAGGAATAAATACTTGTGCAATAAGTTTCTAGATCATCTCAAATGGTTTTCTCATAATGGACTCATCCTAATACGCAATAATTAATTAATGTATCTGAATGAAAAATCGTACCTTGTTGGACATGGTGCGGTCCATAATGATTTTACCGACATTCCAATATCCTTCTGGGATAATGTCCTAGAAATGGCTGCATATCTAAAAAAAGGTAACCTCAAAATTCGGCCCCAAGACTCCATAAAAGTTATGAACAGGGAGGATTCCTAATCTTAAGTATGTTAAGATAAGGGGTTGTCCAACTTATGTGAAAAGGTTTCAAAGGATAAGCTTGGGACAAGATTTTATAAGTGTCGATTTGTGGGACATCCTAAAGTAAGTTTAGGGTATATGTTCTATAATTCTACTTAGCAAAAGGTGTTTGTTGTAAAACACGCTGCCTTCTAAGATAAAGATGTTTATCATTAAAAGGGGCTAGTGAGAGGATAATAGATCTTGAAGAGTTCAAGAACCACAAAACATTATAAGTCAAATAAGAGGAACCTGTAGATAGACCTATTGTACCACAACCGAATCGTAAATTTGGAATAGTACTGAAGATACCTAGGAGGTATGTATTCATCATGGATGATGATGATGAAGTACGCATCATAGAAGATGATGATCCAGAGTTACATGCGATGATGTAAGACTTCTAGTGTGTACAAAAGGGTCAGTGGGAGCGTCATGAAATTTCTAGTATTATATGTTGATATACTACCGATGAGGAATAACATACCAATGCTACAATCAGTAAAGATAAAGTTGTCTAAACATTCCTCCACGAATGATTTGGGAAGAGTATCTTAATTGGGGATAAAATCTATATAGATAGATTTAAAAGGATGTTCGACTTAACCCAAGGAACGTATATTCATTTGATGCTAAAGTTGTTTAGCATGGCAAACTCCAAGAGATGTCTCATGTCGATGAGCTATGGAGTGTATCTCTCTTAATAGTCCCCATAGACTCCTGAAAAGAGAGGTCGCATGAGTGACAATCATGTATGCAATGAAATGACAATCATGTATGCAATGAAATGTACGAGACCTGATGTTGATCAGTCATATTATGGAGAAGTTCACTATGAGTCTGTAAAAACATCTTAAAGTGCTTGACCGGCACTAAGGATGTGATCATATTCATGGTGGGTCTTAATTAAAACTAGAGGGCTTAACAGACTCAAGTTTTTCAGACAGACCAAGATGACAGAAAAATCCATTTTAAGGTAAAGCGTTAACTTGAACAGTGGTGCAGTGAATTGGAAAGGTTCCAAACAGCAAAGAGTTGCTGGTTTAGTGATAAAGACAAAGTATATAGCTATAAATGAAGCTGCAAGTTGATTGTTTGGATTAAAAGTTCATTACGTAACTAGAATAGTTCCTAAGTCTCATCTTGGATCTAAACATGTGTTGTGGCACTTTCATTTGATTATTAAAATCATTGAAAGATGGGAAATCACTATAGAGATAGTGGACTCTCATGAACAACATTACATATCCATTAACTAAAGCTTATCCCAATGCCAGGATAATCGTCAAGCAGTAGAAGAAGAGTATGAGATACCATGGCGATTGGCTTTAGTGCAAGTGGGAGATTGAAAGTAATATGCACACAAGCCAATCATGTTTTGATGATAAAGCATATACTTTGTAACAATCTTATTCATTTATTAATAAAAAGTATTAATTTATTAAAGGCTTTTAATTATCTACATGATGTTTGTTTTATAATATGTGATAAACCCATAGTTTTAAGCAATGCTTTTAGAATAATGATGATGATCATTCTAATGAGATCTAAATTCTTAGAAAGCTTAAAACTAAAATAGTTCCCAATCATTGGATTACTAAGTTGGGGATTAGTGAATCCGGGTAGATTGGGTACATACGTTGCTTGCTTTCGTTGGATGAGGATGATTGATCTCATGATCATTTGTGTGAAGACACTAAAGCAAGTATGAGGTGCTTATTAGAGAATAAGTTCATCGAACGTGGCTCGCTAAGGAATACCTAATGGAGTTTTACTCACCTGTCAATAGGAATTCTCAGTAGTGATATAGTAGACAAGTGATCCTTGGACTTGAGATCATCATAGTATCTTGTGTATGATGAGTTATACTTTGACTTATTCCTTAAGACCCTTAGGTTATATCAAAGGGTATGCTTAGGTATAATAAGTTATACATGGAGATAATGTATGATCAATAAAGAATCTACCACTTAATAAAAGAAGAGAAATGTCCTATGTGATTCGGTAATTGACAACCCAAAGAGTCCTTGGTTAATAAGGAATGAAATTAGAAAGGAGTTTCTAATTTGCATTAATTTGGTGTTGTGCATTTAAGAGTCGAAATACATATAATTAAATAAAATAAGACTTGACAAGTAATTCCATGTCTTATATTTAATTGGGGACATTGTATGGTGGAAGGATTGAATTGTATGGTAACTATTTACTCAAAGGTTCTTTTATGATTAATGTTGAAATCTATATTATCGGAAAGTCGTTAATCGCTAGGAGGCTTATCCCTATTGTAGAATAAATATTATTTATTTAAATAAATTAATTATTTAATTTATTTATTTAAATAAGATTAGAATTTTCTAATTGATTTATTCACAATTGGGTTTAATATAGAGAACCTAAAGGGTCACACCATGAAAGGAAGAATAATTATTTAAGAAGTTAATGACATAATCGTAATAATATGTTAAGTATATTTAATTTAATCTATGGTGATAGAATAAATTAAATAGCTTAATATTTATTATTTAATATTTTAGAAATATTAAATATAAATTAATAAAAGGAGTCTTATTAATATTATTACAATTATTATTATTTTAATTTCTAAAAGAGTTTAGGAATTAATTTAATATAAGTACTCTCATTTATTCCTAATAAGATTAGGAGGTTAAATTAATTAAAAGAGTTTAATTAATTATCCCTAATAAGATTAGGAGCCTAATTAATTAAAAAAATTTAATTAATTAAATAAAACCCAATTCCTTAATTGTTAAGGTGGGTTGCCCACATCTATAAATAAGAGGAGTCTTATTATGGGTGTATGGGGTTGTTGATTTTTACAACGTAATAATTCCAATTTGTTGGAGAAAGACGCCTTCTATAGAGATAGAAAACTAGGGTTGAGCCAATACCCCATCTTCTTGAATATTTATTTTTCCTGGTGGATCAACCTCTAGAGGCAACATATGGGTGGGGCTAACGTTGATCAAAAGAAGGAACCAAACCCGGTGGATTCAAGTTGAACGCGAAAGGATTTGGAGGTGAACTTGTACCTGAGGAAGCTCGATCTTCAAGGGTATGATTTTATTCTTTATCTTTTCGTTTAATTAATAATTATGCATAAAAGGTGATCCGGGTAAATGGTTTGTAAAAATTTTTAAACTCTGATTTTATCTTGCTTCCGCTTATTTTTGCAATTTGATTGCGTCCATGAATAATAACAAACCTAACATTTCGGACCTATATGTATAAAGGTTGCACAATTTTAGGAATATGATTTTCAATAATGTGGGGTTCAATATTAGGTGGTGACTCGAATATCTCAGGGGCATCATTCGCCTCAATAAGAGGTTGTTGTACCTCACCCTTTTGAATTATAGGATTAGAAACATAAATCATGTTTTCTTCAAGATCAATTTTTTAGGCTCACCACTCTCACTTAAATTACAATTCTCAAAAAAATTTACATACCTAGTCTCAACAATTTTAATGGTATGCGAGGGATATTAAAATAAAAAACCCTTAGATCTTTCGGGATATCCAATTAAATGGCAACTAATGGTTTTAGAGTCAAGTTTCTTTATTTGTGAATTAAAAATCTTAGCATCGGCTGGACATCCTCATACTCGTAAGTATTTTAAACTAGGTTTCCTACATGTCCAAATTTCATAAGGAGTGCTAAGGACAGATTTGCTAGGAACCCAATTTAAAATATGAATAGCTGTCTTTAATGCCTCAGTCCATAAAAATATAGGTAAGCTGGAATTGTGTAACATACTACATACCAAATCCATAAGGGTACGATTTACGCCTCCTCATTACACCATTCTTCCTGCGGTGTACGGGCATCAGATTATCGAAATGCGATGCCATTTTCTTGACAAAATAAGGTAAATGGACCAGAATTATGATCTGTATCAGAGTGTTTACCGTAATTGTGAGACCCCGAATTTTATGAAATAAAAGTATTTAATTTTTCTATTTTGGTAAATAGTTAAATTGATAAAAGTTTAATGTTAAGGGTAATATGTGAATTTTTTTTTCAAAGTAAGCAAATTGATATAAAATATTCGTTGTGTCGGAGAATATTCTATTAGTCGAGGAATATTCTTTTGTCGGGAAATATCCGTACGACGGTACAATCATTGGTGAACCCCACAACGGAATTATTGTCGGATTGAGAAAACGAAAAAAATATTTTTATGAAAATAACGGCAGAAGTTTTATCGTTAACTGTTGAAACACCCGGTGTTAAAAGTACAGTAATACGCGTAGTTGAACAGTAGCACACGGTATTGATTATTGATGCGTATATGATAAGTCACTCAGTTTTGTTTTATTGGTATTATTAATGTAATAAAATGAAAAGTTTTTATATAAAATGTAATACTTTTTAAAGTTATTCGTTTTATTAGGCTTATAAGTAAAATCTTTTATATAAAACATAATACTTTTATAAAGTTATACATTTTATTAGACAATAATTAGAATATATTATATTTTTATTATGCATAGTACTGCGTAGTAGTGTTTGCATAGTAAAATCTTTTATAAAGTTATTCGTTTTATTAGATTATAAATAGAATATATTATATTTTATTTAAAAGATTTTTCTTTAAATATGGACCGTCGATTAAAGTAAATCAACTGGACCGTTCATGAGTTAGTTACTTATGCTGATCCATTTTTCTATAAATAGAAGCTCATTTCTTCATTATTTTTACTTAATTCTTTGAAACTCTGAGAGAGAAATTATAGAGAAGCTATAGAAAAGTATTCTTCCGCTCCTTCCCTACTCTTATATTCGGTTTCTTTTACGGTAAGGGATATTATTTGTTGTACTCGTAAAGGGTATTATTTCTTTTGTATTCATGAAGAGAACTTACGTTATTCTATTATTTATTATTTCATTGGAATATCACATGCATGCGTTTTCTGTGGGACTCGATTCCGTTATTTATTATTACATTGGAATATCACATGGCGGTGCGTATACCTTTGACACAGTTAAGATTATTATTATCCTGTTGGATTAATCTGTCTATGCGAAGTACCTCCTGTCCAAAAATGAGCTCATTCCGACTTAAAATGAGCAAGTTATGACCATTTCAATATTTAGGTTTTTCCAACGAAAAATGCTATATCCGGAGTTCTATAACTCCGATGACTATGAAATTTAAACTGGAAGCTCACGTTAACATGTGTAAGATCCTGCCAAGATTTGGGAATTTCTGGAGTTAACCATGAGGTAGCTAATTTCTTAAGGAATTAATTAGAAATTAATTTTTGAAAAATAGTAAATGAATTTTAAAAATGTCAAGAAAAATATATGTTCAATACGGGACTATATTATACTAAATCCCAGAAAAGAATAATTTTTGGGACTGATTTGGTATTTTTCATGAAAATAGTTAGCTACGAACATATGAATTAAATATGTTATGTGGAGTTGAAGAATTGGTAAATAGGATTTTATGGCTTGGAAATCCTATATAAGGTATATCTGATTTTGATGAGTAATTTGATTATTGGTGATGAAATCTTATGAGTATGAAATTTTGAATGATTAAATGCATTATTTGGATAAGTGTAAACAATTAAATGTAATTGTTTATAAGTTTAAAAAGTGATTAAAATATTGTTATAGTATTAACAGAATTAGATTATGATTTTATTAAGTAATTGATAATTTCTGGATAAATTTAAAGTCTTTAGTATTTATCCTTGATTTAGTTTGATTAATGCTTATAATATTGTCATCATCCTCATATTTATATTATGTTGAAAGTCATCTGTGGCATGTAGTGCATAGATGGACTTGGTATGATTATGACCAGAGATTATTCGGTATAATCATGACCGTAATATTGCAAATGATGTGGGAAAAGTCCTCATTGGCCCGTAGTGCATTGAAGGACAATTTTTGGTATGATTATGGCTATGGATTCTCTTCGGCAAAGGGTGCAAAGATGAATTGTTTTATAGCATGATCAGGACCGTTGATGAAAACACGATTATCTTTGGCCCGTAGTGCATGGCTAATTCGTGGTCGTGATACTAAAGAATATCCTTGGCACCGTAGAAGGGGGATGATTCTATGATGTGGATTATTTATTGAGCTGAGTCTCAGCAATGAAATATTAATTTATGGATGTGATAATAATGAATATCTTTGGTAGTAGTGCAAAGATGATTTAATGATTCTGACGGGAATTGTGATTTGGTATAACCTTGATTTTTGATGTTTCTGGTGAAGACAGGTGATGAAAATTATCTTCGTCCTAGGTACAAAGAGGAATTTAGAATCACAATTGTGATTATGAGTTATTCACATTGTGACGCCCCAAAATAGGTATACATCACCTATTCCGAGTTGTCAATACATGGTACGTAAACAACTACAACTTTATTATTACAACAAGAAAAGCTGTGAGTTTGAATACAAATATTATCTTCTAGACAATATCTATACTCATATAAATCCTCATCACATTTATTGATACATTATTTTACAAAAATGGTGAGGACTACTAAACAATCCTTTCTAAAATCTTCATTCCATACCCCCTTCGTACTCGCTTATATTCTCGCCTCCCGAGAAAAATGGAACAAAAGGAAAAGGGTGAGCTCAACTAGCTCAAGTAAAGAATATTATGACTAAGATAATATACAACAAATTATCATTAGTCTTCAACAGGAAAAATATAATAGAATACAATAGACAACAAATTTTAAATCAATATTCGCAATGAAATAATAATTCATTAGAAGAGTTAAGTAGAGAATGCAAACTACTATCTTCCATGTATGAATTTAAAAGTTCATCGCTCATCTTTTATCCTGTAACATCAATCAATATACATCGGAATCAAATATTTATCTTTGCACCTGAGGCCAAAGATATTCATCGATTTGGTCGTGTTCATTTAAACACCGCTCATCTTTGCACTACGGCCAAAGATATTCTTCAGAAATCATTCATCTTTGCACTCTGAGCCAAAGATATTCTTAAGAAATCATTCATCTTTGCACTACTGTGCCAAAGATATTCCATAATATCATCATTTAAGGCGAGGATGATGAAAAATATTTTTTTAAAGAAACGAATCCGGTGAAACAAAATGACAAGGATTAAGGATTAAGGATTCGTACTTGGTTTTATCCACGTCAAAAATACCTCAAAAATAATCATAGTGGTGTAAAATTCAATAATGATCAAAACATGGATACAATCGAGTTAGTATCCGAATAGATGTTTTAGACTAAAAGAAGAAATTTTATTTTTAAATTGAATAGTATCAGTATATCGTGAATAGTGCCAGTATCGTGAATAGTAACTCAGACACCAAAAGATAGAAATTCCACAAAAACATCTTCACGCTTCATGAATAGTACTCGTGAATAAGAATCGTGAATAAGAACTCAGCTGAATAGAAACTCGTGAATAGTAACTCATGAATAGTAACTCATGAATAGTAACCCCGACATGAAAAAATTCTAAATTTGATAAAAACTTCGGATCAACATTTCAAATATAATGATATTGAAGAAATAATATCATTACGAAAAAAATAATATCCCTTACCTCGAAAAGATCGAAGACTTCTAGCTAGAATATCGAAGGGTATAGTCTTTGAAGGAACTTGCACCGCCTAGCAATACTCAAAGTATACTCAAAATACTCACAAGAATACGCTCAATAATATAGAGAGAGAAAACTTCAGTTTACGGTGTGATTTTCAATTCTAACCCTAAGACACCTATTTATAGGAAATTGCTTTAGAACACCAAAGCAGAAAATTTAATATATTAATAATATTATTTTTCCACATCTTCCTACACACACCATCAGCTGAAATCAACCACTAACACATGTCCCATAAGTGACAAAAACGTTTTCATGCAAAAGTTACTTAAAACTCCAAAAAAATGATAATCAATTAATCCGAACTTCAATAATTCATAATAAATAGCCCTTTCATCAGAAAATTCAAATCTCATGAGTTTTTATAGGAAATTCAATTCTCTACAACTTTGCAGAAGAAAGTTTTCCAAATTCCAAATAGAAATTGACCGAAATCCACAAACGGGCGATTTCTGTGTTATAATCAAATTTCGGTCAATAAATGGGGTCCACCGACATGTTTAACATGTTTTAAACATTTATTGCAACAAAATACTCTTCCTCCTCGTATACTCATATATCCCACATTCGTTGTAAAAATATCACCGTTAATATATTATTAAAATAATATATTTAAATGAATTATTTTATCGTAAAAGATAAAATATTAATTTTCAACAATTTTCATTTTTAAAATTTTCTCCATCTATATCCACATAAAATCAATATTTTCCTCATCATATAAATCAATAATTAATTATTCACAAATAATATTACGTAATCACAATATTGACAAAGCAGGTTTCAGGAAGAGGGCTTTCCAATAATAATTTCTTCTTCTTGGCGCATGCAATTAGGTGACCAAACCTCTCCTTAGATGTAACTTTCTAGACATTGCCAATAATGTTATCTAATAATATTATTCAGATAATATGAATTATTGCTTCGATAATGAAAATACCGTGTAATGACAATTATCAAACAACAAAGAATATAAAATATCAACGCAACAATTATTAACTCAATAAAATATCGAATAATAATTATCGTAACCATTATTGAGTAGTGCCTTTTTACGTAAGAATCAATAATTGGTGCAATCTGCAGTGTCTTCTTGTTCAACAACGCTGTATTAGTGTGTTTTAACCACCGGATATTCCAACAAAGATAATCTTGCAATAACTACTACTGAATTATTTAAAAACAACTTATATTTGTCGCTTTTCTTCATCCAATCGCTTTCAGTTATGGGGCCCACACATGGTCGCTACTGTCGTCAGATGCGAATATTCCCTCGACAGCGAGACGAATATTCCACGACCAAACGAATATTCCCCGACGATAATGAATATTTTATAACCACTTGCTTATTTTGAAATATTTGAGTATTTAACCCTTAACTATCCACATTAATCAAATCAACCCTTACTATTTCAAAATAATAAATAAAGGAAATTCCTTTTTATTTAAAATTTGAGGGTCTTACAACCTCCCTCCTTATGAAATTTCGTCCTCGAAATTGACATACGCACTCACAGTGTTTTGAAAAGGTGAGGATACCTCGCTTTCATTTCCGCTTTCCAATTCCCGTGTCATTTCCTCTATAGCATGATTCCTCCACAAAACTTTAACTTGTGGTATGACCTTTCTTAGCGTAGGGACATGCTCCTTCCTATCCAAGATCTTGACAGTACCTCCTCACACGTTAAGTCTTGGCTATCTCGTCCCGGTTCTAACTCAATAACGTGGTCGGGTCTTTCACATATTTCTAATGCGGATATGTGAAACACATTATGAACACGAGACATACTCGGAGGTAACGCAAGTCTATAGGCTACATTTCCTACTCGATCAAGAATTTGAAATGGACCAATAAATCGTGGATTGAGCTTTCTCTCTTCCCAAATCTTGTAACTCCTTCCACGGAGCAACTCGCAACAATACATGATCCCTACATTAAATTCCACGTCCTTTCGATGAAGATCCGCATAACTCTTTTGTCGATCTTGTGCCGCTTTGTATACGTTGTCGAATCATTTGGATCTTTTCGGTGAGTCATACGTATTTAACTCTCGGGTCCCAACAATGTTGCTTCACCCACCTCATCCAACAATATATCGAGAACGACATTTTCGTCCATATAATGCTTGAATGGAGCCACACCTATACTTGCCCGATAAGCTTTGTTGATGTAGGAGAATTCCACCAATGGTAAATACTTATCCCAACTACCCTTGAAGTCTAGGACACGAGTCTTAATAGATCCTCAAGAGTTTGAATAGTCCTTTCGATTGTCCGTCCGTTTGAGGATGGTATGTCGAATCAATCAGTAAATCCGCGCCCATAGCTTTTTGCAAGCTAACCCAAAATCTTGAAGTGAATCTTGGGTCACGATCCGAAACTATGGATACGGGCATGCCATGCAACCTCACAATCTCATTCACGTACATACTCAGCAAGACGCTCAAGGAATAAGTCTCCGTGATCGGAAGAAATGAGCAGACTTGGTTAATCTATCAACAATAACCCAAATAGCATTGATACCTTGAGAAACCGTAGGAAGACCCGTAACGAAATCCATAGTAATGTGTTCCCACTTCTATTCCGGAATCTCAGGGATAAAATATTATTGGTGGACTTTTAACATAGAAGATAATAGACCTTATGGTCTATTTGACTCTTCTAATGGATTGCTTCGTTCTACCGCAACTATGGTTGAAAAGTTTTATCATCTACCATATGTTCTAAATCTACGATTTATTATTGATGAAAGCTATTGATAATTTAATTATCTTTAGTCATGATATTCTTTATTGGGCTAGTTGTGCTCACCCTTCTGCATTTCACAATTCCTTTCGTGTAATAAGAGTGTTCTTGAATTCGAGCGAAAATAATGGGGGAATAGAAAAGTGGTCTCTAAATCGAGGAGGTTCTCTCCTAAACAAGATAGAAAAGTGTGTTGTATTCTATACAAAATTTAGTAGTTATATTTGGTGAATCAAATAGGTGAGGTGAACCCAACTTTGGAAGGTGTTTTGCCACTATCATACAAGATGTCTAATGACATACAACCTCGTGTTATCATAAGATGGGTTGTGCGCATCCACTTCTTTGAGTATATCTACGGGCAAGATTACCTATATGATCTTGGAGTTTCTTTGAAATATAATATTCACTTGGAGACAGTGGAGATAGTTATATGTCAAGAGAAGACTCACCATTGGAAAGAAGATGATAGTAATCTTCTCGTTTTTCTTTGGGGTCTATTGGGTCATCCAAGGATAATTCTGTGGCCATATGATATCTATTATAACCTAGACGCATGGCCTCCCATGTACGAAGGTTTCCTTGAGCACTTTCCAAAGATTTTAATTTCTAAAACAGTTTTTGACTATACTCTTAAGTAAAGTACCATTGTAAGGTTGTGGTCGAGGCACCATGAGAGTTACATACATTTGTATTAAAACTCACAGTTAACTGTGGTCGTATTCTATACGACAGCTCAACAGTTGTATAAATGAAGTTGTATTTGAATTTTGTACCATGTATCTGGCGACTCAGAATGGATGATGTATACCTAATTTTATGGGCGTCACAGTTGGAATCAGAGATTAGGGATATGGTCACTGGCGGAGATAAGAGTCTAGAACTAGGAGGGGAGAGACGAGTTATATACTTCGCTAGTGTATAACTTACCTAAGCTAAAATTGTTTACTTGATAAGTTGACAAATTGTGATATATCAATTAACCTTTGTTTTGAAGATATATTCTAGAATGATATCTGAAATACATGAGATGAGCAATGAAAAAATCATGATACAGAGGATATAACCGGGAAGGTACAATCCAAAAAGAAAGCAAGGTATTCTCATCTCTTCGAATATCAGGTACGTACGTTAATTTCGAGGGCAAAATTTCATAAGGAGGGGTGATTGTGAGACCCCAAATTTTATGAAATAAAAGTATTTAATTTTTCTATTTTGGTAAATTGTTAAATTGATAAAAGTTTAATGTTAAGGGTAATATGTGAATTTTTTTTTCAAAGTAAGCAAGTTGATATAAAATATTAGTTGTGTCGGGGAATATTCTTTTGTGTGGGGAATATCAAATGATGCAATGACATACAATCATTAGTGAACCCCATTAACGGAATTATTGTCGGATTGAGAAAACGACAAAAATATTTTTATGAAAATAACGGCGGAAGTTTTACCGTTAATCGTTGAAATACGGTGTTAAAAAACAAGAATCTGGCGAATAACAAAGATATTACAACGATATTGATTATTGATGTTTATGTGATAAGTCACTCGGTTTTATTTTATTGGTATTATTAATGTAATAAAAATGAAAAGTTTTTTTATATAAAATGTAATACTTTTATAAAGTTATTCGTTTTATTAGGCTAATAGTAAAAATATTTTTATATAAAAGCGAATACTTTTATAAAGTTATCTTTTTATTAGACAATAATTAGAATATATTATATTTTATTATGCATAGTATTTTTATAAAGGCTCTGCATAGTGTTTGCGATAGTAAAATCTTTTATAAAGTTATTCGTTTTATTAGATTATAAATAGAATATATTATATTTTATTTAAAAGATTTTTCTTTAAATATGGACCATCGATTAAAGTAAATCAATCGGACCGTTCATGAGTTAGTTACTATGCGATCCATTTTTCTACAAAATAAGCTCATTCCTTAATTATTTCTTACTTAATTCATTTGAAACTCTCAGAGAGAAATTATAGTAGAAGTTTATAGAAAAGAGTATTCTCGCTCCTTCCCTACTCTTATATTTAGTTTCTCTTACGGTAAGGGATATTATTTGTTGTACTTGTAAGGGTATTATTTCTTTTGTATTCATGAAGAGAACTTACGTTATTCTATTATTTATTATTATGTTGGAATATCCCATGCATGCGTTTCTGGCGGACATTTGGTTCCATTATTTATTATTCGCATTGGAATATCTATCCGCTTGTGCGTATTACTTTGAATTCACGGTTCCGTTATTATTATTCTGTTGGAGTAACCTGTCTATGCGAAGTACCGCATGCATGGTGATTTCTATTGTTATTCCATTCTTTATTATTCTGTCGGAATATCCTGTCTGTGCGTTTACACCAGACCTGGTTCCATTATTTATTATTTTGTTGGGAATAACTTGTCTATGCAGTCTATCGCACGCATGGTGAATCCTTCTGTTATTCCATTCTTTATTATTCTATTGGAATAATCTGTCTATGTGGATTACCACATGCATGGTGAATGATCCTTTGTATTTTATTCCTTATTAAATTGTTGAAATCATTTGTTTACGTGGATTATGATGAAAGTCATAATAAAAGCATTGGACTGATGAAAATCATGGGTATATGTGGTATTAGTAAGTGTTTTGATTAGTTATGTTGGTTATTATGTGAAAACATGAAAGTTTCTTAGAAATCACAAAGCGTTGAAAAGTCAGATTTTGGTGAAAATGGAACATGAAATTCAATTGACCATATATCCTATTATATTTTGAATTTTTGAGTGTGGTCAAGTTCTAGAGTTAGGTCTATGAGTTTTATAACTTATCCAAGTGGAATTACTAGAAAATGTGTTGTAGATTTTCGTGTGGACTGATTTTAGCAAAGTACGAAAAACTGCAAAATATAAAAAAGGTTGTTGCCACGATTTTAAAAGGGCTGTTTCGGCCACTTAATTTGTGAGAAAAATTCTGGCCTTTTGGGACATGAAATTATATGGTATAAAGTACCTCCTGTCAAAAAATGAGCTCATTCTTACTTAAAATGAGCAAGTTATGACCATTTCAATATTTAGGTTTTTTCGACGAAAAATGCTATATAGGAGTTCTATAACTCAGATGACCATGAAATTTAAACCGAAGCTCACGTTAACATGTGTAAGATCCTGCCAAGATTTGGAAATTTCTGGAGTTAACCATGAGGTAGCTAATTTCTTAAGGAATTAATTAGAAATTAATTTTTGAAAAATAGTAAATGAATTTTAAAAATGTCAAGAAAAATATATGTTCAAAACGGGACTATATTATGCTAAATTCCAGAAAAGAATAATTTTTGGGACTGATTTGGTATTTTTCATGAAAATAGTTAGCTACGAACATATGAATTAAATATGTTATGTGGAGTTGAAGAATTGGTAAATAGGATTTTATGGCTTGGAAATCCTATATAAGGTATATGTAGATTTTTGACGAGTAATTTGATTATTGGTGATGAAATCTTATGAGTATGAAATTTTTGAATGATTAAATGCATTATTTGGATAAGTGTAAACAATTAAATGTAATTGTTTATAAGTTTAAGAAGTGATTAAAATATTGTTATAGTATTAACAGAATTAGATTATGATTTTATTAAGTAATTGATAATTTATGGATAAATTTAAAGTCTTTAATATTTATCCTTGATTTAGTTTGATTTATGCTTATAATATTGTCATCATCCTCATATTTATATTATATATGTTGAAAGTCATCTGTGGCTTGTAGTGCATAGATGGACTTGGTATGATTATGACCAGAGATTATTCGGTATAATCATGACCGTAATATTTCAAATGATATGGGAAAAGTTTTCATTGGCCCGTAGTGCATTGATGGACAATTTTTGGTATGATTATGGCTATGGATTCTCTTCGGCAAAGGGTGCAAAGATGAATTGTTTTATAGCATGATCAGGACCATTGATGAAAACACGATTATCTTTGGCCTGTAGTGCATGGCTAATTCGTGGTCGTGATACTAAAGAATATCCTTGGCCTGTAGTGCAGGGATGATTCGATGATGTGGATTATTTATTGAGCTGAGTCTCAGCAATGAAATATTAATTCATGGATGTGATAATAATGAATATCTTTGGCCGTAGTGCAAAGATGATTTAATGATTACGAGCACAAATTGTGATTTGGTATAACCATGATTTTTGATGTTTCAGGTGAAGACAGGTGATGAAAATTATCTTCGTCCTGGGTACGAAGAGGAATTTAGAATCACAATTGTGATTATGAGTTATTCACATGATCGTAGACGAGAATTGTTGATTGATGTTACAGGGAAAAAATATTATTGGTGGACTTTTAACATAGAGAAGATAATAGACCTTATGGTTTATTTGACTCTTCTAATGGATTGCCCGTTCCGCTACAACTATGGTTGAAAAGTTTTATCATCTACTATATGCTCTAAATCTCTGATTTATTATTGATGAAAGCTATTGATAATTTAATTATCTTTAGTCATGATATTCTTTCTTTCGGGCTAGTTGTGCTCACCCTTTACATTTTCACAATTCCTTCGTGTAATAAGAGTGTTGTCGTAAGAAGAGTGTTTAAGATTCGGCGGGAATAATGAGGGGAATAGAACAGTGGTCTCTAGTTGTGGAGGTTCTCCCTAAACAGTATAGAAAAGTGTGTTGTATTCTATACAACATTTAGTAGTTATATTTGGTGAATCAAATAGGGTGAGGTGAACCCAACTTTGGAAGGGTGTTTTTCCACTATCATACAAGATGTGTAATAACATACAACCTCATGTTATCATAAGACAGGGTTGTACGCATCCACTTGCTGAGTATATCTACGGGCACTACCTATATGATCTTGGAGTTTCTTTGAAATATAATATTCACTTGGAGACAGTGGAGATAGTTGAAAGTAATATGCACACAAGTCAATCATGTTTGATGATAAAGCATATACTTTGTAACAATCTTATTCATTTATTAATAAAATGTATTAATTTATTAAAGGCTTTTAATTATCTACATGATGCTGTTTTATAATATGTGATAAACCCATAGTTTTAAGCAATGCTTTTAGAATAATGATGATGATCATTCTAATGAGATCTAAATTCTTAGAAAGCTTAAAACTAAAATAGTTCCCAATCATTGGATTACTAAATTGGGGATTAATGAATCTCGATAGATCGGGTACATACGTTGCTTGCTCATGGATGAGGATGATTGATCTCATGATCATTTGTGTGAGACACTAAAGCAAATATGTAGGTGCTTATTAGAGAATAAGTTCACCGAACGTGGCTCGCTAAGAAATACCTAATGGAGTTTTACTCACCGTCAATAGGAATTTCAGATCGATGAGTAGTAAGACAAGTGATCCTTGGACTTGAGATCATCATAAGTATCTTGTGTATGATGAGTTATACTTTGACTTATTCCTTAAGACCCTTAGGGTATATCAAAGGGTATGCTTGGGTATAATAAGTTGTACATGGAGATAATGTATGATCAATAAAGAATCTACCACTTATTAAAAGAAGAGAAATGTCCTATGTAATTCGATAAATGACAACCCAAAGAGTCCTCGGCCAAGGCGTAATGAAATTAGAAAGGAGTTTATAATTTGCATTATTTGGTGTTGTGCATTTAAGGATCGAAATACATATAATTAAATAAAATAAGACTTTGACAGTAATTTCATGTCTTATATTTAATTGGACATGTATGGTGGAAGGATTGAATTGCATTTCAGAACTATTTACTCAAAGGTTCTTTTATGATTAATGTTGAAATCTATATTATCCGAAAAGTCGTTTGATCGCTAGGAGGCTTATCCCTATTGTAGAATAAATATTATTTATTTAAATAAATTAATTATTTAATTTATTTATTTAAATAAGATTAGAATTGTTCTAATTGATTTATTCACAACCGATTTAATATGGAGAACCTAAAGGGTCACACCATAAAAGGAAGAATAATTATTTAAGAAGTTAATGGCATAATCGTAATAATATATTATGTATATTTAATTTAATCTATGGTGATAGAATAAATTAAATAGCTTAATATTTATTATTTAATATTTTAGAAATATTAAATATAAATTAATAAGAGGAGTCTTATTAATATTATTACAATTATTATTATTATTTTAATTTCTAAAAGAGTTTAAGAATTAATTTAATATAAGTACTCTCATTTATTCCTAATTGGATTAGGAAGGAAAATTAGTTAAAGGAGTTTAATTAATTATCCCTAATAAGATTAGGGAGCTTAATTAATTAAAAGAATTTAATTAATTAAAAAACCCAATTCCTTAATTGTTAAGGTGGGTTGCTTACATCTATAAATAAGAGGAGTCTTATTATGGGTGATGGGGTAGTTGACTTTTACATATACGTAATAATTCCAATAGTTGGGAGAGTACTTTCTTTTTCTATAGAGATAGAAAAACTAGGGTTTAGCCAACCACCATCTTCTTGAATCTTTTTCTTCCTTGGTGGATCACCTCAGAGGCCAAACACTGGGTGGCTAACGTTGATCAAAGGAAGGAACCAAACCCGGTGGATTCAAGTTGAACGCGAAAAGGATAGAGGTGAACTTGTACCGAGGAAGTTTCGGATCTTCAAGGGTATGTTTGTTCTTCATATCTTTTTTTTGTTTAATTAATAATTATGCATAAAGGGTGATCCGGTATATGGTTTGTAAAAATTTTAAACTCGATTTTTACACGCTTCGCTTAATTTTATGCAATTTGATTGCGTTCTTGAATATTACAAACCTAATAAAGTGGCATCGTGAGCCAAACCTTTATGCTAATTATTAATTGTTTTAATTTGATATGTATATTGATATGTGTTTAGAATAATTTAATTGGGCATAGTTTTATCAGATAAAATTTATTAAAAAAAAAAAATAAGCATTTTTTTTTTTTTCTCAATTTTTTTTGAAAGTCATTTTTTTTGGGTTATCAAGGCATTCCAGATTCATTGCGCCTTTTATTACAAGTAACAAATATGGACTTGCACGGATTTCAAGGTGATTATTCAAAATGAAATCTAAGGAAAGTAAAAGGATTCACACGTTTTTTTATATATATATATATATATATATATATATATATATATATATATATATATATATATATATATATATTGGTTCAAGGAGCTTATGATTTAAGGAGGATATATATGCATTAACCGGATCTTCAAGGAAGTCTTACTTTGGTTTACATGATAACATAACTTGGAATCATATATATATATAATTCAAATACTTGCTTTTTTTTTTTATTTTTATTTTATGAAAGGAATTGAACGTGGTTATCTGAGATCGTATATATATATATATAATCTTAATTATTTTATAATTAAAATATAATATTTATTTTAATTTTAAAATAAAAGTTTATTTTAAATTTAAAATAAAAGGTTTATTTTAATTTTAAATTAAAATTTCATGCTAACTAATTAGAGTTGGAATTGGATTCCATGCTAACTAATTGGAGTTGAAATTGGATTCTATTTTTTCCTTAAATAAAAGAGTTTATTTAGATATGAAATTAGATTTCATATTATTCAAAATAAAAGAGTTTATTTGTAAATAGGAAAAGGAATCAATCTTTCCTTAAGTAAAGGAGTTTATTTAGATATGAAATTAGATTTCATATTATTCAAAATAAAAGAGTTTATTTGTGAATAGGAAAAGAGAATCCAGTATTTCCTTAAATAAAGGAGTTTATTTAGATATGAAATAAGATTTCATATTATTCAAAATAAAAGAGTTTATTTGTGAATAGGAAAGAGAATCCATGTTTCCTTAAATAAAGGAGTTTATTTAAATATGAAATAAGATTTCATATTATTCAAAATAAAGGAGTTTATTTGTGAATAGGGAAAAGAATTTCGTGTTTCCTTTAATAATTTTTTTTTACATGGAATTGGATTCCATAATTAATTAAAATAAAGGAGTTTATTTTGATTAAAGATTTTGATTAAAATAAAATAGTTTATTTTATTCAAAATTGGATAAATTAAAATAAAATAGTTTTATTTTGATTTAAATTTGGATTAAAATTAAGGAGTTTATTTTGATTCAAAAATAGATTTTATACTAACTAAATTTGCCCATTAAATGATATCAATATATATATTGAATATTTATTACTCATAAGATGAATGTTATTTATTGATGCATATGGAGATGTGTATGATAATAAATGAGATTGATTATGGACTATCGACCAATACGATTGGATTTTATTTTAGTTGGATGCATGAATGTATGGGTTTTATTAAATGGGGTCTCACAGATTGCCTTCTCAAATTTTTCTCGAATGTAAATTCTATCTCCTCCTATGTACTTCCCTCGATCACGATCAAGGTTTCTATTTATTTTAAATAGTTTTGTAATAGAATAGTTAGAATTAATTTTGAAAAATTGGAGATCAAGGAGCAAGGAGCGCTTGAAGACCCGCTTTGTAATGGAGCCCGGGTTTAAATGTAATAGTTATATTTAAATATTATTTCTGCCCCTAGGGTTTGACCTTTTGGTTCACTTGGTGGCTCTAGTGAACCAAACTAGAATAAAAGTCCATAATCAATCGGGTAGAATATAGTATTCTATATGTGCATGCTTATACTATATATATTATATATTATGCAAACATGCTTCAGCATGTTCATTAATACGACGCGTATTTTATATATATATATGTGCATGCCGCTTAAACAAGATGAGACATTTTAATAACAAACCCCTCAAATTTTATATTAAGTCCTAAGCATTCAAAGATATTTGGGATATCGAACGTCGCCTTTTAGCATGATAAAATTAATAGAGTATTAAATATTTAATATGAGTTTGTTGTGTCACCACAAGGCAAGTATTAAGTATTTAAGATGTTAATTTATCACATTTGATGCTTATAAAGAAAATTGAACAATATTATTTTGTTGTGTCACCACAAGGATGATATTTTTCTTTTTTGAATATATGGAGTGCTAGGTTGGACTTAACTTGGATAATTTTGATTCTGGATGTGCCACCACTGATCAAAATAATCTAAGAGGCAAAATAAAAGGAGTTGCATAGTTGATGTAATTGACAAAAGTTGTCTACCTATTTATTTATATATAGTTTGTTGTGTCACCACAAGGCTATATACATTTGAAATGGGATCCTTATTCTCACTAAAGCAGATCTTTAATTAGATTTTGTTAACTATATATATTGAAGGTAATATAGTTTGAAGAAAAAATAGTGGGAGATACCAATTTAAAATAAGACCTAAATTATTTTGGTAATTAATAAAAGAATGTATGTTAAAATGTTGTTAATTACAAATTCATTTACAGAATTTTACAATGTCTAAATTACTATCACTACGAAACATATTAGATGTTATTTAACCAAACCGTATTAAACGAATTGGTTAAGGAATTTGAGAATAGTTCTCATGGCTGAAAAGTTATCTTATGTCCTTAATACGTCTATCCCTGCAATGGTTGCAGACAATGCCACTGAGGAAGAGATTGCTACTTTTAGAAAGTGGCAAGATGATGCACAAATTGGCTCAATGCATCATGCTCGCATCCATGAGTAACGAGCTTCAGCCACAAGATGAAACTATGGATGTTTCCTACTATATTCCCGCACATCAAGTAGTTGATGGTGAGGAAAGTAGGACCGATAGATATCGATATCTAAGGAGCTCTTCCGATCTAGAATGACCGATGACACTACAAAGATGTATAAAAGTCCTTAACATTATCAATTTGATTGATCAATTAGACAACTGGTTTTGTCATGGATGGAGAGTTGAGCCAAGATTTGATCTTGCACTCACTCCCGGACTCCTTTCACAATTGTTGTGAATTTTTCATATAAACAAGCTAGATATCAGCTTCGCTGATTTGCTTAACATATTGAAAAATATTGAGAGTCACTTTCCAACCAAGAAAGATCAAGTCTTACTGGTAGGGGCCAAAGGATCTTCTGAAAAGAAGAACGATTCAAAGAAGGTAAATAAAAAGGCATAAACAAAGGATAATAAGAACAAAGGAGCTTGCTTCCACTTCAATAAGCCTGGACACTGGAAAGAAACTGCGAGAAGCATCTTGCAGAGGCTAACCAAAGAAGCTTAGTGAAGTTTCAGTTACAATACAGTTTTTGTTCATGATTGAAATAAATTTTTTCTTTAAGTCAAGGTTCTACTTTGGTATTGGATACCGACTTTGGTTATCATAAATATAGATTTATGAAGGGACCAAGCAAAAGTAGAAAGCTAAACAAATATAAGTAATCCTATGTGCGGGAAATGTAGCAAAGGTTGCTAGATTAGCCATAGAAACTTATAGTTTAGCAATACCTACGGGCAAATCTATTAAGTCAATAAGTTGTTATTGTATTCCAGTTCTTATTAAAAATAATATTTCCATTTTATTGTTGGACAATGAAATCTTTGGTATTATAATTAAGAACAATTGTTGTTCTATTTATAATAATAATGTTTTGTATAGAATCGAATATATTACTTAATAAATTTTGTATACTGACTTACATGAAAATAATTTTGCATATTGAACAAACTAGTATAAGAAAAGGAGATGATCATTCAAAGAGTTGAATGTGTGTATTTGCTGAAATACAAGTGTGAATTATTTGAAAGGTTCAAAGAATTCAAAAGTGAAACAAATTGGCAAAGTATTAGGATTCTTTGATCGGATCAAGGAAGGAATACTTGTGCAATAAGTTTCTAGATCATCTCAAATGGTTTTCTCATAATGGATGCCTCTCGATACATAATAATTGATTGATGTATCTGAAAGGAAAAATGGTACCTATTTGAACATGGTGCGGTCCAAAATGATTTTACCGACATTCCAAAGATCCTTCAGGATCATGTCCTAGAAATGGTCAGATATCTCTAAAAGGTAACCTCAAAATCCAAATTTCAAGACTCCATAAAAGTTATGGATGTGGAGGATTCCTAATCTTAAGTATGTTAAGATAAGGGGTTGTCCAACTTATGTGAAAAAGTTTCGAAGGATAAGCTTGGGACAAGATTTGACAAGTGTCGATTTGTGGGACATCCTAAAGTAAGTTTAGGGTATATGTTCTATAATTCTACTTAGCAAAAGGTGTTTGTTGTAAAACAACACGCCTTCTAAGATAAAGGTGTTTATCATTGAAGGGCTAGTGGGAGGATAATAGATCTTGAAGAGTTCAAGAACCACAAAACACTATAAGTCAAATAAGAGGAACTCGTAGATGACCTATTGTACCACAACCGAATCGGTAAATCTGGAATAGTATTGAAGATACCTAGGAGGTATGGATTCATCATGGATGATGATGATGAGGTACGCATCATAGAAGATGATGATCTAGAGTTACATGAGATAATGTAAGACTTCTAGTGTGTACAAAAGGGTCAGTGGGAGCGTCGTGAAATTTCTAGTATTATATGTTGATATACTACGGATGAGGAATAACATACCAATGCTACAATCAATAAAGATAAAGTTGTCTAAACATTCCTCCACGAATGATTTGGGAAGAGTATCTTAATTGGGGATACAAATCTATATAGATAGATCTAAAAGGATGCTCAACTTAACCCAAGGAACGTATATTCATTTGATGCTAAAGTCGTTTAGCATGGCAAACTCCAAGAGATGTCTCATGTTGATGAGCTATGGAATGTATCTCTCTTTATAGTCCCCACAGACTCCTGAAAAGAGAGATCGCATGAGTGACTATCATGTATGCAATGAAATATACAAGACCTAATGTTGATCGGTCATATTACTGGAGAAGATCAACGTAAGGCGTTGAAAACATCTTAAAGTTCTTAACCAAGCACTAAGGATGTGAGCATACATGGTGGGTCCGAATTAAAACTAGAGGGCTTACTGGACTCAAGTTTTTCGACATGCACCAAGACGATCGAAAATCCACTTTAAGGTAAAGTGTTACCTTGACAAAGTGGTGCAAAGTTGAATTGGAAAGGTTTCAAACAAAGAAATAGTTGTTGGTTTAGTGATAAAGACAAAGTATATAGCTATAAATGAAGTCGCAAGTTGATTGTTTGGATTAAAAGTTCATTACGTAACTAGGAATAGTTCCTAAGTCTCATCTTGGATCTAAACATGTGTTGTGGCACTTTCATTTGATTATTAGAATCATTGAAAGATGGGAAATCACTATAGAGATAGTGGACTCTCATGAACAACATTACATATCCATTAACTAAAGCTTATCCAACAAACAGGATAATCGCCACTTAGAGAAGAAGAGTATGAGATACCATGACGATTGGCTTTAGTGCAAGTGGGAGATTGAAAGTAGTATGCACACAAGCCAATCATGTTTGATGATAAAGCATATACTTTGTAACAATCTTATTCATTTATTAATAAAAAGTATTAATTTATTAAAGGCTTTTAATTATCTACATGATGTCTTGTTTTATAATATGTGATAAACCCATAGTTTTAAGCAATGCTTTTAGAATAATGATGATGATCATTCTAATGAGATCTAAATTTTAGAAAGCTTAAAACTAAAATAGTTCCCAATCATTGGATTACTAAATTGGGGATTAGTGAATCCGGATAGATTGGTACATACGTTGCTTGGTCATTGGATGAGGATGATTGATCTCATGATCATTTGTGTGGAGACACTAAAGCAAGTATGTAGGTGCTTATTAGAGAATAAGTTCATCGAACGTGGGCTCGCTAAGGAATACCTAATGGAGTTTTACTTGCCTATCAATAGGAATTCTCGTAGTGATAGTAGTACAAGTGATCCTTGGACTTGAGATCATCATAGTATCTTGTGTATGATGAGTTATACTTTGAATTATTCCTTAAGACCCTTAGGGTATATCAAAGGTATGCTTGGGTATAATAAGTTGTATATGGAGATAATGTATGATCAATAAAGAATCTACCACTTCTATAAAAGAAGAGAAATGTCCTATGTGATTCGATAAATGACAACCCAAAGAGTCCTTGGCAGCGTAATGAAATTAGAAAGGAGTTTCTAATTTGCATTATTTGGTGTTGTGCATTTAAGGATCGAAATACATATAATTAAATAAAATAAGACTTGACAAGAATTCCATGTCTTATATTTAATTGGGACATTGTATGGTGGAAGGATTGAATTCAGACTGGTAACTATTTACTCAAAGGTTTTTATGATTAATGTTGAAATCTATATTATCGGAAAGTCGTTGATCGCTAGGGAGGCTTATCCCTATTGTAGAATAAATATTATTTATTTAAATAAATTAATTATTTAATTTATTTATTTAAATAAGATTAGAATTGTTCTAATTGATTTATTCACAACCTAGGTTTAATATGGAGAACCTAAAGGGTCACACCATAAAAGGAAGAATAATTATTTAAGAAGTTAATGGCATAATCGTAATAATATATTATGTATATTTAATTTAATCTATGGTGATAGAATAAATTAAATAGCTTAATATTTATTATTTAATATTTTAGAAATATTAAATATAAATTAATAAGAGGAGTCTTATTAATATTATTACAATTATTATTATTATTTTAATTTCTAAAAGAGTTTAGGAATTAATTTAATATAAGTACTCTCATTTATTCCTAATTGGATTAGGAAGGAAAATTAGTTAAAGGAGTTTAATTAATTATCCCTAATAAGATTAGGGAGCTTAATTAATTAAAAGAATTTAATTAATTAAATAAAACCCAATTTCTTAATTGTTAAGGTGGGTTGCCCATATCTATAAATAAGAGGAGTCTTATTATGGGTGATGGGGTAGTTGACTTTTACATATACGTAATAATTCCAATAGTTGGGAGAGTACGCTCTTTTTCTATAGAGATAGAAAAATTAGGGTTTAGCCAACCACCATCTTCTTGAATCTTTTTCTTCCTTGGTGGATCACCTCTAGAGGCCAAACACTTGGGTGGCTAACGTTGATCAAAGGAAGGAACCAAACCCGGTGGATTCAAGTTGAACGCGAAAAGGATTGGAGGTGAACTTGTACCTGAGGAAGCTCGGATCTTCAAGGGTATGTTTGTTCTTCATATCTTTTTGTTTAATTAATAATTGTGCATAAAGGGTGATCCGGGTATATGGTTTGTAAAAATTTTTAAACTTTGATTTTTACACGTTTTCGCTAATTTTGTGCAATTTGATTGCGTTCTTGAATATTACAAACCTAACAATAGTTATATGTCAAGAGAAGACTCACCATTGCAAAGAAGATGATAGTAATCTTCTCGTTTTTCTTTGGGATCTATTGGGTCAACCAAGGATAATTCTGTGGCCATATGATATCTATTATAACCTGGGCGCATGGCCTCCCATATACGAAGGTTTCTTGAGAACTTCCCAAAGATTTTAATTTCTAAAAGCGGTTTTGACTATACTCTTTTATGTAAAGTACCATTGTAAGGTTGTGGTCGAGGCACCATGAGAGTTATATACATTTGTATTAAAACTCACGATTAATCGTGGTCGTATTCTATCTGACATTTCAACGATTATATAAATGAAGTTGTATTTGAATTTTTTACCATGTATCTCGCCACTCAGAATGGGTGATGTATACCTAATTTTGGGGGCGTCACAGTAATACTCTCAGCCTCTATCTAGTCTCACTACTTTAATTTTTCGGTCAAGATCAAAAAAATCTAGTGAATGAAGAATTCTATCCTTTATAAGACGTTGCATTCTGTCTTTTAAAATATGGCTTAAGCGTCGATACCATAATTTTGAAGAATTCTCATTATCTAGTTTTCTTTTATTTCCACTTTTAGAGGTACTTTCTATCACATTCATTGTTAACAAAGATTCAACTAAGATATTATTCAAATTTATCTTAATTATAGAGGTTTCCCTCTAAAGAGCCAGAACCAATAACATGAGAGTAATGATAAATAATTATTTTATTATTCCCAAACTTAAACGAAAAACCTCAATGTCAAGTTTAGATACAGAAATTAAATTATGTGTCATATTGGGAACATAAAGATTATCATATAGATACAACGTGAAATCACTCTCCAAAACTAAAGGAAGAGTTCCAACACTTTCAATTTGTATAGAATTTATATTGCCAACTTTAATGGTTCGTTCCCCCTTTTGGAGTGTCTTCTTTGAAAGGAATCCCTTTTTTTCAAGTCATTCTCCGAACTTAGGGCATTTTTTTTCAGAATATATCCTTGCTTCTTATAGAAGCGCATTTAGGACATGCCTCAGAGATGTTACCTGGATAATTTGTCTTATTTATTTTGGTAGAAATTGGTTTATCTTTATTTTTAAAACCTTTGCCATTTTTATAAGCCTTCTTCTTATAGGATCCAGTGGTAGTCAAATAAGCAACATTAGATTTTTTAATCTTAAGCCTTTCTTCCCTTTAGACGCACATGGCGATTAACTTGCTCATCTTTCACTTTTCTTTCTGTGTGTTATAATTGATCTTAAATGGATCAAACTGTGCAGGAAGAGAAGTCATAATGAAGTGAATAAAAAAACCCACAAAAATTGCCATGCCCATACCCTTTAATTTAAAAGTCATATCGTTCATCATCATAATGTGCTCGCGCACTCCACTAACCCCACCATACCTGCTAGTAAGCATTTTCAAAATAAGGGTACTTGCATGAGTTTTAGAAGAATTCTTAAATTGTTACTCGACTGAAGTTAAATACTCTTTTGCATTCTCAGAGTCAGGAATGGCTCCTCGAATGACTGTTGTGATAGAGTTTTTCATAATCATAAGGGACATGCGGTTGGATCGCTCCTTCTTTTCATAAATAGTCTTTTACTCAATTGAGCTAGTAGCTGTAAATGGAGCAGGATGATCCACTCGTAGTGCATAATCCATATATCCATAGTGTCGAGAACAATTTTCACTTGCTTTTTCCAAGCAGTAAAATAAGTTCTATTCAAAATTTCAATTCCACAGAGATACCCAGAAATACTAGTTGGAGTCAATGCAGAAACATAATCAAGCTCATAAGCATGCTTACAAAAACTAAAAGAAATCCACAATGTACAACAATAATTAATAATTAATCATAATAAAACCAACCGTATGGCAATCAGTTAGTTACATAAAATCTATTTACAACACCCAAAAATAGATTTTAATAAGATGTTGGTGCATAATTATAAATCTTTTGTTGGTCAAATTAATAATATGCTAATAACATCTTCATAATATAATGCAAAACACATTTATCCACGCATCACCGTTGGGCAGAAATGAAATAAACATGTTACATATGCAATAAAATTCTATTTAATACATTCTAATTCTAATTTTTCCCTTGGGTAAAATTAAAATATTTATTTAATAAATGTAACATTATGTGACTTTTCTTAATCTTTAATTGATTCAATTAATAATCATCTGTTAATGATGATTAATTTTAACAATAAAAGAGTCACACATACATGTAAATCAAACTAAATTTAATTTCTTTAGATAACATATTAATCAAGTTTAAAAATTAACTTTATTTATAATTTACATTTAACAACCTGAAATGCCCTAATAATATATCATGTTCCAAAATCTAAATTACGATATATAATTATGAACATGAATTGGTTATAAAATATTAACATTAATTTTATAACTAAATACATAAGGATATAATCTATAATATTATATGAATATATATAATTAGAAAAACATAAATAACCATTACAAATGGTCCAAGGTCCATAAACATAATGTAATGGGCATATACAGTAGTCATAGATTGAGATCACAACAAAATATGAAGATCACAATGAATTGAGAGATCATAGAATATGAGAAACACTTTAATATCATGAATAGTTGAATATAACACATGGGTAAGCATAATCAGAATAATACTTTACTTCTGAAAACTCATTTTTTTGTAGCAATAGAATACTTAAATATACATGAATTATGATGTAAGAAAATAATTAATTAAGAGTAGGTAAGTATCCATGATGTGTCATAATTTCATGAATTATACATGTCTTTAAGGTCCTGACACCTTTTTAGTTTGAATTGTAAAAGAGTGCTTATGAAGTTATTGAATTGGACAAACATTGTTCTACACTATAGCAAAATAAATTTAAGGGGATGAATTATGCATTAGGTTCATCATGTGATAGAAGAGACCAGTTGTAGATGTATATAATAATAAAAATTGAAACAACATTATAATCTGCAAAGTCTTTTCTTTATTTTTTTATTTTATTTTTTAACATAAAAACATAATTAATTTATTCTATGCAATAACGTAACCACGCTTTGATACCAGATGTTAAATAATTATATCGGAACGTGCTATTGCATAGAATAAAAATAAAAATCAATAATCATAATATTAAGTACTTACATGAATTGAGAGAAGTCATCTTGTATGTATCACGCTTCCATTACACTTAAGGTTGAAATTCTTCAATTGTCTCTCTCAATTTTAGGATGAATGTATAGGTGTGTATAAAATTCTTGAGACGATTAACAATTGTGACCAAACTCTAACTGTTTATTTATAGAATAGCTAAGGGTCAAAATCATCCATCAAGATTATGAAACCCTATATATGGCCCATTATGCCAAATACTATCACTAATATTATTTATAGGCCACATAATTAATTACCAAACTGACGCCGGACGGGATAACGATTATCTTGTGGGCTGGTAACCAATTGAATTCACAAATAAACGAACAAGAGATTCACCAGAAAAATACAGAGAAATTAATCTCTCTAATGTGTATAATATATTTATCAAAATTCAACCCCTATTCCATCCCACAAGCCGGGTGTATATAGCTAACAAAACTTTATCCCCAAGTCACTCTAGAATATTCTAGAGATAAATAAAAAAGAAAATAAAATATTCTTAAGGATATGAAAAGATTCTAACAAACTTCCTAGGAATGCGAAAAAAGATTCTAACAAACTTCTTATTTTTACGGGAATAACAAACTTACAAATAATAAAATATTATCAATTAAAGAACTAAATATAAAGAGAAACAATTAAACTATTAGTTTGTCGAACTCCGAAGTCAAGACGCCATTCCGTCTTCCGAAGTCGAAGGTGTTCAACTCCCGAAGCTGAAGGTGTTCCATTACCCGAAGTCGAAGTTGAAAGATCTTATCTTCCGAAGCTGAATTAATTAATGTCATAGGTGTTTAATGGTCTCTGTTATATATTGCACCTTATTTTATACTTTTGTGACTTATAATATGTCATATTTGAGTTTGATAAAACTCATCTGTGGACATAATTTAAGTAAGTATAAAAGGTATAAATTAATGTCCTCTATTTGGAGAATAAAAGAGAATTTTATTTGATTTGTGTAGAAATTATTTGATTAGTGTCTATAGTGAGACATTTAATAAAGTGCAAAATTGTTTGATAAAAACTATTTTTCCTTAGTTCCATTTAATAGAAGTCTATTTTATTTTTTAGAACAAAAGGAAAATAATGAGACTATTCAAATTCTATTTTAACTCCTAATTATTACTAAGTATTACTAAGTATGGTTACATATATGTAACTTACATATTTTGTATTACTACCTCCATCCCTAAATAACTGACGTTGTGAAGGTTTTCACACTTATTAAGGAAGTCATTTATTACTCCAATTTTGTCATTAAGATTGATATGTATTACCACAATTACCCTTACATTAATTAATAAAAGATGTACTCCATATAGTTGTCTAGATAAATGAAATACTCCATATAGTTGAGGGCAATAGAGGAAAAATTATAATTAATGCTTCCTAGAAACTTGGTAACGTCAAATATATTGGGAAATTTTGAACTCTCTCTCTCTCTCTCTCTCTCTCTCTCTATATATATATATATATATATATATATGTTGATATATATACATAAGATAAGATATATGCATATAAAAACATATAAGTTACAAGTAAGTTTGTGCACATGTTTTTTCTCTCTTTTTGATCTTCTCCAATTCTTCTTACAAACAAATAACTACTACAAAGTAGTGTTCAATTGGAATTTTCTATGAATTGCTATCACGGATTATTCACTAAGGCTCACACACACACACACACACACACACACACACACACACACACACACACACACATATATATATATATATATATATATCCGGAAGGTATATCGTCTATAACCCATAGCAAACCGATCGTGGGGGGGCGATAAAAACCTTAAGGACAGGGATCACCCGTGTCACGTCTTCTACAACAATCTTGACTCTACTAAACTACGATTCTAACAGTCTCTTCGTTTGTGACGATCGTCTATTTCATGATATTCTAATGCTATCAGCAAATTATCCGATATGAAACAACCCGGGTCAAATCCCGAGTCCGGAACAAATCTCGGGTCAAATCCCAAGTCCGAATAGAATCAAATCCATCCAAATAAGACCCTTAAACCACTGGCCCAATAGTATCTTTCGGGTCATCGTATTTCACCACAAGGCCACCCAAAAGGTCATGACTCAAGAAAGATCTTATTGGTAGTAACTTATTTCCTTATATGCAGACAAATTTTCCCCTTATCTGGGGTGTTACACGATAGCTCGGTTTCTTCGGCTTCGAACCATCCTGCATCACAAACCCATAAATAAAACAATTAAATTAATACAATATATAAGCACAATAGTTATATAAATAATAGAGGCCAAGTACATAAATAAAATATTCTAACAAAAATAACCTATATATATAGCTAGTTTTTGAAATGGCGAAGTTTTCCTTATTTTTGGTTGAAAATCTAGTTATCTAGTAAAAGAAGAAACTGTACAATTATATATAATTGTTCAGACCCTTGTTAATTACTCTAGTAAAAGAAGAATTAAAGCTAGCCATATGTAGACGTATGCCAAACACGAGTAGTGTAGGACAAATTGAGCTATGAATCGGAAGATTAATTTATCATCATTTTTATTAATATTAATAAAATTTCATTAATTCTAATTATTCCATATTAATTGAGATGAGAGAAACGTAATTAATGATCATAAATAAAGGCTAATGATAATGCTTATGCTGCCAGAGCCATGAATGTTGTATAAAAATATTGTTAAATGCATATATATTTAATTTGTTATTATTAACAGTACTCTAAATAAATCTCATCAATCTCCAACTATTAATTTTAAATGTTAGAGCATGAATGGAGGCGGAATAAATTCCCAACACGCTCTGTTCATAGTTCAAAATTATCACTTTCTTTTAAGAAAAATGATAATATAATTAACTTGTCGATATTGAAAAATCAAATTACGTATAATTATTGAGATCGATCAATGCTGTGGGCCTAATACTGCATTCCGTAAAATTACATGGGAAGCTTTCTAAAAATAGAACTAATTTTTATATATATGTTTTTCTGGCAGCGGATTAAATCATTATACACATGTTTTCAAAGTTTAAGGTGATGATGGTGGCAATTCAAGTGGTATAGTGAGTCCAGGAATCGTCGTCTTTGTAAGACTGCATATCGCCTAAAATTATTTTGTCTCCCATTCAGAATTAGAATTTCAAGTTTTTTCATGAATATTATTACATTCATTCTTTAATTTTAGAGTTGTACACAAGTATTAAGAAAATGATTATAAAACATAATTAAATATAATATTAATTATCTATATTACCCTTGTATTAGAAAAAGAGTGTTATTTATTGGACAGAGAATAGTGAGAGAACCAAAGTTATATTTAATACTTGAAGTAATATTTGAAATTAAGAATTAATACTTACTTGAAATACTAAAACGATTTATATTAAGGAGCGAAAAGAAAATTTTATTTGAAACACTTGGATATAATTCTTCTTCTTGATATATATATATATATATATATATATATATATATATATATATATATATATATTGAACTTCGAGGACCAAGTTTATTCTCAAAAATGCAATAAAAGTGAGTTTTTTTATCCTCTCTAAAAATTAGAAATATATTTGTCTAAACTTATGGGGAAGCTCCGTTTATTTTAATCAATTAGGGATGCATCAGTTTCCAATTTCCATTAACGTGATTCACAAAAAGAGAAAGATAATATATACTCCATTTACAACTACAAGATGTATTTTCCATCCATCCATCCATCCAAAAAAGGAGTCTTTTTTTTAATACTGAAATCTTGTCATTATCCTAAGTTAGTGACCAGTTACCAATTTTATACTCTCATGTATATTATCCAACAACCACCGTCCATATGGAGCCGACTGGGTGATACGGACACACTTGAATAGTTGAATCCACTATGAATATTCACTTAAATTAGAAAGAATACCTTACCTTTAATTTTCCGTTTCAGAAAAAAATAATTTCATTATAACTTTTTGAAGTACATGCAAATAAATTTTGTAATTTAAAGTTAATGTGATTTATAAAAACTTAATAAGTTTTGTAATTAATAATATTTTTTAAAGTAATTTATAATCATTATTACTATATTACTCTAAATTAAATGAATTTAATCAATTTTTAATCATATGATTTCTTAATAAACTCACCATATAATAACTATTCTACTCAGAAATAAAATTTTCACAACAACTATTATTCTACAAAAATGACTCGGTCGGCAATATTATCCGATATTTTAAAATTGCTTATTATCCGCCAGCCAAAATAGACTGGCATACCTCACTATCGGTGGAAATCTAAATTAATTGGCACAGTACAGATCAATTTCATAGGTTCCAATCAACATTTTGAATGTCTTTGTCCCATATATTATTTTAATTTGGCGACTCATCCATTTATAGAGTTGAATTAGTAGTATAAATACTGGACTTCAAGAACCTAATGATAGCAAGAGCAGCGAGTGAACAGATAAAAGAAAGAGAGAAAGAGAGAGAGAGGCCAAGCCCAAGCAGCTTCTCTTCCCGGTGAGTTGTTAAACAAGCAAAAGAAAATATTTATTTTCCCTTCCCTTTTTATTTAAGCAACTTTTTATCTCTAGTTCTCATGCATATCCTATATATATTATCTGCAGGACTTTGAAAGATGGGTGCAGGTGGTCGTATGTCGGATCCGCCTAGTGGCAAGAAGACTGCAGCTGAAGCCCTTCGACGGGCTCCTCACGAGAAGCCTCCATTCACATTAGCAGACTTAAAGAAAGCCATTCCACCCCATTGTTTTCAAAAATCTCTTATTACCTCTTTCCGATACCTTATTCAGGATCTCATCATGGCCTACACCCTCTACTATGTGGCCACTAATTATATCGACCTCCTCCCTCGTCCTCTCAATTACTTGGGTTGGGCTGCTTACATTGCTGTTCAAGGTTGTGTCCTTACTGGGGCTTGGGTTATAGGCCATGAATGTGATCACCATGCTTTTAGTGACTATCAGTGGGTCGACGACCTTGTTGGCCTTGTTGTCCACTCCTCTCTTCTCGTCCCTTACTTTTCTTGGAAAATTAGCCACCGTCGTCACCATGCCAACACCCAATCCCTTGAAAATGACGAGGTGTATGTCCCAAGATTTAAGTCCAACATCCGAAACTATTACAAAATCTTTGACAATCCACCTGGTCGAGTACTTGTTTGGATTACCACACTCCTTATCGGTTTTCCTTTATACTTGATGTTCAATGTATCCGGCCACAAGTACGAAAGGTGGACTTCCCACTATGATCCCCATAGCCCACTTTATTCCGATCGTGAACGCAAAGAGATTATTATTTCTGATGTTGCTATTCTTGCTGTCATCTATGGACTCTATCATCTTGTGTTAGCCAAAGGATTTGCATGGGTTTTCTGCGTCTATGGAGGTCCATTACTAGTTGTTAATGGTTGGTTCGTGTTGATCACCATATTGAATCATACTCACCCTTCTTTGCCTTACTATGATTCTACCGAGTGGGATTGGTTGAGGGGAGCTCTTTGCACCGTAGATAGAGATTATGGAATTTTGAACAAGGTGTTCCACAATGTGTGCAATGCTCATGTTTGTCACCATATTTTCTCCATGATGCCGCATTATCATGGACTGGAAGCAACTGAGGTAATGAAGCCATTATTGGGTGAATATTATCAGTATGATGGAACTCCGATTCTTAAGGCAATGTACAGAGAAATGAAGGAGTGCATTTATGTTGAGAAAGATGAAGGTGAGACAAAAGGAGTCTACTGGTACAGAAACAAGTTTTGATTCCAAGTTGGAAAGAAAAGACAAATGAAAACCCTAGGGGGAAGCAGCATCAGTACTTGTTACTGCATATTTGTCCTCTATTTCCTAGGAGTTTAGTTGTTAGCAATAAACATCTAATGTTATTGATCATAAAATAATCATGCATGTTGTTTTAGATGTTCAGGTCCTTTTCCCCTTGAAATGTAATGTCAAGTGTTTATGTAATAAATAATAATATATAGTTCATTTCCTGTCCAAACTTCTTTCAATTTAGTGTTCTGTTTGAAATATTGCTCGCCTCATTTCCATGCATCTATGCAAGTTTCCTATTCTTTGTTCATGTAACTTTAGTAGCGATGCTATTTTTTTTTGGGTGTTAACATAAAGTCCTAATCTAAGTCTTGAGAATCACCATGTAGTCTGTCTTTGGCAGGCTATTCCCTTAATCGTCAATTAATTTTGAGTTGAATCTTTAATATAATTATATACATACACAATTTCAACGTGTAAATGGAGAAAAACAAAATAGTGTAATTAAAAAGTTCAATTAAGTTTCCGTTTCTGTAATTAGTTGTAAAATAATGTGATAAGGAAGACTGCTTTAAAAATAGAATTCCTTGCCCATACACGATTTAGGTTTTACTTTTTAAAAATAGTAAAATTTGAACAAAAGTAAAGAAACAATATATTAAAGATTATTTTAAAAACAAACAGTTGGTGTAGCTTAATTAATTTGAACTCTTATTTATTTACTTACAAGTCTTGTGTTCAAGTCTCATAACTCACAAGTAGCAATATTTTATTTTTAAAAAAAATAAGTCATGGGCCACGAATTTTGAGTCGAGAGTTAAAGCAGGTCGGGCCAGAATGGCCCTTATTTTTCTAATTTGAAATATTATTTGCCATGGCCCATGTTTATCTGATCCATGGGCGATCCATGAACTGGGCCTAAATTGGAAGGTCTACCCACATAGTAGAACAACTCCGATACAACCCATCTTTCTAAGTGTCAAGCCAGAAAGATTTTTGATCTCCCTCTTCTTAATTATGTTTCTCTACCCTTTATATTTTCTATGTGATTTGGTTTGATATGAAGAATGAGATTTTTAGGAAAAAGATTCGACGATTTAAAAAGATTTGATTTTATTGGTCCGAATTAGATAGAGTCGTCAATTGGTATGAGTTAAATGGTTGTATCAACTCAATCAAGTTTGGAAAGGTTTTGCAATATGGCCCAATTATTGGACTCTGTTTAATTGGCCTAAAAACCGAGATTCATAGAATTTGGGGGCTTGATTAAGCGGGGGAAAGGTATTAGGCATCCCCGACTTTAGTGAAACACGGTTACTGCGCTATTTTTGATTCCCTAATGTGTGTATATGTGTATTGCAGTTACATAAAGCCACACCTTTCGTAGGTAAACCTGTGGATTCCGCATGTACACTGTGAGAAGGGCCGATGGGTTTCTGCCGCCTCAAGTAGTACGTCTGATCTCGATCAGCGTCTTGATCCATTCAATAAACGCTTGTAACTTGCAATTCGGGAATCCGATGGAGATGTCATACCATTCCGGAAAGCTCTCTCCAAGAGCTACGCAATGACATAGGTCTAACATTTTTCCGAATCTGAGAAGATGGGTCCATGATCGAAATGGCATATTTGGGTCTTCGTAGGTAGTCCGTTGAGTTGTTTTGCGTAGTTTGAGCTCGGAAATGCTACAATGGCTCTTTGTGACCCCATTTGTAGTTACTTTATGTTTTTTGAAATTAACTTGTCAAAATGACCATTTTTCCTTTTCGGGGGTTCTCTCCAGGGTTGACGGGACTTTTGGCTGTACTTTGGGGTTGTCTCTGAGGTTTGATCACAACTGATTCTATTTTTCCTCATGATTGTCTCCGAGGATTGATTTGATACTTCAGGGTTATTTTTCGAAGGTTGGTTTGATATCCTGGGGTTGTCTCCACAGATTGATTTGATGATTTCCCTGTGCTGTTGACGGGGTTCTGGTTTGATGATTTCTCGGTGCTGTTGCCAAGGGTCTGGCTTGATGATTTCCCGGTGTTGTTGTCAGGGTCTGGCTTGATGACTTCCCGGTGTTGTTGCAGGGGTTCTGGTTTGATGATTTCTCGGTGCTGTTGTTGGGGTTCTAGTTTGATGATTCTGAATTCTAGGGTTGTCCTTAGAAGATAAAAGACGATTTTGTCCATCAGCATGGTTAGTAATAAAAATGCGAAATTTCGAGTGCCTACACAAAGTAGATATATTCTCTAAAATCTTAAATTTTGTTAATAATTATAAATTAAAGAGTCAGCATATGCATCTTATGTGCCAAAAGAATGTCTCATACTTGTTTCCTTTTATGTTTTCTTATCCCAAAGGTTTTGGTATTCTATTTTTATAGATAATTTACATCTCGAAGAAAATATTTTTGTTTGCCTTAAACATATTCTTTTTAAGATGTACATATTTTAACCAATATATAGTATAGATACACAAAACTTGACAATATTGAATAACATATAATTGAATACTCAATATATAATCATAATGATCTATTCCACTCATAATCAATTTTTGATACTTTGAAGAAATTTTTAAAAAAATTAAAAAAAATAAAGTGAGAGAGCTGTAGGTTTGTTAATTGAGTTATGTGAGTCGGGTTTAAGGTTGTCCAATCTATCTTAAAATTTTCGGGCTCAAGTTCGGACTTGGCTCATTAAAGTTATAATAAAATTGTTCAAATTCACCCAAATGAGATCACGAGTTTCAGACTTTTTTCAATCAAACTCGTATTAAAATATAAAATTATTAATATTGACTCCTAGACCCCAAAAAACATAATTTAAAGTAATTCATTTAAAATATTCGACGTACAATAATTTTTTAACTAATCGAATTAAAGTTTAAAATAACATAAATAAGCTATTTTATAAATATTCTAGTATTTATTATATTTAATCTCAATATTTTTTTTATTTTATTACCAAAAAAATATAAGTGACCACTTTATAAAAAAATATAGTACTTAATTTTAAGTTGAGAATACTATGTATACATATAAATTGAGAGATCAGTAAATATGTAATAATTAATATAAATAATATATTTTTAACAATATAATTTGGTCATCCTATAGTGGGCCAAATTAACGACCTCGACCCAAATTTCACTTCAGGCTTTATTTAGGGTTCTTTACAATAATATGCAACAAATAGTAAATAATTACAAGATTAGTGCATCAATAAAATAATTATAATAATAGTGCAATAATATATAATAATATCAAGAATAGTGCAATACACGTCATATTATCCAACCCAACAAAAATAGAAAACCCTTAATTCAAGGAGAAAACTACTCCACCGTGTGCGACTGTGACACCCCCAAAATAGGTCCACACGATCCATCTTGAGTCGCCAGATATCACACTACAGAAATCAAATACAAACTTTATTTATCTGTTGTTGAGCTGTCAAATGCAGTAGTAATATGACAACACATAAGTACGTGAGTTTTAATACAAATATATGTAACTCTCATAGTGTCTCGACCACAACACCTTACAATGGTACTTTACATAAAAATACAATCAATAATTTATTTTAGAAATTAAAATCTTTGAAAAATGCTCAAGGAAACCTTCGTACATGGGAGGCCATGCATCTAAGTTATGATAGATATCATATGACTCGAGAATTATCCTTGGTTGACCCAATAGACCCCAAAGAAAAATGAGAAGATTACTATCATATTCTTTCCAATGGTGAGTCTTCTCTTGACATATAATTATCTCCATTGTCTCCAATTGAGAATTATATTTCAACCAAACTCCAAGATTATATAGGTGGTGTTCATAGATATAATCAGAAGTGCATGAGCACAACCACTGTCTTATGATAACACGTAAGTAAATGCGTCATTAGACATCTTGTATGATAGTGGCAAAAACGCCCTTCCAATGTTGGGTTCACCTCACCCTATTCGGTTCATCAAAATCAACGGTTAAAATGACGTATAAAATACGACACACTTATCTAAAATTCTCAATAAAATTATTTTCATACTATTTTAGGGGAAACCTCAACAACTATATATAGACCATCGTTCTATTCCTCTGTTACCCCCGCTCGACCAAGCTACACTTTTATTACCTCTGAAGAAGACTGGATACTGGAATAGTGAAGTAGCAAACTTCTCTTCTTCTTTCTTTCTATAGCTTTTCTCTCAATAAAAGTATTCAATTTTTCTATTCAGTAAATGGTTAAATTGATAAAAGTTAAAGTTAAGGGTGATATATGAATTTTTTTTCAAAATACGCAAGGGGGTATAAAGTATTCATTGTTGTCGGGGAATATTCGTTTGGTCGTGGAATATTCTTTACGTCGGAGAATATTAAATGCAATGCCGCCTTGATCATTTATGGGCCCCATAACAGAATAAGCATGGGATGATGGAAAATGACAAATTTGAGTTTTTATAAATAACTGGCGTAATCGTTCTGAATTAACCTTTGTTGGAATACCACTGTTGGTAAAGTAAAATAATCTGGCGTTGTTGCACGCGATATATTACTGCAGTATGTGACAAGATTTTTTTCAATTATTGATTCTTACGTGAGAAGGCACTACTCAATAATTGTTACTGATAATTACTATTCAATATTTTATTTTATTGATTCAATAATTCTTTGTGTTGATATTTTATATTATTGTTGTTCGATAATTATCAACGCATGATATTTCCCATTATCGGATCAATAATTCATATTATTTGAATAATATTATTAGATAGCATTATTGGCAATGTCTAGAAAAGTTACATCGAGGAGAGGTTTGGTCACCTAATTGCGCACGCCAAGAAGGAGAAATTCTTATTGGAAAGCCCCTCTTTCACAGGAGCGGGCTGGTTGTCATAAATGTGATTACGTAATATTATTTGTGAATAATTAATTATTGATTCATATGATAAGAAAATATTTATTTGATGTGGATATAAATGATGGATTTATTTATGTGGTTATAAGTGAAGGAATTAATGATGAGGTGTTTTATCGGTATTTGTCGAAATGGAGAACAAAATATGGGATTTTCGAGAAAAATTAGTTTATTACTTGATTTTGTAAAATCCATAACTCTTTAATGTATAATGAGTTAAGAGATAAGCCATATATCAAAAGAAAGCCCTAGAAGTAAGCTAAGCTGTAGAAATTTGAATCACCCAAAAATTCTTTGTAGATATTTCGTGGTGAAATTTTGAATGAAAGCTGGTCAGAAGGACTAATAGTCCGAAAAATCGTTGTTCTTGACTATATTGCGTGAGTTATAAATTTTGATCCGATAGTTGGATCGTTGTAATTTTTGGATATGTTATACATATATAAGTTGAGTATATGTCCACAAATTTTGAAGCCGTTAAAATGAGCGTATGATTTGTTATGAATTTTAAGAGGTAACTGATTAGGAAATTAGGTTTTGGTGGAAAATTCTAGAATTGAGTGGGCCCCACTCTTGGTTGTTGGGGAAGATGGCTGATTTTTTGGTGGGTGGAATAGTAGCGGTAAAGCCATCGAGGTTGCGAGTTAAGTCTGCTTGGCGTGCTAACATTTTCCTATAAATAGAGGCTAAGTTAGAATTGAAAATCACACCGAAACAAGTTTTCTCTCTTCTCTCTCTATATTATCGGCGTATTCTTGTGAGTATTTTGAGTATACTTTGAGTATTGTTAGGCGGTGCAAGTTCCCTTCAAAGACTATATCAGGTGTTTCAACTAAATCTTGTCTTTCGAGGTAAGGGATGTGAGACCCAGTTTTATCGATAAAGATTTAAATTTTGTGAAATAATTTTTAATATTATGGTGTGAATTTGAGATAATATTATAGTTGTGGGTAGTATTTATAAATTTTGCAAAGTATGCAAGTGGTTATATTATATTCGATTGGTGAGGAATATTCGGTTTAGCGAGGGAATATTAATGCAGCAGCTCAATCATTGGTGGACCCCTAGCGAAATTATTGTCGGATTGAGAAAGCGACAAAAATATTTTATTGAAATAACTGGCGGAAGTTTTACTGGTTGATCTTGTTGAACTACTTTCAGTAGTAAAAGATACGAATACGTGTAGTTGCGTAGTAGCTTACGGTATTGATTATTGATGCTTATGTGAGAAGTCACTCGGTTTGATTCCATTATTGTCGATTAATAATATGAATTATTATAGCGATAATGGCGTTTTGTTTTATTCAGTATTATTAGCGTAATAAAAGCGAAACATCTTTATATAAAATAGAATACTTTATTAAAGTTATTACATAAATAGAATATATTATATTTTATTATGCGTAGTGTTGCGTAGTGTTTTTGCATAGTATTTTGCGTAGTTTTGCATAGTTTTTGCATAGTAAAATATTTTTATATAAATAGAATATATTATATTTTATTTAAAAGATTTTTCTTTAAATATGGATAGTCAGGATTAAAGTAAATCAATACGGATAGTTCATGGATTAATTCTTATGCATTCCATTTTCCTATAAATAGAAGCTCATTCCTTCATTATTTTCTTACGAATTCATTGAAACTCTAGAGAGAGAAATTATAGAGAAGCTATAGAGAGAAAATTATAGAAAGAAGAAGAGTATTACCGCTACTTACTACTTCTATATTAGGATCTTTTACGGTAAGGGTGTTATTCTTTTCTTCTTGAAGAGAACTTACATTATTCCATTCATTATTATTACATTGGAATAACTTTGTAAAAAGTGGTATACTATACATAACTTTGTGTCATGACATACCCTATACTTGGTGAAATCCTTATGTTATTCCATTGCTTATTATTACATTGGAATAACTTTTGTGTCTATGCATGATTTACCCTATACTTGGTGACATTCTTCTATTATTACATTGGAACATCACATGTGTGTTTTTTACAGGACTGGTTAAGATTTTTATTATTCTGTTGGAACATCACATGCGTGTGTTTTACAGGACTGGTTCGATCTTTATCATTACATTGGAATATCTGTCGTGTGTTTTACAGGATGCAGTTCCATCTTTATTATTACATTGGAACATCACATCGATTGTGAATTTCACACGACTGGTTAGATTATTATTATTACATTGGAATAACACATCACATCAATACGCGTGCGTGGTGATTTCTTTTGTTATTCCATTCTTTATTATACCCGGTTGGTTAAAACTTTGACTTTATACTCCATGAAATTAGTAGAATATCCTTGATATTTGCGTTTCATCGATATCCTTTCATGGAAATATTCTTACGATCATTCTTGAATTTTTACTCTGAAAGCGATATCATGTTGACAATTTGGACGTTAATAATTCATGGATTAAATAATTCTTGAACTTGTTTTATTGAATTACTATGTCATTGTCATCATCCTCATGTTATATTATGTTATCTTTGGCTTACGTGCATAGATGAACTTAGTATGATTATGACCGAGGATCATTCGGTATAATCATGACTTGATATAAATGATGTGACAAAAGTCCTCGATTGGCACATAATGCGATGATGGATAGTTTTGGTATGATTATGACCCGGGGTGATTCGGTATAGTCATGACCATTGATAATTTGATGAAAATCCTTGGTAGTAGTGCGGGGATGATTAGATGTGGTGGTTTATTTATTAAAATTTGAGTCTCGTGATAAAAATTGATGAAAACCTTTTAAAACCTAAAAAGATAGTAAACTTTATTCTCTACTTGACTCTTTTAATGGATTGCTTATTAAGCTATGATTAAATGGTTGTCTATTGTATTTTATCGGTTTAACTTTGTTGAAGGCTAATGATAATTTATTACGCATTATCTTAGTCATAATATTTCTTCTTGGGCTAGTTGAGCTCACCCTTTCTTTCCTTTGTTCTCTTTGAAATGAGAACATATTTGGGACAGTCGGGGAGCGAAGTAATGGTCGAGAGGATAGCATTAGTAGTCCTCACTATTATTACGTGAAATAGTGTGATAATAGTTGTAATGAGGACTCCTTTTGAGTTTGTATAATATCTAGTAGACAATATTTGTATTCAAACTCACAGTTTATGTCGTATTATTTACCTGACAGTTATATTAGTAAGTTGTATTTGAATTTATGTACCATGTAAGTGGCGACCCAAGATGGGTGGCGTATACCTAATTTTTGGTGGCGTCACGGTTTATATCGAGCTTAGGATATGATCCCTGGTGAGATGTGAGATAAGAACTAGGAGGGAGAGGGGGGAATTCCTTCATTAGTATGACCTACCTAAATTTATTTGGTATTTAATTGGTCGGTCGAGTATAGGGATAATATGTGATATGTTAATTAACCCTTGTTTTGTGGCGGTGTTTGAGAATGACATCCGAAAATCTTTGAGATAAGCAATGAAGCACATGAGAGTGTTGATTAATTTCAAACAAAAGGTAACGACCAACACCACGATAATAATCATCTTTGGTGGCACCCAATTTATCGAATAATGATAACCATCGTGGGGAAATTATCATGCCAAGAATGGTAACCGCCGGTGGTAATCATGGCAAAGATAATAGAAGTGGAAATTACAAGAAGAAGGTCATTTAGCTCGATTTTGTTGTGTACCAAAGTCAAGTCTAAAATTTGGGACGGTGGCACCAAAGGTGGATATGGACAAAACAAAGTCGTTGGTTTTAAGAAGTGCATTTTTTCATGACTTCTCAAAAAGCGAGTAAATAGAGCGAAGTTAGCACAGGTTAGTTAATTATAAATTGTGAAGTCTATACCTTATAAGATCTGGGTTCTACCCATTATTTTATCTCTCTTGCTTTGCGTTCAAGCGTTTAAAATTGACTCAGGAGAAGTTAGACTTTGACTTATTGGTTGAAACTTAGTTAGGAGCCTTCCGTTACCGCTACTATTTTTAAATCTTGTTTGATTCAAATAAACACTTTCACGTTACTGTCGATCTTATCTTTTGAAAATACTTGCCTTTGATGTGATTTTAGGAATCAATTGGTTAACTACTCATCATGCTTTTTGTAAGGTTGTTAGCTTTTATATTCATAACCAACTTGTTATCTGAATTCAAAGTAACCAAACCTAAAGTTAATCTTTGTTATATCAAGCCATAAGTAAAAGCCCGATCCTTTCGTTGTTGACTTCCTTGTGTGGAATGAATGCAAAGCCGGGCTTTACGTAGGCGACATCGTGAATGAAGATGGCAAGTTTATAGGTATCATTGTGAGGTCTTTATCTAGGTTAAGGGATAGAAGTCGCAGTTGGTATTAATGTGACGTCTTATCCAAGTCTTGGGACGAGAATATGATTTTGAATGATATTTCTATTATTAATAAATTTCTTGACGTATTCTTGAAGATTTCCTAGCCTACCCTAGAATGTGAAATCGAATTTTGTATTGACCCCAGTACAAAAACCCATTTCTTAAACCCTCAAATATTTCTTCAACTAAATGAACAGTTTACGTGGTTTATGATGAAAGTCATAATAAAAGCATTGGAATAATGAAAATCATGGGTATTCGTGGTATTAGTAAGTTTTATGATGAGTTATGTTGGTTAGTATGTAAAAACATGAAAGTTTCTTAGAAATCACAAAGAGTTGAAAATCGATTTTGGTGAAAAACATAACATGAAATTCAATTGACCATATCTCTTATTATATTTTGAATTTTTGAATGTGGTCAAGTCCTAGAGTTAGATCTATGAGTTACCTAACTAATCCAAGTGGAATTACTGGAAAGGTGTTGTAGATTTTTTTTTGTGTGGACTGATTTTAGCAAAGGAGGCCAAAGCTGTAAATTTCAAAAATGCTACTACCCAGAAACTTTAAGGGACTGTTTCGGCCACTTAAATTATGAGAAAAATTCTGGCCTTTTGGGACATGAAGGTATATTGTATAAAGTACCTCCTGTCCAAAAATGAGCTCATTCGACTTAAAATGAGCAAGTTATGACTATTTCAATATTTAGGTTTTTAAAAAAAAACGCTATAATAGGAGTTCTATAACTCGATGACCATGAAATTTAAACTAGAAGCTCACGTTAACATGTGTAAGGTCCTGCCAAGATTTGGGAATTTTGGAGTTAAACTTGAGGTAGCTAATTTCTTAAGGAATTAATTAGAAATTGATTTTGAAAAATAGTAAATGAATTTTAAAAATTCGAGAAAATATATTTTCATTATGGGACTATATTATGCTAAATCCCAGAAAAGAAATATTTTTGGGACTGATTTGGTATTTTTCATGAAAATAGTTTAATTCTGAACATATGAGTTAAATATGTTATGTGAAGTAACAAAGTTGAAAATAGGATTTTATGGCTAGAGAATCCTATATAGAGTATATGCATATTTTTTTTGAGAGATTTGATAATTGGTGATGATATCTTATGAGTATGACATTTTTGAATGATTAAATGCATTATATGGTAAAAGCGTAAACAATTAAGATAAATTGTTTATAAATTTAAGAAATGATTAAAATATTGTTATAATATTAATGATATTAGATTATGAGATTATTAAGTGATTGATAACATGGGGATATTCTTGAATCTGGATAAATTATATTATAAATGTTTAATATTTATCCTTTATCTCATTTCATTGATTCTTTATATCATTATCCTCGTGTTTATATTATGTTGAAAGTCATACGTGGCTTGTGTAGTGCATAGATGGACTTGGTATGATTATGACCGAGGATTGTTGGTATAATCATAACAGTAATGAATACACAATTATCTTTGGCGTAGTGCATGGATAATTTGTGGTCGTGATCTTAATGAATACACAATTATCTTTGGTAGTAGTGCTTGGATAATTTGTGGTCGTGATCTTAATGAATACACAATTATCTTTGGTAGTAGTGCATGGATAATTTGTGGTCGTGATCTTAATGAATACACAATTATCTTTGGTAGTAGTGCATGGATAATTTGTGGTCGTGATCTTAATGAATACACAATTATCTTTAGTAGTAGTGCTTGGATAATTTGGTCGTGATCTTAATGAATACACAATTATCTTTGGTAGTAGTGCTTGGATAATTTGTGGTCGTGATCTTAATGAATACACAATTATCTTTGGTAGTAGTGCTTGGATAATTTGTGGTCGTGATCTTAATGAATACACAATTATCTTTGGTAGTAGTGCTTGGATAATTTGTGGTCGTGATCTTAATGAATACACAATTATCTTTGGTAGTAGTGCATGGATAATTTGTGGTCGTGATCTTAATGAATACACAATTATCTTTGGTAGTAGTGCTTGGATAATTTGTGGTGGATAATCTTAATGAATACACAATTATCTTTGGTAGTAGTGCTTAGATAATTTGTGGTCGTGATATCTTAATGAATACACAATTATCTTTGGCCGTAGTCTTTGGATAATTTGTGGTCGTGATCTTAATGAATACACAATTATCTTTGGTAGTAGTGCATGGATAATTTGTGGTCGTGATACTTAATGAATACACAATTTTCTTTCGTAGTAGTAGTGCTTGGATAATTTGTGGTCGTGATCTTAATGAATACACAATTATCTTTGGTAGTAGTGCATGGATAATTTTGTGGTGCGTGATCTTAATGAATATCCTTGGCACGTAGTGCGGGGATGATTCGATGATATGGATTAATTATTGAAATGAGTCTCGTGATGAAATATTAATTCATGGATGTGGTAAAAGTCATCTTTGGTAGTAGTGCATTGATAGACTTGGTATGATTATGACCAAGGATTATTCGGTATAATCATGGTAGTAATTGGCTACGAATATCCTTGGCGATTGGTGCATGGATAATTTGTGGTCGTGATCTTATTAAGCTGCGTCTCGGCATTATTGGTTTCTGGTTGTATATCTTTAGCTTTGTAGTGCAAAGATGAATTGTTAATGAATAGCTTTGGTAGGATTTCAAAGATAAATTTAATATTTTTAAGCGATAAAGGTATTGAGGTATCCTCATCTCTTTATCATACAGTCGTACCCCTAATTTCGAGGTGAGAAATTCCATAAGGATGGGAGATTGTGAGACCCAGATTTTATCGATAAAGATTTAAATTTTGTCGAAATAATTTTTAATATTATGGTGTGAATTTGAGATAATATTATAGTTGTGGGTAGTATTTATAAATTTTGCAAAGTATGCAAGTGGTTATATATATATTTGATTGGTGGGGAATATTCGATTTAGCGGGGAATATTAAATACAACGACTCAATCATTGGTGGACCCCAAGCGAAATTATTGTCGGATTGAAAGCGACAAAAATATTTTATTGAAATAACGGCGGGAAGTTTTGGTTGATCTTGTTGAACTACTCGGTAGTAAAAAGTACGATGTCGTGTAGTTGCATAGTAGCTACACGGTATTGATTATTGATGCTTATGTGAGAAGTCACTCGGTTTGATTCCATTATTGTCGATTAATAATATGAATTATTATAGCGATAATGACGTTTTGTTTTATTCAGTATTATTAACGTAATAAAAGCGAAACATCTTTTTATATAAAATAGAATACTTTATTAAAGTTATTACATAAATAGAATATATTATATTTTATTATGCATAGTGTTGCATAGTGTTTTTGCATAGTGTTTTTGCATAGTGTTTGCATAGTAAAATGTTTTATATAAATAGAATATATTATATTTTATTTAAAAGATTTTTCTTTAAATATGGACCGTCGATTAAAGTAAATCAATCTGGACCGTTTCATGGATTAATTCTTATGCATTCCATTTTCCTATAAATAGAAGCTCATTCCTTCATTATTTTCTTTACGAATTCATTGAAACTACTAGAGAGAAATTATAGAGAAGCTATAGAGAGAAAATTATAGAAAGAAGAAGAGTGATACGCTACTTCACTACTTCTATATTAGGTTCTTTTACGGTGAAAGGGTGTTATTCTTTCTTCTTGAAGAGAACTTACATTATTCCATTCATTATTATTACATTGGAATAACTTTTGTAAAAGTGGCATACCACTATACATAACTTTGTATATCTGTGGCATACCTATACTTGGTGAAATCCTTATGTTATTCCATTGCTTATTATTACATTGGAATAACTTTGTATCTGTGGTTTACCTATACTTGGTGACATTCTTCTATTATTACATTGGAACATCACATGCGTGTGTTTTACAGGACTGATTTTTTTATTTTTATTATTACACATGTGTGTTGGAACATCACATGTGTTTTACAGGACTGGTTAAAATCTTTATCATTACATTGGAATATCTATCATGTGTTTTACAGGATCCGGTTCCATCTTTATTATTACTGTTGGAACATCATCGATCGGTGTGAATTTCACGACACTGGTTCCGATTATTATTATTACATTGGAATAACTTTTGTCTGTCAAGCAATACCCGCGTGCATGGTGATTTCTTTTGTTATTCCATTCTTTATTATACCCGGTTGGTTAAAACTTTGACTTCTATACTCCATGAAATTAGTAGAATATCCTTGATATTTGCGTTTCATCCGATATCCTTTCATGGAAATATTCTTACGATCATTCTTGAATTTTACTACTCACTGAAATAATTATTATATTGACAATTTGGACGTTAATAATTCATGGATTAAATAATTCTTGAACTTGTTTTGTAAGACCCCGAAATTTTTAAATAAAAAGAAATTTTCTTTATTTATTATTTTGAAATAGTAAGGGTGGATTTGATTAATGTGGATAGTTAGGGTTAAATACATAAATATTTCAAAATAAGCAAGTGGTTATAAAATATTCATTGTTATTTGGGAATATTAGTTTGGTCGTGGAATATTAAATGCTTGTGGGAATATTAAATGCGACGAGCGATATATTAAATATGTGTGTTAGCCCCATGAAAGCAATTGGATGAAGAAAGCGACAAATATAAGTTGGTTAAAAATAATAGCGGCGTAGTTATTCTGATTAAGGCATTGGAATACCCGGTGGTTAAAATACGATGTCTGGCATTGGTTGCGTAGTAGCGCACGGTATTGCGCGATGATTGTTGAATTATTGATCCTTACGTAAGAAGGCCTTTACTCGATAATTTTCACGATAATTCTTATTCGATATTTTATTTTATTGATTGATAATTTTTTGCGTTGATATTTTATATTATTGTTGTTCAATAATTGTCAACTTGCATTATCTCCATTATCGGATCAATAATTCATATTATTTAAATAATATTATTAGATAGCATTATTGGCAATGTCTAGAAAGTTACATCTAAGGAGAGGTTTGGTCACCTAATTGCGGCGCCGATGAGGAGAAATCCTTATTGAAAGCCCCTCTTCTCTGAGGAGCGGCTGGTTGTCATAATTGTGATTACGTAATATTATTTGTGAATAATTAATTATTGATTCATATGATAAAGAAAATTTATTTTATTTATAAATGATGGATTTATTTATGTGGTTATTAATGAAGGAATTAATGTTGAGATGTTTTATGTATTTTTGTCGGATTGGAGGTATTAAAAGATCAAATCGGTGTTATTACGACTTTATTGTGTGAGTTATAATTTTTAATCAAATAGTTGGATTGTGGTAATTTTTGGGTATGTTATACATACATAAGTTGAGTATATGTCCACAAATTTTGAGCCGTTAAAAATGCACGAATGATTTGTTATGAATTTTAAGAGGTATCTGATTAGGAAATTAGGTTTATAATTGATTTTGGTGGAAAATTCTAGAATTGAGTGGGCCCCACTTGTGGTTGGTGAAGAAATGTGCTGAATTTTATTTCAAATGTGGTGGGTGGCAATAGTAGCGAGGTAAAGCCATCGGGGTGCTTGGTTAAGTGCCTTGGCGTGGCTAACATTTTCTATAAATAGAGGGCTAAGTTAGAATTGAAAATCACACGAAAATAAAGTTTTCTCTCTCTCTCTCTATATATCGGCGTATTCTTGTGAGTATTTTGAGTATACTTTGAGTATTGTTAGGCGGTGCAAGTTCCCTTGACTATATGTCAGTTGTTTATTTAGAAATCTTGATTCTTTGAGGTAAAGGATGTTATTTTTTCTTCTCGGATGATATTATTTCTTGATATCATTATCTTTGAAATATTGGTTGGAATTTTTTATCAAATTTGGAACTTTTTCATGTCGGGGTTTCTTATTCATGAGTTCTTATTCACGAGTTCTTATTCATGAGTTACTATTCACGATTTACTATTCACGAGTACTATTAAATGAAGCGTGAAGATGTTTTTGTGGAATTTCATCTTTTGGTTCAGGTTACTTATTCGAGTTACTATTCCGTATCGATACTATTCACGATCGGCTTTATTCATAGAAAAATGAAAATTTTTCTTTTCGTCTAAAATATCTAATACGGATACTAGCTTTGATTGTATCCATGTTTTGATCATTCTTGAATTTTACACCACTATGATTATTTTTGAGGTATTTTTGGGCGTGGATAAAACCAAGTATGAATCCTTAATCCTTGTCATTTTGTTTCCTTTGGATTCGTTTCTTTAAAATATTTTCATCATCCTCGGTCTTAAATGATGATATTATTGAATATCTTTGGCACTGTAGTCCAAAGATGAATGATTCTGAAGAATATCTTTGGCACGTAGTGAAGATGAGCAGTGTTTAAATGAACATGAATGGTGATGAGTATCTTTGGCCTTTAGTGCAAAGATGAGCAGTGTTTAAATGAACATGATTGGTGATGAATATCTTTGGCCTTTAGTGCAAAGATGAGCAGTGTTGAGATGAACATGGCCGATCGATGATGAATATCTTTGGCACATGTAGTGCAAAGATGAATATTTGATTTGAGATGAATATTGATTGATGTTCTGAGGATAAAATATTGATGATGAATTTATTAAATTCATAGATTATAGTAGATTTCATTCTCTACATAACTCTTACATGAATTATTATTTTTTGCGAATATTGATACGAAACTTGTTGTCTACATTGTATTACTATCATATTTTTTCCTGTTGAAGACTAACGATAATTTGTTCTATATTATCTTAGTCATAACATTCTTCTTGGGCTAGTTGAGCTCACCCTTTTCCTTTTTGTTCCATTTTTTTCTCGGGAGGCGAGAATATAGCGAGTCTGCAGTCGGGGTATGGAATGAGGTTTTAGAAAAGATTGTTTAGTAGTCCTCACCATTTTTGTAAAATAATGTATCGATAAATGTGATGAGGATTTATTTGAGTATGGATATTATACAGAAGACAATATTTGTATTTAAACTCACGGTTTATGTGTTTATTATTTTGCACGACAAATGTATTAATAAAGTTGTAGTTGTTTACGTACCATGTTTTGGCGACTCGAGAATGGGTTGGATGGAATGGACCTATTTTGGGGGCGTCGCGATTTAATATCGAGCTTAGGGATATGATCTCTGGCGGAGATCGGGGAATAGAACTAGGAGGGAGAGGCGAGTAAATCCTCCAGCTAGTGTGTCTACCTAAGCTTATTTGTTGGTTGGTCATAATATAGGGGTATTATGTGATTTGTTAATTTATTTAATTAACCCTTGTTTTATGATAGTTTTTAAGAATGGTCATTGAGAAGCGTTAACAATGGAGTGAATGAGATCGTGGAGACACCTCTAATCATGACCGAGGATAATGTGATGTCGGTGAAGAAAGAATTAGAGATATCCATGTGGTGAGTGAAGAATTGATAGTTGCAGAGATAATCGCAGAGGTAATAACGGTGAGTGAGGAAGAAGAGGAAGAAGAGGTACACGAAGAGAGTTTATTAGAGGTATTTTATGATCAAAATGTAGAATTGCAAAATCGTATTCATGAGTTAGAAAGAAGCGGTTGAAGAATTGCGAGGCGATCGTGGAGCAAAAGGATGCAACGATTCAAGCTTGTGTTACCCGATACGTGATGCTTGAGCGAAGCACTCTTTGGCGAGTATAAGATGATAAAGTGGAATACGGTGAAAGAAGAAATAAGCGAGCAGTGAGAATGAGTGATGCATGGGTAAAAGCCATATGACAGCGTTGATATTATGGAAAGAGATGTCAATCTAAAAAGAGAAGATTTAACGATGGCGGGAAGGCGTTTACAAAGACATCGGCACCATCAACAAATTCTAGGGAAGAGAGCGATCGCCGGTTAGATGCTACTGAGATGTGGAGAGGAGAGGACATATAAGGTCAAACTGTTCAAAGCCTTCAAGGTATGCTATAATTGTGGAAAAGAAGGACATATCGCTCGAGATTATACGATATCGAAACCCGATCCGGTTACGAATGGTGACTCGAAAAGGATGTCCAAGAAAAATCAAAGTCAGCGATTCACGGAAGGCGTTTGTCGTGGCCGGTCAAAATCGAGGAACCCGAGCGAAGTTAGCAGGTTAGTTAATTATAAATTCTTGCGAAGTTTATACCTTACTGAATCTGGGTTCTACCCATTCTTTTATCTCTCTTGCTTGCGCTCAACGTTTGAACTTTACCGCGGAGAAATTAGACTTTGACCTATTTGTGGAGACTCTATTAGGAGAAACTTTCATTACATCCGTTGTTTAGAAATCTTGCTTGATTCAAGTTGGCACTATCACATTACCTGTTAACCTTATTTCTATAGAGATATTTGCTTTTGATGTGATTTTAAGGTTAACTACTCATCATGCCAAAATTGATTGCTTTCGTAAGGTTGTTAGTTTTCATATTCCTAAACAACCTATTATTCGAATTCAGGCAATCAAAACCATTGAAGTCAAACATTTTCATATCAAGCCATGAAGTCATTCGTTTATTACGGATGTCAAGTTTTCTTAGTCCATGTTATGGATTTGAATAAAGACACGTCAGATTTGAATAATATTCTTGTTGTTATTGATTTTTCGACGTATTTTACGAAGAATTTCTTGGCTTACTCCCAAAGCACGATATTAAATTTTGTATCGAATTTGAAACGGTACAAAACTCATTTCTAAAATCTCATATCGAATGGCTCTATTGAACTTGAGGAGTTAAAAATTCAACTATAGAATTTGGTACCTGAGCCTTTATCTGGTGACTTCCTTTGTGGAATACACCAAAGCCAGACTCTCTGTAGGGGACACCATATCCGTGCGATAGTAAATTGATAGGTGTCATTGTAACGTGTTATCAAGGTTGGGATATGAGTCGCGATTGAGAACAACCTAAGTCAGTAATTGAAATACGTAGCTTTCTGAAGGCTTAGTTGGTTATTATCGAAGATTCGTTGAAGGATATTCTCGAATCGCTATTCCATTAACGTGGTGACTCGTAGAGATACAAAATTCAAATGGAGCAAGGAATGTGGTAAGAGCTTGAAGAACTCAAGAGGAGACTCATTTCAAACACATGTTACGACCATGCCATCACGGAAAAGCGAGCGTGGTGGCGGCGTGTTGAGTAGAAGATCGTATACAAATACGAAAATGCGATATTGTCAAAGACTCATTTAGTATAATATACAAATAATAGAGATGGAAATGAAAACTAGGTACGCGTGATGATATCTGATGCGTGATGATATCTGAGTATAATCGACTTTAATCGATAAAGTTAAAAATTTAGCTACACACCGGGTGATGAATTTGAAGAAGGAGGTGCGAAGTTGTTATTTCAAAAGCGAGAATCGGTGAGGTGAGAAAGCTCGAACCTTCGATTTATTAATCCGGTTGAAATTCTCGATCGAATAAGAAGCGTGGCCTATAGACTCGTTTTTACCGCCAAGTATGGCGTGTTCATGCGTTTTTTCACGTGTCGATGTTACGTAAATATGTGGGACGACCGAACTATGTCATTGAGTTAGAAGCCGGACGAGATATAGAAGACTTAACGTGTGAGGAGGTACTGTCAAGATCTTGGATAGGAAAGAGCATGTCCTATATGCGAGGGGTTATACCACAAGTTAAGGTTTTGTGGAGAAACCATCTTTATTGAGGAAATGACACAGGAGTTGGAAAGCGAAAATGAAAGCGAGGTATTCTCATCTTTTGAAACACACGATCGTCGTCGTCGATTTCGAGGCGAAATTTCATAAGGAGGGAGGTTGTAAGACCGAAATTTTTAAATAAAAGGAATTTCCTTTATTTATTATTTTGAAATAGTAAGGGTGGATTTGATTAATGTGGATAGTTAGGGGTTAAAATCATAAATATTTCAAAATAAGCAAGTGGTTATAAAATATTCATTGTTGTCGGGGAATATTCGTTTGGTCGTGGAATATTAAATCTTTGTCGGGGAATATTAAATGCGGATGGTAGCGACCATGTGTGGGCCCCATGAAAGCGATTGGATGAAGAAAAGCGACAAATATAAGTTGGTTAAAAATAATGGCGTAGTTATTCTGAATTAAAGGCATTGGAATACCGGTGGTTAAAATACGATGTCTGGCGTGGTTGCCGCGATGCTTTACGGTATTACACACAGTATTGTTGAATTATTGATCCTTACGTGAAGGCACTACTCGATAATTTTCACGGTAATTCTTATTCGATATTTTATTTTATTGATTCGATAATTCTTTGCGTTGATATTTTATATTATTGTTGTTGATAATTGTCACTTCACATTATCTCCATTATCGGATCAATAATTCATATTATTTAAATAATATTATTAGATAGCATTATTGGCAATGTCTAGAAAGTTACATCTAAGGAGAGGTTTGGTCACCTAATTGCGGCGGCGATAAGGAGAAATCCTTATTGGAAAGCCCCTCTTTCACAGGAGCGGCTTTGGTTGTCATAATTGTGATTACGTAATATTATTTGTGAATAATTAATTATTGATTCATATGATAAGAAAATATTTATAAATGATGGATTTATTTATGTGGTTATTAATGAAGGAATTAATCTTTGAGATGTTTTATTTGTATTTTGTCGGATTGGAGGTATTAAAAGATCAAATCGGTGTTATATTACGACTTTATTGTGTGAGTTATAATTTTTAATCCAAATAGTTGGATTGTTGTAATTTTTGGGTATGTTATACATACATAAGTTGAGTATATGTCCACAAATTTTGAGCAATTAAAAATGCACGAATGATTTGTTATGAATTTTAAGAGGTGTCTGATTAGGAAATTAGGTTTATAATTAATTTTGGTGGAAAATTCTAGAATTGAGTGGGCCCCACTTGTGGTTGGTGAAGAAATGTGCTGAATTTTATTTTAAATGTGGTGGGTGGCAATAGTAGCGGTAAAGCCATCATGGTTCTTGAGTCGAAGTCTGCTTCGGCGGGCTAACATTTTCTATAAATAGAAGGCTAAGTTAGAATTGAAAATCACACGAATTCATAAGTTTCTCTCTTTCTCTCTATATATTATCGGCGTATTCTTGTGAGTATTTTGAGTATACTTTGAGTATTGTTAGGCGGTGCAAGTTCCCTTGAGACTATATCAGGTGTTTCAACTAGAAATCTCTATTCTTTGAGGTAAGGGATGTTATTTTCTTCTCGGATGATATTATTTCTTGATATCATTATCTTTGAAATATTGGTTGGAATTTTTATCAAATTTGGAACTTTTTCATGTCGGGGTTACTATTCATGAGTTCTTATTCACGAGTTACTATTCATGAGTTACTATTCACGAGTTCTTATTCACGAGTACTATTCATGAAGCGTGAAGATGTTTTTTGTGGAATTTCTATCTTTTGGTGTAGAGTTACTATTCACGTATCGACCTTTATTCAAAAAAAATGAAATTTTTCTTTTCGTCTAAAATATCTATTACGGATACTAGCTTTGATTGTATCCATGTTTTGATCATTCTTGAATTTTACACCACTATGATTATTTTTGAGGTATTTTTGGGCGTGGATAAAACCAAGTATGAATCCTTAATCCTTGTCATTTTGTTTCCTTTGGATTCGTTTCTTTAAAAATATTTTCATCATCCTCGGTCTTAAATGATGATATTATTGAATATCTTTGGCTTTTGTAGTCAAAGATGAATGATTCTGAAGAATATCTTTGGCTTTTGTAGTGCAAAGATGAGCAGTGTTTAAATGAACATGAATGGTCGATGAGTATCTTTGGCCTTTTAGTGCAAAGATGAGCAGTGTTTAAATGAACATGACCGGTGATGAATATCTTTGGCCTTTAGTGCAAAGATGAGCAGTGTTGAGATGAACATGACCGATCGATGAATATCTTTGGCTGTAGTGCAAAGATGAATATTTGATTTGAGATGAATATTGATTGATGTTACTGAGGGATAAAATATTGATGATGGATTTATTAAATTCATAGATTATAGTAGATTTCATTCTCTACATAACTCTTACATGAATTATTATTTCCATTACTGCGAATATTGATGCGAAACTTGTTGTCTATTGTATTCTATCATATTTTTCCTGTTGAAGACTAACGATAATTTGTTCTATATTATCTTAGTCATAACATTCTTCTTGGGCTAGTTGAGCTCACCCTTTTCCTTTTTGTTCCATTTTTCTCGGGAGGCGAGAATATAGCGAGTGCTTAGTCGGGGGTATGGAATGAGGTTTTAGAAAGGATTGTTTAGTAGTCCTCACCATTTTTGTAAAATAATGTATCAATAAATGTGATGAGGATTTATTTGAGTATGGATATTGTCTAGAAGACAATATTTGTATTTAAACTCACAGTTTATTGGTTATCGTATTTTGCACGACAAATGTATTAATAAAGTTGTAGTTGTTTCTGTACCATGTTTTTGGCGACTCAGAATGGGTTGGATGGAATGGACCTATTTTGGGGGCGTCACATGTTTTATTGAATTACTATGTCATTGTCATCATCCTCATGTTATATTATGTTATCTTTGGCTTACGTGCATAGATGAACTTAGTATGATTATGACCAGGGATCATTCGGTATAATCATGACTTGATACAAATGATGTGACAAAAGTCCTCGGTGGCACGCTGTAATGCGGTGATGGATAGTTTTGGTATGATTATGACGGGGTGATTCGGTATAGTCATGACCATTGATAATTTGATGAAAATCCTTGGACCGTGGTACAAGGATGATTAGATAATGGTGGTTTATTTATTGTGAGTCTCGGTGATAAAAATTGATGAAAACCTTTTAAAACCTAAAAGATAGTAGACTTTATTCTCTACTTGACTCTTTTAATGGATTGCTTATTCTGCGCAGATTAAACTGGTTGTCTATTATATTTTATCGGTTTAACATCTTGTTGAAGGCTAATGATAATTTATTACGCATTATCTTAGTCATAATATTTCTTCTTGGGCTAGTTGAGCTCACCCTTTCTTTCACCGTATTCTCTTCGTGAAATGAGAACATACCGGGACGAGTCGGGGAGCGAAGTAATGGTCCAGAGGATAGCATTAGTAGTCCTCACTATTACGTGAAATAGTGTGATAATAGTTGTAATGAGGACTCCTTTTGAGTTTGTATAATATCTAGTAGACAATATTTGTATTCAAACTCACGTTTATATGTCGTATTATTATACCTACAGCAGTTATATTAGTAAGTTGTATTTGAATTTATGTACCATGTAAGTGGCGACCCAAGATGGGTGGCGTAGACCTAATTTTAGGGGCGCCACAAGGATGTTATTTTCTTCTCGGATGATATTATTTCTCAATATCATTATCTTTGAAATATTGGTTGGAACTTTTTATCAAATTTGGAAATTTTTCATGTCGGGTTCTTATTCATGAGTTCTTATTCATGAGTTACTATTCACGAGTTACTATTCATTTAGTACTATTCATGAAGCGTGAAGATGTTTTTTGTGGAATTTCTATCTTTTGGTGTCGGGAGTTCTTATTCACGATATCAAGACTATTCACGAAACGAATACGACTATTCATAGAAAAATGAAAATTTTTCTTTTAAATTAAAATATCTATTTTGGATACTAGTTTTGATTGTATCCATGTTTTGATCATTCTTGAATTTTACACCACTATGATTATTTTTTGAGGTATTTTTGGGCGTGGATAAAATCAATGCAAAGATGAATGATTTCGAAGAATATCTTTGGCACAGTAAAAAAAGATGAACAAGTGTTTAAATGAACATGACTAACTGATGAATATCTTTAGTGATGAGAGTGCAAAAGATGAATTATTGATGAATATCTTTTGCTCGTAATGCAAAGATGACTGTTGTTGAATATCTTTAGCGATGAGTGCAAAGATGAATTATTGATGAATATCTTTTGCTCAGAATGCAAAGATGACTTTGTTGTTGAATATCTTTTAGCAAGTAGTGCAAAGATGAATTATTGATGAATATCTTTTGCTCGAAATGCAAAAGATGACTGTTGTTGAATATCTTTTGCTTTGTAGTGCAAAGATGAATTATTGATGAATATCTTTGGCTTGTAATGCAAAGATGACCCGTTGTTGAATATCTTTGCTTTGTAGTGTAAAGATGAGCTGTTGATGAATATCTTTGGCCCGTGTAGTGCAAAGATGAATTTATTAGTATGATTATGAGCGAGGCTGTGATTTGGTATAATCATGATCTTTGATGTTTCGGGTAAAGACAAGTGATGAAAATTATCTTTGTCTTGGATGAGGAAAGGAATTTAGAACTACAATTACGATTATGAGTTATACACGTGATTGTGGGCGGAATTGTTGATTGATGTTACGAGGATAAAACATTGTTGGTGGATTTTTAACATGAAGAAGACAATAGACTTTATAGTCTATTTGACTCTTCTAATGGATTCGCTTCATTCACTTTGCAACTATAGTTGAAAAGTTTTATCATCTACCATATGTTCTAAATCTACGATTTATTCTTGATGAAGACTATTGATAATTTATTTATCTTTTAGTCATAATATTCTTTCTTGAGCTAGTTGTGCTCACCCTTTTGTTTCACAATTCCTTTCGTGTAATAAAGGTGTATTTGGGTCGAGCGGGGATAGCGAGGGAATAGAGTGGTGAATCTATAGATGTTGAGGGTGAGGTGAATTTAACTTGGAAGGTGTTTTGTCACTATCATACAAGATGTCTAATGACATACTGACCTCGTGTTATCATAAGACATGGTTGTGCTCATCCACTTCTTCGAGTATATTTACAAGCACTACCTATATAATCTTGGTGTTTGTTTGGAGTATAATACCCAATTAGAGGCAGTGGAGATAATGATATGTCGAAGAGAAGACTCACCATTGGGAAGAATATGATAGTAATCTTCTCGTTTTTTTCTTTGGGGTTTATTAGAATCAACCAAGGATAATTACGTGGCCATATGATATCTACCATAACCTAAAAGCATGGCCTCCCATGTATGAAGGTTTCTTGAGCACTTCCCAAAGATTCTAATTTCTAAAAGCAGATTTTTTGACTATACCTTTATGTAAGGTGTCATTGTGACGCTACACAGTTGGTATATATTTGTATCCAAACTCACAAAGATATGTGTTGTTGTATTTTGTACGACAATTGTTGTAATAAAGTTGTAGTTGTTTTACATTACCATATATTTGGCGACTCGAGAATGGGTTGGATGGAATGAACCTATTTTGGGGTCATCTGATACAACAATCAACATGAATTATCTAACAGATTTTATATGTCTACGATCGACATTCTCCAACACCAACCGAGATGACATTCAACAACAATCAACAACATCAAGTCCAACTGATATACATTCCCAACAGACAGTGAGTATTGACATGAATACACCAAAGCGATATAGCACAACATGATATAGACAACTAATATACACACATGATGATACACACAAAGTTCAAGTGATACACACCAACCGACAACATCACAACACGACTTGAATTTCCAACAGAGTACAAACAAGTGAGACAACATTCAACATACAAAAGCAAACAGAATGATCCACCAAGTCGGTGCAGACAGAGAGAGTGCGAGACAACACCAACCGAGACAACACCAAAAACATGAATGAGAGTATGGTGAGACACCAAAAAACAATCGTTGAGACACCAAAAATAGACCGATTTGAGACACCAAGTCAATGACAATAGATCGATCCAACACCAACAGGTGACCGAGGCTGTAAGACCCCGAATTTTATGAAATAAAAGTATTCAATTTTTCTTAAAATTACTATTCGGTAAATGGTTAAATTGATAAAAAAGTTAAAGTTAAGGGTGATATATGAATTTTTTCAAAAACGCATGAGTGGTTATAAAATATTCATTGTTGTTGGGAATATTCGTTTAGTCGTGGAATATTCTTTACGTAGGGGAATATTAAATGCAATGGCAAGCAACCATTTGTGGGCTCCATAATGAGAATAAGCGTCCGAATGAAAAAAGCGATAAAAGGAGTTTTTATAAATAACAGCGTAGTTATTAATTGTTGGAATACCCAAAGTGGTTAAAATAAAGTAAATGCTGGCGTTGCACAAGAGTAGCACCGGTATTTATGTAATTTTGAATTATTGATTCTTACGCAAGAAGGCTTTACTCAATAATTGTTACTGTAATTCTTATTCGATATTTTATTGATTGATAATTGATGCGTTGATATTTTATATTCTTTGTTGTTTTAATAATTGTCACTACACCGTATTTTCCATTATCGAAGCAATAATTCATATTATCTGAATAATATTATTAGATAACATTATTGGCAATGTCTAGAAAGTTACGCACTAAGGAGAGGTTTGGTCACCTAATTCAAGGCCGAGAAGAAGGAGAAATTCTTATTGGAAAGCCCCTCTTTCTAGGAACTACCGTGGTTGTCATTATTGTGATTACGTAATATTATTTGTGAATAATTAATTATTGATTTATATGACAAGAAAAATATTCATTTTGTGTGGATATAGATGGAGAAATTTTTTAAAGAGACAATTGTTGAAAATCGATATTTTATCTTTTACGATAAAATACAATTTTATTATATTATTATAATATTATAATGATATTTTTTACAATGAATGTGGGATATATGAGTATATATGAGGAGGAGGAGTATTTTTGTTACAAAAGTTGTTTAAAACATGTTAAACATGTACGTGGGCCCATTTCTTGGTAGAAATTTGATTATAGCACGTAAAATCGTCTGGTATGTGGATTTTGATCCAATTTCATTTAGAATTTGGAAAAACTTTCTTCGCAAAGTCAGTAGAGAATTGAATTTCCTAAAAAATTCGTGAGATTGAATTTTTCCGATAAAAGGGCTATTTATTATGAATTATTGAAGTTCCGAAGTTCCGAAATAATTAATTTTTGAAGTTTTAATTATTTTTTAATAAGAAAAACATTTTTTTACATTTTTGGGACTCATTTAACATGTGTTAGGATGGCTGATTTTAGATGCTAGGTGTGCGTAGGAAATTTATATAAATATATTATTAATTTATTAAATTTTCTGCTTTGGTGTTCTAAGCATTTTCCTATAAATAGGATGCTTAGGTTAGAATTGAAAATCACACCAGAAACTAAAGTTTTCTCTCTATTTCTCTCTCTATAATATTGAGCATATTTTGTGAGCATTTTAGTACTTTGAGTATTGCTATACGGTGCAAGTTCTTTCAGCACTATATCCAGTATTCCAGTCAGAAGTACTATTCTTTATGAGGTAAGGGATAGTAAGAGATTTTAAGGGATTGTAAGGGAGATTATTTTCTTCATAAATGATATTATTTCTTCAATATCATTATGCTGAAATATTGGTTGGAAATTTTTATCAAATTTGGAACTTTTTCATGTCGGGGTTACTATTCATAAGTTACTATTCATGAGTTACTATTCACGAGTTACTATTCACGAGTACTATTCACGAAGCGTGATGATGTTTTTGTGAAATTTCTATCTTTTGGTGTCGAAGTTACTATTCACGATATCGACCTTTATTCACGATATCTGAGACTTTATTCATAGAAAAATAAAATTTCTTCTTTTTGTCCAAAATATCTATTACGGATACTAGCTTTGATTGTATCCATGTTTTGATCATTCTTGAATTTTACCCCACTACGGTTATTTATGAAGTATTTTTGAATGGGAATTATTTAAAGTACTGAATCCTTAATATTTGTTCTTTTGCTTCTTTGGATTCGTTTTCTTTAAAATATTTTTCATCATCCTCATCCTAAATGATGATATAACCTGAATATCTTTGGCACATCAAAGTAAAGATGAATGATTTCGATGAATATCTTTGGCCCGTAGTGCAAAAGATGAGCAGTGTTTAGATGAACATGACCAATGATGAATATCTTTGGCCTGTAGTGCAAAGATGACTTGTTGATGAATATCTTTGGCTTGTAGTGCAAAGATGACTTGTTGATGTATATCTTTGGCCGTAGTGCAAAGATGAATTTATTAGTAGGATTATGAACATGAACTCCAGCAGATAACTAACCAACAACCATACAATCAAAATAGTCAGCTATCATGAAATAAGCTATTGATCTTCGAATTCACATGTGATCACATAATACTACTTTCTTTAACTTGTAGGACAAAAAAAAGTCCAAACAAGAAATATACAAGCAATATAACAAATACACAGATAAGAGATAACTACAGGGTGAAAAAGGTATAGAGTTTCAAAAATCACAACAAACGGTGAGACAAAAACCATAGAAGTCAAAAAGCACCACCAAAATAATTAATGCTTACTTGAAAGACAGTGACTCAGTGAGACGGCGAGTCGGCGACGACGAGAGGCGCGAAGAGACAGACAGAGACCGCGTCGGAGACTTGAGAATCGAGAGTCGACTGTCGAGACGACTGAGGGTCGATGAGGTGAGTCGAGGAGTCGATGAGGGATGAGAGGTCGAGAGTCATTGTCATTGTCGAGAGAGAGGCGAGAGTAAGAGACCGTGGGAGGCGAGACGGGAAGAGGTGGAGGCCGGGCCGGAGACTTGAGAATCGAGATTCGAGAGTGACTGAGTGAGAATTCGAGTCTTTGAGATCTCAGATCTGGATGACTAGTGAGTGGGTTAGGGCAAAATGGAATTGGGGGAAAACTCGGAATGGGGGAATACTGATACTATGAATAGAAGTTAATAGATATTATGAATATATGTTTAATAATTAATTTTTTTAAATATTAAAATCTGGTTATTTGGGTTACCCGAATAATCTGTTTTTGAAAATCGAAACCAAAACCGAATACTGAATTAAAATTAGGATATAATCGAAATTCCAAAAAAAAAACCGAAAATCGAAATAAATCATTTAAAATAATTTGATTTGGTTCGGTAGTTCGGTTTTATCCGTTTTTTGCTCACTCCTAGTCTATACCTTTATTTTTAATTTAGTCATGCAAGTATTATAAATCTTGCGCCACCTCCCCTAATAGTACATGCATGTGAATCAATAGTTCAGTCATGTGAATCAATAGTTTTATACATGTGAAAAAAATAGTTATAGTATAGTACCTTCATCCATACCTCTATTTTTAATTTAATCATGCAGTATTATCAATCTTGCACAACCTCCCCTAATAGTTTATGCATGTGAATAAATAGTACATACATGTGAGCAAATAGTTATAAGCATGTGATTTTATAGCAATTAATTGCTCATTTATTCGATTAATTACCCGATTGGTCAATATAACCTCCAAAAATCAATTATTATCATAATAAATGTCGATTTCTACTAACACTAATAATCCCAACACAATGGAAATATCAATTTCATCTTTAATCAACACGAACTTATTCATCATTAATATTATAACTCACGATATTTAACAACCAGGTCATTCCCAAGAAAGAGGGGGCTTTCTGATAAGGATTTCTCCCTATTGGCGCGCAATTAAGTGACCAAATCTCTTTTCTCAATAGAACTTTCTAGACATCGTCAATATTGCAAATAATAATATGAATAACTTTGTCGTCTCAATTATTGATTTAATAATATAAAATATTATGCAGATGATACTGTGACAATAATTGAATCAATAATATGAGAGATATTATGCAACAATTACTGTATGAATAATTGAGTATAACTGAGTGACTTCGCACGTAAGCATCAATAATCAATATCGTGTCTACTTATGCAACCACGCGTAGACATCGTTTCTTTTACCAACCGGATAGTTCAACGGTTTAACGGTAAAAACTTTCGCCATTATTTTCATAAAAGATATTTATGTGGTTTTTAACTACGACAATAGTTACATTGTGGGGTTCACTGCAATAATTGTCTTAGTCGTCTGAATATTTTTCTGTTAAAAAAATATTTCCCTACCAAGCGAATATTTCTCTACACAAAAAATATTTTATAACAACTTACTTACTTTGCAAAATTTTTAAATATCATCCTTAGCTTTAACCTTTTATCAATCTAACCATTTACTAAATAGAATAACAATTATCAAAAAATTGAATACTTTCATTTCGTAAAATTCGGGGTCTTACAGCGGCAGTTACCGCCTCCTTTCGATCTCCTCCTCTTCATCCTTTTCCTTCGCTGCCGCTTCAGCACCTTGAAGATGTAGATTTTCTTCACTTTCTTCTTCTTCTTGTTCTTCTTCTTTACTCTCTTTATATGGCGTAATGTAGGGGTTTTGATGGATTATTCGAGGTAGATGGGTTACTGTTCGGTGACTTTCAAGCTCTGCAAATGCTTTCTGAAGCTGTTGTATCTTAAAAGTGGTCGACTCTATGAGTATGGCAACCGACTGTGTATCTTCCATTGCATATGATCCCTAATGGAGTTACAAAAAATAAATGCGTGAACAAAGGGGTTAAGATAGATTAGTAAAGGAAACAACCTTTTCTTTACATTCCAACGAGTAATAGAATTTTTTTTTCATGGTAGCTATACATGTAAATACTGTTATGAATTTTTTTTATGACTATTTGTTTATCCACATAAACTAAAATGGTTACCTTTGTATAAATGTTTGGCTACCAACTGGATATTTTTATGATTACCTTTGTATAAAGGTTTGGATACCAACTGTGCATTTTTATTTATCTAAGGTAACCGAGATTGTATTACACAATATTGAATAATATTTTACATTTTTTTCCCTTACATTAAATAAGAGGAAAACCATCGGACTACTCTTCAATTTCATTATGGTTTAACAAGATAAATAAAACAAATACATGTAACACTTGGTAACTGTTCTGAATTTTTTTATGACTAATTGGTTACCCACAAACTAAAATGGTTACCTTTGTATGAAAGTTTGGTTACCAACTACACCATATACAGAATGCACGATTATTCGGGTTTGGCATGCAATTCAAATTGTCAGAGAGAAATAATCGGGAACAATTACATAATTACAAAACTGATTTGCCACATCAGTAATCCATTAAAACACCCAACTAAATTAAAGGAAAACTAAATTCACTAATTGTGTAAATAAAATATTTAAATGTATTAATTGTGTAAATATTTTAGATATACACTATTATTGTAATTATTTTTAAAAATATAATATAAAATATAATTGTTCCCTTTATTTATTGACCAAACTCGGCTCCGCTCACTCAAATAAAATTCAAACATGCTTTAAATGGGCCGAACGATCAGGTTTCGGGCTTGACAAAGCCAATTGACAATTCTAAGGAGTAATGTCAAATACAAGATTTGACTTTGACATAAGTGTAGGTGAAATTATTTTTTTACGCACACTGTATTACTGAGTTTTAAAATGGATAGCAAATTTAATTTTTTTGTAATTATGTTTTTTGCGAGTTTTTATTTATTTATTGAGTACTAGAAAAAAAAATGAACTAAAAACTTGGTTATTTTTCTTGCTAAAGTATTCTGTCTAAAAATAAACAAATTTGGACTGAAAAATAAATAACATAAGCAATTTTTTTATAATATCTATTGTACACTTTACATTATAAACACAACACAACTAATACAAGTAATTATTTTAAATGTAAAATTTAAGTTTTCTTTCATTTTTCCTTATAAGATTAGTACGTAACAACATGAATATAATTGACAAGTTTTCTATTTTTTTTTTTTGTTCAAATTTAAGTTTTTATTTTATTTTTTACCATTAAAACTCAAAACCTAGTGTATTAGAACAAAGTAATTAAAAAATTAGTATAACATATTTAAATTTGTAAGTCTTGTAAAATTACTCATAATTTAAAATAAGATAACAATGTTCACAACAACATTTTTTGAGATTCTATATCTTGAAATAAATGCATAAAATATCTTTAAGAGGGTGTATTTAATAAAGATTTTTTTTAAATAACATACTTTTGTAGAATTTGTGGATTTTAAAACTTTTAAAATGACTTTTAAAGATACTATGAAATAAGTGACAACTTGAGTGTATTCAATTAAGACATTTAAAGATTTTTAAAGACTTTAAAAGTTTGATTGTATTCAATTAAGACATTTAAAAAATTTATAAAAGTTTAGTGGTATTTAATTACAACTTTTTTAATGTCTTTATAAGTTAGGTGATATTGAATTGAGACTTTTACAAAGTCTATAAAAGTATTTTGGTATTTAAAAGTTATAGATTTTTAAGATTTTTATCAAATAGTAGAGTTTGACTTTTATATACTTCTAATATATCTTGCAATTTATATTAAATAATTATTCATCCAAGCAACCTCATCTGATAACGTAATAAGCTTTTGACTATAATTCTTCATCGGATTACTGTATCAACACTTGCGGTTGCAAACCCAAATAAGAAAGAGAATTTTTAAAAATACTATAAATATGATTACCACTAACATTAGTATTAACTTTGTCAACAAATAAATCAAGAAATAATCAATGTCTCATCTTCTCATAAAAATTTTAAATTATTTAATTAGTAAATTACGCGTTGGCCCTAAAATAATTTTTTTTCTAGATAACTAATTTTATTTAAGTTTCTTAATTTTACAAATATACACTATTAAGTAAAAGGGGAAAAAATCAAAATGTTAGTGTAGGCAATTTGCCATGCGCCCTGAGTGGCAGAGAGAGAGAGAGACTGGAGTGAATCAGGTCTTCTATGTGTGTGTATGAGAGAGAGTTATTGGGATGGGCAAGGGTCTGTCCATCAGTCGGTTCAAATAACATACCTATTTTGATTAATCATCGATTTTCATTTTCTCATATTTACAATATAATTTTTGGATATTTATAATGAGAAACTGATATTTTCATATAATTTTTTGATATTTTCACATAAAGACCGTCGATTCTATAGCGACGATTTTTACTGTCGCTATACATCTATAACGACACTTTTTGTGTAAAAATATTAAAAATTATGTAGAAATATCAATTTCCTTACAATGGAATCAATTTAAATTGTTTGATTATGATTTATTAAACTACATCCCTAAAATCGACACAAAAAATGAACAAAAACTTAAAATATCTATTTAATTTATTTGTTATTGAGTTTTTTAATAAATAGAAAAACAAATAAATAGACGGATAACTTGACCACTTCTCTTTCCAAACTTTATGGACGAAAAACATAATATTATCTTTTATGATCCTTATTATTATACCCACTAGATTATAAACATAATAAAATTAATATAAGGGCAACTTAATAATTTAAATGTGAATTTTAAGTTTTCTTTTCTTCTATTTTATAAACTCAGTAATAACATGAGAAAAACATACAAGTTTTCTATTTTTTTTTATCATAAATTAAAAAAAAAATCCATTCCAAACTCAGAAACAGAGTGTAAAGCACAATGCTAGTAATCTAACACGAATTGTGATTTGCAACAAAATTTGAAATGTTTAAATACTTGTAATTAATACGATAATATAATCTAATTGCATGTCTTTAATTTACAAGCGATGATAATGAGAAATATTTTATAGAATTGATATTAATGAAAAGAGAGTAAAAAAAACTGTTATAATCCATTATTAAAGTCCTAAAGTTCATAAATCATTGATCAGAAAATGATTAGTTTCAAATGTGATGATCATTCATACTGTATTCACGCTCACTATTTCCTTTCTTTTCTTCACGTATATGAAAAAGGTTAATGTTAGGAGTTAATTTTTTTTGTTGTCTCAAATGATATATGATATTAGTATTACATTTATTGATTGTAATTCTTATTGGGCAGAACATAAAATAGTTTTATTTTATTCCATGCAGGCACATCATTACAAATTTGATCAGATAATTTTTTTTGAGACCCCTATTATTAATACGACAAATTTCTACATGCATATTTTCTTTTAATAATTTTGTATAATAAATTATAATTTTTAAGCTTAAAATTATTGAAAAATTATATCTAATTGTTATATGTGAACCTTATAATTTATTTTGAAAAAAAGTTTATTACGATTTAAGTCAAAAAAGAAAAGAAAAGGAAAAAAGTACACATGGTGGGGGTGGGGGCGAAATTGAATGAAAAATATATCAGTGATGCTGCACAATCGGCTGTATGACTCTTGGGGATGGTAAAGCAAGCACGTGATCGGAAAACAAAGGCAAGCACCACCACTACTACTACCTCAGTCAAATATATCGGGTCTGACTCGCCCGCCTTAAAAGACCTGGAAATTAGCATAATATTTCTTATGTATATTATTTTCTTACCCCACCCTAATTAATTAATCTTAATATATCTCCACCATAGGCCGCCCCACCCTGTGTTGTAAGGCAGTGTCGACCATTACGTGTATGCCTGTCCTGTCCAAACCCTGGCTGCCTCATTACTTGCTATAAATACTTGAGTCCAATTTTAGTTTCTGCAAACAACTGGAAAACCCAATAAAGAGCAAAAACATTGAAAGAGGGAACGAGAAGGAGTAGGAGACTGCGAAGCCAACTCAAAGAGCTTCTGTTCCTTGTATGTTCTTACAACCCATAAATACAAACATTTACACTATTGTATAGATAGAAATATATACTTTAATATCCATTTAGCTCTTTTTATGGTGCATTAATTAGAATGTCCATCATCATTTGTTGTTTAATTAGTTGTTGCTTCATACAAGTATATTAGTACTTTTTATGGTGTAAATATTTATGACTGAATCATTTCCCATTCTTAATTATTTTGCAGTGCAAAAGATAAAAATGGGTGCAGGTGGGCGTATGTCTTCTCCTCCTGTAGGCAAGAAAACTGCAGCTGAAGCCCTTCGACGAGCTCCTCACGAGAAGCCTCCATTTTCATTAGCAGACTTAAAGAAAGCCATTCCACCTCATTGCTTTCAAAAATCTCTTGTTACCTCTTTCCGATACCTTATTCAGGATCTGATCATGGCCTACACCCTCTACTATGTCGCCACTAATTATATTGACCTTCTTCCCCGTCCTCTAAATTACTTGGGTTGGGCTGCTTATATTGCCGTTCAAGGATGTGTTCTTACCGGGGCTTGGGTCATTGGCCATGAATGTGATCACCATGCCTTTAGTGACTATCAATGGGTTGATGACCTTGTTGGCTTGGTTGTCCATTCCTCTCTCCTAGTCCCTTATTTCTCCTGGAAAATTAGTCATCGTCGTCACCATGCAAACACTCAATCCCTTGATAATGATGAGGTTTATGTTCCAAGATTCAAGTCCAACATTAGAAATTATTACAAAATCTTTGACAATCCACCTGGCCGAGTGCTTGTATGGCTTACCACACTCCTTATTGGTTTTCCTTTATATTTGATGTTCAATGTATCCGGACACAAGTACGAAAGGTGGACTTCCCACTACGACCCTCATAGCCCACTTTACTCAGACCGTGAGCGCAAAGAGATTGTTATCTCTGATGTTGCTATTCTTGTTGTCATCTATGGCCTATACCGTCTAGTCTTAGCCAAAGGATTTGCATGGGTTTTCTGTATTTATGGAGGTCCATTGCTAGTTGTTAACGGGTGGTTTGTGTTGATCACTATATTGAACCACACTCACCCTTCTTTGCCTTACTATGATTCCACCGAGTGGGACTGGTTGAGGGGAGCTCTATGTACAGTCGATAGAGATTATGGAATTCTAAACAAGGTGTTCCATAACGTGTGTAATGCTCATGTTTGTCACCATATATTCTCGATGATCCCACATTATCATGGACTTGAAGCAACGGAGGCAATGAAGCCATTATTGGGTGAATATTATCAATATGATGGAACTCCGATTCTTAAGGCGATGTATAGAGAAATGAAGGAATGCATTTATGTCGAGAAAGATGAAGGTGAGACAAAAGGAGTTTACTGGTACAGAAACAAGTTTTGAAGAGAAGTCTACTGGAAATGAAGAATGCATGTTGGGAAGTTTAAGTAATCGATCGTATTTGTCTAGTAGCTGCTAATAAATAATTTAGTTGCTTTGGCTGACTTGTACGACTGGAACATCTTTTGTTGGTGATCTTATAATAATTAATCCCACATGTATCGGTGAAAGTTAAGGTCCTTGTGAATATAATTTCAAGAGTCCGAGTACTTTCGGGCCTGAAGCCTAATATCTAAATAAAGTAACACCTTTTCATTTTCTTTTTAACTCTATTATATTTGTAGTCTTTCTTTGTCCATTTTATTGTCCCATGCTTAACTTGAGTACTACTAAAAGAGAGAATTTCTTATAAAAGTAATTTTGATATTTCATTTATATCTTCTCTAAAAAAAAACACAATATCCACATGTAAGAGAAATAAACAATGAATCCATTGAGCCGTGCCGATAATCTTTATATTTATTTTTATGTTATTATTTTCTTGTCCTTATAATAATAGTCTTTATAGGAAAATTAAAGTATTTTTTTTAAAAAATTTACAATCAAAATACAGTTAATATACATTAATGTTAGTCAAACAATATATATAAACAATGAGGAGCGGAGTTGATAAAGGAACACTAGGGAATTAATTGATCTTAGTGGATGACCGACTTAGAAGTATAAAATTTTCAATTAACAAGTGTGATTTTAAATGAGTACCCGTAAACATGTAAAGAGTACGAGGTAGGATGTTTTTGAAGGGGACAATTTAGCTGATGTACGTTTTCCACCGCAACTAAACAAGTTTAAGCGGAGACCGTTGACTGCTAAGGTGGTATTTGATAAAATTACGTGTTAAGGCGCGAGCAGTTTAGGCGTCCCGAATAATATAGGAAGCGTCCGAATAGAATTATATCTCGAATGAAAAATATTGTTTGATAATTAATTTTTCAAAATGTCCGAATAACTTGATTTGACCATTTTAACCCTACGAGCAGTTTAAACAAAACACATTTGATAATCGGAAGGTGCGAATAGTATTTTAAATACATATTTATAATATTTTGACCACAATATGATAAAATAAAAATGAAAACGTACAAATTAAATTAACTTCAAACATAGTATCATGTCTCAAAAATATAATTAACTTCAAACAGTTAAGAGTTGAAGTGCAATTTGTTCACGTAGATTAACCATAAATTCTACGCCTTGATCACCCCATTGTGGTTCATCTTGTCCCTCTTCTTCGTTTCTTTCATTTTGCTCCGCTTCATCATCAAACATGTTATCTCGATCATATTGAGCAAACATCTCAGACAACTATAGCCACGAAAAAGAGAATAAGCTTCTGACTCATTTAGCCTCTTTCAGCAGTAAGCATTCTTGTAGATCAAATTTTAAAACTGTGCATATGCAAGTGCAAAGAGTAATGGGATGCATTAACTCTTCAAACTAATTTATTTTCCTATGCTTATAAAAGAAAAGAGCTAACACAAATGGTGATCACTAAAAAGATGTGAGCTCTATCATCATTCCTCACATTAGATGTGCGTATATATAAAGAAATAGGGACATGAACAGAGAAAAAAATTATCTATATATCAATATCACAATTTGTCAATATCACCGACCTTCATGTCAATATCACAATTTGTGACTTATCCAACACACATGTTGGGTGTTTTGGCAATCTGTTGACACTTTAAATACTTCTACATCTGTTAATTGTTCTGATTTCGTTTTATTTGTGTACCTCTTGCTATATATATATATATATATATATATATATATATATATATATTATAGATTTGAAAATTCATGTCTTCAACAAAATGTTTCTAAATTTAACAAAGTCATGTCCAGCTAATCTAATCAGATCTGCAATAAAGCATTAGTATATGAAAAACCAAGAGGAGATGAGAAAATTTCTTTTCATCAAGTTTATGTATCATTCTCTTTAAGCTTTCATATGTGAGTCAATTACAGCCACCCCAATTAGTTTAAATAGAAGTTCAGTAAATTTGTGAATCATACTACATTGGCCATCTTGATACAGGTTACCATTATAGCATTACTGTTCCAAGGAAGGCAATCCATGTTCTGCTATCCATGTTCTGCTATCAAGCATAATGATGATGCCATGTCAACTTATCATTAACCCTTTTAGTTGTCAAGATAGTGGTTAACTTATTAGAGAAAATAATGGTTAACTTATTAGAGAAAATAGCCTCACCTACTCATTGCTACTGACTATTGTTTTCTATCTCCATCCCAAACCTTCAACTTCATGATACATTGACATAGTTGTCTAACGTTACTGGTAGTCAATCTTCTTGTATTCAAATCTAGCTATTTATATAAAGGTTTGCTAATTCCATATACAAATACAAAGGTTAGCTAATTCAGTCAATCAACTTGGTTTATTATATATATATATGAGGTTCATTCACCAGGAGAAAAGAAAAGAAAAGAAAAGAAGATGTGTGTCAATGAATAACAGAGGCACATTATCAACCAAAAGTGGTAGTATATGAAGCACACCAAGTAAATTAGTATGAAAAATGAAGAACATTAGCATATATATATATATGAAACAGAGGCAATTACAACCAGTGGCGGAACCAGGAGGTTTTTGTAGGGGGGTCAAAAATTTTAAACCAAGCGGGTCGAAATTATTAATACCAACTTGCTTCGGAACTTGATAATTAATTATTATTATTATTTTATCAGCAAAAAGTCTTTTTAAGTTATGAAACAAAAGTTTGTGGTAGAATGAGACATTATAATTAAGCTGTTTATCCATATATATGAGCAAAAAAGCTAATAACGGGAGAGAATCACTTCTTGAATGTTGCTGCTGTCTTTTATAATTCAAACTTTTATTTATTTATTTTTTCAATATTTGTATAAATAATATTGAAATAATAACTCATTAAGCAAAAAATTTACCTGACGGTAATGTCCCAGTAACTCCGTTTGGACGGTAACTATAAGCAACTAGAGTCACCACATTCATTTTTAGCTCTCTGCTCAAAGACCTCCCACAATCCCCACCCACCAAATCACCTTCACACTTGACCCAACACGTAAACCGACTCATACCCTTTGCAAAAAAAATCGTTTTCACTCACCACACCCTTGTTCATCTCCCAAAGAGCCGAGTTCACTTCTCCTCAAACCCAGTCCCACTCGCCCGAAGTCGACCAAGACACCTTGTACAACAACTCGATGGCGACACCTGCTTAAACTTGACCACTTCATACCTCAAATAGCACCATTTGAGTTGAATGGTGAAGAAAAGAATGGAGAAGAGAGAGACTCATTATTCAAGCAGGCGGCGGTGGTCGCCCTCCTCCCCCCGGTCGAGATGCCATGGCATACTTTAGTTCCGCCTCTGATTACAACAAGAGACTTAACATTAGCATACATATATGAAACAGAAAAATAAACACTTCAAGTGACTCCTTAACTATCATTTCAAATTACCATCTTTAAAAAATGAAACAGAAAAAAAGGGAAATGAAGCCACATATGTAACCCCCAAGTAAAATCAAGCCAGAAGAAAAACAAATTTATAGTGATCATCATAAAAAAGCGTGGCTGTTAAACAACTTGGTAGAAGAGGACTACAAGCAAAACCCCCAATAAAGAAAATATATGCGACTTATAAATACACATCGTCTAGTCAGAAAAAACTTAATGATCCATATCAAAACCCCCAATAAAAAAAATAATTGCAGGATATCATAAAAAAACCCTAATAAATTGTACGATATAATTGCAGAGTGTGTTTAATAATCCATAACAAAACCCTCAATTAAGCAAACAAAAGCTTGAAGAGAGAGAATTGAGTACTGAACAAAGATCAAAAGAAATCGCACATGTAGCTTCAGCAAACGTGGGATTTTGTAATATAACTGAGGTGGAGGAAGAGCAGCAGAAAGGAGCGGCGGATCGAAGAAGAAAACGGGAGAGATAATAGGGTTCAGATTGTATTGTGGACAAATGTGGGATTTTGTAATATGGCTGAGGTTATTTTTGTCCCAGAAAAACTAAAACTCGGTAAGAGGGGGCTCTTAATGATTTATAATTGTTTTTGTATCTTATCGATTAAGAAGCATTAAGACATAATAATTTTTTTAACAAACAAGTTTTGCCTCTTACATATTCAGAGCTAAACCAATCACTACAACAAAAAGGCTTATCGCGATCGCTTATATCGGTGACGACTTTTCGATCGCCGATAGCTATCTCATGATCGAAAGTACTGATCGCCGATAATCGTCGTCGATAAAATCTGGTCGCCGGGATGCACATCAATGACCACTATTATGATCAAGAGATATCTGCGGCCGTATGAGCGTAATCGAAATGACAAATCCGATTCATTGAAATGAAGTCAAGATGGTCGGCGCCAAAGGCGGACGTGGTCCGCGTGTCGTGACCATTATCAAGAACCGCCCGCATCATTCGGCGATCTTGTCTTGCGTCGCTAATAACGTTAAATGACCGCAAGACGCGGTCGGTCGATATGAAAAAAAAAATTCTGACCCGATTTTTGCTATTTTGCGAGAATTCCCAAAACTCACATACTGTTTTTTCACCGCTTTATCCCAACACACATACACACCAAGATAAACAACATACAAAACAATATAAACATCCATCGTCCACCAACACATACACCAAACTAGTATATAAACCTTTAAAACCAATATGATTTGAATAAATATAATAACATTTCAAAACTTGTTTAAGTAACATATATACAAACATCCAAATAATGAATATACAAGTACAAGGTTATGTCAAGCGTCATCCCCTCCTTGATCACCCTGTAATTAACAAAATAATAAAACAAGTTACAAATATAATAAATATGTTGATACTGGTATATATTACGACAATACATACAACAAATTGATTTTATACCTCGTCGCCATCCCCATGCGACCGCCCAGTATCTTCAGAAGATTTCGATCTTGACATATAGCTCTCACAGAGTCAGCCGGAGTATGAACAGCTGGATGACTCGATGACTGTGAAGACTGGGTTAGTATGAACATCTGTATATTACAAATTTCAAGATGTTATTAGGAGTCATATTTGATTACATGTATATATGACAATAAACATGACAGTGATATAAACATGTATATATATGAATATAAAATGACAATAAACAAAAGTTGCATTTAAATAGTTTAGTACATAAACATGACAGTGATATAAACATGTATATATATGAATATAAAATGACAATAAACAAAAGTTGCATTTAAATAGTTTAGTACATAAACATGACAGTGATATAAACATGTATATATATGAATATAAAATGACAATAAACAAAAGTTGCATTTAAATAGTTTAGTACATAAACATGACAATGATATAACATGTATTGCTAAACATACATTTCATGAGTTCAAGTGTCGATATGTCCCGATTCGAGAATCATCTTGTATACGTGTTGCAGATTCATAACCATCATCCGCGCTTGATTACATGTCGATTCGATCAATAACTCTTCCTCCTCGAGATCAATGTCATCGACACAAGTATTGACTCGGGATCTAATTCATGTGGTTCATCTCCACCATCTAAGCTGGATTACTTCATTGTCGTCCTCCACATTTATTATAGTCGACTATGAAGCATCCGCTTCTTGGTAAATCTCCCCATCAACTAATTCTACACTACACGCGTGGGAGTATAAATTACAACTTGTCAATCAGTAGGCGGTACATCCCTTTTCCTAACGGGACTAGGAGTGTAGTATACTTATCTTTGTTTGAGTTAGTAAAAAAAAAGCGGTTCGTTGGAGTACGCAGACCTATGGAGGTCAATATCGGCGATTCCATGTATGCATCAACACGTATCCCTTTTTACGAATCAAACCAACGGCACTTGAACAAGTGAATATGACCCCGATGCGTGCCTTTTGTATGACAACTCTACGATTTCCTCCAACTCCCCATAAAAGGCACGACCAAGCTCATTGTAACAATCTCCTTGGACACACACTCAGAGTTCGTTGTTCTTTTACCGCACATTTATATGCCTTTGTGTGAAATTCACAACAATTTATTTTGTAACCATTCTTGGTGACTTGATCCTTATGCGGTCCCATAGCTAGGACTTGTACATTAAGCTAGGAATCGTTGATCCTCATCAAAGCCTACAAAAACTCCATCTTATTAAATGAAGTCATAGTTAACATATGGAGTATATATATATATATATATATATATATATATACACTACGTGCTTAAAATTGAACTTACTTTGTCCTTTAGCCAAAGTGCAAAGTTTTTATCCCGATTGATTTGAATATCTTTATCGGTTATGTCGGCGATGCTTCACTTTTAACTCGTCATCGTGACAATCTATACCATGTTATAAACATTAACATATTGGAATAAATTTTCAACTTAAAAGATAAAATATCAAGTTTACATGTGTACCTCACAAATTCGTCATTCTCCTCGCAATTGAGAAGAATGTAAGTATGTATGACATGTAATTCTTGCTCGAGAGAGAGGAACGCGCTTCCCTTTTCCATAAGCGGCGCCCGATAGACCAAATATAGAGAGCCGACCATTTAGTTCAACATTTCCCCATCATCATGTCTCGATACTCGATTGGCCTTTGTTAAGACTTCGTCCAGGAAAATAGATCTCGAGACAAACGTAGATATCTCATCAAAAGCGTATGCCTCGCGATATCGACCCCTCGACATAAGCTCTATTCTTCACCTTCCTCTTAAGGTTTCCCATCACCCTCTCGAAAGGGTACATCCATCTATATTGAACTGGACCCCCAACACGAGCTTCATAGGGAAGATGGATTTGCAAATGCTCTATGGAGTCAAAAAAACTAGGTGGGAATATTTTTTCCAGTTTACACGTGATCTCTATGATGTTCTTCTCAAGTACAAACATGTCCTTCTCATTCAATGATTTTGAACACAAGTCTTTGAAGAAACGACTAAGATCCATCAAAGCATCCCATATTGGTTTATCAAGCGAGATCCCGAAATGTTATAGGCATGAGTCTCCCATGAACACATGCGGTCATGACTCTTCATCCCTTGCAATTTTCCACCGTAACACACCTTGCAATGTTTGGCGCGATATCCATCCTGGTAGTTTGGAGACTTAACCCATGTGCACACATCTTCAACTTGCTTTTTGGACAATGTGTACCTTGCATGCGGTTTGACAATCTTACCATTAGAAGATTCATAAAGTTCTAATCCAGACGCTTTACAAATATCTTTCATGTCCAAACGTGCCTTATCGTTATCTTTTGTCTTCCCGTAACATTCATCACGATTGTTAAACACATTGTCAAACACATTCTTCTCAATATGCATCACATCTAGATTATGACGAATCAAATTTGTAGACCAATAAGGCAATTCCCAAAAGATGCTTCTCCGAACCGAGTTATGAGATTCACCAAACCCATTGATTATGTTTGTCGCATCAACCTTACCAAATGGGATAACCAAGCAATCTCATCACACGATCTCGCATCTCCGTTCAAACAATCGCGATCAAGGGGCATATCATTATCTACTTTCCCTTTCTGAAGTGTTCTCTATTTCTTGAAACGGGTGATCTACCCAGAGTAGAAGCGATTGACGATGATCAAACCAACAAGGCTTTCGACCTTTTGATAGATTAAATGACTTTGATGCTCCATACAATATGGATAAGCCAACTTCCCGTGTGTACTCCATCCATTAACATACCATAAGTTGGGAAGTCACTTATAGTCCACATAACGCGCCTAAGGTTGAAATTTGTTTTCGTTGCAACATCCCAAATCAGACTCCATCCTCCCACAATACCTTTAACTCGTCTATAAGAGGTCTCAAGTAAACATCTAAGTTCTTTCCGGGACTTTTAGGACCGGGAATCACGAGTGAAAGAAATAAGTATGGTACGTTTTCATACACATCCAAGGAGGCAAGTTATGCAGAATGAGTAACAATCACAGCCAACATGAGTGCGGAGCAATTTGAGTGGCCAAACGGATTGAAACCATCGGTGGACAATCCAAGCCTCACATTTCTAGGTTCCAATGCAAATTCGGGATGTGCTAAGTTAAAATCTTTCCAAGCACGCCCATCTGCGGGATGATTTAGTTCTCCATCTTTATTTGGAGATTTTGCATGCCAACTCATATGTTCGGTGATCTTGAAGACATGTACAATCTTTTTAGTCGATGTGTTATTGGAAAATACCTTAGAATCTTAAAGCGGTATACTTGATTTTTTTTGTAGTCACACCTCTTTATTAGGCCTAAACCGATCATGGCGCAAAACGTTCACCTTGTCATCTGTTCATTTTCCTTATAAAAACAACATGCGATCGTTGGGACATGCATCGATCTTTTGGTATCCAAGACCCAACTTCTTCACCATTTTCTTACAAAAGTAATAGTTACCAGGTAATTTCTCACCGTCAGGCAACATACTCTTAATGGCCTTCAAGAGCGACTCAAAACACTCATGGCTCATGTTGTGATCAGCCTTGATGTTAAGTAATGTCGCCACTGCAGACAATGTAGTGTGTTTGGTGAAACCATGCCCTGATGGCTCACTACCCTCGTCTAACAACTTAAAGAAGTTTTTGGCATCGAATTCATAGGTTACTCTCGCGCTTGCTCCCAATCAAAATCGGCCTGCAATATCATGGACCATTTCATTCATACGATGAGTACTATTGCCTCGAATTGTGTACTTGTGTGATGCCACCATCTCTTCTCTGCCCATGTGTCCACCAAAGATTCTTCGTAATTTCTCATGAACCCGAAACAAGTAAATGATAGTTTACCATGTCTCTCATCCATATAATTTACATTCTTACACTTTAAACATGGACATCGATTCTGCGACTTACCATTTATACATTACGGGTGACTATCGCATACTCCAAAAACACTTGGCAACCAAATTCTAAATTCAATCAGAAGACTTTATGGGCACTTGACTTTTCGTCGTGCCATCCAACTACTGATGCGAATAGAGGTCCATGATTCCACAGTACCTACTATGAGAACAACATTATAAATGTTAACATATGACTTGAGCATACTTATAACCATATGACTTGAGCATACTTGTAAGCATGCATATGATTAACATTTAAGCAATTTATAGCTTTTATAACATTTTATAGCTTTATTCTTGTATACATAAGTGTTAAATACCCTTGTTTTTCTGTTATAGCCAAAACAGTCTCTTTATTGACTAAGTGTGCCTAGTTACCTTCTCTGTTGCACTAATAGGTTCTTAAGATTTATCTATTTTGGCTTAACAGCCCCCTAATAGCTTAGCATGCTAACAACCAAGCTTGGCTTGGCCCTGTGAGGCTTGGCTAAGCTTGGCGTAGCCTCGTGTGGCCTCGCGGCCCCAAGCCCAGCCCATCAGCTCTAACATCCCCTTAATAGGCTCTAGTGGATCACCAATAGGCTCGTTAATAGTATAAATGTTCGCAACTACCCGACCAATAAAAAAATTTCGCCAGAGTCTCCCCTATAATATGGACTAGCCACATGCACGACGGCATGTATATACAGTCATTTCTAGGCACCCAAGACACAAACCAAGAGTCCACATAAACGATCTTGCATAAGTATAAGTAATGTGAAGAAAAGCCTAACTATTACCCATAGACGATCTTGAATAAGTATAGTTCTCATATAGGCATAGATTTGACTATAATTTCATAAACAGTCCACATGTAGGCAAAAGAAACCTTTAGGCATTCAAACAACTTTAAAATTATGATAATAAAAGGTACTTTAGGCATGATTAAGTACTAAATTATACTAATAAATCTCCCCAAGCCTTCCATTATAAATATTATTACATCAAATAATTGTTATAAATATCAATACCTATAATATGATGGCTATACAAATCGATTGAAAATAAAAGAAGAAATAGAGCAAACAAACTTCTCGACGTAGTCTCAAAGTGATAAACTGTTGTGTTGAGGATACACTTTTTGAAAGCCCCTTCCTAGAACCTCTTTATCACGCAAATTACATCACATAAATCGATTGACGTTATAATGCAGTTGACTCAACTAAATCGCAATGAACACATAATGATAATATCAGAAATGATAACAATTGAAAAGTTTCATTGAACAATACCCTGAGATTCCTAATCGCTAAAATATTCCCAATGCTTCCTTCCAATATCTATTTGAACAATACCCTGAAATCAAACTATTCCAATCTAGCATACATATCAATCAAAACATTACCAATAAGCTAATTTCTATATATAGGAACAAATAACACAATCAACATAACCAATTCCATAACATCCTATTCAATTTCCAACTGATTAATTAGAGCAACCCCAATTCATATCTAAGTCAAACAAACCAAAAGTTCAAGCACCAATAATAACAAAAATGAAAAAAAAATTAGGCTATATTTCATAATAACAGTTTATTTTATAAATTTTAAAATAAACTTTAATTAGTTCATTGTCATTAGTTGCCTTTTTAATCTTAATTAAGGCATATTCATTTTTGATTTAGGGTTTGTCTAAACCACATTCAATTAACAAATTAACAAAGTTTCTAGTAGATTTTAAGTGGGTTACCTTTGTAGAGGCGGTGGCAGGTGGTAGGAGGCGGCGGCACGGCACGAACTTCTTCTCATTCTTCTCTTCTCCCCCTTTTCTCCCTCTTCTCCTTTTCTCCTTTTCTCTGCGTTCTGTGTCGAGTGAATGCTGGGTACTGATAACATTTAGTTTGATCAATGATCAGATTTCGGCATGCGCATGCGTCATTGATTTTTAATGACATGGACTTATCAGCGACCGCATGCGGTCGCTGATTTCAAGTGGTCGCACAAAAAATTGGCGCCAACATTTTCAGCCAAAATTTTGGTGACAAATTTATACTTAGCGATTGATCAGCGACCGCATGCGGTCGCTGTTAAAACATTAGCGACTAGATTACGTTTCGGTCGCAGATGACGGTCGCTGTGACTAATATCAGCGATCGATGGTGCGGTCGCTGATACTGTTGGTCGCTGATAGACCTTTTTCTTGTAGTAAATTAAGAGGTATTAAGACCTAATCAAACACTACCTAAGTCTAGCTAGTTTCTACTATTCTAATTAACGTAATTTATTCCGAATTGTTACGGTATTATAAATGAGTTTAAATCTTACAATAGAAAAATAATTAAAAAATGAGGAACTTTTATTTATATATATATATATATATATATATATATATATATGAATGAGTCCAAATCCTAATAACTTAAATTTTTAAATCAAGGGATTCAACATGTATGTTAGCGCGAACTCCTTGGTTCCGCCAACACGAAACACTTTAATTTCAAAAGTAAATTGTGAATCTATTGAACTTCTATACAATAATCGTTTATTGGGTTGGTTAACAAATTTTTATATTATGAGTTGGTTTGATTTTGTTAATCAACATATAGTTATAAGAGATTAATTGAAGCAATTGTTTCAAGTTCAGATTTCACCGTCACGTTATTCAGTCGGGCTGTTTTCAGCTTCTGCAAAAGAATTGGGAGCATAGTATATATATAAATAGTTATGGCAATTATATATATATATATATATATATATATATATATAATTTAGTTATAATAATTAGTTAGTAATAAATTCACTAGAATTTTCAACTAATTTTATGGTTATTATGTTTTAAAAAAATTTACATATATTATTAATACAATTAATTATGTGATTTGGCATAATTTCAAGTTTTAATAAATTTACAAATTTGAATATTTTTGAATACTTTACAAATTTGGATACTATATGTTTAATTATTATAAATTTATATAGTACTTATATATGTACTAATTTGAATAGGAAAAAAAGATCTTTCTTTTTTTCTATTCCTATTAGAGAGAGAAATATTTTTAAATTTGGATCATATTTAATTGATACAAGTTTAGATAGTATTTATGTTAATTTTAATAGGAAAGATGAACCAAAAATTGGTGAAATCAAACCAAGTTTCTGACAAAATTAATTTTCTTTTTCAATAAACTTCAAATTTTATTTTTCCATATATTTTTTCAGCTTTCACTATCTATCATTAAATAAACTTGTAATTAAAGTTTTTATTTTCTAATTTTGCTTATTGGGTCTTAGGACCCAAGTTATCCAACAAACGTGGATTAAAATAATATATATTATATATATACACATAAATTCACCTAAGTACTGTCCATTACACTACATTTCTATGAAGAAAACTAACTTATTAATAAAAAAAAAAAAAGAAACAGAACAAATTTGTCATTTTACATGTACTTTCCAGGATTATATAATATAAAAGAAATTGAGTGTAGAAGAATTTTTAGAGATCGGATGTGTACAAAAACTTTAAAGAGAGTCTAATTTTTTTAGAAAGTGTATAAAATTTTTAGAGAGGAAGAATGCATAAAACATTAGAGATAGAAGGTGAAATAATATATAAATTAAATAACATAAATAATTTTTTTAATTGAACTATAATAATATTAAGCTTGAAATTTAAAATATGATTGACTTATATTTGACACATAACTATATAATTTCAACCCATAAAATTCATATTAAAAATGAAAAATAAAATTTTAGTTCTTAAATAAAATCATAACCAAATTTTATAAATCAAAACTAATTGTGCTAAGTTGCTCTACTTATTGACAATATATTGAGTTGAATGCTTAAACAACGAGCAATTATTGGTAACTGAGGTGGATCTCAACGATATTAAAAATCTCCCTCCAATGGAATAAAAGCTCCACCCTCTCTCTCTCTCTCTCTCTCTCTCTCTCTGTTTTTTTTATAGACGTTTTAAGAGAAAATATAAAAATATAATTAATAATTTGTTTGATTGGTTAAAATGAGTATAAAATTTCAATATTATCCTTTAAAATTTATTAAAAAAAAGATGAAAAATAAACAAATTAATATGTAATATCAGAATAATACAGTAGTAAACTAAGTCACTAATATTGCCCTGCAAAAAGGGAGTATTTCATGGACTTTGTATTATACTCTACTGGATTGGATCGAGAGACTTGGTATAGGAATTGTAATTACATTAGAATAAAATAACATTATCAACTTTTATATAAGTTTAATTAGCACTTACGTGTTCAATAATATAGAATTTATTCAAATCGACTTAGACAAATCAATAGTTTTAAGTATACTAGACTAGTTTGAATAACGGGTTATATAATTTGTTAAAATTACAATGAAAAAAATATTTTTTTTATAATAAGTTATTTTTATATAAACTTTTCAATATATTTTTACATGACATGAGAAACAAACATTCAACAACATTCAATTGTTCAAAGTCGATCACGGACAAATTGCTATCTTCCTTCACAAAAAAGCTAGCTAATCTAAGTCCGACTCGAAACCCATAATCTAAGTCCCAGCACTCTGATGCACAACAATACAATCTACTATCTCCTATAATCATCAACAAATAAACTTAAAAAGACCATTCAAGTATCAATATTGTAAGTGAGAGTGTGAGACTTACCAATTATTAGAAAAAAAATCAAAAATAAGTAACCAAAAGAAATACCATTTAACTTAACCAATCAATATGTTAAAATAAATTTAGATAGTTTCAAACATCAAAAGTATTAACAATTTTAGAGGAACCAAACAAATTTAAGCAGCCTAAATCACAGACTAATTTTATGCCCAATAATTCAACAACAAAAATATAAATTTACTTTGTCTCTAAGTATTTCTCATTTAATTGCTAAGCTTCTTGATGATGAAATTATCCCCCCTTAGAGCTGATGTTTCCTTCTAATTGCCCAATCTTCATTGCTTTTTCTTTTCTTCAAAACTACTTTTGAGATGGAAATCTAAGAAATACAATAAACAATGGTCACCATAAGCTGCAAGTTTCTAAGCTTTCTCATTACAAAGCAATGCATGTTTTAAAAAGCAAATTGTGAGAAAAATAATTTGGTATAATCCATTTGACATGTATTAATAAAACCATATTTATTTACAGCCAAGGAACAATTGACATAGGTAAAATAATCTAACAAAAATAAAATAAAATACACTAACATAGATAAAAAATTGAAGCCTACGAAAAAAACCTATAATATAAACCTTCACAAAAATAACAGAATCAAGCGACTCCTGCATATATTCAGCCACAATTGAATATTATAAGAAAAGGGGGTCCAAATGCGTATTATAAGATTATTTGATCCTTCAATATCACATATATACCACATTATAAATAGCTCCATATTTACAGATGGGTCATATATATATATATATATATATATATATATATATATATATATATAAGTGGAAGAAGGAAAAGGGGAATATACCACATTATAAATAGCTCCATATTTACAGATGGGTCATATATATATATATATATATATATATAGTGGAAGAAGTGGAAGAAGGAGAGGGGGAAGTGGAAGAGGGGTGGAAGAAGAAACTGAAGTTAGGAGGAGAAGAAGAAGAGGAAGAGACAAAAATTAATATAAGATTGATTTGAAATTGATTGAGTTGGAGGATTTTAATAGATTAAAAGATTAATTAATTGATTTGAAATATATATATATATATATATATATATATATATATATATAAGTGGAAGAAGGAGAGGGGAAGTGGAAGTGGAAGAGGAGTGGAAGAAGAAACTGAAATGAAGAGGAGGAGGAGAAGAAGAGGAAGAGACAAAAATTAGTATAAGATTGATTTGAAATTGATTGAGTTGCAGGATTTCAATTGATTAAAAGATTAATTAATTGATTTGAAATTGATTTGGAAGATAGATTTGAAATTGATTTGATTGAAATTGATTTGGAAGATAGGTTGTGAATATAAGTATTAATTGATTTGAAATTGATTTCAAATTAATTTCAAATTGATTTGAAAAGATAACTTTTGCTGTATTTATATATAAGTATTGATATACATATTCTTTTTTAAGATGTACTCCGTATTAAACAGAGATGAAAGCTTTTTATTATATTAATGATCGAATATAGGGCTTTGTCCAACCAATTATAAAATACAGATTTTTTTGACAGCTTCCAGTGTTTTAAGAAATCTTTCAATTTTGATTCTAAATGTATATTTACATTATAATACCTTTTAAGTTCAAATTATATGATCATTATTGATTTTTAAAAGTTAATTTGATACATTTCAAACTCAAAATTTAGATGATTCATTAAAGATTATGAAAAAATAAATCTTATAATATGTATTACATTTGAGATAGTTTAAAATATTGATCATTGTATTAATTAAAATTTTTTAAAAAATTATGTCAATTTTTAATTTAAAAATATTTTTAACTAAATTTAAAAATCAATAACAATCTAAATACGAGTTTCGCACACCAACATTGAACAGTTGCCCATCGTGACCTAGCTCAAGTATAATCTGGTTCTCTCTAAATGCATGAATGTGACTGAAGAAGACAATATATAATATTGAAACTCCCACTTGAAAGGTATGATATATATATATATATATATATATATATATATATATATATATATATATATATTCAATTAATTATATTAATGGTTTTGTCTTTATTTTGAAATCATTAATAAATTGGTGCCACTTACATCGAAAAGATTTCAGTACTCTGTGTAGTGACATAAGGGTGCTAAGTTTCGTGAAGATACCACTCAATTCTTTTAGGTTTTTGTTTGTAAAAGATATATACTTATGAGTTATCTTAATTTAATATTATTTTATTACAGAATAAAAAATTAATAATCATAGGCACTATTTTTTTGTCATTCTTAATATTATTTATGAGAGATTATATAATCTCATCATAAATATAAGATTAATAATATCTTTCATTTTAAGCTATCAAATGATTTTATGGACAATAGTCTCATTAAGGGTTAGCATGGTGCGATTTGAAACCCAAACCGCACACAAAATCGCTTGACAAATCCAAAATCGCACATGAAACCGCTTATGATTGGTGCAGCGCGATTTTGAATCGTGCAATGCGATTTCATTTGGTGCGATTTCGGTTCCAAAACTAATTGAAACAACAAAATTTTATAAAACTTTATTCGAATTCAGTTCAACCCTCTCAAATGGTGATTGTTCATCTTATGTAAAATGGTGTGCAATATCTATTATTATTATCATCTATGTATACAGGATACACAAGTAGTTATATAATATTCTTGAATTAATTATAATACGTCTCCTTTTAAAGAGTTTCAAATATTTTCATTCTTTCCTGTCCAATGGATTTGTTGTTGTTGTTAATTTACTTAAAATTTGTTGAGCATGTGGGAATGGGACCTTCTTGAGCTCATCCCAATATACTTGTAATTTTGAGTGCCACCATTATTCATACCCAAGTAGAGTATGGAGGAATATGTGTTTAATCATGGAATGCTGTGTTAGGAGGAAATCTATAAATTTTAAATTAATTATTGTGCTATAGAAATATATTTGATCCAATGTAGTATTGTTTATTATACTTTTAAGATTTTCATTAGTAAAGGGGTTGTGATGTGGTTATCATTTTATCCAATGATCCCACCACACGAACTGCTTTGTTTTTGTATCTTTTTTTTTCTTTGTGATCTCTTAGTTATTTATAAATTTATAGTCATACATTTATGTTTAATTTATAGGCATACAACATTACATAAGGTTAAATGAAACATCTCTCATGTAATAGGATTGTATAGTTAATTAATTTTCATGGTGCGGTTTGGTTTCGGTTTTATGCGTGCTGTTTTGACTAGTAACAAAACCAAAATTGTAAATTTAGTTTTTCAACCTACCTAAAATCGTCACATACGCTGAAACTGTTGGGGCGATTTTAATTGGTGCGGTTTCGGTTCTAATTTGGTTTCTTCCTCAGTCCTAAGTCTCATATTAACGGACTAATAGTCACTCATCAAAGGATTAAACAATCCGAAATAATATTAAATTAAGATAAATAATTCAATTCCAAGTGTATTTTTACAAACAAACATGCAGCTAGAATTTTATAATTTATCAAAAAAAAACAATTATTTTTTTCTTTTTTTATCGGGAATGGTGAGCTAGCTATAGCCTATAGTATATGCTCTATTAATTAAAGACAGGAGGGAGGAAATTAACGATTTTTTTATTCTTTTGAAAAATGCGGAAATAAAGGAGGAGTTTGCCAAATTTAACTAAATAAAATATCCTAGGAAAGATGCCATATATAGCAAATTAATTCCATCTTAGAACTGAATTATTTTTACTTTTTATGATCACTAATATAGCAAATTCCCGTACGTAACGATAGAATAAGAAAAACTCAGGTTTAGTTTTTCGTACCAAATACAAACTCGCGTTTTGCGGCGGAATTATTTATTTTGTTAATAATAAATTTATACATGCAATTAATAAATTAAAATATAATAAGAAGATGGTAGATTGTTGTGCGATTATCAAATTTTAATAGCATATGTTATATAGTGTTGCATAAAAATTTTATGTGCAAATATATATTCAAATATATAATTAATCGATCACTAAACCCCATAACATTACATACAAGTGTGTGTGTGTATATATATATATATATATATATATATATATATATATATATATGAGATCAAATGATCACCATTATCTTTTCACGTGCTTACCCCCTTTAAGCAGCGGTTTGATTATACATACAACCGCAAATCTATACTTTTAGCGATGGACAACATATAGCGTCGCTAAAAGTATAGGCAACTGATTGTATAAAAACCGAAACCATTACTCAAAGGGGTTGAGCACACTGGTGAGTAAGATAAGGGTATGCACTTGATCCCGGACCATATATATATATATATATATATATATTAATGTCTTGATAAAAATGTTTATAATGTAACCAATATGGTTAAAAATGGGTAACTCTTTCATTCTAAAGCACTAACAAATATTTAGAAAGTGTCATGCACAATGTCATCGAATTGTTATATTGATATGATTGTTAGTGGTATATTTTAAGTCTATTACACACTACACAAACCTCACCAAGCCTCAAATATCTGACACATGTACTTGATGCATTTTGAAGAGTTCATGTCACGTATACGCTTACTTGCACCAAAATTCTAACATCCAAACGAAAGGGAAAACAGCGAAAGAATGTCTCAGTTTCGGTCCTCAGACATGAAGGGAAAGCACATGTTAAATGTGAAAACTGAAAAGCACGAGAATTAATAATTATGTTGGATCTTCATGTCAAACAAACACCATGTCCAAAAACATAGCAATATAGCACCGTGTCATACACAACACAACGTTATAGTTAAAGAACGAATACATTACCTCGTTAGTTTTTTTTTTTATCAATTTTTGACAATTGTATAGGCACTTACAGTATTACCATAATACAAAAAAATATATTAATGATGATGAAAATGATTTGCCGGATGCTAGTACTTAACAAATCATGCAAAGCCACAATCCATATAATGGAATGCAATAAATGAAGAAGCCATAAATATAAACACCGTGGGATATAGTCCACAAAATGAAGCCATAGCCCCTCTCATTGAATGCACTGTCCCATAATCTGAAGGTACGTATTCATATAACTCCTTTACACTTTCAACAATATTTAGAATTCAGAGGGCTTAAAATTTTGTTGTGCTAAAAGCGAATAAAATCCATGATGCACCTGAAATAATACAAGAAGCATGCCAACAAAAATTTAACTCTGCCAAGAACTGCATACACCAAATTCATTGTCACATTACCATTGAACCATAGGTACCAGAATTATCACAGTTAAGTTTCTTCCAATTTAGGTCTTCAATCCAGTTATATTTATTGAATGTGCAATATATTCACACAAACAAAAATTAGCTCTTAAATGATCTTTTTAACAGTCGTTGCAATCTTATAAATATTTGCGACAGGAATCTGGACAATAGTGAAATATAAGAATTTAGACATACTTAATAGTTGATTTCAACATTGCATAAACTATCAACCAAATAAATAATTATCTTTCCACAACTCTTTTATAGGAAATAGTATTGCCCAAGATAAAAAAAAATTCACACTTAGCTAAAAATTCATGTGTTTGTCGGATTGAAAACTAACAGAACATAAAGAGCTCCTATATTAAATAAAAATGAAAAGAATTAGAGTAAAACACATATGAAATGGACTTGCATAGAATTTTAAATACTGTCTGTAAGACCCCAAATTATTAATAAATGAAATTTAATTTTCTCTATTTATTATTTTGAAATAGTAAGGGTTGATTTGATTAATGTGGTTAGTTATGGGTAAAATGCTCAAATAATTCAAATAAGCAGGTGGTTATAAAATATTCATTGTTGCCGATGAATATTCGTTTGGTCAAATGGAATATTCTCACCGCTTGGGGAATATTCGCATTGCTCAATGCCTTGATCTTTAATGGGCCCCATAACGGAAAGCGATTGGATGAAGAAATGACAAGTATAAGTTGTTTATAAATAACAGGCGTAGTTATTTACAATTATCTTCGTTGGAATACTCGATGGTTAAAATACAAGAATACGCGTTGTTGCACAAGAAGACACGGTATTGCACCAATTATTGATTCTTACATAAGAAGAAACTACTCAATAATTATTACGGTAATTCATCGCTCAAATTATTTTATTTTATTGATTCAATAATTGCTACGTTGATATTTTATATTATCGTTGTTTCAATAATTGTCACTACACAAGATTTTCCATTATCAGAGCAATAATTCATATTATCTGAATAATATTATTAGATAACATTATTGGCAATGTCTAGAAAGTTACATCAAGGAGAGGTTTGGTCACCCTAATTGCGGCCAAGAAAGAGAAATCCTTATTCGAAAGCCCCTCTTTCCGAGAAGCCGCCTGGTTGTCAAGATTGTGATTCTCGTAATATTATTTGTGAATAATTAATTATTGATTTATATGATGAGAAAAATATTAATTTTATGTGGATATAGATGGAGAAAATTTTTAAGTGACAATTGTTGAAAATCGATATTTTATCTTTTCTGATAAAATAATATTTTATTATATTATTATAATATAATAATGATGATATTTTTACAATGAATGTGGGATATATGAGTATATGAGGAGGAAGAGTATTTTTGTTGCAAAAGTTGTTTAAAACATGTTAAACATGTCTGTGGGCCCATTTCTTGACCGAAATTTGATTATAGCTTTATAAAATCGTCTGTTTATGAATTTCGGGCCAATTTGCATTTGGAATTTATAAAACTTTCTTCGCAAAGTTGTAGAGAATTGAATTTTCTATAAAAAATCGCGAGATTCGAATTTTCTGATAAAATGGCTATTTATTATGAATTATTGAAGTTCCGAAATAATTAATTTTTGGAAGTTTTAATTATTTTTAATATGAAAAACGTTTTTGGTCATTATTGTGGGTCTTGCATGTAATGTAAATGGCTGAATTCAGATCTAAGGAAGTGGGCGTAAGAAATTTGATTATATATATTATTATTATATTCAATTTTCTACTTTGGTGTTCTAAGCAATTTCCTATAAATAGGGTGCTTAAGTTAGAATTGAAAATCACACCAGAAACTAAAGATTTCTCTCTCTTTCTCTCTCGATATATTGAGCGTATTTTTGTGAGTATTTTAGTACTTTGAGTATTGTTATACGGTGCAAGTTCTTTCAAAGACTATATCCAAATGTAAAATCTTATCTTTTCGAGGTAAGGGATATTATTTTTTTAAAAAAATGATATTATTTCTTCAATATCATTATGCCAAAATATTGGTTGGAACTTTTTATCAAATTTGGAACTTTTTCATGTCGGGGTTACTATTCATGAGTTACTATTCACGAGTTACTATTCACGAGTACTATTCATTTTAAACATGATGATTTTTTTTGTGAAATTTCTATCTTTTAGTGTCTGAGTTACTATTCACGATACTCAAGACTATTCACTTAATAATAAAGACTATTCAATTAGAAAAATGAAATTTTATTCTTTTTGTCCAAAATATCTATTCTGGATACTAGCTTTGATTGTATCCATGTTTTGATCATTCTTGAATTTTACTCCACTATGATTATTTATGAGGTATTTTTGGACATAGAATAGCTGAAATACGAATCCTTAATATTTATTCTTTTGTTTCACTGGATTCGTTTTCTTTAAAATATTTTTCATCATCCTCTATCTTAAATGATGATATAATTTAATATCTTTGGCCTGTAGTGCAAAGATTAATGATTTCTGATGAATATCTTTGGCCGTGTAGTGCAAAGATGAGCAGTGTTTAGATGAACATGACTAACTTATGAATATCTTTGGCTCAGTAGTGCAAAGATGAATATTTGATTCCGTATATATATTGATTGATGTTACGAGGATAAAAGATAGAGCGATGAACTTTATATTCATATATGAAGATAGTAGATTTCATTCTTTACTTAACTCTTCTAATGAATTATTATTTCCGCTGCGAATATTGATTTAAAACTTGTTGTCTATTGTATTCTATTATATTTTTTCCTGTTGAAGACTAACGATAATTTGTTCTATATTATCTTAGTCATAATGTTCTTTACTGGGCTAGTTGAGCTCACCCTTTTCCTTTTGTTCCATTTTTCTTCTCAGGAGGTGAGAATTTAGCGAGTACTAGTCGGGGTATGGAATGAAGGTTATAGAAAGTTGTTTTAGTAGTCCTCACCATTTTTGTAAAATAATGTATCAATAATTGTAATGAGGACTTATTTGAGTGTGGATATTGTCTAGATGACAATATTTGTATTTAAACTCACAGTTTTTATGTTGTATTAATAAAGTTGTAGTTGTTTCTGTACCATGTATATTGACGTCTCAGAATGGGTGTTGTATACCTGTTTTGGGGGCGTCACACTGTCATCCAAAAAGTAAAAGATAAACCTCGATCGAGATAGCTTTGTAAATGCAAATCATAGATTTACCTAAAAAGATTCAAAATAGATTATAGTAAAAATTTCATGAGATATAATAATAAAATAATCTGGGTTTACACTAATAATGAGCAGCAAAAAGATAATAGCCAGAAACAGTCAAACCTTTATACATTAAATTATGAAAAACTTTCTGAAAAACTACATTCTTTGTAGTATTGTATGTTTGTTCATCTTTGTCACAAATTAGTATTTTTACTCCACTCTTGTTTATAACTCTTGATATTGCTACATACAATTGGTGGTGGGGCTAAAACTAGACGTGATGAAGACATGATCAACATGTGAGAGAGATTTCCCCTGACTCTTATTAATTGTCATGAAAAAAAAAACAACCAAAGGAAATTGTCTTTGTTGGAATTTAAAAGGTAATCTAATGTTTGACGGTGTTAAGACCAAGCGAGGTATGAAAACTTTGTGTCCAAAATTGCTGACTAAAATTACTTTTGCTTCTATCAGATGTTTTCCCAATTGAGTTACTATTAATCTCGTGACATTGCACAAACCAAATCACTGATATATATTTCGGAGCAACATTACAGGAACCCCAATCTTCAACGTTATCTTGTGGTTTGACATTCCAGAAGATGTAATGCTATTAAAAACTTATAAGGTGTAAATGCCTTCATAGCTGTTTGAGTTTTCATCAACCTTACATAGAACATCTTAGATATGGTATTTCATCACATGACCATAAATACATCACATATTCGTTCACCTTATTTATAGCATCAAGTGTAGAAGCAAGAATGGCTTGGTCTTGGAAATAAAAGCCATTGTCAAATTTTTTCAATAAATTAGGATATGTGATATCAACAATTCTTTGCAAGGGATTGATCGATATTTGATAAGAAAATTTGAATAAATAACGAGAGTAATGATAATAGGTCAAGAATGATAATATCATAAAATAGTGATTTTGGAGATAATAATTAAATTAGAAAGTATAATATCGTAAGTTTACATTACCAAAATAGTTTAGATTTGTAGTGATTTAGAGGAATATACATGTAAGACCCCAACTTATTATTAATGAAATTTAATTTTCTATTTATTATTTTGAAATAGTAAGGGTTGATTTGATTAATGTGGATAGTTATGGGTAAAATACATAAATATTTCAAAATAAGCAAGTGGTTATAAAATATTCATTGTCATTGAGAATATTCGTTTGGTCGTGGAATATTCTCTTTGTTGGGAATATTCGCATGCTGACAATGCCAGTATCTTTTGTGGGCCCCATAACTGAAAGCGATTGGATGAAGAAAATAACAAATATAAGTTGTTTAAAAATAACACAGCGTAGTTATTACCAATTAATCTCGTTAAAATACTCCTTGGTTAAAACACAAGAAGATTTGCTGCAGATTGCACCAATTATTGATTCTTACGTAAGAAGGCACTACTCAATAATGGTTACGAGAATTCTTGATCAAGATTTATTTTATTGATTTAATAATTGTTGCGTTGATATTTTATATTCTTTGTTGTTTCAATAATTGTCATTACACAAGATTTTTCATTATCGAAGCAATAATTCATATTATCTGAATAATATTATTAGATAACATTATTGGCAATGTCTAGAAAGTTACATCTAAGGAGAGGTTTGGTCACCTAATCATGCGCAAGAAGGAGAAATTCTTATTGAAAGCCCCTTTTTCAATGAAGCTATTCGTCACAAGATTGTGATTCGTAATATTATTTGTGAATAATTAATTATTAATTTATATAATGAGGAAAATATTAATTTTATGTGAATATAGATGGAGAAAATTTTTAATGTGACAATTGTTGAAAATTAATATTTTATCTTTTTCGATAAAATAATTCATTTAAATATATTATTTAAATAATATAATAATGGTGATATTTTTACAACGAATGTGGGATATATGAGTATACTGAGGAGGAAGAGTATTTTTGTTGCAATAAATGTTTAAAACATGTTAAACATGTTGGTGGACCCCATTTATCGATGAAATTTGATTATACTTTTGTAAAATAGCCCGTTTGTGGATTTCGGTCAATTTCTGTTTGGAATTTGGAAAAACTTTCTTCTGCAAAGTTGTAGAGAATTGGATTTCCTATAAAAAATCGCGAGATTCGAATTTTTCTGATAAAATGGATATTTATTATGAATTATTAAAGTTCCGAAGCTCCGAAATAATTGATTTTTGGAAGTTTAAAATAATTTAAATTAGAAAAACGTTTTTGATATGTTTGGTGGGCTTGGTTGGTTGTTGAAATGAGCTGATTTCAGTTTATAAGAGTGTGCGTAGGAAAAAATTTATATATATTAATATTATATTAAATTTTCTACTTTGGTGTTCTAAGCATTTTCCTATAAATAGGGTGCTTAGGTTACAATTGAAAATCATACCGTAAGCGAAGTTTTCTCTCTATATTATCGAAGCGTATTCTTGTGAGTGTTTTGAGTATATTTTGAGTATTGCTATACTCTGCAAGTTCAAGTCATAGCTTTATATCAAGTGTTTCAACTGTAAATCTTGTCTTTGTGAGGTAAGGGATATTTTTTTTCAGAATGATATTATTTCTTCAATATCATTATGCCAAGTATTGATCTCGAACTTTTTAATCAAATTTGGAACTTTTAGTGTCTGGGAGTTACTTATTCACGATATTTACCATTATTCACGATATCTGATCTTATTCACGAATCATTTCTAAGACTATTCATCGAAAAATGAAAATTTTTTTTTTCGTCTAAAATATCTATTCGGATACTAGCTTTGATTGTATCCATGTTTTGATCATTCTTGAATTTTACACCACTATGATTATTTTTGAGGTATTTTTGGACATGGATAAAACAAAGTATCTAATCCTTAATCCTTAATCCTTGTCATTTTGTTTCACTAGATTCGTTTCTTTAAAAATATTTTTCATCATCCTCGGTCTTAAATGATGATATTATTGAATATCTTTGATCCGTAGTGCAAAGATGAATGATTTCGATGAATATCTTGGCCCGTAGTACAAAGATGAGCAGTGTTTAGATGAACATGATTAATCGATGAATATCTTTGTCAGTAGTGCAAAGATGAATATTTGATTCCAGATATATATTGATTGATGTTTGAGGATAAAAATAGGCGATGAACTTTTAAATTCATACATAGAATATAGTAGTTTGCATTCTCTACTTAACTCTTCTAATGAATTATTATTTCACTGCGAATATTGATTTAAAACTTGTTGTCTATTGTATTCTATTAGATTTTTCCCTGTTGAAGACTAATGATAATTTGTTGTATATTATCTTAGTCATAATATTCTTTACTGGGCTAGTTGAGCTCACCCTTTTCCTTTTTGTTCTATTTTTCTTCTCAGGATGCGAGAATATAATGAGTACGTAGTCTGGGTATGGAATGAAGGTTAGAGAGAGTTGTTTAGTAGTTCTCACCATTTTGTAAAATAATGTATCAATAAATGTGATGAGAATTTATTTGAGTATAGATATTTGCCTGTAAGATAATATTTGTATTCAAACTCACAAACTTTCTTGTTGTAATAATAAAGTTGTAATTGTTTCTGCACTCATGTATTGACAACTCGAGAATGGGTGATGTATACCTATTTTTGAAGGCCACAATACATTTAATATATTAATTTGGGATTAAAAAGTAGTGATTTTAGTAGATAATAATTAATTTAGTAATGATAATATTAGAGCAGCTTAACATTATTAGAACGGTTTAGATGTATAGTGATTGAGGGATTATAAAATCAAAATAATAATGTAGGATTAAAAAATAATGATTTTAGAAGATAATAATTAGGTTATGATAATATAAAAATCGTTTAGATTGAAAAAAAGTAGTGATTTAGTGGATTATAAAATCAACATAGTAACTTATGATTTATATTATTTGTTATTTTAATTTTATTTTAAATGTTTTAATCAGTATAATATTATTTTATAATATAATTATAAATGGTATAATATTATGTTGTAATATAATTAAATTAGTAATGATAATATCTTTCTAGGTTTAGATAGTAGTAATTTTATTATATCGTGTATTATAATATTATACCATATATGTATGATATAATGTATGGTATAATTATGAATGTTATAATATTAGAAAAGTAATTATTTTAGGATACAATAATTATGTTTTAACATAATTAAATTAGTAGCAGATTTAGAAAAGTAGTGGATTTTAGGGGATTATAAAATAAAAATATTAATTTGGGATTAAAAAAATAGTGATTTTAGGATATAATAATTAAATTAAAAAGGATAATATCATAACAGTTGACATTACTAAAATAATTTAAATTTGTAGTGATTTAGTGGATTATAAATTCAAAATATTAATTTGGTGTGACGCCCCCAAAATAGGTATACAACACCCATTCTGAGTCGTCAAAATATATGGTACAGAAACAACTACAACTTTATTAATACAACATAAAAATTGTGAGTTTAAATACAAATATTGTCATCTAGATAATATCCACACTCAAATAAGTCCTCATTATAATTATTGATACATTATTTTACAAAAATAGTGAGGACTACTAAAACGACTTTCTAGAACCTTCATTCCATACCCCGACTAGTACTCGCTACATTCTCGCCTCCTGAGAAGAAAAATGGAACAAAAAGAAAAAGGGTGAGCTCAACTAGCCCAGTAAAGAACATTATGACTAAGATAACATAGAACAAATTATCGTTAGTCCTCAACAGGGAAAAATCTAATATAATACAATAGACAACCAGTTTTAAATCAATATTCGCAGCGGAAATAATAATTCATTAGAAAAGTTAAGTAGAGAATGAAATCTACTATCTTCTATATATGAATTCAAAAGTTCATCGTCGATATTTTATCCCTGTAACATCAATCAATATATATTTGGAATTAAATATTCATCTTTGCACTACAGGCCAAAGATATTCATCAGTTGGTCATGTTCATCTAAACACCTGTTCATCTTTACACTACGGGCCAAAGATATTCATCAGAAAATCATTCATCTTTGCACTACATGCCAAAGATATTCAGTTATATCATCATTTAGGACTGAAGATGATGAAAAATATTTTAAAGAAAACGAATCCAGTGAAACAAAAGAATAAATATTAAGGATTCGTACTTTAAACAATCCAAGTTCAAAAATACTTCATAAATAACCAGAGTGGAGTAAAATTCAAGAATGATCAAAATATGGATACCATCAAAGCTAGTATCCATAATAGATATTTTGGACAAAAAACAAAAATTTAATTTTTCTGTGAATAGTGTCGTATTCGTGAATAGTGTCATATACGTGAATAGTGCCGTATACGTGAATAGTAACTCCGACCCTAAAAGATAGAAATTTCACAAAAAAAATCATCATGCTTCGTGGTACTCGTGAATAGTAATTCATGAATAGTAACTCGTAAATAGTAACTCATGAATAGTAACCTCGACATGAAAAATTTCAAATTTGATAAAAATTCAGACCAATATTTCGGCATAATGATATTGAAGAAATAATATCATTTACGAAGAAAATAACATTCCTTACCTCAAAAGGATAGTACTTGATTGGAATATTTGAATATAGTCTTTGAAAGAACTTTGACCAGATATAGCAATACTCAAAGTACTAAAATACTTACAAAAATACGCTCGATATTATAGAGAGAAAGAGAGAAATCTTTAGTTTCGGTGTGATTTTCAATTCTAACTTAAGACCCTATTTATAGAAAATTTCATAACACCAAAAGCGTAAAATTTAATAAAATAATAATATTTTATTTTTAATTTCCTTAGCCCACCTTGACCATCCGAATTCAACCCACCAAATAATGACAAAACCAAAAAATGTTTTTGTAATTAAAATAATTAAAACTTTCAAAAATCAATTATTTTAACTACTAAACTTTAATAATTCATAATAAATAGCCCTTTTATCGTAAAAAAATTCAACCCATGTCTTTTTTTTCATAGGAAATTTCATTATCTACAACTTTTAAGAAGAAAGTTTTTCCAAATTCTAAAATGTAAATTGATCAAATCCACAAACCAAGCGATTTTACAGGCTATAATCTAATTTCAATCAAGAAATGGGCCCACAGACATGTTTAACATGTAATACCCCGAATTTTATGAAATAAAAGTATTCAATTTTTTTTTATAATTACTATTCAGTAAATGGTTAAATTGATAAAAAGTAAAGTTAACACTACAAAAAAATTGGGCTTTAGCAACAACCGATTTTCGTTGCTAAAGGTGCTCGTTGCAAAAGGGTTTTGGCAACGACTTTACTGATCGTTAAGGGTCTTTTCGTTCTTAAGAACGAAGCGTTGCTTAATTGTTCCAAGAACGAACGTATTTTTTTCGTTGCCAAAAGTAATACATTTTGCAACGAAATTTGGCTTTCAGACAGAGACATCGATCCTTTAGCAACAAAATGTATTGTTCTTAGTAATAATTAAAATTTTGTTATTAAAAACCTCATTTCGTTACAAAAAGCTCGCTAATTGGCAACGAAATGAACTTTTTTTTTTTGCAACGATCATGCATTTTCGTTTGTAATTAACACCATTTTGCAACAATATTTTCGTTGCGATAAATTATGAAAATTGTCTTTAAGTTTTGCTTTCGTTCTATGAATATAAACTTTTTAGCAACAATGTTTGTTGTTGGTTATTTTTCAATAGCAACAAAAGTCGTCGATTAGCAACGACATTATATGTTGTTTCTTTATATGTGCAACGAAAGTTGATATGATTTACAACGATAAAAAATGATGCCTTTTATTTTAGTATTAACAACAATATCCTCTCCGTTGTTATTAGGTTAATTTTTCATTGCCAAATATTATATTTTTAATGCCATTAGCAACAAAAATTTATTGCTAAATGTATAAAAATTATTGCTATATTAAAACTTGTTCAATGCGTTGATAACCAATTATATTGTTGCTTAAATCAAAATTTGACATTCTTTTTTGTGTACACTCTATTTACTCAATGTCCCCATAGCAAATAATGACAAAAATACAAAAAACTAAAATATTATTAACTTAATAAAAGCATCCACTACATAATCATTCATTATCTTTTCAATTAACCATATAAAGCTACCACTATTCTTCAATCAAAGTATATATCTACATATATAGAGAGTACACTTCATAATTTCGTCCCTTGTCTTTCGTAAACGTAGCACGAAAATTCATCATTTAAAAGATGCAAATCAGTATTAAAGGAGATAGCTATTTCATGATCATCATCAACATCAACATCAACATGGAAGTATCAAACCTGCAATTATGCTTCAAAAAGTTGTTTAACTAAAATAAAATTTTACTCTAGATATTTGAGTGCTAAACTTTGAAATCTATTACTTTGACTCAACTCCAACTTACGGGGAAAAGGGGTGGGAGAGTGAAAGCATTAAAATAGAAGTTATAAGGTTTTAAAATTTCTTGGACTAGAATGAGTCTTTAGTTGTGTCTTCCAATTGTTCATAGGGGACATAAATGTTGAATATAGCAAAATCTCAGATATACATTTTTTTAATTTGATATTCAATAAAGCTATGCTATTTTGTTTAACAAAAAGATTTACATTTTATCCCCATAGAATACCACAATGTGAACCATGTAATATGATATGTATGGATTGGCATACGAGATAAACAGAAGACGGCAATGAAGTGAAGAAACAAGGGGTAAAAATACCTTCTGTTATGGAGAACATGGGAGAGCTGGTTGTGTCCTCTTTTGAATTGGAGTTAACCACATCATATGAGCTTGGTTCTAAATTTGCAGATCTTGTTGTAGGTTCAAGTTCACGTTGACGGTATATATTCATCTTGTTCTTAAATATAAATTCAGCTATTGCTGATTTGATGAACTGACCACCTATAAAATTGAGTTAGTTAAAGTCAGTGAAATGAAAATTGAAGTGCCCAAAATATAGAGCTAAGAAAACTAACCAAAGTGGTTAATTTTTCAGACTCCTCCTTTATCATGACCAGAGCTGGTCATTTCCCTTGGGTATCCATGTGGAAGGGTTTAGCCACATTAGGACTGGTAGTTTGGTAAAATTTGACATCATCTTCCATCTTTGAAGCATCAGCAAGCTCTTCACTCTCTGGACCCTAAAAATGTTACAAGACATCAGGTTAAAATACAGGACACGTGTACTGGAATTTATGCAGAATCTTATAAATTCTGAACTAACCGCTCATAATTTTCTCAAACCATTTACTACTGGGTTAGGGAACAAAAACAAAGCTACAATATTTTAAAATAAGGAAATTTACTAAACTGAATGGAAAGTATAGTTCGAGTTTAGTCCGAGTCCACAAGCATGTCAATCAACGAATAATACTCAAGCTGCAAGAAACAACCCTCAATGATTTATGAACTTATACATACACACAACAAATAAACATGAAATGTTCATCTCTCTATGTTCCATTATTTTTTTTAACCTTATTGTGATACCACATTATATAAACAAAAAGGAAAACGTAAGGCACGAGAGCATAATCAAACGACGCAAAAGCCTTTTCATTTAGCAAACAACAAATTGAATGGAGAAGACAAAGTAATGAAAGGGAAAAGAGTTCAAATGACCTAGAAAATACAAGGCACAGTATTAATTTGCCATGTTGACATCACGATTAACTCTTGGGCTATCACCCACAGATATTAACAAAGAAGATATCTTTAATTAGTGTAAATTTTCATGAGGTTAGTGACTGCTAGGAAATAAATGCTACCCAAAATAATACGAAGATTTAACTCTGACAGAGGATATACCACCAAAGTGTCTAGAAAACCCAACACTATCTTTGATTCAGCAGTCAATATATGTTCTGCATCCTCAATGGTTGTTAAGTTATGTAAGTTAGGTCCCGTCTTCTTCTTCACCCAAGTGACAATAGCATCCCTGAAAAGAAAATTACAGAAACATAATCCCTCTAGATGCCCTCAAAGAAAGCTTTAAAAGGTCATCCTAACGAAGAAGATGAAACGCAGAATAAAATTTGTTGTCTACACTTGACATGCAATCTAATTTCTCTCTTAACTAAATTTTCTCAAAAGACAATATGGAAAGAAGAATGCAACTTGTATTTGATTTTAAATTCATAAACATAAAACTTGATGTATAGTTTGAACCATGAGAAAAGATCAGGGAATATGATAGATATTGGACCAGAAAATAAACCAAAACATACTGCAACAGAAGAAACAGACTGCAGCAGAAGAAACAACAGCCGCACGAAACAGACTGCAGCAGAAGAAACATCAATGCTGTCATGCAGCATATAAGTTGCAACAGCAATAGGTAGCAGGGCAACAGCAAGGCCCAAACAGCACAAGCATAAACCAACAACATCATATACTTGCAGAAGTAGACGAGCACCAAATGAGTAGCAGCAACACAGACACACCATCAGCCTCAAAGCAGCTGTAATTCGGTAACATAGCAGACCCCCATCAAACCATACTAAGCCAAGAAAGAGTAGTAACAATAATAGCCCAAACTTCCTTTGGGCATAACCCAACCAAAACAAAGAGGAACGGGAGCTCAACCCTCATATAACAGCAGACAGTACAAGCAGGAACCCAAATTACAAGGCTAAATATCTATAACGAGATTGTTTTTAACTTTCTGAAATTTAATGTTAGTATGAAGCGCACATTTTATAATCTGTAGAATATCTTGAACAGTGGTCCAAACAGGAATGGCTGAGTTAAAATGAATCCACGAGTTGCGTTCATACCAGAGCCTATAGACAACAAAAACAAACCCAAGGTGAAGTAATCTGTTATCCACAAAGAGTATCTCTTCTGTGAAAGCAGCCAGTTCCAACATATAGAGGACCTCCCAAACCATCCAGACCATGGAAATCCACCTTGATAGCAAAAAATCCATTGAAAAGGGTAAACATAATATTTCTTTTTGATCAGCAAAAAGTAAACATAATTGACATGCTGTAGATAATTTTCACTTCTTTTAATGAAAATATGTGTTTATTTAAACTTACCTCACTAATTATTCTTAAGGAACTAGCGTAAACATCACTCTTAGAAACATTTTCAAAATTTTGTGGGAATTGAACATAAGCAAACTCATGGCCCTTTTACTCACCCATGAAGAAGCAAAGAGCATCACTCACTAATTGAGAGTTATTAGAGTACATATCGCAGTCTACGATTAGCACTATCTGCCCATTGTTCATCTTTGATGACACTCTTAATTGCAATTTCCCACACAAAGGTAGTAAGCAATCCATATAATATTGTAGAATTATCTCCCGACACTTCAATAAACCTATTTACAATGTAAGTGGCCATGTTAGCAATTTCATCATAAACAAACACATTAAAATGTGATGTAACATATGTACTTTTTACCTACTAATATCATATTATGTGGTACAATAGTTAGTAAGTGTATGTGTATATTCAATTTCCATGAATCTACAATGCATTCATCGCTCCAACTTTGAAATTATGGGGATGGTGAGGTCTCTTCTCCCGAGCCAAGTATACAAGACTTGGCAGCGTACACCCTTCAATATTGTTAGCCTCTCGGTTTCTTCCATCAATCAATATCTGGTGAAAAAAAGGAAAAAATCGACCAAGCATATATGCATACAAAAATTAATTCAAGATCAAATACCTCAAAGCTTGTTCGGGCATGCATTTAGTTGACACAATTTTAACAAGCTATACCTTTTGTTTAGCTTAGTCAAATAGTGATCATTGTGGGTTGCATAAAAGTTTCAGTATGAAGTAATTACTTGTAGTATGGTTTCGTGGTCTCTGGAAGATGAAAATGAATCCCACCGGGAAAATCCTTTATATTGTAAGCGTACTTCTTCGGGAATTCTTCCAAGCTCTATTGCACTTTCAATTTAGTTCTTCAAGTCTTCATATAATTTCTTCAACACGTAGTAAATAAACAAGGCAGCTATAAGATTTTCTTATTAATGAAATAGAACATAATTTATGAAATGCATGTATGGTAACTAATAATTGGAAGAAGAAAGTATACTTAAACAAGGGGGAAAATAGTAAAAACAATTGTTTACATGTAATTAGACTACTCGCTACTGTTACTTAGAGATAATAAAACTACTTTGCAAGTCCTGGTTTAATTCACATTATTAATTCGATAGTAGTATGTCATAACATGACTACAAATTTCCATTGACTAATTGCCATCATAACTAAGAATGAATATTCTTTTAGTTGGTTTTTTTTATATGTAGTGGAAATAAGTTTGAGAATAATATAAAACAGTGGTAGTCTAATAGATAAGCAACAACAAAAAGTAACAAGTATGAGGGAGCAAGTTTCACACATTTCTTTATCGATGGGACACATGTAATAGACTAGTAGTACCTTAATATAGGCCAAATCTTGAGAGTAGTTTACATCATATGGGCCTGTAGAGTGATGAGATGTGGTAAAATAAGCAGTAGGAGAACGTGGTTCTACTCTATATTTCTTGCAATAAAAATTCAAATGCTTAGAAAAGAGGGAGTGCATAAGGCAATATAATTAGGCCCCAAAACATTAAATTTATCCAAGTATCTAAGGCTCCTAGAAAATTTGTCAGTAATGACTTCAAACTAATGGATGCCCCCTCCCCTAATCTATAATACTGGCCTATGGTCATCTATCAAGCTCATTGAAATATTAGCTATTGGGCTTAAGAATTTAAACAACATAAAAATGACGAACATTCCTGAGTTCTGGAATTCCCCTCATGGCCACAGTCATGCTAAAGAGTTGAAAAGAGTTAGGGTCTAAAGTGGTTATCTATTCCCCACAAAACATGACTGAGAGAAAAAGAGGTCATCCAATGTCAAATTTCAGGCATCTTCAAATTCTCTACACTGTTTTTACGAACATAATAACTTTAAATTCATACATGTCAGAGATGAAAGATAAGTTTATCAAACTAATTACTGCACCATTAATATCAGAAAACACAAAATCACTCGCACATGAAGATCTAAAAACTAAGACCCGCTTAGCATATACATTAGCTTTTGTTTTTCTTTTCCCTATAAATATGCCTATAGATCCATCATTATGCATGAATCAAATAATATAGAATTCACATTGTAGCATGATTGAACTCATTTCTGGTAACCCCCAATGTCAAATAACCACAATCAAACCCAAATACTGCTCTGGGATAGTAAACTTCCAAAAAGCCATTGATGCTCAGTGCAAAACTAAAAAGAACTCACAAATAACAATGCATAATTTAGTCATATCAGTAATTTCTTTTTAATTAACTTCATCTACCTCATATGTTAATAACCTAACTATCATGAACCAAAATATAATTAAGGAAATCCACGAATAACAACCATAAACAAACACAATTCAACCATCTCAAAATCTTCTATATTAACCCCGATACACCAATTCAAGATAGCAAATTTAATCCGAACAAATTACAAAAATTACATAACCAAAACACAGACCCTAATATTATAAAATACCTAAAATACAATAAGCTCCAATAGAAGGATATAATAAATTAAAACAAAAGGGGTTCCGACTTATCTCGAATCAATCCTGGGATTTCAATTTCTCGACCCGTTTGTTCAACTAATCGAGGCGAACCACGAGAGAAGTAACAGAGTAAAGCAACTACGAAAAAAAGAGAGCTGCAGCAATGGGGATTCAATATGAATAATTTTTTATGTATCTTTGGATTTGCTAGTGGAAACCCTTATAATTTGGGGGAAAATTAGGGAATGTTACGATATGTTTTTCACTTGTAAATAATACTTCTAATTTACTCTCAAATGTGATTTTTTTATATATAAAAAAATAATGATATATATTTATATTATATTATAAGTTACTTAAAAAAAGTGTTATAAAAATAAATTTATTACTGTAAAAAATTAATATATTTATATTACAATTTATATTCACTTCAATTAATTTTTTAAAAAAATTATTTAGAACAAAATAGTGATTAATATTATCTTTCGCAATAAATCTTTGAACACTAATATATAGTGACTAATAATTTATTCATTAATAATTTTTTCCTCGCAAATTTTATCATAAATTGGCGCAAAAAATCATTCTATTACCTCAATTTTACGAGAAAAAAATATAAATTATGAAGGATATTTCTTTCGCTAATAACTATATTGTCACTATATTTTTTCCTTCACTGTTCCTTCGCTAAAAAATTTCTCATGTGAAGAAATGAATTCCTTCATAAAATTTCCTTCGCTACATCGCTACTTTCTTGTAGTGATAAAACTTACAAGTATATCCATATTAAGAAATTATATTTGACATATCTGTATCCGTATCGGGCGGATAATATACGAAATATTATCCACATCTGTTATGTAAAATTGAAAAGGACAAAATCCCAAATATCCATATTTGCATCTACATCTGGTAATATTTGAAACTTTTCAAATTTAAAATTTATAATCCTTGTATAATACCAAATGAATTTAAATTGATTTAAATTTTAATTTTAATTTTAGGATGTCATAAATTAGTTAATAACAAGCTGAAATATAACCTTTTTGTAAAACAAAATAGTAATAATTTAATGATTTGTGATTTGTTCTACAAAAAGAGTCTTAATTATTATAATTTTTTATTGTCAATTTAAATTATTGTAACTTAATATTTTAATAAATAAAACATTTAATATTATAAATTATTCAAAAAATATTATTAAGAATAAATCATATTTTAAAATTTTAATTATATTACAATTTGAGTTGTCGGATACCATAAATTAACAAAAAATAAACTCAAAGTTAATTCTTTCTGTAGAATAGATGAGTTTAACATTTGTGGTCTACTCCACAAAAAAGCCTAATCTTTTTTTTTCATGGTCAATGTATGAAACTTTAAAGTTTAGTTATTGTAAATTTATTTACTTTGATTAAAGGAATAGTCGATATTGTAAGTTACTTAAAAATTAGAATTTTTTTGTGTAAAATTGGTATGGTGTTGAATCAAAGTTTACACAATAGAGTTATCAAGAATGAATTCTTTAGATAAAGTCAATATATAGATAGAACCCCAATATAATAATTCGATGGATCAATCATTGGTGTGTTAAAAAGATTTTATTTTTAAACGAATATTTTTAAAAAAATAAAAACTTCAACGACTGTCGTTGGGAGTAAAGGCTCTCATATCTAATTTGAAAAAAACTACTGAACGCCATTTGAAATGGCGTTGAATTTTTTGGATTGTTTTTTTGGCTAAAAATCAGAAAGGCAACCAACGCCACTTTAAAAAATATTTTTTTTAAAAACGAAATTTTTTTAAAAAATTATCTTAATTTTTTTAAAAATAATTTTATTTTTTTAAATAAATTTTAAAAAAATTAAAATGTGATCCAATGCCAAACTAACCGGCATTGTAACTTTTTAAAAAAATTTTATAAAGAAAATTTGTATATAAAAAAAGAGTAAGATGTAACATCACTTTAACTGACGTTGGAATCTTTTTTTTTATTTCTTTGATCTTTTGTACTTGTTTACAAACATCAATATTTTTTATGTTTATTATCTGTCATCAGCGTTGGAAATGAAGGAGTATATAAGACTTCAACTATAAAAAAATAAAAATAAAAATTCTAACGCCAATTAAAATGACGTTGCATCTTACTCTTCTTTTTTATAAATTCATTTTTAAAAAAAAAATTAAATAAAATAGTGATAAAATTGATATTACATTAATTAGTATTTTTTTAAATGATGAATTTTAGTTTTTTTTTAATTTGAGTTTTTTTAGTATTTTAGTATTTTTTGATTAGTATTTTTTTAATTAGTATTTGTGGTTACGGAAACTTTTTTTGTTACAATCAAATAACTGTACTCTCAAAAATTATAAAATGATCATTATTTTTAATTTTCGTCTGAAAAAACCTATTTTTGCATGTGGAGCTTGGCTTGCCATGCTTAAAAATTATTTAAAGAAAATGTTGCTCATGAGTGTTGAACTCCACACCTCTCCACACTAAAAATCTTATATTCCAACAAAAGCCACTAGACCAACCACCTATCATGCTAAAAATTATATAACACTAATATTTAAACCACCTAGCATTGTTTCTATGCATGTGAAGATAAGATAATACACTTTTTTGGTCACTGTACTAAGAATTGTAATAATAATAATAATTGTAATAATTATTATTGTTTAATAATAATAAATTTTAAATACTTAAAATAATAATAATAATAATTAAAATACCCTAAAATAATATAAAGCAGTTACAAATTAAATACCCTAAATATAAAATTACATTCAAAGTTTTTTTAACCATTGAATCAAAATTTATTTTGTTTTTTTTTTTGTACTAGTCACGTGGGTATCAATGTTTTTCGAATAAAATTTAATATTTTGACATATTTTTCTTTTTATTGTTATAGGACTCGATCAAATTAAATTTAAATTTAAAAAAACTCATGGGTAAGTATAAGAATCGATCTAATAAATTACAAAGATGAGTACATTAGCGAATAACAAATATTTATAATAGAAAGATTTGCCAGAGTTCAATGATTAAAAATAGTCACTACAATTACAATTAGTTTTTTTTTTGAAAAACAATATATTTATCGTTAAATTTCATAATAAAGTCATATTACAACTAAACTCTAAACTCTAATGGATAAGATAGAATAATGATGTGCGAGTCCTTTTATTTTTTTTCAATTCATATATTCATATACATTGACATTTAATACAGACAATTTGTCGGATCACTCTTATTTTAATTATTATTATTATTTTAATTATTATAATAATAATAATAATAATTATTATTATTATTATTATTACAATTATTATTATTACAATTATTATAATAATAATAATAATTGTAATTATTATTATTATTATTACAATTATTATTATAATAATTGTAATAATAATAATAATAATAATAATAATAATAATAATAATAATAATTATTATTATTATTATAATAATTAAAATAATAATAACAATAATAATAATTCAATAATAATAACAATAAAAATAAAAATAAAAATAAAAATAATAATTATTATTATTTTATTATTATTTAAAATTTTAATTATCGCATTGGTAAACACTTTTGTCTTGTGAACACTTTTTAGTTTCTAACATTGGTAAATGCAGGCATGCAGCAGCATGACTTATTTCATGGCTGACAAATCTATGTTGAAATTTATATCTCAATATATCTTCTTTTGTATTTTGTTCCAATCTTAATACTGACGGGCTTTGCAGGATTAGTACCATAATAATAATAATTTTATTATTATTTTAAATTAAAATTAAAATTATTATTTTAATTATTTAAAATTTATTATTATTATTATTATAATTCCTAGTACAGTGACCAAAAAGTGTATTATCTCATCTTTACATGCATAGAAACGATGTTAGGTGGTTTAAATATTAGTGTTACATAAATTTTAACATAATAGGTAGTTGGTCTAGTGGCTTTTGTTGGAATATAAGGTTTTTAGTTTGGAGTGGTATGGAGTTTGATACTTGTAAGCAATATTTTCTTTAAAAAAAAATTTAAGCCATGCATTTTTGTCTTCCACGTCAGCAATAACGGGCCACGTCAGCAAAAATAACGGGCCAATATGCACAGTCAGCATTCCGTCCGTTTATTGTTTTGTTGGTCAGATGCTCTGCAGTGTTCTCGAAGTCCAATGCAGTGCTCATTTGATCTGTTTTGGCCTTATGCTCTTGTATTGTCTTAGAATATGAGTTTCTTTGTTTGTCGTATTGAGTTCCCTTTCTCGACATTTTGTATCGATCCGGGAATGCCCTAAGTATATGTATTTTTTTATATACATTTAAATTTAGCAAAAATAAATTAAATAATATGGAACAACTTATAAGTACAATTTATACAACTTATATGTACAATTTATATTAGTAAATTTTAATTAATTTTATGATAAATTATGAATGATGATGTATTTGATATGTCTCCCATTTATGATATGTATTTTACAACTTTAAATGGTTGTGATTTGTTAGTAATTGATCAATATTTTTTTTTTATTTTTACTTTTTATGAATAAATTGTTTATTAGGTGATTGACATTCGAATTTAGATATTTGAATAATTTGTTTATTCGAATAAAAAAATGGAAACGAATATGTTCCGCATTTGAACATAATTTTTAAATACTAAATACGAATATTTTTTGACAATTCTCCGAATACCGAATATGGTCTTACAAAAACATGCTTATTGGGATTATCTTAATTTAAGGCAATATTTTAATAGTCGTTGCAAAAAGTTGTATAAAATATGCAACAAAAATAAAAATTGTTGCAAATGAATGTGGCCCATATTAGGCAACGAAATATATCAACAAAAAAACTTTCGTTGCCCACGATGAGGAGAAATCAAGTGGTTAGAAATTTTGTAACGAATTTCTAACGAATTTTGTTTCCAAATTTTGCAACAACTTATGAATTTCGTTGCAAAAAGTGAAAGCCTGACACAAGTTGCAACAAAGGACAAGTTTCGTTGCTAAACATACACTTTTGGCAACGACTTATAAAGTCGTTGTCTGAAAAATCGTTGCTAAAGCCCCATTTTTAGCAACAAAAAAACTTTCATTGCCCGCGATGACGGGAAATCAAGTGGTCGAAAATTTTGCAACGAATTTCTAACGAAATTTTTTCCCACCAATGAATTAGCAACGAATTTTTGCAACGACTTATGAATTTTATTGCAAAAAGTGAAAGCCTTACACAATCTGCAACGAAAGACAAATTTCATTGCTAAACATATACTTTTAGCAACGACTTATAAAGTCGTTGCCCGAAAAATCGTTGCTAAAGGCCCATTTTTTTGTAGTGTAAGGATGCTATATGAATTTTTTTCAAAATAAGCAAGTGGCTATAAAATACTTATTGTTGTCGGGGAATATTCGTTTGGTCGTGGAATATTCTTGTTGTTGTCGGGAATATTAAATACGACGACGCAAAACGACCATATGTGGGCCCCATAATGTAATAACTATCGGATGAAGAAAAGCGACAAATTTGAGTTTTTATAAATAACGACGTAATCGTTCTGAATTAACACCGTTGGAATACACGGTGGTTAAAATACTGATGTCTGGCGTAGTTGCACGCGAGAGACACGGTATTACCACAAGATTTTTATCAATTATTGATTCTTACGTGAGAAGGCACTACTCAATAATTATTACGATAATTCTTATTCAAAATTTTATTTTATTGAATCAATAATTCTTTGCGTTGATATTTTATATTATTGTTGTTTCAATAATTCACATCGCGACAAAGATTCCATTATCGGATCAATAATTCATATTATTTGAATAATATTTGTAAGACCCCAACTTATTATTAATGAAATTTAATTTTCTCTATTTATTATTTTAAAATAGTAAGGGTTGATTTGATTAATGTGGATTGTTAGGGTAAAATACGCAAATATTTTAAAATAAAAGTGGTTATAAAATATTCATTGTTGTGGGGAATATTCGTTTGGTCGTGGAATATTAAATCTTTGTCGGGGAATATTCATAATGACGGACAGAGTAGCCATGTGTGGGCCCCATGTGAAATGTGATTGGATGAAGAAAGCACAAATATAAGTTGTTTAAAAATAATAAACAGTAGTTATTATCAATTAATCTTGTTAAAATACTTCGGTGGTTAAAACACAAGAAGCACACGGTATTGCACCAATTATTGATTCTTACGTAAGAAGGCACTACTCAATAATGGTTACGATAATTACTTATTCGAGATTTTATTGATTTCATAATTGATGCGTTGATATTTTATATTGTTGTTGTTTCAATAATTGTCATTTACAAGATTTTTCATTATCGAAGCAATAATTCATATTATCTGAATAATATTATTAGATAACATTATTGGCAATGTCTAGAAAGCTCTGTCTAATGAGAGGTTTGGTCACCTAATCGCGCTTTGCAAGAAGGAGAAATTCTTATTAAAAAGCCCCCTCTTCCTCACAGAAGGCGTGCGGTTGTCAATATTGTGATTACGTAATATTATTTGTGAATAATTAATTATTGATTCATATGATGAGAAAAATATTGATTTTATGTAGATATAGATGGAGAAAATTTTTAATGTGACAATTGTTGAAAATTGAAATTTTATCTTTTTTTGATAAAATAATTCATTTAAATATATTATTATATTTTAATAATATAATAATGGTGATATTTTTTAGAACGAATATGGGATATATGAGTATACGAGGAGGAAGAGTATTTTTGTTTCAATAAATGTTTAAAACATCTTAAACATGTCGGTGGACCCCATTTATTGACCGAAATTTGATTATAAATTTTGTAAAATCGTCTAGTTTGTGGATTTCGGTCAATTTTTGTTTGGAATTTGGAAAAACTTTCTTCTGCAAAGTTGTAGAGAATTGAATTTCCTATAAAAAGACAAGAGTTTCGAATTTTCTGACAAAATGGCTATTTATTATGAATTATTGAAGTTCATGATTCAAATAATTGATTTTGGAAGTTTTAATTGTTTAAAATAACAAAAACGTTTTTGTGGTTGGTTGGTAGGCACATGTGTTGAAAAATATGCTGAAATCAGAATTTCCAAGTTTGTGTATGATTTATATAAATTTATTAATATTTTATTAAATTTTCTCGCTTTTTGGTGTTCTAAGCAATTTCTATAAATAGGTGCTTAGGTTATAATTGAAAATTACACGTAAATCGAAGTTTTCTCTCTATATTATCGAAGCGTATTCTTGTGAGTATTTTGAGTATACTTTGAGTATTACTATACGGTGCAAGTTCAAGTCATAGCTTTATATCCTGTTTAAATTTTAAAATCTTGATCTTTCGAGGTAAGGGATATTATTATTTTTCGTAATGATATTATTTCTTCAATATCATTATCTTTGATATATTGAGTGAAGTTTTTTTTATCAAATTTGGAACTTTTGGTGTCTGAGTTACTATTCACGATATCTTGAACTATTCACGATATCGACACTATTTACTGATCATTTGGCACTATTCATCGAAAAATGAAAATTTTCTTTTTCGTCTAAAATATCTATTGTGGATACTAGCTTTGATTGTATCCATGTTTTGATCATTTTTGAATTTTACTTCACTATGATTATTTTTTAGGTATTTTTTGACATGGATAAAACAAAATACGAATCCTTAATCCTTAATCCTTGTCATTTTGTTTCTTTGGATTCGTTTCTTTAAAAATATTTTTCATCATCCTCGGTCTTAAATGATGATATTATTGAATATCTTTGGCTTTGTAGAGTGCAAAGATGAATGATTTCGATGAATATCTTTGGCCCGTAGTGCAAAGATGAGCAGTGTTTAGATGAACATGACGGTGATGAATATCTTCGTCAGTGCAAAGATGAATATTTGATTCCGAGATATATATTGATTGATATTACGGGGATAAAAGATAGGCGATGAACTTTTAAATTCATACATAGAAGATAGTAGTTTGCATTCTCTACTTAACTCTTCTAATGAATTATTATTTCATTGCGAATATTGATTTAAAAACTTGTTGTCTATTGTATTCTATTAGATTTTTCCTGTTGAAGACTAATGATAATTTGTTGTATATTATCTTAGTCATAATATTCTTTCTTGGGCTAGTTGAGCTCACCCTTTTTGTTCCATTTTCTTTCTCGGAGGCGAGAATATAGCGAGTACGCAGTGGGGTATGGAATGAAGGGTTAGAGAGAGTTGTTTAGTAGTCCTCACCATTTTATAAAATAATGTATCAATAAATGTGATGAGGATTTATTTGAGTATAGATATTGTCAGAAGATAATATTTGTATTCAAACTCATAGTTTCTTGTTGTAATAATAAAGTTGTAGTTGTTTCGTACCATGTATTGACAACTCAGAATGGGTGATGTATACCTATTTTGGGGGCGTCACGGTTGGTATCGAGCTTAGGGATATGATCTCTGGCGGAGATCGGGTAATAGAACTAGGAGGGGAGGCGAGTAAATCCTTCGCCGCTAGTGTGTCCTACCTAAGCTTATTTGTTAGTTGGTCAAGATATATAGGGATATTATGTGATATATTGATTTCCTTAATTAACCCTTGTTTTATAAAAGATTTGAGAATGTCATTGAGAATATTAACAATGAAAATGAGAACGTGGAGACGCTTTGTACTCACCAACGAGTAGAAGCGATGCAACAGTGGCAATGTTCCTCCTGTGAAAAACACCACCTGGCGCAGATGATGAGCGAGGGGATGTTTAGAAGCTTTTGCGATTCATGCAAAAATCGAGACGAGGAGACTCGTGTTCAAAATATAGGAGGAAATGATAGCAATTCACGGGTTGTCACAAATTGCCAAGCGGTTCAAAGAGTTGGGACCACGAATTTAAGGGAAAGCCGATCCGATCATGGCGGAAACATGGGTCAAGCAAATTACCAAGATATTCGATGTCTTGGGATGCACGGAGGAACGAAGGTTCCATTCGCCATCTTTATGTTCCGTGGCGAGGCGGACTCATCGGTGGGAGTCGTGAAGCGTACCATTCATTCAACCGCTTTCGGCATGTCTTCGGGAGAGCGTTTGAAACTATTTAATGACAAATACTTTCCGAAAGTGTTCGCTATATGAAGGAAGTTGAGTTTATTAGACCGGAGCGAAAACAACATGGCGGTGTCTCGATGCGAGGCAAAGTTTGCAGAGTTATCGAGTTTGCACCTCATTTGGTGGAGAATGAGGAACTTATGACGCGGATGTTTTCTTAGAGGTTTGAAACCCGACATACGTCAAGATTCTAATTTCTCATAAATTTTTCTCTATTCAGAGATGTTGTAAATGTGGCTCAATTATTAAGCGAGATAACGAGTACGGTGTTGAGGGACCACAACTAGGATCATACCAGAGATGGTAGTCAACAAAACAACGATAACCGGCGGAGAAAAAAAAGACGAACAAAAATGGTAACCACTACTGGGTGGTAATCATGGCCATGAAAATAGAAGAAAGCGAGTCGGGAGGAGATTTTAAAAGAGGAGATTTAACAACGACCATGTGAAGGCAGCAGTCTTAAGAACAACCGATTCTAAGGGAGGAGAAGCGACCACCGATCATATGCTATAAATGCGGGAAAGAGGGACATATCGGTCAAACCGTCCCACAACGATTCAAAGTATGCTATAATTATGGAAAGGAAGGACATATCGCTCGAGATTGTCTCATGGCGAATCCTAGTTCAATGGGACGGTGACTCAAAAGATCATCCCGAGAAAAAGTCAAAGTCAAGCGGGTCGGGAAGAGCATTTGTTGTGGACTATTCAAAATGCAAGGAACCCAAACGAGGTGATCACGGGTAAACTATTTATAAATTCTTGCGAAGTTTATACCTTACTTGATACCGGTATACTCATTCATTTATCTCTCTGCTTGTGCTCAACGTTTAAACTTGACTCAGGAGAAATTAGACTTTGACCTATCTGTGGAAACTCGTTAGGAGAAACTTTCATCACATCCGTTGTTTATAAATCTTGTTTGATTCAAGTTGGCACCATCACCTTACCTCGTTGACCTTATCTCTTTAAAGATACTTGCTTTTGATGTGATTTTAGGGATTGATTGGTTAACTACACATCATGCCAAAATTGATTGTTTTCGTAAGGTTGTTAGCTTTCATATTCCTAAATAACTTTGTTTATGCAATTCAAGCAACTAAACCATTAAAATCAATCATCATCATATCTAATCATAAAGCTATTCGTTTATTGAAAAAGCGGATGTCAAGCTTTCTTAGCCCATGTTATGGATTTGAATAAAGACACGTCAAATTTGAATAATATTCCTGTTGTTATTGACTTTCCGACGTATTTCGAAGAACTTCCTTGCCTACCCCGAGCGTGAAGTTGAATTCTTTATTGATCTTGAACTGGTACAAAGCCCATTTCTAAAACCCCATATCGAATGGCTCCTATTGAACTTCGGAGTTAAAGGTCCAACTACGAGAATTGTTGGACATCGTTTTCATTAAATCTAGTACATCTCCTTGGGGTGCTCTGTTTTATTAAGTAAAGAAGAAAGAGCGGGAATATGCGACTTTGTATTGACTATTGGGAATTGAACCATGTCACCATCAAGAATAGGTATCCTCTACCTCGTATTGATGACTTGTTTGACCCGAGTTGCAAGGGGCACAATTCTTTTCAAAAATCGATCTTCGTTCTGGATATCATCAGCTGAAGATTAGAACTGAGGATATTGTTGCCTAATTTTTAATAGCACTTTACCACGCAAGTATACGCGTTCAATTATAATATTCAACAAGCAAGGATATCGTTCCCACGAGGAAATAGACTAATATTTATCAATTACTAATTCTAATGCAATTAATCCTATTTTAAACTACGGAATTTTGTTTTTGATTTCAAATTTAAACTTAACAAAACTAATGATTAAGAATCAAAATTTCACAAGAATAACTGCAGATTTAATAGGTTAAGATTACAACTTCCCTTGGTATTTCATTTAAATCAATTCACTTCCCATTTAAAGCAATTAATTAATATGAATCATTATCCAAGAATGATTTATAAAATTCACACACTTTTTCCAAAACACGTGAACAAATCCTCCTAACTCCGATCCTTAAGACACAAAATTACAAGGAACACCCTTCTCAATTAATTCACTATATTCCTATGTGAATCAAGTTAATTAGGGTTTACGCATAAATTCTTTCAAAGGATACAAAAGACACATAGCTATATTTCTATCCTACATGCTAATCATATTAACCTATTCGGATTATATGAGCAGATGTTATCATATCCAGATCTTAATCTATACTCCATCTTCCAATTTTATATAGATTATCACAATAATTGTTGGCCAAACAATTAATCAATAAGCAAAAGATATAATAAACAATTCAATAAAAACCAACTTTCATTCAATGGGAAGGTTCAATTTAAACTACATACCAAGTTCCGTTGCAACCTTAAAGAAAATTTAGTTCATGCTAATAATAAAGAAAAACATCATCCCAATTAATAATCCAAACATCCCAGATAATTACAAAAGATAAAACTAGAGAAGAGAAGAAGAAACTCTGAATTTTCTCCAATACTCTCTCTTTGATCTTCAGCCCTTGCAATTTTCCTTCGTATTTTTCTTCGTTGTTCTCTCTGTGAATCCCTTGAAAAATTGAGTTCTACGTCTTTTCTAAAGTCTCCTCCTCTTTGTATTAGTCTCCCCTCTCATTCAGATTCCTTTTTGGCTTCAACAACCCACTTAGAAGTAGAAAATCCTCTTTTTTGCGCTTTACGAGTGCTAGGCGCTCAACCACAAACCATTTCAAGCGCTAAAGGCGCTTGAATTGAGACCACGTAATTACAAAATTCCACTCACTCTAATTTTAATGATTTTTGACCTTTTTCTTCTCCAAAATGACCAATTTGTCCCTCCCGCTCCAACCTACAAGAAATAAACACAAAAAGCAGATAAAAAAATACTAAAAACAATTAAAGATAGCAATAATTAAGTTTTTAATAATATCAGTTCATAGGTATAAAACCTACTCATCAAATACCCCAAACTTAACGAATTGCTTGTCCCCAAGCAATAAAACACAATCTGATAACTAAATATGCAATACTGAGTTATCTACGTGCCTAAAATTTCAAAGTGATCAAAGCAGAACAAAATCTATTCATTAAGCCTCAGAGAAATTAGATTAAACATGCTAGTACATCATATCAAGACAGATTAATAATTTCCTAGTCAATCATCAAATCTTACCCTGTTATTACTGATATAGTGTGTGTGTCTTTGAACAACAATGCTAACTAATATAATGCTAAATATAAAACATAATAGATCTCTTTAAAGGCGTCATATAGTGTCCACTCACAAAATTCACGAACAAGCTAGATCCAACTAAAGTCAATCATACACCAAATTCAAGAGTCCAATCCGGGATACTTATGCTTTACTTATCATTACGGGGCTTTTTGCTCTTTTCCGTTTTATTGTTTATTTTTTTTTTAACCATGGTCATGCAATGTCTCATTCCATTAGGCTAATGATCTTTACCCATTAGCGAGCTTTCAACCAACGACTCCTGGACCATATAAGACCTTAGGTATTTAGGTGTTAAGACACCCCTTGAGCGCACTTTTGCTTAAAAAAAGCCCGAAACAAAACTAGCCACCAGATTTTTTTTTTTTTTTTTTGAAGCTTATATATCCCAAATTTTTCCCCAAACTTAAGTTTTTGTCTAAATTCGGTCATCTCGCTTTATTCATGTCTTTCATTCATTCAAACTAGTATTATCCTCGAGAAGTCCATTATGTGTCGATTTAGACTCAATCGGTCAACATAATTGTTTTCTTGTCTTTATCCTTATTATATCTGTTTCAAACAGGTAAAGATTCAAATCATGACAAGAAATCACATCACAGTCTTAACAGTCATTACTATACTTGTCTACTCAATTCCAATCTCATCACTGGCCAAAACAGACTTAAACTATCTAACAGCTGAAAACATGCAAATATTTGAATTTTTTTTTTTTAAGAAATTAGAATGAAAATTACATGAAAAACTACTAAATGAATACTACATGAATGCAACTACTAAATGAATACTACATGAATGCAACTGGAACTGGAAGAATGCACCCCCAAACTTCACCTATCTAATGTCCTCATTGTATATAACAAAAAAAAAACATAAGAAATTAGGCCGAGGACTTCCACGAAAGATGGCGCCTTATTCCTCATCGGTATCCTCGTCTTCTTCTTCATCAACCTCATCTTGGGGGTAGATCGGTAGGGGGTACTGCAGACAATGGGGGAAATTGGTAGGGGCCGTAATTTGGATTCATGCGGTCAAACATCTCTAGGAATCTTTGCACTTCTGATTACGATACATCTCGTTTGTCATTTGAGCTAGGCTATCCTGATTTCTTTCAACCCGGTCAAAACCCTGTTGAACTCTAGTAGCCACCATGTCAATCCTTCTAGTTTGATTTCTTAATTCTCGGCGAATATCTTCAAAAAAAATTGGTGGTGGCCCAGAACTTCCAGCTGCAGGAGGATTGTCGTGTAATTGTTGATTAGGCTCGGCTGCAGACTCGGGAGGCACAATAATGAACCCTAACCCTCTCGGGTGTGGTATACCCCCACCCCATACCTTGTACTTCTTAATAAGCGAGTGGTCAATCGCAGCTAAGGGAGGTTGTCTAGCTTCTTCGGCATCCCAATTGACTCCATCTTGTTGACATAGTCCAGTGATCAAAGATGGGTGAGGTAATCCACCTGAGGTCCCTCCTCAAATTGCTTTGTCAATTGAATCATGTATAACATGACCCACATCTATAGTTTTTCCTTGTGCGTAACGAAAAAAAGCAGCTTTGCCCGTTGATTTATAACATCACTCATTCGTATACACTGCGGCATCAACTTGGCACAAATAAAGGCATGCCATGCTTTCCCATAATCGCTTAGTAGTGCGGATGCGAGGAACAAAACATCTTCTTGTTGATCTGTTAATTTCCATGTTGTTCGGTACACACAAAGCTTGAATGATCTCACTATAGTCTAATTTCGTGCTCTAAATATTGCATGTAACCATTATTGGGTATTATGTTCAAGTAGTAAGTAAGCATTTATTGTCCTAAAAGCCCGACCTCCACTAATTTTTTCGCGAACCCAAATTATGTTACCAACAACATCTTTTGCATTGGCATAGAATTCCTTAACAATTTTAATGACCAGATGAATCCGGTTGGGATGTAAAGTTACCCCATCTTCTACTTCCAATCATTTGTAGTAACTCCCCATCTTCTTCCTCAGCGATAATAATCCGCTTTCGAGAATTAGCGTTTTACTAGAAAGCACATTGTAATATCTTTGGGGCACTAGCACTTACAAATCTCTTTTGTCATACTTAGTGAAGTGCAGAAGTCTCGCCTCTTTGCCTTTTAGTAGCCATGAGTCTTGTGTGTGAATTGATTGCCCGATAGGCGATGTTCGGAGGCTTAGTATGGGCCGATCCTCTTTGTGACAATATATCGAACACTTGGTGTGCACAAATTTTGAACACTATTGGTAGGCACTCCCCAAACTTAATTTTCACCAAATTTGTCAATAACTAAGCACACTAGTCGTCAATGCAATACAAGCAACGATGAGAAGTACCCAAATCCACTTGAGCCAACACTGATGAAATAACCAACTTCAACTTACTACCTTAGCTACTATCCAAAGCAAAACCAAATAATTTGCAATAAAATCTTGTGAACTTACTTGGTTATAGCCGGATATGATGTTCAATCAAAGTTGTAGGATCGATTTTTTTTGAGGGTTGAGCACTTACTTGAGATAGATGTGGCTTGAATGTGAGTTGGTGCCCGAATTGGTGATGAAGGATGACCGTATGGAGATTAAGTGCCTTAGTTTGGGTAGGAGATTGAGTGTTTGATTAGGCTTATACAAGAAAAGCGTTGATTATAGTGGCTAAATTAGAGGAGGATTGTGATTTGAGTGAGTTTGCGTTGGAGTGGGAGAAGCGAGAGAGTGTTTGATTTGGGTTTGGAAGAGTATTGCTAGATTAGGGCTTATATTTTTTTTAAAAGTCTGACATGGCGCTGGCGCTTAGTATGCCTGTAATTTGGACCGCCTAGCGCTTAGTAGCGATATGTGTGGTTCGCATGGGCGCTAAGTAAGCGCTTGGTATTACCTTCTTTGGACCTTTTAAGCGCTTAGGTATTGTATATGCTCTCTTGACTTGGGCGCTAGCGCTTGGTTTGACTTCTAGGTATGGGCGCCAGCGCTAGCTTGGTGCTCGTCTGAGCTCTCTGCTGAGTGGGCGCTAGGCGCTTAGCTTGTCTGGCTTGGCCGCTAGTGCTTGGGCATGTCTTGGGCCTTTGGTTTCTTGTTTGCTTTTTTGTGCTCCCAACCCGCATACCACAACTTAAATTAAGACTTATTCTAAAACCATAACCTAGATAAACTACATTCTAAAATAAAAGAAAACAACACCAAAAGATTACGCTAAATCGCCTAAATAAAATTAATAAATAACATACACCACTTAGCAATTCAATAACACTAAAAATGAGGGAAATGATTAGAAATATGAGAATTTGACAAATGGAGATTCTTCTATTGAGCTCATAAGTGCTTGGCTTCGGTAGTTGCCCCTTGCAACCTTGACAGCCACCACCCATGAAAGTGGGTGCCCATTTCTCGCTCATGGGTGGCGAGACCCCGACTGGGTAGTCGTAGTGGCCATTAGTCAAACCCGCCAAATAAGAATTCATGTTTCTACCGAAATCAATTAAATATTGTGTTAGAGAACATAAGGGGTGTAACAAAACCTAAATTATAAAAGTTTAACCACTAAATAAACTAACGATAAAAGCAAATTAAACAAAATAAAAATAAAAATAAAAAATAACAATAAAAATTCACAGGTTGCCTCCTGAGTTAGCGCTTGGTTTATAGTCTTGACTGACTTTTCTTCTCTCTGTTCTATTCAAACAAGGTTGACCGATGTCCTTTCACGATCAACTGACCCCATAGTAGTGTTTCAATCTCGTGAGTTGACTTTGAAATTACGTTTAGCATACGGGTCTTCCACCTCCACGACTCAAGTGAGGATAAACTTTTGTAATGATAAATGGCCACGACCAACGGGATTTCAACTTTCTGGAAACAATTTAAGCCTTGAATTGTATAATAGCAGCTTTATTTGCCTGCTTTAAACTTCTTTCCGAGTTTTCTCATCATGCCACCTCTTAACCTTTTCTTTATATAACCCGCGTTCTCGTATGATTGGAGTCCGAATTCATCCATTTGGTTCAATTGTAAGAGGCGCTTCTCTCCCATGACATGCATATCAAAGTTTAACTTAAGAATTGCCCAATAAAGCGCGTGTTCTAGTTATTTGGAAGATGGCATGCCTTCCCATATCTTAACACATGCGGAGACATCCTATCGAGTTTTGTGGTATACGATATGCCCGTAAAACATCATCCAACTTACTAGCCCGATCTTTCCGACTAGGGTTCACTATCTTCTCGAGGATTCGCTTCACTTCTCGGTTAGATACCTCGTCTTGACCACTTGTTTGTGGATGGTAGCGGTAGCTATCTTATGAGTGACTCCGTACTTAGCGAGAATAGGTGAGGCGCTTATTATGAAGTGCGTGCCTTCATCACTAATGATTGCGAGGAGTGCCAAATCTAGAGAAAATAGTCTTAGAATGAGCGTAACCACAACTTTAGCATCCTTGGTGGGCGATGCTATAGCTTCTACCCACTTCAAACGTAGTTCACCGCTAGAAGTATATAGGAGTTGCTAAAAGATGATGGAAATGGTCCCATGAAGTCGATGCCCCAAACATCAAACAATTCGACTTCTAAGATCATGTTTAGTGGCATCTCTTGTCGCTTTGATATATTACCCACTCTTTGGCATCTGTCACATTTCAATGAAAAAAACACGGGCATCCTTAAAGAGTGTTGGCGGAAGAATCCACATTGAAACACCTTAGCCTGCCGTTCTTTCTCCCGCAAAATGTCCACCATAGTTAGATGCATGACATTGGTAGAGAATATTTTCCATTTCAACTTCGGAACACACCTTCTTATTACTTGATCTCCACATTGTTTAAATAAAAGCGGCTCATCCCATAAATCTTGTTTCACATCATGGAGAAATTTCTTCTTACATTGACTTGTTAAATCTGGCGGAAACACCTTACTCACAATGAAATTTACATAATCTGCATACCATGGAGTATCCATCCTTCTACAAGTAAGCAGGTTGTTCATCCGGGAAAAATTCATTGATCATTGTTGTGTCATCTTTTTTAAGTTCTGCATTCTCTAATCGTGATAAATGATCAGCAACCTGATTGTCTGTTCCTTTTCGGTCCCGGATCTCCAAGTCAAACTCTTGTAGCAATAATACCCATCTAATTAATCTAAACCGCATCCTTCTTTGCTATTAAGTACTTAATTGCCGAATGATCTGTAAACACGATCACTTTTGTCCCAATCAAATATGATCGAAATTTATCAAATGCATAAACAACTGCTAATAGCTCCTTATCGGTAGTGGTATAAATCAGTTGGGCATCCGTTAATGTCTTACTAGCATAGTATATAGCATGAAAAATTTTATCCTTTCGTTGGCAAGAAGCTGATCAATCGCAAAGTCGCTAGCATCACACATTAATTGAATGGGATACTCCAATCTGCGGCGCTATGATTACAAAGTGCGGTAACAAGTTTCTTCTTCAACACATCGAAAGCTTTTAGGCATGCTTGATCGAAGTTGAATGGGACATCCTTCTCCAAAAGATTGCAAAGTGGTTTCGTGATTTTGGAGAAGTCTTTTATAAATCGTCTATAGAAACCGGCGTGTCCCAAAAAACTTGAATACCCTTTCTTTGAAATAGGTGGTGGCGGGGCTCTCGATGGTTTTGATCTTAGCTCTATCAACTTCAATTCCTTTTGATGACACTTTCGATGACCCAAGATTATTCCTCTTGCACCATAAAATGACATTTCTCCCGGTTTAAAACCAAATTCGTTTCCATACACCGTTTGAGCACGAGTGAGATTTTCCAAACAATAATCAAATGAATCCCCAAAAGTGAAAAAATCATCCATAAATACCTCGAGATTTTGTTCGACCATATCGGAGAAAATAGCCATCATACACCGTTGAAATGTAAATTCGGTGCATTACATAATCAAAAGACATTCTGCGAAAAGCAAAGGTACCATATGGGCATGTGAATGCCGTCTTCTCCCCGATCCTCGGGTGCAATGGAAATCTGGTTATAACACGAGTATCCATCCAAAAGACAATAATACTCGTATCCCATGCAAGCACATCCAACATCGATCTATGAATGGTAGAGGAAAATGGTCCTTACTGGTGGCATTGTTCAACTTTCTATAATCCATACACACCGCTAACCCGTAATGCTTATCGAAGTCGGGATCAATTCATTTCGCTCATTTGCAACTCTTGTCATTCCCCTTTCTTTGGCACCTGATGGCTGGACTTACCATGAAATTTATCTCGAGATAGGGTAGATAATTCCGCATCCAACCATTTAATGATTTTCTTTTTACAACTTCCTTCATGATGGGATTGAGTCTTCGTTGTTGTTCAATGATCGGTTTCGCTTCATCTTCCAATAGAATCTTATGCATGCAAATTGATGGGCTTATTCCTTGATATCGCATGAGAGTCCACCCAAGAAGCGATCTTGAATTTAGAAGTACCCTTAGTAGCTTTTCATCTTGAACCTTATCAAGTGATGCGAAATAATAGCTGAAAAGGTAGAAGAAGAACCAAGGTAGGCATACCAAGTAGATGGTTAAGCAATGGCTTAAGTTCAAGGTGGGCGGTTCTTTAAAGATGATTTTACCTTTTCATCCCGGCTTTCCCCAAAAATCCATAGGTTCAAATTTTTTCAAACTTCGTGTGAACGGTCTTTGAATCTAACATTTGAACCCATTCTATAGCAGTTGAATCATCAAATAAATTTTCACTAACCAATGCACTTTCAAGAGGGTCTTCATTCACAAATTCACTAAATACCTCTGTAGTTGCTTCTTCAATCGGATCAACTCTAAAGCACTCTTCCTCTCCTTCGGGAATTTCATAGCCTTGAAAACATTAAGCGTTACTTCTTCATCTTGGACTCTCATCGTTAACTCTCCCTTTTGTACATTAATTAATGTCCTTCCGGTGGCTAAAAATGGTCTTCCAAGGATAATGGGTATGTCTTTTTATCCTCTTCATAGTCCAACACAATGAAAAGTAAATTTGGAAATATGAATTTGTCCACCTTCACTAATATGTCTTCCACAATGCCCCTAGGGTATGTCACTTTGATCTATCTAATGGTTTGTAAAGAGATATTTGTTGGCTTTGGTGCTAGTAATCCTAAGCGAGTGTAGATCGAAAAGCGGCATCAAGTTAATACTGCACCCAAATCACACAAACATCATTAAAGAAGCTGGGGCCCAATACATACGGTATGGTGAAGCTACGGATCCTTCAACCGGTGGTAACTTTCGTTGCGAGAATTGCGCTACATTTTTTCATCAGCGCTTCTGGTTTCAAAATCCCCTAGCTTCCTCTTTCTTGCTAAAATATCTTTCATGAATTTTGCATAGCTAGGCATTTGTTCTAAAGCATCTGCGAATAGAATGTTGATTTGCAGCTTTTTGAACACTTCTAAAAATTTTGAAAATTGTCTATCTAATTTCTGCTTTTGAAATATTTGAGGAAATGGCACGGGTGGTACGACTGTTGTTTGCTTATCTTCTTGTTGTTTTTTCACAACATTTTCCCCAGATTTACTTTATGAATTTCCACTCTCTTTTTCACCATCCTCGGCATAAATTATTTTCTTTTGTCCGTCTAAATCAGTAGTCAACTCCTTCCCACTTACGAGTGTAAGCGCCTTTACAATGTTCATTTCCATCATTCCTTGGATTTTCTCCGTATCACTAGGTAAAGAACACGGAGTTCTAGTATTCAAAGCACTAGCTATCGCTTGATTTGGTTCTCAAGATTCTTTATTGCGGTGATTGGTTTTTCGTTATGGCTTCAAAATGAGTTGCCAATCTTGCCAACAATTCTTCTATTTATGATAGCTTATCGGGTTGATGAGGTTGTGGGTGTTGTTGAGATTGTTGATGTGGGTGAAATCCGGTGGATATGATTGCCTTGGAGCTTGGGCTTGAGCATGTGATTGATTATTACTCAAGAAAAATTTGAGTTGTTTCTCACTCTGGATTGTATTTGTTTGGATAAGCCTTTCGCTCTGTTGTTATAGCTGAAACAAACTGGGTGACTCAGGATTTATTGCACATCGATCACTTGAGTGGCTACCTTACATATTTCACAAATAGTTTCCATTTTGAGAATTGGTTGTACCCAAGTGCATCTATCTTCTTTGTAGAAGAATAAATCGGTACATCACTTGGCGATAATCTTTGTCATCGCATCCACTTCATAAACCCTCTCGTCCTTGGTGAGTCGTTCTTCTTTGTTGGCCACCGATAATTATTAGCATTGCCATGGTTTCAAGCGATTGATACCCTCATCACAATTCTTGGCCATAATAGCTCCTCCCATTGCAAACATCTATACTCGATCTCTTTGTCTTTGAATAAACCGTTATAAAAAGTTTGCACTGAAGCCATTTAGGAATCCCGTGGTGCGGACATTTTCTCAATGAGTCTTTAAATCTCTCCCATGCTTCATATAGTGATTACGAATCGTCTTTGAGCGAAGAGAAGATATCGTTCATAACTTTCTTTGTTTTTACTAAAAAGGAAAAACTTTGCAAGAAATTTATGGGCTAGGTCGTTCCATGTAGTAATCGAGCTGGTGGTAGTGAATGGAGCCAACTCTTAGCCTTTATCTACACAAGTAAATGGAAACAGCCTTAGCCTTATTGCATCCTATGACACATTATTATACTTGAAAGTATCACTGATTTCTATAAAGCTAACTATGTGATCGTTCGGATCATCATTTGGTAACCCTCCAAACTGACATAAATTTTGAATCATCTGTATTGTCCCCGGTTTTATCTCAAAACTTGTAGCGATAATGGCGAGCCTCGTAATACTCAATTGAATTTGATAACTTGCATGGCGTAGCATAATCCCATGATACTTTTTCTCTTCTTCAGCCATAGTATCTTTCTTATCAAGTGCCTCTTTGGTTTCTTTAACCCACTTACGCAACCGCCAAAAACTTGTTGCCTAATTTTTAATAGCACTTTACCACGCAAGTATACGCGTTCAATTATAATATTCAGCAAGCAAGGATATTGTTCCCACGAGGAAATAATAAACTAATTTCCCCGGCAACGGTGCCAAAAACTTGTTGCCTAATTTTTAATAGCACTTTACCACACAAGTATAGGCGTTCAATTATAATATTAAATGACGAGGATATCGTTCCCACGAGGAAATAGACTAATATTTATCAATTACTAATTCTAATGCAATTAATCCTATTTTAAACTACGGAATTTTGTTTTTGATTTCAAATTTAAACTTAACAAAACTAATGATTAAGAATCAAAATTTCTCAAGAATAACTGCAGATTTAATAGGTTAAGATTACAACTTCCCTTGGTATTTCATTTAAATCAATTCACTTCCCATTTAAAGCAATTAATTAATATGAATCATTATCCAATAATGATTTATAAAATTCACACACTTTTTCCAAAACACGTGAACAAATCCTCCTAACTCCGATCCTTAAGACACAAAATTACAAGGAACACCCTTCTCAATTAATTCACTATATTCCTATGTGAATCAAGTTAATTAGGGTTTACGCATAAATTCTTTCAAAGGATACAAAAGACACATAGCTATATTTCTATCCTACATGCTAATCATATTAACCCTATTCAGATTATATGAACAGATGTTATCATATCCAGATCTTAATCTATACTCCATCTTCCAATTTTATATAGATTATCACAATAATTGTTGGCCAAACAATTAATCAATAAGCAAAAGATATAATAAACAATTCAATAAAAACCAACTTTCATTCAATGGGAAGGTTCAATTTAAACTACATACCAAGTTCCGTTGCAACCTTAAAGAAAATTTAGTTCATGCTAATAATAAAGAAAAACATCATCCAAATTAATAATCCAAACATCCCAGATAATTACAAAAGATAAAACTAGAGAAGAGAAGAAGAAACTCTGAATTTTCTCCAATACTCTCTCTTTGATCTTCAGCCCTTGCAATTTTCCTTCGTATTTTTCTTCGTTGTTCTCTCTGCGAATCCCTTGAAAAATTGAGTCCTACGTCTTTTTTAAAGTCTCCTCCTCTTTGTATTAGTCTCCCCTCTCATTCAGATTCCTTTTTGGCTTCAACAACCCACTTAGAAGTAGAAAATCCTCTTTTTTGCCGCACACGAGCGCCTAGGCACTCAACACAAGCCATTTCCAAGTGCCTAGGCGCTTGACCAGGACCACGTAATTACAAAAATGCCACTCAGCTCTAATTTTAATGATTTTTGACCTTTTTCTTCTCTGAAATGACCAATTTGTCCCTCCAGCTCCAACCTACAAGAAATAAACACAAAACAGATAAAAAAATACTAAAAAACAATTAAAGATAGCAATAATTAAGTTTAATAATATCGGATTCATAGGTATAAAACCTACTCATCGGATATTCAAAGACCGCGCCTTTAGAACTAGATGCGGGCATTATGAATTCTTAGTCATGTCTTTCGGACGGACTAATGCTCCTGCTGGCTTTCATGGATATGATGAACCGAGTATTCAAGGAATATTTGGATGGATTCGTTGTTGTTTTTATTGATGACATCCTCATATATTCCAAAAGTCGTGAAGATCATGAGACCATTTGAAATTTGGTACTCCAAAGGCTTCGTGAGAACAAACTATATGCCAAATTAAAGAATTGCGAGTTCGGCGAGAGAAGTAGCATTCCTTGGGCACGTGGTGTCGAAACATGGAGTATATCTGTTGATCCGTGAAGATTGAAGCAATACAAAGTTGGGAGCAACCGAAGTCGGTGGATCGAAATCACGTAGCTTTTTGGGCTTATTTGGTTATTATCGGAGATTCGTGGAAGGGTTTTCTCGAATCGCTACTCCATTAACTTCGGCTAACTCGAAAGGATACAAAATTCGTTTGGAGCGAAGAATGCGAGAAGAGTTTCCAAGAGCTTAAGAGGAGACTTATTTTGGCACTGTTACAACAATACCATCTGGTTCGGATGGATTTGTTATCTACAATGATGCTTCGTGCAAAGGGTTAGGATGTGTTCTCATGCAGCGTGGGAAAGTCATAGCCTATGCCTCGCGACAACTTAAAGAGTATGAGAGGAATTATCCTACTCATGATCTAGAGTTAGCAGATTGATTTTCGCAGCGCTTAAAGATATGGAGGCACTATCTATATGGGGAGAAAGTGGAGATATATTCGGACCATAAAAGCCTTAAATATTTCTTCACGCAAAAAGGAACTCAACATGCAAGAACGACGCGTTGGCTCGAGTTGTTGAAAATTACGACCACACTATTCAATACCATCCTGGAAAAGCGAACGTGGTAGCTGACGCGTTGAGTAGAAGATCATATGTAGGAACGAGTGCGATGATGTCAAGTATACGCATAGAGCCAACTTTAATAGAAAAAGTTAAGGTGCTCGAGCCTTTGACCGGAGCTGATGCGTATGAAGAAGAAAGTACAAGAAGGAGCTATTCCGGAAGCGAGAATTGATGAAGAAGGAATACTTCGAGTCCACTCTAGACTTTGTGTCCCTAAAAACTCTGATTTGAAGTACAAGATTATGATGGAGGCACACAATACACCATTTGCAATCCATCCTGGAAGTACCAAAATGTATCGTGATCTTCGACATACATTTTGGTGGAACAATATGAAGAGAGAGATTGCAAAGTTTATCTCGATGTGTTTAACTTGCCAACGTGTAAAGGCGGAGCATCTAGTACCTAAGGGTCCGTTGCAACCACTTGAGATTCGAAATGGAATTGGGAACACATTACCATGGATTTTCGTTATGGGTCTTCCTACGGTTTTCAAGGCATCAATGCTATTATTTGGGTTATTGTTGATAGATTAACCAAGTCTGCGCTCATTTCTTTGCCGTCACGGAGACTTATTCCTTGAACGTCTTGCTAGTATGTACGTGAATGAGATTTTGAGGTTGCATGGCATGCTTGTATCCATAGTTTCGGATCGTGACCCAAGATTCACTTCAAGATTTTGGGTTAGCTTGCAAAAAGCTATGGGCACGTATTTACGATTCAGTTCGGCATACCATCCTCAAACGGACGGACAATCAGAAAGGACTATTCAAACTCTTGAAGATCTATTAAGACTCTGTGTCCTAGACTTCAAGGCGGTTGGGATAAGTATTTACCATTGGTGGAATTCTCCTACAACAACAGTTATCAAGCAAGTATAGGTGTGGCTCCATTTGAAGCATTATATGGATGAAAGTGTCGCTCTCCAATATGTTGGGATGAGGTGGGTGAAGCAACATTGTTGGGACCCGAGTTAAAATGCGTATGACTACCGAAAAAGAACCAAATGATTCGACACAATGTATACAAATGGCACAAGATAGACAAAAGAGTTATGCGGATCTTCATCGAAAGGACGTGGAATTTAGTATAGGGGGATCATGTATTGTCATGAGTTGCTCCATGGAAGGAGTTACAAGATTTGGGAAGAGAAAAACTCAATCCACGATTTATTGGTCCATTTCAAATTCTTGACCGAGTAGGAAATGTAGCCTATAGACTCGCGTTACCTCCGAAAGTATGTCTCGTGTTCATAATGTGTTTCATATATCTGTACTTCAGTAAATATGTGAAAGACCCGAACCACGTTATAGAGTTAGAGCTCGGACGAGATAGTAGAAGACTTAACGTATGAGGAGGTACCATCAAGATCTTGGATAGGAAGGAGCATGTCCCTACGCCAAGAAAGGTCATACCACAAGTTAAAGTTCGTGGAGGAATCATGCTATAGAGGAAATGACTTGGGAATTGGAAAGCGGAAATGAAAGCGAGGTATCCTCACCTTTTGAAACACACCAGAACGTCGACGCCAATTTCGAGGACGAAATTTCATAAGGAGGGAGGTTGTAAGACCCCAACTTATTATTAATGAAATTTAATTTTCTATTTATTATTTTGAAATAGTAAGGGTTGATTTGATTAATGTGGATAGTTAGGGGTAAAATACATAAATATTTCAAAATAAGCAAGTGGTTATAAAATATTCATTGTTGTCGGGGAATATTCATTTGGTCGTGGAATATTAAATCTTTGTCGAGGAATATTAAATGACGGCGCAGTGACCATGTGTGGGCCCCATAACTGAAAGCGATTGGATGAAGAAAAGCGACAAATATAAGTTGTTTAAAAATAACAAACGTAGTTATTCTCAATTAATCTTTGTTAAAATACTAAATTGGTTAAAACACAAGAAGCTTTGCAGTATTGCACCAATTATTGATTCTTACGTGAAAGCACTACTCAATAATGGTTACGATAATTCTTATTCGATTATTTTATTGATTTAATAATTCTTTGCGTTGATATTTTATATTGTTGTTGTTTGATAATTGTCATTTTACGAGTATTTTTCATTATCAAAGCAATAATTCATATTATCTGAATAATATTATTAGATAACATTATTGGCAATGTCTAGAAAGTTACATCTAAGGAGAGGTTTGGTCACCTATTTGCGCGGCCAAGATGAGGAGAAATTCTTATTGGAAAGCCCCTCTTTCCACAAGGCTGCTTGGTTGTCGATATTGTGATTCTGTAATATTATTTGTGAATAATTAATTATTGATTCATATGATGAGAAAAAAATTGATTTTATGTAGATATAGATGGAGAAAATTTTTAATGTGACAATTGTTGAAAATTGAAATTTTATCTTTTTTTGATAAAATAATTCATTTAAATATATTATTATATTTTAATAATATAATAATGGTGATATTTTTTAGAACGAATATGGGATATATGAGTATACGAGGAAGAAGAGTATTTTTGTTTCAATAAATGTTTAAAACATGTTAAACATGTCGGTGGACCCCATTTATTGACTGAAATTTGATTATAGCCTGTAAAATCACCCGTTTGTGGATTTCGGTCAATTTTTGTTTGGAATTTGGAAAAACTTTCTTCTGCAAAGTTGTAGAGAATTGAATTTCCTATAAAAAGACAAGAGTTTCGAATTTTCTGACAAAATGGCTATTTATTATGAATTATTGAAGTTCCGCAGTTCCGAAATAATTGATTTTTGGAAGTTTTAATTGTTTAAAATAACAAAAACGTTTTTGTGGTTGGTTGGTAGGCACATGTGTTGAAAAATATGCTGAAATCAGAATTTCCAAGTTTGCGTATGATTTATATAAATTTATTAATATTTTATTAAATTTTCTGCTTTGGTGTTCTAAGCAATTTCCTATAAATAGGGTGTTTAGGTTAGAATTGAAAATCACACCGTAAATGAAGTTTTCTCTCTATATTATCGAGCGTATTCTTATGAGTATTTTGAGTATACTTTGAGTATTGCTATATGATTGCAAGTTCAAGTCATAGTTTTATATCCGGTGTTTCGCTTTAAATCTTGATCTTTCGAGGTAAGGGATATTATTATTTTTCGTAATGATATTATTTCTTCAATATCATTATCTTTGAAATATCGAATTTGAAGTTTTTTTTTTTATCAAATTTGGAACTTTTGGTGTCGAATTCTTATTCACGATATCGGAACTATTCACGATATCGATACTTATTTCTGAATACGACATTATTCATCGAAAAATGAAATTTTTTTTTTCGTCTAAAATATCTATTGTGGATACTAGCTTTGATTGTATCCATGTTTTGATCATTCTTGAATTTTACTTCACTATGATTATTTTTGAGGTATTTTTGATACATGGATAAAACAAAATACGAATCCTTAATCCTTAATCCTTGTCATTTTGTTTCCTTTGGATTCGTTTCTTTAAAAATATTTTTCATCATCCTCGGTCTTAAATGATGATATTATTGAATATCTTTGGCTGTGTAGTGCAAAAAGATGAATGATTTCGATGAATATCTTTGCCCGTAGTGCAAAGATGAGCAGTGTTTAGATGAACATGACCAATGATGAATATCTTTGGCTGTAGTGCAAAGATGAATATTTGATTCAGATATATATTGATTGATATTACGGGGATAAAAGATAGGCGATGAACTTTTAAATTCATACATGTAAGAAAGTAGTTTGCATTCTCTACTTAACTCTTCTAATGAATTATTATTTCATTGCGAATATTGATTTAAAAACTTGTTGTCTATTGTATTCTATTAGATTTTTTCCTGTTGAAGACTAATGATAATTTGTTGTATATTATCTTAGTCATAATATTCTTTCTTGGGCTAGTTGAGCTCACCCTTTTCCTTTTTGTTCCATTTTTTCTTCTCGGGAGGCGAGAATATAGCGAAAATGCGAATCGGGGTATGGAATGAAGGTTCTAGAGAGTTGTTTAGTAGTCCTCACCATTTTTGTAAAATAATGTATCAATAAATGTGATGAAGATTTATTTGAGTATAGATATTGTCTAGAAGATAATATTTGTATTCAAACTCACAGTTTTACTGTTGTAATAATAAAGTTGTAGTTGTTTCTGTACCATGTATTGACAACTCAGAATGGGTGATGTATACCTTTTTTGGGGGCATCACAATATTATTAGATAACATTATTGGCAATGTCTAGAAAGTTCTGTTAAGGAGAGGTTTGGTCACCTAATTGCACGCCAGTAAGGAGAAATCCTTATCGAAAAGCCCCCTCTTCCCTGGGAAATGCCTGGTTGTCATTATTGTGATTCTGTAATATTATTTGTGAATAATTAATTATTGATTTATATGATAATAAAATATTTATTTGATGTGGATATAAATTATGGATTTATTTATGTGGTTGTAAATGAAGGAATTAATGTTGAGGTATTTTATTAGTATTTTGTCGGATTGGAGGTATTAAAAGATCAAATCAGTGTTCTTACAGCTTTATTGTGTGAGTTATAATTTTTAATCTGACCGTTGGATCGTTATGATTTTTGGATATGTTATACATATATAAGTTGAGTATATGTTCACAAATTTTGAACCGTTAAAAATGAACGAATGATTTGTTATGAATTTTAAGAGGTGACTGATTCGAAAATTAGATTTATAAATGATTTTGATGGAAAATTCTAGAAATGGGTGGGCCCTACTTTTGGTTGTTGGGGAAGATGAGTGATTTTTGGTGGGTGGAATAGTAGTAAAAGTAAAGCCGTGTGTAGTGGTCAAGTGCGCTTTGACGTCTTAACATTTTCCTATAAAAGAAATTTAAGTTAGAATTGAAAATCACACCGAGAATTCATAAGTTTTTCTCTTTTCTCTCTAGATTATCGAGTGTATTTTGTGAGTACTTAGATACTTGGTGAGTTTTATTCATCGATCTGCAAGTTTCCTTCAATCATATCCAGATATCCAAATGTAAGTCTTTCGCTCTTTTGAGGTAAGGGATAGTAAGGGATTTTAAGGGTTGTTATGTTTTTTAGTTTCAGTAATTTTTTCGACCTTCAAAAATTCTAGAAAAATTTGAAATGATATTTTGATGAGTTTTATTGATTGTGTCCAAAATGGTGATTTTTGGATGTATAGATTAAGAGTTATGAATTTTACGGGAAAAGACTATTTTAAAAGTAACCGCTTATAACTCCTTGTGGTTAACTCCAAAATTGGTGAAATTGTTATTGGGAGTACATGTATATGATAGAAGTATACTTTGATAATTTCGGAATTTTTGGATATAAGTACAATTTTTGATAAATATCTAAATATTCGGCTGTTTTGGCCATATGAAAAATAGTAAATGATTTTTAAAAATTCTGAGAAAAATATATGTTCAATATGAGACTATATTCTACTAAATCTCAGAAAAGAAAATTTGTTTGTACTGATTTGGTATTTTTCATAAAAATAGACTAGTTATGAGTAAATGAATTAAATATGTTATGTGAAGTAAGAAAATTGGAAAATAGGATTTTATGGCTTGAGAATCCTACATGAGGTATATGCAGATTTTTGATGAGGGTTTTGGTTATTGGTGATGAAATCTTATGAGTTTGGCATTTTAGGATGATTAAATGCATTATTTAGTAAAGTGTAAACAATTAAAATAAATTGTTTATAAGCTTAAGAAATATTATTCTTTCAATATTATTATACCGAAATATTGGTATGGATTTTATTGTGGAATTTCTACCTTTTTCATGTCGGGGTTACTATTCACGAGTTACTATTCATGGATTACTATTCACGAGTTACTATTCATGACAAAATTGGTTTCTTTTTCTAACCAAATTATAGTTGAGTTATGAATATTACTCTTGAGATTAAATCTATATGTTGATTATATTATTTTTATTATCATATATAACATTTTTATAACCCTAATGATAATATTAATTTCTCTTTGACTTGAGTGTAAAGATGGGTTGATTATTGGTATGATCATGACTATGGGTTCTCTTTGGCCAGTAGTGCAAAGTTGAATTATTGACTGATATGATCATTGTGACGCCCCCAAAATAGGTCCATTCCATCCAACCCATTCTGAGTCGCCAAATACATGGTACAGAAATAACTACAACTTTATTATTACAACATATAAGCTGTGAGTTTAAATACGAGATATTGCCATCTAGACAATATCCACACGCATAAATAAATCCCCATCATAATTATTAATACATTATTTTACAAAATGGTGAGGACTACTAAACAACTCTCTCTAGAACCTTCATTCCATACCCGACTAGTACTCGCATTTACATTCTCGCCTCCCCGAGAAGAAAAATGGAACAACAAGGAAAAGGGTGAGCTCAACTAGCCAGGTAAAAATATTATGACTAAGATAATATACAACAAATTATCGTTAGTCTCCAACAGGGAAAAATCTAATAGAATACAATAGACAACAAATTTTAAATCAATATTCGCAGCGGAAATAATAATTCATTAGAAGAGTTAAGTAGAGAATGCAAACTACTATCTTCTATGTATGAATTTAAAAGTTTGTCATCTATCTTTTATCCCTGTAACATCAATCAACATACATCTGGAATCAAATATTCATCTTTGCACTACATGCCAAAGATATTCATCAGTTGGTCATGTTCATCTAAACACCTGTTCATCTTTGCACTACGGGCCAAAGATATTCTTCAGAAATCATTCATCTTTTGACTACAAAGCCAAAGATATTCAATAATATCATCATTTAAGATCGAGGATGATGAAAAATATTTTTAAAGAAACGAATCCAATTGAAACAAAATGACAAGGATTAAGGATTAAGGATTCGTACTTTATTTTATCCATGTCCAACAATACCTCAAAAATAATCATAGTGGTGTAAAATTCAAGAATGATCAAAACATGGATACAATCAAAGCAAGTATCCGAATAGATATTTTAGATTTAAAAGAAAAATTTTCATTTTAATTGAATAAGGCCGATTCGTGAATAGTGTCAGATATCGTGAATAGTGCCGATACGTGAATAGTAACTCAAACACCAAAAGATAGAAATTCCACAAAAAAACATCTTCACGCTTCATGAATAAGTACTCGTGAATAAGAACTTCGTGAATAGTAATTCATGAATAGTAACTCGTGAATGAATAGTAACTCATGAATAGTAACCTCGACATGAAAAAGTTCCAAATTTGATAAAAGTTCCAACCAATATTTCAAAGATAATGATATTGAAGAAATAATATCATCGAGAAGAAAATAACATCCCTTACTTGAAAGACAGTACTTTCAGTTGAAACACAGGATATAAGCTATGACTTGAACTTGCACCGTATAGCTATACTCAAAGTATACTCAAAATACTCACAAGAATACGCTCAAAATATTGAGAGAGAAATAGATAGAAAACTTGAGTTTACGGTGTAATTTTCAATTCTAACCCAAGACCTATTTATAGGAAAACGCTAGAACACCAAAGCGAAAAATTGAATATAATATTAATATAATTATACAAATTTTCTTTAGCCCACCTTTTGGTCAAAAACACCAGCCACACATGTTAAATAAGGTTCACAAACTCACCAAAAACGTTTTTGTTGATATAAATAATTAAAACTTCCAAAAATCAATTATTTCGGAGCTTCGGAACTTCAATAATTCATAATAAATAGCCCTTTCATCAGAAAATTCGAATCTCATGAGTTTTTATAGGAAATTCAATTCTCTACAACTTTACAGAAGAAAGTTTTTCCAAATTCCAAACAGAAATTGACCGAAATCCACAAACGGGCGATTTTACAAGCTATAATCAAATTTCAGTCAAGAAATGGGGTCCACCGACACACAAAACATGTGTTAATCATTTAATGCAACAAAATACTCTTCCTCCTCATATACTCATATATCCCACATTCATTAAAAATATCACCGTTAATATATTATTAAAATAATATATTTAAATGAATTATTTTATCAGAAAAAGATAAAATATTAATTTTCAACAATTGTCATTTTAAAATTTTTCTCCATCTATATCCACATAAAATTAATATTTTCCTCATCATATGAATCAATAATTAATTATTCACAAATAATATTACGTAATCACAATATCGACAACCAAGCGGTTCAGGAAAGAGGGGCTTTCCAATAAGAATTTCTTCTTCTGGCGCCAAGCAATTAGGTGACCAAACCTCTCTTTTAGCGTAACTTTCTAGACATTGCTAATAATGTTATCTAATAATATTATTCAGATAATATGAATTATTGTTTCGATAATGAAAATCTTTGTGTAATGACAATTATTGAAACAACAAAGAATATAAAATATCAATGCAAAGAATTATTGAATCAATAAAATCTTAAGCGAATAATTCTGTAACCATTATTAAGTAGTGTCTTCTTACGTAAGAATCAATAATTGGTGCAATACCGTATGCTATGCTACGTTCAACAACGCGTATTAGTGTGTTTTAACCACCGGGTATTCCAACAAGAGATAACTTGTAATAACTACGCCTGTTATTTATAAACAACTTATATTTGTCGTTTTCTTCATCCAATCGCTTTTCGTTATGGGGCCCATAAAAAGATCGCTACCGTCAGCATTTAATATTCCCGACAAAGATTTGAATATTCCACGACCAAACGAATATTCCCCAAACAATAATGAATATTTTATCACCACTTGCTTATTTAAAATATTTCAAGATTTTACCCATAACTAACCACATTAATCAAATCCACCCTTACTATAAATAAAGAAAATTCCTTTTATTTAAAAAAATTTGAGGGTCTTACAATCATGACCATTGAATTTATAATTGAATATCTTTAGCTTAAGTCTGAAAGGTGAAATGATCAACATGGTTATAATTATTGTTTATATAAATTCGAAATGATTATATATTTCTTTGAGATATTAATATATTTGGCTGTAGTGAAATATGAGCTGTTGATGAATATATTTATTTGGCTGTAGTGCAAATATGAGCTGTTGAGGAATATCTTTGGCCCGTAGTGCAAAGATGAATTGTTGATGAATATCTTTGGCCGTAGTGCAAAGATGACTGTTATTGAATATCTTTGGCCCTGTAGTGCAAAGGCAGTTACATTGAGGAATATCTTTGGCACTGTAATGCAAAGATGAATTGTTGATGAATATCTTTGCCCGTGAGTAGTGCAAAGATGACTGTTGTTGAATATCTTTGGCTTGTAGTGCAAAGATGGTCTGTTGATGAATATCTTTGGCCCGTAGTGTAAAGATGAAATTATTAGTATGATTATAAACATGAATTGTGATTTGGTATAACCATGATCTTTGATGTTTCAGGTAAAGACATGTGATAAAAATTATCTTCGTCCTGGATGCGAAGAGGAATTTAGAATTACAATTATGATTATGAGTTATTCATATAATTGTGGAAATGAACTGTTGATTAATGTTATAGGGATAAAACATTGTAGGTGGACTTTTAATGTGAGAAGATAATAGACTTTATGGTCTATTTGACTCTTCTAATGGATTGCTTCGTTCACATTTGCAACTATGGTTGAAAAGTTTTATCATCTACCATATGTTCTAAATCTACGATTTATTCTTGATGAAGGCTATTGATAATTTAATTATCTTTAGTCATGATATTCTTTCTGGGCTAGTTGTGCTCACCCTTTTGCTTCACAATTTCTTTTCGTGTAATAAGAGTGTAGGTTGGGTCGAGCGGGGTATGAGGAATAGAAGCAGTGGTCATCATTTAGTAGTTATATTTGGTGAATCAAATAGGGTGAAGCGAACCCAACGTTGGAAGGGTGTTTTACCACTATCATACAAGATGTCTAAAGACATACAACCTCGTGTCATCATAAGAGGCAGTGGTTGTGCACATCCACTTCTTGAGTATATCTACGCCAAGACTACCTATATGATCTTGGTGTTTGTTTGAAGTATAATTCTCAATTAGAGACACTGGAGATAATGATATGTCAAGAGAAGACTCACCATTGGAAATAATTTGATAGTAATCTTCTCATTTTTCTCTGGGGTCTATTGGGTCAACCAAGGATAATTCTGTGGCCATATGATATCTATTATAACCTAGACGCATGGCCTCCCATTGGAAATAATATGATAGTAATCTTCTCGTTTTTCTCTGGGGTCTATTGTGTGACGCCCCCAAAATAGGTATACATCACCTATTCTGAGTTGTCAATACATGGATACGTAAACAACTACAACTTTATTATTACAACAAGTAAAAGCGTGAGTTTGAATACAAATATTATCTTACAGACAATATCTATACTCAAATAAATCCTCATCACATTTATTGATACATTATTTTACAAAATGGTGAGGACTACTAAACAATCCTTTCTAAAACCTTCATTCCATACCCGAGGCTCGTACTACATTTATATTCTCGCCTCCCGAGAAAAATGGAACAAAAAGGAAAAGGGTGAGCTCAACTAGCTCAATAAAGAATATTATGACTAAGATAATATACAACAAATTATCGTTAGTCTTCAACAGGAAAAATCTAATAGAATACAATAGACAACAAATTTTAAATCAATATTCGCAGCGGTGAAATAATAATTCATTAGAAGAGTTAAGTAGAGAATGCAAACTACTATCTTCTATGTATGAATTTAAAAAGTTCATCGTCTATCTTTTATCCTGTAACATCAATCAATATACATCGGAATCAAATATTCATCTTTGCACTCTGAGCCAAAGATATTCATCGATTAGTCATGTTCATTTAAACACCGCTCATCTTTGCACTACGGGCCAAAGATATTCTTGAGAAATCATTCATCTTTGCACTACAGCCAAAGATATTCTTAAGAAATCATTCATCTTTGCACTTCTGGGCCAAAGATAATCCATAATATCATCATTTAAGACCGAGGATGATGAAAAATATTTTTTTTAGAAAGCGAATCCGGTGAAACAAAATGACAAGGATTAAGGATTAAGGATTCGTACTTGGTTTTATCCACGTCAAAAATACCTCAAAAATAATCATAGTGGTGTAAAATTCAAGAATGATCAAAACATGGATACAATCGAGTTAGTATCCGAATAGATGTTTTAGACGAAAAGAAGAAATTTTATTTTTAGGTGAATAAATCTTGATCGTGAATACACGTGAATAGTGTCAGACGTGAATAGTGTAAATATCACGTGAATAGTAACTCGACACCAAAATATAGAAATTCCACAAAAACATCTTCACGCTTCATGAATAGTACTCGTGAATAGTAAATCGTGAATAAGTAACTCATGAATAGTAACTAACTCGTGAATAGTAACTCATGAATAGTAACTCATGAATAGTAACCCGACATGAAAAAGTTCCAAATTTGATAAAAACTTGGATCAACATTTCAAAGATAATGATATCAAGAAGAAATAATATCATTTGAGAAGAAAATAACATCCCTTACCTCGAAAAGATCAAGTCTTCTAAATGAAACACCAGGATATAGGCTATGACTTGGACTTGCACCGTATAGCAATACTCAAAGTATACTCAAAATACTCACAAGAATACGCTCGATAATATAGAGAGAAAACTTGATTTACGGTGTGATTTTCAATTCTAACCTAAGACCTATTTATAGGAAATTGCTTAGAACACCAAAAGAGAAAATTTAATATATTAATAATATTATTTTTCCACATCTTCCTACGCACACCATCAGCTGAAATCAACCACTAACACATGTCCCATAAGTGACAAAAACGTTTTTCATGCAAAACTTACTTAAAACTCCAAAAATGATAATCAATTAATCGGAACTTCAATAATTCATAATAAATAGCCCTTTCATCAGAAAATTTGAATCTCATGAGTTTTTATAGGAATTTCAATTCTCTACAACTTTGCAGAAGGAAGTTTTCCAAATTCCAAATAGAAATTGACCGAAATCCACAAACGAGTGATTTTACAAATTTATAATCAAATTCGGTCAATAAATGGGGTCCACCGACATGTTTAACATGTTTTAAACATTTATTGCAACAAAAATACTCTTCCTCCTCGTATACTCATATATCCCACATTCGTTGTAAAAAAATATCATAGAATTAATATATTATTAAAATAATATATTTAAATGAATTATTTTATCGAAAAAGATAAAATATTAATTCTCAACAATTGTCATTTTAAAAATTTTCTCCATCTATATCCACATAAAATCAATATTTTTCTCATCATATAAATCAATAATTAATTATTCACAAATAATATTACTGAGAATCACAATATTGACAATGAGGCGGTTCAGAAAGAGGGGCTTTCAATAAGAATTTCTTCTTCTTGGCGCGCAATTAGGTGACCAAACCTCTCCTTAGATGTAACTTTCTAGACATTGCCAATAATGTTATCTAATAATATTATTCGGATAATATGAATTATTGCTTCGATAATGAAAAATCTTGTGTAATGACAATTATTGAAACAACAAGAATATAAAATATCAACGCAGACAATTATTAACTCAATAAAATATCGAATAAGTAATTATCGTAACCATTATTGAGTAGTGCCTTCTTACGTAAGAATCAATAATTGGTGCAATCTGGTATCTTCATGCAACAACGCCGTATTCGTGTTTTAACCACGGGTATTCCAACAAGATAATTGGTAATAACTACGTAGTTATTTAAAAACAACTTATATTTGTCGTTTTCTTCATCCAATCGCTTTCAGTTATGGGGCCACACATGCATTCGCTACCGTGCATACGAATATTCCCCGACAGTACGAATATTCCACGACCAAACGAATATTCCACGACGATAATGAATATTTTATAACCACTTGCTTATTTTGAAATATTTGCGTATTTAACCCTTAACTATCCACATTAATCAAATCAACCCTTACTATTTCAAAATAATAAATAAAAGAAATTCTTTTTATTTAAAAAATTTTGGTCTTTACAACCTCCCTCCTTATGAAATTTCATCCTCGAAATTGACATACGCACTGGTGTTTCGAAAAGGTGAGGATACCTCGCTTTCATTTCCGTTTCCAATTCCCAGGTCATTTCCTCTATAGCATGATTCCTCCACAAAACTTTAACTTGTGGTATGACCTTTCTTGGCGTAGGACATGCTCCTTCCTATCCAAGATCTTGACAGGTCCTTATATATCGTTAAGTCTTGACTATCTCGTCCGGTTCTAACTCAATAACGTGGTTCGGGTCTTTCGTATATTTCTGAAATACGAGATATGTGAAACACATTATGAACACGAGACATACTCGGAGGTAACACAAGTCTATAGGCTACATTTCCTACTCGGTCAAGAATTTGAAATGGACCAATAAATCGTGGATTGAGCTTTCCTCTCTTCCCAAATCTTGTAACTCCCTTCCATGGAGCAACTCGCAACAATACATGATCCCCACATTAAATTCCACGTCCTTTCGATGAAGATCCGCATAACTCTTTTGTCGATCTTGTGCCGTTTCTATCGTTGTCGAATCATTTGGATCTTTTCGGTGAGTCATACGTATTAACTTTCGGGTCCCAACAATGTTGCTTCACCCACCTCATCCCAACATATGGAGAGCGACATTTTCGTCCATATAATGCTTCAAATGGAGCCACACCTATACTTGCTCGATAAGCTGTTGTTGTAGGAGAATTCCACCAATGGTAAATACTTTATCCAACTACCCTTGAAGTCTAGGACACAGAGTCTTAATAGATCTTCAAGAGTTTGAATAGTCCTCTCTTATTGTCCGTCCGTTTGGGGATGGTATGTCGAACTAAATCGTAAATCCGTGCCCATAGCTTTTTGCAAGCCAACCCAAAATCTTGAAGTGAATCTTGGGTCACGATCCGAAACTATGGATACTGGCATGCCATGCAACCTCACAATCTCATTCACGTCACATACTAGCAAGACGTTCAAGGGAATAAGTCTCCCGTATCGGCAAGAAATGAGCAGACTTGGTTAATCTATCAACAATAACCCAAATAGCATTGATGCCTTGAGAAACCGTAGGAAGACCCGTAACGAAATCCATAGTAATGTGTTCCCACTTCCATTTGGAATCTCAAGTGGTTGCAATGGACCCTTAGGTACAAGATGCTCCGCTTACACGTTGGCAAGTTAAACACATCGAGATAAACTTTGCAATCTCTCTCTTCATATTGTTCCACCAAAATGTATGTCGAAGATCACGATACATTTTAGTACTTCGAGGATGGATTGCAAATGGCGATTGTGTGCCTCCATCATAATCTTGTACTTTAAATCGAGTCGTTAGGAACACAAAGTCTAGAGTGGACTCAAGTATTCCTTCTTCATCAATTCTCGCTCCTTGGAATAGCTCCTTCTTGTACTTTCTTCTTCATACGCATCGACTCCAAATTCGGTGTCTTGAAAGCAACCTTAACTTTTTCTATTAAAGTTGGCTCTGTCGTATACTTGACATCATCGCACTCGTTCCGCATATGATCTTCTACTCAACGCGTCACCTACCACGTTCGCTTTACCGGGATGGTATTGAATAGTGTGGTCGTAGTCTTTTAATAGCTCAAGCCAACGTCATTTGCCGCGATGTTGAGTTCTTTTTGAGTGAAGAAATATTTAAGGCTTTTATGGTGCGAATATATCTCCACTTTCTCCCCATATAGATAAGCGCCTCCATATTTTTTTAGCAGCGATCGGGCCGCTAACTCTAGATCATGAGTAGGATAATTCCTCTCATACTCTTTAAGTTGTCATGAGGCATAGGCTATGACTTTCCCACGTTGCATGAGAACACATCCTAACCCTTTGCACGAAGCATCATTGCAGATAACAAATCCATCCGAACCAGATGATATTGTTAACAAAGCCGAAATAAGTCTCCTCTTAAGCTCTTGGAAACTTTTCTCGCATTCTTCGCTCCAAACGAATTTTGTATCCTTCCGAGTTAGTTGAGTTAATGGAGTAGCGATTCGAGAAAACCCTTCCACGAATCTCCGATAATAACCGTTAAGCCCAAAAGCTACGTACTTGAAATACCACCGACTTCGGTTGCTCCCTAACTTTGTATTGCTTCAATCTTGGCACGGATCAATGAGATACTCCATGTTTCGACACCACGTGCCCAAGGAATGCTACTTCCTCGCCGTAACTCGCATTTCTTCAATTTGGCATATAGTTGGTTTTCACGAAGCCTTTGGAGTACCGACTTCAAATGGTGCTCATGATCTTCACGGCTTTTGGAATATATGAGGATGTCATCAATAAAGACAACAACGAATTGATCCAAATATTCCTTGAATACTCGGTTCATCATATCCATGAAAGCGCAGGAGCATTAGTTAGTCCGAAAGACATGACTAAGAATTCATAATGCCCATACCGAGTTCGAAGGCGGTCTTTGGAATATCCTCGATTCTAATCTTGGTGATGATATCGAAGCGAAGATCGATTTTTGAAAAGAATTGTGCCCCTCAGAATTGGTCAAACAAGTCATCAATACGAGGTAGAGGATACCTATTCTTGATGGTGACATGGTTCAATTCCGATAGTCAATACAAAGTCGCATACTCCCGTCTTTCTTCTTTACAAATAAAAGCTGGAGCACCCCAAGGAGATGTACTTGGGGACGAATGAAATCGATGTCCAACAATTCGTAGTTGGACCTTTAACTCTGAAGTTCAATAGGAGCCATTCGATATGGGGTTTTAGAAATGGGCTTTGTGCAGGTTCAAGATCATAAAGAATTCAACTTCACGTTACGGGGTAGGGCAAGGGAAGTTCTTGAAATACGTCGGAAAGTCAATAACAATGAGGAATATTATTCAAATTTGGCGTGTCTTTATTCAAATCCATAACATGGGCTAAGAAAGCTTGACATCCGTTTTTCAATAAGCGAATAGCTTTATGATTAGATATGATAGTGATTGATTTTAATGGTTTAGTTGCTTGAATTCGCATAACAGCGGGTTGGTTAGGAACATGAAAACTAACAACCTTACGAAAACAATCAATTTTGGCATGATGAGTAGTTAACCAATCAATCCTAAAATCACATCAAAAGCAAGTATCTTTAAAGAGATAAGGTCAACGGGTAAGGTGATGGTGCCAACTTGAATCAAACAAGATTTATAAGCAGTGGATGTGATGAAAGTTTCTCTAACGGAGTTTCCACAGATAGGTCAAAGTCTAATTTCCCGAGTCAAGTTTAAAGCGTTGAGCACATGCGGAGAGATAAATGAATGGGTAGCACCGTGATCAAGTAAGGTATAAACTTCGCAAGAATTTATAAATAGCTTACCCGTGATCACCTCGTTTGGGTTCTCGCATTATGACCGATCACAACAAACGCTCTTCCGGAATCGTTGACTTTGACTTTTCTAGACGATCTTTTGAGTCATCGTCCCCATTGAACTAGGTTTCGCCATCTTGTCTAATCTCGAGCGATATGTCCTTCCTTTCCACAATTATAGCATACCTTGAAGCTGTTGTTGGCGGTTTTGGTGATATGTCCCTCTTTTCGCATTTGTAGCATATATATGGGTGGTCGTTCTCCTCCCTTAGAACCGATTCTTTTAAAAGACTATCGTCTTCACATGGTCGTTGTTAAATCTCCTCTTTTAAAATCTCCTCGACTCGCTTCTTCTATTTTCATGGCCATGATTACCACCGAGTGGTTACCATTTCATAAAATCATTTCTTTCTCATGCAGTTATCATTATTACATTGACCGCTATCTACGTACGATCACGGTTGTGGTTCCTCGGTTGACCGTACTCGTTATCTCGCTCTAATAATTGAGCCTGTTTACAACATCTCGAATAAAGAGAAAATTTATGAGAAATGAGATCTTCGGCGTATCGCCGAAGTTTCAAACTCTCTACGAAACATCGCGTCATAATCGTTCCTCATTCTCCACCAAATGAGGTGCAAACACGGATAACTCTGCAAACTTTGCCTCGTCTTGAGACACCGTCGTGTTGTTTTGTTCCAATCAGATGAACTCCACTTCCTTCATATATAGACGAACACTTTCGGGAAAGTATTTGTCATTAAATAGCTCTGAAATGTCTCCCAAGACATCTTTGAGTCTTGGTGGATGGGTACGCTTCACAGACTCCCACCAATGAGTCTACCTCGCCACGGAACATAAAGGTGGCGAATGGAACCTTCTGTTCCTCCGTGCACCCCAAGACATCGAATATCTTGGTAATTTGCTTGACCCATGTTTCCATGGCATGATCGGATCGGCTTTCCCTTAAATTCGTGGTCCCAACTCTTTGAAGCTGCTTGTTGTGACAACCCGTGAATTGCTATCATTTCTCTCTGTATTTTGAACACGAGTCTCCTAAATCGATTTTGCATGAACTGCAAAAAACTTCTAAACATCCCCTCGTTCATCATCGCCGCTTAATGGTGTTGTTCACGCAGAGAGGAACATTGCCACTGTTGTTGCGTTCTCCTCGTTGGTGAGTCTGAGCATCTCCACGGTCTCATTTCCATTGTTAATATTCTCGGTCGACATTCTCAAAACATCGCCATAAAACAAGGGTTAATTAAGGAAATCAATATATCACATAATATCCCTATATCTTGACCAACTAACAAATAAGCTTAGGTAGGACACACTAGGGAAGGATTTACTCGTCTCTCCCTCCTAGTTCTATTCCCCTATCTCGCATGGAGATCATATCCCTAAGCTCGATACCAGCTGTGACGCCCCCAAAATAGGTATACATCACCTATTACGAGTTGTCAATACGTAGTATGAAACAACTACAACTTTATTATTACAACAAGAAAGCTGTGAGTTTGAATACAAATATTATCTTCAGACAATATCTATACTCAAATAAATCCTCATCACATTTATTGATACATTATTTTACAAAAATGGTGAGGACTACTAAACAATCCTTTCTAAAACCTTCATTCCATACCCAGACTGGTACTTCATTTATATTCTCGCCTCCACGAGAAAAATGGAACAAAAAGGAAAAGGGTGAGCTCAACTAGCTCATAAAGAATATTATGACTAAGATAATATACAACAAATTATCGTTAGTCTTCAACAGGAAAAATCTAATAGAATCTGATAGACAACAAATTTTAAATCAATATTCGCAATGAAAATAATAATTCATTAGAAGAGTTAAGTAGAGAATGCAAACTACTATCTTCTATGTATGAATTTAAAAAGTTCATCGTCATCTTTTATCCTTGTAACATCAATTAATATACATCTGGAATCAAATATTCATCTTTGTACTACTGGTGCCAAAGATATTCATCGATTGGTCATGTTCATTTAAACACCGCTCATCTTTGCACTACGGCCAAAAGATATTCTTGAGAAATCATTCATCTTTTGCACTCTACAGCCAAAGATATTCTTAAGAAATCATTCATCTTTGCACTACTGAGCCAAAGATAATCCATAATATCATCATTTAAGACCGAGGATGATGAAAAATAATTTTTTTTAGAAAGCGAATCCGATTGAAACAAAATGACAAGGATTAAGGATTAAGGATTCGTACTTGGTTTTATCCACGTCCAAAAATACCTCAAAAATAATCATAGTGGTGTAAAATTCAAGAATGATCAAAACATGGATACAATCGAGTTAGTATCCGAATAGATGTTTTAGACGAAAAGAAGAAATTTTATTTTTCTAGGTGAATAAGATCAGTACACGTGAATAGTCAGATATCGTGAATAAGTGTCGATATCGTGAATAGTAACTCACACCAAAAGATAGAAATTCCACAAAAACATCTTCACGCTTCATGAATAGTACTCTTTCGTGAATAGTAACTCGTGAATAGTAACTCATGAATAAGTAACTTCGTGAATAGTAACTCATGAATAGTAACTCATGAATAGTAACTCATGAATAGTAACCCCCAGCGCATGAAAAAGTTCCAAATTTGATAAAACTTCAGATCAACATTTCAAAGATAATGATATTGAAGAAATAATATCATTTGAGAAGAAAATAACATCCCTTACCTCGAAAGATCAAGACTTTAATTTGAAACACTGGATATAGGCTATGACTTGGACTTGCACCAGTATAGCAATACTCAAAGTATACTCAAAATACTCACAAGAATACGCTCGATAATATAGAGAGAAAACTTGATTTACGGTGTGATTTTCAATTCTAACTTAAGCACCTATTTATAGGAAATTGCTTAGAACACCAAAGCGAGAAAATTTAATATATTAATAATATTATTTTTCCACATCTTCCTACGCACACCATCAGCTGAAATCAACCACTAACACATGTCCCATAAGTGACAAAAACGTTTTTCATGCAAAACTTACTTAAAACTCCAAAAAATGATAATCAATTAATCCGGAACTTCAATAATTCATAATAAATAGCCCCTTCATCAGAAAATTTGAATCTTGCGAGTTCTTATAGGAATTTCAATTCTCTACAACTTTGCAGAAGGAAGTTTTTCCAAATTCAAATAGAAATTGGCCAAGAAATCCACAAACCAGGCGATTTTACAAAGTTATAATCAAATTCGGTCAATAAATGGGGTCCACCGACATGTTTAACATGTTTTAAACATTTATTGCAACAAAAATACTCTTCCTCCTCGTATACTCATATATCCCACATTCATTTGTAAAAATATCATAGTTAATATATTATTAAAATAATATATTTAAATGAATTATTTTATCGAGAAAAAGATAAAATATTAATTCTCAACAATTGTCATTTTAAAAATTTTCTCCATCTATATCCACATAAAATCAATATTTTCCTCATCATATAAATCAATAATTAATTATTCACAAATAATATTACGGAATCACAATATTGACAACTGTGCGCTTTCAGGAAAGAGGGCTTTCAATAAGAATTTCTTCTTCTTGGTAGCTTGATTAGGTGATCAAACCTCTCCTTAGGCAGAACTTTCTAGACATTGCCAATAATGTTATCTAATAATATTATTCGAGATAATATGAATTATTGCTTCGATAATGAAAAATCTTTGTGTAATGACAATTATGAAACAACAAAGAATATAAAATATCAACGCAGCAATTATTAACAATAAAATAAAATCGAATTGAGCGGTAATTAACTGTAACCATTATTGAGTAGTGCCTTCTTTACGTAAGAATCAATAATTGGTGCAATATCGTATCTTCTTGTGCAACAACGGCATTATTCGTGTTTTAACCACCGGGTATTCCAACAAAGATTAATGGTAACAACTACTGTAGTTATTTAAAAACAACTTATATTTGTCGTTTTCTTCATCCAATCGCTTTTCCGTTATGGGGCCCACACATTGGGCTGTAGCCGTCATACGAATATTCCAACGATGCGAATATTCCACGACCAAACGAATATTCCACGACGATAATGAATATTTTATAACCACTTGCTTATTTTGAAATATTTGCGTATTTAACCCTTAACTATCCACATTAATCAAATCAACCCTTACTATTTCAAAATAATAAATAAAGGAAATTCTTTTTTATTTAAAAAATTTCGGGGTCTTACATATTGGGTTAACCAAGGATAATTCTGTGGCCATATGATATCTATTATAACCTAGACGCATGACCTCCCATGTACGAAGGTTTCCTTGAGCACTTCCCAAAGATTCTAATTTCTAAAATAGTTTTTTCTACATACCTTTATGTAAGGTGCCATTGTGACGTCTTTATCCAAGGTTGGGATGTGAGTCACGATTCTTTATATATTTGTATCAAAACTCACAACATATGAGTTGTTGTATTTGCACGACAATTGTTGTAATAAAGTTGTAGTTATTTTCTGTACCATGTATTTGGCGACTCAGAATGGGTTGGATGGAATGGACCTATTTTGGGGTTGTCACATAACATGTTTTAAACAACTTTTGCAACAAAAATACTCTTTCTCCTCATATACTCATATATCCCACATTCATTGTAAAAATATCATCATTATTATATTATAATAATATAATAAATTATTATTTTATCAGAAAAGATAAAATATCGATTTTCAACAATTGTCACTTTAAAAATTTTCTCCATCTATATCCACATAAAATGAATATTTTTTTCATCATATAAATCAATAATTAATTATTCACAAATAATATTACAGAATCACAATACCGATAACCAGGCAGTTCCCAAGAAAGAGGGGGCTTTCCAATAAAGATTTCTCCTTATTGGCGCGCAATTAGGTGACCAAACCTCTCCTTAGACAGAACTTTCTAGACATTGTCAATAATGTTATCTAATAATATTATTCAGATAATATGAATTATTGCTTCGATAATGAAAAATACTGTGTAGTGACAATTATTAAAACAACAGTAATATAGAATATCAATGCAATAATTATTGAATCAATAAAATCTTTGAATAAATAATTATTGTAATAATTATTGAGTAGTGCCTTCTTACGTAAGAATCAATAATTGGTGCAATCTGGTATCTTTCTTGCAACAACGGCGTATTCTTGTGTTTTAACCATTGGGTATTCCAACAATTGTTAGCAGTAATAACTATGCCAAGTTATTTATAAACAACTTATACTTGTCATTTTTTCATCCAATCGCTTTCAGTTTATGGGCCCACATTAAGGTGCAAGGCGTATCGCATTTAATATTCCCCGACAAAGAAGAATATTCTACGACCAAACGAACATTCTCCGACAACAATGAGTATTTTATAACCACTTGCTTATTTGAAATATTTGCGCATTTTACCCAAAATTAACCACATTAATCAAATCAACCCTTACTATTTCAAAATGATAAATAAAGAAAATTAAATTTCATTTATAATAAGTTGGGGTCTTACATTTGGGCTTAAAAAAGTAGCGATTTTAGGAGATAATAATTAATTTAGTAATGCTAATATTAGAACAATTAACATTATCAGAACAATTTATATTTGTAGTGATTTAGGGGATTATAAAATCAAAATATTAATTTGAAATTAAAAAATAGTGCTTTTAATCGTAGAGCGAGTTGACATTACCAAAATAATTTAGATTTGTAGTGATTTAGTGGATTATAAATTTAAAATATTATTTTGGAATTAAAAAGTAGTGATTTTAAAAGTTAATAATTAATTTAGTAATGATAATATTAGAGCAGATTAATTATTATAAAACGGTTTAGATTTTGTAGTGATTTAGGGATTATAAAATAAAAATAATAATAATATAAAAACCGTTTAGATTGAGAAAATAGTGATTTATGAGATTATAAAATAAACATAGTAAGTTATGATTGATATTATTTGTTATTTTAATATTGTTTTAAACTATATAATATTATGTTGTAATATAATTATAAATGGTATAATATTATGCTATAATATAATTAAATTAGTAATGATAATATCCATATGATTTAGATAGGTAGTTATTTTGTTATATACATGTATTATAATATTATACCATACATGTATGATATAATGTATGGTATAATTATGAATGGTATAATATTAGAAAAGTAGTAATTTTAGGATATAATTATTTTAAATGTTTTAAACAATATAATATTATGTTGTAATATAATTATAAATGGTATAATATTATGTTGTAATATAATTAAATTAGTGTGGGATGCACATTAATTATATAGAACATGTGTTACAATGTGGGAAAGGCACATGTAATAGATAATAAATAATAGATAGATTCCATTCAAAATCTTACCACATCAGCACAGTCTAATATGAACTCACGTAAATTGTTCATTCCATTTTAATAAAATAATTAAACCAATTTCAAGTTTCATGACAAAATTAATTATACTTCTAGTATCACATAAAAAAACCCAGTTTAGATTCTTTTACTGATCAATTAGTGAAAATTACAATTTCAATTCATGTAAATTAATTTGATAATGTAATAGTTGATTTCTTGAACTATTTTAAAAAATATCAGTTACTACAAAATTATTATTTTAAAGATAAAAATAAATATTCACATGAATTTTAAATTGATTGAGTTTTTCATAAATTGGTTAAGCAAATAAATTTTCATATCTTTAGAATCAATTAGTGTGGTTCAAATAATTGGAAGAATTTTTGGAAGCTAATAGATTGAAGTTTTAAAATGAATATGAAAATAATTTTTAATTGCATGGAACTATGAAAAGTAGGTAAAATAAATAAAAGTCTAATATTAAAGGAAATTTACTTTTCAAATAATTAAAACTAAATTTTTATAAAAAGCAAGTTGGCCTTATCGTGTTTAAATTGATCCAATCTGGTTGTTTCCTAAGAGAGTTATCTAATTAATGGATCCTAAAATAACGTGACTGTTGATAATATCCATAAAATAAGGTGATCGGTATATATATCAAAGTAATTGTCAGGGTATTTTTGTCAAGGGCAATAAGAAGCATTAATTAAGATGGACATGTGTCAATTTTGTAGAATGACATATGTCAATTTATTGTGTCATGTACTGTGATTTAGTATATATAACTAGATACAAACCCCCGCGTTGCGGTGGGATTATTCAAATTTTTAATAATAAATATATGTGTACAATTAATAAATTAAAATATAATAAGAAAATAGTATATTATTGTGCGATGATCAAATAGTATAATAATAAGAAAATAGTATATTATTAGCCCTATCATGTTTAATAGATTTGTTTTTATTTTTATTACACATTAAACTGCCGATAATATCATGCATACTCCCTCATTCTAAAATGTAAAAGTTTTTTAGTTGTGAATTCAATTAAAATTACTTTTCAATTCAAAAAAATGTATTTTATATCAATTTTGAAAATAATAATTTATAATTAATGATATTTTTAGATAGTTTACAATATGTTCAAGGAAATTAAGTAAAAATGATATATTATAATCACATGAATAATAAATGGGTTCACACTTTTGTGAGAGATTTTGTAAAATATAAATTATCTATATTTAGTTATATTGTGTGTAAAATTTAAAAAATATTAATTTAAATTTAAAAATATTTATTTTTTTTAAAAAATAATTATAATACTTATAATTTGAAGCAGATGGAGTAAATTTTTTTTGACATTATGTGTATCTGTGGTTACTCAGAGTTTGCAACATTTGATGCGTTTAAAGAGTTTGGAAGTTCAAACACACTTAAAAATATTATTCTTGTAGTAGTAGGTTATTTTAAATATAACTAATTGAACTCACAAATTCAGCGTTTGAGCCTCAAACACAATACACCATATTAATATGGTACGCTTAAATGTCTAAACACTGCAAACGTTATCACCACAAACACTGCTATCCGAACAAACTTATGAAGGATGAACAAAAAAAAAATACTACTGCAAATTGATTTCAAAATAAAATGCTAGTAAGTGGAGCTGGTCATCTATAGCTGGGAAGAACGGTCGTTTTGGAGGTGGGCCAAGATTCATTTTACTATTTTAGAACAAAACACACCACTCATATACTCCATACTTAAAATATTGGATTAGATTTGCTTACTTTGTCTTGAGTAATTCTGTTATGTATTACGTTAAATTAGTGTTAAGTTATAATTGTGAAACATATTAACATTTAAGACTAGATAAAAATATAAAATAACTCTATTTATTATATATTTCTATAAAAAAAATTATCACTAATAATTAAAAAAATCGAGATAAACATTCACAATAAACACAATTTTTTTTACCTTTGATCTATCTACCAATATTTTGTAATCTATAATATGATTCCGTATACTAATATTTTATATTCATTTCGAAGTAGCTAGAAAATACGCCTAATGGGCGAGGGTAGGGTCAAACACGTGGTTGGTGATATGCTTAATTACCAATTAAATTAAGTATATAATTAAAATATTGAATGATGTGTTAATATTTCAGTGTTAACAAATCATTATTTTATTAAAAAAATTAATTTATAAAAAAGTGTATAACCAAAATTTGAGAGAAATCAAAATTAAATATGTGTTTTTAATCATATTATTACTTTAGCTGTGAGAAATGATTAATTCAAAACTTGTGGAGTAGTATGAGAGACGAAAGTGTATACATTAGTTTATTTAATTGTTTCATTTAGTTCACTATTTTATGTCCAAAAATGTGTGCTATTGCATGTTAGTCCAAACATGCAATTGTGCTAACCGTGGCTTTAGGTAGCATGTGCTTACCGTGGCTTTAGGTAGCATGTTCAAGATTCCAAAAGTATAAATTATTTGTTTACAAAAGTTGAAATTTAATGTACTATATATATTCCATGTGTATCCAGTGATGTTTGATTACTATTATTTAAACATTTATGAGTCAAACAAATTAGGATAATGATAATTAGAATTAATTACGGAAGCATACACCAAACTGCACCCCAATAAATAGAAGCTTTTTCTTAGAACTATAATATTTTCGATATCGACTGTAGTGTGCGTCGGTGTCTTGTAGTGTCGCGAATGACTCATTAGCGACGAACTGACCGTCGCCAATGAACTCTTTACCAACGGCGGTCGACTGGCTTGGCGACGCGCACATGGGTCATTGACGACGGGTTCGTCCGTCGACAGTGACCTATTTTTTGTAGTGTAACTATGCTATGATAGGTAAACTATTGATAAAATTATGTTTGTTTCTCATGACTTATTACATTGATATTTAACTAAATAATGTGATTGATCAGCCAAAATAAAAATAAAATGGTGTATTTAGTTTTGAAATAGGTAGTAAAACGATTATATCCTTCATCAATGAGAAAAACAAATTGATTTCAAAATTGAGATGCAAGGCTTTTTTTTTGGTAATTTTTTAAATTTTTAGTTCAGTAGATATTTTAAAATTTATTATCACACACTGTTTGTAACTCAAACTTGAAAGAAAAAGAGTATAAATATAATCCATCTGTGATCAATAAAAAGTTTCCTATTTGATTTTTTTTTTCTTGGTCAATTTATAAATCCTAATTTAAAATTGAAGTGAATTTATTTGATTTTGACTAATACAATAGTTAATATTGTAAACTATTAAAATGTATTGCTGGGTAAAAGTTGTTATTTCATAAATAAAATACATTAACACCACAGTTTAAATTTTAAAATTTCACAAATAACTTAGATCAAAGTTAAATGGACCGAACTTAGGGAGTATATATTTCGTGACAACCCTAAAAATAGATTATATATACGAACTCACTATGAGATAAAGATAGTAATATCAAAATTGCAATTGTTTAGCGTTTGATATTTATATGAGATAAAGATAGTAATATAAAAACTGGTTTAGCGTTTGATATTTCTGGACAAATTGACTAATTTTAGAATTAAAAATTGAGCATATTTATTTATATTTTCAAATTCAGAAAAATTGGAGGTAGTACTAAATTCAATATATTTTTTTTATAAATATAGTTTATAAGAAAATCGTATAAATTTTGATTACAAAAATAATAATTTTGATTGAAATTTTTTTTAAACTAGGTAGTACTAAGCATAATTCCTTATATTTTTGAACGGCCTTCTCCATCCCAGCTTAACCTACACATTTTTGTGTCGCCTAGTGCATGTTCCAGGTCCAGGACAATTGTTGCAACGGTCATAACGTACTGTTGCTAATTAACTCTATTGATAAGTAACACTGTGATACAAGTGTCACTAATGATCTATATCTATGCACTATTTCAACAGTAAGTTAAAGAGAGCATGCATGCATATACTTGTGGGAAAAATAAAATAAAAAAATTGAACCTAATTAAATTCATTCTACTCTTATGTTTAACAAAAGGAAAACATTCTTCTTTCAAAAAAACAGGCTATTAGGTCTCTCCAAATTAAAAAGCCATTAGGTCCCTTTTTCGAATTATTGCCTCGAGATTGATTGATTCTTTTCTCTATCAAATTTTTACTTATCCGAAATTAAGTGTAATTGTACCAAACTCCAAAAATTTTACCACTCATGTTACTAAATAGTAAATACTATTGAATCCAAATTAAAATTATTTAATGGGACGACAACGCTACCTCAAATAGCTGTGAGTCAAGCCTACATATGACGCCTTACTCATTAGTTGTACTAATTTGACTGGAATTTCACTTTTGAAATGGGCAAGAAATAGTGCATGGCGGGCGGGCTGTATATCTGCTTAATTGGTCCCACAATGTAATTTTAATGCATTTCACCTTGAGCGAGGGATATATATATATAACAATGCTTGATCACTAAATTTTTGAGAACCAAAAGAGAAATAAAAAAAAAGGGGGAAAGGGAGAGAGATAGTGAGGGGCGAATTAAGTAAACAGCTTTCCTAGGTACATACTCGTACACAGTAACACAGACATTGTTAAGATTTTCTTGTTTCGTGTATATATATTAATTAAACTCAAATTTATTTATTTTTTGATTTGTATTTGCAGGTCATTCAACAATGGGTAAAGGTGGTCGTATGCCTGTTACCGGTGGTGAGCACAAGAAAGCTGATCAAAACGACATTTTCCGCCGAGTTCCTCACGAAAAACCTCCATTTACTCTCGCGGACGTAAAGAAAGCCATTCCTCCTCATTGTTTCAACCGTTCGCTCATTCGCTCTTTCTCTTTCCTTGTTTACGACCTCATTGTTTGCTTCCTCCTCTACTATGTTGCCACAAACTACATCCATCTCCTTCCTAAGCCTCTATCTTACCTTGCATGGACTGCTTATGTCTATGTCCAAGGTTGTTTCATGTTCGCCGTATGGGTTGTAGCCCATGAATGTGGCCACCATGGCTTTAGCGACTATCATTGGTTAAATGACACTGTTGGCTTTATTCTTCATTCTCTTCTTCTTGTTCCTTATTTCTCTTGGAAAATTAGTCATCGTCGTCACCATGCTAATACCAATTCCCTAGATCGCGATGAAAACCATGTCCCTCGATTCAAGGAGACTATTCGATCATATTACCATCACTTCAACAACCCACTTGGCCGAATTTTCATCATAACATTCACCCTCACCCTAGGATGGCCTTTATACTTGATTGTAAATATAGCCGGACGGTCATATGATCGGGTTGCAAGTCACTTTGACCCATATAGTCCTATTTATTCCGAACGTGAACGGGTTCAAATCTTGTTGTCTGATTTTGGTTTTCTTGCCGGTTGTTATTTGGTATATCGGGTTGCCCTAGTAAAAGGATTTACATGGGTTATGCTAGTATATGGAGCCCCGTTACATGTTGTAAACGGGTTTCTTGTGATGGTCACTTTACTACATCACACTCATCTTTCGTTGCCTCACTACGATGCTTCTGAGTGGGACTGGTTGAGGGGAGCTCTAGCCACGGTTGATAGGGATTATGGAATCCTAAACAAAGTGTTCCATCACATAGCAGACACCCATGTGCTCCACCATTTGATCTCCACCATCCCTCATTATCATGCAGAGGAGGCGACCGAGGCGATTAAGCCAGTATTAGGGGATTATTATCATTTTGATGGAACTCCATTCTATAAGGCAATGTGGAGAGAGGCTAAGGAATGTCTATATGTTGAGGCCGAGGAAGGCGACAAGGCCAAAGGTGTTTACTGGTTCAAAAATAAGCTTTGAGCTAATTAATTAATCCAAGAAAGAGAGCCACTGTGCAAGTTTCAATAGTAGAAGAAAAGTATCTACTAGTACAAAAATAATGTTGTATTATTTCACCTTATTTTCTATGGCCATGCATTCTCTAGTTGATCAATTGTTATCAGTTTTTTCAATTGTTTCCAGATTGACATTATGGGTTACCGATGGTAATCTCGGAACTATTAAGGAGCCCAAGCCAAACCTAAGGAGAACTTTTTCTGACTGTTACGTAGAGATGGATGATTATGAATATCACTTTTACTGTCCGGTAAAATAAAAGAGTTTTAATGTAAATTTCTGAGAAGCCAATGTGTTTAGACAAGTTCCTAGACTGGAGATAAATTTTATGATAATACTAGTAATTATTTAGCATCGATCAAGACCTTTACATATACTAAAAATGGGTATGAATACTGTTTTTTGTAGTTCGTAAAATATAATATTATTTAATATATATAGATATAATAATAAAAAGTTAATCAAAACAGAAACAAATTATAAAGTATAAATCCGAGTCCTTTGAATTCACAAAGTCTCCTTAAAGCAAATTTATTATTTTGGTCTTTAATGATTAATTGAATAATTGATTAAAATATATAAAACGGATTTCCAGTTCTTAATTAGAAGCACTTCAAAATTAAGAACACTTCGAACAAAATTATATGTTATGTACTGAACTTACGATAATTACAGTAATGATGCATGAAAAAAAATGCATGGATATACTTACACAGAAATGGGGAAAAGATTGCAGAACGGAACGGGAAAGTGCAAAAGGGAACGGAAAATACACTGCAGAACGGGAACGGAAAATATACTGCAGAACGGGAACGGAAACTGCACAACGGGAAGGAACAAGAACGGGAAAAATTTTGCAGAACGGGAAAGAATTAATTAATTGCTTTCTTTTAGCGCCCACATGGATTATTTATAGAAATAATTCCGCGGTTTATTACCGTTGGCGCGTAAAACCGTTGGCAAAACTACGTAGTATCATGATAATCATTTTAACAAAATCTGATAAAACATTAAACATATTTTGTCTAAAAAATATATATCACGACCCACCCGCCGAAGTCCTACCGACGCGGCGGCAAGGCAGCAAGGTGTGGGTTTGAACCAACGTTCGATTGGTCCTCTCCTTCCATTAAAGTGGGGTGCCTTGGGGCCCTTCTCGTTAAAGCAAACATCCCATATACGTATTCTTCATTTTTCCTCTAACGCCCTATGTGGGACTTTTGCAATTTATAATATTTCAAGTAGGTGACTTTGAAATCAATTTTCTCATTCAATTCTTAATGGATTTGAACACATAAATATACCACGTTATACTTGTGACGCCCCCAAAACATGTATACAACACCCATTCTGAGTAACCAAATACATGGTACAGAAACAACTACAACTTTATTAATACAACATAAAAACTGTGAGTTTAAATACAAATATTGTCATCTAGATAATATCCATACTCAAATAAGTCCTCATTACAATTATTAATACACTATTTTTTTACGAATAGTGAGGACTACTAGTAACAACTTCTAGAACCATCATTCCACACACCCGACTAAGACTCGCTACAATCTTGCCTCCGAGAAGAAAAATGGAACAACGAGGAAAAAGGTGAGCTCAACTAAATTTCAAAGAAAAAGAATATTATGACCAAGATAATATAGAACAAATTATCGTTAGTCTTGACAGGAAAAATCTAATAGAATACAATAGACAACAAGTTTTAATTAAATCAATATTCGCAGAGGAAATAATAATTCATTAGAAGAGTTAAATAGAGAATGCAAACTACTATCTTCTATATATGAATTTAAAAGTTCATCGTCAATATTTTATCCCCGTAACATCAATCAATATATATACGGAATCAAATATTCATCTTTGCACTACGGGCCAAAGATATTCATCGATTGGTCATGTTCATCTAAACACACTGTTCATCTTTGCACTACGGGCCAAAGATATTCATCGAAATCATTCATCTTTTGCACTACTGGCCAAAGATATTCGGTTATATCATCATTTGGGATGAGGATGATGAAAAATGTTTTAAAGAAAAGCGAATCCAGGTGAAACAAAAGAATAAATATTAAGGATTAAGTATTTCACCTATTCCATGTCCAAAAAATACCTCATAAATAATCATAGTGGAGTAAAATTCAAGAATGATCAAAAACATGGATACAATCAAAAAGCTAGTATCCATAATAGATATTTTAGACGAAAAATGAAAATTTAATTTTTTTTGTGAATAGTGTCGTATTCGTGAATAAGTGTCGATATCGTGAATAGTCTTAGTATACGTGAATAAGAACTCAACACCAAAAGATAGAAATTTCAAAAAAAACATCATATGGCTTCGTGAATAGTACTTTCGTGAATAAGTAATCTCATGAATAGTAATAACGACATGAAAAAGTTCTAAATTTGATAAAAGTTCCAACCAATATTTCGCAAGATAATGATATTGAAGAAATAATATCATTTTTAAAAAAAAAATAATATCCCTTACCTCGAGAAAGGATAGTACTCTTGATTGAAATTTTGGATATAGTCTTTGAAAGAACTTGCTAGTATAGCAATACTCAAAGTACTAAAATACTCACAAATACACTCGATATTATAGAGAAAAGAGAGAAATCTTTAGTTTACGGTGTGATTTTCAATTCTAACCCAAGACCCTATTTATAGGAAAATGCTTAGAACACCAAAGCAGAAAATTGAATATAATAATAATATATATAACCAAATTTCTTACGCCCACTCTTAGATCTAAAATAAGCCATTTACATCACATGCAAGACCCAATTATATGACCAAAAACGTTTTTGTAATTATAAATATTTAAAACTTTCAAAAATCAATTATTTCGGAACTACAGAACTTCAATAATTCATAATAAATAGCCCTTTTATCAGAAAATTCGAATCTCGCGACTTTTTATAGGAAATTCAATTTTCTACAACTTTGCCGAAGAAAGTTTTTCCAAATTCCAAACAAAAATTGACCGAAATCCATAAACGGGCGATTTTACAGGCTATAATCAAATTTCAGTTAAGAAATGGGCCCACGGACATGTTTAACATGTTTTAAACAACTTTTGCAACAAAAATACTCCTCATCCTCATATACTCATATATCCCACATTCATTGTAAAAATATCCCCATTATTATATTATAATAATATAATAAAATAATATTTTATCAGAAAAGATAAAATATCATTTTTTAACAATTGCCACTTTAAAAATTTTCTCCATCTATATCCACATAAAATCAATATTTTCCTCATCATATAAATCAATAATTAATTATTCATAAATAATATTATAGAATCACAGTACTGGCAATCAGGCCATTCCCAGGAAAGAGGGGGCTTTCCAATAAAGATTTCTCCTTACTGGCGCGCAATTAGGTGACCAAACCTCTCCTTAGACAGAACTTTCTAGACATTGCCAATAATGTTTTCTAATAATATTATTCAGATAATATGAATTATTACTTCGATAATGGAAAATACTGTATAGTGACAATTATTGAAACAATAGTAATATAAAATATCAACACAAAGCAATTATTGAATCAATAAAATAAAATATCGAGCAAGAATTCATCGTAACAATTATTGAGTAATGCCTTTTACGTAAGAATCAATAATTGGTGCAATACCGTAATGTCATCTTGTGCAACAACGGCAGTATTCGTGTTTTAACCAACGGGTATTTCAAAAGATAATAGTGAATAACCGTGCTTAGTTATTTATAAACAACTTATACTTGTAGTTTTCTTCATCCAATCGCTTTCCGTTATGGGGCCCATAAAGAGCAAGGCGTCGCATTTAATATTTCCGACAACAAGAATATTCCACGACCAAACGAATATTTCCCGACAACAATGAATATTTTATAACCACCTGCTTATTTAAAATATTTGTGCATTTTACCCATAACTAACCACATTAATCAAATCAACCCTTACTATTTCAAAATAATAAATAGAGGAAAATAAATTTTATTTATTAATAATTTGGGGTCTTACAACCTCCCCTCCTTATGAAATTTCGTCCTCGAAATTGACGTACGTACCTGGTGTTTTGAAAAGACGATGATACCTCGCTTTCATTTCCGTTTCCAACTCCCAGGTCATTTCCTCAATAACATGGTTTTTCCACAAAACTTTAACTTGTGGTATGACCTTCGTACGTAGGACATGCTCATTCCTATCCAAAATCTTGACAGGTACCTCTTCATACGTTAAGTCTTCGGCTATCTCGTCCGGTTCTAACTCAATAACATGGTTCGGGTCGTCCACATATTTACGTAACATCGATACGTGAAAAACGTTATGAACACGCGTCATACTTGGCGGTAAAACGAGTCTATAGGCCACAGTTCCTATTCGATCTTGGATTTCAAATGGACTAATAAATCGAAGGTTTGAGCTTTCCTCACCCCGCCAATTCTCGCTTTTGGAATAACAACTTCTTGTACATCCCTCTTCATATTCATCAGCTCCGGTGTGTAGCTTAAACGTTTTTAACTTTATCGATTAAAGTCGGTTCTACTTGTATATCATCACGTGAGTCCCTAGAGTCTTTAACTCTATATCTATCATTTGTAAGTTATATGAAATGGGTCTTTGACTATATCGCATTCGTACTCGTATACGATCTTTTACTCAACACGTCAGCTACCACGTTCGCTTTTCCAGGATGGTATAGTCAGAACATGTGCCGAAATGAGTCTCCTATTGAGTTCTTCGAAGCTCTTCCCACATTCCTTGCTCCATTTGAATTTTGTATCTCTACGAGTCAGCTGAGTTAATGGAGTAGCGATTCGAGAAAATCTTTCCACAAAATCTTCGATAATAACCAGCTAAGCATAGAAAGCTATGTATTTCGATTCATTGACTTAGGTTGTTTCTCAAGCTGTGACTCATATCCCAATCTTGGATAACACGTCACAATGACACCTATCGATTTACTCTACTTTGAAAATATGGGCGCCCCTACGGAGAAATGCGGCTTTGGTGCATTCCACAAAGGAAGTCACCAGATAAAGGCTCGGGTACCAAATTCTATAGTTGAATTTTTAACTCCTGAAGTTCAATAGGAGCCATGAGATTTTAGAAATGGGTTTTGTACCGGGTTTAAAGTCGATACAAAATTCAATATCATACTTTGGGAGTAAGCCAAGAAATTCTTCAGGAAATACATCAGGAAATTTACTAACAATAGAAATATCATTCAAATCTGACGTATTTTTGTTTAAGTCCATAACAAGGGCTAAGAAAACTTGACATCCGTTTTTCAATAAACGAATGACTTTATGGCTTGATATGAAAGTGTTTGACTTCAATGGTTTGGTTGCTTGAATTAGAATAACAGGTTGCTTAGGAATATGAAAACTAACAACCTTACGAAAGTAATCAATTTTGGCATGATGAGTAGTTAATCAATCAATCCCCAAAATTACATCAAAAGCAAGTATCTTTAAAGAAATAAGGTCAACAGGTAATGCGATGGTGCCAACTTGGATCAAATAATATTTATAAACACTGGATGTGATGAAAGTTTCTCCTAACGGAGTTTCCACAGATAGGTCAAAGTCTAATTTCTCCGGAGTCAAGTTTAAACGTTGAGCACAAGCAGGAGAGATAAATGAATGGGTAGCATCGGTATCTAGTAATGTATAAACTTCGCATGAATTTATGATTAGCTTACCCGTGATCACCTCGTTTGGGTTCCTTGCATGTTGACTAGTCACGACAAACACTCTTCCAGGAACCGTTGACTTTGACTTTTCTGGGACAACCTTTTGAGTCACCATCCCCACTGGGCTTGGTTTCGCTACCGTACAATCTCGAGCGATATGTCCTTCCTTTCCACAATTATAGCATACCTTGAACTATTATGGACAGTTTGAGCTGATGTGTCCCTCTTTTCCACATTTATAAGATCTGACCCGGTGGTCGTTCTCCTCCTTAAAACCGATTCTTTCTTTGGTCCGACGTCTTCTTGATGTCATTGTTGAATCTCCTCTTATTAAAATCTCCCCCCGACTCGCTTCTTCTATTTTTATGGCCACGATTACTACCAGAGTGGTTGTCGCTCTTGTCCGTAATTTTTTTTCTCCGCTGGTTATCGTTGTTCTGATGACTGCTATCACCGGTATGATCCTGGTTGCGATCTCTTGGTTGAACGTACTCGTTATCTCGCTCTAATAATTGAGCCCTATTGACAACATCTGAATATAAAGAAAATTTATGAGAGATAAGATATTGCCGAATCTCGGGTTTTAAAACTCTTAGAAACATCCTCGTCATTCGTTCCTCATTCTCTACCAAATGAGGTGCAAACCTGGATAACTCTGCGAACTTCGCCTCATATTGGGACACCGTCATGTTGTTTTGTTCTAGTCTAATAAACTCTACCTCCATCATATGGCGAATACTTTCAAGAAAGTATTTTTCGTTGAAAAGTTTCTGAAACATTTTCTATGACATGCTGAATGTGGCAGGCTGGGTCCATTTCACAGACTCCCACGAGTAGTCTGCCTCGCCACGGAACATAAAGGTGGCGAATGGAACCTTCTGTTCCTCCGTGTATCCCAAGACATCGAATATCTTGGTAATTTGCTTGACCCACATTTCCGCCATGATTGGATCCGGCTTTCCCTTAAATTTTAGTGGTCCCAACTCTTTGAACTGCTTGGTGATGTGACAAGCAAGGTAGCGTTCTTATCATTTCCACCCGTAATTCGCATACCGAGTCTCCCTCAAATGCGGTTTTACATGAACCGCAAAAAGCTCCTAAACATCCCGGCTGTTCATCATCTCGCTTTCGGTGGTGTTGTTTACAAGAGGAATATTGCCTTCTGTTGCACGTTCCACGGGTGGTGATTAAAGGTGTTTCACGGTCTCATTAACTCCACCATTAATATTGTCACTACCATTCTTAAATAACCGCCATAAAACAAGGGTTAATTAAACAAATTAATATATCACATATTAACCATATACTTCAACTGACCAACAAATAAGCTTAGGTATGACACACTAGCGAAGGATTACTCGTCTCTCCCCTCCTAGTACTATTCCTCGATCTCCGCCTGAGACCATATCCCTAAGCTCTGATACCAACTGTGATGCCCCCAAAACAGGTATACAGTACACCCATTCTGAGTCGCCAAATACATGGTACAAAAACAACTACAACTTTATTAATACAACATAAAAACTGTGAGTTTAAATACAAATATTGTCATCTAGACAATATCCATACTCAAATAAGTCCTCATTACAATTATTAATACACTATTTTACAGAATAGTGAGGACTACTAGAACAACTTCTAGAACCATCATTCCACATCCCGACTAGTACTCGCTATATTCTCACCTCCTAAGAAGAAAAATGGAACAACAAGGAAAAGGGTGAGCTCAACTAGCCCAGTAAAGAATATTATGACCAAGATAATATAGAACAAATTATCGTTAGTCTTCAACAGGGAAAAATCTAATAGAATACAATAGACAACAAGTTTTAAATCAATATTCGCAGCGGAAATAATAATTCATTAGAAGAGTTAAATAGAGAATGCAAACTACTATCTTCTATATATGAATTTAAAAGTTCATCGTCAATATTTTATCCCTGTAACATCAATCAATATATATCTGGAATCAAATATTCATCTTTGCACTACAGGCCAAAGATATTCATCAGTTGGTCATGTTCATCTAAACACCTGTTCATCTTTTGCACTCTGGGCCAAAGATATTCATCGAAATCATTCATCTTTGCACTACTGGCCAAAGATATTCGGTTATATCATCATTTAGGGACCGAGGATGATGAAAAATATTTTAAAGAAAAGCGAATCCAATTGAAACAAAAGAATAAATATTAAGGATTCGTATTTCAAATTTATTCCATGTCCAAAAATACCTCATAAATAATCATAGTGGAGTAAAATTCAAGAATGATCAAAACATGGATACAATCAAAGCTAGTATCCATAATAGATATTTTGACGAAAAATGAAAATTTAATTTTTTTGTGAATAGTGTCGATTCGTGAATGAATAATCAGATATCGTGAATAGTAACTCTCACACCAAAAAGATAGAAATTTCACAAAAAACATCATCATGTTTCGTGAATAGTACTCGTGAATAGTAACCCCGACATGAAAAAGTTTTAAATTTGATAAAAAGTTCCAACCAATATTTCGGCATAATGATATTGAAGAAATAATATCATTTTTTAAACAAAATAATATCCCTCACCTCAGAAAGGATAGTACTTCATTTGGAATATGGATATAGTCTTTGAAAGAACTTGTACAGTATAAAGAATACTCAAAGTACTAAAATACTCACAAATACACTCGATATTATAGAGAGAGAAAGAGAGAGAAATCTTTAGTTTCTGGTGTGATTTTCAATTCTAACCTAAGCACCCTATTTATAGGAAAATGCTTAGAACACCAAAGCAGAAAATTGAATATAATAATAATATATATAACCAAATTTTTTACGTCCACTCTTAGATCTAAAATCAGCCATTTACATCACATGCAAGACCCAATTATATGACCAAAAACGTTTTTGTAATTATAAATATTTAAAACTTCCAAAAATTAATTATTTCGGAACTACGGAACTTCAATAATTCATAACAAATATCCTTTTATCAGAGAATTTGAATCTCGCAATTTTGTATAGGAAATTCAATTCTCTACAACTTTGCAGAAGAAAGTTTTTCCAAATTCCAAACAAAAATTGACCGAAATCCATAAACGGGCGATTTTACGTGCTATAATCAAATTTCATCAAAGAAATGGGCCCACGGACATGTTTAATATGTTTTAAACAACTTTTGCAATAAAAAATACTCCTCATCCTCATATACTCATATATCCCACATTCATTGTAAAAATATCCCCATTATTATATTATAATAATATAATAAAATAATATTTTATCGTAAAAGATAAAATATCAATTTTTAACAATTGTCACTTTAAAATTTTCTCCATCTATATCCACATAAAATCAATATTTTCCTCATCATATAAATAAATAATTAATTATTCACAAATAATATTACTGAGAATCACAAGATCTTGCAACTGAAAGTAGTTCCCGTGAAAGAGGATCTTTCCAATAAAGATTTCTCCTTCTTTGGTAGCGAAATTAGGTGACCAAACCTCTCCTTAGATGTAACTTTTAGACATTGCCAATAATGTTTTCTAATAATATTATTAGGATAATATGAATTATTGCTTCGATAATGGAAAATCTTTGTATAGTGAAAATTATTGAAACAACAAGTAATATAAAATATCAACGCAAAGAATTATTGAATCAATAAAATAAAATCTTTGAGCAAGAATTCATCGTAACAATTATTGAGTAATGCCTTCTTACGTAAGAATCAATAATTAGTGCAATACCGTATTCTTCATGCAACAACGCCAGACATCAGTATTTTAAACCACGGGTATTCCAACAAAGATAATGATAATAATCAGGTCATTATTTATAAACAACTTATACTTGTAGTTTTTTCTTCATCCAATCGCTTTTTACGTTATGGGGCCTTAAAAAATCGCGCCGCATGCACGAATATTCCCCGACAACAAGAATATTCCACGACCAAACGAATATTCCCCGACAACAATGAATATTTTATAACCACTTGCTTATTTAAAATATTAGTGCATTTTACCCATAACTAACCACATTAATCAAATCAACCCTTACTATTTCAAAATAATAAATAGAGGAAAATAAATTTTATTTATTAATAATTTGGGGTCTTACAATACTCCTTGCGGAGGAGAACGCTTTGGTACATGGACCCGACATTTCCGGATTGTAGGTCCCATATTAAATTAAGCCTCAAAATGCTTTAATATTTATTATTGTCAAACCCATTTCCAACAATCCCCCCACATGAATGTAAAATTGACTTTACAACATGGAAAACAAAATAAAAATGTTATGAATATGCAGACTCTAGTTCAGTACATGAGAAAATATATTTCATCAGGTTAAGTAGCCTAGTGGCTTTGAACTTACCATAGCAAAATCTATCGGATTTACTTGGCTAATCAGTAGGCTTGATGTCTTTGAACTGTCACCTTTTTGGTGTAAACCAAGACAATAGAATTCACAAAATATTTCTTCTGATATAGTTGGTTCTCACGTTTGTGTTCATTTTGTCCTTGAAACACCTCTTGGTTTCGTGAGTATATTAGAGAATTCAGCCTTCAAATTCTCATAGAAGTGGCCCCCTTCTTACTCACATAGGTGACTTCTATAAAGAGTATCCTGCAATACTCCACTTGAATGTATTTCAAGATATATAAGTCATTAAAAGCGTAACTTATCATGATTCTCGTGGCAGATGTGCACCGTCTCATCATAGGAATGGTTAGGAGTAAATATCTCCTTAGTGTTTTACTAAGTACTACATAGTTCGGTTTGCCCATTGAACCTAGATCTTGGGATCTCCAGTCAACTAGGTTAGGTTTCCAATATGACGACTCTTAATTAAACAATAGGCTTTAAACCCATTCCCTTCGATGAACTTTCCACTTGCGCTCTTGTTAAACCTTTCATAAGCGGATCCGCAATATTATCTTTTAACCTTACATAATCAATTGAGATAATTCTATTTAAGAGCAATTGTCTAACGGTATTATGTCTTCGTCGAATATGGTGTGACTTACCGTTATATAGATGATTCTGTGCTCTTTCAATTGCTGATTGGCTATCACAGTGTATACTTATAGCTGGCACATGTTTTGACCAATTTGGAATATCCTCTAATAAATTACGAAGCCACTCTGCTTCTTCTCCAGCTTTGTCTAAAGCAATGAATTCTGATTCCATTGTTGACCTTGCAATACATGTTTGTTTTGAGAATTTCCAAGATACCGCTGCACTACCAAGTGTAAATACATATCCACTTGTGGATTTTGAATCTTTATTATCAGATATTCAATTAGCATCAGTATATCCTTCCAATACTGCTGGATATCTTGTATAGTGCAGTCCATAGTTTTGAGTATGTTTTAAATATCCTAAAACTCTCAAAATAGCTTTCCAGTGATCTTTACCTGGATTACTCGTATACTTACTTAGCTTACTTACTGAATAAGCTATATCTGGTCTAGTACAGTTCACGACATACATTAAACTACCTATTATACGAGAATATTCTAGTTGAGATATGCTATTACCTCCATTTTTGGCTAAATGAAGATTTATATCAACTGGGGTCTTATTTAGAATTATATTATACTTATTAAAAATTTTAAGTATTTTCTCAATGTAATGAGTTTGAGATAATATAATTCCACCAGATGTTCTGGAAATCTTGATTCCTAATATTATATCAGCAACCCCCAAATCTTTCATATCAAATCTATTTGCCAACATACGTTTGTTAGAGTTGATAACTTCATTGTTGCTACCCATGATTAACATGATATCATCCACATAAAGACAAACAATGACATATTCTTTTAGAGTGCTTTTGACATAAACACATTTGTCACACTCATTGATTTTAAATCCATTTGATACAATAACATTATCAAATTTCTCATGCCATTGTTTTGGTGCCTGTTTCAATCCATACAATGATTTAACAAGTTTGCATACATTCCTCTCTTGTCCAGGAACAATGAAACCTTCAGGTTGTTCCATATATATTTCTTCATCTAATTCACCATTTAAGAATGCAGTTTTCACATCCATTTGATGTATTTCAAGTTTATTTAAAGATGCTATTGCTATGAGCATCCGAATATATGTAATTCTTGTAACAGGTGAATAAGTGTCGAAATAATCTAATCCTTCCTTTTGTCTATATCCTTTAACAACAAGCCTTGCTTTATATTTATCAATTGAATCATTAGCCTTCATCTTCTTTTTGAAGATCCATTTATACCCTAAAGGTTTGGAACCAGGTGGAAGGCCCACCAATTCTCATGTATGATTTTGAATGATGGATTCAATTTCACTATTTATTGCTTCTTTCCAATGAGAAGCATCTGGAGTGGATATTGCCTCTTTGTACGTTTGAGGATCATTTTCTATCAAAAATGTTAGAAAATCAGGGCCAAAAGACGTTGAAGTCCTTGCCCTTTTGCTACGTCTAGGTTCATCCACTATAGACACTTTGTCTATATTTTTAGGATTTATACCAGTAGCATCCAAAGGTCTTTTGTATGAATTTATCTCTTTATTTCTATTATATGGAAACACATTCCCATAAAACGATGCATCTCTAGATTCAATAAATGTATTAACATGAATATCAGATTTATGAACAAGAAAACGATAAGCACTACTGTTATTTGCATAACCAATGAATACACAATTAATGGTTTTGGGTCCTATCTTAACTTTTTTAGGTTTAAGAACCATCACTTTTGCTAGACACCCCCACACTCTTAAGTATTTATAGCAAGGTCAATGACCTTTCCATAATTCATAAGGTGTTTTGTGAGTTTTCTTATGAGGTACTTTGTTAAGTATATTATAATTTGTAGAAAGCAAAGCTTCCCCCCACAAATTCTGGGGTGCTCCAGAACTATTTAACATAACATTCAATATTTCTTTCAATGTTCGGTTCTTACGTTCAGCAATGCCGTTAGATTGAGGTGAATAAGGAGCGGTAGTTTGGTGAATAATACCGTGAGTAGAGCATATCTCTTCAAATGGTGATTCATATTCACCACCTCTATCACTTCTTATTGCTTTAATCTTTTTGCTAAGTTGATTTTTAACTTCAATTTTATAAAGTTAAAACATTTCTATAACCTCATCTTTGCTTCTTAGCAAATATACATAACAATATCTTGTGCAATCATCAATAAATGTAATGAAATATTTTTACCCACCTCTTGTTTGCACATATTTTAAATCACATATATCAGTGTGAATTAAATCTAAAGGTTCAGTTTTTTTTCAACAGAATGAAAAGGTAATCTTGTCATTTTAGATTCCACACAAATTTCACATTTATGTTTTTTATTAATATCAAATTTAGGCAAGAATTCTAAATTAATTAATCTACGCATTGTATCATAATTAAAATGTCCTAATCTAGCAAGCCCTATATTTGAAGATTCCAACAAATAAGCAGAAGAATTAATTTTATTATTAGTAATAGACTTCGGTACAACAGTCATTACATTCATCTTAAAGAGCCCATCAGACATATAGCCCTTTCCTACAAACATATCATTTTTTGTAAGTACAAATTTATCAGACACAAACACCAACTTGAAGCCATTCTTACTAAGCAGTGACCCAGACACTAGATTTTTGCGGATATCTGGTGCATGAAGCACTTTATTCAGAGTCAGTTCTTTGCCAGATGTCATTTTCAGTATAATCTTTCCACGTCCTTGAACCTTTGAACTTGAGGAGTTTCCCATGAAAAGTTGCTCATCATTTTTTACTGGTTTGTAGGTAGAAAACATCCATTTATTGGAGCAAATGTGGCGAGTAGCGCCAGTGTCCACCCACCATTCTTTGGTGTTTCCTACCAAGTTGCATTCGAATACAACTGTAGAGAGATTAATGTCTGAAACATTCTCAGAAAATTTTCCAGTACACATTTGGTTGAGCCTTTTGTTCTTTCTTGAATTTCTTTGGCCTGTGACATTCATTTGATTTATGTCCTGGAATGCCACAATTTAAGCACTTGCCTTTGAATTTCATCTTGGCCTTGAAATTAGAATTTCCATTGCGCTTCTTTTTGTTGTTGTTGTTTGGCCTTTGTTCTACCACATTAGCCTTTGCTTCAAATAAATTTTTCCCACTCTTCTTCTCAGATACTCGATTGTCCTCCTCAATCCTAAGTCGCACAATCAGTTCTTCAAGATTCATCTCTTTGCGTTTATGCTTAAGATAATTCTTGAAGTCTTTCCATGATGGTGAAAGTTTCTCAATCATTGCAGCAACTTGGAATGAGTCAGTTAGTGACATTCCTTCAGAATGAATATCATGTAGAATCACTTGTAATTCTTGAACTTGGGTGATGACTGCTTTAGAATCTATTATCTTATAATCAAGAAATCTACCGACTATGAATTTCTTCATTCCAACATCTTGAGTTTTATATTTCTTGTCTAAGGATTCCCAAAGTTCCTTTGCAGTTTGAATTGTACAATACACATTATACAGTGTATTGTCCAATCCATTCATCACATAATTTCTGCAAAGGAAATCAGCATGTTTCCATGCATTAACTGCAGCCACTTTTTCCTTGTCAGTTTCTCCTTCAACAAGAGTAGGACAATCCTCTTGTAGAAACCTTGACAAATTCAATGTTGTGAGATAGAAGAGTATCTTTTGTTGCCAACGTTTGAAATCAGTTCCATTGAACCTTTCAGGCTTTTCTCCATGAGACAAACTCACGGCAGGAATGATGCTAGTAGATGCCATTTCTGTTATACAAAGAAAAATTATCAATAAACAGAAACAAATTTCTGTTGTACAAAATTTAACAAAACAACAAATTTTGTTTACAAAATTTCTATTGTAAAATTTTTGTTTACAAATTTGTTTAGCACAAATCCAAATTCTGTTTAACATATTTGTATTCTTTAGTTAGATATGTTTTGACAATCACATGCTATTGCAATTATTGATTTATTACTCCTATATAGTATGCTTAATAATCGTAGTAGTCATATAAATAAAACAATAACAGAATATAAAATTGCAATCAATTAACATGGAACATATATATAATAACAGAATATATAAATCTATTAACATTTAATATATGTACGTAATACTTACATAATATATATAATAATGAGAATACTTTATATTAACATGTATTAATATGCAATAAAATTCCGAATCTTCATGTATTAATATATTAACATACAAAGACAGTAGTATTTGTATTACATTACAATAATAATTTTACAAGATGCAATATATACATAAAATTTTGTTTAAAAACCCATTTTCTGTTCACATAAACAAGCGATATTAAATAATACTACAATCACAGAACGTTTAAATTTGCTTTAAGATTGTAGTTCGTAAAATATAATATTATTTAATATATATAGATATAATAATAAAAAGTTAAGCAAAACAGAAACAAATTATAAAGTATAAATTCGAGTCCTTTGATTTCACAAAGTCTCCTTAAAGAAAATTTATTCCCTCACTGGTGCTAAGAATTAATTGAATAATTGTTTCCCAAGATAAAATGGATTTTCAGTTCTTAAGTAGAAGCACTTCAAAATTAAGAACACTTCGAACCAAATTATATGTTATGTGCTGAACTTGCGATAATTACAGTAATGATGCATGAAAAATAATGCATGGATATACTTACGTAAAGCGGGAAAAAATTGCGAAGCGAAGCAGGAAAGTGCGTAAGGAGCGGAAAATACAACCGCAAAAGCGAGAGCGAGAAAATATACCGTAGAGCGAGAATGAAAAGCTGCAGAGCGGGAAGAAGGAGCGAGAGCGGAAAGAATTAATTGCTTTCTTTTAGCGCCCACATGGATTATTTATAGAAATAATTGCGCGGTTTATTACCGTTGGCGCGTAAAACCGTTCGCAAAACTACTTCGTATCATAATAATTGTGACGCCCCCAAAATAGGTCCACATGACCTATTCTGAGTCGTCAGATATCACACTATAAAATCAAATACAAACTTCATTTATACAACTGTTGAACTGTCGTATAGAATACAACCACAGTTAATTGTGAGTTTTAATACAAATGTATGTAACTCTGGTGGTGTCTCGACCACATCCTTACAATGATACTTTACATAAAAGTATAGTCAAAAAGCTGTTTTAGAAATTAAAATCTTTGGGAAGTGCTCAAGGAAACCTTCGATATGTGGGAGGCCATGCGTGCTACAGGTTATGATAGATATCATATATCCACGAATTATCCTTGGTTGTCCCAAAAGTCCCCAAAGAAAAATAAGAAGATTACTATCATCTTCTTTCCAATGGTGAGTCTTCTCTTGACATATAAATATCTCCGTTGTCTCCAAGTGAAAATTATATTTCAAATAAACTCCAAGATCATATAGGTAGTGCTCGTAGATATATTCAGTAAGTGGATGTGCACAACCATGTCTTATGAAAACACGAGGTTGTATGTCATTAGACATCTTGTATGATAGTGGCAAAACACCCTTCCAAAGTTGGGTTCGCCTCACCCTATTTGATTCACCAAATATAACTACTAAATGATGTATAGAATACAACACACTTTTCTATCTTTGTTTAGGAGAACCTCCATGACTAGAGACCACCGATTCTATTCCCTGTTATCCCCGGGCCGATCTGGCAACACTCTTATAACCTGAAAGGAATTGTGAAGCAGAAAGGGTGAGAACAACTAGCCCAGTAAAGAATATCATGACTAAAGCTAATTTACATCATCAATAGCCTTCATCATTAATAAATCAGATATTTAGAACATATGGTAGATGATAAAACTTTTCAACCATAGTTGCAGCGGAACGAGCAATCCATTAGAAGAGTCAAATAGACCATAAGGTCTATTATCTTCTCCATGTTAAAAGTTCACCAACAATATTTTATCCCTGTAAAATAAATCAACAGTTCCTGTCCACAATCATATGAATAACTCATAATCATAATTGTGGTTCTAAATTCCTTTTTGCAACCATAACGAAGATAATTTTCATCACCTATTTTCACCTGAAACATCAAAAATTATGGTTATACCAAATCAGAATTATTGCTCATAATCATACTAATAAATTCATCTTTGCACTACGGCCAAAGATATTCATTAACAATTCATCTTTGCACTACAGGCCAAAGACATACAACTGTATTTTAGAAGAGTTAAGTAGAGCACGATATCTACTATCTTCTACGAATTAAAAGTGTATAATAAATATTTTATCGCTTAGACTCAGCTTAATAAATAATCCACATCATCGAATCATCCCTGCACTACGGCCAATGATATTCGTTAATATCATATCCATGAATTAATATTTCATCGCTGAGACTCAGCTCGATAATCAATCCATATCACTGAATTATCCATGCACTACGGCTAAGGATATTCGTTAATATCACGACCACGAATTATCCATGCACTACGGGCTAAAGATAATCGTGTTTTCATCAACGATCATGATCATGCCATAAAACAATTCATCTTTGCACCCTTGGCCGAAGAGAATTCATAGCCATAATCATACCAAAAATTGTCCATCAATGCACTATGGGCCAATGAGGACTTTTTCCACATCATTTGTAACATTACGGTCATGATTATATCGAATAATCCCTGGTCATAATCTTACCAAGTCCATCTATGCACTATGGCCAAAGATGACTTTCAACACAATATAAGCATGAGGATGATGACAATGATATAAGCATTAATCAAACGAAAACAAGGATAAATATTAAAGACTTTAAATTTATCCAAATATTTTCAATCACTTAATAAACTCATAATCTAATATTATTAAAATTATAACAATATTTTAATCACTTCTTAAACTTATAAACAATTTATTTCAATTGTTTACACTTTACCAAAAAAATGCATTTAATCATTCAAAAATGCCATACTCATAAGATTTCATCACCAATGATCAAATCCCTTATCAAAAATCTGCATATACCCTATATAGGATTCCCAAGCCATAAAATCCTATTTTTTCAATTTTGTTACTTCACATAACATATTTAATTCATTTATTCATAACTAGTTCATTTTCATAAAAAATACCAAATCAGTCCCAAAAATATTTCTTTTCTGGGATTTAGCAGAATATAGTCCCATAGTGAACATATATTTTTCTTAGAATTTTTAAAATTCATTTACTAATTTTCATATGGCTAAAACTGCCTAATATTTAGACATTTATCATAAATTATACTTTGTGTCCGAAAATTCCGAAATTTACAGGGTATACTCATGTTATATACATGTATTCCCAATAAAAATTTCATCAATTTTGGAGTTAACCACAAGGAGTTATAAGGGTTTACTTTTAAAATTGTCTTTTCCCATAAAATCCATAACTCTTAATCTATACATCCAAAAATTGCCATTTTTGGACACAATCTAGAAAACTCATCAAATTATCATTTCAAAATTTTTCAAAATTTTTTAAGGTCAGAAAAATTACGAAACTTCCCCTGGCAGAAACCCCTTTTTAATGAAAATACTATTCGTATGAATACGAAGGATCGTTTACCATGCATGCGGTAATCTACATAGACAGGTTATTTCAACAGAATAATAAAGAATGGAACCAGGTCATGCGTAAACGCATACGGACATGATATTCCAATGTAATAATAAATAATGGAATAACGAGAAAAATTCACTGTGCGTGCGATGATAAGCCTTGCACAGATGAGTTATTCCAATGAGAATAATGAATAATGGAACTAGGTCATGCGTAAACGCATAGACATGATATTCCGACAGAATAATAAAGAATGGAATAATAGAAGAATTTTACCATGTATGCGATTACTTGGCATAGATAAAAGTTATTCCAACATAATAATAAATAATGGAATAATGAAGAATTTCACCAAGTATAGGGTGAGATGGCGTATACAAAAGTTATTCCAACAGAATAATAAAGAATGGAATAACAGAAGTTCTCTTCATGAATACGAAAGAAATAATACCCCTTACAAGTACAGCAAATAATATCCCTAACCTTAAAAAGAAAAGTATTCCAACTGGTAGGGCAGGAATATATACTTAAAGAAAACTTGCACTATCTTCTACGCTCAAAACTTTCTTAAACTCTAAAGAAATACGCTCGAGATTACAGAAGAAGAACTTTCTCTATAGTTTCTCTCTCTAGAGTTTCAGTGAATTTGTAAGAAATAATGAAGGAATGAGCTTTATTTATGAAGAATGGATTTGAATAGTAACTAATTCATGAACGATCCAGATTGATTTACTTTTAATCGGATCGGTCCATATTGATTTAATAAAATATTCTAATAAAACAAAATCTTTTAAATAAAATATAATATATTCTATTTATAATCTAATAAAACGAATAACTTTATAAAAGTATTACATTTTATATAAAAAAATTTTCTATCTGCAAATACTATGCAGCCTTTATGCAAACATTTACGCATAATAGAATATTATATATTCTATTTATAGTCTAATAAAATAAATAACTTTATAAAAGTATTCTATTTTATGTAAAAGATTTTACTATATAAAACACTACGCAGACTTTATGCAAAACACTATGCATAATAGAATATCATATATTCTCTTTATAGTCTAATAAAATAAATAACTTTATAAAAGTATTACATTTTTATATAAAAGCTTTTTACATTTTATTATATTAATAATACTAATAAAACAAAACTCATCATCATTATTATTATTCACACTATTAATTGACCAGGTCGTTCCCAGGAAAGAGAGGGCTTTCCAATAAGGATTTCTCCCTATTGGTGCGCAATTAGGTGACCAAACCTCTCCTTGGCAGAGCTTCTAGACATCATTAATATTGCAAATAATAATCTTAATAACTTTGTCATCTCAATTATTTATATAATAATATATACAATATCGACAATAATTGAATCAAATAACGTGAGATCTTGTAGAATTATTCTTGTAGTAATAATTGAACAAAACTGAGTGACTTCTCACGTAAGCATCAATAATCAATACTATGTGCTACTATGCAACCACACATATTACTGTACTTTTACTACCGAGTAGTTCAACAGTTTTAACTGTAAAAATTCCGCCATTATTTTTATAAAAATATTTTTATCATTTTCTCAATTCGACAATAATTCCGTTGTGGGGTCCACCAATGATTTTACCGTCGTACGGATATTCCCTGACAAAAAAGAATATTCTCCGACTAATCGAATATTCCCCGACACAACGAATATTTTATATCAACTTGCTTAGTTTGAAAAATTTTCACATATTATCCTAAACTTTAAACTTTTACCAATTCAACTATTTACCAAAATAGAAAAATTGAATACTTTTATTTCTTAATATTTGGGGTCTCACAATAATCATTTTAACAAAATCTGATAAAACATTAAACATATTTTGTCTAAAAAATTTATATCATTTGAGCCGACCGAGCCTACCGACCGGACGGGGACGGTGCATGACATGACACGTATGGGTTTGAACCAAGCCTTGGTTAGGTCCTCTCCCTTCCACAAAAGTGAGGTGCCCCTTGGGCCCCTTCCCGTTGAGCAAATATCCCATATATATGTTCTTCATTTTTCCCTCTAATGCCCTATGTGAGACTTTTGCAATTTACAACATTTCATTTAGGTGACTTTGGAATCAATTTTCTCATTCAATTCTTAATGGATTTGAACACATAAATATACCACGTTATACTCCTTGCGGAAGAGAACGCTTTGGTGCATGGACCCGACATTTCCGCATTGTGGGTCCCATATTAAATTATGCTTCAAAATGCTTTAATATTTATTATTATCAAAACCATTTCCAACATTTTTTGTGTGCTAAATTGAGAGTATATAGAAAGAAACCAAAGGAACGAGATCTGGGCATACCTCGCGAAGCCACTATAGTAGAAACATCAGAGACAAGTCAATGATGCAGATGTTATAATAAAAAAACTGTAACTCCCAAACCCTAAAAAAAGGAAAATTTTCTACAAATTTATTAAATTTCTTAACAGGGAATAATTTACATTTGATAATGTTAATATAATCTTGAGCAGTAGAAGAGGCAACAGATGGTTTATCTCCATGGGATTTGCGATTTCACTTGTTCCATATCTTGAAGACAATAGTAACAAAACATATTTTTATGATGCGCGAAGTCATGTTGTTGGTTTATATGGTTTATATCTTTTATGATTTTAATGATGATAATATATTGAATTTATATTTATTGGATTTTATTTAAATTGCATGGGCTGTTTAAATTGTTAATTTAATTTTGTGTGACAGCTTGGTTTAACTGTTTTAAAAGAAGTGTTATTGCTGAAGGTCTCTTTAATGAATGTATCCCGCTAAAGAAATGCTATCTTATTTAAAGTGGAAGGAATGTATCCTGCTAAAGATATGTTATCTCATTTAAATAGGAGTTTAACATAAACCATGCAAATTTTTAAGTTGGAATAAATCAAATCTTATCTCTGACTCCTATCCTAGAATTAAACTATTTAGTTTGCTATGGATAAACCAAATCATAAAATAAATATGATTTTAAAATAAAAGAGAATTGTAAAGGTTGCGATTCAGGAAACGAAAGAAAGACAAGTTTTGAATTATCAGCATTTTTCTTCAGCTGTTATTTCATCTAAGTATGATGTAAAGCTGAATCAAAATGGCATCTAATGCACAAATTCGGGAATAGAAAGAGTCCCGATTTTAGGGGTGTTATAGTTTTAGGTCTGGAACTGGAAAATAAAAATTAGTCATAGTTAGTCACGTTTTAGTTTGGACACCTATTCAGTGTGTGCATATACACGAAATTACATTTGGTATCAAAGCAAGGCTCTAATAATATTGATCTTTACAGGTTGTAGAGGAAGATCATATGACACACCTTAACTTTCAAGAAGGACGTACAGTCCATAAGCAGGCCGTCTCTATTGATAGGAAGCGAGAACTTCAATTTTTGGAAATTCAAAATGAAGATTTATCTCATGAGAGACCCATGTGAATGGTGTGTAGTTGATAATTGTAACGCCCCCAAAATAGGTCCATTCCATCCAACCCATTCTGAGTCGCCAAATATATGGTACAAGAAACAACTACAATTTTATTACAACAATTGTCGTGCAAAATACAACAACACATATGTTGTGAGTTTTGATACTAAAATATACCAACTGTGACTCTGGACACCAACTTGGATAGCACGTCACCATGACACCTTACATAAAGGTACAGTCAAAAATTGTTTTAGAAATTAAAACCTTTGGGAAGTGCTCAAGGAAACCTTCGTACATGGGAGGCCATGTGTGACAACCCCAAAATAGGTCCATTCCATCCAACCCATTATGAGTCGCCAAATACATGGTACAGAAAACAACTACAACTTTATTACAACAATTGTCGTGCAAAATACAACAACACATATACTGTGAGTTTGGATACAAATATATATACCAACTGTGACTTTCATCCCAACCTTGGATAACACGTCACAATGACACCTTACATAAATGTATAGTCAAAAACTGTTTTAGAAATTAGAATCTTTGGGAAGTGCTCAAGGAAACCTTCGTACATGGGAGACCATGCTTCTAGGTTATGATAGATATCATATGACCACAGAATTATCCTTGGTTAACCCAATAGACCCCAAAATAAAATGAGAAGATTACTATCATATTCTTCCCAATGGTGAGTCTTCTCTTGACTTATCATTATCTCCACTGTCTCAAATTGAGAATTATACTTCAAACAAACACCAAGATTATATAGGTAGTGCTCAGTAAATATACTCAAAGAAGTGGATGAGCACAACCTCGCCTTTATGATGACACGAGGTTGTATGTCATTAGACATCTTGTATGATAGTGGCAAAACACCCTTCCAACGTTGGGTTCGCCTCTCCCTATATGATTCACCAAATATAACCACCAAAAGATGTATACAACACACTTGTCTATACTGTTTAGGGAGAACTCCACAGCTAGAGACCACCGTTCTATTCCCTTGTTACCCCCGCTCGACCCAGCTACACTTTTATTACCTGAAAGATAATTAAATTATGACTAGCTCAGTAAAGAATATCATGACTAAAGATAATTAAATTATCAATAGCCTTCATCAATAACAAATCAGAGATTTAGAACATATGGTATATGATAAAAATTTCAACCATAGTTGCAGCGGAACGAGCAATCCATTAGAAGAGTCAAATAGACAATACAGTCTATTATCTTCTCCATGTTAAAAGTCCACCAACAATGTTTATCCCTATAACATCAATTAACAGTTCCTTTCCATAATTATATGAATATCTCATAATCATAATTGTGATTCTAAATTCTCTTCGTACCTGGGATTTAATATAATTTTCATCACATGTCTTTACCGAAACATCAAAGATCATGGTTATACCAAATCACAGTTCCGCTCATAATCATACTAATAAATTCATCTTTGCATTTCACGGGCCAAAGATATTCATCCATGATTCATCTTCGCACCTTTGGCCAAAGATATTCAACAACAAGTCATCTTTGCACTACGGGCCAAAGATATTCATTAACAGTTCATCTGCACCACAAAGCTAAAGATATTCATCAACAATTCATCTTTGCACTACTGTGCCAAAGATATTCCTCAACAGTTCATATTTGCACTACAAGCCAAATATATTCATCAACAGATTCATATTTGCAGACATAAGCCAAATATATTAATATCTCAAAGAAATATATAATCATTTCGAATTTATATAAACAATAATTATAACCATGTTGATCAATTCACCTTTGCATTTAAGTTAAAGATATTCAATTATAAATTCAATGGTCATGATCATACTACGATCCACAATTCAACTTTTCACTACTAGCCAAAGAGAACCCTAGTAAATGATCATACCAATAATCTACTCATCTTTACACTCCGGTGAAAGAGAATTTCAACATCGGGGTTATAAAATATTATATATGATAATAAAATTAATATAATCAATATATAGTTTTAATCTCCAAGAGTAATATTCATAAATCAACTATAATTTGGTTAGAAAAAGAAACCAATTTTGTAGTGAATAGTGAAGTGAATAGTAACTTGTGAATAGTAACTCATGAATAAGAACTCATGAATAGTAACCACGACACAAAACGGTAGAAATTCCACAATAAAATCCATACCAATATTTCGGTATAATGATATTGAAAGAATAACATATTTTAAACTTATAAACAATTTATTTTAATTGTTCACACTTTACTAAATAATGCATTTAATCATCATAAAATGCCAAACTTATAAGATTTCATCACCAATAACCAAAACCCTCATCAAAAATCTGCATATACCACATATATGATTCTCAAGCCATAAAATCATATTTTCCAATTTTCTTCCATCACATAACATATTTAACTCATTTATTCATAACTAGTCTATTTTCATAAAAAATACCAAATCAATTCCAAAAATATTTCTTTTCTGAGATTTAACAGAATATAGTCCCATATTGAACATATATTTTTCTTAGAATTTTTAAAATTCATTTACTATTTTTCATATGGCCAAAACCGCCGAATATTTAGACATTTATCATAAATTGTAATTTTATCCAAAAATTCCGAAATTCATAGAGTACAATGGTATTATATAGATGTACTCCCAATAAAATTTTTATCAATTTTGGAGTTAACCATAAGGAGTTATAAGCGGTTACTTTTAAAATAGTCTTTTCTCATAAAATTCATAACTCTTAATCTATACGTCCAAAAATCACCATTTTTGGACACAATCAATAAAACTCATTAAGATATCATTTCAATTTTTTCCAGAATTTTCTAAAGGTCATAAGAAGTACGAACTGAAAAACATAATAACCCTTAAAATCCCTTACTATCCCTTACCTCAAAAAAAAGAAAGACTTACATTTGGATATCGGATATGATATTATGAAGGAAACTTGCACCGATGAATATCAACTCACCAAGTATCTAAATACTCACAAAATACACTCAATAATCTAGAGAGAGAAAGAGAGAAAGCTTATGTTTCTGGTGTGATTTTCAATTCTAACTTAGCCCTCTATTTATAGGAAAATTTTAGCAGACTTGACCTGCAACCTGATGGCTTTTCCTGCTACTATTCCTACCCACCACATTTGAAATAAAATTCAGCACATTTCTTCACCAACCACAAGTGGGGTCCACTCAATTATAGAATTTTCCACCAAAACCTAATTTCCGAATCAGTCACCTCTTAAAATTCATAACAAATAATTCGTTCAATTTTAACAGTTCAAAATTTGTGAAAATATACTCAACTTATATATGTATAATATATCCAAAAATTACAACGATCCAACGGTCAGATTAAAAATTATAACTCACACAATAAAGCTGTAGGAACACTGATTTGATCTTTTAATACCTCAAATCCTATAAAATACCGATAAAACGCCTCAACATTAATTCCTTCATTTATAACCACATAAATAAATCCATCATTTATATCCACATCAAATAAATATTTCCTTATCATATAAATCAATAATTATTTATTCACAAATAATATTACAGAATCACAGTATTGGCAACCAGGCCGTTCCCAGGAAAGAGGGGGGCTTTCCAATAAAAATTTCTCCTTACTGGCGTGCAATTAGGTGACCAAACCTCTCCTTAGACAGAACTTTCTAGACATTGCCAATAATGTTTTCTAATAATATTATTCAGATAATATGAATTATTCGCTTCGATAATGGAAAATACGATTGTAGTGACAATTATTGAAACAACAAAGAATATAAAATATCAACGCAAAGAATTATTGAATCAATAAAATAAAATAATCGAATAAAGAATCATCGTAACAATTTTTAGTAGTGCCTACTTACGTAAGAATCAATAATTCAAAATATGCAATGGTGTAATAGCATGTGCAACAACGCCAGACATTTTTTTTTTACCCACCGGGTATTCCAACAAATGTTAGTTAACGATAACAATTACACCATTATTTATAAAACTCAAACTTGTCGCTTTCTTCATGTTATTCTGTTATGGGGTCCACAACGCAGCATTTAATATTTACGTAAAGAATATTACACCACCAAACGAATATTCTCCGACAAAATGAATATTTTATAACCATCTTGCGTATTTTAAAAATTTCATATATTACCTTAACTTTAACTTGTTATCAATTTAACCATTTACTAAATAGAAAAATTGAATACTTTTATTTCATAAAATTAGGGTCTTACACCACGCGCGTCAGGTTATGATAGATATCATATGCCCACAAAATTATTCTCGTCAATCTAATAGACCCCTAAAGAAATTCATCAAAGTAATTGTGGTTTCTAAATGGTTCTCATCCAAGACAAAGATAATTTTCATCACCTGAAACATCAAAGATCATGGTTATACCAAATCACAGTTCATGTTCATAATTCTACTAATAAACTCATCTTTGCACTACGACCAAAGATATTCATCAATAAGTCATATTTGCACTACAGGCCAAAAATATTCATCAACAAGTCATCTTTGCACTACATGCCAAAAATAATCAATAACAGGTCATCTTTGCACTACATGCCAAAGATATTAATATCTCAAAGAAATATATAATCATTTTAGAATTTATATAAACAATAATTATAACCATGTTGATCAATTCACCTTTGCACTTAAGCTAAAGATATTCAATTATAAATTCAATGGTCATGATCATACCAGTCACAATTCAACTTTTCACCATCGCCAAAGAGAACCCTAGTCATGATCATACCAATAATCTACCCATCTTTACACTCCAGTGAAAGAGAATTTCAACATCAGGGTTATAAAAATATTATATATGATAATAAAATCAATATAATCATTATATAGTTTTAATCTCCAGAGTAATATTCATAAATCAACTATAATTTGGTTAGAAAAAGAAACCAATTTTGTAGTGAATAGTACCCGTGAATAGTAACTCATGAATAGTAACTCGTGAATAATAACTCATGAATAAGAAATCGTGAATAGTCATCGTGAATAGTAACTCGTGAATAGTAAATCGTGAATAGTAACTCATGAATAGTAACTCATGAATAGTAAATAGTGAATAGTAACCCCGACATGAAAAAGTTCCAAATTTGATAAAAAGTTCTAACCAATATTTTGGCATAATGATATTGAAGAAATAATATCATTTTTAAAAAAAATAATATCCCTTACAATCCCTTACTATCCCTTACTATCCCTTACAATCCCTTACCTCAAAAGAGCAAGATTTCGACCGAATAACGCCGAATCTAACTTGCAATCAGATAGCAACACTCAAGATATCAAAATACTCACAAGAAATACACTCGATATATAGAGAGAGAAATAGAGAGAAACTTCAGCTTCGTGTGATTTTCAATTCTAAACCCAAGATCCTATTTATAGGAAAATGCTTAGAACACCAAAGCGTAAAATTTAATAAAAAATATATATTATATATAAAAATTTCACCCCACCTCTTGAATTTCGAATTCAAAGATGTTTACCACTCATGTGGGGCCCACCAATAATGAAGAAAACGTTTTTTTTTAAAAAAATATTTAAACTTCAAAAATCAATTTATTTCAAACTTCAATAATTCATAATAAATAGCTCTTTTTTATCGAAAAATTGAATCTCGCAAATTTTTATAGGAAATTCAATTCTCTACAACTTTGCGTAGAAGAAAGTTTTTCCAAATTCCAAATGTAAATTGACCAAATCCACATATGGACGATTTTACAAGCTATAATCAAATTTCACCAAGAAATGGGGTCCATTAACACACAAAACATGTGTTAATCATTTAATGCAACAAAAAATACTCTTCCTCCTCATATACTCATATATCCCACATTCATTGTAAAAATATCACCATTATTATATTATAATAATATAATAAAATATTATTTTATTATAAAAGATAAAATATCAATTTTCAACAATTGTCACTTTAAAAATTTTCTCCATCTATATCCACATAAAATGAATATTTTTCTCATCATATAAATCAATAATTAATTATTCACAAATAATATTACGTAATCACAATAATGACAACCAGCGCTCCTCAAGAAAGAGGGGCTTTCCAATAAGAATTTCTCCTTCATCGCGCATGCAATTAAGTGACCAAACCTCTCCTTAGATGTAACTTTTTAGATATTGCCAATAATGTTATCTAATAATATTATTCAGATAATATGAATTATTGCTTCGATAATGGAAAATATCGCAGTAAAGTGACAATTATTAAAACAACAAGAATATAAAATATCAACGCAACAATTATTGAATCAATAAAATATCGAATAAGAATTATCGTAACAATTATCGAAAGTAGTGCCCTTCACGTAAGAATCAATAATTGGTGCAATACCGCGTAATACCGCATCGCTAAGCAACAACGCCAGACATTTTGTTTTAACCAACGGGTATTCCAACAAAGTGTTAATTGTGAATAACTACGCCGTTATTTATAAAAAACTCCCTTTTCGTTTTCTTCATCCAATCGCTTATTCATTATGGGGCCCATAAATGGATGCATACCGTCGCATGAATATTCCCGACGTAAAGAATATTCCACCACCAAACTAATATTCCCCGACAAAAATGAGTATTTTATAACCACTGCTTATTTTAAAAAAAAAAATTTCATATATCACCCTTAACTTTAAACTTTTATCAATTTAACCATTTACCGAATAGTAATTATAAGAAAAATTGAATACTTTTATTTCATAAAATCGTGGTCTTACAATCTCCCCTCCTTATGAAATTTCATCCTCAAAATTTACGCATTCGGTATTTCAAAGAGTTGAGAATACCTTGCTTTCATTTCAGATTCCATCTTTCCCGTCATCAAGATTTCTCCATCGCTCATCTCCCGTATTTTAGATATCATTCTAGAATACAAATTTCAAAAACAAAGGTTAATTTAACAAATTAACATATCACATAATATCCCGATATTACGATCGACCAACAAATAAGCTTAGGTAGGACACACTAAATTGAAGGATTTACTCATCTCTCCTCCTAGTTCTAATCCCGATCTCCGCCAGAGATCATATCCCTAAGCTCGATACCAAATGTGACAACCCCAAAATAGGTCCATTCCATCCAACCCATTCGAGTCGCCAAATACATGGTACAAAAAACAACTACAACTTTATTACAACAATTGTCGTAAAAAAATACAACAACACATATGTTGTGAGTTTTGATACAAAAATATACCAACTGTGACTCGACACCAACTTGGATAACACGTCACAATGACACCTTACATAAAAAGGTATAGTCAAAAAACTGTTTTAGAAATTAAAATCTTTGGGAAGTGCTCAAGGAAACCTTCGTATATGGGAGGCCACATGCCTAGGTTATGATAGATATCATATGGCCACAAAATTATCCTCGTCAATCTAATAGACCCTAAAGAAAAACGAGAAGATTACTATCATATTCTTCCCAATGGTGAGTCTTCTCGACATATCATTATCTCCACCGCCTCTAATCGAGAATTATACTTCAAACAAACTCCAAGATTATATAGGTAGTGCTCAGTATATATACTCAAAGAAGTGGATGAGCACAACCCCTCTTTATGATGACACGAGGTGGTATGTCATTAGACATCTTGTAGATGATAGTGGCAAAACACCCTTCCAAGTTAAATTCACCTCACCTCAACATCTATAGACCACCACCGCTCTATTCCCTCGTTATCCCCGCCGACGACCAAATTTACACTTTTATTACCGAAAAGGAATTGTGAAGCAAAAGGGTGAGCACAACTAGCTCAAGAAAGAATATCATGACTAAAGATAAATAAATTATCAATAGCCTTCAACAAGAATAAATCGTAGATTTAGAACATATGGTAGATGATAAAACTTTTCAACCATAGTTGCAAATGAACGAAGCAATCCATTAGAAGAGTCAAATAGACCATAAAGTCTATTATCTTCTCCATGTTAAAAGTCCACCAACAATGTTTTATCCTCGTAACATCAATCAACAATTCTCGTCCACAATCACATGTATAACTCATAATCGTAATTGTAGTTCTAAATTTCTTTTCTCATCCAAGACAAAGATAATTTTTCATCACCCAAAACATCAAAGATCATGGGTTATACCAAATCACAGCTTCATGTTCATAATCATACTAATAAATTCATCTTTGCTACTACGGCCAAAGATATTCATCAACAAGTCATCTTTGCACTACACAGCCAAAGATATTTCATCAACAAGTCATCTTTGCACTACATGCCAAAGATATTCATCAACATGTCATCTTTTGCACTACATGCCAAAGATATTAATATCTCAAAGAAATATATAATCATTTCGTAATTTATATAAACAATAATTATAACCATGTTGATCAATTCGATCAATTTTGCACTTAAGCTAAAGATATTCAATTATAAATTCAATGGTCATGATCATACCAACCACAATTCAACTTTTCACCATCGCCAAAGAGAACCCTAGTCATGATCATACCAATAATCTACCCATCTTTACACTCCAAAGGAAAGAGAATTTCAACATCGTGGTTATAAAAATGTTATATATGATAATAAAATCAATATAATCAATATATAGTTTTAATCTCCAAGAGTAATATTCATAAATCAACTATAATTTGTTAGAAAAAAGAAACCAATTTTGTAGTGAATAGTAGTGAATAGTAACCCGTGAATAGAAACTCGTGAATAGTAACTCGTGAATAAGAACTCATGAATAAGAATCGTCGTGAATAGTAATCGTGAATAGTAAATCGTGAATAGTAACTCATGAATAGTAACTCTGAATGAATAGTAACTCGTGAATAAGAACTCTGAATAATCCCTGATAAAAAGTTCCAAATTTGATAAAAAGTTCAAACCAATATTTTTGGCATAATGATATTGAAGAAATAATATCATTTACGAAAAAAATAATATCCCTTACAATCCCTTACTATCCCTTACTATCCCTTTACCTCAAAAAAGCAAAGATTTCGACCGAATAACGCCGAACTAACTTGCACCGTATAGCAACACTCAAGATATCAAAATACTCACAAGAATACACTCGATAATATAGAGAGAGAAATAGAGAGAAAACTTCAGTTTCTGGTGTGATTTTCAATTCTAACCTAAGCACCCTATTTATAGGAAATGCTTTAGAACACCAAAGCGTAAAATTTAATAAAATATATATTTATATATAAAATTTTCACGCCCACCTCTTGAATTTGAATCTAAATTCAACATGTTTACCACACATCACCCCACCAATAATGAAATAAAAAACGTTTTTTTTTAAAAAAATATTTAAAACTTCCAAAATTAATTATTTATTTTTAACTTCAATAATTCATAATAAATAATAGCTTTTTTATCAGAAAAATTGAATCTCATGAATTTTTATAGGAAATTCAATTCTCTACAACTTTTCGTAAGAAAGTTTTTCCAAATTCCAAATGTAAATTGACCAAATCCACATACTGGACGATTTTACAAAGCTATAATCAAATTTCACCAAGAAATGGGGTCCACCGACACAAAAAACATGTGTTAATCATTTAATGCAACAAAAATACTCTTCCTCCTCATATACTCATATATCCCACATTCATTGTAAAATATCATCATTATTATATTATAATAATATAATAAAATATTATTTTATCGTAAAAGATAAAATATCAATTTTCAACAATTGTCACTTTAAAAATTTTCTCCATCTATATCCACATAAAATGAATATTTTTCTCATCATATAAATCAATAATTAATTATTCACAAATAATATTATGTAATCACAATAATGACAACTGTGCGCCTCTCAGAAAGAGGGGCTTTCCAATAAGAATTTCTCCTCATCGGGCGCCGCAATTAGGTGACCAAACTCTCCTTAGATGTAACTTTCTAGACATTGCCAATAATGTTATCTAATAATATTATTCAGATAATATGAATTATTGCTTCGATAATGGAAAATATGTGTAGTGACAATTATTAAAACAACAAAAGAATATAAAATATCAACGCAAGAATTATTGAATCAATAAAATAAAATATCGAACAAGAATTATCGTAATAATTATCGAGTAGTGGCCTTCACGTAAGAATCAATAATTGGTGCAATACCGCGGTGTTATCGCAAGCAACAACGCCAGACATCGTGTTTTTAACCACCGGGTATTCCAACAAGTTGTTAATCTCAGAATAACTACGCCGTTATTTATAAAAACTTATTTTGTCGCTTTTCTTCATCCAATCGCTTATTCTCGTTATGGGGCCCACAAATGGTCGCTACCGTCGCATTTAATATTCCCGACGTAAAGAATATTCCACCACCAAACTAATATTCCCCGACAACAACAATGAGTATTTTATAACCACTGCTTATTTTAAAAAAAAAAATTCATATATCACCCTTAACTTTAAACTTTTATCAATTTAACCATTTACCGAATAGTAATTATAAGAAAAATTGAATACTTTTATTTCATAAAATTCGGGGTCTTACAATCTCCTCCTTATGAAATTTCGTCCTCAAAATTTACGCACTCGTATTTCAAAGAGTTGAGAATACTTGCTTTCATTTTAGATTCCATCTTTCCCGCCATCATGATTTCTCCATCGCTTTCATCTCCCGTATTTCAGATATCATTCTAGAATACAACTTAAAAAACAAAGGTTAATTTAACAAATTAATATATCACATAATATCCCGATATTACGATCGACCAACAAATAAGCTTAGGTAGACACACTAGCTAAGGATTTACTCATCTCTCCTCCTAGTTCTAATCCCGATCTCCGCCGTAGATCATATCCCTAAGCTCGATACCAAATGTGACAACCCCAAAATAGGTCCATTCCATCCAACCCATTCTCGAGTCGCCAAATACATGGTACGTAAAACAACTACAACTTTATTACAACAATTGTCGGCAAAATACAACAACACATATGTTGTGAGTTTTGATACAAATATATACCAATCGTGACTCGACACCAACTTGGATAAGACGTCACAATGACACCTTACATAAAGGTATAGTCAAAAACCTATTTTAGAAATTAAAATCTTTGGGAAGTGCTCAAGGAAACCTTCGTATATGGGAGGCCACGCGCCTAGGTTATGATAGATATCATATGCCCACAAAATTATCCTCGTCAATCTAATAGACCCTAAAGAAAAACGAGAAGATTACTATCATATTCTTCCCAATGGTGAGTCTTCTTCGACATATCATTATCTCCAATCTCTCTAATTGGAGAATTATACTCCAAACAAACACCAAGATTATATAGGTAGTGCTCGTAAATATACTCAGCAAGTGGATGAGCACAACCCTGTCTTATGATGACACGAGGTGGTATGTCATTAGACATCTTGTATGATAGTGGCAAAACACCCTTCCAAGTTAAGTTCACCTCACCCTCAACAGCTATAGACCACCGTTCTATTCCCCTGTTATCCCCCGCTCGACCCAGCTACACTTTTATTACCTGAAAGGAATTGTGAAGCAAAAGGGTGAGCACAACTAGCTCAGTAAAGAATATCATGACTAAAGATAAATAAATTATCAATAGCCTTCAACAAGAATAAATCGTAGATTTAGAACATACGGTAGATGATAAAACTTTTCAACCATAGTTGCAATGAACGAACGAGCAATCCATTAGAAGAGTCAAATAGACCATAAAGTCTATATATCTTCCATGTTAAAAGTCCACCAACAATGTTTTATCCTCGTAACATCAATCAACAATTCTCGCCCACAATCACATGTATAACTCATAATCGTAATTGTAGTTCTAAATTTCTTCTCATCCAGACAAAGATAATTTTCATCACCAAACATCAAAGATCATGGTTATACCAAATCACGCTCATGTTCATAATCATACTAATAAAAATCATCTTTGCACTACGCCAAAGATATTCATCAAAGTCATCTTCATCTTTGCCAAAGATACTATCTTTTGCACTGCCAAAGATATTCATCAACAATTCATCTTTGCACTACATGCCAAAGATATTCATCAATAAGTCATATTTTCACTAAATGCCAAAGATATTAATATCTCAAAGAAATATATAATCATTTTAATTTATATAAACAATAATTATAACCATGTCGATCAATTCACCTTTGCACTTAAGCTAAAGATATTCAATTATAAATTCAATGGTCATGATCATACCACCACAATTCAACTTTTCACCATCGCCAAAGAGAACCCTAGTCATGATCATACCAATAATCTACCCATCTTTACACTCCAAAGGAAAGAGAATTTCAACATCGTGGTTATAAAATGTTATATATGATAATAAAATCAATATAATCAATATATAGTTTTAATCTCCGAGTAATATTCATAAATCAACTATAATTTGTTAGAAAAAGAAACCAATTTTGTAGTGAATAGTACCCGTGAATAAGAATCGTGAATAGTAACTCGTGAATAGTAACTCATGAATAGTGAATAGTAACTCATGAATAAGAAATCGTGAATAGTAACTCTCGTGAAATAAAGAATAGTAAATCGTGAATAAGAACTCATGAATAGTAAACTCTGAATATGAAAAAGTTCCAAATTTGATAAAAAGTTCAAACCAATATTTTGGCATAATGATATCAAGAAATAATATCATTTTTTAAGAAAATAACATCCCTTACAATCCCTTACTATCCCTTACTATCCCTTACCTCAAAAAGAGCAAAGATTTCGATTGGAATAACGCCGAATCTAACTTGCACAGATAGCAACACTCAAGATATCAAAATACTCACAAGAATACACTCGATAATATAGAGAGAAAAAGAGAGAAAACTTCAGCTTTCGTGTGATTTTCAATTCTAACCCAAGCACCCTATTTATAGAAAATGCTTAGAACACCAAAGCGTAAAATTTAATATAAATAATATATATTTATATAAAATTTTCACGCCCACCTTGAAATCTGAATTCAAAGCATGTTTACCACTCATGTGGGCCCACCAATAATGAAAAAACGTTTTTCTTAAAAAAAATATTTAAAACTTCAAAAATCAATTATTTCGAAAAACTTCAATAATTCATAATAAATAGCCCTTTTATCGTAAAATTGAATCTCGCATAATTTTTATAGGAAATTCAATTTTCTACAACTTTTCGTAAGAAAGTTTTTCCAAATTCCAAATGTAAATTGACCAAATCCACATACTGGACGATTTTTTATGCTATAATCAAATTTCAACCAAGAAATGGGGTCCACCGACACACAAAACATGTGTTAATCATTTAATGCAACAAAAATACTCTTCCTCCTCATATACTCATATATCCCACATTCATTGTAAAATATCATCATTATTATATTATAATAATATAATAAAATATTATTTTATCGTAAAAGATAAAATATCAATTTTCAACAATTGTCACTTTTAAAATTTTCTCCATCTATATCCACATAAAATGAATATTTTCCTCATCATATAAATCAATAATTAATTATTCACAAATAATATTATGTAATCACAATAATGACAAACCAAAGTAGCTCCTAGAAAGAGGGGCTTTCCAATAAGAATTTCTCCTTATCGGGCGCAAGCAATTAGGTGACCAAACCTCTCCTTAGATGTAACTTTCTAGACATTGCCAATAATGTTATCTAATAATATTATTCAGATAATATGAATTATTGATTCGATAATGGAAAATATTGTGTAGTGACAATTATTAAAACAACAATAATATAAAATATCAACGCAAAGAATTATTGAATCAATAAAATAAAATATCGAACAAGAATTATCGTAATAATTATCGAAAAGTGCCTTCACGTAAGAATCAATAATAATTGGTGCAATAATGCGTGTGCATCGCGGCAACAACGCCAGACATTGATTTTAACCACCGGGTATTCCAACAATGTTAAATGGTGAATAACTACGCCGTTATTTATAAAAACTTATTTTGTCGCTTTTCTTCATCCAACGCTTATTTCAGTTATGGGCCCACAAATGGTCGTCATACTGTGTTGCATTTAATATTCCCACAGTACGTAAAGAATATTCCACCACCAAACTAATATTCCCTAACAACAATGAGTATTTTATAACCACTTGCTTATTTTGAAAAAAAAAATTCATATATCACCCTTTAACTTTAACTTTTATCAATTTAACCATTTACGTGGTCTTACAAATAGTAATTATAAAAAATTGAATACTTTTATTTCATAAAATTCGTGGTCTTATTGAAATCAAAAGGTAACTCAACTCTAATGAGTAAGTCCAAAACAGAAGAAGATGAAGAAATTGGCCAACTCTGTTTAATGGGACTAGAAGATGATGATCAACTTGAGGTAACAAATTTTCATGAAGCTTTTGAAATATCTACATCTGATTATCTTGCTTTACAAAATAAAAATCAACAGCTCAAAAAGAAAATTACTTATTTTAAGAATTGCGTAAATGAGTTAATGAATGAAGTTAAGTCGTTTATTAAAGAGAGAAAAGAAAATGAATATCTTAAAAATGAAAATGAAGTTTTTAAAGAAAATTTGAAAATGAGAGAAGCATGCATAAATACTTTTAATGATGGAAAAATAATAAATGTGCAACATGATGATAATATAATAAATGCAAAAATAACATCTTTAAAAAATGATCTTGCTAAATCTGTGCAAGGAGTAGAGAACCTAAATGTTATGTTAGGGGCACAAATGTCTAGTCTTGATAAATAAGGAATTGAGTATAATCATATTAAAAATGTGTAAAAAATAGAACTAATAATAATATTAGAATGATTAATAGTAAACCAAGGTTTAAGCCACGTTATTGTTCATTGTTACATGTAAAAAATGTGGTTTTAAAGGTCATCTTGATTCTAATTGTAATAAAATTAGAATAAAACAAATTTGGGTAAAAAATATAATTTATATGCTACTAACCCAAAAGGACCCAAGAAGATTTGGGTACCAAAAAGGTACACTATTTGTTCATTTTATAAATTCTCAAGGTCAAAAAAGAGACGGATAGTACTTTACTTTGAAAGAAGAAGGAAGATTCTGCAAGTAACAAGAATCTAGAGCTTGGAAATCATACAACAAAATCCAGATAACTTAAGTCATCTGCATCAGAAAAAAGATCAAGCGAATTAGGAAAACAAACAAATGAAAACAGATAGCTGAGTCGTTTGTTTTAGAAGAAAATTCAGACATTCAAATGCCTAAATTCAGACAGCTTGAACCATCTGATCTGCTTTAGAAGACAATTCAGAAACAAAAATTGATATACCTGATCATCGACTAGAAGAGAAAATGTCAAATATTAAACTTTCTAGATCATCCAGAACAATGAAAATTCAACCTCCTAACCTGATCATTAAAAACCTAAACACATTAAGATGACCAAAAGACATGCTATTGAAGAGATTTTTGATTATGAAAATATAAAATTCAAAGCTACCCTAAGGAGCACAACTATTAAGCTTATTACTGGTAACAACAATGTTGATATATAGGTAACAAAGCACAAAGGTATCACCATTTTAATTACGTGCTTTTGTTATGAGTTTGCTCTAGCGTCATTCTTTATCCTTGCGCGTATTTCTTTTAATGTTGTCAAAGGGCTGAGATAACTAAATTCAACTAAATTGATATGAATTATTTTTTGTTCATGACAAAGGGGGAGATATATAAATTGATGATTTATTTCTTTTTGATAATGACAAAGGAAGAGAAATATTTGAGTATATTTGAATTAGTATTCACGTTGGTATTGAGATACTATATTGTGCTGTAATATGCAAATGATGACTAATTGTTTGGATTTGAATATTATGATAGTATTGGTTATATTGGCTATAATATGTTTGGATATCATATTTATTATAATTATGATAATGATTGGATATTTTTATTCATTACCCTGATTCATAATATGATAATATGGCCTATCTATTTGCATCTATCATAACAAGTTATGTGATCTTTATATCTTCTACAAGCATAAATTTAGGGGGAGTCAAAGAGATAGGGGGAGCGTAATAATTAAATGGCATTATGTATTGTCATCATAAAAAATGAAAGGAATGTTGGTTTATATGGTTTATATCTTTTATGATTTTAATGATGACAATATTATTGGATTTATATTTAGTGAATTTTATTTAAATTGCATGGACTGTTTAAATTGTTAATTTAATTTTGTATGACAGCCTGGTTTAATTGTTTTAAAAGAAGTGTTATTGTTGAAGGTCTCCTTAATGAATGTATCTCGCTAAAGAAATACTATCTTATTTAAAGTCAAGGAATGTATCTCGCTAAAGATATATATATATATATATATATATATATATATATATATATATATATATATGTTATCTTATTTAAATAAGAGTTTAATATAAACCATGCAAACTTTTAAGTTGGAATAAATCAAATCTTATCTCTCGACTCTTATCCTATATATAATTAAGCTTATTGAGTTTGTTATGGATACTTTTTTATTTAAAATAGTTGTTGAGGAGATTATATCTTTTTCGTTGGATAAATCAAATTGTATGGATTATGTGTCTTCCAATTGGTCTAAATATTTTATTTTATACAACATGTTTTTTATCCGTTGCTAAAAGGATGTGATATATCAACTGGGTTAAACTTTTTACACTAACATATCTTTTTCTAGTCAGTTAGTCTATATATATATATATATATATATATATATATATATATATATATATATCCCTCTTTTCAGCAAAATCAGAGACAACATTGGAAACATATATCAGTGAAGGAAAACTTGAAGCAAATATAAGTCTGATAATTATATACTTCCAAAGATAGCTATTAAAGTTTATTTTCCAGCAAGTTGTGTTCTTTTATTAATTCTTTGTTGGTTGGAAAATAAGAATTCATTGTAATCCTAATTCTTTGTATAAGTTCTGAGTTCAAGCGTAGTGTGACTTGATCGATCCAATAATGGATATGTTTTGTTCAAAAGAAGCTTTCAAGGCAGATAGATGTGCAAATGTCTCAGTCGTGAGAAAGGTTGTATAGGTGTAAGGGGCCAGTAGTAGAGGTGCTCATCGGTAAAAAAATCGAAGATCAAGAACTAAAGAAAAACCCGAAAATCAAGAACCCAGATGGAATAACGAGTTTGATTATCGGTTAAAAGACAAAGTGGGTACCGATTTTTTCGGTTTGGTTTTCGGTTATACCGCAATAATTAAATAATTTTTTTTATATTAACAAATTTTTTAAAATTAAGAAATGAACTATAGCTTCTACGAGCATTCGTTGTGACGCCCCAAAAATAGGTATACATCACCCATCTTGAGTCGCCAAATATATGGTACATAATTTAAATACGATATTCTTTTATACAATACGAAAAAACGTAGCTGAGAGTTTCAAAACGGATAATGTCTCGTAGAGAGTATCCAAACTCAAATAAAGTCCTCATTACAATTATTATCACACTATTTCACTGAATACTGAGGACTACTAATGCAAACATCTGGACCGTCACTCCGTTCCCCAACTAGTCTCAGCTACGTTCTCATTTCCTGAAGAGAACAATGAAAGCAAAAGGGTGAGCTCAACTAGCCCAGTAAGAAATATTATGACTAAGATAATGTAGAATAAATTATCGTTAGCCTTCAACAGTGCGAAACTGATAAAATATAATAAACATCAAGTTTAACTGCAGCAGAATAAGCAATCCATTAGAAGAGTCAAGTAGAGCATGATATCTACTATCTTCTATGATTTCAAAAGTTTATCATCAATTTTATCGATGAGACTCAGCTTAATAAATAAACCACATCATCGAATCATCTCTGCACTACGGGCCAAGGATATTTATGTAATCATCAATAGTCATGATTATACCGAATAATCCCTGGTCATAATCATACCAACAACTGTCCATCAATGCACTACATGCCAACGAGGATTTTTACCACATCATTTGTAACATTACGGTCATGATTATACCGGATATATAATCCCTGGTTATAATCATACCAATCAATAGTACATCTATGCACGTAAGCCACAGATGACTTTTATCACAATATAAGCATGAGGATGATGACAATGACATAAGAATTCAATTAAAAGAAAGCAAATGATAAATTTTTAAAGATTATAACTTAATTTATCCAGAATTCAATAATGTCCAAATTGTCAACATGTTACTGCTTTGTGGAGTAAAATTCAAGAATAATATTGTATCAAAAATAATTTGGACAGCAAAGAAATCAATTTTTGTCATGAATAATTCTTTGGGTGAATAGTACCCGAGTGAATAGTACCCCGTGAATAGTACTTCGAGAATAGTATCCCGTGAATAGTACTTTATAAATAGTACTCATGAATAGTACTTTGTGAATAGTACCCGTGAATAGTACTTTGTGAATAGTACCATAAAATGAATACTACTAATGGACAGTACTCCGGCATTAAAAGCTTAAAATTTAATAAGAATGTGCAGAAAATATCCTTGTAAAACGATACTAGATGAAACGCAAATTTCAAAGATATTCTACTAATTTCACGGAGTATAGAAGCAATACTTTAACAAAATGAGGGTATAATCAGGAATACGAGACGAAATAATATTACTCACATACTACAGAGTATGGAAAAAAATATTATTCCTATGAATACTGAAAAAAATAATATCCCTTACCTCAGAAGAAGACTGGATATTAGAATAGTAAGGTAGCTGTGACACCCCCAAAATAGGTATACAACACCCATTCTGAGTCACCAAATACATGGTACAGAAAGTAAACTAAAACTTCAATAATACAATTATCGTGCAAAATATGACAACACATACTGTGAGTTTAAATACAAATATTGTCTTCTAGACAATATTCACACTCAAATAAGTCCTCGTTATAATTATTCAAACACTATTTTACATAAATAGTGAGGACCTGCTAAAACATCTTTCTAGAACCATCACTCCGCACTTTCATTAGTTCCTCGCTATGTTCTCACCTCCCGAGAAAAATGGAACAAAAAGGAAAAAGGCGAGCTCAACTAGCCCAAAGAAAGAATATTATGACTAAGATAATATACAACAAATTATCGTTAGTCTTCAACAGGAAAAATCGATAAAATATAATAGCTAACAAGTTTTAGATCAACAATCGCAATGAAAATAAAGAATCCATTAGAAGAGTCAGTAGAGAATGAGTTCTACTATCTTCTAAGATTTAAAAGTCCATCATCAATATTTTATCCCTGAATAACAATCAATATACATCTTTAATCAAATATTCATCTTTGCACACATGTGCCAAAGATATTCATTTGTATCACCATGGGTCATGTTCATCTCAACACTGCTCATCTTTGCACTACGGCCAAAGATATTCATCAGTTAATCATTTATCTTTGCACTACAGGCCGAAGATATTTAGTAATATCATCATTTAGGACTGAGGATGATGAAAATTATTTTAAAGAAAATGAATCTAGTGAAACGGAAGGACAAATAGTAGGGATTCGTATAACAGTTTATCCAAGATCAATAATACTTCATAAATACCAATTTTGAAGCAGAATTCAAAAATAAAGATCAAAACATGGATACAATCAAAGATAGTAACCATAATAGACATCTTGGACAAAAAGAAGAAAATTTCATTTTTATTGAATAGTGTCAGATTCGTGAATAAAGGTCGTGAGACACGTGAATAGTAACCCCAGACACAAAAAATTCCAAATTTGATAAAAATTCAGATCAATACTTCAGCATAATGATATTGAAGAAATAATATCATATATGAAGAAAATAACATCCCTTACCTTAAAATATCAAGATTTCGATCGGAATATCAGATAAGGTCAAGGAAACTTGCAATCGATGAATAGAAACTCACAAAGTATCTAAATACTCACAAAATACACTCAATAATCTAGAGAGAAAGAGAGAAAACTTGTTTCGTGTGATTTTCAATTCTAACTTAGCCTCTATTTATAGGAAAATGTTAGCAGACTTGACCTGCAACCTAATGGCTTTACTTGCTACTATTCCCACCCACCACATTTGAAATAAATTCAGCACATTTCTTCACCAACCACAAGTGGGGCCCACTCAATTCTAGAATTTTTCACCAAAATCATTTATAAACCTAATTTTCAATCACCACCTCTTAAAATTCATAACAAATCATACGCTCATTTTAACGGTTCAAAATTTGTGGACATATACTCAACTTATATATGTATAACATATCCAAAAATTACAACGATCCAACTATCACGGATTAAAAATTATAACTCACACAATATATCTCAAAAACACCGGTTTAATTTTTAATACCTTCATTCCAAAAAATACCGATAAAACACATCAACATTAACTCTTAACCACAATAAATATATCCAACATTTATATCCACATACAATAAATATTTCCTTATCATATGAATCAATAATTAATTATTCACAAATAATATTACGTAATCACATTTATGACAACCCAGCCGCTCCCAGAAAGAGAGGGGCTTTCAATAAGAATTTCTCCTTATCATGCCAAGCAATTAGATGACCAAACCTCCTCGATGTAACTTTCTAGATATTGCCAATAATGTTATCTAATAATATTATTCAAATAATATGAATTATTGATCCGATAATGGGAAATATGTAAAGTGACAATTATTGAAATAACAATAATATAAAATATCAATGCAAAGAATTATTGAATCAATAAAATAAAATATTGAACAAGAATTCATCGTAATAATTATCGAGTAAAGGCCTTCACGTAAGGATCAATAATTCATCAATACCGTGTATCCACGCGTATTACATTATATTTTAACCAACGGGTATTCCAACATGTTGTTAATCTGTGAATAACTACGCCAAGTTATTTATAAAAACTCAAACTTGTCGCTTTCTTCATCCGACAATTATTCATTATGGGGCCCACAAATGATCTGCGCAAATGCATTTAATATTCCCCTAACAACAAGAATATTCCAAGACCAAATGAATATTCCCCGACAACAATGATTATTTTATAACCATCAGATATTTTGCAAAATTTGCACATTTCACCCATAACCGGAGAATTATATCAAATTAATACCTTATTATTCACAATAATAATTAGAGGAAATTTGATTTTATTTATAATAAGTTGGGGTCTTACAACCTCTCCTCCTTATGAAATTTCGTTCTCGAAATTGACATACGTACATGGTGTTTCGAAAAGGTGAGGATACCTCACTTTCATTTCTGATTCCAACTCCCAGGTCATTTCTTCAATAGCATGGTTTCTCCATAAAACCTTAACTTGTGGTATAACCTTGGTGCGTAGGACATGCTTCTTTCCTATCCAAGATTTTAACAGTACTTCTTCAGACGTTAAATCTTGGCTATCTCGTCCGGGTTCTAACGCAATAATATGGTTCGGGTCTTTCATATATTTACTAAGCATGGATATGTGAAAACATTATGAACACGAGACGTACTTGGAGGTAATGCGAGTCTATAGCCACATTTCCTATCCGGCCAAGAATCTCAAATGGACCAACAAATCGTGGATCGAGCTTTCCTCTCTTCCCAAATCTTGTAACTCCCTTCCATGGTGCAACACGTAACAATACATGATCCCCAATATTAAATTCCACGCCTTTTCGATGAAGATCCAGATAACTCTTTTGTCGATCTTGTGCCATTCAGTATACGTTGTCGAATCATTTAGATCTTTTTCGTAGTCATGCGATTTAATTCTCGGGTCCCAACAACGTTGCTTCTCCCACCTCGTCCCCAAAGATATCGAGAGAACGACACTTTCATCCATACAACGCCTCAAATGGAGCCATGCTTATACTTGCTTTGATAACTGTTGTTGTAGGAGAATTCCACCAAATGGCAAGTATTTATCCCAATTCCCTTTAAAATCTAGGACACAAAGTCTTAATAGATCTTAAAGGGTTTGAATAGTCCTCTCTGATTGTCCGTCCGTTTGAGGATGGTATGCCGAACTGAATCATAAATCCGTGCCCATAGCTTTTTGTAAGCTAACCCAAAATCGTGAAGTGAATCTTGGGTCACGATTCGAAACTATTGATCTTGGCATACCATGCAATTTCACAATCTCATTCATGTACATACGCGAGCAAGACGCTCAAGGAATAAGTCTCACGACGGCAGAAGAAATGGGCGGACTTGGTTAATCTATCAACAATAACCCAAATCGCATCTATGCCTTGAGAAACTTTGGGAAGACCATGAATTAAATCCATAGTAATGTGTTCCCACTTCCTTTCGGAATCTCAAGTGGTTGTAATGGACCCTTTGGCACTTGATGCTCCGCCTTTACACGTTGATAAGTTAAACACCGAGATAAACTCCGCGATCTCTCTCTTCATATTGTTCCACCAAAATGTATGCTGAATATCATGATACATTTTGGTACTCCCAAGATGGATTGCAAACGGGGTGTTGTGTGCTTCCATCATGATTCTATGCTTTAAGTCAGAATAGTTAGGAACACAAAGTCTGGAGTTGAATCTAAGTATTCCTTCTTCATCGATTTTCGCTTCTGGAATAGCTCCTTCTTGCACTTTCTTCTTCATACGTGACGCCTCCGTGTCCGTAGCTCGAGCAACTTTTAACTTTATCGATTAAAGTCGGTTCTACTCAGATATTCGCCATCATTATGTGGGTCCCCGAGTCTTTAATTCTACCTCCATCCTTTGCAAGTCATACGTAACGCGCCAGATTAACAATATCGCACTCAGATCAGATATGATCTTCACTCAACGCGCCGCCTACATTACGCTCGCTTCCGTGATGATATCAATAATGTGATCGTAATCTTCAATAGTTCAAGCCAACGTCGCTGCCGCATGTTGAGTTCTTTTTGGGTGAAGAAATATTTGAGGCTTTTATGGTCCGTATAAATCTCCACTTTCTCCCCATACAAGTAGTGTCTCCAAATTGTCAACGTGAATACGATCGCCGCTAAATCTAGATCATGAGTAGGATAATTCCTCTCATATTCTTTCGAGTTGTCATGAGGCATAAGCTATGACTTTCCCATGTTGCATGAGAACGTATCCCAACCCTTTTTTCAAGCATCGCCAGATATAACAAATCTATCTCGCACGGATGGTATTGCTGTAACAGTGCCGAAATGAGTCTCCTATCGAGCTCTTGGAAACTCTTCTCGCATTCCTCGCTCCATACAAATTTTATATCTTTCCGAGTCAATCGAAGTTAATCTGAGTAGCGATTCGAGAAAATCCTTCCACGAATCTCCGATAATAACCAAAGAAAGCCCGTAAAGCTACGACTTTGGCCACCGACTTTTGGTTGCTCCCAACTTTCAGATCGCTTCAATCTTCGCACCGGTCGATGATACTCCATGTTTTGACACCACGCGCCCAAGGAATGCTACTTCCTCGCCGTAACTCGCATTTCTTCACTTGGCATAAAGTTTGTTTTCACGAAGCCTTTCAAGTATCAGCTTTAAATTGTGTTCATGATCTTTACGGCTTTTGGAATAGATGAGGATGTCATCAATAAAGACAACAACAAACTGATCCAAAATTCCTTGAATACACGGTTCATCATATCCATGAAAACAGCAGGAGCATTAGTTAATCCAAAAGACATGACTAAGAATTCATAATGCCCGTACCAAGTTCTGAAGAAGACTGGATATTAGAATAGTGAGGTAGCTGTGACGCCCCCAAAATAGGTATACAACACCCATTCTAAGTCGCGAAATACATGGTACAGAAAGCAAACTAAAACTTCAATAATACAATTGTCGTGCAAAATACGACAACACATATCGTGAGTTTAAATACAAATATTATCTTCTGCATAATATCCACACTCAAATAAGTCCTCGTTATAATTATTCAAACACTATTTTACGTAAATAGTGAGGATCGCTAAAATATCTATCTAGAACCATCACTCCGCACTTCGACTAATTCCTCGCTTTATGTTCTCACCTCCCGAGAAAATGGAACAAAAAAGAAAAAGGGTGAGCTCAACTAGCCCAAGAAAGAATATTATGACTAAGATAATATACAAAAAATTATCGTTAGTCTTCAACAGGGAAAAATCGATAAAATATAATAGCCAACAAGTTTTAGATCAACAATCGCAAATGAAACAACAATCCATTAGAAGAGTCAAGAGAGAATGAGTTCTATTATCTTCTAAGATTTAAAAGTCCATCATCAATATTTTATCCTCGTAACAACAATCAATGTACATCTTTAATCAAATATTCATCTTTGCACTCACAGCCAAAGATATTCATTTGTATCACCAATTGGTCATGTTCATCTCAACACTGCTCATCTTTGCACTACGCCAAAGATATTCATCGATTAATCATTTATCTTTGCACTACAAAGTCAAGATATTTAGTAATTTCATCATTTAGGACCGAGGATGATGAAAATTATTTTAAAGAAAATGAATCTAGTGAAACGGAAGGACAAATAGTAGGGATTCGTATAATGTTTTATCCAAGATCAATAATACTTCATAAATACCAATTTTGAAGGTAATTCAAAAAAATAAAGATCAAAACATGGATACAATCAAAGATAGTAACCATAATAGACATCTTGGACAAAAAGAAAAAAATTTCATTTTCGATGAATAAGTGTCAGATTCGTGAATAAGGCCGATACGTGAATAGTAATTAAGACACAAAAAGTTCCAAATTTGATAAAAATTTAGATCAATACTTCTAAGATAATGATATTGAAGAAATAATATCATATATGAAGAAAATAACATCCCTTACCTCAAAATATCAAGATCTTGATCGAAATATCAGATAAGGTCAAGGAAACTTATAATCGATGAATGAAACTCACAAAGTATCTAAATACTCACAAAATACACTCAATAATCTAGAGAGAGAAAGAGAAAACTTGTTTTCGTGTGATTTTCAATTCTAACTTAGCCTCTATTTATAGGAAAATGTTAGCAGACTTCGAATTCGCAACTCACACGATGGCTTTTAATCGCTACTATTTCCACCCACCACATTTGAAATAAATTCAGCACATTTCTTCACCAACCACAAGTGGGGCCCACTCAATTCTAGAATTTTCCACCAAAATCATTTATAAACCTAATTTCAATCACCACCTCTTAAAATTCATAACAAATCATACGCTCATTTTAACGGTTCAAAATTTGTGGACATATACTCAACTTATATATGTATAACATATCCAAAAATTACAACGATCCAAGGTCGATTAAAAATTATAACTCACACAATATATCTCAAAACACTGGTTTAATTTTTAATACATTCATTCCAAACAAAAAAATACCGATAAAACACCTCAACATTAACTCCTTCATTTTTAACCACAATAAATATATCCAACATTTATATCCACATACAATAAATATTTTCTTATCATATGAATCAATAATTAATTATTCACAAATAATATTACGTAATCACATTTATGACAACCAGCCGCTCCTGTGAAAGAGGGGCTTTCAATAAGAATTTCTCCTTATCGTAGCCGCAATTAGATGACCAAACCTCTCCTCGATGTAACTTTCTAGATATTGCCAATAATGTTATCTAATAATATTATTCAAATAATATGAATTATTGATCCGATAATGGGAAATATCATGCGTTGACAATTATCAAACAACAATAATATAAAATATCAACGCAAAGAATTATTGAATCAATAAAATAAAATATTGAACAAGAATTCATCGTAATAATTATCGAGTAGTGCTTCTTACGTAAGGATCAATAATTCATCAATATCTGCATCCACGCCAGACATCGTATTTTAACCACGTGGTATTCCAACAATGTTAATCTGTGAATAACTACGCCTATTTATAAAAACTCAAACTTGTCATTTTCTTCATCCGACAATTATTCATTATGGGGCCCACAAATGATCATACCATTGCATTTAATATTCTCCGACAACAAAAATATTCCACGACCAAATGAATATTCCCCGACAACAATGATTTGCATATTTTGCAAAATTTGCACATTTCACCTATAACCAGAGAATTATATCAAATTAATACCTTATTATTCACAATAATAATTAGAGGAAATTTGATTTTATTTATAATAAGTTGGGGTCTTACAGTAGCAGACTTCTCTTCTACTTTATCTCTAAAACTTCTCTCTCTATAGCTTCTCTTTCTATAATTGCTCTTGTGAGTCTTAGTAAATTGGTGAGAATGAAAGAAGAATGAGCTTCTATTTATAGAAAAACATAATTTCGATAATTGCACATTTTGGGGCTTGAAATATTACATTATAATACCTTCATCTTTTCCTTCATTTTTAATTTAGTCATGCAAGTATTATAAACATGTGAATTAATAGTACAATCATGTGAATTAATTGTACAATCATGTGGACAAATAGTTATAAACATGTGAATTAATAGCAATTAATTGCTCATTTATCCGAATAATTACCCGATTGGTCAATATAATCTTCGAAATAGATGTCAATTTCCACTAACATAAATAATTCCAACACAATGAAAATATCAATTTCATCTTTAATTAACACGAACTTATTCATCATTAATATTATAACTCAGAATATTTAACAACCAGATCATTCCCACAAAAGAGGGGGCTTTCCGATAAGGATTTCTCCCTATTGGCGCGCAATTAGGTGACCAAACCTCTCATTGAAAGAACTTTCTAGACATTGTTAATATTGCAAATAATAATATGAATAACTTTGTCGTCTCAATTATTGATTTAATAATATAAGATATTATGGAGATGATCATCGTGACAATAATTGAATCAATAATATGAGAGATATTACGCAAAGACTCATCGAAGTAATAATTGAGTATAACCGAGTGACTTCTCACGTAAAGATCAATAATCAATACCGTGTGCTACTATGTAACTAATGCCAGACATCGTATTTTTACCATAGTAGTAGTTCAACAGTTTAACGGTAAAATTTTCGCCGTTATTTTTATAAAAAGATAATTTCGCTGCTTTTCTAACTATGACAATACTTTCGCTGTGGGTCCACCAATGATTGTGCCGTCGCATTTAATATTCCATGTTAAAACGAATATTCCCTGACCAATCGAATATTATATAACCACTTGCTTACTTTCCAAAATTTGTAAATAATACCCACAACTATAATATTATATCAAATCCACACCATAATATTCAAAAATATATTTCGAGAAAAATTAATCTTTATTCATAAAAGTTGGGGTCTTACATTCATTGCTCGTGAATCGATCTCTTCTTTCATCTTCTAGTTCAAATTCTTAATGTATCATTATTCTAAATCTAGATGTACAAAACTGGACACGATTAAATCTGATTAATATTGCTGGAATCTACTTTGAACATGGAATTCTTTTTATTTTATTTAATTGAATATATATTAAGTTTAATAAAAAATGTCTTAAATACCGGTTGGTATTGGACGTAGATTAAGCCATTAGAGGTTAAGGGCGGAACCACGTAAAAATCCTCGTGTTTGTGATTTGTTAATTCTTGTGGTTTGATTGTTTGAGTCTCATTTTACATCTAAACAAATTCATATAATAGTATAGTGCTGATAGATAAAATAAACTAATCCAGACACTATCACATGTTTCCATTATAACAAAAGTACGTAAATTTACTCTAAATCAGACATTTTCACCTGTCTGTTTTAGGTCTGGAACCGAAAAATAAAAATTAGTCATTGTTAGTCATGTTTTAGTTTAAACACCTATTCACTTCCTCTCTTGGTTTGCATATACATGAAATTACAGATGTATAAGTTGATCCCATCTAAAAGGTATCCCAAACCAACCATGGTGAGCAAAAACAACTCTCAATACATGCTTAGAAAACTCACATTCAAAAAACAGGTGTTCAAATGATTCATTGGCTTGGTTGCATAAGCAGCAGAAATCAAGAGGCCATAAGACAAGACAAGTGTTTTATGGAAAGCCAACCAAAGGAAGAAGGAGAAGCGAGGAATCTGCAGGTTGTACCCAGGGACTGAGCCAGGATTCGATATAAGGGGGCCAAGAATTTTTTTAACATAATATATATTCATATGTAGTATATAGTATTCCATTTAAGCATAGTAAGGCTTATCCAAAAATATACAATTTCGCAAGATAGTCCTCTATTGCCCAATCCAGCCACTGTTCGCAACTTCAAAACTCTCAGATGCAACTCTTATGCAATTCAAAACTCTCAGTTGCAACTCTTATGCAATTCTAAATCTTAAGATCATTTTATTATGCCTAAATATGTTTATTGCGACAAGATCAAAATATGTTTGTTTGTGTAGCTGTTTATCCTCTTATATGACCAATATATTTAATTACATTGGGGAATATAAAGTTTCTAATTAAGGTCCATCTTATAAATTACTTTGTAGAAGGTTTCTTTATGTACACGTTTATCTTTTGTGCCTACAAAAAAGGAACAATGCGAGTAAAGATCGACTCCTTTCGAGTTTAGGGTTTGCGAGTAATCCGGGGCTTTTGGTCATAATTAATAGGATAATTTATTATTATTTTTTTGGCAAACAACAAAATTTTCATTACTGAAGAAAGCCATCATTCCAAAAAGATTCGAATTATTACAAACTATATTATTTAAGATCCATTAATAGACACAATCATGACACAAAAAATAGATGAACATAATAGGAAGAACACACTAATATACTCAGGTTCACCAAATTATGGAATTCTGCTTGTATGATATATTCATTAAATATCTCACACTCTCTACAATGATCCATATACAAAAAAAAAATGATTTATTAACTAAGAAATCCTAGTGTATAACACGGGCACAAACTATTAGTAAAACCAAGATTGAACTATTATTAAATTCCCAAACTCAAATACACATTACACTTGGCTTTCAGGGGCGCTGTCTCCTTGTAACCCCTGCCCACTCACTGGTGAGTGGAGCAACCACTCGCACCCCCGACTACCTCGTCGTAGTGAACATTTGTCAAGTCCAATAAAATATGAGTCAATCCCAACACAAACTAACCTGAAAACATATCAACTTTTCAAGACAATTCGAACTCGTTAATTACCAATCAACACACTAAGACAGTTTAATATTGCAGGCCATGTGAGCTCAGCTTGATTTAAGACTCCTTCGGAATTAACTCATAAGACAAACAAGGCAAGTTTTACATTAGGGGAGGCTGAAAAATGCATTTTTGAGGAAACTGATATATCTACAATATAAAATGATATTTTCGTAATAAAATCGTCGCTATAATTCCTATAACAACGGTTTTCACCATCGTATAAATCTATAGCGACACTTTTGTTGTGGAAATATAAAAAAAGGTTGTGGAAATATTAATTTCCTTTTTTAAAAACTTAGTTCGGCTTGGCTAAACTTATTTTCATACCTAATTTATCTCAAGTAATACTGTTTTAGGTTAGGGGTACCTAAATTGTCAATTCCTTGCAATTTCCATCCTTTGTGGGTCTAATAACCTACACCAATAAGTTATCCTTCTCTTAGCTCTACGTAGTCTTCGTAGAATATTAAGCAATATTCTATAACCTGATAGACATAGGCTATATGACGTTCTTACTACATGTCATGCCGTTAAAACTTTATGGAGTATCTGATGAGCCCGCATGCCAATTCTGAATGCCCAAAAAGTGATAAATGTGATGTAAATTTACCTAAACTAATATAATTCGAAATGGACTATATATTGAGGTAATGAGGTGCATTGATAATGATCACAAATCAATATAATATTCAATCGTATGAAGAAAACATAAATGAGAGTGGCCGTGTGGTAACATGCATTCCGTATACCAATTTCTATCTAAGAAATAACTTAATCTATATCTATATTATAAAGCGGGTCGATGGCAGCTTACGTTATTTTGGTGTAATTTAGTCACATATATAATTATATATTTCTTTTTTTCCCTTATAAATTTGATTATGCTATTATTTTATTATTTAATTTAAAACTTTTATATCTTCCTATTTAATCCTCTAAATTTATAAATTTTTTACTGTATTCTCATGCGGATGCTAATGAAATATAGTAGCAGCAGTAAATAACAACAACTAGTAATTGTTCAAATAAATAAACAAATAATAAACCAGTAGCTAGTAAACAGAAAGATACAAGGTTGAGTCAAGTGGCACATGATCATCAGTACTCCAGTACTAATAATTAGAAGACATAATAAAATTGAGGTTGCAAGCCAATATTGACTTAAAACCAAAGAAGATGTAGATTAATATCGATGTTGTGGTACTATGGTTAATCACTCCAATATTTTTATAGCAGTCAAATTTGAAGAAATTCACATTGCCTCCCAATATTGACTTAATACCAGAAAACAGTAATCAATTAATGTAGAAGTACAAGCTAGGCTAACTCCAATATGCAATCATGCACGTTGTCTCCCGATACTGACTTAACACATAAATAATTAATATATTCCTTATATGATCAGAGCGGACAAATTCAAGTAATATATACATGCTTATATGTATATATGTATATGTAATAGAGTTAGCACTAGGTTTATTCCATTAAGTATATAGTAGCAGACAAAATGGAGTTCACGTTGCCTCCCGTTATTGACTTAAAGCAGACAATAGAAATAATTTAGTAGTCCGGAATGTAGTTCACGTTGCCTGCCAATATTGACTTAAAAGGAGAGAGTAAAACAGTTCTAAGGAGAGAGTATAACAGTTCTAAAAATGCATATATATACTTTTAAGGATAATTTATTTTTTCAATGTATCCTTGATATTAAATACTTAATTTTTTTAGGATTATGGTCGGTTACCTGTGTTTGTAATATTTTCAACGGTAGCATTTATAACGTTTAGACATTTAAATGTAATGAATCTGAAACAATGCGTTTGTGAACTAACTAAATTTCGTTTGAAATATTTCATTACTAGACGAATAAGATTTTCAAAATGAGTTTGGACTTCTAAATGTACCAAATATTGCAATTGCTGAGTAAGTGGTTGTTAATACTCCCTCCGTTTCTTAATATAAGTCGTTTTAGAGAAATATTTGTGTTCCTTAATATAAGTCGTTTGAGAATTTCAAGTAAGCATTAATTGCTTAGTTTCTAATATTACCCCAAGTATTAAATGTAACTTTGGTTCTCTCACTATTTTTGTCAATAAATAACAATCTCTTCTTCCAATACAAGGGCAATATAGACAATTGTTATTATAGTTAATGATATACAATCATTATCTTAATACTTGTGCACAACCCTAAAACGACCTATATTAAGGAACGTAGGGAGTAGTATGCAAATGTAAATCTAATTTTAGGCGGACTAAAAGAAAAAAATATCTATAATTTTGGAAGTGAAGAAGTAATAATTAATACTACCTCCGTCCCACAATAAGTGCTTTTTTAGGCTTAATTTTGTGTATTGGTATGTGTGATTTAAGCTAAAAAGGCACTTATTATGAGACGGAGGTAGTAGCTTAATAAAATGTTTAATATATATGTATATAGGGCTAATTACACTTCTATTACATGAAGTACTATCAAATTCATAATTTGACACCCAAAGAATTTGGCCTTACAATTTGCTACATCAAGTGTCTAATTTGATACAATTTATCCGACCAAAATTGGTCGAAATACAAGACCCGCCCAAAAATCTGATCGGATTTTGTGTATTTATTACCAGTTGACCGTATAAATATACGGTTTGAGTTATTTTAAAAAAGGGCTCCTTACAGTTCCGTTACATCATGTACCACCATATTTATGATCCGACCGCCTAAGAAAAAAATTATAATTATAATTATAATAAATTTTAGCCCTTTAAAAAAAGTAACTAATATCATAGAAATACGGTATAAAATTATAAATACAATTTAAAATTAAAAATATTTATAAATAAAATTATAAATACAATTTGTAAAATTTAGTTATGATATAATTTGTAAAATTTAAGACGTAAAATTTAAAATTTATGATATAATTTATAATTTTCAAGATTTAATTTGTAAAATTTATACATACAATTTGTTAAATTATAGATACAATTTTAAAATTAATTTTTTTATAAATACAATATATGTATTAACAACTATTTGTTTGAAGAATAAAACGTAAACCTGGACGGAAAAAAAAGTGTTGTTGGATAAACTAATTAACTAATATTTGTTTGAAGAATCTTTTAATTAAATAAAAATAACTCACTTTCCAAATCCAAAGTACATTACAATTTTCGTCTTATGTGTCTTCTCTCTTTGCAACTCACTTTTTACACACCATCTCCTCTCTCCTCCTCATTCAATGGCGATAATCAACATTTTTTCGTCAGAAAAGTCTTTGAATTAACATAAAATTTCAGGTTATTTTCTGGTTAAGTCGATCACAACTACTAGAAAAAATTCCAAGATCCTCAAATTCCAAATTTGAAAAAACAAAACAATTTGAAGGATTAGGGAAGAGGGAGAGAGGAGAAAGATCTAGAGCACATGAGTCATTTTTTTTCTTTTTTCTTTTTAAATTTTTTCCTTCTCCTTTTGTATGCTCTTCTAGTATTAAAAAGGGTATTATTTAATTAATTAAATTTTGTTCACTTTTGTCAATTATTTTAAAATTTAATGTTATTCGTGTTTAAAATATAATTTGTATGTTTAAAATTTTATTGATTTTTTGTAATCTCTTTTTAAAATTTAAAATAAAAATATTATATTTGATAATCTTTGTATTAATATTTAATTTTAATTAATAATTTAACATATAATAATTTCTTATAATTAAGGATTTAAACAAATTTAATAGTCAAATAAAGTATTTATACAAATTTTATACGAAACTTGATGTAGTAATTAAATTGTGAATTTGGTGGTACTTAATGTAATAAGTGTTATTAGTACGTATTCTATACGATCAAACCGTATACAATTTTTATTTGGCCGGAAAATTAGATATTCTGGCCAATTTTAGCCGAATTCTGAAAATAGGGGCTAAATTGTATTAAATTAGACATTTAATATAGTAAAGTATAAATCCAAATTCTTTCAGGGACTAATATTTATAATGATACATTATGTAGTAACCTGTATTCAGCGCATGCATATATAAAGTGTTTGATTTACATGGAGTGCTAGCTAATATATATGACAGCAAAACCATCAAGTTGCTCATGATCAATAACTTGATTTATAAATTAAACCTTAAAAGAAAAATTCAAAGGAAATAATAATGTCAAATTTGAATTACTCCGAGATTAATTCGTCAAATATTTGTGGCACACAGTTTCTAATTAACTTGTGAGGCTGGCAAAAGTTTTAGTTGTAAATTGAATATATACAAGTTGAGATTTAAACATTTTCTCCCCGATCGAGTTTAGTTAATTAATCAAACTGGGGAATTAATACACCGTCAGTTGGGCTGAAAATGAATTTGAGTGGTTCGAAACCCAATTTTTGGGATCAACTCAAAAAATTCAAACGAGACTCAGATTTGATACTTAAATGAGTCGAATTCGAATATATTTTAATACTCAAACACTTATATGAGTCGAATATGAGCCACCCAATATTCGTTTATTTAGAGTACCAAATTTTTCTAACCTCACTGATACATATTCGATACAATTTCGTTGATCCTTACTCGTATACAATATCGAATATACTCAATTTATTTAATATATATTATTTAACAATTAAATTTTTCACGTACTATTAGAATCGGAAGTAGTTCATTAATTGTTTCAAAAATCAAAAGTAATAATATCATCTCATTAAATTTTTTACAAGTTTAGAGATCTAATTTGAAGTGTTCAAATTTTAATTATTTCAACTACTTGATTGAGTTAATTTTATATACATTATCATAATATAAATGATATAGCTCTAATTTGTGTATGTATCAAATGCTCGCAAATAGTTTGATTAAAAACCGAGTCGAGCTAAGTTGATCTCGAATCTAAAATAAAACAAATCAAAATCGAATATAAGCCAAATTTGCAAAAATTTATTCGAATTCGAGTACGAATTCAATTACTTTAAAAAGTTTCGAATAAAATCAGACTAAGGTAGTGTTGGTCTCTATTCAGAACCATTTTCACCCCCTAACCAGCTGCCATGTCCGGTTAATTTCGCCTACCAGAAAAAGAGTAGCTGAAGCTCCGCCCACCGCCCATCAGTTTTATTTATCAAAACTTTACAGTTACGTACTGAAATGACATTTTGACTTTACTTAAATTTATCATTGGAAATAACGATAAATATATGTATACAAGTCTCTAACCGAAAGTTTCTTTGACATTTTCATGATTTTATTTTATAGTCTTTTTAAGTAAAAGGTGAAACTTTGCGTGTAAAGGATGTTGCCTTCGTTTTCTAGTTAAAAGAATAAATAAAAAAAATGAACAAAAACAAGATTAACTACAAGTCTACAAGTTAAACTTTGAATTGAAAAAAATAATAATGGAGTTTTTAAAGTTTTATTATTATTATTATTATTATTATTATTATTATTATTATTTTATGTGTTTAATTCCTTTTTGGTCATGTACTACCCTTCTTTTTACTTCTTAATAATTATCCACGATAGGAGTACTATTTTTACATATATTTTTTGATATTTTTACATGATTCTTTCTTACACAAAGGTGAGATCCACTTTATGCTAATATGAGAGAGAAACATGTAAAAATATCAAAAATACATATAAAAATATCAATTTTCTTTTATATATTGTATTTCAGTTGTCTTTCTTTCTAAATCTTTTGAAATTGTTACATGATGTATTTTAAGTTTTAATGAATTTTTTTATCGATCCAAAAAAAAAAAAAAGAAAACGAAAAGATTCGAATAAAATTCTACTCTTATAAAGTTACTAACTTACTACTTCCCCTGTCCCTATTTAAATGACGTTTTAGAGTTTTTTATTTGTCCCTAATTAATTGACGTTTGTTCAAATCTAGGAGAATTAATGATAATTTTTCCAAAATCACCCCTCATTACTCTATCTATTTTTTTGGTACTTTAAACTCTTGTGCTATGATAAATTAATGATTTAAGGGTATTATAGACAATTGAATAATATATTTAATACTTTCTAATCATTATCTTAATTCATATGTCCGTCTCTAAAACGTCATTTAAATAGGCACATACGGAGTATTGTAGTTGGTAGAAATCATGTTGATCAAAAGATGTCACCGAGGAACCTACGTGATGCATGCCCCATGCATTATTTGTCCAACACTCCAACTGATATCCAAAATTATTTTAAATTCCAACTTGGAGTGGAAAGGCGGTAAAAGTCTTTTGTCCATGTTTACTAATTGGATCGTTAGTCAATCTAAATCTGCTAATTTTGATTTTCTTTGATTGAATAATATAATTGTCTCCTTTAAGTTTAAAGTTTTAGAATTGACATTGTCGTCAAAAATTATGACAAAAAAAAAAAACATCTTATTCTTAAATAAATATACTATTCTCAATAAATAAATAAAATTGCACGCGACACCACAATTGCCATAATCAAAGTTAAATGATAAGAGTAGATTTGTTCATATTCAAACAATTGCATGCCCTATGACAATAATTTTTTCCCGCTAATTAATATTAACTCCCATTGTCAAGTTGAAATAATTAATTGATCCAACTTAGTTCTAATTTTATTTTGGTAGATTAGATCTTTTTTGTCTTCCATATGTAGTACTAGATAGTAGATACTACAATTACTAATTAGAGGTCCCCAGTTTGCTTATTTAATTCTGCAAGCTTAATCTTGAAAGTTTATCATCTGTGTCCTACCATGTGACTGCATATATATGTCTCATTTACAAGAATTAAATGGATTACTTGCACAAGGGAGCAAAATACATTCTCTCCATTACAAACTTAAATGTCAATTTTGAAAAATAAATAACTGAAAATATAATTACGCAACTAATCTTTGAGATATTGCGACACTAGTTATATAATACTATCCCTCCCTCTAACAAACTATGAAATTCAATTTTGTAATAGCTTTTTTTCTTATAGTGAGGGTAATGCATGCATGTCGTTGAATTTAATTCTAAAGTTTGATCTTTCCCAATCATTTCGAGCCTTCTAAATATGGTCGTTCTTGAGCATGGACGGAAGGGTCGATCGTCCTGAACCCCCAATCAAAGGGACCCAATTATATATATATATATATATATATATATATATATATATATATATGAGTCTGTGCTACAAAGATCTACCTACTCCACATTATTAAGATGAGTTTGTGCCGCGAATATATAACAAATGATGATTATGAGTGTATTTTTGGTCAATATATATAATCATTTATTTATAGATCTTACATTTAGTATTTAAAAATAATACTGTCTACCGCAACACCGTGGTGCAGTAGGCAAGTCTCCTATCGTAATATGTGTTGCAGTAAAGAAATTGTGTATTTAAATCGTGTCTGTTAAGTTTTGTATAATAAAAGATAGAAGATGTGGTAGTCATATAAGGTATTATAGTCACTATTTTCTATGAATATTTGGCTCTATATATATATATATATATATATATATATATATATATATATATATATATATATATATATATGGGGTATTCATTCAAAGAATTTGCTATTTTATAAACCCTTACTAAAAATTGCCACAACCTCAGTATTATTAGCTTTATAAAAAAAAAATCAAAAAATCTAAAGTAAGATAAGAGTCAGATGTAATTTACTAAAAGGGTTGCTTCCCCATTAACCTTCTTTGTGGATGGAATTTATATATATATATATATATATATATATATATATATATATATTATGTTTTGGAGATGATTTAATTAGAATAATATAATCTTCTACTCCCACATTGCATCTGATAATTGTGTGCGTAAGGATATGATGTTGCATAACTAAATGATTGATCAACAACCAAATAAGAGTAGATGGAGTACGCGAAGTCAAGATTGTACAGCTCCATTATAAGTGGGTGGGTTGGAAATAGAATAACGGAGATGCATGGCAAATCAGACCTAATGCCCAAAAAATATATACAAATTCTTACATGTGCTCATCTTTAGTTGTAAATAGAGTGCTACTTACTGTATTATTGTTTCTTCTTTTAGTAAAGTGTATATCCCCTTTTAATATTGTTGAAGTGTGATTATTTGGGTCTAGTTATGGTGTAGTTCAATCTATTTAATGGTTCGGATCTGGTGATGGCACATATGTATTTATTATAATAGTGGGAGAGTCCTTATTAAAATAGGATTGTATTCCCTTATTTGGAGGGATAAGGAATCATTTTCCAGTTGGATGCAGGTGGAGGTTACTTCTATATATATAGCTACAAGCTAGCACTACACCAAAAATGGCCTATAGCGAAGGAAATTTTGTGAAGGAATTTATTCCTTCACATGAGGAGTTGTTTAGCGAAGGAATAGTGAAGGAAAAAAGTATATTGACAATATAGTTATTAGCGAAAGAAACATCCTTCACAATTTATATTTTTTTTTTTCTCGCAAAATTGGGGCGATAGAAAGATTTTTGGAGCCAATTTATGATAAAAATTTGCGAGGAAAAAATCTATTTAGTGAAGGAATTATTACTCACTATATATCATTGTTCAGAAGTTTTTTGCGAGGGATAAAATTGGTCGCTATCTTGTTCTAAATAATTTTTTTGAATTAATTATGATGAATATAAATACCTTAAATTTTTATTCTTAATAATATTTTTAAATAATTTATAATATTAAATATTTATTAATTAAAATATTAAGTTATAATAATTTAAAATTTAAAATATTATAAATTGACAATAAAAAATTATAATAATTAATTCACAACTTCTACAAATATAATCACTAATTTAAGCTGAATAGTGAAATAAATTTAGGCGAGGTCAATAAAATAACTTTTGGCTAAATTTTTTAGTTTAATCCCCAATTTCATAAGTAAACGTATATTGTTCCTGAAATTGAAAAACTAAACAAAAAGAATAATAAAACAACAAAAAAACTTCCAAGTTTCAATTACCCCGAAGCCTTTTCTCTTAACTTCTTTTGTTGCTTTTACATTTCTGCTGGTTCATAAATCTTCCTCCATTAATCTCAATCCCTATTTTATGAATCATCTGTAATGTCTAATTTTGACGACATATTCACGATTGTAAAATTTCAAACCCTAATCTGAAATAGGGCCGTGCAAGATTTGGACTGTCGAACCTTGAATTGTAACTGGGGAAAAGGAGGAGTTTTGATTCGGGGATTATCGAGATTTAAGAGGATGAGTGCTCAAAAGAAGAGGAATTTTCAGATTGTGGCTTTTAAGCATCGGGTCATGGTGGATCCAAAATACGCAGAGAAGACTTGGAAGATGGAGCATGTGATTCACGAGATTTACAGTCATAACGCCAGTGGCCTTAGTTTCAAGGAGCTCTACAGGTTTACTTCTTCTCTATTTTTTTAGCTACAATTTTAAGAAAATTAAAATTTTGATGATAACTCAATATACAAATTCAATCATTCATATATGCTTTTGAATTTGTGTTTTAAGATGATTGTATTTCATCAAAAATTTGTTGGGTGATGTTTTGGGAATGGTGAATTTGTTTTGACTTATGGAATCAATTTTCCTAGTAATTGAACTTTAATGTTATGGGTTTCATATACTTCTGTTGCTCTTTAAATTTTCTGTTGATTCGGGAAGTTAACCTCAGCAAAAAGAACAAAAGGAAAGTTGAAACCTTGATTGGAATTTGTTTATATAGGTTAGGTAAACAATTAAAACAACTATGTTATCTCACAATTATATGATTAGGTCAAAATTTGAGTTGCAAATTCGTATTTAGCTAACCAATTATAACAAACTTTAAAATAATATCTTACCCACCAAAATAAAATAAATAAATAAAATAAACTAATTTTCTTCTAATTCTAATTTTCCCATTAACAAATTTTAAGTAACATATGTATGTATGCATGTATATAGATCTGTGTATTTCTGCCTATGCATTTCAAAGAATGGAAGTTGGGATTTTGAAGTTGTGTGAAAGCATTGAGAAGTTTTGATATTGTTGTAGTTGCTTATTTTTTTCCCCTATTTACATTTGAGTTTGTACCCAGAGTAATTCATTTATGCTATTTCCAGAACCTGAACATGGCTGAAGAAGGAATAGTCCATCTAGATTTTAGACCATGAGGGAAACTAGTGTTTTACTAATAAACAAACAAGGGGAAGAGTAAACACAGAGAGAAGTTGAGAAAGTATGTCTTCTCTAATTTCCACATAAGGCAGTATCTCTTTGGGATGGTCGAAAATTCATAGGACTAAGGCTGTAAATGCAGAGATTTGCTTGTTCTGATTTGATTGTGATTTCATCTGTGGTGCTTTTGTAACCAGGGACATTACAAGCAGAATTTGAGCTCCCCATTAAACTTACCCTGCACAAGTTCCCTATTGATTTATCTCTAGCACATTCTATTCCGTCCACCACGGCCGGTAATTCCAACTTATAAACCACATGTCTGTTTGTACTTCTATTTACCGAGAATGTTATATGTTCTGTTGTTCTTGGAGAAGTTACTTCAAACCTGCAATCTATTTGAACTTCAGCACCTGATTATTATCAAACATGAAACCATCAGTACCTACCCCCCAAGAAATTAATTAATTAATAAATGAGAATCAGTTAGTTACCTGGTAAGAAGTAGTTGTTCTTGGAGAAGATGTTATTAAAACAGATGTCACATTAAACAATGCCCATGACTGTTATCTGGGGACTAATTTTTGTTGGTTCAACTAGAAAAGGGAGTGATATGAATAACATGGATGCTGATATTAGAAAAAGTACTTTTGAATCCATATTAGACTAGAGGAGATTTCTTGGTGGAAATGGTTGTTGGTAGCTTGTTGGTGTTGTGTAAATAGCTATGGCTGGCGACAACATTATTATTATTATTATGTAGAAAGATTAAGAAAAATTGGACGATCGTATGGTGTGGTGGGGGATAATGAGTGATATGAACTTTGATGGAGAACCAAACAATTCAACTTTAACAGAAGATCTGATAAATCTTTTTCCTATTCAACAAAAACAAAGACATGTGAATGTCCTTGGCAGAATGTGGAATATAAGTAGTAGTATATAACAGATGTACTGCGACAAATAATAAAAATAAATTCACTTTGTTTGGATATATATTCATGATGTGGCTTCTATGTGTTGATTAAAGCTTATTGCTCTGATTGTATCATGGAAAACGTTTTCTAGAAAATATTTCAGTCATGATGTTGTTTCCACGATAGGCATTTTTGAAACAACTAGCTTATCAGTGATACAATTATCCTCGACTAAAATTCATAGATACTAAAAGAAGAAAGTATACACATGATCACATCTATTCTTGTTTAATTAATTGGTTACCCAGTAATACTCTGTCTCAATGTGTCTGCCTCAAATTCTGTTTCCTTTGATATGCAGCATAACCCATGACTTGGTTCATGGAATGTATCTTGTCTGAAGTTAAATTGTCCAAAAAGCAGGAGATAAGGATCATATGGCTAGGGCTTAATGCTCAATCTCATAAGGTGGTATATTTGTGAGACCCCAGATTTTATCAATAAAGATTTAAATTTTGTCAAAATAATTTTTTAATATTATGGTGTGAATTTGAGATAATATTATAGTTGTGGGTAGTATTTATAAATTTTGCAAAAGTATGCAAGTAGTTATATTATATTCGATTGGTGGGGAATATTCGGTTTAGAGGGAATAATATTCGCAATAACTCAATCATTGGTGGACCCTACAAAGCGTAATTATTCATCGGATTGAGAAAACGACAAAAATATTTTATTGAAATAACTATGGAAGTTTTACTGGTTGACATTGTTGAACTACTTTCGGTAGTAAAAAGTACAATAATACGTGTGGTTGACAAGAAATACACGGTATTGATTATTGACGCTTTATGTGAGAAGTCACCGGTTTGATTCCATTATTATCGATTAATAATATGAATTATTATAGCGATAATGACGTTTTGTTTTATTCGTATTATTAACGTAATAAAAGCGAAACATCTTTTTTATATAAAATAGAATACTTTATTAAAGTTATTCTATAAATAGAATATATTATATTTTATTATGCATAGTGTTGCGATAGTGTTGCAAGATAAGATTTGCGATAGTAAAATGTTTTTATATAAATAGAATATATTATATTTTATTTAAAAAATTTTCTTTAAATATGGACCGTCAGATTAAAGTAAATCAATCTGGACCGTTTCATGGATTAATTCTTATGCATTCCATTTTTATAAATGAAAGCTCATTCCTTCATTATTTTCTTACTTAATTCATTGAAACTCTCTAGAGAGAAATTATAGAGAAGCTAGAGAGAGAAAATTATAGAAAGAAGAAGAGTATTCTCGCTACTTCACTACTTCTATATTAGGTTCTTTTACTAGTAAGGGTGTTATTCTTTCTTCTTGAAGAGAACTTCATTATTCCATTCATTATTATTCTTGGAATAACTCCGTAAAAGTGGCATACCCTATACATAACTTTGTGATACGCAGATACCCTATACTTGGTGAAATCCTTATGTTATTCCATCGCTTATTATTACATTGGAATAACTCGTATAATGGTTTACCCTATACTTGGTGACATTCTTCTATTATTCTCATTGGAACATCCCGTCGTGTGTGTTTTACACCGGACCGGTTCCGCTTTTTATTATTCTGTTGGAACATCCACATGCGTGTGTTTTACACCGGACCGGTTCCGCTCTTTATCATTCTCGTTGGAATATCCTATCTGTGTGTTTTACAGGATCCGGTTCCATCTTTATTATTCATTGGAACATCCCGTTCGGTGTGAATTTCACCGACCGGTTCCGTTATTATTATTCTGTTGAATAACTTATGCCTATGCCAAGCAACCGCATGCGTGGTGATTTCTTTTGTTATTCCATTCTTTATTATACCCGGTTGGTTAAAACTTTGACTTCTATACTCCATGAAATTAGTAGAATATCCTTGATATTTGCGTTTCATCCAAAGATCTTTTCATGGAAATATTCTTCCGATCATTATTGAATTTTACTCTACGAAACAAAGTATTATGTCGACAATTTGGACGTTAATAATTCATGGATTAAATAATTCTTGAACTTGTTTTATTGAATTACTATGTCATTGTCATCATCCTCATGTTATATTATGTTATCTTTGGGCTTACGCATGATAGATGAACTTAGTATGATTATGACCGGGGATCATTTCGGTATAATCATGACTTGATATAAATGATGTGACAAAAGTCCTCGGTGGCCCTCGTAATGCGTTGATGGATAGTTTTGGTATGATTATGACCGGGGTGATTCGGTATAGTCATGACCATTGATAATTTGATGAAAATCCTTGGCCAGGTGGTACGTGGATAATTAGATGTGGTGGTTTATTTATTGTCGAGTCTCGTGATAAAAATTGATGAAAACCTTTTAAAACCTAAAAGATAGTAGACTTTATTCTCTACTTGACTCTTTTAATGGATTGCTTATTATTCTGCCGCATTAAATTTGGTTGTCTATTGTATTTTATCGGTTTAACACTTTGTTGAAGGCTAATGATAATTTATTCGCATTATCTTAGTCATAATATTTCATTGGGCTAGTTGAGCTCACCTTTCTTTCTTTCACCGTTTCTCTTCGTGAAATGAGAACATATTTGGGACGCAGTCGGGAACAAAGTAATGGTCCGAGAGGATAGCATAAGTAATCCTCACTATTACGTGAAATAGTGTATAATAGTTGTAATGAGGACTCCTTTTGAGTTTGTATAATATCTAGTAGACAATATTTGTATTCAAACTCACGATTTTTATGTCGTATTGCATACCACGAGTTAGGTTAGTAAGTTGTATTTGAATTTATGTACCATGTAAGTGGCGACCCAAGATGGGTGATGTATACCTAATTTTGGGGGCGTCACAATATTACTATTATGAGGCTACATGAAGATCTTTAGCAACTTAGATTAGATAACCATAAGTAACAATTTTGATTCATTTCTTTGTTAGGGTGATGTTGTTGTTAATGTTGGACCTGATGTGTTGATATCTACATCTGGTCTGAATCCTATAATGGTTCAGGTTGTAAGACCCCAGCTTTTATAAATAAAGATGAATTTTTCTATAAATATTATTTTTGAATATTATGGAATAAATTTGATATAATGTTATAGTTGTGGGTAATATTTATAAATTTTGCAAAGTATGCAAGTTGTTATAAAATATTCGTTTTGGTTGGGAATATTCTTTTTGTTAGGGAATATTCGCATAATGGCTCAATCATTGGTGGACCCCTACAATGTAATTATTGTCGGATTGAGAAAAGCGACAAAAATATTTTATAAAAATAACTTGGCGGAGGTGTTACCGTTAAAAGCGTTGAACTACCCGGTGGTAAAAGTATGCGATGTCTGGCGTGTAGTTGCGATAGTAGCACTACGGTATTGATTATTGATGCTTACGTGAGAAGTCACTCACCTATGCTCAATTATTACTACGAGAATTCTTTGCATCATATCTCTTATATTATTGATTCAATTATTGTCACAATATCATCTGTATAATATGTTATAGTATTAAATCAATAATTGAGACGACAAGTTATAAATGATTAATAATTGTTGAAAGATTAAATATGTGTTGATGAAAAAAAAAATGATTTGTGGTAAGTTTGATTATTTTATGGGGGGCTTATATGTCATCATCTAAGAGTCTCTTCGTCAATAGTATTTACCTTCGTCAATAGTAATTACCTTCGTCAATAGTATTTACCTTCGTCAATAGTAATTACCTTCGTCAATAGTAATTACTCTTGTGAATAGTATTTACCTTCGTCAATAGTATTTACCTTCGTTAATAGTAATTACCATTACAGGCGTCGAACCACTTGTCGTTTCACATTACAGGCGTCAAACTAGTCGTCAAGCCACTTGCCTTTTCACACGGCAGGTGCTAAGCTAGAAATCTTCTATAAATAGAGGCCTAGGGCTTCATTATTTTTCACGAATTCATTCAAGCTATAGAGAGAGAAAGTATAGAGAGAATAAGAGAGAAAGAAGAAGAGTATTTTGTTACTACACCCTTTGCAAATATTCAATCTCCTACCAAATGTAAGGGGTGTTATTCTTTCTTATTCATGAAGAGAGCTGTTGTTATTCCATTGCTTATTATTACATTGGAATAACTTTGTATAAGTGGTTTACCCTATACTTGGTGACATTCTTCTATTATTCTCGTTGGAACATCCATGTCATGTGTGTTTTACACCGGACTGGTTAAAATCTTTATTATTATTACTGTTGGAACATCCATGCTCGTGTGTTTTACAGGACTGGTTAAAATCTTTTTTATTATTCTGTTGGAACATCACATGCGTGTGTTTTACAGGACTGGTTCCGCTCTTTTTATTATTCTCGTTGGAATATCCTATCGTGTGTTTTACAGGATCCGGTTCCATCTTTATTATTACGTTGGAACATCCTGTCGGTGTGAATTTCACCTAACTTTGGTTCCGTTATTTATTATTACATTGGAATAAACCGTCTGCAAGGATTCATCGCATGCATGGTGATTTCTTTTGTTATTCCATTCTTTATTATACCCGGTTGGTTAAAACTTTGACTTCTATACTCCATGAAATTAGTAGAATATCCTTGATATTTGCGTTTCATCCAAAGATCTTTTCATGAAAATATTCTTACGATCATTCTTGAATTTTACTCTACAAAACAAGATCGTGTTCGACAATTTGGGACGTTAATAATTCTGGATAAAATAATTCTTGAACTTGTTTTATTGAATTCTTATATCATTGTCATCATCCTCATATTTATATTTTTTGAAAGTCATCCGTGGCCCTGTAGTGCATAGATGGACTTGGTATGATTATGACCGAGAGACTATTGGTGTAATCATGACCGTAATGTTACAAATGATGTGATAAAAATCCAAATTGGTAGTAGTGCATTGATGGGACGATTGTTGGCATGATCATGACCATTAATGAATACACAAATATTCTTGGCCCGTAGTGCATGAATAATTGTGGTCGTGATACTAAAGAATATCCTTGGCCGTAGTAGTGCGAGGGGTGATTCGATGATGTGAAATATTTATTAAAATTTGAGTCTCGGCTTATAAACAAAGTGATGAAAAACCTTTTAAAACCTAAAAGATAGTAGACTTTATTTTCTACTTGACTCTTTTAATGGATCACGTATTCACTGTGATTAAAGCCGGTTGTCTATTGTATTTTATCAGTTTAACATTATTGAAGACTATTGATAATTTATTTATGCATTATCTTAGTCATAATATTTCTTACTGGGCTAGTTGAGCTCACCCTTTCTTTCACTGTTCTCTTCAGGAAATGATAATATAATTTGGGGAGAGTCGTGGAAGCAGTGATGGTCTGAAGATAGCATTAGTAGTCCTCACTATTACGTAAAATAGTGTGATAATAACTGTCATGAGGACTTTTTATTTGAGTTTGTATAATATCTAGTAGACGATATTTGTATTTAAACTCACAGTTTATGTCGTATTGTACACGACAGTTATGTTAATAAGTTGTATTTAAATTCTGTACCATGTAAGTGTCGACCCAAGATGGGTGATGTATACCTAATTTTGGGGGCGTCACAGTTGGTATCAGAGCCATAAGTGTGAAGAGCCCCGAGCCTCTCATTTGGTGACTTCTGTTGATGGGGAAATGCACTTAGAAACGCGGACTCTCTCGTAGGGGCGCTTCTTTTCGGTGTGGTGATAGAGTACCAATGTGAGGTCTTGACACAAGTTGGTGTCCAGAGTCACGATTGGTATCAAAGCTTAGGGATATGATCTGGCTAAGATGTGAGAATAGTCTTAGAGGGGGGAGGCGGGAATACTTTTCGCTAGTATGACCTACCTAAGTTTATGTGATATTTTATTGGTTGGTCGGAAGATAGGGATAATTTGTTACATGTCAATTAACCTTTTGTTTTGTGGCGATGTCGAAAATGACATCCGAGAATGTTGAGAATACTTGATGAGGTATGAGCGATTGTTGATTCACCACATATCAATAATCGAGGATAATGTGCATCGTCGAGGAGGCGACAATCCTCATCTGAAACAACAACTTGACCAAATGACGAATGATCAAATGTTCGGAGGCTTTATGCAATTTATGCTGCAATGAAGAGAGCGACTCTGTCCAAAGCGTGGGGTGGAAACACGGAAAACTCTCGGTGGTCACCGCTAAACAATTTAAGGAGCTAGGACCACCGGGAGTTTAAGGAGAGCCAAAACCACTTACGGCGGAAGCATGGATAAAGCAGATTACCAAGATATTTGATGTCTTGGGATGCTCCGAGGAGCAAAAGGTTCCCTTTACGCCTTTTATGTTGCTCGGAGAGGCGGATTCTTGGTGGGAATCGGTAAAGCGTACTCAACCAATTTGTCTTGAAGATATCTTGGGAGAAGTTCCAGAATCGTTCAACGACAAATACTTTCACGAAAGTATTCGCCACATGAAGGAGGTGGATTTTATCAAGTTGGAACAAAACAATATGACCAGGTGTCATGATACGAGGCAAAATTTGCGGAGTTATCACGTTTCAAGGCCCCACTTGGTGGATAATGAAGAGAGAATGGCGCGAATGTTTTAAGAGGTTTGAAGTCGGGAGATACGTCAACATCTTATTTCTCATAAATTGTGTTTGTATTAGGATGTTGTAAATAGGGCAAAGTTAGTGGAGTAGCGATAATGAGTCAACTTAACTAAAAAGAAGCGGTAAGACAAAATTATAATACCGGTGAGAATAGTCATCGGCGCCGACAACAAGCGTGGAGGGAATCAACAAAGCCGAGATATGGTAACCGCCCGGTGGTAATCGAGGCCAAAACAATAAGAATGGACATTTCAAGAAAAGGAGATTCAACAATGATGGAAAAGAGCAAAGACCAAAGACCCATTGTTAAGGAAGGAGAAAGACCACTATCATATGCTTCAAATGCGGAGGAGAGGACACATCGATCAAAGCTGCGTCATGCCAGTCAAAGCATGTTATAATTGTGGAAGAGAAGGTCACTTAGCTCGATTTTGTCGTTCTGAGAAGACAAATTCAACTAGGATGGAGGCACCAAAGGCCATCCCGGAAAATTCAAAACCCAGGTAGTGCAAGGAGAGCATTTGTTGTGACCTCCCAAAGAGCAAGGAATCCGAATGAGGTCATCACGGGTAAGCTTATCATAAACTCTAATGAAGTCTATACTTTATTTGATCTGGGTTCTACCCATTCTTTTATTTCTCCTACTTGCGCTCATCGATTAAATTTGACTCCGGAGAAATTAGACTTTGACTTATCTGTGGAAACTCCGTTGGGAGAAACCTTCATTACATCCATTGTTTATAAGTCTTGTTTGGTTCAAATCGGTACCCTCACATTACCCGTCGATCTTATTTCATTAAAAATACTTGCATTTGACGTGATTCTAGGGATTGATTGGTTAACTACTTATCATGTAAAAATTGATTGTTTTCGTAAGGTTGTTAGCTTTCATATTCCTAATCAACCTATTATGCGAATTCAAACGACCAAACCATTAAAATCAATCACGGTCATCTCAAGCCATAAAGCTATTCGTTTATTGAAAAACGGATGTCAAGCTTTCTTAGCTCATGTCACAGATTTAAATAAAAATACGTCAGTTTTAAACGATATTCCTATTGTTAATAAATTTCTGACGTATTCCCAGAAGAACTTCTGGCCTACCCCAGGCGTGAAATTGAATTTTGTATCGACCTTGAACCCAGACAAAACCTATTTCCAAAGCCCCATATCGAATGGCTCTATTGAACTTCGTGGAGTTAAAGACCCAGCTGCGCAGGAATTGTTAGACATTGGCTTTATTCGTCCCAAGTACTTCTCCTTGGGTGGGTGCTCTATTCGTTTCGTGAAGAAGAAAGATGGGAGTATGCGACTTTGTATTGATTATCGGGAGTTGAATCACGTCACCATCAAAATAGGTATCCATTGCCACGTATTGATGACTGTTTGACCCGATTGCAAGGAGCCAAATTCTTTTCAAAGATTGATCTTCGTTAGGATATCACCAATTGAAGATTAGAATCACGACATTCCAAAGGCGGCGCCGAACTAGATGCGGGCATTATGAATTCTAGTCATGTCCTTTGGATTGACTAATGCTCCTCTTTGCCTTCATGGATATGATGAACCGAGTATTCAAGGAATATTTAGATCACTTTGTGGTCGTCTTTATTGATGACATCCTTATTTATTCCAAAAGCCGTGAAGATCATGAAAGCAACACTTCGAGGTGACACTCCAAAAGCTTCGTGAATATAAGCTTTATGCCAAGTTGAAGAAATGCGAGTTCGGCTTGAAGAAGTAGCATTCCTTGGGCACGTGGTATCAAGTCATGGAATATCTGTTGATCCAAAGAAAGATTGAAGCTATTCAAAGTCGGGAACAACCTAAATCGATGGCCGAAGTACGTAGCTTTCTCGGTTTATTTGGTTATTATCGGAGATTCGTGGAAGGATTTTCTCGAATCGCTATTCCATGACTTCGGTGACTCGGAAAGATACAAAGTTCGGTTGGAGCGAAGAATGTGAGAAGTGTTTTCAAGAACTCAAGAGGAGACTTATTTCAAGACCTGCTCGACAATACCATCGGCTCGGAGGATTTGTCATCTCAAATGATGCTTGAGCAAAGGGTTGGGATGTGTTCTCATGCAACATGGAAAAGTAATAGCTTTATGCCTCATGACAACTCAAAGAATATGAGAGGAATTATCCTACTCATGATCTAGAGTTAGCGTTATTATCTTTCACACTTAAAATTTGGAGGCATTACTTGTATGGGGAGAAAGTGGAGATCTTTACGGATCATAAAAGCCTCAAATATTTCTTCACTCAAAAGGAACTCAACATGCGACAACGACGTTGGCTTGAAGCATTGAAAGATTATGATCATACCATCCAATACCATCACGGAAAAGCGAACGTGGTAGTGACGCATTGAGTAGAAAATCATATACGAAATACGAGTGTGATATTGTCAATGCAAAGGCCCATTTGTGTGACTTGCAAAGGATGGAGATAGAATTAAAGACTCGGGGACGCATGTGATGATAGCGAGTATCTGAGTAGAACCGACTTTAATTGATAAAGTTAAAGTCGCTTTCAAGCTACGGACTGGAGGCGATGCGTATGAGGAAGAAAGTGCAAGAAGGTGCTATCTTAGGAAGCAAGAATCGATGAAGAAGGAATACTTGAGTCAACTCCGGACTTTGTGTTCTAACGACCTTGATTTAAAGTATAATATCATGATGGAGGCACACAACACACCATTTGCAATCCATCTCAGGAGTACCAAAATGTATCATGATATTCGTCATACATTTTGGTGGAGCAATATGAAGAGAGAGATATATATTTGTTTATCTCAAGGTGTCTAACTTGTCAACGAGTTAAAGCGGAGCATCAAGTACCAAAAGGTCCATTGCAACCACTTGAAATTCCGGAATGGAAGTGGGAGCACATTACCATGGATTTTGTTCTGGGTCTTCCTAAGGTTTCTCAAGGCATTGATGCGATTTGGGTCATTGTTGATAGGTTGACCAAGTCCGCTCATTTCTTACCGATACGAGAAACTTATACACTTGAACGTCTTTGCTCGTATATACATAAGCGAGATTGTAAGATCGCATGGTATGCCGGTATCCATAGTTTCGATCGAGACCCAAGATTCACTTCACGATTTTGGGTTAGTTTGCAAAAAGCTATGGGCACAGACTTACGATTTAGTTTCGGCAGATATCATCCTCGAGACGGACGGACAATCGGAGAGGACTATTCAAACTCTTGAAGATCTATTAAGACTACGTGTCCTTGATTTCAAGGGAGTTGGGACAAGTTCTTACCATTGGTGGAGTTTTCCTACAACAACAATGATTATCAAGCAAGTATTGGCATGGCTCCATTCAAGCGTTGTATGGAAGAAAGTGTCGTTCTCCAAAGTATCTTTGGGATGAGGTGGGTGAAAGCAACGTTGTTGGGGATAGGAGTTGAATACGTATGACTACGGAAAAGATTCAAATGATCCGACAACGTATAAAAACCTCACAAAATCGATAAAAGAGTTATCTTGATCTTCATCGAAAGGACGTGGAATTCGATATAGGAGATCATGTGTTGTTAAGAGTTGCTCCATGGAAAGGAGTTACAAGATTTAGAAAGAGAGAAAACTTAACCCTCGATTCATCGGTCCATTTTAATCCTCGATCGAGTAGGAAGCGTGGCCTATAGACTAAACTTTACCGCCAAATATGTCTCGTGTTCATAACGTTTTCACATATCTATGTTACGTAAATATGTGAAAGACCCGAACCATATTATTGAGTTAGAACAGGACGAAATAGCGGAAGATTTGACGTATGAAGAGGTTCTGTTCAAATTTTGGATAAGAAGGAACATATTCTACGCTCCAAGGTTATACCTCAAGTCAAAGTTTTGTGGAGGAACCACGATGTTGAGGAAATGACTTGGGAGTTAGAATCTGAAATGAAATCAAGGTATCCTTACCTCTTCAACATACAGTGTATCGCACCCTAATTTCGAGGGCGAAATTTCATAAGAAGGGAGGTTGTAAGACCCCGGCTTTTATAAATAAAGATGAATTTTTCTATAAATATTATTTTTGAATATTATGGAATAAATTTGATATAATGTTATAGTTGTGGGTAATATTTATAAATTTTGCAAAGTATGCAAGTTGTTATAAAATATTCGTTTTTCTGGGAATATTCTTTTGTTGGGAATATTCGTACAATGGCTCAATCATTGGTGGACCCCACAATGAAATTATTGTCGGATTGAGAAAACGATAAAAATATTTTATAAAAATAACTTGGCGGAGGTGTTACCGTTAAAAGCTGTTGAACTACCCGGTGGTAAAAGTACGATGTCTGGCGTGAGTTGCATAGTAGCACACACGGTATTGATTATTGATGCTTACGTGAGAAGTCACTCATTTATGCTCAATTATTACACGATAATTCACGCATCATATCTCTTATATTATTGATTCAATTATTGTCACAAAGATTATCATCGTATAATATGTTATAGTATTAAATCAATAATTGAGACGACAAGTTATAAATGATTAATAATTGTTGAAAGATTAAATATGTGTTGATGAAAAAAAAAATGATTTGTGGTAAGTTTGATTATTTTATGGGGGCTTATATGTCATCATCTAAGAGTCTCTTCATCGATAGTATTTACCTTCATCAATAGTAATTACCTTCGTCGATAGTATTTACCTTCCAATAAGTAATTACCTTCGCTAATAGTAATTACTCTTGTGAATAGTATTTACCTTCGTCGATAGTATTTACCTTCGTTAATAGTAATTACCATTCTGAGCGCCGAACCACTTGTCGTTTCACATTACAAAAGCGCCAAACTAGTCGTCAAGCCACTTGCCTTTTCACACTAAGCGGTGCTAAGCTAGAAATCTTCTATAAATAGAGGCCTAGGGCTTCATTATTTTCACGAATTCATTCAAGCTATAGAGAGAAAGTATAGAGAGAATAAAGAGAAAGAAGAAGAGTATTTTGTTACTACACTGCTGCGAGATTCAATCTCCTACCAAATGTAAGGGTGTTATTCTTTCTTATTCATGAAGAGAAGCTGTTGTTATTCCATTGCTTATTATTACATTGGAATAACTTTGTATAAGTGGTTTACCCTATACTTGGTGACATTCTTCTATTATTACTGTTGGAACATCCATGTACGTGTGTTTTACAGGACACTGGTTAAAATCTTTATTATTATTCTGTTGGAACATCACATCATGTGTTTTACAGGACTGGTTCCGCATCTTTTATTATTCATTGGAACATCACATACGTGTGTTTTACAACCGACCGGACTGGTTAAAATCTTTATTATTCATTGGAATATCCTATCATGTGTTTTACCGGATGCTGGTTCCATCTTTATTATTCTGTTGGAACATCCATCGCTTTGTGAATTTCACCGACTGGTTCCGTTATTTATTATTACATTGGAATAACACGTATGCATGCGATTCTATCGCATGCATGGTGATTTCTTTTGTTATTCCATTCTTTATTATACCCAGTTGGTTAAAACTTTGACTTCTATACTCCATGAAATTAGTAGAATATCCTTGATATTTGCGTTTCATCCAGTATCTTTTCATGAAAATATTCTTCTGATCATTCTTGAATTTTACTCTACAAAACAGTATCATGTTGACAATTTGGACGTTAATAATTCCTGGATAAAATAATTCTTGAACTTGTTTTATTGAATTCTTATATCATTGTCATCATCCTCATGTTTATATTTTTGAAAGTCATCTGTGGCCTGTAGTGCATAGATGGACTTGGTATGATTATGACCAGAGACTATTGATTGTAATCACGACCGTAATGTTACAAATGATGTGATAAAAATCCTCGATTGGTCAGTAGTGCATTGATGGACAGTTGTTGGCATGATCATGACCATTAATGAATACACAAATATTCTTGGCCCGTAGTGCATGAATAATTGTGGTCGTGATACTAAAGAATATCCTTGGCCGTAGTGCAGGGGTGATTCGATGATGTGAAATATTTATTAAAGCTGAGTCTCATTTATAAATGATGATGAAAAACCTTTTAAAACCTAAAAGATAGTAGACTTTATTTTCTACTTGACTCTTTTAATGGATTACGTATTCATTGCAGCTTAAACCGGTTGTCTATTGTATTTTATCGGTTTAACATTATTGAAGACTATTGATAATTTATTACGCATTATCTTAGTCATAATATTTCTTCTTTGGGCTAGTTGAGCTCACCCTTTCTTTCACTTTTTTCTCTCTTGAAATGATAATATATTTGGGGACGAGTCTGGGAAGCAGTGATGGTCCGAAGATAGCATTAGTAGTCCTCACTATTACGTAAAATAGTGTGATAATAACTGTCATGAGGACTTTTTATTTGAGTTTGTATAATATCTAGTAGACGATATTTGTATTTAAACTCACAGTTTATGTCGTATTGTACACGACAATTATGTTAATAAGTTGTTTTTAAATTTTGTACCATGTAAGTGTCGACCCAAGATGGGTGATGTATACCTAATTTTGGGGGCGTCACACAGGTAATATTATAAATCAAATTTCTATGTTTGTTTGCTAAAACATATTTACTGTTTAGTTTTTCCTTTTTTTTCTTTTATATTTCCCATCTCTCCTATCTCGAATCTGTGGCATCTTTGGCGTACCACTTCCATTTCAACCTAGAGTAAGTTTTGGGGCAATTCCTAAAGGAACTGCTGTACAACACATGGACTGGGCTATCTAGTGGATCTGTTGGTTCTTATGGTTTTCTTCAAGGAACATTGATATCGAATCTGAGCAATTTGGTATGGTTGTTATTTTAGTCAAGAGGTCTCCCTTTTACTGGTTACAAACCTTGCATTACTTTGAGCCTAAATGATTCTTTCCAATGGTTTATTGCTTCATTTTGCTTCTAGGGTTCATTTACAAACATACACAGATGTATATTTATATGTAATCATAACCTTTTTATGGGGTTCTTAATTGTTCTCTTTTTATCCGATTTTTTCTTTTATTTTCTTTTTTTTAAATGCCCATTTTTAATTATATTTTTGTGATTTTGTTTCTGAGACATAATTTAGGTGATTTTGTTAGTCTTTCACTTCTTTTGTATTGCACGATTGGATTTCCTGAAAAGCTGTGTAATTTTTTTATATGCTATAATTGAACATAATATTACAGCATCAAGGGAGTATGTTGAAATATGTGTGGGCTAAAATGAGCATATATATTGATGACTAAAATGTGTTGTTGAATTGTTATTGATGGGCATCTGATTGATTTATTAAATTGATCAGCAGTTTTGACATTTATTTTCTTCATTTGAAATTGTAGATTCTTTTCGTAGATAACTTTGTTCCATCCTATCGGTTTTTACATCTTGACTAGCTACCTCAGTATCACCTTATAGTTCAACAGAAGATTTTAATCACAAATCCCAGAAGCAAAGGAAATGGATTGAGTTTGTGAAGAGTTGGATGAAGTTAGAGCACAGCTGGAAGAGTTCAAGGAGGAATGCCGAGCCAAAAAAGAGTTGTCTGATAGTTTGAGAAAAGCTCATAATGAACAAGTAATCAAGTTTCAAAAAGAAATGGTGCAAATTGAGAAACAGGCCCAAGAACTGAATGTGAAGTCTGAGGAGATATCTGAACTGAAGTAACTCTATGAGGACCTCAAATCCAGTTTCAATGAGAAAGACTCGTTGCTTGAGCATCTCAATTTTGCAAGTGAAAAACTTCGAGCTGATTATGGTGGGAGATTTCAGAAATTGGAAGGCTAAAACAAAGAGTTGGCAATGGCTTTAGATGAAGCAACAACAAAAATCCAAGCTTTGGAGTCAAAGATCTATTCTGGCAATGAGGAAGTAGAAGGTCTAAAGAGACTTTTATCGAATAAACAGAAAAAGTGCTTTGAAGTAGATCAGAAAGCCATGGTGTCTAAAGAATTGAAACAGAGGGTGGATACAATACTTAAACAAGAGGAGGAAAATAAGCATATTCAAGAACAACTGAAATGGAAGAATGAACAGTTTGTACATCTTGAGGAAGCTCACAGAAGGCTTCAAGACCAATTCTGATCATGTAAGGCGGATTGGGAGAGGGAGAGATCAACACTTGTTGAAGAAATTTCTTCGCTGTAAACAAATTTGGATTCTCAAACTAGAACTTCAGAAACACTTCAGACCCGGTTGAAGATGTGCAACCAAGCCTTAGCTCATGAAGAAAGCCGAAGAAAAATTTTAGAAGTTGAGGTGTCTGAGCTCAAATTTCATTTTGAAAATGTTTTGAAAATTCTCATGAAACAAACTCAAAGATTGAGCACTTGACCTCGACAAGGGATGATGAAATTAGAAATCTAAGAAATTTCTTTGGGAACAAAAGAGACCTCTCCAAAGAAATGGAACACATAATTGCACATCTTGAAAGAGAGAAACAAGGACTGCATGTATCTCTCAAGGAGTCTCAAATCACTAATCTTTGGAATGACCTCTTCATTGAAGAAACTCGAAAACAAGATTCAGGATTTACAGTAGTTACATAAGAACTGTTTGTTAGATCTCCAGAAGAAGAAAGTTGAATGGAGTTCTGAGATAAAAAAAATTGACAGCAGTTGTAGATGGCTACATATTAAAATTGAAGGGTAAAAACGAACAAATACAGGAACTCCGCAAGGATTTGGAAGTTTAAAATTGTTTGTTGGAGGTTCAGAATGAAGAGACTTCTATAGTAATGATGATCTTGAAGTCAGAATTTGCTGCAGCTTACTCAAAGTTGTTTAGTACAAAATCTGAAATGGAGTTGTGCAACAAAGAGAGGGAAGAGAAGATATTACTTTTAACAAAGGAACTGGAGATGAAGGACAGTGCTTTACATAGAGTTCAAGGTAAGTTTGAGCAGAAATGTGAGGAAGTAGCATCACTTATGGAGACGGTTGAGTCTTTTGAGTGCATACTTGTTTAGCCATTTTATAGTTTTTGGAAATTGAACTCTCTTTTGTTATATTAGTCTTTTACCACATAAAAGAATGTGCTGCAATTTCTTATTTATCTGTACCAGTATTACAAAACTGAAAATCGTGACCAGTCCTTGCATTTATACTAAACTAAAAGGGGTGCTTGTATTTTTACTAAATCGTGACCAGTGCTTGCATTTTTAATAAATCGTGACCAGTACTTGCAATTTCTTATTTATCAGTGATTTAAAAATCAATTATAATTTTCAATGAATTTTGATTATTTAGTAATTAATTTTTTATTTACAAATTTATAATTTGTGAAGGAATTTTTCTCTCACTAATTTGAAGATTCTCAATTTATAATTAGTGAAGGAAAATATTCTCTCGTTAAATAAATTTGTTCTTCACAATATATTATTTGTGAGGGAATCAAGTTATTCACTAATTTTAAATAGTCCTTCTTAAAATATTATTTGTGAAGGAAATCAATCTTTCACTAAATAACAATATTCCATTACTAAATACAATTTGTGAATAAAAAAGTTATTCACAATATATCTTTCACAAAAACATTTAGTTACTACTTAGCGAAGGATACTCAATTGCGAGGAGGTCTAATGCGAGCACTCGTGTGAAGGAAATATTCCTTCGCAATAAATCACTTGTGAGTGATATAGGGCCTCTAATGAAGGATTTGTCCTTCACAAGAGGCCATTTTTGGTGTAGTGTAGGGTTTAGAGGAGGACAACAACACAAATATACAACTTATACTCTCAATATTATTATAGTGGATTATTCTCTCTCTCCGTGGTTTTTCCCCAATTGGGTTTCCACGTAAATTCTTGTGTTCATACTTTACATTTCTTTATTTATGTTTTATGTGAGTGTATTTCGTGAGTTTGCTTTCACAACAATTACTCCATCAACCGTTGGCGCTATTTTGGCCTGTCCTTTTGGGTGATTTCGTCAGGCATACAAAATCAGGTGTTAACATTGGCGCCGTCTGTGGGAACGAGACACTTGTTCTAGTGTCAATTTAAAATCACCAAATTTAATTGGAGGGCTTACATATAAAGCTAAGTTGTCTATCTCTTACCAATATATATATATATATATATATATATATATATATATATATATATATATATATATAGTGGGGTTCTAAAGATGATTGATTGAGCGGACCAACTAACGGACTCAAAAACAAAAAAATTAACATGCGGGTCATTAGTTCAGATTCGGGTCGTAAAAATTGCGGGTCATGGTCATAAGAGTTTGACAGATGCAAAATCCCTCTTTCTCTTCCAATTGCTACAGAACGACTGAACCCATACAAAATCTAACCTTCGCTCCCTGCCGATTCTCTCTCCCAGATTCTTGCTTCCCATTTGAAAAGAAACTATTCTCGTGTCAACGAATCGGAAGGTAAAGATCTGAAGCAAACCGGATCGTGTTAAACTGATTCTCATAAAGATTGGTACTAAACTTCATTCGTGATAAATGATTCTCATAAAGAAGGTAAAATTTCAAAGGGACCAAACTTCATTCGTGTTAAATGTAGTTTTTCTCAATATTTTTTAATTAGAGTTGTTGTTTAGCAGTCGGTGAGTATCGTAATTTATTTATTTTTTGCATTTTGGGTGTCTGCGACCAAACTGGATGTCACAATTTCTTAACTTTTTTTTTTTTTTTGCATTTTTTTTTATAAATATATTAGTTTTAAGATGGGTATTACTAATTGTTTAAGATGGGTATTCACAATTTTATCATATTACGAAAAGGTAATTACCATATTTGATCATTATAGGTTTTAATCTCTCATGGATAACGCATTAGGCAGTATGTGATGGGAGAAAATTTAGAGAGGGAAGAAGGGGGAAATGTAGACTTTGAATTAGAGAGTGGGCTAAATGAGGAACCTAGTGTTGAGTTAGATCCTATTTTTTCAGATAATTTGTATAATCCGCAAGTAGCACAAGAGCTGAAACCAAAAATAGGTTAAGAATTTCAAACAATAAATGATGCTTTTAGTTTCTATAATGCATATGCAAAAGAGAGTGGTTTTAGTGTTCGACATTGGTCTGGAAAAAAGAGACGGGGAATTAATGAGATCATAAGGAAAGAGTTTGTTTGTTGGAAACAGGGGAATGCTACAACAGTAGCGAACATTGAGGCAACAAGGCGCAGGGGATCAATTAAAGAGGGTTGTAAAGCAAAACTTGTTATTGTGATGACACCTTCTAACTTATATGTTGTTAGTATATTTGTTGAGGGTCATTGTCATCCATTAACAACTCCATGAAAAACACATTTTTTGCGATCTCACCGCAATATATCAACTGCCCAAAAGGCCCTAACTCAACAGCTTCAGATGGTAAATATACCATCGCATCAACAATTCAATTTGCTTGGAGTGCAATCGGGGGGTTTGAGAATATTGGTCAGACATGAAAGAGATTTGTATAATCTCGAAAAAGAGATAAGCGCAATGAGATGAAAGGACATGATGGACATATGTTACACGAGTTTTTAATGGGTGAACAAGGAAAAAATTCATCATTTTATTTCAAAATTGAGTCAAATGATGAAAACATGATTACTCATTGTTTTTGGGCTGATTCAACCTCTAGACGGACTTACAATTTATATGGTGATGTAGTGATATTTGATACTACGTACAACACTAATCGGTATGGATTAATTTTTGCGCCACTAATGGGGGTTAACAATCATGGTCAAACAATAATATTTGCATGTGCATTCTTGAGTAATGAGACCATAGATTCATTTGTTTGGCTTTTTAACCAATTTTTGGAAGCCATGTCAAGTGATTCCCCTAAGATGATCATTACTGATCAAGATCCTGCTATGACAAATGCAATTTCATAAACTCTATCAACAACATTTCATAGATATTGTAGTTGGCACATTTTAACTAAATTTTCTGAGAAGATAGATTCAGTTAAATACAGTGCTTACTATAAGGAGTTTTCAAATTGCATATGGAAATCAGAGATTAAGGAAGAGTTTGATTTGAAATGGATAGAGTTGGTTGATAAGAGTGGGTTAAATGACAACAAATGGCTACAATCAATGTATCAAATTCGTGTTAAATGGGTGCCGGCATATATGAATCATGTTTTCTCGGCTGGAATGTCAAGTAGCCAACGAGCTGAAAGCTCTCACTCATTCTTCAAAAAATATGTTTCAAAAAATAATTCATTAGTGGATTTTATGATTCAGTTTGGTAGGGGACTTGAGCGTCAACGTCATGAAGAATTATTGGCGGATCACAAAGACGTGATTGAGAAGCCTAAAATGAAAATGCTTCACGAGTTTTTGGTGCATATGGTTGATATCTATACACATGAAATATTTTTTAAATTTCAGGATGAGATGTGAGAGAGCTTATGTAAGACCCCAACTTATTATTAATGAAATTTAATTTTCTCTATTTATTATTTTAAAATAGTAAGGGTTGATTTGATTAATGTGGATAGTTAGGGGTAAAATACGTAAATACTTCAAAATAAGCAAGTGGTTATAAAATATTCATTGTTGTCGGGGAATATTCGTTTGGTCGTGGAATATTAAATGATCGTCGAGGAATATTAATTTACGACGGGCAAAATGACCGTGTGTGGGCCCCATAACTGAAAGCGATTGGATGAAGAAACGACAAATATAAGTGGTTTAAAAATAACGGCGTAGTTATTATCAATTATCTTGTTAAAAATATTTGGTTAAAACACAAGAAGATTTGCAGTATTGCACCAATTATTGATTCTTACGTGAAGAAGGCTTTACTCAATAATGGTTACAGTAATTTCGCTCAAAGATATTTTATTGAGTTAATAATTCACTGCGTTGATATTTTATATTCTTTGTTGTTTTGATAATTGTCATTATACAAGATTTTTCATTATCGAAGCAATAATTCATATTATCCGAATAATATTATTAGATAACATTATTGGCAATGTCTAGAAAGTTACATCTAAGGAGAGGTTTGGTCACCTAATCAATGCGGCCAAGAAGAAGAAATTCTTATTGAAAGCCCTCTTTCACAGAACCGCCTCGTCATCAATATTGTGATTACGTAATATTATTTGTGAATAATTAATTATTGATTCATGTGATGAGAAAAATATTGATTTTATGTGGATATAGATGGAGAAAAATTTTAATGTGACAATTGTTGAAAATTGAAATTTTATCTTTTTACGATAAAATAATTCATTTAAATATATTATTATATTTTAATAATATAATAATGGTGATATTTTTACAACGAATGTGGGATATATGAGTATACGAGGAGGAAGAGTATTTTGTTGCAATAAATGTTTAAAACATGTTAAACATGCGGTGGACCCCATTTATTTCTTGAAATTTGATTATAACTGTAAAATCGCCTGTTTGTGGATTTGATTCCAATTTCTATTTGGAATTTGGAAAAACTTTTTCGCAAAGTTGTAGAGAATTGAATTTCCTATAAAACTTTTCGAGATTGAATTTTACGATGAAAGGGCTATTTATTATGAATTATTGAAGTTCAAGCTCAAATAATTGATTTTGGAAGTTTAAAATATTTAAAATTAGAAAAACGTTTTTTTCATTATGGTGTTTTACATGTGGGTTGAATGAGCTGAATTCAGTTCTTGGAAGGTTGGCGTAGGAAATTTTATTATAAATAATAATATTATATTAAATTTTCGCTTTGGTGTTCTAAAGCATTTTCCTATAAATAGGGAGCTTAGGTTAGAATTGAAAATCACACCGAGAACTCAAGTTTTCTCTCTATATTATCGAGCGTATTCTTGTGAGTATTTTGAGTATACTTTGAGTATTGTTAGGCAGTGCAAGTTCCTTTCAAAGACTATATACAGAGATTCCAACTAGAAAGTACTAATCTTTCGAGGAGGTGAGAATATAGCGAAGCATTTGAGTCTAGGGTTATGGAATGAAGGTTTTAGAAAGAATTGTTTAGTAGTCCTCACCATTTTGTAAAATAATGTATCAATAAATGTGATGAGGGTTTATTTGAGTATAGATATTGTCAGAAGATAATATTTGTATTCAAACTCACGCTTTCTTGTTGTAATAATAAAGTTGTAGTTGTTTACGTACCATGTATATTGACAACTCGAATAGGTGATGTATACCTATTTTGGGGGCATCACAGTTGGTATCAGAGCTTAGGGATATGATCTCTGGCGGAGATCGTGGAATAGAACTAGGAGGGGAGAGACGAGTAAATCCTTCGCTAGTGTGTCCTACCTAAGCTTATTTTTTTAGTTGGTCAGTATATAAGGATGTTATGTGATATATTGATTACCTTAATTAACCCTTGTTTTATGACAGTATTTGAGAATGTCGACTGAGAATATTAACAATGGAAATGAGACCGTGGAGATGTGACGCCCCCAAAATTAGGTATACGTCACCCATCTTGGGTCGCCACTTACATGGTACATAAATTCAAATACAACTTATTAATATAAAGCGTAAAGGTATACAATACGACATAAACCGTGAGTTTGAATACAAATATTGTCTACTAGATATTATACAAACTCAAAAGGAGTCCTCATTACAACTATTATCACACTATTTCACAGAATAGTGAGGACTACTAATGCTATCCTCACGGACCATTACTCCGTTCTGAGGCAAGTCCACTATGTTCTCATTTTCAAGAGAAACGGTGAAAGAAAAGGTGAGCTCAACTAGCCCAAGAAGAAATATTATGACTAAGATAATGCGAATAAATTATCATTAGCCTTCAACAAAGTGTTAAACCGATAAAATACAATAGAAAACAAGTTTAAGCTGCGGTGAATAAGCAATCCATTAATGAGTCAAGTAGAGAATAAAGTCTACTATCTTTTAGGTTTTAAAAGGTTTTCATCAATTTTTATCATTTGAGACTCGACAATAAATAAACCACCACATCTAATCATCCACGTACCCACGATCAAGGATTTTTATCAAATTATCAATGGTCATGACTATACCGAATCACCCCCGGTCATAATCATACCAAAAACTATCCATCACTCCATTATGTGCCAATCGAGGACTTTTGTCACATCATTTATATCAAGTCATGATTATACTAGAATGATCCTGGTCATAATCATACTAAGTTCATCTATGCACGTAAGAAAAGATAACATAATATAACATGAGGATGATGACAATGACATAATAATTCAATAAAACAAGTTCAAGAATTATTTAATCCATGAATTATTAACGTCCAAATTGTCAACATAATCTTTTTTTGTAGAGTAAAATTCAAGAATGATCGGAAGAATATTTCCATGAAAGATCTTTGGATGAAACGCAAATATCAAGGATATTCTACTAATTTCATGGAGTATAGAAGTCAAAGTTTTAACCAACCGGTATAATAAAGAATGGAATAACAAAAGAAATCACCACGCATGCGGTATCAAGATGTACAAAAGTTATTCCAATGTAATAATAATAACGGGAACGGTCGTGTCGTGAAATTCACACCGGCGGGATGTTCCAACAGAATAATAAAGATGGAACCGGATCGGTGTAAAACACACGAGATAGGATATTCCAACAGAATGATAAAGAGCGGAACCAGTCCGGTGTAAAACACATGCATGCAGGATGTTCCAACTGAATAATAATAAAGACGGAACCAGGTCCGGTGTAAAACACACAGACAGGATGTTCCAACAGAATAATAGAAGAATGTCACCAAGTATAGGGTAAACCGCGTATACAGGTTATTCCAACAGAATAATAAGCAATGGAATAACATAAGGATTTCACCAAGTATAGGGTATGCCGCATATACAGGTTATGTATAGGGTATGCCACTTTTACAGGTTATTCCAACAGAATAATAGTGAATGGAATAACAGAAGTTCTCTTCAAGAAGAAAGAATAACACCCCTTACCGTAAAAGAACTGAATATAGAAGTAGTGAAGTAGCAGAATACTCTTCTTCTTTCTATAACTTTCTCTCTATAGCTTCTCTCTATAATTTCTCTCTCTAGAGTTTCAATGAATTAAGTAAAGAAAATAATGAAGGAATGAGCTTCTATTTATAGGAAAATGGAATGCATAAGAATTAATCCATGAACGGTCCAGATTGATTTACTTTAATCGGACGGTCCATATTTAAAAAAAATCTTTTAAATAAAATATAATATATTCTATTTATATAAAAACATTTTACTATGAAAAACACTATGCAATACTATGTAAAACACTATGCAAAATACTATGCAACACTATGCATAATAAAATATAATATATTCTATTTATAGAATAACTTTAATAAAGTATTCTATTTTATATAAAAGATGTTTCATTTTATTACGTTAATAATACGAATAAAAAAAAACGTCATTATCATTATAATAATTCATATTATTAATCGACAATAATGGAATCAAACCGGAGTGACTTCTCACATAGGCATCAATAATCAATACTGGTGTGCTACTATGCAACCACACGTACATCGTACTTTTACTACCGAGTAGTTCAACAAGATCAACGGTAAAACTTCCGCCGTTATTTTAATAAAATATTTTTATCATTTTCTCAATCCAACAATAATTACATTTGTAGGGTCCACCAATGATTGAGTCATTTATGCGAATATTCCCTCGCTAAACCGAATATTCCCGAACCAATCGAATATAATATAACCACTTGCATACTTTGCAAAATTTATAAATACTACCCACAACTATAATATTATCTCAAATTCACACCATAATATTAAAAATTATTTCGTCAAAATTTAAATCTTTATTGATAAAATCTGGGTCTCACAATCTCCCTCCTTATGGAATTTCGCCCTCGAAATTAGGGTGCGATACTGATATGATAAAGAGGTGAGGATACCTTAAATACCTTTATCGTTGAAAATATTAAGTTTATCTTTGCAATCCTACCAAAGATATTCATTAACAATTCATCTTTGCACTCTGGGGCCAAAGATATTTATTAACAATTCATCTTTGCACTACTGTGCCAAAGATATATAATCTGTAAAACCAATAATATTGAGACTTAGCTTAATAGTATCACAACCATGAATTATCCATTACCTTCTTGGCTAAGGATATTCGTGTTTTCAATTCTGGCCATGATTATACCGAATAATCCGTGGTCATAATCATACCAAGTCTATCAATGCACTACGGCCAAAGATGACTTTTACCACATCCATGAATTAATATTTCATTGCTGAGACTCAGCTCAATAATTAATCCATATCATCGAATCATCCCTGCACTACAGGCCAAGGATATTCATTAGTATCACGATTTGTGTTTTCAATTACGGTTATGATTATACCGAACAATCCCTGGTCATAATCATACCAAGTCCATCTATGCACTACAGGCCACAAATGACTTTCAACATAATATAAGCATGAGGATAATGATATAAAGAATCAATCAAATGAGATAAAGGATAAATATTAAACATTTATAATATAATTTATCCAGGATTCAAGAATATCCCCATGTTATCAATCACTTAATAATCTCATAATCTAATATCATTAATATTATAACAATATTTTAATCATTTCTTAAATTTATAAACAATTTATCTTAATTGTTTACGTTTTACCATATAATGCATTTAATCATTCAAAATGCCATACTAATAAGATATCATCACCAATTATCAAATCTCTGAAAAAAATATACATATACTCTATATAGGATTCTCTAGCCATAATATCCTATTTTCAACTTTGTTACTTCACATAACATATTTAACTCATATGTTCAGTAACTAAACTATTTTCATGAAAATACCAAATCAGTCCCAAAAATATTTCTTTTCTGGGATTTAGCATAATATAGTCCCATGATGAAAATATATTTTTCGGAATTTTAAAATTCATTTACTATTTTTCAAAAATCAATTTCTAATTAATTCCTTAAGAAATTAGCTACCTCAAGTTTAACTCCAAAAATTCCCAAATCTTGGCAGGACCTTACACATGTTAATGTGAGCTTCTAGTTTAAATTTCATGGTCATCGGAGTTATAAAACTCCGGTTATAGCGTTTTTCATCGGAAAAACCTAAATATTGAAATAGTCATAACTTGCTCATTTTAAGTCAGAATGAGCTCATTTTTGGACAGGAGATTCTTTATACCACATACCTTCATGTCCCAAAAGGCCAGAATTTTTCTCATAATTTAAGTGGCCGAAACAGCCCCTTAAAGTTTCTGGGCAGTAGCATTTTTGAAATTTACAGCTTTGGCCTCCTTTGCTAAAAGCAGTCCACACAAAAATCTACAACACCTTTTCCAGTAATTCCACTTGGATTAGTTAGGTAACTCATAGATCTAACTCTAGGACTTGACCACATTCAAAAATTCAAAATATAATAGGAGATATGGTCTATTGAATTTCATGTTACGTTTTTCACCAAAATCTGATTTTCAACTCTTTGTGATTTTTAAGAAACTTTCATGTTTTTACATACTAACCAACATAACTCATCATAAAACTTACTAATACCACGAATACCCATGATTTTCATTAGTCCAATGCTTTTATTATGACTTTCATCATAAACCACGTAAAACCGATCATTTTAGTTGAAGAAATATTTGAGGGTTTAAGAAATGGGTTTTGTCTTTGGGGTCAATACAAAATTCGATTTCACGCTCTAGGGTAGGCTAAGAAGTCTTCAAGAATACGCCAAGAAATTTATTAATGATAGAAATATCATTCAAAACTGTTACTCTCGTCCAAGACTTGGATAGTACGTCACATTAATACCAACTGTGACTTCTATCCCTTAACCTGGATAGCACCTCACAATGATACCTATCAACTTGCCATCTTCAGTCACGACGTCGCCTACAGAAAGTCCGGCTTCGGTGCATTCCACACAAGGAAGTCAACAACGAAAGGTTCGGGGCTCTTTACTTATGGCTTGATATGACAATAATTGACTTTAGTAGTTTGGTTATGAATATAAAAGCTAACAACCTTACGAAAAGAATGATGAGTAGTTAACCAATTGATTCCTAAAATACCATCAAAGGCAAATATTTTCAAAGAGATAATATCGACAGGTAACGTGAAAGTGTTTATTTGAAACAACAAGATTAATAAACAAATTGGAGGTAATGAAGGTTTCTCCCAACGAAGTTTCAACCAATAAGTTAAAGTCTAACTTCTCCGAGTCAAATTTAAATGTTGAACTTAAGCAAGCGAGATAAAAGAATGGGTAGAACCCGGTATCTTATAAGGTATAGACTTGCAAGAATTTATAATTAACTAACCCGTGCTAACCGTTCGAAGTCACTTGCTTTTTAAGAAGTCATGAAAAACGCTCTTCATGAAACCACCGACTTTGTTTTATCCAGTATCGCGCTTTTCGTACAACCGTAGTCATTTGGACTTGACTTTGGTGCACGACAAAATCGAGCTAAATGACCTTCTCTTCTTGAAATTTCCACTTCTATTATCTTGCCATGATTACCACCAAGTGGTTACCATTCTTGGTATGATAATTTCTCCCACGATGGTCATCATTGTTCGATGGTCGTTATCACGGTATGATTATTATCGTGTTGTTGGTCGTTACCTTTTGGTTGAGTGACTCATTATCACGCTCCAATAACCGAGCCCTATTCACAACATCTAAATACAAACACCATCACAAAACAAGGGTTAATTAACATGCAATATATTATCCCTATACTACAATGAGACCAATTAAATACCAAATAAACTTAGGTAGTCATACTAGCGAAGGAATTTCCGTCTCTCCCTCCTAGTTCTTATCTCACATCTTAGCCAGGATCATATCCTAAGCTCTCGATACTAATTGTGACTCTGGACACCAACTTGTGTCAAGACTCACATTGGTACTATCACTTGCCACCAAATAGAAACGGCGGCCCCCTACGGAGAGTCCGGCGGTGCATTCCCCATCAACAGAAGTCACCGGTGAGAGGCTCGGGGCTCTTCACACTTATGGCTCGATACCAACCGTGGCGCCCCAAAAAATAGGTATATCGTCACCCATCTTGGGTCGCCACTTACATGGTACATAAATTCAAATACAACTTACTAATATAATCGCTGTATGTACAATACGACATAAAGCGTGAGTTTGAATACAAATATTGTCTACTAGATATTATACAAGCTCAAAAGGAGTCCTCATTACAACTATTATCACACTATTTCACGAATAGTGAGGACTACTAATGCTATCCTCTCGGACCATTACTCCGTTCCCGACTCGTCCCGGCTATGTTCTCATTTCAAGAAGAAACGGTGAAAGAAAGGGTGAACTCAACTAGCCCAAAGAAGAAATATTATGACTAAGATAATGCAGAATAAATTATCATTAGCCTTCAACGAGTGTTAAACCGATAAAATACAATAGACAACAAGTTTAAGCTGCTGAATGAATAAGCAATCCATTAACAGAGTCAAGTAGAGAATAAAGTCTACTATCTTTTAGGTTTTAAAAGGTTTTCATCAATTTTTATCATTTGAGACTCGATTTTAATAAATAAACCACCACATCTAATCGAAAGTAGTATACACATAAAGCCAATCATGTTTGATGATAAAGCATATACTTTGTAACAATCTTATTCATTTATCAATAAAAAGTATTAATTTATTAAAGGCTTTTAATTATCTACATGGTGTTTGTTTTATAATATGTGATAAACCCATAGTTTTAAGCAATGCTTTTAGAATAATGATGATGATCATTCTAATGAGATCTAAATTCTTAGAAAGCTTAAAACTAAAATAGTTCCCAATCATTGGATTACTAAATTGGGGATTAGTGAATCCAGGATAGATTGGTACATACGTTCTTGCTCATTGGATGAGGATGATTGATCTCATGATCATTTGTGTGGAGATGGAGACACTAAAAGCAAGTATGTAGGTGCTTATTAGAGAATAAAGTACACCTTTGAACGTGGCTCGCTAAGGAATACCTAATGGAGTTTTATTTGCTGTCAATAGGAATTCCTATAGTGATAGTAGAAGACAAGTAATCCTTGGACTTGAGATCATCATAGTATCTTGTGTATGATGAGTTATACTTTGACTTATTCCTTAAGACCCTTAGGGTATATCAAAGGGTATGCTTGGGTATAATAAGTTATACATGGAGATAATGTATGATCAATAAAGAATCTACCACTTCTAATAAAAGAAGAGAAATATCCTATGTGATTCGATAAATGACAACCCAAAGTAGTCCTTGGCGAAGCGAGAATGAAATTAGAAAGGAGTTTCTAATTTGCATTATTTCGAGTTGTGCATTTAAGGATCGAAATACATATAATTAAATAAAATAAGACTTTGACAAAGAATTCCATGTCTTATATTTAATTGGGACATTGTATGGTGGAAGGATTGAATTGTACGGTAACTATTTACTCAAAGGTTCTTTTATGATTAATGTTGAAATCTATATTATACGGAAAGTCGTTGATCATTGGGGAGGCTTATCCCTATTGTAGAATAAATATTATTTATTTAAATAAATTAATTATTTAATTTATTTATTTAAATAAGATTAGAATTGTTCTAATTGATTTATTCACAACCGGGTTTAATATGGAGAACCTAAAGGGTCACACCATAAAAGGAAGAATAATTATTTAAGAAGTTAATGGCATAATCGTAATAATATTAAGTATATTTAATTTAATCTATGGTGATAGAATAAATTAAATAGCTTAATATTTATTATTTAATATTTTAGAAATATTAAATATAAATTAATAAGAGGAGTCTTATTAATATTATTACAATTATTATTATTTTAATTTCTAAAAGAGTTTAGGAATTAATTTAATATAAGTACTCTCATTTATTCCTAATTGGATTAGGAAGGAAAATTAGTTAAAGGAGTTTAATTAATTATCCCTAATAAGATTAGGGAGCTTAATTAATTAAAAGAATTAATTAATTAAAACCCAATTCTTAATTGTTAAGGTGGGTTGCCCACATCTATAAATAAGAGAGAGTCTTATTATGGGTGGTATGGGTTGTTGACTTTTTCAACATCTGACATAATTCCAATTGTTGGGAGAGTACACCTTTTTCTATAGAGATAGAAAACTAGGGTTTGAGCCAAATACCCATCTTCTTGAATTTTCTTCTTCCTTGGTGGATCACCTCTAGAGGCCAAACATTTGGGTGGCTAACTTTGATCAAAGGAAGGAACCAAACCCGGTGGATTCAAGATTGAACGCGAAAGGATTTGGAGGTGAACTTGTACCTGAGGAAGCTCGATCTTCAAGGGTATGATTTATTCTTTATCTTTTCGTTTAATTAATAATTATGCATAAAGGATGATCCGGGTATATGGTTTGTAAATTTTTAAACTCTGATTTTTACACGCTTCCTCTAATTTTATGCAATTTGATTGCGTTATGAATATTACAAACCTAACAGTGGCATCAGAGCCAAACCTTTTTGCGAATTATTAATTGTTCAGATTTGATATGTATGTTGATATGTGTTTAGAACAATTTAAATGGGCATAATTTTATTGTATAAAATTTAATAAAAAAAAAAAAAAAAGGACCGAAACACATTATGGTGACCTTGATTTCCGTGCCCTTTTAAACTAAAAATAAGAAAAGTAAGTCGTTTTTTTTCAAAGTTACATACGGAAATCGAGATCATGCATGGTTTTCCTAAAAAAAAAAAAAAAAAAAAAAAAAAAAAACATCGGACTTTTTTTTTGGAGCAAGAAGACACGTTTTTTTTGTTGTTGTTAACAGGATCGTTTTTGATGAAAGGCACGGTTACTAATATATATATATTATAATATATAACGGTTATTATATTATATATATATAATAGTTATATATATATATATATATATATATATATATATACTATATATATATATATTATTCTTAATTATTTTATAATTAAAATAAAATGTTTATTTTAATTTTAAAATAAAAGTTTATTTTAATATTAAAATAAAAAAGTTTATTTTAATTTTAAAATTGAATATTATATATATATATATATAATTATTTTAATCTTAAAATAAAAGTTTATTTTAATTTTAAAGTAAAAGGTTTATTTTAATCTTAAAATAAAAAGGGTTTATTTTAATTTTAAAATTAGAATTTCATGCTAACTAATTAGATTTGGAATTGGATTCCATAATAACTAATTGGAGTTGAAATTAGATTTTATCTTTCCTTAAATAAAGGAGTTTGTTTAGATATGAAATAAGATTTCATATTATTCAAAATAAAAGAGTTTATTTGTGAATAGGAAAGAGAATCCTAATTTCCTTAAATAAAGGAGTTTATTTAAATATGGAATAAGATTTCATATTATTCAAAATAAAGGAGTTTATTTGTGAATAGGAAAGAATATCCGTGTTTCCTTTAATATTTTTTTTTTATATATAGAATTGGATTCTATAATTAATTAAAATAAAAGAGTTTATTTTAATTAAAGATTTTTTTATTACATGGAATTGGATTCCATAATTAATTAAAATAAAGGAGTTTATTTTGATTAAAATTTTGATTAAAATAAAATAGTTTATTTTATTCAAAATAGGATAAATTAAAATAAAATAGTTTTATTTTGATTTAAATTTGGATTAAAATAAAGGAGTTTATTTTGATTCAAAAATTAGATTTTATACTAACTAAATGTTGCCCATTAAATGATATCAATATATATATTAAATGTTTATTATTCATGAGATGAATGTTATTTATTGATGCATATGGTGATGTGTATGAAAATAAATGGGATTGATTATGGACTATTGACCAATATGATTGGATTTTATTTTAGTTGGATGCATGAATGTATGGGTTTTATTAAATGGGGTCTGCGTACCTCGTCTTCTCTAATTTTTCTGAATGTAAATTCTATCTCCCTCCTATGTACTTCCCCTTGACTGCTGATCAAGGTTTCTATTTATTTTAAAATAGTTATGTAATAGGTATAGTTAGAATTAAATTTTGAAAAATTGGAGATCAAGGAGTAAGGAGCGCTTGAAGACCCGTTTGTAATGAAGCCCGGGTTTAAATGTAATAGTTATATTTAAATATTATTTCTTGCACCCCTAGGGTTTGACCTTTTGGTTCACTTGGTGGCTCTAGTGAACCAAACTAGAATAAAAGTCCATAATCAATCCGGGTAGAATATAGTATTCTATATGTGCATGCTTATACTATATATATTATATATTATGCAAACATGCTTCGCATGTTCATTAATATGACGTGTATTTTATATATATATGTAAATGCGTATTTAAACAAGATGAGACAAATTAATAACAAACCCCTCAATTTTTATATTAAGTCCTAAGCGTTCAAAGATATTTGGAATATCGAGAACGTCACGTCATTTGTAACGACCCCAAAATAGGTCCATTCCATCCAACCCATTCTCGAGTCGCCAAATACATGGTACGAAACAACTACAACTTTATTATCACAACAATAAAAGCTGTGAGTTTAAATACAAATATTATCTTCAGACAATATTTATACTCAAATAAATCCTCATCACATTTATTGATACATTATTTTACAATAATGGTGAGGACTACTAAACAACTTTCTCTAGAACCTTCATTCCATACCCCGACTAGTACTCGCTACATTCTCGCCTCCTGAGAAGAAAAATGGAACAACAAGGAAAAGGGTGAGCTCAACTAGCCCAAAGAAGAATGTTATGACTAAGATAATATACAACAAATTATCGTTAGTCTCCAACAGGGAAAAATCTGATAGAATACAATAGACAACAAGTTTCAGATCAATATTCGCAGCGGAAATAATAATTCATAGAAGAGTTACGTAGAGAATGAAATCTACTATAATCTATGAATTTAACGGTCCATCATCAATATTTTATCCCTGTAACATCAATCAATATTCATCTCAAATCAAATATTCATCTTTGCACTATGTGCCAAAGATATTCATCAATCGGTAAGTATGTTCATCTCAACACTGTTCATCTTTTGCACTAAAGGCCAAAGATATTCATCATCCATTATATTCATTTAAAACACTGCTCATCTTTTGCACTACAGGCCAAAGATATTCATCGATCGGTCATGTTCATTTAAACACCGCTTTCATCTTTGCACTACACAGCCAAAGATATTCTTGAGAAATCATTCATCTTTGCACTACTGGTGCCAAAGATATTCAATAATATCATCATTTAAGACCGAGGATGATGAAAAATATTTTAAAGAAACGAATCCGGTGAAACAAAATGACAAGGATTAAGGATTAAGGATTCGTACTTTGTTTTATCCATGTCCAATAATACCTCAAAAATAATCATAGTGGTGTAAAATTCAAGAATGATCAAAACATGGATACAATCAAAGCTAGTATCCGAATAGATATTTTAGATTTAAAAGAAAAATTTTCATTTTTTCTATTGAATAGTGCCAGATTCGTGAATAGTGTCAGATATCGTGAATAGTCCGTATCACGTGAATAGTAACTTCGACACCAAAAGATAGAAATTCCACAAAAAACATCTTCACGCTTCATGAATAGTACTCGTGAATAAGTAACTCATGAATAGTAACTCGTGAATAGTAACTCGTGAATAGTAACTCATGAATAGTAACCCGACACAGAAAAAGTTCCAAATTTGATAAAAAGTACCAACCAATATTTCAAAGATAATGATATTGAAGAATTAATATCATTTGAGAGAAGAAAATAACATCCCTTACCTCGAAAAGACAAGACTTCTAGTTGAAAACACAGGATATAGTCTTTGAAGGAAACTTGCACCGCATCTAACAATACTCAAAGTATACTCAAAATACTCACAAAATACACTCGATAATATAGAGAGAGAAAGAGAAAACTTGTTTCGGTGTGATTTTCAATTATAACTTAGCCCTCTATTTATAGGAAAATGTTAGTATTACCAAGCGAGACTTGACGACCTGCCACGATGCTTTTACTCGCTACTATTGCCACCCACCACATTTGAAATAAAATTCAGCACATTTCTTCACCAACCACAAGTGGGGCCCACTCAATTCTAGAATTTTCCACCAAAATCAATTATAAACCTAATTTTTAAATCGACACCTCTTAAAATTCACAACAAATCATTCGTGCATTTTTAACGGTTCAAAATTTGTGGACATATACTCAACTTATGTATGTATAACATACCCAAAAATTACCACAATCCAACGGTCGGATTAAAAATTATAACCCCATAATATATCTCAAAAACCCCGATTTGATTTTTAATACCTCCATCCGATAAAATCTCGATAAAACACCTCAACATTAATTCCTTCATTAATAACCACATAAATAAATCCATCATTTATATTCATATAAAATAAATATTTCCTTATCATATGAATCAATAATTAATTATTCACAAATAATATTACGTAATCACAATTATGACAACCAGCCGCTCCCAGAAAGAGGGGCTTTCAATAAGGATCTCTCCTTCATGGGGCGGCGCAATTAGGTGACCAAACCTCTCCTTAGACAGAACTTTCTAGACATTGCCAATAATGTTATCTAATAATATTATTCAAATAATATGAATTATTGATCCGATAATGGGAAAATATCATGCAAGTGACAATTATTGAACAACAATAATATAAAATATCAACGCAGCAAGAATTATTGAATCAATAAAATAAAATATTGAGCGAAGAATTCATCTGTAAAAATTATTGAGTAGTGCCATCTTTACGTGCGAATCAATAATTCAACAATACATCGTAATACCGTGCTATCATCGTGTGCAACCACGCCAGACATCAGTATTTTAACCACGGGTATTCCAACGATCTTAATTCAGAATAACTACGCAAGTTATTTATAACCACCCAAACTTTGTCGTTTTCCTCATCCAATCGCTCGTTATGGGCCCACACGCGCATCGCTGGCCGTCGCATACGAATATTCCCGACAAGATGCGAATATTCCACGACCAAACGAATATTCCCCGACAAAATGAATATTTTATAACCACTTGCTTATTTTGAAATATTTGCGTATTTAACCCTTAACTATCCACATTAATCAAATCAACCCCTTACTATTTCAAGATAATAAATAAAGGAAATTCCTTTTATTTAAAAAAAAATTTCGGTCTTACAACCTCCCTCCTTATGAAATTTCGTCCTCGAAATTGACGACGACGCACTGGTGTTTCGAAAAGGTAAAGATACCTCGCTTTCATTTTCGTTTCCAACTCCCGTGTCATTTCCTCAATAAGCATGGTTTCTCCACAAAACTTTAACTTATGGTATAACCTCGATACATAGGTCATGTTCTTTCCTCTACAAAATCTTGACAGTACCTCCTCGTGACGTTAAGTCTTGGCTATCTAAATGGGTTCTAACTCAATAACGTGTTTCGGTCATCCACATATTTACGTAACATCGATACGTAAAAAGCGTTATGAACACGCGCGTCATACTTGGTGGTAAAACGAGTCTATAGGCCACAGTTCCTATTCGATCGAGAATTTCAAATGGATTAATAAATCGAAGGTTTGAGCTTTCCTCACCTCACCGATTCTCGCTTTTAAAATAACAACTTCTTGCACCTCCTTCTTCAAATTCATCACCGGTGTGTAGCTTGAACGACTTTAACTTTATCGATTAAAGTCGATTATACTCGTATATCATCACGTGCACTCAGATATATCATCACGTGGGTACCTAGAGTTTTCATCTCCATCTCTATTATTTGTATATTATACGAAATTAGTCTTTGACAACATCGTACTCGTACTTGTATACGATCTTCTACTCAACACGTCAGCTACCACGTTCGCTTTTCCAGGATGGCATGGTCGTAACATGTCTTTGAAATGAGTCTCTCTTGAGTTCTTCAAGCTCTTCCCACATTCCTTGCTCCATTCGAATTTTGTATCTCTACGAAAGTTAGCTACGTTAATGGAATAGCGATTCGAGAATATCCTTCAACGTATCTCCGATAATAACCAACTAAGCCTGAAAACTACGATTTCGATTACCGACTTAGGTTGTTCTCAATCGTGACTCATATCCCAACCTTGGATAAGACGTCACAATGACACCTATCAGTTTACTATCGCACGAATATGATGTCCCCTACAGAGAGTCTGGCTTAGGTGAATTCCACAAAGGAAGTCACAAGATAAAGGCTCGTGTACCAAATTCTATAGTTGAATTTCTAACTCACGAAGTTCAATAGAGCCATTCGATATGAGATTTTAGAAATGAGTTTTGTAGGGTTCAAAGTCGATACAAAATTTAATATCGAAGCTTTGGGAGTAAGCCAAGAAATTCTTCGTAAAATAAATGGGAAAAATCAATAACAACAAGAATATTATTCAAATCGACGTGTCTTTATTCAAATCCATAACATGGACTAAGAAAACTTGACATCCGTAATAAACGAATGACTTCATGGCTTGATATGAAAATGTTTGACTACAATGGTTTGATTGCTTGAGTTGAATAACAAAGTTGCTTAGGAATATGAAAACTAACAACCTTACAAAAGCAATCAATTTTGGCATGATGAGTAGTTAACCAATCAATCCCCAAAAGCAAGTATCTTTAAAGAGATAAGGTCAGCGGTAAAGGTAATGGTGCCAACTTGAATCAAACAAGATTTTTAAACAACGGATGTAATGAAAGTTTCTTCCTAACTGAGTCTCCATAAATAGGTCAAAGTCTAATTTCTCCGTAGTCAAGTTCAAACGTTGAGCGCAAGCAAGAGAGATAAAAGAATGGGTAGAACCCAGATCTAGTAAGGTATAAACTTCGCAAGAATTTATAATTAACTAACCTGCTAACTTCGTTCGGGTTCCTCGATATTGATTTGGCCACGACAAACGCTCTTCCAGAATCGTTGACTTTGAATTTTCTTGGACATCCTTTTGAGTCACCATTTCATTTGGATCTGGTTTCGATATCGTATAATCTCGAGCGATATGTCCTTCCTTTCCAAAATTATAGCATACCTTAAACTGTTGTGGGCGGGCCAATGATATGTCCCTCTTTCCGCATTTATAAATATACGACCGGTGGTCTTTCTCCTCCTTTGGAACCAATCACGCCGTGCAGATCTTGCTGTCGTCTCACATGGTCGTTGTTAAATCTCCTCTTTTAAAATCTCCTCCCGATTCGCTTCTTCTATTTTCATGGCCATGATTACCACCCAGAGTGGTTACCGCTTTGTCCATATTCTTCTTTCTCCTTTGGTTATCGTTATTCGATGATCGCTTTATCTTGGTATGATCTTGGTTATGGTCCCTCGGTTGAACGTACTCGTTATCTCGCTTCTAACAACCGAGCCTCTTTTACAACATATGAATAGAGAGAAAATTTATGAGAAATGAGATCTTCGACGTATGCCGGGTTTCAAACCTCTCGTAAACATCCGCGTCATAACGTTCCTCATTCTCCACCAAATGAGGTGCAAACCGGATAACTCCGCAAACTTCGTCTCGTCTTTGGGACACCGCCATGTTATTCGCCCAATCTAATAAACTCCACTTCCTTCATACGTATACGAATACTTTCGGGAAGTACTTGTCATTGAACATTTCTCAAACGTCTCCCATGACATGCCGAGTGCGGTGAATGGTACGCTTCACTGATTCCCACCGATGAACCGCCTTCGCCCGGAACATAAAAGTAGCGAATGGAACTTTCGTTTCTTCGTGCATCCCAAGACATCGAATATCTTGGTAATTTGCTTGACCCATGTTTCCGCCATGATCGGATCTCGCTTTCCCAGAACTCGGTGGTCCCAACTCTTTGAATCGCGCTTGGTTGTGACCACCCGTGAATTGCTATCATCTCCTCCTTTATTTTGAACACGAGTCTCCTCATAAATCGATTTTGCATGAACTCGCAAAAGCTTCTAAACATCCCCTCGTTCATCATCTCGCCTTCGGTGGTGTTATTCACAGGAGGTACATTACCACGACTGTTGCACGTTCTCTCTCGTTGTTAAGAAATGAGCATCTCCACGGTCTCATTTACACCACTATTAATATTCTCGGTCGACATTCTCAATTCTTCGACATAAAACAAGGGTTAATTAAGGAAATCAATCACATAATATCCCTATATATCTTGATTAACTAACAAATAAGCTTAGTAGGACACACTAGCAAAGGATTTACTCATCTCTCCCTCCTAGTTCTATTCCCCGATCTCCATGGAGATCATATCCCTAAGCTCGATATTAACTGTGGCGACCCCAAAATAGGTCCATTCCATCCAACCCATTTCGAGTCGCCAAATACATGGTACAGAAACAACTACAACTTTATTATCACAACAATAAAACTGTGAGTTTAAATACAAATATTATCTTCTAGACAATATTTATACTCAAATAAATCCTCATCACATTTATTGATACATTATTTTACAATAATGGTGAGGACTACTAAACAACTTTCTCTAGAACCTTCATTCCATACCCCGACTAGTACTCGCTACATTCTCGCCTCCTGAGAAGAAAAATGGAACAACAAGGAAAAGGGTGAGCTCAACTAGCCCAGTAAAGAATGTTATGACTAAGATAATATACAACAAATTATCGTTAGTCTCCAACAGGAAAAATCGATAGAATACAATGACAACAAGTTTCAGATCAATATTCGCAATGTGAAATAATAATTCATGTAAGAGTTACGTAGAGAATGAAATCTACTATAATCTATGAATTTAACGATCCATCATCAATATTTTATCCTCGTAACATCAATCAATATTCATCTCAAATCAAATATTCATCTTTGCACTGTGCCAAAGATATTCATCAATCGGTCATGTTCATCTCAACACTGCTCATCTTTGCACTAAAGGCCAAAGATATTCATCATCGGTCATTATATTCATTTAAACACCGCTCATCTTTGCACTACTGGCCAAAGATATTCATCGATCGGTCATGTTCATTTAAACACCGCTCATCTTTGTACTACGTGCCAAAGATATTCTTGAAATCATTCATCTTTACTACTGAGCCAAAGATATTCAATAATATCATCATTTAAGACCGAGGATGATGAAAAATATTTTAAAGAACGAATCCGGTGAAACAAAATGACAAGGATTAAGGATTAAGGATTCAGTACTTTGTTTTATCCATGTCCAATAATACCTCAAAAATAATCATAGTGGTGTAAAATTCAAGAATGATCAAAACATGGATACAATCAAAGCTAGTATCCGAATAGATATTTTAGACGAAAAGAAAAATTTTCATTTTTAAATGAATAGTGCCGTGATTCGTGAATAGTAGGTCAGTATATACGTGAATAGTGCCGTATACGTGAATAGTAACTTCGACACCAAAAGATAGAAATTCCACAAAAAACATCTTCACGCTTCATGAATAGTACTCGTGAATAGTAACTCATGAATAGTAACTCGTGAATAGTAACTCGTGAATAGTAACTCATGAATAGTAACCTCGACATGAAAAAGTTCCAAATTTGATAAAAAGTACCAACCAATATTTCAGCATAATGATATTGAAGAATTAATATCATTTGAGAAGAAAATAACATCCCCTTACCTCGAAAGACAAGACTTTAGTTGAAACAGGATATAGTCTTTGAAGGGAACTTGCACCGCCTAACAATACTCAAAGTATACTCAAAATACTCACAAAATACACTCGATAATATATAGAGAGAAAGAGAGAAAACTTGTTTCGGTGTGATTTTCAATTTAACTTAGCCCTCTATTTATAGAAAATGTTAGCTTACCAAAGCGGACTTGACTGCAACACTGATGGCTTTACCTGCTACTATTGCCACCCACCACATTTGAAATAAAATTCAGCACATTTCTTCACCAACCACAAGTGGGGCCCACTCAATTCTAGAATTTTCCACCAAAATCAATTATAAACCTAATTTCCGAATTCGACACCTCTTAAAATTCACAACAAATCATTCGTGCATTTTTAACGGTTCAAAATTTGTGGACATATACTCAACTTATGTATGTATAACATACCCAAAAATTACCACAATCCAACGGTCGAATTAAAAATTATAACCCCCGCAATATATCTCAAAACCCCTGATTTGATTTTTAATACCTCCAATCCGATAAAATACTGATAAAACACCTCAACATTAATTCCTTCATTAATAACCACATAAATAAATCCATCATTTATATTCATATAAAATAAATATTTCCTTATCATATGAATTAATAATTAATTATTCACAAATAATATTACAGAATCACAATTATGACAACCAGGCCGTTCCCAGGAAAGAGGGGGCTTTCCAATAAGGATCTCTCTCATCTTGGCGGCGCAATTAGGTGACCAAACCTCTCCTTAGATGTAACTTTCTAGACATTGCCAATAATGTTATCTAATAATATTATTCAAATAATATGAATTATTGATCCGATAATGGAAAAATTTGTGCGGTGACAATTATTGAACAACAATAATATAAAATATCAACGCAAAGAATTATTGAATCAATAAAATAAAATATTGATAAGTAACTCATTGTGAAAATTATTGAGTAGTGCCATCTTACGCATTTAATCAATAATTCAACAATCTTGTGCAATAATACCGTGTCTGCCTTTCTGCAACCACGCCAGACATCTTTGTATTTTAACCACCAAGGGTATTCCAAGTCTTAATTCAGAATAACTACTACCAAGTTATTTATAACCACCCAAACTTTGTCGCTTTTCCTCATCCAATCGCTTTCCGTTATGGGCCCACACACATGGTTGCTACTGGTCGCACGAATATTCCCGACAAAGATTTAATATTCCACGACCAAACGAATATTCCCGACAAAAATGAATATTTTATAACCACTTGCTTATTTTGAAATATTTGCGTATTTAACCCTTAACTATCCACATTAATCAAATCAACCCTTACTATTTCAAGATAATAAATAAAGGAAATTCCTTTTTATTTAAAAAATTTTGGGGTCTTACGATAGCTTTCAAGCATGATAAAATTAATAGAGTATTAAATATTTAATATGAGTTTGTTGTGTCACCACAAGGCAAAGTATTAAGTATTTAAGATGTTAATTTATCACATTTGATGCTTATAAAGAAAATTGAACAATATTGTTTTGTTGTGTCACCACAAGGATGATATTTTTCTTTTTGAATATATGGAGTGCTAGGTCGGACTTAACTTGGATAATTTTGATTCGGATGTGCCACCACTTGATCAAAATAATCTAAGAGGCAAAATACAAGGAGTTGCATAGTTGATGTAATTGACAAAAGTTGTCTACCTATTTATTTATATATAGTTTGTTGTGTCACCACAAGGCTATATACATTTGAAATGGGATCCTTATTCTCACTAGCAAATCTTTAATTAGATTTTCTTAGAACTATATAAGTGAGGTAATATAGTTTGAAAAAAATAGTGGGAGATACCAAATTAAAACAAGACCTAAATTATTTTGGTAATTAATAAAAGAATGTATGTTAAAATGTTGTTAATTACAAATTCATTTATAGAATTTTATAATGTCTAAAATTACTATCAACTATGAAGCATATTAGATGCTAAGTTAATCGTAATCAATTAAAGCGGATTGGTTAAGGAATTTGAGAATAGTTCTCATCATAGTGAAAAGCTATCTTATGTCTTAATATCGCCTATCCCCGCAATGGTTGCGCATAATGCCTACGAGGAAGAGATTACTACTTTTAGAAAGTGGCAAGATGATGCACGATTGGCTCAATGCATCATCCTCGCATCTATGAAAGTAACGAGCTTGGCGTCGGCGATGAAACTATGGATGCTTTCTACTATATTCCCGCACATCAAGTAGTTGATGGTGAGGAAAGTAGGACCGATAGATATCGAGATATCTAAGGAGCTCTTCCGATCTAGAATGGCCAATGGCACTATAAGATGCAGACAAAAGTTCTTAACATAATCAATTTGATTGATCGATTAGAGACATTTGGTTTTGTCATGGATGGAGAGTTGAGCCAAGATTTGTTCTTCGCACTCACTCCCGGACTCCTTTCACAATTGTTGTGAATTTTTCATATGAACAAGCTAGATATCGCCTCATTGATTTGCTTAACATGTTGAAAAATGTTGAGAGTCACTTTCCAACCAAAAGGATCAAGTCTTACTTGGTAATAAAAGGATCTTCCTAAAAGAAGATCGATTCAAAGAAGGTAAATAGAAAGGCAAAACAAAGGATAATAAGAGCAAAAGCCCGTCACGGACAAGAAAGGAGTTTGCTTCCACTACAATAAGCTTTGGACATTTGGAAAGAAGCGCAAGAAGCATCTTGCAGAGGCTAACCAATGAAGCTTAGTGAAGTTTTACATAATACAATTTTGTTCATGATTTAAATAAATTTTTCTTTAAGTCAAGGTTCTACTTGGGTATTAGATACCAACTTTGGTTATCATAAATATAGATTTATGAAGGAACCAAGCAGAAGTAGAAAGTTAAACAAATATAAGTAATCCTATGTGTGGAAAATGAAGCAAAGGTTGCTGTATTAGCCATAGAAACTTATAGTTTAGCAATGCCTACGGGCAAGCTTATTAAGCCAATAGGTGTTATTGTATTCCAGGTTCTCATTGGAAACATTATTTCCATTTTATTGTTGGACAATGAAATCTTTGATATTATAATTAAGAACAATTGTTGTTCTATTTATAATAATAATGTTTTGTATAGAACTGGAATATTACTTAATAAATTTTGTATACTTGACTTACATGAAAATAATTTTGCATATTGAACAAATTAGTATAAGAAAAGGAGATGATAATTCAAAGAGTTGAATGTGTGTATTTCCTTGAAATACAAGTGTGAATTTTTGAAAGGTTCAAAGAATTTAAAAGTGAAACAAATTGGCAAAGTATTAGGATTCTTTGATCGGATCAAGGAATAAATACTTGTGCAATAAGTTTCTAGATCATCTCAAATAGTTTTCTCATAATGGACACATCCTGATATGCAATAATTGATTGATGTTTCGAATGAAAAATCGTACCTTGTTGGACATAGTGCGGTCCATAATGATTTTCTTGACATTCCAAAGATCCTTCCGGGATAGTGTCCTAGAAATGGTCGCATATCTAAGAAAATGGTAACCTCAAAATCCCGCCCCAAGACTCCATAAAAGTTATGGACAGGAGGATTCCTAATCTTAAGTATGTTAAGATAAGGGGTTGTCCAACTTATATGAAAGCGGTTTCAAAGGATAAGCTTGGGACAAGATTTGACATGTATGCATGATTGTGGGACATCCTAAAGTAAGTTTAGGGTATATGTTCTATAATCCTACTTAGCAAAAGGTGTTTATTACGAAACACGCTTCTAAGATAAAGGCGTTTATCATTGAAGGGCTAGTGGGAGGATAATAGATCTTGAAAAGTTCAAGAACCACAAAACACTATAAGTCAAATAAGAGGAACACGTAGATGAATTTCCATTGTACCACAAACCAGAATCGTAAGTCCGGAATAAGACCAAGATACCTAAGAGGTATGGATTCATCATGGATGATGATGATGAGGTACACATCATAGAAGATGATGATCCGAGTTACATATGATGAGTAAAGAGTTCTAGTGTGTACAAAAGGGTCGATGCTGGAGCGTCGTGACATTCCTAATATTATATGTTGATATACTACGGATAAGGAATGACATACTAATGCTATAATCAGTAATGATAAAGTTGTCTAAACATTCTTCCATGAATGGTTTGGGACGAGTATCTTAATTGGGGATAAAATCTATATAGATAGATTTAAAAGGATGCTCAACTTAACCCAAGGAACGTATATTAATTTGATGCTAAAGTCGTTTAGCATGGCAAACTCCAAGAGATGTCTCATGTTGATGAGCCATGGAGTGTATCTCTCTTAATAGTCCCCATAGACTCCAAAGAAGAGAGATCGCATGAGTGACAATCATGTATGCAATGAAATATACGAGACCTGATGTTGATCGGTCATATTCTGGAGAAGATCACTGTAAGACAGTGAAAAACATCTTAAAGTTATTAACCGGCACTAAAGATGTGAGCATACATGGTGGGTCTTAATTAAAACTAGAGGGCTTAATGCAGACTCAAGTTTTTTCGTGACGACCAAGACGACGAAAAATCCACTTTAAGGTAAAGGGTTACCTTGAGCAATTGGTGCGATGAATGGAAAGGTTCCAAACAAAGAAAGAGTTCTTTGGTTTAGTGATAAAGACAAAGTATATAGCTATAAATGAAGCTGCAAGATGATTGTTTGGATTAAAAGTTCATTACAGAACTAGGAATAGTTCCCAAGTCTCATCTTGGATCTAAACATGTGTTGTGGCACTTTCATTTGATTATTAGAATCATTGAAAGATGGGAAATCACTATAGAGATAGTGGACTCTCATGAACAACATTACATATCCATTAACTAAAGCTTATCCAACAGCAGGATAATCGTCACTTAGAGAAGAAGAGTATGAGTTACCATGACGATTGGCTTTAGTGCAAGTGGGAGATTGAAAGTAGTATGCACACAAGCCAATCATGTTTGATGATAAAGCATATACTTTGTAACAATCTTATTCATTTATTAATAAAAAGTATTAATTTATTAAAGGCTTTTAATTATCTACATGGTCTTTGTTTTATAATATGTGATAAACCCATAGTTTTAAGCAATGCTTTTAGAATAATGATGATGATCATTCTAATGAGATCTAAATTCTTAGAAAGCTTAAAACTAAAATAGTTCCCAATCATTGGATTACTAAATTGGGGATTAGTGAATCCGGATAGATTGGTACATCGTTCTTGTCTTGCTCATTGGATGAGGATGATTGATCTCATGATCATTTGTGTGGAGATGGAGACACTAAAGCAAGTATGTAGGTGCTTATTAGAGAATAAGTACACTGAACGTGGCTCGCTAAGGAATACCTAATGGAGTTTTATTTGCCTGTCAATAGGAATTCCTGTAGTGATAGTAGTACAAGTAATCCTTGGACTTGAGATCATCATAGTATCTTGTGTATGATGAGTTATACTTTGACTTATTCCTTAAGACCCTTAGGGTATATCAAAAGGTATGCTTGGGTATAATAAGTTGTACATGGAGATAATGTATGATCAATAAAGAATCTACCACTTCTAATAAAAGAAGAGAAATATCTATGTGATTCGATAAATGACAACCCAGTAGTCCTTGGTTAAGGCGAATGAAATTAGAAAGGAGTTTCTAATTTGCATTATTTCGAGTTGTGCATTTAAGGATCGAAATACATATAATTAAATAAAATAAGACTTAATAAATAATTCCATGTCTTATATTTAATTGGGACATTGTATGGTGGAAGGATTGAATTGTACGGTAACTATTTACTCAAAGGTTCTTTTATGATTAATGTTGAAATCTATATTATACGGAAAGTCGTTGATCGCTAGGAGGCTTATCCCTATTGTAGAATAAATATTATTTATTTAAATAAATTAATTATTTAATTTATTTATTTAAATAAGATTAGAATTGTTCTAATTGATTTATTCACAACCTAGGTTTAATATGGAGAACCTAAAGGGTCACACCATAAAAGGAAGAATAATTATTTAAGAAGTTAATGGCATAATCGTAATAATATGTTAAGTATATTTAATTTAATCTATGGTGATAGAATAAATTAAATAGCTTAATATTTATTATTTAATATTTTAGAAATATTAAATATAAATTAATAAGAGGAGTCTTATTAATATTATTACAATTATTATTATTTTAATTTCTAAAAGAGTTTAGGAATTAATTTAATATAAGTACTCTCATTTATTCCTAATTGGATTAGGAAGGAAAATTAGTTAAAGGAGTTTAATTAATTATCCCTAATAAGATTAGGGAGCTTAATTAATTAAAAGAATTAATTAATTAAAACCCAATTCCTTAATTGTTAAGGTGGGTTGCCCACATCTATAAATAAGAGGAGTCTTATTATGGGTGGTATGGGTTGTTGACTTTTTCAACATACGACATAATTCCAATTGTTGGGAGAGTACACCTTTTTCTATAGAGATAGAAAACTAGGGTTTGAGCCAAATACCCATCTTCTTGAATTTTCTTCTTCCTTGGTGGATCACCTCTAGAGGCCAAACATTTGGGTGGCTAACGTTGATCAAAGGAAGGAACCAAACCCGGTGGATTCAAGATTGAACGCGAAAGGATTTGGAGGTGAACTTGTACCTGAGGAAGCTCGATCTTCAAGGGTATGATTTATTCTTTATCTTTTCGTTTAATTAATAATTATGCATAAAGGATGATCCGGGTATATGGTTTGTAAAATTTTAAACTCTGATTTTTACACGCTTCCGCTAATTTTATGCAATTTGATTGCGTTATGAATATTACAAACCTAACATAATCACCCCTGTACCACGATCAAGGATTTTTATCAAATTATCAATGGTCATGACTATACCGAATCACCCCTGGTCATAATCATACCAAAAACTATCCATCACTCCATTACAGCCATCGAGGACTTTTGTCACATCATTTATATCAAGTCATGATTATCTTAGAATGATCCACGGTCATAATCATACTAAGTTCATCTATGCACGTAAGCAAAGATAACATAATATAACATGAGGATGATGACAATGACATAATAATTCAATAAAACAAGTTCAAGAATTATTTAATCCATGAATTATTAACGTCAAATTGTCAACATGATATCTTTGTTTTGTAGAGTAAAATTCAAGAATGATCGGAAGAATATTTCCATGAAAAGATCTTTGGATGAAACGCAAATATCAAGGATATTCTACTAATTTCATGGAGTATAGAAGTCAAAGTTTTAACCATTTGGGTATAATAAAGAATGGAATAACAAAAGAAATCACCATGCATGCGGTACTCAGCATGGACAATGAGTTATTCAACAGAATAATAATAACGGAACGGTGTCGTGAAAAATTCACGCAAGCGAGGATGTTCCAAGAATAATAAAGATGGAACCGGATCCGGTGTAAAACACATGATAGGATATTCCAACGAGAATGATAAAGCGGAACCAGTCGGTGTAAAACACATGCGACGAGGATGTTCCAAATGAGAATAATAATAATAAAGACGGAACCGTAAATTGTAAAACATGAGACAGGATGTTCCAGCAGAATAATAGAAGAATGTCACCAAGTATAGGGTAAAGCAGCGTATACTGAGTTATTCCAATGTAATAATAAGCAATGGAATAACATAAGGATTTCACCAAGTATAGGGTATGCCGCATATACAAAGTTATGTATAGGGTATGCCACTTTTACAAAAGTTATTCCAAATGAATAATAGTGAATGGAATAATGAAGTTCTCTTCAAGAAGAAAGAATAACACCCTCACAAGTAAAAAGAACCGAATATAGAAGTAGTGAAGTAGCAGAATACTCTTCTTCTTTCTATAACTTTCTCTATAGCTTCTCTCTATAATTTCTCTCTAGAGTTTCAATGAATTCGTAAAGAAAATAATGAAGGAATGAGCTTTATTTATAGGAAAATGGAATGCATAGTAACTAATCCATGAGCGGTCAGATTGATTTACTTTAATCGACGGTCCATATTTAAAGAAAAATCTTTTAAATAAAATATAATATATTCTATTTATATAAAAACATTTTACTATACAAACACTATGCAATACTATGCAAAACACTATGCAAAATACTATGCAACACTATGCATAATAAAATATAATATATTCTATTTATAGAATAACTTTAATAAAGTATTCTATTTTATATATAAAGATGTTTACATTTTATTACGTTAATAATACGAATAAAACAAAACGTCATTATCATTATAATAATTCATATTATTAATCGACAATAATGGAATCAAACCGAGTGACTTCTCACATAGGCATCAATAATCAATACAGGTGCTACTTATGCAACCACACGTATTCGCATTTTTTACTACCGAGTAGTTCAACGAAGATCAACCAGTAAAACTTCCGTAGTTATTTTAATAAAATATTTTTGTCGTTTTCTCAATCCAACAATAATTACATTTGTGGGGTCCACCAATGATTGAGCTGTTATACGAATATTCCCTGCTAAACAAGAATATTCCCGACCAATCGAATATAATATAACCACTTGCATACTTTGCAAAATTTATAAATACTACCCACAACTATAATATTATCTCAAATTCACACCATAATATTAAAAATTATTTCGTCAAAATTTAAATCTTTATTGATAAAATCCGGGGTCTCACAGAGAGGCGCTTTGACTCACCGACGAGGAGAACGTGCAACAGGCTGACAATGTTCCTCCCGTGAACAACACCCCGGCGAGATGATGAGCGATGGGATGTTTAGAAGCTTTTTGCAGTTCATGCAAAATCGCAGACGAGGAGACTCGTGTTCAAAATACTGAGGAGGAAATGATAGCAATTTCGGGTTGTCACATCCAAGCGATTCAAAGAGTTGGGACCACACGAATTTAAGGGAAAGCGATCCGATCATAAGCGGAAACATGGGTCAAGCAAATTACCAAGATATTCGATGTCTTGGGATGCGCGGGAACGAAGGTTCCATTCGCCACCTTTATGTTAAAGTGGTGAGGCGGACTCATTGGTGGGAGTCTCGTGAAGCGTACCATCCAAAAGTACTCAAAGATGTCTTGGGGGACGTTTCAGAAACTATTTAATGACAAATACTTTCACGAAAGTGTTCGTCGTATGAAGGAAGTGGAGTTTATTAGATTGGAGCGAGAACAACATGGCGGTGTCTCGATGCGAGGCAAAGTTTGCAGAGTTATCGAGTTTGCACCTCATTTGGTGGAGAATGAGGAACGTATGACGCGGATGTTTCTTAGAGGTTTGAAACCCAAGATACGTCAAATATCTCATTTCCCATAAATTTTCTCTCTATTCGAGATGTTGTAAGCAGGCTCAATTATTAGAAGCGAGATAACGAGTAATGCAGTCGGTGAGGACTACAACCAGGATCGTGCCGGAGATAGCGATCAGCAGAATAATGATAACCGGTGGAGAAAGAAAGCAGACGGACAAAAATGGTAACCACTCGGTGGTAATCATGGCCGTGAAAATAGAAGAAGCGAGTCGGGAGGAGATTTTAAAAAGAGGAGATTTAACAATGACCATGTGAAGACGACAGTCTTGGCGAAGAAGAATCGGTTCTAAGGGAGGAGAAACGACCACCGGTCATATATGTTACAAATGCGGAAAAGAGGGACATATCGGTCAAAGCGCCTACAACATTTCAAGGTATGCTATAATTGTGGAAAGGAAGGACATATCGCTTCGAGATTGTACAAAGATGGCGAAACCTAGTTCAATGAGGGACGGTGACTCAAAAGATCATCCCGAAAAAGTTAAAGTCAACGATTCCGGAAGAGCGTTTGTTGTGATTGGTCATAATTCGAGGAACCCAAACGAGGTGATCACGGGTAAGCTATTTATAAATTCTTGTGAAGTTTATACCTTACTTGATACCGGGTCTTTACCCATTCATTTATCTCTCCGCATGTGCTCAACGTTTAAACTTGACTCAGGAGAAATTAGACTTTGACCTATCTCGTGGAAACTCCGTTAGGAGAAACTTTCATCACATCCATCGTTTATAAATCTTGTTTGATTCAAGTTGGCACCATCACCTTACATGTTGACCTTATCTCTTTAAAGATACTTGCTTTTGATGTGATTTTAGGGATTGATTGGTTAACTACTCATCATGCCAAAATTGATTGTTTTCGTAAGGTTGTTAGTTTTCATATTCTAACCAACGTTGTTATTAATTCAAGCAACTAAACCATTAAAATCAATCACCGTCATATCTAATCATAAAGCTATTCGTTTATTGAAAAGCGGATGTCAAGCTTTCTTAGCCCATGTTATGGATTTGAATAAAGACACGTCAAATTTGAATAATATTCTGTTGTTATTGACTTTCTTTCCGACGATTTCTAGAAGAACTTCCTTGCCTACCCCGTAAGCGTGAAGTTGAATTCTTTATTGATCTTGAACACCGGTACAAAGCCCATTTCTAAAACCCCATATCGAATGGCTCCTATTGAACTTCAGGAGTTAAAGGTCCAACTACGTGGAATTGTTGGACATCGGTTTCATTCGGCCCTAGTACATCTCCCTGGGGTGCTCTGTTTTATTTGTAAAGAAGAAAGAGCGGAGTATGCGACTTTTGTATTGACTATCGGGAATTGAACCATGTCACCATCAAGAATAGGTATCCTCTACCTCGTATTGATGACTTGTTTGACCAATTGCAAGAGGGCACAATTCTTTTCAAAAATCGATCTTCGATTCGGATATCATCGGTGAAGATTAGAATCATGGATATTCCAAAGGCGCCTTTAGAACTTCGATGACGGGCATTATGAATTCTTAGTCATGTCTTTTGGATGACTAATGCTCCTACTGGCTTTCATGGATATGATGAACCGAGTATTCAAGGAATATTTGGATCGGCTTTGTTGTTGTCTTTATTGATGACATCCTTATATATTCCAAAAAGTCGTGAAGATCATGAGCATCATTTGAATTTGGTACTCCAAAGGCTTCGTGAAAACAAACTATATGCCAAATTGAAGAAATGCGAGTTCGGCTTGAGGAAGTAGCATTCCTTGGGCGCGTGGTGTCGAAACATGGAGTATCTATTGATCCAACGAAGATTGAAGCAATACAAAGTTAGGAGCAAGAAGTCGGTGGCGGATCAAGCACGTAGCTTTTTGGGCTTAGTTGGTTATTATCGGAGATTCGTGGAAGGGTCTTTCGAATCGCTACTCCATTAACTCGGCTAACTCGGAAGGATACAAAATTCTTTTGGAGCGAAGAATGCGAGAAGAGTTTCCAAGAGCTTAAGAGGAGACTTATTTCGCAGACTGTTTCTAACAATACCATCCGTTCGGATGGATGGTTGTTATCTCTGACGATGCTTCGTGCAAAGGGTTAGGATGTGTTCTCATGCAGCGTGGGAATGTCATAGCCTATGCCTCGCGACAACTTAAAGAGTATGAGAGGAATTATCCTACTCATGATCTAGAGTTAGCGGTGATCGTTGCAAGCGCTTAAAGATATGGAGGCACTATCTATATGGGGAGAAAGTGGAGATATATTAGCACCATAAAAGCCTTAAATATTTCTTCACTCAAAAAGAACTCAACATGCGGCAAATGACGTTGGCTCGAGCTATTGAAAGACTACGACCACACTATTCAATACCATCCCGAAAAGCGAACGTGGTAGCTAAAGCGTTGAGTAGAAGATCATATCGTGAACGAGTGCGATGATGTCAAGTATACGATAGAGCCAACTTTAATAGAAAAAGTTAAGGTTGCTCAAGCCACCAAAATCGGAGCCGATGCGTATGAAGAAGAAAGTACAAGAAGGAGCTATTTAGGGCGAGAATTGATGAAGAAGGAATACTTGAGTCCACTCTAGACTTTGTGTTCCTAACGACTACGATTTGAAGTACAAGATTATGATGGAGGCACACAATACACCATTTGCAATCCATCTCGGAAGTACTAAAATGTATCGTGATCTTGACATACATTTTGGTGGAACAATATGAAGAGAGAGATTGCAAAGTTTATCTCAATGTGTTTAACTTGTCGGCGTGTAAAAGGTAGAGCATCTAGTACCTAAGGGTCCGTTGCAACCACTTGAGATTCGAAATGGAAGTGGGAACACATTACCATGGATTTAATTCACGGGTCTTCCTACGGTTTCTCAAGGCATCAATGCTATTTGGGTTATTGTTGATAGATTAGCCAAGTCTACTCATTTCTTGCCGACACGGGAGACTTATTCACTTGAACGTCTTGCTAGTATGACGTGAATGAGATTGTGAGGTTGCATGGCATGCCTATATCCATAGTTTTGGATCGTGACCCAAGATTCACTTCAAGATTTTGGGTTAGCTTGCAAAAAGCTATGGGCACGGATTTACGATTGATTCGCATACCATCCTCAAGCGGACGGACAATCGAAAGGACTATTCAAACTCTTGAAGATTTATTAAGACTCTGTGTCCTAGACTTCAAGGCGGTTGGGATAAGTATTTACCATTGGTGGAATTCTCCTACAACAATGAGTTATCGAGCAAGTATAGGTGTAGCTCCATTTGAAGCATTATATGGGACGAAAGTGTCGCTCAAAGTATGTTGGGACGAGGTGGGTGAAGTGAAGCACCTTTGTTGGGACCCGGAGTTAAATACGTATGACTACGGAAAAGATCCAAATGATTCGACAACTTATACAAACGACACAAGATCGACAAAAGAGTTATGCGGATCTTCATCGAAAGGACGTGGAATTTAGTGTAAGGGATCATGTATTATTGCGAAGTTGCTCCATGGAAGGAGTTACAAGATTTGGGAAGAGAGAAAAGCTCAATCCACGATTTATTGGTCCATTTCAAATTCTTCGACCGAGTAGGAAATGTAGCCTATATAGACTCGCGTTACCTCAAAGTATGTCTCGTGTTCATAATGTGTTTCATATATCTCAGATTTCAGTAAATATCCGAAAGACCCAAACCACGTTATAGAGTTAGAACCAGGACGAGATAGCCAAGACTTAACGTATGAGGAGGTACTGTCATGATTTTGGATAGGAAGGAGCATGTCCCTACGCCAAGAAAGGTCATACCACAAGTTAAAGTTTTGTGGAGGAATCATGCTTATAGAGGAAATGACACGGGAATTGGAAAGCGGAAATGAAAGCGAGGTATCCTCACATTTTGAAACACTGTGAATACGTCACGTCAATTTCGAGGACTAAATTTCATAAGGAGGGAGGTTGTAAGACCCCAACTTATTATTAATGAAATTTAATTTTCTCTATTTATTATTTTAAAATAGTAAGGGTTGATTTGATTAATGTGGATAGTTAGGGTAAAATACATAAATACTTCAAAATAAGCAAGTGGTTATAAAATATTCATTGTTGTCGGGAATATTCGTTTGGTCGTGGAATATTCGTCTTTGTCGGGGAATATTAAATGACCATAGCAGCCCATGTGTGGGCCCCATAACTAGAAAGCGATTGGATGAAGAAAACGACAAATATAAGTGGTTTAAAAATAACGACGTAGTTGTTACAAGATTATCTTGTTAAAATACCCGGTGGTTAAAACACAAGGCACCAGTATTGCACCAATTATTGATTCTTACGTAAGAAGGCACTACTCAATAATGGTTATAGTAAATTATTCGATTATTTTATTGAGTTAATAATTTGTCGCGTTGATATTTTATATTATTGTTGTTTCAATAATTGTCATTATACGGTATTTTCATTATCGAAGCAATAATTCATATTATCTGAATAATATTATTAGATAACATTATTGGCAATGTCTAGAAAGTTCATCTAAGGAGAGGTTTGGTCACCTAATTGCAATTGCCAAGAAGAAGAAATTCTTATTGGAAAGCCCCTCTTTCCTGAGGGCGCACGGTTGTCAATATTGTGATTACGTAATATTATTTGTGAATAATTAATTATTGATTCATGTGATGAGAAAAATATTGATTTTATGTGGATATAGATGGAGAAAAATTTTAATGTGACAATTGTTGAAAATTGAAATTTTATCTTTTCTCGATAAAATAATTCATTTAAATATATTATTATATTTTAATAATATAATAATGGTGATATTTTTACAACGAATGTGGGATATATGAGTATCTGAGGAGGAAGAGTATTTTTGTTGCAATAAATGTTTAAAACATGTTAAACATGTCGGTGGACCCCATTTATTGATCGAAATTTGATTATAGCACGTAAAATCGCTTGGTTTGTGGATTTTGGCCAATTTCTATTTGGAATTTGGAAAAACTTTCTTACGCAAAGTTGTAGAGAATTGAATTTCCTATAAAAACTTTCGAGATTCAATTTTTACGATGAAAGGGCTATTTATTATGAATTATTGAAGTTCAAGTTCAAATAATTGATTTTTGGAAGTTTAAAATATTTAAAATTAGAAAAACGTTTTTTTTTCATTATGGTGTGTTACACATGTGAGTTGAATGAGCTGAATTCAGTTCTTGGAAAGTTAGGCGTAGGAAATTTTATTATAAATAATAATATTATATTAAATTTTTCGCTTTGGTGTTCTAAGCATTTTCCTATAAATAGGGTGCTTAGGTTAGAATTGAAAATCACACCGTAAATCAAGTTTTCTCTCTATATTATCGAGCGTATTCTTGTGAGTATTTTGAGTATACTTTGAGTATTGTTAGGCGGTGCAAGTTCCTTCAAAGACTATACCCAGTATTCCAAATTTAGAAGTACTAATCTTTCGAGGAGGCGAGAATATAGCGAGTGAATGAGTTACTTAGCCTGGGGTATGGAATGAAGGTTTTAGAAAGAATTGTTTAGTAGTCCTCACCATTTTTGTAAAATAATGTATCAATAAATGTGATGAGGATTTATTTGAGTATAGATATTGTCAGAAGATAATATTTGTATTCAAACTCACAGCTTTTCTTGTTGTAATAATAAAGTTGTAGTTGTTTCGCACTCATGTATTGACAACTCGTAATAGGTGATGTATACCTATTTGGGGCGTCACAAATTTTAACTTTTAAATTTGAGCTTATAGATGAGGATAAAGATCAATGTGTGTACAACATTGCTAGAAAAAGTAAGTGTAATTATCCATCATGATTAAATTCATTATGATGAGGTTAAGGATTTTTCTTCATGTACTTGCAAAAAATTTGAGAGGATGGGAATTCCTTGTAGACACATGTTGGGATATTTGCACAAAATGCATGATTATGAAAGATTACCAAGTCAATACATTTTGAGTAGATGGACAAAAACAGTAAAATCTGGGGTAGTCGTTGATGGTAGTGGCATTGAGATAATCGATAATGTGTCATATTCTTTCAAGCGAGTCAATTAATGCAACTAGCCTTAGATATAGTTGACAAGGCCCTTACTAGCAAAGAAGCAACAAAGGTATATATTGATGCTTTGAGTGGTGCACATGATAAAATTAATCAAATGATTAGTTGTGGTACAAGTTTTGTTGATAGTGTAAAAAGAAGTCAAATTCCAAGTATAGTTGCTTCAGGGAGTGGGGGTAGCAACTACTACAACAAACCGAGTCAACTGCGTGCAAAGGGTTGTGGTAAAATGTAAGACCCCGAAATTTTTAAATAAAAAGGAATTTCCTTTATTTATTATTTTGAAATAGTAAGGGTTGATTTGATTAATGTGGATAGTTAAGGGTTAAATACATAAATATTTCAAAATAAGCAAGTGGTTATAAAATATTCATTGTTGTTCGGGGAATATTCGTTTGGTCATGGAATATTAAATGCTTTGTCGGGGAATATTAAATGCGACGGCGCTTGACCATGTGTGGGCCCCATAACTGAAAGCGATTGGATGAAGAAAGCGACAAATATAAGTTGTTTTTAAATAACAGTAGTAGTTATTACCAATTAATATCTTTGGAATACCGGTGGTTAAAACACACTAATACGCGTTGTTGAACAAGAAGACACCGGTATTGCACCAATTATTGATTCTTACATAAGAAGGCACTACTCAATAATGGTTACGATAATTAATCGCTCAAATTATTTTATTGAGTTAATAATTCTTTGCGTTGATATTTTATATTCTTTGTTGTTTCAATAATTGTCATTACACACGTATTTTTCATTATCGAAGCAATAATTCATATTATCTGAATAATATTATTAGATAACATTATTGGCAATGTCTAGAAAGTTACATCTAAGGAGAGGTTTGGTCACCTAATTTGCGCCAAGAAGAAGAAATTCTTATTGGAAAGCCCCCTCTTTCAGGAAGCGCACGGTTGTCAATATTGTGATTACGTAATATTATTTGTGAATAATTAATTATTGATTTATATGATGAGGAAAATATTGATTTTATGTGGATATAGATGGAGAAAATTTTTAAAATGACAATTGTTGAAAATTAATATTTTATCTTTTTACGATAAAATAATTCATTTAAATATATTATTTTAATAATATATTAATGGTGATATTTTTACAACGAATGTGGGATATATGAGTATCTGAGGAGGAAGAGTATTTTTGTTGCAATAAATGTTTAAAATATGTTAAACATGTCAATTGGACCCCATTTATTGATTTGAAATTTGATTATAACTCGTAAAATCGCCCGTTTGTGGATTTGGTCAATTTCTGTTTGGAATTTGGAAAACTTTCTTACGCAAAGTTGTAGAGAATTGAATTTCCTATAAAAACTTTCGAGATTCGAATTTTCTGATGAAAGGGCTATTTATTATGAATTATTGAAGTTCAAGCTCTTCAAATAATTGATTTTTGTAAGTTTTAATTATTTATTTTATGAAAAACGTTTTTTTATCATTTCTTTCTAGAAGGTTGGCATGTGGGAAATGTTGGGATCTGATTTCCAAAGAGGCGAGGAAATTTATTAATAATAATATATTTTATTAAATTTTTCGCTTTGGTGTTCTAAGCATTTTCCTATAAATAGGGTGCTTAGGTTAGAATTGAAAATCACACCGTAAATCGAAGTTTTCTCTCTATATTATCGAGCGTATTCTTGTGAGTATTTTGAGTATACTTTGAGTATTGCTATACGGTCTGCAAGTCCAAGTCATAGCCTATATCCTGTTTCAAATTTAGAAATCTTGATCTTTTCGAGGTAAAGGATGTTATTTTCTTCTCAAATGATATTATTTCTTCAATATCATTATCTTTGAAATGTTGATCTGAAGTTTTATCAAATTTGGAACTTTTTATATGGGGGTTACTATTCATGAGTTACTTATTCACGAGTTACTATTCACGAGTTACTATTCACGAGTTACTTATTCACGAAAGTCTTATTCATGAAGCGTGAAGATGTTTTTGTGGAATTTCTATCTTTTGGTGTGGAGTTACTATTCACGATATCTAAGACTATTCACGATATCTCAACACTATTCACGATATCAAGATTATTCAATCGAAAAATAAAATTTCTTCTTTTTCGTCCAAAACATCTATTACGGATACTAACTCGATTGTATCCATGTTTTGATCATTCTTGAATTTTACACCACTATGATTATTTTTGAGGTATTTTTGGACGTGGATAAAACCAAGTACGAATCCTTAATCCTTAATCCTTGTCATTTTGTTTCTTTGGATTCGTTTCTTTAAAAAAAATATATTTTCATCATCCTCGGTCTTAAATGATGATATTATAGAATATCTTTGGCTTTGTAGTGCAAAGATGAATGATTTCTTAAGAATATCTTTGGCTTTGTAGTGCAAAGATGAATGATTTGAAGAATATCTTTGGCCCGTAGTGCAAAGATGAGCAGTGTTTAAATGAACACTTAATTAATCGATGAATATCTTTGGCTGTAGTGCAAAGATGAATATTTGATTCAGATGTATATTGATTGATGTTACGGGGATAAAAGATGAGCGATGAACTTTTAAATTCATACATAGAAGATAGTAGTTTGCATTCTCTACTTAACTCTTCTAATGAATTATTATTTCAGCTGCGAATATTGATTTAAAATTTGTTGTCTATTGTATTCTATTAGATTTTTCCTGTTGAAGACTAACGATAATTTGTTGTATATTATCTTAGTCATAATATTCTTTCTTAAGCTAGTTGAGCTCACCCTTTTCCTTTTTGTTCCATTTTTCTCGGGAGGCGAGAATATAGCGAGTGCAGTCGGGGTATGGAATGAAGGTTTTAGAAAGGATTGTTTAGTAGTCCTCACCATTTTTGTAAAATAATGTATCAATAAATGTGATGAAGATTTATTTGAGTATAGATATTATACAGAAGATAATATTTGTATTCAAACTCTGCTTTTTCTGTTGTAATAATAAAGTTGTAGTTGTTTTACGTACCATGTATTGACAACTCGAATAGGTGATGTATACCTATTTTGGGGGCGTCACGATTGGTATCGAGCTTAGGATATGATCTCTGGCGGAGATCGGGGAATAGAACTAGGAGGGAGAGGCGAGTAAATCCTTCGCTAGTGTGTCCTACCTAAGCTTATTTGTTAGTTGGTCGATTATATAGGGATATTATGTGATATATTGATTTCCTTAATTAACCCTTGTTTTATGGCGGTATTTGAGAATGTCGATGAGAATATTAACAATGGAAATGAGACCAGTGGAGATGCACTGTACTCACCAACGAGGAGAGCGTGCAACAGTGTGGCAATGTTCCTCCTGTGAACAACACCATTGAAGCGAGATGATGAGCGAGGGATGTTTAGAAGTTTTTTGCAGTTCATGCAAAATCGAGACGAGGAGACTCGTGTTCAAAATACTGAGGAGAAATGATAGCAATTCACGGGTTGTCACAAACAAGCGATTCAAAGAGTTGGGACCACGAATTTAAGGGAAAGCGAGATCCGATCATGGCGGAAACATGGGTCAAGCAAATTACCAAGATATTCGATGTCTTGGGTGTGCGGAGAAACAGAAGGTTCCATTCGCCACCTTTATGTTCCGTGGCGAAGCGGACATCTTTGGTGGGAGTCTCGTAAAAGCGTACCCATCCACCGCACTCGGCATGTCTTGGGAGGCGTTTCAGAAGCTATTTAATGACAAATACTTTCACGAAAGTGTTTCGCTATATGAAGGAAGTGGAGTTCATCAGATTGGAACAAAACAACATGGCGGTGTGTCTCGATGACGAGGCAAAGTTTGCGAGTTATCCGAGTTTGCACCTCATTTGGTGGAGAATGAGGAGCGATGTAGCGGATGTTTCTTAGAGGTTTGAAAACGCGTCGATACGCCAATATCTCATTTCTCATAAATTTTCTCTTTATTCGGATGTTGTAAATGAGGCTCAATTATTAGAGTGAGATACTTGAGTACAGTCAACCGAGGACCACAACCGAGGATCGTATCGAGAGATAGCGGTCAGCAGAATAATGATAACTGCGGAGAAAAGCAGACGGAATGAAATGGTAACCACTCTGGTGGTAATCATGGCCGTGAAAAAAATAGAAGAAGAGATTTTGAGGAGATTTAACGGCGACCATGTGAAGATGAGCGGTCTTGGTGACAAGCGGTTCTAAGGGAGGAGAACGACCACCGGGTCATATATTTACAAATGCGGAAAAGAGGACATATCGGTCAAAGCGCCCACAATAGTTCAAGGTATGCTATAATTGTGGAAAGGAAGGACATATCGCTCGAGATTGTACATTAGCGAAACCTAGTTCAATGGGGACGGTGACTCAAAAACATCCCGAGAAAAGTCAAAGTCAGCGATTCGGGGAAGCGTTTGTTGTATTTGGTCATAATGCGAGGAACCCAAACGAGGTGATCACGGGTAAGCTATTTATAAATTCTTGCGAAGTTTATACCTTACTTGATCTGGGGTGCTACCCATTCATTTATCTCTCTGCATGTGCTCAGCGTTTAAACTTGACTCAGGAGAAATTAGACTTTGACCTATCTGTGGAAACTCCGTTAGGAGAAACTTTCATCACATCCTTTGTTTATAAATCTTGTTTGATTCAAGTTGGCACCATTACCTTACACATTGACCTTATCTCTTTAAAGATACTTGCTTTTGATGTGATTTTAGGGATTGATTGGTTAACTACTCATCATGCCAAAATTGATTGTTTTCGTAAGGTTGTTAGTTTTCATATTCCTAACCAACTTTGTTTATTTAATTCAAGCAACTAAACCATTAAAATCGATCTTTGTCATATCTAATCATAAAGCTATTCGTTTATTAAAAAGCGGATGTCAAGCTTTCCTAGCCCATGTTATGGATTTGAATAAAGACACGTCAAATTTGAATAATATTCTGTTGTTATTGACTTTCCGACGTATTTCTAGAAGAACTTCCGGTCTACCCCGTAGCGTGAAGTTGAATTCTTTATTGATCTTGAACTGGTACAAAGCCCATTTCTAAAACCCCATATCGAATGGCTCTATTGAACTTGGGAGTTAAAGGTCCAACTACGAGGAATTGTTGGACATCGGTTTCGATAAATCTAGTACATCTCCTTGGGGTGCTCTGTTTTATTTGTAAAGAAGAAAGGCGGGAGTATGCGACTTTGTATTGACTATCGGGAATTGAACCATGTCACCATCAAGAATAGGTATCCTCTACCTCGTATTGATGACTTGTTTGACCCGATTGCTGAGGGCACAATTCTTTTCAAAAATCGATCTTCGATTACGGATATCATCGGTGAAGATTAGAGGCGAGGATATTCCAAAGCGCCTTTAGAACTTCGGTATGGGCATTATGAATTCTTAGTCATGTCTTTCGGACTAACTAATGCTCCTGCGGCTTTCATGGATATGATGAACCGAGTATTCAAGGAATATTTAGATCAATTCGTTGTTGTCTTTATTGATGACATCCTCATATATTCCAAAATCGTGAAGATCATGAGCACCATTTGAAATTTGGTACTCCAAAAGGCTTCGTGAAAACCAACTATATGCCAAATTGAAGAAATGCGAGTTACGGCTTGAGGAAGTAGCATTCCTTGGGCACGTGGTGTCGAAACATGGAGTATCTGTTGATCCGTGAAGATTGAAGCAATCAAAGTGGGAGCAACCAAGTCGGTGATGAAATCACGTAGCTTTTTGGGCTTAGTTGGTTATTATTGGAGATTCGTGGAAGGGTTTTCTCGAATCGCTACTCCATTAACTTCGGCTAACTTCGGAAGGATACAAAATTCGTTTGGAAGCGAAGAATGCGAGAAAAGTTTCAAGAGCTTAAGAGGAGACTTATTTGGACTTTGTTCTAACAATACCATCTGGTTCGGATGGATTTGTTATCTACAAATGATGCTTGAGGTAAAGGGTTAGGATGTGTTCTCATGCAGCGTGGGAAAGTCATAGCCTATGCCTCATGACAACTTAAAGAGTATGAGAGGAATTATCCTACTCATGATCTAGAGTTAGCGGCCGATCGTTTCAGCGCTAAAAAATATGGAGGCACTATCTATATGGGGAGAAAGTGGAGATATATTCGGACCATAAAAGCCTTAAATATTTCTTCACTCAAAAAGAACTCAACATCGCGGCAACGACGTTGGCTCGAGCTATTGAAGACTACGACCACACTATTCAATACCATCACGTAAAGCGAGCGTGGTAGGCGACGCATTGAGTAGAAGATCATATACGGAACGAGTGCGATGATGTCAAGTATCTGCGTAGAACCAACTTTAATAGAAAAAGTTAAGGTTGCTCAAGCCACCGAATGGGCGAAACGATGCGTATGAAGAAGAAAGTACAAGAAGGAGCTATTCGAGGCGAGAATTGATGAAGAAGGAATACTTTGAGTCCACTCTAGACTTTGTGTTCCTAACAACTCGATTTGAAGTACAAGATTATGATGGAGGCACACAATACGCCATTTGCAATCCATCTGGAAGTACTAAAATGTATCGTGATCTTGACATACATTTTGGTGGAACAATATGAAGAGAGAGATTGCAAAGTTTATCTCGATGTGTTTAACTTGCCGGCGTGTAAAGGCGGAGCATCTTGTACCTAAGGGTCCGTTGCAACCACTTGAGATTCCGGAATGGAAGTGGGAACACATTACTATGGATTTCGTTCACGGGTCTTCCTACGGTTTCTCAAGGCATCAATGCTATTTGGGTTATTGTTGATAGATTAACCAAGCTCGCTCATTTCTTTTAATCACGGAGACTTATTCCTTGAGCGTCTTGCTAGTATATGCGTGAATGAGATTGTGAGGTTGCATGGCATGCTGTATCCATAGTTTGGATCGTGACCCAAGATTCACTTCAAGATTTTGGGTTAGCTTGCAAAAAGCTATAGGCGCGGATTTGCGATTTAGTTGGCATACCATCCCCAAAGCAGACGGACAATCGAGAGGACTATTCAAACTCTTGAAGATCTATTAAGACTCGTGTCCTAGACTTCAAGGCGAGTTGGGATAAGTATTTACCATTGGTGGAATTCTCCTACAACAACGGTTATCGTGCAAGTATAGGTGTGGCTCCATTTGAAGCATTATATGGGCCGAAAATGTCGTTCTCCAATATGTTGGGATGAGGTGGGTGAAGCAACATTGTTGGGAACCGAGTTAGTACGTATGACTACCGAAAAGATCCAAATGATTCGACAACGTATACAAACGGCACAAGATCGACAAAAGAGTTATGCGGATCTTCATCGAAAGGACGTGGAATTTAATGTAGGGGATCATGTATTGTTGCGAGTTGCTCCATGGAAGGGAGTTACAAGATTTGGGAAGAGAGGAAAGCTCGATCCACGATTTATTGGTCCATTTCAAATTCTTGACCGAGTAGGAAATGTAGCCTATAGACTTGCGTTACCTCCGAGTATGTCTCGTGTTCATAATGTGTTTCACATATCTGTACTTCGTAAATATGTGAAAGACCCGAACCACGTTATTGAGTTAGAAGCAGGACGAGATAGTGAAGACTTAACGTGTGAGGAGGTACTGTCAAGATCTTGGATAGGAAGGAGCATGTCCTACGCCATGAAAGGTCATACCACAAGTTAAAGTTTTGTGGAGGAATCATGCTATAGAGGAAATGACACGGGAATTGGAAGCGAAATGAAAGTGAGGTATCCTCACCTTTTCGAAACACACCAAATCGTCGTCGTCAATTTCGAGGACGAAATTTCATAAGGAGGGGAGGTTGTAAGACCCCAAATTTTTAAATAAAAAGGAATTTCCTTTATTTATTATTTTGAAATAGTAAGGGTTGATTTGATTAATGTGGATAGTTAAGGGTTAAATACGTAAATATTTCAAAATAAGCAAGTGGTTATAAAATATTCATTGTTGTCGGGGAATATTCGTTTGGTCGTGGAATATTAAAGATCTTGTCGGGGAATATTAAATGACGCAGTAGCGAGCCATGTGTGAGCCCATGGAAAGCGATTGGATGAAAGCGCGACAAATATAAGTTGTTTTTAAAAATACTGGCGTAGTTGTTACAGATTATCTTGTTGGAATACCCGGTGGTTAAAACACACTAATCTGGCGTTGTTGTTGAAGAAGTAGCTGCGGTATTGCACCAATTATTGATTCTTACGTGAAGGCACTACTCAATAATGGTTATAGTAATTCTTTATTCGATATTTTATTGAGTTAATAATTCTTTGCGTTGATATTTTATATTCTTTGTTGTTTCAATAATTGTCATTACACGATTATTTTTCATTATCGAAGCAATAATTCATATTATCTGAATAATATTATTAGATAACATTATTGGCAATGTCTAGAAAGTTACATCTAAGGAGAGGTTTGGTCACCTAATTTGCGCTGTGAGGTAAAGAAGAATTCTTATTGGAAAGCCCCTCTTTCCAGGAAGCGCACGGTTGTCAATATTGTGATTCTAATAATATTTTTGTGTAAGACCCAAAATTTTTAAATAAAAGGAATTTCCTTTATTTATTATTTTGAAATAGTAAGGGTTGATTTGATTAATGTGGATAGTTAAGGGTTAAATACGCAAATATTTCAAAATAAGCAAGTGGTTATAAAATATTCATTGTTGTTTGGGAATATTCGTTTGGTCGTGGAATATTAGATTGTCGGGGAATATTCGTACGACCAGTAAAACCATGTGTGGGCCCCATAACGGAAAGCGATTGGATGAAGAAAACGACAAATATAAGTTGTTTTAAATAAATAGCAGCGTAGTTATTACTGAATAATCTTGTTGGAATACCGGTGGTTAAAACACACTAATACGCGTTGTTGAACAAAGAAGATACCAGTATTGCACCAATTATTGATTCTTACGAAGAAGGCACTACTCAATAATGGTTATAGTAATTCTTATTCAAAGATTTTATTGAGTTAATAATTATTTTGCGTTGATATTTTATATTCTTCATTGTTTCAATAATTGTCATTTACAAAGATTTTTCATTATCGAAGCAATAATTCATATTATCCTGAATAATATTATTAGATAACATTATTGGCAATGTCTAGAAAGTTACGCTCTAAGGAGAGGTTTGGTCACCTAATTGCGGCAAGAAGAAGAAATTCTTATTCGAAAGCCCCTCTTCTCGAACGCACTGGTTGTCAATATTGTGATTCTCGTAATATTATTTGTGTGTAACCCAAAATTTTTAAATAAAAGGAATTTCCTTTATTTATTATTTTGAAATAGTAAGGGTTGATTTGATTAATGTGGATAGTTAAGGGTTAAATCATGAAATATTTCAAAATAAGCAAGTGGTTATAAAATATTCATTGTTGTCGGGGAATATTAGTTTGTTTGGGTCGTGGAATATTAAATCTTTGTCGGGGAATATTAAATGCGAATGTAGCGACCATGTGTGGGCCCCATGCTTGAGCGATTGGATGAAGAAAGCGACAAATATAAGTTGTTTTTAAATAACTGGCGTAGTTATTACCAATTTATCTTGTTGGAATACAAATTGGTTAAAACACACTAATACGCGTTGTTGTTGGTACGGTGGCACGGTATTGCACCAATTATTGATTCTTACGTAAGAAGGCACTACTCAATAATGGTTACGATAATTCTTTATTCGATTATTTTATTGAGTTAATAATTCTTTGCGTTGATATTTTATATTCTTTGTTGTTTGATAATTGTCATTTACGGTATTTTTCATTATCGAAGCAATAATTCATATTATCTGAATAATATTATTAGATAACATTATTGGCAATGTCTAGAAAGTTACATCTAAGGAGAAGTTTGGTCACCTAATTACTTGAAAGAAGAAATTCTTATTGGAAAGCCCCTCTTTCACAGGAACCGCACGGTTGTCGATATTGTGATTACGTAATATTATTTATGAATAATTAATTATTAATTTATATGATGAGGAAAATATTGATTTTATGTGGATATAGATGGAGAAAATTTTTAAAATGACAATTGTTGAAAATTAATATTTTATCTTTTTACGATAAAATAATTCATTTAAATATATTATTTAATAATATATATATTAATGGTGATATTTTACAACGAATGTGGGATATATGAGTATACGAGGAGGAAGAGTATTTTTGTTGCAATAAATGTTTAAAACATGTTAAACATGTCGGTGGACCCCATTTATTATGCGAAATTTGATTATAGCTTTGTAAAATCGCTTGGTTTGTGGATTTTGGTCAATTTCTATTTGGAATTTGGAAAAACTTTCTTACGCAAAGTTGTAGAGAATTGAATTTCCTATAAAAACTCGAGAGATTGAATTTTTCTGATGAAAGGGCTATTTATTATGAATTATTGAAGTTCGAAGCTCAAAATAATTGATTTTTGTAAGTTTTAATTATTTATTTTATGAAAAACATTTTTTATCATTTCTTTCTAGAAGGTTGGCATGTGGAAATGTTGGGATCTGATTTCCAAAGAGGCGTAGGAAATTTATTAATAATAATATATTTTATTAAATTTTACGCTTTTGGTGTTCTAGCATTTTCTATAAATAGGGTCTTAGGTTAGAATTGAAAATCACACGAAGCTGAAGTTTTTCTCTCTATATTATCGGCGTATTCTTGTGAGTATTTTGAGTATACTTTGAGTATTGCTATACTGTGCAAGTCCAAGTCATAGCCTATATATCAGGTGTTTAATTTAAATCTTGATCTTCGAGGTAAGGGATGTTATTTTTTCTTCTCAAATGATATTATTTCTTGATATCATTATCTTTGAAATGTTGATCTGAAGTTTTTATCAAATTTGGAACTTTTTCATGTGGGGTTACTATTCATGAGTTCTTATTCATGAGTTCTTATTCACGAGTTCTTATTCATGAGTTCTTATTCACGAGTTCTTATTCACGAGTACTATTAATGAAGCGTGAAGATGTTTTTTGTGGAATTTCTATCTTTTGGTGTCAGAGTTACTATTCACGTATCGACCTTTATTCACGATATCTGACCACTATTCACATATCTGGTCTTATTCATCATAGAAAAATAAAATTTCTTCTTTTTCGTCAAAACATCTATTACGGATACTAACTACGATTGTATCCATGTTTTGATCATTCTTGAATTTTACACCACTATGATTATTTTTGAGGTATTTTTGGACGTGGATAAAACCAAGTACGAATCCTTAATCCTTAATCCTTGTCATTTTGTTTCCTTTGGATTCCTTTCTTTAAAAAAAAAATATTTTCATCATCCTCGGTCTTAAATGATGATATTATGGAATATCTTTGGCACTGTAGTGCAAAGATGAATGATTTCTTAAGAATATCTTTGGCTGTAGTGTGCAAAGATGAATGATTTCTGAAGAATATCTTTGGCCGTAGTGCAAAGATGAGCAGTGTTTAAATGAACATGACCCGGTGATGAATATCTTTGGCTGTAGTGCAAAGATGAATATTTGATTCAGATGTATATTGATTGATGTTACGAGGATAAAAGATGAGCGATGAACTTTTAAATTCATACATAGAAGATAGTAGTTTGCATTCTCTACTTAACTCTTCTAATGAATTATTATTTTCATTGCGAATATTGATTTAAAATTTGTTGTCTATTGTATTCTATTAGATTTTTTCCTGTTGAAGACTAACGATAATTTGTTGTATATTATCTTAGTCGTAATATTCTTTCTTAAACTAGTTGAGCTCACCCTTTTCCCTTTTTTCCATTTTTTTTCTCGGGGAGGCGAGAATATAGCGAGTGCAGTCGGGGTATGGAATGAAGGTTTTAGAAAGGATTGTTTAGTAGTCCTCACCATTTTTGTAAAATAATGTATCGATAAATGTGATGAGGATTTATTTGAGTATAGATATTATCAGAAGATAATATTTGTATTCAAACTCACAGTTTCTTGTTGTAATAATAAAGTTGTAGTTGTTTACATACCGTGTATTGACAACTCGGAATAGGTGATGTATACTATTTTGGGGGCGTCGCGGTTGGTATCGAGCTTAGGGATATGATCTCTGGCGGAGATCGGGGAATAGAACTAGGAGGGAGGCGAGTAAATCCTTCGCTAGTGTGTCCTACTAAGCTTATTTGTTAGTTGGTCGGTATATAGGGATATTATGTGATATATTGATTTCCTTAATTAACCCTTGTTTTATGGAGTATTTGAGAATGTCATTGAGAATATTAACAATGGAAATGAGACAGTGGAGATGCTCTTTACTCACCAAGCGAGGAGAGCGTCTGCAGTAGTGGCAATGTTCCTCTGTGAACAACACCATTGAAGCGAGATGATGAGCGAGGGATGTTTAGAAGTTTTTTGCAGTTCATGCAAAATCGGGCGAGGAGACTTCGTGTTCAAAATCTGAGGGAGAAATGATAGCAATTTCACGGGTTGTCTGACCAAGCGATTCGAAGTTGGGACCACGAATTTAAGGGAAAGCGAGATCCGATCATGGCGGAAACATGGGTCAAACAAATTACCAAGATATTCGATGTCTTGGGATGCTGCGGGAGAACGAAGGTTCCATTCGCCACCTTTATGTTTAAAGTGGCGGCGGACTCTTGGTGGAAATGCGTGAAGCGTACCCATCCGGCCGCACTCGGCATGTCTTGGGAGGCGTTTGAAGCTATTTAATGACAAATACTTTCACGAAAGTGTTTCGTCGTATGAAGGAAGTGGAGTTCATTGATTGGAACAAAACAACATGGCGGTGTCTCGATGACGAGGCAAAGTTTGCGAGTTATCGAGTTTGCACCTCATTTGGTGGAGAATGAGGAGCATATATGACGCGGATGTTTCTTAGAGGTTTGAAACCCGGCATCGTCGATATCTCATTTCTCATAAATTTTCTCTTTATTCGGATGTTGTAAATGAGGGCTCAATTATTAGGCGAGATAACGAGTACGGTCGGTTGAGGGACCCTGACGAGGATCGTATCGGAGATAGCGGTCAATGAGAATAATGATAACTGCGAGAGAAAGCGAAATGGATGGATGAAATGGTAACCACTCGGTGGTAATCATAGCCATGAAAATAGAAGAAGCGAGTCGGGAGGAGATTTTAAAAGAGGAGATTTAACAATGACCATATGAAGGCGAGCGGTCTGCTGAGAATTTGGTTCTAAGGGAGGAGAACGACCACCGGTCGTATCTTTATAAATGCGGAAAAGAGGACATATCGGTCAAGCGCCCACAGCAGTTCAAGGTATGCTATAATTGTGGAAAGGAAGGACATATCGCTCGAGATTATGCGATGGCGAAACCTAGTTCGTGAGGGCGGTGACTCAAAAAACTATCCCGAGAAAAGTCAAAGTCAGCGATTAGGGAAGGCGTTTGTTGTATTTGGTCAAAATCGAGGAACCCAAGCGAGGTGATCACGGGTAAGCTTATTTATAAATTCTTGCGAAGTTTATACCTTACTTGATCTGGTGCTACCCATTCATTTATCTCTCTGCATGTGCTCAGCGTTTAAACTTGACTCAGGAGAAATTAGACTTTGACCTATTTGTGGAAACTCGTTAGAGAAAACTTTTATCACATCCTTTGTTTATAAATCTTGTTTGATTCAAGTTGGCACCATTACCTTACATTGACCTTATCTCTTTAAAGATACTTGCTTTTGATGTGATTTTAGGGATTGATTGGTTAACTACTCATCATGCCAAAATTGATTGTTTTCGTAAGGTTGTTAGTTTTCATATTCCTAACCAACTTTGTTATGCAATTCAAGCAACTAAACCATTAAAATTGATATTTTTGTCATATCTAATCATAAAGCTATTCGTTTATTAAAAAGCGGATGTCAAGCTTTCTTAGCCCATGTTATGGATTTGAATAAAGACACGTCAAATTTGAATAATATTTCTGTTGTTATTGACTTCACGACGTATTTCAGAAGAACTTCCGGTCTACCCCGAGCGTGAAGTTGAATTCTTTATTGATCTTGAACTGGTACAAAGCCCATTTCTAAAACCCCATATCGAATGGCTCTATTGAACTTGAGGAGTTAAAGGTCCAACTACTGAGGAATTGTTGGACATCGGTTTCATTAGATCTAGTACATCTCCTTGGGGTGCTCTGTTTTATTTGTAAAGAAGAAAGGCGGGAGTATGCGACTTTGTATTGACTATCGGGGAATTGAACCATGTCACCATCAAGAATAGGTATCCTCTACCTCGTATTGATGACTTGTTTGACCCGATTGCAAGGGCACAATTCTTTTCAAAAATCGATCTTAGATTACGGATATCATCGGTGAAGATTAGGCGAGGATATTCAAAGGCGCCTTTAGAACTCGGTATGGGCATTATGAATTCTTAGTCGTGTCTTTCGGACTAACTAATGCTCCTGCGGCTTTCATGGATATGATGAACCGAGTATTCAAGGAATATTTGGATCGATTCGTTGTTGTCTTTATTGATGACATCCTCATATATTCCAAAAGTCGTGAAGATCATGAGCACCATTTGAAATTTGGTACTCAAAGGCCCGTGAAAACCAACTATATGCCAAATTGAAGAAATGCGAGTTACGGCTTGAGAAAGTAGCATTCCTTGGGCGCGTGGTGTCGAAACATGGAGTATCTGTTGATCGTGAAGATTGAAGCAATACAAAGTTGGAGAGCAACCAAAGTCGGTGTTGAAGTCACGTAGCTTTTTGGGCTTAATTTGGTTATTATCGGAGATTCGTGGAAGGGTTTTCTCGAATCGCTACTCCATTAACTTCATTAACTTCGGAAGGATACAAAATTCGTTTGGAGCGAAGAATGCGAGAAAAGTTTCAAGAGCTTAAGAGGAGACTTATTTACTTTTGTTCTAACAATACCATCTGGTTCGGATGGATTTGTTATCTCTGTGATGCTTGAGTAAAGGGTTAGGATGTGTTCTCATGCAGCGTGGGAAAGTCATAGCCTATGCCTCATGACAACTTAAAAAGTATGAGAGGAATTATCCTACTCATGATCTAGAGTTAGCGTGATCGTTTTAGCGTTAAAAATATGGAGGCACTATCTATATGGGGAGAAAGTGGAGATATATTCGGACCATAAAAGCCTTAAATATTTCTTCACTCAAAAAAGAACTCAACATGCGGCAATGACGTTGGCTTCGAGCTATTGAAAACTACGACCACACTATTGATACCATCACGGTAAAAGCAAGCGTGGTAGTGGCGCATTGAGTAGAAGATCATATCACGAGGAGCGAGTGCGATGATGTCAAGTATCGCATAGAACCAACTTTAATAGAAAAAGTTAAGGTTGCTCAAGCCGCAGGCCGGGAGGGTGATCGTATGAAGAAGAAAGTACAAGAAGGAGCTATTCCGAGGCGAGAATTGATGAAGAAGGAATACTTTGAGTCCACTCTAGACTTTGTGTTCCTAATGACTCGATTTGAAGTACAAGATTATGATGGAGGCACACAATACGCCATTTGCAATCCATCTGGAAGTACTAAAATGTATCGTGATCTTGACATACATTTTGGTGGAACAATATGAAGAGAGAGATTGCAAAGTTTATCTCGATGTGTTTAACTTTGCCGGCGTGTAAAGGCGGAGCATCTTGTACCTAAGGGTCCGTTGCAACCACTTGAGATTCCGGAATGGAAGTGGGAACACATTACTATGGATTTAGTTACGGGTCTTCCTACGGTTTCTCAAGGCATCAATGCTATTTGGGTTATTGTTGATAGATTAACCAAGTCTGCTCATTTCTTCGAAATCACGGAGACTTATTCCTTGAGCGTCTTGCTAGTATATGCGTGAATGAGATTGTGAGGTTGCATGGCATGCACTGTATCCATAGTTTGGATCGTGACCCAAGATTCACTTCAAGATTTTGGGTTAGCTTGCAAAAAGCTATGGAGCGCAGTTTGCGATTTAGTTTGGCATACCATCCCAAGCAGACGGACAATCGAGAGGACTATTCAAACTCTTGAAGATCTATTAAGACTCGTGTCCTAGACTTCAAGGTAGTTGGGATAAGTATTTACCATTGGTGGAATTCTCCTACAACAACGGTTATAAGGCAAGTATAGGTGTGGCTCCATTTGAAGCATTATATGGCCGAAAATGTCGTTCTCTCGATATGTTGGGATGAGGTGGGTGAAGCAACATTGTTGGGACCCGAGTTAGTACGTATGACTACAAAGAAAAGATCCAAATGATTGACAGCGTATACAAATGGCACAAGATCGACAAAAGAGTTATCGGATCTTCATCGAAAGGGCGTGGAATTTAATGTAGGGGATCATGTGTATTGTTGCGAGTTGCTCCCGTGGAAGGGAGTTACAAGATTTGGGAAGAGAGGAAAGCTCGATCCACGATTTATTGGTCCATTTCAAATTCTTTGTGAGAGTAGGAAATGTAGCCTATAGACTTGCGTTACCTCCGAGTATGTCTCGTGTTCATAATGTGTTTCACATATCATACTTCGTAAATATGTGAAAGACCCGAACCACGTTATTGAGTTAGAACCAGGACGAGATAGTAGAAGACTTAACGTGTGAGGAGGTACTGTCAAGATCTTGGATAGGAAGGAGCATGTCCTACGCATGAAAGGTCATACCACAAGTTAAAGTTTTGTGGAGGAATCATTATAGAGGAAATGACACGGGAATTGGAAGCGGAAATGAAAGCGAGGTATCCTCACCTTTTGAAACACAGTGCGTCACGTCGATTTCGAGGACGAAATTTCATAAGGAGGGAGGTTGTAAGACCCCAAATTTTTAAATAAAAAGGAATTTCCTTTATTTATTATTTTGAAATAGTAAGGGTTGATTTGATTAATGTGGATAGTTAAGGGTTAAATCATAAATATTTCAAAATAAGCAAGTGGTTATAAAATATTCATTGTTGTCGGGGAATATTAGTTTTTGGTCGTGGAATATTAAATCTTTGTCGGGGAATATTAAATGCAACGGTAGTGACCATGTGTGGGCCCATGCGGAAAGCGATTGGATGAAGAAAGCGACAAATATAAGTTGTTTTTAAATAACGGCGTAATAGTTATTTACAGATTATCTTGTTGGAATACCGGTGGTTAAAAACACTTATCTGGCGTTGTTGAGCAGTAGCACGGTATTGCACCAATTATTGATTCTTACGTGAAGGCACTACTCGATAATGGTTACGATAATTCTTATTCGATTATTTTATTGAGTTAATAATTGCTGCGTTGATATTTTATATTCTTTGTTGTTTGATAATTGTCATTACGGTATTTTTCATTATCGAAGCAATAATTCATATTATCTGAATAATATTATTAGATAACATTATTGGCAATGTCTAGAAAGTTACATCTAAGGAGAGGTTTGGTCACCTAATTAATTGCGCATGTAGATGAAGAAATTCTTATTGGAAAGCCCCCCTCTTCTGGGAGGCTGCACTGGTTGTCGATATTGTGATTACGTAATATTATTTGTGAATAATTAATTATTGATTTATATGATGAGGAAAATATTGATTTTATGTGGATATAGATGGAGAAAATTTTTAAAATGACAATTGTTGAAAATTAATATTTTATCTTTTTACGATAAAATAATTCATTTAAATATATTATTTTAATAATATATTAATGGTGATATTTTACAACGAATGTGGGATATATGAGTATCTGAGGAGGAAGAGTATTTTTGTTGCAATAAATGTTTAAAACATGTTAAACATGTCGGTGGACCCCATTTATTGGTGAAATTTGATTATAGCTTTGTAAAATCGCTTGGTTTGTGGATTTCGGTCAATTTCTATTTGGAATTTGGAAAACTTTCTTTACGCAAAGTTGTAGAGAATTGAATTTCCTATAAAAACTCAAGAGATTCGAATTTTCTGATGAAAGGGCTATTTATTATGAATTATTGAAGTTCGAAGCTCAAAATAATTGATTTTTGTAAGTTTTAATTATTTATTTTATGAAAAACGTTTTTATCATTTCTTTCTAGAAGGTTGGCATGTGGGAAATGTTGGGATCTGATTTCCAAAGAGGCGTAGGAAATTTATTAATAATAATATATTTTATTAAATTTTACGATTTGGTGTTCTAGCGTTTTCTATAAATAGGTCTTAGGTTAGAATTGAAAATCACACTTTAGACTGAAGTTTTCTCTCTATATTATCGGCGTATTCTTGTGAGTATTTTGAGTATACTTTGAGTATTGCTATCTGATTGCAAGTCCAAGTCATAGCCTATATCAAGGTGTTTTTAATTTAAATCTTGATCTTTCGAGGTAAGGGATGTTATTTTCTTCTCAAATGATATTATTTCTTCAATATCATTATCTTTGAAATATTGATCTGAAGTTTTTATCAAATTTGGAACTTTTTCATGTCGAGTTCTTATTCATGAGTTCTTGTAAGACCCGACTTTTTTATAAATAAAGATGAATTTTCTATAAATATTATTTTTGAATATTATGGAATAAATTTGATATAATGTTATAGTTGTGGGTAATATTTATAAATTTTGCAAAGTATGCAAGTTGTTATAAAATATTAGTTTGGTGGGGAATATTCTTTTTGTTAGGGAATATTAAATACAATGGCTCAATCATTGGTGGACCCCTACAATGACATTATTGTCGGATTGAGAAAGCGACAAAAATATTTTTATAAAAATAACGGCGGGAGGTATTTGAAGTTAAAAGCTGTTGAACTACGGTGGTAAAAAATGCGATGTCTGGCGTGGTTGCGTAGTAGCACTTGCGGTATTGATTATTGATGCTACGTGAGAAAGTCACTCATTTATGCTCGATTATTACTACGATAATTCTTTGCATCATATCTCTTATATTATTGATTGATTATTGTCACAGTATCATACATATAATATGTTATAGTATTAAATCAATAATTGAGACGACAAGTTATAAATGATTAATAATTATTGAAAGATTAAATATGTGTTATGATGATTTGATTTGTGGTAAGTTTGATTATTTTATGGGGGGCCGTATATGTCATCATCTAAGAGTCTCTTCGTGAATAGTATTTACCTTAAATCAATAAGTAATTATCCTTGTGAATAGTATTTACCTTCGTCGATAGTAATTACCTTGTGAATAGTATTTACCTTCGTCGATAGTATTTACCTTCGTTAATAGTAATTACCTTTACCAGACGTCCGAACCACTTGTCGTTTCACACATGTCGTTTCACATTCTGAGGCGTCGAACCACTTGTCGTTTCACATTACTGAGCGTCAAACCACTTTCTTTTCGTCGAGCCATTGAGCCGCCTTTTTTCACGACGGGTCTTAAGCTAGAAATCTTCTATAAATAGAGGCTGAGGGCTTCATTATTTTCACGAATTCATTCAAGCTATAGAGAAAGTATAGAGAATAAGAGAGAAAGAAGAGAGTTTTTTATTCTTACTACTTCTTTGCGATATTCAATCTCTACCAAATGTAAGGGGTGTTATTCTTTCTTATTCATGAAGAGAGCATTGTTATTCCATTGCTTATTATTACATTGGAATAACTTTTGTATAAGTGGTTTACCCTATACTTGGTGACATTCTTCTATTATTACATTGGAACATCACATGCATGTGTGTTTTTACAGGACTGGTTAAAATCTTTTTATCGATACTGTTGGAACATCACATGCATGTGTTTTACAGGACTGGTTAAAATCTTTATTATTACATTGGAACATCACATGCATGTGTTTTACAGGACTGGTTAAAATCTTTATTATTACATTGGAATATCTATACGTGTGTTTTTTGGATCTGGTTCCATCTTTATTATTACATTGGAACATCACAGCATGGTGTGAATTTCACGACTGGTTAGATTATTTATTATTATTGTTGGAATAACTTGTCTGCATGCATGATCTATCGCATGCATGGTGATTTCTTTTGTTATTCCATTCTTTATTATACCCGGTTGGTTAAAACTTTGACTTCTATACTCCATGAAATTAGTAGAATATCCTTGATATTTGCGTTTCATCGATATCTTTTCATGGAAATATTCTTACGATCATTCTTGAATTTTACTCTCTAAAAGCGATGTATCATGTTGACAATTTGGGCGTTAATAATTTCTGGATAAAATAATTCTTGAACTTGTTTTATTGAATTCTTATATCATTGTCATCATCCTCATGTTTATATTTTTTGAAAGTCATACGTGGCTTGTGTAGTGCGTAGATGGACTTGGTATGATTATGACGAGAGACTACCGGTGTAATCATGGTAGTAATGTTACAAATGATGTGATAAAAAAAAAATCCTCGATTGGGTAGTAGTGCATTGATGGGCCGATTGTTGGCATGATCATGACCATTAATGAATACACAAATATTCTTGGGCGTAGTGCATGAATAATTGTGGTCGTGATACTAAAGAATATCCTTGGGCCGTAGTGCGGGGGTGATTCGATGATGTGGAATATTTATTAAAAGTGAGTCTAAATTATACTTGATGATGAAAAACCTTTTAAAACCTAAAAGATAGTAGACTTTATTTTCTACTTGACTCTTTTAATGGATTGCATATTCATTTAGATTAAACTGGTTGTCTATTGTATTTTATCGGTTTAACATTATTGAAGACTATTGATAATTTATTACGCATTATCTTAGTCGTAATATTTCTTCTTGGGCTAGTTGAGCTCACCCTTTCTTTTTCTTTGTTCTCTTGAGGAAATGATAATATAAATTTGGGACGAGTCGGGGAAGCAGTGATGGTCACGAAGATAGCATTAGTAGTCCTCATTTATTACGTAAAATAGTGTGATAATAATTGTAATGAGGACTTTTTTTGAGTTTGTATAATATCTAGTAGAGCGATATTTGTATTTAAACTCACGGTTTATATCGTATATTATACTACGGCAGTTATGTTAATAAGTTGTATTTAAATTACGTACCATGTAAGTGGCGACTCAGAGATGGGTGATGTATACCTAATTTTGGGGGCGTCGCGGTTGGTATCGAGCTTAGGGATATGATCCTGGCTAAGATGTGAGAATAGTACTAGGAGGGAGGCAGGGAATACCTTGCTAGTATGACCTACTAAGTTTATGTCTTTATTTTATTGGTTGGTGTGAAGATAAGGATAATTTGTTACATGTCAATTAACCTTTTGTTTTGTGGCGATGTCTGAAAATGACATCGAGAATGTTGAGAATAGCGATGGAGCTTGGCGATCGTTGATTCACCACATATCGATAATCAAGATAATGTGCATCGGGAAGGCGACAATCCTCGCAAACAACAACAACTTGACAAATGATGAATGATCGAATGTTCGGAGGCTTTATCTGATTTATCTGACAATGAGGCGAGAGCGACTCATCCAAAAGCGTGGGGTGGAAACACGGAAAACTCTCGAGGCGGTCACCGCATTAAACAATTTAAGAGGCTGGGACCACCGGAGTTTAAGGAGAGCAAAACCACTACTTGGCGGAAGCATGGATAAAGCAGATTACCAAGATATTTGATGTCTTGGGATGCTCGAGAAGCAAAGGTTCCCTTTACGCCTTTATGTTCTTGGCGGAGGCGATTCTTGGTGGGAATCGGTAAAAGCGTACTCGACTTCTTTGTCTTGAAGATATCTTGGGAGAAGTTCGAGGAGGCATTCAGCGACAAATACTTTCTGAAAGTATTAGCCACATGAAGGAGGTGGAGTTTATCAAGTTGGAACAAAACAATATGGCCCGGTGTCGCAATCATGATACGAGGCAAAATTTGCGGAGTTATCACGGTTGCGTCCCACTTGGTGGATAATGAAGAGAAGAATGGCGCGAATGTTTTTAAGAGGTTTGAAGCAGGAGATCGTCGACATCTTATTTCTCATAAAGCGTGTTTGTATTAGGATGTTGTAAATAGGGCTCGATTAGTGGGCGCGATAATGAGTCAGCCTTGACTAAAAAGAAGCGGTACGCAAAATTATAATACCGGCGAGAATAGTCGTCGGCGGTGACAACAAGCGTGGAGGAATCAACGGGCGGATATGGTAAACGCCGGTGGTAATCGGGGCAAAACAATAAGAATGGACATTTCAAGAAAAGGAGATTCAACAATGATGGAAAAGGCGTCGGACCACCGGCACCATTGTTAAGGAAGGAGAAAGACCACTATCATATGCTTGAATGCGGAGGAGAGGGACACATCACGTCAAAATTCAATGCATGCCATTAGTCAAAGCGTGTTATAATTGTGGAAAGAAGGTCACTTAGCTCGATTTTTGCGTTTCTAGAAACAAATTCAACTAGGATGGAGGAGTTATCATCCCAAACTTCCCCAGCGACCCCAAAAGGTCCATTCCATCGAACCCATTACGAGTCGCCAAATACATGTAATGCGAAACAACTACAACTTTATTATCACAACAATAAAGCGTGAGTTTAAATACAAATATTATCTTACAGACAATATTTATACTCAAATAAATCCTCATCACATTTATTGATACATTATTTTACAATAATGGTGAGGACTACTAAACAACTCTCTCTAGAACCTTCATTCATTACCCATAAGCTAGTACTCATTACATTCTCGCCTCACGAGAAGAAAAATGGAACAACAAGGAAAGGGTGAGCTCACTAGCCCGATAAAGAATGTTATGACTAAGATAATATACAACAAATTATCGTTAGTCTCAGCGAGAAAAATCGATAGAATCTGATAGAATGACAAGTTTGGATCAATATTCGCATGGTGAAATAATAATTCATAGAAGAGTTTCGTAGAATGAAATCTCTATAATCTATGAATTTAACGGTCCATCATCGATATTTTATCCTGTAACATCAATCGATATTCATCTCGAATCAAATATTCATCTTTTTTTACTCTGGGCCGAAGATATTCATCAATCGGTCGTATTCATCTCAACTTTTGTTCATCTTTGCACTAAAGGCCAAAGATATTCATCGATCGGTCGTATTCATTTAAACACTGTTCATCTTTACTTTCTGGGCCAAAGATATTCTTCGAATTCATTTTAAACATCTTTTTGCACTCTGAGGCCGAAGATATTCTTGAAATCATTCATCTTTTTTACTCTGGGCCGAAGATATTCAATAATATCATCATTTAAGGCGAGGATGATGAAAAATATTTTTAAAAAAGCGAATCCGATTGAAACAAAATGACAAGGATTAAGGATTAAGGATTAGTACTTTGTTTTATCCGTATCAAAATACCTCAAAAATAATCGTAGTGGTGTAAAATTGAGAATGATCAAAACATGGATCTGATCAAAGCTAGTATCGAATAGATATTTTAGGCGAAAAGAAAAATTTTCATTTTTAGGTGAATAGTCTTAAGTATCGTGAATAGTAGTGTAGTATCGTGAATAGTCTTGAGTATCGTGAATAGTAACTCAGACACCAAAAGATAGAAATTCCAAAAAACATTTCACGCTTCATGAATAGTACTCGTGAATAGTAACTTCGTGAATAGTAACTCATGAATAGTAACTTCGTGAATAGTAACTCATGAATAGTAACCCAGAGCATGAAAAAGTTCAAATTTGATAAAAAGTACCGACCGATATTTGACGTAATGATATTGAAGAAATAATATCATTTGAAGAAAATAACATCCACTTACCTCGAAAAAGAATACTGCCGGAAGGAAAGGTCGGAAGTGATCTTTGAATGAAACTTATCTTGACAACAACTCTCAAAGTATCTAAATACTCACAAAATCGCTCGATAATATAGAGAGAAGAGAAAACTTTGTTTACGGTGTGATTTTCAATTCTAACAGCCCTCTATTTATAGGAAAATGTTAGCCGCAGAAAGCGGACTTGACTTCTACACGATGGCTTTACACTACGCTACTATTGCCACCCACCACATTTGAAATAAAATTCAGCACATTTTTTCACCAACCACAAGTGGGGCCCACTCAATTCTAAATTTTTCACCAAAATCAATTATAAACCTAATTTAGAATCAGACACCTCTTAAAATTCACAACAAATCATTCGTGCATTTTTAACGGTTCAAAATTTGTGGACATATACTCAACTTATGTATGTATAACATACCCAAAAATTACCACAATCAGCGGTCGGATTAAAAATTATAACCCATGATATATCTGAAACCCACGATTTGATTTTAATACCTCGATCAGATAAAATCTTGATAAAACACCTCAACATTAATTCCTTCATTAATAACCACATAAATAAATCCATCATTTATATTCATATAAAATAAATATTTCCTTATCATATGAATCGATAATTAATTATTCACAAATAATATTACGAGAATCACATTTATAATGACGGTAGTTCCCGGAAAGGGGCTTTCGATAAGGATCTCTCCTTCTTGGTGGCGCTTGATTAGGTGACCAAACCTCTCCTTTGAGAACTTTCTAGACATTGCCAATAATGTTATCTAATAATATTATTCAAATAATATGAATTATTGATCGATAATGGGAAATCTTTGTGCGGTGACAATTATTGAACAATGATAATATAAAATATCAATATGACAATTATTGAATCGATAAAATAAAATATTGAGCGATAACTCTTGTATGAAATTATTGAGTAGTGCCTTCTTACGTAAGGATCGATAATTCAACAATCTTGTATGCGATCTGGTAATTCTCTTTGTGCGATGACGCGCGTATTCTTGTATTTTAAACCAAGTAAGGTATTCAGCGGTCTTACTTGGTAACAACTACTGTAGTTATTTATAACCACTTAAACTTTGTCGTTTTCCTCATCAATCGCTTTCAGTTATGGGGCCCACACATTTTTGTGGTAAATGCGAATATTCACGAATATTCCCGATGATCGAATATTCCACGATGACGAATATTCCCAAACAAAAATGAATATTTTATAACCACTTGCTTATTTTGAAATATTTGCGTATTTAACCCATAACTATCCACATTAATCAAATCAACCCTTACTATTTCAAAATAATAAATAAAGGAAATTCCTTTTTATTTAAAAAAATTTGAGGTCTTCTGACCTCCCTCTTATGAAATTTAGTCCTCGAAATTGGCGTACGATACACAGTGTTTGAAAAGGTAAAGATACCTCGCTTTCATTTTCGTTTTCCAACTCCGGTCATTTTTCCTCAATAGCATGGTTTCTCACAAAACTTTAACTTATGGTATAACCTCGATTACATGGGTCGTATTCTTTCTCTACAAAATCTTGGCGGTACCTCCACAAATCGTTAAGTCTTGGCTATAAATCGGTTCTAACTTCGATAGCGTGTTTGAATTCGTCCACATATTCACGTAACATCGATCGTGAAAAGCGTTATGAACACGCGTCGTACTTGGTGGTAAAAGCGAGTACATAGGCCGCGGTTCTATTCGATCGAGAATTTCAAATGGATTAATAAATCGAAGGTTTGAGCTTTCTCTCTCACCTCCAGATTCTCGCTTTTAAAATATGACTTCTTGCACCTCCTTCTTCAAATTCATCGACTCGGTGTGTAGCTTGAGCGACTTTAACTTTATCGATTAAAAGTCGATTATACTCGTATATCATCGTCTATCGTATATCATCACGTGGGTACCTAGAGTTTTCATCTCCATCTCTATTATTTGTATATTATCTGAAATTAGTCTTTTGTGATATCGTTTTCGTACTTGTATCGACGATCTACTCAACACGTCATTACCACGTTAAACTTTTCGAGGATGGCGTGGTGAACATGTCTTTGAAATGAGTCTCTCTTGAGTTCTTGAGCTCTTCCCACATTCCTTGCTCCATTTGAATTTTGTATCTCTCTGAGTAATTGCGTTAATGGAATAGCGATTGAGAATATCCTTGACGAATCTCAGATAATAACCAACTAAGCTGAAAGCTACGTATTTAGATTCTTGACTTAGGTTGTTCTCATTGTGACTCGTATCCCGATCTTGGATATGCGTCACAATGACACCTATCGATTTCTTATCGCGCGAATATGGCGTCCCCTACGGAGATGCGGCAGGTGAATTCCACAAAAAGTCGCGAAGATAAAGGCTCGGTACCAAATTCTATAGTTGAATTTTTAACTCACGAAGTTGATAGGAGCCATTCGATATGAGATTTTAGAAATGAGTTTTGTCTAGGGTTGAAAGTCGATACAAAATTTAATATCGATCTTTGGGAGTAAGCGATAAATTCTTGAAATCGTCGGGAAAAATCAATAACAACAGAATATTATTCAAATCGGCGTGTCTTTATTCAAATCCATAACATGGACTAAGAAAACTTGACATCAAGTAATAAGCGAATGACTTCATGGCTTGATATGAAAATGTTTGATTCTGATGGTTTGATTGCTTGAATTGAATAACGAGGTTGCTTAGGAATATGAAAACTATGACCTTAAAAGCAATCAATTTGGCGTGATGAGTAGTTAACCTTAAAATCACATCAAAAGCAAATATCTCTATAGAAATAAGGTTAACGAGGTAATGTGATAGTGCTGACTTGAATCAAGCAAGATTTTTAAACAACGGATGTAATGAAAGTTTCTCTAGCAGAGTCTCCATAAATAGGTCAAAGTCTAATTTCTCGTAGTCGAGTTCAAGCGTTGGTATAAGCGAAAGAGATAAAAGAATGGGTAGGCAGGGTATCTAGTAAGGTATAAACTTCATGAAATTTATAATTAACTAACTAACGTGCTAACCGTTCGGGTTCCTCGTATTTTTTGGAAGTCACGACAAAGCGCTCTTCGAGAATCGTTGACTTTGACTTTTACGGGACATCCTTTTGAGTCACCATTCCATTTGAATTTGGGTTTCGATATCGTCTGATCTCGGCGATATGTCCTTCTTTTCCACAATTATAGCATACCTTAAAGCTGTTGTGGGCGGTTTTGGGTGATATATCCCTCTTTCCGCATTTGTAACATCTGATAGGTGGTCTTTCTCCTCCCTTGGAACCCGGTTCTTTTTTGCGTGGCGTCTTCAGCATAGTCGTTGTTGAATCTCCTCTTTTAAAATCTCCTCCCGACTCGCTTCTTCTATTTTCATGGCCACGATTACCACGAGTGGTTCTAGCCTTTGTCAAGTATTCTTCTTTCTCCTTTGGTTATCGTTATTACGATGTTGCTTATCTTTGGTATGATCTGGTTATGGTCCCTCGGTTGAGCGTACTCGTTATCTCATTTCTAAATTTGAGCCACATTTACAACATCTGAATAGAGAAAATTTATGAGAAATGAGATCTTGGCGTATCTGGGGTTTCAAACCTCTCTCGAAACATCCGCGTCATCGTTCCTCATTCTCCACTGAATGAGGTCTGAACTGGATAACTCATGAACCGCCTCGTCGGCGACCAAAATGAAAAATCGTCTCCCATTCCATTCGATCTCGCGATTATCCTAAGCTACGTGACCCCAAATCCATCCGACGAGTCGCAAACATGAACTTTATTATCACAACAATAAAGCGTGAGTTTAAATACAAATATTATCTTAGACAATATTTATACTCAAATAAATCCTCATCACATTTATTGATACATTATTTTACAATAATGGTGAGGACTACTAAACAACTCTCTCTAGAACCTTCATTCCATTACCCCCTAGTAGTACTCATTTACATTCTTAGCCTCGCCTCGAGAAGAAAAATGGAACAACGAGGAAAAGGGTGAGCTCACTAGCCCGATAAAGAATGTTATGACTAAGATAATATCTGACAAATTATCGTTAGTCTCAGCGAGGGGAAAAATCGATAGAATCTGATAGAAATGACAAGTTTCGGATCAATATTCATGGTGAAATAATAATTCATAGAAGAGTTCGTAGAGAATGAAATCTACTATAATCTATGAATTTAACGGTCCATCATCAATATTTTATCACTGTAACATCAATCGATATTCATCTCGAATCAAATATTCATCTTTTGCTTTCTGGGCGAAGATATTCATCAATCGGTCGTATTAAATCTCAACACACATTCATCATCTTTGCACTAAAGGCCAAAGATATTCATCGATCGGTCGTATTCATTTAAACACTGTTCATCTTTTTTCTGAGGCCGAAGATATCGATCGGTCGTATCATTGAAATCATTCATTTTTCCTTCTGGGCCGAAAGATATTCTTGAAATCATTCATCTATTCTTGCTCTGGGCCGAAGATATTCAATAATATCATCATTTAAGGCGAGGATGATGAAAAATATTTTTAAAAGCGAATCGGTGAAACAAAATGGCAAGGATTAAGGATTAAGGATTAGTACTTTGTTTTATCCGCGTCAAAAATACCTCAAAAATAATCGTAGTGGTGTAAAATTGAGAATGATCAAAACATGGATCTGATCAAAAGCTAGTATCGAATAGATATTTTTAGGCGAAAAGAAAAATTTTCATTTTTTTGATTGAATAGTGAATAGTGAATATAAGTGAATAGTCGTAGTATCGTGAATAGTCTTAGTATCGTGAATAGTAACTCAGACACCAAAAGATAGAAATTCCACAAAAAACATCTTCACGCTTCATGAATAGTACTCGTGAATAGTAACTCGTGAATAGTAACTCATGAATAGTAACTCGTGAATAGTAACTGAAGTGAATAGTAACTCATGAATAGTAACCCAGAGCATGAAAAAGTTTCAAATTTGATAAAAAGTACCGACCGATATTTGACGTAATGATATTGAAGAATTAATATCATTTGAGAAGAAAATAACATCCACTTACCTCGAAGAATCGATTACTGCCGGAAGGAAAGGTCGGAAGTGATCTTTGAATGAAACTTATCTTTGACAACAACTCTCAAAGTATCTAAATACTCACAAAATCGCTCGATAATATAGAGAGAAAAGAAAACTTTGTTTACGGTGTGATTTTCAATTCTAACAGCCCCTCTATTTATAGGAAAATGTTAGCCGTAAAAGCGAGACTTGACTTTCTACACGATGGCTTTACACTACTATTGCCACCCACCACATTTGAAATAAAATTCAGCACATTTTTTCACCAACCACAAGTGGGGCCCCTCAATTCTAAATTTTCCACCAAAATCAATTATAAACCTAATTTAGAATCAGACACCTCTTAAAATTCACAACAAATCATTCGTGCATTTTAACGGTTCAAAATTTGTGGACATATACTCAACTTATGTATGTATAACATACCCAAAAATTACCACGATCAGCGGTCGGATTAAAAATTATAACCCCATGATATATCTAAAACCCACGATTTGATTTTTAATACCTCAATCAGATAAAATCTTGATAAAACACCTCAACATTAATTCCTTCATTAATAACCACATAAATAAATCCATCATTTATATTCATATAAAATAAATATTTCCTTATCATATGAATCGATAATTAATTATTCACAAATAATATTCTGAGAATCACATTTATAATGACGGTAGTTCCGGGGAAAGGGGCTTTCGATAAGGATCTCTCTCTTCTTCTGGCATGATTAGGTGACCAAACCTCTCCTTAGAGCAGAACTTTCTAGACATTGCCAATAATGTTATCTAATAATATTATTCAAATAATATGAATTATTGATCGATAATGGAAATCTTCATGCGGTGACAATTATTGAAACAATGATAATATATAAAATATCATATGACAATTATTGAATCGATAAAATAAAATATTGAGCGGTAACTCTTTGTGAAAATTATTGAGTAGTGCCATCTTACGTAAGGATCGATAATTCAACAATCTTTATGCGATCTGGTGGTGTCTTCTTTGTGCGACCGCGCGTATTCTTGTATTTTAACCACCGGGTATTCAAGCGGTCTTTACTTGGTAACAACTTCTGTAGTTATTTATAAACTTGACTTAAACTTTGTCGTTTTCCTCATCGATCGCTTTCCGTTATGGGCCCACACATGCATTTGCTTGGCCGTAAATGCGAATATTCACAAGCGATGCGAATATTCCACGACGAAACGAATATTCACAAGCGATGCGAATATTCCGACGACAAACGAATATTCCAGAAGCAAAAATGAATATTTTATAACCACTTGCTTATTTTGAAATATTTGCGTATTTAACCCTTAACTATCCACATTAATCAAATCAACCCTTACTATTTCAAAATAATAAATAAAGGAAATTCCTTTTTATTTAAAAAAATTTGAGGTCTTCTGACCTCCCTCTTATGAAATTTTCGTCCTCGAAATTGGCGTACGTACACAGTGTTTGAAAAGGTAAAGATACCTCGCTTTCATTTTCGTTTCCAACTCCGGTCATTTCCTCGATAGCATGGTTTCTCCACAAAACTTTAACTTATGGTATAACCTCGGTACATAGGTCGTGTTCTTTTCTCTGCAAAATCTTGGCGGTACCTCCTAAATCGTTAAGTCTTGGCTATCTCGTGGGTTCTAACTTCGATAGCGTGTTTGAATTCGTCGTCACATATTTACGTAACATCGATCGTGAAAAGCGTTATGAACCTCTGCAGCGTCGTACTTGGTGGTAAAAGCGAGTATATAGGCCGCGGTTCTATTCGATCGAGAATTTCAAATGGATTAATAAATCGAAGGTTTGAGCTTTCCTCTCTCCTGGAGATTCTCGCTTTTAAAATAATGACTTCTTGCACCTCCTTCTTCAAATTCATCGACTCGATTGTGCTTGAGCGAGCGACTTTAACTTTATCGATTAAAATCGATTATACTCGTATATATATCATCACGTACTCGTATATCATCACGTGGGTACCTAGAGTTTTCATCTCCATCTCTATTATTTGTATATTATCTGAAATGAGTCTTTGATGATATCGTTTTCGTACTTGTATCGATCTTCTACTCAACACGTCGGCTACCACGTTAAACTTTTCGGGATGGCGTGGTGAACATGTCTTTGAAATGAGTCTCTCTCTTGAGTTCTTGAAGCTCTTCCACATTCCTTGCTCCATTGAATTTTGTATCTCTCTGAGGTAAATTGCGTTAATGGAATAGCGATTGAGAATATCCTTGACGAATCTCAGATAACTTGACTAAGCCTGAAAGCTCGTATTCGATTCTTGACTTAGGTTGTTCTCATTGTGACTCATATCCCGATCTTGGATATGCGTCACAATGACACCTATCGATTTCTTATCGCTTGCGAATATGGCGTCCCCTACGGAGAGTGCGGGCAGGTGAATTCCTGAAAGGAAGTCATGAAGATAAAGGCTCGGTACCAAATTCTATAGTTGAATTTTAACTCACGAAGTTGATAGGAGCCATTCGATATGAGATTTTAGAAATGAGTTTTGTCTAGGGTTCAAAGTCGATACAAAATTTAATATCGTCTCTTTGGGAGTAAGCGATAAATTCTTGAAATCGTCGGGAAAAATCAATAACAACAAGAATATTATTCAAATCGGCGTGTCTTTATTCAAATCCATAACATGGACTAAGAAAACTTGACATCAAGTAATAAGCGAATGACTTCATGGCTTGATATGAAAATGTTTGATTCTGATGGTTTGATTGCTTGAATTGAATAACGAGGTTGCTTAGGAATATGAAAACTATGACCTTACAAAAGCAATCAATTTTGGCGTGATGAGTAGTTAACCTTAAAATCACATCAAAAGCAAATATCTCTATAGAAATAAGGTTAACGAGGTAATGTGATAGTGCTGACTTGAATCAAAGCAAGATTTTTAAACAACGGATGTAATGAAAGTTTCTCTAGCGGAGTCTCCATAAATAGGTGAAAGTCTAATTTCTCGTAGTCGAGTTCAAGCGTTGGTATAATGAAAGAGATAAAAGAATGGGTAGAAGCAGGTATCTAGTAAGGTATAAACTTACATGAAATTTATAATTAACTAACGTGCTAACCGTTCGGGTTCCTCGTATTTTAATGAAAAGTCGACAAAGCGCTCTTCGAGAATCGTTGACTTTGACTTTTACAGGACATCCTTTTGAGTCACCATTCCCCATTGCACTTGGGGTTTCGATATCGTCTGATCTCGGCGATATGTCCTTCTTTTCCACAATTATAGCATACCTTAAAGCTGTTGTGGGCGGTTTGGTGATATATCCCTCTTTCGCATTTGTAACTTGTCTGATAGGATGGTCTTTCTCCTCCCTTGGAACCGGTTGCTCTTTGTTGGCAGCGTCTTCACATAGTGGTTGTTGAATCTCCTCTTTTAAAATCTCCTCCCGACTTCGCTTCTTCTATTTTCATGGCCACGATTACCACGGAGTGGTTTCAGCCTTTGTCAAGTATTCTTCTTTCTCCTTTGGTTATCGTTATTACGATATTTGCTTATCTTTGGTATGATCTGGTTATGGTCCCTCGGTTGAGCGTACTCGTTATCTCGCTCTAAACAATTTGAGCCTTTGACAACATCTGAATAGAGAAAATTTATGAGAAATGAGATCTTGGCGTATCTTGGGGTTTCAAACCTCTCGAAACATCGCGTCATCGTTCCTCATTCTCCACCGAATGAGGTGCTGAACTGGATAACTCATGAAACTTCGCCTCGTCTTTGGGGGACATCGTTATTATTATACTGCTCGATCTAATAAACTCCACTTCCTTCGTATAGCGAATACTTTCGGGGAAGTACTTGTCATTGAGCTATTTTGAAAGCGTCTCCCATGACATCTTTGAGTGCAATTTGGATGGAGTGCGCTTCTGATTCCCACCGATGTCTGCCTCGCCACGGAACATAAAAGTAGCGAATGGAACTTTACTGTTCTCCGTGCATCGAGACATCGAATATCTTGGTAATTTGCTTGACCCGTGTTTCATGTGATCGGATCGGCTTTCCCAGTGCGGTGGTCCCGACTCTTTTTAGCTTGCTTGTTTTGTGACCACGGTAATTAATTGCTATCATCTCCTCTGTATTTTGAACACGAGTCTCCCAAATGCGATTTTGCATGAGCTGCAAAAAGCTTCTAAACATCCCTCGTTCATCATACGCTTTCGGTGGTGTTATTCACGGGAGGTACATTGCCCGACTGTTGCACGTTCTCCTCGTTGTTAAATCTGAGGCATCTCCACGGTCATTTACACCACTATTAATATTCTCGATTCGACATTCTCAAATCTTGTCATAAAGCAAGGGTTAATTAAAAGAAATCAATCACATAATATCCTATATCTTGACCCGACTAACAAATAAGCTTAGGTAGGACACTAGCGAAGGATTTACTCGTCTCTCCCCTCTAGTTCTATTCTAGATCTCATGGAGATCGTATCCTAGCTACGATACCAGTGTGGCGACCCCAAAATAGGTCCATTCCATTCCATCGACCCATTACGAGTCGCCAAATACATGAATGCGAAACAACTACAACTTTATTACAACATGATAAAGCGTGAGTTTAAATACAAATATTATCTTACAAGACAATATTTATACTCAAATAAATCCTCATCACATTTATTGATACATTATTTTACAATAATGGTGAGGACTACTAAACAACTCTCTCTAGAACCTTCATTCCATTACCCAGCTAGTACTACTCATTACATTCTGCGCCTCACGAGAAGAAAAATGGAACAACAAGGAAAGGGTGAGCTCGACTAGCCCGATAAAGAATGTTATGACTAAGATAATATCTGACAAATTATCGTTAGTCTCAGCGAGGAAAAATCGATAGAATCTGATAAATGACAAGTTTGGATCAATATATTCGTGGTGAAATAATAATTCATAGAAAGTTTCGTAGAGAATGAAATCTACTATAATCTATGAATTTAACGGTCCATCATCGATATTTTATCCTGTAACATCAATCGATATTCATCTCGAATCAAATATTAATCTCGAAATATTCATCAATCAAATATTTCAATTTTCATCTTTTCTAAAGGCGAAGATATTCATCGATCGGTCGTATTCATCTCAACTTTTTGTTCATCTCTTTGCACTAAAGGCAAAAGATATTCATCGATCGGTCGTATTCATTTTAAACACTTTTCATCTTTACTCGGGCCAAAGATATTCGAATTCATTTAAACACTTTTTTGAAATCACTTCTGGGCGAAAGATATTCTTGAAATCATTCATCATTTTTTTGCCTTCTGGGGCGAAGATATTCAATAATATCATCATTTAAGGCGAGGATGATGAAAAATATTTTAAAAAGCGAATCGGTGAAACAAAATGACAAGGATTAAGGATTAAGGATTAAGGATTAGTACTTTGTTTTATCCATGTCAAAAATACCTCAAAAAAAATAATCGTAGTGGTGTAAAATTGAGAATGATCAAAACATGGATCTGATCAAAGCTAGTATCGAGAATAGATATTTTAGGCGAAAAGAAAAATTTTCATTTTTGATTGAATAGTGAAAAATATATAAGTGAATAGTAGTGCAGTATCGTGAATAGTCTTAGTATCGTGAATAGTAACTCAGACACCAAAAGATAGAAATTCCAAAAAAAAACATTTTCGCTTCATGAATAGTACTCGTGAATAGTAACTTCGTGAATAGTAACTCATGAATAGTAACTTCGTGAATATAATAACTCATGAATAGTAACCCAGAGCATGAAAAAGTTCAAATTTGATAAAAAGTACTGACGATATTTGACGTAATGATATTGAAGAAATTAATATCATTTGAGAAGAAAATAACATCCACTTACCTCGAAGAATCGGTGCCGGAAGGAAAGGTCGGAAGTGATCTTTGAATGAAACTTATCTTGAGCAACAACTCTCAAAGTATCTAAATACTCACAAAATCGCTCGATATATATAGAGAAGAGAAAACTTTGTTTACGGTGTGATTTTCAATTCTAACAGCCCTCTATTTATAGGAAAATGTTAGCCGTAGAAAGCGGACTTGACTGCTACACGATGGCTTTACTACTACTATTGCCACCCACCACATTTGAAATAAAATTCAGCACATTTTTTCACCAACCACAAGTGGGGCCCCTCAATTCTAAATTTTCCACCAAAATCAATTATAAACCTAATTTAGAATCAGACACCTCTTAAAATTCACAACAAATCATTCGTGCATTTTAACGGTTCAAAATTTGTGGACATATACTCAACTTATGTATGTATAACATACCCAAAAATTACCACAATCAGCGGTCGATTAAAAAAATTATAACCCCATGATATATCTAAAACCCACGATTTGATTTTTAATACCTCGATCAGATAAAATCTTGATAAAACACCTCAACATTAATTCCTTCATTAATAACCACATAAATAAATCCATCATTTATATTCATATAAAATAAATATTTCCTTATCATATGAATCGATAATTAATTATTCACAAATAATATTACGAGAATCACATTTATATGATGGTAGTTCCGGGGAAGGGGGCTTTCGATAAGGATCTCTCTTCTTTGGCCTTGATTAGGTGACCAAACCTCTCCTTAGAGCAGAACTTTCTAGACATTGCCAATAATGTTATCTAATAATATTATTCAAATAATATGAATTATTGATCGATAATGGGAAATCTTGTGCGTGACAATTATTGAAGCAATGATAATATAAAATATCAATATGACAATTATTGAATCGATAAAATAAAATATTGAGCGGTAACTTGTAAAAATTATTGAGTAGTGCCATCTTACGTAAGGATCGATAATTCAACAATCTTGCATGCAATCTGGTGTCTTCTTGTGTGCGACCAGCGCGTATTCTTGTATTTTTTAGGGTATTCCACGGGTATTCAATGATCTTACTTGGTAACAACTTCTGTAGTTATTTTTAACCACCCAAACTTTGTCGTTTTCCTCATCGATAAGCTTTCGTTTGGGGCCCCACACATGCATTGCATGGCGTGCGAATATTCAAAAGCGATGCGAATATTCACGAAGACGAATATTGAAGCGATCGAATATTCCACGACCAACGAATATTCCCAAGCAAAAATGAATATTTTATAACCACTTGCTTATTTTGAAATATTTGCGTATTTAACCCTTAACTATCCACATTAATCAAATCAACCCTTACTATTTCAAAATAATAAATAAAGGAAATTCCTTTTTATTTAAAAAATTTGGTCTTCTGACCTCCCTCTCTTATGAAATTTCGTCCTCGAAATTGGCGATACGTATACAGTGTTTGAAAAGGTAAAGATACCTCGCTTTCATTTTCGTTTCCAACTCCGGTCATTTTTCCTCGATAGCATGGTTTCTCCACAAAACTTTAACTTATGGTATAACCTCGGTACATGGGTCGTATTCTTTCCTCTACAAAATCTTGTGGTACCTCCTCGTACGTTAAGTCTTGGCTATCTCGTGGGTTCTAACTTCGATAGCGTGTTTGAATTCGTCCACATATTTACGTAACATCGATCGTGAAAAGCGTTATGAACACGCGCGTCGTACTTGGTGGTAAAAGCGAGTCTATAGGCCCGCGTTTCTATTCGATCGAGAATTTCAAATGGATTAATAAATCGAAGGTTTGAGCTTTCCTCACCTCACCAGATTCTCGCTTTTAAAATAATGACTTCTTGCACCTCCTTCTTCAAATTCATCGACTCGATTGTGTGTAGCTTGAGCGACTTTAACTTTATCGATTAAAAGTCGATTATACTCGTATATCATCACGTACTTTCGTATATCATCACGTGGGTACCTAGAGTTTTCATCTCCATCTCTATTATTTGTATATTATCTGAAATTAGTCTTTGATGATATCGTTTTCGTACTTGTATCGATCTTCTTACTCAACGTCGTCATTACCACGTTAAGCTTTTCGAGGATGGTGGTGGTGAACATGTCTTTGAAATGAGTCTCCTCTTGAGTTCTTGAAGCTCTTCCACATTCCTTGCTCCATTTGAATTTTTATCTCTCTGAGTTAATTTGCGTTAATGGAATAGCGATTGAGAATATCCTTGACGAATCTCAGATAATAACTTGACTAAGCCTGAAAGCTACGTATTTAGATTCTTGACTTAGAGTTTGCTCTCATTGTGACTCGTATCCCGATCTTGGATATGCGTCACAATGACACCTATCGATTTCTTATCGCGCGAATATGGCGTCCCCTACGGAGAGTGCGGCAGGTTGAATTCCTGAAAAAAAGTCACAAGATAAAGGCTCGGTACCAAATTCTATAGTTGAATTTTAACTCACGAAGTTGATAGGAGCCATTCGATATGAGATTTTAGAAATGAGTTTTTTGTCTAGGGTTCAAAGTCGATACAAAATTTAATATCGATCTTTGGGAGTAAGCGATAAATTCTTGAAATCGTCGGGAAAAATCAATAACAACAAGAATATTATTCAAATCGGCGTGTCTTTATTCAAATCCATAACATGGACTAAGAAAACTTGACATCAAGTAATAAGCGAATGACTTCATGGCTTGATATGAAAATGTTTGATTACTGATGGTTTGATTGCTTGAATTGAATAACGAGGTTGCTTAGGAATATGAAAACTATGACTTACAAAAGCAATCAATTTTGGCGTGATGAGTAGTTAACCTTAAAATCACATCAAAAGCAAATATCTCTATAGAAATAAGGTTAACGGGTAATGTGATAGTGCTGACTTGAATCAACAAGATTTTTTTAAACAACGGATGTAATGAAAGTTTCTCTAGCGGAGTCTCCATAAATAGGTCGAAAGTCTAATTTCTCTCGTAGTCGAGTTCAAGCGTTGGTATAACGAAAGAGATAAAGAATGGGTAGAAGCAGGGTATCTAGTAAGGTATAAACTTACATGAGAATTTATAATTAACTAAACGTGCTAACCGTTCGGGGTTCTCGTATTTTAATGAGGTCGCGACAAAGCGCTCTTCGAGAATCGTTGACTTTGACTTTTACAGGACATCCTTTTGAGTCACCATTCCCATTTGAATTTGGGTTTCGATATCGTCTGATCTCGGCGATATGTCCTTCTTTTCCACAATTATAGCATACCTTAAAGCTGTTGTGGGCGGTTTTGGTGATATATCCCTCTTTCCGCATTTGTAAATATCTGATAGGTGGTCTTTCTCCTCCCTTGGAACCGGTTGCCCTTTGGCAGCGTCTTCACATGGTGGTTGTTGAATCTCTCTCTTTTAAATCTCTCCTCCCGACTTCGCTTCTTCTATTTTCATGGCCACGATTACCACGGAGTGGTTCTGCGCCTGTCAAGTATTCTTCTTTCTCCTTTGGTTATCGTTATTACGATGATTTGCTTATCTTTGGTATGATCACTGGTTATGGTCCCTCGGTTGAGCGTACTTCGTTATCTCGCTCTAACAATTTGAGCCACATTTACAACATCTCGAATAGAGAAAATTTATGAGAAATGAGATCTTGGCGTATCTGGGTTTCAAACCTCTCGAAACATCCGCGTCATCGTTCCTCATTCTCCACCAAATGAGGTGCTGAACTGGATAACTCATGAACCGCCTCGTCTTTGGGACACGTCGTGTTATTACTGCTCGATCTAATAAACTCCACTTCCGCCCGTATAGCCGAATACTTTCGGGGAAGTACTTGTCATTAATTTATTTTGAAAGCGTCTCCCATGACATCTTTGAGTCTGCGGTGGATGGAGTGCGCTTCCTGATTCCACCGATGTCTGCCTGCATACGGAACATAAAAGTAGCGAATGGAACTTTACATTTCTCCGTGCATCAGACATCGAATATCTTGGTAATTTGCTTGACCCGTGTTTCGCCGTGATCGGATCTGGCTTTCCGAAGTGCGGTGGTCCCGACTCTTTGAGCTGCTTGTTTGTGACCAGTGAAATGCTTATCATCTCCTCTGTATTTTGAACACGAGTCTCCCTCAAATGCGATTTTGCATGAGCTGCAAAAAGCTTCTAAACATCCCTCGTTCATCATACGCTTTCGGTGGTGTTATTCACGGGAGGTACATTGCCCGACTGTTGCACGTTCTCCTCGTTGTTAAAGTCTGAGGCATCTCCACGGTCTCATTTACTCCACTATTAATATTCTCGATTCGACATTCTCAAATCTTTGTCATAAAAGCAAAGGGTTAATTAAGGAAATCGATCACATAATATCCTATATCTTGACCGACTAACAAATAAGCTTAGGTAGGACACACTAGCGAAGGATTTACTCGTCTCTCTCCCCTCTAGTTCTATTCAGATTCGATCTCTCATGAGGAGATCGTATCCTAGCTACGATACCAGTGTGGCGACCCCAAAATAGGTCCATTCCCGACCCATTACGAGTGCATGAATACATGCAAATGCATGATGAAACAACTTCAACTTTATTATCACAACAATATAAAGCGTGAGTTTAAATACAAATATTATCTTACAGACAATATTTATACTCAAATAAATCCTCATCACATTTATTGATACATTATTTTACAATAATGGTGAGGACTACTAAACAACTCTCTCTAGAACCTTCATTCCATTACCCAGCTAGTACTCAGTTTACATTACATTCTAGCCTCACGAGAAGAAAAATGGAACAACAAGGAAAGGGTGAGCTCACTAGCCCGGTAAAGAATGTTATGACTAAGATAATATCTGACAAATTATCGTTAGTCTCTCAGCGAGGGAAAAATCGATAGAATCTGATAGGCTGACAAGTTTCGGATCAATATTACATGCGGTGAAATAATAATTCATAGAAAGAGTTCGTAGAGAATGAAATCTACTATAATCTATGAATTTAACGGTCCATCATCGATATTTTATCCTGTAACATCAATCGATATTCATCTCGAATCAAATATTCATCTTTACTCTGGGCGAAGATATTCATCATCAATCGGTCGTATTCATCTCAACTTTTGTTCATCTTTGCACTACTAAAGGCGAAGATATTCATCGATCGGTCGTATTCGTATTCATTTAAAAGGGCGAAGATATTCATCGATCGGTCGTATTCATCTTTGCACTAAAGGCCAAAGATATTCATCGATCGATCGTATTCATTTAAAACAAAATCATTCATCTTTATCTTTGCTTCTGAGGCGAAGATATTCTTGAAATCATTCATCTTTGCTTCTGGGCCGAAGATATTCAATAATATCATCATTTAAGGCGAGGATGATGAAAATATTTTAAAAAAGCGAATCGGTGAAACAAAAAATGCAAGGATTAAGGATTAAGGATTAGTACTTTGTTTTATCCATCCATTCAAAAATACCTCAAAAATAATCGTAGTGGTGTAAAATTGAGAATGATCAAAACATGGATCTGATCAAAGCTAGTATCGAATAGATATTTTAGAGCGAAAAGAAAAATTTTCATTTTTAGATTGAATAGTCTAAAGTATCGTGAATAGTCTGTGTAGTATCGTGAATAGTCTAAAGTATCGTGAATAGTAACTCAGACACCAAAAGATAGAAATTCCACAAAAAAACATCTTCAACCGTGAATAGTACTCGTGAATAGTAACTTCGTGAATAGTAACTCATGAATAGTAACTTCGTGAATAGTAACTCATGAATAGTAACCAGAGCATGAAAAAGTTCCAAATTTGATAAAAAAGTACCGACCGATATTTGACGTAATGATATTGAAGAAATAATATCATTTGAGAAGAAAATAACATCCCTTACCTCGAAGAATCGGTGCTTGGAAGGAAAGGTCGGAAGTGATCTTTGAATGAAACTTATCTTTGACAATGACTCTCAAAGTATCTAAATACTACTCACAAAATCGCTCGATAATATAGAGAAAGAGAAAACTTTGTTTACGGTGTGATTTTCAATTCTAACAGCCCTCTATTTATAGGAAAATGTTAGCCGTAAAGCGGACTTGACTTCTGCTACGATGGCTTTACACTGCTCTATTGCCACCCACCACATTTGAAATAAAATTCAGCACATTTTTTCACCAACCACAAGTGGGGCCCCTCAATTCTAAATTTTCCACCAAAATCAATTATAAACCTAATTTAGAATCAGACACCTCTTAAAATTCACAACAAATCATTCGTGCATTTTAACGGTTCAAAATTTGTGGACATATACTCAACTTATGTATGTATAACATATCCAAAAATTACCACGATCAGCGGTCGGATTAAAAATTATAACCCATGATATATCTAAAAACCCACGATTTGATTTTTAATACCTCGATCAGATAAAATCTTGATAAAACACCTCAACATTAATTCCTTCATTAATAACCACATAAATAAATCCATCATTTATATTCATATAAAATAAATATTTCCTTATCATATGAATCAATAATTAATTATTCACAAATAATATTACGAGAATCACATTTATAATGACGGTAGTTCGAGGAAGAGGGGCTTTCGATAAGGATCTCTCCTTCTTGGTGGCATGATTAGGTGACAAAAACTCTCCTTAAACAGAACTTTCTAGACATTGCCAATAATGTTATCTAATAATATTATTCAAATAATATGAATTATTGATCGATAATGGGAAATCTTTGTGCGGTGACAATTATTGAAACAATGATAATATAAAATATCAATATGACAATTATTGAATCGATAAAATAAAATATTGAGCGATAACTCTGTGAAAATTATTGAGTAGTGCCTTCTTACGTAAGGATCGATAATTCAACAATCTGCATGCAATACTGGTCTTCTTCTTTATGACGCAGCGTATTCTTGTATTTTAACCTTATTCAAGGGTATTCAGCGGTCTTTAACGTAGTAACTACTATGCGTTATTTATAACCACTTAAACTTTGTCGTTTTCCTCATCGATCGCTTTCCGTTAGTTATGGGGCGAATACACATACGAAATATTTGCTGCGAATAGTAAATACGAATATTCACAAGCGATCTGAATATTCCACGACCAACGAATATTCTAAAGACAAAAATGAATATTTTATAACCACTTGCTTATTTTGAAATATTTGCGTATTTAACCCTTAACTATCCACATTAATCAAATCAACCCTTACTTATTTCAAAATAATAAATAAAGGAAATTCCTTTTTATTTAAAAAAATTTGATATCGCTGATTTAAATAAAAATCGTCGGTTTTAAGCGATATTTCTATTGTTAATAAATTTCTGACGTATTCCTAGAAGAACTTCTGGCCTACCCCAGGCGTGAAATTGAATTTTGTATCGACCTTGAACCCAGTACAAAACCTATTTCCAAAGCCCATGTCGAATGGCTCTATTGAACTTGAGGAGTTAAAGACCCAATGCGAGGAATTGTTAGACATTGGCTTTATTCGTCCTAGTACTTCTCCTTGGGGTGCTCTGTTATTATTCGTGAAGAAGAAAGATGGGAGTATGCGACTTTGTATTGATTATCGGGAGTTGAATCACGTCACCATCAAAAATAGGTATCCATTGCCACGTATTGATGACTGTTTGACCCGATTGCTGAGGCAAATTCTTTTCAAAGATTGATCTTCGTTAGGATATCACCAATTGAAGATTAGAACCAATGACATTCAAAGCGACTTTCGAGGAAACTCGATGCGGGCATTATGAATTCTAGTCATGTCCTTTGGATTGACTAATGCTCTCTTTGCCTTCATGGATATGATGAGCCGAGTATTCAAGGAATATTTAGATCACTTTGTGGTCGTCTTTATTGATGACATCCTTATTTATTCAAAATAGTGAAGATCATGAAAGCAACACTTGAGGTGACACTCCAAAAGCCGTGAATATAAGCTTTATGCGAGTTGAAGAAATCACGAGTTACGGCTTGAAGAAGTAGCATTCCTTGGGCACGTGGTATCAAGTCGTGGAATATCTGTTGACCCGGCAAAGATTGAAGCTATTGAAAGTGGGAACAACCTAAATCGATGATGCGAATCGTAGCTTTCTCGGTTTAAATTTGGTTATTATCGGAGATTCGTGGAAGGATTTTCTCGAATCGCTATTCCATTATTTCGGTGACTCGGAAAGATACAAAGTTCGGTTGGAGCGAAGAATGTGAGAAGAGTTTTCAAGAACTCGAGAGGAGACTTATTTATTTTGTTACGACATATACCATCGGCTCGGAGGATTTGTCATCTCTGATGATGCTTGGGCAAAAGGTTGGGATGTGTTCTCATGCAACATGGAAAAGTAATAGCCTATGCCTCGCGACAACTCAAAGAATATGAGAGGAATTATCGACTCATGATCTAGAGTTGGCATTTATTATCTTTTGCACTTAAAATTTGGAGGCATTACTTGTATGGGGAGAAAGTGGAGATCTTTACGGATCGTAAAAGCCTCAAATATTTCTTCACTCAAAAGGAACTCGACATGCGACAACGGCGTTGGCTTGAAGCTATTGAAAGATTATGATCATACCATCGATACCATCTGGAAAAGCAAGCGTGGTAGTGGTGGCGCATTGAGTAGGAAATCATATGCAAGTCTGAGTGCGATATTGTCATCGTATGAGGCCCATTTTGTGTGACTTGCAAAGGATGGAGATAGAATTAAAGACTCGGGGACGCGTGTGATGACAATGAGTATCTGAGTAGAACCAAATTTAATTGATAAAGTTAAAATTGCTCGAAGCTCTACGGACACGGAGGCGATGCGTATGAGGAAGAAAGTGAAGGTCTTATCTTAGGAAGCAAGAATCGATGAAGAAGGAATACTTGAGTCGACTCCGGACTTTGTGTTCTAACGACCACGATTTAAAGTATAATATCATGATGGAAGGCACAACACACCATTTGCAATCCATCACAGGAGTACAAAATGTATCATGATATTAAGTCATACATTTTGGTGGAGCAATATGAAGAGAGAGATAGTATTTGTTTATCTCGAGGTGTCTAACTTGTCAGCGAGTTAAAGCGGGCATCAAGTACCAAAAGGTCCATTGCAACCACTTGAAATTCCAGAATGGAATTGGGAGCACATTACCATGGATTTCGTTTACCGGTCTTCCTAAGGTTTCTCAAGGCATTGATGCGATTTGGGTCATTGTTGATAGATTGACCAAGTGCGCTCATTTCTTCTGCAAAATCGAGAAACTTATACACTTGAGCGTCTTGCTTCGTATGTACATAAGCGAGATTGTAAGACTGCATGGTATCTTAGGTATCCATAGTTTACGATCGAGACCCAAGATTCACTTCACGATTTTGGGTTAGTTTGCAAAAAGCTATGGGCGCAGACTTACGATTTAGCTCGGCATATCATCCTCGAGACGGACGGACGATCGGAGAGGACTATTCAAACTCTTGAAGATCTATTAAGACTACTGTGTCCTTGATTTCAAGGGAGTTGGGACAAGTTCTTACCATTGGTGGAGTTTTCCTACAACCAGCAGTTATCAAGCAAGTATTGGCATGGCTCCATTGAAGCATTGTATGGAAGAAAGTGTCGATTCTCGGTATCTTTGGGATGAGGTGGGTGAAGCAAGCGTTGTTGGGGCCGGGAGTTGAATACGTATGACTACGGAAAAGATTCAAATGATCCGACAACGTATAAAAACCTCACAAAATCGACCAAAAGAGTTATCTTGATCTTCATCGAAAGGGCGTGGAATTCGATATAGGAGATCGTGTGTTGTTAAAGAGTTGCTCCATGAAAAGGAGTTACAAGATTTGGAAAGAGAGAGAAAACTTAATCCTCGATTCATCGGTCCATTTTAATCCTCGATCGAGTAAGGCGTGGCCTATAGACTCGCTTTCTACCGCCAAATATGTCTCGTGTTCATGCGTTTTTCACATATCTATATTACGTAAATATGTGAAAGACCGAACCATATTATTGAGTTAGAAGCAGGGACGAAATAGCGGAAGATTTGGCGTATGAAGAGGTACTGTTCAAATTTTGGATAAGAAAGAACATATTCTACGCTCGAGGTTATACCTCAAGTCAAAGTTTTATGGAGGAACCACGATGTTGAGGAAATGACTTGGGAGTTAGAATCTGAAATGAAATCAAGGTATCCTTACCTCTTGACATACCGAGTCGTACGTACCCTAATTTCGAGATGAAATTTCATAAGAAGGGAGGTTGTAAGACCCTGACTTTTATAAATAAAGATGAATTTTTCTATAAATATTATTTTTGAATATTATGGAATAAATTTGATATAATGTTATAGTTGTGGGTAATATTTATAAATTTTGCAAAGTATGCAAGTTGTTATAAAATATTAGTTTGGTGGGGAATATTCTTTTTGTTAGGGAATATTAAATGCAATGGCTCAATCATTGGTGGACCCCTGACATTATTGTCGGATTGAAAAGCGACAAAAATATTTTTTATAAAAATAACGGCGGAGGTGTTACAATTAAGCTGTTGAACTACCGGTGGTAAAAATACGATGTCTGGCGTGGTTGCATAGTAGCTTACACGGTATTGATTATTGATCTTACGTGAGAAGTCACTCGGCTATGCTTTCGATTATTACTACGATAATTCTTTGCATCATATCTCTTATATTATTGATTCAATTATTGTCACATTATCATCTACGTATAATATGTTATAGTATTAAATCAATAATTGAGGCGACAAGTTATAAATGATTAATAATTATTGAAAGATTAAATATGTGTTATGATTTGTGGTAAGTTTGATTATTTTATGGGGGCTCTATATGTCATCATCTAAGAGTCTCTTCATGAATAGTATTTACCTTCGTCAATAGTAATTACCCTTGTGAATAGTATTTACCTTCGTCGATAGTAATTATCCTTGTGAATAGTATTTACCTTAAATCGATAGTAATTACCCTTGTGAATAGTATTTACCTTCGTCAATAGTATTTACCTTCGTTATAGTAATTACCTTTACCAGACGTCGAACCACTTGTCGTTTCACATTTCACAAGCGTCGAACCACTTGTCGTTTCACATTACTGAGCGTCCAAACCGATTCGTCAAGCCACTTGCCTTTTTTTCACACGACGGTGCTAAGCTAGAAATCTTCTATAAATAGAGGCCTAGGGCTTCATTATTTTCACGAATTCATTCAAGCTATAGAGAGAGAAAGTATAGAGAGAATAAGAGAAAGAAGAAGAGTATTTTGTTACTTACCTTCTTTGCGATATTCAATCTCCTACCAAATGTAAGGGGTGTTATTCTTTCTTATTCATGAAGAGAAGCTGTTGTTATTCCATTGCTTATTATTACATTGGAATAACTTTTGTATAAGTGGTTTACCCTATACTTGGTGACATTCTTCTATTATTACATTGGAACATCACATGCTCGTGTGTTTTTGGGACTGGTTAAAATCTTTATCATTCTGTTGGAACATCACATGCATGTGTGTTTTACAGGACTGGTTAAAATCTTTATTATTACTGTTGGAACATCACATGCATGTGTTTTTACAGGACTGGTTCCGTCTTTATTTATACATTGGAATATCCTATCATGTGTTTTTATAGGATGCAGTTCCATCTTTATTATTACATTGGAACATCACAGCCGGTGTGAATTTCACACGACTGGTTCCGTTATTTATTATTCATTGGAATAAACATGCATCTTGATCTATCGCATGCATGGTGATTTCTTTTGTTATTCCATTCTTTATTATACCCAGTTGGTTAAAACTTTGACTTCTATACTCCATGAAATTAGTAGAATATCCTTGATATTTGCGTTTCATCCGATATCTTTTCATGGAAATATTCTTACGATCATTCTTGAATTTTACTCTACAAAAACGATATCATGTTGACAATTTGGACGTTAATAATTCACGGATAAAATAATTCTTGAACTTGTTTTATTGAATTCTTATATCATTGTCATCATCCTCATGTTTATATTTTTTTGAAAGTCATCTGGCACATGTAGTGCATAGATGGACTTGGTATGATTATGACCGAGAGACTATTCGATTGTAATCATGGTAGTAATGTTACAAATGATGTGATGAAAAAAAATCCTCGATGGTAGTAGTACATTGATGGATGAGTTGTTGGCATGATCATGACCATTAATGAATACACAAATATTCTTGGCGTAGTGCATGAATAATTGTGGTCGTGATCTTAAAGAATATCCTTGGTAGTAGTAGGGGTGATTCGATGATGTGGAATATTTATTAAAAGTGAGTCTCGGCTTATAATGATGATGAAAAACCTTTTAAAACCTAAAAGATAGTAGACTTTATTTTCTACTTGACTCTTTTAATGGATTGCATATTCCGCTGCAGTTAAACTGGTTGTCTATTGTATTTTATCAGTTTAACATTATTGAAGACTATTGATAATTTATTACGCATTATCTTAGTCATAATATTTCTTCTTGGGCTAGTTGAGCTCACACCTTTCTTTTCTTTATTTTCTTCTTGAAATGATAATATATTTGGACGCGAGTTGGGGAAGCAGTGATGGTCCTAAGATAGCATTAGTAGTCCTCACTATTCTGTAAAATAGTGTGATAATAACTGTAATGAGGACTTTTGTTTGAGTTTGTATAATATCTAGTAGACGATATTTGTATTTAAACTCACAGTTTATGTCGTATTGTACACGACAGTTATGTTAATAAGTTGTATTTAAATTCTGTACCATGTAAGTGGCGACTCAAGATGGGTGATGTATACCTAATTTTGGGGCGTCACATTACTATTCATGAGTTACTATTCACGGAGTTACTATTCATGAGTTACTATTCACGAGTTACTATTATTCATGAGTACTATTTATGAAGCGTGAAGATGTTTTTTGTGGAATTTCTATCTTTTGGTGTCGAGTTACTTATTCACGATACGGCCTATTCACGATATCTGATGTATTATTCAATAGAAAAATAAAATTTCTTCTTTTCGTCAAAACATCTATTCGGATACTAACTCGATTGTATCTATGTTTTGATCATTCTTGAATTTTACACCACTATGATTATTTTGAGGTATTTTTGGACGTGGATAAAACCAAGTACGAATCCTTAATCCTTAATCCTTGTCATTTTGTTTCCTTTGGATTCGTTTTAAAAAAAAAAAAAATATTTTCATCATCCTCGGGTCTTAAATGATGATATTATGGAATATCTTTGGCTGTAGTAAAAGATGAATGATTTCTTAAGAATATCTTTGGCACAGTAGTGCAAAGATGAATGATTTCTGAAGAATATCTTTGTCCAGTAGTGCAAAGATGAGCAGTGTTTAAATGAATATGATTAGTCGATGAATATCTTTGGCTGTAGTGCAAAGATGAATATTTGATTCAGATGTATATTGATTGATGTTCTGGGGATAAAAGATAGACGATGAACTTTTAAATTCATACATAGAAGATAGTAGTTTGCATTCTCTACTTAACTCTTCAATGAATTATTATTTCATTGCGAATATTGATTTAAAATTTGTTGTCTATTGTATTCTATTAGATTTTTCCTGTTGAAGACTAACGATAATTTGTTGTATATTATCTTAGTCATAATATTCTTTCTTGAGCTAGTTGAGCTCACCCTTTTCCTTTTTGTTCCATTTTTTCTCGGAGGAGAATATAGCGAAGTACATTTAGTCTGGGTATGGAATGAAGGTTTTAGAAAGGATTGTTTAGTAGTCCTCACCATTTTTGTAAAATAATGTATCAATAAATGTGATGAGGATTTATTTGAGTATAGATATTGTCTAGAAGATAATATTTGTATTCAAACTCACGATTTTACCGTTGTAATAATAAAGTTGTAGTTGTTTTTTACATGCCGTGTATCGACAACTCGAATAGGTGATGATATACTATTTTGGGGCGTCACAATTTGTGAATAATTAATTATTGATTTATATGATGAGGAAAATATTGATTTTATGTGGATATAGATGGAGAAAATTTTTAAAATGACAATTGTTGAAAATTAATATTTTATCTTTTTACGATAAAATAATTCATTTAAATATATTATTTTAATAATATATATAATTGGTGATATTTTTACAACGAATGTGGGATATATGAGTATACGAGGAGGAAGAGTATTTTTGTTGCAATAAATGTTTAAAACATGTTAAACATGTCGGTGGACCCCATTTATTGATTGAAATTTGATTATAGCACGTAAAATCGCTTGGTTTGTGGATTTGGTCAATTTCTGTTTGGAATTTGGAAAAACTTTCTTCGCAAAGTTGTAGAGAATTGAATTTCCTATAAAAACACGCGAGATTCGAATTTTCTGATGTAAGGGCTATTTATTATGAATTATTGAAGTTACAAGCTCAAAATAATTGATTTTTGTAAGTTTTAATTATTTATTTTATGAAAAACGTTTTTATCATTTCTTTCTAGAAGGTTGGCATGTGGGAAATGTTGGGATCTGATTTCCAAAGAGGCGTAGGGAAATTTATTAATAATAATATATTTTAATAAATTTTACTTTTTGTGTTCTAGCATTTTCCTATAAATAGGGTCTTAGGTTAGAATTGAAAATCACACGTAAAGCGAAGTTTTCTCTCTATATTATCGGCGTATTCTTGTGAGTATTTTGAGTATACTTTGAGTATTGCTATATCTGTGCAAGTCCAAGTCATAGCTTTATATCAAGGTGTTTAAATTTAGAAATCTTGATCTTTCGAGGTAAGGGATGTTATTTTCTTCTCAAATGATATTATTTCTTCAATATCATTATCTTTGAAATGTTGATCTGAAGTTTTATCAAATTTGAAACTTTTTCATGTCGGGTTACTATTCATGAGTTCTTATTCATGAGTTCTTATTCACGAGTTACTATTCATGAGTTCTTATTCACTAGTACTATTCATGAAGCGTGAAGATGTTTTTGTGGAATTTCTATCTTTTGGTGTTTGAGATTCTTATTCACGTATCTGGCACTATTCACGATATCTGATCTTATTCATAGAAAAATAAAATTTCTTCTTTTCGTCAAAACATCTATTGCGGATACTAACTCGATTGTATCTATGTTTTGATCATTCTTGAATTTTACACCACTATGATTATTTTTGAGGTATTTTTGGACGTGGATAAAACCAAAATACGAATCCTTAATCCTTAATCCTTGTCATTTTGTTTCTTTGGATTCGCTTCTTTAAAAAAAAAATATTTTCATCATCCTCGGTCTTAAATGATGATATTATGGAATATCTTTGGCTTTTGTAGTGCAAAAGATGAATGATTTCTTAAGAATATCTTTGGCTGTGAGTAGTGCAAAGATGAATGATTTTCGAAGAATATCTTTTGGCGTAGTAGTGCAAAAGATGAGCAGTGTTTAAATGAATATGACCGGTGATGAATATATTTGGCTGTAGTGCAAAGATGAATATTTGATTCGGATGTATATTGATTGATGTTACGGGGATAAAAGATAGAGCGATGAACTTTTAAATTCATACATAGAAGATAGTAGTTTGCATTCTCTACTTAACTCTTCTAATGAATTATTATTTCATTGCGAATATTGATTTAAAATTTGTTGTCTATTGTATTCTATTAGATTTTTTCCTGTTAAAGACTAACGATAATTTGTTGTATATTATCTTAGTCATAATATTCTTTTTTCTTGAGCTAGTTGAGCTCACCCTTTTCCTTTTTGTTCCATTTTTCTCGGGAGGCGAGAATATAGCGAAGTATTTAGTGGGGTATGGAATGAAGGTTTTAGAAAGGATTGTTTAGTAGTCCTCACCATTTTTGTAAAATAATGTATCAATAAATATGATGAGGATTTATTTGAGTATAGATATTGTCTAGAAGATAATATTTGTATTCAAACTCACAGTTTTACCGTTGTAATAATAAAGTTGTAGTTGTTTCTGTACCATGTATTGACAACTCAGAATAGGTGATGTATACCTATTTTGGGGGCGTCACAATTTGTGAATAATTAATTATTGATTTATATGATGAGAAAAATATTGATTTTATGTGGATATAGATGGAGAAAATTTTTAAAATGACAATTGTTGAAAATTAATATTTTATCTTTTTCTGATAAAATAATTCATTTAAATATATTATTTTAATAATATATTAACGGTGATATTTTTACAACGAATGTGGGATATATGAGTATATGAGGAGGAAGAGTATTTTGTTGCAATAAATGTTTAAAACATGTTAAACATGTCGGTGGACCCCATTTATCGATTTGAAATTTGATTATAGCACTGTAAAATCGCTTGGTTTGTGGATTTTGGTCAATTTCTGTTTGGAATTTGCTAACACTTTCTTTCGCAAAGTTGTAGAGAATTGAATTTCCTATAAAAACTCGTGTGAGATTCGAATTTTCTGATGAAAGGGCTATTTATTATGAATTATTGAAGTTCAAGCTCAAAATAATTGATTTTTGTAAGTTTTAATTATTTATTTTATGAAAAACGTTTTTATCATTTCTTTCTAGAAGGTTGGCATGTGGGAAATGTTGGGATCTGATTTCCAAAGAGGCGTAGGAAATTTATTAATAATAATATATTTTATTAAATTTTTCGCTTTGGTGTTCTAAGCATTTTTCTATAAATAGGTGCTTAGGTTAGAATTGAAAATCACACCGTAAAGTCAAGTTTCTCTCTATATTATCGAAGCGTATTCTTGTGAGTATTTTGAGTATACTTTGAGTATTGCTATACGTGCAAAGTCCAAGTCATAGCCTATATCAGGTGTTTCAAATTTAAAGTACCGATCTTTTCGAGGTAAGGATGTTATTTTCTTCTCAAATGATATTATTTCTTCAATATCATTATGCTGAAATGTTGATCTGAAGTTTTTATCAAATTTGGAACTTTTTCATGTCGGGGTTACTATTCATGAGTTACTTGTAAGACCCTCACTTTTATAAATAAAGATGAATTTTTCTATAAATATTATTTTTGAATATTATGGAATAAATTTGATATAATGTTATAGTTGTGGGTAATATTTATAAATTTTGCAAAGTATGCAAGTTGTTATAAAATATTCGTTTGGTCTGGGAATATTCTTTTGTTAGGAATATTCGCATAATGGCTCAATCATTGGTGGACCCCACAACATTATTGTCGGATTGAGAAAACGACAAAAATATTTTTATAAAAATAACTACGGAGGTGTTACCGTTAAAAGCGTTGAACTACCCGGTGGTAAAAATACGATGTCTGGCGTGGTTGCATAGTAAGTAGCACACGGTATTGATTATTGATGCTTACGTGAGAAGTCACTTTCCATTTATGCTCAATTATTGCTACAAGAATTCACGCATCATATCTCTTATATTATTGATTCAATTATTGTCACAATTATCATCTCGTATAATATGTTATAGTATTAAATCAATAATTGAGGCGACAAGTTATAAATGATTAATAATTATTGAAAGATTAAATATGTGTTATGATTTGTGGTAAGTTTGATTATTTTATGGGGGGCTATATGTCATCATCTAAGAGTCTCTTCATGAATAGTATTTACCTTCGTCAATAGTAATTATCCTTGTGAATAGTATTTACCTTCGTCAATAGTAATTACCCTTGTGAATAGTATTTACCTTCGTCGATAGTATTTACCTTCGTTAATAGTAATTACCTTTACCGACGTCGAACCACTTGTCGTTTCACATTACAAAGCGTCGAACCACTTGTCGTTTCACATTACAAAGGTCAAACCAAATTCGTCAAGCCACTTGCCTTTTCACACGACAGGTCTTAAGCTAGAAATCTTCTATAAATAGAGGCCTAGGGCTTCATTATTTTTCACTTAATTCATTCAAGCTATAGAGAGAAAGTATAGAGAGAATAAGAGAGAAAGAAGAAGAGTATTTTGTTACTACACCGTCTGCAAGATTCAATCTCCTACCAAATGTAAGGGGTGTTATTCTTTCTTATTCATGAAGAGAAGGCTGTTGTTATTCCATTGCTTATTATTACATTGGAATAACTTTGTATAAGTGGTTTACCCTATACTTGGTGACATTCTTCTATTATTCTCGTTGGAACATCCGTCATGTGGTTTGTTTTACAGGACTGGTTAAAATCTTTATCATTCTCGTTGGAACATCACATCATGTGTTTTACACCGGACTGGTTAAAATCTTTATTATTATTTTGAACATCACATGCTCGTGTGTTTTACAGGACTTGGTTAAAATCTTTATTATTCTCGCATTGGAATATCCTATCTCGTGTGTTTTACACCGGATCCGGTTCCATCTTTATTATTCTACGTTGGAACATCTGCGCGGTGTGAATTTCACCGACTGGTTCCGTTATTTATTATTACGTTGAATAACTCCGTCTGGCGGCCTATCGCATGCATGGTGATTTCTTTTGTTATTCCATTCTTTATTATACCCGGTTGGTTAAAACTTTGACTTCTATACTCCATGAAATTAGTAGAATATCCTTGATATTTGCGTTTCATCCAAAGATCTTTCATGGAAATATTCTTCCGATCATTCTTGAATTTTACTCTACAAAACAAAGATCATGTTGACAATTTGGACGTTAATAATTCTCGGATAAAATAATTCTTGAACTTGTTTTATTGAATTCTTATATCATTGTCATCATCCTCATGTTTATATTTTTTGAAAGTCATCTCGTGGCTCTGTAGTGCATAGATGGACTTGGTATGATTATGACCAGAGACTATTCGGTGTAATCACGACCGTAATGTTACAAATGATGTGATAAAAAAAATCCTCGTCAGTAGTAGTACATTGATGGATGAGTTGTTGGCATGATCATGACCATTAATGAATACACAAATATTCTTGGCCCAGTAGTGCATGAATAATTGTGGTCGTGATACTAAAGAATATCCTTGGCCAGTAGTGCGAGGGTGATTCGATGATGTGGAATATTTATTAAAGTCGAGTCTCGCCTATAACAAATGATGAAAACCTTTAAAACCTAAAAGATAGTAGACTTTATTTTCTACTTGACTCTTTTTAATGGATTCGATATTCGCCGCAGATTAAACTGGGTTATCATTGTATTTTATCGTTTAACATTATCAAGACTATTGATAATTTATTTCGCATTATCTTAGTCATAATATTTCATTGGGCTAGTTGAGCTCACCCTTTCTTTCTTTGTTCTCTTCAGAAATGATAATATAATTTGGGACGAGTCTGGGAAACAGTGATGGTCCACGAAGATAGCATTAGTAGTCCTCACTATCTCGTAAAATAGTGTGATAATAATCGTAATGAGGACTTTTGTTTGAGTTTGTATAATATCTAGTAGGCGATATTTGTATTTAAACTCACGATTTATGTCGTATTGTACTGCTACAGTTATGTTAATAAGTTGTATTTAAATTCTGTACCATGTAAGTGGCGACTCAAGATGGGTGATGTATACCTAATTTTGGGGGCGTCACATTACTATTCATGAGTTACTATTCACGAGTTACTATTCATGAGTTACTATTCACGAGTTACTATTTATGAGTACTATTTATGAAGCGTGAAGATGTTTTTGTGGAATTTCTATCTTTTGGTGTCTGAGTTACTATTCACGATATAAAGACTATTCACGATATCTGATATTATTCATAGAAAAATAAAATTTCTTCTTTTCGTCCAAAACATCTATACGGATACTAACTCGATTGTATCTATGTTTTGATCATTCTTGAATTTTACACCACTATGATTATTTTTGAGGTATTTTGGACGTGGATAAAACCAAGTACTAATCCTTAATCCTTAATCCTTGTCATTTTGTTTCTTTGGATTCGTTTCTTTAAAAAAAAAATATTTTTCATCATCCTCGGTCTTAAATGATGATATTATGGAATATCTTTGGCTCAGTAGTGCAAAAGATGAATGATTTCTTAAGAATATCTTTGGCTTTTGTAGTGCAAAGATGAATGATTTCTGAAGAATATCTTTGTCCGTAGTCAAAGATGAGCAGTGTTTAAATGAATATGACCAATCGATGAATATCTTTGGCCCAGTAGTGCAAAAGATGAATATTTGATTCGGATGTATATTGATTGATGTTACTGGGGATAAAAGATAGACGATGAACTTTTAAATTCATACATAGAAGATAGTAGTTTGCATTCTCTACTTAACTCTTCTAATGAATTATTATTTCCGCTGCGAATATTGATTTAAAATTTGTTGTCTATTGTATTCTATTAGATTTTTCCCTGTTGAAGACTAACGATAATTTGTTGTATATTATCTTAGTCATAATATTATTTTTAATCGAGCTAGTTGAGCTCACCCTTTTCCTTTTTGTTCCATTTTTCTCGGGAGGCGAGAATATAGCGAAGATGCAGTCTGGGGTATATGGATGAAGGTTTTAGAAAGGATTGTTTAGTAGTCCTCACCATTTTTGTAAAATAATGTATCAATAAATGTGATGAGGATTTATTTGAGTATAGATATTGTCTAGAAGATAATATTTGTATTCAAACTCACAGTTTTACCGTTGTAATAATAAAGTTGTAGTTGTTTCTGTACCATGTATTGACAACTCAGAATAGGTGATGTATACCTATTTTGGGGGCGTCACAATTTGTGAATAATTAATTATTGATTTATATGATGAGGAAAATATTGATTTTATGTGGATATAGATGGAGAAAATTTTTAAAATGACAATTGTTGAAAATTAATATTTTATCTTTTTCTGATAAAATAATTCATTTAAATATATTATTTTAATAATATATTAACGGTGATATTTTTACAACGAATGTGGGATATATGAGTATACGAGGAGGAAGAGTATTTTTGTTGCAATAAATGTTTAAAACATGTTAAACATAAATGGTGGACCCCATTTATTGATTTGAAATTTGATTATAGCTTGTAAAATCGCCTCGTTTGTGGATTTGGTCAATTTCTGTTTGGAATTTGGAAAAACTTTCTTCGCAAAGTTGTAGAGAATTGAATTTCCTATAAAACACGCGAGATTCGAATTTTCTGATGTAAGGGCTATTTATTATGAATTATTGAAGTTCAAGTCTCAAAATAATTGATTTTTGTAAGTTTTAATTATTTATTTTATGAAAAACGTTTTTTATCATTTCTTTCTAGAAGGTTGGCATGTGGGAAATGTTGGGATCTGATTTCCAAAGAGGCGAGGAAATTTATTAATAATAATATATTTTAATAAATTTTCTGCTTTTGGTGTTCTAAGCATTTTCCTATAAATAGGTGCTTAGGTTAGAATTGAAAATCACAATTTAAACTGAAGTTTTTCTCTCTATATTATCGAGTATTATTCTTGTGAGTATTTTGAGTATACTTTGAGTATTGCTATATCTGTGTGCAAGTCAAGTCATAGCTTATATCAGGTGTTTCAATTTTAAATCTTGATCTTTCGAGGTAAGGATGTTATTTTCTTCTCAAATGATATTATTTCTTCAATATCATTATCTTTGAAATGTTGATCTGAAGTTTTATCAAATTTGAAACTTTTTTTTTTCATGTCGGGTTACTATTCATGAGTTACTATTCATGAGTTCTTATTCACGAGTTACTATTCATGAGTTCTTATTCACAGTACTTATTCATGTAAGCGTGAAGATGTTTTTTGTGGAATTTCTATCTTTTGGTGTTCTGAGTTACTATTCACGATACTCGGCACTATTCACGATATCTGAGATTATTCATTTAAAAATAAAATTTCTTCTTTTCGTTCAAAACATCTATTCGGATACTAACTCGATTGATATCTATGTTTTGATCATTCTTGAATTTTACACCACTATGATTATTTTTGAGGTATTTTTGGACGTGGATAAAACCAAGTACGAATCCTTAATCCTTAATCCTTGTCATTTTGTTTCTTTGGATTCGTTTCTTTAAAAAAAAAATATTTTCATCATCCTCGGTCTTAAATGATGATATTATGGAATATCTTTGGCTCGTAGTAAAAGATGAATGATTTCTTAAGAATATCTTTGGCCCAGTAGTGCAAAGATGAATGATTTTCGAAGAATATCTTTGGCCCGTAGTGCAAAGATGAGCAGTGTTTAAATGAATATGACCGGTGATGAATATATTTGGGCCTGTAGTGCAAAGATGAATATTTGATTCCGGATGTATATTGATTGATGTTACGGGGATAAAAGATAGGCGATGAACTTTTAAATTCATACATAGAAGATAGTAGTTTGCATTCTCTACTTAACTCTTCTAATGAATTATTATTTCATTGCGAATATTGATTTAAAATTTGTTGTCTATCAGATTCTATTAGATTTTTCCTGTTAAAGACTAACGATAATTTGTTGTATATTATCTTAGTCATAATATTCTTTTTCGAGCTAGTTGAGCTCACCCTTTTCCTTTTGTTCCATTTTTCGTGAGGCGAGAATATAGCGATTTAGCCTGGGGTATGGAATGAAGGTTTTAGAAAGGATTGTTTAGTAGTCCTCACCATTTTGTAAAATAATGTATCAATAAATATGATGAGGATTTATTTGAGTATAGATATTGTACAGAAGATAATATTTGTATTCAAACTCACGCTTTACCGTTGTAATAATAAAGTTGTAGTTGTTTACATACCATGTATTGACAACTCGGAATAGGTGATGTATACCTATTTTGGGGGCGTCACAATTTGTGAATAATTAATTATTGATTTATATGATGAGAAAAATATTGATTTTATGTGGATATAGATGGAGAAAATTTTTAAATGACAATTGTTGAAAATTAATATTTTATCTTTTTTACGATAAAATAATTCATTTAAATATATTATTTTAATAATCTATTAATTGGTGATATTTTTACAAACGAATGTGGGATATATGAGTATATGAGAAGGAAGAGTATTTTTGTTGCAATAAATGTTTAAAACATGTTAAACATGTCGGTGGACCCCATTTATCGATTTGAAATTTGATTATACCGTAAAATCGCCTGGTTTGTGGATTTTGGTCAATTTCGCATTTGGAATTTGCTAACACTTTTCTTCGCAAAGTTGTAGAGAATTGAATTTCCTATAAAAACTCGTGAGATTCGAATTTTCTGATGAAAGGGCTATTTATTATGAATTATTGAAGTTCGAAGCTCAAAATAATTGATTTTTGTAAGTTTTAATTATTTATTTTATGAAAAACGTTTTTTTATCATTTCTTTCTAGAAGGTTGGCATGTGGGAAATGTTGGGATCTGATTTCCAAAGAGGCGCCGAGGAAATTTATTAATAATAATATATTTTATTAAATTTTTCGCTTTGGTGTTCTAAGCATTTTCTATAAATAGGGTCTTAGGTTAGAATTGAAAATCACACGTAAACCTGAAGTTTTCTCCTCTATATTATCGAGCGTATTCTTGTGAGTATTTTGAGTATACTTTGAGTATTGCTATACTGGTGCAAGTCCAAGTCATAGCCTATATCGGTGTTTCAAATTTTAAGTCTCGATCTTTCGAGGTAAGGGATGTTATTTTCTTCTCAAATGATATTATTTCTTCAATATCATTATGCTGAAATGTTGATCTGAAGTTTTTATCAAATTTGGAACTTTTTTTATGTCGGGGTTACTATTCATGAGTTACTATTCATGAGTTACTATTCACGAGTTACTATTCATGAGTTCTTATTCACGAGTTACTATTCACGAGTACTATTCATGAAGCGTGAAGATGTTTTTGTGAAATTTCTATCTTTTGGTGTTTGAGTTACTATTCACGATATCCAAGACTATTCACGATATCTGGTATTATTCATAGAAAAATAAAATTTCTTCTTTTTCGTCTAAAACTTCTATTCCGGATACTAACTCGATTGTATCCATGTTTTGATCATTCTTGAATTTTACACCACTATGATTATTTTTGAGGTATTTTTGGATGTGGATAAAACCAAGTACGAATCCTTAATCCTTAATCCTTGTCATTTTGTTTCATTGGATTCGTTTCTTTAAAAAAAAATATTTTCATCATCCTCGGTCTTAAATGATGATATTATAGAATATCTTTGGCTTTTGTAGAAAAAGATGAATGATTTCTTAAGAATATCTTTGGCCAGTAGTGCAAAGATGAATGATTCTGAAGAATATCTTTGGCCCGTAGCAAAAGATGAGCAGTGTTTAAATGAATATGACTAAGTGATGAATATCTTTGGCACAGTAGTGCAAAGATGAATATTTGATTCCAGATGTATATTGATTGATGTTACAGGATAAAAGAAAGGCGATGAACTTTTAAATTCATACATGTAAGATAGTAGTTTGCATTCTCTACTTAACTCTTCTAATGAATTATTATTTCATTGCGAATATTGATTTAAAATTTGTTGTCTATTGTATTCTATTAGATTTTTCCTGTTGAAGACTAACGATAATTTGTTGTATATTATCTTAGTCATAATATTCTTCTTCGAAGCTAGTTGAGCTCACCCTTTTCCTTTTGTTCCATTTTTTCGGGGAGGCGAGAATATAGCGAGTACGTAGTCTGGGGTATGGAATGAAGGTTTTAGAAAGGATTGTTTAGTAGTCCTCACCATTTTTGTAAAATAATGTATCAATAAATGTGATGAGGATTTATTTTGAGTATAGATATTATCAGAAGATAATATTTGTATTCAAACTCACAGTTTTACCGTTGTAATAATAAAGTTGTAGTTGTTTCTGTACCATGTATTGACAACTCAGAATAGGTGATGTATACCTATTTTGGGGGCGTCACATAAAAGGCTCAAGGGAGGGAAAGACAAAGCATTAGGGGGACCAAAAAAATCTAAAGCTAGATGGTGTAATGGGTGTGGTTGGTTGTCCAAACACACGACAAAAAAAATTATCCCATGCTTACAAATCGGTAAGAAAATCTAAAGCATTTGTTTTCATAGTTTCGAAGTTGTATGTAATTGTACTTATTAGATGTTATTTTTGTTACAGGTATTCACCTAGTCATGACGGTGCAACTCCCAATCCAAGTGTAGATAATGACATTTATTCATCTCTAGGTGATTGTAAAATCATATTATAAAGGATATTTTCATTGTAGATTTTGCAATCCAAGTGTAGATAATGACAGTTATTCGTTATTTTTTCATTTATTTTTTCATTTCTATATGCTGTTGTTTTTCATTGTAGGATGAGATTTTGGAATGGACTGCATTTTGCTGAGATGTTGGAATGGACTGCTACTATGTTGGAATGGACTGCTGAGATGTTGGCTGGAAAAAGTGTTCATATGCTGTTGTAGATAAGGAATTATGTATAATTCCTCACCACAAGAAAAAGTGGCTGTTGTGACGCCCCCAAAAATAGGTATACATCACCCATCTTGGGTAGTCAGATACATGGTACAGAATTTAAATACAACTTACTAATATAACTGTCGTGTACAATACGACATAAACTGTGAGTTTGAATACAATATTGTCTACTAGAGATCATACAAACTCAAAAGGAGTCCTCATTACAATTATTATCACACTATTTCACAGAATAGTGAGGACTACTAATGCTATCCTCTGGACCATTACTCCGTTCCCCGACTCGTCCCAGCTATATTCTCATTTCCTGAAGAGAACAGTGAAAGAAAGGGTGAGCTCAACTAGCTCAGTAAGAAATATTATGACTAAGATAATGCAGAATAAATTATCATTAGCCTACAACAGTGTTAAACTGATAAAATATAATGAACATCAAGTTTAACTACAGCGGAACCAATAATCCATTAAAAGAGTCAAGTAGAAAATAAAATCTACTATCTTTTATGATTTAAAAGGTTTTTCATCATTGTTATAGCTGAGACTCAGCTTTAATAAATATTCCACATCATCGAATCACCCATGCACTATGGCCAAGGATATTCTTTAGTATCACGACCACAATTATTCATGCACTACGGGCCAAGAATATTTGTGTATTCATTAATGGTCATGATCATGCCAACAACTGTCCATCAATGCACTACGGGCCATCGAGGATTTTACCACATCATTTGTAATATTATTGGCCATGATTACAATCGAATAGTCTCTCGGTCATAATCATACTAAGTCCATCTATGCACTACTGAGCCCGTAGATGACTTTCAACATAATATAAACATGAGGATGATGACAATGATATAAGAATTCAATAAAACAAGTTCAAGAATTAATTTATCTAGGAACCAATAACATCCAAACTGTCAACATGATCATCGCTTTGTAGAGTAAAATTCAGAATCTTTGAGAAGAATATTTCCATGAAAGGATCTTTGGATGAAGCGCAAATATCAAGGATATTCCACTAATTTCATGGAGTATAGAAGTCAAAGTTTTAACAATTGGGTATAATAAAGAATGGAATAACAAAAGAAATCACCATGCATGCGATAGATAGGCGCACGGTAGGTTATTCAATGAGAATAATAAATAACGGAACCCATGTCCGGCAGTAAAACGCATGTAGATTGGATATTCCAATGTAATAATAAAGAATGGAACCAGTCCGGCGTAAAACACACATGCATGTGATGTTCCAATGGAATAATAATAAAGACGGAACCAGTCAAAGGTGTAAAAACACACGCATGTGATGTTCCAATAGAATAATAATAAAAAGACGGAACCGTGTGCGGTGTAAAAACACATGATGGGATGTTCCAATAGAATAATAATAAAGACGGAACTAGGTCGGTGTAAAAACACATGAGATAGGATGTTCCAATGAGAATAATAGAAGAATGTCACCAAGTATAGGGTAAAACCACGATACAAAAAGTTATTACAAAAGAATAATAAGCAATGGAATAACAACAGTTCTCTTCATGAATAAGAAAGAATAACACCCCTTACTTTTGGTAGGAGATTGAATATCGCAGTAGTGTAGTAACAAAATACTCTTCTTCTTCTTTCTCTTATTCTCTCTATACTTTCTCTCTCTATAGCTTGAATGAATTCGTGAAAAATAATGAAGCACTAGGCCTCTATTTATAGAAGATTTCTAGCTTAGCTTTTGCCATGTGAAAAGGCAAGTGGCTTGACGGTGGTGATGTGAAAAGAAAAGTGGTTCGACGCCTTTGTAATGTGAAGCGACAAGTGGTTCGGCCATTTGTAATGTGAAACGACAAGTGGTTCGATTCGTAATATAAAACGGCAAGTGGTTTGACGTCGGTAAAGGTAATTACTATGACGAAGGTAATTACTATTCACAAAGGTAATTACTATTCACAAAGGTAATTACTTATGTGAAGGTAATTACTATTGATGAAGAGACTCTTAGATGATGACATATGGCCCCCATAAAATAATCAAACTTACCACAAACGCCTCATAATGGACTCTTTATATACATCAAGGATTGAATAAATATTACCACAAATCATTTTATTTTTAATCAACACATATTTAATCTTTCAACAATTATTAATCATTTATAACTTGTCGTCATATTATTTAGATGATAATTTGTGACAAAAATTGAATCAATAATATAAGAGATATGATGCAAAGAATTATTTAGTAATAATCGAGCATAGGTGAGTGACTTCTCACGTAAGCATCAATAATCAATATCGTGTCTTACTATACAACTACGGCAGACATTCTTGCACTTTTACTACTTAGGGTAGTTCAACGGCTTTAACCAGTAACACCTCTCTTCGTTATATTTTATAGAAAGATAATTTTGTCGTTTTCTAACTACGACAATACTTCCGTTAATGGGGTCCACTAATGATTGAGTATTGCATTTCGAATATTTCCCGAAAAAAAGAATATTCCCCGACCAAACGAATATTTTATAACAACTTTCTTACTTTGCAAAATTTATAAATATTACCCACAACTAAAACATTATATCAAATTTATTCCATAATATTCAAAAATAATATTTATAGAAAAATTCATCTTTATTTATAAAAGTTGGGGTCTTACAACCTCCCCTTCTTATGAAATTTCGCCCTCAAAATTAGGGTACGTACCTGGTATGTCGAAGAGGTAAGGATACCTTGATTTCATTTCAGATTCTAACTCCCAAGTCATTTCTTCAACATCGTGGTTCCTCCACAAAACTTTGACTTGAGGTATAACCTTGGAGCGTAGAATATGTTCCTTCTTATCCAAGATTTGAACAGGAACCTCTTCATACGTCAAATCTTCCGCTATTTCGTCCGGTTCTAACTCAATAATGTGGTTCGGGTCTTTCACATATTTACGTAACATGGATATATGAAAAACGTTATGAACACGAGACATACTTGGCAGTAAAAGCGAGTCTATAGGCCACGCCCTACTCGATCGAGGATTAAAAATGGACCGATGAATCGAGGATTAAGTTTTCTCTCTTTCCAAATCTTGTAACTCCTTTCCATGGAGCAACTCTTAACAACACATGATCTCCTATATCGAATTCCACGTCCTTTCGATGAAGATCAGCATAACTCTTTTGTCGATTTTGTGAGGTTTTTATACGTTGTCGGATCGTTTGAATCTTTTCCGTAGTCATACGTACCAACTCTGGTCCCAACAACGTTGCTTCACCCACCTCATCCCAAAGATATCGAGAAGCGACACTTTCTTCCATACAACGCTTGAATGGAGCCATGCCAATACTTGCTTGATAACTCGTTGTTGTAGGAAAACTCCACCAATGGTAAGAACTTGTCCCAACTTCCTTGAAATCAAGGACACGAGTCTTAATAGATCTTCAAGAGTTTGAATAGTCCTCTCCGATCGTCCGTCCGTCGAGGATGATATGCCGAAGCTAAATCGTAAGTCTGTGCCCATAGCTTTTTGCAAACTAACCCAAAATCGTGAAGTGAATCTTGGGTCTCGATCGAAACTATGGATACTGCGGCATACCATGCGATCTTACAATTTCGTTTATGTACATACGAGCAAGACGTTCAAGTGTATACGTTTCTCGATCGGTAAGAAATGAGCGAGACTTGGTCAATCTATCAACAATGACCCAAATCGCATCTATGCCTTGAGAAACCTTAGGAAGGCCAGTGCTTGAAATCCATGGTAATGTGCTCCCATTTCCATTACGGAATTTCAAGTGGTTACAATGGACCTTTTGGTACTTGATGCTCCACTTTAACTCGTTGACAAGTTAGACACCTTGAGATAAATAAGCGCTATCTCTCTCTTCATATTGCTCCACCAAAATGTATGGCGAATATCATGATACATTTTGGTACTCCCGAGATGGATTGCAAATGGTGTGTCAGGCGCCTCCATCATGATATTATACTTTAAATCGTGGTCGTTAGGAACACAAAGTGCGGAGTTGACTCAAGTATTCCTTCTTCATCGATTCTTGCTTAAGATAGCACCTTCTTGCACTTTCTTCCTCATCATCGCTCCAGTGTCAGTGCGTAGCTTGAGCGGCTTTAACTTTATCGATTAAAGTCGGTTCTACTCGTATACCGCAATCATCACATACGTCCTCGAGTCTTTAACTCTATCTCCATCCTTTACAAGTCACACAAAATGGGCCTTTGCGTTGACAATATCGCTTTCCATTTTGCATATGATCTTACTACTTAATCGCCACCTACCACGTTCGCTTTTCCGGGATGGTATTGGATGGTATGATCATAATCTTTCAGCAGATTCAAGCCAGCGTCGTTGTCGCATGTTGAGTTCCTTTTGAGTGAAGAAATATTTGAGGCTTTTATGATCCGTAAAGATCTCCACTTTCTCCCCATACAAGTAATGCCTCCAAATTTTAAGTGTAAAGACAACATTTGCTAACTCTAGATCATGAGTAGGATAATTCCTCTCATATTCTTTGAGTTGTCATGAGGCATAAAGCTATAACTTTTCCATGTTACATAAGAACACATCCCAACCCTTTTTAGAAGCATCATCATGTAGATGACAAATCCTCCGAGCGGATGGTATTGTCGAGCGGTCTTTGAAATAAGTTTCCTCTTGAGTTCTTGAAAACTCTTCTCACATTCTTCGCTCCAATAGAACTTTGTATCTTTCCGAGTCAATTTGAGTCGATGGAGTAGCGATTCGAGAAAATCCTTCCACGAATCTCCGATAATAACCAAATTAAACCGAGAAAGCTACGTACTTGGTCCACCGATTTAGGTTGTTCCGACTTTGAATAGCTTCAATCTTTCTTTGGGTCAAAAGATATTCCATGACTTGATACCGCGTGCCCAAGGAATGCTACTTCTTCAAGCCGAACTCGCATTTCTTCAACTTGGCATAAAGCTTATATTCACGAAGCTTTTGGAGTGTCGACCTCAAGTGTTCTTTCATGATCTTCACGGCTTTTGGAATAAATAAGGATGTCATCAATAAAGGCGACCACAAAGTGATCCAAATATTCCTTGAATACTCGGTTCATCATATCCATGAAGGCGGTAGGAGCATTAGTCAATCCAAAGGACATGACTAGGAATTCATAATGCCCGTCATCGGAGTTACGAAAGCCGTCTTTGGAATGTCGGTGGTTCTAATCTTCAATTGGTGATATCCGGAACAAAGATCATCTTTGAAAAGAATTTGGCTCCTTTAACGGGTCAAACAGTCATCAATACGTGGCAATGGATACCTATTTTTGATGGTGACATGATTCAACTCCCGATAATCAATACAAAGTCGCATACTCCCATCTTTCTTCTTCACGAATGTAACAGAGCACCCCAAGGAGAAGTACTAGGGACGAATAAAGCCAATGTCTAACAATTCCTGCGGATTGGGTCTTTAACTCCCGAAGTTCAATAGAGCCATTCGATATGGGGCTTTGGAAATAGGTTTTGTCACCGGGTTCAAGGTCGATATAAAATTCAATTTCACGCTCTCGGGGTAGGCGGGGAAGTTCTTGGGGAATACATCGGAAATTTATTAACAATAGAAATATCGTTCAAAACCGGCGTATTTTTGTTTAAATCGTGACATGAGCTAAGAAAGCTTTACATCGGTTTTTCAATAAACGAATAGCTTTATGGCTTGAGATGACCGTGATTGATTTTAATGGTTTGGTCGCTTGAATTAGCATAATAGGTTGGTTAGGAATATGAAAGCTAACAACCTTACGAAAACAATCAATTTTTTGCATGATAAGTAGTTAACCAATCAATCCTAGAATCACGTCAAATACAAGTATTTTTAATGAAATAAGATCGACGAGGTAATGTGAGGGTACCGATTTGAACCAAACAAGACTTATAAGCGGTGGATGTAATGAAGGTTTCTCCCAATGGAGTTTCCACAGATAAGTCAAAGTCTAATTTCTCAGGAGTTAAATTTAATCGATGGCATGAAGTAGGAGGAGAAATAAAAGAATGGGTAGAACCAGGTATCAAATAAAGTATAGACTTCATTAGAGTTTATGATAAGCTTACCCGTGATGACCTCATTCGGGTTCCTTGCTCTCGGGAGGTCACAACAAGCGCGCTCTCCTTACTTTTACCGATTTTAACTTTTGTGGGAATGACCTTTGGTGCCTCAATCTTATTTGAATTTGTCTTGATGGAACGACAAAATCGAGCTAAGTGACCTTCTCTTCCATAATTATAACATGCTTTGGACGGCGTGTAGCGATTTTGATGATGTGTCCCTCTCCGCATTTGAAGCATATGATAGGTGGTCTTTTCCTTCCTTAACAACGGGTCTTTGGTCTTTGGCGTCTTTCCATCATTGTTGAATCTCCTTTTCTTGAAATGTCCATTCTTATGGTTTTGGCCACGATTACCACCAAGTGGTTACCATATCTGGCATGTTGATTCCTCTACGCTTGTTGTCACCGCCGATGACGACTACTCATTGGTATTATAATTTTGCTAGTTTGCTTCTCTTTTAGTTGCGTTGACTCGTTATCGCGCTCCACTAATCGAGCCCTATTTACAACATCTCGAATACAAACACGGTTTATGAGAAATAAGATGTTGGACGTATCTCGACTTCAAACCTCTTAAAAACATTCACGCCATTTCTCTTCATTATCCACCAAGTGGGACTACGAACCGTGATAACTCGCAAATTTTGCCTCGTATTGCGACACGGTCATATTGTTTTGTTCCAACTTGATAAACTCTACCTCCTTCATGTGGCGAATACTTTCGGGAAAGTATTTGTTGTTGAATGACTCTGGAACTTCTCCCAAGATATCTTGAAGACAATGAAGGTTGAGTACGTTTCACCGATTTCCACTAGTAATCGCCTCTCCACGCATGATATAAAGGCGTGCGAAGGAACCTTTTGCTCCTCGGAGCATCCCAAGACATCAAATATCTTGCTAATCTCCTTTATCCATGCTTCCGCGGAAGTGGTTTTGGCTCTCCTTAAACTCCGGTGGTCCCAGCTCCTTGAATTGTTTAGCGGTGATCGCCCGAGAGTTTTCCGTGTTTCCACCTACATTTTGGACAGAGTCGCTCTCGCTTTCTTTGTTGCATGAATCGCATAAAGCCTCGAACATTTGATCATTCATCATTTGGTCGGTGTTGTTGTTTGCATGAGGATTATCGCGCCTCGATGCACATTATCCACGATTATTGATATGTAGTGAATCAACGATCGCTTTGCTCTCCATTGCTATTCTCAACATTCTCGGATGTCATTTTCAGACATCGCCACAAAACAAAAGGTTAATTGACATGTAACATATTATCTCTATATTCGTGACCAATAAAATAAGACATAAACTTAGGTAGGTCATACTAGTGAAGGTATTCCCCGTCTCTCCCCTCCTAGTACTATTCTCACATCTTAGCCATGGATCATATCCCTAAGCTCTGATACCAACTGTGACGCCCCCAAAAAAAGGTATACATCACCCATCTTGGGTAGTCAGATACATGGTACAGAATTTAAATACAACTTATTAATATAACTGTCGTGTACAATACGACATAAACTGTGATTTTGAATATAATATTGTCTACTAGAGATCATACAAACTCAAAAGGAGTCCTCATTACAATTATTATCACACTATTTCACAGAATAGTGAGGACTACTAATGCTATCCTCTGGACCATTACTCCATTCCCCAACTCGTCCCAAATATATTCTCATTTCACAAAGAAACGGTGAAAGAAAGGGTGAGCTCAACTAGCTCAAGAAGAAATATTATGACTAAGATAATGCGAGAATAAATTATCATTAGCCTACAACAAGATGTTTAAACCGATAAAATATAATGAACATCAAGTTTAACTACAATGGAACCAACAATCCATTAAAAGAGTCAAGTAGAAAATAAAATCTACTATCTTTTATGATTTAAAAGGTTTTTCATCCTTTGTTATAGGCGAGACTCGACTTTAATAAATATTCCACATCATCGAATCACCCTCGCACTACTGGCGAGGATATTCTTTAGTATCACGACCACAATTATTCATGCATCTACGGGCCAAGAATATTTGTGTATTCATTAATGGTCATGCTCATTCCAAACAATCGTCCATCAATGCACTACGGGCCATCGAGGATTTTTACCACATCATTTGTAACATTACGGCCATGATTACATGATTACGAATAGTCTCTCGGTCATAATCATACTAAGTCCATCTATGCACCTATGAGCCACGTAGATGACTTTCAACATAATATAAACATGAGGATGATGACAATGATATAAGAATTCAATAAAACAAGTTCAAGAATTAATTTATCTAGGAACCAATAACATCCAAACTATCAACATGATATCGCTTTGTAGAGTAAAATTAAGAATCTTTGAGAAGAATATTTCCATGAAAGGATCTTTGGATGAAGCGCAAATATCAAGGATATTCCACTAATTTCATGGAGTATAGAAGTCAAAGTTTTAACCAACCTGGGTATAATAAAGAATGGAATAACAAAAGAAATCACCATGCATGCGATAGACCGCACATGCAAAGTTATTCTAATGTAATAATAAATAACGGAACCATGTAATAAAGGCGAAAGCGCATGACGGATATTCCAACAGAATAATAAAGAATGGAACCGGTCCGGCGAAAAACACATGATGAGGATGTTCCAAATGTAATAATAATAAAGAGGCGGAACCAGTTAGGTGTAAAACACATGAGCAGGATGTTCCAATAGAATAATAATAAAGAGCGGAACAGTCAGTCCTGTAAAACACATGCATGACGAGGATGTTCCAATAGAATAATAATAAAAGGCGGAACCAGTGCGGTGTAAAACACACGCACAGGATGTTCCAAATGAATAATAGAAGAATGTCACCAAGTATAGGGTAAACCACATTATACAAGTTATTCCAATGAATAATAAGCAATGGAATAACAACGATTCTCTTCATGAATAAGAAAGAATAACACCCCTTACTTTTGGTAGGAGATTGAATCTGCAGTAGTGTAGTAACAAAATACTCTTCTTCTTTTCTCTCTTATTCTCTCTATACTTTTCTCTCTCTATAGCTTGAATGAATTCGTGAAAAATAATGAAGCACTAGGCCTCTATTTATAGAAGATTTCTAGCTTAGACCGCCACGTGTGAAAAGACAAGTGGCTTGACGATCGGTGATGTGAAAAGAAAAGTGGTTTGGCCTTTTTGTAATGTGAAACGACAAGTGGTTCGGCTTTGTAATAATGAAACGACAAGTGGTTCGGCGCCGTAATATAAAGCGGCAAGTGGTTTGACGTCCGGTAAAGGTAATTACTATCGACGAAGGTAATTACTATTTCACAAAGGTAATTACTTATTCACAAAGGTAATTACTATTGACGAAGGTAATTACTATTGACGAAGAGACTCTTAGATGATGACATATGGCCCCCATAAAATAATCAAACTTACCACAAACGTCTCATAATGCACTCTTTATATACATCAAGGATTGAATAAATATTACCACAAATCATTTTATTTTTAATTAACACATATTTAATCTTTCAACAATTATTAATCATTTATAACTTGTAAATCATATTATATGGATGATCTTTGTGACAATAATTGAATCAATAATATAAGAGATATGATGCAAAGAATTATTGTAGTAATAATTGAGCATAAACCGAGTGACTTCTCACGTAAACATCAATAATCAATATCGTGCTACTATCTAACCACGGCAGACATTTGTACTTTTACTAACGGATAGTTCAACAGTTTTAGCGGTAACACCTCTGCGCTATTATTTTTATAGAAAGATAATTTTGTCGTTTTAACTACTACTGATAATACTTTCGATTAATGGGGTCCACCAATGATTGAGTCGTCGCATACGAATATTCCCCACCAAACGAATATTTTATAACAACTTGCTTACTTTTGCAAAATTTATAAATATTACCCACAACTAAAACATTATATCAAATTTATTCCATAATATTCAAAAATAATATTTATAGAAAAATTCATCTTTATTTATAAAAGTTGGGGTCTTACAGCTGTTCTTATGTATAATTTCAACACTGCAATTTTTTGGTGTTTTCTGTCTGTTATGTGTTGTTCCAGAACTATTGAAGTAATGGTAATGGTTTTAAGAAGTAATGGTTTTGAGATGTAATGGTTTTGGCTCAAATTGACATCTCTTATTCTCTTTCCTCTTGTTTGGTACATTAGTATTGGTTTTGATAAGTAGAATTAGATGGTGAATTCAGACATCAACTGTTGTACAAATATGTTCTCTTTCTAAGTAGGGATTTAGCAAAAATAAGTCCCTAAGCAGACATCAACTGTTGTACAAATATGTTTGGAGCTTAAGATATTTTTCATCTGATTAATGCACAATTCTAGAGCACCCTTAGCCGAAACACTCTCATCCGAACACAATGAAAGCAGTGCTTATAAACACAATGGAGAACCTTCAGACATTAACAGAAGCTAGTTTGAATATAGTAATTAACTAAAAATTTGACTAACAGCACTACTATGATACATGTTCCATTATTCAAGCCCGGTGAGAACATGCATTAAAGTGCAACATCAATAAACCATTAATTCATTACAAACAACAGCTTTCATTACAATAGTTTCATTACAAAGCAACTACAACTACATTAAACAATTTCATTACAACACAACTTGACTACATTACAAACAACAAAAAACACAACATGAAAGCAAAAATAAAAATCGAGTACACCACTTTTTTCTTCAGTCTTTCATTCTTCAATGTCATATCCACAATTTTTTCCACCAACTCTTGATTTTTCTTTTCTACAATAGTCAGCTCGTTAATCCTGCAATTCAACATTTCTATTTCAGCCTTCAACTCATTGTTTTCGCGATAATACTGAGCAATTCTTGCGCCCGGTGACATTGGTGGACCAATCCATTCAAACGAGTTACATGGTAGTGTTTTATAATTTGTGCAACCAACAAATCGTCTTCCGGGATTTGTTTTGGTCCATGAAACCTTCACAGGTGAAGGAACTCCACATTTGCAATCTGCGTGATGAACTCCCCCGATGAATTTGTGTGTTTCGCCAGATCGCAATATTAATACAAACAAAAGAAAAGCAAGATTGCAATATCTCAAGAACTCCTACGGAAAGTCGGAAATCTGAGACATCAATTGTCTTTGGAAATGCGGACATCAACTGTAAGTATGTTTATGGTTTTATCAACGATAATAATCCTCACCAAGAAGGATACCTAAGGCTAAATGTATATAAAGATATCAGAACCTTAAGAGTGACAAGAACAGACCAAGAAAAAAGTATTCCCTTCTAGTTACTAATATGACTCTTACTATTTCAATTTACATAATAATAAGAATACCGAAGTATGTAGAAGTTTCACATATGCATCAAGCCCCTGAAAAATTGACTACTCTATATGACAGATGATAATAGAACCAACAGATAAAATAAGGTCACACAAGTGCTTTTCTTTTCAGAAGTCCAAGAATTTCAATATTGGCAATAAAATTATTGAGACATTTTTACAAACACCTAACATACATAGGTTACACTAGTTGAGCAGGTGTAGGTGCATAACAAGAAACAAAGATAGAGCAGGTGTACCAAATCACAAATTACAGTACCAAATCACAATAGGGTTTGGCCCTTATTTAGTAAAATTTATAAAAAAGCTATTATTGAACACCAAATCATAAATTGGAATGAATCTATCCTGATATCAACCCATAAAACAAGAAAATCATCACCCAAAGTTCTAATTTTGTTACCTTGGTCTAGAATCGACGAGGAAGGGAGAAGGGGCCGATTCTCGCGAAGGTGTCGATTCCTCGCGAATAGAGAGGGAGAAGGCGTCGATTCCTCGCGAAGAGAGCGGGAGAAGGCAGAGATTTCCAAGGCTTAGAAAGAGAGCAGAAGGCAGAGATTTCGTTACCTTAGAAAGAGAACAGAAGGCAGAGATTTTGTTACCTTGGTCTTGGTTTGTTTCTTTCAATATTTGACCTGGATCTTTCAAATGACCCGCGTGCCACTTTTTTTGTTGAGTCCGTCCACTGGTCCGCACGATAAGTCCATTTTAGAACTTGGTTGTATATATATATATATATATATATATATATATATATATATATATATATATATATCGTATAGTATATATGTAAGACCCCAAGTTATTAATAAATGAAATTTATTTTCCTCTATTTATTATTTTGAAATAGTAAGGGTTGATTTGATTAATGTGGATAGTTATGGGTAAAATACGCAAATATTTGAATAAAGAAAGTGGTTATAAAATATTCATTATCGCTAGGGAATATTCATTTCGCCGTGGAATATTAAATCTTGTCGGGAATATTAAATACGACGGTAGTGATCTTTTGTGGGTCCCATAACTGAAAGCGATTGGATGAAGAAAACGACAAATATAAGTTGTTTATAAATAATCTAGCGTAGTTATTATACAGTTAATTATCTTGTTGGAATACCGTTGGTTAAAACACACTAATACGCGTTGTTGAAGCGAAGCACTGCGGTATTGCACCAATTATTGATTCTTACGTAAGAAGGCACTACTCAATAATTGTTAAAGAATTACTATTCAAGATTTTATTTTATTGATTCAATAATTCTTTGATTGATATTTTATATTCTTCGTTGTTTCAATAAATTGTCATTACATTTGTATTTTCCATTATCGAGAGCAATAATTCATATTATCTGAATAATATTATTAGATAAAATTATTGGCAATGTCTAGAAAGTTCATCTAAGGAGAGGTTTGGTCACCTAATCATGCCTTGGTAAGGAGAAATTCTTATTCGAAAGCCCCTCTTTCCGAGGAACGGCACGGTCACAAGATCTTGTGATTCAAGAATATTATTTGTGAATAATTAATTATTGATTTATATGATGAGGAAAATATTAATTTTATGTGGATATAGATGGAGAAAATTTTTAAAATTACAATTGTTGAAAATTAATATTTTATCATTTTCTAATAAAATAATTCATTTAAATATATTATTTTAATAATATATTAACGGTTATATTTTTATAATGAATGTGGGATATATGAGTATATGAGGAGGAAGAGTATTTTTGTGGCATTAAATGTTTAACACATATTTTGTGTGTTGGTGGACACAATTATTGACCGAAATTTGATTATAGCCTGTAAAATCGCCCGTTTGTGGATTTCGGTTAATTTCTGTTTGGAATTTGGAAAAACTTTCTTCTGTAACGTTGTAGAGAATTGAATTTCCTATAAAAATTCGCGAGATTCGAATTTTCTGACAAAAGGGCTATTTATTATGAATTATTGAAGTTTCGGAGTTTCGAAATAATTGATTTTTGGGAGTTTTAATTAATTATTTTGAGAAAAACATTTTTGGTGAGTTTGTGAACCTCATTTAACATGTGCTATGGCTGAAATCAGATTTCAAAGGTGGGCTAAGGAATTTTGTTTATAAATAATATTATTATATTCAATTTTCTACTTTGGTGTTCTAAGCAATTTCCTATAAATAGGGTGCTTGGGTTAGAGTTGAAAATCACATCGAAATCGAAGTTTTTCTCTCTATATTATCGAGCGTATTCTTGTGAGTATTTTGAGTATACTTTGAGTATTGCTATACGGTGCAAGTTCAAGTCATAGCCTATATCCAAGTGTTTCAACTGAAGTCTTGTCTTTCGAGGTAAGGGATGTTATTTTCTTCTCAAATGATATTATTTCTTCAATATCATTATCTTTGAAATATTGGTTGGAACTTTTTATCAAATTTGGAACTTTTTCATGTAGGGGTTACTTATTCATGAGTTCTTATTCACGAGTTACTATTCATGAGTTACTATTCACTAATTACTATTCATGAAAGTTACTATTCACGAGTTCTTATTCACGAGTACTATTCATGAAGCGTGAAGATGTTTTTTGTGAAATTTCTATCTTTTGGTGTCGGAGTTACTATTCACGTATATGACACTATTCACGTAATACGGACTATTCATCGAAAAATAAAATTTCTTCTTTTTGTCCAAAATATCTATTATGGATACTAGCTTTGATTGTATCCATGTTTTGATCATTCTTGAATTTTACACCACTATGATTATTTTTGAGGTATTTTTGGACGTGGATAAAACAAAGTACGAATCCTTAATCCTTAATCCTTGTCATTTTGTTTCACTGGATTCGTTTCTTTAAAAATATTTTTCATCATCCTCATCCTAAATGATGATATCTATGAATATCTTTGGCCCGTAGTGCAAAGATGAATGATTTCTTGATGAATATCTTTGACCAGTAGCAAAGATGAACAGTGTTGAGATGAACACGATGATCGATTAATATCTTTGGCCCGTAGTGCAAAGATGAGCAGTGTTTAGATGAACATGATTAATCGATGAATATCTTTGGCCTGTAGTGCAAAGATGAATATTTGATTCCAGATATATATTGATTGATGTTACAAGGATAAAATATCGACGATGAACTTTTAAATTCATACATAGAAGATAGTAGATTTCATTCTCTACGTAACTCTTCTATGAATTATTATTTCCGCTGCGAATATTGATCTGAAACTTGTTGTCTATTGTATTCTATCAGATTTTTCCCTGTTGAAGACTAACGATAATTTGTTGTACATTATCTTAGTCATAATATTCTTTACTGGGCTAGTTGAACTCACCCTTTTCCTTGTTGTTCCATTTTTCTTCTCAGGAGGCGAGAATGTAGCGAGTACTAGTCGGGGTATGGAATGAAGGTTCTAGAGATAGTTGTTTAGTAGTCCTCACTATTTTTGTAAAATAATGTATCAATAATTATGATGGGGATTTATTTGCGTGTGGATATTGTCTAGATGACAATATTTGTATTTAAACTCACAGTTTATATGTTGTAATAATAAAGTTGTAGTTATTTCTGTACCATGTATTTGGCAACTCAGAATGGGTTGGATGGAATGGACCTATTTTGGGGGCGTCACAATATATGTGAGATCTACATGCATATTCACCTCAAAAAAGAAAAAAGGAGTAGTGTGTAGAACCGTGCTTTTTACTTTTATTTACGCAACACATCGAAAAAGTTAGAAAAAATAAAAAACAATTGTGGTCATCCATGTACTTCTGTTACTTTTGCACCGCCTCAATTTTATACGAGTAATGTTCATTTTTGTTGCAAGTTAACACAGATTCTGGAGTTGGTAGTTAATCTACCGTTATAAACACACCTCCACCGGCACCGGAGATGACGGTGAAGAAGAGGCACTTCATGGCGGATCTCTAAAACATGACGACCTCAGTACTAGATCCAACGGCTGGACTTCACCTCCAAGAGAACTTTTCACTCTCCACTCCCGAAACTATTTCTGTAAAAAAAACAGAAATTCCCCTCTGGCCCGTGGCTCCTCAAGCCAGCCAGCGTTACCTGACTCCGATCCGCCGTCAAACTCGACAACGTCCTCGGCCTGCCGGACAACCGTGTGATACACGCGCTGAAGAAGTCCCAGTCCAAAAGTCGTAACATGAAATCATATGTTCTCACTGTAAGACCCCAACTTTTTAATGAATAAAATCAAATTTCCTCTAATTATTATTGTGAATAATAAGGTATTAATTTGATATAATTCTCTGGTTATGGGTGAAATGTGCAAATTTTGCAAAATATGCAAGTGGTTATAAAATAATCATCATTGTTGTGGGAATATTCATTTGGTCGTGGAATATTCTTGTTGTTTGGGAATATTAAATATTTAAGTAGCCAGATCATTTGTGGGCCCCATAACAGAATAATTATCGGATGAAGAAAACGACAAGTTTGAGTTTTTATAAATAACGACGTAGTTGTTACAGTTAACACTGTTGGAATACCCGGTGGTTAAAATACAGTAATACGTGTGGATGCACAGTATTGATGAATTATTGATCCTTACGTAAGAAGGCACTACTCAATAATTGTTACTGTTCATTATTTTATTGATTCAATAATTGTTGCGTTGATATTTTATATTATTGTTGTTTCAATAATTGTCACTGCACAGTATTTCCCATTATCAGATCAATAATTCATATTATTTGAATAATATTATTAGATAGCATCATTGGCAATGTCTAGAAAGTTACATCAAGGAGAGGTTTGGTCACCTAATAATTGCTACGCCAAGAAGAAGGAGAAATTCTTATTGAAAGCCCCTCTTTCACAGGAACTACGGGTCGTCATAAATGTGATTCTGTAATATTATTTATGATAAAGAAATATTTATTGTGGATATAAATGTTGGATATATTTATTGTGGTTAAAAATGAAAGAGTTAATGTTGAGGTGTTTTATCAGTATTTTTGTCGGAATGAAGGTATTAAAAATTAAATCGGTGTTTTGAGATATATTATGTGAGTTATAATTTTTAATCAAATAGTTGGATCGTTGTAATTTTGGATATGTTATACATATATAAGTTGAGTATATGTCCACAAATTTTGAACCGTTAAAATGAACGTATGATTTGTTATGAATTTTAAGAGGTGACTGGTTCAAAAATTGTTCAAGTATCCGAATTTAGCATTTTGGTGGAAAATTTAGAATTGAGTGGGCCCCACTTGTGGTTGGTGAAGAAATGTGCTGAATTTTATTTTAAATGTGGTGGGTGGGAATAGTAGCAGGTAAAGCCATCACGTTGCAGGTCAAGTCTGCTAAAATTTTCCTATAAATAGAGGGCTAAGTTAGAATTGAAAATCACACCAGAAACATAAGCTTTCTCTCTTTCTCTCTCTCTATATTATTGAGTGTATTTTGTGAGTATTTAGATACTTTGAGAGTTTCTATTCATCAGTGCAAGTTTCCTTCAGCCTTATACCGATATTCCGATCAGAAGTACTGATATTTTGATGTAAGGGGTGTTATATTCTTCTTAAAATGATATTTTCTTCAATATCATTATACGGAAATATTGGTATGAACTTTCTATCAAATTTGAAACTTTTTGTGTCGGGGTTACTATTCACGTATATTGCACTATTCACGTATACGGCACTATTCACGAATACGGCACTATTCACCGTAAAATGAAATTTTCTTCTTTTTGTCCAAGATGTCTATTATGGTTACTATCTTTGATTATATCCATGTTTTAATCTTTATTCTTGAATTTTACTTAAAATTGGTTATTATGGAGTATTATTGATCTTGGATAAACAGTTATACGAATCCTTACTATTTGTCCTTCTGTCTCACTGGATTCGTTTTCTTTAAAATATTTTTCATCATCCTCAATCCTAAATGATGATATTATCGAATATCTTTATTTCGTAGTGCAAAAGATGAATGATTAATCGATGAATATCTTTGGCCGTAGATGCGAAGATGAACAGTGTTGAGATGAACATGACCAACTGGTGATACAAATGAATATCTTTGGCCTGTAGTGCAAAGATGAATATTGATTAAAGATGTATATTGATTGTTGTTACAGGAATAAAATATTGATGATGGACTTTTAAATCTGAGAAGATAGTAGAATTCTTTCTCTACTTGACTCTTCTAATGGATTGTTGTTTCCGCTGCAGTTGTTGATCTAAAACTTGTTGTTTATTATATTTTATCAAATTTTTTCCTGTTGAAGAACGATAATTTGTTGTATATTATCTTAGTCATAATATTCTTTACTGGGCTAGTTGAGCTCACCCTTTTCTTTTTTGTTCCATTTTTCTCAGGAGGTGAGAACATAGCAGGAACTAGTCGGGGTACGGAGTTATGGTTCTAGAAAGATTTTTAGCAGTCCTCACTATTTCTGTAAAATAGTGTTTGAATAATTGTAATGAGGACTTATTTGAGTGTGGATATTGTCTAGAAGACAATATTTGTATTTAAACTCACAGTATGTGTTGTCGTATTTTGCACGACAATTGTATTATTGAAGTTTTAGTTTACTTTCTGTACCATGTATTTGGCGACTTAGAATGGGTGTTGTATACCTATTTTGGGGGCGTCACAGTTGGTATCAAAGCTTAGGGATATGGTCTTTGGCGGAGATCGGGGAATAGAACTAGGAGGGGAGAGATGAGTAAATCCTTCGCTAGTGTGTCCTATCTAAGCTTATTTGTTGGTTAGTCATAATATAGGGATATTATATGATATGTTAATTTGTTTAATTAACCCTTGTTTTATGGCAGTATTTAAGAATGGCTGCTGAGAACGTTAACAATGGAGTGTATGAGACTGTGGAACAACATTTAGTTACAAACCAGGAGAACGTGCAACAGGAAGGCAATAATCCTCCTATAAACAACACTACCGAACAAATGATGAATGATGGGATGTTCAGAAGTTTTTTGCATTTTATGAAAAACCAAACGAGGGAAACTCGGTCACAGAATACGGGTGGAAATGTTAGCAATGCACGACTTGTCACAACCAAGCAGTTCAAAGAGTTGGGACCACCAGAATTTAAGGGAAAGCCGGATCCGATCATTGAGGAAACGCGGGTCAAGCAAGTTAGCAAGATATTCGATGTCTTGGGATGCACGGAGGAACAGAAGGTTCCATTCGCCACCTTTATGTTCCGCGGTGAGGCGGACTCATCGGTGGGGAGTCTGTGGACTGCGTACCAAACCACCGCACTCAAAGATGTCTTGGGAAACATTTCAGAGACTATTCAATGACAAGTACTTTCCTGAAAGTATTCTTCATATGAAGGAGGTGGAGTTTATCGACCGAACAAAACAACACGACGGTGTCCCAAAGACGAGGCGTAAGTTTGCAGAGTTATCCAGTTTTGCACCTCATTTGGTCGAAAATGAGGAACGAATGACAAGGATGTTTTCGAGAGGTCTAAAGTCGAGATTCTGCAATATCTTATATCTCATAAATTTTCTTTATATTCGAGATGTTGTAAATAGGCTCAATTATTAGAGCAAGATATTGAGTATGTTCAACCGAGGGACCAAAACCGTGGTCATACCGGTGATGATGTTAGATCATCGTGAGCGATGATAACCAACGAGGAGGAAAAATACTTAACAAAGCAGAACCACTCGGGTGGTCATCGTGGCCATGATAATAGGAGAGGTAAGTCAAGTGAAAATTTTAGAAAGAGGAGATTCAAACAATGACGCGAAGACATCAAAGAAGAAGACCAAAGACCAACAATAAATTCTAGGGAGGAGAACGACCGCCGATTAGATGTTACATATGCGGAAAAAAGGGACATATCAGCCCAAACTATCCAAGGTATGTTACAACTGTGGAAAGGAAGGCCACATAGCTCGGGATTATTCTATAGCAAAACCAAGTTCAACGGGGATGGTAACTCCAAGGGTCATCCGGATAAGTCGAAAATCGGTTCTGGAAGGCGTTTGTCGTGGATCGCCAAAACGCGAGGAACCCGAACGAGGTGATTACTGTGTAAGCTAATCTTGAACTCTTGCATAAGTTTATACCTTACTAGATCTGGGGTTCTACCCATTCTTTTATCTCTCCTACTTGTGCTCAACGTTTAAACTTGACTCTGGAGAAATTAGACTTTGATTTATCAGTGGAGACTCCGTTGGGTGAAACTTTCGTTACATCTACAGTTTATAAATCTTGCATGATCCAAGTTGGCATTATCACATTACATGTTGATCTTATCTCTTTAAAGATACTTGCTTTTGATGTGATTTTAGGAATTGATTGGTTAACCACTCATCATGCCAAAATTGATTGTTTTCGTAAGGTTGTTAGTTTTCATATTCCTAACCAACCTGTCATACGAATTCAAACAACTAAACCACTAAAATCAGTCACTATCATATCAAGCCATAAAGCTATTCGTTTATTGAAAAACGGATGTCAAACTTTCTTAGCCCATGTTATGGATTTGAACAAAGACAAGTCAGATTTGAATAATATTTACGTTGTTAGAGAATTTCGATGTATTTCAAGAACTTCGGCCCACCCACGTAACGTGATGTTGAATTCTTTATCGACCTTGAGCCGTACAAAACCCATTTCTAAAACTCCATATCGAATGGCTCCTATTGAACTTCGTGAGTTAAAAGTCCAACTACATGAATTGTTAGACATAGGTTTCATTCTGGCCCCAAGACATCTCCTTGGGGTGCCCCCTTTTATTCAGTAAAGAAAGAAAGACGGAGTATGCGATTTTGTATTGACTCACCGAGATTTAAACCATGTCACCATCAAGAATAGGTATCCATTACCTCGCATTGATGATGACATGTTCGACCGATTCAAGTAAGGAGCACAATTCTTTTCAAAGATCGATCTTCGCTCGATATCATCACCAAGATTAAAATCGAGGATATTCCAAAGAGCGCCTTGAAACTCCCAGACGGGCATTATGAATTCTTAGTCATGTCTTTTGGATTGACTAATGCTCCAGCTGCTTTCATGGATATGATGAACCGTGTATTAAAGGAATATTTGGATCAGTTTGTTGTTGTCTTTATTGATGTCATCCTCATTTATTCCAAAAGCCGTGAAGATCATGAGCACCATTTGAAGCTGATACTTGAAAGGCTTCGTGAAAACAAGTTTTATGCCAAGCTGAAGAAATGTGAGTTCTGCCTTGAGGAAGTAGCATTTCTTGGGCACGTGATGTCAAAACATGGAGTATCTGTTGACTCGAAAAAGATTAAAGCAGTACAAATTTGGGAGCAACCAAAGTCGGTGACCGAAGTGCTTAGCTTTCTGGGCTTAACTGGTTATTATCGGAGATTCATGGAAGGATTTTCTCGAATCGATACTCCGTTAACTCAGCTGACTCGAAAAGATACAAAATTCGTATGGAGCGAGGAATGCGAGAAGAGTTTCCAAGAGCTTAAGAGGAGACTCATTTCGGCACCTGTTCTGGTAATACCATCTAGTACGGATGGATTTGTTATATACAACGATGCTTTAGGTAAAGGGTTAGGATGCGTTCTCATGCAACATGGGAAAGTCATAGCCTATGCCTCACGATAACTCAAATAATATGAGAGGAATTATCCTACTCATGATTCAGAGTCAAAGCAATGATTCGCGTTGAAAATTTGGAGACACTACTTGTATGGGGAGAAAGTGGAGATTTATACGGACCATAAAAAGCCTCAAATATTTCTTCACCCAAAAGAACTCAACATGCAAGAACGACGTTGGCTTGAACTATTGAAAGATTACGATCACACTATTCAATATCATCCTGAAAAGCGAATGTAGTAGTCGACGCATTGAGTAGAAGATCATAAAGCAGTAGACGAAAGTGCGATATTGTCAATGCAAAGGCCCATTTTGTATGACTTGCAAAGGATGGAGGTAGAATTAAAGACTCCAGGGACCCACATAATGATGGCAAATATACGAGTAGAACCGACTTTAATCGATAAAGTTAAAGCTGCTCAAGCTACGGACATGGAGCTGATGCGTATGAAGAAGAAAGTGTAAGAAGGTGCTATTCCAGAAGCAAGAATCGATGAAGAAGGAATACTTAGATTCAACTCTAGACTTTGTGTTCCTAACGATTCTGACTTGAAGCATTGAATCATGATGGAGGCACACAACACACCGTTTGCAATCCATCTTGGGAGTACCAAATGTATCATGATATTCGACATACATTTTGGTGGAACAATATGAAGAGAGAGATCGCGGAGTTTATCTCGAGGTGTTTAACTTGTCAACGTGTAAAAGCGAGCATCAAGTGCCAAAGGGTCCATTACAACCACTTGAGATTCGAAATGGAAGTGGGAACACATTACTATGGATTTTCACATGTGTCTTCCCAAAGTTTCTCAAGGCATAGATGCTATTTGGGTTATTGTTGATAGATTAACCAAGTCTGCCCATTTCTTGCCGATACGTGAGATTTATTCCCTTGAACGTCTTGCTCGCATGTACGTGAATGAAATTGTGAGATTGCATGGCATGCCAGTATCCATTGTTTCGGATCGTGACCCAAGATTCACTTCACGATTTTGGGTTAGCTTACATAAAGCTATGGGCACGATTTTACGATTGGGATCAAGATACCATCCTCAAACGGATGGACAATCAGAGAGGACTATTCAAACCCTTGAAGATCTATTAAGACTTTGTGTCCTAGATTTTAAAGAAAGTTGGGATAAGTACTTGTCACTGGTGGAATTCTCCTACAACAACAGTTATCAAGCAAGTATAGGCATGGCTCCATTTGAGGCGCCAGATAGACGAAAAGTGTCGTTCTCAAAGATAATTTGGGACGAGGTGAGAGAAGCAACGTTGTTGGGACCAGAATTAGTACGCATGACTACAGAAAAGATCCAAATGATTCGACAACGTATTCAAGCCTCACAAGATCCACAAAAGAGTTATGCTGATCTTCATAGAAAGGACGTGGAGTTTAATATTGGAGATCATGTATTGTTACGTGTTGCTCCATGGAAGGGAGTTACAAGATTTGGAAAGAGAGGAAAGCTCAATCCACGATTTGTTGGTCCATTTGAGATTCTTGACCGAATAGGAAATGTGGCCTATAGACTCAGATTACCTCCAAGTATGTCTCGTGTTCATAATGTTTTTCACATATCCATGCTTCAGTAAATATGTGAAAGACCCGAACCATATTATTGCGTTAGAACTAGGCGAGATAGTCAAGATTTAACATACGAAGAAGTAATTCATTAAGATCTTGGATAAGAAAGAGCATGTCCTACGCACGAAGGTTATACCACAAGTTAAGGTTTTGTGGAGAAACCATGCTATTGAAGAGATGACCTGGGAGTTTGAATCAGAAATGAAAGCGGGGTATCCTCACCTTTTCAAACACTGTGCACGACGTCAATTTCGAGGACAAAATTTCATAAGGAGGGAGGTTGTAAGACCCCAACTTTTTAATGAATAAAATCAAATTTCCTCTAATTATTACTGTGAATAATAAGGTATTAATTTGATATAATTCTCTGGTTATGGGTGAAATGTGCAAATTTTGCAAAATATGCAAGTGGTTATAAAATAATCATTGTTGTTTGGGAATATTCATTTGGTCGTGGGATATTCTTTTATGTTTGGGAATATTCGCACGACGGCGCAGTAGATCATTTGTGGGCCCCATAATGTAATAATTATCGGATGAAGAAAACGACAAGTTTGAGTTTTTATAAATAACGGCGTAGTTATTACGTTGCTAACACCGTTGGAATACCCGGTGGTTAAAATACAAGATGTCTGGCGTGGATGCAGATTGATGAATTATTGATCTCACTTACGTAAGAAGGCACTACTCAATAATTGTTACAGTGAGTTATCGCTCATTATTTTATTGATTCAATAATTCATGCGTTGATATTTTATATTATTGTTGTTTCAATAATTATCATCGCACAAGATTTCCCATTATCGATCAATAATTCATATTATTTGAATAATATTATTAGATAGCATTATTGGCAATGTCTAGAAAGTCTGTCAAGGAGAGGTTTGGTCACCTAATCAAGGCGCCCAAGAAGGAGAAATTCTTATTGGAAAGCCCCTCTTTCTTCGGGAACGACACGGTCATCATAAATGTGATTCTGTAATATTATTTGTGAATAATTAATTATAGATTCATATGATAAGAAAATATTTATTATGGATATAAATGTTGGATATATTTATTGTGGTTAAAAATGAAAGAGTTAATGTTGAGGTGTTTTATCAGTATTTTTGTCGGAATGAAGGTATTAAAAATTAAACCAGTGTTTTTGAGATATATTGCGTGAGTTATAATTTTTAATCCGACCGTTGGATCGTTGTAATTTTTGGATATGTTATACATACATAAGTTGAGTATATGTCCACAAATTTTGAACCGTTAAAAATGAACGTATAATTTATTATGAATTTTAAGAGGTGACTGGTTCAAAAATTGTTGAAGTATCCGAATTTAGCATTTTGGTGGAAAATTCTAGAATTGAGTGGGCCCCACTTGTGGTTAGTGAAGAAATGTGCTGAATTTTATTTCAAATGTGGTGGGTGGGAATAGTAAGAGTAAATCCATCGTGTCACAGTCAAGTCTGCTAAAATTTTTCTATAAATAGAGGGCTAAGTTAGAATTGAAAATCACACCAGAAACATAAGCTTTCTCTCTTTCTCTCTCTAGATTATTGAGTATATTTTATGAGTATTTAGATACTTTGAGAGTTTCTATTCATCAGTGCAAGTTTCCTTCAGGCTTATACCGATATTCCGATCAGAAGTACTGATATTTTGAGGTAAGGGGTGTTATATTCTTCTTAAAATGATATTTTCTTCAATATCATTATACCGAAATATTGGTATGAACTTTTTATTAAATTTGGAACTTTTTGTGTCGGGGTTACTATTCACGTATACATCACTATTCACATATACGACACTATTCACGAATACGACACTATTCACCAAAAAATGAAATTTTCTTCTTTTTGTCCAAGATGTCTATTATGGTTACTATCTTTGATTGTATCCATGTTTTGATCTTTATTCTTGAATTTTGCTTCAAAATTGGTTATTATGGAGTATTATTGATCTTGGATAAACTGTTATACGAATCCTTGCTATTTGTCCTTCTGTCTCACTGGATTCGTTTTCTTTAAAATATTTTTCATCATCCTCAGTCCTAAATGATGATATTACTGAATATCTTTGGCCTGTAGTGCAAAGATGAATGATTAACTGATGAATATCTTTGGCCCGTAGTGCGAAGATGAACAGGTGTTGAGATGAACATGACCAAATTGGTGATATAAATGAATATCTTTGGCTCAGTAGTGCAAAAGATGAATATTGATTAAAGATGTATATTGATTGTTGTTATGAGGATAAAATATTGATGATGGACTTTTAAATCTTAGAAGATAGTAGAATTCTTTCTCTACTTGACTCTTCTAATGGATTGTTGTTTCCGCTGCAGTTGTTGATCTAAAACTTGTTGTTTATTATATTTTATCAAATTTTTTCCTGTTGAAGAACGATAATTTGTTGTATATTATCTTAGTCATAATATTCTTTACTGGGCTAGTTGAGCTCACCCTTTTCCTTTTTGTTCCATTTTTCTCAGGAGGTGAGAACATAAAGCAGAACTAAATGGGGTACGGAGTGATGGTTCTAGAAAGATGTTTTAGCATATCCTCACTATTTCGTAAAATAGTGTTTGAATAATTGTAATGAGGACTTATTTGAGTGTGGATATTGTCTAGAAGATAATATTTGTATTTAAACTCACAGTATGTGTTGTCGTATTTTGCACGACAATTGTATTATTGAAGTTGTAGTTTGCTTTCTGTACCATGTATTTGACGACTCAGAATGGGTGCTGTATACCTATTTTGGGAGCGTCACACTCACCGTTAACCTTCAAATCCCCGGTAGGGACCATCACAGCACTATTTTCTGTTTCGCCGCAGACGATCCCATCGCTACCGGTTCGCTCCTCCACCGGTTCATCAACGGCGATGATTTGTTCCGCAATAGTTGGTTCAAGATCGTGAACCGGATTGTCAGGGGCCCCTAGATCGGGAAAGCCGTCGTCGGGAATTACTCGGCGTGTTTGCTCGGAAAGGCGCTGAACTGTCATTCTCACCGAGGAAGAGCTGCCGGGGAGATTGTTCGGTGCGGTTAGGGTTTGTCGAATAGAGATGTCGGCTGCGAGTTTTGTTGACACGGCGTCGTCTAATAAGAAATTGGGAGCTGTCAGCCAGAGTAGTTATTGTCATTGAATTCAAGCCACGAAGTCTGAGGATGGTTAAGATAACGTTGATTAACTAGTGATTTTTTCAACCACGCGTTTTCGGCCACTTCCACCCTTTTGATTTTTCGGGGTTTCAAATCAGTGAAAGCTGGAGAACAAATAGATTCCCATTTTGATAAAGATCGTGAAGCCGAAAATGAAATCCAGACTAAAGGAAATTCGGAGGATATAAATTTGGAGGATAAAAATCTGGAGGATACAAATCCCGAGGATAAAAATCCCGAAGAGACTTTTTGAATACTCTCTTATTTATAAGTTCTTTATGAATAAGAGACTGGGGGGCAATTACAGTTCGTACTTTGGTGGACTTTTGACGGCTCTCCCGTGGATAAGGTTGGTATGGCGGTATAAGGTCGGGATCCCATCCTCCGAGACGGACCGACATCCTCTTCAACGGATCACATCCTTCGAGACGGACCGACATCCTCTCCAACGGATCGCATCCTCCGAGATGGACCGAAATCCTCTCTAACGGATCACATCCTCTGAGACAGACCGAAATCCTCTCCAACGGATCACATCCCGAGATGGACCGACATCCTCTCCAATAGATCATCGTCCTCCCGAACGGATTACTTCCTTCGGGACGGACCATCATCATTCTTGATCGGACAATATCCTTCAGGACAGACCAACGTCCTCCCGAACGGTCAAAATACATATTTATACGATTCTTCGGAACGAATACGTTTAGTTCCTCGGAACGAACTTTATAATTTATATTTGGTAGTGATAAGATTGGTTCGGTCGTAATAAGGTTGGTTCGGTTGCGATAAGGTTGGTTCTCTATATATTTGGATGTGTTCGGTGGATTATTTATCTGTCTTCGGTAGTGGTAAGGTTGGTTCGGTTGTGATAAGGTTGGTTCGATTGTGATAAGGTGTGATATTTATATCTTCGGTAGTGATAAGGTTGGTTCGGTTGGTATAAGGTTGGTTTTATATATATTGGGTTGTGATAAGGTTGGTTCTTTATATCTTCGGTAGTAATAAGGGAAATTATTTATCTATCTTACGAGTGAACAAGAGGAGTAGAGGGTAAATGATATCGGGAGCCAAACAATTTTAGTTAAACACATGGAGTTCAGGTGTGATATATTTTGTCTTCTCAAGCAAATATGGTCGCTTTTATTGGGATAAATTTGTATACTCTCTCATTTATAAGTTCCTTATAAATAAGAGACCCGGGAAGCAATGTTGGAGTGTGATTATTTGGGTCTAGCCATGAAAGTATTTAATCTATTTAATGGTAGGATCGGTGATGGCCCATATGTATTTATTATGATAATGAGAGAGTCCTTATTAAAAAGAATTGTATTCCCTTATTTGGAGGGATAAGGAATCTTTTTCCTAGTTGGATGCAGGTGGAGGTTACTTCTATATATATGGTTACAAGCTAGGGTTTAAAGGAGGACAACAACACAAATATACAACTTGTACTCTCAATATTATTATAGTGGATTACTCTCTCTCTCCGTGGTTTTTTTCTAATTGGGTTTTCACGTAAATTCTTGTGTTCATACTTTATATTTCTTTATTTATGTTTATGTGAGTGTATTTCGTGAGTTTGCTTTCACAACAATTACTCCATCAACCTTTGGCGCTATTTTGACCCGTTCTTTTGGGTGATTTTGTCAGGCGTATAAAATCAGGCGTTAACAAATATTAAGCTCCTTTTTTCAAATCATACCTTTTAAATATATATTAAACAGAAAAGAGAGAAATTTACAGAAAGTACTTAAAAATTGAACTAAAATACCTTATTTGAAAATGGTTAATTAATAATAGATTTAACTACAAAAGAATAAAATTTGATGATAACAGATTCTATCATGGTATATCTCAATTCGGTCACATTCCTTGAAAATTTTCTCTAACTCGATAATAATTATTGCATAAGAAAAAGATAATAATTCTATCTTAACAAATAACAAGGAACAAATACTTATTCATCCAAAAACAGTATTCATTTGCAAAATTTACAAATACCGAGAATTTATATCTTCATTTAATTTCATATATATTTATCCAAATAAGTTGTTAATTTAATAAGATGACATGAAAAGGAAAGGCTGTTAGTATTTGCCATAGTAAAAATGATGTTGGAAAAAGATATTTAGCAATAAAGTTTTAATTATTAATTTTGGCGACACTTATTGTTTTTGAGAACATTATTTTCTTTTGATAATATTACCTGTCTATATTAATGATGACAAACTTAAAGATATTGTCTCATTTTATATTACTATCAACAATTAGAGAATTTTTGTAAAACAAATAAATTGACAAATTAGTCTATTTTTACTTTTGGAGCGGAGGGATTATTTATTTACAGATTATTTAATATACTATTTAATTCTGAAAGTTATTTAATTTATTTGTAAAGGTTTATCAAATTTGATATTTTCTTTGTAAAGTGCGGATTATGATCTCCTCCGTAAATATCTTTCAATTTCTCTTAATACACATTCAACAATATATATTGACAAAATACAAGTTGTTGCAAACAATAGCGCGACAAAACAAACTTCATCACAAATATTTGTGTATCATTAAAAATAATATTTGTGTCGTTAAATATGTATCGATTTTTTTTTTAAAGAATACGTATAATGGAGGTGATCCTTACCCGTAAAGTACTTATAATATATAAATATAGTACTATTTGAATAATAACTGTTCAATTTGTGTCAGACTTAATATTTAAATTTTTCTTATTAATTCTCGCTTTATATTTTTTATCAAAGACCAGTTGCCAATTAGGAACAGCAAATTTTGTTGTAAAGATCGTCTTCGATCCGTCGCTATATGATGAAAGTAAACTGCTGATTTTGTATCTTTAGGGCGACAATTTTTTTTAGTGGCACTGATGGTTATAATACGGTAGTGTGGGCGCTTGTCTACTTGCGTGTATACAATTTTACGTTATTAAAATATTATCTCTATTCTAAATTATAAAATTAATATTAATTTTTTAAAAGTTAATTTATGATATTTTTAAATTTAAAATTGACAAGATTAAGGTTTGAAACAATAGATCTTATAACTATTGATATTTTTAGCTAATTTATAATTCATAATTGTATTACCAAAAATTAAATGAATTCATATTAATTTTAAATTTAAAATTAACTTTTAAAATTTATATTTATCTTATAATTTGAAACAGAGATCGTACTGCTACTGTTTGGGATTACGTGTGAATATTATTGATCACTTGTAAAAGTTTGTATTAACTTCTATAATTTAAGAGTTACGTAATCATTCTAAGAAATTAAGGAGCTGTCTATTACTCTTAAATACAGTTGTGTGAATTATTGGTATACTTACGATGACAATAAGGAGAGTGTATTCAATTAAGATTTTTAAATATTTTTAAAGACTTTTAAAATTTGGTTGTATTCAATTAAAATATATAAAGAATTTATAAAAGTTTACTAGTATTCAATTACAACTTTTGTAATGTCTTTAAAAGTTCTGTGATATTCAATTGATTCAATTGAGACTTTTATAAAGTTTCTATAAAAGTATTTTGGTATTCAAAAAATCATAAATTTTTTAGATTTCTATCAAATGGTAGAGTTTAACCCGATTTTAAAGGGGGTGTATTCAATTAAGATTTTAAAGACTTTTAAAGATTTTAAAAGTTTAACAGATTCAATCAAGACATTTAAAGAGTTTATAAAAAAGTTTAGTGGTATTCAATTATAACTTTTTAACGCCTTTAAAAAAAGTTAGGTAGATTGAATTAAGATTTTTATAAAGTTTCATAAATGTATTTTTGGTATTCAAAAAATTCATAGATTTTAAAGATTTCTATCAAATGGTAGACTTTTAATGAAACTTTAGAATAAAATTATAACTATCAACCCATATCCAAAGTCTTATCTCATCTCTAAAGATTTCTAAAGACTTCTAAATAAACACAAAGGTGGATAAAACTAGTTATTAATTGGACTTCTTCTTTTATTGGGTCAAATTAGTTATTTATTTTATATGGGCTAATAAATATTAATATGTGATGGATAAATAATTTGATAAAATTTAAATATAAAAATAATTGAATTTATTATAATAAGAGAATTAACAAGATATATTAATATGTAAACAAATAACTAGACCTAATCTGAATTGGTGAGAGAAAAAGCAGCCATTCGAAAGCTTCCAATAGAAAGAGGGAAGAGATTTGTTCAACAAAAATGAGATAAAATCATTAAACTCTCATATCGGTTGTAAAGATTATGTATATATAATATATGAAAATAGAAAATATATGATGAGTATATTTTTTTTTAGTTTTTTCATCATTTTAAACGAAGGAAATTATCATTAATTTTGAGACATCCTCCATATTAAATCTTCAAGTGTCTTTGGTGTATCATAGTGAAATAATGTAACATGTGGTTCTATTATCTGCATGACAAATATATATATGTATTCCTGCATGACAAATATATATGTATTTCATTGTCATATTATTTTGTGAAAAACAGAGTTTGGTATTTCTACTAAAAAGCGTACGCATATGCATAAATTGTATATATAGCTCAATGAAAAGTGAGATTAATTTTTGTATTATATATGTAATTTCTAAAATTTTATTGGTATCCGAGTATCCAAATGTATCATGAAATGAGTAGAATAATATGAACGCTTTCAACATATATAAAATCTCATGCCACAATAATATAATGAGATTTACTCTTGTTCATGAAAAAGAGAGGAGATGTTGTACATATTGAATTTAATTAACAATTAATATAAATTACAAGATATATTAGAAGTATACAAAAGTCTATCACAATCTTGATAAAAAATTTATAAAAATCTGTTACTTATTTCACAGAGTCTATAAAAGTCATTTTAAAAAAGTTTTTAAAGTCTGTGAAAGTTATTAAAATCCCACAAATTCTACAAAAGTCTGTCACTTAAAAAAAGTTTTTAAAAATCATAATTGAATACACCCCCCTAAAAGAAAAGTTATAACTATTAACTCATATCCAAAATCTGACCTCATCTCTAAAGACTTCTAAAGACTTCCAAATATTAAACAGAAAGGTGAAAATTCAAATCGTCAGTAAAGAAATTGCTAGAGATTTTATGAAAAATTCAAAAGTCGTAAAACTCTCTGGTAAATTTTTAACTTAAAATAAATATTAATTAATCTAATTTTAGAAAAAATAATTATCAAAATTATAAATCCTTTATATTTTTTTTACTAAATTTATTAAAAATTAGATAAATTACACAAACTTTTATTATAGAAATATCTTGTTATGACTTTGAAAAATCAAAGCGAGAATTTTGATTTTTAATATTATATTATATAGATATGGTATATGATATATCTACGAATCTTGATAAATTTTAAAACTCGTCAAAATTAAAAAAATTAGTTAAAAGATGACAGCGATTCGAGCTATTAAAAAATTAGTTATGTAAAATTTTAATTAATTAATTTCTAACATCATAAATAAATTAAAAAATCGCATAATTATTTTTTAACGGACGACTAAAAATCTCTCTGATAAATTTTTTATAACTTAGTAGCAATTTACTCACATGTATGAAGTTTTGCGACTTTTGATCATATAGATTTTTATTGTCATATTATTTTGTGAAAAACAGAGTTTGATACTGCTACTGAAAAAACGTACGCATATATAGTATATATAGTTCAATGAAAAGTGAACTTAATTTTTGTGTTGCGTATGTAGTTTCTAAAGTTTTATTCGTATTCAAGTATCCAAATTTATCATGAAATGAGTAGAATAATATGAATGTTTTAACATATATAAAATCTCATGCCACAATAATTTAATGAAATAATGAGATTTCCTCTAATTCATGAAAAAAAAGGGAGAAGTTGTACACATGGGCTAATTAACAATTAATGTAAGCTGCAAGATATATTAGAAGTATATAAAAGTTTATCAAAATCTTAGTAAAAAGTCTGTCACTTATTTCATGGAGTCTATAAATATCATTTTAAAAAGTCTTTAAAGTCTTTAAAAGTCATTAAAATTCATAAACTCTATAAAAGTCTGTCATTTAAAAAAAATCTTTAAAAATCTTAATTGAATACATCTCCCAAAGTATCAGAAATCTAAAATGTTCTGCAGATGTTGGAGAGGTACGTAATTTACTCATTGAAAGTTAGAACATGTTCTTTTATATTTCTTCCATCCCACGATGAAAGCCTAACTTTAAAAAGTTTAAATATTTTAGTTATGCTTGGGCAATTTCAGCCCAAGTCTTGAAACTAAAATTTAAGTCAAATTTTAACTAAAATTTAATTTTATATATTGAACTTCGTACATGCGTAATCTCCAATTTCAAAAGTCTTTATTACAATTTTAGATAGTCAAAAGATAAAATTTCTATTATCTGTGTATATTTATAGAGCATCACTAGTCATGTACAAAAAATTATGCAATTAAATGAGAATTTAAATATGAACAATTTTATCAATTTATCATTTTTCTAAACATGCGCAAAAAGTTTATCAAAACTTTTATCCTCGGACGGATTGAATATTAATTAAAATTTAATCAACTTCAATCCGACATGGGACGAATGGAGTATTAATTAAAATTAATTTAATCAACTTCAATTTGATAATTGTAAGAATTAAAATTAATGACTTGAAATTTGGTTTATTAATTGTATAAAAAGAGAAATTTGATAGATTCTGAACGGTTGATTTTGTGTAGGCACATTTAAAAAAATGTCTTGAAATCATGTTAACCTAATTACAATTTTTTCCATTATGCTTTTTACCTAATTTTTTCAATACATATTAGCGACGCAAAGTGACAACAACAGAATGACACAATTATTGTAATGAATATTATGTGAAATTAATTTTATTTTTTAATGTGTAGAGAGAGAAATTTGGTGGAATGTGATGGAGGGAGCATGGTCCATGTTTACCATAGAATTTCGTGTATATGATATATATATATATATATATATATTTATTTATTTATTTTCAAAATTTCTAACGTATACAAATTCCATCAGCAGCCTGTAGGGTGAAACCTGCACAGCCAGTAACCAAGTCCAAAAACGGGTGCACGGCGGGCTTAGTGTTGGGTACCACTTTTGCAAGCTTAAATACTGAGCTTCTTGGAACTTTTAAGAGCTACCAATTAAGTAGCGAACAGAGGGAGAGAGGGAAGACTCCGGCTCAAAGTGCTTGTCTTCCTGTCCTGGTATATTTTCTTCTATCACACACACCCACAATATTATATTAAGTTTTTTCCCCTTACTTGATGAACTATGTAATATACTAACTTCTTTTCTTTTTCTTTCTGTTTTTCAAATTTTAGCAGCACAAAAAAGAAAAATGGGTGCAGGTGGCCGCATGTCTGCTCCCCCTACCGGCAAGAAGACCGAAGCCGAAGCCCTTCGACGAGCTCCTCATGAGAAACCTCCGTTCACAATTGGAGACTTAAAGAAAGCCATTCCACCCCATTGCTTCCAAAAGTCTCTTATTACCTCTTTCCGATACCTTATTCAGGATCTCATCATGGCCTACACCCTCTACTATGTTGCAACAAATTATATCGACCTCCTCCCCCGTCCTCTTAACTACTTGGGTTGGGCCGCTTACATTGCTGTTCAAGGGTGTGTCCTAACTGGGGCTTGGGTTGTAGGCCACGAGTGTGACCACCATGCCTTTAGTGACTACCAATGGGTCGACGACCTTGTTGGCCTTGTTGTCCATTCATCTCTTCTCGTCCCTTACTTCTCTTGGAAAATTAGTCATCGTCGTCACCATGCCAACACCCAATCCCTTGAAAATGACGAGGTGTATGTCCCAAGATTTAAGTCCAACATCCGCAACTATTACAAAATCCTTAACAATCCACCTGGCCGAGTGTTTGTTTGGATTACCACACTCCTTATTGGTTTTCCTTTATACTTGATGTTTAATGTATCCGGCCACAAGTACGAAAGATGGACTTCCCACTATGATCCTCACAGTCCACTCTATTCAGACCGTGAGCGCAAAGAGATCGTCATCTCTGATGTTGCTATTCTTGCAGTCATCTATGGTCTATATCGTCTTGTTTTAGCCAAAGGATTTGCATGGGTTTTTTGCGTGTATGGAGGTCCATTGCTAGTTGTTAACGGTTGGTTCGTGTTGATCACCATATTGAACCACACTCACCCTTCCTTGCCTTACTATGATTCCACCGAGTGGGACTGGTTAAGGGGAGCCCTATGCACCGTAGATAGAGATTATGGAATTTTGAACAAGGTGTTCCATAATGTTTGTAATGCCCATGTTTGTCACCACATATTCTCTATGATCCCACATTATCATGGACTAGAAGCTACTGAGGCAATGAAGTCAATATTGGGTGAATATTATCAATATGACGGAACTCCAATACTTAAGGCGATGTATAGAGAAATGAAGGAGTGTATTTATGTCGAGAAAGATGAAGGTGAGACAAAAGGAGTGTATTGGTACAGGAACAAGTTTTAATCATGTGCTGACATTAATGGGCTTTCTTTACTTGTCAATGCGTATTTGTGTTCGAGATCACTCCTTGAACGGAGTAAACAACTAAATTAAGTCGTTAATGAACATGTTGTATTAGATGTTCAGGTCATCCCCCTTGAATTGTAATATTTGAAGTGTTCGAGTACTAGTTAGCAGATGTAGATGTTGTATACATCTGCTAACTAAATAATAAATAATAAAAACAATTATCCCGATAAACTGTTTATACTTTCTGGTGAAAATTTCTTTATTTATTTACATGCATTCATCTGTAGCATTTAGCTGTTTGTTTTCATCTTCCATAACATGCAAGATTAATTGTCTATTATAATTAAGACAATTAATGAGGTGAAAGTTAATTTGTGTGACCAACTTTTTTCAATGCAAACAAAATTCAAACTCTGAACGTTCAACTAGCTAGCTAGCTAGTAGTAGTACACTCTGGTTTGATGCATGTATATGAATTAGGCTGCATGATATAACTACATCAATATATCAATCGATTTGAAAAACTATTTTTCGTCCACTGGATGAGTTATCCAATTTAGATATAGATAATAAATATATTATGAATAAGTATTAAAAAAAATGTGTTCATTAAATATATTGACCGATCATTATGAGTATTTTATTTATTTCAGTAGGTTAAAAGCTTTATATTTGATCCAAAATACTTGAAGCTACTTTTAGATCAATCAATTATCTATCACTACCAGATTTAACCTAATTCTCACAAAATAACAGTGAAAAATATATATATCTAATATAAATAATAAATAAGAAATAATCCAACTATAATTATATAAAAAAACACCATGGTTTAGAATTTGACTAGAACTAAAACTCCAACTTAAAAACACGTACACACAAAAATTCCTTACAAAATACAATTATAGATTAAATTTAATTTATGACATGAATAAATTAATTTCACATATCCTAAAAACGTACAGAATAAAGTTAAAAATTAAAAGATCACTATCAACTACAATAATTAGATTCTTTTATGTGTTATCTTTAATTTTAGCTCCGTATCAAATATAATTAGATTGCATCCAATCTTTTACCTTAAGAAAAATAATATAAATAGCCTATAATATCTTAGTTAGTATCTAAGACATTAAATATTTTATTAATGGATACACCGAACAAATTTCACTATACTAAATAGAAAATTTTCGTAATAAATTAAGTATGCAAATTTCATAAATAGCACTTCTAATAAGTGTAATATTTTAGTCTCTTACTATTTATTATTAATAAAAAATAATAAACTTTTACTAATAGTAATTTAAATTTTAAAAAAATAAACTTGTGCTTCACACGGGTTATTAGGTTAGCTTATATTTTATATATAAATATTAAATGGCTGAATGTCATTTTTATCTCTCTAAGTGGTCACCCACTTTTAAAGTCATCCCTAAATTTTATTATTCATTAATTGAGTCCTTAAACTGGCATTTTAAGTCAATTCCATTATTATTTTTTCTCAATTTCACAAATTTTGACTCGGTCATAAAATCACTAATTCAACTTTTTTAAAAAAAATAAAAAGTTTTAAAATTAATTATTATTTTCAAAAAATAAAACATTAGAATTTTTATTTAAAAAATGAGTAAAACCTCATAAAATATAGATTCAAAAAAATTAAATAAAAAAATACTTTATTTTCTGAAAAAATAGAATTTTTATTATTTAAAAATGAGTTTCAAACTATAGACTCAAAAATAGTAAATAAAAAAACTTTGTTTCAGAAAACAAAATTAATTTTTTATATATTTTCAAAAAATGAGTAAATTTCATAAAATATAGATTCAAAAATTTCAAACTTTATTTAAAAAAATAAACTTTTTAAAAAATTAAAATTAAAATTAAAATTTTAAACTTTAATTTTTTTGAATTTATATTTTATGAAACTGTACTCATCTTTTTTAAAATAAAAAATTCATATTTTTTTCTGTGAGCCTAAGTGCAAATTAGGGCTTACATGTAGGAGTGATCATTCGGTTATAACCGAACCGAATAAGCTATTCGGTTATAATCGAAAATCGAATTATTGATAATTTTACTATCCGAAATAATAACCAAAATTTAAAATAACAGAATAACGAGAATAGAATTCATCAATTGTAATTTAGGGTATTAAGAGTAATAATAGAACTAACATCCAACATATTTACCGATAACTACTTAACTGTTTAACAAATTAACTGTTTGCACACTTATATTTCAAAGACCATCAGACCGAAGGATGGACCAATTTGGAGATACCCAGGCAAAGACAGAGTAAGATACTTGACTTAAATATTTACTAAACTAATTATACCAAGCGAGCCTATTCCAAAGATGTTGTGAATTGGAAACATAAACTTATACCAAGCAGAGAGTACAAGTGCCATGGACTGGGATCTCGCTAAACTTATACCAAGCGCAGTACAAGTGCAACAAGTTATTTCCAACATGATAGATAAAATGGATGATTACGTAACCTCCTACTTGCAAAGTGTCTAAAATACAAAGAGGATATTACAGAACTTTTTCCTAATTTCTTTTCAAAATCTTAGAAATTACACATGCACAGACACAATTACACAAAAATCTGTAAAGTATTGCCTAATCTGTAAATATTATCGCATTTGCTAATTTGTAAAGTATTGCCTCATTTGCCTGCAGAAAATAGAAATTGTGACTCATTTATAAATAAAATTAAGCCTTTCTGGCTGTTTCTTGAAAAAAGAAAGTTATATATATATATATATATATATATATATTTAAAGTTAGGAAGTAAGAAGTAAAACTTGTGAATTCTCTTGCATCAATAATTGCTTTCGTATAACGAAAATAAAATGAAACACAATCGGACTTTATATAAAGCGATTGAGATTTATGCGATTGAGTGAATGAAATAAAAAGAATGAATAAAATAAAAAATAGAAATTGTGCAGAAAATAGAAATTATGCAGAAAATAGAAATTATGACAATGAAAATAGAAATTGTGCAGAAAATAGAAATTATGACAATGAAAATAGAAATTGTGCAGAAAATAGAAATTATGACAATGAAAGAACCTATATTCTATCTATCTGTATTTTCCTCCCCAAGAAAGCAAAGTAAGCCGAGTAACAAAATCATCATAGTCCAAAGAGCTTATTTGGCCGTGGGCATTATTGCTTTCATGTCCTATTTGAAAAGAAGTAACAAGCGAATGGTCTTCATTCGAGACTGAGGTCTGAGACTGAGAGTTCGAGATGAAGGCCGATGGAAAACTGGATCTGAGTGTGAAACGTTGAGAGACTGAGATTCGGAGTCTTCGTCTTCGAGAATCGAGATTCGAGAATTTAGTAAAGTAACGAATATTGAATGGGTTATGGGTTGACCGGCTGAGTAGTGAAAACTGTTGAAGGGTTGAGAATTTAGTAAAGTAATAAATTAGAAATTTATTAAAGTGTTGTTCGGTTATTCGGTTAAACCGAATAACCCAAAAGTAATACCCGTACAAACTAATCGAAAACCGTAACAAAATTCGGGTATAACCGAACTATTGAAAATAACCGAATTATCAGAGAATTTCGGTTAAATTATTTCGGTTCGGTTCAGTAATTCGGTTATACCCGTTTTTTGCTCAGTCCTACTTACATGTGACCAAAAATGAATTAAATGAAGGATGGAAATGACGTTAATGAATTATCAAAACCGCAATTAATGAGCAAACTTATAAATGAATAAAAGAAAAAAAATCTAGGGTTCGACCACCTAGTAGGCGCTTTTTCGGCCATCCAGTATGCCAAGACTCTACCACTTAGATGCTTGACTAGTTTATTTTCTTGATTTTTGTGCCGAACAATTTTTAAGAGATGTAATGACGAAACAACAAGCTCGAACCACAAAAATAAGCTAAAGAACTTGTAAAATTCTAGAAATGATTGATTTTAGAATCTCCATGACAAGAAAAGCTTCTCATAGGGCCAAGAATTTGGAGAAAATGATGAAAAATGATTAAGAAAGACTAAGATGAACGAAGAAAATCGAAGGAGTAACAAATCTAGGGTTCACCCCCCCTAAGGTTCGCTAGGGCAAGGCCTCCCTTTGTCCCGTGCCGAGTTTCTTCGAGATTTCCAGCGATAAAATGTTCAACAAAGAAAGAAGAACAAAAAATCTTGTGTTGAACAATAAGAACCTTGATGAGACTTAAGAGGGGCCTTCACGAGTCCCAAGGCGGAAGGCTCATTGAGGCAACCCATTTCAAGAATTGATTGAGTGATTGGCCTGATTGGTGACTAGAAGGACAAGACGATTTGGGTCATTATTTTGGTGACTAAGGGCATTTCTAGAATTTTCCTCGAGGTCTTGTGCCTGACATGTAACTAATTTCCAAGAAACTCTATAAATACTCATTTCATTCCATTGAGAAGGGGTACTTTTGGAAAAACTTGAGACTGACGGATTCTCTCTCAATCCTAAGCACATATCAAGGCTCTCTGGTTCCTGGATACTCTAGAAGACTCTTGGATCCTAGAGTTTTGTCCCGTGTTACTAGTGTAATTGTTTACTTGTTCTTTTTCCCTCTTCAATTCATCAATCAATATCATTCTTTTTGTAGATTTCTCTTCTCCATAGTCAACACGAAACTCTAACCCTAGAAAGGTATGATTTCCTTGCCCATATTTTCCTAAAAATAATAATAATTTTTAAAAGTATCTAGTTTTTTTAAAAAAGAAATTGAATTAGTTTTTTTATATATCTTTTACTATTTTTTGTATTTTAATTTCTATTTTTTGTTTTTGTTTTAAAATTTTCTAATATTAAGAATACATATACTAATAAAAAAGATATAATTGCCCTTAATAAAATGGGTTGGGTCAAAATGGGCCGGGTCAAGTAAATATTTGTGCGGGTTTAAGCGGAATTGGTAAAAAAATGGAATTGACATAAAATATCACTTTAAGGACTCAATTGAAAAAAAATAAATTTTAGAGATAACTTTAAAAGTGGATGACAACTTAAAGGGACAAATATATTATTCAGCCATACTAAATAGTAGGATTGAGTAAGGAACCAAATTAGAACTGAAAACCGCACCAAAAATCGAATAAATCGCACCAATTAAAACTGTACCAACGATTCCGGCGTATGTGAAAATTTTAGGTGGGTTGAAAAACTAAATTTACGGTTTCGGTTTAGTTACTAGCCAAAATCGCACGCATAAAACCAAAACCTCACCATGTTGGTGGAGTAACTTATAATGTTTCTGACTCTTTGTATTATGATTGTAATATTACTGTAATATGATCTTTGGTAACAATATGTTGAAATATGATTGAGCTACTCTCAGTAACAATATGTTGTAATATGGTAGAGTAGCCTGTAAATTATTACAACATATTGTTACATACTATGAGTAGAGTAACAAATATTGTATTTAACTTTTGTTTACTCTACTATATTCTACTCTAATAATTTACATCATATTACTCTATTATATTTAGCTTTTGTTTAGACAAAACATTATAATTAAGGTTGTGCGTATTATCAAAGTGATATTTAATATTGTGTGATGTTAAATTGTTAATTTAAATTGCATAAAATATTGTTATTTCAATTGATTTTGGAATCGAAATCGCACCAAATGAAACCGCACCGCACTAATCACAAGCAGTTTTATGTGTGGTTTTAAATTTGTCAGACCGCACCTTAAATGATTTCGTGTGCGATTTGGGTTTCAAACCCCACCATGCTCACCCCTACTAAAAAACATCTCTCTATTTCAATTTACATCCAGAACACACCTAATTGGCTAGAACACAAGCTGATATTTGGGTCTTGGCTACACACATAGTGTGTGCCATAAATACTAATGATTATAAATGTAGAGCATAACCACTGGACATGGTATGCCATACTTTACAATTCAATCAATTCTTCTAATTATTTCCATTCATGCATACATAAATACACCATTCTAAATCCTCATACTAGTTATATTCATATTATTTTCTCATATGTGCACAATCAGTTCTAAGGACTTGGGAAATACATAAAACTGTACAGTTTAAAATTGGCCCTGCCACGTTTAATCATTGAAAATATAAAAATAAAAAGTCCAGGTTCATAATTCAAAAATTTCCACGATTACAATTCAATTCTATCAATCTAAGATTAGGTCTTGTATTAATTTGTAGCATTAGCCTTCCCCAAATTCTCTAATTCTGTGACAACTTGAATTTTTAGAAATTATTTAAATAAGAATTTAATAAATAAAATTCTTATTATGAGATGTTTTGAGTTTAGAAATATGTATATATGTGATATATATTGTGAAATATGTGGTTTGGTGTGAAGAGAATTATATATATTCATGTATTAGGAAAAAGAGGTTTAATAGTTAGTTAAACTATTGAAGAAATTAAAGCGACAGAAATAACTTTTTTATAAAAATAACGGCAAGACTTTTATCGTTAACTGTTGAAATACACAGTGATAAAAGTACGATGAATACACGATGGTTGCCATAATAGCATACGATATTATATAAATATCTTTGATTATTGATGCTTACGTGAGAAATCACTCAGTTTTATTCAATTATTACAAAAGTAGTTGATGCATAGTATCTCATATTATTGATTCAATTATTATCACGGTATCATCTGTACAATATTTTATATTATTAAATTAATAATTGCGACGAAACGGTTAATCATATTATTATTTGCATTATTGACAATGTCTAGAAAGTTCTGTCAAGGGGTTTTGGTCATCTAATAGCGCGCCAATAAGGAGAAGTCCTTTTCGAAAAGCTCCCTCTTTTCTGGGAATGATCCGGTTGTTAATATTACGAGTTATAATATTAATGATGAATAAATGTTATTAAATATGTGTTTAGTGAAGGTAAGTGAATTGAGATAAATAGAGGGATTTTTTATGAAGTATTTATTGTAAATTTGGCTTATTACATGGACCCCCACTTACTCATTTTTCAAAATTATCGGTAGAAAGTTATTTCAGTTTTGTTTTATTACTTATATATATATATATATATATATATGTGTGTGTGTGTGTGTGGGGGGGGGTGTATATATATATTATATAAGTTATATATATATACAGTCCGGATCTTAAGCTCACCCTTATCCACTCACTGAAGCTCACTTTCACTTTAGCCGACGAATTGGTGATTTTTCGATTAATTACAACTGTTATTCATACTTTTAGCGACGGATAACATATAACGTCGCTAAAATTATAGACAACGGTTGTATGACCGAACCGTCGTCGGGTCCGTCGCTAAAGGGGAGTGAGCTTGGGTGAGTTGAATAAGGGGTGAGCTTAAGATCCGGACTATATATATATATATATATATATATATTATAAGTTTTATTTTATTAGTATTATAATAGTAATAAAACAGAAAATTTTGTATATAAAATAGAATATATTATATTTTATTTAAAGTTTTCGTTTTATTAGAATATTTTATTGCACAGTGCTGCATAGTAAATTAAATTTTTTCGCCAGTTGCAGCGCCCGTGAAAAACTTATTGTTGGTCCGTGATTTTCTAATTCAAATAGTACTTGTCACACCAGAATCAGAGAATTCTTCTTCTATAATATTGAGCGTATTTCTTTTGAGTTTAAGGAAGCTTTGAGTGTAGAAAATAGTACAAATTTTTTTCAAGAATATCCCCGTTATACCAGTCAGAAATACTCTCATTTTAAGGTAATGAATATTATTTTCATTCAATATTCGTAAGAAATAATATTATCTTCCATACTTTGTAGTATGTAAGTAATATTATTTCGCTCCATATTCCTAATTCTACACTTATTTTGATAAGTATTGCTTTTGTACTGTTTGAAATTAGTAGAATATCCTTAAAATTTGCGTTTCATCTAGTATCGTTTCACTGAAATAGTTTTCTGAACATTCTTATAAAATTTTAATCTTTTCATGCTGGAATACTATATCTTCATGGGTACTATTCATACATACGACACTATTCATATATATGGTATTATTCATATGGTACTATTCACGGAGTACTATTCACGAAGTACTATTCATGGGGTACAATTCACGATAAAAAATGATTTCTTTTCTGTCCAAATTATTTTTGATACATGAATATTATTCTTGAATTTTACTCCACAAAGCAGTTATCATGTTGACAATTTGGACATTCTTAAACTCTGGATAAATTGAATTATAAATATTTAAAATTTATCATTGATCTCACTTAATTGAATTCTTATATCATTGTCATCATCCTCATGCTTATATTATGATGAAAGTCATCTTTGACCCGTAGTGCATAGATGGACTGTTGATTGGTATGATTATGACCAAGAATTATGTATCGGTATAATCATGATCTATAATGTTACAAATGATGTGGTAAAAGTCCTCATTGGCCCGTAGTGCATTGATGGACAGTTGTTTAGCATGATCATGACCACTGGTGATAATAACTGATATCTTTGGCCCGCAATGCATGGATAATTCGTGGATGTGATACTAACGGATATCCTTGGCTGTGGTGCATGGATAATTCGGTGATGTAGATTATTTATTGAAATATTTTACAGAGATAAATATTGATGATGTGCTTTTAAATCATAGAATATAGTAGACATTATGTTCTACTTGACTCTTCTAATAGATTGTTTGTTCCGCTGCAGTTAAACTTGTTGTTTATTGTATTCTATCAGTTTTACACTGTTAAATGCTAAGGATAATTTATTCTGCATTATATTATTCATAATATTCTTTAGTACTGGGCTAGTTGAGCTCACCCTTTCTTTCATTGTTCTCTTCAGGAAATGAGAATATAGCCGGAACTAGTCGGGGAATGGAGTGATGGTCCAAGATGGTTGCTATAGTAGTCCTCACTATTTTATAAAATAGTGTGATCGATAATAATTGTAATGAGGACTCCATTTGAGTTTGGATATTGTCTACGAGACAATATTCGTGTTAAAACTTTCAGCTTACGTTTTTCGTATTGTATTAATGAAGTTTGTATTTAAATTATGTACTATGTATTTGGCGACTCAGAATGGGCTGTGTAGACCTGTTTTAGGGGCGTCACAATTATTATTATGACGATGGAAGTTATTATGAATTAAATTTCGTAAATAATGTGAGTAATTCACTTAATTTATATAGTGAATTAATATAATTGTTTTTAATAAAATGATGAGAATGCATTATATTACATATAAATGTAATTCGATTATGAGTCTCATAAATAGTTAAAATATTTATCGAAAGAATAAATATTTTAGTTGGAATATTTATGGACTAAATATTCGACGGATATTATTAGAGAATAATTTGTTTAAATATGATAATATTGATTTAATTTATGTTAAATGATTTTATAATTGGTACGTAATTTATTATGCTAATATAATTTAATTAAATAATTAAATTAGAAGATTAAAGATTTGTTAATTAAAATGTATTTGTTTTGGGATAAGTGTTTAAATAAAATGAAGTGTGACATTTGATGTAACATATGATAAGAAGATTATTAAAATAAACTAGAAGAAGTTTAATAAAGTTAAACCAAACAAGGTCTTATGACCTTTAGTGGGTTGTAACTGTTGAGACCCTTAACTTAGCGCAAACCATTTGTCAGTTACGTATTATTTTGCTAAGTCTAAAGAGCAAGAATACAGAAAAGAATAAAGAAATTGAGAGAGAAACAAAAGAAATTCTTTGTAAATTGAAAATGTTAAGAATCAAAGAAGGTAGAAGAAGAAGATTCATATCATCTAATCAAGTTTAAGAAGAATCAAATGTATACTCTAGTTTTAAAGCTCTAATGTATAGTTTCTCAAGTTCTTCATTTTTAAAAGCTATTTTGGTTGGGTGATTTGAAGAGATGTTGTATATATATGTGTATGGGTATGTATAATCTGATATATATCCTCTATAAATGGTTTTAGAGTAATCAAAATCATGAAAACGTGTTAAAGAAGAGGAATTAGAGTTTTGTTGTAATATGTATGTTTTGATCTATTTTGAGACTAAAATTTGATGATGAATTCATGATGGAAACTTTAAATTAATGGTAGATGTTGTTAATACGTTGGAAAAAGAAAACAATGAAGGTTAAACTGATTGATTTGGTTAGGAATTGAATCCGTGGTGAATGATTACGCTAAAGATGTTAAAAAATGTAAAACTAATATGAACATAAGATTTTGGTCAAGATTTTGGTTGGTTAATGGTTCTGTAAATTATTGATTTTCTGGTATATTGTAGTCATATGAATTATGAATCCATAGAGTAAAAAGAAGACTGATTTGGATGTGTATAACTCGAGTTATGAAGATTTGAAGGAGGAAGTGTCGAAAAATCGCGAAGAACACAAACTGCAGAATTGAGATCTGTGAATACCCGCATGCTTCGGGGTTTGTAGTTCAAAAGTTCCACTTCATGGGCTTTTTATAGGTCAAACCCCGCCCGACGGGGTGGGCGATCGACCAAGTGTTAGAGTAAAATTTGTCCGGACATATTTTACTAAAATGACCATAACTTTTTCATATAAACTTCGATTGAGGCAATTCAAGATGATCCAGAACGAGGAGGAATAGACCTAAAACTTTCATTATTAAGTTGTTTTGAATTTGATGTTGGGAACAAGGGTCAAAATGGTCATATTTAGGACTGATGTTTATTCGGAGGCAATCGGAGGATGTCGGGCATGCACGTATGCAAGTGTAGTGCTTCTGACGATAAAAGATGTTGTTTTAAGTTATAAAACATGAATATTAGTAAATATAATGATATTTAACATTAATAAATCATGTATTAGATAAGTTGTATAAGCATACACAAGAGCTAGAGACGATTCAGGCGTGTGATGAATAAACGTCGAAACACCGTGACAAGTGTTAATGAACTTAAAAAGTGTTTCAATTCAATTGAAGTGAACATTATAAGATATGAAATGTAGTTAATGTAAACCAATAAGGAGTCCTAGTAAGACTTAAACACTTGAATGAACTTCGAGTATGACCTAAGAATAAATATATAGTGAGATATAAGTCGAAAGTTAACACAATTAAGTTGAACATTGTGTATTGATTAATAAGGAGGGTTATGAGATGTAGAGTAAAGTTTATATTATAACTATTATACGTTGCAATGTGACTAATAGTTGATGTGCAAGATTATATAATTGTGTAGGGCATGTGAAGTGAAGATAGCTGTAAGATGTTAATCTGTTATTGGTAAACAACGATCAAGACAAGTCTTTCAGTTCCTATTTGCTATGTGAAATTGATGATAAACTGTTTTAAATCTTTATTACAAAAAGCATGATGTGTCATATATGTTGAAAGTATGAAATGTTAAAGTCAATTTATGACTACGTTGATTGAGTAAAGAATGTTGATTAATTAGTAAGGAACTCAATCTTTATACTTGTTATGTGAACTGCAGTATGTATGTTATGTCCAATGATTATGAGATGTATGTTGAGCATGCTATTATGTGGTACGTGATGCATGAAAATTATTAGATTTGCTGGGCTGTCAAGCTCAACCTTACAAATAACCACTTTTGCAGGTTAAGGATTCAAGGTAACACTATGTGCTACTTGAAAGACATGAATCAGATGTAATGCATGAAGATTTATATACTTTGGCTGGGTTGTTATTATTTTGAACTATGTTTAAGGTTCCGGATGATGTACTTGATAATGTATGATGTTTACTAGATGTTGAGTTATAAAATTTAAATTTATCCGATGTATAAAGGGTATTGAACCTGAATGTAAGTTTTATTTATTAACTCTCTTAAAGTGAGTAATAAACAATGTATGGTTCAAATGTAAGTAAAGATAAAGGTTTTAAGATATGTACTTGATAAGTTATGATATGAAAATTTTATATTTAGTTGTAAAGTTTGAGCTACCCAATGTATAAGCAATATCGAACTTAAATGTAAGATTTTATATAATATCTCTGATGAAGCGAATCATAAAATGAATTTAATTTAGAGATGTGTAGATAATATAGGTTATGATTCAGGGAATTAAAGTAAGAAGACAGAAAAGTTTAAATTATTTCGCATTTTATTAAGTTTAACATTGAATAATGATGTAAAAATCAGAAGTTAGACGTATTGTTAACGACCGAAGTCGAGAGTTGAATTGTATGATTTTTGGGGTCGTTACATGTTCCCCTTAGACCTTGGAATTTAGCCTTCCCCAAATTCTCTTCCCCTCAGACTTTTGGAATTTAGCATTCCCCATTTCTTGTTATCTTATCCAGATTTCTCCTATAAAAGGGAGCTTGGGCTCCTCATTTTAACACACCACAACAACAAGAAGCTTAGAGAAGCAAAGAGAGTTAGAGAGTGAAAAGCTCATTTAGAGCATTCTGAGAATGAAGGTGTAGAGAGAAATAAATAATTAGTTTATTTCTCAGTTGAGAGTTTATAATTTCTATATTATTTTCATAATGAATTTTTGAGATCTCTCTCCGTGGTTTTTCCCATTTGGGTTTCCATGTAAATTTCTGGTGTTATTATTTTATATCTAATACAGTATTGTGTTTGTATTTATCTTAGTGTATTTGTGTGAGCCTAATTTCTCAATAATTGGTATCAAAGCTTTTGGTTCATGCAGTTGGTGTCTAGGAAAGTGGTTTAAAAGGCAGCGCCTTTAAGAAAGGTGGTTATTTAATTAGTCACCATTGCAAAAGCACATAGAGACTCTCACCTGACTTACACTTACCTGGCCAACTGGTATGATCCGTTTAAAGAGAGATTAGGCAGGTCACAAATATAAAGATGGCAAGCACAAGTGCGAGGTATATATGAAGTTGAACCATTTGACGGTAAGTCAAATTTCAGTATTTGGCAGTGTACTGTCAAAGATGTATTAGCTCAACAAGGATTGACAAAGGCACTAGAAGGGAAGAAATCAACGACTATAACAGATGAAAAATGGACAGAACTTAAAGCAAAGGTCGTGGCAACAATCAGATTGAGTTTGGCGCCACAAAACAAATATCAGGTTTTGACAAAAACCTCTTCGAAAGACTTGTGGGAGAAACTTGAGAAAGTTTACAAGTCAAAGTCTCTGTCAAACCGGTTATATTTGAAGAAGGAATTGTACCGGCTTCGCATGGAAGAAGGGTCAGATTTGGCCAATCATATTAATAAGTTTAATAGATTGGTGACCCAACTAACCAGTATTGATGTGAAGTTGGACGAAGAAGATAAAGCCTTATTGCTTATTGTCTTTCTACCGGATTCATACTCAACTCTCCAAACTACACTCCTTATAGGGAAGGAAACGCTTGCAGTTGACGATGTGATGTCAACAGTCCTGGACCAGGATAAGTTCAGGGGCACTACTTCTAAAGATCAAGGAGGCAATCTTCTTGCTTTTTTAGATGGGTGTGACAAGGGTCCTAATCAAAAGAAGTATTTCGGCAAGGAACAATAAAGGTCTCAGGCGAGACAAGGTAAGAAGGATAAATCTCAGGTTGAGTGTTATCATTGCCACGAGAAGGGTCACTACAAAAATCAGTGTCCATTGTTAAAGAATGATAACAAGAAGAAAGGTAAGCAGATTGCAAATTCTGCTTATGTTGTTGAGCAAGAAGATGTGTGCAACGACAGAGAGCTGTACACAGTAACAGAAAATGAAGCTTCACAAGGTGATCTCTTAATTAATTATTTGTTAGAGACAGTGACAGCCTTACAGATTGGTACATGGATTCCGGTTGTTCTTTTCATATGTTCCCTCACAGGGATTGGTTTGATACTTTTACATCCTGCAATGGTGGTATAGTTTTATTGGGTAACAATGCAGCCTGCAAAATTACTGGGATACATTAAACACCATTAAAATTAAAATGTTTGACGAGTTTGTCAGAACATTAGGTGATGTAAGGTATATTCCAGAATTAAAGAAGAGCTTGTTATCGGTTAGAGTACTCGACTCTATAGGTTGCAATATCTCTGTCAGAGATGATGTCATGAAAATTACCAAGGGATAGATGGTAATTATGAAGGGCCAGAAGAAGGGCACCCTCTACAAGCTGATAGGGTACACAATTGTTGGTGGAGCAGTAATTTCTGTGTAGGATAATTCCAACAGTGACAACACAGAATTATGGCACATGCGACTTGGTCATTTGAGTGAATGTGGAATGAAAGAACTTCACAAAAGGTAGTTGCTGAAATTAAAGATGTCAAAACGTGTAGTCTGGAATTTTGCAAATTGATGGTTGTTGAGCGCGTGCACCCACTCCAATGTCGATGTGAAGGAGAATGGTGACAATCGAAATTGCTTAAACGAGGAATTGCGAGCAACCGTTCGTTCATCGTTGGGACTAGGTAAAACTAGTTGAATCTATCTTTTAACTTTCTATTTATATATATATATAACAATCCAAATATGTGTAGCGAAGATGTCTAAAGCTACAAAGGCAAGAATTGAACAAGTATTGGATTATATTGACTTTCTTAAGAGTGAATGTGATTGGTTCGATTATGAAATTTATGTTCGTCATTGTAAAACTTTTTGCCCTAATATGATGATTTTTTGGAGGAATTAGAAGAAACACAATATAGAATTAACAAGTTGAAACATCGGTATCAAGTTGAGAAAAAAAGGGTGTGAAAAGAACGTCAAAGTAGGGAGATTTCTTTTATGATTAATGACGTTAGGAGATGTCGTAAGATAGCCTACAGGGAAAATCTTTGAGAAAGATGTAGCTTCATCAAACCTATTTCTCAGACATGTGATTCGTTCCTTGACGTGGAAAGCGTGGAGGACACAAATGAGGTAATTGAATTAAGAAGCGGTTGTTGTTAAAGACGAACCAACTTTAGTGGTTGTGGAGGATCATGATTTGGAGTCGACGTGACATAAGGATACATACATCATAAAGATTAAGACTGATCATGAGATTGACCATAATCTTGTGTTCGACAACTTGAAAATTTTTGATTTCATCGTTCATAATCATTTGTTGCAAGTACAGGTTAATATAAAGCTTTTGATTGTTTCATAATTATTTCCAAAAAATTTCTTTGAGAAGCAACATCATGAATACATGGTACAAAGAAGAGGGCGAATATCTAACTGTTGGTGCTTGATATCACTTCATTTTAAAATACGAGGTCGAATTTTCTCCAAGAAAAGGGGAAAGACACGGAAAGAGTTATCTTCCAAGATTCAATAAAATTTATGTTTTGGTATTTATGTTCAGGCTGAAGTGAAAACCGGTTAGATGCGAAGAATGCTGAAGTGTTTGACTTGGCTGTCGATATGAACATCTCTCGTACTTTCAATGTATCTGATCGTTATGAGTTTTGTGAAGATATTCCGTTTATTCAAGAATATAACTCAAGGTCGAGTTCTTCGCAGGTGGAAATGACTGATGTAATTAAGACAAAAACTGAGAAAAAACACTGGTCCGAAGAAACGACGTTAATTCCCGAAGACACTAATTTCTGAAGGCAATAATGCAGAGTTCGGTTGACTTCGGGGTCGGGAGTTAGGTGCTGCTTCTCTTCGGAACAGTAGATTTCATGCAGGAATGATCGGTTTCGGGATAGGTATTCGGGTAAGGAAATGACGTCATGACTTCGGGAATGTCGACATGACTTCAGGAAGATCAGAACTGACTTGAATATTATTAATTTTAATTATTCTCATATTAGATAGGGTTTGTTTTTGTATGTTGTGTTTTAGTAGGAAACAAATCTTTTATGATATTACGTAATTGAGTTGTTACCTATTAAGATTTGTTACCATATTAATTAGTTACCTATTAGGAGTTTATTTCCATAGTTATAGATATTTTTTAGCTATAAAATCCAGCTTGTGGGATTAGGGTTTGGACAATTAATTTATAATTTAGTATCTTCTACGATTAATATCGTTTGTTTATCTAGTGAATTCCAGTTTGTGTTCTTAAAATTTATGTCGATAAATTTTTTCCTTTTTCCGTTCTCCGTTCTGCGTCATGGAAGAAATTCATAAAATAATATGAATGCAATTTTTTTCCCTACAAAAAATATTGCATTGATTAAAATAAATAAATAAATAAGATATATGCAACAATTTTTTTATACGATTATATAAAAGAAATGTTTATTTTTTGTTTCCTGTTTCTGATGTCCCTGTCTTTAATTGATATATTAGCTAATAATCAAATCTGGCCGGTGACTCTTACCATGAGTATGTAGAGACCAAGTAAGATTTTATTTGCACTTCACCCACCTTATTAAATTACTTTTGCATAATAAATAATTTGAAGATAAAAGAAACATTAAATTCTCGACTCGTCAATTTAGGTGTGGTGTACTCATAAATTTATTTAGATATTCCTCACCCAATATGGATACAAATTGCGCAACTAATTAATAAATTTATGTGTAATCTTGATTGTTCACTCATTCATTTCCAAGAAAAGGGTCTCAATTTAATACTCCCTCCGTTTCTAATTATTTAACGTTTTAAAGGTGGACATAAGAATTAAGATAATGATTAAAAAACATTAAATATAGTACTCAATTGTCTATAATACCCTTTAAATTTTTTGTTGGGATAAGGAGAGAGAGAAAAATAGTTTAAAGTATCAAAAAAATAGGCAAAGTAATGAAGGGTAATTTTGGAAAAAATGTCATTAATTCTCTTAGATTTGAATAAACGTCAAATAATTAGGGACAAATGAAAAACTTTAAAACATCAAATAATTAGGGACGGAGGGAGTAGTAATAATAGCTTTTATTGTTTCACGTACAAATAAAGTTGTTTTTTACTTAATTGATAATAGCATATAATAGTAGTATCTTCGTTTTTATCCCTACCAACATTTTAGTTTTGAAAATAAAAATAGAACAAAATCACATCCTTAATGTTTGTATATTTTGTAATGAATCTCTTTTTATGCTGAGGGATGAGGGATCAGAGTCATTTATTTTCATGTTTAAACGAAAAAATCATATCAATTAAATTTTATTAAGATTTTACAAACTGATTTAATATATATATATATATATATATATATATATATATATCTTCAATTTTAGAATAAATAAAATGGATATATGACTAAAATAAAATATAGCCGCCAATGAGGACGAAAAAAATTTAGAGTAATCAGTTAAGCAGCCCATTTGAGAATCTGGTTTGCTAGCTAGTAGTAGTAATACCGCACACCAATAAACAATTGATGATAAAGAACGTGGACTAAATTAAATGTCCAGACAGCAACCGAGTGGGTGCATGGCGGGCGTTTTTAATTTAGTCTTCGATTCTATAACAATTGTCTTTTTAGCTTCATGTATATGAATAAAAAAAAATTATTTAATATTATTATTTAAGAATTAAAATTTATATAAAATTATATCACTATCTTTTTATTGAAAGTTAAAAACTTAATAAAAGACAAAAATTATTGGGAGAATGAGAGAAGTTATGGATAATATAGAAAAATAAATAATTTATTATCTAAGAAAGTTGTAAACGACAAATAAATTGGAACAAATTTTTTCTTCTAAAAAGACAGTTATTATGGAACCGGAGAGTAATTATTTAAGCTTCTCACTAACATTATTCAGTGCATTATACTTGACAACTTACTGCAGCCCTAGCTTTTTATAAATAGTGGGGAACTTAAGAGCAAAGCAACTCAACAGTAAGAGATATTAGTACTAGAGGGAAAAACAGACCAGCAGCGGAAGGAAACCACCTCTTTCAGGTATGCTCTTACAGTACTGAAACATGCAAATATTTGAGTTTCAGCTACACTTTTTCTATATATATAAAAAACAATTAAAAAAATCGTCATATAGTTCAATTAAATGCATGCCATGGCTAAGCTTTAATTAAGTAAGTTTTCAGTAAGCTCATTTCTCTCTTGATTTATCTTTTGTAGTCCAGTAAAGAAAAATGGGTGCAGGTGGGCGCTTGTCCGCTCCCCCTAGTGGCAAGAAGACTGCAGCCGAAGCACTTCGACGAGCTCCTCATGAAAAACCTCCGTTCACATTAGCAGACTTGAAGAAAACCATTCCACCCCATTGCTTCCAAAAGTCTCTAATTACATCTTTCCGATACCTTATTCAGGATCTTATCATGGCCTACACCCTCTACTACGTGGCCACTAATTATATCGACCTCCTCCCTCGTCCTCTTAACTACTTGGGTTGGGCCGCTTACATTGCTGTTCAAGGTTGTGTCCTTACAGGGGCTTGGGTTGTAGGCCACGAATGTGACCACCATGCCTTTAGTGACTATCAATGGGTTGACGACCTTGTTGGCCTTGTTGTCCACTCCTCTCTCATGGTTCCTTATTTCTCATGGAAAATTAGTCATCGTCGTCACCATGCCAACACTCAATCCCTTGACAACGATGAGGTTTATGTCCCGAGGTTCAAGTCCAACATCCGAAACTATTACAAGATCCTTAACAATCCACCCGGCCGAGTATTTGTATGGATTACCACACTCCTTATTGGTTTTCCTTTGTACCTGATGTTTAATGTGTCCGGACACAAATACGAAAGGTGGACATCTCACTATGATCCCCATAGCCCACTTTACTCTGAACGTGAGCGCAAAGAGATCATTATTTCTGATGTTGCCATTCTAGCCGTCATCTATGGCCTCTATCGTCTCGTATTGGCTAAAGGATTTGCATGGGTTTTCTGTGTGTATGGAGGTCCGTTACTAGTTGTTAATGGGTGGTTCGTGTTGATCACCATATTAAACCACACTCACCCTTCTTTGCCTTTCTATGATTCAACCGAGTGGGACTGGTTAAGGGGAGCTCTTTGCACCGTCGATAGAGACTACGGAATTCTAAACAAAATCTTCCATAACGTGTGCAATGCTCACGTCTGTCACCATATATTTTCGATGATCCCTCATTATCATGGACTCGAAGCTACGGAGGCAATGAAACCATTGTTGGGTGATTATTATCAATATGATGGAACTCCAATTCTTAAGGCCATGTATAGAGAAATGAAGGAATGCATTTACGTTGAGAAGGATGAAGGTGAGACAAAAGGAGTTTACTGGTACCGAAGTAAATTCTAAATTATTGACGACAAAAAGCTATGCATGCAAAAAGACAGGAGGGATCGAGAGGTTCCCCGACTCTTAGCATACTTTTCTTCCATTTTCCTGTAATTTATAATGTATTCTTACATTAATATATTGTACTCAATAGACATTCAATGTTGTGTAAGATAATGGGTTGAAAACCCATTATATATGATAAGTACGAGATTCAATGTCATTTCTTCTTGTTCAAGAATATCCTGTTAACTACAAGTCATAGTTTCCATATGAGAAAAATGCTATTTAATTTGGATTGTTTATTTGAACTCATATTTTGAAATTGGATGAAAATTAGTGAGAAAAGGTAAGATATTCCGACGGTCTGGGTGCCGATGCCTTAGCTTGATATATAGACTATCTAAATGAATGAATACTACTGCCATGCTGAAAGTTCACTCGTAGTTTAGAGATACACCGACGGGTAGTGATGTAGGACAGCTGCCTTTGGAGTTTGAGCAAGAGTTAGATAAAAAACGAAGAAGGAGAAATGGTCCGAGGAAACGATTATAATTCCCGAAGGATTGAAGTTGTTTCCCGAACAGCTGGGTTCGATCGATTTCGAAAGAGGTCTTCGAGAGATCGGAACTTTTTCAGAAGTAACGTCATGACTTCAGAAAAATTGAATTGTTCTTATTATTATTTTTCTTTATAGTAATAGCATTTTATTAGGTGAAAAATATTTTAAAATAAGTTGTTATTTGTTAGGATTCGTTTCCATATCTCTTGGAATTCTATTACGAATTGGACAGTTTGGTTGTTAGGCTATATAACCCGGCTTGTGGGTCGAAGGAAATCATCATTAATAATATTATTTTCTTTTACGGTTGATATCGTTGAATCTCAGGTGGATCTCAGTTTATGTTCTAAGAGCTTACGCTGGTAAACTCTTTGTGTATTCTGTTCTGCGTCAATTGGTATCAAAGCCAAAGATTTTACCTTGTTAATGGCCAACAACGAAGGCGGAAGAAATATCCCTGAAGGCGCTGGTTGTAGGGATGCCGAATTATGGGCGGCAATTGATGAGCATCGACAATTGATGACAAGGGTAGAAGCCATGATACAACTGTTGGTGCAACGACCCCACCTTAATGGCACCAGAGACAGAAACGAAGGATTTTCCCCTGGCCACCCTGGTGGTGAACGTCAGCATAGATTAGAAAGACGAAAACAGTTCGAAGAATTCAGTGAGGAAGATTTCGATGGGGATGTTGCAGGTGGACAAAGAAATCCTCATCAACACCAAAATTGAAACCAAAATCAATCTTACTGGTGTCCATCGAGTTCAGAGCTATTTGTACATGTAGTTTCTTTTGTAATTAATTGAATATTATATTAATAAAGGAGTCTCCAATAATACCGATCGGTATTAAACGTGAATTAGGCCATTTGTGACGCCCCCAAACGAGGTCCATTCCATCCAACCTATTCTGAGTCGCCAAATACATGGTACAGAAAATAACTACAACTTTATTACAACAATTGTCGTGCAAAATACAACAAACATATATCTTTGTGAGTTTGGATACAAATATATACCAATCGTGACTCTTATCCCACCTTGGATAAGACGTCACAATGACACCTTACATAAAGGTATAGTCAAAAACCTGCGTTTTAGAAATTAGAATCTTTGGGAAGTGCTCAAGGAAACCTTACATACACTGGAGGTCATGCGTCAGGTTATAATAGATATCATATGGCCACGTAATTATCCTTGGTTGACCCAATAGACCCCAAAGAAAAAACGAAAATTACATCATATTCTTTCCAATGGTGAGTCTTCTCGACATATAAATATCTCTCTGCTCTCTAATTGAAAATTTTACTTCAAATAAACTCCAAGATCATAAAGGTAGTGCTCGTAGATATACTCAGTAAGTGGATGTGCACAACCCTGTCTTATGATGACACGAGGTTGTATGTCATTAGACATTTTGTATGATAGCGGCAAAACACCCTTCCAACGTTGGGTTCGCCTCACCCTAGTTGATTCACCAAATATAACTGCTAAATGATTACCACCGTTTCTGCTCTCACATTCCCCGCTTCAAGCCCGACTACACTCTTATTACCTGAAAAGAATTGTGAAGCAAAAAGGTGAGCACAACTAGCTCAGTAAAGAATATCATGACTAAAGATAATTAAATTATCAATAGCCTTCATCAATAATAAATAAGAGATTTATAACATATGGTAGATGATAAAAATTTCAATCATAGTTGCAGCGAAACGAGCAATCCATTAGAAGAGTCAAATAGACTATAAAGTCTATTATCTTCTCCATGTTACAAATCCACCAACAATGTTTTATCCCTGTAACATCAATCAACAATTCTGGTCCACAATCATATGAATAACTCATAATCATAATTGTAGTTCTAAATTCTCTTCTCATCCGGTGACGAAGATAATTTTCATCACCTATCTTTACCGAAATATCAAAGATCATGGTTACACCAAATCACATTTCATGTTCATAATCATACTAATAACTTCATCTTTGCACTCTGACCAAAGATATTCGTCAACGATTCATCTTTGCTCATCGCCAAAGATATTCAACAACATATCATCTTCAGACTCATGTGCCAAAGATATTCATCAACAATTCATCTTTGCATTACATGTGCCAAATATAAGACCCCGAATTTTATGAAATAAAAGTATTCAATTTTTCTTATAATTACTATTCAAGAAATGGTTAAATTGATAAAAGTTAAAGTTAAGGGTGATATATGAATTTTTTTCAAAATACACAAGTGGTTATAAAATATTCATCATTGTTTCGGAGAATATTCGTTTGGTCGTGGAATATTCTTTCTGTCGGGAGAATATTAAATAATGACGGTATGTGACCATTTGTGAGCCCCATAATGTAATAAGCGTAATGAATGAAGAAAATGACAAAATTAAGTTTTTATAAATAATATGGCGTAATCATTTACAATTAACACTTTGTTGGAATACCCGATTGGTAAAATAAAGTAATACGCGTTGTTGCAAAGATAGCATTACTTTACGGTATTACAGTATTTTTGAATTATGGATTCTTACGTAAGAAGGCACTACTCAATAATTGTTACAGTAATTACTGTTCAATATTTTATTTTATTGATTCAATAATTGTTGCGTTGATATTTTATATTATTGTAGTTTCAATAATTATCACTGCACAATATTTCTCATTATCAGATCAATAATTCATATTATTTGAATAATATTATTAGATAGCATTATTGGCAATGTCTAGAAAGTTATGTCAAGGAAAGGTTTGGTCACCTAATTGCGCGCCAGTATGGAGAAATTCTTATTGAAAAGCCTCCTCTTTCCTGGGAACGGCCTGGTTGTCATAATTGTGAATCTGTAATATTATTTGTGAATAATTAATTATTGATTTATATGATAAGAAAATATTTATTTGATGTGGATATAAATGATGGATTTATTTATGTGGTTATAAATGAAGGAATTAATGTTGAGGTATTTTATCAGTATTTTTGTCGGAATGAAGGTATTAAAAATTAAACCAGTGTTTTTGAGATATATTGCGTCAGTTATAATTTTTAATCCGACCGTTGGATCATTGTAATTTTTGGATATGTTATACATATATAAGTTGAGTATATGTCCACAAATTTTGAACCGTTAAATATGAACGTATGATTTGTTATGAATTTTAAGAGGTGAATGGTTCAGAAATTGTTGAAGTTTCCGAATTTAGCATTTTGGTGGAAAATTCTAGAATTGAGTGGGCCCCACTTGTGGTTGGTGAAGAAATATGCTGAATTTTATTTCAAATGTGGTGGGTGGGAATAGTAGCAGGTAAAGCCATCAGGTTGCAGGTCAAGTCTGCTATAATTTTCCTATAAATAGAGGGTTAAGTTAGAATTGAAAATCACACCAGAAACAAGTTTTTCTCTCTTTCTCTCTCTAGATTATTGAGTGTATTTTATGAGTATTTAGATACTTGGTGAGTTGATATTCATCAGTGCAAGTTTCCTTCAGCGTCATATCCGATATCCATGGAAGTCTTTGCTTCTTTTGAGAGTAAAGGGATAGTAAGGGATTTTAAGGGTTATTATATTTTTCAGTTCGTACTTTTTCTAACCTTCAGAAAATTCTGGAAAAATTTGAAATGATATGTTGATGAGTTTTATTGATTGTGTCCAAAAATGGTGATTTTTGGATTTATAGATTAAGAGTTATGAATTTTATGAGAAAAGACTATTTTAAAAGTAACCGCTTATAACTCCTTATGGTTAACTCCAAAATTGATGAAATTTTTATTGGGAGTACATCTATATAATATCAGTGTACTCTGTGAATTTCGGAATTTTTGGATAAAAGTAAAATTTATGATAAATATTTAAATATTCGGCTGTTTTAGCCATATGAAAAATAGTAAATGAATTTTAAAAATTCTAAGAAAAATATATGTTCAATATGGGACTATATTCTGCTAAATTCCAGAAAAGAAATATTTTTGGAACTGATTTGGTATTTTTCATGAAAATAGACTAGTTATGAATAAATGAGTTAAATATGTTATGTGAAGGAAGAAAATTGGAAAATATGATTTTATGGCTTGAGAATCATATATGTGGTATATGCAGATTTTCGATGAGGGTTTTGGTTATTGGTGATGAAACCTTATAAGTTTGGCATTTTATGATGATTAAATGCATTATTTAGTAAAGTGTAAACAGTTAAAATAAATTGTTTATAAGTATAAGAAATGTTATTCTTTCAATATCATTGCACCAAAATATTGGTATGGATTTTATTGTGGAATTTCTACCTTTTTGTGTCAGGGTTACTATTCATGAGTTACTATTCACGAGTTACTATTCACGGGTACTATCCACTACAAAATTGGTTTCTTTTTCTAACCAAATTATAGTTGATTTATGAATATTACTCTGGAGATTAAAACTATATATTGATTTTATTATCATATATAATATTTTTATAACCCTAATGTTGAAATTCTCTTTCACTGGAGTGTAAAGATAAGTAGATTATTGGTATGATCAGCTTACTAGGGTTCTCTTTGGCAAGAGTGAAAAGTTGAATCGTATGGTGGTATAATCATGACCATTGAATTTATAATTGAATATCTTTAGCTTAAGTGCAAAGGTGAATTGATCAACATGGTTATAATTATTGTTTATATAAATTACGAAATGATTATATATTTCTTTTGAGATATTAATATATTTGTCTGTAGTGCAAATATGAGCTGTTGAGGAATATCTTTGGCTCAGTAGTGCAAAGATGAATCATTAATGAATATCTTTGGCCCGTGAGTGCAAAGATGACTGTTATTGAATATTTTGGCGATGAGTGCGAAGATGAATGTGGATGAATATCTTTGGTAGTAGTCTGCAAAGATGAATTTATTAGTATGATTATGAATGAGGCTGTGATTTGGTATAACCATGATCTTTGATGTTTCGGTAAAGACATGTGATAAAAATTATATTAAATCCAGTACGAAGAGGAATTTAGAATTACAATTATGATTATGAGATATTCATATAATTGTGGAAAAAGGCTGCTGATTGATGTTACTGAGGATAAAACATTGTTGGTGGACTTTTAACATGGAGAAGATAATAGATCGTATTGTCTATTTGACTCTTCTAATGGATTGCTTCGTTCACCGCAACTATGGTTGAAATTTTTATCATCTACCATATGTTCTAAATCTACGATTTGTTATTGATGAAGGCTATTGATAATTTAATTATCTGTAGTCATGATATTTTTCTTGAGCTAGTTGTGCTCACCCTTTGCTTCACAATTCCTTTTCGTGTAATAAAAGTGTAGCCGGGTCTGCCTAGGGGTAACAAGGAATAGAACGAGTGGTCTCTAGTGTGGAGTTCTCCCTAAACAAGATATAAACAAGTGTGTTGTATACATCTTTTAGTAGTTATATTTGGTGAATCATATAGGGAGAAAGCGAACCCAACGTTGGAAGGGTGTTTTGCCACTATCATATAAGATGTCTAATGACATACAACCTCGTGTCATCATAAGACAGGGTTGTGCTCATCCACTTGCAGAGTATATTTACGAGCACTACCTATTTAATCTTGGTCTTTGTTTGAAGTATAATTCTCAATTTGAGACAGTGGAGATAATGATAAGTCAAGAGAAGACTCACCAATGGGAAGAATATGATAGTAATCTTCTCATTTTTCTTTGGGGTCTATTAGGTCAACCAAGGATAATTCTGTGGCCATATGATATCTATCATAACCTAGAAGCATGGCCTCCCATGTACGAAGATTTCCTTGAGTACTTCCCAAAGATTTTAGTTTCTAAAACAGTTTTTGACTATACCTTTATATAAGGTGTCACTGTGAGGTGCTGTCCACGGTTGGGACATGCGTCACATTTGGTATATATTTGTATCCAAACTCACAGGTGTTGTTGTATTTTGCACGACAATTGTTGTAATAAAGTTGTAGTTGTTTTCTGTACCATGTATTTGGCGACTCAGAATGGGTTGGATGGAATGGAACTATTTTGGGGTTGTCACATTTGGTATCAGAGCTTAGGGATATTGTGAGACCCTAGATTTTATTAATAAAGATTTAAATTTTGTCGAAATAATTTTTTAATATTATGGTGTGAATTTAAGATAATATTATAGTTGTGGGTAGTATTTATAAATTTTGCAAAGTATGCAAGTTGTTATAAAATATTCGTTTGGTGGGAATATTCTTTTTGTTAGGGAATATTAAATGACGACGGCTCAATCATTAGTGGACCCTACAATGGAAGTATTGTCGTAGTTAGAAAACAACAAAATTATCTTTTATATAAAATAACGGCAGAGGTGTTACCTGAATTAAAAGCTGTTGAACTACCCAAAGTAGTAAAAGTACGATGAATACGCGTAGTTGTATAAGAAGACACGATATTGATTATTGATGCTTACATTGAGAAGTCACTTTCGGTATGCTCAATTATTGCTATAGTAATTCTTTGCATCATATCTCTTATATTATTGATTCAATTATTGTCACAAGATATCATCGTATAATATGTTATAGTATTAAATCAATAATTGAGACGACAAGTTATAAATGATTAATAATTGTTGAAAGATTAAATATGTGTTGATTAAAAATAAAATGATTTGTGGTAATATTTATTCAATCCTTGATGTATATAAAGAGTGCATTATGAGACATTTGTGGTAAGTTTGATTATTTTATGGGGGGCCATATATGTCATCATCTAAGAGTCTCTTAAATCGATAGTAATTACTTTCGTCAATAGTAATTACCTTTGTGAATAGTAATTATCTTCGTCAATAAGTAATTACCTTCGTCAATAGTAATTACCTTTGTGAATAGTAATTATCTTCGTCAATAGTAATTACCTTTGTCAATAGTAATTACCTTTGTGAATAGTAATTACATTAAATCGATAGTAATTACCTTTACCAAAGCGTCGAACCACTTGTCGTTTCACATTACAAAGGCGTCGAACCACTTGTCGTTTCACATTACTGGTGCGCCGAACCACTTGTCGTTTTCACATTACAAAGCGCCGAACCACTTGTCGTTTCACACTACAAAGCGTCGAACCACTTGTCGTTTCACATTACTGAGCGCCAAACCACTTTTCTTTTCACATTACGATTCGTCAAGCCACTTGCCTTTTCACATGGCGGCAAAAGCTAAGCTAGAAATCTTCTATAAATAGAGGCCTAGTGCTTCATTATTTTCACAATTTCATCAAACTCTAGAGAGAAACTATAGAGAGAAAGAAGAAAAGTATTCGCTACTTCACCTTGCCAATATTCGGTTCTTCTAAGGTAGGGAATATTATTTGTTGTACCGTAAGGGGTGTTATTCTTTTTATTCATGAAGAGAAGCATTGTTATTCCATTTCGCTTATTATTCTCGTTGGAATAACTTTGTATACGTGGTTTACCCTATACTTGGTGACCTTCTTCTATTATTACATTTGGAACATCCATGCGTGTGTTTTACACGCACTGGTTAAATCTTTATTATTATTACATTGGAACATCCGCATGCATGTGTTTTACACCGGACTGGTTAAAATCTTTTTTATTATTATTCTGTTGGAACATCACATGCATGTGTTTTACAGGACTGGTTCCATCTTTATCATTCATTGGAATATCCTATCATGTGTGTTTTACACCGGATCGGTTCCATCTTTATTATTACATTGGAACATCCTGTCTTGTGAATTTCACCGACCTGGTTCCGTTATTATTATACATTTGAATAACTTTGTCTCTGTCTGCAACCGCATGCGTGGTGATTTCTTTTGTTATTCCATTCTTTATTATACCCGGTTGGTTAAAACTTTGACTTCTATACTCCATGAAATTAGTAGAATATCCTTGATATTTGCGTTTCATCCAAAGATCTTTTCATGGAAATATTCTTACGATCATTCTTGAATTTTACTCTACAAAACAAGTATCATTTTGACAATTTGGACGTTAAAAATTCTGGATAAAATAATTCTTGAACTTGTTTTATTGAATTATTATGTCATTGTCATCATCCTCATGTTATATTATGTTATCTTGACTACGTGTATAGATGAACTTAGTATGATTATGACCGAGGATCATTCGGTATAATCATGGCTTGTTATAAATGATGTGATAAAAGTCATCGATTGGCTTCGTAATGCGTTGATGGATAGTTTTTGTTTGATTATGACCGGGGTGATTCGGTATAGTCATGACCATTGATAATTTGATGAATATCCTTGGTCAGTAGTAGTGCGGGGTGATTCGATGATGTGGAATATTTATTAAAACCCGAGTTTCAAATTTATCTTGATGATAAAAACCTTTTAAAACCTAAAAGATAGTAGACTTTATTCTCTACTTGACTCTTTTAATGGATTGCTTATTCCGCCCACGCAGTTAAACTTGTTGTCTATTGTATTTTATCGGTTTAACATCTTGTTGAAGGCTAATGATAAATTATTACGCATTATCTTAGTCATAATATTTCTTATTGGGCTAGTTGAGCTCACCTTTCTTTCACCGTTCTCTTCGTGAAATGAGAACATATTTGGGACTTAGTCTGGGAGCGGAGTAATGGTCCAGAGGATAGCATTAGTAGTCCTCACTATTCTCGTAAAATAGTGTGATAATAGTAGTAATGAGGACTCCTTTTGAGTTTGTATAATATCTAGTAGACAATATTTGTATTCAAACTCACGATTTATGTCGTATTATTTACCCATACAGTTATATTAGTAAGTTGTATTTGAATTTATGTACCATGTAAGTGGCGACCCAAGATGGGTGACGTATACCTAATTTTGGGGCGTCACGGTTGGTATCAAAGCTTAGGATATGATCCACGGCTAAGATCTTGAGATAAGAACTAGAGGAGGGAGAGACGGGAATTCCTTCGCTAGTATGACCTACCTAAGTTTATTTATTATTTAATTGATCGGTCCGGAGTATAGGGATAATATTTGATATATTAATTAACCCTTTTGCTTCACAATTCCTTTCAGGTAATAAGAGTGTAGCTAGGTCGAGCGGGGGTAATAGTGGAATAGAACGGTGGTCATTATTTAGTAGTTATATTTGGTGAATCAACTAGGGTGAGGCGAACCCAACGTTGGAAGAGTGTTTTGCCACTATCATACAAGATGTCTAATGACATACAACCTCGTGTCATCATAAGACAGGGTTGTGCTCATCCACTTGCTGAGTATATTTACGAGAACTACCTATATGATCTTGGTGTTTGTTTGAAGTATAATTCTCAATTTGAGACAGTGGAGATAATGATAAATCAAGAGAAGACTCACCATTGGGAAGAATATGATAGTAATCTCTCATTTTTCTTTGGGGTCTATTGGCTAAACCAAGGATAATTCTGTGGCCATATGATATCTATCATAACCTAGAAGCATGACCTCCCATGTACGAAGGTTTCCTTGAGCACTTCCCAAAGATTCTAATTTCTAAAACAGTTTTTGACTATACATTTATGTAAGGTGTCATTGTGACGTGCTATCCAAAGTTGGGATGAAAGTCACAGTTGGTATCAATGTAACGTACTATCTAAGTCTTGGATAAGAGTAGCAGTTTTGAATGATATTTCTATCATTAATAAAATTTCTTGACGTATTCTTGAAGATTTCCTAGCCTACCCTAGAGCGTGAAATCGAATTTTGTATTGACCCCAGTACAAAACCCATTTCTTAAACCCTTAAATATTTCTTCAACTAAAAGGATCTGTTTACGTGGATTATGATGAAAGTCATAATAAAAGTATAGAACTGATGAAAATCATGGGTATATGAAGTATTAGTAAGTTTTAAGATGAGTTATGTTGGTTAGTATGTGAAAACATGAAAGTTTCTTAGAAATCACAAAGAGTTGAAAATCATATTTTGGTGAAAAACGTAACATGAAATTCAATTGACCATATCTCCTATTATATTTTGAATTTTTGAGTGTGGTCAAGTCCTAGAGTTAGATCTATGAGTTACCTAACTAATCCAAGTGGAATTACTGGAAAAGGTGTTGTAGATTTTTGTGTGGACTGATTTTAGCAAAGGAGTGCAAAGCTGCAAAAACCGAAAAAGCTGCTGCCATGATTTTTGACGGGCTGTTTCGGCCACTTAAATTATGAGAAAAAATCTGGCCTTTTGGGACATGAAGGTATATGGTATAAAGTACCTCCTGTCCAAAAATGAGCTCATTCTGACTTAAAATGAGCAAGTTATGACTATTTTAATATTTAAGTTTTTCCAACGAAAAACGCTATAACCGGAGTTCTATAACTCCGATGACCATGAAATTTAAACTGGAAGCTCACGTTAACATGTATAAGGTCCTGCCAAGATTTGGGAATTTTGAAGTTAAACTTGAGGTAGCTAATTTCTTAAGGAATTAATTAGAAATTGATTTTGAAAAATAGTAAATGAATTTTAAAAATTCGAGAAAAAATATATTTTCATTATGGGACTATATTATACTAAAACCCAAAAAGAAATATTTTGGGACTGATTTGGTATTTTCATGAAAATAGTTTAATTCTGAACATATGAGTTAAATATGTTATGTGAAGTAACAAAGTTGAAAATAGATTTTATGGCTAGAGAATCCTATATAGAATATATGCATATTTTTTTTTTGATGAGGATTTGGTAATTGGTGATGATATCTTATGAGTATGGCATTTTGAATGATTAAATGCATTATATGGTAAAAGCGTAAACAATTGAGATAAATTGTTTATAAATTTAAGAAGTGATTAAAATATTCTTATAATATTAATGATATTAGATTATGAGATTATTAAGTGATTGATAACATGGGGATATTCTTGAATCCTGGATAAATTATATTATAAATGTTTAATATTTATCCTTTATCTCATTTGATTGATTCTTTATATCATTATCCTCATGTTTATATTATGTTGAAAGTCATCGTGGCTTTTGTAGTGCGTAGATGGACTTGGTATGATTATGACCGAGGGATTGTTCGGTATAATCACAATCGTAATTGAAAACACGATTATCTTTGGCCGTAGTGCATGGATAATTTATGGTCGTGATACTAATGAATACACGATTATCTTTGGCACGTAGTGCATGGATAATTTGTGGTCGTGATACTAATGAATACACGATTATCTTTGTACGTAGTGCATGGATAATTGTGGTCGTGATACTAATGAATACACGATTATCTTTGGTAGTAGTGCATGGATAATTTGTGGTCGTGATACTAATGAATACACGATTATCTTTGGCACGAAGTGCATGGATAATTTGTGGTCGTGATCTTAATGAATACACGATTATATTTGCACGTAGTGTATGGATAATTTGTGGTCGTGATACTAATGAATACACGATTATCTTTTGGTAGTAGTGCATGGATAATTCGTGGTCGTGATACTAATGAATATCCTTGGCACATGTAGTGCGGGGATGATTCGATGATATGGATTAATTATTGAAATTTGAGTCTCAAAGAATGAAATATTAATTCATGGATGTGGTAAAAGTCATCTTTGGTAGTAGTGCATTGATAGACTTGGTATGATTATGACCAAGGATTATTCGGTATAATCATGATCAGTAATGAAAACACGAATATCCTTGGCGATTGGTGCATGGATAATTCGTGGTCGTGATACTATTAAAGCTGCGTCTCAAAGCATTATTGGTTTTGATTGTATATCTTTGGCCTGTAGTGCAAAGATGAATTGTGAATAAATATCTTTGGCCGGATTGCAAAGATGAATTTAATGTTTTCAATGATAAAGGTATTCAAGGTATCCTCACCTCTTTATAAATAATGGCGTAATCGTTACCGTTAACACTGTTGGAATACCCAGTTGGTAAAATAAAGTAATACGCGTTGTTGCTTGCGATATTGCGGTATTACGGTATTTTTGAATTATGGTTTCTTACGTGAAAGCACTTTTCGATAATTTTTACGGTAATTCTTTGTTCAATATTTTATTTTATTGATTCAATAGTTCTTTGCGTTGATATTTTATATTATTGTTGTTTCAATAATTATCACTGCACAATATTTCTCATTATCAGATATATATTTTTTTATTTGAATAATATTATTAGATAGCATTATTGGCAATGTCTAGAAAGTTCTGTCAAGGAGAGGTTTGGTCACCTAATTGCGCGCCAGTAAGGAGAAATTCTTATTGGAAAGCCTCCTCTTTCCTGGGAACGGCCTGGTTGTCATAATTGTGAATCTGTAATATTATTTGTGAATAATTAATTATTGATTTATATGATAAGAAAATATTTATTTGATGTGGATATAAATGATGGATTTATTTATGTGGTTATAAATGAAGGAATTAATGTTGAGGTATTTTATCAGTATTTTTGTCGGAATGAAGGTATTAAAAATTAAACCAGTGTTTTTGAGATATATTGTGTGACGCCCCCAAAATAGGTATACACAACACCCATTCTGAGTCGTCAAATACATGGTACAAGAAACAAACTACAACTTCAATAATACAAATGTCGTGTGAAATACGACAATATATATCTTATGAGTTTAAATATAATATTGTCTTACAGAGCAATATCCACATGCAAATAAATCCCCATCATAATTATTGATACATTATTTTACAAAATGGTGAGGACTACTAAACAACTCTCTCTAGAACCTTCATTCCATACCCAGACTAGTACTCGCATTACATTCTCGCCTCGAGAGAAGAAAATGGAACAACAAGGAAAAGGGTGAGCTCAACTAGCCCGAATAAAGAATACTATGACTAAGATAATATACAACAAATTATCGTTAGTCTCAAATGAGGAAAAATCGATAGAATACAACAAACAACAAGTTTCGGATCAATATTCGCAATGAAATAATAATTCATAGAAGAGTTACGTAGAGAATGAAATCTACTATAATCTATGAATTTAACGATCCATCATCAATATTTTATCCTGTAACATCAATCAATATTCATCTCAAATCAAATATTCATCTTTTGCACTACTGTGCCAAAGATATTCATCAATCGGTCATGTTCATCTCAACACTGTTCATCTTTGCACTAAAGGCCAAAGATATTCATCGATCGATCATGTTCATTTAAACACTGCTCATCTTTGCACTATAGGCAAAAAGATATTCATCGATCGGTCGTATTCATTTAAACACATGTTCATCTTTGCACTCTGAGCCAAAGATATTCTTGAGAAATCATTCATCTTTGCACTACAAAAGCCAAAGATATTCAATAATATCATCATTTAAGGCGAGGATGATGAAAATATTTTTAAGAAACGAATCCGGTGAAACAAAATGACAAGGACTAAGGATTAAGGATTCGTACTTTTTTTTATCCATGTCCAACAATACCTCAAAAATAATCATAGTGGTGTAAAATTCAAGAATGATCAAAACATGGATACAATCAAAGCTAGTATCCGAATAGATATTTTGGACGAAAAGAAGAAATTTTATTTTTAGATTGAATAGTCACAGTATCGTGAATAGTGTTGAGATATCGTGAATAGTCTTCGATATCGTGAATAGTAACTCAGGACACCAAAAGATAGAAATTCCACAAAAACATCTTCACGCTTTCATGAATAGTACTCGTGAATAGTAACTCGTGAATAGTAACTCATGAATAGTAACCCAGAGCATGAATAAAAGTTCCAAATTTGATAAAAAGTTCAACCAATATTTCAAAGATAATGATATTGAAGAAATAATATCATTTGAGAAGAAAATAACATCCCTTACCTCAAAGAATCGATTGCCGGAAGGAAAGGTCGGAAGTGATCTTTGAATGAAACTTATCTTGAGCAATGAACTCTCAAAGTATCTAAATACTCACAAAATCGCTCGATAATATAGAGAAAAGAAAACTTTGTTTACGGTGTGATTTTCAATTCTAACTTAGCCTCTATTTATAGGAAAATGTTAGACGCAAAGCGGACTTAACACGCAACTCGATGGCTTTACTCGCTACTATTCCCACCCACCACATTTGAAAATTCAATTGAGCACATTTCTCACCAACCAAAAGTGGGGCCCACCAATTCTAAATTTTCTACCAAAATCATTTATAACCTAATTTACGAATCGGTCACCTCTTAAAATTCATAATAAATTATCGCTCTTTTTAACGGTTCAAAATTTGTGGACATATACTCAACTTATATATGTATAACATATCCAAAAATTACAACGATCCAGCGGTCGGATTAAATATTATAACTCACACAATAAAGTGTAATAACAGAGATTTGATCTTTTAATACCTCTAATCCGACAAAATACAAATAAAACATCTCAAACATTAATTCTTTCATTAATAACCACATAAATAAATCCATCATTTATATTCATATATAATAAATATTTCCTTATCATATGAATCAATAATTAATTATTCACAAATAATATTCTGAGAATCACATTTATGACAACCAGTCGTTCCAGAAAGAGGGGCTTTCGATAAGGATCTCTCTCCTTCTGGTAGCGCAATTAGGTGACCAAACCTCTCCTTAGAGCAGAACTTTCTAGACATTGCCAATAATGTTATCTAATAATTTTATTCAAATAATATGAATTATTGATCGATAATGGGAAATCTTGTGCGATGACAATTATTAAAACAATAATAATATAAAATATCAACGCAACAAATATTGAATCAATAAAATAAAATATTGAGCAGTAACTTCTTGTGAAAATTATTGAGTAGTGCCTTCTTACGTAAGGATCGATAATTCAACAATCTTTGTGCAATCTGGTGTCTTCTTGCATGCAACCACGCGTACATCGTATTTTAACCACCGGGTATTCCAACGGTCTTAAGCGGTAATAACTACGCCAGTTATTTATAACCACTCAAACTTTGTCGTTTTCCTCATCCAATCGCTTTTCAGTTATGGGCCCCCACACATTTTGGCAAGTAAATGCATTACGAATATTCCCGACGATCACGAATATTCCACGACCAAACGAATATTCCCAAGCAAAATGAATATTTTATAACCACTTTCTTATTTTGAAATATTTGCGTATTTAACCCTTAACTATCCACATTAATCAAATCAACCCTTACTATTTCAAAATAATAAATAAAGGAAATTCCTTTTTATTTAAAAAATTTGAGGTCTTCTGACCTCCCTCCTTATGAAATTTCGTCCTCAAAATTGGACGTACGTACTGGTGTTTGAAAAGGTGAGGATACCTCGCTTTCATTTCGTTTCAATTCCCGGTCATTTCCTCTATAGCATGATTCCTCCACAAAACTTTAACTTGTGGTATGACCTTTCTTGGCGTGGGACATGCTCCTTCCTATCCAAAATCTTGGACAGTACCTCCTCATACGTTAGGTCTTGGCTATCTCGTGGGGTTCTAATTTCTATAACGTGATTGGTTCTTTCACATATTTACTGAAGTAAAGATATGTGAAACACATTATGAACACGAGACATACTTGGAGAGGTAACGCAAGTCTATAGGCTACATTTCTACTTCGGTCAAGAATTTGAAATGGACCGATAAATCGTGGATTGAGCTTTCTCTCTTCCCAAATCTTGTAACTCCCTTCCGTGGAAGCAACTCATGATAATACATGATCCCCACACTAAATTCCACGTCCTTTCGATGAAGATCCGCATAACTCTTTTGTCGATCTTGTGCCGTTTGTATCGTTTGTCGAATCATTTGGATCTTTTCGTGAGTCATACGTCTTAACTTCGGGTCCCAACAATGTTGCTTCACCCACCTCATCCCAACATATTGGAGAAGCGACATTTTCGTCCATATAATGCTTGAATGGAGCCACACCTATACTTGCACGATAACTGCGTTGTTGTAGGAGAATTCCACCAATGGTAAATACTTATCCCAAGCGCCCTTGAAGTCTACAGGACACTGAGTCTTAATATATCTTCAAGAGTTTGAATAGTCCTCTCGATTGTCCGTCTGGATTTTTGGGGATGGTATGCGAACTAAATCGCAAATCCGTGCCCATAGCTTTTTGCAAGCTAACCCAAAATCTTGAAGTGAATCTTGGGTCACGATCCAAAACTATGGATCTGAGGCATGCCATGCAACCTCATAATCTCATTCACGTACGTATTAGCAAGGCGTTCAAGTGAATAAGTCTCCGTATCGGCAAGAAATGAGCGAGACTTGGTTAATCTATCAACAATAACCCAAATAGCATTGATGCCTTGAGAAGCCGTAGGAAGACCCGTAACGAAATCCATGGTAATATGTTCCCACTTCCATTTCAGGAATCTCAAGTGGTTGCAACGGACCCTTAGGTACTAGATGCTCGCCTTTACACGTTGGCAAGTTAAACACATCGAGATAAACTTTGCAATCTCTCTCTTCATATTGTTCCACCAAAATGTATGTGAAGATCACGATACATTTTAGTACTTCGAGGATGGATTGCAAATGGTGTATTGTGTGCCTCCATCATAATCTTGTACTTCAAATCGAGTCGTTAGGAACACAAAGTCTAGAGTGGACTCAAGTATTCCTTCTTCATCAATTCTCGCTTAGGAATAGGTCCTTCTTGTACTTTCTTCTTCACGCACGCATCGACTCCAGAATTGGGTGGCTTGAAGCGACTTTAACTTTATCGATTAAAGTCGATTATACTCGTATATCATCACGTGGGTACCTAGAGTTTTCATCTCCATCTCTATTATTTGTAAATTATACGAAATTAGTCTTTGACAATATCGTACTTCGTGCTTATATACGATTTTCTACTCAACACGTCGCCTACCACCTTTGCTTTTCGAGGATGGCATGGTCGAACATGTCTTTGAAATGAGTCTCCTCTTGAGTTCTTCGAAGCTCTTCCCACATTCCTTGCTCCATTCGAATTTTGTATCTCTACGAGTCAGTTGCGATAATGGAATAGCGATTCGAGAATATCCTTCAACGAATCTCCGATAATAACCAACTAAGCCTAGAAAGCTACGTATTTCGATTACTGACTTAGGTTGCTCTCAACTGTGACTCATATCCCAATCTTGGATAGCTCGTCACAATGACACCTATCAGTTTACTATCGCACGAATATGACGTCCCCTATAGAGAGTCTGGCTTAGGTAAATTCCACAAAGGAAGTCACCAGATAAAGGCTCAGGTAACAAATTCTATAGTTGAATTTTTAACTCACGAAGTTCAATAGGAGCCATTCGATATGAGATTTTAGAAATGAGTTTTGTCTGGGGTTCAAAGTCGATACAATATTTAATATCGAGTTTTGGGAGTAAACCAAGAAATTCTTCAGAAATACGTCGGGAAAAATCAATAACAACAGAATATTATTCAAATCGGCGTGTCTTTATTCAAATCCATAACATGGACTAAGAAAACTTGACATCCGTAATAAGCGAATGACTTCATGGCTTGATATGAAAATGTTTGACTACAATGGTTTGATTGCTTGAATTGAATAACGGAGTTGCTTAGGAATATGAAAACTAACAACCTTACAAAAGAAATCAATTTGGCATGATGAGTAGTTAACCTTAAAATCACATCAAAAGCAAATATCTCTATAGAAATAAGGTTAACGGAGTAATGTGATAGTGCCAACTTGAATCAAGCAAGATTTTTAAACAACGGATGTAATGAAAGTTTCTCTAATGGAGTCTCCACAGATAGGTCAAAGTTTAATTTCTCCGTAGTCAAGTTCAAACGTTGGCGCAAGTAAGAGTGATAAAAGAATGGGTAGAACCAATATCTAGTAAGGTATATACTTTGCAAGAATTTATAATTAACTAACCGTGCTAACCGTTCGGGTTCTCGGCATTTTTTGGTCACGACAAACGCTTCTTCCAAGAACCGATTGACTTTGACTTTTTCGGGACATCCTTTTGAGTCACCATTCTCATTGGGGTGGGTTTCGATATCGTCTAATCTCGAGCGATATGTCCTTCTTTTCCACAATTATAGCATACCTGGAAGGCTTTGAGCAGTTTGACCTTATATGTCCCTCTCTCCACATCTCGTAGCATCTAAGCGGCGATCGTTCTCTTCCCTAGAATTTGTTGATGGTGTCGATCTTCGCCGACGCGTCTTCCGTCATCGTTAAATCTTCTCTTTTTAGATTGGACATCTCTTTCCATAATATCAACGCGTCATAAATGTTACTTTTACCCATGCATCACTCATTCTCACTCGTTCGATTATTTCTTCTTTCATTTCGATTCGACTTTATCATCTTATACTACGCCAAAGAGTGCTACATTCAAGCATCACATATCGGGTAACACAAGCTTGAATCGTTGCATCCTTTTGCTCCACATCGCCTCGCAATTCTTCACGGATTTTGCTTCTTCTAACTCATGAATACGATTTTGCAATTCTACATTTTGATCATAAAATACCTCTAATAAACTCTCTGGTACCTCTTCTTCCTCTTCTTCCTCACTCTCATTTGTTACCTCTGCGATTATCTGGGTGCAACTATCAATTCTTCACTCACCACATGGATATCTCTAATTCCTTCTTACCGACATCACATTATCTGTTTTGGCGATTAGAGGTGTCTCCACGATCTCATTCACTCCATTGTTAACGTTCTCGTACCCATTCTTAAAAACTATCATAAAACAAGGGTTAATTAAATAAATTAACAAATCACATAATACCCCTATATTATGACCAACCAACAAATAAGCTTAGGTAGGACACCTTTAGCGAAGGGTTTTACTCTCTCTCCTCCCTAGTTCTATTCCCCGATCTCTTGGAGATCATATCCCTAAGCTACGATACCAATTGTGACCTCATGGTGCTTCAACCACAAAGACCTCACAATGGTACCTATCGGTTTGCCACCAAGAAAGCAGGCGTCCCCTACGGAGAGTCTCGGCGGTGCATCCCCCATCAATGAAGTCACCAATGAGAGGCTGGGGCTCTTTCTTATAGCTCTAATACTTCGTGACGCCCCCAAAATAGGTATACACAACACCCATTACGAGTCGCCAAATACATGGTACAAGAAACAAACTACAACTTGATAATACAAATGTCGTGTGAAATACGACAATATATCTTAATGAGTTTAAATATAATATTGTCTTCTAGACAATATCCACCATATAAATAAATCCCCATCATAATTATTGATACATTATTTTACAAAATGGTGAGGACTACTAAACAACTCTCTCAGAACCTTCATTCCATACCCCGACTAAGTACTCGCATTACATTCTCGCCTCACGAGAAGAAAATGGAACAACAAGAAAAAGGGTGAGCTCAACTAGCCCGATAAAGAATACTATGACTAAGATAATATACAACAAATTATCGTTAGTCTCCAGCGAGGAAAAATCGATAGAATACAATGAGACAAACAAGTTTCGGATCAATATTCGCAGCGGAAATAATAATTCATAGAAGAGTTACGTAGAGAATGAAATCTACTATAATCTATGAATTTAACAGTCCATCATCAATATTTTATCCCTGTAACATCAATCAATATTCATCTCAAATCAAATATTCATCTTTGCACTACAGGCCAAAGATATTCATCAATCGGTCATGTTCATCTCAACACCTATTCATCTTTGCACTAAAGGCCAAAGATATTCATCAGTCGGTCATGTTCATTTAAACACCTGTTCATCTTTGCACTACAGGCCAAAGATATTCATCGATCGGTCGTGTTCATTTTAAACACTGTTCATCTTTGCACTTCTGGCCAAAGATATTCTTGAGAAATCATTCATCTTTGCCTCTGGGCCAAAGATATTCAATAATATCATCATTTAAGACCGAGGATGATGAAAAATATTTTTAAAGAACGAATCCAAAGTGAAACAAAATGACAAGGATTAAGGATTAAGGATTTACTTACTTTTTTATCCATGTCCAACAATACCTCAAAAATAATCATAGTGGTGTAAAATTCAAGAATGATCAAAAAACATGGATACAATCAAAGCTAGTATCCGAATAGATATTTTTAGACGAAAAAGAAGAAATTTTATTTTTAGATTGAATAGTACAGTATCGTGAATAGTGCAGGTATCGTGAATAGTGTCGATATCGTGAATAGTAACTCTCAGACACCAAAAGATAAATTCCACAAAAAACATCTTTCTTCGTGAATAGTACTGCGTGAATAGTAACTCGTGAATATAATAATGAATAGTCGTGAATAGTAACTCATGAATAGTAACCCGACATGAAAAAGTTCCAAATTTGATAAAAGTTCCAACCAATATTTCAAAGATAATGATATTGAAGAAATAATATCATTTGAGAAGAAAATAACATCCCTTACCTCAAAGAATCGGTGCCGGAAGGAAAGGTCGGAAGTGATCTTTGAATGAAACTTATCTTGAGCAATGACTCTCAAAGTATCTAAATACTCACAAAATCGCTCGATAATATAGAGAAAGAGAAAACTTTGTTTACGGTGTGATTTTCAATTTAACTTAGCCTCTATTTATAGGAAAATGTTAGCCTTACGCAAAGCGGACTTAACACTGCAACCGATGGCTTTTACTACGCTACTATTCCCACCCACCACATTTGAAAATTCAATTGAGCACATTTTCACCAACCAAAAGTGGGGCCCACCAATTCTAGAATTTTCCACCAAAATCATTTATAACCTAAATTTACGAATCGGTCACCTCTTAAAATTCATAATAAATTATATGCTCATTTTAACGGTTCAAAATTTGTGGACATATACTCAACTTATATATGTATAACATATCCAAAAATTACAACGATCCAACGGTCGGATTAAATATTATAACTCACACAATAAAGTCAGTAATAACACCGATTTGATCTTTTAATACCTCCAATCAAACAAAATACAAATATAACATCTCAAAGCATTAATTCCTTCATTAATAACCACATAAATAAATCCATCATTTATATTCATATAAAATAAATATTTCCTTATCATATGAATCAATAATTAATTATTCAAATAATATTATTAGAATCACATTTATAACAACCAGTTTGTTCCCGGGAAGAGGGCTTTCAATAAGGATCTCTCTCTTCTTTGGCGGCGCAATTAGGTGACCAAATCTCTCCTTAGACGAACTTTCTAGACATTGCCAATAATGTTATCTAATAATATTATTCAAATAATATGAATTATTGATCGATAATGGGAAATCTTGTGCGATTGACAATTATTGAAACAATAATAATATAAAATATCAGTATGCAACAATTATTGAATCAATAAAATAAAATATTGAGCAGTAACTACGTGAAAATTATTGAGTAGTGCCTTTTACGTAAGGATCAATAAATCAACAATCTACATGCAATACAGGTAATCTTCGCAACCACGACACGGCGTATTCTTGTATTTTAACCACGGGTATTCCAACGGTCTTAACTTGGTAATAACTACGCCGTTATTTATAACCACTCAAACTTTGTCGTTTCCTCATCCAATCGCTTTCCGTTATGGGGCCCACACATGGGTTGCTACTTGGTAAATACGAATATTCCCCGACGATCATTGAATATTCCACGACCAAACGAATATTCCCTGACAAAAATGAATATTTTATAACCACTTTCTTATTTTGAAATATTTGCGTATTTAACCCTTAACTATCCACATTAATCAAATCAACCCTTACTATTTCAAAATAATAAATAAAGGAAATTCCTTTTTATTTAAAAAAATTTCGGGGTCTTACATATTGCGTCAGTTATAATTTTTAATCCGACCGTTGGATCGTTGTAATTTTTGGATATGTTATACATATATTAGTTGAGTATATGTCCACAAATGTTGAACCGTTAAAAATGAACGTATTATTTGTTATGAATTTTAAGATGTGAATGGTTCAGAAATTGTTGAAGTTTCAGAATTTAGCACTTTGGTGGAAAATTCTAGAATTGAGTGGGCCCCACTTGTGGTTGGTGAAGAAATGTGCTGAATTTTATTTCAAATGTGGTGGGTGGGAATAGTAGCAGGTAAAGCCATCAGGTTGCAGGTCAAGTCTGCTAAAATTTTTCTATAAATAGAGGGTTAAGTTAGAATTGAAAATCACACCAGAAACAAGTTTTTCTCTCTTTTTCTCTCTAGATTATTGAGTGTATTTTATGAGTATTTAGATACTTGGTGAGTTGATATTCATCAGTGCATGTTTCCTTCAGCTTCATATCCGATATCGAAATGGAAGTCTTTGCTTTTTTTGAGGTAAGGGATAGTAAGGGATTTTAAGGGTTATTATATTTTTCAGTTCGTACTTCTTCTGACCTTCAGAAAATTCTGGAAAAATTTGAAATGATATGTTGATGAGTTTTATTGATTGTGTCCAAAAATGGTGATTTTTGGATGTATAGATTAAGAGTTATGAATTTTATGAGAAAAGACTATTTTAAAAGTAACCGCTTATAACTCCTTATGGTTAACTCCAAAATTGATGAAATTTTTATTGGGAGTACATCTATATAATATCAGTGTACTCTGTGATTTTCGGAATTTTTGGATAAAAGTACAATTTATGATAAATATTTAAATATTCGGCGGTTTTAGCCATATGAAAAATAGTAAATGAATTTTAAAAATTCTAAGAAAAATATATGTTCAATATGAGACTATATTCTGCTAAATCCCAGAAAAGAAATCTTTTTGGAATTGATTTGGTATTTTTCATGAAAATAGACTAGTTATGAATAAATGAGTTAAATATGTTATGTGAAGGAAGAAAATTGGAAAATATGATTTTATGGCTTGAGAATCATATATGTGGTATATGCAGATTTTTGATGAGGGTTTTGCTTATTGGTGATGAAACCTTATAAGTTTGGCATTTTATGATGATTAAATGCATTATTTAGTAAAGTGTAAACAGTTAAAATAAATTGTTTATAAGTTTAAGAAATGTTATTCTTTCAATATCATTATACCAAAATATTGGTATGAATTTTATTGTGGAATTTCTACTTTTTGTGTCGGGGTTATTATTCTTATTCACGAGTTCTTATTCTATTCAGTACTTATTCACTACAAAATTGGTTTCTTTTTCAACCGGATTATAGTTGATTTATGAATATTACTCTCGGAGATTAAAACTATATATTGATTATATTGATTTTATTATCATATATAATATTTTTATAACCCTAAATGTTGAAATTCTCTTCACTTTGGAGTGTAAAGATGAGTAGATTATTGGTATGATCGTGGTAGGGTTCTCTTTTTGGCCAAGAGTGAAAAGTTGAATTGTGATTTGGTATGATCATGACCATGAATTTATAATTGAATATCTTTAGCTTAAGTGCAAAGGTGAATTGATCAACATGGTTATAATTATTGTTTATATAAATTCAAATGATTATATATTTCTTTGAGATATTAATATATTTGGCCTGTAGTGCAAAATATGATCTGTTGAGGAATATCTTTGGCAGTAGTAGTGCAAAGATGAAGATTAATGAATATATTTGGCCCGTAGTGCAAAGATGACTGTTGTTGAATATCTTTAGCCGATTAGTGCGAAGATGAAGCTGTGGATGAATATCTTTGGCCATAGTGCAAAAGATGAATTTATTAGTATGATTATGAATGAAGAACTGTGATTTGGTATAACCATGATCTTTGATGTTTCGTAAAGACATGTGATAAAAAATATATATTCGTCCTGCAGGTGCGAAGAGGAATTTAGAATTACAATTATGATTATGAGATATTCATATAATTGTGGAAAGGAAGGCTGTTGATTGATGTTACTGAGGATAAAACATTGTTGGTGGACTTTTAACATGAAGAAGATAATAGAATCGTATTGCTCTATTTGACTCTTCTAATGGATCGCTTCGTTTCACCGCAACTATGGTTGAAATTTTTATCATCTACCATATGTTCTAAATCTACGATTTGTTATTGATGAAGGCTATTGATAATTTAATTATCTTTAGTCATGATATTCTTTATCGAAGCTAGTTGTGCTCACCCTTTTGCTTCACAATTCCTTTCGTGTAATAAAAGTGTGTATTTGGGTCGAAATGGGGTAACAAGAGGAATAGAAGCGGTGGTCTCTAGGTTGTGGAGTTCTCCTAAACAAAGATAGACAAGTGTGTTGTATACATCTTTTAGTAGTTATATTTGGTGAATCATATAGGAGAGGCGAACCCAACGTTGGAAGGGTGTTTTGCCACTATCATATAAGATGTCTAATGACATACAACCTCGTGTCATCATAAGACAGGGTTCTGTTCATCCACTTGCTGAGTATATTTACGAGCACTACCTATATAATCTTGGTGTTTGTTTGAAGTATAATTCTCAATTTGAGACAAGTGGAGATAATGATAAATCGAGAAGACTCACCAATGGGAAGAATATGATAGTAATCTTCTCGCTTTTTCTTTGGGGGTCTATTGGTCAACCAAGGATAATCAGCGTGGCCATATGATATCTATCATAACCTAGTAAAGCATGGCCTCCCATGTACGAAGGTTTCCTTGAGCACTTCCCAAAGATTTTAGTTTCTAAAACAGGTTTTTGACAATACCTTTATATAAGGTGTCATCGTGAGAGTGTCTTTGTCATGATTGGGACATGTGTCACATTTGGTATATATTTGTATCCAAACTCACAAAGATTGTGTGTTGTTGTATTTTGCACGACAATTGTTGTATAAAGTTGTAGTTTATTTTACATACCATGTATTTGGCGACTCGAGAATGGGTTGGATGGAATGGACCTATTTTGGGGTTGTCACATTTGGTATCGAGCTTAGGGATATGATCTCCAAGTGAGATCGGGAATATAACTAGGAGGGATAGATGAGTAAATTCTTCGCTAGTGTGTCCTACCTAAGCTTATTTGTTGGTCAGTCATAATATCGGGATATTATGTGATATGTTAATTTATTTAATTAACCCTTGTTTTATGGCAGTATTTGAGAATGGCTGCTGAGAATGTTAACAATGGAGTGAATGAGACCGTGGGGATACCTCTAATCACTAACCATGATAATGTGATGTCAAACGAAGAAGGAATTAGAGATATCCATGTGGTGAGTGAAGAATTGATAGTTGCACCCGAGATAGTCACAGAGGTAACAGCTGAGAGTGAGGAAGAAGAGGAAGAAGAGGTACCTGAGGAGAGTTTATTAGAGGTATTATATGATCAAAATGTAGAATTTCAAAATCGTATTCATGAGTTAGAAGAGCAGGCTGAAGAACGACAGGCAGTCGTGGAACAAAAGGATGCAATAATTCAAGCTTGTGCTACCCGATATGTGATGCTTGAACAGATTCATTCTTTGGCATAATATAAGATGATAAAGATGGAATCTGAGCTGAAAGAAGAAAAAACTGAACGAGTAAGAATGAGTGATGCATGGGTAAAAGCCACACGACACGTGGATATTGTGGAAAGAGATGTCCGATCTAAGAAGACTAAAATAGATGACATGAATTTCTCTTTTTGGAAAGCAATTGGGAGAACCCAACATCGAGTTTTGAATTACCCTGTACATAGTGGTCAACCTGAATTCGATATGGATCGAAGATTAATGATTCAGATCATGAAACAAGAGTACGACGAGGCAATTGAGGGAGGAATATGTCTATAGAAAAATATATTCCAACGGTGAGTGATGACGCCTAAATGTCGCCCCTGCAAGTCAAAAGCCGTGGTAGTTCGAGGGATGGCGGTTGTCATGACTTCCCAAAAATGAGGAACCCAAATGAAGTTATCGGGGAGATGGAGAAATCATGATGACCAGGGAGATAGAATCTCGAAATGGAAGCAAGGTATTCTCAACTTTTGAAATACCGTGCACGCGAAATTTTGGGGACGAAATTTCATAAGAAGGGAGATTGTAAGACCCCGAATTTTATGAAATAAAAGTATTCAATTTTTCTTATAATTACTATTCAAGAAATTGTTAAATTGATAAAAGTTAAAGTTAAGGGTGATATATGAATTTTTTTCAAAATACACAGTGGTTATAAAATATTCATTGTTGTTTGGGAATATTCGTTTGGTCGTGGAATATTCTTTCTTCTAGGAAATATTCGTATGACCATGTAAACCATTTGTGGGCCCCATAATGTAATAAGCGTCGGATGAAGAAAACAAAAAATTAAGTTTTTATAAATAATGGCGTAATCGTTATCAATTAACACCGTTGGAATACCCGGTTGGTAAAATAAAGTAATACGCGTTGTTGCACAAGAATACACCAGTATTACACGTATTTTTGAATTATGGATTCTTACGTAAGAAGGCACTACTCAATAATTTTTACGATAATTATCGCTCAATATTTTATTTTATTGATTCAATAGTTCTTTGCGTTGATATTTTATATTATTGTTGTTTCAATAATTATCACTGCACAATATTTCTCATTATCAGATCAATAATTCATATTATTTGAATAATATTATTAGATAGCATTATTGGCAATGTCTAGAAAGTTCTGTCAAGGAGAGGTTTGGTCACCTAATTTGCGCCACGAAGAGGAGAAATTCTTATTGGAAAGCCCCTCTTTCCCAGGAACTACTGGTCATTATAATTATAAATCGTAATATTATTTGTGAATAATTAATTATTGATTTATATGATAAGGAAATATTTATTTGATGTGGATATAAATGATGGATTTATTTATGTGGTTATAAATGAAGGAATTAATGTTGAGGTATTTTATCAGTATTTTTGTCGGAATGAAGGTATTAAAAATTAAACCAAAGTGTTTTTGAGATATATTATCGTGAGTTATAATTTTTAATCAAATCAGTTGGATCGTTGTAATTTTGGATATATTATACATATATAAGTTGAGTATATGTCCACAAATTTTTGAACCGTTAAAATGAACGTATGATTTGTTATGAATTTTAAGAGGTGAATGGTTCGAGAATTTGTCAAGTGTCCAAATTTAGCATTTTGGTGGAAAATTCTAGAATTGAGTGGGCCCCACTTGTGGTTGGTGAAGAAATGTGCTGAATTTTATTTCAAATATGGTGGGTGAGAATAGTAGCAGGTAAAGCCATCAGGATGCAGGTCAAGTCTGCTAAAATTTTCCTATAAATAGAGGATTAAGTTAGAATTGAAAATCACACCAGAAACAAGTTTTCTCTCTTTCTCTCTCTATATTATTGAGTGTATTTTGTGAGTATTTAGAGACTTGATGAGTTGATATTCATCAGTGCAAGTTTCCTTCAGCGTCATATCTGATATCCAGTCAGAAGTGCTGCTCTTTTGAGGTAAGGGATAGTAAGGATTTTAAGGGTTATTATGTTTTTTAGTTCGTACTTCTTCTGACCTTCAGAAAATTCTAGAAAAATTTGAAATGATATGTTGATGAGTTTTATTGATTGTGTCCAAAAATGGTGATTTTTGGATGTATAGATTAAGAGTTATGAATTTTATGAGAAAAGACTATTTTAAAAATAACCGCTTATAACTCCTTATGGTTAACTCCAAAATTGATGAAATTTTTATTGGGAGTACATCTATATAATATCAGTGTACTCTGTGAATTTCGGAATTTTTGGATAAAAGTATAATTTATGATAAATGTCTAAATATTCGGCGATTTTAGCCATATGAAAAATAGTAAATGAATTTTAAAAATTCTAAGAAAAATATATGTTCAATATGGGACTATATTCTGCTAAATCCCAGAAATGAAATATTTTTGGAACTGATTTGGTATTTTTCAAGAAAATGGACTAGTTATGAATAAATGAGTTAAATATGTTATGTGAAGGAAGAAAATTGGAAAATATGATTTTATGGCTTGAGAATCATATATGTGGTATATGTAGATTTTTGATGAGGGTTTTGATTATTGGTGATGAAACCTTATAAGTTTGGCATTTTATGATGATTAAATGCATTATTTAGTAAAGTGTAAACAGTTAAAATAAATTGTTTATAAGTTTAAGAAATGTATTCTTTCAATATCATTATACCAAAATATTGGTATGAATTTTATTGTGGAATTTCTACATTTTTGTGTCAGGGTTACTATTCATGAGTTACTATTCACGAGTTACTATTCACGGGTACTATTCACTACAAAATTGGTTTCTTTTTTTAACCAAATTATAGTTGATTTATGAATATTACTTTGGAGATTAAAACTATATATTGATTATATTGATTTTATTATCATATATAATATTTTTATAACCCTGATTGTTGAAATTCTCTTTCACTGGAGTGTAAAGATGAGTAGATTATTGGAATGATCATGACTAGGGTTCTCTTTGGCCAGTAGTGAAAAGTTGAACTGTGACTAGTATGATCATGACCATTGAATTTATAATTGAATATCTTTAGCTTAAGTGCAAAGGTGAATTGATCAACATGGTTATAATTATTGTTTATATAAATTCGAAATGATTATATATTTCTTTGAGATATTAATATATTTGGCGCCTAGAAAAATATGAATGTTGAGGAATATCTTTTTGGGCTGTAGTAATAAAAGATGAACTGTTAATGAATATCTTTCTTTGGCGTAGTGCAAAGATGACATGTTGTTGAATATCTTTGGCGATTAGTGCGAAGATGAAGCGTGGATGAATATCTTTGGCCGTAGTGTAAAGATGAATTTATTAGTATGATTATGAACAGGAACTGTGATTTGGTATAACCATGATCTTTGATGTTTCAAGTAAAGACATGTGATAAAAAATATATTCGTCCTGGGTACGAAGAGGAATTTAGAATTACAATTATGATTATGAGATATTCATATAATTGTGGAAAGGAACTGTTGATTGATGTTACAGGGATAAAACATTGTTGGTGGACTTTTAACATGGAGAAGATAATAGATTGTATTGTCTATTTGACTCTTCTAATGGATTGTTCGATTCTAACGCAACTATGGTTGAAATTTTTATCATCTACCATATGTTCTAAATCTCTGATTTGTTATTGATGAAGGCTATTGATAATTTAATTATCTTTAGTCATGATATTCTTTACTGAGCTAGTTGTGCTCACCCTTTTGCTTCACAATTCCTTTCAGGCAATAAAAGTGTAGTTGGGTCGAGCGGGGGTAACAAGGGAATAGAACGGTGGTCTCTAGCTGTGGAGTTCTCCCTAAACAGTATAGACAAGTGTGTTGTATACATCTTTTAGTAGTTATATTTGGTTAATCATATAGGGAGAGACGAACCCAACGTTGGAAGGGTGTTTTTCCACTATCATACAAGATGTCTAATGACATATAACCTCGTGTCATCATAAGACAGGGTTGTGCTCATCCACTTGCTGAGTATATATATGAGCACTACCTTTATAATCTTGGTGTTTGTTTGAAGTATAATTCTCAATTTGAGACAGTGGAGATAATGATAAATCAAGAGAAGACTCACCATTGGGAAGAATATGATAGTAATCTTCTCGTTTTTCTTTGGGGTCTATTGGGTTAACCAAGAATAATTCTGTGGCCATATGATATTTATCATAACCTAGAAGCATGGCCTCCCATATACGAAGGTTTTCTTGAGCACTTCCCAAAGATTTTAGTTTCTAAAACAGTTTTTGACTATACCTTTATGTAAGGTGTCATTTGTGAGTGTCTTTATCCACGGTTGGGACATATGTAACATTTGGTATATATTTGTATCCAAACTCACAAAGTATATGTGTTGTTGTATTTTGCACGACAATTGTTGTAATAAAGTTGTAGTTATTTTCTGTACCATGTATTTGGCGACTCAGAATGGGTTGGATGGAAGAGACCTATTTTGGGGTTGTCACACCAAAGATATTCATCAACAGTTCATATTTGCACTACAGGCCAAATATATTCATCAACAGTTCATATTTTCACTACAGGCCAAATATATTATTATCTCAAAGAAATATATAATCATTTCAGAATTTATATAAACAATAATTATAACCGTATGTTGATCATTTCACCTTTGTACTTAAGCTAAAGATATTCAATTATAAATTCAATGGTCATGATCATACCGATTCAACAATTCAACTTTCAGACTCTTGGCCAAAAAAGAGAACCCATAGTCATGATCATACCAATAATCTACCCATCTTTACACTCAAGTCAAAGAGAAATTAATATCATTATTAGGGTTATAAAAATGTTATATATGATAATAAAAATAATATGATCTACATATAGTTTTAATCTCAAGAGTAATATTCATAAATCAACTATAATTTGGCTAGAAAAAGAAACCAATTCTGTCATGAATAGTAATCCATGAATAGTAACTTCGTGAATAGTAAACTCGACACAAAAAGGTAGAAATTCCATAATAAAATTCATACCAATATTTCAGTATAATGATATTGAAATAACATTTCTTAAACTTATAAAATAACTTTCTAGAACCATCACTCCGTACCCCGACTAGTTCCTGCTATGTTCTCAGCTCCTGAAAAGAAAAATGGAACAAAAGGGTGAGCTCAACTAGCCCAGTAAAGAATATTTTGACTAAGATAATATAAAACAAATTATCATTAGTCTTCAACAGGGAATAATCTGATAAAATATAATAGACAACACGTTTTAGATCAACAATCTGCAATGAAAAGCAAAGAATCCATTAGAAAAGTCAAGTAGAGAAAGAATTCTACTATCTTCTAAGATTTAAAAGTCCATCATCAATATTTTATCCATGTAACATCAATCAATATACATCTTAAATCAAATATTCTTCTTTGCACTATGTGCCAAAGATATTCATTTGTATCACCGGTTTGGTCATGTTCATCTCAATAATTGCTCATATATTTGTCTACGAGCCAAAGATATTCATTAGGTAATCATTCATCTTCAGACTACGTGCAAAAGATATTCATTTGTATCATCATTTAGGTGAGGATAATAAAAATATTTTTAAAAAATGAATCCGGTGAGATAATGAGATCAAATATTAAGGATTCAGTACATACGGTTTATCCAAGTTCAATAATATTTTGAAATAACCAATTTTGAAGCAGAATTCAAAAATAATGATCAAAACATAGATACAATCAAAGATAGTAACCATAATAAATAACTTGGACAAAAAAGAAAATTTCATTTTTCTATGAAAAGCAAGATATCGTGAATAAGTAACCCGGCACAAAAAATTCCAAATTTGATAAAAAGTTCATACCAATATTTCAAAGATAATGATATTGAAGAAAATATCATTTAAGAAGAAGATAATATCCCTTACCTCAAAATATCAGTACTTTTGATCGGAATATCGGTATAAGGCTAAAGGAAACTTGCAGACCGATTAATGAAACTCACAAAGTATCTAAATACTCACAAAATACACTCAATAATCTAGAGAGAGAAAAGAGAAAACTTGTTTCGGTGTGATTTTCAATTCTAACTTAGCCCTCTATTTATAGGAAAATGTTAGCCTTGTCAAGGCGGACTTAAACTCGCTTGACCGATAGCTTTACACCTCGCTACTATTCCCACCCACCACATTTGAATAAAAATCTCAAAGACATTTCTTCACCAACCAAGAGAGTGGGGCCCACCAATTCTAGAATTTTCCACCCAAATGATTTATAACCCGATTTCCGAATCAACCACCTCTTAAAATTCATAATAAATCATACGCTCATTTTTAACGGTTCAAAATTTGTGGACATATACTCAACTTATATATGTATAACATATCCAAATATTACAACGATCCAACGGTCGGATTAAAAATTATAACTCCCGCAATATATCTCAAAAAAATACTGGTTTGATTTTTAATACCTCCAATCCGACAAAATACTAATAAAACACCTCAACATGAAATAAATATTTCCTTATCATATGAATCAATGATTAATTATTCACAAATAATATTACAGAATCACATTTATGACAACCAGAAATTTCCTCGGGAAGAGGGGCTTTCAATAAGAATTTCTCCTCATCGGCCTTACGGTTAGGTGACCAAACCTCTCCTCGTGAGAACTTTCTAGACATTGCCAATAATGTTATCTAATAATATTATTCAAATAATATGAATTATTGATCCGATAATAGAAAATCTTGTCAGATGACAATAATTGAAACAACAATAATATAAAATATCAATGCAACAATTATTGAATCAATAAAATAAAATATTGAGCAAGAGCTACTTGTGACAATTATTGAGTAGTGTCTTCTTACGTAAGGATCAATAATTCAACAATACATGCGCAATATCGTATGCTCTTTGTCTTGCAACAACGCGTATTACTTTATTTTAACCACTGGGTATTCCAATAGTGTTAACGGTAACAACTACACCGTTATTCAATTTTGTCGTTTTCTTTTTATTGAATGTTATCCATTATGGGGCCCACAATTGTCGCGCATTGCATTGCGAATATTCCGAGATAGAAATAATATTCCACCGACAAAATGAATATTTTATAACCACTTGCTTATTTTGCAAAATTTTCACATTTCACCCATAACCAAAGTTATTATATCAAATTAATACCTTATTATTCACAATAATAAATAAAGGAAATTTGATTTTATTCATTAAAAAGTTGGGGTGTTACAACCTCCCTCCTTATGAAATTTTCGTCCTCGAAATCGACGACGACGATACTGGTGTTTCGAAAAGGTGAGGATACCTCACTTTCATTTCTGATTCCAACTCCCGGTCATCTCTTCAATAGCATGGTTTCTCCACAAACCTTAACTTGTGGTATAACCTTCGATGCGTAGGGACATGTTCTTTCTATCCAAGATCTTAGCAGGTACTTCCTCGACGTTAAATCTTCAAATTATCTCAAATCTAGTTCTAACTTAATAATGTGGTTCGGGTCTTTAACATATTTACGAAGCATAGATATGTGAAAAACATTATGAACACGAGACATACTTGGAGGTAATGCGAGTCTATAGGCCACATTTCCTATTCTATCAAGAATCTCAAATGGACCAACAAATCTTGGATTGAGCTTTCCTCTCTTCCCAAATCTTGTAACTCCCTTCCATGGTACAACACGTAATAATACATGATCCCCAATATTAAATTCCAATCCTTCCGATGAAGATCCGCATAACTCTTTTGTCGATCCTGTGCCGTTTGTATACGTTGTCGAATCTTTTGGATCTTCTATGTAGTCATGCATACCAACTCTGGTCCCAACAATGTTGCTTTACCCACCTCATCCCAGCATACTGGAGAATGACATTTTCTTCCATACAACGCCTCGAATAGAGCCACACCTATGCTCGCCTGATAATTGTTGTTGTAGGAGAATTCCACCAATGGTAGGTACTTATCCTAACTCCCTTTGAGATCTAGGACACAGAGTCTTAATAGATCTTTAAGAGTTTTAATAGTCCTCTCTGATTGTCCGTCCGTTTAATGATGGTATGCCGAACTGAATCGTAAATCCGTGCCCATAGCTTTCTGTAAGCTAACCCAAAATTGTGAAGTGAATCTTGGGTTACGATCCGAAACTATGGATACTGACATGCCGTGCAATCTCACAATCTCATTCACGCATATACTAGCAAGACGCGTTCGAGGAATAAGTCTCACGTATGGGCAAGAAATAAGCGGAACTTGGTTAATCTATCAACAATAACCCAAATCGCATCTATGCCTTGAGAAACCTTGGGAAGACCCGTAATGAAATCCATAGTAATGTGTTCCCACTTCCATTTCGGAATCTCAAGTGGTTATAATGGACCCTTTGGCATTTGATGCTCCGCCTTTACACGTTGACAAGTTAAACACCTCGAGATAAACTCCGCGATCTCTCTTTTCATATTGCTCCACCAAAATGTATGTCGAAGATCATGATACATTTTGGTACTCCCGGGATGGATTGCAAATGGTGTGTTGTGTGCCTCCATCATGATTCTATGCTTCAAGTCAGAATCGTTAGGAACACAAAGTCTGGAGTTGAATCGAAGTATTCCTTCTTCATCGATTCTTGCTTTTGGAATAGCACCTTCTTGCACTTTCTTCTTCATACGCATCAGCTCCATATCCGTAGCTTGAGCAGCTTTAACTTTATCGATTAAAGTCGGTTCTACTCGCATGTTTGATATCATCACGTGGGTACTTGGAGCCTTCATCTCTATCTCCATCCTTTGCAAGTCATACAAAATGGACCTTTGTGTTAGCAACATTGCACTTTCATACGCATATGATCTTTACTTAATGCGTCGGCTACCACGTTTGCTTTTCCGGGATGATATTGGATGGTGTGATCGTAATCTTTCATCGGCTCGAGCCAACATCGTTGCATGTTGAGTTCCTTTTGGGTGAAGAAATATTTGAGGCTTTTATGATCTCAGATAGATCTCCACTTTCTCCCCATATAGGTAGTGTCTCCAAATCTTCAACGAAAGCATCTTATCACGCTGACTCCAAATCATAGTAGGATAATTTCTCTCATATTCTTTGAGTTGCCGTGAGGCATAGGCTATGACTTTCCCATGTTGCATGAGAACACATCCTAACCCTTTGCCTGAAGCATCGCTGTAGATAACAAATCCATCCGAACCAAATGGTATTGTCAGAACAGGTGCCGAAATGAGTCTTCTCTTGAGTTCGTGAAAACTCTTCTCGTAATCCTCGTTCCAACCGAATTTTATATCTTTACGAGTTAGCTGAGTTAACGGAGTAGCGATTCGAGAAAATCCTTCCACGAATCTTCGATAATAACCAGCTAAACCCGTAAAGCTTCGTGCGACTTGATCGCGACTTGGTTGCTCCCAACTTTGTATGGCTTCAATCTTCGCCGGGTCGACAGATACTCCATGTTTTGACATCACATGCCCAAGGAATGCTACTTCCTCAAGCCATAACTCACATTTCTTCAGCTTGGCATATAGTTTGTTATCACGAAGCCTTTGCAGTACCAGCTTCAAATGGTGCTCGTGATCTTCAAGGCTTTTGGAATAGATGAGGATGTCATCAATAAAGATAACAATGAACTGATCCAAATATTCCTTGAATACACGGTTCATGTAAGACCCCAACTTTTATAAATAAAGATGAATTTTTCTATAAATATTATTTTTGAATATTATGGAATAAATTTGATATAATGTTATAGTTGTGGGTAATATTTATAAATTTTGCAAAGTAAAGAAGTTGTTATAAAATATTCGTTTGGTTTGGGGAATATTCTTTTTGTCGGGAAATATTCATGACGACTGACTCAATCATTAATTGGACCCCTAACGGAAGTATTGTCGTAGTTAGAAAGCGACAAAATTATATTTCTATAAAAATAACTACAGAGGTGTTACCGTTAAAAGCTGTTGAACTACCCGGTAGTAAAAAGTACGATGTCTGGCGTAGTTGTATAGAAGACACGATATTGATGCTTACGTGAGAAGTCACTCATTTATGCTCAATTATTGCTACGATGAATAATTTGCATCATATCTCTTATATTATTGATTCAATTATTGTCACAAGATCATAAATACGTATAATATGTTATAGTATTAAATCAATAATTGAGACGACAAGTTATAAATGATTAATAATTGTTGAAAGATTAAATATGTGTTGATTAAAAATAAAATGATTTGTGGTAATATTTATTCAATCCTTGATGTATATAAAAAAGTGCATTATGAGACGTTTATGGTAAGTTTGATTATTTTATGGGGGCCCATATGTCATCATCTAAGAGTCTCTTCGTCAATATAGTAATTACCTTCGTCGATAGTAATTACCTTTATGAATAGTAATTACCTTCGTCGATAGTAATTACCTTTACTAGACGTCAAACCACTTGCCGTTTCACATTACGAGCGTCGAACCACTTGTCGTTTCACATTACAGCATCAAACCACTTTTCTTTTCACATCACCGATTAAATCGAAGCCACTTGCCTTTTCACATGGCGGTCTTAAGCTAGAAATCTTCTATAAATAGAGGCCTAGTGCTTCATTATTTTCACGAATTCATTCAAGCTTATAGAGAGAAAGTATAGAGAGAAAGAAGAAGAGTATTTTGTTACTACACTTCTGTAAAGTATTCAATCTCCTACTAAAAGTAAGGGTGTTATTCTTTCTTATTCATGAAGAGAAATGTTATTATTCCATTGCTTATTATTCTCATTGGAATAACTTTGTATCGTGGTTTACCCTATACTTGGTGACATTCTTCTATTATTCTATTGGAACATCACGTCTCGTGTGTTTTACAGGACTGGTTAAAATCTTTATTATTATTCTATTGGAACATTACATGCATGTGTTTTACAACGGACTGGTTAAAATCTTTTTATTATTATTCTATTGGAACATCACATGCATGTGTTTTACAGGACTGGTTAAAATCTTTATTATTATTCTCATTTGGAACATCACATTCTGTGTGTTTTACGGACTGGTTCCATTCTTTATTATTCTGTTAGAATATCCTCATGCATGCTTTTACGCGGACCGGGTTCGTTATTTATTATTACATTGGAATAACTTTGCGTATGCGATCCATCGCATGCATGGTGATTTCTTTTGTTATTCCATTCTTTATTATACCCAGTTGGTTAAAACTTTGACTTCTATACTCCATGAAATTAGTGGAATATCCTTGATATTTGCGCTTCATCCAGTATCCTTTCATGGAAATATTCTTCTCAGTATTCTTGAATTTTACTCTACAAAGCAATATCATGTTGACAGTTTGGATGTTATTGGTTCCTAGATAAATTAATTCTTGAACTTGTTTTATTGAATTCTTATATCATTGTCATCATCCTCATGTTTATATTATGTTGAAAGTCATATGTGGCCTGTAGTGCATAGATGGACTTGGTATGATTATGATTGAGACTATTCGGTGTAATCATAGTAGTAATGTTACAAATGATGTGGTAAAAATCCTCGATGGCCCGTAGTGCATTGATGGACGATTGTTGGCATAATCATGACCATTAATGAATACACAAATATTCTTGGCCCGTAGTGCATGAATAATTGTGGTCGTGATACTAAAAAATATCCTGGCCGTAGTAGTGCGGGGTTGATTCGATGATGTGGAATATTTATTAAAATTTGAGTCTCGCCTATAATAATTGATGAAAAACCTTTTAAAATCATAAAAGATAGTAGATTTTATTTTCTACTTGACTCTTTTAATGGATTCTTTGGTTCCATTTGTAGTTAAACTTGATGTTCATTATATTTTATTAGTTTAACATTTTTAGAGGCTAATGATAATTTATTACGCATTATCTTAGTCATAATATTTCTTCTTGAGCTAGTTGAGCTCACCCTTTCTTTCCTTTATTCTTGTGAAATGAGAATATATGGGACGAGTCTGGGAATGGAGTAATGGTCCGGAGGATAGCATTAGTAGTCCTCACATTATTACGTGAAATAGTGTGATAATAATTGTAATGAGGACTCCTTTTGAGTTTGTATGATCTCTAGTAGACAATATTGTATTCAAACTCACGGTTTATGTCGTATTATATACGACAGTTATATTAGTAAGTTGTATTTAAATTTATACCATATATCGACTACCCAAGATGGGTGATGTATACCTATTTTGGGGGCGTCACGATTCATCATATCCATGAAAGCGGCAGGAGCATTAGTCAATCCAAAAGACATGACTAAGAATTCATAATGCCCGTCTGGGGAGTTTCAAGGCGATCTTTGGAATATCCTCGGTTTTAATCTCCGGTGATGATATCCGTAACTAAGATCGATCTTTGAAAAGAATTGTGCTCCATGGCGGGTCAAACGGTCATCAATGCGAGGTAACGGATACCTATTCTTGATAGTGACATGGTTCAACTCTCGGTAGTCAATACAAAGTCGCATACTCTCCGTCTTTCTTCTTTACGAATAACACATGAGCACCCCAAGGAGATGTACTAAGATGAATAAAATCGATGTCCAACAACTCTCGTAGTTGGACCTTTAACTCTGAAGTTCAATAGAGCCATTCGATATGAGGTTTTAGAAATGGGCTTTGTAGCAGGTTCAAGGTCAATAAAGAATTCAAATTCACGTTCTGGGGGTAGACCGGGAAGTTCTTCAAGAAATTCACTAACAATAGAAATAGTATTCAAATCTGACGTGTTTTTGTTCAAGTCCGTGACATGGGCTAAGAAAGCTTGACATTCATTTTTCAATAAACGAATAGCTTTATGGCTTGATATGACAGTGACTGATTTTAGTGGTTTGGTTGTTTGAATTCGCATAATAGGTTGGTTAGGAATATGAAAACTAACAACCTTACGAAAATAATCAATTTTAGCATGATGCGTGGTTAACCAATCAATCCCCAAAATCATATCAAATGTAAGAATTTTCAACGAAATAAGGTCGGCAGGTAATGTGATGGTACCAACTTGAATCATGCAAGATTTAAAAACAGTAGATGTAACGAAAGTTTCTCCTAACGGAGTCTCAACAGATAAGTCAAAGTCTAATTTCTCCGGAGTCAAGTTTAAACGTTGAGCACAAGTAGGAGAGATAAAAGAATGGGTAGAACCGATATCTAATAAGGTATAAACTTCGCAAGAGTTTATGATTAGCTTACCCGTGATCACCTCGTTTGGGTTCCTCGCATTTTGGGCAGTCACGACAAACACCCTTCCAGGAACCACCGACTTTAACTTATCCGGGACAGCCTTTGGAGTCACCATCCCTGTTGAACTTGGTTTTGCAACTAGACAATCTCTAGCTATATGACCTTCCTTTCCACAGTTATAACACACCTTGGATTGTTGTGGGCAGTTTGGGCTGATGTGTCCCTCTTTCCCGCATTTGTAACATACGACCGGTGGTCGTTCTCCTCCCCTAGAAATAGTTGATGTTGGTGCTGACGTCTTTACGCTATCACTGTTGTATCTTCTCCTTTTGAAATCTCCTCCTGACTCGCTCCTTCTATTATCACGGCCACGATTAATACCAGAGTGGTTACCGCTTTTGTCCGAATGCTTTTCTTCCCTCTGGTTGTCATTGCTCCGATGACCACTGCCACTGGTATGACCTTGGTTGTGTTCCCTCGGTTGAACATACTCATTATCTCGCTCTAATAATTGAGCCCTGTTTATAACATCTGAATATAAAGAAAATTTATGAGAGATAAGATATTGTCGAATCTCGGGCTTTAGACCTCTCAGAAACATCCTCGTCATTCGTTCCTCATTTTCGACCAAATGAGGTGCAAACCTGGATAACTCTGCAAACTTTACCTCGTACTGGGACACCGTCATGTTGTTTTGTTCCAGTCAGATAAACTCCACCTTCTTCATATGACGAATACTTTCAGGAAAATACTTGTCATTGAATAGTTTCTGAAATGTTTCCCAAGACATGCTTTGAGTATGGTGGTGGTCGAGTACGCTTTGAGACTCCCACCGAAGAGTCACTTTCATCTTGAAACATAAAGGTGGCGAATGGAACCTTCATTCCTCAGGTGCATCCCAAGACATCGAATATCTTGGTAATTTTTTTGACCCACGTTTCACGGCCATGATCGGATCCGGCTTTTCCTTAAATTCTGGTGGTCCCAACTCTTTGAACTGCTTGGTTGTGACAAGCCGCGCATTGCTAGAATTTCCACCCGTATTTTGTGCACGAGTCTCCTAAATCTGGTTTTGCATGAGCGCAAAAAGCTTTTAAACATCCCATCATTCATCATTTGTTCGATAGCGTTGTTTACGGGATGATTATTGCCTTCTGTTGCACGTTCCACAGGTAGTGATCAAAGGTGTCTCTACGGCCCGATTCACTCCATTATTAACGTTCTCATTTGCCATTCTTAAACATCGCCATAAAACAAGGGTTAATAGTCATGCAACATATTATCCCTATACTTTGACCGACCAAATAAACTTAGTCAGGTCATACTAGTGAAGGAATTCCCGTCTCTCCCTCCTAGTTCTTGTCTCACATCTCACCAGGATCATATCCTAAGCTTTGATACTAAATTGTGACGCCCCAAAATAGGTATACATCACCCATTCCGAGTCGCAAGAATACATGGTGCGAAACAAATACAACTTCATTAAACTGTGAGTTTAAATACAAATAGAGAGTATAAAAACTCAAAAGGAGTCCTCATTACAATTATTGATACACTATTTTAAAAATAGTGAGGAATTTTGCTAAAATAACTTTATAGAACCATCACTCCGCACTTTAGCTAGTTCCTCTGCTATGTTCTCACCTCCCGAGAGAGAAAAAATAGAAAAAAGGGTGAGCTCAACTAGACCAAGTAAAGAATATTATGACTAAGATAATATACAACAAATTATCATTAGTCTTGACGAGGAATAATCGATAAAATATAATAAATAGACAACAAGTTTTAGATCAACAAACTGCGGTGGAAAATAACAATCCATTAGAAGAGTCGAGTAGAAAAAGAATTCTACTATCTTCTAAGATTTAAAAAGTCCATCATCAATATTTTATCCTGTAACATCAATCAATATACATCTTGAATCAAATATTCATCTTTGCACTACAGGCCAAAGATATTCATTTTGTATCACCGGTTGGTCGTATTCATCTCAACACTGTTCATCTTTGCACTACGAGCCAAAGATATTCATTAGGTAATCATTCATCTTTTGCACTACGTGCCAAAGATATTCATTTTTGTATCATCATTTAGGGTGAGGATGATGAAAATATTTTAAAGAAAAGCGAATCCGGTGAGATAATGAGATCAAATATTAAGGATTCAGTATTACGGTTTATCCAAGTTCATATAATATTTGAAATAACCAATTTTGAAGCGAATTCAAAAAATAATGATCAAAACATGGATCTGATCAAAAATAGTAACCATAATAGACAACTTGGACAAAAAGAAGAAAATTTCATTTTTAAATTGAATAAGGTCGTATTCGTGAATAGTAACCCCGACACAAAAGTTCTAAATTTGATAAAAAGTTTTTACCAATATTTGAGATAATGATATTGAAGAAAATATCATTTAAGAAGAAGATAATATCCTTACCTCAAAATATAAATTACTTACGATCGGAATATCGGTATAAAGTCAAGGAAAACTTGCATTCGATTAATAGAAACTCACAAAGTATCTAAATACTCACAAAATACACTCAATAATCTAGAGAGAAAGAGAAAACTTGTTTACGGTGTGATTTTTAATTCTAACTTAGCCCTCTATTTATAGGAAAATGTTAGCACGGCAAGGACTTAACTCGCTGAACGATGGCTTTTACGCTGCTACTATTCCCACCCACCACATTTGAATAAAAATCTCAAAGACATTTCTTCACCAACCAAGAGTAGGGCCCACCAATTCTAGAATTTTCCACCAAAATGATTTATAACCTGATTTCAGAATCAACCACCTCTTAAAATTCATAATAAAACATACATAACATATCCAAATATTACAACGATCCAACGGTCGGATTAAAAATTATAACTCCCGCAATATATCTCAAAAAAACACTGGTTTGATTTTTAATACCTCCAATCCGACAAAATACTAATAAAACACCTCAACATTAATTCCTTCATTTATAACCACATAAATAAATCCATCATTTATATCCACATAAAATAAATATTTCCTTATCATATGAATCAATGATTAATTATTCACAAATAATATTACAGAATCACATTTATGACAACCAGACTGTTCCCATGAAAGAGGGGGCTTTCAATAAGAATTTCTCCTTCTTGGCCTTGCAGTTAGGTGACCAAACCTCTCCTCGATGTGAACTTTCTAGATATGTACTTGCCAATAATCTTTATCTAATAATATTATTCAAATAATATGAATTATTGATGCGATAATGGGAAATCTTGTCAAAGTGACAATAATTGAAACAACAATAATATAAAATATCAATGCACGACAATTATTAAATCAATAAAATAAAATATTGAGCGATAACTTCTTTGTGACAATTATTGAGTAGTGCCTTCTTATGTAAGGATCGATAATTCAACAATCTTGCATGTAATACCTGGTATCTTCTTTGTGCAACAACGCATATTACTTTACTTTAACCACGGGTATTCCAAGCAAGTGTTACTTGGTAACAACTTCTGTAGTTATTCAATTTTGTCGTTTTCTTCATTCGTAGATTTATCCGTTATGGGGCCCCCTGATTGGGCTGGGCCGTAAATACGAATATTCCAAAGACGGAAAGAATATTCCACAAACAAAATGAATATTTTATAACCACTTGCTTATTTTTCAAAATTTTCACATTTCACCCATAACCAAAGTTATTATATCAAATTAATACCTTATTATTCACAATAATAAATAAAGGAAATTTGATTTTATTCATTAAAAAGTTGGGGTCTTACACATTCCCTTGACTAGAAATCAGCCACCAACCAGCCCTCATGTTTGAACAAGAATTCAGCACATGGTTTCAACAATTGATAAAAGTGGGTCCCACCCAATAATTTAATAAAAATCATTTTATTTTCTGAAACTTCAACAATTCATAGAAAATAGCCCGGTTATCAGAAAAATACGAATTTTATGTCCATTTTGCCTGAAATCGAATTCTCTACAACTTTGTAGCTTTGAGTTTTTCCAAATTTCAAACCAAAAAATATCTGAAATCCACAAACGGATGATTTTTAATACCTCCACAGCGACAAAATACTGATAAAACACCTCAGCATTAATTCCTTTATTTTTATCCACATAAAAATAAATATATCCATAATTTATATCCACATAAAATAAATATTTCCTTTTCATATAAATCAATAATTAATTATTCACAAATAATATTACAGAATCACAATTATGACAATCAGGCCGTTCCCAGGAAAGATGGGGCTTTCCAATTAGGATTTCTCTTCTCGACGCCATGATTAGGTGACCAAACCTCTCATTGATGAGAACTTTCTAGACATTGCCAATAATGCTATCTAATAATATTATTCAAATAATATAAATTATTGATCGATAATGGAGATATAATGCGTTGACAATTATTGAGCAACAATAATATAAAATATCAACGCAGCAATTATTGAATCAATAAAATAAAATATTGAGCGATTAATTCCGTAACAATTATTCGAGTAAGTGCCTTCTTTACGTAAGAATCAATAATTCAAAAATTGTGCAAAAGCAAGTATAACTCTTGTGTAACAACGCGTATTACTTTTACTTTACCCACGGGTATTCCAATGAGTTAATTAGCTTGGTAACAACTACGCCAATTATTTATAAAAACTTAATTTTGTCGTTTTCTTCATCCCACCATTATTAGTTATGGGGCCCTGAATGCCAATTGCTTGGCAAGTAAATGCGAATATTCCCTACGCGAGAAAAGAATATTCCACGACCAAACGAATATTCCCCAATAACAAATGAATATTTTATAACAACTTGTGTATTTTGAAAAAAATCATATATCACCCTTAACTTTAACCTTTTATCAATTTTAACCATTTCTTTGAATTGTAATTATAAGAAAAATTGAATACTTTTATTTCATAAAATTCGGGGTCTTACAATCTCCCCTCCTTATGAAATTTCGTCCCCGAAATTTACATACCTGATATTTAAAAGAGTTGAGAATACCTTGCTTGCATTTCAGATTCCATCTTCCCTGTCATCATGATTTCTCCATTGCTCATCTCCTGTATTTCAAATATCATTCTACAATACAACTTCAAAACAAGGGTTAATTGAACAAATTAACATATCACATAATATCCCGATATTATGAGTGACCAACAAATAAGCTTAGGTAGGACACACTTAGCGAAGGATTTACTCGTCTCTCCCTCCTAGTTCTATTCACGATCTCGCTTGGAGATCATATCCCTAAGCTCGATACCATTTGTGACTCATGTCCCAATAGTGGATAGCACCTCACGATTGGTACTATCGGTTTTGCCGCATGAGCAGGCGTCCACTACGGAGAGTCCGGCGGTGCATCCCCATCAACAGAAGTCACCAAGAAGAGGCTCGGGGCTCTTTACTTATAGCTCGATATTAAGTATGGCGCCCCCAAAGCAGTCCATTCCATCCAACCTATTACGAGTCGCCAAATACATGGTGCGTAAAACAACTACAACTTTATTACAACAATTTATCGTGCAAAATACAACAACACATATCTTTGTGAGTTTGGATACAATATATATGTATGTGACTCTTATCCCAACCTTGGATAAGACGTCACAATGACACCTATATATAAAGGTATAGTTAAAAGCTGTTTTAGAAATTAGAATCTTTGGGAAGTGCTCAAGAAACCTTCGTACATAGGAGGCCGTGCGTACAGGTTATAATAGATATCATATGGCCCACGAATTATCCTTGGTTGACCCAATAGACCCCAAAGAAAAACGAGAAGATTACTGTCATATTCTTTCCAATAGTGAGTCTTCTCTTGACATATAAATATCTCTACTGTCTCTAATTGAGAATTATACTTCAAATAAACTCCAAGATCATATAGGTAGTGCTCGTAGATATACTTAGTAAGTGGATGTGCACAAGTCTATCTTATGACAGCGGCAAAACACCCTTCCAACGTTGGGTTCGCCTCACCCTAGTTGATTCACCAAATATAACTACTAAATGATGACCACCGTTCTACTCCCCTGTTACCCCAGCTCGACCCAAATTTACACTCTTATTACACACGAAAGGAATTGGGAAGCAAAAGGGTGAGCACAACTAGCTCAGTAAAGAATATCATGACTAAAGATAGTTAAATTATCAATAGCCTTCATCAATAATAAATAAGAGATTTAGAACATATGGTAGATGATAAAAATTTCAATCATAGTTGCAGCGGAACGAGCAATCCATTAGAAGAGTCAAATAGACTATAAAGTCTATTATCTTCTACATGTTAAAAATCCAACAACAATGTTTTATCCCTGTAACATCAATCAACAATTCTGGTCCATAATCATATGAATAACTCATAATCATAATTGTAGTTCTAAATTACTCTTCTCATCGAGGACGAAGATAATTTTCATCACCTAGCTTTACCTGAAACATCAAAGATCATGGTTACACCAAATCATATTTCCTGTTCATAAACATACTAATAACTTCATCTTTGCAATACGGCCAAAGATATTCGTCAACAGTTCATCTTTGCACTACTGGCCAAAGATATTCAACAACATGTCATCTTTGCACTACGGGCCAAAGATATTCATCAACAATTCATCTTTGCACTACAGGCCAAAGATATTCTTTCAACAGATTCATATTTGCATTCTGAGCCAAATATATTCATCAATGATTCATATTTGCTTTCTGTGCCAAATATATTCATCAATGATTCATATTTGCACTACTGAGCCAAATATATTATTATCTCGAAAGAAATATATAATCATTTCGAGAATTTATATAAACAATAATTATAACCATGTTGATCATTTCACCTTTTGTACTTAAGCTAAAGATATTCAATTATAAATTCAATGGTCATGATCATACCACCATCAACAATTCAACTTTGCCTTTCTTGGCCAAAGAGAACCCATAGTCGTGATCATACCAATAATCTACTCATCTTTACACTCAAGTCAAAGAGAAATTAATATCATCATCGAGGTTATAAAATGTTATATATGATAATAAAATAATATGATCAACATATATTTTTAATCTCAAGAGTAATATTCATAAATCAATTATAATTTGGTTAGAAAAAGAAACCAATTACATGCATGAATAGTAACTTCGTGAATAGTAATCCATGAATAGTAACTTCGTGAATAGTAACTCATGAATAGTAACTCGTGAATAATAACTCATAAATTGTAAACTCGACACAAAAAGGTAGAAATTCCACAATAAAATCTATACCAATATTTCAGTATAATGATATTGAAATAACATTTCTTAAACTTATAAACAATTTATTTTAATTGTTTACACTTTACTAAATAATGCATTTAATCATCCTAAAATTCCAAACTCATAAAATTTCATCACCAATAACCAAAACCCTCATAAAAAATCTGCATATACCTCATATAGGATTCTCAAGCCATAAAATCCTATTTTTCAATTTTCTTACTTCACATAACATATTTAATTCATTTACTCATAACTAGTCAATTTTCATGAAAAATACCAAATCAGTTTCAAAAATATTTCTTTTCTGAGATATAGCAGAATATAGTCCCATATTGAACATATATTTTTCCCGGAATTTTTAAAATTCATTTACTATTTTTCATATGGCCAAAACCGCCGAATATTTATACATTTATCATAAATTGTACTTTTATCCAAAAATTCCGAAATTCACAGAGTATACTGATATTATATAGATATACTTCCAATAAAAATTTCATCGATTTTGGAGTTAACCACAAGGAGTTATAAGCGGTTACTTTTAAAATAGTCTTTTCTCATAAAATTCATAACTCTTAATCTATACATCAAAAAATCACCATTTTTGGACACAATCAATAAAACTCTTCAAATTATCATTTCAAATTTTTTCAAAATTTTTGAAGGTCTGAAAAAGTACGAACTAAAAAACATAATAACCCTTAAAATCCCGTACCTCAAAAGAGCAGTACTTCTGACTGGAATATCGGATGAAAAGCCGAAGGAAACTTGTACTGAAAAGCAACTCTTAAAGTATCTAAATACTCTCAAAAATATGTTTGATAATATAGAGAGAAAGAAAACTTGTTTTTGGTGTGATTTTCAATTCTAACTTAAGCTTCTATTTATAGGAAAATCTTTAGAAACGCCAAAAGATACTAATTTAATAAAATAATATATTCTTTTATTTTCTCCGCACATTCCTTGACTAGAAATCAGCCACCAACCAGCCCTCATGTTTGAACAAGAATTCAGCACATGGTTTCAACAATTGATAAAAGTGGTCCCCCAATAATGTAATAAAATTATTTTATTTTACGAAACTTCAACAATTCATAGAAAAATGGCAGGTTATCGAGAAAAATCTGAATTTTATGTCCATTCACTGAAATCAATTCTCTACAATTTTATAGCTTTGAGATTTTCCAAATTTCAAACCAAAAATATCTGAAATCCACAAACGGATGATTTTTAATACCTCCACACCGACAAAATACTGATAAAACACCTCAGCATTAATTGTAAGACCCCGAAATTTTTTAAATAAAAAGGAATTTCCTTTATTTATTATTTTGAAATAGTAAGGGTGGATTTGATTAATGTGGATAGTTATGGGTAAAATCGCAAATATTTGAATAAGCAGTGGTTATAAAATATTCATTATCGTCAAGGGAATATTCGTTTGGTCGTGGAATATTCAGATCTTTGTCGAGAATATTCGTATAATGGCCTTGATCTTTTATGGGCCCCATAAGCGAAAAGCGATTGGATGAAAGAAAGCGACAAATATAAGTTGTTTATAAATAACGGCGTGGTTATTTCAAGATTATCTTGTTGGAATACCCGGTGGTTAAAACACACTAATACGCGTTGTTGAGCAAGTAGCGCACGGTATTGCACCAATTATTGATTCTTACGTGAAGGCACTTTACTCAATAATTGTTACGATAATTACTATTCAATATTTTATTTTATTGATTCAATAATTCTTTGCGTTGATATTTTATATTCTTGTTGTTTTGATAAATTATCATTACTTTGTATTTTCCATTATCAGACAATAATTCATATTATCTGAATAATATTATTAGATAACATTATTGACAATGTCTAGAAAGTTACATACTAAGGAGAGGTTTGGTCACCTAATTGCGCCAGAAGTAAGGAGAAATTCTTATTGGAAATCCCCTCTTTCACAGGAGCGGCACAGTTCACAAGATCTTGTGATTCGATAATATTATTTGTGAATAATTAATTATTGATTTATATGATGAGGAAAATATTTATTTTATGTAGATATAGATGGAGAAAATTTTAAAATGACAATTGTTGAAAATTAATATTTTATCATTTTACGATAAAATAATTCATTTAAATATATTATTTTAATAATATATTACTTGGTGATATTTTATAATGAATGTGGGATATATGAGTATATGAGGAGGAATAGTATTTTGTGGCATTAAATGTTTAACACATATTTTGTGTGTTGGTGGACACAATTATTATTAGAAATTTGATTATAGCACTGTAAAATCGCTTGGTTTGTGGATTTGGTTAATTTACATTTGGAATTTGAAAAACTTTCTTACTGTAAAGTTTTAGAGAATTGAATTTCCTATAAAAATACGCGAGATTGAATTTTTCGACAAAAAGGACTATTTATTATGAATTATTGAAGTTTTGAGTTAAAATAATTGATTTTGGGAGTTTTAATTAATTATTTTGAGAAAAATGTTTTTGGTGAGTTTGTGAACCTCATTTAACATGTGCTATGGCTGAAATCAGATTTCAAAGGTGGGCTAAGGAATTTTGTTTATAAATAATATTATTATATTCAATTTTTACTTTTTTGGTGTTAAGCGATTTCTATAAATAGGGTGCTTAGGTTAGAATTAAAATCACACCGAGGCTGAAGTTTTCTCTCTATATTATCGAGCGTATTCTTGTGAGTATTTTGAGTATACTTTGAGTATTGCTATACTGGTGCAAGTTCAAGTCATAGCCTATATATCAGGTGTTTCAACTAGAAATCTTGTCTTTCGAGGTAAGGGATGTTATTTTCTTCTCGGATGATATTATTTCTTCAATATCATTATCTTTGAAATATTGGTTGGAACTTTTTATCAAATTTGAAACTTTTTATGTCGGGAGGTTACTATTCATGAGTTCTTAATCACGAGTTACTATTCATGAGTTCTTATTCACGAGTTCTTATTCACGAGTACTATTAAGCTTAAGGCGTGAAGATGTTTTTTGTGAAATTTCTATCTTTTGGTGTAGGAGTTCTTATTCACGATATCGGACTATTCATAGAAAGATGAAATTTCTTCTTTTAATCCAAAATATCTATTATGGATACTAGCTTTGATTGTATCCATGTTTTGATCATTCTTGAATTTTACACCTTTGTGATTATTTTTGAGGTATTTTTGGGCGTGGATAAAACAAAGTACTGAATCCTTAATCCTTGTCATTTTGTTTCTTTGGATTCGTTTCTTTAAAAATATTTTCATCATCCTCGGTCCTAAATGATGATATTCTTTGAATATCTTTGGCTTTTGTAGTGCGAAGATGAATGATTTCTTGATGAATATCTTTGGCCCGTAGTGCAAAGATGAACAGGTGTTGAGATGAACATGACCGACTGATTAATATCTTTGGCCCGTAGTGCAAAGATGAAGAGGTGTTTAGATGAACATGACCAACTGATGAATATCTTTGGCCTGTAGTGCAAAGATGAATATTTGATTCCAGATATATATTGATTGATGTTACAGGGATAAAATATCGACGATGAACTTTTAAATTCATACATAGAAGATAGTAGATTTCATTCTCTACGTAACTCTTCTATGAATTATTATCTCCGCTGCGAATATTGATCCGAAACTTGTTGTACTATTGTATTCTATCGATTTTTCCTGTTGAAGACTAACGATAATTTGTTGTACATTATCTTAGTCATAATATTGTTTTCTTGGGCTAGTTGAGCTCACCCTTTTCCTTGTTGTTCCATTTTTCTTCTCGGGGAGGCGAGAATGTAACAGTACTAGTCGGGGTATGGAATGAAGGTTCTAGAGATAGTTGTTTAGTAGTCCTCACCATTTTGTAAAATAATGTATCAATAATTATGATGGGGATTTATTTGCGTGTGGATATTGTCTAGATGACAATATCGTATTTAAACTCACGATTTATATGTTGTAATAATAAAGTTGTAGTTATTTACGTGCATGTTTTGGCTACTTCAGAATGGGTTGGATGGAATGGACCTATTTTGGGGGCGCCACGGTTAATATCGAGCTTAGGGATATGATCTCTGGCGGAGATCGGGGAATAGAACTAGGAGGAGAGGCGAGTAAATCCTTCGCTAGTGTGTCTACCTAAGCTTATTTGTTAGTTGGTTAGTATATATAGGGATATTATGTGATATATTGATTTCTTAATTAACCCTTGTTTTATGGACGGTGATTTGAGAATGTCAATTGAGAATATTAATGATGGATGACTGTAGATGATAAATCCTCACAGGCGGATGGTATTGTCGTAGCAGTCTTTGAAATAAGTCTCCTCTTGAGTTCTTGAAAACTCTTCTCACATTCTTCGCTCCAACCGAACTTTGTATCTTTTCGAAGTCGGTGAGTCGATGGAGTAGCGATTCGAGAAAATCCTTCCACGAATCTCCGATAATAACCATTTAAACCGAGAAAGCTACGTGACTTCGCTCCATCGATTTAGGTTGTTCCCGACTTTGAATAGCTTCAATCTTTCTTTGGGTCAGCGGATATTCCATGACTTAATACCACGTGCCCAAGGAATGCTACTTCTTGAGCCGAACTCGCATTTCTTGACTTGGCATAAAGCTTATATTCACGAAGCTTTTGGAGTGTCGACCTCAAGTGTTGCTTCATGATCTTCACGGCTTTTGGAATAAATAAGGATGTCATCAATAAAGAGCGACCACAAAGTGATCTAAATATTCCTTGAATACTCGGTTCATCATATCCATGAAGGCAAAGGGAGCATTAGTCAATCCAAAGGACATGACTAGAATTCATAATGCCGTCTGGGGAGTTCGAAAAGCCGTCTTTGGAATGTCGGTGATTCTAATCTTCAATTGGTGATATCCTAACGAAGATCAATCTTTGAAAAGAATTTGGCTCCTTGCAATGTTGGTCAAACAGGTCATCAATACGTGGCAATGGATACCTATTTTTGATGGTGACATGATTCAACTCCCGATAATCAATACAAAGTCGCATACTCCCATCTTTCTTCTTCACGAATAGAAACAGGAGCACCCCAAGGAGAAGTACTGGGGACGAATAAAGCCAATGTCTAACAATTCCTGCGGTTGGGTCTTTAACTCCACGAAGTTCAATAGAGCCATTCGATATGGGGCTTTGGAAATAGGTTTTGTCAGGGTTCAAGGTCGATACAAAATTCAATTTCACGCCTCTACGGGGTAGGCGAGAAAGTTCTTCGGGGAATCGTCGGAAATTTATTAACAATAGAAATATCGTTCAAAAGCGGCGTATTTTTGTTTAAATCTGTGACATAAGCTAAGAAAGCTTGACATCCGTTTTTTCAATAAGCGAATAGCTTTATGGCTTGAGATGACCCGTGATTGATTTTAATGGTTTGGTCATTTGAATTCGCATAATAGGTTGATTAGGAATATGAAAGCTAACAACCTTACGAAAACAATCAATTTTTGCATGATAAGTAGTTAACCAATCAATCCCTAGAATCACGTCAAATGCAAGTATTTTTAATGAAATAAGATTGACGGGTAATGTGAAGTACCGATTTGAACCAAACAAGACTTATAAGCGATTGGATGTAATGAAGGTTTCTCCCAACGGAGTTTCCACGAGATAAGTCAAAGTCTAATTTCTCCGAGTCAAATTTAATCGATGGCGCAAGTAGGAGAAATAAAAGAATGGGTAAAACCGGTATCAAATAAAGTATAGACTTCATTAGAGTTTATGATAAGCTTACGTGATGACCTCATTCGGATTCCTTGCTCTTTGGGAGGTCACAACAAACACTCTCTCCTTGCACTTCTAGGTTTTGAATTTTACGGGATGGCCTTTGGTGCCTCCATCTTAATTTGAATTTGTCTTGATGGCGACAAAATTGAGCTAAGTGACCTTCTCTTCCACAATTATAACATGCTTTGGATGGCATGGCCGCAGTTTTGGTGATGTGTCCCTCTCCTCGCATTTGAAGCATATGATAGGTGGTCTTTCTCCTTCCTTAACAATGGGTCTTTGGTCTTGACGTCTTTCCATCATTGTTGAATCTCCTTTTCTTGAAATGTCCATTCTTATTGTTTGGTACGATTACCACCGAAGTGGTTACCATATCGCTTTGTTGATTCCCTCCACGCTTGTTGTCACCGCTTGATGACTACTCTCATTGGTATTATAATTTTGTCACCGCTTCTCTTTTAGTTGTGTTGACTCATTATCGCGTTCCACTAAGCGAGCCCTATTTACAACATCGAATACAAACACGGTTTATGAAATAAGATGTTGGCGTATCTCCGACTTCAAACCTCTTAAAAACATTAGCGTCATTCTCTTCATTATCCACCAAGTGGGACGATAAACCGTGATAACTCCGCAAATTTTGCCTCGTATTGCGACACGGTCATATTGTTTTGTTTCAACTTGATAAATTCCACCTCCTTCATTTGGCGAATACTTTTCGGAAAGTATTTGTCGTTGAAAAGCTCTGGAACTTCTCCCAAGATATCTTGAAGACAAAGAGTTGAGTACGTTTACCGATTCCCACCGATGTCCTCTCCGCAAGAATATAAAGCGTGAAAGGAACCTTTTGCATCTCGGAGCATCCCAAGACATCAAATATCTTGGTGTCTGCTTTATCCATGCTTCCGCTTGAAGTGGTTTTGGCTCACCCTTAAACTCCGGTGGTCCCAGCTCCTTGAATTGTTTAGCGGTGACCGCCTTGAGAGTTTTCCGTGTTTCCACCTACGTTTTGGGCGAAGTCGCTCTCTCTTCTTTGTTGCATAAATTGCATAAAGCCTCACGAACATTTGATCATTCATCATTTGGTCGGTGTTATTGTTTGCGTGAGGATTGTCGCCTTCGATGCACATTATCACGATTATTGATATGTGGTGAATCAACGATCGATCGCTGCGCTCCATTCTATTCTCAACATTCTCAGATGTCATTTTCAGATACTGCCACAAAACAAAAGGTTAATTGACATGTAACAAATTATCCCTATCTTCTGACCAACCAATAAAATAGCACATAAACTTAGGTAGGTCATACTAGCGAAGGTATTCCCCGTCTCTCCCCTCCTAGTACTATTCTCACATCTTAGCTAGGGATCATATCCCTAAGCTCTGATACCAACTGTGACGCCCCCAAAATTAGGTATACATCACCCATCTTGGGTCGCCACTTACATGGTATGAATTTAAATACAACTTACTAACATAAGCGTAGTGTATTAATACGACATAAAGCGTGAGTTTAAATACAAATATCATCTACTAGATATTATACAAACTCAAACAAAAAGTCCTCATTACAGTTATTATCACACTATTTTACAGAATAATGAGGACTACTAATGCTATCTTCAGGACCATCACTCGTTTCCCAGACTCGTCGACTATATTCTCATTTCCTAAGAAGAATTGAAAGAAAGGGTGAGCTCAACTAGCCCAAAGAAGAAATATTATGACTAAGATAATGCGAGAATAAATTATCAATAGTCTTCAACAATGTTAAACTAATAAAATACAATAGACAACCGGTTTAAGCTGCAATGGAATATGCAATCCATTAAAAGAGTCAAGTAGAAAATAAAGTCTACTATCTTTTAGGTTTTAAAAGGTTTTCATCATCTTTGTTATATTTGAGACTAAACTTTAATAAATATTCCACATCATCGAATCACCCTCGCTTGACTACGGCCAAGGATATTCTTTAGTATCGCGACCACAATTATTCATGCACTCTGGGCAAGAATATTTGTGTATTCATTAATGGTCATGATCATGCCAACAATCGCCCACCAATGCACTACTACGACCATCGAGGATTTTTATCACATCATTTGTAACATTACGGTCATGATTACAATCGAATAGTCTCTCGGTCATAATCATACCAAGTCCATCTATGCACTATGGCTGCCAGATGACTTTCAACATAATATAAACATGAGGATGATGACAATGATATAAGAATTCAATAAAACAAGTTCAAGAATTATTTTATCCAGGAATTATTAACGTCCAAATTAGTAAAATTCAAGAATGATCGGAAGAATATTTCCATGAAAAGATCTTTGGATGAAACGCAAATATCAAGGATATTCTACTAATTTCATGGAGTATAGAAGTCAAAGTTTTAACCATTTGGGTATAATAAAGAATGGAATAACAAAAGAAATCACCATGCATGCGATGAATCCGCATGCATGAGTTATTCAGCAGAATAATAAAAAACGGAACCGAGTTAGGTGAAATTCACGCAAGCGAGGATGTTCCAAATGAGAATAATAAAGATGGAACCGGATCCGGTGTAAAACACACGAGATAGGATATTCCAACAGAATAATAAAGAGCGGAACCGGTCCGGTGTAAAACACATGCATGTGATGTTCCAGCAGAATAATAAAGAGCGGAACCAGTCCGGGTGTAAACACACGAGCAGGATGTTCCAATGAATAATAATAAAGAGCGGAACCAGTCCGGTGTAAAACACATGCATGCAGGATGTTCCAGCGAGAATAATAGAAGAATGTCACCAAGTATAGGGTAAACCACTTATACAAAGTTATTCCAATGAATAATAAGCAATGAAATAACAACAGTTCTCTTCATGAATAAGAAAGAATAACACCCTTACATTTGGTAGGAGATTGAATATGCTGGCGGTGTAGTAACAAAATACTCTTCTTCTTTCTCTCTTATTCTTTCGATACTTTTCTCTCTATAGCTTGAATGAATTCGTGAAAATAATGAAGCCCTAGGCCTCTATTTATAGAAGATTTCTAGCTTAAGACACTTTTGCCGTGTGAAAAGCAAGTGGCAGCGACTAATGATGTGAAAAGAAAAGTGGTTTTGGCTTTTGTAATGTGAAACGACAAGTGGTTCGGACGCTTTGTAATGTGAAACGACAAGTGGTTCGACGTCCGGTAAAGGTAATTACTATTAACGAAGGTAAATACTATCGACGAAGGTAAATACTATTCACAAGGGTAATTACTATTGACGAAGGTAATTACTATCGGCGAAGGTAAATACTATTCACAAGGGTAATTACTATTGGCGAAGGTAAATACTATTGGCGAAGGTAATTACTATTCACAAAGGTAATTACTATTATTGTGAAGAGACTCTTAGATGATGACATATGAGCCCCCCATAAAATAATCAAACTTACCACAAATCATAACACATATTTAATCTTTCAACAATTATTAATCATTTATAACTTGTCGTCTCAATTATTGATTTAATCTTTATAACATATTATCTGAGATGATCTTGTGATGATAATTGAATCAATAATATAAGAGATATGATGCGGCAAATCTTCATAGCAATAATTGAGCATAGGTGAGTGACTTCTCACGTAAGCATCAATAATCAATACCGTGTGCTACTATGCAACCACACGTACATTGTACTTTTACCAACCGGGTAGTTCAGCAGTTTTAACGGTAACACCTCCGTAGTTATTTTTATAAAATATTTTTGTCGTTTTCTCAATCAAGGCAACAATAATTACATTATGGGGTCCACCAATGATTGAGTAGTTATGCACGAATATTCCTAAAAAAGAATATTCCCCACCAAACGAATATTTTATAACAACTTGCATACTTTGCAAAATTTATAAATATTACCCACAACTATAATATTATATCAAATTTATTCCATAATATTCAAAAATAATATTTATAGAAAAATTCATCTTTATTTATAAAAGTTGGGGTCTTACACAATAGCTGTATTTAAACTCACAGTTTATATGTTGTAATAATAAAGTTGTAGTTATTTCTGTACCATGTTTTTGGCGACTCAGAATGGGTTGGATGGAATGGACCTATTTTGGGGGCATCACATTAATTCCTTCATTTTTATCCACATAAAAATAAATATATCCATCATTTTTATTCACATAAAATAAATATTTCCTTTTCATACAAATCAATAATTAATTATTCACAAATAATATTACAGAATCACAATTATGATAATCAGGCCGTTCCCAGGAAAGAGGGGGCTTTCCAATAAGGATTTGTCCTTACTGACGCGCAATTAGGTGACCAAACCTCTCATTGACAGAACTTTCTAGACATTGCCAATAATGCTATCTAATAATATTATTCAAATAATATAAATTATTGATCTGATAATGGAGATATTGTGCAGTGACAATTATTGAGCAACAATAATATAAAATATCAACGCAAAGAATTATTGAATCAATAAAATAAAATATTGAGCGATAATTACTGTAACAATTATTGAGTAAAGGCCTTCTTACGTAAGAATCAATAATTCAAAAAATCATGCAAAACCGTAGTGCTTCTTGTGTAACAACGCCAGCGTATTACTTTACTTTACCCAATGGGTATTCTATGATGTGTAAATGATGTAGAATAACTACGTAGTTATTTATAAAAACTTAATTTTTGTCGTTTTCTTCATCCAACCGTTATTCGTTATGGGGCCCACAAATGGTCTGCTTGCCGTCATGCGAATATTCCAAACGTAAAAGAATATTCCACGACCAAACAAATATTCCCCAACAACAATGAATATTTTATAACCACTTGTGTATTTTGAAAAAAATTCATATATCACCCTTAACTTTAACCTTTTATCAATTTAACCATTTACTGAATTGTAATTATAAGAAAAATTGAATACTTTTATTTCATAAAATTTGGGGTCTTACACCATTAGACTAGAGGTTAAGGGTCGAATCAAGTAAAACTATTGGTGTTGTGATTTACTATTATTTATCTTGTTTGCATTGTTTCAATTCTTCACTTAAATACACTTCATATTTTGCATTGATAAAAGGAGTTACTGCTTAACAGGTTATGCATATCAGTTGAATATAATTAAGCAGACATGTGATAACCTGTCTGGATAGTTCAGGGTCTACTCTACGATTTGACTCTGCATATCAAGATTTATTTAAACACTTAAGCAGACAGGTCATAACTTGTCTAGATAGTGATCTATTAGTAGAGAATTTAAAAATCGTCTTGTAGATTACTTTCGTCATAAGCACCTGTTCAGCCCGTCTAGGTGTGCACACACTTCTGAATTTCACTATTCTAGCTGGACATGTCAATGAACACTTACAACTGTTGGAGATAGAGTAGGCTATGGCTGGAGTTATTCTGTTACGACAATGAACACTTATGACTGTCGGATTACGTAGTTATTTTTCTTCGACAGTGGTTTCTCGCTGTTGTGATAGCCCCATTAACTTGTAATGGTCCATAACCACAAATACATGAGCAAGTGCACTGAATTGGAGTCTGTAACGCACTGTACTCATCCCGAATCACCTATTTTTTAGTCGCCATAATAAATTTCATTAAAAACTCAATATTGTAGCAACAATTCTGGCAAATTCATAAGTTTTGGATTGAGCCGCATAGAATTACATACCATACAAATTAAAACAAAAGAAAACCAAAGAATTTTGTAAAACATAATAAACTTAGTTAACGTAGTCTTCTGATCTTCATGATAACACTTTTATTCGTTTCTTTTAATCTTTTATCAGTCAGTTAATTGCATCAAGTAATCTTGTAGGCTTGTGATGTGAATAATCTGGTATATTAGTAAAATCTTTATCAGTTTACATACCTACAAACACCATAATTAGCAATCCCCAAACTACTAGTTATATTCATATTATTTTCTTATACGTACGTGCACAAGTAGTTATTAGGACTTAAGAAATACATAAAAGTGAGTTAATTGTTTAAAAATTAGTTATGTCAAATTAAGTTTGAATTTTTTTGTTCCACTTACAGTCTCATCTGTGTTGTCCTAACTCATCATATTATTGTCATGTATCAGTTATTTAATTTTTATAATTACTTTTTTAATTAGATAAAGATTAGGTGGCATTCAATGCATAAGACAGGGCAAGGGATAAGACAACAAACCGCAGATGAGCTGCATTTGTCATGTCATGTTTATTCATTGAAATTTTAAAAATATAAAGTAGAGCTAATACAACTTTATTGTTCGTAATAGGAGACGGGCTTTTTTTGGTTCATAATACAAGATTATTGTTCATAATAGGAGACAGAGTTGAACTAAGTAAGGTGAACTTTGCGTGGTGGCTGTGTAGTTAGATTTAACATTTAGTTCGTTTTTGAACCAGTAGACACCTTTAGTCTTGGCACCTTCCTCTTGATCTGCCTCCACATAGAGACATTCCTTTGTTTCTCTCGACAATGCCTTGTAGAATGGTGTGCCATCGTAAAAGTAATAATCCCCCAACAATGGCTTGATTGCTTCGGTGGCCTCCGCTTCATGATAATGAGGGATTGTGGAGATCAAATGGTGGAGCACATGGGTGTCAGTTATGCGATGGAACACTTTGTTTAGGATTCCATAATCTCTGTCAACGGTGGCCAGAGCTCCCCTCAACCAGTCCCACTCAAAAGAATCATAGTGAGACAACGAAAGATGATTGTGTTTCAAGAAAGTGATTATCACGAGAAACGCACTCATAACAAGTAATGGAGCTCCATATACTAGCATAATCCATGCAAATCCTTTTACTAGGGAAATACAATATAGCAAATAAATAGCAGCAAGAAAACCAATATCAGACAACAAGACTTGAAGACGCTCGTTTTCACTATACATAGGATTGTATGGGTAAAAGTGATTTGTAAACCGGTCATATGTTCGTCCAGGGATATTTAGGGTCAATTATATAGGCCATCCTACAGTAAGGTTGAATGCAATGACAAAAAGTCGGCCAATTTGGGTGTTGACGTACCGGTAATGTGGTCGAACCGTCTCCTTGAATGGAGGGACATGGTTTTCATCACGGTCGATGGAACTGCAGTTAGAATGGTGATGACGATGGCTAATTTTAAAAGAAAAGTAAGGGACGAGGAGAAGAGAATGATGAACAAAGCCAACAGTGTCATTTACCCAGTGATAGTCGCTAAAGGCGTAGTGGCCGCATTCATGAGCTACGACCCATATGCCACACATGAAACTTCCTTGAACATACACATAAGCAGTCCATGCAAGGTAAGAGAGGGGTTTAGGAAGGAGAGGGATGTAGTTTGTGGCAACATAGTAGATGAGGAAGCAAGCAATGAGGTCGTAAAATAGGTAAGAGAAAGAGCGAATGAGCGAACGGTTGAAACAATGTGGCGGAATGGTTTTCTTTGTCGGATAGGGTGAATGGAGGTTTCTCATGAGGAACTCGGTTGAATATATATATATATATATATATATATATATATATATATATATATTCGTTTTCATCTCTCTTGTCGGCAACAGGCAAAGGAGAACTACCTTTACCCATTGTTCAAAGACACACGTACGGACATTAATATTAACACTAATATATATGCCTGCCTTCTGTTACTGCAAAGACGAGCACTATATATACTGCAAAGGCAATATCTAAAAGCGACCTTGTTTGTTGTTAGGTCTCTCTTAAGTTCACTATATATACTTGCATGAATTGAATGCCCCTGCCCGCTAACTTCCAATTATTCTATCTAGGTCGAGTTCAACTTGTATTAAAAGTCTTCAGTCGATAAATAATGTAGTATACTAACTTGGAATTAAAGTCTTCATGGCAGGAGAGAGACGTTACATTTTTATTTTTATTTTTGCTAAATTAAGACGTTACATTTTTTATATCAAGTATATCCTGGTTATTAATTAAATTGTGTGGTGTCCAAATTAGATTATGCCTATTAAAGAACAATTATCTTTTGTAAGCTATAAAAATAACATTCAAATAATTTTCTATCGTTAATTTCTACATAAAGTTCTTTTACTCTTTATTATAGAATTTTTGTAACAATACTCTTTTTTTTCTTTTTGGGTAATAAACGATACCTTTTTTTTTTTGAACGCTTATAAACGAGACCTTGAGAATGTTAACAATCTGTATATTTTGTTCTTATAAAAAATTTTGGATAAGATTTATCGTTAAAAAATATTTGCCTTTTGTATTTTTTTAAAAAGGCAAAAAGTAAAACCTATACTTTGATATCTGACTAGTATTGTGCAATAGAGGTATGATTAAATTCAAAATTAATTTGGTTACTAATTAAAGAATGGTTACAAAAAAGAGATAAATTAAAATGATATGTACTTGATTGTAGTTGGTTATAGTCACTATGATGAATCATCTACTTATTACACTAAGAATTTTTTATAAATATTGTGTTAATACTCAATTAAATTATATAACCAGCAAAATTGTCATTATTATATTATAACTTTTTCCTTTAAAGTAATGTAATAATTAGATGGCATGATACAAGTATTATTTTATTGACTTAAATAGAAATTATTATCTTGAAACTATTATTTTTATTATTTTGGTGATTGATTTTTTAATTTTATCATTAGATAATTAAATTTTTAATTTTTTTTATTTACATTCAATTAAACATCAAAAGTAAAAACGTCATCTCATGTCATCCTGGTGGCTATTTTACTAGTACAACAGATATTTGAGAATTTGGAATACAAGACAAAATAGTAATAGCATGACGAAAATGATATATAGCCGCCATACCGATAATATTGGAAGCATGATATTTTTATGAGTTTTTTTCATTTATTATTTTTGTGAGAAAAATTATATAAAAATAAATATTATTTTAACATGTGAAAATATCACTTCTTTTGTAGTACTATTTTTCTCCAGCAATCAAATTTTAATACAGGGAACGGAGATCTCCTTCGCAATATGTTTGAAACTTTTGCATATAGAAAATAGTATTTTTTAATATTAAAAAAGGTCTCCTTTTCCTTATAATAATAAAAATTCTTACTAAAACAAATTAAGACTCCTTTTCCACTCATAGGATTTCTTCCCTATAAGACTTCTTTAGGTAAGACGAGTTGTTTCTATGGTAATAAATAATTCTTTGTGAGACTCATTTTTAAAATATGATTATGATAGAATATAAATTTATTTAAGATAATTTTCATAATTATCTTTTAGATTGATTGACCATATCTTTTGTATAGTTAAATCTCCTAATTTGTAGCAATTTATATCTTGTAATTGTAATTATCCTAGCCTAAAATTACGTTGATCATGGTTGTATATTAGGACCCTTGTTCAAGGCAATAGACACGAACATAATTCCTTTTACTTTCATGGTATCAGAGCCATAGAAAAACAACCTCTCCTCTCTTCTTCAATGGCTGAAAAGTTTCATCCCGTCACCACTATAACAAACATCAAAACAACCATTCCCCTCACACTGGATTACGAGTCTGTCAAATACACTAATTGGAAGACTTTATTCACAATCCATGCTAAAGCCACGCTCACCTACTAGCACATCGTGCCACCACCGGTCGATGATAAGGCGCCAACTCTGATTGCACTTCTGGCCGAGAAGGCTCATTGGGATTGCATTGACAATATTGTTCGTCAATGGATTTATGGAACCATCTCTGAGGATCTCCTTAACACCATAATTGATCTCGACGACACGGCGATTGATGCTTGGAACTGTTGGGCGGAATTGTTCCAGGATAATAAGATTTCTCGGGCCATCCACCTCGAGACAGAGTTCGCAACCACTAATTTGCGTGACTTTCACGATGCGCGTCGTTGACTCGCCGCCTTTCGAGGTGCTAAGCCGTCAATTAGCGATGTTTCGGCGCTTGAGGTCTCGACCAAAGAATGGTCTTCGCGTCTTCACCATTTTGGCTTCGACCGAGGCATATGACGATTTTGTGACGGTGGTTCAGAACATGAAACCTCTATCAACGTTCGCTCAAGCACGGTCGATGCTGCTTCTGGATGAAACCACGAAGGCCGAACGAGCCAAGCTCGAATCAGGTTCGACCTCTGCTCTTTTCATGAATTCCAAAGCGATAATTTGAGCAATCTGACATGAAGGGAGGAGAGATCGGGATAGGTTTTCACACAATAAGGGTAGGAAGCACAATGGCAAAAATCGCAGTGGACACAACCAATGCAACCTGCAGTGTGACAACCCCAAAATAGGTCCATTCCATCCAACCCATTCTGAGTCGCCAAATACATGGTACAGAAAATAACTACAACTTTATTGCAACAATTGTCGTGCAAAATACAACAACACATATACTGTGAGTTTGGATACAAATATATACCAAATGTGACACATGTCCCAATAGTGAAAAGACACCTCACAAATGACACTTACTTACATAAAGGTATAGTCAAAAAGCATTTTAGAAACTAAAATCTTTGGGAAGTGCTCAAAGAAAACCTTCGATACATGGGAGGCCACGCTTACAGGTTATGATAGATATCATATGGCCACGGAATTATCCTTGGTTGACCCAATAGACCCCAAAGAAAAATGAGAAGATTACTATCATATTCTTCCCAATGGTAAGTCTTCTCTTAACATATCATTATCTCCACTGTCTCTAATTGAGAATTATACTTCAAATAAATACCAAGATTATATAGGTAGTGCTCTTATATATACTCAGCAAGTGGATGAGCACATCCCTGTCTTATGATGATACGAGGTTGTATGTTATTAAACATCTTGTATGATAGTGACAAAACACCCTTCCAACGTTGGGTTCGCCTCACCCTCAACAGCTATAGACCACCGTTCTATTCCCCTGTTATCCCCCACTAGACCCAGCTACACTTTTATTACCTGAAAGGAATTGTGAAGCAAAAGGATGAGCACAACTAGCTCAGTAAAGAATATCATGACTAAAGATAATTAAATTATCAATAGCCTTCATCAGTAATAAATCAGAGATTTAGAACATATGGTAGATGATAAAAATTTTCAACCATATAGTTGCGTGAACGAAAGCGATCCATTAGAAGAGTCAAATAGACCATAAAGTCTATTATCTTCTCAATGTTAAAAATCCACCAACAATGTTTTATCTGTGACGCCCCCAAAATAGGTATACATCACCCATTCTGAGTTGTCAATACATGGTACAGAAACAACTACAACTTTATTAATACAACAAGAAAGCTGTGAGTTTGAATACAAATATTATCTTCAGACAATATCTATACTCAAATAAATCCTCATCACATTTATTGATACATTATTTTATAAAAATGGTGAGGACTACTAAACAATTCTTTCTAAAACCTTCATTCCATACCCAGGCTCTGTATTTTAGCTATATTCTCGCCTCCGAGAAGAAAAATGGAACAAAAAGGAAAAGGGTGAGCTCAACTAGCTCAATAAAAAGAATATTATGACTAAGATAATATACAACAAATTACCGTTAGTCTTCAACAGGAAAAATCTAATAGAATACAATAGACAACAAATTTTAAATCAATATTCGCAGCAGAAATAATAATTCATTAGAAGAGTTAAGTAGAGAATGCAAACTACTATCTTCTATGTATGAATTTAAAAGTTCATCGCTCATCTTTTATCCCGTAACATCAATCAATATACATCCGGAATCAAATATTCATCTTTGCACTACAGGCCAAAGATATTCATCGATTGGTCATGTTCATCTAAACACTTGTTCATCTTCGCAGACTACGACCAAAGATATTCTTCGTAAATCATTCATCTGCACTCTGAGACCAAATATATTCAATAATATCATCATTTAAGACCGAGGATGATGAAAAATATTTTTTAAAAAAGCGAATCCGGTGAAACAAAATGACAAGGATTAAGGATTAAGGATTCAGTACTTTGTTTTATCCATGTTCAAAATACCTCAAAAATAATCATAGTGGTGTAAAATTCAAGAATGATCAAAACATGGATACAATCAAAGCTAGTATCCGAATAGATATTTTGGACAAAAGAAGAAATTTTATTTTTGGTGAATAGTCACAGTATCGTGAATAGTAACTCTCAAAACCAAAAGATAGAAATTTCCAAAAAAAACATCTTCACGCTTCATGAATAGTACTCGTGAAATAGTAACTCATGAATAGTAACTTCGTGAATAAGTAACTCATGAATAGTAACTTGACATGGAAAAGTTCCAAATTTGATAAAAAGTTCCAACCAATATTTCAAAGATAATGATATTGAAGAAATAATATCATCGAGAAAAAAATAACATCCTTACCTCGAAAGATTAGTACTTCTAATTTGGAATACAAGGGTATAGTCTTTGAAGGAACTTTCAGACCGTCTAACAATACTCAAAGTATACTCACAAGAATACGCTCAATATATCGAGAGAGAAAAAGAGAGAAACTTGAGTTTCGTGTGTTTTCAATTCTAACCCAAGACCCTATTTATAGGAAAATGCTTTAGAACACCAAAGTAGAAAATTGAATATAATATTAATATATTTTTCACATTTTCTTTAGCCCACCTTAGACAACTGATCTCAGCCCATTTGAATCACATGTGAGGCCAACTTAGTTGCAAAAAACATTTTCTCAAAATAATTAACTAAAACTCCCAAAAATTAATTATTTGAACTTCAATAATTCATAATAAATAGCCCTTTTATCGAGAAAATTCAAATCTTATGAGTTTTTATAGGAAATTAATTTATCTACAACTTTGCGTAAGAAAGTTTTTCCAATTCCAAGCAGAAATTGACCGAAATCGACAAACGAAGCGATTTTACGGTATAATCAAATTTCGGTCAATAAATGGGGTCCACCGAGCATGTTTTAAATATTTATTGCAATAAAATACTCTTCCTCCTCGTATACTCATATATCCCACATTCGTTGTAAAAATATCACCATTATTATATTATTATAATATAATAATATATTTAAATAAAATATTTTATCAGAAAAAGATAAAATTTCAATTTTCAACAATTGTCACATTAAAAATTTTCTCCATCTATATCCACATAAAATCAATATTTTCCTTATCATATGAATCAATAATTAATTATTCACAAATAATATTACAGAATCACAATATTGACAACCAGGCAGTTCAGGAAAGAGGAGGCTTTCCAATAAGAATTTCTCCTTACTGGCGCGCAATTAGGTGACCAAACCTCTCCTTAGACAGAACTTTCTAGACATTGCCAATAATGTTATCTAATAATATTATTCAGATAATATGAATTATTGCTTCGATAATGAAAAATACTGTGTAATGACAATTATTGAAACAACAAAGAATATAAAATATCAACGCAAAGAATTATTAAATTAATAAATATCTGAAAGAATTTATCGTAACCATTATTGAGTAGTGCCTTTTACGTAAGAATCAATAATTGGTGCAATATCATGTGTATCTTCTTGTGTTTTAACCACCGAGTATTTTAATAAAAGATAATCTGTAATAACTACACCGTTATTTTTAAACAACTTATATTTGTGTTTTCTTCATCCAATTGCTTTCCGTTATGGGGCCCCCACACACGTTTGTCTTGCCGCATTTAATATTCCTCGACAAAGATTGAATAAACCACGACCAAACGAATATTCCCAAACAACAATGAATATTTTATAACCACTTGCTTATTTTGAAATATTTGCGTATTTTACCCCTAACTATCCACATTAATCAAATCAACCCTTACTATTTCAAAATAATAAATAGAGAAAATTAAATTTCATTAATAATAAGTTGGGGTCTTACATTATCCCTGTAACATCAATCAACAGTTCCTTTCCATAATCATATGAATAACTCATAATCATAATTGTGATTCTAAATTCCTCTTCGCACCCAGGACGAAGATAATTTTCATCACCTGTCTTTACCTGAAACATCAAAGATCATGATTATACCAAATCACAGTTCATGTTCATAATCATACTAATAAATTCATCTTTGTACTACGGGCCAAAGATATTCGTCAATAGTTCATCTTTACAATACTGGCCAAAGATATTCAACAACAGGTCATCTTTGCACTACGGGCCAAAGATATTCATCAACAATTCATCTTTGCACTACAGGCCAAAGATATTCCTCAACAGTTCATATTTGCACTACATGCCAAATATATTAATATCTCAAAGAAATATATAATCATTTCAGAATTTATATAAACAATAATTATAACCATGTTGATCAATTCACCTTTGCACTTAAGCTAAAGATATTTAATTATAAATTCAATGGTCATGATCATACCAGTCACAATTCAACTTTGCACTACTGGCCAAAGAGAACCCATAGTCATGATCATACCAATAATCTACTCATCTTTACACTCAAGTGAAAGAGAAATTCAACATCAGGGTTATAAAAATAATATGATCAACAACTGCATTTATTTTCAAGAGCAACAATCATAAATCAACGATAATTTGGTCAGAAAAAGAAACCAATTTTTTTTCGTGAATAGTACCCGTGAATAGTAACTCGTGAATAGTAACTCATGAATAGTAACTCGTGAATAGTAACTCATGAATAATAACTCGTGAATAGTAACTCATGAATAGTAACTCGTGAATAGTACTCCGTATTCGTACATAGTACCGTATATGTAAATAATGTCATATACGTAAATAGTGCCATATACATGAATAGTGCCGTATACGTGAATAGTAACCCCAACTCAAAAAGATAGAAATTCCACAATAAAATTCATACCAATATTTCAGTATAATGATATTGAAAGAATAATATCATTATGAAGAAAATAACATCCCTTAATATCCCTTACAATCCCTTACCTCAAAAGAGCAGCACTTCTGACTGGATATCGGATATGACGCTAAAGAAAACTTGCACTGATGAATAGCAACTCACCAAATATCTAAATACTCACAAAATACACTCGATAATCTAAAGAGAAAAGGAGAGAAAACTTATGAATTCTGGAGTGATTTTCAATTCTAACTTAGCCCTCTATTTATAGGAAAATGTTAAGACGTTGAGCGGATTTAACTCAAGAACCACGATGGCTTTACTCACTATTATTCCCACCCACCACATTTGAAAATTCAATTGAGCACATTTCTCACCAACCAAAAGTGGGGCCCACCAATTCTAGAATTTTCCACCAAATTCATTTATAACCTAATTTCCGAATCAGTCACCTCTTAAAATTCATAACAAATTATACGATCATTTTTAACGGTTCAAAATTTTTGGACATATACTCAACTTATATATGTATAACATATCCAAAAATTACAACGATTCAACGGTCGGATTAAATATTATAACTCACACAATAAAGGCAGTAATAACACCGAGATTGATCTTTTAATACCTCCAATCCGAGATAAAATCTCGATAAAACACCTCAACATTAACTCCTTCATTTATAACCACATAAATAAACTCATCATTTATATCCACATCAAATAAATATTTCCTTATCATATAAATCAATAATTAATTATTCATAAATAATATTATAGAATCACAATTATAACAACCAGTAGTTCCTCGTGAAAGAGGGGCTTTCCGATAAGGATTTCTCCTTACTGGCGCACAATTAGGTGACCAAACCTCTCCTTGACAGAACTTTCTAGAAATTGCCAATAATGCTATCTAATAATATTATTCCAAATAATATGAATTATTGATCTGATAATGGAAAATACTGTGCAGTGACAATTATTGAAACAACAATAATATAAAATATCAACGCAACAATTATTGAATCAATAAAATAAAATATTGAATAAAGAATTACGGTAACAATTATTGAGTAGTGCCTCTTACGTAAGGATCAATAATTCAACAATCTTTATAATCACAGGTGTCTTCTTGTCTGCAACCCACGAGTATTCGTATTTTAACCACGGGTATTCCAACATGATAATAACGGTAATAACTATATGCGTTATTCAATTTTGTTGCTTTTTCTTCCGAAGCGGTTATCAGTTATGGGCCCATAAATAGCTGCTACCGTCGTATGAATATTCCCCGACAAAAAGAATATTCCACGACCAAACGAATATTCCCCGACAATAATGAATACTTTATAACCACTTGCGTATTTTGAAAAAAAAAATCATATATCACCCTTAACTTTAACTTTTATCAATTTAACCATTTACTGAATAGAAAAATTGAATACTTTTATTTCATAAAATTCAGGGTCTTACAATCTCCCTTCCTTATGAAATTCTGGAATATTTTGAAATGATATGTTGATGAGTTTTATTGATTGTGTCCAAAAATGGTGATTTTTGAATGTATAGATTAAGAGTTATGAATTTTATGAGAAAAGACTATTTTAAAAGTAACCGCTTATAACTCCTTATGGTTAACTCCAAAATTGATGAAATTTTTATTGGGAGTACATCTATATAATATCAGTGTACTCTGTGAATTTTGAAATTTTTGGATAAAATTACAATTTATGATAAATGTCTAAATATTCGGCGGTTTTAGCCATATGAAAAATAGTAAATGAATTTTAAAAATTCTATGAAAAATTTATGATAAATGTTCAATTCATAACTTATCTAACACATGACATCATTATCATACAAGACTATTATAAATCTAATCGTGCACATTAACTTTAAGTTGGAACTGTCTTTAACTTCCTCAGATCAACGCATTCACCTTAATCTGCAATGTTTTATCATGATATAGCAAGGGTGAGCATGAAAGTTGCCCAACAAGTTTAAATTCAATTTAAGGATATATCATGATTGAAAGATTTAGAATAATAAGCTGGCTATAATTCACAATGTAGTTGTGAATTAGCATGAACAAACTTTTGACTGAACAAGTATTACATATGAACAATATATATCTGGACTAAGTGGTAATGAAGGTGATCAGCCTTTCATACCTGACTTATACATACAAGATGTACAGAGTACAATTCTACATGGCAATCAGTAATGATTAATCATAAGCATATCTGAATGAAACACTCTTAATAGAGTTAAGAAAACAAACTTGCATGTTAGTTGATTCACCGATACGAAAAATAACTTAGCTTTATCCAGAAGACCTAATCTGAGATAATACCGATCTCCAAATATTAGAATAATATCATTACGAAGATAAAATAACCTAAACACATTATCACATAATCACTCGCTACCTATACAACACATAAGACTTAGCATCAAATCAGACTATTTAAGTCTAAGTTGAAATCGACACAATTTAATTATCCCGACGGTCAAATCGGACAATATCGAGTTTAAGTTCAATTAAACTCTGCCTAAACAATTAACAATAATCTTAGATAATCATAGTATCGATCAAAATATTTTTCATAACTTGCAAAAATTTTCGGATAATTAATATCATTTAACAACATTTTTCAATCATTAATCGTATTTAAATGAATTAAATACCACAATATTCTAATATCATTAATATTTATTTAATATTAAACATTAATGAAACACATGTCATAATATTATAACATATTTGTAATATCTCAAAGTATTTTCAATACTTTATTATTTCTTTTAAATGTTTTTAAAGTAATTAAAAATATTAATCAATAAGCGATATTAATATATATACCACATTATTCCTTGATCATTAACATTTATTTAATATTAAATTTTAATGAAAATCATAACATAATATTATAATATAATTATAATATCACAAAGTATTTTAATATCTTAAAATCATATTTATATGATTTTTAAACAATCAAATCCATTATCCGATAATTAAAATATTAATATTTTCATGCCAAAATATCAAAAGTTATATTTTATAAATTAAAATATTTTATAACACTTAAATCATTTTTATATGATTTTAAAGCATTAATTCTATTTTTCCATAATTTATCTAATATATTCATTAAATATATTAACTACCATTAATAATAAATATTAATGAATTTCATCTCAAAATATCAAAAGTCATCAAAAATAACTTAAAATATTTTCTAACACCATAATATAATTTTTCATGATTTTTCGCTTGAATTAAAACCATTTTAAATAATTTATTTAATATTATAATTAAATAAATAAATACCTTTTTATATTCCCAAAACTATTAAATATTTTTGAAATATACTCAAAATAATAAAAAAACTATTTTTAGGACTTTAAAATAATTTTTCGAATTTAATATGTATTTTTAATAATTAAAACCATTTATTTCTATTTATTTAATTAAATAATTCAATTCCGAAATTAAGTGTCACTAAAAGGCCCTATAGCTTACGAGTAACTGTCGTATATATAGGTGTTAAAGCCCAAACCCGTAATTCCAAAGAATCATCAAGGTTCCGTGTTTGACCACGAATCATATGATCTGTATTGAGTTTCTAAGTGGATCTTTGGCGGTTGATTATGTATTACTCGTGCAAGACTATACAATAAAACAATTATTTTGATCAAATAACATAACAACAAAGAGATCTAAGCAAGCAAAGTCACTATCGAGGCCTCATTGGGTTCTTTTCGGGTTTCCAGAATTAAAGATACCTAGTTTGATTCACTTTAACTTAGCTTTCCATGCTCTATTAGTGTGATATAGTGATTCATTCTTTTAGATGAGATGTCAGGATACAAGAATATACCAATAGGTCGACTTAACAACATCAAGAAAGCAAGATCTGGACCGGTCAAACTAGAGGTCGAGAGCTGTTCTTGAGGAAATTTTGGGTTTTCCAGAAATTACTCAAAGCAGTTGGTCAAAGCTACTTTGACCTTGATTTTCTTCCATTCCAGTTATGATCTAAGCGATCTGGTGACTTTAAAATGTATTCTACATACCAGACTACAACAAACAAACGACAAATTAACCAAATGAGCAAATAACAGCAAGATCAAGTGCCATTAAAAACCTGTCAGGCGATTTGGAAAAATACAGGCTTGCCAGAAATAGAAATTATGATCGATTCAACGATGTTCAACCGTTCATATCTTTTGATCTAGAGATGATATGACTCTGATTCTTTTTGCAGCTTAAATACCACATAACAGACTACATGTTACAAGCTTTAAACATCAAAAACACTTAACAGGCTGAGATCTACAGTCTCTGACATTCATTGTCAGAGAACAAAAAATGACATTTTCCAGATTTTGAAAAACTTTAATTTTGAGCACTTTGATGTTATGGATCTAATATTTACCAACCCAGATTATCAATTGACACCCTATTACACAACTTTGAACAATCAATTGCAACAAATAACATAAAATCAAAGGATTTCTAAAATTAGGGTTTTTATACCTTTTAGCTTTGATTTTTGATTTTGATCCTTGATGATCTGATCTTGGCTTGTTATAATCGATATAGGCTTATCATATCTCACTTTCTCACTCTTAATTTCTAGAGAGAAGGTCTTGGCTAAGTAAAAAGTAAAAGTAAGTGAATTGCTTACTTTTTAAGTTTTGATTTTAGACTTAATCAATTTATAGGATGCAAGATGGCTTTTATTGATGATTAAAGTAACTTTCTAGACCATGTGGCTAGCTAGAGTTGGTCACCCACTCCTTACTAGGGCTAGATCTACACTCCACCTTATTAAAATAATATAAAGGGCACTTTGGTCATTTGGTTTGTACTTTTAGTGGCTAAATTGTCAAATGCTCCAATCCTTAGGGTTTAGGGTTTAAGCCTTTAGGGTTTAGGGTTTGAACCCTTACGATTTTAAAAAATAACTTTCTAGGATTTCCAATTTAAGTTTTCAAAATAGAAAATTAATATTTCTAAATTATAATTAGGATTTGATAATTATATTATAATTTCCTAATCATAAATCAAGCTTGCCAATTAGGATTATTATTTCCTAATTAAATTTGCTAATTTAGCAATTAGGATCATAATTGGTCACTAGAGTTTATAACCCATTAATTAGGATTTTACATAGAAAATAATCTTTCAAATTTAGAAATTAGGTTTCCTAATTTAGATTAGGGTTTCCTAATTAAAATAAAGTTTACTAATCTCATTCAAGCTTGCTAATTAGGGTTAAGGCTTCCTAATTAACATTAAACTCTATAAGTTAATAATTAGGTTTTCTCTAATTGCATGTCAGGGTTTTCTATATTTGAAATTAGGGCTTTCCAATTAATCAATTAGGGTTATCCCTAATTACACTTACAATTAATAACATAGAAATTCTATACTTATCTTCAAGCTTACCACTTAGGGTTTCAAGTAATTCATTAGGTTTTTCCTAATAAATTTATAATTAATGACATTTAACTTATTCATAGCATTTAAATTTCCGAATTAGAGTTTCGGAATTAGTTTCTAGGGTTTCTTATCAGACGTTAGGGTTTTCTAACATAACGTTATCGTTCTTTAATATATACCTAAGTTTGACGGTGATAACTTTTATCCTGGGTCAACCCTTGACCCTTAACCACATTATGAACACATACATAACCATATACCTTAAGAACATATCCACATACACGATATTCTTAACACTATAAACCTTTACCAAAAGTTTTAAATTCACAAAATTCATTCCTAAAAATGTTAAATACATACACTTATTTTACATCTCAGGTCTATTATTTGACCTTAAATCAATCATTTAAGATTTTAATAAATTGTCTAAATTCTCGGGTTGTCACACTTTTAACATGGAGAAGATAATAGAATAGTATTGTCTATTTGACTCTTCTAATGGATCGCTTCGTTCACTTTATGACTATGGTTGAAATTTTTATCATCTACCATATGTTCTAAATCTACGATTTGTTATTGATGAAGGCTATTGATAATTTAATTATCTTTAGTCATGATATTATTTTCTTGAAGTTAGTTGTGCTTCACCCTTTTGCTTCACAATTCCTTTCGTAATAAAAGTGTAAATTTGGGTCGAGCGGGGTAACAAGTGGAATAGAGCGGTGGTCTCTAGTCGTGGAGTTCTCCCTAAAGCAGTATAGACAAGTGTGTTGTATACATCTTTTAGTAGTTATATTTGGTGAATCATATAGAGAGGGCGAACCCAACGTTGGAAGGTGTTTTGCCACTATCATACAAGATGTCTAATGACATACAACCTCGTGTCATCATAAAGATGTGGTTGTGCTCATCCACTTCTTTGAGTATATTTATGAGCACTACCTATATAATCTTGGTGTTTGTTTGAAGTATAATTCTCAATTTGAGGCAGTGGAGATAATGATAAATCAAGAGAAGACTCACCATTGGGAAGAATATGATAGTAATCTTCTCATTTTTTCTTCTATTGGTCAACCAAGGATAATTACGTGGCCATATGATATCTATCATAACCTAGAAGCATGGCCTCCCACGTATACGAAGGTTTCTTGAGCACTTCCCAAAGATTTTAGTTTCTAAAAGCAGTTTTTGACTTTATACCTTTATGTAAGGTGTCACTGTGAGGTGCTGTCCACGGTTGGGACATGTGTCACATTTGGTATATATTTGTATCCAAACTCACAGTATATATGTTGTTGTATTTTGCACGACAATTGTTGTAATAAAGTTGTAGTTGTTTTCTGTACCATGTATTTGGCGACTCAGAATGGGTGTTGTATACCTATTATGGGGGAGTCACACTCTACAAATGGCTACATACCTTCTCAACATCCTTCCCACAAAGGTTTTAGGCTATAATCTCCTACTTAAATTCTTTATCAAACGAATCCTTCCTATATATTCTCATCTTTGGGTCTTCGGGTGTTTATGTTTCCCACTCTTTCCATCCACCAAAATTAATAAACTCCAAGCCTGTTCAACTCCTTGTGTCTTTTTAGGATATCCTTCCAATCATAGGGGGTACAAGTGTTATGATTTGTCAGCTCGAAAAATTATCATTTCGCGTCATGTGCATTTTGATGAAACTCAATTTCCATTTTCAACAATCCATACTCCAAATACTCATACATATAATTTTTTAGAGGATGGGTTGTCTCCCTTGCAAATTCACAACTTGCATCAAAATGACTCCCAAAACCAACAAAATCAAATCCCTCAATTTCCTTCTCCGACCCAGTCTTCTGTGCTCACAATGTCTCCTTTGCAGGCCGCCCTTTCCCCATAAAGAACGCCCTCTTCTCCAAGCCAGTGATCCCCCTACACATTACCTAATTTCACTACCAACCATCACCAAATAATGACTACTCGTAGTCAACATGGCATCTTCACGCCAAACCGAAAATACCACCATGCCTTAAGTGCCGAAAATCATAAAATCTCTCCTCTCCCTTGAAACCCGATGAGTGCACTTAATGACCCGAATCGGAAATCTTCTATGTTAGATGAGTATAATGCTCTAATTAAAAATAAGACGTGGAATTTTGTACCTTGTCTATCTCATGTGAATATAATTCGGTCAATGTGGATTTTTTGTCACAAAAAGAAATCTGATGGTTCTTTTGAGAGGCATAAAGCTCGTCTTGTAGGTGATGGTCGGTCGCAACGAGAAGGGATTGACTGTGAAGAGACATTTAGCCCGGTTGTAAAACCGACAACTATTCGAACAATTCTTAGCATTGCATTGTCCAAATCTTGGCCTATTCATCAACTAGATGTTAAGAATGCATTTTTGCACGGAAACTTGAATGAGACTGACATGCACCAACCTATGGGGTTTAAAGACCCCACTCGTCCTGATCATGTTTGTCTGTTACGTAAATCTCTTTATGGTCTTAAGCAAGCTCCCCGTGCCTGGTATCAACGGTTTGCTGATTTTGTTGCCACTATTAGTTTTACTTACAGTAAATCAGATCACTCACTTTTCATTTATTGTCGCGGGACTGACATTGCATATATTTTATTGTATGTTGATAACATTATACTCACAGCTTCTTCAGATGCTCTTCGATGTTCTTTTATCTATCTTCTCAGTGCAGAATTTGCTATGAAAGATCTGGGTCAGTTGAGTTATTTTCTGGGTATTGCTGTCACTCGTACCAAAAATGACCTTTTTCTCTCTCAACAAAAATATGCCGAAGAGATATTAGAGAGGGCAGGTATGACTGCTTGCAAACCTTGCCCCACACCCGTCACCACTAAGGGGAAGCTAAGTGCCAAATCGGGGTGACCCTTATGATAATCCTACGAACTATCGTCGATTGGTTGGTGCTCTACAATATCTTACTTTCACAAGGCTAGATATTTCTTATGCAGTCCAACATGTCTGCCTATTTATGCATGCTCCGAAAATTGAACACATGGAGTCTTTGAAACACATTCTTCGTTATGTACAAGGTACGATTGATTATGGTATGCACTTGTATCCGTCTTCAATTCACTCTATCTTGTCATATACAGATGCAGATTGGGGTGGATGTCCTGATACTAGACGGTCCACCTCAGGTTATTGTATGTTTCTCGGAGATAATCTCATTTCTTGGTCTTCTAAGCGACAACCTACAATATCCAAGTCTAGTGCCGAAGCTGAATATCGGGGTGTCGCTAACGTTGTCTCTAAGTCTTGTTGGATTAGGAATCTTCTTCTTGAACTTCATTGTCATATCCAAAAGGCAATTTTGGTCTACTGTGATAATATTAGTGCGATATATTTATCCGGGAATCCAGTTCAACATCAGCGCACCAAACATATTGAAATGGACATCCACTTTGTTCGTGAAAATGTACAAAAAGGAAAGGTGTGTGTCCTTCATGTCCCGTCTCGTTCTCAGATCGCAGATATTTTTACCAAAGGGCTTCCGCGCGTATTATTTGATGATTTTCAAAGCTTGATCTCGTCGTCACCACCTCCCGCTAAGACTGCGGGGGTGTGATAGAATATAAATTTATTTAAGATAATTTTCATAATTATCTTTTAGATTGATTGACCATATCTTTTGTATAGTTAACTCTCCTAATTTGTAGCAATTCATATCTTATAATTGTAATTATCCTAATTATCTAGAATTACGTTGATTATAATTGTATATTAGGACTCATGTTCAAGGCAATAGACACGAACATAATTCCTTTTACTTTCAGATTCGACCAAAAAAATTGATCCAAAACTTATAATTATCTTGATCTAAACTAGGCTGCACATTCAAACAGTTTGGCGTGGCTTGGTCCGGGTTTTTAAGCTTTTTCCGTTGACCAGGTTAGGCGAAGGCCGGTCCAAGTTCATATCAAGTCTCTCCTCCTTCTTTCTTCCTCGTCTTTTTTAAAAAAATTATAATTCTAGCAACTTTTTATTTTAAAATATAATAATAAACCATAAAATTATAATTTTGAAAGTGAAAAATTAAACTTCATTCATATTAAATAATAAAAATATAAACTTTAAAACTTCATGGATGTAGTAAATAAAACTAATATATTACAAGATAAGAATTAATATATAGTAATATATTGAATATATGAATCATTAGTAATTTTAATTTTAAACATATTAATCAATGAGCTTATTTATCTGTTAGGACAAGTACAGAATTGGGTCTAATACTCTGGAAAACCTTTAAATAGGATATATTTATCAACCCTCTAATAGAGCTTAGTAAAAAAAGAAATAAAAAAAAAGTTATTTATTTAAATAGTTATATATGTAATTAAGGGAAGACGTATATATGAGGATTCTTAATTCTAGCTAGGTATTGTATAAAACAAAGCAATATTGATTTGTGTACATCAATATTTAATCTCTTTTATTTTTAAAGCAAATAAATTAATTCTCATATCAATAAATCTTTTAAATTTAACATCATTCATTTAAATTTGGAACACATAAATCTTATTAGTAGTAGTATACTTTTTAGGTTGTTTGTGATATTCGTAATTGCATTGACATAAACTAAATAAATCATATCAATTTTGAGTTCAAAATTTTTTAAAATGAACTTTTACAAGATCAATGTTAATCTATAATTCGGAATGGTTTAGCATAGGACTGTTATATCTTTAAAAATCAAAAGAAAAATGTGTTATTTGAATAAAATAATTCAAACTATATTAATTTTCAAATTTAAGTTGAAACTATAATCCAAATTCGAACTATTATGGCATGCATGGCTACAGCCTGCATGTTACCGGTGGGCTGCCAGATTGGGGTGAGGGGGACTACGCATACGCTGGCCTAGGCTTGGGGCCTGCTGCTGAAGATTTTCTTTTTTCATGGATTAGGCTGCTGGGTAAGTGAGTGAGTAAAGTTAGGCCAGTCCAGGCCACGCCAGGCTAAACTTGCCTTTTTACTAGGTCTTGACCAGGCCAGTCACCAGACCTGGACCTTTTTCAGACCTGCAGACAATGTCAAACCAAGCATTAGGCTAAAATATGTGACCTTTTATGGAGTTTTAGGTTAGACTCTGATCAGGCTAGATTTTTTAAGTCTGGTCAGTTTAGACCAGACTTCAACACCAATCGCAACTCCAAAAACAAAGCACTAGAAAAGATCATGCATATAGTATATAACAATTTGGAGAACATTAATCTGACAATCGATAATTCAATATGTAGTGCCATAAAGTTACTTCTACATTTACAACCTTTACATTATGTAGAAGGTATGGAATTAACAAATTAAAGTACAAAAACAAGATCCCTTTGTCTATTTATGAGAACCAAAACACCCGAAGAGAAAAAATTGACCAAAGGCTACCACAACCAGCTGAATTTTGTACCAGCGTTAAGTTGTAGTTCCCACTTTATGCCATCATATATGCATTCATTTCTGAGGATTAATAGAACTCATAGTTTATTTTTATACCAGTAGACACCTTTGCTCTTCTCTCCTTCCTCTTCCTCTACATAGAGACATTCCTTTGCTTCTCTCCACATTGCCTTATAGAATGGAGTGCCATCATAATGATAATAATCTCCCAACACTGGCTTGATTGCTTCAGTAGCCTCCTCGGCATGATAATGTGGGATGGTGGAGATCAAATGGTGCAGCACATGGGTGTCAGCTATGTGATGGAACACTTTGTTTAGAATTCCATAATCCCTATCGATAGTGGCCAATGCTCCCCTCAACCAGTCCCACTCGGAAGAATCATAGTGAGGCAACGAAAGATGAGTGTGATGCAACAAAGTGATCATCACAAGAAAACCGTTTACAACATGTAATGGAGCTCCATAAACGAGCATAACCCATGAAAATCCTTTTACTAGGGCAATACGGTAGAGCCCATAACTAGCGGCAAGAAAACCAATATCAGACAATAAAATTTGAGCCCTCTCACGTTGAGAGTAAATTGGACTGTATGGATCAAAGTGGCTTGCAAACCGATCATATGACCGTCCGGCTATGTTTACAATAAGGTATAAAGGCCATCCCAGGGTGAGTGTAAATGCAATGATGAAGACTCGACCAAGTGGGTTGTTGAAGTAATGGTAATAAGATCGAATTGTTTCTTTGAATCTAGGGACATGGTTTTCATCACGGTCAAGTGAATTGGTGTTAGCATGATGACGACGATGACTAATTTTCCAAGAGAAATAAGGAACAAGGAGAAGGGAATGAAGAATAAAGCCAACAGTGTCATTTAGCCAGTGATAGTCGCTAAAGCCATGGTGGCCGCATTCATGAGCTACAACCCATACGGCGAACATGAAACAACCTTGAACATAGACATAAGCAGTCCATGCAAGGTAAGAGAGTGGCTTAGGAAGGAGAGGGATATAGTTTGTGGCAACATAATAGAGGAGAAAGCAAACGGTGAGATCATAAACCAGGTAAGAGAAAGAGCGAATGAGCGAACGGTTGAAACAATGGTGTGGAATAGCTTTCTTTATGTCGGCAAGAGTGAATGGAGGTTTTTCATGAGGAACTCTACGGAAAATATTTTCATTTTTCTCAGCTTTCTTATCCTCACTACCGGCAACAGGCATACGACCACCTTTACCCATTGTTCAAGAAAAAAGGGCAAAGACAAAAGCAGAAATTAACAAAAGGCAAATATGTAAACCAATTTGCTCTCTCTAATTTCTTATTTTGTTGCTGGTGTTTGTTTGCTCTTAGGGTTCCCTGAAGTTCACTATATATACCCGCCAGAACTGAATGTTGCCCGCTACTCTACATATTCAGAAACTTCCATCTATGGGCTGGGCTGGGCTGGATCGGATCTAAGTTTAACTTAGAATAATAAACATCCCCAGTCAAAAATAACTGCAGTCTATTAAGTACAGCAAAGACTGACTACTAAATGAAGCACGCCATTTCCTTTCACAAAGTCTTTCACTCACATAAAAGGAAGGTGGTGGGGTGCATGTCATCCTCAAAATAGCAGTTATCTGGTGGGATTCTCAATTGCACTAATGAAAAATAATGTTTTCAATTATTGTTGGAGTAAAGTATTACATTGCAAGATATAGCCCATGTGTAGTATCATAAACTTTAATTTATTTTATTTTGGTTTGCAGTGTTCCCGCGTAGAAGGAAGGAATTATTAAATTAGTACCACTTTGCATGCACTGGGCATAAAATATGAGCTCTTAACTTTTGAAGGTTAATTAGCTGATTTGGTGAAGGAACTAGCTATGTATAAGGTTTTACACGAGTGGAAAATATTGACCACTTTTAATTTCGAATAATGTTGTCAAAAAATTTAGCTCTGGGAAAGAAGTTAATATTAAATTACAAAATTAAATTATAAAAAGTATTTTAAGATCATTCAAGTTCTACCCTATATTATGTAGTTGGAAGAATACTTGAGTATACTTTTATTGACGAAGGGATCTTTCAAAACAATTGTTCTAAATTCTAAGTTTGTCTTTTAATAGTAACTATTGTTATAATCGATTTGTTTTTAATTTGCTATCTATCTATGGTTGGACGGAGAGAACATGACGTCTAATTGCTTCATTCATTTTTGTCAATGTAAGTGTGCTATATTGGTTTTACTTTGTTAAATCTGTGGGACCTGAAATCCTTGTCCTATATACATGATATATAGCGAATATTAAATGCATGACTGGTCAATTCAAGTGTGCTGATAAATTTTATATAGTATATATTTGATACTTTATCCGTGTTATAATATATAACGTTTTAAAATTGTATATAAAAATTAAAAATAATAATTGTATAATATTAAATATAATATTAATTATCTATAACGCTTTAAATCTTTATAATTATCATACTTATTTTATATTTTCTCTCTCATCTATAACATTTTCTATGAGGGATAATTTTTAAAAAATTATAATCAATTCTTCTAAATTATATAAAACAATAAATAATTTTAAAAAAATAAAATCATCTAAAACGTCATATGGGAGTGAAGGAGTATTCATTAAAAAAATATTTACTCAAAGTGTGCTTATTTGTTTCTTACTTCAAGTAATCTTTCCTCGATGTGGTTCCAAACTACGAAGTTTATGTTTAAAAGATTTGGAAAATTTAGCATCTGGTCAATTTATTTTTAAATGCGTAGCAGAGTCATATTATTTGTATAACATGAAATTGTATTCCGTTAAATCTTTAATAGTACGTACCTGATATGCATTTCCATATGATTTAACGAATTAAATTTTAATTTGATCAAATAAAAACTTTACCAAATACGGATATTATATTCTCAAATCAATTTTTGATAACGTAGTAGAAGTGGTCTGATGTTAGACATTATAGTAATAAAAATATAATTATAAATTAAGGGTATCAAGTCATTTTAAATCTTAAAATAAAAACATCTCTCTTTTTCTGTACAGCACAAAAGGAGAAATATATAATTAGTTTTGAAATGGATTTGAGTAATAACACAGCAGTCAAAGACGACCAAGAAAATTGGAGCAATCAATCAGCAGCCCATTAGGACCGGGAATATTGGGTCAGATATTATACTATTACCAAACACTAGATAACTACAGATTGTTAATTCATTGAGCTGGTGTGGCGGGCGCTTGTATAGCGCATTAGTCAGTAGGTCAGAGTATAAATAAGTGAATGTCATGGAAACTTAAGAGCAACATCACCAACACCTTCTCAATATCACACTCACATAGAAAGGCAGACGGTGAGAGGCCAGAGACAAGGTTTTCTCCTATAGGTATTTTCTTTCTCCAAAAACCAAAAGCATGCAAATATTTGAGTTTGAAGGCATAGTTTTTTTTTTCCCTGGTGAAGTGTCTAAATTCTAATTTTCACCACAGCACATACAAACTACACAAAGTTGCAGATTTTATTTTCCATTTTCAACATTTTAAGACTACTTTCCAGTCAACTGATTATTTTCTTGTTTAAATTTTGGCAGGGCAAAAGAGAAAAATGGGTGCAGGTGGGCGTATGTCTGCTCCTCCTGATGGCAAGAAGACTGCAGCCGAAGCTCTCCGCAGGGCTCCACACGAGAAACCCCCATTCACATTAGCAGACTTAAAGAAAGCCATTCCACCCCATTGCTTCCAAAAGTCTCTTATTACCTCTTTCCGATACCTTATTCAGGATCTCATCATCGCCTACACTCTCTACTATGTGGCCACTAATTATATCGACCTCCTTCCTCGTCCTCTCAGCTATTTGGGTTGGGCCGCTTACATTTCTGTTCAAGGTTGTGTCCTTACTGGGGCTTGGGTTGTAGGCCATGAATGTGATCACCATGCCTTTAGCGATTATCAATGGGTCGACGACCTTGTTGGCCTCGTTGTTCATTCTTCTCTAATGGTTCCTTATTTCTCATGGAAAATAAGTCATCGTCGTCACCATGCCAACACTCAATCCCTTGACAATGATGAGGTTTACGTCCCGCGCTTCAAGTCCAACATCCGAAACTATTACAAGATCTTTAACAATCCACCCGGCCGAGTACTCGTATGGATTACCACACTTCTTATTGGTTTTCCTTTGTACTTGATGTTCAATGTGTCAGGACACAAGTATGAAAGATGGACATCTCACTATGATCCTCATAGTCCACTTTACTCCGACCGTGAGCGCAAAGAGATCATTATTTCGGATGTTGCAATTCTTGCTGTCATCTATGGACTATACCGTCTTGTGTTTGCCAAAGGATTTGCATGGGTGTTTTGTGTATATGGAGGTCCATTGCTAGTTGTTAATGGTTGGTTTGTGTTGATCACCATATTGAACCACACTCACCCTTCTTTACCTTATTATGACTCCACGGAGTGGGACTGGTTGAGAGGAGCTCTTTGCACAGTTGATAGAGATTATGGAATTCTGAACAAGGTGTTCCACAATGTGTGCAATGCTCATGTTTGTCACCATATTTTCTCAATGATCCCGCATTATCATGGACTTGAAGCGACAGAAGCAATGAAGCCAATATTGAGTGAATATTACCAATATGATGGAACTCCAATTCTCAAGGCAATGTATAGAGAAATGAAGGAATGCATTTACGTTGAAAAAGACGAAGGTGAGACTAAAGGGGTTTACTGGTACAGAAATAAGTTTTAAAATATTGAAGACAGAAAGTGACGCCGGGCGGGATAGTGATTATCATGCGGGCTAGGTAAACAAATAAATTCACAAGAAGAAGAAAGAGGTTCACCGAAAAAATACTTAAATATCTCTAATGTATTTATTATATTTATCAAAAAATCAAAGTTATGAATTCAACCCACAAGTCGGGTTTATATAGCTTAGCAAAACTTTATCTCCAAGTCACTCTAGAATCTTCTTAGAGATATGAAAATAAAATTCTTCTAGGGATGTGAAAAAGATCCTAACAAACTTCTTAATTTTACAGAAACAACTCCTATAACAAATAACAAACTTGTTAATAATAAAATATTATTAAATAAAGAACTAAATAGGAATAGAAAGCAAATAAACTACTAATCTATTGAACTCCCGAAGTTAGGATTTCATTCCATCTCCCGAAGTAGAAGGTATTAATGTCGAAGGTGTTTAATGACCTCTTTGTTTATGACGATCATCCAATTTATGATATTCCAAGGCCATCAACATACTATCCGATAGCTCGATATCTTCGGTCTCGGACCATTTTACATCAATCACCCCAGGTTAAAAAGAACTCGTCCTCGAGTTCATAGTGTGTTTAGCAGTCTGCTCAAAACAGGGACTCAAATGTTTAACGTTGAAAACGTCTGATGTCCGCAGATGACTCAAAATGCGTAACCGATAAGCATTATCGTCGATTCGCTGTAGAATTTCACAAGGACCAATTTTTTGATCCTTAAGTTTATTATCATCGCCAACAGGAAATCTATCACGGGTAAGCACGACCCAAACAAGATCTCCAACTTTAAAAACAACCTGACGACGATAACTGCCAACCCGATCCTTGTATTTAGGATTGCTTTTCGAGATGGATTTGTACACCTGATCATGGATAATCCGAAGATGATTTGTCATTTCTTCCGTTTTGGGGTGTACTCGACCAATCCAAGGAATATGGACTAAATCTAAGACTCCATAAGGGTTCGGACCACAAACTATCTCAAAAGGACTCATGTTAGTGGTCCAATTCTTCGAATGGTTATAAGCAAACTCTGCTTAAGAAAGCGCTAGATCCAATTGCTTCAGTGTATTATCGGCCAAATGTGACGCCCCCAAAATAGGTATACATCACCCATCTTGAGTCGCCAAATACATAGTACAGAATACAAATACAAACTTAAATATACAACATGAACGGTGAGTTTTAATACAAATATTGTCTTCTAGACAATATTCAAACTCAAAATAAGTCCTCAATACATTTATTATCACACTATTTCACAGAATAGTGATGATTACTAATGCAAAAATCTGGACCGTCATTCCGTTTCCCGACTAGTCCCAGCTATATTCTCATTTCCTGAAGAGAACAATGAAAGAAAAAGGTGAGCTCAACTAGCCTAGTAAGAAATATTATGACTAAGATAATGCAGAATAAATTATCGTTAGCCTTCAACAGTGTTAAACTGATAAAATACAATAAACATCAATTTTAACTGCAGCGGAACAAGCAATCCATTAGAAGAGTCAAGTAGAGCATGATATCTACTATCTTCTACGATTTAAAAGGTTTTTCATCACTTTTATCGCTGAGACTCAGCTTAATAAATAATCTACATCATCGAATCACCCATGTACTACGGCCAAGGATATTCTTTAGTATCACTACCACAAATTATCCATGCACTACGAGCCAAGGATATTCGTGTATTCATCAATGGTCATGATCATGCCAACAACTGTCCATCAATGCACTACGGGCCAATGAGGACTTTTACCACATCATTTGTAACATTACGGTCATGATTATACCAAATAATTTCTGGTCATAATCATACCAAGTCCATCTATGCACTACGAGCCAAAGATGACTTTCATAACAATATAAGCATGAGGATGATGACAATGATATAAGAATTCAATTAAATAAAAGTAAAAGATAAATTTTAAAGATTTATAATTTAATTTATCCAAAATTCAATAATGTCCAATTGTCAACATGATACTGCTTTGTGGAGTAAAATTCAAGAATAATATTATATCAAAAATGATTTGGACAAAAAAGAAATCAATTTTTGTCATGAATAGTACCGGGTGAATAATAGAATAGAGTTAGTGAATAGTACCGTGAATAGTAATTTTGGGAATAGTAACTCAGATTAATAGTACCCCGGCATGAAAAAGTTAAAACTTATCAAGAATGCTTAGAATAATATTTCCATGAAAAGATATTGGATGAAGCGCAAATATCAAGGATATTCTACTAATTTCATGGAGTATAGAAGCCAAAACTTTAACCAAATGAGTATAGAATTTGAAATCTGAAACGAAATAATAATACTTACATACTACAGAGTATGGAAGAAAATATTATTTCAAGTGAATATTGAACAAAATTAACATCCCTTACTTGAAAAGAAGAGTATTCCAACTGGTATAGCGAGGATATTCTTGAAGAAAACTTTCACTATTTTCTATACTTAAAGCTTTCTAAAACTCGAAAGAAATACACTAAATATTATAGAAGAAGAATTCTCTGATTCTGGTGTGATTTTCAATTCTAACTAAGTATCCTATTTATAGGAGAATGAAAAGGATACTATTTGAGTGTACAGTAATGAAAAAAAAATCACGGACGCACAGTGCTTGTTCACGAAAAATTTTCTAATTTTCAAAACTTTACTATACAAACACTATGCAGGCACTATGCAAAATAAAATATAATATATTCTATTTTTTATAAAAAAAACAAAACTTATTATATAATATATATATATATATACGCTAACTCCGTGACTTCCCCCCCCCCCCCCCAAATTCAGATTTCCAAAGTCACATGTGGGCCCCAAATGTGGGCAAAAAAAATACTAAAAAATTTTCTACCGATTATTTTGAAAATTGGGTAAATGGGGGTCCAACAAATACTTCATAAAATCCCCTCAATATTTTTAACAACCTTTATTCATATTATTATAACTCGCAATATTAACAACCAGATCGTTCTTAAGAAAGAGGGGGCTTTCCAATAAGGATTTCTCCCTATTGGCGCGCAATTAGGTGACCAAACCCCTTTCCTCGACAGAACTTTCTAAACATTGTTAATTATGAATATAATAATTAGAATAACTTGTCATCTCAATTATTGATTTAATAATATATATAAAATATTGACAGTAATTGAATCAAATTATTGTAGTAATAATTGAGTAAAACTGAGTGACTTCTCACGTAAGCATCAATAATCAATACCGTGTGCTACTATACAACCACGCGTATTACTGTACTTTTAACACCGGTTATTTCAACAGTTAACGATAAAACTTCCGCCGTTATTTTTATAAAAAGATATTTCTGTCGTTTTCTCATTCCGACAAAAATTACGTTATGGGGTCCACCAATGATTGTGTCGTCGTACGAATATTCCCTGTTAAAACGAATATTCCCCGACCAATCAAATATAATATAACAACTTGCGTACTTTGCAAAATATATAAATATTACCCACAACTATAACATTATATCAAATTCACTCCTTAATATTCAAAAATGATATTTATAAAAAATTCATCTTTATTCATAAAAGTTGGGGTTTTACAACCTCCCCTTCTTATGAAATTTCGCCCTCGAAATTAGGGTACATACCTGGTATGATGAAGAGGTGAAGATACCTTGATCTCATTTCAGATTCTAACTCCCACGTTATTTCCTCAACATCGTGGTTTCTCCACAAAACTTTGACTTGAGGTATAACCTTGGAGCGTAAAATATATTCCTTCTTATCCAAGATTTTAACAGGAACCTCTTCATAAGTTAAATCTTCCGCTATTTCGTCCAGTTTCAACTCAATAATGTGGTTCGGGTCTTCCATATATTTACGTAACATGGATATGTGAAAAACGTTATGAACATAAGACATACTTAGCGGTAAGGCGAGTCTATAGGCCACAGTTCCTACTCGGTCAAAGATTTCAAATGGACCAATGAATCAAGGATTGAGTTTTTCTCTCTTTCCAAATCTCCTAACTCCTTTCCATGGAGCAACACGGAACAACACATGTTCTCCAACATTGAATTCCACGTCCTTTCGATGAAGATCGTCATAACTCTTTTGACGATTTTGTGAGGTTTTTATACGTTGTCGGATCATTTGAATCTTTTTCGTTGTCATGCGTACCAATTTCGGTCCCAACAACGTTGCTTCACCCACCTCATCCCAGCATACTGGAGAACGACACTTTCTTCCATACAACGCCTTAAATGGAGCCATGCCGATACTTGCTTGATAACTGTTGTTGTAGGAAAACTCCACCAATGGTAAGAATTTGTCCCAACTTCCCTTGAAGTCAAGGACATAGAGTCTTAATAGATCTTCAAGAGTTTGAATTGTCCTCTTCGACTGCCCATCCATTTGAGGATGATAAGCCGAATTAAATCGTAAATTCATGCCCATAGCTTTTTGCAAACTAACCCAAAATCTTAAAGTGAATCTTGGGTCTCAATCAGAAACTATGGATACTGGCATACCATGCAATCTTACAATCTCTTTTATGTACATACGAGCAAAACGTTCAAGTGTAAAAGTTTCTCGTATAGGTAAGAAATGAGCAGACTTGGTCAATCTATCAACAATGACCCAAATTGCATCTATGCATTGATAAACCTTAGGAAGACCAGTAACAAATCCATGGTAATGTGCTCCCACTTCCATTCTGGAATTTTAAGTGGTTGCAATGGACCTTTTGGCACTTGATGCTCTGCCTTGACACGTTGATAAGTTAAACACCTTGAGATAAACTCCGCGATCTCTCTCTTCATATTGCTCTACCAAAATGTATGTCGAAGATCATGATACATTTTAGTACTCCCATGATGGATTGCAAACGGTGTGTTGTGTGCCTCCATCATGATTTTATACTTTAAATTAGGGTCGTTAGGAACACAAAGTCTGGAGTTGACTCTAAGTATTCATTCTTCATCGATTCTTGATTCCGGGATAGCACCTTCTTGGACTTTCTTCCTCATACGCATCAACTCCGGGTCTGTAGCTTGAGCAGCTTTAACTTTATCGATTAGAGTCGATTCTACTCGTATATTTGCCATCATCACGTAGGTCCCTGGAGTCTTTAACTCTATCTCCATCCTTTGCAAGTCATACAAAATGGGCTTTTACGTTGATAATATCGCTTTTCGCGTGCAAGTATATGATCTTACTCGATAACGTAAACTACTACGTTCGCTTTTCCAGGATGGTATTGAATGGTATGATCATAATCTTTCAACAGTTCAAGCCAACATTGTTGCCACTTGTTGAGTTCCTTTTGGGTGAAGAAATATTTGAGGCTTTTATGATCTGTATAGATCTCCACTTTCTCCTCATACAAGTAATGCCTCCAAATTTTAAGTGCGAAGACAACAGCTGCCAACTCTAGATCATGAGTAAGATAATTTCTCTCATATATTTTGAGTTGTCGAGAGGCATAGGCTATGACTTTCCCATGTTGCATGAGAACACATCCTAACCCTTTTCCTGAAGCATCACTATAGATGACAAATCCCTCCGAGCCAGATGGTATTGTCAGAACAGGTGCTGAAATGAGTCTCCTCTTGAGTTCTTCAAAACTTTTCTTACATTACTCGCTCCAACCGAATTTTGTATCTTTCCGAGTTAGCAGAGTTAATGGAGTAGCGATTCGAGAAAATCCTTCCACGAATCTCCGATAATAACCAGCTAAACCCAGAAAGCTACGTACTTCGGTCACTGACTTGGGTTGTTTCCAGCTTTGAATTGCTTCAATCTTCACTGGGTCAATAGATATTCCGTGATTTGATATCACGTACCCAAGGAATGCCACTTCCTCAAGCCAGAACTCGTATTTCTTCAACTTGGCATAAAGCTTGTTTTCACGAAGTTTTTGGAGTATCAGCCTCAAGTGTTGCTCATGATCTTCACAACTTTTGGAATATATGAGAATGTCATCAATAAAGACAACCATAAAATTATCCAAATATTCCTTGAATACCCGGTTCATCATATCCATGAAGGCAGCAGGAGCATTAGTCAATCCAAAGGACATCACTATGAATTCTTAATGCCCGTACCGAGTTCTGAAAACAGTCTTTGGAATGTCATCGGTTTTAATCTTTAACTGATGATATCCGGAACGAAGATCGAGCTTTAAAAATAATTTGGCGCCTTGCAACTGGTCAAACATGTCATCAATGCGAGGCAACGGGTATCTATTTTTGACAGTGACATGGTTCAACTCCCGATAATCAATACAAAGTCGCATACTCCCATCTTTCTTCTTCACGAATAGAACGAGAGCACCCGAGAGAGGAGACGACCAGGGACGAATAAAACTGATGTCTAACAATTCCTGCAGTTGGGTCTTTAACTCCTAAAGTTCAATAGGAGCCATTCGATATGGGGCTTTGGAAATGGGTTTTGTATCGGGTTTAAGGTCGATACAAAATTCAACTTCACGCTCTGGGGGTAGGCCAGGAAGTTCTTCAGGGAATACGTCAAGAAATTTATTAACAATAGAAATATCATTTAAATCTGACGTATTTTTGTTTAAATCCGTGACATGAGCTAAGAAAGCTTGACATCCGTTTTTCAATAAACGAATAGCTTTATGGCTTGAGATGACCGTGATTGATTTTAATGGTTTGGTTGCTTGAAATCTCATAATAGGTTGGTTAGAAATATGAAAGCTAACAACCTTACGAAAACAATCAATTTTTGCATGCTAAGTAGTTAACCATTCAATCCCTAGAATTACGTCAAACGCAAGTATTTTTAAGGAAATAAGATCGACAAGTAATGTGAGGGTACCGATTTGAACCAAATAAGACTTATAAATAGTGGATGTAATGAAGGTTTCTCCCAACGGAGTTTCAACAGATAAGTCAAAGTCTAATTTCTGTGGAGTCAAATTTAAACATTGAGCGTAAGTAGGAGAAATAAAAGAATGGGTAGAACCGGTATTAAATAAGGTATATACTTTGCTAGAGTTTATGATAAGCTTACCCGTGATGACCTCGTTCGGGTTCCTTGCTTTCTGGGAGGTCACAACAAACGCTCTCCCTTGAACTACTGGTTTTGACTTGTCTGGGACGGCATTTGGTGTCACCGTTCCAACTGGACTTGTCTTCGCTGTACAAAAAAATCAGGCTAGGTGACCCACTCTTCCATAATTGTAACACGCTTTGGACTGCATCGCGCAGTTTGGACTGATGTGTCTCTCCCCTTCGCATTTGAAGCATATGATAGGTGGTCTTTCTCCTTCCTTAACAACGGGTGATGGTGCTGACGTCTTTCCATCATTGTTGAATCTCCTCTTCTTGAAATGTCCACTTTTATTGTCTTGGCCATGATTACCACCGAAGTGGTTACTATGACACCCCCAAATTCGGGTACTTCGATTCCACGGGATTTGGTGTTCACTGTACAAATATCATCTATCTATCTACTCATAATAAATGCAAACCATGCAATAGATAGAAATAAAATCCTCCCCTTATGGGGTTACAACATCGGAATAATAAATACAATCCCAGGTCAATCTAACCTTAAACATCTGTGCGAAAACATAAACAAATAAGTCTTAATAACATCAAGTATTTACAATAACATTCTTAAAATTAAATAACAAGTCTTCATCACTTATTAGTTTTGCCTTTGCCTTTGCTAGTAGAAGGCTCATCGAACCTTTCGTTCGTAACTGCAATGTTATTATTACGCAAGAGTGAGCATGAATGCCCACAAATATAAAAATGAAATAACAATATATAATAACATGCGAGTGAATCAAAGACTTCTGAAATAAAAGCTCAACTTTTGAATCAAGAATGAATAATAAGAATTCAAAAGATTTTTGAGGGTCATAAGACCTTGAACTATGTCCTAGGTTATCAAGGGTTATACTTGAAACCTTTATGATCTATAAGACTATGGACTCTTCTACTCGTACTTAGGGGATCAGCCCTTAGTACCATACTGTGCACAATATCTTAACGCTAACACATAAGAAATCCCTATACAGGGTTGTTCATCTCAGTTTGACATCAGAGTCCGCACCAAATAAAGTTTGGTTTGGATAATTCAATAAGGGTTCTGAAATTTAGAACGTTCATCAACTATGGACTAGTCGAATCAATTAAGGGTTCACCAGTCTAACAAGGTTTAACAACAAATGATAATTAAATTGAATAAAAATGTTAAGAGGTATACAATAGAACAAGTATTGTATAATAGAATCATACTTTGAAATGATAGATAATCTTTAATATAACAAACTGAACTTGATTTATAAACTTGAATAATGATAATAAGTAGGGTTAGGAAACTTGCCTCGTGCGTAGATTACACGTTAATTAAACATGTTCCTTGAATTTAATCTTACATATCATTTTCATTCACAACTTTAGTTAATTATAATATAATTAAACATCATAGGTTCATTCTTTTGTCTAAACTTTGGTTATGACTATTGATGAGTGAGTTTTATGCTCATAATTAAGTGTGTTTAAACATAATCTTTTGGATGTTTAATTTTTAAGTGTTTATGTCTATTTATGCATGTTTTACGTTGTTTTGTAGGAATTGAGACAAAAGCTACTTGGATCGACGTTTGGGGTGGCTAGATGCGTGTTTTCGGCTTGCCATTTACACAACAGTCACTTCAGAGCCAATTTGAGTATTGTTCGGGACCTTATATCGAAATACTTAAAGAATGAAAGTTGTAGATCTACGTCTTCTCTTTCCGGAACATCTTGAATCATCAAAATCGGAGTTCGGACAAAGAAGTTATGGTCATTTTCCCAAAGGACATCGGAGTAGAAAATGTCAGAACATGTGCCAGCACCGGGGCGCCCATTTTAGGCCTATGCCCAGAGCTGGGGCGCTGGGGAGCAGGGTTGCAGCGCTATGCTTCAGCCGCTCAAGCTGAGGGAAGGGTCCGTCGAGCTTGGTCGCGCGTCTTGGGGCTTAATTTTGACACCTTTTGACTCCAAATTGGATTGGGTTTGTTCTAAGCTAAAAATTGGACTTGTAACCTATAAATACATGATGTAAGGAATAAAATAAAGGGAGATTACATAGATTAGACTAGATAAAATACTCCATTAGATTAGAATATAAACCCTAATTCTTAATTAGCCATTGGAGATTGAAGCAAATTGAAGAACACTGAAGATCAAGAAGAAGCGAAGCAAGAGGGAGCATCAGATTTCTTGACAATGCATTTTATTCTCTTCTCTTATCATACTTTTATCTTTTAATGTCTATTCAGTTGTGGATTATTGGTTTCAATTCATTAGTTATGAACTAACTCTTTTATTAAGATTTCAATTGAATCTTTTATGTCTATAAATTAGTTATTCGATTTATTCCAATTATTTGTGTCAAAGTGAATTGTTTATCTTGTCTTGTGCTTATTGTTTAATTATTTGATCAGTAATTACCTTGTTACTCTAGAAGGAATTGAAAGAGGAATTCTAGGGTTAGAATTGGGAATGATAACATGTGACTTAGTTATTTGCATGGTGAATAATTAGGTTTGTAAATTGAATGGAAATATCTGTTCAATGCATGTAACACATGAGGAATTAGAATTGAAGGAGTTTAATTTAATTGTTTTGCATAGGAATATAGCAAGATTAATCTAGATTAAATAGAAGTCAATTGATCACTTGGAAAAGGATTTTTGGCATTTGAGAATTCCTGTTAACAATTCAGTAGGCATAATAATTGGGATAATTGGATAATTAGTTTATAGTTCATAATTGGGGATATTGTAGTCTTAACCTTTATTTATTTGAATTCATTTATAAAGAAATTCAGTTTAATTAGATTGGGTTTGTTCCTAAGCTAAAAATTGGACTTGTAACCTATAAATACATGATGTAAGGAATAAAATAAAGGGAGATTACATAGATTAGACTAGATAAAATACTCTATTAGATTAGAATATAAACCCTAATTCTTAATTAGCCATTGGAGATTGAAGCAAATTGAAGAAACTTTGAAGATCAAGAGCAAGAGCAAGAGGGAGCATCGATTTGGTCGACAATGATTTTATTCTCTTCTCTTATCATACTTTTATCTTTTAATGTCTATTCAGTTGTGGATTATTGGTTTCAATTCATTAGTTATGAACTAACTCTTTTATTAAGATTTCAATTGAATCTTTTATGTCTATAAATTAGTTATTCGATTTATTCCAATTATTTGTGTCAAAGTGAATTGTTTATCTTATCTTGTGCTTATTGTTTAATTATTTGATCAGTAATTACCTTGTTACTCTAGAAGGAATTGAAAGAGGAATTCTAGGGTTAGAATTGGGAATGATAACATGTGACTTAGTTATTTGCATGGTGAATAATTAGGTTTGTAAATTGAATGGAAATATCTGTTCAATGCATGTAACACATGAGGAATTAGAATTGAAGGAGTTTAATTTAATTGTTTTGCATAGGAATATAGCAAGATTAATCTAGATTAAATAGAAGTCAATTGATCACTTGGAAAAGGATTTTTGGCATTTGAGAATTCCTGTTAACAATTCAGTAGGCATAATAATTGGGATAATTGGATAATTAGTTTATAGTTCATAATTGGGGATATTGTAGTCTTAACCTTTATTTATTTGAATTCATTTATAAAGAAATTCAGTTTAATTAGTAAATTTAGTTTTCTTAATTAGAAAAATCACGATTTGAGATTGTTTAAATAAAATTAGTTTGGTTAAGAACTAGTACTTGGTGATTTTTATTAAATAATTCCTCGTGGGAACGATACTCTACTTTCACTTTATTACTTGTTGACCGTGTATACTTGCACGTATTCATTGATTGCAAAATCGACCAACAAGTTTTTGGCACCGCTGCCGAGGAATTAATTTAATAATTATTTACCAATATTAATTTCAATCAAATTAGTCTTAGTTTAAACATTTTTATTTTTATTTTTAATTCTCTTCCTATATTTCTCTCTTTTCGGTACCATGGATGACTTTTATGTATCAATGGCCATACGAACATGACTCAACCAATGGAAACGAGGATTGATGGACTCATGACACTTTTCGAATTGGCGAAGACAGTGTCCGCAATAGCTAAGAAAATGGAAACATGGAGTCCACCATCCACGCAGCAAAGTAGCTATGGTTTGTGAGTTATGTGTTGGAGTCATGCTTCTGAGATCAATGTGCATAAATGAATCGAATCGGATAACCAGGGAGCTATAGTCGCCTACCCAATCGTATCCGAACCAAAGCGCGCAGATAATCCGGGTTGGAGAAATCATCCAGGATTTTCTTGGAGTAACAATCAAGCTCAAGTTACCTAGACAAAGAAAACATATTCGGATTTCAAAATCGGACTCCACAACAACCAGAAAGGAAATCAAGTTTGGAAGAAGCCTTGGAAAAATTTATTAGAGCTCTTTGAAAAAGGAACGATGAAAAGACAAAATATTGAATCAAGTAGAAATTTGAATATGAAAGCCAAATTAAATGGCCGATAAATAATCTAGAAAATCAATTTGGGCAGATAAAGACTTGTGACGCCCCAAAATTAGGTATACATCACCCATCTTGGGTAGTCGGATACATGGTATGTAATTTAAATACAACTTACTAATATAAGCTGCTGTACAATACGACATAAGCGTGAGTTTGAATACAAATATTGTCTACTAGATATTATACAAACTCAAAAGGAGTCCTCATTACAATTATTATCACACTATTTCACGAATAGTGAGGACTACTAATGCTATCCTCTCGGACCATTACTCCGCTTCCCGACTCGTCCCAACTATGTTCTCATTTCACGAAGAGAATAAAGTGAAAGAAAGGGTGAGCTCAACTAGCCCAGTAAGAAATATTATGACTAAGATAATGCAGAATAAATTATCAATAGCCTTCAACATTGTTAAACTGATAAAATATAATAAACATCAAGTTTAAGCTATTAATGTGAACAAGCAATCCATTAAAAGAGTCAAGTAGAAAATAAAATCTACTATCTTTTATGATTTAAAAGGTTTTTCATCACTGTTATAAGCTGAGACTCAGCTTTAATAAATAATCCACATCATCGAATCACTTACGCACTACTGCCAAGGATATTCTTTTAGTATCACGACCATAATTATTCTGCAATCACGGGCAAGAATAATTGTGTATTCATTAATGGTCATGATCATGCCAACAACTGTCCATCAATGCACTACGGCCACTGAGGACTTTTACCACATCATTTGTAACATTACGGTCATGATTACACCGAATAATCCCTGGTCATAATCATACCAAGTCCATCCATGCTCTACAGGCCACAGATGACTTTAAAAAAATATAAACATGAGGATGATGACAATGATATAAGAATTCAATAAAACAAGTTCAAGAATTAAGTTATTCAGGAACTAATAACATCCAAACTGTCAACATGATACTGCTTTGTAGAGTAAAATTCAAGAATGATCAGAAGAATATTTCCATGAAAAGATACTGGATGAAACGCAAATATCAAGGATATTCTACTAATTTCATGGAGTATAGAAATCAAAGTTTTAACCAACTGGGTATAATAAAGAATGGAATAACAAAAGAAATCACCATGCATGCGATAGGCCTTACAGCAAAAGTTATTCCAACAGAATAATAAATAACGGAACCGAAGTCGGTGAAATTCACAATGCAAGCGGGATGTTCAACAGAATAATAAAGATGGAACCGGATCCGGTGTAAAACACACGATAGGATATTCCAACGTAGAATGATAAAAAGCGGAACCAGTCAGGTGTAAAACACATGTACATGATGTTCCAACAGAATAATAAAAAGCGGAACCAGTCCGGTGTAAAACATGCAGGATGTTCCAATGAGAATAATAGAAGAATGGAATAAAAGAAGAAGATCACCAAGTATAGGGGATTCAGCGTATCTGAGTTATTCCAATGAATAAATAAGAATGGAATAACAAAAGAAGTTCTCTTCATGAATACAAAGAATAACACCCCTTACGAAGTACAACAAATAATATTCTCTACCTTAGAAGAACCGAATATTGGCAAAGTAAAGTAGCGAGAATACTTTTCTTCTTTTCTCTCTATAGTTTCTCTCTCTAGAGTTTCAAATTGAATTCGTAAGAAAATAATGAAGGAATGAGCTTTATTTATAGGAAAATAGAATGCATAGTAATTAATCCATGAGCGGTCAGATTGATTTACTTTAATCGACGGTCCATATTTAAAAGCAAAATCTTTTAAATAAAATATAATATATTCTATTTATATAAAAACATTTTACTATGCAAACACTATGTAAAACACTATGCAAAAACACTATGCATAATAAAATATAATATATTTTATTTATAGAATAAAGTATACATTTTATATAAAAGATGTTTCTGTTTTATTACGTTAATAATACGAATAAAACAAAACGTCATTATTGCTATAATAATTCATATTATTAATCGACAATAATGGAATCAAACTGAGTGACTTCTCACATAAGCATCAATAATCAATACTGTGTGCTACTATGCAACCACACGTATTACTGTACTTTTACTACCGAGTAGTTCAACAGTATCAACGGTAAAACTTCCTAGTTATTTCAATAAAATATTTTTTGTCGTTTTCAATAATTACATTGTAGGGTCCACCAATGATTGAGTAGTTATGCGAATATTCTCTCGCTAAACCGAATATTCCCCACCAATCGAATATAATATAACCACTTGATACTTTTGCAAAATTTATAAATATTACTCACAACTATAACATTATATCAAATTATTTCATAATATTCAAAAATAATATTTATAGAAAATTCATCTTTATTTATAAAAGCTGGGGTCTTACAACCTCCCCTTCTTATGAAATTTCGCCCTCGAAATTTGGGTATGTACCTGGTATGTCGAAGAGGTAAGGATACCTTGATTTCATTTCTGATTCTAACTCCCAAGTCATTTCCTCAACATCGTGGTTCCTCCACAAAACTTTGACTTGAGGTATAACCTTGGAGCGTAGAATATGTTCCTTCTTATCCAAAATTTGAACAGGAACCTCTTCATACGTCAAATCTTCCGCTATTTAAATGGGTTCTAACTCAATAATATGGTTCGGGTCTTTCACATATTTACGTAACATGGATATGTGAAAAACGTTATGAACACGAGACATATTTAGCGCAGAAAGCGAGTCTATAGGCCACAGTTCCTACTCGATCGAGGATTAAAATGTACCGATGAATCGAGGATTAAGTTTTCTCTCTTTCCAAATCTTGTAACTCCTTTCCATGGAGCAACTCTTAACAACACATGATCTCCTATATCGAATTCCACGTCCTTTTGATGAAGATCGGCGATAACTCTTTTGTGTCGATTTTGTGAGGTTTTTATACGTCGTCGGATCGTTTGAATCTTTTAAAGTAGTCATACGTATCAACTCCGGTCCCAACAACGTTGCTTCACCCACCTCATCCCAAAGATCTTCGAGAGCGACACTTTCTTCCATACAACGCTCGAATGGAGCCATGCCAATACTTGCTTGATAAGCTGTTGTTGTAGAAAACTCCACCAATGGTAAGAACTTGTCCCAACTCCCTTGAAATCAAGGACACGAGTCTTAATAGATCTTCAAGAGTTTGAATAGTCCTCTCCGATTGTCCGTCGTCAAATCGAGGATGATATGCCGAAGCTAAATCGTAAGTCTGTGCCCATAGCTTTTTGCAAACTAACCCAAAATCGTGAAGTGAATCTTGGGTCTCGATCGGAAACTATGGATACTGGCATACCATGCGATCTTACAATCTCGTTTATGTACATACTGAGCAAGACGTTCAAGTGTATAAGTTTCTCGTATAGGTAAGAAATGAGCAGACTTTGTCAATCTATCAACAATGACCCAAATCGCATCAATGCCTTGAGAAACCTTAGGAAGACCGATAACGAAATCCATGGTAATGTGCTCCCCACTTCCATTCCGGAATTTCAAGTGGTTGCAATGGACCTTTTGGTACTTGATGCTCCGCTTTAACTCGTTGACAAGTTAGACACCTTGAGATAAACAAAGCGCTATCTCTCTCTTCATATTGCTCCACCAAAATGTATGACCGAATATCATGATACATTTTGGTACTCCTGAGATGGATTGCAAATGGTGTGTTGTGCGCTCCATCATGATATTATACTTTAAATCGTGGTCGTTAGGAACACAAAGTCCGGAGTTGACTCAAGTATTCCTTCATCATCGATTCTTGCTCCTAAGCGATAGCACCCCTCTTGCACTTTCTTCCTCATACGCATCGCCTCCGTGTCCGTAGCTTGAAAGCAAACTTTAACTTTATCGATTAAAGTCGGTTCTACTCGTATATTCGTTATCATCACATGCGTCCCCTGAGTCTTTAACTCTATCTCCATCCTTTGCAAGTCACACAAAATGGGCGCTGCGTTGACAATAACGCTTTTCGTACTTGCATATGATCTTCTACTCAATGTGTCAGCTACCACGTTCGCTTTTCCAGGATGGTATTGGATGGTATGATCATAATCTTTCAATAGTTCAAGCCAACGTCGTTGTCGCATGTTGAGTTCCTTTTGAGTGAAGAAATATTTGAGGCTTTTATGATCCGTAAAGATTTCCACTTTCTCCCCATACAAGTAATGCCTCCAAATTTTAAGTTCAAAGATTAAATTTGCTAACTCCGGATCATGAGTAGGATAATTCCTCTCATATTCTTTGAGTTGTCGTAAAGTGAGGCATAGGCTATAACTTTTCCATGTTGCATGAGAACACATCCCAACCCTTTGCTCAAGCATCCTTTGTAGATGACAAATCCCTCTTAGCCGGATGGTATTGTCGTAACAGTCTTTGAAATAAGTCTCTCTTGAGTTCTTGAAAACTCTTCTCACATTCTTCGCTTCCAACCGAACTTTGTATCTTTTCGAGTCATTTGAGTCGATGGAGTAGCGATTCGAGAAAATCCTTCCACGAATCTCCGATAATAACCAACTAAACCGAGAAAGCTACGATCTTCGCTTTCATCGATTTAGGTTGTTCCCAGCTTTGAATAGCTTCAATCTTTGCTGGGTCAACAGATATTCCATGACTTGATACCACGTGCCCAAGGAATGCTACTTCTTCAAGCCAGAACTCGCATTTCTTCAACTTGGCATAAAGCTTATATTCACGAAGCTTTTGGAGTGTCAGCCTCAAGTGTTGCTCATGATCTTCACGGCTTTTGGAATAAATAAGGATGTCATCAATAAAGACGACCACAAAGTGATCTAAATATTCCTTGAATACTCGGTTCATCATATCCATGAAGGCAGCAAGAGCATTAGTCAATCCAAAGGACATGACTAGGAATTCATAATGCCCGTACCGAGTTCTGAAAGCCGTCTTTGGAATGTCAGCGGTTCTAATCTTCAATTGGTGATATCCGGAACGAAGATCAATCTTTGAAAAGAATTTGGCTCCTTGCAACTGGTCAAACAGGTCATCAATACGTGGCAATGGATACCTATTTTTGATGGTGACATGATTCAACTCCCGATAATCAATACAAAGTCGCATACTCCCATCTTTCTTCTTCACGAATAGAACAGGAGCACCCCAAGGAGAAGTACTTGGGACGAATAAAGCCAATGTCTAATAATTCTGCAGTTGGGTCTTTAACTCCGAGTTCAATAGAGCCATTCGATATGGGGCTTTGGAAATAGGTTTTATAACGGGTTCAAGGTCGATACAAAATTTAATTTCACGCCCGGGGTAGGCGGGAAGTTCTTCGGGGAATACGTCAGAAATTTATTAACAATAGAAATATGGCTCAAAAGCGGCGTATTTTTGTTTAAATCATGACATGAGCTAAGAAAGCTTAACATCCGTTTTTCAATAAGCGAATAGCTTTATGGCTTAAGATGACCGTGATTGATTTTAATGGTTTGGTCATTTGAATTCGCATAATAGGTTGATTAGGAATATGAAAGCTAACAACCTTATTTAAAACAATCAATTTTTGCATGATAAGTAGTTAACCAATCAATCCCTAGAATCACGTCAAATGCAAGTATTTTTAATGAAATAAGATCGACGGTGTAATGTGAGGTACCGATTTGAACCAAACAAGACTTATAAACATTGGATGTAATGAAGGTTTCTCCCAACGGAGTTTCCACGAGATAAGTCAAAGTCTAATTTCTCCCGAGTCAAATTTAATCGAATGAGCGTAAGTAGGAGAAATAAAAGAATGGGTAGAACCAGGTATCAAATAAAGTATAGACTTCATTAGAGTTTATGATAAGCTTACCCGTGATGACCTCATTCGGGTTCCTTGCTCTCTGGGAGGTCACAACAAATTACGCTCTCCCTTCAGACTTTCTGGGTTTGACTTTTTACGGGATGGCCTTTGGTGCCTCCATCCTAGTTGAATTTGTCTTCGGTAAACGATAAAATCGAGCTAAGTGACCTTCTCTTCCACAATTATAACATGCTTTGGATGGCATGGCACAGTTCGGACCGATGTGTCCTCTTCTCCGCATTTGAAGCATATGATAGGTGGTCTTTCTCCTTCCTTAACAACGGTCTTTGGTCGACGCGTCTTTCCATCATTGTTGAATCTTCGTTTCTTGAAATGTCCATTCTTATTGTTTTGGCCTTGATTACCACCAAAAGTGGTTACCATATCTCGCTGTTGATTCCCTCCACGCTTGTTGTCACCGCTCGATGACGACTACTCTCGCCGGTATTATAATTTTTTGCCGCTCTCTTTTAGTTGCGTTGACTCGTTATCGCGCTCCACTAATCGAGCCCTATTTACAACATCCCGAATACAAACACGGTTTATGAGAAATAAGATGTTGACGTATCTCCGACTTCAAACCTCTTAAAACATTCGTGCATTCTCTCTCTTCATTATCCACCAAGTGGGACGCAAAACCATGATAACTCCACAAATTTTGCCTCGATTGTGACACGGTCATATTGTTTTGTTCCAACTTGATAAACTCCACCTCCTTCATGTGGCGAATACTTTCGTGAAAGTATTTGTCGTTTAATGTACTCTGGAACTTCTCCCAAGATATCTTCAAGACAAAGAAAGTTGAGTACGTTTACCGATTCCCACCAAGAACCTCTCCTCCGCAACATAAAGCGTAAAGGGAACCTTTTGCTCCTCGGAGCATCCCAAGACATCAAATATCTTGGTAATCTGCTTTATCAATGCTTCCGCTTGAAGTGGTTTTCGCTCTCCCTTAAACTCCGGTGGTCCCAACTCCTTGAATTGTTTAAGCGGTGACCACCGAGAGTTTTCCGTGTTTTCACCTACGTTTTGGACAGAGTCGGCTCTCACTTTCTTTGTTGCATAAATTGCATAAAGCCTCCGAACATTTGATCATTCATCATTTGGTCGGTGTTATTGTTTGCATGAGGATTGTCGCCTTCACGATGCACATTATCCACGATTATTGATATGTGGTGAATCAACGATCGCTTTGTGCTCCATTGCTATTCTCAACATTCTCGGATGTCATTTTCAGACATCGCCACAAAACAAAAGATTAATTGACATGTAACAATTATCTTTATATTTCGACCGAACCAATAAAATAGCACATAAACTTAGGTAGGTCATACTAAGCGAAGGTATTCCGTCTCTCTCCCTCCTAGTACTATTCTCACATCTTAGCCAGGGATCATATCCCTAAGCTCGATACCTAATCTGTATGACGCCCCCAAAATTAGGTATACATCACCCATCTTGGGTAGTCGGATACATGGTAATGTAATTTAAATACAACTTACTAATATAACTGCTGTGTACAATACGACATATAATCGTGAGTTTGAATACAAATATTGTCTACTAGATATTATACAAACTCAAAAGGAGTCCTCATTACAATTATTATCACACTATTTCACGTAATAGTGAGGACTACTAATGCTATCCTCGGACCATTACTCCGCTCCTCGACTCGTCCCAAATTTATGTTCTCATTTCACAAGAGAAAAAAGTGAAAGAAAGAGTGAGCTCAACTAGCCCAGTAAGAAATATTATGACTAAGATAATGTAGAATAAATTATCAATAGCCTTCAACATTGTTAAACTGATAAAATATAATAAACATCAAGTTTAACTGCAGCGGAACAAGCAATCCATTAAAAGAGTCAAGTAGAAAATAAAATTTACTATCTTTTATGATTTAAAAGGTTTTCATCAACGTTATATTTGAGACTCGACTTTAATAAATAATCCACATCATCGAATCACCCCTGCACTACGGCCAAGGATATTCTTTAGTATCACGACCACAATTATTCCGCACTACGTGCCAAGAATAATTGTGTATTCATTAATGGTTATGATCATGCCAACAATCGTCCATCAATGCACTACTACTTAATCGAGGACTTTTACCACATCATTTGTAACATTACTACCATGATTACAATCGAATAATCCTCGTGTCATAATCATACCAAGTCCATCCATGCTCTACGTGCCAGATGACTTTAAAAAAAATATAAACATGAGGATGATGACAATGATATAAGAATTCAATAAAACAAGTTCAAGAATTAAGTTATTCAGAACTAATAACATCCAAATTGTCAACATGATCTTGCTTTGTAGAGTAAAATTCAAGAATGATCGGAAGAATATTTCCATGAAAAGATCTTTGGATGAAACGCAAATATCAAGGATATTCTACTAATTTCATGGAGTATAGAAATCAAAGTTTTAACCAATTGGGTATAATAAAGAATGGAATAACAAAAGAAATCACCATACATGCGATAGATCACACAGGCGAGTTATTCCAATGTAATAATAAATAACGGAACCGGTCGTGTAAAATTCACAACAAGCTGAGGATGTTCCAATGTAATAATAATAATGGAACCGGATCGGTGTAAAATACACGAGATAGGATATTCCAATGAGAATGATAAAAGCGGAACAGTCCGGTGTAAAACACACAGCATGGATGTTCCAATGTAATAATAAAGACAGAACCAGTCAGGTGTAAAAACACATGCATGGATGTTCCAATGTAATAATAGAAGAATGGAATAAAAAAGAAGATCACCAAGTATAGGGGATTAAAGCAGATACAAAAGTTATTCCAACAGAATAAATAAGAATGGAATAACAAAAGAAGTTCTCTTCATGAATACAAAAGAATAACACCCTTTACGGGTACAACAAATAATATTCCCTACCTTAGAAGAACTGAATATTGGCAAAGTGAAGTAGCAGAATACTTTTCTTCTTTCTCTCTATAGTTTTCTCTACAGAGTTTCGGTGAATTCGTAAGAAAATAATGAAGGAATGAGCTTTATTTATAGGAAAATTAAATGCATAGTAATTAATCCATGAACGGTCCAGATTGATTTACTTTAATCTGACGGTCCATATTTAAAGCAAAATCTTTTTAATAAAATATAATATATTCTATTTATATAAAAACATTTTACTATGCAAACACTATGCAACACTATGCAAAACACTATGCAAAAACACTATGCATAATAAAATATAATATATTTTATTTATAGAATAAAGTATTCATTTTATATAAAAGATGTTTATGTTTTATTACGTTAATAATACTGAATAAAACAAAACGTCATTATCGCTATAATAATTCATATTATTAATCGACAATAATGGAATCAAACCGAGTGACTTCTCACATAAGCATCAATAATCAATACTGGTGCTACTATGCAACCACACACGACATCGCATTTTTTACTACCGAAAGTAGTTCAACAAAGATCAACGGTAAAACTTCCGTAGTTATTTCAATAAAATATTTTTGTCGTTTTCAATAATTACATTGTTGTGGGGTCCACCAATGATTGAGTAGTTATACGAATATTCCTCGCTAAACCGAATATTCCCAGACCAATCGAATATAATATAACCACTTGCATATTTTGCAAAATTTATAAATATTACCCACAACTATAATATTATATCAAATTATTCCATAATATTCAAAAATAATATTTATAGAAAATTCATCTTTATTTATAAAAGCTGGGGTCTTACAGCATTTGCATTGAATAACTGCCCACTTGGAACACTCCCTAGTGATACAGAGATAAATTTGGGCAGAGATGAGCATTGCAAGGCTGCGACTCTACGTAGTGGAAAGGATTTGCAAGGGACAGTCAAGGAAAAGGAGATCGAAGAAGATTTAACAGTAAGATTCAACGAAGATGAGCTGATTTCATTAGTATCCTATGTGCCTCCTCTACCAAAGTTCAAGAATTCGGGCAGTTTTGCAAAACCATGCCCAATTGGCAGTCATGTCGTATGCAAAGCTCTTTGTTACATAAGAGCTAGTACAACTGTGGAGTTATGGTGGGTTGAAAAGGAGAAGATAGAGGAAGAGCCCATTGTGTTTGACAAGCTTCCATGCCATAATTTGACCATAAACACAATGGGGAAAACACCTAGTGGTTTGTCGTACTTAATGGGGATCCTATCTAAAAAGATCATGCTAGGTGACTTAAACTCAATGGCCATTACAATTGGGAACCTCCCAAAAGAGACATTGTTACTGATGGATGGAGGGTTCCTCAATTTTCGTAGGGGAATTGGATAGCGAATTGAAGAAGTCAGGCTGAGACTATAAAAAAAGCGCTTATTGGGAGGCAACCCAAGTTTAATTTTTATTTTTAGTTTTTATTAGGTTTTATATTAATAGTTTTGAATTTGCATTTATTTAGAATTTAATAAAATTATTTCTATCATGGTTTACAGATTATTCAAGTCAAATTCTAGTGTGGTGCCCAATTTGTTCCATGTGCCTAGCCTATTCTCCAAACTTAGCGGACAAGGAGGAAGATTGCTATATTTTCAGGGAAGTCCTCTACTTTAATTTTTTCTATTTTAGCCATTGAGGACAATGTCTAGTTTATGGTTGGGGGCATTGTAGTGTCGTATTGCATATAGTTAGTTATCTGCATGGTAGTTCAATTTTTTTTGTGTTAGCATTGTGTTTTTTTAGGTTGCATATAATACATGGTAGTTATTTGCATATTCATATATGTGTTGCATTAGTATGTGTTCATGTAGTATAATTGTATTTTTTTTTTTGCATGAATCTGTGTGATGGGTTGGTGTGGTCTTAGCTCGGCCTATGATAAGATAAGTTTTGCATGTTAACTTGAACAGTGTTGATAATTGATGATGAGTTCTAATTTTAATCATTATGATAATCTGAGCCTGTCTGAAACTTATGTAACCGATTAGCACTTAAAGTTTAACTGTTTTAATCCACTTGGTTCAAGTGTTTCATAATTTGTTTCTAAGGGAAAATCTTGGTTAAAATTTAAGGAAATTAATGAACTGGCGGTAAAGGTTGGAATGACGTAAAAGCTTGAGTTTGGGAAAATCTATGGGATATATATATTACAAAAAGAAAAAAAAGAAAAAAAAAGAAATGATGAAAAGAAAAAAAAAATCCAGAAGAAAAAAAAAAAAAAAAAAAGAGAAAAAAAAAGAAGAGAATAAACATAGTGGCATGCTTGTCTAGTTTTGTGGCCTTTGCTACTTGAGTAAGTAAGCCCGAGGGGATTGTCTTTACACCTAGTGCCCTAAGGTCTTAATGGCTTGGGAGTCGTTGGTCGAAAGCTCATTAAGGTAAGATTGAAAAGCCTAAGGAATAAGACATTTACGACCATGAGAAAATAAAAAAATGAAAAAAACACGAGAAAGAGCAAAAATGCCCTCATGGTTGAATAAAAGTATAAATAAATCCTATATTTACCCTTAGACTTGGTAATTGCTTAGTTTTAATTGGAGTTGTCATGTTCACAAAAGTAATTGAATTGGAACTAAAATTTTCCTTCTAAGAAGTTTGTTTATGTGATTATCTTGAACTGTGGTTGGTTAGAATGGTTAACAAGCACACACGCACAACATGGGTGATGACAGGTTTGGATTGACTAACTGGTTAGAGTTATGGACTTTGATTTGATCATATAAATTGTTTGAGTATCAATGGTATCTTTGAGGCCTGTTGCTATATATCATATTGATTTATTACTGGATTCGTAGGTATATTAGGAATTAGATCATGCATATGCATTCATGTAGTTAATTTACGTTGTTTATTTTTAGTTCTTTTGTGTTTTTGCTTTAGGACAAGCAAAGGTTTAAGTTTGGGGGTATTTGATGAGTGAGTTTTATGCTCATAATTGAGTGTGTTTGAACTTAATCTTTTGGATGTTTTTAAGTGTTCATGTCTATTCATGCATATTTTACATTGTTTTGTAGGAATTTAGACAAAAGTTACTTGGATCAACGTTTGGGGTGGCTAGATACGCGTTTTCGGCTTGCCATTTACACAGCAGTCACTTCAAAGCCAATTTGAGTATTTCTCGGGACCTTATTTCGGAATACTTAAAGAATGAAAGTTGTAGATCTACGTCTCCTCTTTCCGGAACATCTTGAATCATCAAAATCGGAGTTCTGACGAAGATGTTGTGGTCATTTTCCCAAAAGACGTCGGAATAGAAAATGTCAGAATATGTGCCAGCGCCGGGGCACCCATTTTAGGTCTATGCCCAGCAGCCGGGTGTCTTTGGGGAGAAGGTTGCGGCAGCGTGTTGATCTTTGATCTTTGAGGCTGGGGAAGAGTCCTGGTCGAAGCTTGGACGCGTCTTGGAAGTAATTTTGACACCTTTTTAACTCCAAATTGGATTAGGTTTGTTCCTGAGCTAAAAATTGGACTTGTAACCTATAAATACATGATGTAAGGCATAAAATAAAGGGAGATTACATAGATTAGACTAGATAAAACACTCCATTAGATTAGAATATAAACCCCTAATTCTTAATTAGCCATTGGAGATTGAAGCAAATTGAAGAAACCTTTGAAGATCAAGAAGCAAGAAGCAAGAAGCAAAGAGGGAGCATCGATTTTGCGACAAATGATTCTATTCTCTTCTCTTATCATACTTTTATCTTTTAATGTCTATTCAGTTGTGGATTATTGGTTTCAATTCATTAGTTATGAACTAACTCTTTTATTAAGATTTCAATTGAATCTTTTATGTCTATAAATTAGTTATTCGATTTATTCTAATTATTTATGTCAAAGTGAATTGTTTATCTTGTCTTGTGCTTATTGTTTAATTATTTGATCAGTAATTACCTTGTTACTCTAGAAGGAATTGAAAGAGGAATTCTAGGGTTAGAACTGGGCATGATAACATGTGACTTAGTTATTTGCATGGTGAATAATTAAGTTTGTGAATTAAATGGAAATATCTGTTCACCGCATGTAACACATAAGGAATTGGAATTGAAGGAGTTTAATTCAATTGTTTTGCATAGGAATATAGCAAGATTAATCTGGATTAAATAGAAGTCAATTGATTACTTGAAAACGGACTTTTGGCATTTGAGAATTCCTGTTAACAATTTAGTAGGCATAATAATTGGGATAATTGGATAATTAGTTTATAGTTCATAATTGGGGATATTGTAGTCTTAACCTTTATTTATTTGAATTCATTTATAAAGCAATTCAGTTTAATTAGTGAATTTAGTTTTCTTAATTAGAAAAATCACGATTTGAGATTGTTTAAATAAAATTAGTTTGGTTAAGAACTAGTACTTGGTGATTTTTATTAAATAATTCCTCGTGGGAACGATACTCTACTTTCACTTTATTACTTGTTGACCGTGTATACTCACACGTATTCATTGATTGCAAAATCGACCAACAACTATACTTAGTCAAATTATCACACTTATTGTCGCATAATAAACACTTCACGAATACTAAACTAATTATGCATTCAATAATTCAATCCACATGAAATTATGTTATTGACATGTTAATAATCTGTTTTAACATCTCACTATACTCTAATATATTTTTAAGTTCATTAAATTAGGTTAACATCACATTCATGGACTTGCACACTTTAAAAAAAATTCATTTCTGAACATTACGGAGAGTAGCATGCTGCCATTTCAACATTATCTTGATTATCGGCGATGCGGTGAACAAGCACACATGACAGTCAGTCAATAATGCCAAGAATATGGCTTTCATTACACAAGCGCGACTCTATGCTACTAACTGATTATTTGGCACACAATGCGTACTGCAGAACATAGAAATGGCAATTCGCGAAAAATCGCAGAACATACTAATTTCTACCAATTTGTTATTTCTTACATGTAATTTGACATACCCATATACTAGAATTCGTATATAATCATTACTCAACATTTATAGAGTGATTTTAACCAATTAAAACACATAATTACAGAATAAAAATTTAAATTTCACTGTTCTTGATGTTCTTGAAGGTTTTGAACGTAAATCATAAAAATTAACACTACGGATTCGTTATAACACTGAATCCGTTTATTTAAAGTTTGGTCTCTTCGTATCAACATGCATAATAACATACAAGTATAAATTTTACAAAACAATTTATGTTTGATATATTAAAATCACGTATAAGGGCCATATGGCCATATTCCATACTCTGTAAATTTTGAAGCAACCATATACGATGTATTTTCATGAAATTGATGATATGGTTATACAATATATATATATATATATAATCAAATACGATATGATACATCGTAACCCATATATGCACATAACCCTTACAATTTCCAATTACAGAGACCTTACAGAAGACTTAGGAGTCATATTCATGGACACTTTAAATGACGTAAAATTGAGAATTGGGTTGGAGAGAATTACCCAAAGCGTAGAGTGAGTGAAGATAACAATCTCTCTTACAAAACACCACTTCAATCACACCACTCACAATCTCTCTCAAAATTATAACTTTTCTCTCTGAATTCTCAAACACTCTCCCTCTCTACTTTTCCAGACTCAGAAAATAATAAGAAGGAAAAAGAGAATACGTATAATAAATAAGCAACTGACGCGCATTATGGTCAGTTAACCCAATAATGGGTAACTGCTTCCAACCACTACTAAGGCCTCGTTTGGCAAGCCTTAATTGATTCAAAGTCATTTAATTTAATAAATCTCTTATACTATAGTTTAATAATGTCACACCCAATTATAAAATAAATCAATTATCTTATTTAATTTACTTTAAAAATAAAATATGATAATTTGTCATTAATTCACATAGTCACATAATTAATTTCTTATTTATTAATTATGTCAAATTATTAAATCTCTAATTAATTATTACATTAATTAAAATAACATTATGCTTATTAAATATTTCATTGAATTCAATAAGCTCACATAAATACATACTTGAATAATAATTATTCTTCACATTAATTTAATAAATATAACACATATAATCAAATTAATCTTACCACAACTTCATCAATTAATTATTTAATCTAATAATTTAATCATCAAAAATATTTATTTAATTCAATAAATATTAAAATTAAATTACAAAAATCTCGATCGTCACAGTTACAATTTCTAGCATGTTGATTTCCTCCACATTTGTTGTCACCGCTTCGATGACTGCTACCACTGGTATTATCATTTTGCCGACTGCTTTCTTTTGGCTGGGTTGACTCGTTATCGCGCTCCAATAACTGAGCCCTATTTACAACATCTGAATACAAACACAGTTTGTCAGAAATTAGATATTGACGTATCTCGGGTTTCAAACCTCTTAGAAACATCCGCGTCATTCTCTCCTCATTATCAACCAAGTGGGATGCAAACTGGGATAACTCGGCAAACTTGGCTTCGTATTGCGACACAGTTATATTTTTTTGCTCTAGCTTGATGAACTCTACCTCTTTCATGTGACGAATACTTTCAAAAAAGTACTTGTCATTAAACAGTTCTTGGAACTTCTCCCAAGACATTTTGAGTGTGGCAGGCTAGGTACGCTTTACAGATTCCCACCAGTAATATGCCTCTCCTCGCAACATAAAGGTGGCAAAGGGTACCTTTTTCTCCTCGGAGCATCCCAAGACATCAAATATCTTGGTGATCTGTTTTATCCACGTCTCCACCTTAAGTGGTTTTGGCTCTCCAATAAACTCTGGTGGTCACAGCTCCTTGAACTGTTTAGCGGTGATCGTCCGAGAGTTGCCAATGTTTCCACCTGCATTTTGGACATTAGACTCTCTCGCCTAATGTTGCATAAATTGCAGAAAGCCCTAAACATTCCGTCGTTCATCATTTGGTCGGTGTTATTGTTTGCATGAGGATTGTTACCTTCCTGATGTACATTATCCTGGGTATTGATCTGTGGTGACTCAACAGTCTCCTGTACTCCATTGCTATTCTCAACATTCTCGGATGTCATTTTGAAATACTGCAACAAAACAAAGGTTAATTGACAAGCCACATATTATCCCTATACTCTGACCGACCAATTAAATACCAAATAAACTTAGGTAGGTCATACTAGCGAAGAAATTCCCCATCTCTCCCCTCCTAGTTCTTGTCTCACATCTCAGCCAGGGATCATATCCCTAAGCTTTGATACCAACTGTGACGCCCCCAAAATAGGTATACATCACCCATCTTGAGTCGTCAAATACATGGTACATAATACAAATACAAACTTAAATATACAACATGAACGGTCAGTTTTAATACAAATATTGTCTTCTAGACAGTATTCAAACTCAAAATAAGTCCTCAATACATTTATTATCACACTATTTCACAGAATAGTGATGACTACTAATGCAAACATCTGGACCGTCACTTCGTTTTCCGACTAGTCCCAGCTATATTCTCATTTCCTGAAGAGAACAATGAAAGAAAAGGGTGAGCTCAACTAGCCCAGTAAGAAATATTATGACTAAGATAATGCAAAATAAATTATCGTTAGCCTTTAACAGTGTTAAACTGATAAAATACAATAAACATCAATTTTAGCTGCAACAGAATAAGCAATCCATTAGAAAAGTCAAGTAGAGCATGATATCTACTATCTTCTATGATTTAAAAAGTTTTTCATCACTTTTATCGCTGAGACTCAGCTTAATAAATAATTCACATCATCGAATCACCCCTGCACTACTACCAAGGATATTCTTTAGTATCACGACCACAAATTATTCATGCACTACGGGCCAAGGATATTCGTGTATTCATCAATGGTCATGATCATGCCAACAATTGTCCATCAATGCACTACGGGCCAATGAGAACTTTTACCACATCATTTGTAATATTACGATCATGATTATATCGAATAATCCCTGGTTATAATCATACCAAGTCCATCTATGCACTACGGGCCAAAGATGACTTTCATAACAATATAAGCATGAGGATGATGACAGTGATATAAGAATTCAATTAAATGAAAGTAAAGGATAAATTTTAAAGATTTATAATTTAATTTATCCAGAATTCAATAATGTCCAAATTATCAACATGATAATGCTTTGTGGAGTAAAATTCAAAAATAATATTATATCAAAAATGATTTGGACCAAAAATAAATCAATTTTTTGTCGTGAATAATACCCCGGGTGAATAGTACCCGAGAATAGTAACCATGTGAATAGTACCCCGGCATGAAAAAGTTAAAACTTATTAAGAATGCTTAGAATAATATTTCCATGAAAAGATACTGGATGAAGCGCAAATATCAAGGATATTCTACTAATTTCATGGAGTATAGAAGCCAAAAATTTAACCAAATGAGTATAGAATTCGAAAACTAAAACGAAATAATATTACTTACATACTACAGAGTATGGAAGAAAATATTATTTCAAGCGAATATTGAACAAAAATAACATCCCTTACTTAAAAAGAAGAGTATTCCAACTGGTATAGCGGGGATATTCTTGTAGAACACTTTTACTATTTTCTACACTTAAAACTTTCTAAAACTTGAAGGAATACGCTCAATATTATAGAAGAAGAATTCTATGATTCTGGTGTGATTTTCAATTCTAACTAAGCATCCTATTTATAGGAGAATGGAAAGGATACTATTTGAGTGCACAGTAATGAAAAAAAAAAAAAATCACGGACGCACAGTGCTTGTTCACATAAAATTTTCTAATTTTCAAAACTTTACTATGCAAACACTATGTATAATAAAATATAATATATTCTATTTTTCATAAAAAAAAACTTATTATGTAATATATATATATATATATAAGCCAACTCCCGTGGCTCCCCCCCCCCCCCTCAATTCAGATTTCCAAAGTCACATGTGGGCCCCAAAAAAAATACTAAAAAATTTTCTACCGATTATTTTGAAAAATGGGTAAATGGGGGTCCAACAAATACTTCATAAAAAATCCACTCAATATTTTTAACAACCTTTATTCATATTATTATAACTCACAATATTAACAACCAGATCGTTCCGTGAAAGAGGAGCTTTCAATAAGGATTTCTCCTATTATCGCCGCAATTAGGTGACCAATCCCCTTCTCTCGATGTAACTTTCTAGACATTGTTAATTATGTATATAATAATTAGAATAACTTGTCATCTTTTAATAATATATAAAATATTGATAATAATTGAATCAAATAATGTGAGATACTATGAAGCAATTACTGTAACAATAATTGAGTAAAACTGAGTGACTTCTCACGTAAGCATCAATAATCAATACCATGTGCTACTATGCAACCACGCGTATTACTGTACTTTTAACACCGGTTATTTCAATAGTTAACGATAAAACTTCCGCCGTTATTTTCATAAAAAGATATTTCTATCGTTTTCTCATTCCGACAATAATTACGTTATGGGGTCCACCAATGATTGTGTCATCGTACGAATATTCCCTGTTAAAACGAATATTCCCCGACCAATCAAATATAATATAACAACTTGCATACTTTGCAAAATTTATAAATATTACCCACAACTATAACATTATATCAAATTTACTCCTTAATATTCAAAAATGATATTTATAGAAAATTCATCTTTATTCATAAAAGTTGGGGTCTTACACTAAATACCTCAAAATATTACCCAAACTTCGATTTATTACTTCGGTCTGACCATCTGTCTGAGGATGGTAAGCACTGCTTAAGTTCAATTGTGTTCCGAACGTTTCCCATAGACTCTTCCAAAAATTACTCATAAATTTAGTATCCCGATCGGATGTAATAGACTGTGGAACGCCATATAAGTGTACAATCTCCCGAAAGTAGAGGTGGGCGATCCGAGCAGCATCCATAGTCTTCCAACAAGCGATGAAATGAGCCATTTTAGAGAATCGATCGACGACAACCATAATAGAATCTGAAGCTTTCTAAGTTTTGGGCAGACCTAAGACAAAGTCCATACTAACATCACGCCAAGGCCTTTTAGGGACAGGTAAGGGGTGTATAATCCCGCATTAGTAAGAACTCCTTTTGACTTCTGACAAGTAGATCACCCTTCTATATAGCGATTCACATCGCTCGAGATCTTTGGCCAGTAATAGTCGATCAGCTATTATTAAGGCCAATGTCTTATCTCGTCTGAAGTACACAACTGGAGTCCTCGAAAGAAATACCCCTTATGTAAGATAAAGTCAGATTGTCAACCTTCTCGTATGTCTTAAACTATCTTCCCGAAGGAAGGATCTCCTTCATACATCTCAGTGAAGACTTCAAACCCTACAATCGTGTTTCGCATAGTACTACGGAGTAATTTTCTTCGGCTTAGTGCATCAGCAACACGATTCAAACTTCCTGCTTGATGCACAAAGTGAAAGTGAACTCTTGCAAGCACGCTACCCATTTAGCAAGTCTTCGACTGAGTTTATGTTGACCATTAATATATACTTTAAGGCCTCGTGATCAGTAAAAAAAATGAATTCCATCTGTATTAGATAATGACGCCAATGCTTCACTATCTGGACTAGGGCATAGAATTCCAGATCATAAGTAGAATAATTCTTTCTTGATCTTGATAACTTTTCATTGAAAAAAGCAACTAGTCGACCTTCTTGACTGAGAACTGTTGATCGATTTCGCAATCAATGAATACGTGCAAGTATACATGGTCAACAAGTAATAAAGTGGAAGTAGAGTATCGTTCCCACGAGGAATTATTTAATAAAAATGTACCAAATACTAATTCATAACCAAATTAGTTTTAGAATGAATTACATATTCTATTACATTTTTGAAAATAATTACAACAATAGTGTACTCATAAAATATTTACACAATTAATATAATTTCATATTTATTTACAATATTAGTACAATTAGGATTCCTTAATTTAGGAAATTAGTATGCAATTATGATTCCTTAATTTAGGGATTAGTTATCCCCATGACTTCTTCTCTCTCTCCTTATCTAGACTAACTGCATTAGTTAGTCATCACCCTTCTTCTTCATTCAACGTGTATATATATATATATATATATATATATATATATATATCCCTAACAAGCCGTCACTCATCCTCTTGTTTGACCATCATTTTCTCTCTCCTCTTGGGCAAAAGGTTAAGTATTATGGAAAATATCGCTTCTATGAATTGGGAAGTCGTCACTCATCCAGCTCTGCAAGGCAGAGCTAACAGACTATCCTATTGGTATCTTCTCAAATTCTCCAACAATAGCCCTTTGTTTCTTCTTCTCTGGCCGAACTTTCCACAAGCGAGCTATTAGCTGCTTAGGTACAGAAGTTAAAATTCAGTCATGAGTGGATAGTCCAGGAGATGGGAAGTAGATAGTCTTGTGAAATTGAGAGGTTGTGTTTTCCAATAAAGAAATATCGAGATGCTTGTATTTTTGGTTCATGTAATGGTTTGGTGTTACTGGGTCATCAGGGTGATAATATGTTGGTATTGTTGGGTATGACGAAGGAGGTCAGTTGATAGAAACTGTCTGCAGGAGGCCATATACAGTTATTTTGTTTGATGAGATTGAGAAAGCCCATTCTGACGTGTTCAATATGTTCCTTCTAATGGTAACCAAACCTTCATACCAAGGTAACCAAACTGTCATATCAAAGTAATCAATCAACCTCCACACTTTCAATTTTTTCTTAGTGCAGTAGGTAACCAAAACTTCAGATCAAGGTAAGTAAACCTTCATACCAAGGTAACAAAACCTTCATACCAAGATAACCATTTCACATCCACACCTGCAGTTCAAACCTTCAGACTAAGGTAACCAATTTAGTTTTATTAAGTTACCAATTTTGTTTGAATGTGATGCAGTTGGTAGTCAACCATTCATACAAAGGTAACCATTTTAGTATTTATGAGTAACAAAATAGTCATAAAAAAATTTCAAAACAGTAAAAGTTACATCTATTTATTTTTAAACTTTTTGTAGGTGCGAATCTTTTTCTCATTGGCGTTTTGGACAACGGAAATTACCTGTGTGTAATGTAATTTTAGAGTAGAATGTGAAAGAAGCCATGGAAGAAAGAACTAAAAAAGTAAAAACTGAAACAGAGCCCAATTTACATGTACAGATAGTTTATTTATTTATTTACTTATTTGTTAACTATTATTTCAAAGTGTATGTAAGGGAGATGAAGATTTGAATTTGAATATTTGAATTTATTTTTGTTGTTAGATCCCAAATATTTGAATTTGAGTTATTAATTATGTCAATTATTTCTCCTTGATTTTAGGTTTCCTTATTAATGTGAATTATACTATTTTTGTAATATGGGTCCTAATTACACTCTTTTTATAATTATTTTGTTGATGCATTAATGGTGTAATTACTTTCTAATTATTGTATATTTTGTAAAGAACCCTTAATTTTATCTAAACAAATGATTTAGGATTGTGAATTAAAATATATAATTAAACTACTATTAAATACCACTAGATTAAAATTAGGTTATGGAGATTTAAGATCATAACTTCACTTATTATTTCACTTATATTAAAACACTTCGTATTAATTATGCTCACTATTTTAGATTGTTAATTAGGAACTTATTAGTATTTATAACCACCTCTCGATGCATCACAAACATATTAATCCAAATCAACAGTTGATAGAATTGAATCAAACACCCTAATTAACTAATTCACTATATTCCTATGTGAATTACAATTAAAAAGGATTTAAAGCACATGTTCCCTATCAGATTACATGCGGTGTAAAAGCATATCCTTATCCTAAACACAAATCATGAATTCCATCGTCATGCAGAAAACACAATCACATTCTATTATGATCAGATCTAAATCTATATTTCATCTCCCGAATTATAAAAATATAATTGTTTTTGTAAATATAAAAATATAAGGGTAAAAATTTCAATTTTGAAAATTGATGGCCCCTCAATTGGGTCACTCATGTAAATAATAAGGGTCTACGCCACCCTTTGGGTGCAATTATTATTTTTATATTTTTATGTCAGTAAAGAATGTCCTTATAGAGAGAGAAAGTGTTTTTAATTCTGGCCACTTCACTTATTTTGACAGCATGGTCAGGCTATGCTTTGTATTTTAAGGAGTACGTTCTAAAATCCGCTTAAGGAGTCCACGTAAGAACGCCTTTATATATATATATATATATATATATATATATATATATATATATATATATATATGGGGTTCCATCCACAAAGAACCGGTTGTTGTGGAGCAACCCTTTTTCGCTGTCAATTTTTTTTTTTTTGTCCACCAAAATTTGAGCAGGCTAAAAAAAGGTTGCTTCACAAAGATCAAAGTCATTGTGTGGATGGAAATATATATATATATATATATATATATATATATATATATATATATTAAAGTAGTATGTAATTTACTTGTCTTTGCTTAAAGCGCCTACCCTTTGGTTTAAAAGTCCTGGTGGACTTTTCACGCATATTAAGAAGATGAATAAAATGACAAAATTATCCATAATAATATGTCATTAAATATGGAGAGAGAATTAGAATAAGAAAAGTATGAGATATTTAATGCTACGGACATAATAGGAAAAAATATGTAAAAGTTTGGTTATTAAAGGAAAGTGAACATTTAACATGGGACTACCCAAAATAATAATAAGGACTTTTATCCTAGGACGGATGGAGTACTAATTTGTTTTGGTCAAGAAACAAACTTGTGATAAAAATACTAGTAACATACTAGTTCAAAGTTGGTGTAACGTGATGGTTGGCGGGCGATTGTGGCTCGCACTTCAATACCACTTTCAATGTAATGTTGTGTAGTATTCAATCCCTCCTTTAATATAAGACTTTTTAGAGTTTTGCATAAGTATTAAAAAAATAATTGTATAACATTAAATATAATATCAAATATCTATATTGCCCTTTTATTGGAAAAAGAAATTATTATTTATTGGGCAAAAAATAGTGAGAGAACCAAAATTATATTTAATACTTGGGTTAATATTAAAAATTAAGCAATTAATACTTATTTTGAATTCTAAAATGTCATATATTAAGGGAGAATTTTTTTTTTCTAAAACTTTTTATATTAAGGGATGGAGAGAGTAATATTTAAAGGGCAAAGGGTCAAAAATGCCCCTGATATTTACTCCGATGTCCCACTTGCACCCTAAACTATTTTTTTTTTCCAAAAGTACCCTTAACGTTACATTTTTTGGGTCGTCCGTGCCCCTGCCATTAACAGAAGACAAACGGAATTAAAATGTGATGATGTGGCAGGCTTAAATATAAAATATATTCTAAATAAAATAATATATATCATTTAATCAAAATAAAAAATTCGAAAATTCAAAATAAAAAAAAAAACATAACATATTTACATTATTTAATCAAAATAATAAAATTCAAATTATTTTGTTAACTAATCAAAACAACTAATTAAATAAAATAAGTTGTATAACATATTTACATCATTTTATCAAAATACTAAAATTCAAAACATAACATATTTACATCAAATACTAATTAAACAAATACTAAAATACTAATTAAAACAAATACTAAAATACTAAAAAATCAAATTAAAAATACTAAAAATGCTAAAATTCAAATTATTTTGTTAATTAATCAAAACAACAAAATTCAAATTACATCATTAAAATACTAAAATCATAATACTAAATACTAATTGATATAAAACTTTTAAATTACTAAAATCATAATACTAAATAATATTTTTAAGAAGATGGCAATGGAGAGATACTTGGGCTTCTTCACGCCGAAGTTCTTTATCTCCGGTGGCAATTGAGACTTCTCCTGCTTTAGATTTGGATTTGGCATCAAACTTTGATTTGGGGTTAAGAAGATGAGAGGTGAGCAACTTTCTTTATGGAGTAGATCCTAGAAGATGAGAGGTGAGCAGCTTTCTTTGTGGAGCAGCTTCTAGAAGATGAGAGGTGAGTAGCAGTTGAGGATGTGGTGATTGTAGGGAAAAAAATGGCGGAGAGATTGGATTGGGATTTTTTGGCTGAAGCAGATGATCTGAAAATATAATATTAGTTGTATTATATAATACTAGTTGGTAGCCCGTGCAATGCACGGGCTAGTTTGAATAATGATTTAATTATTTGTCCGACATTTATGTCAAAAGAAACTCGAAATACACATTTGATGTAAATTAGTTGAATTATCGTAGCATAAAAGTAAGAGATTCACTTTTCTTTCGGTATGCAACTCTCATTCGGCTTATCACCCCATTCAAAGAAGGAACGTTGTGGTGGTGAAACAAATTATGTACAAAACATTACAAAAATTCAAACATCAGTAAATCAAGTGATTATCCTGCACATAATATATATAAGATAAAAACTTTTAATTCTTGGTAATATTTATTTATCAAGTAATATAAAATTTAGAATACTACCTCTTCATCAAACAATATAGATGTGGTGTTGACAATCTGTCCAGTGCTCAAATTTATCCCATCCCACTTTCTTGTTAATCTGACCTTTATTGTATAATCATCTCTATGACTTGTTAATTCGTTCAAAGATATATAATTTCTTGGCATAATGAATAAGTGTAGAAATAAATGTAGATGTTGAGTACTTCTGTGTGTAGTATGAAGTTTTTATAGGGTAAAGTACTATGATAAGTAGTATTTTTATTTAATGTATTTTTATTCTATTTTTTTTAGTGAGAGGTCTTCTCGTTGTAATATATCATTCTTGCACTTGTCAATTATTATTGCATTTATGTAATTGTTGTTCGCTATAATTAAGATGATATTATTTTTTTACTTCTACAATTGCTTTCTCTGTTTTTTTTGCTTCTAGTGTGACATCGAGTATTGAGCTTTTAAATTTTCTCAAGCCCAACCAAAAAGAAAAGAAAAGAATAATATAGAGCTTTGGTCTATATCATCATTGGTGCAAAAATTCATTATCAAGTAATCTCAAACACACAACATTATTAGCAACCTCACCTTAAGAATTATAGTTGCACCTGTCGAGTGTCCAAAGCAAAAATATGGAAGCCCTGGATTCTCAGCTAAAACCTTCCCAATAAATAATTTCTACAAAAATTACGCATAAATAAGTGGAATTAACCTTTTAGCATATTACATTAATGTAGCAAGTATCTTTGCATTTTGTGAATGAACCCAATACTAATATATAATAAGGTGCGAGGCAATCCGAATTTTCAATTCCCATAACAAATCAATTAAAACAAAAAATCAACAACAAAGAAAAACATTAATTTAATCATCAAGATCATAATCTCATTTTATGTGCAATGTATAACAACTCAATATCTCCATGCACAATACAATTTAAAAGCACATAATAGAGCCCCCAAAATAGAAGCATCAGATGCAAAAATCATATCTCAAATAGAAGCATATATTTAAACCCAAAAAGAGCATAACCCCCATTGTTTGTACGTTTTAATTAATCTGTAGTCATATCTCAGAGTGATGGCCCAAGTTGGAATGTGCCTACAGGAAGAAGAGATGGTGGAATATCTTTGTCATCTCAAGTCTCAAATTTGGCTTCTCATTTTGACTCCGTTGATGCCCAGAGACATAAATTCTCAGCCTAAGGCCTTGATGACCATGATCTTGTTACATTAGTTGGTAATTTCTTTATACTATTATCGCTACTCAAACTGACAAAATTCCATTATCCTGTCATGACTAATAAACTCAACACTCAATAAATTTAGTGGTAAATATAACAAAACTATATTCTTAAAGTTTGTAAATTTTGCAAATGGAACTATATTTGTGAAACCAAGGAGTTATATAGTATCTGCAGAGTTTAATATCGAGGATTTGAAGACTACTTAATAGCAATTCATACAGCTATTTACAGGTCTAAGAATTGTAATTGGTCATTCAGTAAAATTCATACCAGGATCTAGATCAAAGACAGGCTTAAATAAATTATAGAATGAAGATACTAAACTACTTTTATAGAAGAAACGTCATAATAAATCAAATGGATGGATCGCGAATAAAGATGTTCTAGCATTTAATTAGGAACAAAAGTCTATTAAACAACAAAAATGATCCAATAAAGAAAGATAGATGGTGCATGATGCTGTTATGAAAGCAATTGTATAGGCTTTTTAAAGATAATAGGAAGTCAGCATACATATCTGTAATAAGGAGTGAATGTAGTGTTGCTAGGTGTTTCTATAGTTTTTCGCTTTCCACTGCCCTCCTTTCCATGGTTTAGGGGCCTAATTGACAGAAAGCATTCCGGTTGTTATAGACTTCGTAGTACTTACGAATATGCTTGTAGATTTGCATTTGATCCTGGTACACTATCATATTTAGATCCATTCAATAAATATAAGACCATTTTCAGACCGCTGAATTTCCCCAATATGAAAATAAGTTGGTGCAAAAAAATATAATATTTTAAGCACAAATTCAACAATATTAATATATATATATATATATATATATATATATATATATATATATATATATATATATATATATATATAACAGGAGACCTCAAAGAGCACAAACCATCAAATACCTATATCAACCTATAAACATGAAGGCTAAAGCTATCCTGGCTAGGTCATAAAAATTTGGTGCGTTAAAGACATTTATAGCCAAGTTATCCAAAAAGTCTAAAATAACAATCACCTCCAAAGGAACGGGAGGGACAACATCAAAGAACCCAACTTAATCCTCATATGATTCTAAAAATTTACACATGAAATGCACTGAATCTAGACAGGTCTTCTTCATTACATATGAACATTCTCTTAGCCTCATTTTATCAAACAGTTCAACTACATTTCTAACTATACCACCCAAATGAATTATGTTACAATGCTTAAACTCTGTAAAATCATTTCACTCAATTTATGAAACCTCAAAGTAGTAATACAAAAAAGTAAAGAGTTGAATTTTGGCATATCTTCGGTTTTACTGAGCGGAGAATAGTGTTGATTAAACCCTTTTATGGATTGTAAAAAATTAAATTTCTTCAAAAAGTAAAGCTAAATTTCATTGAAAAATAAAAAGGGAAACTTCAAAAATTACAGAATTCAAACAAATTTCATGCACAATATCAAAATCTAAGAGAAAAAATTTATAATATGGGAAAATCTAAACTTACCGGTGATAGTATTTTTTTTTTTTTGCACTGAGTTCTTGATGCTGTGAGCTCAGTAAAAGCTAATTTGATCACCAAAAGAAAAAGCTAATCGGTGGGGATCGAGGGTTTTCTTAGAAATCATCAAGAGAAAAAAGTAGAAAAAAGAAGAGGATGAATCAATTAGTAGTATAATGAAAGTTTAACTCGGTATTCTAAACAAAATTCATCGCCTAATTGGAGACGGAAAACCTTCATCAATCGGTGGTGATCTCGCGATTCTACGAGAATTGAGACGATTTCATGTTGGGAGTTAAAATCGTGTTCTTCTTCATTCTTCTCCAAACTCATTAGCGGGAAAGACAGGAAGAAAGGAAGAGAAAGGGGAAGACGTGAGTTGAGCAAAAACGGAAAAGGAGTAGGAATAGGAAGAGCTGATGATTAAGAGGAAGGAAGAGGAAGAGGAAGAGGAAGAGGAAGAGGTGAGATTCGAAACTCGATAAATAACTTAGCAATAAGAATAAAAATTAAATTGGAAGACAATTTGATTTGAAATTGATTGAGGAGGATAGTGTCTGTTGAAAATCAAATTGGAAGATAAATTGATTTGAAATTGATTTGAGGAAGATTTGAAATTGATTTGAGGAAGAAAGCTTGTTCTGTATTTATATATAAGTATTGATTATATACATATAATATTATTTGTATTATTTGGAATTAATTTTTAAAATAAAAATAATTATTAAAAGAAAGGAAAAGATAAAATTATATAGAAAATAAATTAAAATATTTATTTTAATTATTTTTTTGCCACATAATTAATGATTTTTTTTGACGCCCCCAAAATCGGTATACATTACCTATTCTGAGTCGCCAAATACATGGTACAAAATTCAAATACAACTTAATTATACAACAGTCGTGTAAAATATGACTAAACATATGTTGTGAGTTTTAATACAAATATTGTCATCTAGATAATATACAAACTCAATGGGGTCCTCATTATATTTATTAATTATAACACTATTTCATAGAATAGTGAGGACTACTAATGCTATTATCTGGACCATCACTCTGTTCCCCGACTAGTCCCTGCTACATTTTCATTTCCTGAAGAGAACAATGAAAGCAAAAGGGTGAGTTCAACTAGCCTAGTAAGAAATATTATGACTAAGATAATGCAGAATAAATTATCATTAGCCTTCAACAGTGTTAAACTGATAAAATATAACAAACATCAAGTTTAACTGCAGCGGAACAAGCAATCCATTAGAAGAGTCAAGTAGAGAATAAAATCTACTATCTTCTATGATTTAAAAGAAAAGTGACGCAAACCGAGACAACTCGGCAAACTTATTATTCTGCTCCAACTTGATGAACTCTACCTCTTTTATGTGACGAATACTTTCGGGAAAGTACTTGTCGTTGAATAGTTCTTGGAACTTCTCCCAAGACATCTTCAAGGTCTGCAAAGGCGTTGAGTACGCTTTTACCGATTCTCACCAAGAATCCGCTCTCCTCGCAACATAAAGGTGGTAAAGGAACCTTTACTCCTCGAGCATCCCAAGACATCAAATATCTTGGTGATCTGCTTTATCCATGCTTCCGCCTTTAAGTGGTTTTGGCTCTCCAATAAACTCCGGTGGTCCCAGCTCCTTGAATTGTTTAGCGGTGACCGTCTCGAGAGTTTCAAGAGTTTCCACCTACATTTTGGAATGAGAGCCGCTCTCTTTCATTGTTGCATGAATTGCATAAAGCCTCTGAACATTCCATCATTCATCATTTGGTCGGTGTTGTTATTTACATGAGGATTGTCGCCTTCGATGCACATTATCCCGATTATTGATATGTGGTGAATCAACTACTGTGTTCCATTGTTATTCTCAACATTCTCAAGTCATTTTCAGACATCGCCACAAAACAAAGGTTAATTGACATGTAACATATTATCCCTATATTTTGTTCAACCAATTAAATACCAAATAAACTTAGGTAGGTCATACTAGAAAGGAATTCCCTCCTCCCTCCTAGTTTTATTCTCACATCTTAGCCAGGGATCATATCCCTAAGCTTTGATACTAACTGTGATGCCCCCAAAATCGGTATACATCACCTATTCTGAGTCGCCAAATACATGGTACAAAATTCAAATACAACTTAATTATACAACAGTCGTGTAAAATACAACTAAACATATGTTGTGAGTTTTAATACAAATATTGTCATCTAGACAATATACAAACTCAATGGGGTCCTCATTACATTTATTATCACACTATTTCATAGAATAGTGAGGACTACTAATGCTATTATCTGGACCATCACTCTGTTCCCCGACTAGTCCCTGCTACGTTCTCATTTCCTAAAGAGAACAATGAAAGCAAAAGGGTGAGCTCAACTAGCCCAGTAAGAAATATTATGACTAAGATAATACAGAATAAATTATCATTAGTCTTCAACAGTGTTAAACTGATAAAATATAACAAACATCAAGTTTAACTGCAGCGGAACAAGCAATCCATTAGAAGAGTCAAGTAGAGAATAAAATCTACTATCTTCTATGATTTAAAAGATTTTTCATCACTTTTATCGCTGAGACTCAGCTTAATAAATAATCCACATCATCCATTCACTACGACCAAGGATATTCATTAGTATCACAACCACAAATTATTTATGCACCACAGCCAAGGATATTCGTGTATTCATCAATGGTCATGATCATACCAACAACTGTCCATCAATGCACTACGGGTCAATGAGAACTTTTTCCACATCATTTGTAACATTACGGTCATGATTACACCGAATAATCCCTCGTCATAATCATACCAAGTCCATCTATTCACTACAAGCTACAGATGACTTTCAACATAATATAAACATGAGGATGATGACAATGATATAAGAATTCAATAAAACAAGTTCAAGAATTAATTTATCCAGAACTAATAATGTCCAAATTGTCAACATGACATCGCTTGCTCAGGAGTAAAAATTCAAGAATGCTCGTAAGAATATTTTCATGAAAAGATATTGGATGAAAGCTTAAATATCAAGGATATTCCACTAATTTCATGGAGTATAGAAGTCAAAACTTTAACCAACCGAGTATAATAAAGAATGGAATAACAAAAGAAATCACCGCATACGCGATAATCGAATGCAGAAAAGTTATTCCAATGTAATAATAAATAACGGAACCAGTCATGCGAACGCACCGGCGAGTGATATTCCAAATGAATAATAAATAATGGAACTAGGTCACGCGTAACGCATGCATGTGATGTTCCAATGAACAATAAATAATGGAATCAGGTCGCGAAACGCACGCATGTGATGTTTCAGCAGAATAATAAACAACGGAACCAGTCACGCGTAAACGCACGCATGTGGATGTTCCAATGTAATAATAAATAATGGAATAATAGAAGAATTTCACCAAGTATAGGGTATTCGCAGATACAAAAGTTATTCCATGAGAATAATAAAGAATGGAATAACAAAAGAATTTCACCAATAAAAATAAGGAATACCTTTAACGAGTACAACAAATAATATCCCTTACTAGTAAAAGAAGAGTATTTGATTTGGTAATGCGAGGATATAGTCAAAGAAAACTTGCACTATGCTCAAAGCTTTCTTAAATTCTAAAAAATACGCCAAGATTATAGAAGAAGAACTCTCTACGCTTTCTCTCTAGAGTTTTGGTGAATTTGTAAGAAATAATGAAGGAATGAGCTTCTATTTATAGAAGAATGGATTTGCATAGTAACTAATTCATGAAAGCAGTTGATTGATTTACTTTTAAAGCAGACCATTCAAATTGGTTTACAATAAAATATAATATATGTTATTTATAATCTAATAAAATGAATAACTTTATAAAAAGATTTTACTACGCAAACACTACGCAGTACTATGCATAATAAAATATAATATATTCTAATTATTGTCTAATAAAACAAATAACTTTATAAAAGTATTCTATTTTATATAAAAAGATTTTACTATTAGTCTAATAAAATGAATAACTTTATAAAAGTATTCTGTTTTATATAAAAAGCTTTTCTGTTTTATTACATTAATAATACTAATAAAATAAAACTCATCATTATTATAATTCACAATATTAATCGACCAGGTCGTTCCCAGGAAAGAGAGGGCTTTCTAATAAGGATTTCTCCCCATTGGCGCATAATTAGGTGACCAAACCTCTCCTTGACAGAACTTCTAGACATCGTTAATATTACAATGATGATTGTGCCGTTGTACGAATATTCCCTGTTAAAACGAATATTTTCCGACCAATCGAATATTATATAACAACTTGCGTACTTTGTTTATCGAATATTATATAACAACTTTTATTCATAAAAGTTGGGGCCTTACATTTTTTTTTTATTTTTTTGTTGAAATTAATGTAATGTTTTAATAGATCTCATTCATACAAAAATTTTTATATATTATTTGTATTATTTGAAATTAATTTTAAAATAAAAATAATTATTAAAAGAAATGAAATGATAAAAGAAAAGAATACAAATAAAGAAAATGAATTAAAATATTTATTTTAATTTTATTATAATTTTAATTATTTTTTTCCACATAATTAATAATTTTTAATTTTTATAAAAATTAATATAATGTTGTAATAGATCGCATTGATACAAAAAAATTTGATATATTATTTATATTATTTGGAAAATAGATAAAAGGAAAAAAAATATTTAGGTAAAGAAAAGAATGAAAATAAAACATAAAAATATTTTTATTTTTAAAATTTTATAAGTGTTTTAAAACATAAAAGTATTTTTATTTTTATTTTAAAATAAAATATACATATTATAAATATTATAATATTATTTTTTATTAAAATTATAAATATTATAAATATTTAGGTAATGAAAAAGAAAGAAAATAAAACATAAAAATATTTTTAAAACCACAGTGGGTCAATTGTATTTTTTTTAAATGCAATGGCTCAAAAGTATTAAGAATTTGACTTAATGGTTTGCCACGTAGGAAATAACTTGTTTTTTTTTCAAAAGCCACGTAGGAAATTTTGCCCAATTTTTTAACGTGTGTGTCAAATTGGACGGAATGGCTTGATTGAATATTTTTAAAAAGTACAGTGGGTTAATTGAATATTTTAAAAGCACAGTGACTAATTTCTTAAAACACTACAACCACAGTGGTGTAAAAGTGTTTTTTCCCTATTATTATTAATTAGCCCATGTGTACATCCTCTCCCTCTTTTTTATGAACTAGATGAAATCTCATTATTTTATTAAATTATTATGGCATGAGATTTTATATATGTTGAAAGCATTCATATTGTTCTACTCATTTCATGATAAATTTGGATACTTGAATACGAATAAAACTTTAGAACCGGAAAATTAGACATTTTCTTTTTCTTTTCTTTTTTTTTATTGTGACTCCAAAAAAATGTATAGTATTTATTCTAACAGAAATTTTTACAAATATAGTGTTTTATTTGGATAAGCAACAACTCAACTTGTTACAAACCAAAAAAGAAGAAAAAAATGGTCAAATTAATAAAAACGAAACATAAATGACAAAGGTAAAATACTTTTCGAAGCTATAGGCGCAACACAAAAATTAAGATCACTTTTCATTGAACTATATATACTATATATGTGTACGTTTTTTTCGTAAGAGTACTAAACTCTGTTTTTCACAAAATAATATGACAACGAAAATCTATATGATCAAAAGTCGCAAAACTTCATACATGTGAGTAAATTTCCACCAAGTTATAGAAAATTTACCAGAGAGATTTTTAGTCGTCGATAAGCCACATACAAAATTGTCAGAGAGATTTTATTTTTCTTAAAATTATTAATAGTTGTTAGTGAACCAAAATTGACCGTTAAAAAAATAATTATGTGACTTTTTAATTTATTTATTATGTTAAAAATAATTAATTAAAATGCTACATAACTAATTTTTAACAAATGAACGTTGTCATCATTGGGGTGTTCAATCCAGAATATCATTGAATCCTGGATCGCAGATCAAATTAGCTAAATTCCAAAGATCGAATCTGGGTTGAATGGGTGTAATCGAACCCATTTACCTGGTTTAAGATCGGCTTTTATCGAATAAATACCAAAAATTAATATAATTATTATTTTTATTATTATTATTATTGTTAATATTATTTTTATTATTATTATCATTATTTTATTATTATTTTTTTTGACAAAAAGTACTTTTATCTCACTGTGGTTGTAGTGTTTTAAGCAATTAGTCACTGTATTTTTAAAATATTCAATTAGCCCACTATACTTTTAAAAAATGTTCAATCAACCCCTTCCGTCCAATTTCTTGGACGGACGTTAACAAATCAGCTTGAATTGCTTACGTGACTTTTCGAAAAAAAAATAAAAAATTATGTGGCAAAAAGATACATATAATGTTCCTGTCTCCTCCTTTCTTTTATTTATTTATTGTATTTTCTTTATAATTTTTTCTTTTCAAACAAAAAGGTAAAATAATAAAATCATTATGTGGTAAAAAAAATAATTAAAAGAATAATAAAATTCAAATAATAAATATTTTAATTCATTTTTTTATAAAAATTTTCCCATTTATCTTTTTCCTTTCTTTTAATAATTATTTTATTTTAAAATTAATTCCAAATAATACAAATACTATATCAAAATTTTTGTATCAATGAGATCTATTAAAACATTACATTAATTTCAACAAAAAAAAATAAAATAAAAATCATTAATTATGAGACAAAATAATAATTAAAATAATAAATTTAAAATAAATATTTTAATTAATTTTCTATATAATTTTTTCTTTTCCTTTTATCTTTTCCTTTCTTTTAATAATTATTTTATTTTTAAAATTAATTCCAAATAATACAAATAATATTAAAACTTTTTAATAACTAAACATAAAAAAAGTTTGCATTTAGTTATTGATAAAATTCAAATTATTTAAATGACAAATTATATTCAAATGATAAAATTCAAATGACAAATTATAAGAGTTATTATAATCAAAACTCTTATATCCGTAAACACATTTGATGATAGCGATTTGATGATTATAATATAATTTGTCATTTAAATAATTTGAATTTTGTTTGCTTTATTAATAATTTGCATTTAGTTATTGATAAAAGGAAAGTGATATTAAAAAAGAAAGGAAAAGAGATTGTTTTTGTTTTTTTTTATGTTTAGTTATTAAAAATTTTGATGTATTATTTGGAATTAATTTTAAAAATAAAAATAATTATTAAAAGAAAGGAAAAGATAAAAGGAGAAGAAAAATTATATAGAAAATGAATTAAAATATTTATTTTAATTTAATTATTATTTTGTCACATAATTAATGATTTTTTATTTTATTTTTTGTTGAAATTAATGTAATTTTGTAATAGATCTCATTGATACAAAAATTTTGATATATTATTTGTATTATTTGAAATTAATTTTAAAATAAAAATATTTATTAAAAGAAAGGAAAAGATAAAAGGAAAAGAAAAATTATAAAAATGAATTAAAATATTTATTTTAATTTTATTATTATTTTAATTATTTTTTTTTACCACATATTGATTTTATTATTTTATTTTTTTGTTTGAAAAGAAAAAATTATAAAGAAAATCCATTAAAAAATAAAAGAAATGAGGAGACAGGAACATTATATGTATCTTTTTGCCACCTAATTTTTTATTTTTTTTCAAAAAGTCACGTAAGCAATTCAAGCTTATTTGTTAACGTCCGTACAAGAAATTGGACGGAATGAGTTGATTGAACATTTTTAAAAAGTATAGTGGGCTAATTGAATATTTTAAAAGCACAGTGGCTAATTGCTTAAAATACTATAACCATAGTGGGATAAAAGTGCTTTTTGCCATTATTTTTTATTAATTATTACTATTATTACTATTATTATTTTTATTATTATAATCATTATTTTATTATTATTATTATTAATATTAATATTAATTATTTATTAATAATTAAAAAATTAAAAAACTGGTATATACCGGTACGGTTCGATATTACCAAACCATAAAAACTCGATACCGAAAAATTGGTATATACCGAATTTTTTTTACTGAAACGGAACCGATTTTTTTGTATCGAATCGGCCGGTTCCGGAAAACTGAAAAACCGAATGAATTGAACATGCACCCCTAATTGTCATCTTTTAACTAATTTTTTTAATTTTCACTAGTTTTATAATTTATCAAGATTCATATATATCATATACTATATCTATATAATATAAAATATATATAATATAATATTAAAAATCAAAATTAACTATTTGATTTTTCAAAGTCATAACGAGATATTTCTATAATAAAAGTTTGTGTAATTTATCTAATTTTAATAAATTTAGTAAAAAATATAAGCGGTGTAAGACCCCAAATTATTAATAAATAAAATTTAATTTCCTCTATTTATCATTTTGAAATAGTAAGGGTTGATTTGATTAATATGGTTAGTTATGGGTAAAATGCGCAAATATTTCAAATAAGCAAGTGGTTATAAAATACCTATTGTTGTTTCGGAGAATATTCGTTTGGTCGTGGAATATTCTCATTGCTTTGTGAGGAATATTCGTGACGATTTGCCGTTGTAATCTTTGTGGGCCCCATAACTAAAGCGATTGGATGAAGAAAACGACAAGTATAAGTTATTTATAAATAACTGGCGTAGTTGTTCTCATTAATATTGTTGGAATACCCGTGGTTAAAACACAAGAATACGCTGGCGTTACACAAGAAGACATTTGTATTGCACCAATTATTGATTCTTACGTAAGAAAGGCACTACTCAATAATTGTTACGATGAATTATTGTTCAAAGATATTATTTTATTGATTCAATAATTTCTACGTTGATATTTTATATTATCGTTGATATTTTATATTATTGTTGTTTCAATAATTGTCACTACACACAAGATTTTCCATTATCTAACAATAATTCATATTATCTAAATAATATTATTAAATAACATTATTGGCAATGTCTAGAAAATTCGCATCAAGGAGAGGTTTGGTCATCTAATCATGCTGCCCGTAAAGGAGAAATTCTTATCGAAAGCCCCTCTTTCCAGGAACTACCGGTTGTCGATGATTGTGATTCTCGTAATATTATTTGTGAATAATTAATTATTGATTTATATGATTAGGAAAATATTGATTTTATATGGATATAGATGGAGAAAATTTTTAAAGTGACAATTGTTAAAAATGATATTTTATCTTTTCTCGATAAAATATTTTATTATTATATTTTAATACTATAATAATGGTGATATTTTTATAATGAATGTATGATATATGAGTATATGAGGAGTAAGAGTATTTTTGTTGCATTAAATGATTAACACATGTTTTTTGTGTGTCATGGACCCCATTTCTCGACCGAAATTTGATTATAGCTGTGTAAAATCGTCTGTGTATGTGGATTTTTCGGTCAATTTCTGTTTGGAATTTGGAAAAACTTTCTTCTGCAAAGTTGTAGAGAATTGAATTTACAATAAAAATTCGGGAGATTCGAATTTTCTGATAAAAGGGCTATTTATTATGAATTATTGAAGTTCCGAAATAATTGATTTTTGGAAGTTTTAAATAATTATATTAACAAAAACGTTTTTTTACAAGTTAAGTGGGTCTCACATGTGTTACAAATGGGCTGAAATCATATTCAAAGATGGGCGTGAAAATTTTGTAAATTTAATAATATTTTATTAAATTTTCTATTTTGGTGTTCTAAGCAATTTCCTATAAATAGGGTGCTTAGGTTAGAATTGAAAATCACACCAGAAACTAAAGTTTTCTCTCTCTTTCTCTCTCTATAATATCAAGCGTATTTTTGTGAGTATTTTAGTACTTTGAGTATTGCTATATCTGATGCAAGTTCTTTCAAAGACTATATCCAAAGATTCCAAATGTAAAAGATTATTCTTTCTCGAGGTAAGGGAGGTTATTTCCTCTTAAATGATATTATTTCTTCAATATCATTATGCCAAAATGTTGGTTGGAAATTTTTATCAAATTTGGAATTTTTTCATGTCAGAGTTACTATTCACGAGTTACTATTCTTGAGTTACTATTCATGAGTTACTATTCACGAGTTACTATTCACGAGTTACTATTCACAAGTACTATTCACTTAAGCATGATGATGTTTTTGTGAAATTTCTATCTTTTGGTGTCTCTGAGTTACTATTCACGTATACAAGACTATTCACGATATTACATTATTCACGAATCACGACATTATTCACAGAAAAATTAAATTTTCTTTTCTATGTCCAAGATTGTATGTTATAGTTCCTATCTTTGATTGGATCTATGTTTTGGTCTTCATTCTTGAATTTTACTCCACTCTGATTATTTATGAAGTATTTTTGAACTTGGATTGTGTAAAGTACGAATCCTTAATATTTGTTCTTTTATTTCACTGGATTCGTTTTCTTTAAAATATTTTTCATCATCCTCAGTCCTAAATGATGATATAATTGAATATCTTTGGCATGTAGTGCAAAGTTGAATGATTTTTCGATGAATATCTTTGTCAGAAGTGCAAAAGATAAACAGGTGTTTAGATGAACATGACCAACTAATGAATATCTTTGGCCCGTAGTGCAAAGATAGACAGGTGTTGAGATGAACATGACCAACAAATGAATATCTTTGGCCTATAGTGCAAAGATGACTATTTGATTTATAATGTATATTGATTGATGTTACAAGGATAAAATATCGATGATGGACTTTTAAATTTATAGATGATAGTAGATTTCATTCTCTACTTAACTCTTCTAATGAATTATTATTTTCCGCTGCAGTTGTTGATCTAAAACTTGTTGTCTATTGTATTCAATCGATTTTTCCCTGTTGAAGACTAAGGATAATTTGTTGTACATTATCTTAGTCATAATATTCTTTACTGGGCTAGTTGAGCTCACCCTTTTCCTTTTTGTTCCATTTTTCTTCTCAGGAGACGAGAATATGGAAAAGAAGGTCATCGCTTCAAGATCAGACGCAGAGCGAAACCCATCCAATGGGATGGTGACTCAAAAGGCTATCCCGTAAAAGTCAAAGTCAATCGTTCTGGAAGAACGTTTTTCGCGGATCGGTCGTAATGCGAGAACCCGAACGGGTTAGTATGGGTTAGTTAATTATAAATTTTACTAAGTTTATACCTTATTAGATATCTCTGTTCTACCCAATCATTTATCTCTCCCGCTTATACTCAACATTTAAACTTGACTCGGAGAAAATTAGACTTTGACTTATCCGTTGAAAATCCGCTATGAGAAACTTTCGTTACATCCACTCGCTTATAAATCTTGTTTGATCCAAGTTGGCACCATCACATTACCCGTTGACCTTATTTCTTTAAAGATACTTGCTTTTGATGTGATTTTGGGGATTGATTGATTAACTACTCATCATGCCAAAATTGATTGCTTTCGTAAGGTTGTTAGTTTTCATATTCCTAAGCAACCGTTATTCAATTCAAGCAACCAAACCATTGAAGTCAAACACTTTCATATCAAGCCATAAAGTCATTCGCTTATTGAAAAACGGATGTCAAGTTTTCTTAGCCCATGTTATGGACTTGAACAAAAATACGCTTGATTTGAATGATATTTCTATTGTTAGTAAATTTCGATGTATTTCTCAAGAATTTCTTGGCTTACTCCCAAAGTGTGATATTGAATTTTGTATCGACTTTGAACCCCAGACAAAACCCATTTCTAAAATCTCATGGCTCTATTGAACTTCGTGGAGTTAAAATTCAACTGTAGAAGTTTGTACCGAGCCTTTATCCGGTGACTTCCTTTGTGGAATGCATCTGAAGCCGCACTCTCGTAGGGGACGCTTATATTTGTGTGATAGTAAACCGATAGGTGTCATTGTGAAGTGTTATCCAAGGTTGGGATATGAGTCACGATTAAGAACAACCTAAGCTTCAGAATCGAAATACGTAGCTTTCAGGCTTAGTTGGTTATTATCGGAGATTCGTGGAAAGATTTTCTCTAATCGCTACTCCATTAACTCGGTGACTCGTAGAGATACAAAATTGAATGGAGCGAGGAATATAAAAAGAGCTTCCAAGAACTCAACATGCGGAAACGACGTTGGCTTGAGCTGTTGAAAGATTACGACCATACCATTCAGTACCATCTTGGGAAAAAAAACGAACATAGTAGCGGACGCGTTGAGTAAAAAATCGTATGCGTTTACGAGTGAGATATTAGTAACACAAAGACCCATTTCGTAAGACTTACAGAAGATGGAGATAGAGTTAAAAATTCCAAGAACCTACGAATATACGATTAGAATCGACTTTAATTGATAAATCTAAAGATGCTCAAGCTACAGACATGGAGTTGATGAATATGAAGAAGAAGATGCAAGAAGTCGTTATTCCAAAAGCGAGAATCGATGATGTGAGGAAAGCTCAAACCTTCGATTTATTAGTCCATTTGAAATCCTCGATCAAATAGGAACTGTGGCCTATAGACACATTTTACCGCCAAGTTTGACGCGTGTTCATAACGTTTTTCACGTATCGATGTTACGTAAATATGTGGATGACTCGAACCACATTATTGAGTTAGAACCAGACGAGATAACAGAAGATTTAACGTACGAGGAGGTACATGTCAAGATCTTGGATAGGAAAGAGCATGTCCTACGCACGAAGGTCATACCACAAGTTAAAGTTTTGTGGAGAAATCATGCTATTGAGGAAATGACCTAGGAGTTGGAAACGGAAATGAAAGTGAGGTATCCTCATCTTTTCGAAACACCAGGTACATACGTCAATTTCGAGGACGAAATTTCATAAGGAGGGGAGGTTGTAAGACCCCAAATTATTAATAAATGAAATTTAATTTTCTCTATTTATCATTTTGAAATAGTAAGGGTTGATTTGATTAATGTGGTTAGTTATGGGTAAAATACGCAAATATTTCAAATAAGCAAGTGGTTATAAAATGTGACAACCCCAAAATAGGTCCATTCCATCCAACCCATTCTGAGTCGCCAAATACATGGTACAGAAAACAACTACAACTTTATTACAACAATTATCATGCAAAATACAACAATACTTAAACTGTGAGTTTAAATACAAATATATACCAACTGTAACTCATGTCCCAAACGTGGACATTACCTCATAGTGACACCTTACATAAAGGTATAGTCGAAAACTGTTTTAGAAATTAAAATCTTTGGGAAGTGCTCAAAGAAACCTTCGTACATGGGAGGCCATGCTGCTCAGGTTATTATAGATATCATATGCCCACAAAATTATCCTTGGTGACCTAATAGACCCCAAAGAAAAACGAGAAGATTACTATCATATTCTTTCCAATGGTGTGTCTTCTCTCGACATATCATTATCTCCACCGCCTCTAATTGAGAATTATACTTCAACCAAACTCCAAGATTATATAAAAGGCTCAGATATATACTCAAAGCAAGTGGATGAGCACATCCCAGCCTTTATGATGACTCGAGGTCAGTATGTCATTAGACATCTTGTATGATAGTGACAAAACACCTTCCAAAGTTAGGTTCGCTTTCACCTATTTAGGGAGAACCTCAACAACTATAGACCACCGCTCTATTCCCTCGTTATCCCCTCGTCAACCAAACCTACACTCAGACACTCCGAAAGTAATTGTGAAGCAAAAGGGTGAGCACAACTAGCTCAAGAAAGAATATCATGACTAAAGATAAATAAATTATCAATAGCCTTCAACAAAAGAATAAATCGTAGATTTAGAACATACGGTAGATGATAAAACTTTTCAACCATAGTTACAAATGAATCTAACAATCCATTAAAAGAGTCAAATAGACCATAAAATCTATTATCTTCTCCATGTTAAAAGTCCACCAACAATGTTTTAATCCTCGCAACATCAATCAACAGCCTCGCCCACAATCACGTGAATAACTCATAATCATAATCAGTAGTTCTAAATTCTCTTCTCATCCATGATTTAAGATAATTTTCATCACATGTCTTTACTTTAAACATCAAAGATCATGGTTATACCAAATCACAGCTCATGTTCATAATCATACTAATAAATTCATCTTTGCACCACGGACAAAGATATTCATTAATGATTCATCTTTGCACTCATCGCCAAAGATATTCAATAACACGTCATCTTTGACTACTCACGACCAAAGATATTCATCAACAATTAATCTTTGCACTACACAGCCAAAGATATTTCTCAACAGCTCATATTTGCACTACAGCCAAATATATTAATATCTCAAAGAAATATATAATCATTTCGTAATTTATATAAACAATAATTATAACCATGTTGATCAATTCACCTTCAGACTTAAGCTAAAGATATTCAATTATAAATTCAATGGTCATGATCATACCACCATAATTCAACTTTTCACCATCGCCAAAGAGAACCTTAGTCATGATCATACCAATAATCTACCCATCTTTACACTCCAGGTGAAAGAGAATTTCAACATCGTGGTTATAAAAATGTTATATATGATAATAAAATTAATATAATCAATACATAGTTTTAAATCTCAGAGTAATATTCATAAATAAACTATAATTTGGTTAGAAAAAGAAACCAATTTTTAGTGAATAAGATCGTGAATAAGAATCGTGAATAAGAACTCATGAATAATAACCCGTCGTGAATAAGAACTCGTGAATAGTAACCCCTACATAAAAAAGTTCCAAATTTGATAAAAATTCCCACCAATTTTCGCATAATGATATTGAAGAAATAATATCATTTTTGAATAAAATAACATCCCTTACAATCCCTTAAAATCTCTTTATTATCCCTTACCTCAAAAGAAAAGATCTTACTCGAGGAATACTTATTTGAACGAACTTGCACCGTATAGATAGAACACTCAAGATATCAAAATACTCATAAGAATACACTCGATAATATAGAGAGAAATAGAGAGAAAACTTCAGTTTACGGTGTCATTTTCAATTCTAACTTAAAGATCCTATTTATAGAAAATGCTTAGAAATCAACTAAAGAAAATTTAATAAAATATATATTTATATAAAATTTTCACGCCCACCTCTTGAATTCTGAATTCAGCATGTTTACCACTCATGTGGGGCCCACCAATAATGAAGAAAACGTTTTCTTTTAAAAAATATTTACAACTTCAAAAATCAATTATTCCGAAACTTCAATAATTCATAATAAATAGCTCTTTTATCAGAAAATTCGATTCTCGCGAATTTTTATAGGAAATTCAATTCTCTACAACTTTACAGAAGAAAGTTTTTCCAAATTCCAAACAAAAATTTACCGAAATCCATATACGAACGATTTTACATGCTATAATCAAATTTCAGTCAAGAAATGGGGTCCACCGACACACAAAACATGTGTTAATCATTTAATGCAACAAAAATACTCTTCCTCCTCATATACTTATATATCACACATTCATTGTAAAATTATCATCATTATTATATTATAATAATATAATAAAATATTATTTTATCAGAAAAGATAAAATATCAATTTTCAAAAATTGTCACTTTAAAAATTTTCTCTATCTATATCCACATAAAATGAATATTTTCCTCATCATATAAATCAATAATTAACTATTCACAAATAATATTACAGAATCACAATAATGATGACTAGGCGGTTCTGTGAAGGGGCTTTCAATAAGAATTTCTCTCATCTTTGGCATAAATTAGGTGACCAAACCTCTCTTAGATGTAACTTTTCTAGACATTGCCAATAATGTTATCTAATAATATTATTCAAATAATATGAATTATTGATCCGATAATGGAAATCTTTGTGCGGTGATAATTATTAAAACAACATTAATATAAAATATCAATGTAAAGAATTATTGAATCAAAAATAAAATATTGAATAATTTTTGTAATAATTATTGAGTAGTGCTTTTACGTAAGAATCAATAATTGGTGCAATCTAAATCGCTACTTATTATACCACGCATATTATCAGTATTTTAACATGGGATATTCGATAGTGTTATTGATAACAGCACTACGCCGTTATTTATAAAAAACTTCATATTGTCGCTTTCTTCATCCATATTTATTCATTATGGGGCCCACAAAGGTTGGCGTCGCATTTAATATTCCTCGACAGAGAAGAATATTCCACGATCAAACTAATATTCCCGATAGAAATGAGTATTTTATAACCACTGCATATTTTGAAAAAATATTCATATCCCCTTAACTTTAACTCTTATCAATTTAACCATTTACTGAAAAGTAATTATAAGAAAAATTGAATACTTTTATTTCATAAAATTCGGGGTCTTAAATAAAATACTCATTGTTGTCGGAGAATATTCGTTTGGTCGTGGAATATTCTTGCTGTTGAGGAATATTCGTACGACGGCGCAGTCTTTTGTGGGCCCCATAATAAAAAATGATTGGATGAAGAAAACGACTAGTATAAGTTGTTTATAAATAACGGCGTAGTTGTTACCGTTAATATCGTTTGAATACCCTAGTGGTTAAAAACACAAGAATAATGCTATTGTTACATAAAGAAGACACCAGATTCGCACCAATTATCGATTCTTACGTAAGAAGGCACTACTCAATAATTGTTACTGTAATTATTGTTTAGTATTTTATTTAATTGATTCAATAATTTTTACGTTGATATTTTATATTACTGCTGATATTTTACATTATCGTTGTTTTCAATAATCATTACTACATAAAGTATTTTCTATTATCTAACAATAATTCATATTATCGTAATAATATTATTAGATAACATTATTGGCAATGTCTAGAAAGTTCGCATAAGGAGAGGTTTGGTCACCTAATCAATGCGCCAAGAAGGAGAAATTTTATTCGAAAGCCCCTTTCCGGGAAATGTACTGGTCACAAGATTGTGATTCGTAATATTATTTGTGAATAATTAATTATTGATTTATATGATGAGAAAAATATTGATTTTATGTGGATATAGATGGAGAAAATTTTTAAAGTGATAACTATTAAAAATGATATTTTATCTTTTCCGATAAAATAATTTATTATTATATTTTAATAATACAATAATGGTGATATTTTTACAATGAATGTGTGATATATGAGTATATGAGGAGAAAGAATATTTTTGTTGCATTAAATGATTAACACATGTTTTGTGTGTTTGTGGACCCCATTTCTCGATCGAAATTTGATTATAAATCAGTAAAATCATCCGTATGTGGATTTTTGGCCAATTGCTTGTAATTTGGAAAAAACTTTCTTCGCAAAGTTGTAGAGAATTGAATTTCCTATAAAAAATGCGAGATTCGAATTTTCTGATAAAAGGGCTATTTATTATGAATTATTGAAGTTTTGAAGTTCTGAAATAATTGATTTTTGAAAGTTTTAAATAATTATATTAACAAAAACGTTTTTTACAAGTTAAGTGGGTCTCACATGTGTTACAAATGGGCTGAAATCAAATTCAAAGATGGGCGTGAAAATTTTGTAAATATAATAATATTTTATTGAATTTTCTGTTTTGGTGTTCTAAGTAATTTCCTATAAATATGGTCCTATAAATATTTTATTGAATTTTCTCTCTCTTTCTCTCTCTATAATATCGAGCGTATTTTTGTGAGTATTTTAGTACTTTGAGTATTGTTATACGGTGCAAGTTCTTTCAAAGACTATATCCAAAGATTCCAAATGTAAGATTATTCTTTCTGAGGTAAGTGAGGTTATTTCTTCTTAAATGATATTATTTCTTCAATATCATTATGCCAAAATGTTGGTTGGAATTTTTTATCAAATTTAGAATTTTTTCATGTCGGAGTTACTATTCACGAGTTACTATTCATGAGTTACTATTCATGAGTTACTATTCACGAGTTACTATTTATGAGTTACTATTTACGAGTTATTATTCACAAGTACTATTCAAGAAGCATGATGATGTTTTTTGTGAAATTTCTATCTTTTGGTGTCGGAGTTACTATTCACGATATACAAGACTATTCACGATACTAAGACTATTATTCACGAATACGACACTATTCACAGAAAAATTAAATTTTCTTTTCTATGTCCAAGATTGTATGTTATAGTTCCTATCTTTGATTGGATCTATGTTTTGGTCTTCATTCTTAAATTTTACTCCACTCTGATTATTTATAAAGTATTTTTGAACTTGGATTTGTAAAAGTACTTAATCCTTAATATTTGTTCTTTTGTTTCACTAGATTCGCTTTTTTTAAAATATTTTCATCATCCTCGGTCCTAAATGATGATATAAACGAATATCTTTGGCTCAGTAGTGCAAAAGATGAATGATTTTCTCGATGAATATCTTTGGTCCAGTAGGCAAAGATAAAATGTGTTTAGATGAACATGATCAATCGATGAATATCTTTGGCCCGTAGTGCAAAAGATGAACAGTGTGTCGAGATGAACATGATTAATCGATGAATATCTTTGGCCTCGTAGTGCAAAGATGACTATTTGATTCAAGATGTATATTGATTGATGTTACAGGGATAAAATATCGATGATGGACTTTTAAATTCATAGATGATTGTAGATTTCATTTTCTACTTAACTCTTTTAACGAATTATTTTTTCCGCTGCAGTTGTTGATCTAAAACTTGTTATCTATTGTATTTTATTAGATTTTTCCCTGTTGAAGACTAAGGATAATTTGTTGTATATTATCTTAGTCATAATATTCTTTACTGGGCTAGTTGAGCTCACCCTTTTCCTTTTTGTTCCATTTTTCTTCTCAGAGACGAGAATATAATGAACTAATCGGGGTGTGGAGTGATGGTTCAAGACAGTTGTTTTAGTAGTCCTCACTATTTTGTAAAATAGTGTATCAATAATTGTAATGAGGACTTATTTGAGTGTGGATATTGTCTAGAAAACAATATTTGTATTTAAACTCAAAGTTTATGTGTTGTCACGATTTTGTACGACAATCAGATTAATGAAGTTGTAGTTGCTTTTTATTACGATTATTTGGCGATTCGTAATAGGTTGGTTGGATTGGACCTATTTTGGGGGCGTCACAAACGGTTTATAATTTTAATAATTATATTATCTAAAATTAGATTAATTTATATTTTTTTAAGTTAAAAATTTAACAGAGAGTTTTGGGACTTTTGAATCTTTCATAAAACCTCTCTGGCAATTTCTTTATTGGCGATTTGAATTTTCACCTTTGTGTTTAATATTTGGAAGTCTTTAGAATTCTTTAAAGATGAGGTCAGACTTTGGATATGTGTTGATAGTTATAATTTTTCGTCTAAAGTCGGTTAAACTCTACCATTTAATAGAAATTTGAAAAATCTATGACTTTTTGAATACCAAAATACTATAGACTTTATAAAAGTTTCAATTGAATACCACATCAATACCTTGTATATAAAGGCATCACAACCTATCCTTTAAATTGTATAATTGGGTGAGTCAACTCAGTCAATTTAAATTCAATTAAGAGTTAACTCGCTCAATTGGAAAAATCTTATGCTAAATAGGTCCATTCCACCCAACCTATTCTGAGTCGCCAAATACATGGTACAGAAAACAACTAAAACTTTATTACAACAATTGTTGTGCAAAATACAACAACACATATGCTGTGAGTTTTAATACAAATATATACAAACTGTGGCTCTAATCCCAACCTTGGATAGCACGTCACAATGGAACCTTACATAAAGGTATAGTCAAAAACTGTTTTAGAAATTAGAATCTTTGGGAAGTGCTCAAGGAAACCTTTGTACTTGGGATATTACGTTGTTTATAGACGCTTCAAATAGTATACATCACTATTTCGAAGTTAAGATATGGTAGAATAATTACATAACTTTATTATTACAACAAAGAAATCTGTGAGTTTAAATACAAATATTATCTTCTGCATAATATTTATACTCACAGCTTTTACCGTTGTAATAATAAAGTCAGAAATGCTTTCGCATCATGTATCGACAACTCGTAATGGGTGATGTATACCTATTTTGGGGGCGCCATAGCTTGGTATCGTAGCTTAGGGATATGATCTCCATGAGATCGGGGAATAGAACTAGGAGGGAGAGACGAGTAAATCCTTCGCTAAAGGTGTCCTACCTAAGCTTATTTTTGTTAATGGTCAAGATATAGGGATATTATGTGATATATCGATTTCTTAATTAACCCTTGTTTTATGACAAGATTTGAGAATGTCGATCGAGAATATTACAAATGGAGTAAATGAGACCGTGGAGATGCCTCACTTTTTACCAGCGAGGAGGAGAACGTGCAACAGTCGGGCAATGTTCCTCCCGCGAACAACACCACCGAAAGCGATGATGAACGAGGGATGTTTAGAAGCTTTTTGCAGCTTCATGCAAAATCGACGAGGAGACTCGTGTTCAAAATACGTGAGGAAATGATAGCAATTACACTGTTGTCACGCCCAAGCAGCTTCAAAGAGTTGGGACCACTGTAATTTAAGGGAAAGCCGATCCGATCGCGGCGGAAACACGGGTCAAACAAATTACCAAGATATTCGATGTCTGGGATGCACGGAGGAACAGAAGGTTCCATTCGCCACCTTTATGTTCCGTGGCGAAAGGCAGACCATCGGTGGGAGTCTCTGAAGCGTACTCCATCCGTGACGCACTCAAAGATGTCTTGGGAGACGCTTTCAGAGACTATTTAATGACAAATACTTTCCGAAAGTGTTCGGCTATATGAAGGAAGTGGAGTTCATCGACAGAGCAAAATAACACGACGGTGTGTCTCAAAGACGAGGCAAAGTTTGCAGAGTTATCCGTGTTTGCACCTCATTTGGTGGAGAATGAGGAACGATGACGCGGATGTTTCTTAGAGGTTTGAAACCCAGATACGCCAAGATCTCATTTCTCATAAATTTTCTCTATTCAGATGTCAAAACAGGCTCAATTGTTAGAAAGCGCGAGATAACGAGTACGTTCAACCGAGGGACCATAACCGTGGATCATACCAAAGAGAAAGCAGTCAATGTAATAATGATAACTCATGAGAAAGAAATGACGGACAGAAATGGTAACCACTCTCGTGGTAATCATGGTCATGAAAAAATGTAAGAAGCGAGTCAGAGGAGATTTAAAAAGAGGAGATTTAACAACGACTATGTGAAGACGACAAAGGTTTGCAGAAAGAATCGGTTCTAAGGGAGAGAAACGACCACCCATTATATGCTACAAATGCGAAAAGAGGGACATATCGGGCCCAAACCGCCCACAACAGCTCAAGGTACGCTATAGGAAAGGAAGGACATATCGCTCGAGATCAGACGCAGAAGCGAAACCTAGTTCAACGGGGACGGTGACTCAAAAGATCGTCCCCGTAAAAGTCAAAGTCAACGATTCCGGAAGAGCGTTTGTTGTGGATCGGTCATAATGCGAGGAACCCAAACGAGGTGATCACGGGTAAGCTATTTATAAATTCTTGCGAAGTTTATACCTTACTTGACACCGTGTATACCCATTCATTTATCTCTCCCGCATGTGCTCAACGCTTAAACTTGATTCAGGAGAAATTAGACTTTGACCTATCTGTGGAAACTCCGTTAGAGAAACTTTCATCACATCCAATCGCTTATAAATCTTGTTTGATTCAAGTTGGCACCATCACCTTACCCGTTGACCTTATCTCTTTAAAGATACTTGCTTTTGATGTGATTTTAGGATTGATTGGTTAACTACTCATCATGCCAAAATTGATTGTTTTCGTAAGGTTGTTAGTTTTCATATTCCTAACCAACCTGTTATTGTATTTAATTCAAGCAACTAAACCATTAAAATCAATCACCGTCATATCTAATCATAAAGCCATTCGCTTATTGAAAAACGGATGTCAAGCTTTCTTAGCCCATGTTATGGATTTGAATAAAGACACGCCAAATTTGAATAATATTCTGTTGTTATCGACTTTTCCCCGACGATTTCAAGAACTTCCCGCCTCACCCCGTAACGTGAAGTTGAATTTTTATTGATCTTGAACCCGCACAAAGCCCATTTCTAAAACCCCATATCGAATGGCTCCTATTGAACTTCAGAGTTAAAGGTCCAACTACGTGAATTGTTGGACATCGGTTTCATTCGGCCCCAAGACATCTCCTCGGGGTGCTCCTGCTTTATTTGTAAAAAAGAAAGACGGAGTATGCGACTTTTGTATCGACTATCTGAATTGAACCATGTCACCATCAAGAATAGGTATCCTCACCTCGTATTGATGACTTGTTTGACCATTACCGCAAGGGGCACATTCTTTTCAAAATCGATCTTCGCTCGGATATCATCGGTGAAAATTAGAATCGAGGATATTCCAAAGACCCGCCTTCGTAACTCCCAGATGGGCATTATGAATTCTTAGTCATGTCTTTCGGACTAACTAATGCTCCCATGCTTTCATGGATATGATGAACCGAGTATTCAAGGAATATTTGGATCATTCGTTGTTGTCTTTATTGATGACATCCTTATATATTCCAAAAGTCGTGAAGATCATGAGCACCATTTGAAAGTCGGTACTCCAAAGGCTTTCGTGAAAACCAACTATATGCCAAATTGAAGAAATGCGAGTTCGCTTCGAGGAAGTAGCCTTTCTTGGGCATGTGGTGTCAAAACATGGAGTATCCGGCTGATCCCGCCAAGATTGAAGCAATACAAAGTTGGGAGCAACCAAGTCGGTGGATCAAGCACGTAGCTTTTTGGGCTTAATGGTTATTATCTGAGATTCGTGGAAGGGTTTTCTAATCGCTACTCCATTAACTCGGCCTAACTCGAAAGGATACGTAAATTCGCTTCAGCGTAAGAATGCGAGAAAAGTTTCCAAGAGCTTAAGAGGAGACTTATTTCGCAGACTGCTCTAACAATACCATCCGGTTCGGATGGATTTGTTATCTACAAATGATGCTTTGTGCAAAGGGTTAGGATGTGTTCTCATGCAACGTGGGAAAGTCATAGCCTAAGCCTCGCGACAACTTAAAAGAGTATGAGAGGAATTATCCTACTCATGATCTAGAGTTGGCAGCAAATAAGCGCTGCTAAAGATATGGAGGCACTATCTATATGGGGAGAAAGTGGAGATATATTCAGATCATAAAAGCCTTAAATATTTCTTCACTCAAAAAGAACTCAACACGCGGCAATGACGTTGGCTCGAGCTATTGAAAGACTACGACCACACTATTCAATACCATCCCGGTAAAGTTTAACGTGGTAGCCGACGCATCGAGTAGAAGATCATATGCGGAACGAAAAGTGCGATGATGTCAAGTATACGACAGAGCCAACTTTAATAGAAAAAGTTAAGGTTGCTTCAAGCCACCCAATCTTGAAATGATTATAACGTATAAGAAGAAAAGTACAAGAAGGAGCTATTCCTAAGCTTAGAATTGATGAAGAAGGAATACTTGAGTCCACTCTAGACTTTGTGTTCCTAACGACTTTGATTTGAAGTACAAGATTATGATGGAGGCACAACAACACCATTTGCAATCCATCCTCGAAGTACTAAAATGTATCGTGATCTTGACATACATTTTGGTGGAATAATAAGAGAGAGATTGCAAAGTTTATCTCGATGTGTTTAACTTGCTAACGTGTAAAGGCGGAGCATCTAGTACCTAAGGGTCCGTTGCAACCACTTGAGATTCCGGAATGGAAGGGGAACACATTACCATGGATTTAGATTACGGGTCTTCCTACGGTTTCTCAAGGCATCAATGCTATTTGGGTTATTGTTGATAGATTAACCAAGTCCGCTTCATTTCTTGCCGACACGGAGACTTATTCACTTGAACGCCTTGCTAGTATGCACGTAAATGAGATTGTGAGGTCGCATGGCATGCCCGTATCCATAGTTTCGGATCGTGACCCAAGATTCACTTCAAGATTTTGGGTTAGCTTGCAAAAAGCTATGGGCACGGATTTGCGATTTAGTTCGGCATACCATCCCCAAACCGATTTGACAATCGAGAGGACTATTCAAACTCTTGAAGATTTATTAAGACTCGTGGTCCTAGACTTCAAGGGCGCTTGGGATAAGTATTTACCATTGGTGGAATTCTCCTACAACAAAAGCTTATCGTGCAAGTATAAAGTGGCTCCATTCAAGCATTATATGGGACGAAAATATCGCTCTCCAATATGTTGGGATGAGGTGGGTGAAGCAACATTGTTGGGACCCGAAAGTTAAGACGACGATATCACACCGAAAAGATCCAAATAATTCGACAACGATATCTAAACTACCAAGATCGATAAAAGAGTTATGCGGATCTTCATCGAAAGGACGTGGAATTTAATGTAGGGATCATGTATTGTTCATGAAGTTGCTTCCATGGAAAGGAGTTACAAGATTTGGGAAGAGAGGAAAGCTCAATCCACGATTTATTGGTCCATTTCAAATTCTTGACCGAGTAGGAAATGTAGCCTATAGACTTGCGTTACCTCCGAGTATGTCTCGTGTTCATAATGTGTTTCACATATCCGCATTTCGTAAATATGTGAAAGACCCGAACCACGTTATTGAAGTTAGAACTAGGACGAGATAGCCAAGACTTAACGATGAGGAGGTACCTATCAAGATCTTGGATAGGAAGGAGCATGTCCTACGCCAAGAAAGGTCATACCACAAGTTAAAGTTTTGTGGAGGAATCATGCTATAGAGGAAATGACCGGAAATTGGAAACGGAAATGAAAGCGAGGTATCCTCACCTTTTCAAAACACCAGTAGTCGTGCACGTCAATTTCGAGGACGAAATTTCATAAGGAGGGAGGTTGTAAGACCCTCAAATTTTTTAAATAAAAAGGAATTTCCTTTATTTATTATTTTGAAATAGTAAGGGTTGATTTGATTAATGTGGATAGTTAAGGGTTAAATACGCAAATATTTCAAAATAAGCAAGTGGTTATAAAATATTCATTTTGTCTGGGAATATTCGTTTGGTCGTGGAATATTCAGACTGCTTTGGGAATATTCGCATTTACGCACAAGGTAAAATGTGTGGGCCCCATAACGAAAGCGATGGATGAAGAAAACGACAAATATAAGTTGGTTAAAAATAACGCCAGTAGTTATACCAATTAAGACATTTGAATACCCGGTGGTTAAAATACTGAATGTCTGCGTGGTAGCATAAAGAAGATACCAGATTGCACATGATTGTTGAATTATTGATCCTTACGTAAGAAGGCACTACTCAATAATTTTTCACAAGTAGTTATCGCTCAATATTTTATTTTATTGATTCAATAATTCTTTGCGTTGATATTTTATATTATCATTATTCAATAATTGTCACCGCACATTATCTCCATTATCGATCAATAATTCATATTATTTGAATAATATTATTAGATAGCATTATTGGCAATGTCTAGAAAGTTCTCACAAGGAGAGGTTTGGTCACCTAATGCGCCGCCAAGAAGGAGAAATCCTTATCTGAAAGCCCTCTTCCTCGAAACTACCGTTGTTATAATTGTGATTTCGTAATATTATTTGTGAATAATTAATTATTGATTCATATGATAAAGAAATATTTATTTTATGTGGATATAAATGATGGATTTATTTATGTGGTTATAAATGAAGAAATTATTGTTGAGGTGTTTTATCAAGATTTTACCGTATCGAGGTATTAAAAATTAAATCGGAGTTTTGAGATATATTATGGGATTATAATTTTTAATCAAACCCAGATGGATTGTGGTAATTTTCGGGTATGTTATACATACATAAGTTGAGTATATGTCCACAAATTTTGAACCGTTAAAAATGCACGAATGATTTGTTATGAATTTTAAGAGGTGTCTCGATTAGGAAATTAAGGTTATAATTGATTTTGGTGGAAAATTTAGAATTGAGTGGGCCCTACTTGTGGTTGGTGAAGAAATGTGCTGAATTTTATTTCAAATGTGGTGGGTGGCAATAGTAGCAGGTAAAGCCATCAGTAGCAGTGTCAAGTCCGCTTTGGGCTAACATTTTCCTATAAATAGAGGGCTAAGTTAGAATTGAAAATCACACCGTAAACAAAGTTTTCTCTTCTCTCTATATTATTGAGCGTATTTTGTGAGTATTTAGATACTTTGAGAGTCTTCATTCAAGACAAGTTTCATTCAAAGATCACTTGAGACCTTTCCTTCCGGTAATCGATTCTTTGAGGTAAGGGATATTATTTTTTTCGTAATGATATTATTTCTTCAATATCATTATGTTGAAATGTTGATCCAAGTTTTTATCAAATTTGGAACTTTTTCATATCTGGGTTACTATTCATGAGTTACTATTCACGAAAGTTACTATTCATGAGTTACTATTCACGAGTTACTATTCACGAGTACTATTCATGAAGCGTGAAGATGTTTTTGTGGAATTTCTATCTTTTGGTGTCGGATTTACTATTCATGTATACGGTCAGATTTATTCACGTATATCAAGACTATTCACGATACAAAGACTATTCACGATACTCAAGACTATTCACCAAAAAATAAAATTTCTTCTTTTTGTCAAAACATCTATTTTGGATACTAGCTTTGATCAGATCCATGTTTTGATCATTCTTGAATTTTACACCACCGTGATTATTTTTGGGGTATTGTTGGACATGGATAAAACAAAGTACTAATCCTTAATCCTTAATCCTTGTCATTTTGTTTCAATGGATTCGTTTCTTTAAAATATTTTTCATCATCCTCGGTCTTAAATGATGATATTATTGAATATCTTTGGCCCAGTAGTAAAAGATGAATGATTTCAAGAATATCTTTGGCCCGTAGTGCAAAGATTAACAAAGTGTTGAGATGAACATGACCGATCGATTAATATCTTTGGCCCAGTAGTGCAAAGATGAGCAGTGTTTAAATGAACATGACTAATCGATGAATATCTTTGGCACAGAAGTGCAAAGATGAATATTTGATTCAGATGTATATATGATTGTTGTTACAGGATAAAAGATAGAGCGATGAACTTTTAAATTCATACATGAAGATAGTAGTTTGCATTCTCTACTTAACTCTTCTAATGAATTATTATTTCCGGCATGTAATATTGATTGAAAATTTGTTGTCTATTGTATTCTATTAAATTTTTCCTGTTGAAGACTAACGATAATTTGTTGTATATTATCTTAGTCATAATATTCTTTCTCGAGCTAGTTGAGCTCACCCTTTTCTTTTTTTGTTCCATTCTCTTCGTGAGGCGAGAATATAGCGAAAGTATTTAGTCTGGGTATGGAATAAAGGTTTTAGAAAGGATTGTTTAGTAGTCCTCACCATTTTGTAAAATAATGTATCAATAAATGTGATGAGGATTTATGTGAGTATAAATATTGTCAGAAGATAATATTTGTATTTAAACTCACGCTTTCTTGTTGTAATAATAAAGTTGTAGTTGTTTCGCATCATGTGTATGACAACCTCGTAATGGGTGATGTATACCTATTTTGGGGGCGTCACATCTAGGCTATGATAGATATCATATGTCCACAGAATTATCTTTGGTTGACCCAATAGACCCCAAAGAAAAACGAGAAGATTACTATCATATATGGTGAGTCTTCTCTTGATATATAATTATCTCTACTGTCTCTAATTGAGAATTATACTTCAAATAAACTCCAAGATCATATAGGTAGTGCTCATAGATATACTCAGTAAGTGGATGTGCACAACCCTGTCTTATGATGACACGAGGTTGTATGTCTTTAGACATCTTGTATGATAGTGGCAAAACACCCTTCCAACATGGGGTTCGCCTCACCCTATTTGATTCACCAAACATAACTACTAAATGATGACCACTGTTTTATTCCCCTATTGTAAGACCCCATCTTTTTATAAATAAAGATTTAATTTCTCTAATTATTATTTTGAAATAGTAAGGGGTTGATTTGATTAATGTGGTTAGTTATGGGTAAAATGCGCAATAATCAAGTGGTTATAAAATACTCATTATTGTCGGAGAATATTCGTTTGGTCGTGGAATATTCTTACTGTTAGGGAATATTCGTACGACGGCGCAGCCTTGTGTGGGCCCATAACGAAAAGCGATTGGATGAAGAAAACGACAAGTATAAGTTATTTATAAATAACGGCGTAGTTATTCTCAGTATTATCTTGTTAGAATACCCGATGGTTAAAAACACGATGTCTGGCGTTGTTGCAGACAAGAAGACGCAAAGATTGCAACCGATTATTGATTCTTACGTAAGAAGACACTACTCAATAAGCAATTATGATGAGTTCTTTGCTCAAGTATTTTATTGATTCAATAATTCTTTGCGTTGATATTTTATATTACCGTTATTTCAATAATTGTCACTACGATTATTTTCCATTTTCAAGCAATAATTTATATTATCTGAATAATATTATTAGAAAACATTATTGGCAATGTCTAGAAAGTTACATCTAAGAAGAGGTTTGGTCACCTAATTGCGCGCCAAAGAAGAGAGAAATTTTATTGGAAAGCCCTCTTTCTGGGAACTACCGTTCTAAGATCTTGTGATTCGTAATATTATTTGTGAATAATTAATTATTGATTTATATGATGAGAAAAATATTGATTTTATGTGGATATAGATGGAGAAAATTTTTAATGTGACAATTGTTAAAAATTAATATTTTATCTTTTTTCCGATAAAATAATTTATTTAAATATATTATTTTAATAATATATTAATGATGATATTTTTACAAAGAATGTGGGATATATGAGTATATGAGGAGGAAGAATATTTTTGTTGCAAAAGATGTTTAAAACATGTTAAACATGTTCGGTGAGACCCCATTTCTTCGATTGAAATTTGATTATAACCGTAAAATCGTCTGTTTGTGGATTTTTGGCCAATTTCTATTTGGAACTTGGAAAACTTTCTTACGCAAAGTTCAGAGAATTGAATTTCCTATAAAAAATACTTTAGATTCAAATTTTCTAATAAAAGGGCTATTTATTATGAATTATTGAAGTTCGAAATAATTAATTTTTGGAAGTTTTAATTATTTTTATTTAGAAAACGTTTTTGTTGTTTATGGACATGTGTTAGGTGTTTGAGATCAAATGGTAGGATGGGCGAGAAGATTTATTATATATATTAATATTATATTAAATTTTCGCTTTGGTGTTCTAAGCAATTTCTTATAAATAAGGTGCTTAGGTTAGAATTGAAAAACACACCGTAAACTAAAGATTTCTCTCTTCTCTCTATAATATCGAAAGCGATTTTGTGAGTATTTTAGTACTTTGAGTATTGCTATATACGGCAAGTTCTTTCAAAGACTATATCCAAAGATTCCAAATCGAAACTTTTGTTTTTTGCGAAGTAAGGGATGTTATTTTATTCGAAAATGATATTATTTCTTCAATATCATTATGCCGAAATATTGGTTAGAACTTTTTATTAAATTTGGAACTTTCTCATGTCGGGGTTACTATTCATGAGTTACTATTCACGAGTTACTATTCATGAGTTAGTATTCACGAGTTACTATTTATGAGTTACTATTCACGAGTTACTATTCACGAGTACTATTCATAAAGCATGATGATTTTTTTGTGAAATTTCTATCTTTTGCTGTCGGAGTTACTATTCACGTATACAACACTATTCACGTATACGGCACTATTCACAGAAAAATTAAGTTTTCTTTTCTATGTCCAAGATTGTCTGTTATAGTTCATATCTTTGATTAGATCTATGTTTTGGTCTTCATTCTTGAATTTTACTCCACTCTGATTATTTATGAAGTATTTTTGAACTTGGATTGTGTAAAGTACGAATCCTTAATATTTATTCTTTTGTTTCACTGGATTCGTTTTCTTTAAAATATTTTTCATCATCCTCAGTCCTAAATGATGATATAATTGAATATCTTTGGCATGTAGTGTCAAAGAAATATATAATCATTTCAGAATTTATATAAACAATAATTATAACCATATTGATCAATTCACCTTTGCACTTAAGCTAAAGATATTCAATTTTAAATTCAATGGTCATGATCATACCAGTCAACAATTCAACTTTGCACTACTGGCCAAAGAGAACCCATAGTCATGATCATACCAAAAATCTACCCATCTTTACACTCAAGTCAAAGAGAAATATCATCGTTAAGGTTATAAAAATGTTATATATGATAATAAAAATAATATAATCAACATAAAGATTTAATCTCAAGAGTAAGATTCATAAATCAACGATAATTTGGTCAGAAAAAGAAACCAATTTTGTCGTGAATAGTAACTCGTGAATAGTAACCCCGACATGAATAAGGTAGAAATTCCAAAATAAAATCCATACCAATATTTTAAGATAATGATATTGAAAGAATAAAATTTTTAAACTTATAAACAATTTATTTTAATTGTTTACACTTTACTAAATAATGCATTTAATCATCCTAAAATATCAAACTCATAAGATTTCATCACCAATAACTAAAACCCTCATCAAAAATCTGCATATACCTCATATAGGATTCTCAAGTTATAAAATCCTTTTTTCATTTTTCTTACTTCACATAACATATTTAATTCATTTACTCATAACTAGTCTATTTTCATGAAAAATACCAAATCAGTCCCAAAAATATTTCTTTTTTGGGATTTAGCAGAATATAGTCCCATATTGAACATATATTTTTCCCGGAATTTTTAAAATTCATTTACTATTTTTCATATGGCCAAAACAGTCGAATATTTAGACATTTATCATAAATTATATTTTTATCCAAAACTTCTAAAATTTTCAGAGTATACTTCTGTTATATACATGTACTCCCAATAAAAATTTCACCAATTTTGGAGTTAACCACAAGGATTTATAAGGGTTTACTTTTAAAATAGTATTTTCTCATAAAATTCATAACTCTTAATCTATACATCCAAAAATCACCATTTTTGGACACAATCAATAAAACTCATCAAAATATTATTTCATATTTTTCCAGAATTTTTGAGGGTCGAAAAAACTACGAAACTGAAAAACATAATAACCCTTAAAATCCACTACTATCCCTTACCTCAAAAGAGCAGCACTTCTGACTGGATATCGGATATGACGCTGAAGAAAACTTGCACTGATGAATAGAAACTCACCAAGTATCTAAATACTCATAAAATACACTCGATAATCTAGAGAGAAAAAGAGAGAAAACTTATGAATTCGGTGTAATTTTCAATTTAACTTAGCCCTCTATTTATAGGAAATGTTAAAGACGCGTCAAGCAGACTTGACCTTCTACCTGATGGCTTTACCTGCTACTATTTCACCCACCAAAAATCAACCATCTTCCCCAACAACCAAAAGTGGGGCCCACCCATTTCTAGAATTTTCTACTAAAATCATTTATAAACCTAATTTCCGAATCAGTCACCTCTTAAAATTCATAACAAATCATTCGTTCATTTTTAACGGTTCAAAATTTATGAAAATATACTCAACTTATATATGTATAACATATCCAAAAATCACAACGATTCAACGGACAGATTAAAAATTATAACTCACACAATAAAGCTGTAAGAACACTGATTTGATCTTTTAATACTTCCAATCTAACAAAATACTGATAAAATACCTCAACAATAATTCCTTCATTTATAACCACATAAATAAATCCATCATTTATATCCACATCAAATAAATATTTTCTTATCATATAAATCAATAATTAATTATTCATAAATAATATTACAGAATCACAATAATGACAACTAGACAGTTCCCAGGAAAGAGGGGGCTTTCCGATAAGGATTTCTTGTTACTAGAGCGCAATTAGGTGACCAAACCTCTCCTTGACAGAACTTTCTAGACATTGCCAATAATGCTATCTAATAATATTATTCAAATAATATGAATTATTGATCCGATAATGGAGATATTTTATGCGTTGATAATTATCAAACAACAATAATATAAAATATCAACGCAACAATTATTGATTCAATAAAATAAAATATTGAACAAGAATTATCGTAACAATTATTGAGTAGTACCTTCTCACGTAAGAATCAATAATTGAAAAATATCGTGTAATACCGTGCTATCTGTAACTACACGACATCGTATTTTAACCACGTGTATTCCAACAAATGTTAATTGTGAATAACTACGCCAAGTTATTTATAAAAAACTCAAATTTGTCATTTTCTTTATCCGACAGCTTATTTTGTTATGGGGCCTATTAAATGGTCACATACTGTCGCATTTAATATTCCCCAACGTAAAGAATATTCTATTTAATTAAACTAATATTTCCGACAACAATGAATATTTTATAACCACTTGCGTATTTTGAAAAAAAAAATTCATATATCACCCTTAACTTTAACTTTTATCAATTTAACCATTTACTGAATAGTAATTATAAGAAAAATTGAATACTTTTATTTCATAAAATTCGGTCTTACAATCTCTCATTCTTATGAAATTTCGTCCTCGAAATTTACGTATTCGGTATTTCAAGAGTTGAGAATACCTTGCTTTCATTTCAGATTCTATCTCTCCGGCCATCATGATTTCTTCATCGCTCATCTCCGTGATAACTTCATTTGGGTTCCTCACTTGTTGGGAAGTCATGACAACCGTTATCCTTGAACTACTCGACTTTGACTTTCAGGGGCAAGATTTAAGCGTCATCACTACCATTGGAATATACTTTTCTATAGGACATATTCCACCTCAATCGCTTCGTCAGCATTCTCGATTCATGATCCGAATCATCAATCTTCGATCCATATCGAATTGAGGTTGACCGCCTGCATGTGAGGATAATTCAAAACTCGATGTTGGGTTCTCCCACCATCGGTCCAAAAAGAGAAATTCATATCATCTATTTTAGTCTTCTTAGATCGGACATCTCTTTCCATAATATCAACGTCGCGCGGCTTTTACCCATGCATCACTCATTCTCACTGCTCATTGTTTCTTCTTTCAAATTTGATTCCAAACTTTATTATCAGAAGACCCCAACTTTTGAATAAAGATTAAATTTTTCGAAATATATTTTTAATATTATGGTGTGGATTTGATATAATATTATAGTCAGGTAATATTTACAAATTTTTCAAAGTACGCAAGTTGTTATATAATATTCGATTGGAATTGGGAATATTCGTTTTAACAGGAATATTCTGACAAAGGCACAATCATTGGTGGACCCCACAACGGAATTATTGTAGGATTGAGAAAACGACAATGAAAATAATCGGCGGAAGTTTTACCTGGTCAACCGTTGAACTACCCAGTAGTAAAAGTACAAAGAATGATGCTGTGGGTCGCATAAGTAGTAGTACAGATTGATTATTGATGCTTACGTGAGAAGTCACCGCTTATACTCAATTATTGCTACAAGAATTTCCGCATCATATCTCTCATATTATTGATTCGATTATTGTCATAAGATCATCATCTCGCATAATATGTTATTTTATTAAATCAATAATTGAGATGAAAAAGTTATTCATATTATTAAATTGCAATATTTATAATGTCTAGAAGTTCTCATCGAGGAGAGGTTTGGTCACCTAATTGTGCGCTAATAGGAGAAATCCTTATTGGAAAGCCCTCTTTCCGGGAACGATTCGGTTGATAAATATTGTGAGTTATAATATTAATGATGAATGTTATTAAAATTGAAGTTGTGTTTTGAGTTAAATTTGGAGACGCGGATGTGATATTTGAGTCCTAATGATGAAATTAGTAAAATAGTCTATAAACACAATTTTCTGGACTATTTGGTCAAAGTCAACAGATTGACTTTTTTCGTGAAAAGTCAAACTTCAAAATTTCAAAATTTATATTTTTGATAAAAATGGTTTCATTGTGTTGGAATTATTTGTGTTAGTGAAAATCGACAATTATTTCGATAATAATTGATGTCTTAAGGTTATATTGACCAATCAGGTATTTAACCGGATAAATGAGCAATTGATTGCTATTATTTCACATGATTATAACAATTTGTTCACATGTGTATACTATTGTTTCACATTCTTGTTACTATTAGGAGAGTTGGTGCAAGATTGATAATACTTGCATGACTAAGTTAAAAAATGGAGGTATAGATGAAGGTACTATACTGTAATTCATATTTTCACATTTCTAGAACTATTGATTCACATAATTTACTATTGAATCACATTATTTACTATTAGGGGAGGTGGTGCAAGTTTGATAATACTTCCATGACTAAATTAAAAATAAAAGAAAAGTCAAGGTATCAGATCAGTAATTTTTCGAGCCCCAAAAACGCAATTATCGAAACTATATTTTTCTATAAATAGAAGCTCATTCTTCCTTCATTTCTCACCAATTCACAAAAGCTTTAGAGCGATTATTATAGAAAGATATTATATAGAGAAAGAAGAAGAGAAGTCTACTACCTCACTATTCCAGTATCCAATTTTTCCAAGGTAGGGAGTATTATTTCTTTCTTATCCATGAAGAGAACTTCTGTTATTCCATTCTTTATTATTCGTTGGAATAACTCAGATACGCTGCTACCCTATACTTGGTGAAATTCTTCTGTTGTTCCATTCTTTATCATTCGTTGGAACATCCCGTAGGTAAGGCGTTTCTACGCGGACACGGTTCCGTCTTTATTATTCTGTTTGAACATCCCATGCATGCGTTTCTACGCTGAGACTGGGTTCCATCTTTATTATTACGTTGGAATATTCGTTGTTTGCTTTTACTTTGGGACCTAGTTCCGTCTTTATTATTCTCATTGAAATCATCGATCGGTAAGCGTTCTACGCCGGACCGATTCCGCTCTTTATTATTTTGTTTGAATATCCCGTCATGCATGCTTTTACGTCGGACTGATTTTGTTATTTATTGTTACGTTGGAATAACTCGCGTATGTGCGGTCTATCGCATGCTCGGTGATTTCTTTTGTTATTTCATTCCTTATTATACTCGGTTGGTTAAAGTTTTGACTTTATACTCCATGAAATTAGTGGAATATCCTTGATATTTTGCGCTTCATCCAAAGATCTTTTCATGGAATATTCTTACGAGCATTCTTGAATTTTACTCCACAAAGCAGTATCATGTTGACAATTTGGACGTTATCAATTCCTGGATAAAATAATTCTTGAACTTGTTTTATTGAATTCTTATATCATTGTCATCATCCTCATGTTTATATTTTGTTGAAAGTCATCTCATGGGCTGTAGTGCATAGATGGACTTGGTATGATTATTAGCAGGATTATTCGGTGTAATCATGGACCGTAATGTTACAAATGATGTGGAAAAAGTCCTCATTGGCCCGTAGAGCATTGATGGACAGTTGTTGGCATGATCATGACCATTATTGAATACACAAATATTCTTGGCCCATAGCGCATGGATAATTGTGGTCGAAATATCCTTGGCTGTAGTGCGAGGGGTGATTCGATGATGTGGATTATTTATTGTCGAGTCCCAAATGATAAAAGTGATGAAAACCTTCTAAATCATAAAAGATAGTAGATTTTATTCTCTACTTGACTCTTTTAATGGATTGCTTGTTCACCGCAGCTTAAACGTGGTGGTTGTTATATTGTATCGTTTAACACTTTGTTGAAGGCTAACGATAATATATTCTACATTATCTTAGTCATAATATTTCCCATCGGGCTAGTTGAGCTCACCTTTTACTTTCATTGTTCTCTTCAGGAAATGAGAACGTAGCAGGGACTAGTCGGGGAATGGAGTGATGGACCAGATGATAGCATTAGTAGTCCTCACTATTCAGTGAAATAATGGAAAATAAGTGTAATAATATTGAATTTGAGTTTGAATATTGTTTGCAGGCGACAATATTTGTATTAAAACTCATGACTTATGTTTTGTCGTACTTTTACGATACGGTTGTATAATTAAGTTGTATTTGTATTACAGTACCATGTATTTGACGACTCGAATAGGTGATGTATACCTATTTTGGGGGCGTCACATTTATCATCTTATACTCTGCCAAAGAATGCTTCTGTTCAAGCATCACATATCGGGTAACATAAGCTTGAATTGTTGCATCCTTTTGCTTTCTATAATGACCGCCGCTTCTTCAACTCTGGTCTTCTAACTCATGAATACGATTTTGTAATTCTACGTTTCGATCATAAAATTCTTCTAATAAATTCTCCGCAGGTCTTCTTCTTCCTCACTCTCAGCTGCTACCTCTGCGACTAGCTTTCTAAAAAAACTATTAATTCTTCCTCACCACAAGAATATCTCTAATTCCTTCTTCGCCTGACATCACATTATCATGGTTGGTGATTATAGGTATCCCCACGGTCTCATTCACTCCATTGTTAACATTCTCAGCAGCCATTCTCAAATACTGCCATAAAATAAGGGTTAATTAAACATATTAACGTATCAAATAATATCCCGATATTATGACTGACCAACAATTAAGCTTAGGTAGGACACACTAGCGAAGGATTTACTCATTTCTCCCCTCCTAGTTATATTCCCCGATCTCCGCCAGAGACCGTATCCCTAAGCTCTGATACCAACTGTGACGCCCCCAAAACAGGTCCATTCCACCCAACCTATTCTGAGTCGCCAAATACATGGTACAAAAAACAAATAAAACTTTATTACAACAATTATTGTGCAAAATACAACAACACATATGTTGTGAGTTTTAATACAAATATATACCAACTGTGGCTCTCATCCCAACCTTGGATAGCACGTCACAATGGCACCTTACATAAAGGTATAGTCAAAAACTGCTTTAGAAATTAGAATCTTTGGGAAGGGCTCAAGGAAACCTTCGTACATGGGAGGCCATGCGTCTAGGCTATGATAGATATCATGTAAGACCCTGAATTTTATGAAATAAAAGTATTCAATTTTTCTTATAATTACTATTCAGTAAATGGTTAAATTGATAAAAGGTTAAAGTTAAGGGTGATATATGAATTTTTTCAAAATACACAAGTGGTTATAAAATACTCATTTCTATCGGGGAATATTCGTTTGGTCGTGGAATATTCTTTCCGCTTGGGAATATTAAATATTTGCACGGTATGACCATTTATGGGCCCCATAATGTAATAAGCGCCGGATGAAGAAAACGATAAAAGGAGTTTTTATAAATAACGGCGTAGTTGTTACTCAATTAACATTATTGGAATACCCGGTGGTTAAAAATAAGATAATCGCGTTGTTGTTGCGACAAGAAGATACGGTATTGCACCAATTATTAATTCTTACGTAAGAAGGCACTACTCAATAATTGTTATGAAGAATTACTATTCAAAGATTTTATTTTATTGATTGAAGAATTTCTACGTTGATATTTTATATTATCGTTGTTTTAATAATTGTCCTACTACACAAGTATTTTCCATTATCGAAGCAATAATTCATATTATCGGAATAATATTATTAGATAACATTATTGGCAATGTCAGAAAGTTCATCTAACGAGAGGTTTGGTCACCTAATTGCATGCCAGTAGATGAGGAGAAATTCTTATTGGAAAGCCCCTCTTTCCGGAAGCCGCCTGGTTGTCATTATTGTGATTCTCGTAATATTATTTATGAATAATTAATTATTGATTTATATGATAAGGAAAATATTCATTTTATGTGGATATAGATGGAGAATATTTTTAAAGTGACAATTGTTGAAAATTGATATTTTATCTTTTCTCGATAAAATAATATTTTATTATATTATTATAATATAATAATGGTGATATTTTTACAATGAATGTGGGATATATGAGTATATGAGGAGGAAGAGTATTTTTGTTGCAAAAGTTGTTTAAAACATGTTAAACATGTTGGTGGACCCATTTCTTGATTGAAATTTGATTATAGCCTGTAAAATTGTCCGTATGTGGATTTCGGTCAATTTTTGTTTGGAATTTGGAAAAACTTTCTTCTGCAAAGTTTTAGAGAATTGAATTTCCTATAGAGAGTTGTGAGATTCGAATTTTCTGATAAAAGGACTATGTATTATGAATTATTGAAGTTTTGAAGTTCCGAAATAATTGATTTTTGAAAGTTTTAATTATTTTTAATATGAAAAACGTTTTTGGTCATTATTGTGGGTCTTGCATGTGATGTAAATGGCTGATTTTAGATCTAAGAAAGTGGGCGTAAGAAATTTGATTATATATATTAATATTATATTAAATTTTCTGCTTTGGTGTTCTAAGCAATTTCCTATAAATAGGTGCTTAGGTTAGAATTGAAAATCACACCAGAAACTGAAGTTTTCTCTCTATTTCTCTCTATATAAATCGAGCGTATTTTTGTGAGTATTTTAGTACTTTGAGTATTGCTATACGGTGCAAGTTCTTTTAGCACTATATCCAAAAGATTTATTCGGTAATCTTATTCTTTCTGAGGTAAAGGAGATTATTTTCTTCATAAATGATATTATTTTTTCAATATCATTATGCTGAAATATTGGTTTGAACTTTTATCAAATTTGGAACTTTTTCATGTCGGGTTTACTATTCATGAGTTATTATTCACGAGTTACTATTCACGAATACTATTCACGAAGCATGATGATATTTTTTGTAAAATTTTTATCTTTTGGTATCGGAGGCACTATTCACGTATACGACACTATTCACAAATACGACATTATTTACAGAAAAATTAAGTTTTCTTCTCTGTGTCCAAGATTGTTTATTATGATTTCTATCTTTGATTGGATTTATGTTTTGGTCTTCATTCTTGAATTTTACTCCACTCTGGTTATTTATGAAGTATTTTTGAACTTGGGTTATTTAAAGTACGAATCCTTAATATTTGTTCTTTTGTTTCACTAGATTCGTTTTCTTTAAAATATTTTTCATCATCCTCAGTCCTAAATGATGATATAACTGAATATCTTTGGCCTGTAGTGCAAAGATGAATGATTTCTGATGAATATCTTTGGCTTGTAATGCAAAGATGACCTGTTGTTGAATATCTTTGGCATGTAGTGCAAAGATGACTTGTTGATGAATATCTTTAGCTTGTAGTGCAAAGATGACTTGTTGATGAATATATTTTGCCCATAGTGCAAAGATGAATTTATTAGTAGGATTATGAACATGAACTGTGATTTGGTATAACCATGATCTTTGATGTTTCAGGTGATGAAAATTAACTTTGTCCTGGATGAGGAAAGGAATTTAGAACTACAATTACGATTATGAGTTATACACGTGATTGTGGACAGGAATTGTTGATTAATGTTACAGGGATAAAATATTGTTGATGGACTTTTAACATAGAGAAGACAATAGATTTTATGGTCTATTTGACTCTTCTAATGGATTGCTCGTTCCGCTGCAACTATATTTGAAAAGTTTTATCATCTACCATATGTTCTAAATCTCTGATTTATTACTGTTGAAGGCTATTGATAATTTATTTATCCTTAGTCATGATATTCTTTACTGAGCTAGTTGTGCTCACCCTTTTGCTTCACAATTCCTTTCAGTTAATAAAGGTGTAGTAGGGGTCGAGTTGGCGGGGATAACAAGGGGAAGAAGCGGTGGTCTATAGATGTGAGGGTGAGGTGAATTTAACTTGGAAGGGTGTTTTGCCACTATTATACAAGATGTCTAATGACATACAACCTCGTGTCATCATAAGACAGGGTTGTGCTCATCCACTTGCTGAGTATATTTACAAGCACTACCTATATAATCTTGGTGTTTGTTTGGAGTATAAAATCCAATTAGAGACAGTAGAAATAATGATATGTCAAGAGAAGACTCACCATTGGGAAGAATATGATAGTAATCTTCTCGTTTTTTTTTTGGGGTCTATTGGGTCAACCAAGGATAATTCTGTGGCCATATGATATCTATCATAACCTAGACGCATGGCCTCCCATGTACGAAGGTTTCCTTGAACACTTCCCAAAGATTCTAATTTCTAAAACAGTTTTCGACTATACCTTTATGTAAGGTGTCATTATGAGGTGTTGTCCACGGTTGGAACATGAGTCACAGTTGGTATATATTTGTATTTAAACTCACAGTTTAAGTGTTGTCGTATCTTGTACGACAATTGTATTAATAAAGTTGTAGTTGTTTTCTGTACCATGTATTTGGCGACTCAGAATGGGTTGGATGGAATGGACCAATTTTGGGGGCGTCACATATCATATGTCCACAGAATTATCCTTGGTTGACCCAATAGACCCCAAAGAAAAATGAGAAGATTACTATCATATTCATTCCAATGGTGAGTCTTCTCTTGACATATAATTATCTATACTGTCTCTAATTGAGAATTATACTTCAAATAAACTCCAAGATCATATAGGTAGTGCTCGTAGATATACTCAGTAAGTGGATGTGTACAACTCTGTCTTATGATGACACGAGGTTGTATGTCTTTAGACATCTTGTATGATAGTGGCAAAACACCCTTCCAACATGGGGTTCGCCTCACCTTATTTGATTCACCAAATATAACTACTAAATGACGACCACCGTTCTTTTCCCCTGTTACCCCTAATTCTCGACCCGCCTACACTCTTATTACACCGAAAGGAATTGTGAAATGAAGGGTGGGCACAACTAGCCCAAAGAAAGAATATCATGACTAAAGATAATTAAATTATCAATAGCCTTCATCAAGTAATAAATCGTAGATTTAGAAATATACGGTAGATGATAAAACTTTTTAACTATAGTTGCACAATTGAACGAGCAATCCATTAGAAGAGTAAAATAGACCATAAAGTCTATTATCTTCTCCATGTTAAAATCCACCAACACTGCTTTTATCCTCAGTAACATCAACCATCAGATTACGGTCCACAATCATATGAATAACTCATAATCATAATTGTGGTTCTAAATTCCTTTTCTCATCCAGACTCGAGATAATTTTCATCACCTATCTTTACCTGAAACATCAAAGATCATGGTTACACCAAATCACATTTCCTGTTCATAATCATACTAATAACTTCATCTTTGCACTACGGGCCAAAGATATTCATCAACAGTTCATCTTTGCACTACTGGCCCAAGATATTCAACAACATGTCATCTTTGCACTACGGGCCAAAGATATTCATCAACAATTCATCTTTGCACTACATGCCAAAGATATTCGTCAATAGTTCATATTTGCACTACAGGCCAAATATATTCATCAACAGTTCATATTTGCCCTACAGGCCAAATATATTAATATCTCAAAGAAATATATAATCATTTCAGAATTTATATAAACAATAATTATAACCATATTGATCAATTCACCTTTGCACTTAAGCTAAAGATATTCAATTATAAATTCAATGGTCATGATCATACCAGTCAACAATTCAACTTTGCACTACTGGCCAAAGAGAACCCATAGTCATGATCATACCAAAAATCTACCCATCTTTACACTCAAGTCAAAGAGAAATATTGTGAGACCCCAGATTTTATTAATAAAGATTTAAATTTGGTCGAAATAATTTTTTAATATTATGGTGTGAATTTGAGATAATATTATAGTTGTGGGTAGTATTTATAAATTTTGCAAAGTATGCAAGTAGTTATATTATATTCGATTGGTGGGGAATATTCGGTTTAGCGAGGGAATATTCGATAACTACTCAATCATTGGTGGACCCCACAATGTAATTATTGTCGGATTGAGAAAACGCATAAAAAATATTTTATTAAAATAACGGCGAAGTTTTCTGGTTGATCTTTGTTGAACTACTCGGTAGTAAAAAGTACGAGAATACGTGTGGTTGCATAGTAGCACGCGGTGATTGATTATTGATGCCTATGTGAGAAGTCACTCGGTTTGATTCCATTATTGTCAATTAATAATATGAATTATTATAGCGATAATGACGTTTTGTTTTATTCGTATTATTAACGTAATAAAAGCGAAACATCTTTTATATAAAATAGAATACTTTATTAAAGTTATTCTATAAATAGAATATATTATATTTTATTTTGCATAGTAAGACGTATAGTGTTTGCATAGTAAAATGTTTTTATATAAATAGAATATATTATATTTTATTTAAAAGATTTTTCTTTAAATATGGACCGTCCGATTAAAGTAAATCAATCTGGACCGTTTCATGGATTAGTTTCTTATGCATTCCATTTTCCTATAAATAGAAGCTCATTCCTTCATTATTTTTTCATTTAATTCATTTGAAAACTACAGAGAGAAATTATAGAAAGAAGTTTATATAGAGAAAATTATAGAAAGAAGAAGAGTATTCTCGCTACTTCACTACTTCTATATTCGGTTCTTTTTACTACGGTAAGGGTGTTATTCTTTCTTCTTGAAGAACTTCATTATTCCATTCATTATTATTACATTGGAATAACTTTTGTAAAAGTGGCATACCCTATACATAACCTCAGACACGCCAGATACCCTATACTTGGTGAAATCCTTATGTTATTCCATCGCTTATTATTCATTGCTGAATAACTTTCAGATATCTGCCAGTTTACCTATACTTGGTGACATTCTTCTATTATTCTCATTGGAACATCACATGCATGTGTTTTACATGGGACTGGTTCCGCTTTTTATTATTACGTTGGAACATCCTGCTCATGCATGCTTTTTACACGGACTGGTTCCGTCTTTATCATTACGTTGGAATATCCTATCTGTGTGTTTTACACCGGATCCGGGTTCCATCTTTATTATTCTGTTGGAACATCCGCCGGGTGTGAATTTCACGACGACCGGTTCCGTTATTATTATTCTCGTTGAATAACCTGCCTCATGCTAAGTACCGCATTTATGGTGATTTCTTTTGTTATTCCATTCTTTATTATACCCAGTTGGTTAAAACTTTGACTTCTATACTCCATGAAATTAGTAGAATATCCTTGATATTTGTGTTTCATCCAAAGATCTTTTCATGGAAATATTCTTCCGATCATTCTTGAATTTAACTCTCTCTAAACAAAGATCATGTTGATAATTTAGGCGTTAATAATTCATGGATTAAATAATTCTTGAACTTGTTTTATTGAATTATTATGTCATTGTCATCATCCTCATGTTATATTATGTTATCTTTCGCTTACGTGCAGTATAGATGAACTTAGTATGATTATGACCTGAGGATCATTCGGTATAATCATGACTTGATATAAATGATGTGACAAAAGTCCTCGAAATTCGTGAATGCAAATGATGGATAGTTTTTGGTATGATTATGACCAGGGTGATTCGGTAGATAGTCATGACCATTGATAATTTGATGAAAATCCTGGTGCGTGGTATGTGGATGATTAGATGTGGTGGATTATTTATTAAAAGTCTCGTGATAAAAATTGATGAAAACCTTTTAAAACCTAAAAGATAGTAGACTTTTTATTCTCATGGACTCTTTTAATGGGTTGCTTATTCCACCGCATTAAACCGGTTGTCTATTGTATTTTATCGGTTTAACATCTGTTGAAGGCTAATGATAATTTATTCGCATTATCTTAGTCATAATATTTCTTCTTTGGGCTAGTTGAGCTCACCCTTTTCTTTTCATTGTTCTCTTGTGAAATGAGAACATAAATTGGGACGAAGTCGGGAACGGAAGTAATGGTCCAGAGGATAGCATTAGTAGTCCTCACTATTTCGTGAAATAGTGTAATAATAGTTGTAATGAGGACTCCTTTTGAGTTTGTATAATATCTAGTAGACAATATTTGTATTCAAAACTCACAGATTTTATGTCGTATTGCATACATATACGTTATATTAGTAAGTCGTATTTGAATTTATGTACCATGTAAGTGGCGACCCAAGATGGGTGACGTATACCTAATTTTGGGGGCGTCACAAATATCATCGTTAAGGTTATAAAAATGTTATATATGATAAAAAAATAATATAATCAACATAAAGATTTAATCTCAAGAGTAAGATTCATAAATCAACGATAATTTGGTCAGAAAAAGAAACCAATTTTGTCGTGAATAGTTACTCGTGAATAGTAACCCCGACATGAATAAGGTAGAAATTCCAAAATAAAATCCATACCAATATTTCGGTATAATGATATTGAAAGAATAAAATTTCTTAAACTTATAAACAATTTATTTTAATTGTTTACACTTTACTAAATAATGCATTTAATCATCCTAAAATGCCAAACTCATAAGATTTCATCACCAATAACCAAAACCCTCATCAAAAATCTGCATATACCTCATATAGGATTCTCAAGTCATAAAATCCTATTTTCAATTTTCTTACTTCACATAACATATTTAATTCATTACTCATAACTAGTCTATTTTCATGAAAAATACCAAATCAGTCCCAAAAATATTTCTTTTCTGGGATTTAGCAGAATATTGTCCCATATTGAACATATATTTTTCCCGGAATTTTTAAAATTCATTTACTATTTTTCATATGGCCAAAACAGCCGAATATTTAGACATTTATCATAAATTGTAATTTTATCCAAAACTTTCGAAATTTACAGAGTATACTTCTGTTATATACATGTACTCCCAATAAAAATTTCACCAATTTTGGAGTTAACCACAAGGAGTTATAAGGGTTTACTTTTAAAATAGTCTTTTCTCATAAAATTCATAACTCCTAATCTATACATCCAAAAATCACCATTTTTGGACACAATCAATAAAACTCATCAAAATATCATTTCAAATTTTTCCAGAATTTTTGAGAGTCGGAAAAACTACGAAACTGAAAAACATAATAACCCTTAAAATCCCCTACTATCCCTTACCTCAAAAGAGCAGCACTTCTGACTGGATATCGGATATGACACTGAAGGAAACTTGCACTGATGAATAGAAACTCACCAAGTATCTAAATACTCACAAAATATACTCGATAATCTAGTGAGAAAAAGAGAGAAAACTTATGAATTCTGGTGTGATTTTTATTTCTAACTTAGCTTTCTATTTATAGGAAAATGTTAGCACGCCGAAGCAAACTTGACCTGCTACCTGATGGCTTTACCTGCTACTAATCCACCCACCAAAAATCAGCCATCTTCCCCAACAACCAAAAATGGGGCCCACCCATTTCAAGAATTTTCTACCAAAATCATTCATAAACAAAATTTCTGAATCAGTCACCTCTTAAAATTCATAACAAATCATTCGTTCATTTTTAACGGTTCAAAATTTGTGAACATATACTCAACTTATATATGTATAACATATCCAAAAATCACAACGATCCAACTATCGATTAAAATTATAACTCACACAATAAAGCTGTAAGAACACTGATTTGATCTTTTAATACTTCCAATCCGACAAAATACTGATAAAACACCTCAACGTTAATTCCGTAATTTATAACCACATAAATAAATCCATCATTTATATCCACATCAAATAAATATAAATCAATAATTAATTATTCACAAATAATATTACAGAATCACAATAATGACAACCAGGCAGTTCCCAAGAAAGAGAGGGCTTTCGATAAGGATTTCTCCTCTTTGGCAAGCTTGATTAGGTGACCAAACCTCTCCTTCGATGTAACTTTCTCGGACATTGTCAATAATGCTATCTAATAATAATATTCAAATAATATGAATTATTGATCTAATAATGGAGATATCTTGTGTGTTGATAATTATTGAAACAACAATAATATAAAATATCAACTTGACAATTATTGATTCAATAAAATAAAATATTGAATAGTAATTATCGTAACAATTATTGAGTAGTGCCTTCTCAACGTAAGAATCAATAATTGAAAAATATCGCGTAACTATTACAGACATCTTGTATTTTAACCACCGGGTATTCCAACAAGTGTTAACTTGATAATAACTACTGCCAGTTATTTATAAAAACTCAAATTTATCGTTTTTCTTTATCCGACGCTTATACATTATGGGGCCCACAAATGGTCATTGCTTGTAAATACGAATATTCCCAACGTAAAGAATATTCCACGACTAAACGAATATTCACGACAACAATGAATATTTTATAACCACTTGCGTATTTAAAAAAAAAAAATCATATATCACCCTTAACTTTAACTTTTATCAATTTAACCATTTACTGAATAGTAATTATAAGAAAAATTGAATACTTTTATTTCATAAAATTTGGGGTCTTACATAAATAAAGTTTGTGAGAAATGAGGTATTGACGTATATCGGGTTTCAAACCTCTTAGAAACATTCGCGTCATTCGCTCCTCATTATCGACCAAATGGGATGCCAACTGGGATAACTCCGTAAATTTAACCTCGTATTGCGACACGGTCATATTATTTTGCTCTATTGCTTATCTCAATATTTTCAGATGCCATTCTCAAACACTGCCACAAAACAAGGGTTAATTAACATGTCACGTATTATCCCTATACTCTGACCGACCAATTAAATACCAAATAAACTTAGGTAAGTCATACTAGCGAAGGAATTCCCGTCTCTCCCTCCTAGTTCTTGTCTCACATCTCACCAGAATCATATCCTAAGCTCGATACCAACTGTGACTCCCCAAAATAGGTATACATCACCCATTCTCGAAGTCGCCAAATACATGGTACAAAATTCAAATACAACTTAATAATACAATATGTCGTGTAGAATACGACAAGACATAATCGAGAGTTTTAATAAGAACATTGTCATCTAGACAATATCCACACTCAATGCGATCCTCATTACATTTATTATCACACTATTTAATGTAATAGTGAGAGGACTACTAATCTATTATCATCCGGACCAATCACTGCGTTTCCCAACTAGTCCCTTGCCACGTTCTCATTTCTCAAGAGAAAAAAGTGAATGAAAGGGTGAGCTCAACAAGTCCAAGAAGAAATAATATTATGACTAAGATAATGCGAGAGTAATTTATCGTTAGCCTTGATAGTGTTAAACCGATAAAATATAACAAACATCAAGTTTAGCTGCAATGAACAAGCAATCCATTGAAGAGTCAAGTAGAGAATAAAGTCTACTATCTTCTATGATTTAAAAGGTTTTTCATCACTTTTATCGCTGAGACTCAACTTAATAAATAATCCACATCATCCCTGTACTACGGCCAAGGATATTCATTAGTATCACAACCACAAATTATCCATGCACTACGGGCCAAGGATATTCGTGTATTCATCAATGGTCATGATCATGTCAACATCTGTCCATCAATGCACTACGGGCCAATGAGGACTTTGGCCACATCATTTATAACATTACGGTCATGATTATACCGATTAATCCTTGGTCATAATCATACCAAGTTCATCTATGCACTACAACTACAAATGACTTTCAACATAATATAAACATGAGGATGATGACAATGATATAAGAATTCAATAAAATAAGTTCAAGAATTAATTTATCCAGGAACCAATAACGTCCAAATTGTCAACATGATACTTCTTTGTGGAGTAAAATTCAAGAATGCTCAGAAGAATATTTCCATGAAAAGATACTGGATGAAGCGCAAATATCAAGGATATTCCACTAATTTCATGGATTATAGAAGTCAAAGCTTTAACCAACTGAGTATAAGAGATTATATGAAACTGCAAATGGATTTTTGTCCGCCATGTGATAATCCACTTAGACAGATCATTTCCACAATTTAATAAGGAATGAATACAAAGGATCATTCACCATGCATGTGATAATCCACATAGACAAGTTATTCCAACAAAATAATAAAGAATGGAATAACAGAAGAAATCACCATGCATGCGATGATCGCATGCAGAAAAGTTATTCCAACGTAATAATAAATAATGAAACCAGTCATGCGTAATCCACACGCATGTGATGTTCCAACGAGAATAATAAAGAAACGGAACCAGTCATCCAGTAAACCGCATGCATGTGATGTTCCAATGTAATAATAAAGAATCGGAACCGGTCACGCGTAAACGGCATACTGCATCTGGATGTTCAAAGAATAATAAAGAATGGAATAAATGAAGAATTTCACCATGTATGCAGTGCTTCAGATGCAGGCAAAGTTATTCAACATAATGATAAAGAATGGAATAACGAGATGAATTTCACCATGTACGCGTCACTTGGTAGGCGAGTTATTCCAACATAATGATAAAGAATGGAATAACAAAAGTCTCTTCATGAAAGATTTAAAGAAATAATACCCCTTATGAATACAACAAATAATATCCCTTACTTAGTACAATAAATAATATCCCTTACTTAGTATAACAAATAATATCCATTACCTTAGAAGAAACCTGGATATAGGAGTAGTGAAGTAAGAAGAATATATTTTCTTCTTCTCTCTATAGTTTCTTCTTTCAGAGTTTCAAATGAATTCGTAAGAAATAATGAAGGAATGAACTTATTTATAGGAGAATGGACCTGAATAAGAACTAATTCATTGAACTATCCAAATTGATTTACTTTTTAAACGAATGGTCCATATTGATTTACTTATAAAGATTAATAAAATATTCTAATAAAACAAATGATTTTAAATAAAATATAATATATTCTATTTATATTCTAATAAAACGAATAACTTTATAAAAGTATTACATTTTATATAAAAAGATTTTACTTACGCAAACACTACGCATAATAGAATATTATATATTCTATTTATAGTCTAATAAAACAAATAACTTTATAAAAGTATCTCTTGTTTTATATAAAAAGATTTTATTATGCAAATACTACGCAGACATATGCATAATAGAATATCATATATTCTATTTATAGTCTAATAAAATAAATAACTTTATAAAAGTATTCTGTTTTATATAAAATATTTTCTATTTTATTACATTTATAATAATAATAAAACAAAACTTATCACCTTTATTATAATTCACAATATTAATCGAGTAGGTCATTCCCAGTAAAGAGGGATTTCTCTCTATTGGCGCGCAATTAGGTGACCAAATCTCTCCTTCACAGAACTTCTAGACATCGTTAATATTGTAAATAATAATATTAATAACTTTGTCGTCTCAATTATTGATTTAAAAATATATAAAATATTGACGATAATTGAATTAATTAACGTGAGATACTATGCAACAATTACTGTAACAATAATTAAACAAAACTAAGTGACTTCTCACGTAAGCATCAATAATCAATACCGTGTGCTACTATGCAACCACGCGTATTACTGTACTTTTACTACCGAGTAGTTCAATAGTTTTAACGGTAAAACTTCCTCCGTTATTTTCATAAAAATATTTTTGTCATTTTCTCAATCCGATAATAATTCTGTTGTGGGGTCCACCAATGATTGTGTCGTTGTACAAATATTCCCTGTTAAAACGAATATTCTCCGACCAATTGAATATTATATAACAACTTGCATACTTTACAAAATTTATAAATATTACCCACAACTATAATATTATATCAAATCTACACCATAATATTTAAAAAAAATATTTCGATAAATTTAAATCTTTATTCATAAAATTTGAGGTCTCACATCACCAGCCCTTCTTCTTCCTCCTACTCCTCCACCTCCCACCAGCCTTACCGACCACGTGGCGATGTCACCTAAGCAGTGAGACTGGCTTCCATGAAAATGAAGACGAAACATCTCTTTCAAATATTCATGATGCATTCGACTTGTTTGAAGCCCAGATATCTCCTTTGCAAGTCTTTTTGTATTATTCTTTATTTGGGTTTTTGTTAAATTCTAGGTTCTTTTGTTAGAACCCTTAATTTGAAATAAGTTACTTTTGTGCTCGATATTGTTTAGTGTGCGTTATAAGCTTAATGCATTTCATATTTGCTAGGTCATATTATAATTTGGCACTTCACACTTTGATTCAGAAACGTCGTTAGCTACTGAGTATTGGATGTCAAATCTGGAGTAGGAAAATCATTATGAAAAGATGTCTACACCCAAATCAATAGCTAAACTGTTCCAATGGTGGAAGGGATGTTGTTAACAGGGTGGAGGTGACAATGGCACCTTAATGATGTGGTGGACTCAAAAGTCCACATCAGACTACCATTTATTAGAACACCCTACAAATTAGGTCTTATGAATTAATTGCCAACCCCACAAATGGTATGAGTGTGAGGAATTGCTACGAATTAATTGCTTAATGACATATTATGTTCATATGCATGAGGTCTGCCAGAATAATGGATAACTAACATTTACTCTGGACAAGTGTTACATTCAAGTAATAAGATGTGAAATGTTTTTTTTTAAGTCCTTGATGCAAGTTAATATTACAGAATTAGGATATTTCAATGGTTCAAGACTTCGAAATGGGTCAATTTTCTGAGCTTTTATCACCGGCGTCGGCGATTCTGCCACCGATCCAACCTGGGTTATGGACAGCCTCTAAGAAGGATGAATACCAAGGTATATTTAATTTTTATTCTATTTTATTTTAAATCTGTTCTGTTTCTTTCTCTTTATTTTGTCTTAATAAGTTGAGATCTTCAATTTTAATAATGTTGAGAAATCAAATTACTAAGATTAATGATTATTATCAATCTTATATGAGTTAACTCAGTGAATTTGAAGAATCGACATGGTAAATTAAGTCCATTGCTTTTTCTTGCCCTCCTCTTCCACTTTCATCCTCTTCTGCTTAACTCCTCATTTCTCTTTTGTCTTCTATGGCGCCACGCCTGACCCTCGATGGTTTTGTCGCTGGCATGGTCAAAACCTGATGGCCAGATGCAGTTGAATAGTTGAAGGCCTCCGACGTTGTCCCTGTTTTCACATATATTTGTAATTTTTCATCAAACTTTCGATTACTTTTAATGCTTTTTTATGATTTCTATTTGTTTGTTGAAATTAAGATATGGGTATTTAGGATTTATCCTTTTATTCCTAATATTGGTCTAAATGAGGTGCTTATGTAAAAAAGGAATTTGTGATATATTGAAGAAAGATATGCACATGAATTTTAATTTTGGTAGGAGGTAGATATTATAATTGAGTTTTGCATAGGTTCATCAGATTAGATGATGAATCTGAATTCCTAATTAGATCAGTCTAAATGATGCACACTAACTGTTTGTTGAAATGCTACAAAAAATGTAAGAATAGAGGTCACATACCATTGTGCTAGAAATTGAGCCTTGAGGGTTCACCATCAAATTGCTAATTGAAGGCTAGCTATATATTATCATTCATTCAATGAGATTTCAACCGTCACTAATATATATATATATATATATATATATATATATATATATATATATATATGTGTGTGTGTGTGTTTTCTTTTTGTGATCTCTTTTTCTCTATATGGTTGTAAACCTACTTACCACCTGTCATAAATACCTTGCTTTATTGCAGAATATTGGGCAATGAATTTATTATCCGTTTTGTGGTTGTTTAGGTTTGATGTAAATTATTATTTAGTTCAGTTACTATTTTTTATTTTTAGCGCATCTCATGTTGTGCAACAACAAATTGTGTGATGATGACGCTTTGGTTACAGGTGTTGTCGCAGAGAGTAGGACGCGCAATAAGATTAATTTACAAAAATCAAATTTTGGTAAGGACATAATTGTACACCTCTTAAATAATTTGAATACTTAGTAACAACGGATCACTAAATAACTTTTTGTTTGATACAGCTACACTCAAGAGGGTACTAAATATAGGTTACCTAGAACGAGTTTGACATTTCAAATTTTTGATGAAATAAGACTGAGAGGATGTTCTATATGTTTTAATGAATGTATTTTTTTGTTAGATATATTTAGGTTAGTCAATCCATTATTCAAACTAGCCCGTGCGTTGCACGGGCTATCAACTAGTAACTTTTAAATACATTACAAAAGTTGTAATTGAATATCAGTAAACTTTTATAAACTTTTTAAATGTCTTAATTGAATACAACCAAACTTTAAAAATCTTTAAAAATCTTAATTGAATACACCCTCTTTAAGGACAGAGGAAGTATTTTCTTAAATATTATACCTACCAACAGAGTTAGTCTTCATATTTTTCCATTTCAATGCATGTATTAATCTCACAGTAATGCTAGATAATTAATCAGTAATTATCTAGTTTACTTAGTAATTAGACTTACAGTTTTTGTCTAGTTTCCTAATTTATTCTTAATATTTAATACAAATATAAATACAATCAACGATCTTTGTAGCAAGTTTTGATGTAGGACATTTAGTTATGGAGTTTGAGGAGGAGTTACATAGGAAACGGGAAATGAGAACTGGTCCAAGGAAACGGTCATAATTTCTGAAGACTGGAGCCGGTCCCGAAGAGCTGGATTCGATTGGCTTCAGAAAATGTTTTCGGATTCGGAGATGGCATCATGGCTTCGGGAGATCGGAATTTCTATGGAATTGGCATCATAACTTCTTGAAGACTGGATTAATTATTATTATTATTATTATTTAGTTTTTTTATGGTAATAGTATTTTATTAGGTAGTAAATTTTTTATAATTAAGTCGTTACCTATTAGGATTTTATTTCTGTAATTTTAGGAAGTTTGTTAGGATTTGTTTTCTTATCTTTATGAAGATTCTAGAGTGAGTTGGACAGAAAATTTTGTTAGACTATATAACTCAGCTTGTGGGTTGAAGAAAATTAATTTATTAATAATATTATTTTCCTTTACGATTGATATCGTTTGAATCTTTGGTAGATTCTAGTATGTGTTCTTAAAATTTACGCCGGTAAATTTTTTTCGTTTCGGTTCTGCGTCAAGTTTGCATTATATAATCTATTTTTTCTCTTGGTCCATTTTTTGCAGGTCAGTTAAGAAAAATGGGTGCATGTGGGCGTATGTCGGCTCCTCCTAATGGCAAGAAAACTGCAGCCGAAGTCCTTCGACGAGCTCCTCACGAAAAGCCTCCATTCACGTTAGCCGACTTGAAAAAAGCCATTCCACTCCATTATTTCCAAAAGTCTCTCATTACATCTTTCCGATACCTAATTTAGGATCTCATCATGGCCTACACCCTTTACTATGTGACCACTAATTATATTGACCTCCTCCCTCGTCCTCTCAACTATTTGGGTTGGGCTACTTATATTGCCGTTCAAGGTTGTGTCCTTACTGGGACTTGGGGCATTGGCCATGAATGTGACCACCATGCCTTTAGTGACTATCAATGGGTCGACGACCTTGTTGCCCTCGTTGCACACTCCTCTCTTATGGTCCCTTATTTCTCTTGGAAAATTAGTCACCGTCGCTGTTGGGTCGTGATATTTCTCCTATTGGGCCGAATGGATTGGACCTACGTATTCAGTTAGTCCATTGGGTCTTCACTATTGGTTGTTGACATTATTGGACCTAGTCACTTTATTATCTTTGTTAAGTCCTTCTAATATCGACCCATCATATATTTAAATATCTTCACTTGGGTTCTGAACCGGTGATAATGACAAAAGATATGGTAGTGATCGATATCTTACTATTGCAGATTAATAAAGATTAGACGGTTAGTAATGGTGGTGAGCGAGAGGATGAGATTAACAGTGTCGGGAGGGTTAGTAGTACGGTAAACCGAGTCCAGAGTATATCATAGCATGGAGGTCTTCACAAACAGTACGTCTTCATTCATAATCACATACACACACGAGAGAATTATTATCTCTCTCTCAATACACTCAGACATTACATCCTCCATCGTTAACCTCATGAACACGATATCGATTCTCACGCACTCGAAGTTTATCCCCGAGCGGACCCGCCAGTCGAGCTTTTGGTGTCTTATCGTGTTTTATCGCGAGGATCGTAGGCGTCTTACGTGATTGGGGACGTTGGAGAAAGATCTTGGCGTTAACATGGCGCTAGAAGGAGAACATTTTCTAGTGTTCTTGAGCTATCAATCACAATATTTCCAGTTGTTTCTACATCGGAAGTTATGGCACCAATCGGGGGTTCTCGTTCGAGATCCCACTGGCTTAGAAGATGGTTGGTCTTTGTTGACGACAAAGAGCATGATCACGGCCGAAAGGCAAGTAAAAGGCACCCCGCTTTAGAACTCCCTAAGACCAAGTGGTCGGCCGATGAAGATGGTGGACGAAGCGAGATAGAGCTTTGGAGGTTCTCTTGGAGCGGAGCGAGGATGTAGCTGAGTAGAACAAGGATATAGTTGTGCAGATTCTTCGGATTGCCAAGCTGAGGAACAAAGCATTCAATTATGTCCAGTCTGAAAGACGTGGTACGCCTAAAGATGGACAACCGTGAGTTGGAAAGCAGTCTATACACTTTGAGGATATGTCTCAAGGTGATCCTCATGACCAAAGAAGACCAAAGAACCATATTCCTGAGCATCCGAAGAGGGTATTCCGCCCTATTGGTCTTCGGGATTATGGTCGAAGTAGAGTAGATGAAGACCCAATGACCCATTTTCTTGATTGACAGAAGAGGGTATTATACTATTGGTCTTGGGATTATAATTCAAGCGAGTAGATGAAGACCCACAATCATTTTCTGATTGATCGAAGAAGGGTATTATCTATCGGTTTCCGGGATTATGGTCGCAGCAGACGAAGAAACTGATCCAGGGAGTATGCACCTCAGAATACAAATAAGGCATTCTACCTTGAGTATCCTCACCACAGTGACAGAAAGTTTCACCGAAGTAGATCCAGAATCACACTCCCGAGAGTCCACTGAGGGCACTGCATACAATAGGCATTTGTCTTCTGGGAAATCCATCTAAAGTTGCAGTTTCAGATGGAAAGCAGCTGAGGAGTCCGACAAAGCCGTTGCAGTACTTCAGCAGAAGCAAAGCTCATGGACATTGCATGAAGACGGATATTATATTTCAGACATCAGTACAACCGGCTATCAAGAGGTCGATCGCAATAACAATTCCACCGCCGATGTATTATCGAAGTTGGCCACTACAGATGCTTATAACTTTGATGGCAGATGACGTCTTTCCTTCGGATCAGATGCTGGCAAAGTAGACCAAGTGCAAGAGTGTCAATTTTGCTCTCATTGATGAAAATCTTTATCGAAGGACCTTTTTCGTCATCATTGCTCAAACATTTGGTTCCATCCGAAGTAGAGTATGTTCTTCAGGAAGTTCACAAAGACATTTATGGCAATCATTTGACCCGAAGTTGTTGGCCTATAAAGCACTTCGGCAGGGATATTCATGAAAGAACCGGGGAGTCAGCACAGACAGATTTCGGTGGCTCATCCACATTCACTTTTTCACAACTGATCCTGGTCCTATTTGTCCTAAGGTCACAATGGTGTAAGGAGGTATGGTAGGATTCGTTGGCCATTCGATGGCAGCCCACTTATTTGTTACCCCGTGTGGTAGACAAATCCTATGATCCTATATTGATTTTACCAAGGGTGGTAAGTCAATGGTCACTATTGATCCTGGTCCTATTTGTCCTAAGGTCACAATGGTGTAAAGAGGTATGGTAGGACTCGCTGGTCATTCGATGGCAGCCCACTTATTGTTCTACCCCGAGTGGTAAACAAAGGTCCTTATATACTTGTTCTACCCCGAGCGGTAAACAAAATCTTGTTGTTGCAAAGAGGGTCAGCCGAATTCACCTCACACATGACATGTCTCACACTTCGGTACCGATAAGTATACATTACTTTATTTTATTTAAGTGTTGAGTTCGGTTCATTCTATTCAGTCTAGTTAATTATATCCAATAAATTCAGTTCACTTCATTTCATAAATTAACTGTTATACGCCTTATCTAAGTCATGCCCTAAGTTAAGTTCATACGGATTAATTGATACTGAATTATTGACAAGAAATGTTCACTCATAAGTAATAAGGCATGAAGTTGATATTTTAATATTAACTGTTCACATAAAGTTAGAATTTTTACAGAAAGTTCTACAGCTAAAGATAAGGAGAGGTCATCTTCAGGCTTCTTCCTTGTCATCGTCACCATATAAAGAGTCTAGAAGAGATGGATTTACCTTGGCCCGAGCTTTTTCTTGTCTTTACTTCGGCAGATTTCATATCTTTTGGCATACATATGGACGATCTTATTGTTCAGCTCGGCGGATTTTCTGTATTCTGCCTGGATCTCCTTACGAAAGTCTTCGGTCAGTGGCGGACCCAAATCTCTAAGGGCCCGAAGCTCTTTGAGCTCTTCTTCAAGCTTTTGACGATGTGCTAGATATCTTGCTTCTTTAGCATGGATATTGTTATTTTGCTTTCGCCAAGCTCGATTAGACTTGGTCGATCTTCATTCTTCTTCGTCATCATAACGAATTCGATGAGTGGCCTTGGTCGGTTTTTAGTTCTTCTTTGATCTTGTCGATATCCTTCCGAAGGCATTCATTGTTGAAGAGAGCAATATCAAGATTGATTCTTTCTTTCACCAACACAGACTTCCGGATGGCGTTATCCCTTCGGGTGGTATTCTCTTCGGTATCCTTTTCGGCTTTCTCTTGACTTTCTATTAAGCATTTTCTCTTGGTATCCTTTTCCGGCTTCTTTGTATTTGGGGACTAAACACACGAATCGATGTTTACTCAGATGTGACCAATATTAATCGATCATTTGATTGATGGTCAAAACTCAACTTTCTTTAGTCCGGTATTTCACTCCTTCACCCATCGGTTCCATGATGGAATTATTGCCGAACCGATGATCGGTGTCATGTCGCCACGACTTTCAGCCTAGATTCGAAGAGAATGGTTTTTGTGGCAAAGGTCAGGTTGTTCGAGAGGCGGTGAAATATTTGTTGTTGTATGTTCGGCTGGAGCGGGCTCTTTAAATGGACTTTCGATCTTAATTTATGTTGCTATTTGATGTTCACCAGATGGGCTTCGGTAAGCCGTATTTTGAGCCTTCATTGGTCTTATTATAATTCCCTTTGTCTGAACCGATGCCATTTATAGTTTCTATTAAACCTCTGTTTAATAAAAAAACTAGAAGAATGTTGGGTCGTGATATTTCTCCTATGGTAGAATGGATTGGGCTACATATTGATTAGTCCATTGGGTCTTCACTTATGGGTGTTGACATTATTGGGACCTAATCACTTTATTATCTTTGTTAAGTCCTTCTAATATCGACCCATCATATATATTTAAATATCTTCACTTGGGTTCTGAACCGGTGATGATGATAAAGATATGGCCGACTGATATCTTACATGACATTAATAAGGATTGGACAGTTGGCCAATGCGGTGAGCAGAGGGATGAGATTAACAGTGTGTCGAAGAAGGTTAGTGGCACGAGAAACCGAGTTTCGTAGTATATCATGTGAGGAGTGTCTTCACAAGCAAGTGACGCATCATATGAGGAGGTCTTCACAAATAAGTACGTCTTCATTCATAATCACATACACACTTGCGAATTATTATCTCTCTCTCTCGATATCTTTAGACATTACATCCTCTATTCATTAACTCGCTAACACGTATCTCGATTCTCGCGCCGAGATATCCGACGGGACGGTAATCAAGTTTTTAGTGTCTTATCGTCTTTTCTTCTATGCGCGGGATCAGGCGTCTTACGTGATTGGGACGTTGGAGAATATCTTGGCGTTAATAGTCGCCATCAATATCATGCCAACACCCAATCCCTTGACAATGATGAGGTATATGTCCTGAGGTTCAAGTCCAACATCCGAAATTACTACAAGATCCTTAATTAACAATCCACCAGGACGAGTACTTGTATGGATTACCACACTCTTTATTGGTTTCCTTTTGTACTTGATGTTCAATGTGTGTGGACACAAGTACGAAAGATGGACATCTCATTACGATTCTCATAGTCCACTTTACTCGGAACGTGAGCGAAAGGAAATTATTATATCTGATGTTGCCATTCTAGCCGTCATCTATGGTCTATACCATGCATCTTGTTTTAGCAAAAGGATTTGCATGGCTTTTCTGTGTGTATGGAGGTCCATTACTAGTTCTTAACGAATTCTTTGCCTTACTACTAGTTAAGGGGAGATCTATGCACCATAGACAGAGATTATGGGATTCTAAACAAGGTGTTCTACAATGTGTGCAATGCACATGTTTGTCACCATGTTTTCTCAATGATCCCGCATTATCATGGACTCGAAGCAACGGAGGCAAGGAAGCCAATTATTGGGGGATTACTATCAATATGATGGAACTCTAATTCTAAAGGCAATGTATAGAGAAATGAAAGAATGCATTTATGTGGAGAAAGATGAAGGTGAGACAAAAGGAGTGTATTGGTACAGAAGTAAGTTATAAATTGACCAAGTAATTAAAGAAAAAAAGTACTAGTCTTCTGAGGCAAAGATTATCATGTGTCCTTGATGAATTAGGATCCTTTTTATTTCAAATGAATTGAAGAGTCTCCATTTCATGATCTAGATATAAAATGTTATGAAATGTGACATCATGAGAGGAGAGAGATGATGATGGAGAATGTAGAAAGAATGAAGACTTTTAATTTTATTTGAAATTGAGAGCATCCTAGTCCGTGGTTGATGACTTGCATTCCCAGTGAACATCTAATGTTGTTTAGTTGAGTGAATTTTAGTCTTAGAATTTTGAGGTGAATAATACATTTGATCAGACATATAGGCATGCACTTTCTATGTAATAATCCCCTCTTTAGTTCTATCCGTTTTATCTATTACGGTTTCTAATTAACATGTTGCGAATTTAATTTCCTTTCTTTTGATTTTTTTGCTGCAATAAGGTTGTATATTTATCATGCCAATCAATTGGAGAAAATACTTCCCGTTCCACAAACAATAGTATTATTTGCTATTTTATTGGTTTCAAAAAAAATAAAATCACTTTAGTGATAATAATATAAAACAACAACAATGCATGCTCAAGTTTACTATCACAATCTTCTTCTTTTTTCGGAACAGTCCAAAAATATTAAATTTATTACAATATATAAAAAGATTACAAGTGATAAAAGAACACACATAATCGCCTCAAATAATTAATAGATCAAATCTGAAAGATAGGCTAATCGTGACCTAAATTTAGTAAACAACATAAATTACTCTTGAACAAAGTCGGAAATCTTAAATTGGGGCATTTTAACACTAGTAGAGGGGGGAGAGAGAGAGAGAGAGAGAGAGAGAGAGAGAGAGAGAGAGTAATACGTAGAGAGAAAGACTGAAGTCAATGGATCTTGGAAAAAAAAAATTAGCCTTGGAAAAAAAATAATAAATTTAGCCTTTCATTAATGAGAGAAAAAAATATCTTGTATAATTATATTTGTAGCCATTTCTTTACCGGAAGAAAAATTGGAATTTTTTTATGGATTCTAACATATATAGATTATTAAAATTTGAGAGTTTTCTCAATTTTAAAGTCTCGAGCCAATAATATTTAAATGGCTTAACATGTGAATCAACCTTACTCTTGAAATACAGATAGTAAAATATAGTAACAACATAAATTTTTCAATATAAAAAATTGAAATACCGAGTAAATATAGCAACACCACCAGACTAACGTGTGGTGTTTTTCTAGCCGCGCGTCTTTACGGACACCGCATATTAATTGTTCAATTAATTCCAATTCGGTAAGGCATGTCTGGTTGCTTCTTGGTAGGAGTATAAACGAACGAGTGGAACATAGAGCTGCTCGGACTCATTTGAAAAATTAATTTATACTTAAATTCGATTTGAAGTCGAATTGTATTTGAAAATTTTTATTCAGATTAGACTCAGCTCAAATATTCATTACTCGAATTCGATCCGACTCGAATCGAATCGAATTACATTTAAACTACTTGCAAGCTTTGAATTCAAACTCGAATTTGAGTCTCCACGTAGTTGTTGGGATATTTCACATGAATCTCACATTGGATAAATTCAAGAGTGTAGATTGGTTAAAAAGTATGGTAGAACATCAACCTAATAGGTGGTTCAACATGTTTATTGGGTCAGTTTACACAGGTGTGCACTGCATTGAGTTGAATCAGGTGGAGCACAGGATGATTTGAGTCGGGTGGAGCGGACTCAGGATGACTCTGGGAAAGTTGCTCAGACACGTTTGCCTCGTATGTTGCTCTAGAAAATTGCTCAGACATGTTTGCCTCTGGCGTGGACCACTTCCTGTTAGGTTTGTAATATTCAAGAACGCAATCAAATTGCATAAATTTAGCGGAAGCGAGATAAAAATCAGAGTTTAAAAAATTTACAAACCATATACCCGGATCACCCTTTATGCACAATTATTAATTAAGCGAAAAGATAAAGAATAAAATCATACCTTGAAGATCGAAGCTTTCTCGGTCTGAGTTCACCTCCAAATCCTTTTCGGCGTTCAACTTGAATCCATGGGGTTTTGTTTCTTCCTTTGATCAGCGTTACCACCCATATGTTTGGCCTCTGAGGTGATCCACCGAGGAAGAATAGAATTGAAGAAGAAGGGGTATTGGCTCAAACCCTAGTTTTTCCTATCTCTATAGAAAATGACGTCTTCTCCAACAAATTGGAATTATGTCAGTATGTTGTAAAAAGTCAACAACCCCACCACCCATAATAAGACTTCTCTTATTTATAGATGTGCAAGCAACCCACCTTAACAATTAAGGAATTGGGATTTATTTAATTAATTAAATTCTTTTAATTAATTAAGCTCCCTAATCTTATTAGGGATAATTAATTAAACTCCTTTAATTAATTTTCCTCCTAATCCTATTAGGAATAAATGAGAGTACTTATATTAAATTAATTCCTAAACTCTTTTAGAAATTAAAATAATAATAATTGTAATAATATTAATAAGACTCCTCTTATTAATTTATATTTAATATTTCTAAAATATTAAATAATAAATATTAAACTATTTAATTTATTCTATCACCATAGATTAAATTAAATATACTTTCAATATATTATTACGATTATGCCATTAACTTCTTAAATAATTATTCTTCCTTTTATGGTGTGACCCTTTTGGTTCTCCATATTAAATAGGTTGTGAATAAATCAATTAGAACAATTCTAATCTTATTTAAATAAATAAATTAAACAATTAATTTATTTAAATAAATAATATTTATTCTACTGATAGGGATAAGCCTCCCTAGCGATAAACGACTTTCAGGATAATATAGATTTCAACATTAATCTTAAAAGAACCTTTGAGTAAATAGTTTACCGTGACAATTCAATCCTTCCACCATCTGATGTCCCAATTAAATATAAGACATGGAATTATTGTCAAGTCTTATTTTATTTAATTATATGTATTTCGACTCTTAAATGCACAACTCAAATAATGCAAATTAGAAACTCCTTTCTAATTTCATTACGCCTTAACCCGAGGACTCTTGGGTTGTCATTTATCGAATCACATAGGACATTTCTCTTCTTTTATTAGAAGTGGTAGATTCTTTATTGATCATACATTATCTCCATATATAACTTATTATACCCAAGCATACCCTTTGATATACCCTAAGGGTCTTAAGGAATAAGTCAAAGTATAACTCATCATACACAAGATACTATGATGATCTCAAGTCAAGGATTATCAGACTACTATCACTACTGAGAATTCCTATTGACAGCAAGTAAAACTCCATTAGGTATTCCTTAGCGAGCCACGTTCGGTGAACTTATTCTCTAATAAGCACCTACATACTTGCTTTAGTGTCTCCACACAAATGATCGTGAGATCAATCATCCTCATCCAATGAGCAAGTTAACGTATGTACTCAATCTATCCGGATTTACTAATCCCCGATTTAGTAATCCAACGATTGGGAACTATTTTAGTTTTAAGTTTTCTAAGAATTTAGATCTCATTAGAATGATCATCATCATTATTCTAAAAATATTGCTTAAAACTATGGGTTTATCACATATTATAAAACAACATCATGTAGATAATTAAAAAGCCTTTAATAAATTAATACTTTTTATTAATAAATGAATAAGATTATTCTAAAGTATATGCTTTATCATCAAACATGATTGGGGTTTGTGTGCATACTACTTTCAATCTCCCACTTGCACTAAAGCCAATCGTCGTGGTAACTCATACTCTTCTTCTCTAAGTGGCGATTATCCCAACATTGGATAAGCTTTAGTTAATGGATATGTAATGTTGTTCATGAGAGTCCACTATCTCTATAGTGATTTCCCATCTTTCAATGATTCTAATAATCAAATGAAAGTGCCACAACACATGTTTAGATCCAAGATGAGACTTAGGAACTATTCTAGTTACGTAATGAACTTTTAATCCAAACAATCAACTTGCGACTTCATTTATAGCTATATACTTTGTCTTTATCACTAAACCAAAGAACTCTTTCTTTGTTTGGAACCTTTCAATTCACTACACCACTTTTCAAGATAACGCTTTACCTTAAAGTGGATTTTTTCATCATCTTGGTGCATCTCGAAAAACTTGAGTGCATTAAGCCTCTAGTTTTAATTTAGACCCACCATGAATATGATCACATCCTTAGTGGGTTAAGCACTTTAAGATGTTTTTCATCGACTCATAGTGAACTTCTCCATAATATGGTGATCAACATCGGTCTCGTACATTTCATTGCATACATGATTGTCCACTCATGCGACCTCTCTCTTTCGAGAGTCCGTGGGGACTATTAAGAGAGATACACTCCATAGCTCATCGACATGAGACATCTCTTGGAGTTTGCCATGCTAAACGACTTTAGCATCAAATGAATATCGTTCCTTGGGTTAAGTCGAGCATCCTCTTAAATCCATCTATATAGATTTTATCCCCAATTAAGATACTCTTCCCAAACCATTCATGGAGGAATGTTTAGACAACTTTATCATTCTTGATTGTAGCATTAGTATGTCATTCCTTATCCGTAGTATATCAACATATATAGTACTAGGAATGTCACGATGCTCCCACTGACCCTTTGTACACACTAGAAGTCTTACTCATCGAATGTAACTCGGATCATCATCTTCTATGCGTACCTCATCATCATCATCCATGATGAATCCATACCTCTAGGTATCTTGATACTTATTCGATTTCTGATTCGGTTTGTGGTAAAATAGGTCTATCTCTGAGTTTCTCTTATTTGACTTATAGTGTTTTGTGGTTCTTGAACTCTTCAAGATCTATTATCCTCCCACTAGCCCCTTTTAATGATAAACACCTTTATCTTAGAAGGCAGCGTGTTTCGTAACAAACACCTTTTGCTAAGTAAAATTATAGAACATATACCCTAAACTTACTTTAGGATGTCCCACAAATCTGTACATGTCAAATCTTGTCCCAAGCTTATCCTTTGAAACATTTTTCACATAAGTTGGACAACCCCTTATCTTAACATACTTAAGATTAGGAATCCTCCTTGTCCATAACTTTTATGGAGTCTTGGGCCGGATTTTGAGGTTACCATTTTCGTAGATATGCATTCATTTCTAGGACATTATCCCAGAAGGATACTGGAATGTCGATAAAATCATTTTGGACCGTACCATGTTCAACAAGGTATGATTTTTTCTTTCAGATACATCAATCAATTATTACGTATCATGAGGTGTCCATTATGAGAAAAAACATTTGAGATGATCTAGAAACTTATTGCACAAGTATTTATTCCTTGATCCGATCAAAGAATCCTAATACTTTGCCAATTTGTTTCACTTTTGAATTCTTTGAACCTTTCAAATAATTCACACTTGTATTTCAACAAATACACACATTCAACTCTTTGAATGATCATCTCTTTTTCTTATACTAGTTTGTTCAATTTATAAAATTATTTTCACGTAAATCAAGTATACAAAATCCATTAAGTAATATTCCAGTTCTATACAAAACATTATTATTATAAATAGAGCAACAATTGTTCTTAATTATAATACCAAAAATTTTATTGTCTAACAATAAAATAGAAATAATATTTTCAACGAGAACTAGAATACAATAACAACTTATTGACTTAATAGATTTGCCCGTAGGCAGTGCTAAACTATAAGTTTCTATGGCTAATGTAGCAACCTTTGCTTCATTTTCCACACATAGGATTACTTATCTTTGTTTAACTTTCTACTTCTGTTTGGTCCCTTCATAAATCTATATTTATGATAACCAAAGTCGGTATCCAATACCCAAGTAGAACCTTGACTTAAATAAAAATTTATTTCAATCATGAACAAATTTGTATTGTAGCAGAAACTTCACTAAGCTTCTTTGGTTAGCCTCTGCAAGATGCTTCTCATGATTTCTTTCCGGTGTCCGGGCTTATTGCAAATTGAAAGCAAACTCCTTTCTTTATCCGTATCGCTTTTGTTCTTATAATCCTTTGTTTATGCCTTTCTATTTACCTTCTTTGAATCGTTCTTCTTTTCGGAAGATCCTTTGGCGCCTACCGGTAAGACTTGATCTTTCTTGGTTGAAAGTGACTCTCAACATTTTTCAATATGTTAAGCAAATCAACGAGGCCGATATCTAGCTTATTCATATGAAAAATTCACAACAATTGTGAAAGAGTTAGGAAGTGAGTGCAAGATCAAATCTTGGCTCAACTCTCCATCCATGATTGAAACTCGTTGTTCTAATTGATCAATCAAATTGATTATGTTAAGAACTTTTTATGCATCTTATAGTGCCATTGGCCATTCTAGATCGGAAGAGCTCCTTAGATATGTCGATATCTATCGGTCCTACTTTCCTCACCATCAACTACTTGATGTGCGGGACTATAGTAAGAAACATCCATAGTTTCATCTTGACGTTGAAGCTCGTTACTCATAGATGCGAGCATGATGCATTGAGCCAACTGTGCATCATCTTGCCACTTTCTAAAAGTAGCAATGTTTTCCTCAGAGGCATTGTCTGCAACCATTGCAGGGATAGGCATATTAAGGACATAAGATAGCTTTTCAGCCATGAGAACTATTCTCAAATTCCTTAACCAATCCGTTTAATTCTATCTGATTAATTTAGCATCTAATATGCTTCGCAGTGATAGTAATTTTAGTCATTGTAAAATTCTGTAAATGAATTTGTAATTAACAACATTTTAACATACATTCTTTTATTAATTACAAACATAATTTAGGTCTTGTTTTAAATTGGTATCTCCCACTATTTTCTTCAAACTATATTACCCTCACTTATATAGTTTAAGCAAAATCTAATTAAAGATTTACTAGTGAGAATAAGGATCCCATTTCAAATGTATATAGCCTTGTGGTGACACAACAAACTATATATAAATAAATAGGTAGACAACTTTTGTCAATTACATCAACTATCTGACTCCTTTTCTTTTGCCTCTTAGATTATTTTGATCAGTGGTGGCACATCCGAATCAAAATTATCCAAGTTAAGTCCGACCTAGCACTCCATATATTCAAAAAGAAAAATATCATCCTTGTGGTGACACAACAAAATAATATTGTTCAATTTTCTTTATAAGCATCAAATGTGATAAATTAACATCTTAAATACTTAATACTTGCCTTGTGGTGACACAACAAACTCATATTAAATATTTAATACTCTATTAATTTTATCATACTAGAAGGCAACGTTCGATATTCCAAATATCTTTGAGCGCTTAGGATTTAATATAAAAATTTGAGGGGTTTGTTATTAATTTGTCTCATCTTGTTTAGTAGCGCATTTGCATATATATATATAAAATCGCGTTATATTAATAAACATCTGAAGCATGTTTGCATAATATATAATATATATAGTATAAGCATGCACATATAGAATACTATATTCTACACGGATTGATTATGGACTTTTATTCTAGTTTGGTTCACTAGAGCCACCAAGTGAACCAAAAGGTCAAACCTAAGGGGTGCAAGAAATAATATTTAAATATAACTATTACATTTAACCAGGGCTCCATTACAAACGGGTCTTCAAGCGCTCCTTGCTCCTTGATCTCCAATTTTTCAAAATTAATTCTAACTATTCCTATTACAAAACAATTTTAAAATAAATAGAAACCTTGATCGTGATCGAGGTGAAGTACATAGGAGGAGTTAGAATTTACATTAAGAAAAAAATTAGAAGAAGGCAGTGCTGTGAGACCCCATTTAATAAAACCCATACATTCGTGCATCCAACTAAAATAAAATCCAATCACATTGGTCGATAGTCCATAATCAATCCCATTTATTATCATACACATCATCATACGCATCAATAAATAACATTTATCTTATGAATAATAAACATTTAATATATATATTGATATAATTTAATGGGCAAATTTAGTTAGTATAAAATCTAATTTTGAATCAAAATAAACTCCTTTATTTTAATCCAAATTTAAATCAAAATAAAACTATTTTATTTTAATTTATCTAATTTTGAATAAAATAAACTATTTTATTTTAATCAAAATCTTTAATCAAAATAAACTCCTTTATTTTAATTAATTATGGAATCCAATTCCATGTAAAAAAAAATATTATTAAAGGAAACACGGATTATCTTTCCTATTCACAAATAAACTCCTTTATTTTGAATAATATGTGTGACGCCCCCAAAATAGGTATACATCACCCATTACGAGTTGTCGATACATAGTACGAAACAACTACAACTTTATTATTACAACAAGATAAGCTGTGAGTTTAAATACAAATATTATCTTCTAGACAATATTTATACTCAAATAAATCCTCATCACATTTATTGATACATTATTTTACAAAAATGGTGAGGACTACTAAACAATCCTTTCTAAAACCTTCATTCCCATACCCGAGGCTCGTACTCATTTATATTCTCGCCTCACGAGAAGAATGGAACAAAAAGGAAAGGGTGAGCTCAACTAGCTCGATAAAGAATATTATGACTAAGATAATATACAACAAATTATCGTTAGTCTTCAACGAGGAAAAATTTAATAGAATCTGATAGACAACAAATTTTCAATCAATATTCTATAATGAAATAATAATTCATTAGAAGAGTTAAGTAGAGAATGCAAACTACTATCTTAATGTATGAATTTAAAAGTTCATCATCTATCTTTTATCACTCATAACAACAATCAATATACATCTCACGGAATCAAATATTCATCTTTGCACTCTGAGGCCAAAGATATTCATCGATCGGTCATATTCATTTAAACACTGTTCATCTTTGCACTACTGGGCCAAAGATATTATCGATCGGTCGTATTCATCTCAACATCATTCATCTTTGCACCTTCTGAGGCCAAAGATATTCTTCAGAAATCATTCATCTTTGCACTACGGGCCAAAGATATTCTTGAAATCATTCATCTTTGCACTTCTGGGCCAAAGATATTCAATAATATCATCATTTAAGGCGAGGATGATGAAAAATATTTTTAAAAAGCGAATCCCGGTGAAACAAAATGACAAGGATTAAGGATTAAGGATTAGTACTTTGTTTTATCCATGTCCAACAATACCCCAAAAATAATCATAGTGGTGTAAAATCAAGAATGATCAAAACATGGATACAATCAAAGCTAGTATCCAAAATAGATATTTTGGAAAAAAGAAGAAATTTTATTTTTGGTGAATAGTCAGTATCGTGAATAGTCTGAGTATCGTGAATAGTGCAGATATCGTGAATAATAGTATCATGAATAGTAAATCCGACACCAAAAGATAGAAATTCCACAAAAAACATCTTCACGCTTCATGAATAGTACTTCGTGAATAGTAACTCGTGAATAGTAACTCATGAATAGTAACTCATGAATAGTAACTCATGAATAAGTAACCCCGGCATGAAAAAGTTCCAAATTTGATAAAAACTTGGATCAACATTTCAACATAATGATATTGAAGAAATAATATCATTCTGAAAAAAAATAATATCCACTTACCTCAAAGAATCGGTACCGGAAAGAAAGGTCGGAAGTGATCTTTGAATGAAACTTATCTTTGAACAAACAACTCTCAAAGTATCTAAATACTCACAAAAATCGCTCGATAATATAGAGAGAAAGAGAAAACTTTGTTTACGGTGTGATTTTCAATTCTAACTTAGCCCTCTATTTATAGGAAAATGTTGTTAGCCCGCAAGAAAGCGGACTTGACTGCTTTACGATGGCTTTACACCTACTATTGCCACCCACCACATTTGAAATAAAATTCAGCACATTTCTTCACCAACCACAAGTGGGGCCCACTCAATTCTAGAATTTTCCACCAAAATCAATTATAACCCTAATTTAGAATCGGACACCTCTTAAAATTCATAACAAATCATTCGTGCATTTTTAACGGTTCAAAATTTGTGGACATATACTCAACTTATGTATGTATAACATACCCAAAATTACCACAATCAGCGGTCGGATTAAAATTATAATCCCCCCAATATATCTAAAACCCACGATTTAATTTTTAATACCTCCGATCAGGTAAAATCTTGATAAAACACCTCAACAATAATTTCTTCATTTATAACCACATAAATAAATCCATCATTTATATCCACATAAAATAAATATTTCTTTATCATATGAATCAATAATTAATTATTCACAAATAATATTACGAGAATCACAATTATAATGACGGTAGTTCCGAGGAAAGAGGGGCTTTCAGATAAGGATTTTCTCCTTCTTGGTAGCATGATTAGGTGACCAAACCTCTCCTTGTGAACTTTCTAGACATTGCCAATAATGCTATCTAATAATATTATTCAAATAATATGAATTATTGATCGATAATGGAGATAATGTCAATTGACAATTATTGAGCAACAATAATATAAAATATCAACGCGTGAATTATTGAATCAATAAAATAAAATATTGACAAGTAACTCTTTGTGAAAATTATTGAGTAGTGCCTTCTTACGTAAGGATCAATAATTCAACAATCTTTGTGCAATCTGGTAGTGTCTTCTTTGTGCGACCCGCAGCGTATTCTTGTATTTTAACCATAGGGTATTCAAGCAGTCTTAAGCGGTAACAACTACTGTAGTTATTTTTTAACCAACTTATATTTGTCGTTTTCTTCATCCAATCGCTTTCAGTTATGGGGCCCACACATGGCATTGCTGCTGTAGTAAATACGAATATTCCCAAGCGATCTGAATATTCCACGACCAAACGAATATTCCCAAACAAAAATGAATATTTTATAACCACTTGCTTATTTTGAAATATTTGCGTATTTAACCCTTAACTATCCACATTAATCAAATCAACCCTTACTATTTCAAAATAATAAATAAAGGAAATTCCTTTTATTTAAAAAAATTTGGGGTCTTACAACCTCCCTCCTTATGAAATTTAGTCCTCGAAATTGGCGTCGATACTGTGTGTTTGAAAAGGTGAGGATACCTCGCTTTCATTTCCGTTTCCAATTCCGGTCATTTCCTCTATAGCATGATTCCTCCACAAAACTTTAACTTGTGGTATGACCTTTCTTGGCGTAGGACATGCTCCTTCTATCCAAGATCTTGATAGGTACCTCCTCATCACGTTAAGTCTTGGCTATCTCGTGGGGTTCTAACTTTCGATAACGTGGTTGGGTCTTTCACATATTTGAAATGCTGGATATGTGAAACACATTATGAACACGAGACATACTGGAGAGGTTGCAAGTCTATAGGCTACATTTCCTACTCGGTCGAGAATTTGAAATGGACCAATAAATCGTGGATTGAGCTTTCCTCTCTTCCCAAATCTTGTAACTCCCTTCCATGGAGCAACTTCGCAACAATACATGATCCCCTACATTAAATTCCACGTCCTTTCGATGAAGATCCGCATAACTCTTTTGTCGATCTTGAGCCGTTTGTATCGTTGTCGAATTATTTGGATCTTTTCGGTGAGTCATACGTCTTAACTTTCGGGTCCCAACAATGTTGCTTCACCCACCTCATCCCAACATATTGGAGAAGCGACATTTTCGTCCATATAATGCTTGAATGGAGCCACACCTATACTTGCACGATAAGCTGTTGTTGTAGGAGAATTCCACCAATGGTAAATACTTATCCCAAGCGCCCTTGAAGTCAGGACCACGAGTCTTAATAAATCTTCAAGAGTTTGAATAGTCCTCTCGATTGTCCGTCTGGTTTGGGGATGGTATGCTTAGAACTAAATCGCAAATCCGTGCCCATAGCTTTTTGCAAGCTAACCCAAAATCTTGAAGTGAATCTTGGGTCACGATCAAAACTATGGATACTGAGGCATGCCATGCAACCTCACAATCTCATTTACGTACATACTAGCAAGGCGTTCAAGTGAATAAGTCTCCGTATCGGCAAGAAATGAAGCGGACTTGGTTAATCTATCAACAATAACCCAAATAGCATTGATGCCTTGAGAAACCGTAGGAAGACCCGTGTGAAATCCATGGTAATGTGTTCCCACTTCCATTAGGAATCTCAAGTGGTTGCAAGCGGACCCTTAGGTACTAGATGCTCGCCTTTACACGTTGGCAAGTTAAACACATCGAGATAAACTTTGCAATCTCTCTCTTCATATTATTCCACCAAAATGTATGTCGAAGATCACGATACATTTTAGTACTTCCAGGATGGATTGCAAATGGTGTATTGTGTGCCTCCATCATAATCTTGTACTTCAAATCAGAGTCGTTAAGAACACAAAGTCTAGAGTGGACTCGAAGTATTCCTTCTTCATCAATTCTCGCTTCCGGAATAGCTCCTTCTTGTACTTTCTTCTTCATACGCATCATTTCAAGATTCGGTGGCTTGAGCAACCTTAACTTTTTCTATTAAAGTTGGCTCTGTCGTATACTTGACATCATCCTTTTCGTTCCGCATATGATCTTCTACTCGATCGTCGTCACTACCACGTTAAACTTTACCGGGATGGTATTGAATAGTGTGGTCGTAGTCTTTCAATAGCTCGAGCCAGCGTCATTTGCCGCGTGTTGAGTTCTTTTGAGTGAAGAAATATTTAAGGCTTTTATGGTGCGAATATATCTCCACTTTCTCCCCATATAGATAGTGCCTCCATATCTTTAAGCGGCAGCATTTGCGCTAACTCTAGATCATGAGTAGGATAATTCCTCTCATACTCTTTAAGTTGTCGCGAGGCATAGGCTATGACTTTCCCACGTTGCATGAGAACACATCCTAACCCTTTGCACGAAGCATCATTGTAGATAACAAATCCATCCGAACCGGATGGTATTGTTAGAACAGTCTTAGAAATAAGTCTCCTCTTAAGCTCTTGGAAACTTTTCTCGCATTCTTCATTTCAAACGAATTTTGTATCCTTTCGAGTTATTTGAGTTAATGGAGTAGCGATTAGAAAACCCTTCCACGAATCTCGATAATAACCACTAAGCCCAAAAAGCTCGTACTTGATCCACCGACTTGGTTGCTCAACTTTGTATTGCTTCAATCTTGGCGGGATCAAGCAGATACTCCATGTTTTGACACCACATGCCCAAGAAAGGCTACTTCCTCAAGCCGAACTCGCATTTCTTCAATTTGGCATATAGTTGGTTTCACGAAGCCTTTGGAGTACCGACTTCAAATGGTGCTCATGATCTTCACGACTTTTGGAATATATAAGGATGTCATCAATAAAGACAACAACAGCCGATCCAAATATTCCTTGAATACTCGGTTCATCATATCCATGAAAGCCGCGAGGAGCATTAGTTAGTCGAAAGACATGACTAAGAATTCATAATGCCCATACTGAGTTACGAAGGCGGTCTTTGGAATATCCTCGATTCTAATTTCAATTTGATGATATCCGAGCGAAGATCGATTTTTGAAAAGAATTGTGCCCCTTAGAATTTGGTCAAACAAGTCATCAATACGAGGTGAGGATACCTATTCTTGATGGTGACATGGTTCAATTCCCGATAGTCAATACAAAAGTCGCATACTCCCGTCTTTCTTCTTTACAAATAAAAGCAGGAGCACCCCGAGGAGATGTCTTAGGGCGAATGAAACCAATGTCCAACAATTCTTGTAGTTGGACCTTTAACTCTGAAGTTCAATAGGAGCCATTCGATATGGGGTTTTAGAAATGGGCTTTGTACGGGTTCAAGATCAATAAAGAATTCAACTTCACGTTACGGGGTAGGCAGGGAAGTTCTTCTTGAAATCGTCGGGAAAGTCGATAACAACGGGAATATTATTCAAATTTGGCGTGTCTTTATTCAAATCCATAACATGGGCTAAGAAAGCTTGACATCCGTTTTTCAATAAGCGAATAGCTTTATGATTAGATATGATAGTGATTGATTTTAATGGTTTAGTTGCTTGAATTAAATACAATGAGGTTGGTTAGGAATGAAAACTAACAACCTTACGAAAACAATCAATTTTGGCATGATGAGTAGTTAACCAATCAATCCCTAAAATCACATCAAAAGCAAGTATCTTTAAAGAGATAAGGTCAACGGTAAGGTAATGGTGCCAACTTGAATCAAACAAGATTTATAAGCGAGTGGATGTGATGAAAGTTTCTCTAACGGAGTTTCCACGAGATAGGTCAAAGTCTAATTTCTCCGAGTCAAGTTTAAGCGTTGAGCACATGCGGGAGAGATAAATGAATGGGTAGCACCGATTATCAAGTAAGGTATAAACTTCGCAAGAATTTATAAATAGCTTACCCGTGATCACCTCGTTTGGGTTCCTCGCATTATGACCGATCCACAACAAAGCGCTCTTCCGGAATCGTTGACTTTGACTTTTACGGGACGATCTTTTGAGTCACCGTCCCCATTGAACTAGGTTTTCGCTACCGTACAATCTCGGCGATATGTCCTTCCTTTCCACAACTATAGCATACCTTGAGCTGTTGTGGGCGGGTTTGGTGATATGTCCCTCTTTTCGCATTTGTAGCATATATATGGGGTGGTCGTTCTCCTCCCTTAGAACCGATTCTTCTTAGTACCTTGTCGTCTTCACATAGTCGTTGTTAAATCTCCTCTTTTTAAAATCTCCTCGACTCGCTTCTTACATTTTTCATGACCATGATTACCACGGAGTGGTTACCATTTCTGTCGTCTGTTTCTTTCTCATGAGTTATCATTATTACATTGATTGCTATCTACGATACGATCTGGTTATGGTCCCTCGGTTGGTAGTACTCGTTATCTCGCTCTAATAATTGAGCCACATTTACAACATCTCGAATAAAGAGAAAGTTTATGAGAAATGAGATCTTGGCGTATATGGGTTTCAAACCTCTAAGAAACATCCGCGTCATCGTTCCTCATTCTCCACCAAATGAGGTGCAAACTGGATAACTCTGCAAACTTTGCCTCGTCTTGAGACACCGTCATGTTGTTTTGCTCTAATCGATGAACTCCACTTCCTTCATATAGCCGAACACTTTCGGAAAGTATTTGTCATTAAATAGTCTTTGAAACGTCTCTCCCGAGACATCTTTGAGTCTTAATTTGGATGGAGTGCGCTTCATGAGACTCCACCGATGGTCTGCCTCGCCACGGAACATAAAGGTGGCGAATGGAACCTTCTGTTCCTCCGTGCATCCCAAGACATCGAATATCTTGGTAATTTGTTTGACCCGTGTTTCCGCCATGATCGGATCTGGCTTTCCCTTAAATTCGGTGGTCCTGACTCTTTGAAGCTTGCTTGTTTGTGATAACCGTGAATTGCTATCATTTCTCTCGTATTTTGAACACGAGTCTCCTAAATGCGATTTTGCATGAGCTCGCAAAAAGCTTCTAAACATCCCTCGTTCATCATACGCTTTCGGTGGTGTTGTTCACGGGGAGGAACATTGCCCGACTGTTCCACGTTCTCCTCGTTGGTGAAATCTGAGGCATCTCCACGGTCTCATTTACTCCATTGTTAATATTCTCGATCGACATTCTCAAATCTATCATAAAACAAGGGTTAATTAAGGAAATCAATATATCACATAATATCCCTATATCTTGACCGACTAACTAACAAATAAGCTTAGGTAGGACACCTTAGCGAAGGATTTACTCGTCTCTCCTCTCTAGTTCTATTCCCCGATCTCCGCCGGAGATCATATCCTAAGCTACGATACCAATTGTGGCGCCCCAAAATAGGTATACATCACCCATTACGAGTTGTCAATACATAGTGCGAAACAACTACAACTTTATTATTACAACGATAAAGCGTGAGTTTAAATACAAATATTATCTTACAGACAATATTTATACTCACATAAATCCTCATCACATTTATTGATACATTATTTTACAAAATGGTGAGGACTACTAAACAATCCTTTCTAAAACCTTCATTCCATACCCAGGCTTCGTACTCGCTATATTCTCGCCTCACGAGAAGAATGGAACAAAAAGGAAAAGGGTGAGCTCAACTAGCTCGATAAAGAATATTATGACTAAGATAATATACAACAAATTATCGTTAGTCTTCAACGAGGAAAAATTTAATAGAATACTGATAGACAACAAATTTTCAATCAATATTCGCGTGAAATAATAATTCATTAGAAGAGTTAAGTAGAGAATGAAAACTACTATAATGTATGAATTTAAAAGTTCATCGCTCATCTTTTATCCACAGTAACATCAATCGATATACATCGGAATCAAATATTCATCTTTGCTTTCTGGGCCAAAGATATTCATCGATTAGTCATATTCATTTAAACACTGTTCATCTTTGCACTCTGAGCCAAAGATATTAATCGATCGGTCGTGTTCATCTCAACACCTGTTCATTTGCACTCTGGGCCAAAGATATTCTTGAAATCATTCATCTTTGCACTTTTACTTCTGAGGCCAAAGATATTCTTGAAATCATTCATCTTTTACTTCTGGAAAGCCAAAGATATTCAATAATATCATCATTTAAAGGCGAGGATGATGAAAATATTTTTAAAAAAGCGAATCCGATTGAAACAAAATGACAAGGATTAAGGATTAAGGATTAGTACTTTGTTTTATCCATGTCAACAATACCTCAAAAATAATCGTAGTGGTGTAAAATTCAAGAATGATCAAAACATGGATCTGATCAAAGCTAGTATCCAAAATAGATATTTTGGACGAAAAGAAGAAATTTTATTTTTTTGAATAAGTCTTGAGATATCGTGAATAGTCAGTATCGTGAATAGTCAGATATCGTGAATAATCCGTAGTATACGTGAATAGTAAACTCCGACACCAAAAGATAGAAATTCCACAAAAAACATCTTCACGCTTCATGAATAGTACTCGTGAATAGTAACTCGTGAATAGTAACTCATGAATAGTAACTCGTGAATAGTAACTCATGAATAGTAACCCAGACATGAAAAAGTTCCAAATTTGATAAAACTTGGATCAACATTTCAACATAATGATATTGAAGAAATAATATCATTTACGAAAAAAATAATATCCCTTACCTCAAAGAATCGATTACTTGGGAAGAAAGGTCGGGAAGTGATCTTTGAATGAAACTTATCTTTGAGCAACAACTCTCAAAGTATCTAAATACTCACAAAATACGCTCGATAATATAGAGAGAAAGAGAAAACTTTGTTTACGGTGTGATTTTCAATTCTAACAGCCCTCTATTTATAGGAAAATGTTAGCCGTAAAAGCGGAGACTTGACCTTACTACGATGGCTTTACCGCTACTATTGCCACCACCACATTTGAAATAAAATTCAGCACATTTCTTCACCAACCACAAGTGGGGCCCACTCAATTCTAGAATTTTCCACCAAAATCAATTATAACCCTAATTTCGAATCAGACACCTCTTAAAATTCATAACAAATCATTCGTGCATTTTTAACGGTTCAAAATTTGTGGACATATACTCAACTTATGTATGTATAACATACCCAAAAATTACCACAATCAGCGGTCGGATTAAAAATTATAATCCCCATAATATATCTCAAAACCCACGATTTAATTTTTAATACCTCGATCGGTAAAATCTTGATAAAACACCTCAACAATAATTTCTTCATTTATAACCACATAAATAAATCCATCATTTATATCCACATAAAATAAATATTTCTTTATCATATGAATCAATAATTAATTATTCACAAATAATATTACTGAATCACAATTATGACAACCGGTAGTTCCGGAAAGAGGGGCTTCAGATAAGGATTTCTCCTTCTTGGTGGCTTGATTAGGTGACCAAACCTCTCCTTGTGAACTTTCTAGACATTGCCAATAATGCTATCTAATAATATTATTCAAATAATATGAATTATTGATCGATAATGGAGATAATGTGCGGTGACAATTATTGAACAACAATAATATAAAATATCAACGCAAAGCAATTATTGAATCGATAAAATAAAATATTGAGCGAGTAACTCTTGTGAAAATTATTGAGTAGTGCCTTCTTACGTAAGGATCAATAATTCAACAATCTTGTGCAATCGGTAGTGTGCTCTTCTTGCGACCACGCGTATTCGTATTTTAACCACGGGTATTCAACGATCTTAGCAGTAATAACTTCATGCAGTTATTTTTTAACCAACTTATATTTGTCGTTTTCTTCATCCAATCGCTTTCCGTTATGGGGCCCACACATGCATTTTGCGGCAAATAAATACGAATATTCCTGAAGCGATCACGAATATTCCACGACCAAACGAATATTCCAAACAAAATGAATATTTTATAACCACTTGCTTATTTTGAAATATTTGCGTATTTAACCTTAACTATCCACATTAATCAAATCAACCCTTACTATTTCAAAATAATAAATAAAGGAAATTCCTTTTATTTAAAAAATTTAGGGGTCTTACAAGATTAAACTGCGTTAAAAAAAAAATGACCAAGATTCATTCTACCATATAAAAAAAATCCTGTTGCTTTCACACCTTTAATTTCCTTGAAGAAACCAAACTTTCAAGTAATCTTTAAAATAAAAAAGAAGCACGTGGACATGGTGCATTAAAAAGTTCCTGTTCTTTTCACGTGGAGCAGGTTAGAATCTCAAACAAAAAACAACTCCTGCCAAGTAATGATTCACGGATGAAAATAACAACAACAAAAAAAACTTGTTTCCGAAAAACCTTTTTTTCGGCAATTTTTTTTTTTTTTTTAAATAAATTTATACAATAAAATTATGCCCAATTAAATTGTTCTAAACAAATATCAATATACATATCAAATTAAAACAATTAATAATTCGCATAAAGGTTTGGCTCTGATGCCACTGTTAGGTTTGTAATATTCAAGAACGCAATCAAATTGCATAAATTTAGCGGAAGCGAGATAAAAATCAGAGTTTAAAAAATTTACAAACCATATACCCGGATCACCCTTTATACACAATTATTAATTAAACGAAAAGATAAAGAATAAAATCATACCCTGAAGATCGAAGCTTTCACATTATACAAGTTCACCTCCAAATCCTTTCGCGTTCAACTTGAATCCACGGGGTTTTGTTCCTTCCTTTGATCAACGTTAGCCACCCATATGTTTGGTCTCAGAGGTGATCCACCAAGGAAGAATAGAATTCAAGAAGAAGGGTATTGGCTCAAACCCTAATTTTCCTATCTCTATAAAAAGGACGTCTTTCTCCAACAAATTGGAATTATGTCGTATGTTGTCAAAAAGTCAACAACCCCACCACCCATAATAAGACTCCTCTTATTTATAGATGTGGGCAACCCACCTTAACAATTAAGGAATTGGGATTTATTTAATTAATTAAATTCTTTTAATTAATTAAGCTCCCTAATCTTATTAGGGATAATTAATTAAACTCCTTTAATTAATTTTCCTCCTAATCTTATTAGGAATAAATGAAAGTACTTATATTAAATTAATTCCTAAACTCTTTTAGAAATTAAAATAATAATAATTGTAATAATATTAATAAGACTCCTCTTATTAATTTATATTTAATATTTCTAAAATATTAAATAATAATATTAAGCTATTTAATTTATTCTATCACCATAGATTAAATTAAATATACTTAAATATATTATTACGATTATGCCATTAACTTCTTAAATAATTATTCTTCCTTTTTAATTGTGACCTTTAGGTTCTCCATACTAAGCTGGTTGTGAATAAATCAATTAGAACAATTCTAATCTTATTTAAATAAATAAATTAAACAATTAATTTATTTAAATAAATAATATTTATTCTCTGATAGGGATAAGCTCTCCCTAGCGATCAAACGACTTTTCGGATAATATAGATTTCAACATTAATCTTAAAAGAACCTTTGAGTAAATAGTTACCAAATAATTCAATCCTTTCACCATCTGATGTCCCAATTAAATATAAGACATGAAATTATTGTCAAGTCTTATTTTATTTAATTATATGTATTTCGACTCTTAAACGCACAACTCCAAATAATGCAAATTAGAAACTCCTTTCTAATTTCATTCTCGCCGCCAAGGACTCTTTGGGTTGTCATTTATCGAATCACATGGACATTTCTCTTCTTTTATTAGAAGTGGTAGATTCTTTATTGATCATACATTATCTCCATGTATACAACTTATTATACCCAAGCATACCCTTTGATATACCCTAAGGGTCTTAAGGAATAAGTCAAAGTATAACTCATCATACACAAGATACTATGATGATCTCAAGTCCAAGGATTACTTGACTACTATCACTACTGAGAATTCTATTGATGAGTGAAAAGTAAAACTCCATTAGGTATTCCTCAATGAGCCACGTTCAAATGAACTTATTCTCTAATAAGCACCTACATACTTGCTTTAGTGTCTCCACACAAATGATCGTGAGATCAATCATCCTCATCCAATGAACGAAAGCAATTAGCGTATGTACCAATCTATCCGGATTTACTAATCCCCGATTTAGTAATCCAACGATTGGGAACTATTTTAGTTTTAAGCTTTCTAAGAATTTAGATCTCATTAGAATGATCATCATCATTATTCTAAAAGCATTGCTTAAAACTATGGGTTTATCACATATTATAAAACAGCATCATGTAGATAATTAAAAAGCCTTTAATAAATTAATACTTTTTATTAATAAATGAATAAGATTGTTACAAAGTATATGCTTTATCATCAAATATGATTGGCTTGTGTGCATACTACTTTCATTTCCTTACCTAAAATGTTAACCTATTAGAATTGTTATAAAGTGTTATAAAGAATTGTTACCATCATGTTGGACCACTCCCTTACGTAAAATGTTAACCTATTAGGTTGAATGTCTACTATACTTATTAAGTAATCTTATGATGGTAACAATTCTTTATAATTTTGTTTCATTTATTGAGTCCACTATATAAGTAATAATTTATCAATAAATGGTATTTAACCACATCATTTTGTTTTTTATCTCCATAATTTATCATCACGGAATTATTTTTTAAATGATATACTTCTTTAATTCGTCTTTAAAAAAAAGTATCACGAGTTAAAAATTTCTTAAACAAATAGTCTTTTTATTTATTTTAATAATTTTTTAAATTAAGATAATATTTTTAAATTTGTCATTATAATTCTATTATTACTAGATTGATAACTCATGAATGACATCCGTTAGTGTGAATAATACAATCTAAAATTATGATGTGTATCATTTGATGTTATAATTTGAGTATAAATAATATAAGATGGATAGTATCAATACATTGAACATAAAGTTAAAAGAGTTGTATGTATATTAAAATCGTTGTATATATATATATATATATATATATATATATATGTTATATATACATATAGTACACTCCTAAAATAATTATAAATATGATATACATTGTATCAACAAAAGTAGTGAACTCGAAATTAAGGGGTTTTTTTATAACAACTTTTTGGGCTGAATGGTACTTACCGAATCAGAAATATTTCCTCCGTCCCAAATTAATTGTTCAGTTTTGATTTTTTAAAATTAAATTGATCATTTTTAAAACTAATCCTTTTTATTATTTTTGTTAAAATATAGGTGAAGAGATTATAACCAAAAGAAAGTATATACAATTTATTACTAATCCCAATTTTTATAATTTTAGAAATATATTTATATATATTTAATTATTAATTTTAAAAATAATTAATTTAATTTAAAAAGTCAAAACTAATTGAATAATTAATTTGGGCGGGAGGGAGTATCAATTAAGTTTGTTTGATTTGAAAGCATAGAAGTCTGAAATACTCTGAATGGTTTCGTAAAAGTGTTGACCGAATAATTATTCCATGGCTGGCAGAATAATGAATAATTATTACATGGCTAGCTGAATAATCATTCCATGACTATTTATCTATTAATGAATAATGATATGTAATATCTACTTATAATTATTTAAAATAGTTTAGAGTAAGTTTGTTTGAATTATTAAAATATTGTGTCATTAATATTAATGTAGTATATAAACTTTTTTTTAGTACGTTAATATATACTATTATTCAGCATACTTCAGAGGGGTAAAATAATAAACAAACGGTTATTCAGATATTTTAGATATATCAATTGACAATTATCAAACAATTTTTTTTATTCAATATTTAAAATTCTGTTTCATTCAACATATTCAGATTGCTTAAACATTCAGAATTATTTCATTCAATTTTATCAAACAGCCTCTAAATCGTGACCAACCAAAATGATTGAATTAATTTATCTAATCAACTCGATCAAGATAATAAGATATTCATTTGCCTTGTTATATATAATAACAAATAATAGATGACAACACCAATTGTTAGTTAACCTTAATAAATAATTTTAATTATTATAGAGGAGACTCTTTTTATGAAGTGAGAGAATTTTTTAAAATTAATAATATGTATTACAAAATTTTTGCCTAAATTTATTTATGAAAAATAAATATTACGAAAAAATAAGTCGACAAAAGAATAGACTATACATATTTCATAATATGTGGACATACAATTTATATGGAAGTATTACATCTGTCGCACAATAAATTTTAACTTATAAATTTGTGTTTTATAAAACGAGTTTTTTTTTTATTTTATAGGAATATAAATTAACATAATAATATCAAAATTTTCAACATACTTTTATCATTATACTATTATTAATTTGTTATTTTATGAATAAATATAAAATAAAATGCATTTTAAATAGTTATAAATTTTAGGGTTAAGTTCAGATGACCACCTGGGGTTTGGGCGGTTTCCCACTTAACCTTGTTGTGAGTCATGTAAAAGCTACATTTAAACACCCGACCTTTTGAGTTGAAGTGAAAAAGTGCTTTCTATCATAACTCTATTATTTAAGTTAAATAAAGACTTAATTACCCTCTACTACATTTCAATGACTATTCGCTTTCTTCACACCCACCTACTCGTTTCAATACATTTGGGCATTCAACATGATATACGAGACTAAAACTTAATTCAATTTACATTTTAAATAAGAAGAACATGAAAAGTTTTACACATCAAATTTCAATGCAAACCATAATGAAAAGGAAAGGGTGGAGATCTGACACATTCATAAATAACAAATAGAGGATGGAACATTTAGTAGAGATATGATGATCTTTATATATCTCCCTCTCACATTATTTATTCGATTCTACATACTTTCCGAATCAACTCCAACACAACCATCTGAAGCGGGTCTCCCCATTCACCACTCTATCAACATGTGTAACGACCCCAAAATAGGTCCATTCCATCCAACTCATTACGAAGTCGCCAAATATATGGTACGAAAAACAACTACAACTTTATTACAACAATTGTCATGCAAAATACAACAACACATATGCTATGAGTTTGGATACAAATATATACCAATCGTGAAGACGTCACAATGACACCTTACATAAAGGTATAGTCAAAACCTGTTTTAGAAATTAGAATCTTTTGGAAGTGCTCAAGAAAAACCTTCGTACATGGGAAGCCATGCTTTTAGGTTATGGTAGATATCATATGGCCTGAGAATTATCCTTGGTTGACCTAATAGACCCCAAAGAAAAATGAGAAGATTACTATCATATTCTTCCCAATGGTGAGTCTTCTCTTGACATATCATTATCTCCATTGTCTCTAATTGGGTATTATACTCCAAACAAACACCAAGATTATATAGGTAGTGCTTTTGTAAATATACTCACAAGTGGATGAGCACAACCATGTCTTATGATGACACGAGGTTGTATGTCATTAGACATCTTGTATGATAGTGACAAAACACCCTTCCAAGTTAAATTCACCTCACCCTCAACATCTATAGACCACCATTCTATTCCTCCATTTATCCCCAGCTCGACCAAATTTACACTTTTATTACGAAAGGAATTGTGAAACAAAAGGGTGAAGCCACAACTAGCTCGATAAAGAATATTATGACTAAAGATAAATAAATTATCAATAGTCTTCATCGATAATAAATCGAGATTTAGAACATATGGTAGATGATAAAACTTTTCAACCATAGTTGTACGTGGAATGAAGCAATCCATTAGAAGAGTCGAATAGACTATAAAATCTATTATCTTCTCCATGTTAAAAGTCCACCAACAATGTTTTATCCTCGTAACATCAATCAACAATTTCATCCACAATCACATGTATAACTCATAATCATAATTGTAGTTCTAAATTCTCTTCTTATCCGGGACGAAGATAATTTCATCACTGTCTTTTACGAAACATCAAAGATCATGGTTATACCAAATCACGATTCACATTCATAATCATACTAATAAATTCATCTTTGCACCACTACCAAAGATATTCATCAACAGATTCATCTTTGCACTACATGCCAAAGATATTCAACAACAAGTCATCTTTTGACTACTGAGCCAAAAGATATTCAACAACATGTCATCTTTGCACACGGGCCAAAGATATGCGGTAAGAATACGTCATCTTTTGCACTACTGGCCAAAGATATTCATCAATAATTCATCTTTGACTACAAATTTAAAGATATTCATATATCAAAGAAATACATAATCATTTCGGAAGTTATATAACAATAATTATAACCATGTTGATCAATTCACCTTTGCACTTAAGCTAAAAATATTCAATTGTAAATTTAATGGTCATGATCATACCAGTCAACAATTCAACTTTTGCACCATCGCCAAAGAGAACCTATAGTCACGATCATACCAATAATCTACCCATCTTTACACTCAAGTCAAAGAGAAATATTATCATTAGGGTTATAAGAATGTTATATAAAAATAATATAATCAAAATATGGTTTTAATTTCAAAAGTAAGATTCATAAATTAACGATAATTTGGTCAGAGAAGAAACCAATTTGTCGTGAATAGTACCCCGTATTCATACATAGTAATCACAGTATCGTGCATAAGAATTCCTCTAAATACGAAAAGATAAAGTTTCATAATAAAATTCATATCCATATTTATAACACCTTAATCCAAATGTTATAAATCACTTAGAAATCTCATAATCTAATATTATTAATATTATAATAATATTTTAATCATTTCTTAAACTTATAAATAATTTAATCCAATTATTTACACTTTAATAATTAATGCATTTAATCATCTAAAAATGCCAAACTCATAAGATTTCATCATCATTAACCAAAACCCTCATAAAAATCTGCATATACCTCATATATGATTCTCAAGCCAATAAATCATATTTTTCAATTTTCTTACTTCACATAACATATTTAATTCATTTACTCATAACTAGAACATTTTCATGAAAAATACCAAATCAGTTGCAAAAATATTAATTTGCTGGGATTTAGAAGAATATAGTCCCATATTGAATATATATTTTTCTCAGAATTTTTAAAATTCATTTACTATTTTCCATATGGCCAAAACTACCGAATAGTTAGACATTTATCATAAATTGTACTTTTGTCCAAAAATTCCGAAATTAATACGGTATACTGATATTATATAGATGTACTCCCAATAAAAATTTCATCAATTTTGGAGTTAACCACAAGGAGTTATAAGCGGTTACTTTTAAAATAGTCTTTTCTCATAAAATCCATAACTCCTAATCTATACATCCAAAAATCGCCATTTTTGGACACAATCTACAAAACTCATCAAAATATCATTTCAAATTTTTTTAGAATTTTTGAAGGTTCAGAAAAATTTCGAAATTGAAAAACATAATAACCCTTACAATCCTTTACTATCCCTTACCTCAAAAGAATAGTACTGGAATGTCGGATATAACGCTGAACGAACTTACACCGTATAGCAATACTCAAAATACTCATAAGAATACGCTCGATAATATAGAGAGAGAAAACTTCAATTTACGGTGTGATTTTCAATTCTAACCTAAGCACCCTATTTATAGGAAAACGCTTTAGAAATTCAAAGTAGAAAATTTATTAAAATATTAATATTAATATTACAATTCTCACGCCCACTTCTAAGGATCTGAATTCAGCCACTTCTAACACATGTAAGACCCACAACAATGACAAAAACGTTTTTGTCATTTTAAATATTTTATACTTCCAAAAATTAATTATTTTGGAACTCCAAAACTTCAATAATTCATAATAAATAGCCCTTTTATCAGAAAATTTGAATCTCTCGAATTTTTATAGGAAATTAAATTCTCTACAACTTTACAGAAGAAAGTTTTTCTAAATTCCAAACAGAAATTGATCGAAATCCACAAACGTGCAATTTTACAGGCTATAATCAAATTTCAGTCAAGAAATGGGGTCCACCGACACATAAAACATGCTTTAAATATTTTTGGTAACAAAAATACTCCTCCACATATACTCATATATCCCACATTCATCGTAAAAATATCATCATTATTATATTATTAAAATATAATAATATATTTAAATGAATTATTTTATCAGAAAAAGATAAAATTTTAATTTTCAACGATTGTCACATTAAAAATTTTCTCCATCTATATCCACATAAAATCAATATTTTCCTCATCATATGAATCAATAATTAATTATTCACAAATAATATTCTGTAATCACAATATCGATAACGGTAGCCGCTCCTAGGAAAGGGACTTTCCGATAAGGATCTCTCCTTTCTTGGCAAGCAATTAGGTGACCAAACCTCTCCTTAGATGTAACTTTCTAGACATTGCCAATAATGTTATCTAATAATATTATTAGGATAATATGAATTATTGCTTCGATAATGAAAATCTTGTGTAATGACAATTATTGAAACAACAATGAATATAAAATATCAACGCAAAGAATTATTGAATCAATAAAATAAAACACCTGAACATTAATTATCGTAACAATTATTGAGTAGTGCCTTCTTACGTAAGAATCAATAATTGGTGCAATACTGGGTATCTTCTGAGTGTTTTAACCATAGAGTATTTTAACAAGATAATCTCAGAATAACCACGCGTCGTCATTTATAAACAACTTATATTTGTTGTTTTCTTCATCCAATCGCTTTTTAGTTATGGGGGCCCACACAAGGAGGCTGCGTCAGTCGTATTGATATTCTTTATAAAAGAATATTCCACACCAAACGAATATTCTCAAACAACAATGAATATTTTATACCACTTGCATATTTTGTAAAATTTGCATATTTCACCCATAACTTTAAACTTTTATCAATTTAACCATTTACTAAATAATAATTATAAGAAAAATTGAATACTTTTATTTCATAAAATTCGGGGTCTTACAACATGGGTCATAAGATAATTAATGGCACGATCCAGGCACAATTAAAAAGCATAAGAAAAGCATTCCTATTGGTCGATTGATCCCCGCCAATGCAAACACCTTCTCAATCATCTCCGGAGCATCAACTAAGATTTTGCTCCCTTCGCGGAAGCTTGTAAATGGCCATGACTACAAGAATAACATTCCTCTAATAAAAGCGATGGCGATGCTCCAAATTTGCTAAAGCAGATGGAATCAAAGGCTCAATAATCTCCACCTCATTCAATCGACAAAGAAACCTCAAGGTCACACCGAATGTACTCATTTGGGTGCTGCAGATTATTCCTCAAATTTTGGCAAATTAAAATCATCTCGGGTAAAGACCGGTCATACCGTAACTCTGCTAAGAGAGCGAAATGAATTCCAAGACTCAATCGAGGCAAACCGTCGAAGCACCTGTGTGTGCGCTTACCCAAATGAATTACTAGCCTCATTGCGGTTATCTACAACCCGAAAAAATTTCAAAGTCGATCAAATCAATCGATCGAGCATGATCCAATGCAATAAAAACCAAGGGAAAGCGATACCAAACCGAAAGTTAAATAAATGCACCCAATGCATATCCTCAATAATTAGATGGAATCCCAAAGAAAATTGAATGCCTATAACGGTTTGTTATATAATTCTATGCTAAATCACACCTCAGTAAAAAGTTACAATATCTCCAAACTCGACTTATCATTAGCATTATCATCTAAGTACTACTGACTTGACCGCCATCAATGGCATTCAAAACGATCGCATGATTTGTGAAGGTCGAGCCCATACACTTGCACCCAAATCGCGTCTTAGTGAAAAATCAATTGAAAAATACCAAATCACAAAACTTAGGAATCAAGGTGAGGTAGCTTCACCGAATCGAAGTGTGATTTGTGAAGATTCCGATTTTCAAAGGTCACGAACTAACGCCATCCAACTTAGGGGATCAAGAGTTACGAACTGAGGACTCTCCAAATCTGAAGAAATAGTGGGCTCCAAATCTGTTTCAACTTCGATTTCTGATTTCAATGTTCTTCTTATTTCGACTTCGATTTTGACTAAGGCCATTCGATTTCTGAAGAAATAGTGGGCTTCGATTTCTGATTCTAATCTGAAGAACTGAGAACTCTTCAGATTTGGAGAAGTTTTGTGAAGATTCGAATGGGGAAGGAACTCGGCTCGTTAGATCGACTGAGAGCACTCAAAGTGAGGAGAGAGAATGTCTTGAAGGAAGAAGGGGCTATTTCGGATATTTACTCGTCTTTTTTTGCCTGTTACATCCTTTTTCACCTTTTTTAGGCGTTTATACATCTAACTGTTAAATTGGAAGGAAAAGGTAACGTTTTCACTTCAACTCAAAAGATCGGGTGTTTAAATGTAGCTTTACTGACTACAGGTGGTTAAGTGGAAAACCGCCCAAACCCCAGATAGTCATATGAACTTAACCCTAAATTTTACTAATATGACTTTTATTGTGAAATCAATAAAGTAATAAATAATATTAATATTTAATATTATATTAGTGTAAGGTAGAGGGAAAACTTGACACCTTTTGATTCAGTCACTAGCACGTGATCTCCGCCACTCCCCAACAGTATCACCACACCAGCCACCGCCCACCGGCCAACAGCCAAGAGCCAAGTAGGGTAAAAGATAGTACTACCTTATATGAACGGTCAACATTTATCGTTACACAACCGTCACGAGTTATGTTATCCGATGAGATTGAAGACTCACGAGCCACATTACAATTTTTATCTTTTCTATTTTAATTTCTTCCATTAATTGATTTATTTTCTCTCTCAATATCTCTCTACCTCCTAATTTCTCTTTCGCTGTCTCTGTCTCTACCTTTTATCTTGTCTCCCATATCTTCTGTATCTATCTAACCCCTCGAATAAAATAAACAACGTAATTATTAATTGCAGGGTGAAAGACATTTCACGTGTTTGCATGACATGAAAAAAAATGTATTAATTACACAAATAATATAATTTTTATATAGTAACTCACGTAATTATATGCAATGACTCTCACCTCACCTCCGTATTTGCTATACAAAAAAAATCAACAAAGAATTATTAATACAAATATTTTTGTTAGTATTGTATAAACATTATTTACTTTGTAGAAATAAGATGTGATAAAATAAAGGTTAAAATATAATTTGAACCCCAAAATTTATAAGACGATTAAAGTTTACATCATTATCTTTAAAACGTATTTAAGTGCATCACAACAAATTTTTATACTAAACAAAAGCACCTTGGGGTTTAACTGGTCAAAATACACCAAATTTTTTTTTTAACTCAACAAAGTGCGTCCCAAAATTCTTTGTGCTAAATAAAATATGCTCTCACTTTTGAGAATATTAAGATACACTCAAATATATCTATCTAATAAAATATAAATAATTTTGATTTTTTTGTTCACTCAATAAATCATTTAGACCGTCTAAAATTTAAAATAAATCTCACCGTCCATACAATATCAGAGGTAGGGGTGCTCATCGGTAAAAAAACCGAACCTGCATCAAAAAACCGAATCCCAAGTCATCAAGGCAAAAAAATCGGAAAATCAAGAAGCAAAAGCAGAGTCTAAGAATAAGCAGGTTTGATGTCTGCAAGTTCAATACCACAATCGGTGCAGATTTTTTCGGATTCGGTTTTGATTATCTAGATAATTAAATAATTTTTTTTATATTAACAAATTTAATATAAAAACAATTCTTCTTTGATTTACAATAATATATTAACAAATAATTGGTACAAAATTCTATTGTATTGTATAATGTTATGGGCCAATTATTGCATAATGTTATGGGCCAATAATATATTAACAAATAATTGGTACAAAATTCTATTGTATTGTATAATGTTATGGGCCAATTATTGCAGATAATGTTATGGGCCAATAATTGAGTACAAATAACGGTGAGTACAAAAATTCTATTGTATAATGTTATGGGCCAATTATTGCATAATGTTATGGGCCAATTATTTGTTAATATATTATTTGTATGATTTTCGGTTCTTTTTCGGTTTTTTAGATTATCAATTCAAAATTTTCATTACCGCTACTTAAATCAAAAAATCGAAATCTAAAAAAAACCAAGATCATGCAGAATTAGGTTTCAACCGATTCGGTAAAAAAACCGAAAAACCGAATTTTTTGAGCAACCCTAATCAGAGGGACACATCTAGTTTTAATATAATATTACGGTACAAACCTCAAAAATCTTACAAGTTTTTAGGGCAAAACCTCGTACGTGTACTAAGAACCACTTACACGTATGCAAGAACAAAAATCCATAAAATGGTGGGAAAATAATAATGAAAAATCAAGAAATTCTGCCTACCAATAACACGTAGGTGGCGGGCCCATTGATAGGCACGTGTCCCGGGAAACTACAGCTTAAATATCCCAAGGAGAAACCACAAAAGCAGAGAGAAAGAGAAGGGCAAAGGTAGGCGACGCCAAGTGCTTCTTTTCTCCTCCAGCCTCCAGGTATCCAGCGCTTCTCTAATTTTTATCTATTCTGCATTTCGTTTAATCCAAATAGCTTTATACGTCGTATTGATAGAGATTTTCTTATATGAATGTGTTCTTTGTGCTATTTCTTGAGCTTGGATATTGTAAATTTCATTTTTTGTTCCGCCATTTATCCCAGATCGGAATTTTGGTAAGATCCAAGTGTTATTAGCATGATGATTTAAGAAATCTAAGTTAAGTTTATATAATTGGTACCTTTTGCGATAACGTTATGAGATCCATCCGGTATTTATCGATTGATAATCTGAGATCTTTGTTTTTGGTAATTTTTTGGGGTTTGAAGCACAATTTGTATAATGTAGATTGTATTCTGGATCTGAAGTTTGCTTTTTTCTTTTCTTTTTTTAAATATCCTTTGTGTTTTTGTATATTTGATCAGATTTCTGTGTTGTTAGCCTGCTGACTCTAGTTTATTTCACATGCTCTGTTTTGATTTCTGAAATTTGAAGGCTTCAGCTTGATAACAGAGAGGCGGTTTAATTCCTTAACTCATTTCCCCTACTATTATTTGTTTCAGCTACCACACAGAATATGCAACTTAATTTCTTTGCAACCCCTCTTCTTCTTTTTTCACTTTCATTTGTTTATTTATTTATTTTTATTTTGTGAATCTCACGTATTGGAATTTTAACTGGGATTTGCATTAGAAACCTACATCTCTTGGGCCTTGGAATCTCTATTTATTTGTGATTTTTTAAAACCAAATTTTTTTAATGCATTCCTTCTTTCTTCATTTATTGACTAGCTTTTACTTTTTAAGTATGATATACTATAGAGTATGTACAAGCATACCCATTAATGGGTTGACATCATCGCATCACATTTTTTCTCGTATTTATTTCTTTTGACCTTTTTATGGAATTATGTATATCTATCTTGTGCTCCTCCCATAAAATAAATACTTTTAAAATGTTCAAATAAATACAAATCCACCTTTTTGGTCAAAATAAGTTTTTGCTTTCTTATTACTCCCTCCACCCTGCGCATATTAAGAAAGATAATAAAATGACAAAATTGTCCATATTTAAATTCTCATTTAATTGCATAGTTTTCTGTGCATGACTAATGATACTCCATAAATATCCATAGGGAATAGAAATATAACAATTAATAATAAGGGTATTATAGGCAAATTATTGTAAAAAATAGATCATTTAAGGTAAGTAGACATTTAACTTGAGACTACCTGAAATAGAATAAAGATTTGATTTTTATCTTGGGACGGAGGGAGTATATAATGTTCATTCAAGTTCCCTTATTTAATTAATGTATTGTGCAATTTAAGAGCGGATCCAACCACTTGATTTAGTGTTGTCAAATTTTAAAAGAAAAATCCACAAAAAATTAAAATAAGTTATGAAAGTAGATAATGATGAAATATTGTTTACAACAACATTTTTCGAGGATTCATTGCTTGAATTTATAGTAATATAGCGTCATTTTCAATAATTAACCAATGTAAGTTAATTTGACGGCCAATTGTCATCTCCACTCAAACCTGATTAGTGAATCAAATAATTTTTTATATTTTTTTAATATTCTTATTAAGGTATTTTTGTATTACTTGTATCAAATTGTTCCAGACTTGGTTGCTCTAAAAAATACGCCAATTGTCATGTCCATTCAAATTAGATTTATTAATAACAGATTATTTTGTCTTCATTATGGTATTTTTGTATGTTTTCTATATGTAGGTATTTTTTTATTTACTTATTATTGTATAAATTTGTCCGGCTTTAGTTGTTCTGAAAAGTCACTCTCTCGTGCTTGGACCTTTGGACTTTTTCAGCAGCTTCTCGGTTTAACTCACTCCTGTATTATACCTTAAATCCACTTGCAGCTGTCTGTCATTATATGATGGTCTCATGGCATCTTTTTCTACAAGAAAATTATAGTAGGGAAATAGTGAGGTTGCGGTTGCTATAACTATGGGTTGTGATTGTGACAACTAGTTGGTTTTGGTAATTGTTCAAAACGACATAGTTTTAACTTATGAAATGGTGAAATGACAAAATTTTAATTGATGAAAATGGTGAAATGGCATAATTGACATAAATGATATCCCCAAAACTACTAGGCCATTGTCACAGTCTAGTTGTAGCAACCTCAAACATGCTATCCCCTCAATAAACAATTATTATTTGTGAGATGATTCAGGCCTAATTTCTCCTATCCCTTTGTTGCTTTATTTACTTATTGTATAAGATTATCTTGTTCTTCCTTTTTTCAAATTTTCTTTCTATAACGTACTTTTTGTTCCTCGTTTGATCATATCATCTTTCATGTGGTGTAATAGTCTTTGGGGCCTTCTGCTCAGACAAGAAGATGAATACCTCTACTTTGCATGGTTGTGTCAGTGGACCCATGTTACTGTATTTAGGAATTAAAGTTATGCTGTATGGGTGGTGTGCAACTCTCATTATGATGTTTTCAAAATCTCTTATTTTCTCATTAAACAACACATAATGCATCACTTGAAACATTCTAATCGTATAGGATCCTAAATTAGGACTTCTGCAATCACCGAGGAAAGAGAGTAACATCTGCAATATCATTTATTCTTGTTCACAAGATTTTCATTATAGAACAATAAATCATCATTCCAAGCATGTAACTGATAGCAGTAAATATTTGTAGCAATTGGTTTTCAATCTTCTTCACTTAAAATGTGAAATAATATCGTTATAGAACAGTTACCTAAGTGGGTAGGACATTGTCTGCAATAAACAATTTACATGTGTGATGTGTCTAGGTGCAGTGAGTTCTTCTCAAATTTCCGTTTTTGAACTAGTTATGCTCATTGTTAATATCTCTTCTGCAGGACATTTAAACAATGGGTGCAGGTGGCCGGATGACCGTTGACCCTAAGAGCAAGAAGTCAGAAGAGGAAGTTCTCCAACGAGTTCCTGTCTCAAAACCTCCATTTACTGTTGGGGATATCAAGAAAGCCATACCACCACGTTGTTTCCAGCGATCTGTCCTCCATTCTTTCTCTTATATTGTTTACGACCTGACCATCGCCTCCATCCTCTACTATCTTGCCACCAATTACATCCAACTCCTTCCTCACCCTCTCTCATACGTGGCATGGTCTATCTATGGTTTTGTTCAAGGCTGTTTCTTAACTGGTATTTGGGTTATAGCCCATGAATGCGGTCATCATTCCTTCAGTGACTATCAATGGCTCGATGACACTGTTGGCCTTATCCTCCACTCCTCTCTCCTTGTCCCTTACTTCTCTTGGAAGTATAGTCATCGTCGCCACCACTCTAATACAGGTTCCCTTGGACGTGATGAGGTATTTGTCCCCAAACACAAGTCCCAACTCCAATCTTTTGCCAAGTACCTTAACAACCCACCTGGTCGAGTCCTCACATTGCTTGTCACGCTCACTCTAGGTTGGCCGTTATACCTTTTATTCAATGTGTCAGGACGGCATTATGAGAGGTTTGCATGCCACTATGATCCACAAAGCCCAATTTACTCGGACCGTGAACGTGCTCAAATCCTTGTTTCTGATGCTGGTGTTCTTGCTATGACTTATGGGTTATACCGCCTGGCAGCAGCAAAAGGTGTTGCTTGGGTGCTCTGTGTTTATGGAGGTCCTTTACTAGTCGTGAATGGATTTCTTGTTCTGATCACGTTTTTGCAGCACACTCACCCTTCACTGCCACACTACAGTTCCTCGGAATGGGATTGGTTGAGGGGAGCTCTGGCCACAGTTGATAGAGATTATGGGATTCTAAACAAGGTGCTCCATAACATAACTGACACTCATGTGGCTCACCATTTGTTCTCGACAATGCCACATTATCATGCAATGGAGGCCACAAAGGTGATCAAGCCACTATTGGGAGATTATTATCGGTGTGATGAGACTCCAGTGTTCAAGGCAATGTGGAGGGAAGCCAAGGAGTGTATTTATGTTGAGGCAGATGAAAGTGGCCAGAACAAAGGTGTATTCTGGTACAATAATAAGCTCTAATTTGATGTTGAAGAAAAAGGATAGGAACAGTGGGGGAAGCCCAAAACTTGTCTCTTTTCATTGTAATCTAGGTTGTTTCGGTTGCTTTGTATTGTGAACCTTAGCTAAATAAGTTTATTATATTATGAGACATTATCGCAAGGCAACATATTTGAAGTTTAGTGCTCATGTAGGCTCTGCTCTATTCCTTTCAAGGAAAAACAATTTTTGTTGGACTCGTTATCTTGTTTTCCAATTGTAAACATTATTAAGGAACTTTTGATTGCGAATTAAAAGACGACGAGGGTACAAGGGGAAATTTATGATGAGATGATGAACAGAAAGAAAATTTAGGTCACAGCTAGTTGGGCATGCATGCTCCTTTCCTTGTAGCGCTAGCAACAAGACTGTGAGCTCGATCTAACTCCAGATCAAGAGCTGTGGGTATGGCCAACTGTAATCCTTGAAGCAACAATGTCCATATCTATAAATCAGATAAAATTTCGGTGGCTTATATTGAAGGAAAGCTTTATTTGCCTAACAACTTGTCAAAGATCTAGCTGGGATGGGATGGGATGGGATGTGAGCATCCACATTTATTAGTGTCTGGAAGTTAAAAAGAGAAGATTTATTTTGGAGTCCTTCTAGGGGGACATTTTTTTGCTGACATTCTAGCGACATTATTATTATTTTTTTTCAGATCATATGAAAAAATGTATAATATTTATTAAGTGAAATTTTTGTAAAAAAATTGATTTAGGTGTAATTTGGATACACAAGAAACATGGTATGTATAATGCATCAACGTCATTTTTTGTATGTATCCAAATTACACCTAAAATACTATTTTTTATAAAATTTCATTTTAATAAATATTATACATTTTTTGAAATGACTACAAAAAAAAAAAAAAATAAAATAATGCATTAGAACGTCAAAGAAAAAACGTCTCCCCTGTAATTATTGTTTATTTTGTTGTGAGGGGGTCCTAGCAGAAGCATCGAGGAGGAGCCCAGTAATGTTTTAGGTGGCCTCAATTTTCTTTGGAGCAATTACATATTATAAATACGTTTTAAAAGTAATTACAAAAAATCATACATTCATAAAATAATTACAAAAATATAATGACTTCATCATATATATTTATAATACTAATACAATTAAAGAGTCCTTAAATTAAAGGGATTAATATTAATTGACCGACATATGAAATTAGTTCCATCTTCCTTCTCTCTCTCTACGCCTTACTATTTCTCTCTCTTTTCCTTTACTACTTCTCTCTCTCCTCTCGAAGCCACTCGTTGTCGTCCTCTTCTTGCCAGCAAGAACACCATAGTCTCTCAACTCCCGATGGAAAATTGAATACGTGACTTTGGGGCTATGTTTTCAAGCTAATACGTGATTTTCTCTCCAACTCTCTCCATGTTGAAAGGATTGGTTTTCTCTAAAAGTCTCGCTTCTAATTTACATTAATTCTCATTCTTCTAATTTACATTTATTCTCATTCTACTAATTATTGCGTTATGTAACCTCCACATCTTTCCCTCTTTGGTAACATATGCCAAGTACTTAACCACTTCACACAAGGTGGTCAATTGTGGGGGAGCCATTGTCACCCCCAAGAGGCTACGTAACCTTGCCAAACAACAGGTACATACATATTTTTTTATCCAGATCTGAGTAACTGTTTGGTTACTTCTGCATTATGTTTTGGTTACTGTTAGCTTGTGATTCGGATACCATTTTTGTTACCTTGATTTGGTATTTTAGTTACTTTTTTATGTTGTTATGGTTACCATGTATTTGCTTAGTATACATGGTTAACTAAATTGGTTTTTGGTGTACATGTTGTTTATGTATTGGTTACTGTTTCGCCGTATGAGCTAGAATAAGGGTTGTGCTTTAAATCAATAGGATTGCAATTGCGCATAGGAATATGGTAATTGTGATGGTATTGGTGATTACATAGATTCTAACATCTGTAGATGATATGTGAGTTGGTTATAGTGCATTGGAAAATGATTATAACTCGCTTTTATGCCCTTGGCTATTATCCTGTGATATGTGAACACTTCTTGCATGACATATGGCGATTGAATGAAATATTGAATGAAGTTAGGATCCCATTGTTTCCACATTATATTTAGTTCATTTATATTCTTATTTGTAGTTGGTAATCATAGTTAGTTCAAATCACCCATTAAGTCCATAGTCTTAGCATATAAGTATAGTGAGTTAATTAATGCATAATAGTCTAAGTTAACAACTTTCTCTGTGGGATCGATACTTTACTTACTCAGATTACATTTCAATGACGTGTATACTTAAGATGAGTTAGAGCTCTTTTATAAGAACTATAAAAGAGGCAACAAGTTTTAGCGGCTTGAATTAGGGAGGCGTTAATTTAGACAACTCTGTTCGTTTCTCATTTCTATTTTTATTTTGTTTTAGGTTGCAGGTACCATGGGTGACTTTTCTTATCAAGGGCCTTATGCAAATAGGACTCAACCAAGGGACATAAGCACTGAGGGACTCAATGTATTTTCTACATTGTCAGGACAAATTGAAAAACTTTCGGAGAGGTTGGATATTCTTGCAGAGCAACCTACTCGAGAGATAGCAGTTACATGTAAATACTGTGCTGGCGAGCATCCGAGTTATCAGTGCAACATCAAGGTTGGACAAGTGCAGTTTGGGGGTGATTTCTTCAACAACGATGGTTATCCTGATTATCAACAAGGTTGGGGGTATCACCCAGATTATGAATGGGGTTATAACTATCAAGATCAATACTGCATCTCAAGTCCAACATATCTACCAGATTTCTCATATCCACCTTCAACGCAACAAGATGAAAATTCAAGGTTGAAGGAATTCATGTCAAAAAGCCTAGCAGACCATGAAGAGATGATGATGAGTCGGGAGTTATCAAGCCAAAATCTTAATGACGGATGGAACAACTCATTAACTCCTCGATGAATGGTCCTCGATACATGGATTTCAAAAGCTGAAAAAATAATTCAAGATTGGGGGATTTGGGGTTCAAATTTGTAGCATCAACTGAGGAGATGATGATTGAGCAAGAAAGGTCAATTCAAAAGCTGCAGAATCAGATGGATCAATTGTTCGAAGCATTGAACAATCACCCTCAAAACAATTGGTGTTATGACATGGATGATGAAATCGATGGAGAGCCAGAAGTGCATATACCACTGGATGAACTTAAAGGAGTGGACATTGAGGAGACAACTGGGGGTATGGAAAATGAAGAGCATGAGCCAACTTGTATTATACCCCAAGTGCCTTCTCAGTTAGAGTTGAAAAATTCAGTGAAATTTACACACCCATGTCCCTAGGTAATCACATCCAAGAAATGATGATCAATATGATAAAGAGGCCTCAGACAAAACCATGGTGGGCAAAGGAAGAGATAATCGAAGAAGAAAATCCGTTGAATCTTTCATGCCTTAATGCAAAAATCTATTCACAGATACAACGGAGAAGCTTTGGCATTGCAATGGAACTAGGGACATCATATACAGAAATATGCTAGGTTGCTTCAATTCACAAATTCTCGTGACGGGAACCTACCAAAGCACATAAGCGGTTCTAATGGATGGAGGGTTCTTAGCTTATCGTGAGAGGAATTGGATATCGATGTCAAGAAAGAGTCCAAATTTAAAGGACTATAAATCGAAAGCGCTAGATGGGAGGCACCCATCCAATCTTTCTCCTCCTTGTTTAATTCTTATTTACATTTCCATATTTAGTAGAGGTTAGATAGTGGTAAGTATGAATAATAGTTTGATTGTTTCTCCTTTCAGGTTCATTCCAATTGCTATAAGCATTCAGGATCAAACAGAAGTCAAAAACTGAAGCGCTAAAGTCTGTGGTCGTAAAGGCCATGATAGCTCGATCGCAGAAAAAAAATTGCTGAATTCTTAGAATTTTTGACTAAAGCGTTCGGACAGTTAGAAGCCCACACTCAATTTCCAACTACAGAATATTTCAAACTTAGTCATCGCTTGATATACTAGCGGATCATGAAGAGGCGAACGGAGATGACATTTCCACTTAGGGGAGTATTCTTTCAATTTTAATTACAATGAGGGCATTGTTTATTTTAAGTTTGGGGGTATTGGGTTGTAGTGAGTAGTTGTTACATATAGTTAGTTGCAAAGATTGCATGTTTAAGTTGCATAGTCGGGGTATTTTAGTATGATTTTTTTTTTTTTTTTTATCTATTTTTTTAAGTTTTCTTTTGTCTTGTTTACTTAGTATGTGTTTAGTTGCATAACATTGCATAATCCCAGGTTTTCAGCTAGTTAAATTCTAATTTGGCCAATGATGACATATAAATTTGATAGATTTTTGAATTTGGTTGATATCTTGAGCTTAGTTATAATTTTATACACGATATAATTCATGCTTCTTTGTTTAGATGTTACTGTGTAAAGACGACAATGTTCTATTTGCTTGTTGGTTAAGATTAGCATGCTTATTCATTGAGAGGAAAATGTTGTTTTAATGATAAAATTGTGTAGGAAGTGAGACATAGACTATGAAAACACAGATACTCAAACTTTGAGAACACATGGGTATGCTTGCTTTATTGGGGCGAGATGGGGCGTAAACGCGCACTCGTTTAAATAGAAATAGAAAGCGAGATGGAGCGTAAAACGCACTCGTTTAAATGGAAATGGAAAGTGAGATTGAGCGTAAAACGCACTCGCTATAAAAAAAAATCAATAAACACTACGGGAAAGTGCGAGAATCGCCCTCGTGAGTAAAAACAGAGCAGAATAAACCCATTGTTGAACCTTAGTGTGTATTGATGTGTTGGAGTAGTTGATGTCTCATTAGTATATGCACTTCTTGAGTTAACCTTCAATTTTCTGCCTTAAGCAATAAAGCATGTGATATTTTCACCTTTGTCAAGCTTATCTGTAAACACAACACACAGACACACAACATCTTTATAGCAAGTTAGGATTATATGATTGTATGTCATTATGCCTTTAGCTTAGTTTGATGCTTTGTTCTTGGATCTTGATATTTCTCTGAGGCATGACTTATTGGAATTCTTAACATGGCTAGAAATTTGGGGATTCATTGTCATAGTAGCGTAGCTTGCATAGTATGTAGATTGCATTAGCATTGTTGTTGCTTGAGGACAAGCAACGGTTTAAGTTTGGGGGTGTGATAAGTGGATTTTTTATGCAATATAATGTTAAGAGCAAAAATGAGCTAAAATACCCCGGCAACGGCGCCAAAAACTTGTTACCTCTTTTATAGTTCTTATAAAAGAGCTCTAACTCATGCAAGTATACACGGGTCAACAAGTAATACAGAGTAAGTAAAGTATCGATCCCACAGAGAAAGTTGTTAACTTAGACTATTATGCATTAATTAACTCACTATACTTATATGCTAAGACTATGGACTTAATGGGTGATTTGAACTAACTATGATTACTAACTACAAATAAGAATATAAATGAACTAAATATAATGTGGAAACAATGGGATCCTAACTTCATTCAATATTTCATTCAATCGCCATATGTCATGCAAAAAGTGTTCACATATCACAGGATAATAGCCAAGGGCATAAAAGCGAGTTATAACCATTTTTCAATGCACTATAACTAACTCACATATCATCTACAGATGTTAAAATCTATGTAATCACCAATACCATCACAATTACCATATTCCATGCTTATAATTGCAATCCTATTGATTTTAAGCACAACCCTTATTCTAGCTAAATACGGCAAAAACAGTATATTCTATACATTTCACAAAATATGCAATCCCATATTCGCATGCTAGCATGATTTCATCCATATTCATATGTTCATTTCCAATTCCATACAAATACTAACATGAAGATTATCGGTCATTCATACATACATACAAACCAACCATGATAGATAATCCATATGATATGCAAAACAAATCTAATATTTAGATGTGCAACCAAACGACATATTAAAATTGTTAGATCCCATAATGGAGTTTAGTTCATGATCGAACCAAAAGCCGTTATGGGATCAAGGCTAAACATGATCGATAACCAAACGAATGGAAGAAAGTTAGAATGATCAAACCCAATCGTTGAATAGAAACCAATGATTAACTATTGAATCCACAAAGAATTCCCATAAACAATAATCAATATCCATGATGATGCAGAGATCTCAAGAAGAAGTAGAGAAAAATAGGCGTTATGGCTTTCTCCTACGTTGGAATCTCTCCCAAGGTGTAAACCTAGTTTTCTCTTATGAAAGTTACGTAATAAAAGTCTCGGTCTCTCTCGACATACATCGGAATCGTTTTATACCCCATTACACATCATTAAGTTGAGAAATAAAAATAAAACACATTACAGCATCACGCGTCCCTAGTGTTTCGGCTGCTCATGCGATGAGACTCTGATGAGGTTCGAGACCAAACCAGACGTACTTTTTGCGCGGTGGCAGCGCTTCATACCTCGTGGCGCGATTTGAGTCTTCATGATCAGCGTCCCTCGCTTGCTCATGGCGGTTGACTTGCGAAGGTTCCGTATAAAGCTCAGTACTTTCATGCAAGCATGTATGAGTCGCTTTCAGATCTTGCAAGGTGACTGTGTCCCGCAATTCACGAGTCGGTTTCTGCTTTGCACTCGCTACTTGCTTTAATCCTAATGCTTGCTTTGATTTCCATGCCTCATTGTACCCCATGCACACATCCTCGCTTTTCTCTAGCTTTCATTCACGCATCACGCATCCCACCGATACCTCGAATTCCACCAAAATGAAGCCGATTCTGCACTTATTCACCAAAAGGAGTTTTAAGTATATCGCAATGCAAAATAACGTGAATTACAACTAAAACAAAATGAAATGTACTCGAGGTGGGCACAATTCAGCATGGATTAATATCTGATAAGTGAGTAAAAATATCACTTATCAAATACCCCCAAACTTGAACTGTTGTTTGCCCTCAAGCAATGCATATGAATGAACACTGAAAATGTAACTACTAAACTATGCAACTACTTTAAGATGCAACCTAGTCTCACATAATCTTAGCCATAACAGAATTTCAGCCCAAATTACCTCAGTGAACTATCCAGATTCCAGAACATAGTTTCAAACCAAACCATAGACATAACATCATATACTCAGATAATTCATGACCGCTATAGAGATGCTATGTGTGTGTGTTGTTCACAGAAACTTGATCCAAGCAAAGATTATATATCCTACACTGCTCCAAACAGAAAATTATAGTCTAAATCAAGATTCATGTATATTCATGCAACATAGACTGTTTAAACATATCACCGCAAACTAAGGCTTAACAATGGGTTTATTGCTTTACTACTACTCACGAGGGCGATTTCGCACTTTCCCACGGTGTTTATTGCTATTTGCTCTTTTCTTTTTTTTTTTTCTTCACATGACCGTGCAATGTCTCAATCCATTAGGCACATCGCTACCCCTTTAGCGAGCTTTCAACCAACGACTCCCGGACCATGAAAGACCTTAGAGGCGCTTAGGTATAGAGATAATCCCTCAAGGCATTTTTACTCAAGTAGCTGAGGGCCCCGAATTAAGACTAGTCACGTTATTGCATATATATATATATTTTTTATACACAACATACCCATGTTTCCCCAAAATTTTCACCTCAATGACTCTACAATCTACAACACTTTCCTCATGTTTCTCATTTTAAATCTACATGTTCTATTGAGCAATGCAAGACACACATCTTAGACTTACAAGTGAATATGAACACAATTGTGCAAACCGAAAGCATATAAACAGCCACATGAATCGCATTGTGTAAAGCATTATATCCACGATGTGTTATGCAACATATTCTGAAATCGTTCACAATTCACTATCATTATTGGCTTAAGCAAAAATTTCTATTTATACGCAAGAATTTATGTGAGACATTAAACTAAACATACTATCAATGAATAAAAAATAAAATTGTATGCTAAAATTTAACTAACACATATTCATGCAAAATTAAACTAAACATGCTAAAATAAAATGCAACTAAACTACTATGCAAGTACACCAATACCCCCAAACTTAAAATGTTCAATGTCCTCATTGAATGAAGGTAAAGGGTACGAGAAAAACTCCCCTAATTATCGGCATGACCACCCTCCTCGGGTGGTGAATCTGGTGGTGGATATGGCACGGCTATGTTCCGAATGGGGCCATTCAAGCATGGTTCACTTCACATGAAAGTGCTTGACCAAAGCCACGGAGATTCGAAGCAAAAGTCCCAAGATTCTCATATAATGCGTCGACTTTATGCGCTAACCTTCGGAGGTGTCGATCGCCAAAGACAGGCTGCTCACGGGTAGATGGACCTGCTGCATCGGGCTGTGGGGGCTGCTTTGTTGGCTCTGGTGAGGTGAATCGGATAATGAATCCACATCCGCGCGGGTGTGGTTCACCACCCGTCCAATCATGGAGCTTAGCTATTATGGCTGATGTAATGTCATGACTCGGCTTCTACCGTGTCCTGTTCGTCCATGGAACTCCCTGCTGCATACAAAGTAATGCTGTTTCTTGCTACACGACGCTGAATGCTCCCGATCGTGTTGCCTCGCCAATAACGCCGCATGTTTTGATGAATGAGGTGGTACGCTACATGTACTTCCTTCGATAATACCTATAGAATGATGGCTTGCTCCTTTGTGACGACATGCTTGTGAGTGGACATAATTAGTTTGGCGCAGATAAACAGATGTCATGCTTGGGCGTAGCGATTCAAAGTGGAAGCTGGAAACGAGAGAGGCTCCGTTGTTCCGACCTTACAGGTCCACTTAGTGCCCGGGATGCACAATTCCGAAATTAGTACTTCCAAGTTAGTCATTAAATGGTCACCTTGGACCCAATTGGCCGACCTAGTAGGTGGTGTGTCGCTTATTCCATACTTCGCTCTAATAGCCGAGGGCGGAAATCCACTTGCACTCTTAGAACGAAAGCGTTATCTTTGTGTTGCTCCATCTCTTTTGAGTTTGCGTAGAATTCCCAAACGACTTCCATTGGGATAGGTACAGGTGTTGCGGCCAGGCTAACCCAGTTCCTTTCTCGGAGTATGCTCCATAGCTGTCCATCCGTCTTGGTGGGTCTAAAGCCTCGTTCTGGCATAAACGATTTACTCAGAAGGTGATAATAGATGTAATGAGCCTCCCGGCTTAAGAAGTTTCTTCGTTCCGTGACATCGTCCTCGGGATCACTAGATGAGGAATCAGAGGTTGAAGAAATTGAGGTTGCAGGGCTTCTTGTTGGACCCATGACCAACTGCTATGGAGAGAATGCGAGTGTTTTGCAACAAATGATAATATCCCCAAACTTGCTTTCACCCAATCCTATAAGATAAACCCTAGGTTGACTCCAATGAGGATGGTGGTGATATACGTATGTATTGGTAAGGAAGGGGCCTTTTATTATGGGAGAGTAGACTACTAATAAACCACGTAAATAATAATATCTCTGCTGGGCGTAGCGCGCGGTCGCGTGACATGGAATGGTTGATCTAGCGCGGGCGCGCGAGGATGTGACAACTGTCTGCAAGTTGCGCGGGCGCGAGGCAACACCTCTTGGGGCATCTTGGCAGCCGCTTTTACTTCGAGTCAGTAGTTCGAACTTCCTGGTGGAGGTTGTGATGCATGTAACCCAAATCACCTACAACAAGATGAGTGCAACACAGAGTAGATATCAAGCAACATAGAATGACTCTAACTTCTATTTTACTTAAGAATTGAAAAGAGTTTCAAGATGAAATTGATGGGTTGCCTCCCATCCAGCGCTAAGTTATAGTCACTTTAGCTTGACTGTCCCGGAGGCTCATGTCGACGAGAGGATCATAGTGACATTGTGTCTTTCCACTTCGTCACCAAAGTAATGCTTCAACCATTTCTCAGTTTACTTTGAAAGGTTTGTCAGGAATTGGTTGTATATTTCAATCAGACCGTCATGGAAAGAGCAGTTTTCACTATGAAAGGACCCGACCAACGTGATTTCAGTTTTCTAGGGAAGAGTTTAAGTCTGGAATTATAGAGCAACACCCTTTGCCCCGGCTCGAACGTTCTATCCATTATCCTACGATCATGCCACCTTTTCACTTTTTCCTTGTATAATTTTGCATTCTCATAAGCCTGTAATCGAAACTCATCTAGCTCATTGAGCTGAAGTAGCCTTTTCTCCCATGCAGATGTTAAGTCAAGATTGAGCTTCCGTATTGCCCAATAAGCCTCATGCTCTAGCTCCATAGGGAGGTGACAGGATTTGCCATACACAATTTGAAAAGGTGACATCCCCAACTGGGTTTAGAAAGCGGTGTGATAGCCCATACAAAGATCATCTAATTTTAACGACCAATCCTTACGTGTTGGATTCACAACTTTTCCAGATTCTTTTGACTTCTCGGTTTGATACTTTGACATTGGCCATTTGTTTGTGGGTGATATGTTTGTGGCGATGCGATGTTTCACCCCGCATTTTAGCTAGTAAGGTGGTGAATTGCACATTGCGAAATGTACGCCTTCATCACTAATGATAGCCCTCGAGTTCCAAACCTCGTAAAAATGATTTTGTGCGTAAACTTGAGGACTACTTGGCATCTTTGGTCGGTAAAGTCGCAACCTCCACCCATTTTGAACGTAATCCATGCGAAAGCAATATATAGAGATCGCCGCGGAAGAAGTGAAAGGTCCCATGAAATCAATGCCCCATACATCGAAAATTTCTACTTCTAGGATGGTATTCAATGGCATCTTGTTTCTTTTAGAGATATTACCCACTCACGACATCCTGTCACATCGCCGAATAAACGGTAAGTTAAGAGATAGTTGGCCAGTAAAACCCTGCTTGAATGACTCTCGATCTTCGTCTGTTTCGCCATAGTGACCTCCATACACCGATGAATGACACTTTTGCGTAATCCTTCGGCCTCTCATTATACGGAATACACCTTCTTATCACTTGATCCAACACTTTGTTTGAGCAATGTAAGGCTCATCCCATATATACCATTTGACGTCACGCAAGAATTTCTTTTTCGATATCCCACCAAGTCGAGATACCGTCTTACTTACTAGATAATTTTGGAAGTGCGCAAACCATGACACTTCCCTTTCACCACAAACAACTGCTCATCTGGAAAGGACTCATTGATCAAAACATTATCCTGTACTTCTCTTTCCGGATTCTCGAGTCGAGATAAGTGGTCCACCACTTGTTTTTCAGTTCCCTTTCTGTCCTTGATTTCTAAGTCAAATTCTGCAGTAGTAAGATCCATCTAATCACCGGTTTAGCGTCCTTCTTGGCCATTAAATGTCGAATCATTGCGTGATCTCAGATACACTATCACTCTTGTTCCAATCAGATATGCTCGAAATTTATCAAAAGCGTATACCATTGCCAATAACTCTTTTTCTGTGGTGGTATAGTTCAATTGCGCATCCGTTAGGGTCCTGCTGGCATAATAAATCACATGAAATATCTTTTTTTTCCATCGCCCAACATGTTTCTACGGCATAATCATCAAGCGCCACACATCAATTCAAACGGTAAAGTCCAATCGGGTGTAGTAATTACTGGTGCTGAAATCAGTTTTCTCTTTAAGTGTTCAAATGCGGATACGCAAGTGTAATCGAAATTGAATTTTGCATCTTTCTCCAATAGGCTGCATAATGGTTTAGTGATTTTAGAGAAATCCTTAATGAACTCGGTAGAACCCCTGCGTATGTCCCGTAAAACTGCAAACTCCTTTTCTTGATGTGGGTGGTGGCAGGTGCTCAATAGTCTCCAATTTTTCTCTATCCACCTCAAGTCCCGTCTTCGAAACTTTGTGTCCCAAAATGATTCCTTCTTGAACCATGAAGTGGCCTTTTTCCCAGTTTAGCACTAAATTTGTTTCAACGCATCTCTTTAACACCATAACTAGATTCTCGAGACATAAGTCAAATGAATCCCCGAAGACTGAGAAGTCATCCATAAATACTTCAACATTCTATTCCACCATGTCGGAGAATATAGCCATCATACATCTTTGAAACGTGGCTGGAGCATTACACAACCCAAAAGACATTCTTCTGAAAGCAAAAGTGTCATATGGAAATGTGAAAGTAGTCTTTTCCTGATCTTCTGGAGCTATCATAATTTGATTGTAACCCGAATAACCATCCAGAAGGCAATAGTATTCATGCCCTACTAGTCTGTCCAACATCTGATCGATAAATGGGAGCGGGAAATGATCTTTCCTTGTAACCTTGTTTAGCTTGCGGTAATCCATGCAAACTCTCCACCCCATCACTGTTTACCTAGTCAAGTTTGTTGAGTTTGTTTTTAATTAGACTAAGTCTTCAGCTGTTTCACCATATTCTCAGGGTTGTTGAGATGTGGTTTTGCATTTCCAGTGGCTATTTAAAGCCAGTTCATTGATGTTAATAAATGTCTCATTTTAGCTGAACTTATAAGCCTGTGTTTTCTAACATTATGGTATCAGAGCTATAAAGGGGCCTGAGTGTGAGAGAGATTAAACATTGTGTGGGTGTGTGTGAGAGAAGAAGAGCGTGAAAGTGAAAACAGAGAGAGTGTGTGTGAAGAAGACAACTTCGAGAAGATGGCCAATGATGGACAAAATTTTCTAAGCATCCCCAGTTTGACGGTGACTATGATTACTGGAGTATGCTCATGGAGAACCTCCTCCGTTCGAAAGAGTATTAGAGCATCATAGATCTGGGATACACAGAGCCTTCCTCTACAGCCGTGTTGACATCCAGCCAAACCAAAACTCTAGAAGAACAACGAGTGAAAGACTTGAAGGCTAAGAACTATCTTCTACAGTCCATCAACAAGTCCATTCTGAAGACCATTACTCAGAAAGAAACTTCCAAGCAATTGTGGGACTCGATGAAGATCAAATATCAAGGCAATAAAAGGGTTCAAAGAGCTCAACGACAAATTCTTCGCAGAAATTTTGAACTTCTGGAGATGAAGCTCGGAGAATCAGTAACTGACTACTTTGGCAGAGTGATGGGTGTAGCTAATGATATGAGAAACTGTGGAGACAACATGCCAGTTGTAAAGATTGTTGAGAAGATTCTGCGTACACTCACAGAAAGATTCAACTACATCGTGTGCTCAATCGAAGAATCAAAGGATATTGATCGCCTCACTATTGATCAATTGCAAAGTTCCTTGCTTGTACATGAGCAAAAATTCAGAAAGGTTGGAGGAGATGAGCAAGCACTGAAGGTGTCATATGAAAACAGAACAGGAGGACGAGGGAGAGCACAAGGAGGCTTTAGAGGCGATGGAGTTATGAGGGGCAGAGGCAGAGGCAGAAGTATGAATAGAGCAACCATTGAGTGTTTTAAGTGCCATCAGTTGGGGCACTTTCAGTATAAGTGTCCAAAGTGGGAAAAGGCTGCCAATTATGCCGAGATAGATGAGGAGGAAGAACTACTTCTAATGGTTTTTGCGGAAGAGAACAAATCAAGTAGAGAAGCAATGTGGTTTCTTGATTCAGGCTGCAGCAACCACGTGACTGGGAACAAACAGTGGTTCACTGAATTCGATAAAGATTAAAGGCACTCTATGAAGCTTAGAAACAACATGAGAATGGCTGTGATGGGCAAGGGTTGTGTCAGGCTACAAGTTGGAGATGTCAAACAGGTAGTGACTGACGTCTATTATATTCCTGAATTGAAAAATAATCTGCTCAGCATAGGTCAATTTCAAGAGAAAGGTCTAGCTATTCTAATTCAAGATGGAGCTTTCAAAGTCTATCACAAGACAAGGGGTCTTATCATGCAGTCAGAGATGGCAACAAATCGTATGTTTGTGGTGCTTGCACATGTAGTTGCCCAACAATCAAATTGCCTCAACACTACCACAGAGGACATCATTGAGCTATGGCATAAAAGGTACGGTCACTTGAGTCATAAGAATCTCTGTACTTTGCAGCACAAGAATTTAGTGAAGGGACTGCCTCAACTTAAGCCTACAAACAAAGTATGTACAAGCTGCATGGTTGGAAAACAACACAGAGATGCCATACCTAAGAAAAGCAAGTGGAGAGCTTTGAAGAGGCTTCAGCTTATACATGCTGATTTGTGTGGTCCCATAACTCCAGCCTTAAACAGTGGAAAGAGGTACATATTAAGCTTTATTGATGACTATAGTAGGAAGATATGGGTTTATTTTCTTGTTGAAAAGAATGAGGCCTTTGTGATGTTTGATGTATTTAAAAAATTTGTTGAAAAGGAGAAAGGATTGTATATTTGTTGCTTGAGAACAGATAGAGGTTGTGAGTTCACATCAAAAGATTTCAACGAGTTTTGTACTACTCATGGCATCAAAAGATAACTTACAGCAGCGTACACACCCCAACAAAATGGAGTAGCAGAGCGTAAGAATCATACTATAATGAATATGGTACGATGCTTACTCACAGAGAAAAATGTACCAAAGTCTTTTTGGCCAGAAGCTGTGAGATGGACAGTCCATGTTCTTAACAGAAGTCCTATAGTAGTCGTGAAGAACAAGACACTGGAAGAGAGCTGGAGTGGTGTGAAGCCCAATGTTGATTATTTCAGAGTGTTCGGATGCATAGGTCATGTGCATGTTTCGGATGTCAAGAGAACAAAACTTGAAGACAAAAGCTTCAAAGCCATTTTGCTCGGTGTCAGTGAAGAGTCCAAGGCTTATAGGCTCTTCGATCCTATTGCAAAGAAGGTAGTGACCAGTAGAGATGTTGTGTTTGATGAAGGCAACTGTTGGGATTGGAGTGAAAAAGAAACTGATCTGGAAGTGCTTACTTGGGGCGAGAATGAAGAGCAAGAAAGTGCAGCAGAAAATGAAGGTGATAGTGAAGCAAATGAAGAGCAAAATGAAGCTGAAGCCGATAGTAATAAAGCAAGTTCTGATAGTAGCAATACTCGTGAAAGTTCACCAGAAGAAGCAGCTGAAACTAGAAGAGTTACAAGGCTTCCAACATGGATGAGAGACTATGAAAGCGGGGAAGGCTTGTCTGAAGAAGAAAATTTACAGAACTTTGCTATGTTTGTTTCTAATGAGGATCCTGCAAGTTATGAAGAGGCTGCATTGAGTCTTAAATGGAGAGAAGCAATGGATGTTGAAATTGCAACCATAGTGAAAAATAAGACGTGGGAGCTAGTGGACCTACCTATGGGAGTAAAAAGGATTGGTGTAAAATGGGTATATAAAACAAAACTTGATGAGAATGGGAAGTTTAAAAAGTGTAAAGCACGGTTGGTGGCAAAGGGCTATGCACAAGTGCACGGGATAGATTTTAGTGAGGTGTTTGCTCCAGTGGCTCGTTGGGACACAATCAGAATGGTGCTAGCATTGACGGCTCAAAGAGGATGGATCGTGTTCCAACTTGATGTTAAAAGCGCCTTCTTGCATGGTGAGTTAAGTGAAGTAGTTTATGTGGATCAGCCCCTTGGTTACATAAAAGAAGGTGAGGAAGACAAAGTTAATAAACTGAAAAAGGCACTTTATGGCTTACGACAGGCACCAAGGGCATGGTATAGCAAGATTGAAGGATACTTTCTTTGAGTCAAAGCTTGAAAAAATGCACTCTGAGCACACACTATTTGTGAAAGTTGAAGGAAAAGGTAAAATTTTGATCGTAAGTCTATATGTTGACGATCTTATTTTTACTGGAAATGATTGTGTTATGATTGAGAATTTTAAGAAGTCGATGATGCATAAGTTTGAAATGACGGATTTAGGAAAAATGAAATATTTTCTGGGAGTTGAGGTTAAGCAAGGAGCAGGAGGGATACATTTGTGTCAGAGTAAATATGCTAAGGAAGTCTTTGGACAAATTGAATGACAGAGAGTAATCCAGTGAGGAATCCAATTGTGCTCGGTTCAAAATTGTCAAAAAAGAAGGAGGTGGAGCCGAGGTAGATGGAACTCGGTCAGATAAGCAACTTGTTGGCGTATCATGTATGTCGACTACTACTAGACCAGATCTTATGTATATAGTTTGTCTCATCAGTCGATTTATGGCTCATCCAAAAGAAGCACATTGGGCAGCAGCTAAAAGGATTCTACGTTATCTTAGAGGAACTGTTGATATGGGAGTATACTATAGAAGAGAAGTGTTTGATGATTTGGTGGGATATTGTGATAGTGATTATGCTGGTAATGTTGATGATTCTCAAAGTACAACTGGTTTCGTGTTTATGTTGAGTGTTGGGGCAGTATCTTGGTCTTCACTTAAAAAGCGAAATTGTATCTTTATCGACTACGGAGCGGAATATATTCTCTGCTACTGACTTACGCTGTCAGTGTGTATGGATGCAGAGAGTTCTTAATAGTCTTGGCTATGATCATTATAGGTGTGTTACTTTATTTTGTGACAATACTTCTACAATTAAATTAACCAAGAATCCTGTGTTCTATGGTAGGAGCAAACACATTAATGTGAGATTTTATTTCATTCGAGATCTTACAAAGGATGGTGTTGTGAAACTTGAATTTTGTGGGAGTAGTAGTGAAGCTTCATGGATATATTCACAAAACCTCGAAGTTAGAAGCATTTGAAAGGCTTCAAAAATGCTTGGAATCGTGGCGAAAAAGGAAGTAAAGCGAATCGCTTCTCAAAAGCAGCGACTTCAGATTTAGGGAAGGATTGTTGAGATATGTTTGAGTTTGTTTTTAATTAGACTAAGTCTTCAGCTGTTTCACCATATTCTCAGGGTTGTTGAGATGTGGTTTTGCATTTCCAGTGGCTATTTAAAGCCAGTTCATTGATGTTAATAAATGTCTCATTTTAGCTGAACTTATAAGCCTGTGTTTTCTAACATTATATTCCTATCTGTTTCACAAAATATGCAAGACTTACTCTAGCCCCATATTCGTATGCTATCATGATTTCATCCATATTCATATGTTCATTTACAATTCCATACAAATACTAACATGAAGATTATCAGTCATTCATACATATAAACCAACCATGATAGATAACCCAATGATATGCAAAACAAATCTAACACTTAGATGTGCAACCAAATTACATATTAAAATCCGTTAGAATCCCATAACGGAGTTTAGTTCATGACTGAACCAAAAGCCGTTATGGGATCAAGGCTAAACATGATCAATAAACAAACGAATGGAAGAAAGTTAGAATGATCAAACCCAATCGTTGAATAGAAACCAATGATTAACTATTGAATCCACAAAGAATTCCCATAAACAATAAGCAATATCCACGATGACAGAGATATCCAAGAAGAAGTAGAAAAAAATAGACGTTATGGCTTTCTCCTACGTTGGAATCTCTCCCAAGGTGTAAACCCTAGTTTCTACTATGAAAAGAGAGGAGATGGAAGTAGCTCTTTAGCCCCCAAGGGGTGGAATGTGTCTTACATGATGATAATATGTCTAATATATAAGCCCTAATTGAACCCCTCTCTTAATCACGCTTCAATTGCTCTATTTTATGAAAAGTTAGCTGTGGTCTTCGCCTAAAGTCGCGCGGCCGCGCGCACGGGCGCTCAACTTGCAAAAAGTTTTATAAAATCGCATTTTTTTGGCTGAGAGTCGCGCGGCCGCACGCTAGTTCGCGCGCCCGCGCGCGGGTGATTTTCTGTTGCAGCGTGCTCTGGTAAAATGGCCATAACTTTTGAGTCGGGAAGAGTTACGGGGCCTGCAACCTATCAAATTGAAGATATCGACGAGATCTACAACTTTCATTCTTTGATGATTGAGAAATTCCGGCCGGATGAAGGTTTAAATCGAGCTGGAAGGGACTGCTATGAAAATGGCGAATCAAAACAGCGTAGTTTGACGTCCGTCGGTACAACGATCATAACTCTTGCATCCGAACCCCGATTAGAGCGATTCAAGATGTTCCGGAGAGCTATGAAGACGCTCTACAAAGTAAGCTAAGTTCCAAACCAAGAACATGAAGTAACATGAAAGCCCAAATGATATCCGGATTGCCTTTTCTTTGCATTTTCTTTGCGTTTCTTTACAATAATCGTTCACACCACTTCCAAACATAAAATCTAAAAAATAAACATAAAATGCATGAAAATTAACTAAGACACATGAATATAAGCAACTAATTTAAGTAAAAGATACCGAATAAATGCATAAAAAATCCACTTATCAGTTACCATTAAAACATATTTTGGTTACTATCATATAAATATTTGGTTACTTCTTTAGTATGTTTTTGGTTACTGTTAGTTTCTGATTTGGATTCTACTTTTGTTTCCTTGTTTTGATTTTGGTTAATGTTTTTTGTTGTTATGGTTATCATGTATTTGCTTAGTATATATGGGTGGACTAAACTGTTTTTGGTCTATATGTTGTTTATGTATTGGTTACCATTAATATATGTTTTGGTTACTAACATATAATTATTTGGTTACTTCATTAATATATTTTTTTTATTCTTTGTTGGCTTATGATTTGGATACCATTTATACATATTTTTGTTTTGGTGACCTTAAATTTAAATTATGTTTTGGTTAATATTATATATAATTGTTTGTTTACTACATAAAATGGTATGTACTACATGTTGTTTATATTTTGGTTACCATTAGATTATATAATATAACTTTTTAGTTCTTGCTTTATTATGGTATGGTTAATATTATATTATGATATGATAACTATTATTGCGCAGTTAATGTGGGATGTTTGTTATTTGTTATAGTATGTTTTGGCTACTGTGTAATTGTTATATTATGTTTTGGTTAGTATGCTCTTATTTGTTGGTCACTACGTAGAATTGTTTATGTTATAAATATTGTTTATATATGGTTACTTAATGAGTGTGTAAATCGATTTTGTTTATTTGCGGTTATGAGATATTTACTATGAGGAATGCAACAGAAAATTCACTGAAAAAGTTATATATTGGTGTGACATGGAACTAGAGATTTCTCTCCAGACGAGATGCGCCTCCACAGTTGACTTTTTAACAACTTCAGAGAATTTTCACGAAGATTTGTACCAGATTTTGATTAGTTCGGTTGTTGTTGTACTGTCATTCTGAATTGTGTTTCATACTTTGGTTTTTGTTGGATATTCATAGTCATTTGTTATGGTTTGTGAGTATGTAATGTTTATTGGAACTTATGTAAATGAGATTACATATTTGATTATATTATCAGTGATTTGACATTGTTTGTTGGTTCGTATTTGTTACTTCTAAGTTGTGTCAGATACATTGTTTGAAAGGTGCAGTTGGTAACCAAACATGCATAGAAGGGTAACCATTTTATTTTTTGGTAGTAACTTGAGATAGTTACAAGCTTCAGATCGGGACATATATCAAGTGTTAAATGTATATGTGAGAGTATACATGGGTTGCTTCTAAACTGGGTTGGATATCTGAGTTGTTTTGTTTTGGTTACCATTAAAACATGTTTTGGTTACTTTCATATAACTATTTTGTTACTTCGTTATTATGTTTTGGATTCTTTGTTACCTTATGGTTTTAGCTACTATTATTGTGCCTCAATAATATGAAGAGAGAGATTGCAAAGTTTATCTCGATGTGTTTAACTTGCTAACGATGTAAAAGGCGAGACATCTAGTACCTAAGGGTCCGTTGCAACCACTTGAGATTAGGAATGGAAGTGGGAACACATTACCATGGATTTCGTTCACGGGTCTTCCTACGGTTTCTCAAGGCATCAATGCTTATTTGGGTTATTGTTGATAGATTAACCAAGTCCGCTCATTTCTTGCCGATACGGAGACTTATTCACTTGAACGTCTTGCTAGTATATACGTAAATGAGATTGTGAGGTTGCATGGCATGCCTGTATCCATAGTTTGGATCGTGACCCAAGATTCACTTCAAGATTTTGGGTTAGCTTGCAAAAAGCTATGGGCACGCAGTTTGCGATTTAGTTGGCATACCATCCCCAAAGCAGACGGACAATCGAGAGGACTATTCAAACTCTTGAAGATTTATTAAGACTCGTGTCCTAGACTTCAAGGCGGTTGGGATAAGTATTTACCATTGGTGGAATTCTCCTACAACAACAGCAGTTATCGAAGCAAGTATAGGTGTGGCTCCATTGAAGCATTATATGGACGAAAATGTCGTTCTCCGATATGTTGGGATGAAGGTGGGTGAAGCAACATTGTTGGGACCCGAAGTTAATACGATATATCACCGAAAAGATCCAAATAATTCGACAACGTATACAAACGGCTCAAGATCGACAAAAAGAGTTATACGGATCTTCATCGAAAGGACGTGGAATTTAATGTAGGGATCATGTATTGTTGCGAGTTGCTCCAATGGAAGGGAGTTACAAGATTTGGGAAGAGAGGAAAGCTCGATCCACGATTTATTGGTCCATTTCAAATTCTTGACCGAGTAGGAAATGTAGCCTATAGACTTGCGTTACCTCGAGTATGTCTCGTGTTCATAATGTGTTTCACATATCGCATTTCGTAAATATGTGAAAGACCGAACCACGTTATTGAGTTAGAACAGGACGAGATAGCCAGAAGACTTAACGTGTATGAGGAGGTACCTATCAAGATCTTGGATAGGAAGGAGCATGTCCCACAGCATGAAAGGTCATACCACAAGTTAAAGTTTTGTGGAGGAATCATGCTATAGAGGAAATGACCGGGAATTGGAAAGCGGAAATGAAAGCGAGGTATCCTCACCTTTTCAAAACACCAGAGTCGACGTCAATTTCGAGGGACGAAATTTCATAAGGAGGAGGTTGTAAGACCTCAAATTTTTTAAATAAAAAGGAATTTCCTTTATTTATTATTTTGAAATAGTAAGGGTTGATTTGATTAATGTGGATAGTTAAGGGTTAAATACGCAAATATTTCAAAATAAGCAAGTGGTTATAAAATATTCATTTTGTCTGGGAATATTCGTTTGGTCGTGGAATATTAAATGCATCATTGGGGAATATTAACGATGCACAAGCAAATGACCGTGGGGCCCCATAATGTGAAGCTTATTGGATGAAGAAAACACAAATATAAGTTGGTTAAAAATAACTTGGCGTAGTTATTTACTGATTAAGACCTGTTGGAATACCCGGTGGTTAAAATACATGAATACGCTGGTTGCACAAGAAGACACCAGTATTATACAAGATTGTTGAATTATTGATCCTTACGTAAGAAGGCACTACTCAATAATTTTTACGAGAATTATCTTATTCAATATTTTATTTTATTGATTCAATAATTGTGCGTTGATATTTTTATATTATTGTTGTTCAATAATTGTCACCGCACATTATCTCCATTATCGGATCAATAATTCATATTATTTAAATAATATTATTAGATAGCATTATTGGCAATGTCTAGAAAGTTACACAAGGAGAGGTTTGGTCACCTAATGCTTGGCGCAAGAAGGAGAAATCCTTATCTGAAAGCCCCCTCTTTCACAGGAACGGCTGGTTATTATAATTGTGATTCGTAATATTATTTGTGAATAATTAATTATTGATTCATATGATAAAGAAATATTTATTTTATGTGGATATAAATGATGGATTTATTTATGTGGTTATAAATGAAGAAATTATTGTTGAGGTGTTTTATCAGTATTTTACCAGATTGGAGGTATTAAAAATTAAATCGGGGAGTTTTGAGATATATTGGGGATTATAATTTTAATCCAAACCGTTGGATTAATGGTAATTTACGGGTATGTTATACATACATAAGTTGAGTATATGTCCACAAATTTTGAACCGTTAAAATGCACGAATGATTTGTTATGAATTTTAAGAGGTGTCTGATTCGGAAATTAGGGTTATAATTGATTTTGGTGGAAAATTCTAGAATTGAGTGGGCCCCACTTGTGGTTGGTGAAGAAATGTGCTGAATTTTATTTCAAATGTGGTGGGTGGCAATAGTAGCGAAGTAAAGCCATCGTGGTAGCAGTCAAGTCTGCTTGGTGGCTAACATTTTCCTATAAATAGAGGGCTAAGTTAGAATTGAAAATCACACCGTAAACAAAGTTTTCTCTCTTCTCTCTATATTATCGAAGCGTATTTTGTGAGTATTTAGATACTTTGAGAGTTCTTTATTCAAGATAAGTTTCATTCAGCATCACTTGACCTTTCCTTCCGAAGTACTGATTCTTTGAGGTAAGGGATATTATTTTTTTCGTAATGATATTATTTCTTCAATATCATTATGCTGAAATGTTGATCTGAAGTTTTTATCAAATTTGGAACTTTTTCATGTATGGGGTTACTTATTCATGAGTTACTATTCACGAGTTCTTATTCATGAGTTACTATTCACGAGTTCTATTCATGAAGCGTGAAAATGTTTTTTGTGGAATTTCTATCTTTTGTGTGTAGAGTTACTATTCACGATACTGCAAGACTATTCACGATACTTGACTATTCACGATATCTAAGCCTTTATTCATCGAAAAATAAAATTTCTTCTTTTCGTCCAAAATATCTATTTTGGATACTAGCTTTGATTGTATCCATGTTTTGATCATTCTTGAATTTTACACCACTATGATTATTTTTGAGGTATTGTTGGACATGGATAAAACAAAGTACGAATCTTAATCCTTAATCCTTGTCATTTTGTTTCTTTGGATTCGTTCTTTAAAAATATTTTCATCATCCTCGGTCTTAAATGATGATATTCTTGAATATCTTTGGCCAGTAGTGCAAAGATGAATGATTTTGAAGAATATCTTTGGCACAGATGGTAAAAGATGAGCAGTGTTGAGATGAACATGACCGATCGATTAATATCTTTGGCTCAGTAGTGCAAAGATGAGCAGTGTTTAAATGAACATGATTAATCGATGAATATCTTTGGCACAGTAGTGCAAAGATGAATATTTGATTCAGGATGTATATTGATTGTTATTCTGGGGATAAAAGATGAGCGATGAACTTTTAAATTCATACATGTAGAAGATAGTAGTTTGCATTCTCTACTTAACTCTTCTAATGAATTATTATTTAAGCTGCGAATATTGATTGAAAATTTGTTGTCTATCAGATTCTATTAAATTTTCTCTCTGTTGAAGACTAACGATAATTTGTTGTATATTATCTTAGTCATAATATTCTTTTTCGAGCTAGTTGAGCTCACCTTTTTCCTTTTGTTCCATTCTTCTCGTGGAGGCGAGAATATAATGAAAGTACTTAGCCTGGGAGGTATGGAATGAAGGTTTTAGAAAGGATTGTTTAGTAGTCCTCACCATTTTGTAAAATAATGTATCAATAAATGTGATGAGGATTTATGTGAGTATAAATATTGTCTAGTAAGATAATATTTGTATTTAAACTCACGCTTTTCATTGTTGTAATAATAAAGTTGTAGTTGTTTACATGCCATGTATTGACAACTCGAGAATGGGTGATGTATACCTATTTTGGGGGCATCACGGTTGGTATCGAGCTTAGGGATATGATCTGGCGGAGATCGGGGAATAGAACTAGGAGGAGAGGCGAAGTAAATCCTTCGCTAGCTAGTGTGTCCTACCTAAGCTTATTTGTTAGTTGGTCAAGATATAGGGATATTATGTGATATATTGATTTCTTAATTAACCCTTGTTGTTTTATATGTAATTGAGAATGTCGTCGAGAATATTAATAGTGGTGTAAATGAGACCGTGGAGATGCTCTGTCTTAACAACGAGGAGAGCGTGCAACAGTGTGCAATGTACCTCCTGTGAATAACACCTTGAGCGAGATGATGAACGAGGGATGTTTAGAAGCTTTTTGCAGTTCATGCAAAATCGGATGAGGAGACTCGTGTTCAAAATACGGGAGGAGATGATAGCAATTCACCGTGGTCACAAAACCCAAGCGATTCAAAGAGTTGGGACCACAGTAAGTGCTGGGGAAAGCGATCCGATCATGGCGGAAACATGGGTCAAGCAAATTACCAAGATATTCGATGTCTTGGGATGCACGAAGGAACGAAAGTTCCATTCGCTACTTTTATGTTCCGTGGCGGCGATTCATCGGTGGGAATCGAAGGCGTACCCATTCATTTGCACTTTCGGCGTATGCGTGGGAGACGTTTCGAAGCAGTTCAATGACAAGTACTTCCTGAAAGTATTCGCGTATATGAAGGAAGTGGAGTTTATTAGATTGGAGCAGAATAACATGGCGGTGTCCCAAAGACGAGGCGAAGTTTATGAGTTATCCAGTTTGCACCTCATTTGGTGGAGAATGAGGAACGATGACGCGGATGTTTCGAGAGGTTTGAAACCCTAAGATACGCCAAGATCTCATTCTCATAAATTTTCTCTCTATTCGGATGTTGTAAATGGGGCTCATTGTTAGAAGCGAGATAACGAGTACGTTCAACCGAGGACCATAACCAGATTATACCAAAGATAGCGATCAATGAATAATGATAACTGCGGAGAAAAGAAACAGACGGACAGAAATGGTAACCACTCTGGTGGTAATCATGGTCGTGAAAATGAAGAAGCGAGTCGGAGGAGAGATTTAAAAAGAGGAGATTTAACAACGACTATGTGAAGACGACAGCGGTCTTAAAGAATCGGTTCTAAGGGAGGAGAACGACCACCCCATTATACGCTACAAATGCGGAAAAGAGGGACATATCGGTCCAAACCGCCCCAACAATTCAAGGTATGCTATAGTTGTGGAAAGGAAGGACATATTGCTCGAGATTATGTCAGAAGCGAAACCTAGTTCAATGAGGACGGTGACTCAAAAGATCGTCCCGAGAAAAAGTCAAAGTCAACGATTCCGGAAGAGCGTTTGTTGTGATTGGTCATAATGCGAGAACCCAAACGAGGTGATCACGGGTAAGCTATTTATAAATTCTTGCGAAGTTTATACCTTACTTGATCTGGGTGTATACCCATTCATTTTCTCTCTCCGCATGTGCTCAACGTTTAAACTTGACTCAGGAGAAATTAGACTTTGACCTATCTGTGGAAACTCCGTTAGGAGAAACTTTCATCACATCCATCATTTATAAATCTTGTTTGATTCAAGTTGGCACCATCACCTTACCTATTGACCTTATCTCTTTAAAGATACTTGCTTTTGATGTGATTTTAGGGATTGATTGGTTAACTACTCATCATGCCAAAATTGATTGTTTTCGTAAGGTTGTTAGTTTTCATATTCCTAACCAACCCTTTGTTGTTAATTCAAGCAACTAAACCATTAAAATCAATCACTATCATATCTAATCATAAAGCTATTCGTTTATTGAAAAACGGATGTCAAGCTTTCTTAGCCCATGTTATGGATTTGAATAAAGACACGCCAAATTTGAATAATATTCTGTTGTTATTGACTTTCCCGACGTATTTCTAGAAGAACTTCGGTACCACCCCGTAGCGTGAAGTTGAATTCTTTATTGATCTTGAACACCGCATAAAGCCCATTTCTAAAACCCCCATATCGAATGGCTCTATTGAACTTCAGGAGTTAAAGGTCCAACTACTGAGGAATTGTTGGACATCGGTTTCATAAATCCTAGTACATCTCCTCGGGTGCTCTGTTTTATTTGTAAAAAAAAAGAGCGGGGAGTATGCGACTTTGTATTGACTATCGGGAATTGAACCATGTCACCATCAAGAATAGGTATCCTCACCTCGTATTGATGACTTGTTTGACCGATTGCAAGGGCACAATTCTTTTTAAAAATCGATCTTCGATTCGGATATCATCGGTGAAAATTAGAATCGAGGATATTCCAAAGACCGCCTTCGAGAACTCGGTATGGGCATTATGAATTCTTAGTCATGTCTTTTGGACTAACTAATGCTCCTATGGCTTTCATGGATATGATGAACCGAGTATTCAAGGAATATTTGGATCGGATTCGTTGTTGTCTTTATTGATGACATCCTTATATATTCCAAAAGTCGTGAAGATCATGAGCACCATTTCAAGTTGGTACTCTCAAAGGCTTCGTGAAAACCAACTATATGCCAAATTGAAGAAATGCGAGTTCGGCTTGAGGAAGTAGCCTTTCTTGGGCATATGGTGTCAAAACATGGAGTATCTGTTGATCCGTGAAGATTGAAGCAATACAAAGTTGGGAGCAACAGAAAGTGGATGAAATCGTAGCTTTTGGGCTTAATTTGGTTATTATCGGAGATTCGTGGAAGGGTTTCTCGAATCGCTACTCCATTAACTTCGGCTAACTTTCGAAAGGATACGAAATTCGTTTAGAGGCGAAGAATGCGAGAAAAGTTTCCAAGAGCTTAAGAGGAGACTTATTTCTAAGACTGTTCTAACAATACCATCTGGTTCGGATGGATTTGTTATCTACAAATGATGCTTGAGCAAAGGGTTAGGATGTGTTCTCATGCAACGTGGGAAAGTCATAGCTTTATGCCTCATGACAACTTAAAGAGTATGAGAGGAATTATCCTACTCATGATCTAGAGTTAGCGTGATCGTTTCGTTCGCTTAAAGATATGGAGGCACTATCTATATGGGGAGAAAGTGGAGATATATTCGGACCATAAAAGCCTTAAATATTTCTTCACTCAAAAAAGAACTCAACGTCGCGGCAATGACGTTGGCTCGAGCTATTGAAAGACTACGACCACACTATTCAATACCATCCCGGTAAAATTAACGTGGAAGGCGACGCATTGAGTAGAAGATCATATGCGGAACGAGTGCGATGATGTCAAGTATACGGCGTAGTGTGACGCCCCAAAATAGGTATACACAACACCCATATGTTCTTAGTAACTGGAATATAAAACATATTTTTACATTCATTTTGCAATCAAAAGCGAACAATATATACTCAATGTGTGACCAATCAAAGAGCGAAAAACTTAAGAAAGGTAACCAATATAATGAAAGTATATAAGTAACCACGGGTAAACAAATAAACATTTAAAGTATACAACAACCAAATAAACATTATCAAGAATGTAAATCAATAATAAGCGAGAATCAATTTATATGTACTTAGTAACTGAATATAAAACATATTTTTACATGCATTTTGAAATCAAAGCAACAAGATACTAAAGAGAATTTGTAGAAAAGAAGTTGCGTATCGAAGTCATCTTCTGTAATCATTCACGTTATATATATATATATATATATATATATATATATATATATATATATATATAATCCAAGAAGTTGATCTTGAAGTTGTTGTTGATCTTGGAGTTGTTGTTGATCTTGAAGTTGTTGATCTTCTCCTTTATTATCATATCTTAGAGTTGCATCTCGTCTTCTCCGATTTCGTTGTTCTGTTTTTTCTGATCTCAAAGTTGCCTTTTTTTTTCATCAGCGTGATTTTAGGACGGGTCAGTTGGAAATTTAAAAGTCGGTAACTGACGTGTAGGGAATTAATAACGCGTAATTTTAGCAAGGTAATATTGTATTGCGTTATTTTTGTAATTATTTTGTGAATGTTTTATTTTTGTAATTACTTTCTAATTATTATATATTAGTGTTAAGGACCCATTTTCTTTTCAGTTCTGAAAGTGAACATTAATTGAGTCCAAATCATTCTCCCCATTTAATAGCCTCTTTGATGGAACATAACATATTGGCATGATACGATTGATGTCTTAATCATGCAGAATTGAATTAATTGTTTGTTTAGTGATTTCTTACAAGTATTCTCCCCATTTAATAGTCTCTTTGATGGAACATAACATATTGGCATGATACGACAGGAAGAGTAAGAGGTTGATATAAATTCAAATTATTAAGAGAGGTCTCTTAATCAAAAATTTAAATTTATAGAGCGTTTATAAATATTATTTTCTCTCAATTTTAAATGTTAAAATTATTATTAATTTTTGAAAAGTTAATTTAAAATATTTTAAAATTTAAAAGTGTTTAATAATTTTTAATTACCAAATAATTTTTTAAATTTAAATATTATTCCACTCAAATAATTTAATTTATTAAAACATATTAACTGTACACATTTTAATTATTTAATTTTATCAAACATCACATCGGTCTCTTTATTAAAGGATGGCAAATGGTTTCACTGTTGAGTGTTGGCACACTTAACTCTACCAGTGCGTAACAAATGGTTCCCAAGCCTAGCACAAAGGCATACAAAATAATTTAGCAAAAAAAAAAAGAGGCATACAAATTAGGGGACTAGGGACAGAGGATTGTGTGCGGCTAATAATTTAAAATGGATTAAGTTCTAGAAATAAGTTGATATTGTATTATTATTATTATTATTATTATTATTATTATTATTATTATTATTATTATTATAATTAAAAGAGATAATAATTTCATTTAATCCATTAGAAGAATTGCCATCGACTTGTTGATAGTACCACACCTTTTAAGTGCCGACAGACCTTTAAAAAAAATTAAAAAAAAAAAAGAGGAACAAACACCAACAATTAGGCCTGCAAAAACTAAGGTTAAAATTAAAGCTACACTACAAATAATTATTATGTCACTTTTAGAGAGAAAATTTAGCTAATAATGACAAACGGGAAATATTAATATATTTGATAAAACCTCGAAATTTCTTTACATTGATAAGAATAATAGTAGTAGTTTATCGAGTAGGATACAACAAGTATTAACATGTCCACTAGGTATGTTCCTAATCATCTCGTGTATTATCTCATGTAGCGAGAAAGGCAGAAGAAAAGCTGAAAAATAGATGTTTGGGATATAAATATAGTATTGCGCGTTGCGATGTGATTATTTATTTTGTTAATAATAAATTTATATGTGTAATTAATAAATTAAAATATAATAAGAAAATGATAGATTGTTGTGCGATGATCAAATTTTGGTAGCATATGTTACATAAAGTTAGGTAAAAGTTTTGTGCGCAAATACATATCCAAATATAGAATTAATCTGATCACTAAATCCCATAACATTATATAACAGTTGTATGTGTGTGTGTATATTAATTTCTTGATAAAAATGTTTATAATGTAATCAATAGGGTTTAAAATGGGTGATTCTTTCATTCTAAAGCACTAACAAATATTTAGAAAGTGTAACACACAATGTTATCGAGTTGTTATATTGATATGATTGTTAGTGTAAAATTCCGAATTTTATGAAATAAAAGTATTCAATTTTTTTATAATTACTATTCAGTAAATGGTTAAATTGATAAAAGTTTAAAGTTAAAGGTGATATATGTAAATATTTTAAATAAGTAAGTGGTTATAAAATACTCATTGTTGTCAAGAAATATTCGTTTCGTCGTGAAATATTCTTTCTGTCGGAGAATATTCGTACGACGGCGCAGCCTTTTGTGGACCCTATAATGGAAAGCGATTGGATGAAGAAAATGACAAGTATGAGTTTTTTATAAATAAAAGGCGTAGTTATTACAGAATATATCTTTGTTAGAATACTCGTGGTTAAAACACGATGTACAGCGTTATATCGCTTGCAGTAGCACTACCAGATTGTACCAATTATTGATTCTTACGTAAGAAGGCACTATTCAATAATTGTTACAAAGAATTATCGCTCAATATTTTATTTTATTGATTCAATAATTGCTACGTTGATATTTTATATTATACCGTTGTTTCAATAATTGTCACTACTGCGGTATTTTCCATTATCGAAGCAATAATTCATATTATCTGAATAATATTATTAGATAACATTATTGGCAATGTCTAGAAAGTTTTGTCAAGGAGAGGTTTGGTCACCTAATTGCGGCGCCCAAGAAGGAGAGATCCTTATTGGAAAGCCCCTCTTTCCAGGAACGATCTAGGTTGCCAAGATCTTGTGATTCGTAATATTATTTGTGAATAATTAATTATTGATTTATATGATAAGAAAAATATTCATTTTACGTGGATATAGATGGAGAAAATTTTTCAAAGTGACAATTGTTGAAAATTGATATTTTATCTTTTCTGATAAAATAATAATTTATTATATTATTATAATATAATAATGGTGATATTTTTACAATGAATGTGTGATATATGAGTATATGAGGAGGAAGAGTGTTTTTGTTATTAAAAATATTTAAAACATGTTAAACATGTTTGTGGACCCCATTTCTTGACTGAAATTTGATTATAGTTTGTAAAATCGCCCGTTTGTGGATTTCGGTCAATTTCTGTTTGGAATTTGGAAAAACTTAAACTTACAAAGTTGTAGAGAATGAAATTTCCTATGGAAAGGACATGTGGTTTGAATTTTTCTGACAAAAGGGCTATTTATTATGAATTATTGAAGTTCCAAAATAATTGATTTTTGGAAGTTTTAATTATTTATTTTATGAAAAACGTTTTTTCTTACTTTTTCTAGAAGGTGGGCATGTGGGAAATGCTAAGAGCTGATTTCCAAGGAGGCGTATGAAATTTTATTATTAACAATATATTTTATTAAATTTTACCTTTTTAATTGTTTCTAAGTATTTTTTACATAAATAGGGTGCTTAGGTTAGAATTGAAAATCACACCAGAAACAAGTTTTCTCTCTCTTTCTCTCTCTATATTATCGAGCCTATTCTTGTGAGTATTTTAAGACTTTGAGTGTTGCTATACGGTGCAAGTTCCCTTTTGCTCTATATCCAGTATTCCAGTCAGAAGTACTGTCTTTTGAGATAAGGGATAGTAAGGGATTTTAAGGGTTATTATGTTTTTCAGTTTCGAAATTTTTGCGAACCTTCAAAAATTCTGGAAAAATTTAAAATGTTAATTTGATGAGTTTTGTTGATTGTGTCCAAAAATGGAGATTTTTGGATATATAGATTAAGAGTTATGGATTTTATGAGAAAAGACTATTTTAAAAGTAAACGCTTATAACTCCTTGTGGTTAACTCAAAAATTTATGAACTTTTTATTGGGAGTACATGTATATAACAGAAGTATACCGTGTAAATTTCAGAATTTTTGGACAAAAGTATAATTTATGATAAATGTCTAAATATTCGGTAGTTTTGGCCATATGAAAAATAGTAAATGAATTTTAAAAATTCTGAGAAAAATATATGTTCAATATGGGACTATATTATGCTAAATCCCAGAAAAGAAATATTTTTGGAACTGATTTGGTATTTTTCATAAAAATGGTCTAGTTATGAATAAATAAATTAAATATGTTATGTGAAGTAAGAAATTTGGAAAATATGATTTTATGGCTTAAGAATCCTATATAAGGTATATGCAGATTTTTGATGAGGGTTTTGGTTATTGGTAATGAAATCTTATGAGTTTGACATTTTAGAATGATTAAATGCATTAATTAGTAAAGTATAAACAATTAAAATAAATTGTTTATAAGTTTAAGAAATGATTAAGATATTGTGGTAATATTAATAATATTAGATTATGAGATTATTAAGTGATTTATAACATTTGGATTAAGGTGTTATGAAATCATTGATTTATGAATCTTATTCTTGAAATTAAATATAGTTGTTGATCATATTATTTTTATTATCATATATAACATTTTTTTATAATTCCGGTGATGATATTTCTCTTTGACTTAAGTGTAAAGATGGGTAGATTATTGGTATGATCGTGACTATGGGTTCTCTTTGGCCGATAGTGTAAAAGATGAATTGTTGGTTGGTATCGTGACCATTGGATTTATAAACGATTATCTTTAGCTTAAGTGCAAAGGTGAATTGATCAATATGGTTATAATTATTGTTTATATAAATTCTGAAATGATTATGTGACGCCCCAAAAATTAGGTATACATCACCCATCTTGGGTAGTCAGATACATGGTACAAAATTTAAATACAACTTCTTAATATAAGCTATGTGGGTACAATACGACATAAAGCGTGAGTTTTAATACAAATATTGTCTACTAGATATTATACAAACTCAAAAGGAGTCCTCATTGCAATTATTTTCACACTATTTCACGAGAATAGTGAGGACTACTAATGCTATCCTCTCGGACCATTACTCCGTTCCCGACTCGTCCCAATTTATATTCTCATTTCTGAAGAGAAACGGTGAAAGAAAGGGTGAGCTCAACTAGCACGATGAAGAAATATTATGACTAAGATAATGCGAGAATAAATTATCATTAGCCTACAACAATGTTAAAGCGATAAAATATAGTGAACATCAAGTTTAACTACAAATGAACCAAAGAATCCATTAAAAGAGTCAAGTAGAAAATAAAATCAACTATCTTTTATGATTTAAATGGTTTTCATCATCTTTATTATAGCTAAGACTCAAACTTTAATAAATATTCCACATCATCGAATCACCCCCCTCGACTACTACCAAGGATATTCTTTAGTATCACGATCATAATTATTCATACACTACGGGCCAAAAATATTTTGTGTATTCATTAATGGTCATGATCATGCCAACAACTGGTCCATCAATGCACTACGGGCCTTTGAGGATTTTTACCACATCATTTGTAACATTACGGTCATGATTACACCGAATAGTCTCTCGGTCATAATCATACCAAGTCCATCTATGCTTTCATGGGCCATATATGACTTTCAACATAATATAAACATGAGGATGATGACAATGATATAAGAATTCAATAAAACAAGTTCAAGAATTAATTTATCTAGGAACCAATAACATCCAAGCTATCAACATGATCTTGCTTTGTAGAGTAAAATTCAAGAATATCGAGAATAATATTTTCATGAAAGGATCTTTGGATGAAGCACAAATATCGAGGATATTCCACTAATTTCATGGAGTATAGAAGTCAAATTTTTAACCAACGAGGTATAATAAAGAATGGAATAACAAAAGAAATCACCATGTAAATGCGATAGGCCTTGACAAGTGAGTTATTCCAATGAGAATAATAAATAACGGAACCGGTCCGTCAGTAAAAGCGCACATGACAGGATATTCAACGAATAATAAAAGAATGGAACCAGGTCGGCGTAAAAACACATGACGAGGATGTTCCAAATGAATAATAATAAAAGCGGAACCAGGTCGGTGTAAAACATCTGATGAGGATGTTCCAATGAGAATAATAATAAAGAGCGGAACCGGGTTGGTGTAAAACACATGAGGCAGGATGTTCCAACAGAATAATAGAAGAATGTCACCAAGTATAGGGTAAACCATGTATACAGGTTATTCCAACAGAATAATAAGCAATAGAATAACAACAGTTCTCTTCATGAATAAGAAAGAATAACACCCCTTACTTTTGGTAGGAGATTGAATACTGCAGTAGTGTAGTAACAAAATACTCTTCTTCTTTATCTCTATTCTCTCTATACTTTCTCTCTCTATAGCTTGAATGAATTAAGTGAAAATAATGAAGCACTAGGCCTCTATTTATAGAAGATTTCTAGCTTAAGCACCGCCATGTGAAAAAAGCGAGTGGGCTTAATTTAGTGATGTGAAAAGAAAAGTGGTTTGGCGCTCAGTAATGTGAAACGACAAGTGGTTCGACGCTGTAATGTGAAATGACAAGTGGTTCGGCCTTTTGTAATATGAAACGGCAAGTGGTTTGGCGCGCCACGGTAAAGGTAATTACTATTGACGAAGGTAATTACTATTTCACAAAGGTAATTACTATCGACGAAGGTAATTACTATTGACGAAGAGACTCTTAGATGATGACATATGGGCCCCATTATAAAATAATCAAACTTACCACAAAGCGTCTCAATTATTGATTTAATACTATAACATATTATACATGATGATCTTTGTGACAATAATTGAATCAATAATATAAGAGATATGATGTAGCAATTTACATTGCAATAATTGAGCATAAATTTGAGTGACTTCTCACGTAAGCATCAATAATCAATATCGTGTACTCTATACAACTACGTGTATTCTCGTACATTTTTTACTACCGGGTAGTTCAACAGTTTTAACAGTAACACCTCTGCTAGTTATTTTTATAGAAAGATAATTTTGTCATTTTTAACTACGACAATACTTCCATTGTGGGGTCCAAAGAATGATTGAGCCGTAAATCACGAATATTTCCCGACAAAAAGAATATTCTCCCACCAAACGAATATTTTATAACAACTTGCTTACTTTTGCAAAATTTATAAATATTACCCACAACTATAACATTATATCAAATTTATTCCATAATATTCAAAAATAATATTTATAGAAAATTCATCTTTATTTATAAAAGTTGGGGTCTTACAACCTCCCCTTCTTATGAAATTTCGCCTTCAAAATTAGGGTACGTACCTGGTATGTCGAAGAGGTAAGGATACCTTGATTTCATTTCAGATTCTAACTCCCAAGTCATTTCCTCAACTTCGTGGTTCCTCCACAAAACTTTGATTTTGAGGTATAACCTTGGGCGTAGAATATGTTCCTTCTTATCCAAGATTTGAACAGAACCTCTTCATACGTCAAATCTTCCATTATTTCGTCTGGTTCTAACTCAATAATGTGGTTCGGGTCTTTCACATATTTACGTAACATGGATATGTGAAAAGCGTTATGAACACGAGACATACTTAGCAGAAAGCGAGTCTATAGGCCACGTTCCTACTCGATCGAGGATTAAAATGGGCGAGATGAATCGAGGATTGAGTTTTCCTCTCTTTCTAAATCTTGTAACCCCTTTCCATGGAGCAACTCTTAACAACACATGATCTCCTATATCGAATTCCACGTCCTTTCGATGAAGATCAAGATAACTCTTTTTATCGATTTTGTGAGGTTTTTATATCGTTGTCGGATCGTTTGAATCTTTTTTCGTAGTCATACGTATCAACTCGGTCCCAACAACGTTGCTTCACCCACCTCATCCCAAAGATATCTTTGGAGAAACGACACTTTCTTCCATATAACGCTCGAATGGAGCCATGCCAATACTTGCTTGATAAGCTGTTGTTGTAGGAAAACTCCACCAATGGTAAGAACTTGTCCCAACTTCCTTGAAATCAAGGACACGAGTCTTAATAGATCTTCAAGAGTTTGAATAGTCCTCTCCGATCGTCTCGTCCGTCTCGAGGATGATATGCCGAAGCTAAATCGTAAGTCCGTGCCCATAGCTTTTTGCAAACTAACCCAAAATCGTGAAGTGAATCTTGGGTCTCGATCGGAAACTATGGATACTGCGCATACCATGCAATTTTACAATCTCGTTTATGTACATACTGAGCAAGACGTTCAAGTGTATAAGTTTCTCAGATCGGTAAGAAATGAGCGGACTTGGTCAATCTATCAACAATGACCCAAATCGCATCTATGCCTTGAGAAACCTTAGGAAGGCAGAAAGAATTGAAATCCATGGTAATGTGCTCCCACTTCCATTCGGAATTTCAAGTGGTTGCAATGGACCTTTTGGTACTTGATGCTCCGCTTTAACTCATTGACAAGTTAGACACCTTGAGATAAACAGTACGCTATCTCTCTCTTCATATTGCTCCACCAAAATGTATGCCGAATATCATGATACATTTTGGTACTCCTAGGATGGATTACAAAATGGTGTGTTGTGCGCCTCCATCATGATATTATACTTTAAATCGGGGTTGTTAGGAACACAAAGTCTAGAGTTGACTCAAGTATTCCTTCTTCATCGATTCTTGCTTTGGATATAGCACCTTCTTGTACTTTCTTCCTCATACGCATCGAACTCCGTGTCTCGTAGCTTGAAAGCGACTTTAACTTTATCGATTAAAGTCGGTTCTACTCGTATACTCGCTATCATCACATGCGTCCCTGGAGTCTTTAACTTTATCTCCATCCTTTGCAAGTCACACAAAATGGGCATTTGCGTTGACAATATCGCACTCGTACTTGCATATGATCTTCTACTCAATGCGTCAGCTACCACGTTCGCTTTTCCAGGATGGTATTGGATGGTATGATCATAATCTTTCAATAGTTCAAGCCAACGTCGTTGTCACATGTTAAGTTCCTTTTGAGTGAAGAAATATTTGAGGCTTTTATGATCCGTAAAGATCTCCACTTTCTCCCCATACAAGTAATGCCTCCAAATTTTAAGTGCAAAGACAACAGCTGCCAACTCTAGATCATGAGTAGGATAATTCCTCTCATATTCTTTGAGTTGTCGCGAGGCATAGGCTATAACTTTTCCATGTTGCATGAGAACACATCCCTACCCTTTGCCCGAAGCATCACTGTAGATGACAAATCCCTCCGAGCCAGATGGTATTGTCGGAGCAGTCTTTGAAATAAGTCTCCTCTTGAGTTCTTGAAAACTCTTCTCACATTCTTCGCTCCAACCAAACTTTGTATCTTTCTGAGTCAGCTGAGTTAATGGAATAGCGATTCGAGAAAATCCTTCCACGAATCTCCGATAATAACCAACTAAACCGAGAAAGCTACGATTACTTTGATCATCGATTTAGGTTATTCCCACTTTGAATAGCTTCAATCTTTCTTTGGGTCAACAGATATTCCATGACTTGATACCACGTGCCCAAGGAATGCTACTTCTTCAAGCCAGAACTCGCATTTCTTCAACTTGGCATAAAGCTTATATTCACAAAGCTTTTGGAGTGTCAGCCTCAAGTGTTGCTCATGATCTTCACGGCTTTTGGAATAAATAAGAATGTCATCAATAAAGACGACCACAAAGTGATCCAAATATTCCTTGAATACTCGGTTCATCATATCCATGAAGGCAAAGAGGATCATTAGTCAATCCAAAGGACATAACTAGGAATTCATAATGCCGTCATCGAAGTTCGAAAGTCGTCTTTGGAATGTCAGTGATTCTAATCTTCAATTGGTGATATCCGAAATGAAGATCAATCTTTGAAAAGAATTTGGCTCCTTGCAACCGGGTCAAACAGTCATCAATACGTGGCAATGGATACCTATTTTTGATGGTGACATGATTCAACTCCCGATAATCAATACAAAGTCAGATACTCCCATCTTTCTTCTTCACGAATAGTACAGGAGCACCCCAAGGAGAAGTACTAGGATTTAATAAAACCAATGTCTAACAATTCTCGCAGTTGGGTCTTTAACTCTTGAAGTTCAATAGAGCCATTCGATATGGGGCTTTGGAAATAGGTTTTGTACTGTAGGAGTTCAAGGTCGATACAAAATTCAATTTCACGCCTGGGGTAGGCTAGGAAGTTCTTGAGAATACGTCCAGAAATTTATTAACAATAGAAATATCGTTCAAAACTGACGTATTTTTGTTTAAATCGGTGACATGAGCTAAGAAAGCTTGACATCCATTTTTTAATAAATGAATAGCTTTATGGCTTGAGATGACCGTGATTGATTTTAATGGTTTGGTCGCTTGAATTCGCATAATAGGTTGGTTAGGAATATGAAAGCTAACAACCTTACGAAAATAATCAATTTTTGCATGATAAGTAGTTAACCAATCATTCCCTAGAATCACGTCAAATGCAAGTATTTTTAATGAAATAAGATCGACAGGTAATGTGAAGGTACCGATTTGAACCAAACAAGACTTATAAACAGTGGATGTAATGAAGGTTTCTCCCAACGGAGTTTCCACAGATAAGTCAAAGTCTAATTTCTCCGGAGTCAAATTTAATCGATGAGCGCAAGTGGAGAAATAAGAGAATGGGTAGAACCGGTATCAAATAAAGTATAGACTTCATTAGAGTTTATGATAAGCTTACCCGTGATGACCTCATTCTGTGATGTATATCACACAAGCTCAATCATGTCATGATAAAGCAATATGACATACTTGTAATAATCTTATTCATTTATTAATAAAAAGTATTAATTTATTAAAGGCTTTTAATTATCTACACGATGTCGCTGTTTTATAATATGTGATAAACCCATAGTTTTAAGCAATGCTTTTAGAATAATGATGATGATCATTCTAATGAGATCTAAATTTTAGAAAGCTTAAAACTAAAATAGTTCCCAATCATTGGATTACTAAATCGGGGATTAGTGAATCCGGATAGATTGGTACATACGCTGTTTGCTCATCGATGAGGATGATTGATCTCATGATCATTTGTGTGGAGACACTAAAGCAAGTATGTAGGTGCTTATTAGAGAATAAGTTCAATCGAACGTGGCTCGCTAAGGAATACCTAATGGAGTTTTATTTGTCTCGTCAATAGAATTCTCAGAGTGATAGTAAGACAAGTGATCCTCGACTCGAGATCATCATAAGATATCTTGTGTATGATGAGTTATACTTTGACTTATTCCTTAAGACCCTTAGGTATATCAAAGGGTATGCTTGGGTATAATAAGTTGTACATGGAGATAATGTATGATCAATAAAGAATCTACCACTTCTAATAAAAGAAGAGAAATGTCCTATGTGATTCGATAAATGACAACCCAAAGAGTCCTCGGGTTAATGTAATGAAATTAGAAAGGAGTTTCTAATTTGCATTATTTGAGTTGTGCATTTAAGAGATCAAAATACATATAATTAAATAAAATAAGACTCGACAAAGAATTCCATGCCTTATATTTAATCGGGACATCAGATGGTGGAAGGATTGAATCAGACAAGAACTATTTACTCAAAGGTTCTTTAATGATTAATGTTGAAATCTATATTATCCGGAAAGTCGCTGATCGCTAGGAGGCTTATCCCTATCATAGAATAAATATTATTTATTTAAATAAATTAATTGTTTAATTTATTTATTTAAATAAGATTAGAATTGTTCTAATTGATTTATTCACAACCGGCTTAATACGGAGAACCTAAAGGGTCACACCATAAAAGGAAGAATAATTATTTAAGAAGTTAATGGCATAATCGTAATAATATAGTTAAGTATATTTAATTTAATCTATGGTGATAGAATAAATTAAATAGCTTAATATTTATTATTTAATATTTTAGAAATATTAAATATAAATTAATAAGAGGAGTCTTATTAATATTATTACAATTATTATTATTTTAATTTCTAAAAGAGTTTAGGAATTAATTTAATATAAGTACTCTCATTTATTCCTAATTGGATTAGAAGGAAAATTAGTTAAAGGAGTTTAATTAATTATCCCTAATAAGATTAGGGAGCTTAATTAATTAAAAGAATTTAATTAATTAAATAAAACCCAATTCCTTAATTGTTAAGGTGGGTTGCCCACATCTATAAATAAGAGGAGTCTTATTATGGGTGTATGGGTTGTTGATTTTTTCAACATACGTAATAATTCCAATTGTGTGGAGAGACACCTTTTCTATAGAGATAGAAAACTAGGGTTTAGCCAACCACCCTTCTTCTTCTTGAATTTTCTTCTTCCTTGGTGGATCACCCCAGAGGCCAAACATTTGGGTGGCTAACGCTGATCAAAGGAAGGAACCAAACCCTATGGATTCAAGATTCGAACGCGAAAAGGATTTGGAGGTGAACTTGCACCGAGGAAGCTCGATCTTCAAGGGTATGATTTATTCTTTATCTTTTCGCTTAATTAATAATTATGCATAAAGGGTGATCCGTATATGGTTTGTAAAATTTTTAAACTCGATTTTACACGCTCGCTTTTTTTTTTGCAATTTGATCAAGGTTCATAATAATATTACAAACCTAATAAAGGGCATCGTGAGCCAAACCTTTATGCTAATTATTAATTGTTTTAATTTGATATGTATATTGATATGTGTTTAGAACAATTTAATTGGGCATAATTTTATCAGATAAAATTTTATAAAAAAAAAAAAAAAAAAAAAAAAAAAAAAAAAAAAAAAAATTAAAAAAAAAAAAATTTCAAATTTCTTTTTAAAACTCATATACAACAGAATCAATAAAATAAAAAAAAAATATTATTTAAAAAAAATATAAATGTTATTAATACGTAATATTTTTTTTTTTCAAATAATTATAAATTATACATATAAGATTTTTAAAAAAAAATAAAAAATATATTAAAATCAAGGAATAATAGAATTAAAAAATTAATAATATATAAAATTAAATATATATATATGTTAAATAAATAATTATTATATATATATATATATATATATATATATATATATATATATATATATATATATATATATATATATATATATATATATATATATATATATATATATAAAATTTATTTATATTTAAAATTTATTTTAATATTAATATAAATAGTTTATTTTAATTATAATATATATATATTATATATAATTTATTTTATAATTAAAATAAAAGTTTATTTTAATTTTAAATAAAAGGTTTATTTTAATTTTAAAATAAAAGATTTATTTTAATTTTAAAATTAGAATTTCATGCTAACTAATTAGAGTTGGAATTGGATTCCATGATAACTAATGGAGTTGAAATTGGATTTTATTTTTTCTAAAATAAAGGAGTTTATTTTTGATTCCATCTTTCCTTAAATAAAGGAGTTTATTTAGATATGAAATAAGATTTCATATTATTCAAAATAAAAGAGTTTATTTGTGAATAGAAAGAGAATCCATGTTTCCTTAAATAAAGGAGTTTATTTAAATATGAAATAAGATTTCATATTATTCAAAATAAAGGAGTTTATTTGTGAATAGGAAAGATAATCCGTGTTTTTTAATATTTTTTTTTTTACATGGAATCGATTCCATAATTAATTAAAATAAAAGAGTTTATTTTAATTAAAGATTTTTTTTTTTTATATGGAATCGATTCCATAATTAATTAAAATAAAGGAGTTTATTTTGATTAAAGATTTTGATTAAAATAAAATAGTTTATTTTATTCAAAATTGGATAAATTAAAATAAAATAGTTTTATTTTGATTTAAATTTGGATTAAAATAAAGGAGTTTATTTTGATTCAAAATTAGATTTTATACTAACTAAATTTGCCCATTAAATGATATCAATATATATATTAAATGTTTATTATTCATGAGATGAATGTTATTTATCGATGCATATGATGATGTGTATGATAATAAATGGGATTGATTATGGACTATCGACCAATGTGATTGGATTTTATTTTAGTTGGATGCATGAATGTATGGGTTTTATTAAATGGGGTCTCACAGACTGCCTTCTCTAATTTTTTCTTAATGTAAATTCTATCTCCTCCTATGTATTTCCCTCGATCACGATCAAGGTTTCTATTTATTTTAAATAGTTTTGTAATAGGAATAGTTAGAATTAATTTTGAAAAATTGGAGATCAAGGAGCAAGGAGCGCTTGAAGACCCGCTTTGTAATGGAGCCCAAGTTTAAATGTAATAGTTATATTTAAATATTATTTATTTTGCACCCTTGGGGGTTTGATTTTTGGTTCACTTGGTGGCTCTAGTGAACCAAACTAGAATAAAAGTCCATAATCAATCCAGTAGAATATAGTATTCTATATGTGCATGCTTATATATATATATATTATATATTATGCAAACATGCTTCGCATGTTCATTAATACGACGCGTATATTATATATATATATATATATGTGCATGCCGCTTAAACAAGATGAGACAAATTAATAACAAACCCTCAATTTTTTTTTATATTAAGTCCTAAGCGCTCAAAGATATTTGGAATATCGAACGCCGCTTTCTAGCATGATAAAATTAATAGAGTATTAAATATTTAATATGAGTTTGTTCAGGTCACCACAAGGCAAGTATTAAGTATTTAAGATGTTAATTTATCACATTTGATGCTTATAAAGAAAATTGAACAATATTGTTTTGTTGGTCACCACAAGGATGATATTTTTTTTTTGAATATATGGAGTGCTAGTTTGACTTAACTTGGATAATTTTGATTTGGATGTGCCACCACTGATCAAAATAATCTAAGAGGCAAAAAGAAAAGGAGTCAGATAGTTGATGTAATCGACAAAAGTTGTCTACCTATTTATTTATATATAGTTTGTTGTGTCACCACAAGGCTATATACATTTGAAATGGGATCCTTATTCTCACTAAAGCAAATCTTTAATTAGATTTTTTTAACTATATATAGTGAGGGTAATATAGTTTGAAGAAAATAGTGGGAGATACCAATTTAAAAAACAAGACCTAATTTATTTTGGTAATTAATAAAAGAATGTATGTTAAAATGTTGTTAATTACAAATTCATTTACGTAATTTTACAATGTCTAAAATTACTATCATCGCAAGCATATTAGATGCTAAATTAACCAAATCAATTAAACTGGATTGGTTAAGGAATTTGAGAATAGTTTCTCATAATTTAAAAGCTATCTTATGTCCTTAATACGCCTATCCTCGCAATGGTTGCGCATAATGCCTCCGAGGAAGAGATTGCTACTTTTAGAAAGTGGCAAGATGATGCACAATTGGCTCAACGCATCATGCTCAGATCCACGAAAGTAAAAGCTTCAGCCACAAGATGAAAAACTATGGATGCTTTCTACTATATTCCCGCACATCAAGTAGTTGATGGTGAGGAAAGTAGGACCGATAGATATCGACATTCAAGGAGCTCTTCCGATCTAGAACGGCCAAATGACACTATAAAGATGCATAAAAAGTTCTTAACATAATCAATTTGATTGATCAATTAGACAACCGGTTTTGTCATGGATGGAGAGTTGAGCCAAGATTTGATCTTGCACTCACACCCCTAATCCTTTCACAATTGTTGTGAATTTTTCATATAAACAAGCTAGATATCGCCTTCGCCGATTTGCTTAACATATTGAAAAATGTTGAGAGTCACTTTCCAACCAAGAAAGATCAAGTCTTATCGGTAGGGGCCAAAGGATCTTCTCAAAAGAAGAACGATTCAAAGAAGGTAAATAGAAAGGCATAAACAAAGGATAATAAGAACAAAATCGACACGGATAAAGAAAAAGGAGTTTGCTTCCACCGCAATAAGCCCTCGACATCGGAAAGAAATCATGAGAAGCATCTTGCAGAGGCTAACCAAAGAAGCTTAGTGAAGTTTTTACATAATACGCTTTTGTTCATGATTTAAAATAAATTTTTCTTTAAGTCAAGGTTCTACTTGGGTATTGGATACCGACTTTCGTTATCATAAATATAGATTTATGAAAGGACCAAGCAGTAAGTAGAAAGCTAAACAAATATAAGTAATCCTATGTGTGGGAAATGAAGCAAAGGTTGCCACATTAGCCATAGAAACTTATAGTTTAGCAATGCCTACGGCAAATCTATTAAGTCAATAAGTTGTTATTGTATTCCAATTCTTGTTAAAATATTATTTCCATTTTATTGTTGGACAATGAAATTTTGGTATTATAATTAAGAACAAACAATTGTTCTATTTATAATAATAATGTTTTGTATAGAATCGAATATTACTTAATAAATTTTGTATACTGACTTACATGAAAATAATTTTGCAAATTGAACAAATTAGTATAAGAAAAGGAGATGATCATTCAAAGAGTTGAATGTATGTATTTGTTGAATACAAGTGTGAATTATTTGAAAGGTTCAAAGAATTCGTAATGAAACAAATTGGCAAAGTATTAAGATTCTTTGATTAGATCAAGGAATAAATACTTGTGCAATAAGTTTCAGATCATCTCAAATGGTTTTTCATAATGGACACCCCGACATTTAATAATTGATTGATGTATCCGAAAGGAAAAATCATACTTGTTGGACATGGTGCGGTCCATAATGATTTTACCGACATTCCAAGATCCTTCAGGATAATGTCCTAGAAATGGTCAGATATCTATTTAAAAAGGTAACCTCAAAATCCCGCCCCAAGACTCCATAAAAGTTATGGATGTGGAGGATTCCTAATCTTAAGTATGTTAAGATAAGGGTTGTCCAACTTATGTGAAAAGGTTTCAAAGGATAAGCTTGGGACAAGATTTGACATGTATGATTTGTGGGACATCCTAAAGTAAGTTTAGGTATATGTTCTATAATCCTACTTAGCAAAAGGTGTTTGTTATAAACACGCGCCTTCTAAGATAAAGGTGTTTATCATTAAAAGGGCTAGTGGAGGATAATAGATCTTCAAGAGTTCAAGAACCACAAAACACTATAAGTCAAATAAGAGGAACTCGTAGAGATAGACCTATTGTACCACAACCGAATCGTAAATCGAATAGTACCAAAGATACCTAGGAGGTATGGATTCATCATGATGATGATGATGATGATGATGATGAGGTACACATCATAGAAGATGATGATCCAGAAAGTTACATATGGAACGATGAGGTAAGAGTTCTAGTGTGTACAAAAGGGTCAAAGGGGAGCGTCGTGTGAAATTTCTAGTATTATATGTTGATATACTACTTGATGATGAGGAATTACATACCAATGCTACAATCAAGAAAGATAAAGTTGTCTAAACATTCCTCCATGAATGATTTGGGGAAGAGTATCTTAATTGGGGATATAAATCTATATAGATAGATTTAAGAGGATGCTCGACTTAACCCAAGGAACGATATTCATTTGATGCTAAAGTCGCTTTTAGCATGGCAAACTCCAAGAGATGTCTCATGTCGATGAGCTATGGAGTGTATCTCTTAATAGTCCCCACAGCACTCTCAAAAAGAGAGGTCGCATGAGTGACAATCATGTATGCAATGAAATGTACGAGACCGATGTCGATCACCATATATTCGGAGAAGTTCACTACGTGAGTCGCTGAAAACATCTTAAAGTGCTTAACCAAGCACTAAGGATGTGATCATATTCATGGTGGGTCTAAATTAAAACCAGAGGGCTTAAATGACTCAAGTTTTTCGCATGCATCAAGATGACGTAAAATCCACTTTAAGGTAAAAGCGTTATCTCGAACAAAGGGTGCAGTTGAATCGAAAGGTTCCAAAACAAAAAAGAGTTGCCGGGTTTAGTGATAAAGACAAAGTATATAGCTATAAATGAAGTCGCAAGTTGATTGTTTGGATTAAAAGTTCATTACGTAACTAGAATAGTTCCTAAGTCTCATCTTCGATCTAAACATGTGTGTGGCACTTTCATTTGATTATTAGAATCATTGAAAGATGGGAAATCACTATAGAGATAGTGGACTCTCAAGAACAACATTACATATCCATTAACTAAAGCTTATCCAAACAAACAGGATAATCGCCACTTGTAGAAGAAGAGTAGAGATACCACGACGATCGGGTTTTAGTGCAAGTGGGAGATTGAAAGTAGTATGCACACAAGCCAATCATGTTTGATGATAAAGCATATACTTCAGAATAATCTTATTCATTTATTAATAAAAAGTATTAATTTATTAAAGGCTTTTAATTATCTATATGATGTCGCTTTTTATAATATGTGATAAACCCATAGTTTTAAGCAATGCTTTTAGAATAATGATGATGATCATTCTAATGAGATCTAAATTTTAGAAAGCTTAAAACTAAAATAGTTCCCAATCATCGATTACTAAATTGGGGATTAGTGAATCCGGATAGATCGGGTACATACGCTGCTTGCTCATGGATGAGGATGATTGATCTCACGATCATTTGTGTGGAGACACTAAAGCAAGTATGTAGGTGCTTATTAGAGAATAAGTTCATCGAACGTGGCTCGCTAAGGAATACCTAATGGAGTTTTATTTGCTCGTCAATAGGAATTTCAGTAGTGATAGTAAGACAAGTGATCCTTGGACTTGAGATCATCATAGTATCTTGTGTATGATGAGTTATACTTTGACTTATTCCTTAAGACCCTTAGGTATATCAAAGGGTATGCTTGGGTATAATAAGTTGTATATGGAGATAATGTATGATCAATAAAGAATCTACCACTTCTAATAAAAGAAGAGAAATGTCCTATGTGATTCGATAAATGACAACCCAAAGAGTCCTGGTTAAGGCGTAATGAAATTAGAAAGGAGTTTCTAATTTGCATTATTTCGAGTTGTGCATTTAAGGAATCTAAATACATATAATTAAATAAAATAAGACTTGACAAAGAATTCCATGCCTTATATTTAATTGGGACATCAGATGGTGGAAGGATTGAATCACATTTCAGAACTATTTACTCAAAGGTTCTTTAATGATTAATGTTGAAATCTATATTATCCGGAAAGTCGTTGATCGCTAGGAGGCTTATCCCTATCAGAGAATAATATTATTTATTTAAATAAATTAATTATTTAATTTATTTATTTAAATAAGATTAGAATTGTTCTAATTGATTTATTCACAACCGGCTTAATATGGAGAACCTAAAGGGTCACACCATAAAAGGAAGAATAATTATTTAAGAAGTTAATGGCATAATCGTAATAATATAGTTAAGTATATTTAATTTAATCTATGGTGATAGAATAAATTAAATAGCTTAATATTTATTATTTAATATTTTAGAAATATTAAATATAAATTAATAAGAGGAGTCTTATTAATATTATTACAATTATTATTATTTTAATTTCTAAAAGAGTTTAGGAATTAATTTAATATAAGTATTTCATTTATTCCTAATTGGATTAGGAAGGAAAATTAGTTAAAGGAGTTTAATTAATTATCCCTAATAAGATTAGGGAGCTTAATTAATTAAAAGAATTTAATTAATTAAATAAAACCCAATTCCTTAATTGTTAAGGTGGGTTGCCCACATCTATAAATAAGAGGAGTCTTATTATGGGTGGAATGGGTTGTTGATTTTAACAAATACGTAATAATTCCAATTTGTTGGAGAGTACACCTTTTTCTATGAGATAGAAAAACTAGGGTTTAGCCAACCACCCATCTTCTTGAATTTTCTTCTTCCTCGTGGATCACCCCAGAGGCCAAACATTTGGGTGGCTAACGCCGATCAAAGGAAGGAACCAAACCCCGTGGATTCAAGTTGAACGCGAAAAGGATTTGGAGGTGAACTTGCACCGAGGAAGCTCGATCTTCAAGGGTATGATTTATTCTTTATCTTTTCGCTTAATTAATAATTATGCATAAAGGGTGATCCGTATATGGTTTGTAAATTTTTAAACTCGATTTTACACGCTTCGCAATTTTTTTGCAATTTGATCAGGTTCATGAATATTACAAACCTAAGCAAAATATATATATATATATAGTTAGCATTTTTTAAAAAAAAAATTAAAAGGGCGGAAATAAAGGATTTCATGTGAATAGCTTAAGAAAGAATAAGTTCTTATAAATAAAAAAAAAAAATGCAACGTCATTATATATATAAAATGATTATAATAATACGAAAATCGATATATATATTTATATAAAATAAAATATATATATATGAATTCGAATATATATATATATATATATATATATATATTATTCTTAATTATTTTATAATTAAAATAAAATGTTTATTTTAATTTTAAAAAATAAAGTTTATTTTAATATTAAAATAAAAAGGAGTTTATTTTAATTTTAAAATTGAATATTATATATATATAATTATTTTAATCTTAAAATAAAAGTTTATTTTAATTTTAAAATAAAAGGTTTATTTTAATTTTAAAATAAAAAGATTTATTTTAATTTTAAAATTAGAATTTCATGCTAACTAATTAGAGTTGGAATTGGATTCCATAATAACTAATTGGAGTTGAAATTGGATTTTATTTTTTCTAAAATAAAGGAGTTTATTTGGTAATAGGAAAATAAATCCATCTTTCCTTAAATAAAGGAGTTTATTTAGATATGGAATAAGATTTCATATTATTCAAAATAAAAGAGTTTATTTGTGAATAGAAAGAAAATCCTAGTTTCCTTAAATAAAGGAGTTTATTTAAATATGAAATAAGATTTCATATTATTCAAAATAAAGGAGTTTATTTGTGAATAGGAAAGATAATCCGTGTTTCCTTTAATATTTTTTTTACATGGAATTGGATTCCATAATTAATTAAAATAAAAGAGTTTATTTTAATTAAAATTTTTTTTTATTACATGGAATTGGATTCCATAATTAATTAAAATAAAGGAGTTTATTTTGATTAAAGATTTTGATTAAAATAAAATAGTTTATTTTATTCAAAATTGGATAAATTAAAATAAAATAGTTTTATTTTGATTTAAATTTGGATTAAAATAAAGGAGTTTATTTTGATTCAAAATTAGATTTTATACTAACTAAATTTGCCCATTAAATGATATCAATATATATATTAAATGTTTATTTATTCATGAGATGAATGTTATTTATTGATGCATATGGTGATGTGTATGATAATAAATGGGATTGATTATGGACTATTGACCAATGTGATTGGATTTTATTTTAGTTGGATGCATTGAATGAATGGGTTTTATTAAATGGGGTCTGTCTCACAGACTGCCTTCTCTAATTTTTCTTAATGTAAATTCTATCTCCTCCTATGTACTTCCCTCGATCACGATCAAGGTTTCTATTTATTTTAAATAGTTTTGTAATAGGAATAGTTAGAATTAATTTTGAAAAATTGGAGATCAAGGAGCAAGAGCGCTTGAAGACCCGTTTGTAATGAAGCCCGGGTTTAAATGTAATAGTTATATTTAAATATTATTTTCGCACCCCTGGGGGTTTGACCTTTTGGTTCACTTGGTGGCTCTAGTGAACCAAACTAGAATAAAAGTCCATATAATCAATCCGGGTAGAATATAGTATTCTATATGTGCATGCTTATACTATATATATATATATTATATATTATGCAAACATGCTTCGCATGTTAATTAATACGACGCGTATTTTTATATATATATGCATGTACGCTAAACAAGATGAGACAAATTAATAACAAACCCCTCAATTTTTATATTAAGTCCTAAGCGCTCAAAGATATTTGGAATATCGAACGTCGCTTTCTAAAGCATGATAAAATTAATAGAGTATTAAATATTTAATATGAGTTTGTTGTGTCACCACAAGGCAAGTATTAAGTATTTAAGATGTTAATTTATCACATTTGATGCTTATAAAGAAAATTGAACAATATTGTTTTGTTGTGTCACCACAAGGATGATATTTTTCTTTTTTGAATATATAGAGTGCTAGTTGGACTTAACTTGGATAATTTTGATTCGGATGTGCCACCACTTGATCAAAATAATCTAAGAGGCAAAATACAAGGAGTCAGATAGTTGATGTAATTGACAAGAGTTGTCTACCTATTTATTTATATATAGTTTGTTTGTGGTCACCACAAGGCTATATACATTTGAAATGGGATCCTTATTCTCACTAGCAGATCTTTAATTATTTTTTTGCGAACTATATATATTGAGGGTAATATAGTTTGAAGAAAATAGTGGGAGATACCAATTTAAAACAAGACCTAATTTATTTTGGTAATTAATAAAAGAATGTATGTTAAAATGTTGTTAATTACAAATTTATTTACAGAATTTTACAATGTCTAAAAATTACTATCACTGCGAAGCATATTAAATGCTAAATTAACCAAATCGAATTAAACAGATTGGTTAAGGAATTTGAGAATAGTTCTCATAGCTGAAAAGCTATCTTATGTCCTTAATACGCCTATCCCTACAATGCTTGCAGACAATGCCTCTGAGGAAGAGATTACTACTTTTAGAAAGTGGCAAGATGATGCACAGTTGGCTCAATGCATCATGCTCGTATCCACGAGTAACAAGCTGACGTCGAGATAAAACTATGGATACTCTCTACTATATTCCCGCACATCAAGTAGTTGATGGTGAGGAAAGTAGGACTGATAGATATCGATATCTAAGGAGCTCTTCCGATCTAGAATGGCCAATGACACTACAAGATGATGCATAAAAAGTCCTTAACATTATCAATTTGATTGATCAATTAGGACAACGGGTTTTGCCATGGATGGAGAGTTGAGCCAAGATTTGATCTTGCACTCACTCCGGACTCCTTTCACAATTGTGTTGTGAATTTTTCATATAAACAAGCTAGATATCACTTTCATTGATTTGCTTAACATGTTGAAAAATGTTGAGAGTCACTTTCCAACCAAGAAAGATCAAGTCTTCATTGGTAGGGGCCAAAGGATCTTCCGAAAAGAAGAACGATTCAAAGAAGGTAAATAGAAAGGCATAAACAAAGGATAATAAGAACAAAACCGACACTACGGATAGAAAGGAGTTTGCTTCCACCGCTATAATAAGCCGACACTTTGGAAAGAAATCTGCGAGAAGCATCTTGCAGAGGCTAACCAAAGAAGCTTAGTGAAGTTTGATTCTATAATACAATTTTGTTCATGATTTAAATAAATTTTCTTTAAGTCAAGGTTCTACTTGGGTATTGGATACCGACTTTGGTTATCATAAATATAGATTTATGAAGGACCAAGAAGAAGTAGAAAGCTAAACAAATATAAGTAATCCTACGTATGTAGAAATGTAGCAAAGGTTGCCTTATATTAGCCATAGAAACTTATAGTTTAGCAATGCCTACGGGAAAATCTATTAAGTCAATAAGTTGTTATTGTATTCCAGTTCTTGTTAAAAATATTATATCCATTTTATTGTTGGACAATAAAATTTTTGGTATTATAATTAAGAACAATTGTTGTTCTATTTATAATAATAATGTTTTGTATAGAACTGGAATATTACTTAATGGATTTTGTATACTTGACTTACGTGAAAAATATATTTTGCAAATTGAACAATCTAGTATAAGAAAAGGAGATGATCATTCAAAGAGTTGAATGTATGTATTTGTTGAAATACAAGTGTGAATTATTTGAAAGGTTCAAAGAATTCAGAAGTGAAACAAATTGGCAATGTATTAAGATTCTTTGATTAGATCAAGGAATAAATACTTGTGCAATAAGTTTTTGGATCATCTCAAATGGTTTTCTCATAATGGACACATCCTGATACGCAATAATTGATTGATGTATCTGAAAGGAAAAATCATACCTTGTTGGACATGGTACGGTCCATAATGATTTTACCGACATTCCAATATCCTTCTGGGATAATGTCCTAGAAATGGCTGCATATCTACGAAAATGGTAACCTCAAAATCCGGCCCCAAGACTCCATAAAAGTTATGGACAGGGAGGATTCCTAATCTTAAGTATGTTAAGATAAGGGGTTGTCCAACTTATGTGAAAAGGTTTCGAAGGATAAGCTTGGGACAAAATTTGACATGTACAGATTTGTGGGACATCCTAAAGTAAGTTTAGGGTATATGTTCTATAATTCTACTTAGCAAAATGTGTTTGTTGCGAAACACGCTGCCTTCTAAGATAAAGGCGTTTATCATTGAAGGGCTAGTGGGAGGATTATAGATCTTGAAGAGTTCAAGATCCACAAATTATTCATGCACTACGGGCCAAAAATATTTGTGTATTCATTAATGGTCATGATCATGCCAACAACTGTCCATCAATGCACTACGGGCCACTGAGGATTTTTACCACATCATTTGTAACATTACGGTCATGATTACACCGAATAGTCTCTGGTCATAATCATACCAAGTCCATCTATGCACTACAGGCCATATATGACTTTCAACATAATATAAACATGAGGATGATGACAATGATATAAGAATTCAATAAAACAAGTTCAAGAATTAATTTATCTAGGAACCAATAACTTCCAAACTGTTAACATGATACTGCTTTGTAGAGTAAAATTCAAGAATACAGAGAATAATATTTTCATGAAAGGATCTTTGGATGAAGCGCAAATATCAAGGATATTCCACTAATTTCGTGGAGTATAGAAGTCAAAGTTTTAACTTATTTGGGTATAATAAAGAATGGAATAACAAAAGAAATCACCATGCATGCGATAGATCGCGACAGGCGAGTTATTCCAATGAGAATAATAAATACGGAACCCGGTCCGGCGTAAAACGCATGCATGTGAGGATATTCAACAGAATAATAAAGAATGGAACCGGTCGGCGTAAAAACACACGTAGACGAGGATGTTCCAGCAGAATAATAATAAAGAGCGGAACCAGTGCGGTGTAAAACACATGCACAGGATGTTCCAACAGAATAATAATAAAAACGGAACCAGTGCAGTGTAAACACATAATGCGAGGATGTTCCAACAGAATAATAATAAAGAGCGGAACCGAGGTAGGTGTAAAACACAGACGAGGATGTTCCAATAGAATAATAGAAGAATGTCACCAAGTATAGGGTAAAACCATATACTGAGTTATTCCAACGAGAATAATAAGCAATGGAATAACAATGGTTCTCTTCATGAATAAGAAAGAATAACACCCCTTACTTTTGGTAGGAGATTGAATCTTTAAAGTAGTGTAGTAACAAAATACTCTTCTTCTTTCTCTCTTATTCTCTCTATACTTTCTCTCTCTATAGCTTGAATGAATTCGTGAAAATAATGAAGCACTAGGCCTCTATTTATAGAAGATTTCTAGCTTAGCTTTTTACCGTATGTGAAAAGGCAAGTGGCTTGACGATTTGGTGATGTGAAAAGAAAAGTGGTTTGGCCTTTGTAATGTGAAGCGACAAGTGGTTCGGCGCTTTCCGTAATGTGAAACGACAAGTGGTTCGGATCACCGTAATATGAAACGGCAAGTGGTTTGGCGTCTGGTAAAGTTAATTACTATTGACGAAGGTAATTACTATTCACAAAGGTAATTACTATTGATGAAGGTAATTACTATTGACAAAGGTAATTATTATTGAAGAAGGTAATTACTATTGACGAAGAGACTCTTAGATGATGACATATGGGCCCCCCATAAAATAATCAAACTTACCACAAACGTCTCAATTATTGATTTAATACTATAACATATTATCATACGTAATCTTTGTGACAATAATTGAATCAATAATATAAGAGATATGATGCAAGAATGATTCTTTGTTGTAATAATTGAGCATGGTGAGTGACTTCTCACGTAAGCATCAATAATCAATATCGTGTGCTACTTATACAACCACGCGTAGACATTGTACTTTTACTACTAAGGGTAGTTCAATGCTTTTAACGGTAACACCTCTGTAGTTATTTTTATAGAAAGATAATTTTGTCATTTTCTAACTACGACAATTCTTGGTTGTGGGGTCCACTGATATTGATTGAGTAGTCGTCACGAATATTCCTCGACAAAAAAGAATATTCTCAAACCAAACGTAATATTTTATAACAACTTGCTTACTTTTGCAAAATTTATAAATATTACCCACAACTATAACATTATATCAAATTTATTCCATAATATTCAAAATAATATTTATAGAAAATTTATCTTTATTTATAAAAGTTGGGGTCTTACAGATTATATATTTCTTTGAGATATGAATATCTTTGGGCCGTAGTACAAAGATGACTTGTTGAATATCTTTGGCCCGTAGTGCAAAGATGACATGTTAATGAATATCTTTGGCCCGTAGTGCAAAGATGGATTTATTAGTATGATTATGAGCATGAACTGTGATTTGGTATAACCATGATATTTGATGTTTCAGGTAAAGACAGGTGATGAAAATTATCTTCGTTCTAGGTGAGAAAAGGAATTTGGAACCACAAATATGATTATGAGTTATTAATATGATTGTGGACAGGAACTGTTGATTAATGTTACAGGGATAAAATATTGTTGGTGGACTTTTAACACAGAGAAGATAATAGGCATTATGATCTATTTGACTCTTCTAATGGATTGCTCGTTCCGCTGCAACTATAGTTGAAAAGTTTTATCATCTACCATATATTCTAAATCTCTGATTTATTACTGATGAAGGCTATTGATAATTTATTTATCTTTAGTCATAATATTCTTTACTGAGCTAGTTTTGCTCACCCTTTTGCTTCATAATTCTTTTCAGGTAATAAGAGTGTATTTGGGTTTGACGGGGTAATGTGAGGGAATAGAAGCGTAGTACGTAGTTGTGGAGGTTCTTCTAAACAATATAGAAAAGTGTGTTATATTTTATACATCATTTAGTAGTTATATTTGGTGAACCAAATAGGGTGAAAGCGAACCCGATGTTGGAAGGGTGTTTTGCCTTTATCATACAAGATGTCTAATGACATGCGACTTCGTGTTATCATAAGACAAGGTTGTGCACATCCACTTGCTGAGTATATCTACAAGCACTACCTATATGATCTTGGAGTTTGGTTGAAGTATAATTCTCAATTAGAGACAGTGGAGATAATGATATGTCAAGAGAAGACTCACCATTGGAAAGAATATGATAGTAATCTTCTCATTTTTCTTTGGGGTTTATTGGGTCAACCAAGAATATTTCTGTGGACATATGATATCTATCATAACCTAGACACATGGCCTCCCATGTACGAAGGTTTCCTTGAGCACTTCCCAAAGATTTTAATTTCTAAAGCAGTTATTAACTGTACCTTTATGTAAGGTGCCATTGTCACGTACTATCCAAGGTTGGGACATGAGTCACAGTTGGTATATATTTGTATCAAAACTCACAACATATGTGTCGTTGTATTTTGCACGACAATTGTAGTAATAAAGTTGTCGTTGTTTTCTGTACCATATTTTTGACGACTCAAAATAGGTTGGATGGAATGGACCTATTTTGGGGTTGTCACATTTGGTATCAGAGCTTAGGGATATGATCCCTGGCGGAGATCAGGGAATAGAACTAGGAGGGGAGAGACGAGTAAATCCTTCGCTAGTGTGTCCTACCTAAGCTTATTTGTTGGTCAGTCATAATATCGGGATATTATGTGATATGTTAATTTGTTCAATTAACCCTTGTTTTAAAGATGTATTCTAGAATGATATCTAAAATACAGAAGATGAGCAATGGAGAAATCATGATGACAGGGAAGATGGAATCTGAAATGAAAGCAAGGTATTCTCAACTCTTTGAAATACCAGGTACGTAAATTTCGGGGACGAAATTTCATAAGGAGGGGAGATTGTAAGACCCCGAATTTTATGAAATAAAAGTATTCAATTTTCTTATAATTACTATTCAGTAAATGGTTAAATTGATAAAAGTTTAAAGTTAAAGGTGATATATGTAAATATTCTAAATAAGCAAGTGGTTATAAAATACTCATTATTGTTAAGAAATATTCGTTTGGTCGTGGAATATTCTTCTTGTCGAGGAATATTCATACTGACAAGTATGCCTTTTGTGGGCCCCATAACTCTGAAAAGCGATTGGATGAAGAAAGCGACAAGTATGAGTTTTTATAAATAACTGGCGTAGTTATTACAATTAATCTTTGTTAGAATACCGGTTGGTTAAAACACGATGTCTGGCGTTATTGCACACGATAGCACCGGTATTGCACCAATTATTGATTCTTAAGTAAGAGGCACTACTCAATAATTGTTACGATGTAATTCTTATTCAATATTTTATTTTATTGATTGATAATTATTACGTTGATATTTTATATTATTGTTGTTTCAATAATTATCAACTGCTATGATATTTTCCATTATCGGATCAATAATTTATATTATTTGAATAATATTATTAGATAACATTATTGGCAATGTTTAAGGAAGTTCTGTCTAGAAAAGGGGTTTGATCACCTAATTACGCGTCAGTAAAGAGAAATCCTTATCGAAAAGACCCCTCTTTCCTGGGAATGACCTGGTTGTCATTATTGTGATTCTATAATATTATTTATGAATAATTAATTATTCATAAAAATGATAAGGAAATAATTATTTTATGTGGATAAATGAAGGGATTAATGCTGAGAAGTTTTATCAATATTTTGTCGGAATAGAGATGTTGAAAATCATCCGTATGTAGATTTCGGTCATTTTCTGTTTAGAATTTAGAATAACTTTCTTCTACACAGTTGTAGAGAATTAAATTTCCTACGGAATGAACATAAGATTCGAATTTTTCTGATAAAGGGGCTATTTATTATGAATTATTAAAGTTCCGGAATAATTGATTTTTGGAGTTTAAAATATTTTTTAAAGAAAAATGTGTTTTGTGAGGTGGGCCCCACTTGTGGAGTGCTAAGATGATGATGTGGTGTGCGTAGGAATTCTTTTTGAAAATATTAAGAATTTATTAAATTTTCTGCTTTGGTGTTCTAATTAATTATTTTCCTATAAACAGGGTGCTTAGGTTAGAATTTAAAATCACACTAGAATCTAAAGTTTTCTCTATCTATAATATCGAGCGTATTTGTGTGAGTATTTAGATACTTTGAGTATTGCTATACGGTGCAAGTTTCCTTCAGCATTATATTCTATATTCCAGTCAGAAGTACTATTCTTTTGAGGTAATGGATGTTATTTTTTTTTTCATAAATGATGTTATTTCTTTTAATATCATTATATCGAAATATTGACATGAACTTTATTGCGGCATTTTTATCTTTTCATGTCGAGGTTATTATTCACGAATATGACACTAATCACGTATACGACACTATTCACGAATACGGTACTATTCACGAGTACTATTCACGAAGTATGATTTTTCTTATAAAATTTTTACCTTTTTGTGTCGGAATTACTATTCACGTATACAGCACTATTCACGTATACGACACTATTCACGAATACAACACTATTCACAGAAAAATTAAGTTTTCTTTTATGTGTCTAAGTTGTCTATTATGGTTACTATCTTTGATTGTATCCATGTTTTTATTTTTATTCTTAAATTTTGCTCCACAGTTGATTATTATGGAGTATTTTTGAACTTGGATAAGCTGATTTACGAATCCCTAATCTTTGTTCTTTTATCTCACTGGATTCGTTTTCTTTAAAATATGTTTTATCGTCCTCAGTCCTAAATAGTGATATAACTGAATATATTTGGCTATAGTGCAAAGATGAATGATTAATTGATGAATATCTTTGGCCCATAGTGCAAAGATAGACATGTGTTGAGATGAACATGACCAACTGGTGATACAAATGAATATCTTTGGCCCGTAGTGCAAAGATAAATATTTGATTCAAGATGTATATTAATTGATGTTACATGGATAAAATATTGATGATGGACTTTAAAATCATAGAAGATAGTAGATTTCATTCTCTACTTAACTCTTCTAATGAATTGTTATTTTCGCTGCGAATATTGATTTAAAACTTGTTGTTCATTATATTTTATCTGATTTATTGAAGACTAACGATAATTTGTTCTACATTATCTTAGTCATAATATTCTTTACTGGGCTAGTTGGGCTCACCCTTTTCCTTTTTGTTCCATTTTTCTACTCATGAGGCGAGAATATAGCGGGAAACTAGTCGGGGTGTGGAGTGATGTTTCAAGACAGTTGTTTTAGCAGTTCCCACTATTTTATAAAATAATGTATCAATAATTGTAATGAGAACTTATTTAAGTTTGGATATTGTCTAGAAGATAATATTTGTATTTAAACTCACAGTATATGTGTTGTCGTATTTTGCACGATAATTGTAAAAATTAAGTTGTAGTTGTTTATGTACCATGTATTTGGCAACTCAGAATGATTTGTGTGGACCAATTTTGGGGGCGTCACAATTGATATCATTTGTTATTTTAATTTTGTTTTAAACTGTATAATATTATGTTGTACTATAATTATAAATGGTATAATATTATGTTATAATATAATTTAATTAGTAATGATAATATTCACACAGTTTAGATAGGTGGTGATTTTGTTATATCGTGTATTATAATATTATACCATACATGTATAACATAATGTATGGTATAATTATGAATGGTATAATATTAGAAAATTAGTGATTTTAGGATATAATAATTATGTTTAGAAAAGATATGGATTTTGGGGATTATAAAATCAACACGATGAAGTTATGATTGATATTATTTGTTATTTTAATTTTATTTTAAATGTTTTAAAAGCTGTATAATATTATGTTGTAATATAATTATAAATGGTATAATATTATGTTGTATTTATAAAGAGAAAATTTGGTTAAATAACGGAGAGTAAAGATAATAGCTTCAATAATGATAATATCACAAAGTAGTAATTTTAGGAGATAATAATTAAATTAGAAAGGATAATATCAGAACAGTTGATATTACCAAAATAGTTTAGATTTATAGTGATTTAGGGGATGATAAATTCAAAATATTAATTTGGGATCTCTGTGCAACAACGCGTATTACTTTATTTTACCAACAAGGGTATTCCGGTAGATGTTAATTCATAATAATTACACCATTATTTATAAACAACTTATACTTGTCGTTTTCTTCATCCAATCGCGCTTTCTAGTTATGGGGCCCTAAAAGACCTACTGCCGTAAATACGAATATTCCCCGACAGAAAGAATATTCCACGACCAAATGAATATTCCCCGACAACAATGAATATTTTATAACCACTTGTTTATTTTGAAAAAAAATTCATATATCACCCTTAACTTTAACTTTTATCAATTTAACCATTTACTGAATAGAAAAATTGAATACTTTTATTTCATAAAATTTTGGGTCTTACAATCTCCCCTCCTTATGAAATTTCATCCCTGAAATTTACGTACCTGGTATTTCAAAGAGTTAAGAATACCTTGCTTTCATTTCAAATTCCATCTTTCCTATCCTCATAATTTCTCCACGCTCATCTCCTGTATTTCAGATATCATTCTAGGATACAACTTCAAAACAAGGGTTAATTGAACAAATTAACATTTCACATAATATCTCGATATTATGACTGACCAACAAATAAGCTTAGGTAGGACACACTAGCGAAGGATTTACTCATCTCTCCCCTTCTAGTTCTATTCCCCGATCTCCGCCAGAGATCATATCCCTAAGCTCTGATACCAAATGTGACAACCCCAAAATAGGTCCATTCCATCCAACCCATTTTGAGTCGCCAAATACATGGTACAGAAAACAACTACAACTTTATTACAACAATTGTCGTGCAAAATACAACAACATAAATGCTGTGAGTTTTGATACAAATATATACCAACTGTGACTCATGTCCCAACCTTGGATAGCACGTCACAATGACACCTTACATAAAGGTACAGTAAAAAACTGTTTTAGAAATTAAAATCTTTGGAAAGTGCTCAAGGAAATCTTCATACATGGGAGGCCATGCGTCTAGGTTATAATAGATATCATATGGCCACAGAATTATCCTTGGTTTACCCAATAGACCCCAAAGAAAAACGAGAAGATTACTATCATATTCTTCCCAATGGTGAGTCTTCTCTTGATTTATCATTATCTCCACTGTCTCAAATTGAGAATTATACTTCAAACAAACACCAAGATTATATAGGTAGTGCTTGTAAATATACTCAGTAAGTGGATGAGGACAACCTTATCTTATGATGACACGAGGTTGTATGTCATTAGACATCTTGTATGATAGTGGCAAAACACCCTTCCAACGTTGGGTTCGCCTCTCCCTATATGATTCACCAAATATAACTACTAAAAGATGTATACAACACACTTGTCTATACTATTTAGGAAGAACTCCTGACTAGAGACCACTGATTCTATTCCTTGTTACCCCGCTTCGACTCTGATTTACACTTTTATTACCCGAAAGGAATTGTGAAGCAAAGGGTGAGCACTACTTAGCCCAATAAAGAATATCATGACTAAAGATAATTAAATTATCAATAGCCTTCATCGGTAATAAATCGGAGATTTAGAACATATGGTAGATGATAATACTTTTCAACCATAGTCATTGTGAACGAAGCAATCCATTAGAAGAGTCGAATAGACCATAAAATCTATTATCTTCTCCATGTTAAAAGTCCACCAACAATGTTTTATCCCTGTAACATCAATCAACAGTTCCTTTCCATAATCATATGAATAACTCATAATCATAATTGTGATTCTAAATTCCTCTTCGCACCCAGGACGATGATAATTTTCATCACCTGTCTTTACCTGAAACATCAAAGATCATGATTATACCAAATCACAGTTCCTGTTCATAATCATACTAATAAATTCATCTTTGTACTACGGGCCAAAGATATTCATCACAAGTCATCTTTGCACTACAGGCCAAAGATATTCAACAACAGGTCATCTTTGCACTACGGGCCAAAGATATTCAACAGGTCATCTTTGCACTACAGGCCAAATATATTCATATCCCAAAGAAATACATAATCATTTCAGAATTTATATAAACCATAATTATAACCATGTTGATCAATTCACCTTTGCACTTAAGCTAAAAATATTCAATTGAAAATTCAATGTTCATGATCATACTAGTCAACGATTCAACTTTTCACTACTGGCCAAAGAGAACCCATAGTCATGATCATACCAATAATCTACTCATCTTTACACTCAAGTCAAAGAGAAATTCCATCACCATGGTTATAAAAATGTTATATATGATAATAAAAAAAACAATATGATCAACAACCTATTAATTTCAAGAGTAAGATTCATAAATCAACGATAATTTGGTCAGAAAAAGAAACCAATTTTATTGTGAATAGTACCCGTGAATAGTAACTTGTGAATAGTAACTTGTGAAAAGTAACTCATGAATAGTAACTCGTGAATAGTAACTCATGAATAGTAACTCGTGAATAGTAACTCATGAATAGTAACTCGTGAATAGTAACTCATGAATAGTACTTCGTATTTGTACATAGTTCCGTATACGTAAATAATGTCATATACATAAATAGTGCCACATACATAAATTGTGTCGTATACGTGAATAGTACCGTATACGTGAATAGTACCATATACGTGAATAGTAACCCCAACACAAAAAGGTAGAAATTTCACAATAAAATCCATACCAATATTTCAGTATAATAATATTGAAAGAATAACATCATTATGAAGAAAATAACATTCCTTACAATCCCTTACAATCTCTTAAAATCCCTTACCTCAAAAGAGCAGCCCTTCTGACTGGATATCGGATATGACGCTGAAGAAAACTTGCACTGATGAATATCAACTCACCAAGTATCTAAATACTCTTAAAATACACTCAATAATCTAGAGAGAGAAAGAGAGAAAGCTTATGTTTCTGGTGTGATTTTCAATTCTAACTTAGCCCTCTATTTATAGGAAAATTTTAGCAGACTTGACCTGCAACCTGATGGATTTACCTGCTACTATTCCCACCCACCACATTTGAAATAAAATTCAGTACATTTCTTCACCAACCACAAGTGGGGTCCACTCAATTCTAGAATTTTCTACCAAAACCTAATTTCCGAATCAGTCACCTCTTAAAATTCATAACAAATCATACGTTAATTTTTAACGGTTCAAAATTTATGGACATATACTCAACTTATATATGTATAACATATCCAAAAATTACAACGATCCAACGGTTGGATTAAAAATTATAACTCACGCAATATATCTAAAAACCTTTGGTTTAATTTTTAATACCTTCATTCGAAACAAAAATCTCGATAAAATACCTCAACATTAATTCCTTCATTTATAACCACATAAATAAATCCATCATTTATATCCACATCAAATAAATATTTCCTTATCATATAAATCAATAATTAATTATTCACAAATAATATTATAGAATCACAATTATGACATCCAGTAGTTTCTGTGAGAAGGGGGCTTTCAATAAGAATTTTTTTCCTTACTTGGCAAGCAATTAGGTGACCAAACCTCTCCTTCGATGAACTTTCTAGACATTGCCAATAACGCTATCTAATAATATTATTCAAATAATATGAATTATTGATCGATAATGAGAAATATTATGCGGTGATAATTATTGAAACAACAATAATATAAAATATCAACGCAAAGAATTATTGAATCATTAAAATAAAATATTGAGCAGTAATTATCGTAACAATTATTGAGTAGTGCCTTCTTATGTAAGAATCAATAATTAAAAAATCTTTGTAATATCAAGTGTCATCTTGCAAGCAACAACGCGTATTACTTTATTTTACCAACCGGGTATTCCAACAGTGTTAACGGTAATAATTACACCGTTATTTATAAACAACTTATACTTATTGTTTTCTTCATCCAATCGCTTTCCGTTATGGGGCCCACAAAAGACTCCACCGTCGTACGAATATTCCCCAACAGAAAGAATATTCCACGACCAAATGAATACTCCCCGACAACAATGAATATTTTATAACCACTTGTTTATTTTGAAAAAAAATTCATATATAACCCTTAACTTTAACTTTTATTAATTTAACCATTTACTGAATAGAAAAATTGAATACTTTTATTTCATAAAATTCGGGGTCTTACAATCTCCCCTACTTATGAAATTTCGTCCCCGAAATTTACTTACCTGATATTTCAAAGAGTTGAAAATACCTTGCTTTCATTTCAAATTTCATTTCCCTATGCTCACAATTTCTCCACGCTCATCTCCTGTATTTCAGATATCATTCTAGAATACAACTTCAAAACAAGGGTTAATTGAATAAATTAACATTTCACATAATATCTCGATATTATGACTGACCAACAAATAAGCTTAGGTAGGACACTTTAGCGAAGGATTTACTCATCTCTCCCTTCTAGTTTATCCCCGATCTCGCTTGGAGATCATATCCTAGCTTCGATACCAAATGTGACAACCCCAAAATAGGTCCATTCCATCCAACCCATTCTGAGTCGCCAAATACATGGTACAAAAAACAACTACAACTTTATTACAACAATTGTCGTGCAAAATACAAAAACATAAATCTTTGTGAGTTTTGATACAAATATATACCAACCATTGTGACTCATGTCCCAACCTTGGATATGACGTTACAATGACACCTTACATAAAGGTACAGTCAAAAACTGTTTTAGAAATTAGAATCTTTGGAAAGTGCTCAAGAAAATCTTCGTACATGGGAGGCCATGCATCTAGGTTATAATAGATATCATATGGCCACATAATTATCCTTGGTTGACCCAATAGACCCCAAAGAAAAACGAGAAGATTACTATCATATTCTTCCCAGTGGTGAGTCTTCTCTTGATTTATCATTATCTCCACTGTCTCAAATTGAGAATTATACTTCAAACAAACACCAAGATTATATAGGTAGTGCTCGTAAATATACTCAGCAACTGGATGATGACACAAGGTTGTATGTCATTAGACATCTTATATGATAGTGGTAAAACACCCTTCCAACGTTGGGTTCGCCTCTCCCTATATGATTCACCAAATATAACTACTAAAAGATGTATACAACACACTTGTCTATACTATTTAGGGAGAACTCCACAGCTAGAGACCACATTTCTATTCCCTTGTTACCCCCGCTCGACCCAGCTACACTTTTATTACCTGAAAGGAATTGTGAAGCAAAAGGGTGAGCACAACTAGCCCAGTAAAGAATATCATGACTAAATATAATTAAATTATCAATAGTCTTCATCAATAATAAATCAGAGATTTAGAACATATGGTAGATGATAAAACTTTTCAACCATAATTGCAGCGGAACGAGCAATCCATTAGAAGAGTCAAATAGACCATAAAATCTATTATCTTCTCCATGTTAAAAGTCCACCAACAATGTTTTATCCCTGTAACATCAATCAACAGTTCCTTTCCATAATCATATGAATAACTCATAATCATAATTGTGATTCTAAATTCCTCTTCGCACCCAGGACGAAGATAATTTTCATCACCTGTCTTTACCTGAAACATCAAAGATCATGATTATACCAAATCACAGTTCCTGTTCATAATCATACTAATAAATTCATCTTTGCACTACGGGCCAAAGATATTCATCAACAAGTCATCTTTGCACCTCTGGCCAAAGATATTCAACAACAAAGTCATCTTTTACTCACGCCAAAAGATATTCAACAGTCATCTTTGCATTACACAAGCCAAATATATTCATATCTCAAAGAAATACATAATCATTTCAGAATTTATATAAACCATAATTATAACCATGTTGATCAATTCACCTTTGCACTTAAGCTAAAAATATTCAATTGCAAATTCAATGGTCATGATCATACTAGTCAACGATTCAACTTTTCACTACTGGCCAAAGAGAACCCATAGTCATGATCATACCAATAATCTATCCATCTTTACACTCAAGTCAAAGAGAAATTCCATCACCATGGTTATAAAAATGTTATATATGATAATAAAAAAAACAATATGATCAACAACCTATTAATTTCAAGAGTAAGATTCATAAATCAACGATAATTTGGTCAGAAAAAGAAACCAATTTTATTGTGAATAGTACCCGTGAATAGTAACTCGTGAATAGTAACTCATGAATAGTAACTCGTGAATAGTAACTTGTGAATAGTAACTCATGAATAGTAACTCGTGAATAGTAACTCGTGAATAGTAACTCATGAATAGTAACTCGTGAATAGTAACTCGTGAATAGTAACTCGTGAATAGTAATTCATGAATAGTACTCCGTATTTGTATATAGTACCATATACGTAAATAATGTCATATACATAAATAGTGCCACATACATAAATAGTGTCGTATACGTGAATAGTACCGTATACGTGAATAGTACCATATACGTGAATAGTAACCCCGACACAAAAAGGTAGAAATTCCACAATAAAATCCATACCAATATTTCAGTATAATGATATTGATAGAATAACATCATTATGAAGAAAATAATATTCCTTACAATCCCTTGCAATATCTTAAAATCCCTTACCTCAAAAGTGCAGCACTTTTGACTGGATATCGGATATGACGCTGAAGGAAACTTGCACTGATGAATATCAACTCACCAAGTATCTAAATACTCACAAAATACACTCAATAATCTAGAGAGAGAAAGAGAGAAAGCTTATGTTTCTGGTGTGATTTTCAATTCTAACTTATCCCTCTATTTATAGAAAAATTTTAGCAGACTTGACCTGCAACCTGATGGCTTTACCTGCTACTATTCCCACCCACCACATTTGAAATAAAATTCAACACATTTCTTCACCAACCACAAGTGGGGTCCACTCAATTCTAGAATTTTCCACCAAAACCTAATTTTCGAATCAATCACCTCTTAAAATTCATAACAAATCATACGTTCATTTTTAACAGTTAAAAATTTGTGGACATATACTCAACTTATATATGTATAACATATCCAAAAATTACAACGATCCAACGGTCGGATTAAAAATTATAACTCACTTAATATATCTCAAAACCATTGGTTTAAATTTTAATACCTTCATTCCGGAAAAAAAAATCTTGATAAAATACCTCAACATTAATTCCTTCATTTATAACCACATAAATAAATCCATCATTTATATCTACATCAAATAAATATTTTTTATCATATAAATCAATAATTAATTATTCACAAATAATATTACAGAATCACAATTATGACAACCAAAGTGCCGCTTCAGAAAGAGGGGCTTTCCAATAAAAAAATTTCCTTACTAGCGCGCAATTAGGTGACCAAACCTCTCCTCGATGTAACTTTCTAGACATTGCCTATAATGCTATCTAATAATATTATTCAAATAATATGAATTATTGATCTGATAATGAGAAATATTGTGCAGTGATAATTATTGAAACAACAATAATATAAAATATCAACGCAGCAATTATTGAATCATTAAAATAAAATATTGAACAGTAATTACTGTAACAATTATTGAGTAGTGCCTTCTTATGTAAGAATCAATCATTCAAAAATACTGTGTAATACCGTGTGCTACTGTGCAACAACGCGTATTACTTTATTTTACCAACCGGGTATTCCAACAGTGTTAACGGTAACAATTACACCGTTTTTATAAACAACTTATACTTGTCGTTTTCTTCATCCAATCGCTTTCCGTTATGGGGCCCATAAAGATTTGCCAGAGTAATTGCACGAATATTCCCACGCGGAAAGAATATTCCACGACCAAATGAAGATTCTCCGACAACAATGAATATTTTATAACCACTTGTTTATTTTAAAAAAAAATTCATATATCTCCCTTAACTTTAACTTTTATCAATTTAACCATTTACTGAATAGAAAAATTGAATACTTTTATTTCATAAAATTCGGGGTCTTACATCAGCACAGTTTAGATATGTAATGATTTTGTTATTTTGTTATATTTGTGTATTATAATATTATATCATACATATATGATATAATGTATGGTATAATTATGAATGATATAATATTAGAAAAATAGTGATTTTAGGATATAATAATTATGTTTAGAAAAGAAGTGGATTTTGGGGATTATAAAATCAACATAGTAAGTTATAGTGATATTATTTGTTATTTTAATTTTATTTTAAATATTTTAAATTGTATAATATTATTTAATATTATAATTATAAATGGTATAATATTATTTTGTATTATATAGAGAAAATTATGTTAAATAACTAAGAGTAATGATAATAGCTCAAGAATGATAACTTCACAAAGTAGTGATTTTAGGAGATAATAATTAAATTAGAAAAGATAATATTAGAACAGTTGACATTACCAAAAAGATTAGATTTATAGTGATTTAGGGATTATAAATTGAAATTATTAATTTGGGATTTAAAAAGTAGTGATTTTAGAAGATAATAATTAAATTATTAATGATAATATTAGAACGCTTAACATTATCGTAATAGTTTAAATTTGTAGTTATTTATGGGATTATAAAATCAAAATGTTAATGTGGGATTAAAAGTAGTGATTTTAGGAGATAATAATTAAGTAACGATAATATAAAAACCGTTTAGATTGAAAAAGTATTGATTTAGGGGATTATAAAATCAACATAGTAAGTTATGAATGTTATTAGTTGTTATTTTAATTTTGTTTTAAATATTTTAAATCGTATAATGTTATGTTTTAATATAATTATAAATGGTATAATATTATGTTGCAATATAATTTAATTAGTAAAGATAATATCCGCATGCAGTTTAGATATATAGTGATTTTGTTATATTTGTGTATTATAATATTATACCATACACGTATGATATAATTATGAATGTATATAGTGATTTTGTTATACAGTGATTTTGTTATATTTGGCCAAGGTTGAATGAAATTAGAAAGGAGTTTCTAATTTGCATTTATTCGGAGTTGTGTATTCGCGAATCGAAATACATATAATTAAATAAAATAAGACTTGACAGTAATTCTATGTCTTATATTTAATTGAGACATTGTATGGTGGAAGGATTAAATTGTACGGTAACTATTTACTCAAAGGTTTTTTATGATTAATGTTGAAATCTATATTATTTAGAAGTCGTTGATCTCTAAGAAGGCTTATCCTTATTGTAGAATAAATGTTATTTATTTAAATAAGATTAGAATTGTTCTAATTGATTTATTCACAACCGGTTTAATATAGAGAACCTAAAGGGTCACACCGCAAAAGGAAGAATAATTATTTAAGAAGTTAATGACATAATTGTAATAATAAGTTAAGTGTATTTAATTTAATCTATGGTGATAGAATAAATTAAATAGCTTAATATTTATTATTTAATATTATGGAAATATTAAATATAAATTAATAAGAGGAGTCTTATTATTATTATTATTTTAATTCCTAAACAAGTTTGAGAATTAATTTAATATTTGTACTCTTTAACATTCCTAATTAAATTAGGAGGCTAATTAATTAAAGGAGTTTAATTAATTATTCATAATAGAGATTGTGGGCCCATGTGAAAAATTAGGGTTCACATGACCTAATTAAATTAAATGCACAATTAGGGTTCCATGACCTCATTAAATGTGCAATTTAGGGTTCGTATAACCTAATGGAATGAAGATGGAAAAGTCAGAAATAAATGTGCCAGACCGGGAGAAGCCTCCACGTGTCCCGAGGCGGAAGACTTGTGGAGGTGGCTCATTTTGGGAATTGATTAAGGGATTGATTTGGTGGCTAGAAGGACAGGGCAATATGGGCATTACTTTAATGACTGAAGGGTATTTCTGGAATTTCATTGAGAACACGTGCCTAGCATGTGATGACTTAAGTCCAGGGAACTCTATAAATACCTCTTTCATTCTAGGAAGGGGGAGGACTCTTTTGGTAGCTTAAGGCTTGGATATTCCACCTAAAAGCACTAACAAGATTCGAACACTCTCTCAACTCGAAGAACTGAAAAAGGCTCTTGGAATCCCAATAACCCTAACACGGTTTCCAGATTCTAGGGTTTCTGCCACGCGTCGTTGGAGTAATCGCCCACCTGTCGTTCTCCCCTCTACAATCAATCAATCAATTTCGTATTCTTCGTGGATTTCTCTCATCCTCAGCCAACACGAAACCCTAACCCTAGCAAGGCGCGATTTCCTTGCCCACATTTATTTGGCGACTCTGTTGGGGAGGTGTAGAATTCGTGATGGGTATGCCCACAACTCGAAGTGAGAGAACTACATGAAGAGCTGTTTCACCAACAAATAGCATTACCTCACCGGATCCAGTTCCAAGATAAGTAACTCAAGCATTCCAAGGCGCAAACCTGGATTTTGACCAACCATTTGTTGAAGACGCTTTAGAAGAGAGTTCGACATCACCACATATGGCTAATCAACAACAAATCAACGCAGGAAGGCAAGGCGAGGATGCAGGTGGAGACCAGACCAATGTTGTGCAACTGGAAATGCTCAAGGCATTGAAGGAAGCACGAGAAGGGCAAGGGATGATGATGGCCATGATGCTGGAAATGCAGAGGAAGCAAGAGGAGATGGGGAATTTCCGCTAGCAGTTGATGCAGATTCCCACTTTCAAGGCCATGTTCCCAGGAAGTTCGCAGGGGGAACAAGTAGGAGTGGAGGACAACAACAATGGCAGCAACAACAAAGAGAACCAGATTGTACCTCCATCGACGGAAAGTCAATCGGTTCCAATAATCAACTTGGAGGCCCAGCACAGTGGCGACGTGCCACAACTTAGGTTGGAAGCAAGCCAACCTCAGACAAACATCATCCCAACTGCTCTCCCATCAATTTCACAGGTGCAAATGCCAACCATTCCAGGCAATGTACAAGTGAAAGTGAGCCAAAGAATCGCCACGGTGCCAACTTTGCATATGATGCAAGTGTGCATCAACCAATCTCTACCATACACACCGCCGATGATGAACGGTATATCACAACACCCCAGAGTTCACGCCACGAGCCAGTATGTGATGAAGGATGATATGATCGATGTGATCAATCAACTTCGTAGGCAGACATCTCGACCCTCGGAGTTGGACTTTACTCTGCCTTACCCGGCACACATTCGGAGGCAACCTTACCCGATAGGGTATATTGAGCATCCCCCGCAGTTTCCAAAATACAACGGGGAGAAAGGAAACGCGAGGGAACATATTGCCAGGTTCGTAGAGTCAATGTCTCCGTGGCTAGGATATGACGAAGTGAACAACCATAACTTGTTGATACGAGAATTCAATAAAACTTTGATGGATAGTGCCTTGATTGGTATTACAATTTGGAGAGAATTCGATCCATGATTGGGATGACCTAAAATTATAATTTTTTAAGAAATTTTTCTATGTGCAGAAACATGTAACCATTGTAGAACTCATGCGGTTCAAACAGAAGCCGAATGAGGAGCTATCAGATTACGTAGACAGGTTTAGGGCCCAGGCACAGAAGTGTGCAGAGCCGATTGAAGAAAAGAACCTGGTCAGCATTTGCAACAATGGTGCCTTAGATTCCTTCATGGCCCACCTCATTACCAAGGCTTGTGATTCCTTTCATGACCCTCCTCGCCTTTCGCGACAAGACTTGGGAGGAATCATGACACCGCCCACCAGCCACGCGCGATTTACATGGAGAGGCAAGAGGACAACAACTGTGGCTTTGGCTGACTCTCAGTCAAAACCACAAGGGGGCAAGAGGGAGAAGCATGAGAAAAATTTTGATCAAAGCAAATGAAGGCCTGGAGACAAATATGCAAGAAAGTCGGTCCCGGAGGCTATCACATGCAGTGAGAAAGCATTCAGGGGTCTATACGAGCACTGGATTGAACATGGGGTGGTGAAACCCCCAAGGCCTAGATTTGCAGTGACGGAAGAGATGAAGAGAAGGCCAGACTTCTGTGTATTCCACCAATACGTGAGACACTCAACTATGGATTGTTATAGCCTGCGTAGGATATTCCATGAGAAGCTGACAAATGGGGAGATTGAACTGGGAAAGGAAAGCAGTGTTCATGACAAGCCACTGCCAAATCACAAGGGGAAAGAAACATGCAACACTGTTATCCACAACACAATCCCAGAAGTGGAGATGATGATGGAAGAAAAGGAGGAGTGTGACCCAGGCCTGCAGATGACAGCATTGATGAATGGGGCCAAGTTCAGAAATTTTTTCGATCAGATAGGATTGGCCAAGGAAGCAAGGATTGAGGCAACTAGGGCAATTATCAAGGCTGCCGAGACACAGGAGACTTGCATGGCCATAAACAAAGGATTTTTGAAGACGATGGAAGAAGAAGCAAATAAGATATCGTTCTCTAAAGCTGATAGAGAGATAAGATACCCGCACAACAGACCGCTGTATGTGACAGTAGTAATCAATGGCATCGAAGTGCGGAGGGCGTTCATTGACAATGGAGCATCTGTAAATATTATGCCCTACACCATGTTCAAACGGTTAGGCCTGCCAGAGAAGAAGATTGTGAAGGAACAAACAAACATTACAGGATTCGCCAACCAGAGCACAAGAACCCTGGGACACATCAAGGTAGACATGCAAGTTGGAAAGATTTGAGGGCCTGTAATGTTCCATGTTGCAGAGGTAGATGCATCATACCATGTCTTGCTGGGAAGGGCTTGGCAAAATGACTATGGGGTGGTACCCTCAGTCTTTCATCAGTGCCTGAAAGCTATCTGGAAAGGGAAAGAAGTGAAGGTACCAGCAACTCGGAATCCCTTTGGACCAGAGGAGGCACACATCACCAAAGCAACTTTCATCGATGATGTCGCTGAAGAGGGAGAGAACCAGATCGCGAGGCCTGATTCCTTAAGACTAGCAAGTTGGAAGGAAGTGCAGGAAGATAAGTTTGTACCTGCAGAAAAAGTGAAGAAGAAGACCTCGGAACATGGAGAATGTTCTAAAAATATGAAGCGAGTAGTAGTGGACTTGGAGAAGGAAGGAAGAGAAGAGAAGAAAAGGCCAGCAGATCCTGAAGATGCCAGAAATATAATAAATGCCAAGTGGATAGTACAGTCTGAGGATGGCCAAAAGGCAAAATGGGAGAGGGTTATTAAACCCGACGGAAAGGTGGTGTTTCGATTGTGACGGTGCAAGGGGGAAGAGCCGAAAGAAGCATGCAAACCCAACGGCTCAGGAGGTGTCCCCCACTCCAGCAATAATGAAGAAGAAGAAGTTGTACAACAGAAGGTAGAACCAGCTCCAGAATGCTTTGAGGATAGGCCAAAACCTCAACAAAATGAATTAGAAGAAGTTGATTTGGCAACAGATGGAGGAACGCCAACACCAACTTATGTCAACAAGGAGCTTGAGGCTAACCAGAAGGAGGAGCTCATACAACTATTGCGAGAGTATAGAGACGTCTTTGCTTGGAATTACGACGAGATGCCCGGAATTGACAAAGATCTTGTGGAGCACAATCTAAACATAAGCCCGGGAATGAAGCCAGTGAAGCAAGCACCTCGCAACTATGCACCCGAAGTCGAAACCCAAATAAAGGAAGAAATCAAAAAGTTGCTGGAAGTAGGGTTCATCAAGCCGATCCAACATCCAACATGGCTTTCCAAAGATCGCATCTGCAGTAAAGAAATCAAATGGATACTACTGAATATGTGTGGATTTCAGAGACTTGAACAAGGCATGCCCGAAGGACATGTATCCATTACCCAACATAGACACTTTGGTAGATGCAACGGCTAATCATGAGATGATGTCATTCATGGACGGGTTTGTGGGTTATAACCAGATAAAAATGTCCATAGAAGATGCAGAATTGACAGCCTTTCGTACCCCGTTTGGGAATTTCTACTATGTAGTAATGCCATTCGGATTGAAGAATATGGGGGCAACTTATCAGAGGGCAATGCATGCTATATTTCATGACATGATTCATGATATAGTGGAGGACTATGTGGACGACGTAGTAGTGAAATTCAAGAAAGCGACAACTCATATGGAGGACTTGAGGAAAGTGTTTGAGCGATGACGAAGGTACAAGTTGAGGATGAATCTGAAGAAGTGCGCCTTTGGAATGACGGCTGGAAAATTCTTGGGCTTCTTGGTGCACAACAGAGGTTTAGAGGTAGACCTAAGAAAGGCGAAAGCAGTTACAAAGATGCCCCCACCAAAGACGCAAAAGCAATTGAAGAGTTTTCTAGAGAAGGTCTCGTACATGAGAAGATTCATGCCAGCATTAGCCGAAGTCACATAACTTTTCGGAAAATTGCTAAAAGGAAAGACACAATGGGACTGGGGGCAAGACCAACAACAGGCCTTCAAGAAGGTAAAAAGAATTTTGTCTTCAGCACAAACAATGGTAGTGCCACAAAGAGGAATGCCATTACAGTTGTACATCACATCTACCAAGAAGTCTATAGGAGGATTGATCACGCAAGAGGTGGATGGAGAAGAAAAACCTGTATATTACATTAGCCGGATAATCAGAGGACCGAAAACCAGGTATTCACAAGTGGAGAGGCATTGCCTAGCGTTGGTGTTCATTGCGCAGAAAATGCGGCATTATTTTCTAGCGCACGAAGTAAAGATTGCAACAAAAACTGATCCAATAAGATACCTATTGACTAGGCCAGCATTAGTAGGGAGACTTGCAAGATGGATGATGATTCTTTCAGAATACGACATCAAGTGTATAACACCAAAGGCAATCTGATGTCAAGCCTTAGCAGACCTGCTAGCTCAATTTTCAAATGGAGAATATGAACCCCCTTCTGAGGATCTTCCGGGTTGAGAAGTAGAATCAATCGACTTGATGGATGAGAACCCGGAATGGTGGAGTTTGGCTTTTGATGGATCATCTGCAGAAGGTAAAGGCGGAGCAAGAGTGGTGTTGACCACCAAAGAAGGAAATGAAATATCCTTGTCATACAAATAATGAAATATCCTTCCCTTGCACAAATAATGAAGCAGAATACTAAGCGTTCATACTAGGATTGTTGGCGGCTCAAGAGTTGGGAGCCAAATATCTTAAAGTAAAGGGAGATTCAAACCTTATAGTGCAGCAGATAAGAGGCCAATTCGGAGTAAAGGAACCTATCTTGGTGCCGTATCGAACTGTAGCACAAAAGGTGATGGAGGCTTACAAGAAGGTAGTGATTGAATATGTGCCAAGAGGACAAAATAAACAACCTGATGCACTAGCAACAGTAGCATCTCGAGTCTTTGTCCAAGGGGAAGATTTGGATGTGAAGGTAATGAAGAAAACCCACCCAACCACGGTGTTAGACTTGTTCCCCAAAGATATGATAAACGATTGGAGATATGACATCTCCCATTAACTGCAAACAAAGGAAGGAACAATACCAATCGTGGAGCTACAGAAGTACAACATCATCAAAGGTGTCTTGTATCACAAAGAAGTTGATGGTGTATTGACACGATGCTTGGGGAGGCAAGAAGCAAGTAAAGTCTTGCATCAGGTGCATGAAAAGAACTGCGGGTTTACAGACATAGGTTTGTATCGTATGTTGCAACGCCAAGGGTATTATTGGCCTGAAATGAAGAAGGAAGCAGATGCCCTACAACGCCACTGTGTTTCATGTCAAGAATACCCTGGGGAGGATAAATGCGCTTTCATTGATGATATAGCGGATTGGCGAATTCCTTATGTGGACTTCTTACAAAGTGAGACTCTTCCAACCGAAAAGAAGGATGCAATTATAATAAAGAGGAAGTCGCAACGATTCTTCTTACAAAATGGAGAATTGTTCAGAAGAGGTTTTAATGGTAAGCCCCTACGGTGTCTAGAACTAGGTGAAGCCAAAGATTTGGTTTATCAAATGCACAAGGATGAACATCAAGGGAGAGCCAAGTTGTACAAACAACTTATCGATCATGGTTACTATTGGCCAAAGATGGAAGGAGATTGTCTAGAATTTGTCAAAAAGTACCACATTTATCAAATACATGGAAACTTGATACATGCTCCCGCCGTGGATTTGCGCACCTTAGCAACACCATGGCCCTTTCATATATGGGGAATGGATCTTATAGGTCCTGTTCACCCTAATTCTTAGGGCAACATATGGATTTTAACTGCCACCGAGATGTACACAAAGTGGGTGGAAGCCGTACCCTTGAAGAAGGCCACGGGACCAGTAGTGGCAAATTTTATCAAGGAACACATCATTTGCCGTTTCGGGATTCTGAAGGTCATTTTATCGGATAATGGAACTCCTTTCATCAATAGAGACATCAAAAATCTGATGGAAAGATACAGGGTGAAACATTACAAATCATCACCCTACTACCCAAAAAGCAACAGACAAGCAGAAGCGACAAACAAACCTTTGATAAAAATCTTATCAAAAACCTTAGATGATCATCTGAAGAAATGAGCAGAACAATTACCAATAGCGTTATGGGCATATCGAACTTCAAAAAGAAAGCCTACAGGCGTAACCCCATACGCTTTGGTTTATGGTGAAGAAGTTATCTTGCTGGCCGAAATAGAAATTCCTTCGGCTCGATTGAGACTTTGAAGCTTAGTCGAGGAAGAGAGCCGACCAGCCGCCCTGGAGGCCTTAGGCGACTTCCGAGACAAGGCTAAAGAAAAGCAAGAAAGCATTACCATGAAAGATCTGACGCCTAATACAATATCTGCGGTGGTACCACGACAAATTCTGGTGGGAGACATGGTGCTAAAAATGGCAACTCAAGTCATGAGGGGAACCCCAACCACCAAATTTTACCCCAAATGGGAAGGCCCGTATAGGGTACGAGAGATCTCCAAAAGCGGGTATTGTAAGATATCTCGTGTGGGATCGGATGCTGTCTCAGGCCCATTAAACTTGAAGTGGGTAAAGAAATATTATACATGAGAAGAGCATCACAAAAAGTTATACTTTCAACTTCAAAAGTAATCGAAGCACCTGACTAACATCCCTCAGAAGTTACACTTTCAACTTCAAAAGTGATCGACGTACCTAACTAACAGCCCTCGAAAGTTACACTTTCAACTTCAAAAAGTGATCGAGGCACCTGACTAACAGCCCTCGGAAGTTACACTTTCAACTTTAAAAGTGACTGAGGCACCTGAGTATAAGCCCTCAAACCCGATAGTTACACTTTAACTTTAAAAGTGGAGAACGTTATGCTTTATTCAACAAAAGTAAGAAAGTTACACTTTATCTCTAAAAGTGGCAAACGTTATGCTTTCTTCGATAAAAGCAAGATTTACTATGTGAAACGTTATGCTTTTCGTTAAAAGCAATTTTTTTATCAATAAATTGACAAACTTTCACTTATACTTGAATGTTTTAATTTTCTTTAAAAAAAAGAGAGTATAAATTCAAGTGTTGGTTTGTGAAAAATATATATATATGTTTTTTGACAAAATTCATGTTTTCTTATAATACCTATTGTTGTCTTGGAATATTAATTTGAATAACTTGAGATTCAATGATAAATATTGAGTTTTAAGGAATCATTCAAATTAAAGGCAATCAACAAGGTTAAAGAAACCACGTTCTGATAAATGAAATTTTTGTAAATGAGTTTCTAAAACAGGAAATCGGAAAAAAAAACTACTACAATAATTTATGATCTAAAGGCCAAGACATATCAAAATGAAGAGGAGGCACAACTAAAGCTTCCAAGTCAGCAACGGCAGCATCTCGAATCTTAAGATTTGCAGCTTTCAGCTCCCTAACCTGTTGGGTAGTCGACTCTAAGTCCCGGCACTACCGCTCTACCTCCTGAAGTTTTGCCTCTAAGTACCGGCGCTGGCCCTCTAAATCTTGAGACTGGATCTTCAATTTGTTTGCGGCATCACCAAGCTCAGAAAGCTGCACTGAAAAGGATTCATCTTCACACTTACGTACAGCAACCTCTGAACGTAGTGAAACAAGATTAAAACTTGACTTGAGAAGATCCAGCCTATCACGAAAAGGAGACATGTTAACACCTACGGCTGCAAGGTCATCTACATCATCGCTAAACTTTTTCAAGTCCTCAACTCGCAAGGAATATAAAGAAAGAGTATGCAACCCAAGAACAAGGCCTGCGAGCTGGTCTAGGAAGAGGGTTTGGGTGGAAGTTGTCTTAATAATCAGCCGATCAAGAATATGAAGGAACCGAGCTAGGAGACGCTCCAGACTTTCCTGACTAGAAGACGATATCTGGAAACCATTCCAAGAAACAAGATCCCCACTTGGATTGAAGGAAGCTCTGGCAGGAGCTACTTTAGAGGCCACCATAGAATCTATCGAGACCAGGGATGGAGGAGCAGAAAGATGTTGTACGGCTAAAGATTCCTCGAAGCCTTGGTTACCTGGAGGATAACCAAGGTCACTATAGGGTGAGTGGGAAACATCCGGATGGAGAACAGCAAATAAAGTGAGTGCTTCAACAGGCAAAGGCAAATCTTTCATCCTCTCGCTCTGAAAACAAGATGTCAAAGCACAATATATTATAAAGAAAAAGAGGAAAAGAAATTCAAGATAAATCATTTGTGTATTAAAGAAGGATACTCACAATATAGTCAATGGAAAAGGATTCGGGAGATGCCACAGAAAGGGGAATGTCATTCAACCCACCCAAAGTACTATCAACAATGCCCTCCCGAGCAATCACCAACTCGGTAGAATCCTTTCAGGGAGGATGAACATCACCAATAGTTTGAAGAATGATTCTCCTCATGAAGTAAGAGTCTCATCAACATCTTCAGACTCATCATGAGGAGCAGGCATAGGAAGGTTCAAAGAAATTGCTGTATCACCCACTGCAAGACTCGAGCTCACATCAGACAAAGTATCCTTAGCATCCAGACTAACACAATCGTCGCGAGGAGTAGATGACTTAATATCAACAAGGATAGGTTGGACGGGCTCACGACTAGTGGAAGCCGCCGCGGAAGCCTCATTTGTAGTACTATACATTAACCCAAGAGGAACATCATCATTATCATCTTTATCGACCACGATAACCTAAAATAAAAAAAAATAAAAAAAATAATTACTCAATGATATGTGAAAGCAGTAATACAAGGGATGAAAGAAAAATGAGAATAGTATGACAAATTACCAAATTTCTACGGCGCTTCTTGATCGGATCCTCGGCTGCCGGGATACTAGGATCAACATTATCAAGGGGGCGTTTTGCTAATGGCTTTATGATAAGCCTGATAGGAGGACGACTGATTGGAACCACGGTAGAAGTAATAGGAGAAGCTATCTCAGAATCAGTAGTAGTAGCTACTCTCATTTTAGAACGAGTAACTCTCATCTCCTCGGCATCAGAGGATCCCTGGGGAGGAGCTAGAGAGGACACCCGAAAAGGAACCCGTGGTGGAAGACTCCTGGAAGTAGTGGGAACCTGCGATGGAATGATCTGCTGAGGGGGAGACGACTTAGGCATCAAAATGTCACGCTCAGCCAACCGGCTACTGACTAACCAATGTGCTGAGCGAACATTGGGCTTGGGAGAGCATAGCAGCCGGCCCCATTGAAGACGTTGTAGAATAGAGACTTGCAATGAACAAATCAAGGTATCATCCTCCCATCTTTTAAGATTGACTTGCCAGTAATTACGTTCTCTAGTAGTATATCGCCCGCTCCGGGAGTCATCTGGTATGACAAAAGGAAGGGATCTATAGGGATCACTTGATTGCCTCGGAAATGCCCATGTAAAAGAGGGGGAGGTAGAGACGAAATTGAGAAGAGCATCCTCATAATTCCCCAGGCAGGTGTGACCGAAAGGGCGTTCCTGGTCATATCTGAATTGTCTCATGACCCTGTGTGGAGAATACAATACAGTGCCAAAACTATTATTCTCAAGGAAATAGGGAAGCTCTGTAGATCGAAGAAAAATGAACCAAGACAGTGCAGAACCACTCAAGCTGGTTTTGTTGAGGCTTGAGAAGATACGAAATTTGTGCTTGTAAAAATGAGGTAGATGACCGCAACCCCCTGAAACAATGGTATAGGGACGAGCAGTGAAGCATGAATAATCATCAAGGAAATGTCACAAATCTGTACTGTCAGGACTAGAGCGGTGATCAATCCAACGTAACATGCGAGGAATGATGTTGCGTGGTGAGAGAGAATGAGACTTCTTCTTCTTTATAGAAAGATGCTCAAGATCGGAATAGCCCGGAAAGCGCTCGAAAAGAAAGATCTGAAGGAAGGAGCATAGAATGAAGCAATTGACATCATACCTGAGTAAATAAAAATATATATATATATATATATAATATAGAAAAGGTTAAAGGAAAAGAAGCGCAGTTTGAAAGATAATTAAATATAAAATATGAAAGTGATTACCTCCCAACGGATTCTTTCATGGCAAGGGTTGTTTCGTCTAGGCGATGATATAAGGTCCCTAGGAAAAGAGAAACAAGGGGAATCTCCGAGCCTCGGGATAACAACGGTGCCAAACTGAATATACGGGTAGAAGGACCATTTATGGGAGACCCAGGGAAGATGAAACGGGACAACCACATAACCAGATAAGCCGCCAGAGGAAAGGAACAAGTTTCTTCACGGAAGGCAAGAACAGACTTTTCTGTTCCACTGGTTAGTCTTGTAATCACGGAAGAAATAGTGCACCCAGGATAACCAAGAATTCTTTTGCCGACTGGAGGTCTCGAAGTCCGGAAGGAGCGTATCACCCTTGAAGCGGGAGATGAAGTGGGAAGATTGCTTGAAGGCTTCCGTCAAGTAGGCAACATATTCGTCATCTCTAGTGGACATGCTAGAAGGACCGCAGGAGTTTGAAGCAACAATAGGAAGGCTACAAGATGTAATTCAGGATAAATATACATATTTCGAAAACATGAGAATGAATGAAAGGAATAAAAGAAGAAAACTTATCGATAGAGGCATAAACATCCTCAGAGTAGGGTGAATTCCCCCAGGTGATGATGAATGTGCAAGTAGAGGAACACCATCGTGAGATCAACACAGTAAGTGCGTTATGGTCTTGGTAAATCCGTAGGTCTCTACACAGTTGAACACAGCGAAAGATACTCGCATTCTTGAGTATATCCATGTATTCAGCGTTGTCAAGGATCTCGTCGGTCCAATCTTGCCATCCTTGAATGCGACCAGATGAATCTGACAGGAAGCGAAGGGGATGAAGGGTACTACTCGCTTTCTATACATAAAGCGGGGAATGCTGATCGGCATGAGGGAAGTCATCCCAACCTCCAGAAGCTGGGGCATACAGAAACAAGCCTTCTTTCTCTGGTGGAGGAAAAGTCGTACGGTCATAGTCTCTAACTCTATCCCAAAAGACGTCAGAAGGACCAAAGAAGGGAGCTCTTCCCCAATCAGTAATGAATGGGGACTCCTTGGGAGTTCTTAGTTCTGCAGAGCATTCAAGAGAAAGGGCCTACACGCAAGGGGAAGTTCATTATAACAATTGTAAAGAAAACAAAGAAAGGATGTAAAGTATGTGAGCTTGAAGTACTCAGCATGGCAAAAGGGAGCGAACATTTGAGAGTTAACCTTCAAAACACCTGAAAAGAAGAAAAAACAATGTCAGAAAGATTGAGGAAGTACATTTATGCAAGAAAAAATTCCCGAAAATTTTTGAAAAAACTTCGAATGGCCAAAATACATCCTTCGGAGCCTTTTTTGGACTTATAATGGCATATGTCTTGGCGAAGCGATGACTTTTGAAGGGCTCATCGATACATTCATTTTGATATATTATAGGCCCCAAAACTTCAAATGACGCTCCTAATAATAGAGGCTCGTCGTCCCGAACTTCATTTTTTTGCCCAAAAACATGAATTTACCGCTGAGAGTTCGCCTCTGTGGTTCAGGTTACGCCCCTCAGGTTCGACCCCCCTAGTGTTCTACCTCTAGGGTTCGCCCCTAGGGTTCGGGTCATCCTGAGTGGTTTCACGATGCGCACAAGCATATCATTTTTTTTCTCCTTTCGCGTTTTCGTCAAGGAAAAATGGTAAATCTTTCTTCATTATCCAAGAGAAAAAATCAAGATGTACTCAAGGTATTGGGGCTCGGAAGACAAAAGAAAGTTTAGAGAGATTAAAAAAAAATAAAATTGCATAGGTTCGGCCCCTAGGGTTCGGCTCCTATAGGGTTCGGCCACTACTAGGGGGGGTCTCCTTAAAAAAAATGCTAAGGTTCGATGCCTAGGGTTTGGCGCCCTATAGGGTTCGGCCACCACCTAGGGGCTGTCTTCTTAAAAAAAAATTGCTAAGGTTCGGCCCCTAGGGTTCGGCGCCCTATAGGGTTCGACCACCACCTAGGGGATGTCTCCTTCAAAAAAAGAAAAATTTGCATAGGTTCGGCCCCTAGGGTTCGACGCCCTATAGGGTTCGGCTCCTATAGGGTTCGGCCACCACCTAGGGGCGGTCTCCTTCGAAGAAGAAGAAGAAAAAAAAAAGGTGTTTAGGTTCGGCGCCCTATAGGGTTAGGACACCACCTAGGGGTTTGTTCCCACGCCTACCTTGGAGCTCCTTTTGCTCTCCTAATCCACTATTTGGGACGAATGCTCCTTCACCGCGAAAATTATAGCCTTTTTCTGAGGAATTCTGATGGGAAATGCCAAGATATGGTGATGGGACTCAAAAAATTGAAGAAAGTCTACAATTCCCTGAAGAAAAAAAATATATATATATAGGAAACAATTAAGAGAAATTGGCTAATGAAGACTCCAATAAAGGTTCCACCCCTAATGGTTTACAATTACCTGGTATTGGATACCGCAAAGATGTCCTTGATGGTGAGACTTGCTAATGTGGCTGCAATGGTGAGGAACACACGTGTGTTCATTGGCTCCTAGCGATTATGAGACAATCCTAAGAAATATGCACGCAAGTAGCACCTACTCAATCAGAAGGAAAAATAAAGAAACAAATCCAAGGGTTTGGCTCCCTAGGAGTTCCATTTATTAGGATCATGGTCTTCAAGACCCGTAAAGTGAAGTCACGCAAAATAGTTCAAAAGTTTGAAGTATTCTTACACGATCGTCTATTTGGAAATGCGACTCTCGCGCAGGGAGCAAATGTGGGCCCATGTCCAAAATTAGGGTTCACATGACCTAATTAAATTAAATGCACAATTAGGGTTCCATGATCTCATTAAATGTGTAATTTAGGGTTCGCATAACCTAATGGAATGAAGATGGAAAAATCAAAAATAAAGGTGCCAGACCGGGAGAAGCCTCCACGTGTCCCGAGGCGGAAGACTCGTGGAGGCGACTCATTTGGGAATTGATTGAGGGATTGGTTTGGTGGCTAGAAGGACAGGGCAATATAGGCATTACTTTAATGACTGAAGGGTATTTCTGGAATTTCATTGAGAACATGTACCTAGCATGTGATGACTTAAGTCCAGGGAACTCTATAAATACCTCTTCCATTCTAGGAAGGGGGAGGACTCTTTTGGTAGCTTAAGGCTTGGATATTCCACCTAAAAGCACTAACAAGATTCGAACACTCTCTCAACTCGAAGAACTGAAGAAGGCTCTTGGAATCCCAATAACCCTAACACGGTTTCGGATTCTAGGGTTTACGCAGCGTCGTTGGAGTAATCGCCCACGCCTCACCAAAAATAGGTATACAACACCCATTAATCGAGTCGACGCCAAATACACTGCAGAAAGGTACAATTAGTTACAAAGAAGAAAAATACAACTTCAAATTAAATCAGAACAATTGATTGTGGCGCCCCAAAAAATAGGTATACAACAACACAAATACGTGAGCAAACTTTAAATATTGTCATGCAAAAATACACATCTTGTGAGTTTAAATAGAAATATTGTCTTCTAGACAATATCCACACTCAAATAAGTCCTCGTTATAATTATTCAAACACTATTTTACGTAAATAGTGAGGATCGCTAAAACATCTTTCTAGAACCATCACACCGCACACTCGACTAGTTCCTCGCTATGTTCTCACCTCCCGAGAAAAATGGAACAAAAAGGAAAAGGGTGAGCTCAACTAGCCCAAAGAAGAATATTATGACTAAGATAATATACAACAAATTATCGTTAGTCTTCAACAGGAAAAACTGATAAAATATAATAGCCAACAAGTTTTAGATCAACAACTGCAATGAAAACAAGAATCCATTAGAAGAGTCAAGTAGAGAATGAGTTCTACTATCTTCTAAGATTTAAAAGTCCATCATCAATATTTTATCCTCGTAACAACAATCAATATACATCTTTAATCAAATATTCATCTTTGCACTATAAAGCCAAAGATATTCATTCAGATCACCAATTGGTCATGTTCATCTCAACACTGCTCATCTTTGCAGACTACGGCCAAAGATATTCATTAGTTAATCATTTATCTTTGCACCATGTGGCCAAGATATTTAGTAATATCATCATTTAGGACCTCGAGGATGATGAAAAATATTTTAAAGAAAACGAATCCAAATGAAACTAAGGACAAATAGTAGGGATTCAGATAATGCTTTATCCAAGATCAATAATACTTCATAAATACCAATTTTGAAGCGTAATTCAAAAATAAAGATCAAAACATGGATACAATCAAAGATAGTAACCATAATAGACATCTTGGACAAAAAGAAGAAAATTTCATTTTCTATGAATAAGTGTCGATTCGTGAATAAGTGTCGATACGTGAATAAGGCCGATACGTGAATAGTAACCCCGACACAAAAAGTTCCAAATTTGATAAAATTCAGATCAATACTTGGCAAGATAATGATATTGAAGAAATAATATCATATATGAAGAAAATAACATCCCTTACCTCAAAATATCAAGATTTCGATCGAATATTGGTATAAGGTCAAGAGGAAACTTGCAGACCGATGAATAGAAACTCACAAAGTATCTAAATACTCACAAAATACACTCAATAATCTAGAGAGAGAAAGAGAGAAAACTTGTTTCTAGTGTGATTTTCAATTCTAACTTAAATTTCTATATTTATAGAAAATGTTAGCAGACTCGACCAAGAACCCGATGGCTTTTTACTCGCTACTATTCCCACCCACCACATTTGAAATAAATTCAGCACATTTCTTCACCAACCACAAGTGGGGCCCACTCAATTCTAGAATTTTCCACCAAAATCATTTATAAACCTAATTTCAATCACCACCTCTTAAAATTCATAATAAATCATACGCTCTCATTTTTAACGGCTCAAAATTTGTGGACATATACTCAACTTATATATATATAACATATCCAAAAATTACAACGATCCAACTATTCGGATTAAAAATTATAACTCACACAATATATCTCAAAAACACCGGTTTAATTTTTAATACATTCATTCCACAAAAATATCGATAAAACACCTCAACATTAACTCCTTCATTTTTAACCACAATAAATATATCCAACATTTATATCCACATAAAATAAATATTTCCTTATCATATGAATCAATAATTAATTATTCACAAATAATATTACGTAATCACATTTATGACAACCAAAGCCGCTCCTCAGAAAGAGGGGCTTTCCAATAAGAATTTCTCCTTATCGGGCGCCGCAATTAAGTGACCAAACCTCTCCTCGATGTAACTTTCTAGACATTGCCAATAATGCTATCTAATAATATTATTCAAATAATATGAATTATGATCCGATAATGGGAAATATCGCAAAGGACAATTATTGAAACAACAATAATATAAAATATCAACGCAACAATTATTGAATCAATAAAATAAAATATCAAACAAGAATTCATCAGAATAATTATCGAGTAAAGGCCTTTCACGTAAGGATCAATAATTCATCAATATCATGCATCCACGCCAGACATCAGATTTTAACCACCGGGTATTCCAACAAGTTGTTAATTCAGAATAACTACGCCGTTATTATTTATAAAAACTCAAACTTGTCGCTTTCTTCATCCGACAGCTTATTCTCATTACATGGGCCCATAAATGATCGCGGCCGTCGCATTTAATATTCCCCGACAACAAGAATATTCCACGACCAAACTAATATTCCCCGACAACAATGATTATTTTATAACCACTGCATATTTTGCAAAATTTGCACATTTCACCCATAACCAGAGAATTATATCAAATTAATACCTTATTATTCACAAATATAATTAGAGGAAATTGATTTTATTTATAATAAGTTGGGGTCTTACAACCTCCCTCCTTATGAAATTTCATCCTCTAAATCGACATACGCATTCGTGTTTCAAAAGGTGAGGATACCTCGCTTTCATTTTCGATTCCAACTCCGTGTCATTTCTTCAATAACATGGTTTCTCCATAAAACCTTAACTTGTGGTATAACCTCGTGCGTAGGATATGCTCTTTCCTATCCAAGATCTTAACAAGTACTTCTTCAGACGTTAAATCTTCTATTATCTCGTCCGGTTCTAACGCAATAATATGGTTCTGGTCTTTCATATATTTACGAAGCATGGATATGTGAAAACATTATGAACACGAGACATACTGGAGGTAACGCGAGTCTATAGCCACATTTCCTATTCGGTCAAGAATCTCAAATGGACCAACAAATCGTGGATCGAGCTTTCCTCTCTTCCCAAATCTTGTAACTCCCTTCCATGGTGCAACACGTAACAATACATGATCCCCAATATTAAATTCCACGTCTTTTTCGATGAAGATCCGATAACTCTTTTTTGTCGATCTTTGTGAGCTTTGTATACGTTGTCTAATCATTTGGATCTTTTTTCAGTAGTCATGCGTATTTAATTTCGTCCCAACAACGTTGCTTTCTCCCACCTCGCCCCAAAGATACCGGAGAACGACACTTTTGTCCATACAACGCTCAAATGGAGCCATGCTATATACTTGCTTGATAATCATTGTTCAGGAGAATTCCACCAAATGGCAAGTACTTATCCCAACTTCCTTTAAAATCTAGGACACAAAGTCTTAATAGATCTTCAAGGGTTTGAATAGTCCTCTCGATTGTCCGTCCATTTGAGGATGGTATGTCGAATCAATCAGAACTCCGCCCATAGCTTTCTCGCAAGCTAACCCAAAATCGTGAAGTGAATCTTGGGTCACGATCCAAACTATGGATACCGCATGCCATGCAATCTCACAATCTCATTCACGTATACGCGAAAGCAAGACGCTCAAGGAATAAGTCTCACGATTTCGGTAAGAAATGGGCGACTTGGTTAATCTATCAACAATAACCCAAATCGCATCTACGCCTTGAGAAACTTTGGAAAGACCAGAATCTAAATCCATAGTAATGTGTTCCCACTTCCATTTCTAATCTCAAGTGGTTGTAATGGACCCTTTGGCACTTGATGCTCCGCCTTTACACGCCGACAAGTTAAACACCTCGAGATAAACTCCGCGATCTCTCTCTTCATATTGTTCCACCAAAATGTATGTCAATATCATGATACATTTTGGTACTCCCAAGATGGATTGCAAACGGGGTGTTGTGTGCCTCCATCATGATTCTATGCTTCAAGTTAAAATCGTTAGAACACAAAGTCCGGAGTTGAATCTAAGTATTCCTTCTTCATCGATTCTCGCTCGAATAGCTCCTTCTTGCACTTTCTTCTTCATACGATTACCCGTGTCAGTAGCTCGAGCAAGCCTTTAACTTTATCGATTAAAGCCTGTTCTACTCAGATATTCGCCATCATCATGTGGGTCCTCGAGTCTTTAATTCTACCTCCATCCTTTGCAAGTCATACGAATGGGGCTCAGATTAACAATATCGCACTCAGATCGCGATATGATCTTCTACTCAACGCGCCTACCACTACGCTCGCTTTTCCGGATGATATCAATAGTATGATCGTAATCTTTCAATAGTTCAAGCCAACTTCGCTGCCGCATGTTGAGTTCTTTTTGGGTGAAGAAATATTTGAGGCTTTTTATGGTCCGTGATAAATCTCCACTTTCTCCCCATACAAGTAGTGTTCCAAATTTTCAACGCGAATACGATCGCCGCTAACTCTAGATCATGAGTAGGATAATTCCTCTCATATTCTTTTGAGTTGTCATGAGGCATAGGCTATGACTTTCCCATGTTGTATGAGAACGCATCCTAACCCTTTTGCTCAAGCATCATCAGATATAACAAATCCATCCGCATCAGATGGTATCGCTGTAACAGTGCCGAAATGAGTCTCCTCTCGAGCTCTTGGAAACTCTTCTCGCATTCCTCGCTCCATATAAATTTTGTATCTTTTCGAGTCAACTGAAGTTAATCTGAGTAGCGATTCGAGAAAATCCTTCCACGAATCTCCGATAATAACCAAATTTAAGCCCGTAAAGCTACACGACTTTGGCCACCGACTTTGGTTGCTCCTAACTTTCAGACCGCTTCAATCTTCGCCGGTCGACAGATACTCCATGTTTTGACACCACGCGCCCAAGGAATGCTACTTCCTCAAGCCGTAACTCTCATTTCTTCAAACTTGGCATAAAGTTTGTTTTCACGAAGCCTTTCAAGTATCACTTTAAATGGTGCTCATGATCTTCACGGCTTTTGGAATAGATGAGGATGTCATCAATAAAGACAACAACAAACCGATCCAAATATTCCTTGAATACACGGTTCATCATATCCATGAAAGCAAAGTAGGAGCATTAGTCAATCCAAAAGACATGACTAAGAATTCATAATGCCCGCATCGAAGTTTCAAGGCGCCTTTTGAATATCCTCGCTTAATCTTCAATGATGATATCCGTAACGAAGATCGATCTTTGAAAAGAATTGTGCTTCTTGCAATCGGGTCGAACAGTCATCAATGCGAGGTAGCGGATACCTATTCTTGATGGTGACATGGTTTAATTCTCAGTAGTCAATACAAAGTCACATACTCCCTCTTTTTCTTTTTTACGAATAAAACAGAGCACCCCAAGGAGATGTACTAAGACGAATGAAACCGATGTCTAATAATTCTCGTAGTTGGACTTTTAACTCCTCAAGTTCAATAAGAGCCATTCGACATGGGGTTTTAGAAATGGGTTTTGTACTCGGTTCAAGGTCAATAAAGAATTCAACATCACATTCGGGGTAACCGGAAGTTCTTCAGAAATACATCGTAAAATTCTCTAACAATGTAAATATTATTCAAATCGACTTGTCTTTGTTCAAATCCATAACATGGGCTAAGAAAGCTTGACATCCATTTTTCAATAAACGAATAATTTTATGGCTTGATATGATAGTGATCGATTTTAGTGGTTTAGTTGTTTGAATTGTATTTACGTGTTGGTTAGGAATATGAAAACTAACAACCTTACTTAAAACAATCAATTTTGGTAATGATGAGTGGTTAACCAATCAATTCCTAAAATCACATCAAAAGCAAGTATCTTTAAAGATATAAGATCAATGTGTAATGTGATAGTGCCAACTGGATCATGCAAGATTTATAAACCGTAGATGTAACGAAGGTTTCACCCAACTGAGTTTCAACAGATAAGTCAAAGTCCAATTTCTCCTGAGTCAAGTTTAAACGTTGAGCACAAGCAGAGAGATAAAAGAATGGGTAGAACCCAGATTCAGTAAGGTATAAACTTCGCAAGAGTTCAAGATTAGCTTACCCGTAATCACCTCATTCGGGTTCCTCGCGTTTTGGCCACACCACGACAAACGTTCTTCCAGAACCACCGATTTCGACTTATCCGGATGACCCTTCGAGTCACCATCCCGTTGAACTTGGTTTTTCTACGTAACAATCCCGAAGCTATGTGGCCTTCCTTTCCACAGTTGTAACATACTTGGATTGTCAGGACATTTAATGATATGTCCCTCTTTCCCGCATTTGTAACATCTAATCGGCGGTCGTTCTCCTCCCTAGAATTTGTTGTTGTTGTCGGTGTGCTTCGCTATTGATGTCTTCCCCGTCATTGTTGAATCTCCTCTTTCTGAAATTTCCACTGACTCACCTCTCCTATTATCACGGCCACGACGACCACCCGAGTGGTTACCGCTTTGTTCAGATTTTTCCTCCTCGTTGGTTATCATCGCCTCGATGATCGCCGCCACCCAGATGACTCGGTTGTGGTCCCTCGGTTGAACATACTCATTATCTCGCTTCTAATAATTGAGCCTCATTTACAACATCCGAATATAAAGAAAATTTACGAGATATAAGATATTCGTCAATCTCTAAGCTTTAGACCTCTCGTAAACATCCTCGCTATTCGCTCCTCATTTTCACCAAATGAGGTGCAAACCGATAACTCGCAAACTTCGCCTCAGATCGGGACACCGCCATGTTGTTTTATTCCACCGATAAACTCCACCTCCTTCATACGATTTAATACTTTCGTGAAAGTACTTGTCATTGAATAGTTTCAAACGCTTCCCAAGACATGCCGAAAACGGTATTGGCTGGTACGCTTTACAAACTCCCACCAAGAGTCCGCCTCACCATGGAACATAAAGGTGGCGAATGGAACCTTCGTTCTCCGCATCCCAAGACATCGAATATCTTGGTAATTTGCTTGACCCACGCTTCCGCCATGATCGGATCCGCTTTCCCTTAAATTTCGTGGTCCCAACTCCTTGAATCGCTTGGAAGGATGACAAGCCGCATTGCTATCATTTTCACCCGTATTTTGTGCACGAAGTCTCCTCGTCGGTTTTTGCATGAATCGCAAAAAGCTCCTAAACATTCCATCATTCATCGCTTGTTTCAGAAGTGTTGTTTACAGGAGGAATATTGCCTTCCGTTGCACGCCTCTCCGGTTTGTAATTAAAGGTTGTTCCATAGTCTCCTCATACACTCCATTGTTAACGTTTCGCCACCATTCTTAAACATCGCCATAAAACAAGGGTTAATTAAACAAATTAACATATCACATAATATCCCTATATTACGACCGACCAACAAATAAGCTTAGATAAAGACACACTAGCTAAGGATTTACTCATCTCTCCTCCTAGTTTTATTCCCCGATCTCCGCCAGAGACCATATCCCTAAGCTCGATACTAACCGTGACGCCCCCAAAATAGGTATACAACACCCATTCTAAGTCGCCAAATACATGGTACAGAAAGCAAACTACAACTTCAATAATACAATTGTCGTGCAAAATACAACAACACATACTATGAGTTTAAATACAAATATTGTCTTCTAGACAATATCCACACTCAAATAAGTCCTCGTTATAATTATTCAAACACTATTTTACGTAAATAGTGAGGATCGCTAAAACATCTTTCTAGAACCATCACTCCCATACTCGACTAGTTCTCGCTATGTTCTCACCTCCCGAGAAAAATGGAACAAAAAGGAAAAGGGTGAGCTCAACTAGCCCAAAGAAGAATATTATGACTAAGATAATATACAACAAATTATCGTTAGTCTTCAACAGGAAAATCGATAAAATATAATAGCCAACAAGTTTTAGATCAACAAACCGCAATGAAATAAAGAATCCATTAGAAGAGTCAAGTAGAGAATGAGTTCTACTATCTTCTAAGATTTAAAAGTCCATCATCAATATTTTATCCTCGTAACAACAATCAATATACATCTTTAATCAAATATTCATCTTTGCACTATGTGCCAAAGATATTCATTCAGTATCACCGGTTGGTCATGTTCATCTCAACACTGCTCATCTTTGCACTCACGCGCCAAAGATATTCATCGATTAATCATTTATCTTTGCACTACAAAGTCAAGATATTTAGTAATATCATCATTTAGGACTAAAGATGATGAAAAATATTTTAAAGAAAACGAATCCAGTGAAACGGAAGGACAAATAGTGGGGATTCGTATAACAGTTTATCTAAGATCAATAATCCTTCATAAATACCAATTTTAAAGCAGAATTCAAAAATAAAGATCAAAACATGGATACAATCAAAGATAGTAACCATAATAGACATCTTGGACAAAAAGAAGAAAATTTCATTTTTTTATGAATGAATAGTGTCGTATTCGTGAATAAGTGTCAGATATCGTGAATAAAGGTCGATACGGAATAGTAACCCAACACAAAAAGTTCCAAATTTGATAAAAAAAATCGATCAATACTTGGCAAGATAATGATAATGAAGAAATAATATCATATATGAAGAAAATAACATCCCTTACTTCAAAAAATATCAAGCATTTCCGATCGAATATCTCAGATAAGGTCAAGAAAACTTCAATCGATGAATAGAAACTCACAAAGTATCTAAATACTCACAAAATACACTCAATAATCTAGAGAGAGAAAGAGAGAAAACTTGTTTCTAGTGTGATTTTCAATTCTAACTTAGCCCTCTATTTATAGGAAAATGTTAGCAGACTTGACCTGCAACTTGATGGCTTTACCTGCTACTATTCTTACCCACCACATTTGAAATAAATTCAGCACATTTCTTCATCAACCACAAGTGGGGACCACTCAATTCTAAAATTTTCAACCAAAATCATTTATAAACCTAATTTCTGAATCAGTCACTTCTTAAAATTCATAACAAATCATACGTTCATTTTTAACGGTTTAAAATTTGTGGACATATACTCAACTTATATATGTATAACATATCCAAAAATTACAACGATCCAACTAATTCGGATTAAAAATTATAACTCACACAATATATCTCAAAACACTGGTTTAATTTTTAATACATTCATTCCGATAAAAAATATCGATAAAACACCTCAACATTAACTCCTTCATTTTTAACCACAATAAATATATCCAACATTTATATCCACATAAAATAAATATTTGCTTCTCATATGAATCAATAATTAATTATTCACAAATAATATTACGTAATCACATTTATGACAACCAAAGCCGCTCCTCAGGAAAGAGGTGCTTTCCAATAAGAATTTCTCCTTATTGGCCAGCACAATTAGGTGACCAAACCTCTCATTAATGTAACTTTCTAGACATCGCCAATAATGATATCTAATAATATTATTCAAATAATATGAATTATTGATCCGATAATGGAAAATATCGCATGCAAATGACAATTATTGAAACAACAATAATATAAAATATCAACGCAACAATTATTGAATCAATAAAATAAAATATCGAATAAAGAATTCATCGTAATAATTATCGAAAGTAGTGTCTTTTACGTAAGGATCAATAATTCATCAATATTGTGCATCCGCGCAGACATCGTATTTTAACCACCGGGTATTCCAACAAATGTTAATTCAGAATAACTACGCCAAGTTATTTATAAAAACTCAAACTTGTTGTTTTCTTCATCCGATAGCTTATTTATATGGGCCCATAAATGATATGGGGCCTGCATTTAATATTCCCGACAACAAGAATATTCCACCATACGAATATTCCCCGACAACAATGATTATTTTATAACCACTTCATATATTTTGCAAAATTTGCACATTTCACCCATAACTAGATAATTATATCAAATTAATACCTTATTATTCACAAATATAATTAGAGAAAATTGATTTTATTTATAATAAGTTGGGGTCTTATGATACAAACTTCAATCATACAAAATGGGAAAAATTATAAATACACAAGCAGAGACATGTGTGCATATATATATATATATATATATATATATATATATATATATATATATATATAGAGAGATATATATATATATATATATATATATATATATATATATATATATATATATATATAAAGGGAGGGAAAGGAAAAGGAGCGACGACGATGTAGAGGGCATAGATGGTGTTGATCTTGAAATTGAAGGTGAGATGAAAAGAACGTGGATATTTGAGCAGATCAACGCTATATTATAAAAATCCTATCCCTGTCTTTCTGCTCCGTTTTTTTTGCCCAATTTAAGAGAAAGAGAGAGAGAGGCAACAACTTTAAAACCAGTGTTGCAGCTATTGAAATATGCTCAAATGCAGCATAAGAAAGAAAAAAGAGTTCAAGGGTAATACGGTAAAATATTATTATTAAGATATTTTGAAAAAATTAATTATTAAACAACATTTATTCATTCAGATACAATTCTATTCAAATATTCTATATTATTTAAATATTTAAACTGTTCAGATCTTAACATTGAATTTTATCAAACACCACCTAAAACATACACCAGTGCATTCCATTCAATTCCTTTTTGTTTTTTTTTCTTTAAAAGAAAAACTAGTATATGCAGAACTTGAAAAGCGTTGTAAAATAAAATAAACTAAAATCACCTATTTTAATAATATAAGTCTAATTTTTTGTTCTGAAAAATATAAATAGCAAAAAATATTAAAATGTAGTATAATAGGAAGGTAAGAAAGTTTCAATAAATTGAAATATTTTCAAATTTAAAATTAACATATTCATTTAAGTTTTAAAAATAATAAAATTTATAATTATTAAAAAAAATTAAATAACTTATAATCTATCTATATTATTTAGGGAGAAAAAGAGTGGTAGTTATTTTTGAATTCTCAACTCCGGTTTCTAATTTAATTTTCTTATTCCAATTTTTATCATATTTAATTCTTATTTTCCTCTTTCATTCTCATTATTCATTGTTCCCAATTCCTCGCACCCATTAATTTGTATTTTTACATTTCAATTTGCACCCCTAGAAACTAGTATTTATAATTGTACTCACAAAGTTAAAATAGATACATATAACTTTGAATTTGAAGATATTTTAAAATTAATTTTAAAAGACAAATAATAATATAAACACTCTAAAATTATTATTAAATTTTTAAAATCAACTTAAGGGTTAAGACACTTTCAAACTTAAAATTAACATAGAGTCCTTTAGGCTTAGCTAATAAAATGTGAATATTATAAACAATATGAAAGCTATTACTCATTGTAAAATTTATTATTTACTAATTTTGATTTTGAATAGATTATTTCAATTTTGAATTTTAAAAATATATCAAATTAACTTTAAAAATTCAATAATGATGTTATTATTTGAGACAGTTGTAGTGATATTTTAGGTTATATATTTGTTTTTTTTAAAGCTCCACTTTTTTGGGAATATAATATAACTTCATAATCAAGTATATCATCAAGATCCAATCTAACCTCACCAAAGGAGAAAAAAGAAACTTACAAACAAAACTCACATAAAGAGAAAACATACAAGTTTCTCAAAAATAGAATAAATAAACTCATCCAAGTCAAAATTGAACATAAGACCTAAATGTCACAATATCACCAACTTTGCACACTACATGTGTGATTTAATGTAAAAAGGATAAGAAAATAGGAGAATAAAAGGATATGGTGAGAGCCCGAAACCTGGGTCTATCTTCAAAACTAGATTTCAGCACCCCACGATGCTAGTCATACAACATAAGGTTAAGACATAAATGTTATTACTCCCTCCGTTCCTTAATATAAGTCGTTTTAGAGTTGTGCACAAGTATTAAGAAAATGATTGTATAACATTAACTATAATATCAATTGTCTACTTTGCCCTTGTATTGGAAGAAGATAATGTTATTTATTGGACATAAAATATTGAGAGAATCAAAGTTACATTTAATACTTGGGGTAATATTGGAAACTAAGCAATTAATGCTTACTTGAAATTCTAAAACGACTTATATTAAGGAACAAAAATGTAAGACCCCGAAATTTTTTAAATAAAAAGGAATTTCCTTTATTTATTATTTTGAAATAGTAAGGGTTGATTTGATTAATGTGGATAGTTAAGGGTTAAATACGCAAATATTTCAAAATAAGCAAGTGGTTATAAAATATTCATTGTTGTTTGGGAATATTCGTTTGGTCGTGGAATATTAAATCTTTTGGGGAATATTAAATGACGGCAAATGACCATGTGTGGGCCCATAACGGAAAGCGATTGGATGAGGAAAGCGACAAATATAAGTTGTTTAAAAATAACGGCGTAATTATTCTTTATTAATAACACCATTGGAATACCCGGTGGTTAAAACACACTAATACGCGTTGTTGAGCGGTAGCACGGTATTGCACCAATTATTGATTAAACGTGAAGGCACTACTACTCGATAATTATTGTTGATAATTCTTGTTCAATAGTTTATTTTATTGATTCAATAATTCTTTGCGTTGGTATTTTATATTATTCTTTGTTTGATAATTGTCACATCGCGAGTATTTCCATTATCGGATCAATAATTCATATTATTTGAATAATATTATTAGATAACATTATTGGCAATGTCTAGAAAGTTACATCTAAGGAGATGTTTGGTCACCTAATTACGCGCCGAGAAGGAGAGATCCTTATTGGAAAGCCCCTCTTTCACGAGAAGCAATACTGGTTGTCGTAAATGTGATTCGTAATATTATTTGTGAATAATTAATTATTGATTCATATGATAAGGAAATATTTATTTTATATGAATATAAATGATGGATTTATTTATGTGGTTATTAATGAAGGAATTAATCTTTGAGATGTTTTATTTGTATTTTATCTGGATTGGAGGTATTAAAAGATCAAATCGGTGTTATTAAACTTTATTGTGTGAGTTATAATATTTAATCCGATAGTTGGATCGTTGTAATTTTTGGATATGTTATACATATATAAGTTGAGTATATGTCCACAAATTTTGAACCGAATTAAAGATGAGCGTATAATTTATTATGAATTTTAAGAGGTGGATGATTCGAAATTAGGTTATAAATGATTTTGGTGGAAAATTCTAGAGTTGGTGGGCCCCACTTTTGGTTGGTGAGAAATGTGCTCAATTGAATTTTCAAATGTGGTGGGTGGGAATAGTAGCGAGTAAAGCCATCGGAGTTGCGAGTTAAGTCCGCTTGACGTGGCTAACATTTTCCTATAAATGAAAGGCTAAGTTAGAATTGAAAATCACATTGTAAACAAAGTTTCTCTCTTTCTCTCTCTATATTATTGAGCTTATTTTGTGAGTATTTAGATACTTTGAGAGTTCTTTGTTCAAAGACAAGTTTCATTCAAAGATCACTTGACCTTTCCTTAAAAATCGATTCTTTGAGGTAAGGGATATTATTTTTTTCGTAATGATATTATTTCTTCAATATCATTATCTTTGAAATATTAGTTGGAACTTTTATCAAATTTGGAACTTTTTCATGTCTGGGGTTACTTATTCATGAGTTCTTATTCACGAGTTACTATTCATGAGTCTTATTCACGAGTTACTATTCACGAGTACTATTCATGAAGCGTGAAAATGTTTTTTTGTAGAATTTCTATCTTTTGGTGTTTGAGTTACTATTCACGATATCTGACTATTCACGATATCTGCAGACTATTCATAGAAAAATAAAATTTCTTCTTTTTCGTCCAAAATATCTATTCGGATACTAGCTTTGATTGTATCCATGTTTTGATCATTCTTGAATTTTACACCACTATGATTATTTTTGAGGTATTGTTGGACATGGATAAAACAAAGTACGAATCCTTAATCCTTAATCCTTGTCATTTTGTTTCACTAGATTCGTTCTTTAAAATATTTTTCATCATCCTCGGTCTTAAATGATGATATTATTGAATATCTTTGGCCCGTAGTGCAAAGATGAATGATTTCGAAGAATATCTTTGGCCTCGTAGTACAAAGATAAATGATTCTGAAGAATATCTTTGGCTCAGTAGTGCAAAAGATGAGCAGTGTTTAAATGAACATGACCGATCGATGAATATCTTTGGCCTTTAGTGCAAAGATGAGCAGTGTTGAGATGAACATGACCGATTGATGAATATCTTTGGCTCGTAGTGCAAAGATGAATATTTGATTTGAGATTAATATTGATTGATGTTTACAGGATAAAATATTGATGATGGATTATTAAATTCATAGATTATAGTAGATTTCATTCTCTCACGTAACTCTTCTATGAATTATTATTTCATTATGAATATTGATCCGAAACTTGTTATTTATCATTCTCATCGATTTTTCCATGTTGGAGACTAACGATAATTTGTTGTATATTATCTTAGTCATAGTATTCTTTTCTTGGGCTAGTTGAGCTCACCCTTTTTCCTTGTTGTTCCATTTTTCTTCTCGGGAGGCGAGAATGTAGCGTAGTCTTAGTCTGGGGGTATGGAATGAAGGTTTTAGAAAGGATTGTTTAGTAGTCCTCACCATTTTGTAAAATAATGTATCAATAAATGTGATGGGGATTTATTTGAGTATAGATATTGTCAGAAGATAATATTTGTATTTAAACTCACAGCTTTCTTGTTGTAATAATAAAGTTGTAGTTGTTTCGTACCATGTATTTGGCGACTCAGAATGGGTGTGGTGTATACCTATTTTGGGGGCGTCACAAAAAAAATTTCTCTAAAACGACTTATAGTAAGAAACGGAGGGAGTACTACATTTTTACAACCTATTACTTTTAAGACCAAGTTCTATTATACTTTTATGTCTTCATATCATAATATTAACGAATATTAAATCATTCACATATTATAATTAAAAACCTCCGGTATATTACAATATGTAATGTTATACATTTAAATTTGATAAAAAAAAATGAATTCTTTTCGTTGAACATCATCTGGTTACTCAAGTCCGTCTGCTCTAGCTACAAAAGTTTTAGAATTTGTAAGAGTGAGCATTTAATTGTCCAACAAATTATAGCAGTTGAATAAACAACAAGGTCATGAACAATTTATTATTTCTTGAAAACTTCAATAACCAAACAAGAGTTATGAAGCTGCTTGAATAGATAGGAATTAAATCAAATTCTTATCATATAGCGCCTTCATTACCATTCTAAGAGATTAACACTATAAGACCCCAACTTTTATGAATACAGATTTAATTTTCTCTAAATATTATTTTGAATAATAAGGTGTGGATTTGATATAATGTTATAGCTGTGGGTAATATTTACAAATTTTGTAAAGTAAGTAAGTTGTCATAAAATATTCGATTGGTCAAGAAATATTCGTTTTATCAGGTAATATTCGTACGACGGCACAATCATTGGTGGACCCCAGCGGAATTATTATTCGGAGTTAGAAAGCGGCGAAATAACTTTTATAAAAATAACGGCAAAAGTTTTACCGTTAACTGTTGAAATACCCAGTGATAAAAGTACAGTAATACGCGTTGTTGCATAGTAGCACACGGTATTGTACAGTATCTTTGATTATTGATGCTTACGTGTGAAACCACTCTGTTATACTCAATTATTGCCACAATAATTGCTGCATAGTATCTAACGTTATTGATTCAATTATTGTAACAATATTTTATATTATTAAATCAATAATTAAGACGACAAAGTTATTCATATTATTATTTGCATTATTGACAATGTCTAGAAAGTTCTGTCGAGAAAAGAGGTTTGGTCACCTAATTGCGCGCCAATAAGGAGAAGTCCTTATCGGAAAGCCTCCTATTTCCTGGGAATGATCTGGTTGTTAATATTGCGAGTTATAATATTAATGATGAATAAATGTTGTTAAAAATGTGTTTTGTGAAGCCAAGTGAATTGAGATAAATAGAGGGGTATTTTATGAAGTATTTGTTGTAAATTTGGATTATTATATGGACCCCCACTTACTTATTTTTCAAAATAGTCGGTAGAAAGTTTTATATATATGTCAGTACATATATATATATATATATATATATATATATATTGTAACGCCCCAAAATTAGGTATACATCACCCATCTTGAGTCGCCGGATACATGGATGTAATTCAAATACAACTTAATAATACTGTTGTGGGTGTACAATACGATTAAAAACATAAACCGTGAGTTTGAATACAAATATTATCTACTAGAGAGTATACAAACTCAAAAGGAGTCCTCATTAAAATTATTATCACACTATTTCACAGAATAGTGAGGACTACTAATGTACCATCTAGGATCATCACTCCGTTCCCCGACTCGTCCCAGCTATATTCTCATTTCCTGAAGAGAACAGTGAAAGAAAGGGTGAGCTCAACTAGCCCAAGAAGAAATATTATGACTAAGATAATGCGAATAAATTATCATTAGCTTTTAAGCAGTGTTAAACTGATACAATATAACAAACATCAAGTTTAACTGCAGCGGAACAAGCAATCCATTAAAAGAGTCAAGTAGCGAATAAAATCTACTATCTTTTATGATTTAAAAAGGTTTTTCATGACTTTTATCATTTGGGACTCATTTTTAATAAATAATCCACATCATTGAATCACCCCGCACTACTACCAAAGATATTCTTTAGTATCACGATCACAATTATCCATGCACTACGGGCCAAGAATATTTGTGTATTCATTAATGGTCATGATCATGCCAACAACTGTCCATCAATGCACTACGGGCTAATGAGGACTTTTACCACATCATTTATAACATTATGGTCATGATTACACCGAATAATCCCTGGTCATAATCATACCAAGTCCATCTATGCACTACAGGCCACAGATGACTTTCAAAAAATATAAACATGAGGATGATGACAATGATATAAGAATTCAATAAAACAAGTTCAAGAATTAATTTATCCAGGAGCTAATAATGTCCAAATTGTCAACATGATACTTCTTTATAGAGTAAAATTCAAGAATGCTCAGAAGAATATTTCCATGAAAAGATACTGGATGAAGCACAAATATCAAAGATATTCCACTAATTTCATGGAGTATAGAAGTCAAAACTTTAACCAACTGAGTATAATAAAGAATGAAATAACAAAAGAAATCACCATGCATACTACGGTACTGCCAGCATAACAAAGTTATTCCAACGAGAATACTAAATAACGGAACCCAGGTCGGTGAAATTCACAACCGGCAGGATGTTCCAATGAATAATAAAGAATGGAATAACAACAGAAATCACCACCACGGTGCCAGACAGATGTAGGCAGTTATTCCAACAGAATACTAATAAGGACGGAATCAGGTCTGGCGTAAAATGCACAGACAGTGTGACAACCCCAAAATAGGTCCAATCCATCCAACCCATTCTGAGTCGCCAAATACATGGTACAGAAAACAACTACAACTTTATTACAACAATTTTCGTGCAAAATACAACAACTCATGTGTTGTGAGTTTTGATACAAATATATATATCAACTGTGACTCTTGACACCAACTTGGGTAGCACGTCACCATGACTCTTGACACCAACTGTGACTCTTGACACCAACTCAAGTGCTCAAGGAAACCTTCGTACATGGGAGGCCACGCGTCTAGGTTATGATAGATATCATATGTCCACAGAATTATCCTTAGTTGACCCAATAGATCCCAAAGAAAAATGAGAAGATTACTATCATATTCTTTTCAATGGTGAGTCTTCTCTTGACATATTATTATCTCCACTGTCTCTAATTCAGAGTTATACTTCAACCAAACACCAAGATTATATAGGTAGTGCTCGTAGATATTGAAAGTAGTATGCACACAAGCCAATCATGTTTGATGATAAAGCATATACTTTGTAACAATCTTATTCATTTATTAATAAAAAGTATTAATTTATTAAAGGCTTTTAATTATCTACATGATGCTGTTTTATAATATGTGATAAACCCATAGTTTTAAGCAATGCTTTTAGAATAATGATGATGATCATTCTAATGAGATCTAAATTCTTAGAAAGCTTAAAACTAAAATAGTTCCCAATCATTGGATTACTAAATTGGGGATTAGTGAATCCGGATAGATTGGTACATACGTTCTTCTTTCATTGGATGAGGATGATTGATCTCATGATCATTTGTGTGGAGACACTAAAGCAAGTATGTAGGTGCTTATTAGAGAATAAGTTCCTTTGAACGTGGCTCGCTAAGGAATACCTAATGGAGTTTTACTTTTTCGTCAATAGGAATTTCTGTAGTGATAGTAGACAAGTAATCCTTGGACTTGAGATCATCATAGTATCTTGTGTATGATGAGTTATACTTTGACTTATTCCTTAAGACCCTTAGGGTATATCAAAGGTATGCTTGGGTATAATAAGTTATACGTGGAGATAATGTATGATCAATAAAGAATCTACCACTTCAATAAAAGAAGAGAAATGTCCATGTGATTCGATAAATGACAACCCAGTAGTCCTTGGTTGCGAGAATGAAATTAGAAAGGAGTTTCTAATTTGCATTATTTGGAGTTATGCATTTAAGGATCGAAATACATATAATTAAATAAAATAAGACTTGACAATAATTCCACGTCTTATATTTAATTGGGACATTGTATGGTGTGAAGGATTGAATTATGCGGTAACTATTTACTCAAAGGTTCTTTAATGATTAATGTTGAAATCTATATTATCCGGAAAGTCGTTGATCATTAGGAGGCTTATCCCTATTGTAGAATAAATATTATTTATTTAAATAAATTAATTGTTTAATTTATTTATTTAAATAAGATTAGAATTTTCTAATTGATTTATTCACAATAGGTTTAATATGGAGAACCTAAAGGGTCACACCATAAAAGGAAGAATAATTATTTAAGAAGTTAATGGCATAATCGTAATAATATGTTAAGTATATTTAATTTAATCTATGGTGATAGAATAAATTAAATAGCTTAATATTTATTATTTAATATTTTAGAAATATTAAATATAAATTAATAAGAGGAGTCTTATTAATATTATTACAATTATTATTATTATTTTAATTTCTAAAAGAGTTTAGAAATTAATTTAATATAAGTACTCTCATTTATTCCTAATAGGATTAGGAGGAAAAATTAGTTAAAGGAGTTTAATTAATTATCCCTAATAAGATTAGGGAGTTTAATTAATTAAATAAATCTCAATTCCTTAATTGTTAAAGTGAGTTGCCCACATCTATAAATAAGAGGAGTCTTATTATGGGTGGTGTGGTTGTTGACTTTTACAACTACGTAATAATTCCAATTTGTTGGAGAGTATGCCCTTTCTATAGAGATAGAAAAACTAGGGTTTAGCCAACCACCCTTCTTCTTGAATTTTTATTCTTCCTTGGTGGATCACCTCTAGAGGCCAAACACTTGGGTGGCTAACGTTGATCAAAGGAAGGAACCAAACCCAGTGGATTCAAGTTGAACGCGAAAAGGATTGGAGGTGAACTTGTACCTGAGGAAGCTCGGATCTTCAAGGGTATGTTTGTTCTTCATATCTTTTCGTTTAATTAATAATTGTGCATAAAGGGTGATCCGGGTATATGGTTTGTAAAATTTTAAACTCTGATTTTTACACGCTTCCGCTCTTTTATGCAATTTGATTAAGCATATGAATATTACAAACCTAATAAAATGGCATCGAGAGCAAACCTTTATACAAATTATTAATTGTTTAATTTGATATGTATATTGATATGTGTTTAGAACAATTTAATTGGGCATAATTTTATTGTATAAAATTTAATAAAATAAAAAAAAAAAAAAAAAAGTGCCAAAATCTTTTTATTCCGAAAACCGTGATGATCAATTCGGATTTCTATTGTTGTTTTTACTTTTCAAAATGCTTATCTTGATTCACGGTTTAATTCTTTTTTTTTTTATGACATACTGATTCATTGTATCACGTGAATAACAAGTAAAGGAAATCAAGGGGCAACCATTTTATACTAGCCGCACGGAATTCGAATATATAGATTATATATATATAGTTAATCTTCGGTTAACGTGCATAATAATGTGCAGGATAACATATTAACATGTTAATCTTACGATATATAATTATTATTATATATATAATAATTTTAATAATTTTATAATTAAAATAAAAGTTTATTTTAATTTTAAAATAAAATGTTTATTTTAATCTTAAAATAAAATGTTTATTTTAATCTTAAAATAAAATGTTTATTTTAATCTTAAAATAAAATGTTTATTTTAATCTTAAAATAAAAGGTTTATTTTAATTTTAAAATAAAAAGGTTTATTTTAATTTTAAAATTAAATTTCATGCTAACTAATTAGAGTTGGAATTGGATTCCATGATAACTAATTAGAGTTGAAATTAGATTCCATGTTTCTTAAATAAAGGAGTTTATTTAGATATGAAATAAGATTTCATTATTATTCAAAATAAAAGAGTTTATTTGTGAATAGGAAAAATAATTCTAATTTCCTTAAATAAAGGAGTTTATTTAGATATGAAATAAGATTTCATATTATTCAAAATAAAGAAGTTTATTTGTGAATAGGAAAGATAATGTGTTTCCTTTAATAATTTTTTTTATATGGAATTGGATTCCATAATTAATTAAAATAAAGGAGTTTATTTTGATTAAAATTTTGATTAAAATAAAATAGTTTATTTTATTCAAAATTGGATAAATTAAAATAAAATAGTTTTATTTTGATTTAAATTTGGATTAAAATAAAGGAGTTTATTTTGATTCAAAATTAGATTTTATACTAACTAAATTTGCCCATTAAATGATATCAATATATATATTAAATGTTTATTATTCATGAGATGAATGTTATTTATTGATGCATATGGTGATGTGTATGATAATAAATGGGATTGATTATGGACTATTGATTCAATGTGATTGGATTTTATTTTAGTTGGATGCATGAATGTATGGGTTTTATTAAATGGGGTCTCACGTACCTCGCCTTTCTAATTTTTTTCTTAATGTAAATTTTATCTCCTCCTATGTACTTCACCTCGATTGTTGATCAAGGTTTCTATTTATTTTAAATAGTTTTGTAATAGGAATAGTTAGAATTAATTTTGAAAAAATTGGATATCAAGGAGCAAGGAGCGCTTGAAGACCCGTTTGTAATGGAGCCTGAGTTTAAATGTAATAGTTATATTTAAATATTATTTCTTGCACCCCTAGGGTTTGACCTTTTGGTTCACTTGGTGGCTCTAGTGAACCAAACTAGAATAAAAGTCCATAATCAATTCGGGTAGAATATAGTATTCTATATGTGCATGCTTATACTATATTTATTATATATTATGCAAAAACATGTTTCGCATGTTCATTAATACGACGCGTATTTTATATATATATGCGTATGTATTAAACAAGATGAGACAAATTAATAACAATCCCTCAAATTTTTTTTATTAAGTCCTAAGCGCTCAAAGATATTTGGAATATCGAACGTCGCTTTTTCAAGCATGATAAAATTAATAGAGTATTAAATATTTAATATGAGTTTGTTGTGTCACCACAAGGCAAGTATTAAGTATTTAAGATATTAATTTATCACATTTGATGCTTATAAAGAAAATTGAACAAATATTGTTTTGTTGTGTCACCACAAGGATGATATTTTTCTTTTTGAATATATAGAGTGCTAGGTTGGACTTAACTTGGATAATTTTGATTCTGGATGTGCCACCACTTGATCAAAATAATCTAAGAGACAAAATACTGAGGAGTCAGATAGTTGATGTAATTGACAAAAGTTGTCTACCTATTTATTTATATATAGTTTGTTGTGTCACCACAAGGCTATATACATTTGAAATGGGATCCTTATTCTCACTAATGATCTTTAATTAGATTTTGCTTAGAACTATATATATTGAGGGTAATATAGTTTGAAGAAAATAGTGGGAGATACCAATTTAAAACAAGACCTAATTTATTTTGGTAATTAATAAAAGAATGTATGTTAAAATGTTGTTAATTACAAATTCATTTACGTAATTTTACAATGTCTAAATTACTATCATCGCGAAGCATATTAGATGCTATTTAATGGGAATAGAATTAAACGGATTGGTTAAGGAATTTGAGAATTGTTCTCATAGTTTGAAAAGCTATCTTATATCCTTAATATGCCTATCCTCGCAATGGTTGCGCATAATGCCTCGAGGAAGACATTGCTACTTTTAGAAAGTGGCAAGATGATGCACGATTGGCTCAATGCATCATGCTCGCATCCATGAGTAATGAACGAGCTTCAGCCACAAGATGAAACTATGGATGTTTCCTACTATATTCCCGCACATCAAGTAGTTGATGGTGAGGAAAGTGGGACCGATAGATATCGAGATATCTAAGGAGCTCTTCCGATCTAGAACGACCGATGGCACTATAAGATGCATAAAAAGTTCTTAACATAATCAATTTGATTGATCAATTAGGACAACTGGTTTTGTCATGGATGGAGAGTTGAGCCAAGATTTGATCTTGCACTCACTCCCGGACTCCTTTCACAATTGTTGTGAATTTTTCATATAAACAAGCTAGATATCAGCCTCGCTGATTCGCTTAACATGTTGAAAATGTTGAGAGTGACTTTCCAACCAAGAAAAACAAAGTCTTACTGGTAGGGGCCAAAGGATCTTCTGAAAAGAAGAACGATTCAAAGAAGGTAAATGAAAAGGCAAAAACAAAAGATAATAAGAACAAAACTGATACGGATAGCAAAGGAGTTTGCTTCCACTACAATAAGCCTGGACACTGGAAAGAAACTGCAAGAAGCATCTTGCAGAGGCTAACCAAAGAAGCTTAGTGAAGTTTTGGTTACAAATACAAATTTGTTCATGATTTAAAATAATTTTTTTAAGTCAAGGTTCTACTTGGGTATTGGATACCGACTTTGGTTATCATAAATATAGATTTATGAAGGGACCAAATGTAAGTAGAAAGTTAAACAAAGATAAGTAATCCTATGTGTGGAAAATGAAGCAAAGGTTCTTTGCGATTAGCTATAGAAACTTATAGTTTAAGACCGCTTTACTAGGCAAATCTATTAAGTCAATAAGTTGTTATTATATTCCAATTCTTGATAGAAACATTATTTCCATTTTATTGTTGGACAATAAAATTTTGGTATTATAATTAAGAACAATTGTTGTTCTATTTATAATAATAATGTTTTGTATAAATGAAATATTACTTAATGGATTTTGTATACTTGATTTACGTGAAAAATATATTTTGCATATTGAACAAACTAGTATAAGAAAATGAGATGATCATTCAAAGAGTTGAATGTGTGTATTTTCCGAATACAAGTATGAATTATTTGAAAGGTTCAAAGAATTGTAAGTGAAATAAATTGATAAAGTATTAGAATTCTTTGATCGGATCAAGGAATAAATACTTGTGCAATAAGTTTCTAGATCATCTCAAATGGTTTTCATAATGGACACATCCCGACACGCAATAATTGATTGATGTATCCGAATGGAAAATTCGTACTTGTTGGACATAGTGCGGTCCATAATGATTTTACCGACATTCCAAAGATCCTTCTCAGGTCATGTCCTAGAAATGGTCACGACATTCTACGAAAATGGTAACCTCAAAATCCTATCCCCAAGACTCCATAAAAGTTATGGATGGGGAGGATTCTAATCTTAAGTATGTTAAGATAAAGGGTTGTCCAACTTATATGAAAAGGTTTCAAAGGATAAGCTTGGGACAAAATTTGACATGTCTGATTTGTGGGACATCCTAAAGTAAGTTTAGGGCATATGTTCTATAATCCTACATAGCAAAAGGAGTTTATTCATGAAACACTTGATTTTCTAAGATAAAGGTGTTTATCATTAAAGGGGCTAGTGGGAGGATAATAGATCTTGAAGAGTTCATGATCCACAAAACACTATAAGTCAAATAAGAGGAACCTGTAGATAGACCTATTGTACCACAACTGAATCGTAAATCTAGAATAGTACTGAAGATACCTAGGAGGTATGGATTCATCATAGATGATGATGATGAGGTACACATCATAGAAGATGATGATCCAGTTACATACGATTGGCTTTAGTGCAAGTGGGAGATTGAAAGTAGTATGCACACAAGCAAATCATGTTTGATGATAAAGCATATACTTTGTAACAATCTTATTCATTTATTAATAAAAAGTATTAATTTATTAAAGGCTTTTAATTATCTACATGATCTTTTTTTATAATATGTGATAAACCCATAGTTTTAAGCAATATTTTAGAATAATGATGATGATCATTCTAATGAGATCTAAATTCTTAGAAAGCTTAAAACTAAAATAGTTCCCAATCATTGGATTACTAAATTGGGGATTAGTGAATCAGGATAGATTGGTACATACGTTGTTTGCTTCATTGGATGAGGATGATTGATCTCACATGATCATTTGTGTGGAGACACTAAAAGCAAGTACGTAGGTGATTATTAGAGAATAAGTTCACCGAACGCATTCTGGGCTAAGGAATACCTAATGGAGTTTTATTTGCCTGTCAATAGGAATACCTAATGGTGTGAATTTGAGATAATATTATAGTTGTGGGTAATATTTATAAATTTTGCAAAGTATGCAAGTGGTTATATTATATTCGATTGGTCGGGAATATTAGGTTTAGCAGGAATATTCCTACAACTACTCAATCATTGGTGGACCCTAATGTAATTATTGTCGAATCGAGAAAGCGACAAAAATATTTTATTGAAATAACGATTTAAAGTTTTACCGTTGATATCTTTGTTGAACTACTTTCGGTAGTAAAAAAATACGATGTCGTGTGGTTGCATAGTAGACATTACCAGTATTGATTATTGATGCTTATGTGAGAAGTCACTCGGTTTGATTCCATTATCATCGATTAATAATATGAATTATTATAGCGATAATGACGTTTTGTTTTATTCGTAATATTAACGTAATAAAATGTAAACATCTTTTTTATATAAAATGTAATACTTTATTAAAGTTATTCTATAAATTAGAATATATTATATTTTATTATGCATAGTGTTGCATAGTGTTTTGTTTTCAGTAGTATTTTGCATAGTGTTGCATAGTAAAATGTTTTTATATAAATAGAATATATGATATTTTATTTAAAAGATTTTGTTTTAAATATGGACCGTCGATTAAAGTAAATCAACTGACCGTTCATGGATTAATTACTATGCATTCTATTTTCCTATAAATAGAAGTTCATTCCTTCATTATTTTCTTATTTAATTCTTTGAAACTCTAGAGAGAGAAATTATAGAGAGAAGTTTATAGAGAGAAAATCTATAGAGAGAAAGAAGAAGAGTATTCGGTACTTCACTACTTTGATATCCCGTGTGTCTTTTACTAGAAGGGATATTATTCTTTTATATTCATGAAGAGAATCTGTTTGTTATTCTATTTCTTATTATTCATTGGAATAACTCAGATACGCTGAATACCCTATACTTGGTGACATTCTTCTATTATTCATCTTTATTATTACATTTGGAATATCATATCGTGTGTTTTACAGGACCCTGGTTCCATTTTATTATTCCGTCTTTATTATTCTCGCTTTGAATATCTCTGCATCATCTATATCTGGCCGGACTCGGTTCCATTTTATTATTCTCGTCTTTATTATTCTCGCCGAATATCTCCATCATGCTTATACGTTGGACTGGTTCCATCATTTATTATTCGCATTTATTATTACATTGGAACATCCCATGATTGTGATTTTCACCGACCGTTCCGTTATTATTATTCATTGGGATAACCTCGTCATGCAAAGTACCGCATGCATGGTGATATCTTTTGTTATTCCATTCGTTATTATACTCAGTTGGTTGAAATTTTGACTTGTATACTCCATGAAATTAGTAAAATATCCTTGATATTTGCGCTTCATCCAGTATTTTTCATGGAAATATTCTTCTGAGCATTCTTGAATTTTACTCTACAAAGTAGTATCATGTTGTCAATTTGGACATTATTAGTTCTTGGATAAATTAATTCTTGAACTTGTTTATTGAATTATTATGTCATTGACATCATCCTCATGTTATATTATGTTGAAAGTCATCTTTCGCTTACGTGCGCATAGATGGACTTACTATGATGATTATGACTGGGGATCATTCTAAGATAATCATGACTGTTATAAATGATGTGATAAAAGTCCTCAATTATTCGTAAAGCATTGATGAATAGTTTTTGGTATGATTATGACCGTGGTTTATTCAGATAGTCATGACCATTGATGATTTAATGAAAATTCTTGACCGTAGTAATGTGGATGATTAGATGTGGTGGAATATTTATTAAAGTCGAGTCTCAAATTTATAACAAATGATGAAAAACCTTTTAAATAATAAAAGATAGTAGATTTTATTTTCTACTTGACTCTTTTAATGGATTCTTTGGTTCATTTGTAGTTAAACTTGATGTTCATTATATCTTATCGGTTTAACATTTCTTGTTGAAAGCTAATGATAATTTATTCGCATTATATTAGTCATAATATTTCTTATCGAAAGCTAGTTGAGCTCACCCTTTCTTTCCTTTGTTCTCTTCGTGAAATGAGAATATAGCCGGGACGAAGCCTGGGGAACGGAGTAATGGTCCAGAGGATAAGATTAGTAGTCCTCACTATTCTCGTGAAATAGTGTGATAATAATTGTAATGAGGACTCCTTTTGAGTTTGTATAATATCTAGTAGACAATATTTGTATTCAAACTCACAGGTTTATGTCGTATTGTATACACACGATTACATTAATAAGTTGTATTTAAATTACATTACCATGTATCGACTACCCAAGATAGGTGATGTATACCTAATTTTGGGGGGCGCACACGATTGGTATCGTAGCTTAGGGATATGATCCCCGGCTAAGATGTGAGATAAGAACTAGGAGGGAGAGACGGAAATTCTTCGCTAGTATGACCTACCTAAGTTTATTTGGTATTTAATTGGTGATCATCGGTGTATAGGGATAATATGTGACATGTTAATTAACCCTTATTTTGTGGCGATTTGAAAATGGCATCCGAAAATGTTGAGATAAGAAATGGAGCACAGGAGACCGCTGAGTCTCCACAGATCAATAATCGAGGATAATGTAACATGCAGGATGGCGATAATCCTCCGTAAACAACAACATTGATCAAATGACGAACGATTTTGACGCGTTTAGGAGTTTTTTTAGAATTCATGCAACATCGACGGCGAAAGGCTCCCTGCTCATAAAAGGTGTGAAAATAATGGCAAACCACTTGGTCGACCACCGCTAAGCAGTTCAAGGAGCTGGGACCATCGGAGTTTTTGGGAAAGCCAGAACCACTTAAGGAGGAGACGTGGTTAAAGCAAATCACCAAGATATTTGATGTCTTGGGATGCTCAAAGGAGCAAAAGGTTCCATTTGCCACCTTTATGTTGCGTGAAGAGGCGGATTCTTGGTGGGAATCAAAACGCATCTGCATCGACATACTCAAGATGTCTTGGGAGAAGTTCCAAGAGTTGTTCAACGACAAGTACTTTCCCAAAAGTATTCGTCACATGAAGGAGGTAGAGTTTATCGTCGAGAAAATAATATGACCGCAGGTCACAAGATGAGGCTAAGTTTGCCGAAGTTATCTCTGTTTGCATCCCATTTGGTCGATAATGAGGGAGCGAATGATGCGAATGTTTTTAAGAGGTTTGAAACCCGATATACGTCAATACCTAATTTTCATAAACTTTGTTTGTATTCGAGATATTTTGAATAGGGCTCGATTATTGGAGTGCGATAATGAGTCAAGACAACCAAAAGGTAACGACCAACAACACAATAATAATCGATTATCGGTGGCAGCGGCCATCGAACGATAACCATCGGGGAAATTATCATTTTGGTGGTAACCATGGCCAAGATAATAGGAATGGAAATTTCAAGAAGAGGAAATTCAACAATGATGGAAAGACGTCAAGACCAAAGACCACCGTTGTTAAGGAAGGAGAACGACCACCTATCATATGTTTCAAATGCGGAAGGGAGGACATATCGGTCAAACCGCACGATGTCATCTAAAGCATGTTATAATTGTGGAAAAGAAGGTCACTTAGCCCGATTTTGTCGCTTCATCAAGACAAGTTCGCTAGGATGGAGGCACCAAAGACCGCTCCGGAAAAGTCAAAAATCCAGAGTGTAAGGGAGAAAGCGTGACTTCTCAAAAAAGCGAGTAACCTCGAGCGAAGTTAGCACGAAGTTAGTTAATTATAAATTACGAAGTCTATACCTTATAAGATACCGGTTCTACCCATTATTTTATCTCTCTTGCTTGCGCTCAACGTTTAAATTTGACTCAGGAGAAGTTAGACTTTGACTTATTGGTTGAAACTTCTAAGTAGGAGCCTTTGTTACCTCTACTATTTTTAAATCTTGTTTGATTCAAATAAACACTTTCACGCTACTTGTCGATCTTATTTTTAAAAATCTCGGCCTTTGATGTGATTTAAGGAATCAATTGGTTAACTAATCATCATGCTTTTCGTAAGGTTGTTAGCTTTTATATTCATAACCAAACCATTAAAGTCAATCATTGTCATATCAAGCCATAAGTAAAGATCCCTGAACCTTTCGTTGTTGACTTTCTTGTGTGGAATGCACCGAGGCCAGACTTTCTCTAGGCGACATCATGAAAGAAGATGGCGAGTTGATAGGCATCATTATGAGGTGCTATCTAGGTTAAAGGATAGAAGTCACAGTTGGTATCAATGTGACGTATTATACAAGTTTTGGATGAGAGTCACAGTTTTGAATGATATTTCTATCATTAATAAATTTCTTGACGTATTCTTGAAGACTTTCTAGCCTACCCTAGAGCGTGAAATCGAATTTTGTATTGACCCCAAAGATAAAAACCCATTTCTTAAACCCTCAAATATTTCTTCAACTAAAAGGATCATTTACGTGGATTATGATGAAAGTCATAATAAAAGCATTGGACTAATGAAAATCATGGGTATACGTGGTATTAGTAAGTGTTATAATGAGTTATGTTGGTTATTATGAGAAAACATGAAAGTTTCTTAGAAATCACAAAGAGTTGAAAATCAGATTTTTTGAAAAACGTAACATGAAATTCAATTGACCATATCTCCTAATATATTTTGAATTTTTCAGTGTGGCCAAGTTCTAGAGTTAGATCTATGAGTTTTGTAGCATCTCCAAGTGGAATCACTTGGAAAAGGTGTTGTAGATTTACGTGTGGACTGATTTTAATAAAGAATGAAAAAGTTGGAAATTTCAAAAAAGCTCTCGATTTTATTTTTAAAAGGGCATTTTCGGCCACTTAAATTATGAGAAAAATTCTAGCCTTTTGGGAAATAAAATTATATGGTATAAGGTAACTCCTGTCCAAAAATGAGCTTATTCTGACTTAAAATGAGAAAGTTATGACCATTTTAATATTTAGGTTTTTCCGATTTAAAAACGATATACCCTGAGTTCTACAACTCAGATGACCATGAAATTTAAATCGAGGCTCACATTAACATGTGTAAGGTCCTACCAAGATTTGGGAATTTCTGGAGTTAACCTTGAGGTAGCTAATTTCTTAAGGAATTAATTAGAAATTGATTTTTGAAAATAGTAAATGAATTTTAAAAATTCGAGAAAAATGTATGTTCATTATGGGACTATATTATGCTAAATCCTAGAAAAGAAATATATTTGGGACTGATTTGGTATTTTCTATGAAAATAGTTTAATTACTTAACATATGAGTTAAATATGTTATGTGAAGTAACAAAGTTGAAAATAGGATTTTATGGCTACAGAGAATCCTATATAGAGTATATGCATATTTTTTTTTTTTTGATGAGGATTTGATCATTGGTGATGATATCTTATGAGTATGACATTTTGAATGATTAAATGCATTATATGGTAAAGCGTAAACAATTGAAATAAATTGTTTATAAATTTAAGAAGTGATTAAAATATTGTTATAATATTAATGATATTAGATTATGAGATTATTAACTAATTGATAACATGGGGATATTCTTGAATCTGGATAAATTATATTATAAATGTTTAATATTTATCCTTTATCTCATTTGATTTATTCTTTATATCATTATTCTCATGCTTATATTGTGTTGAAAGTCATCCATGGCTTACGTGCGTAGATGGACTTGGTATGATTATGACTGAGGATTGTGTTTGGTATAATCATAACCGTAATTGAAAAAAACACTATTATCTTTGGGTCGTAGTGGATGGATAATTTGTGGTCGTGATACTAATGAATACACGATTATCTTTGGCCGTAGTGCATGGATAATTTGTGGTCGTGATACTAATGAATACACGATTATCTTTGGCCGTAGTGCATGGATAATTTGTGGTCATGATACTAATGAATACACGATTATCTTTGGCACGTAGAGCATGGATAATTCGTGGTCGTGATAATAAAGAATATCCTTGGCCTGTAGTGCAGGGATGATTTGATGATGTGGATTAATTATTGAGCTGAGTCTCAGCAATGAAATATTAATTCATGGATGTGGTAAAAGTCATCTTTGGTCGTAGTACATTGATGGACTTGGTATGATTATGACCAGGGATTATTCGGTATAATCATGACCGTAATTTAAAACACGAATATCCCTGGCCAGTAGTGCATGGATAATTCGTGGTCGTGATACTATTAAGCTGAGTCTCAGCATTATTGGTTTTACAGTTGTATATCTTTGGCCTGTAGTGCAAAGATGAATTGTTAATGAATATCTTTGGCCGGATTGCAAAGATGAATTTAATGTTTTCAACGATAAAGGTATTCAAGGTATCCTCACCTCTTATCATACTGTGTACGCACTCCCTAATTTCGGGGCTTAAATTCCATAAGGAGGGAGATTGTGAGACCCCAGATTTTATCAATAAAGATTTAAATTTTGTCGAAATAATTTTTAATATTATGGTGTGAATTTGAGATAATATTATAGTTGTGGGTAGTATTTATAAATTTTTCAAAGTATGCAAGTGGTTATATTATATTCGATTGGTGGGGAATATTTGGTTTAGCGAGGAATATTCGCATAACTACTCAATCATTGGTGGACCCCATAATGTAATTATTGTCGGATTGAGAAAACGACAAAAATATTTTATTGAAATAACGGCGGAAGTTTTACCATCGATCTTGTTGAACTACTCAGTAGTAAAAGTATAGTAATATGTGTGGTTGCATAAGAAGACACCAGTATTGATTATTGATGCTTATGTGAGAAGTCACTCGGTTTGATTCCATTATTATCGATTAATAATATGAATTATTATAGCGATAATGACGTTTTGTTTTATTCGTATTATTAACGTAATAAAACAAAAATATCTTTATATAAAATAGAATACTTTATTAAAGTTATTCTATAAATAGAATATATTATATTTTACTATGCATAGTGTTTTTGCATAGTGTTGCATAAAGTGTTTGCATAGTAAAATATTTTTATATAAATAGAATATATGATATTTTATTTAAAAGATTTTGTTTTAAATATGGACCGTCCGATTAAAGTAAATCAATCTGGACCGTTCATGGATTAATTACTATGCATTCTATTTTCCTATAAATAGAAGCTCATTCCTTCATTATTTTCTTTTAATTCACTTTGAAACTCAGAGAGAAATTATAGAGAGAAACTATAGAGAAAATCTATAGAGAGAAAGAAGAAGAGTATTTCGGTACTTTCACTACTTTGATATCCAAATGTCTTTTTACTAAGTAAGGGATATTATTCTTTTATATTCATGAAGAGAACTGTTATTATTCCATTTCTTATTATTCATTGGAATAACTTTGATAATGCTGAATACCCTATACTTGGTGACCTTCTTCTATTATTCTGTCTTTATTATTACATTTGGAATATCCCGTCGTGTGTTTTACAGGACCGGTTCCATTTTATTATTCCGTCTTTTTATTATTACGTCGGAATATCTATATCATGCTATATGTGGGACCTAGTTCCATTTTATTATTCCGTCTTTATTATTTCGCCGTAATATCTTGTGCATCTTATATCGTTGGACTGGTTCCATCATTTATTATTCCGCATTTATTATTCTGTTGGAACATCCTCGCTTGCGATTGTGATTTTCACGACTGCACTGCTATTATTATTATTACATTGGGATAACTTTTCATCTGCAAGTACCGCATGCATGGTGATATCTTTGTTATTCCATTCGTTATTATACTCGGTTGGTTGAAATTTTGACTTTATACTCCATGAAATTAGTGAAATATCCTCGATATTCAAGGCTTCATCCAAAGTATTTTTCATGGAAATATTCTTCTGAGCATTCTTGAATTTTACTCTACAAAGCAGTATCATGTTGTCAATTTGGACATTATTAGTTCTTGGATAAATTAATTCTTGAACTTGTTTATTGAATTATTATGTCATTGACATCATCCTCATGTTATATTATGTTGAAAGTCATCTTTAGCTTACGTGCATAGATGGACTTAGTATGATTATGACCAGGGATCATTCGGTATAATCATGACCTGTTATAAATGATGTGATAAAAGTCCTCAGTGGCCTGTAAAGCATTGATGAATAGTTTTTGGTATGATTATGACGTGGTTTATTCGGGTATAGTCACTTGACCATTGATGATTTAATGAAAATTCTTGATCGTAGTACGGGGATGATTAGATGTGGTGGAATATTTATTAAAAAGTGAGTCTCATTTATAATGATGATGAAAAACCTTTTAAATCATAAAAGATAGTAGATTTTATTTTCTACTTGACTCTTTCAATGGATTGCTGGTTCCGCTGTAGTTAAACTTGATGTTAAACTTGATGTTCATTATATCTTATCAGTTTAACACTGTTGTAGGCTAATGATAATTTATTCTGCATTATCTTAGTCATAATATTTCTTACTGAGCTAGTTGAGCTCACCTTTCTTTTCTTCGTTCTCTTTAGGAAATGAGAATATAATTTGGGACGAGTCGGGGAGCGGAGTAATGGTCCAGAGGATAGCATTAGTAGTCCTCACTATTCTGTGAAATAGTGTGATAATAATTGTAATGAGGACTCCTTTTGAGTTTGTATAATATCTAGTAGACAATATTTGTATTCAAACTCACAGTTTATGTCGTATTGTACACGACAGTTACATTAGTAAGTTGTATCCATGTTTCCAGTGTTTCCACCTATATTTTGGACAGGAGCCGCTCTCACCTGATGTTGCATGAATTGCATAAAGCCTCTGATCAATCCATCATTCATCATTTGGTTCGTGTTGTTGTTTGTATGAGAATTGTCGCCTTCTTGATGCACATTATCCTGATTATTGATATGTGGAGACTCAACGGTCTCTTGTGCTCCATTGCTATTCTCAACATTCTTGGATGTCATTTTCAGATACTGCCATAAAACAAATGTTAATTAACATATAACATATTATCCCTATACTTTGACCGACCAATAAAATACCAAATAAACTTAGGTAGGTTATACTAGCGAAGGAATTCTAAAATCTCTCCCTCCTAGCTCTAATCTCACATCTTAGCCAGGATCATATCCTAAGCTTTGATACCAACCGCGACGCCCCCAAAATTAGGTATACATCACCCATCTTGAGTCATGATACACGTGTGCATGTAATTCAAATACAACTTAATAATACAACTGTCGTGTACAATACGATAAAACATAAACTGTGAGTTTGAATACAAATATTATATACTAGAGAGTATACAACCTCAAAAGGAGTCCTCATTACAATTATTATCACACTATTTCACAGAATAGTGAGGACTACTAATGCACCATCTAGGATCATCACTTCGTTCCTCGACTCGTCCCAGCTATATTCTCATTTCCTGAAGAGAACAGTGAAAGAAAGGGAGAGCTCAACTAGCCCAGTAAAAAATATCACTACTACAAAACAGTAAATAGACAACACTTAAGCCACAACGTTTTTTATAAAAATGTTGTGGTATTTTTTTCATAACGTTTTTTTAAAAAACGTTGTAGATATATATGAAAATTTTTTATCTATTTATAAAAGACAATTTTTGATTTTAAATAGATAACGTTTTTTTAAAAAAAATGTTGTGTATGTAAAAAACACGGAGAAAAAAAAACACGGAACTTAAATTTTTTTCCTTATTTTCCCGTCTCTGCCCAACTCTGTCTCTCTCATTTCACCAGCTCAACTCTCTCACTCAGATAACTCAGATATGCAGCACATCTCATTCTCCCCCCTCTCGACTCCCTCTAACCCTAGAAATAGTGGCGGCAGTAGTGGTGGTAATGGCGACATAGTGGTGGCCTCTTCTTTAAGTTCTCCTCCATTATCGCCCAAGTGAGGGTTTTAATTTCCTATTTCTTCATCTACGTTCTCTTTCCTAGGGTTATTCTCTCTCTTCAAACAAGTTGACGATGGTTCGGGAGGTTGTTAATAATGGCTGTAGTCGCAGAACGGAAACCCAAGGTGGTGACATTTTGGGGTTGAAGCCTCGGTTGTTCGTCGAGACTCCTAAAGCAATACCCTCGGCAGCGGCGACATAGTGGTGGCTGACCATGAAGCACAGGCCACAGATGACTTTCAAAAAATATAAACATGAGGATGATGACAATGATATAAGAATTCAATAAAACAAGTTCAAGAATTAATTTATCCAGAACTAATAATGTCCAAATTGTCAACATGATATCGCTTTGTAGAGTAAAATTCAAGAATGCTCGTAAGAATATTTCCATGAAAAGATCTTTGGATGAAGCTCAAATATCAAGGATATTCCACTAATTTCATGGAGTATAGAAGTGAAAACTTTAACCAATTGAGTATAATAAAAATGGAATAACAAAAGAAATCACCATGCATGCGGTACTTAGCATGATAAAAGTTATTCAACGAATACTAAATAACGGAACCGGTCAAGTGGTAAATTGCACCGGCTGGGATGTTCCAAATGAATAATAAAGAATGGAATAACAACAGAAATCACCATGCATGCGGTACTCAGATACACAAAGTTATTCAACAATGAATACTAATAAGGCGGAATTAGGTCCGGCGTAAAACGCATGCATGTGATATTCCAATGAATAATAATAATAAAGGCGGAACCAGTCCCTAAACAGTAAACGCGCATGTATGTGAGGATATTCCAATTTGAATAATAAAGACGGAATAATAGAAGAATGTCACCAAGTATAGGGTAACCCGCGTATACAGCTTATTCCAACAGAATAATAAAGAATGGAATAACATAAGTTCTCTTCATGAATACAAAAGAATAACACCCCTTACGAGTACAACAAATAATATTCCCTACCTTAAGAAGAAGAGTATTGGATATATGAGTAGTGAAGTAGTAGAATACTTTTCTTCTTTCTCTCTATAGTTTATCTCTCTAGAGTTTCAGTGAATTCGTAAGAAAATAATGAAGGAATGAGCTTATATTTATAGAAAAATAGACTGCATAGTAACAAACTCATGAACGGTCCAGATTGATTTACTTTAATCTGACGGTCCATATTTAAAGCAAAATCTTTTAAATAAAATATAATATATTCTATTTATAATCTAATAAAACGGATAACTTTATAAAAGATTTTACTACGCAAAACACTTATGCAGAACCTATACAAACACTATGCATAATAAAATATAATATATTCTAATTATTGTTTAATAAAACAAATAACTTTATAAAAGTATTATGTTTTATATAAAAAGATTTTACTATGCAAAATACTATGCAATACTATGCATAATAGAATATAATATATTATATTTATAGAATAACTTTATAAAAGTATTTTGTTTTATATAAAAAGATTTTATGTATTATTACATTAATAATACCAATAAAACAAAACTGAGTGACTTATCACATAAGCATCAATACCGTGTGCTACTATGCAACCACGCGTATTACTATACTTTTACTACCTAGTAGTTCAACAGTATTAATGGTAAAACTTCTGCCGTTATTTTTATAAAGTATTTTTGTTGTTTTCTCAATCCGACAATAATTATGTTGTGGGGTCCACTAATAATTGTGCCGTTGTACGAATATTCCCTCTTAAAACGAATATTCCTCGACCAATCGAATATTATATAACAACTTGCGTACTTCATAAAATTTATAAATATTACCCACAACTATAACATTATATCAAATTTACTCCATAATATTCAAAAATAATATTTATAGAAAATTCATCTTTATTCAAAAAGTTGGGGTTTACATATATTATGGAAAATGATCCATAAAATACGTTAGCCAAATGGACTGTTTCAACTAACGCTCATCCAGCCGTCCAAAATTAGAGTGAATGGCTGAGAAGAGGGCCCAACCGCTACTCCCTCTAGCGACCAAATTAATTTTTTTGTTGGTCGTTTATTTTCTTCTAATGACAATCAAAACTAGTAATTAATTTGACCGGCATTGAAAAGGAGTAGGACCAACAAATTTTTTTTGACTTAATTACTGATTATCCTCATACATACTACTTATTAATCAGTAAAATAAAATAATAAAAAATTATAAGTATAAACAATAATTATCCTTATACTTATTAATAAAATAAGTATGTATAAGGATAATTAATAATTATCATCTTATGATTTTTAATTATAAATAGAAAATAGTGATTGAATTTATATTATATTCCTACTCAAATATATAAACTCAATCACTATTTCCTATTTATAATTAAAAATCATAAGACGATAATCAATAATTATTCTTATTCATACTTATTTTGTTAATAAGTATAAGGATAAATATAAAGATAATTATCGATTATCCTTATAATTATCCTTATAATTTTTATTTTTCTATCTTATTGATTAATAAGTAATATGTATAAGGATAATCTGTTAATAAGTATAAGGATAAGTATAAAAATAATTAATTATTATTCTTATAATTTTTTATTATTTTATTTTACTGATTAATAAGTAGTATGTATGAGGATAATCAGTAATTAAGCCAAATTTTTTTGTTGGTCGTAACTCCTCAATGGCGGTCGAAAAGACTAGTGCTTTGACCGGGTGGTGGCATGAGTGTACCAACAAAAAAATTTATGGCCGCTAGAGGAGAGTAGCAGGTGGGCCCTCATCTCAAACCATTCACTCTAATTTTGGACAGCCGGATGAGCGTTAGTTGAAACAGTCCATCTAGTTAACGTATTCTATGGATCATTTCTCAATATATATATATATATATATATATATATATATATAATGGGGTGTGTGATGTGTGAGTGTGTGCGTGTGTGTGAATATATATATATATATAATAGAATATATTATATTTTATTGTTTGCATAGTACTACATAGTGCTGCATAGTTCTGTATAGTGTTGCATAGTACTGCATAGTGTGTGCATAATGTTGCATAATGCAGCATAGTAAAATTAAAAAAAAATTCAAAAAGTTTCACCCGTGAATTTTTCCTATTGTGCGTCCGTGATTTTCTAAATTCAAATAGTATCCTTCCATTCTCTTATAAATAGGATGCTTAGTTTAGAAATGAAAATCACACCAGAATCAGAGAATTCTTCGTCTATAATATTGAGCGTATTTCTTTAGAGTTTAAGAAAGCTTTGAGCGTAGAAAACAATATAAGTTTTCTTCAAGAATATCCCCGCCCTACCAGTCAGAAATATTGTCCTTTTAAGGTAAGGGATATTATTTTTGTTCAATATTCGTAAGAAATAATATTTTTTTCCATACTCTCTAGTATGTAAGTAATATTATTTCATTTCAAATTTTGAATTCTACACTCATTTTGTTAAGTATTGCTTCTATACTCATTGAAATTTACGATTCATCTAGTATCTTTTCACAAGGATATTTTTCTGAACATTCTTGTTAAAATTTAATCTTTTCATGTCGGAGTACTATTCACGGGGTACTATTCACCTAAAAAATTGATTTCTTTTCTGACTAAATTATTTTTGATATATGAATATTATTCTTGAATTTTATTCCACAAAGCAGTTATCATTTTGACAATTTGGATATTTTTAAACTCTGGACAAATTTAAAGTCTTTAATATTTATCCTTGATTTTGTTTAATTGATGTTTATATCATTATCATCATCCTCATGCTTATATTGTGATAAAAGTCATCTTTGGCCCGTAGTGCATAGATGGACTGTTGATTAGTATGATTATGACTATGTATCGGTATAATCATGACTATTGGTGATAATACGAATATCATTGGCCCGTAGTGCATGGATGATTCGTGGATGTGATAGTAATGAATATCCTTGGCCCGTAGTGCATGAATAATTCAATGATGTGAATTATTTATTGAGCCGAGTCTCAGCGAAAAAATTGATGATAAACTTTTAAATCATAGAAGATAGTAGATATCATGCTCTACTTGACTCTTCTAATGGATTATTTGTTCCGCTTCAGTTAAACTTGTTGTCTATTATATTCTATCAGTTTAACACTATTGAAGGCTAACGATAATTTATTCTGCATTATCTTAGTCATAATATTTTTTACTGGACTAGTTAAGCTCACCATTTGCTTTCATTTTTCTCTTCAAAAAATGAGAATATAGATGGGACTAGTCGGAGAATGGAGTGATGGTCCAAGATTGTGGCTATAGTAGTCCTCACTATTTTATAAAATAGTGTGATAATAATTGTAATGAGAACTCCATTTGAGTTTGGATATCGTCTATGAGACAATATTCTTGTTTAAACTCTCAGCTTATGTATTGTCGTATTTTACACGACAGTTGTATAATTAAGTTTGTGTTTGAATTTTGTACCATGCATTTGACGACTCAGAATGAGTTGTGTATAACTATTTTGGGGGCGTCATAAACACTCTCTTTAATTCTTCCACTATAATTTCATCATCATTTACTTAATCACAATCATCTAAGACCGTATGTCTTCTCATACTTACTAAAGACAATATTCTTAAAAAACAACTCTAGGACTCAACTTAGCCTAGATAATTAAATATATGTGAAAAGAATCACCTTCTCAACATATACATAAAAATAGTACATCGCAAGAGCTCAACAGATATCAATGTAGTGAATTGAGTGGTCACAAATCTCTAGCCCATGCAAAGGAGTTGTTTTACTCATTAACTACATGTCAACGGTTAAAAAGTATGTGACTGCACTCACAACTTAAACTTAGTTAACACTATAACATTTAGGTAGTCCTACTAACTTTTACCTTTATCATTTCTTAAATCTTACGCTTTCTAACACCAACAATGTCTATATCTTTATCATAACACAACCTGTGTTTGTTTCCACAAATATTTTAACATTGGTCCATCTAAAACAATTAGCATGGACTTAATCATATCGCAATTCATGCATTAACAGAACTGTAACAACTTAAACAGTTCAAAAACATAACAATTCTTCCACAAAAGCACATAAGTGCAGATATTGACAACCAACACAATTCATAGGTCAACAACTTGTACAAAAGTAATCTATTTGAACAAAAACATGAAAATTTCATTTAATTCAATAATTTGAATGTAGTCAGAAAACTTGCTCAATAAAATAAGAGTAAGTTTAAGAAACTCGCCTTTTACGCGATTACCGGAACGCTATCCAATTGCTCTTCAAACGATCTATATATATCATTAAGGTCAATTATACCAATTAGTTACGTATATATGTCACTTATGGTTTACTTTAACTCTATTACATATTTTATAATGTTCGTCTCATAAGAATCAGAACACTATTTAAGTTTATTAACATTCGACTTTATATTTTGACGTTCATACGTTGTTCACCCGACTTCTCTATCTTGAATGCTTAATTGATATGCCATTGCATATGATTAACACAGATTAACATATCCCATATACCTACCAAACCTTGGCTTACATTTCTCTACACTATCTTGTAAAACCCCAACTTTTTTGAATAAAGATGAATTTTCTATAAATATTATTTTTGAATATTATGGAGTAAATTTGATATAATGTTATAGTTGTGGGTAATATTTATAAATTTTGTAAAGTACGAAGTTGTTATATAATATTCGATTGGCTGGGGAATATTCGTTTTTAACAGGAATATTCGTATAAGCAAGACACAATCATTGGTGGACCCTACAATGTAATTATTATCGAATTGAGAAAACGATAAAAATACTTTATAAAAATAATAAATGGAAGTTTTACCATTAATACTATTGAACTACTTTAGTAGTAAAGTGCGAATGTCTGGCGTGGTTGCATAGTAAGACACTCAGATTAATGCTTAAGTGATAAGTCACTCGGTTTTGTTTTATTGGTATTATTAATGTAATAATACGTAAAATCTTTTATATAAAACAAAATACTTTTATAAAGTTATTCTATAAATAGAATATATTATATTCTATTATGCATAGTGTTGCATAGTGTTTCAGATAGTATTTTGCATAGTAAAATCTTTTTTATATAAAATGAATACTTTTATAAAGTTATCATTTTATTAGATAATAATTAGAATATATTATATTTTATTATGCATAGTAAAATCTTTTATAAAGTTATTCGTTTTATTAGATTATAAATAGAATATATTATATTTTATTTAAAAATTTTGCTTTAAATATGGATCGTCGATTAAAGTAAATCAATCTGGACCGCTCATGAATTATTACTATACGATCCATTTTTCTATAAATAGAAGCTCATTCCTTCATTATTTTCTTCTTTAATTCAATGAAACTCTGAGAGATAAACTATAGAGAGAAAGAAGAAAAGTATTCTACTACTTCACTACTCATATATCCAAAGATTTTCTTCTTCTTAAGTAGAAAATATTATTTGTTGTACTTTCTTAAGGGTGTTATTCTTTTGTATTCATGAAGAGAACTTATATTATTCCATTCTTTATTATTCTGCTTTGAATAACCTTGTGTATCGTGGGCTACCCTATACTTGGTGACATTCTTCTATTATTCCGTTTATTATTCTGGTTGGAATATCTTTTATGCATGCTTTTTCTTGGGACTGATTTAAATCTTTATTATTATTCGCATTGGAATATCCTCGCTCATGCGTTTTACGCCGAACCCGGTTAAAATCTTTATTATTATTCGTTGGAATATCCCTGCTCGTCTGTTTTCACCTACGGACCGATTAAAATCTTATTAGTATTCTGTTGGAATAACTCGCTTCTATGTGAAGTACCGCATGCATGGTGATTTTGTTGTTATTCCATTCTTTATTATTCTCGTTGGAACATCCCGCCGGTGTAATTTACTTTGACACGGTTCCGTTATTTAGTATTCGTTGGAATAAACCATCATCGCCAAGCACCGCATGCATGGTGATTTCTTTTGTTATTCCATTTTTATTATACTCGGTTGGTTAAAGTTTTCACTTCTATATACTCCATGAAATTAGTGGAATATCCTCGATATTTGCGCTTCATCCAAAGATCTTTTCATGGAAATATTCTTCCGAGCATTCTTGAATTTTACTCTACAAAGCAAAGATCATGTTGACAATTTGGACATTATTAGTTCCTAGATAAATTAATTCTTGAACTTGTTTTATTGAATTCTTATATCATTGTCATCATCCTCATGTTTATATTTTTTTGAAAGTCATTTGTATTCTGTAGTGCATAGATGGACTTGGTATGATTATAACGGGGATTATTCGATTGTAATCATTTAATCGAAATGTTACAAATGATGTGGTCAAAGTCCTCATTGGCCTGTAGTAGTGCATTGATGGACGATTGTTGGCATGATCATGACCATTAATGAATACACAAATATTCTTGGCCCGTAGTGCATGGATAATTGTGGTCGTGATACTAAAGAATATCCTTGGACCGTAGTAGTGCGGGGTGATTCGATGATGTGGATTATTTATTGTTCGAGTCTCGGCGATAAAAGTCATGAAAAACCTTTTAAATCATAGAAGATAGTAGATTTTATTCTCTACTTGACTCTTCTAATTGATTGCTTGTTCCGATTCTTGATTAAACTTGATGTTTGTTATATTTTATCGCTTAACACATGTTGAAGGATAATGATAATTTATTCTGCATTATCTTAGTCATAATATTTCTTACTGGGCTAGTTGAGCTCACATTTTCTTTCACTGTTCTCTTCAGGAAATGAGAATATTATTGGGACGAGTCGGGGAACGGAGTGATGGTCCTAGATGGTGCATTAGTAGTCCTCACTATTCTGTAAAATAGTGTGATAATAATTGTAATGAGGACTCCTTTTGAGTTTGTATACTCTCTAGTAGACAATATTTGTATTCAAACTCAGTTTATGTTTTGTCGTATTGTACACGACAGTTGTATTATTAAGTTGTATTTGAATTCTGTACCATGTATCTGGCGACTCAAGATGGGTGATGTATACCTAATTTTGGGGGCGTCACATATCTCCCCAATTTCCAATGTTTAGAACTCAGAAATATAAGTCAAACATGGTTCGACACTACAATGGTCACAAGAAACCATCACGTTTTGCCTCTTATTGCACAACAGTCCTAAAGATGCTCATTGTGGACATTGATACCGACCTCCAATCTCAAAACTTAAAGAATGAATTTGTAGGTCTACTCCTTATCTTTTCGAATCATCTTGAATTACCTCAATCTCGGTTTGGATGAAAACGTTATGCCCAATTTAGTAAAGGGAAACAAAGCTAACTTTTCCTTCTTTTGGGCGGCGTCCGGTGCCCAATTAAAGTTTATTTCCGGTAGCCATTGGCTGAGAGAAAGTATGCTACTCGGCCAGAAACTTGTCTTTTCATAACTCTTCGATTTCGAGCAATTTCAACGCGCCTACTTTGACATATCGTAACTTACTCGTCCGATAATGGAATGAGCTCGTTCTTGCGTTTATTTCTTCAATGTAACAAACTCTTCAACCCCCCCCCGTACATAATTTTTTTCACAAGTCTCTAATTTTCGGGAACCTATGAGGGTCATTTTTTCATCAAAAGACGTTTTAAATGTCAATATTTCTAAACTTCATAACTTGTTCATCCAAAGTCGGATTGAATTCGTTCTTGAGCCCACAGTTCACATATTCACCCAACTACATAACCACAAGAAATAAATAATTTCTTGGAAGCATTAACTACCCATAAATTTGATCCAAAAAGGGTACCAAGCAAGGGTTTTTACACTAGACATCCTTATACAGAAAATTTCACCATAACTTCGTTTTAACATATTTCTCCTCCGTTCCACTTTGAACAACTTGAAAATCCATATATCTAGGATTCCATCTTTTCATAATCACACAAAAATATATAGACAACACATATTAAGTCCAATTATAGTCCCTTATTACTTATTTTCCATCCTCATTCTTAGGCGTACCATTTTAATTACTTGGTTTACTTAACATGCTTCATTTAAGGCGGTTTAACAGGTTGATTTCCTTCATATACACCTTATAACTTCAAGGTCCATCATGACTTTCAATTAACCAACCACCAACACTTATCGAACTTAAAGAAAATCAAAGAGATGAGAGTTTATGGTTTAGAACTTACCTTTCTTGGTTCTTCTTCCTCCTTAACTTTGATCAAGCTTGATCTTAACTACCTATGACCTCTCTTGCCTTCCTCTTGGTCCGGCCCTCTCTCTCTCTCTCTCTCTCTCTTGAGCTTTAAAGCTTTCTTCTTTTCCACATTGATCTTGCTCCTCTTTCTTCTCCCCTCTTGGATCCAGCCCTTCTCTCATTCTCTCTTTTGTTCTTGCTTTCTTTCTTACTCTATTTCTCTTTCTCCCATTCAATTCCTTTCTCTCTAGCACTTGCTAACTTTTGTAACAAATGAAAGATGATACTTGGTTTTTTGTATATATAAAACCTAGTTTTAATTTCTTATAAGTTGATCACCCAACTTAAGTCCTTTATGGTAAATATCCTTAGCTTTCAAAGTTTACAAAACACCCCCTGACATATTCTTGGAATATACTTTATTTCTTAGCATATTCTCTTTATATATTTTCTTAGTTTCAAATTTTAAGTTTTTACCCCTAAGGTTTTTCAAATTCGCATTATTCTCCCTTAACTTTCTAGTAAACTCTCCTAATTCATTAAGTTACCAAAAAGTCCCTTTTGCCCTTTCATCCATTTGATTAGGGTTTAATTCCCGAACTAAGTCGGTTACCCGATTTCTTTCTAGTTAGATTCTCTAAATTGTTTTTCATTCACTTTTTTTTAATTCGCTCGATTAGTCAAAAAATCAACTTTCGAGTTTTGAAAATTCGATTTCTCCATCGATTCTCTTTTTCGAAGAAAGACTATGTCATAATTCGAAAAATCAAAAAAAATGAGTTTGCGTTTTTACGGCTTTTTTCTGGAAAAACTTTTATCGGAGATTTCATTTCTCATTCTCAAATAAACGCTATGACGTAATTCAAAATTCTCGTTTCCGCCAAAACACTAGAATCCCCACCCTCTGACCTTCCTTTCCAAATTTCTAAACACTTTCCCAATACCAATCTTCTGGTACAAAGAACACCTACCCAATCTTGAAAGTATAGTCGAATCATGAAAGTGGCATACCTTTTAGGTTACCTTCTTATGGAAACAATGCTTCTTTTGCGGCAAACCAGGCCACTTCAAGAGAGAGGGACTGCAGGTTCTTCAAAGCCTCTCTCCAAATGAAGAAATCGGAGGTTTTGAAACGATTCATTGCTAGACTTAGATTCAGCCCTATTAAGTAAAGGCAGATTGTCCTTCGTCCTAAAAAGCCCTCAGGTCCGTGGGGTCTACTATTCCCCCAACGGAGTAGTTTGCCACTCTGTCAAAACCATATCTGATCCTTTTCACCCTTTCATATACTAGGGGATTGTTCTCTGCCGACTAGTTCAAACTCAGAAGTGGGCTCTATTCCTCTGGAGGATACCATAGCTGTCATTAGTTGCACCATCCAGCGGAGGGGGTCATACCCTTAATAGGAGCAAGAAAGAAGAGCTACAGAAGCCTCAATAAAGCTCGTTTATCGCACCTGCTTAAGTCAGAGGGTCTTCGTGCACTTGAGCTTCTGTTCAAGGCTAGGAGGGGGACGCGGGCTAAGCCCCCTACTTAAGATTCAATTCATAAGGCAAAAAGTACGTTTATTATCGTTTTCTGCGCTTTTGTGAATAGTAACTTTTTCATCTTTTTCTCAGAAAAATTTTATTTTCTCATACGATCGTAAAACTCGTAAATTACATCACAGAATCATGATCCACCACAAAAATTAAACTTTTAACACATAAAATAGAATAATTTTAATATAATTTTATTTTATTCAATAATATTAATCGAAAATACTTTATTTACAAATCAAGTAATTAAAATTTATGGGTTGTTACAGGATACATGAGTGGGAGAAAGAAAATATGAAAGAAAAAAAGAATTAATAGGGATGTGAAGGATAGGGAAAAAAACTTCACAAAATAATCAACATAAAAAAGCGATTATAATATAGACGGTTCTCTGATATAGCGACAGATCGAATCGGGCGACGGTTCGGTCCGTCGTTATATGTTGTTCGTCGCTAAAAGCTAAGACAACAGTTCTCTGATATAACGACGGATCGAACCGTCACCCGATCTGCCGCTAAAGGTGGTGAGTATGGTATGTAAAATATAGGGGTGAGCCCTTAAAATAGACTGATATTATAGATATATAGATATTTAAGAAGGAATTTTTGTAAGTACGTATTAGTGTGACATAAGTTGTTAATACTTTGAAATTAACAAGATCATATAAACATAAGTACTTGATACTTTGAAATTAACAAGACCATGTAATTAGGACCATCAGTTCAGTAGTAGTACCCATTACCCAACTACCCAACTACCCAAACCCATGCCCATGGCAACCATGCCCATCTAAACTAAAAATAACGCAGAGAGAAATACGCGGATTACAGCTATTGCACCCGTCCAGCTCCAGCTCAAGCTCAAGCTCAAGCTCAAGCTCAAGCCCAAGCCCGCACCCAAATGGGAGACACGTTGAAAACCTAACATCGTGGAGTTGGTTTAATTGTTTGTTGGTTCCCGCTAAGTCTACGTGTGTGTATATATACCCACGTAGCCGTAGTGAAAATAATACTCCAAAATTTTTTAAATAATTCTATGTAGACAGATAAAGTAGACAGGATAATTGGATCAGAAAAAAAAAAAAAATTGTTCAGCGAACAATTTGACAGTACAATCTATTTGTTCGTTGGAACAAATTCATTTTGTTATTTCGATTCAATTATCATGTTCAATTTATCTGTCCGTATAAAAATGTTCATCTTTTTAAAATTAATTAAAGCTACATAAATTGCAACATTTAAAAAAAATTATATATAATAGTTAGATGTTTATTCGTATCAACATAATAGCTCTATCTGCATTCCATATTACTATAATTAGTTATTTTAATTCCATGTACATAGATTAAGAATGTTATTTATTATTATAAGTGTTTTTAGAGTTATATAAAGTATTAAAGAAATAATTATATAACATTAAATATAATATCAATTATTTATATTAAGCATATTGGAAAAAATAGTGTTATTTATTGAGCAAAAATAATAAAAAATCAAAGTTATATTTATTACTTGGGATAATATTAAAAATTAAACAATTAATATTTATTGAAAATTTTTAAACGAATTATATTAAACAACAAAAACAAGTTTTTAAAATTATTAAACAACGGATGGAATACTATGGAATGGAGAGTAATTATAGAGAGAGAGAGAGAGAGAGAGAGAGAGAGAGAGAGGGATTTGATGAATGTGTGGGGCTGGACATGCACGAGGCTTGTGTGTTGGATCGTGGTTCAGAAATACATACGTACACTGGACTGGTAGTAGTGGGTTGATCGAAATGAAGTGGTGATGCAAGAAGAAAGATATGGTGGTGTGGTCTCTGTGACTCACGTGCATATCCATAATCTTTTTGCACGGCCTCATCTGATCCTCCCTTCCAGTATAATCCAATTCTTCCTCTATTTCCATTGCTGTTAATATAATTACAACAAATATTTTTTACCTATATTTTTATTATTATTCTAGCAATGCTTAATATATATATATATATATATATATATATATATATTAGGTGACAAGTTTTTTTCTCTTTTTTTTTGTAAACATTATTTTTACTCACAATATCAATCGTCTTTTGGGTTTATAGGGGTATAATTTTTGTTGAAACAAAATTATTTTTTGACACGTGTACAGGAGCGAAGCCACATATAAGATTATGGGGTTAATTGACTCCACTGGAAAAAAATTATTTATAATATAAGGTAAATTTTAAAAATTTTAAGTATTATATATAAATCAATTCCACTAAAATTTTATAAATTTTCTATTATATGAGGTCAAATTAAAATTTTATAACTTTGTCAATCAAATTTTAATCACATATTATTCATGATCAATATATGTATATCTCTCTATAGTATTTTAAACTAAATAATAATCTAATTTATATTATTTTAAAAATAATTAATGAATTAATTACTTATGAGCAATTATGATTATATGCTGTATATTATTACTTATTGCCATTGCAATATAGCTATATATATATATATATATATATATATATATATATATATATATATATGTGTGTGTGTGTGTGTGTGTGTGTGTGTGTGACTCGAAGTACAAAATTATTATAAAAAATTGGCTCGGGCCAAATTATTTATAACTTAACAATAATTTTGATATCACTGAAATTTATTCCTGACTTCGCCACTGCACGTGTATAATTTTTAATACATACATATATATTGAATAAATTGTATTGGAAATGAAATTATGCGAGTATTGCACTAGCTAGCTAGCAATATCAGTTCCTTAGTTTTATGAGAAATGAAGGCTATATAATCAAAATGAGTATATATGAAAATATAATTATTTAATACTAGTTCATGACCGTATATTTCAAAAAATATTACTACTAGCTATACATGAATTTGCAAAACAAGATTACTAGCTAGTCGTTTTTATTTCAAAAAATTGGTGGTTGCTAGATCATGGAGTATATATATATAAAGTATCCCAATTTACAGGCCGGCGAGAAACATATGTATATATTAGGCGGCATACTATACGACTTACGTCGGAGCTGAAATTTAGAGATTGTCCGAATTAAAATGATGTGTTGGAGTAGTACTACACTAAGTTAAAAGCTAGCTAGGGTATTTAATTGAATTTCTCACTTGTTATATAAAATTAAATTTGTCAACAGAAAATTAACCACCCACCTGGTCTAATGGTCTTGTCTTTCTAATTTGGATATATATCTTGCTTCCGTTTGGTTTGTAATTGTTGATAATTAAGTAAGGTATATGAATAATTTAAAATGTCAACATTAATTTTTAATCAAATAACTTCCCATCTAACAGCTGGAGTATTTTTGAGTAGGAAGACGGAATTAAAGTTGGAGTGACAATGATGGTGAACTCGAATCGGCACAACTGCCAATAAATAAATAAATACTGTAAGAATCTAGCCAGCCAGCCACCCACCCAGCCATTTCTATTCTGTTTAAGATGCAACAAATTTTTGTGGTATATTAAGGAACAAAACAAAATTATCCAGACCAGAACGTAAGTACGTCTTTGGATTAATTGATCCAGAAGATCATGTAGCTACAGATCGAGGATATATATGCATGGAGTTAGTCTTTGGATTTGTGTGATTGTTGGATATATATATATATATATATATATATATATATATGATCAATGGCCTGGATTTGATAGCTCCACTTGCTAGCTAATACGTACTGACCGTACCAGTTACCACGACCGGCAATGGCATGCATTTCATGTTAAATTAAGGCCAGTTTTGAATGCTAAATGACAAATGGAAAACACCATTCACTGAATTAATATATATATATATATATATATATATATATATATATATATATGAAACTAGTAGTAGCTAGTACTAATAAATTTTACCATATTTTCTGTGTTAAGCAACTTATTTGTGCGAGTCATTTACTCTTCTTTTTTTTAAAAATTAATATTGAGAGTCAATTTTAGACTGAAAAATCATGTTGAATTTTGATAAACTATCTAAGATTTATTGTATGCACAATTTTAAATAATCACATCAATTTTGATTATTTTTTAAAAAAAATCGAAAGTTAAAATTGTTCTGATATTTTAGAATGGAGAATGGATTTTGATATATTTGTCAATGGGTTGAGTGGGGAGGTTCACATCTGTGGTGTTGTTCTTCTTCCAATCTCTTTGACTTTAATTTTCTCAGAATATAATATCCCCCGACCAATTTGAGGGGAAGGCTGTGTAAAAACTAAAAACAATTGGAATAATTTAGTAATTCTAGTAGAGTTTCTAAGGAAAGGATGCTAATAAATTGAGTTACTATTTACTAGTAGGGGCTGTGGGTATTAAATAAGATATAGCTAGGTGGCACGTGTCAACAATATATATTTTTTTTTCTTTCAAAAGTAAACCAGTGGTTGGATCATTATTTTAAGCAATTTGAAACAATTTTTTTTGGATACAAATATTATATAATTACAACTTTTAACTATAAGAATATATTTTATTTTTATAGATTGATCTGAATAAATTGTCTAATTTGAATCATATACACATATAGCTAGATGAATTATGGCCAATATATATAACCCTCTACTATGTAATAAATACTCCTTCCTTTCCTAAAAGATTATCGTTTTAAAAGAAAAAATTTGTTCCAATTTATTTATCGTTTATAACTTTCTAGGAGAGTAAAGTATTTACTTTCTTATATCACTAATATCTTCTCTTATTGTTCCAATAAACTATTTTCCTTGTATTAATAGTTTTCAACTTCCCATAAAGGGGTAGTGATGAAATTTCAAACAAATTTTAATTGTTAAATGATATAATTAAATGATTTTTTTAATTCATATACAAAAATTTTAAATGATAATTTTTTAAGAAGAGGGATAGTATTAAAGGAGCCTAAAAGACTGGTGGGGTTTTCTGACCGTCTCTGCAACTTAACAAACGGTGAGAATGTGGAGTATATATATATGTATACGGTTTGTTGAGTAGTGCAGTTCACATGCAGATGCAGCAGTTTTATTTTGGGTAAAAAAAGATGGCAACAATGATTGCTTAAAATACCCTCTACCCAATAACATGAGTAAAATCATTTAATGTAAATGTGGAATGAATATTATAACAAAACTTTTGGTATGCATTTTCATAAATTTATGTTAAAATATAATTATTAAACGTATATCAATACATGATATTGATATGAATTATAGAAATACTTCACTTATTATATATTTCTTTAAAAGGATTATTACTAATATTTAATTGCACAGAATCGATAATTAAAAATCAAAATATTCATATATATATATATATATATATATATATATAAATCAATTTTCTTGCAATAAAGATTACTATTTTATCATATATAGCGGTACCACTAGGATAGCCAAGTGACCAACTATTATTTTGTACACTTACAATTTACATACCGTTTTAAGAAATTGGTATATGTACTTAAATTATTGTTATCATCTTAATGTAACATATATTGACTCTAAATTAAAATAAAGATTGTTTTTGTCATTCAAAGTAAGGTGAAGTGGACATTCTCTCTTTTTCCTTCATTCCCTCACTCCCAAGTACGCATACCATAGCATGCTTAGCATAGCACTAAAAATAAAATTAACAAAATATATAAAAAGGATGGTAATATTGCTAAAACAAAATTTATTAGAATTTGAAAAGAATCAAATTGGAATCTAAACTGCATTTAAAAATCGCATCGAATCGCACCAAGTGTTTCAAGGCATGTATGTAATAAAGTATGAGAAAGAGTAAGATTTTTTGAGGGGTCAAAATATAACTCTAAAAAAATTTATTTTTTGACGCTTGGAGGTGGAGTGATTTTTTCAAATTCATTTTGCTTAATTATAGTATTTTACAATATCATATTCTAACTCTTGTCAACCTTTGAATAACTTATATATATATATATATATATATATATATATATATATATATATTAATTTTCTCCGAAATATGAGACTATTAATCAGATTTTAAAATTTGTATTCAACTAATTAATTATTTTTATAGATTTAAGTTATAACCAAACAGCCATAAGTGACCAGTTGGGAAAAGAAATTGGTCTAGGTGAACCAAAGTCAGGCCCACGTGGCCAGCCACCATATTCACAATCCACTCACAAAACCACACTGCAAGAGAAGAAATGGGCTGAAACAAAATCAGCAGCAACCGAGAGTTAGCCCAATTGAAAATAACATTCAAATTTTAAAATTAACGTGGGACCCAATTGTCAGCAGATTCACTTTCTGTTTTTGTAATCTGGGTTTTGCTTTGCCGACAATGGACCACCAGAGAGAAGAACGGCGCAGGGAAGCCTAAACCAGCAACCACTGTCATACCAATTCTAGCCATACCCAAACACAATTAAATTCAAGCAAGCACAAACATCACCACAAAATTTGATTCCACAATCTGCCAAGAACAGAGGTCCGACCATGGAAATCGATAAACTCCGGCGAGAGGCCCAAATCACAACACAGATTTAATGTTCAGATTTCAGGGTAGGGGGGTCATATGACCCCTTCCGCCTCTGCTCCTCGCCGCCTGCTGGCTGGCTGCTGCCCCCGGCCCCCTCCTAGTTCCGCCTGGCCGCCTCCCTACTGGGGTCATCTGTCCCCCCTGCCCCCTAGTTCTACCTCTGTATGTGGCAATTTTAAGTGGGTTGAATAACCAAATTTACGGTTCCGATTTGATTATTAGCCAAAATCGCATGCATAAAACCGAAACCGCACCATGTGTGTGTATGTATGTATTATTTATAATAAATTCTAAAGTTACTTTTCAATTGAACACGCTCAGAGAAAACCTCAGTCTTGCATTGTCATTTTTTCACCAATTGAAAGAAGATGATTAGAGTTTATAGAGTCAAAAAATAAGTATTTGGGTTTTGGAATATCGGATTTATTTGATGTGTTACTAGAGGGGCTTATAGCTGAGGGACCAAATTCGTTAATTCGAACACTGACGTTAGTTAAGCCTACATCTTTATAGTAGTAATAGTTTAATAGATTATTTTTAAATTAAGTGCAGTTAGCATTATATTCTACAAGTCCTTCCTGAAATATATAAGATAAAATTTCATTCTATCTCCAGTATATATTTTTAATTTTTGTGGAACTAAATAAACCTTCTTGCTTGTTATCGAATATATGGTCTTTGTTATTTTATATAGCGTATGTTTTAATTTTAAAGCATTATTCCTTTATTATAAATTAAAATTATTTTATGTATCTTACTGTTCTATGATTTGATGGTGAATTTGACATGTTTGGTAGAATGAGCTTTGGTTCTATGTTTGATATAATTTCATTTGTCGACTCATTACTAAGTTAATTTTCGATGTGAAGTGTGTTAAATTATATTGAAGGCTTAGATTTTTTTGTTATTTCAATTGGTTTTGGTACCGAAATCGCACCGCACATTTTAAAACCGCACCGCACCAATTACAAGCGATTTCGTGTACGGTTTTGAATTTATCAAACCGCACCTAAACGGTTTCGGGTGCGGTTTGCATTTTAAACCGCACCATGCTCACCCCTAAATTACGTATGTCTCGCTGATCAATACATGCATTTTCTAACCACTGTTTTGAAACGTAGTCCGGACAGGTCGCTTCAACCTAGAACCAATTTTTTGTTTGGTCCGATTAAACTAGTTTGGTTAAAATCCGAATTAAACTGATTGATCATCGGTTGAATTGGTAATTCAATCGGTAAAATTGGAAGTTGACACGGTGAACTAATTTTTTATTTTTACTTTTGTATCTAATAGTTCTTAATATTAAAATTAAACACGTTTGTAATATTATAACTCAATTTTATTATGTTTTAGTTCATAAAAAATTAGATTTTTTAAAAAAATTATTAATTACTAACACTATATATTTTTATATATTTATGATGTCACTAGTTCAATAATAGTTCAACTACCAGTTGAACTAATGACTTATCCATCCGATCAAAGTTCGAAAACATTAGTTCTACCATCATAAATATTATTATGAAATTATCAAATATCAATAAAAGAAAAGCAAAAAAGTATACATAAAATAAGATAAAAATATTTGGGGGGACCATCGAGTTGTATTCTTTATTGACTCTCTCTCCTTCAATATGTCATACTAGGGTTCATCCTATCCTTGCTCTCAACAGAAACCTTGTTTTTCTCTTTAATTTTTTTTGTCATTTGTCTCACGATCAAACTACATCCATTTACTATATATATTGCCTCGTCCACCTAAATCCATATATATATATATATATATATATATATATATATATATATATATATACATATAAACATCTTCCTCCAAACAAACATACCACCAAGGCACCAACTACAAATTCTCTCTAGATCTCTCTTACATATATAAAAGATCATGTATACCACCACCATGGAGGTAGAAATGATGAAGAGACAATCTTACGGTGTCCCAAAATCAAACACAGGCACAAAATCATCATCACTGGGCATGCACAAGGATTCACAAATGATGATATCAAAAGTGAAGCCCAAAATCCGCATAATTCACATATTTGCACCGGAGATCATCAAGACAGACGTAGCAAACTTCAGAGAACTCGTCCAGAGACTCACCGGAAAACCCAGTATCTCCGTGAAAACCACTATGAAGAAACAACCAAGGATCATGAGCAGGTCATCGGATGACGAGCAAATATCATCTTCGACAACGACGTCGTCTTCCAGCTCCACCAGGAAATTGGAAATACGGACCGGTGGTGCAAATTCAGGTGGTGGGTTTTTGGGTGGGTTTGCTGATTTGGAATATGGGTTCATCCAAGAGCTTGGTGAATTTCACCTTCTTCCTTTGGAGGTCCCTCACATGGTTAATTCATCATCTTAATTATATTACTTATTTATTTATCTATTAATTGTTGGTGCCCAGATGATTGTAGTTTGTTTAATTAACTTGAGTGTTCTCTTCTCGATCTCATATATGAAGTTTTCCGATTAAATTAAATTCTTTGATGTTACTGTACATATATATAATTATTAGTAGTACTTATAAACAAGGGTGGAGCCAGGAAAAAATTTCGTCCTAGACTACAAAATAGGAACAAGAATTAAAAACTGGAGCAGGGACGCGTCTGCAGCAAAGCGGTGGCGCCTATCTCGATCTTGAAAGCTTTTGCTCGTAATTCTAAAATTTTGCATTTTTAAGTAGAATACTTTACAATTTTCTAACTCAACCTATACACATCCAATTGGAACCAATTTTTAACATGTTATTGAACGTATGACATACTATTTTAAAAAAAATATATACCGGTCCAAATAAATGTTTCACACAAGTTCTATATGGGTTCAAAATTGCTCATTACCTACATCAGGTTTTCTAACCAAACCAAAATTACTCAATTCATTTAAACTTACTTCTAAACTATTTCTAATTGGTTAAGCCACTTGAGATACATATACTTTATAAACATAAGCTTTCTTGCTTACAATAATATCAAGTTTTCATTTTTAAAGCGCATGACTCTAAGAGGAATTTAATCAAACAAGTGAAGTGCATAACTTTAAAAGAGAGATCTCATAACTATTTAGAAATAATTAAGCCAAAATTTTTTAATTCTTTTCCTTATTACTCCACCCAAGACCCACCATATATATTCCCATTTCCACAAACAATTCACAAATGCTTATAACTAATATAGCAAAATCGACACTTTGACTTTAATTTCAAAATGAACTAAAACTTATGTTGTACCTTTCATGAAAATTCTTGTCATCTGCATTGATGTTGGCCAAAATCGGTTTTCTCTTCAGAAAATAAGCTTCAATTCCTTCCCAATTCAATTTGCAGCTTTCATTCCATTATTAGTTTCACCCGAAAACCAAAAGCAAATGATAAAAGTTTGAAGTAGTTTAGAGAGAAGGAAAATATATGGAATGGACGGATAACAATTAACATAGGACATGTGATGTAAAGGAACATCACTTATGAAGATTGGGCTGGGCTATTAAGATATATAAATACTAAATATTTGTCAAAAAATTCATCCGAACTAGAACCCACCCTAACCCCTACATAACGCCGCCCATGCTTATAAATTTACTTATGTTCTCGGGTGTGGTGCTCCATTTGGATGTTAATCGAGTTACTTATTATCAATATATTTGTTCTTTATTATATATATATATATATATATATATATATATATATATATATATATATATATATATATAATAAATGTGTTTTGCCTATGATGTCTAGTTTGGTTTAATTTGTTTTATCTCTCGATGTTACACTTGCTTTTGTTTTTTTCTGTGTGGGCCTAATTAATTTGCTACTTATATACTAAAATTATACTATAAATGCTGATGATGCTTGTTCTAATTCTTAGGACATTATATTTAGCTAACCAAATTAAATAGCAATATTTGATATACAAATATTTTTCTTTTCTTGCAAGAATTAATTAATACTATGTAGCTCAAATAAAATCTGTTTTTTTTAATTAAACTTAGTCATCTTAATTCTCCAACTTACTTGGTAAATAGTTCAAACAGATCTCCTAAATTAACTTTGCAGATAAATGACTTGCCTGTTACACTCATTTAATAATGACATTTTTATCTTCATTGGCGGAACTATAACGTTTTTTGAGGGGGTCAAAATACATAAGTAAAAAAAAATTATTTATTAATGCTTGAAGTGTTTCTTTCAGTTGTACGACTGAGAGGAGACAACTGTATCCTGCGAGTCAACATAGTTTGAAAACGTCTCAAAATTTGTTCAATTTCAATTGTTGAAAAAATATCCTTCTCAATATAAACTACCAACTTGTCATTCATCCACTCGTCTCCCATTTTATTACGCAAGTCAATCTTGACAATTAATTTCATCACAGAGAATACTCTTTCAACAATATCAGTCGCAACTGGTAAAACCAAAGTCAACTGATCGATCAATCGATATACCAATGTAAAAGTCATATTTCTTCTTGTTTTAATCAACTTTTTTGCAAAACTTCCCAAACCCAAATCTTCAATCCCAAAAAATTGACTATCGCATCGCATATCATAAATGTAATTTTCAAGTTGATCCCCAAATATCATGCGATCAGTCAACGAGAAGTCTTTTGGATAAAGCTCAGCAAGACGTAGTAACTTATTTTTGTCAAATTAATTTAGAGAACGAATCCCTTGGATCAAGGCATGATATGCATAAGAGTAACTCTGTGTTTGCTTCTGAAAAACGATTGTTCATCTCTTGAACAATTGAATCAACAACCTACATTGTAATAATGAAAAATCAACAAAAAAGATAAATTCTTAGATAGGAATAATGAAAAAAGATTTATAGAGATTATACCTGACAAAAAATCTCAACACGATAATGACGAAAATTAGTAATAATTTGTCAATTGCGTCTGCTACGACCACGGGATCTCATGTTTGTCTTCCATATTAATTATTGGGATCATGTTCTTCTCACAAAATATATTGACTTCCTTCAAAAAATTCTCTCATTCCGCCTCCTTAAAATCTTGTAGCCGAGCTTTCATTACCCCAATCAATCTAACAACATGTACAATGTTTTGATCTTTTTGTTGTAAGGCAAGTGACAAATCATTTTTGATTCCCAATAAATATTTCATTAAATGCATCACAAATATAAATTCATAATTCTCCATTTTATCAATCAAACTTATGGCTATATCGCTATTATCATCAGAAGCACTATCATCATGCACATTTTCAAGCACTTGTAATACGGAAGCCCGCATAGACATAAGACAGATTATTGTTATGTAATATGACCCCCAACAAGTATCTCCTAGTCGTCTTAAACTGATTTCTTGAATTTTTTTTCTTTACCATTAACTATCTCCCCCTTTTCCAAACACTCTACGATTTTATCATGTTCAAGCTGTCTAAGTTTATCTTTTCTTTTTACATGATGCTCCAGTCACATTCACAATCATAGTAACACATTGAAAAAAATCACTTACAATACAGCTGCTCTTGGCAACAACAACAACTACTAATTGGAGTTGGTGAGAAAAACAATGGACATACCTTGCATATGGATTTCTTTTAAAATAAGAGCCTTCAATCCATTGAACTCGCCTCGCATATTTGAAGCCCCATCATATCCTTGACCTCTCAATCTCGATAATGACAATTTATGTTTTGCAAACAATTCATCAATATCATTCTTCAAAGAAATAGATGAAGTGTCAGGCACATGTATCACACCAAGAAACCTTTCAATCACATCTCCGTGGTTGTTTACATATATCAAAACAACTCCCATTTGCTCCTTTATTGAAACATCTCGAGACTCATCGTACCATAATACAAAAGATGGTGTCCGCAATATCATTGATAATGGCAATTGTAGTTTCCACAGCACAAGCACTTGCTAGTTCTTTTTAAATTTTTGGAGAAGTCATTTGATTGTTTCTAGGAGCATTCTCATTAACTACATTGCCTACCTCTTCATTTCGTAGGTTGTACCACTCAAAAGACTCAAGAAAATTTCCCTTATTTAATGAAGTCAATGACTCATATATCATGTCCACGAAAAGGTAAACTTTGCTTCAAAAGAAGGCGTGTGACATCCAAATTAGCCGTCGTTAAACGGGTGCGATAAACAATCTTCATCTCTTGCCCTCGTGCTAGTAGTATATGTGACACACTCTGCCTTTGAGTTTGAAAACCTTGAAGTTGTATTCTAGCATCATTATAAGCACTATTCAAAGCACCCACATATTCTTAAAAAAATTTAATTGCCTTTTTCCAGTTGATGAACCCTTTTTTTTGTAAAAGCATCTACTATGTTTGAATTGTCAAATAGATAGCAACAAAAACAAATGGCAGCATCCTTTGAAATGCTATACTCCAACCATTCAAATTTTTTAAACCAAGCGGGACGAAAGCTTCTTTTCACAATAAAAAAATATTTTTGGGGATAATTATGGGCAATTGGTTGACGTGGACCTCTGGTCAAATACTCTCTTCGAATTTGATCTCTAATCACAATATCAAAGTTTCAAATTATTTACGTAACCCCGGATCACTAACAATATTATTCAGATTGAACTTCACACGTGAATTATTTATACTACCACTTGCTTCGGAAATTGATAATTGATTATTAGAAGAATCAACAGTTCTTGGTCACTTAATCAAGTATTTATCTATAATCTAGATTCTAGAATAAATAAAAACATCAATTATTAATCAATAATTTCATCAATTTAAATATTTCATAATAATTTCATCATTCATCAATTCAAACATTTTATCATAATTTCATTAACTAACCTAATTAATTTTAATTATTTCACAAATCACAAACAATATACCATAAATATACCATAAATTGATAAATATACAATATCAATTCAAATATTCAATAAAAATAAAATAACACATAATCTCTAATTCACAGCATAACAAAATGTATTCAACTCCACACTGATAGTTCATTAAAATTATACCACCAACCTCCTCAAATGTTTAGCAGGAACTACTCTAACGGTGAAAATTTAACAACTGCGTTAAATTAAAAATAAACCCATCAAGAAAATTACTAAATTTTCAACATTAACAAGCAAAAAACAAAAACAAAAAACAATTAAATCAAATAAAAGTTGAACAAGATTTAGAAGAATTATATATATCTAAAATATACAATTAGTACATTCGTGTTCTGGGATTTCAGATAAAAGAATATTTGTTTAGCAATTAATTAGTAGTGTACTTCGATGGAAGATGAAGTCAACTGAGCGAGAGAGATGAATATAAATTTTTATTTTTTTTTAAAAAAGTTACTAAATGAAACAACGTGGTTTCATGTGAGTTTAAAAAAGAAAACCAACATGTTGGTTATTGCAGATCTGGTCACCTGCAGCGAAGAGCCGAAGAAGAAGGCATAAGGGGCTGAGGCGGCAGCGGGCGCCGGGCAGTTGCGGCAGCATCAGGGTCATATGCAGGGTACACTAAGGGGAGTCACCGGATTACTAGGGTCATATGTCCTCTCCCGCCCCCTAATTCCGCCTCTGGACCGATCTATAGCTAAATTTGATTTGGGGAAGTCACATTTTCAAAGGTACAAATGAATTGAGTTGCCACAGTCCAAAATCCAAGTTTGGACGTAATTTAAAATGTTTCCAAAATTAACAATTGAATCTGGATGTTTGTAGTTATAACAACTGATAATTAATGATAATGTATGTACAATCTGAACCATAGATTCATAAAGAGAAAAGATCCAACTGTCAAGATTGTAACACCAAAATAAAGGGAAATATTATTTTTGGATAAATTAATACATATTTAGAGGCCTATAAATAAATTTACATACCAAAAAAATCTACCATTTGAAGAAAATAGCAATTATTGAACAAGTTCTCTTTATCCGAGACTTAGATATATATAGTATAGATTTAAACGTGTGATCATGCACACCAAAGAAAGATCAAAATATTACGTACTACTAATTATCATATTTAGTTAAAGATGTAAATAAACAGAATTGAGCTGAGCATTGAGTTAGTCAGATTTGGTTCAAGAAATTTATCGAATATAAAATAAAGTTTGATTGAGACTTGTTTAACTACCAAGTACAATCTCAAATCGAGCCCGAGCAGTTTAAATTTTGGAACGAATATAATCCAAGTATCAATAAAAAATTGCAATTTAAGGAGGTTCAAATAATTTATCGAACTTTAAAATTTGCTCATATTTCGAGTCGAGCTCGAATTGAACTTTTAATTGAACAGGTACAAATCGAACACCAAACTGTTTGCTAATTTTATAGCCTTACATTTAATCTATCATCGTTAATAATTACTATTACATTTAATAAAGTTATGGACGAATAACTCCGAAAAATGTAAGGTTTGAAACATATAGGCTATAGCAGTACTCAAATATATATTGTATTTACTAAATATAAATTTAATAGTAATTAAACACTAATATAATATATTTACTAAATGTTATTAAAATTACTAGTGCAAAAATGATGGTGTCAGAATAAATTTATATTTAGTGACACTTTTATAATTATTTTAACAATATTAATCTTCCAATATTATTTTTGCTTTCACAATATCAATCACATTTAGTAGAAGAAACTATGATATGTATGTGACGCCCCCAAAATAGGTCCATTCCATCCAACCTATTCTGAGTCGTCAAATACGTAGTATGTAAATAACTTCAACTTTATTATTACAACATATAAAGCTGTGAGTTTAAATACGATATTGCCATCTGAACAATATCCACACGCAAATAAATCCCCATCATAATTATTGATACATTATTTTACAAAATGGTGAGGATTCTTAAACAACTCTCTCTAGAACCTTCATTCCATACGTAATACTATACTTCGCTACATTATCGCCTCCGAGAAGAAAAATGGAACAAAAGGAAAAGGTGAGCTCAACTAGCCCAAGTAAAGAATATTATGACTAAGATAATATACAACAAATTATCATTAGTCTTCAAAGGAGGAAAAAACTAATAGAATCTGATAGACAACAAGTTTTTAAACCAATATTCGCAGTTGAAATAATAATTCATTAGAAGAGTTAAGTAGAGAATGCAACTACTATCTTACATGTATGAATTTAAAAGTTCATCGTCGATATTTTATCCCCGTAACATCAATCAATATATATCCGGAATCAAATATTCATCTTTTCACTATATAGCCAAAGATATTCATCACCAATATTCATCTCAACACTTGTTCATCTTTGCACTACTGGCCAAAGATATTCATCAAGAAATCATTCATCTTTGCTGCTGCAGCCAAAGATATTCAATAATATCATCATTTAGGACTAAGGATGATGAAAATAGTTTAAAGAAAGCGAATCCAGGTGAAACAAAAGAACAATATTAAGGATTAAGTATTTTAAACAATTCGAGTTCAAAAATACTTCATAAGTAATCGAGTGTAGTAAAATTCAAGAATGATCAAAACATGGATACAATCAAAGCTAGTATCCATAATAGATATTTAGACGAAAAGAAGAAATTTTATTTTTAGATTGAATAGTCTTAGATTCGTGAATAAGTCAGAGTATCATGAATAGTCAGTATCGTGAATAGTAACTCCGACACCAAAAGATAGAAATTTTACAAAAACCATCTTCACGCTTCGTGAATAGTACTCGTGAATAGTAACTCATGAATAGTAACTCGTGAATAGTAACTCATGAATAGTAACTCATGAATAGTAACTCATAAATAGTAACCCCGACATGAAAAAGTTTCAAATTTGATAAAAATTTCCAACCAATATTTCGGCATAATGATATTGAAGAAATAATATCATTTTGAATAAAATAACATCTCTTACCTCGAAAGATCGGTCTTTATTTGAAACTGGGATATAGACTATGACTTGAACTTGCAGTATATCAATACTCAAAGTATACTCAAAATACTCACAAGAATACGCTCGATAATATAGAGAGAAAACTTGATTTACGGTGTGATTTTCAATTTAACCCAAGCACCTATATTTATAAGAAAATCTTAGAAACACCAAAGTAGAAAATTTAATAAATTAATATTATTTATTTTCCACATCTTCCTACGCATCCATGAATCTGAACTCAGCCATCCTAACACATGTTAAATGAGTCCCAAAAAAAAAAACGTTTTGTAATTAAAATATTTTAAACTTCCAAAATCAATTATTTGAACTTGAACTTCAATAATTCATAATAAATAGCCCTTTTGCCGAAAAAATTCAAATATTACGAGTTTTTATAGGAAATTCAATTCTCTACAACTTTGCGGAAGAAAGTTTTCCAAATTCCAAGCGAAATTGGATAGAAATCCAAAAGCAGGCGATTTTACAAGTTTATAATCAAATTTCTACGATAATTGTGTCCACCAACACACAAAATATGTATTAAACATTTAATGCCACAAAAATACTCTTCCTCCTCATATACTCATATATCCCATATTCATTATAAAAATATCACCAGTTAATATATTATTAAAATAATATATTTAAATGAATTATTTTATCAGAAAAAGATAAAATATTAATTTTCAACAATTATCATTTTAAAAATTTCTCCATCTATATTCACATAAAATCAATATTTTTCTCATCATATAAATCAATAATTAATTATTCACAAATAATATTACAGAATCACAAGATCTTGGCAACCGGTAGTTCAAGAAAGAGGGCTTTCAATAAAAATTTCTTCTTTTGCCGGCAAGCAATTAGGGTGACCAAACCTCTCTCTTAGATGTAACTTTCAGACATTGCCAATAATGTTATCCAATAATATTATTAGGATAATATGAATTATTGCTCAGATAATGGAAAATCTTGTGTAATGACAATTTATTGAAAACAACGATAATATAAAATATCAATCGTGAATTATTGAATCGATAAAATAAAATCTTGAACAATAATTCAGTAACCATTATTGATAGAAAGTGCTTTTTACGTAAGAATCAATAATTGGTGCAATACTGAGTGTCTTCTTATTCAACAACGCGTATTAGTGTGTTTTAACCACCGGGTATTCCAATGATGATAATGATGAATACTACTGCCTAGTTATTTATAAATAACTTATATTTGTCGTTTTCTTCATCCAATCGCTTTCAGTTATGGGGCCCATAAAAGACTGCTAGTGTCGCATACGAATATTCCCAACGCGATCTGAATATTCCAATGACCAAACGAATATTCCCAAACAATAATGAATATTTTATAACCACTTGCTTTATTCGAAATATTTGCGTATTTTACCCATAACTATCCACATTAATCAAATCAATCCTTACTATTTCAAAATAATAAATAGAGGAAAATAAATTTCATTTATTAATAATTTGGGGTCTTCTGATGTATCTGAGAAAAAACTAATTGTAATTAAATATAATAGAAATTTAATATAGATACAAATTTAATTTAAATATTATAAAAAATGTTAATCTTTTAAAATCATTTGCAAACACTTTCTCGAAAAAATTATATATTCATATTATTATTTTAAATAATAATATAAATACATAAATAAAATTTGACCTATGCACGTGTCCAAAATTTTTAATTGGTGGAACGACATTTCTGTCCCTTTAAGTTGTCATCCACTTTCAAAGTCATCCCTAAAGTGCAATTTTCGTCAGTTAGTTAGGTCCTTAAATTAAAGTGGCATTTTGTTGGCGTTTCCGTTCCTTCAGTCCACTTTGACCTCAACCCGACTTATTTCGACCAAATACGACACAGTTTGACCCAACCCAAAATTTTAATATTTTAAAATATAAATTTATTTTTAAAATAAGTTTAAAACAATAATTATATTTAATTTAACATTTAAAAAAAGTATATTTAATATTTTAAAATACATTATTATTTTAAAAATAATATTTATTTTAATATTTTAAAATAAAATAATTATTTTAAAAATAGTTATTTTAATATTTAAAAAAATATTAATTTAAAAAAATATTAAATAATAATTAATATTAATTTAAATAATTTTAAAGTAATTATTTTTAATATTTCAAAAAGAAAATATTATTTCTAACATAATAATTAAATTTAATATTTTAAAATAATATTTATTTTTTATATTTAAAATAAAATATTATTTTAAAAAGTTATAAAGATAATTATTATTCTAAGAAAAAAATATTAGAAACTTTTGTGTTTTTAAAAATGAGTAAAGTTTCATAAAATATAGATTTAATCTTAATTTTTTTAAGAAAAAAATTAGAAATAATTAAGATTGAATCCCTAAAGTTCTTAATTATTTCTACAAAAATTCTAAAATTTATCTTGAAAATAATAATTATTTAAAAAAATTATTTATTTATTTATTTAAAAAATATTGAATTAGTTTTTTATTTATCTTTTCTTGTTTTTGTATTTTAATTTCTTTTTTAGTTTTTATTTTAATAATTCTAATATTGAGAATACATATAATAATGGTAAAGATATTAACTTTTTTTCTGAAAATAATTTTTTACAGAAAAAATGAAAAAAATCTACTTTATTTTTTAAAAATAAAGTTTTATTTTCTTATTTAATTTTTTTGAATATATATTTTATGAAACTTTACTCATTTTTAAAAAATAAAAGTTTCTAATATTTTTTCCATATAATAATGATTTTATTTATAACTTTTAAAAAAATATTTTATTTAAAATATAAAAATGAATCTTATTTTAAAATATTAAATATAATAAATATTATTTTCAAATTATTTTAAACAAATATTTTATTTTAAATATTAAATAAAATTAATAATTTCTATTAAAATATTAACAATAAAAATTATTTAAAAATTATTTTAAAAAAAATTTTAAATAGTAAATATAATTATTATTTATTTTTTTAAAAAATAATATTCTATTTTTAAATATTAAAAATAACTATTTTAAAATGATTAATTTATTTTAAAATATTAAAATAATTATTATTTTAAAAATATTAATTTATTTTAAAATATTAAATATATATATATTTTAAATGTGAAATATAATTATTATTTTAAACTTATTTTAAAATTAATTTTATATTTTAAATTATTAAAAATTTGGGTTGGGTTAAAGTGGGTAGGGTTGGGTCAAAATGAGTCGGGTTGATGTTAAATTGGGCTGAAGGAACGGAAACGTCAACAAAATGTCAGTTTAAGGACCTAATTGATAAAAATTGAACTTTATGGACGACTTTGAAAGTGTGTGGTAATTAGAAGGACAGAAATATCATTCAACCTTTTTAACTAGCTACTTATAATAGTTTAAGAAAAATATGAGTGTTGTTATATATGACAATTATTTTTTTTCGGAATTAAATACCTACATATAGGTTACATGAGATATAATAGTTTATGTAAATAAAAGACCTATATATTACTATTCTATTTTATAAGTTACCGTTTGACATTAGTCACAATTTCACATTTGACGTAAAATTAGTTAGACATATTTTCCAAAAAAATATTACTTAAATTGGGTGGGGTGGGGTGGGGGGGGGGGGGACAGCATCAACTTTTTATATAATGAATAATATATAGATAAAAATTTATAGGTAAGATAATAATTTTGTACTTACCCGTGTATAAAAAAAATTTAAATATGTGTAATCTTAATTATTAATAAGTGTAATAGCTAATAATTTCTTATTCTTCCATATTTATTAATTTGGGATATATCGACTTTAATTAGTGATAAATTTTATATATTTATACCCTGCGCATGACGTTTTATTGCTTCCCTCACTAAATCCGATTTCTTTATAAAAGCGTTATAATACAGAGAACATGGTTGGCTAGACGTGCATGTTTTATGGTGACAGATTCAATTAGATAAAATAAAATATAAAGCAAATTAATGAAGATCGATCGATATATATATATATATATATATATATGTATACACACACACACACACCTACTACGTACTCTAATATTGAAATTCTTTTGTTTAAATTTAATAGATTTTGACTACAAGCAGCACATGCACATCCTGAAGTGAAGTCCACGATTTTAATTTGAGAGTTTTATAAACAAATTAAATTGCACTAATTATAATTTCTTGGTCGGCTAGGATTGCATCTACTACTTAATTAATATATTAATTTCCACTTGGAACTTTATTAGGTTGCAGAAATTAAAGTGAGCTATCTAGGTGGGGTTTTCAGTTATAATCACAAAAACAGTAGTATAATGTATTTTCTTGGTTTTCTTGTCTCTAGAAAATAATTTGTACAAAATTCCGAATTTGTAAAAAAAATTACAGCGAAGAGTGTTTGATAATGAAATAAAAGTGTTTTTAGCTACAACGTTTAATTATTAGTACAAAATTATTTTTATTATACTTGAAATTTTTATATTTTTTAAAATGTATTTACATCTGATAAATTTGAAGGAGTTGATCGTGATGATAAGGTATAGGTCAAGAGTTCAAAACTCATGAGTTGTTTCTCCGCAATATATATGAAATTTATGGCGACGATTTTTTGAAATTTATCGCGACGGTTCAAATTTATTCTTATAGCAGAATAGTTATATGCGACGGGTGAAAGCGTCGCCATAAATTTCATCCTCAGTAATAATACTGTGATTGTATATATATTTTATGACGCCCCAAAAGCAAGTATACATCACCCATCTTGAGTCATGGGAATCTCACAGTAATGAATACAAATACAACTTAATTATACAACGATTAAGTGTGAAATCGACAAAACATAGGTTAATGAGTTTTAATACAAATATTGTCATCTACAGACAATATCCACACTCAATGGAGCCCTCATTACATTTATTATCACACTATTTCGCGAGAATAGTGAGGACTACTAATGCACCCATCTAGGAAATGCACCATCTAAGACCATCACTGCTCCCCGATTAGTCCCAAAATTACGTTCTCATTTTTAAGAGAGAAAAAAAAAGAAAGGTGAAAGCTCAACTAGCCCGAAAGAAGAAATATTATGACTAAGATAATGCAGAATAAATTATCAATAGCCTTCAACAAATATAACAACCGATAAAATATAATAGACAACAAGTTTTAGATCAAAAGCTGCAGACAGAATAAGCAATCCATTAGAAGAGTCAAGTAAAGTATAAAATCTATCGCTTTCTATGATTTAAAAGTTTTTCACTAACTTTATCATTTGAGACTCAAACTTAATAAATAAAATCGAATCATCCTGCTCCACTACCAAGGATATTCATATAATTAATCATCGATGGTCACGACTATCCGAGAATAATCACAGTCATAATCATACCAACAACCATCCCACCAATGAACTACGGTGCCAATGAGGACTTTTACCACATCATTCGTCACATTACTACCATGATTATACCGAATAATCCTCGTCGGTAATAATCATACCAAGTCCATCTATGCACGTAAGCAAAGATGACTTTCAACATAATATAAGCGTGAGGATGATGACAATTCAATAAAAAAACAGTTCAAAAATAAATTTTAAAGATTTATAAGTTAATTTATCCTCGAACTCGATAACGTTCAAATTGTCAACATGATCTTCGCTTTCATGCGGTAAAATTCAAGAATGCTCATAAGAATATTTCCATGAAAAGATCTTTGGATGAAGCGCAAATATCGAGGATATTCCACTAATTTCATGGAGTATAGAAGCCAAAGTTTTAACCAATGAGTATAATATAATATATGAAAGCGCAAATGGATTTTCACCGCCAGTGCGGTAATCCACGATATCTGGATCATTTCCATAATTTAATAAGGAATGAATACACGGGATCATTCACCACGCATGTGATAATCCACATGTAGGCAAGTTATTCCAACATAATAATAAAAATGGAATAATGAAGGATTCACCACGCGCGTGCGATAGAAGCTACTGACGGGTTATTCCCAATGAATAATAAATAATGGAATCAGTAAAGGCGTAAACTTACGCAGCACGGGATATTCCGGCAGAATAATAAATAATGGAACTAGGTCAAAGGCGAAACGCACGTGCACGGGATATTTCGACGAATAATAAATAATGGAACCAGTCCCACGTAAACGCATGAGCATGGATATTTGATGAATAATAAAGAACGGAATATTAGAAGAATTTCACCATGTATGGGGTATCTCGCGTATACAGGTTATTACAACAGAATAATAAAGAATGGAATAACATAAGTTTTCTTCATGAATAAGAAAGAAAGAGTACCCTTTATGAGTACAACAAATAATATTTCCTACCTTAGAAAAACTGAATACTGAAGTAGTGAAGTAACAGAATACTTTTCTTCTTTCTCTCTATAGTTTTTCTCTCTAGAGTTTTAGTGAATTCGTAAGAAATAATGAAGGAATGAGCTTCTATTTATAGGAGAATGGACTGAATAGTAACTAATTCATGAACGTTCCAGATTGATTTACTTTTAAACGGACGGTCCATATTGGTTTACTATTAAAACTTAAAGCAACAAATTCATACCGATTTACTTATTAAAACTTTAAACCAATGATCCATATTGATTTACTATTATACTTTCCACCGGTGATCCATATTGATTTCTTATTATATCTTCAACCAACGATGCAAAAATTAGCACATCTCCTCATGGAATAATATTGTACCCAAAAATGATTTGGACCGAACAAAAATCTATCTTACGGGTGAATAGTACCCCGTGAATAGTAACTCGTGAATAGTAACTCATGAATAGTAACTCATGAATAGTAACTCGTGAATAGTAACTCATAAATAGTAACTCGTGAGTAGTACTCCGACACGAAAAGTGTCCCAAATACCCAATTAAACAATATAACCTCCAGACATCAATTATACTAACACAAATAAGTCCAACACAATGGAACTATAAAATTCATCTTTAATCAACACGAACTTATTCATCATTAATATTATAATTCACAATATTTAACAACGGTGTCGTTCTAGGAAAGAGGGACTTTTCGATAAGGTTTTCTCCTTATTGGTAGCGCAATTAGGTGACCAAACCTCTCCTCGATGTAACTTAGACATTGTCGATATTGCAACTAATAATATGAATAACTTTGTCGTCTCAATTATTGATTTAATAATATAACATATTATGCGGATGGATCTTTGTAACAATAATTGAATCAATAATATGAGAGATATGATCAAAGCAATTCTTGTAGTAATAATTGAGTATAAGCGGTGACTTCTCACGTAAGCATCGATAATCAATACAGGTGTCTTCTTATCACAACCACGCCGTATTATTGTACTTTTACTACCGTGTAGTTCAACGGTTTTTTAACGGTAACACCTCATAGAGTTATTTTTATAGAAAGATAATTTTGTTATTTTCTAACTACGATAATACTTTCGTTGTAGGGGTCCACTAATGATTGTGCCATCGCATACGAATATTTCCAGATTAAAAGCGAATATTCCCAAACCAATCGAATATTATATAACCACTTGTTTACTTTTGCAAAATTTATAAATATTACCCTAACTATAACATTATATCAAATCTACACCATAATATTTAAAAATATATTTCGAGAAAATTATTCTTTATTCATAAAATTGGGGTCTTACATATTTTTCCATATATATATATATATATATATATATATATATATATATTTATTTTGATAACCTAAATATTGTTAGAATTACTTAATTAACTATCATGCAATATTTAACTTTTACTGAAAAGGAGAAATATCCTAGTACGTATATACTTTATATACCTCATATGGTTAAAGTTATTATTATATACTCCATTTTAGCATATTGATTAACAAATTATTTTAATATAGTCTTCGGCCTCACACAATATACTGAGGTGGAATATGTCACATCAGCAATTTATAAAATGTTTGTAGAATAGTTTGTATCTCTAGCATTAACTATTCTTTCAATGAGAGTAATGTTATATACACAAATTATTTTTACAAATATTTTACATACTGCTGATGTGACATACTCTATTTTAGTATATTGATCAACAAATTATTTCAATGTAGTTTTCGGCCCCACACAGTATGCTAAGGTGGAGTATGCCACATCAACAGTTTGTAAAATGTTTGTAGATTAGTTTGTATCTCTAGCACTATTCTTTTAATTAGAGTAATGTTACATACACAAATTATTTTATAAATATTTTACAAACTGCTGATGTGACATACTCCATTTTAGCATATTGATCAACAAATTATTTCAATGTATTTTTTGGCCCCACACAATATGCTTAGGTGGAGTATGCCACATCAGTAGTTTGTAAAATATTTGTAGAATAGTTTGTATCTCTAGCATTATTCTTTCAATAAACGCATCTTACACTGTTAATTTAAATATTCAATGACTTCAAAAGAAATTTTTTTATTGATTGCTGGTAGAAATAGTGGTCAGAGAAAAAAAAATTACTGGCTGCAAGTAAGAGTTGCGGCCAAAAAAAAAATTTTCTGGCCACGGGAGGGAGTTGTGGCAAGGAGAATTGTCTAAAATACCCACACCTTAGTTAGATTTAAATAGTTTCAATGTATAAATAATTTTTGAAATAATAAAAATTAACATTATCAACTATATGTAATGTATTTATTTCTATAAATAATTTTTATAAATATTAAAATTTAAAATTATTAATTATATTCAATGTATTTGTTTGTATGAATAATTTCTAAAGTAATAATTTTTTAATGTATTTATATTTTGATAATTATTCAATGTATTTTATTAAATAAAAAATTATATATAAAAATACATTAAAAATTATTTATAAATTATTTTTAAGAAATTTTTATTATTTATAAAAATTATTTATAGAAATAAATAAATTATATATAGTTGATAATGTTAATTTTTATTACTTAAAAAATTGTTTATACAAATATTTTATATATTGAACCTATTAAGTTAAATTTAAGATGGGAGTATTTTAGACATTTCTTTTGGCCACAACTCCCTCCTGTTACTAGCAACAAAAAATTCTCAATTCTTTTTTCTATGGTCGCTACTCCTACCTGCGGACAGTAAAAAAAAAAATTGGCCATTGAATATTTGGATTAACGGTGTAAGATGCGTTTGCTTGCTGAAATAATGTCCATAACAAATATTTGCTATGAATCATTCGATCCCCTTTAGATAAATAATATTCTGTCAAAGTAAAGAATATATATATATATATATATATATATATATATATATATAAACTCTGGTTAAGCAATGTTAATCACAGATTTGTTCATTGATCTATCTACATTAAAATGGTCAAATTCACTCATTATCTGTAGCGAAATTGTACAATTCATCTCACAACAATTTATCACAAATACAACGCATACTTGTGTAATTAACTGATTCAATAAACATGTTGGATCATCTTCTTATCTAAAAAGATAACCTATCTACACTAAGCACACCATTGAACACACCTTTAATCTCTTCATGCCCTTGCTAAACTCTAATACTACTCCACCACATCGGACTCCAAACGTGGAAGTATAACCTTACTCCTTTGTGAATCCCTTCATTCTGAGCTGCTTTTCCAGAGCTATCTTGAGTCCGCTCCATTCGACCCAATCCTGAGTCCGCTTCATTCAATTCAAATCATATTTTACTGTGTAGTGACAAACGAGTGAGTGATCCCTTTGTGATTCACCCGACTCAACACTAGATAACACGCGGCATGCGAATACTCCACCCTAGAGCGTCAACAAGCTGATATTTGGGTTCTTCGAACCATGGACTCTGATACCACTTGTAGCGAAATTATATGATCTATCACACATCAATTCATCACCAATGCAATGCACACTTGTGTAAACTGACAATTTAACCTATTTATACTCTTAAATTTATCCGATGTACATTTCATATGAAATATCTCAACATTATCGATTGAAACCGCCAATACATTGACACCATCTTTATTTAAATGGAGAGAGAGAAAAGATTGTGTAAATAACTTGCACGTATAGAATAAGGTATAAAAAAATAAAAAAAAATATCTTTATCGTGGATGGGCCATGGGTAAGCTTTGTGAAGTAGAAGGAGGTTAGCACTTAGCACGCAGAGTCATTGACAAGCACAGCACACCTAAAGTCAAAACACAAGGGGCGTTTTCTATATATGCAAACATTCCATATCATCCTCAATATTCTACTAGGATTCGTATACATCCCTTTTAAAATAGAGGTAAATATCTTATATTTTGAAAAAAATGAAGTATTATCTCTGTATTAAAATTAGAGATAGATTTTGATTTTCTAAACTCAAATTACAAAATAATAAATTTAAAATTGAGATGAATATGTGACTGATGAATCAAGAAAGCCTTGTCCAAGCTTTTTTTGTATGTTCATGTATGTTTGTCTGCTCAGGGTTTTTCTGAGCAATAATTCAAGAATTTCCCTATATATATATAAACTTGTTCTCATGGTTCATGGCTTCATGCGAATCATAGCAATTTTATGTTTATATAGTTCGTCAAGAGACAAGCATTGACAACATGATTTATTAATAATAATAATTTAGATTAAACCGATTATTGTGTTAATTCTCTTCTTATACAATTTAGATTAAAATTTTCATACCCCGCGGTTAATCTAGAGTTAGTATCAATGAGATAATAATTTGCGTTTTATTCTCGCTAACAAATTGGCTACAAAATAACTGTATTGAGTAATTTTATGTTTAAATATAGATGATATATATGTAAGCAAAATAAAATAATAGAATTAATATTTGGTACGTACTTGGTGTTGCATGCAGAATATTTGATGGAGATCGAGGACTTGTTGAGGGAAAGGAAATAATGTTTGTAGGGGACTCCTTGAGATTGAATCAATGGCAGCAGTCTCTCTCACAGATGCATGCTGCATATATGCTGCATGCAGCACTTCCCCAATATATTAGACTACACTCTTCACAGAAAAGGAGGCCGCTCTGCGTTGTTTATACACGAGTTCAAATCTAATACTACTAGTAGTAGTATATATCTCACGTACTTAGTCTCATGAACTTGATGTAAATTTTGTTGCTGTTTTTCTTCTTGTCTCTATAATTGTGTAGACATGACATAAAGCAGTGGCAAGGGCCTCGAAGGTCTTCATAGAGAAGCGTTACAATCGGCACAAAGCGCTTAATTAATGACGTTGCTAATTAGGTCTAGTTATCAAACATTCTTTATGGGAAAAAGGTTTTATTTTTATTTATTACTCCTAATTTATGGTTTGATCGGCTCGTCAGTGTGACGAGTTTAAAATAAAGTTCGGTGCTTGACTTGACTCGGTTTGCTTGGCTACTCAATCCAAGTGACACACACAGCAACATGTAATTTTATTTTGTTATTAATTTTTGACCAATTAGTATCACACAACATTCAATTCACTACTAATTTTTTATTAAGTGTATTATTTGAAAACATAAAATTTTAATTAAAAGTGATCGTTATAAAGAGAAGGATGGATTATCACTTCATTCCGCGGTCACCTCAAATTATGAATTTATTACAATATGCCATAAAAGGCTATAATCAAGTGGATACCTAAATGATAATTGCATTTGAATTTAATTCTTGTAGAGCATCGAAAATCAACAATACATCTTCCATGCCTGGACACTCTAATTTTATGGTGTTTTCATTTGTCTAGCTTTAGGGTGTGCAGTATTATGTAATTACGCTACGCAAATATTATAATTGTGCAAAATAAATTTAAAAGAAACACTACAAGCGTTAATAAATAATTTTTTTTATTGATGTATTTTGACCCCCTATAAAAGTGTTCTGGTTCCGCCACCGATGAGAAGTTGGGAAAATTACTAATAAAGGAGATAAAATTTATTGAAAAAAATGAGAGAATGCAAAGATAATAAACATAGGAAAGCAAAAATAATTTATTCTCTTTTAGTTGAAAACCACAAATAATTAAATTGAAATAATTTTTTTTTTTTTAAAAAGTCTATTACTATGGAATGGCCGAATGGAGGAGTAGTTGTGTGTGTGTGTGAGAGAGAGAGAGAGAGAGATTTGATGAATGTGTGGGCCCCTGTGGGGCTGGACATGCACGAGGCTTGTGTGTTGGATCGTGGTTCAGAAATACATACGTACACTGGACTGGTAGTAGTGGGTTGATCGAAATGAAGTGGTGATGCAAGAAGAAAGACATGGTGGTGTGGTCTCTGTGACTCACGTGCATATCCATAATCTTTTTGCACGGCCTCATCTGATCCTCCCTTCCAATATAATCCAATCCTTCCTCTATTTCCACTGCTGTTAATATAATTACAACAAATATTTTTTACCCATATTTTAATTATTATTCTAGCAATGCATAATATATATATATATATATATATATATATATATTAGGTGACAAGTGTTTTTTTGTAAACATTATTTTTACTCAATATCAATCGTCTTTTTGGGTTTATAGGGGTATAATTTTTGTTGAAACAAAATTTTCTTTTTTAACACGTGTATAATTTTAATACACACACACACACACACACACACACATATATATATATATATATATATATATATATATATATATATATTGAAATGAAATTATGTGAGTATTGCACTAGCTAGCTTGCAATATCAGTTCCTTAGTTTTATGAGAAATGAAGGCTATATAATCAAAATGAGTATATATGAAAATATAATTATTTAATACTAGTTCATGACCGTATATTTCAAAAAATATTACTACTAGCTATACATGAATTTGCAAAACAAGATTACTAGCTAGTCGTTTTTATTTCAAAAAATTGGTGGTTGCTAGATCATGGAGTATATATATATAAAGTATCCCAATTTACAGGCCGGCGAGAAACATATGTATATATTAGGCGGTATACTATACGACTTACGTCGGAGCTGAAATTTAGAGATTGTCCGAATTAAAATGATGTGTTGGAGGAGTACTACACTAAGTTAAAAGCTAGCTAGGGTATTTAATTAAATTTCTCACTTGTTATATAAAATTAAATTTGTCAACAGAAAATTAACCACCCACCTGGTCTAATGGTCTTGTTTTTGTAATTTGGATATATATCTTTCTTCCGTTTGGTTTGTAATTGTTGATAATTAAGTAAGGTATATGAATTAAGTAAGGTATATGAATTAATTAAAATGTCAACATTAATTTTTAATCAAATAACTTCCCATCAAACAGCTGTACTGTAGTAGTAGTAGAGTACTCCTACTCCATAATTAGATGAAATGTAGGTGAACAGTTGTGCTGAAAGCATTATAGTAGTAAAATCTAATTGCTATTATAAAGATAAAAAGAAAAAGAAATTCACGAGTCGCTTGTGGTATTCATCTACAAAATAAGTTGTGATTTTGGAAAACAACATTCCTCTACCTCACTAATTAATAAGATGTTATTAATTTTTTCTTTTTTTAAAAAGGATTGGATTGGAGTATTTATCAATTTCCAAAAAAGATATTTTTTGTTCACGTGCTTGCTCAGTTTTCCAACTCTACTACTACTAGGGGTGAGCATGGTACAGTTTGAAGTCCAAACCGCAACCGAAATGGCTTAGATGCAGTTTGACAAGTCCAAAATCGCATGGCTTAAACCGCTTGTGATTGGTGCGAGTCATGGTTTTAAATCATCTGTGATGTGGTTTCAATTGGTATGGTTGTTCGGTTACAAAACCAATTGAAACAACAAAATAGTCAAAGTCTTCAATACAATTTAACACAGAGCTCACATCGAGCAATTAACTTAGTGACAAAATCGGTAATGAGAATTATATCAAGCATAGAAACAAAGCTCGTTCTGCCAAACATGTCAAATTCACCATCAAATCATAGAAAAGTGAGACACATAAAATAATTTTAGTTTATAATAAAGGAATGATGCTTTAAAACTAAAACATACGCTACGTAAAACAACGGAGATCATATATTCGATAACAAGTAAGAAGATTTATCTAGTTCCTCAAAAATAAAAAGTACATACTGGAAATTCTAGAGGACTTATAGAATATAATCCTAACTGTACCTAATTTGAAAAATAATCTATTAGACTATTACTACTATAGCATAGACCTTAACCAATGCATCAAGTGTTCGAACCAACGAATTTGGCCCCTCAGCTATAAGCCCCTTCAGTAACGCATCAAACAAATCCAAATTTTCAAAACTCAAATGCTTAATTTTGTACTCTATAACCTATAACCATCTTCTTTCCATTGGTGAAAAAATGACAATGCAAGACTGGAGTTTTGTTTGAGCGTGTTCAAGTGAAAAGTAACTTTCGAATTTACTAGAGAAAATGCATACATACACACATGTGCAGTTTCGGTTTTATGCGTGCGATTTTGGCTAGTAACCAAACCAGAACCGTAAATTTGATTATTCAACTTACCTAAAACCGCCACATACGTCGAAAATGTTGGTGCAGTTTGTACTGTTTTTGGTGCAGTTTCGGTTCCAATTTAATTACTTGTTCAGACCTAAGTACTGCTAGTGTCTGTGGCTCTGTGCTCCTCCTCCTCCCTCCTCCCTCCCTCCCTCCCTCCCTCTTTCTCTCTCGCTTCTGCTAAACAAACTAAAAATAGAACCCCAAAACAGTTTCCCCTGCTGATCAATTTTCTTGAAACAAATAAATTCCACTTTCTAGTTTCTTTTGTATGTTACCCATTTCTCTACATTATTTAATTCATTGTTTATGTAACTCCCTCCCTCTCTCCCTCCCTCCATTTGCCAATTGCTATCTTGAGATTTTTCTGTTTCAGTTCTTGGCTTTACTGGAGAGGTAAATTATAGCGCTTCAAACAAGTCAAATTTCTTTCTATATACATTGATCAGTTCATTGCCGGGTACTAATATTGGCATCTCAATTCAACTTTCTCTGCCAATTTTTCTTGCTTGAGCTGATAATTGAAAATTCTCTTGGTGAGTTTTGTGTTTGAGGGAGTCTTTGCGCGATTTCTAGGGCTTTGGTAAGGTGGGAAATGAGGGATGTTTTCTTGGGTGGGAAGAAAACATATTAAACATATCAATGGTGAAGATAATGATAGTTCTTTGCCAGACCCACTTCTCTGGTGTAAAGATCTTGAAAAGCACTTTTATGGGGAATTCTCAATGGGTGTAGTTCAGGCCAATGTGGTTATTGAGGATCACTGCCAGGTTGAGACTGGGCAGGATGCCACTTTTGTTGGGGTTTATGATGGCCATGGTGGACCTGAAGCCTCCCGTTTCATTCGTGATCACCTGTTTCTTCATCTAATGAGTAAGACCCTTTTTTTATTCTCTTTTTTAGTTAATGTAATTTGGTTGTCTGTACTATTGTTGCTGAAATTTTAGATATTAATTGACTGAATATCCTAAACTTCTATAAAATGTTTCTACTCTTGATGGATTAATTGTGTGCATTTGCCTTTTGTAGTTTTGTACATGCTATGAAGCATGGTTTATTTTGTCTTGTATATACAGTTTCTTGGTCTAGTTTATTATTTTAATACTATTTGGGTGAAGTGAAAGGGATCAACTTTTTGGATAATTGCATTTAAGAGAGTTCTTAATTTCCTCTTTAATCATATTTCATTATTTTTTATTATGCCTTATTCTTTTTGAATTGGACTAGTTATTTTAATGGTCTTGCAATGCTGTCTTCTTCGTTTTTTGGACAGATATGGTTTCCCGAGTCTGCATGTGTGTTCAGCTTTCTTTCTTTTATTATGGATCATCAATTTGTCATATCTTCATTTCTTACATATTTTATGTGCGCAAAGCGAAAATGAAAATTAATGTTTTGTGAGGTTCATGCAGATTTTAATGTTTTTTCTTGAATGCTTTGATTGGTGATTACAAGTGAAGTTTTAATTGAACGGACCACAGAGATAGACTACATAAAGTGTCTTGTATTGTGAAGTTTAAAGAATAAAAATAATTTTATAACTTCATAGAAAATTGGTAATAATGTTAAGGTCTAAGAAAAGTTTTTAAGATTGAATGAATCCTGTCTCTAATAGTTGGATTATAGGAAACTAACCTATACCAGACCATACATGTATGTTAACATTGATTTATGTCCTCAGTACCGTAGAGCTAGATAGAATAAACTAGATAAGTTTTTGACCAAATACTCTATGGTTTCAAAGATTTTTGTTTCCCTTGCTAGCCACTTCAGGAAGGAAGTCGCTTTATTCTTGACTCAGGATGAACTAGCTTTTGTTCCACTCATCAACGGAGTTTATCTACCGCTCGTGTCCATCTCTTGTTTCATGTGTAATACTTCAACCAACATGGATTTACTGGTTCTGAACTCATTTAAACCTTATTTGTAATATCTCAGGGATTGCTAAAGAGAGTGGAACAATATCAGAAGACAGTCTAAGGAATGCGTTTTCTGCCACTGAAGATGGATTTCTTACTCTCGTGCGAAGGACATATGGAATAAAACCATTAATGGCATCAATCGGTTCCTGCTGTTTGGTTGGAGTTATTTGGAAAGCCACACTATATATTGCTAATCTCGGTGATTCTAGAGCTGTTAAGGGTCATCTATGTAGATCTAATAAAATTGTTGCGGAGCAGTTGACTAGGGATCATAATGCTAGTATGGAGGAGGTTAGACAAGAACTTAGGTCATTGCATCCCGAGGATTCCCATATATTAGTCAAGAAAAATGGGGTGTGGCGTATTAAGGGAATCATTCAGGTTTGTTCTCATTTTGTATATATAATTAGCTGATTGTACGTGTGCTTATGATATGCGATGTTCTAATATGTATGTCATTTACCTGTCCATTTTGTACTCTTTACCTTGCAAGGATCCACTCTTAAAATGAGTGAACTTTTAGAGTACTAGTTTTACAAGATTATGGATTTAATGCCAGACTGATTATATTATGGATTTTGTTTTACTTTAATTGAGCAAACTACACCCATTTTTCTAGTTAAGGCTGTTATATTAGCTCAAGTAGGGGATGTGGTAAGTGAAAACTTTCAGACTATAAGGGGATTCTTAACACGGGTGGCATCTCATTACTGTATCAGATTTTTTTTACTCACAGCTGCTCCATTTAAGTTCTTCCTTTTGGCCTCTCAAACATTATTTGCTAACTGCATTGAAGGAATTAGTTAAGAATACTTATAAAGATGTTAAAAACTGGAAGCTGCTAAACTATGTACTGACAGATCCAATTTTTAACTTGTTCAACAGTGGAACAGATGTTTATAAGCTTCGTTTGTAATTGTATCTGATATTTTTGCTCACTGGATTTTTTCTTTTACGCATGCATAATTCTTCATCCTGCATATATTTATGTATTTGCGATGTATCTACCTCTGATAAGGTACGCAATATTTTCCCTTTGCCCTAATCATTTACCCCTGTTTCTTGTGTATGTTGGGTACACTGGCATTAGGTATCTAGATCCATAGGGGATGCATACTTGAAGAGGCCAGAATTCTCACTTGATCCATCATTCCCGCGGTTCCACCTTCCTGAACCTATTCGCCAGCCAGTGCTAAGAGCCGATCCTAGTGTATTCTCACAAACTTTACGACCCCATGACAAATTTCTTATATTTGCATCTGATGGGCTTTGGGAACACCTGACGAACCAGGAGGCAGTCGACATTGTATACAATAATCCCAGAGAAGTACGCACTGTTCTCTCTTGTCGAAAATTTGTTGTCCTTCATCTTCTTAGTATTTATAGTCTCTTTTGTATTGTCTTAAATGTAGGGTATTGCAAGAAGACTTGTTAAATCAGCTTTGCATGAATCAGCTAGGAAAAGAAAGATGACGTATGATGAGCTTAAGAAGCATGAGAAAGGAGTCAGGCGATTCTATCATGATGATATCACAGTAGTTGTAATATTTATAGACAGTGAGTTACTGGAGCAAAACATACATGTGCCTGAAATGTCTGTACGAGGGGGGATCGACACCATTGGACCATCAAGATTTAACATTCTGCAACTGCCTAATACGAATTCAAAGTCTGTTGGCTGAAGTAAATCCCACTGGGTTGAATTGCAGAGACCATGTTCAGCAAGTTAAAGTTTCAATAAAATGTTGGAAACTTGTGAGATGGTTGTTTTTTCTGCTTTTTTTTTTATCTTTCTTGATTTCTTCTGTGGTGATATGAACCTCGTTTTATCAGCCATTCTGATATGAATCTTGCGGTTATAATCTTTCTAGTATAAGCTATTAAGTTATTAAGTTTCTAGTATAAGCTTTAAGCTATTAAGTTATTAAGATTTTAATATCAAAATATGCCTTTGTTATCACTCAGCATACTTAATGGAGCTGTGGAGCAAATGGCGAAGTAGATGGTTTAGTAATTAACTGAAATCGTATTCCCTTTGGTTAAAATATAAGATCGCTAACCAAGGCAAGTGATTTTATATTTTTAAAGGTAGTATATTTTTTGTTTGAGATCATATAGCAAGTAGGGAACAATTTTTATTTGTTTTTCAAGTTTGCCTTGGTTTTAGCAGGTGAACCGAACTTAGGAACCCAATTACAGCAATTGAAATTGTCTAAGCCAATTCATTACTTCTTGGTAAACTTTGGATATCTTTTTAGGTCCCTACCTCCCTCTCTGCTAATTTTTCTCTAAAAAGTGTTGGGGGTTAGGGAGAGAAGTCCAACACCCCACCAATTGACATAAAATTAATTAACATATAAATCATTTATATTTTCCATGTTAAATAATAAAAATTTAAAATTAAACCATAATTTTTTAAACTTCTGAACTATTTTCAAAATAATTAAAATAATATTTTCTCAGGTGAGATCAAACTTCAAAGAATCAAAGTTGTAGGCAAATGGAGTAAAATAAATATATTTTTGAGAACTCAAATTTAATATAAAAAATTTATTATGATAAAATTGGCGACACGTACCACTGAATGAATTTTTTACATACAATTTGCATATATTGAATTGGTAAGTGAATATCAAAATTAATTTGTACTTGAAGTGACCTATATCACAGCATCACATTACAAAGAAACATCGGTGTTAAATATTGCATGCGGCTCTCACGGAATTAAAATTTCCTCCATTACATCTATAATTCAATTTTTTCCAATACCCATTTAAAAATTACTTTTAGCAACACTTTCAGCTACTCAATTAGCTGCGACACATTTTATTGTGTCCCTATTTTTTTGCGACAGATGATTAAATATAATATTTATGTTGCTAAAATGTATAGATGTAACGGAAGGGAGATTAGCACTCACATACGGTGATGAGTAAGGATTAAGAAACATGATAGGATAAGCTTTGGCACGGAAGTGGACGGCACACAAACCTAGCAGAGCCTGAAGAAACTAAATCCGGGTGAAAGCAAACACAAGTTTTTGGGGAGGTATCGTAGTGCAAATTAGAGGTTGACAGCATATACAAGATTAAATGGATCTGGTGCATCACACTTTAAAAAGGCTGAAGATTGCATAAATAAGTTATAAATTTACTACGGCTGAGCACAAAGAAATATGCAGTATACATTTTTCTCAAACAAAGATCAATAAAATCCTAGATCGAAATGAAAACTAGTGCTCTTTACACTTGTATACACAACATGCAGTTATCCCTAGTAGTAGTAGTAGGCATTCAACACTGACATTTGTTGTCTTAAACTGAAGTTGATTCGTAAGAAAACTTATAAAAGCTAGCTTCTATCACTTATTCTTAAGCCATGTACATGTGAATTTTCCTCACATGGGAGATTCGACTCCACTATATATGATAATTTAAAAGATTCAAAGCCAAAGAGAAAAAGGGTTATTTTATTTCACTCGATTCAATTCCTTATATTGGAAGAAAAATGACCTCAGGAAGTTGAATCAGATTGCTTATTGGCCACTTGATTATTCAGGAACTCCAGCACAGAAAGACGCTGCAGGAGAAAACAAGTGTTAATCACATTATCAAGGTCAGCAGTAAGGATGAATTCGGTCAGGAAAGATTCTTACCCGTTGTTCAAGACCAACTTCTTCAGAATTTAATGTCAAAGATTCTAGTAATTTAATGCCTTCTTGAAATCCATCAATAGCAGCATTCTCATTTCCAAGATTTCTATCCACGTCAGCAACTTTGGCAAGAGAAACAGCCACGTCTAGGATCTGGTCAGAACTTATATCAACACACCCATGCTACACGGATTCCGATGGAGTATCCAGTTGGACACGGTATTTTGAAGAAACCGACACGGGTCCTCAATTTTGCCAATTTCTTACACTAAAATGAAGTGTCCAATATCCATAATTCCATACCTTTGTCCGAGTGTTGAGTGTCGGACACAGGTACCTTAGGGCAAAATAAAGAGTCCATCTAACATAGCAGCACACTACACGAAATGTTTTATAAAGTTGACATAGCAACAACAGTACATCAAGTCTAATGTCTGAAATCTTCATGTCATAACAAAACATATCAGATTCATTGATGGTATTTGAAAGTGAACTCTATGAAGCAAGGACCGTGGAAGTGCACTTAGTTTTATTCCTATTTAGCACAATAAATTTTAAACAGTTGAGATAACTAAAATTATTTTTGAACAGTATCTGATGAGTTGAGTTTTATTTTGTATAACCACACAAGCAAAATACTGTCGTCTTTTTCTAACATAATATTTTTACTGTGTTCTAGACATTCTACAAGTTGTGAAACAAAAACACCTGCAGTGATTAAAGCCCCAGACTGTACCTTTTCACTGGTCCACTGCCTACCAACTGTGTTCTAGATATTTCAACCCCAGACCCTACTTTTCTTGATGTTAGTTGTGCTTAGCGTGAATTATATAATGTTTTCTTCATATCAAAAATTAACATCAAGAAAGTTTCTGCTTATAAAAAGGCTGCCTAATTCCTAAACCCGCTGAAGGGTTACAGTGGGCATTATGATCATGCCACAAATTCAAAAAAAATTACAGATATAGGTACACACACATCCACACACACACACACACATGTATAGCAGAAATCATTTGTGTAGAGAAAACTTAGTGAAAGAACAATATTATCCAGGAATTCATTCTAGTGCTGAATCGAGTTTATGTTAAAAATGCTCTCTGATGCATAAGATACAAGGATTTTCTTGTAACTATGGTCAGAAGACTTTATAGTTTATACAACAAGTTGAGCTAATTTTCTTATACTTAGGTTGAACAATATTATATATGTTCAATAACTGCTAAAAGAAACAAGTGCTGCTGACCTGAGAAGGAACACTAGAGGGATGCTTGGTAGCATTGCGACGCACATCTAAAGCTTGAAAATAATAAGATCGTGCAGCTTTCAAGTCCTCATCATAATACTTGAGGTCTCCAATTTTATTTAACGAAACAGAAAGTGTACGTGTGATCTGCATATGCTCAACAAGAATTAGGAGTGACACTATTAAAATATAAAAAAAAAATTGCAAACACAAAAGGTTTATGATTCAACAACTTCAAATGAACAAGGTTTTAGGTAAACAATAAAATTATCTTTTGGAGCAAGTAATGTCTCCGAATCAAATGCGTAAGAAAGCCTAGATTACATCAATAAATGCCACAAAGGGCCAAAGAATGTACCTCCAAATCATCTGCTGACACTTTCGAAAGGAAATTGACGCTCTCTTCAAAATAAGTGACCGCAGAACCAGCATCTCCCATTGCTCGACTACATCAAACATTATGTAAATTTATTACAAGTTTTTTGGCTATTCTGTGATTTGAAGTAAATCTTTATTACTATTAGATATTTAGGCAAAACATCAAACTTCGAGAGAAAGACTTCGCAATGCCAGAGGTTGTGTGCAACGGCACATAACCAGATTCTGACAGTAATGACCAACATTACATTCTCCCAGACAAAATTCATCAACAACCTCATTGTCATTATTCACAAACGTGAAATAACTTGATGCAAGGCTAGAATGTGTCTATCAAGTTTCATCAGGAATCATGATCGACACATAATTCATACATTTTATCATCTAATTATATTAGTTTATTAAATTATTATATTTATTTTATTTTGTAGGATTTAATATTTTTTGCAATAAAGTCAAAATCTTGGTGATCAGGCGATATTTAATACTCTTATTCATGTGCAAGGAGAAGGAAAGAGGTGGAAAAATTTTGGTGTGGAAGTCAAATCCAACAAGATAAAGGAAAGTCTATCTAGAAGTTCTCTTTATCTAGAAGATCTCTTTGAAAAGTTGATTGCCACTACGAAGTTGAAACCTACATAGAAATGGAACAAAAGTGTCCAAGTTCAATGAATCTAAATTAGGGTTCAAAGTAATTTTCCCTATAAATAGGTCTCTTGTTTTAGAGAGGATAAAGTATTAGCTATTGTATTAGTTTAGGTTAGGAGTAGGAGTAGGAGTAGATTAAATTACTTCACCATTGTACGTTCGTTGGATGATCGTTAATTAAAGGAAGTTTTATTATTTATTTTTAATCTTCTTCTTTTCTTTATTTTAGTTAGTTTAATTATTTTTTATGTCTAGCTAATTTCTTTAATCTAGGATGAAGATGAAATTAAATAATTATTCATGATAATATTTTCATCTCTTCTATTATTTATGCTTTTATGTTTAATTAATTTCGCCTTCATGTTTAGATTATTGAAATACCTTCGTGTTATAGTTCTTATGTGATTTTAAATTAATTAAGAGGTTTTGATAGATTATTGTTAAGATATGAGTTTTCATAATCCATGCTTGCTCGAAAAAAAAGTTTTGATGGGTTATAGTTAATCCTTAAATTTTCATAGTCTATGCTTGCTACGCGTTAATTGTAAATTACTAAATTAAAGAGAAGGAGATCAAAATCATAATTGAGTTATAAAAATAAAAGAGAATTATAATTATGTTTATTTAATGGATTTATTATTTAATGGTCCTCATTATTAGTTTTCATATTCTAGTTAATCAATTTTCAATCTTTATTTCTAATTACTTTAAAATAGATATTAAGGATACATTAAATTAATCTAGTCTCTGGGTTTAATTGCATGCTTGTCGGTTCTTTGATTTGACATTAATTGTGCACTTGCGATTACATAATTTTAACACATCAAGTTTTTTTTTGGCGTAGTTGTAGGGACTAGACTTAATTTTATATTCCTTAATTTTATTTATTCAAATTAGTTTTTTTTTCTTCTAATATTTTTTTATTTTTCAGGATTATCGAAGCGGATCAACGGTGCGGAAAGACAAGATTATTGCTGCGTTTTTCTTGCTATTTTGTATCTTAACTCAAAAACAAAATTTTTAAAAAATAAGTAGTTTTTTTTTAGTTAGTTAGAAAACTAATTGTCACATTCATGCATTCACTCACAAAGAGCACATCCTGTTAGGTTTTTATTTTTATTGTCAAATATAAATTATGGTGATTGATGGAGGATTGAGGTACGTCAAAATTTCTCCTTCTTTCGTAATTCACATAGTTTTAGGACATTTTATTTGTTTATAATTTTTTTTATTTGTACGTTCTCATTTGTAATCTAACATTAAGGGCACAACCTATAACAAGATAAGGTGGGGATTTCATCACCCTTCCTTGGCCCTCAAACCACCCATTCATTTTGCATAACCTTACCTTAATAAAATCAAGTAGACGTTGACCCCTAGGACTCTCGAGCTCAATTAGGACAAAGGACTCCAAGAGGAGGCTTAATTTTAAATTAATCAAACTACTGGTGTCTAGGCAAGTGGTTCAAAAGGCAAACGCCTAAAGGATGCGTGGTTATTCAATTAGTCACCGTACCCACTGAGAGACTTTCACCTTTTTACACTTATCTGGCTAGTGGTGTGATTAATTTCGAATTTGGTGGACCTTGCGGTGTAACTTGGAACAGTTAGGAGCTGTCTAGATTTTATTTAGGTTAACTATAGAATTAGGATTTTTATTTTTATTTTATTTATATATATTTTTGCGACTTTCGTGGTTAGTTGTCTATTTATTTTGTGATTTGTGAAAAAATGGATTCTTATTATAGTTGGAATAATAATTTTGCTTGGAATCAAGAACCCTATGAAAATTTTAATGCACACCAAGTAAATCAATTTTTTCCAACTTATGAAAATTCTTATCTAAGTTCATATCCACATCCATGTCCATATTTATATTCGGATCGTGAACCCTCAATATCCACAAGAATTATCAAATGACGAAGAGGAAAGACTTAGTGCCTTAGAGAAAACTATAGAAGTTTTAATGAAAAATCAATTTAGCATGGATCAAGTTATATCTCGTCTAGAAATTCAAATGAATAGATTAGCCACCATAATAAATGAACAAGAGGTGGGTGAATTTTCTAGTAACTCTGAGGTTAATTTTGAAAATTTAAATGGTTGTGGAAATGATGAGGAAAATGAAAATTTTGTATTTGATTCTACTGGTTTGAGTCGAAGTGAATTTGAGGAGTCTAAAATTATGAGTCTATGCCTAAAATTGATCATGTTGCATTTGATGAGTCTATTGAAAAAGTCTATAAGCCTAAAGCTCCATACCTGAAAGACTTATTCCTAAAAAATTACCTAGTGATTTTTTGGACGAACCCATTAAAGTAAACATGATACAAGAGTTGTCAATGACCCAAGAAATAATTGAAAATAGACTCTTGATTGAAAAAGATCCAATTGATTTTTTCTTAAATCACCTTGACCAAAATTGGAATGAATCCGACTATTTAGATAAGGTGAATGAGCTGTTGAGATCCACTACAAATAAGTTACTAAACTAGAACATGCATTTGAATCAATTCTTCCATCATTTGAACATGTTAGTGAAAGTTTTCTTGAGGTAAATTTTAAGCATAACTGTAATGAAAATTCTGACTATTTTCAATTTCTTAGACATCCTGAAAATAATGAAAAGTTCACTCACTTACCCATTTGTATCATTAATGCATAGTCACATAATTTTTAGAATTTATGAAATTTGTAGATATGTACATTTGTTTTCTTACTCACCACATTTTCTTGCAGAATAAAAGCCCCACGTACAAGGTATAATTCTTTCATATCTTTGTTCCCTATTTTTCATTTGTATACATCGAGGACAATGCATGATTTAGGTATGAGAGGAGTTTGTTTGTATTGTTGTATTATTATATATTTTTTAGGAAAATAGAGTTAAAAAATCATTAAAAAAATTTAAAATTATAAAATTGTGTTTAACTTTTTATGGATTGAATTAATTCTAATAAGTGTTTGTGGAGCAAAACTCATGAGTAAGATTTAAAAATTTAAAACTCTTGAACCTTTGATAAGGTACAATATCTTAGTTCGAAACACTATCTGAATTAAAATTGATTTCACGAGCATTTTTGCACTTCACGTTTGCACAAATTCTTAGTTGTGGGGTATAAACCATGATTCGAGTAATTTCAAGAAAAAAAGTTGAAAAAAGAAATAAATAACTGTTTCAATGTCCATTGAACGAAATAACTGAGTATCCAAACCTCAGGAAGCATCAATATTCACGCTGAAAAGTGTGATGGATAAAAACAGTTTGACTAGTCTAATTTTGTGACATTTGTTACTCGAATTAGTAAGTCCTTAAGGGTGTCTCTACACCTAGTGCCCTAAAGCCAATTAGTTTGGGAGTCATTGGTCCAATACTCGTTTCATGGGTAACTCTAAAAAGCCTAAGAAAACGAGACATTGCACAAGTCAAGAATCAAAATTGAAAAAATTTTATAAAAAGAAGAAAAAAAAAGAAAAATGAGCTTGCTTGATTTTCATGGTAAAAATCCCTACTAAGAGTTACATCATATACACATGCATGCATCACATGAAATTGATTTAATGAAGGATGATGTCTAAAATAAAAATCGAGTATTTTGGATAAAGTAAAAGTGTGATTTTGAATTTAATCTTACATATGTATACTGCCCATGGATATTTAGAAGTTTTCTTTCAATTTCATAATTTGTTGAACCCAAAAATATTTTTTGAATTTTGTGGGTATATTCACTGCAAACCATCACGAGACACAACTCGTCCACTTGGGGTAACCTTGGGGTTTAAATGCTTATTACACATGCCAAGTGCAATCGTGTTTCCTACGAAAATGGGGTAGTATAATTTTTGTTTTATTTTACTCGAGGACGAGCAAAAGCTAGGTATGGGGGTATTTGATACACACATAATTCATACATTTTATTATCCCTAATTTTGTCCTTTTAATTATATTAGTTTATTAAATTAAAATGTTTTATTTTATTTTGTAGGATTTAATATTTTTTGCAATAAAGTCAAAATCTTGGTGATCAAGCGATATTTAATACTCTTATTCATGTAAAGAATATCTAAGAAAAATCATACAAGGAGAAGGAAAGAGGTGGAACAATTTTGGTGTGGAAATCAAATCCAACAAGTGAAAGGAAAGTCTATCTAGAAAATCTCTTTATCTATAAGATCTCTTTGAGAAGTTGATTGTCACTACGAAGTTGAAACCTACATGGAAAGGGAACAAAAGTGTCCAAGTTCAATGAATCTAAATTAGGGTTCAAAATTATTTTTCCTATAAATAGGTCTCTTGTTTTAGAGAGGATAAAGTATTAGCTATTGTATTAATTTAGGTTAGGAGTAAGGTTAGGAGTAGGAGTAGATTAAATTAATTCTCCATTGTACATTCGTTGGATGATCCTTAATTAAAGGGGGTTTTCTTATTTATTTTTAATCTTCTTCTTTTTTTTATTTTAGTTAGTTTAATTATTTTTTATGTCTAGCTAATTTCTTTAATCTAGGTTGAAGATGAAATTAAATAATTATTCATGATAATATTTTTCATCTCTTCTATTATTTATGCTTTTATGTTTAATTAATTAGTATTCATGTTTACGATTATTGAAATACTTTCGTATTATAGTTCTTATGTGATTTTAAATTAATTAAGAGGTTTTAATAGATTATTGTTAAGATGTGAGTTTTTCATAATCCATGTTTGTTCAAAAAAGTTTTGATTGGTTATAGTTAATCCTTAAATTTTCATAGTCTATTTTGCCCACGTTAATTGTAAATTACTAAATTAAAGGGAAGGAATATCAAAATCATAATTGAGTTATAAAAATAGAAGAGATTGAATTATATGTTGTGTTTATTATTTAATGGACTCGGATTCCTAGATTGGTTCCTCGTTATTAGTTTTCATATTCTAGTTAATCAATTTTCAATTTTTATTTCTAATTCGCCTAAAATAGATATTAAGGATATATTAAATTAATCTAGTCTCTGTGGGTTCGACCTGTACTTGTCAGTTCTTCAATTTGACATTGTGCACTTGCAGTTCATAATTTTAACACATCAAATCACTTCGAGTAGAGACATCCAAAAGCTACATGATCCTTGATAACACTAACTCCAAACAAATAACACATATACATGATTCAGCTAGAACAAGTCGCAACCCTCGTACTAGGGATCTGACCATAATTTTTCTAGAAGAACTTCATAATTCAACTTATCCTTGAAAGCTAACTTAGCTTATCAAAATCACCAAAGTATGTCAAAGAATCCTCATCCAGAATACATTTTTTTGACAAGTAAAGAAGCCTCATACAGATTTAGAGCCTTTGATTTGAACTGAACCAGCTGAACCAACCAAGTACTAACATTATAAGCTTTGTTAGTTGTTAGTTTCAGCTCTGGTAAGTTTATTTGCCAGATCTGCAACTTTTTTCATTTTTTTTATTCTTTTTTTTCCACAGAGCACTACATTTAACTACTTCCAAAAAGATGAATTCCAAGAATGTTCAATTTAGCGCATTTACCATGAGTTAACTTCTCATAAACTCACAACAACCAAAAGCCACGCACATGTATCAATATTAATGCTTACAGAGAAACAAAAAAAGGAGAAAAAGAGATAGGACAGACCAGCAATCACCGAGCATACCCAGAACTGCTCCTAGCTGTGAGCACAGCTCTGCTGTGTTCCCCAATCTTTCTAACTGCTCTCGAATGTCTTCCACACAAAGAGTAAGTCTAGATTTAGCACTTTCCAAATTATTAGCACGAAATGCCTACACATGAAATAGCGAAAACTAAGCAGACATAATCAATGAGGAAATGTACTTCAACAGGTGATTCCACAAATTAACAGTAACAAGAAAAGAGTACATTAATAAGTTAGCAACAGAATAGTGGGACCTAATCAATGAGCAAATGTGACTCCGTGGGTGATTCCAAAAATTAAAAGTCAAATAGAAAAGAGTACATTAATAAGTCGGGAACAAAAAAGTGGGGAAATTCCACAAACTAACCCTCATTGCTTGTTGCACCAGAAAAGCCCCTCTCTCCAGAGACACATCCTCATATATTACAGTCTTCTTCACACCGACTACTTCCTTTCCGTCAGTATCAACTTGCCTCTTTATCCTCGCATGACCTTCAATGAAGCAATCAACAACATTCTGAAGATTTGTGTCTGCTTCAGTCCTCTCAATGTCAGCACCACACAATGGGCAATCCACAAAACGTGATATGCATGCTCTGATTTTCCAAATTGTGGTGAACAATATTAGGATAAATGCGACAAACAAAATTAAGGGGGAAAATTAAATGGTAATAAAGGAGCATGTACATAACATAAAAATGGAAAACAAAGAGACATTAAAGAAAAGTTTATTTACTTGCAAAATACATGGGAACAAGGAACACATTTGCTACACTCAAAAAGAAGTGCTTGGCATATCATGCAGCTAAAGGGGCCGAGCTTAAACGTTTGAGAATCATATCCCAAAGGGCATTTTGGAGAAATGCTGGCAGATTCAGTAGAATCTGGCTTAGCCTTGCCATCAAACCTTGGCTGCTGCTTATTTTGATTTTCACTAGGTTTCTTCAAAGACCCATCATCAGGCCGAGCAGCTTTCGCAAAAGGACAGACAGGTGTCATCTTGGTCAGCACGCTGAAAAAGGAACAGAGGCAACATTCATAATATCAAACCTAGTGCTATATTAAACTAATTAAGATATAAATAAGCAAGGCATTAGCGATTCTTATATCTTCTTGAAGTTTTTTTTTGTTTGATTTTTTTAGGGAGGGGGGGGGATGATGAAACATCAAGCATATGAATCTAAAACTGAATTGCATAATGGGTTCCCAAAATGAATAAATATCCATGAAGTAAAATAAAATAAAATAAAATGAATAAAAACATGCAACCATAATATGTAGCAGAAGTTTTTTATGTCAATTACTTTATAGCTACGTCCTGAAATATAAACAAGATTCTCAATTAAGCTAAATGCTATTGGATTAAAAGATGTAAACCTTTACAAGCTGGAAAAACATTAGCAAGATAGAGTGAACCTCAATTTGTGGTTTCAGATATAAAATAGTACAACCCAAGTTCAACAAAAAGATTCATTTTTCTTTTTTATTTGAAAAAATTCTTAAAATTCAGAATTGACATGAATTCATTTTATTTACTTAATACAATCATATCATTGTAAACCAACTAAAAAGTACCAGTAATTATAAATTTGCTGTTTCCAAAACTTACATGAATCCCGTCAATTTTAAATTTTTAGAAGAGTAAATTACACTGACACCCCTGTAGATAATCATAATAACACTCGCCACCCTTCTAGTTTTTCAAGTAACAGTCAGTACCCCTCTAGTCTACAATATGTAACATTCACTACTCCTAGTGTAATTGACAAACTAATATTTAAAAATATTTTTATTATAATGTCTAATACACCCTTCAAGTTATAATGTTTAATTTCTCCACTAAATATAAAGTTGTATATCATAATTTTTATTTTACTTGATCTAATTAATTAAATTATGAAATTGTGCAATAAATAACATAAAAGTCAAAAAATAATAAATATTCATTTTATCGGGAAAATAAAGTCATACAATTTTACTAATTAAATTTCTCAAATATTAAAATTTACGTGATATATATTCAAATATATTTTTTGTAATTTAAAAGTATAATGTTAATACCCATAAAATTACAAATTAACGCAATAAAATTATAAAAAAATTCCAAATATTAAAATTTACGTAAAACAAACTTATTATTACAATTTAAGCGAATCTTATTACTCATATAAAAAAGTATTAAAAATTATATTAATTATTTTCTCATATATTAAACTAAACATAAGTCACACTTTAAACATAATTATTTACTGATAAAAATGACAAATGTTGTTACTCAAAAAAAAATATATATATTAAAAGAATATTTTTTACAAGATAGAGGTAGTAATAAATATAATTATACTTTTTTATTTAACATTGTATAAAAACAACGTCAACTATATACTAAAAAAATATAATCAAAATCATAAACATCCCAATTTTTATATATACTCAATAAAATTTAACATATAAAAATTACAATATGAAACTAAAAATTCAAATAATATTTTTTGTTGTTAAGTACCAAAAACTAAACTATCAATATACTCAATCACTCTAATTAGAATAGCTTCATTAATAATTTAATTTAATTTTTTTAATATTTGTATCACTTATCCAAAAATATATGTTAATTAAACTAAATTAGTTTTTTATAAGTTACCAACCATTTAAATGAGATAGTTTTAATTACAAATAAAACTATAATTAAAATGTATTTGATTAAAAAAGGATAATTAAACACACACACACACACACACACACACACACATATATATATATATATATATTATTTAGTAATTAAAATTTGATAAAATACAAGGTTAAATATGTAACTTTATGTGACGCCCCCAAAATAGGTATACATCACCCATTCGAGGTTGTCAATACATGATATGAAACAACTATAACTTTATTATTACAACGAAGAAAGCGTGAGTTTAAATACAAATATTATCTTCAAACAATATCTATACTCAAATAAATCCTCATCACATTTATTGATACATTATTTTACAAAATGGTGAGGACTACTAAACAATTCTTTCTAAACCTTCATTCCATACCCAGGCTCGTCTTTCGTTATATTCTCGCCTCCCGAGAAGAAAAATGGAACAAAAAGGAAAAGGGTGAGCTCAACTAGCTCAATAAAGAATATTATGACTAAGATAATATACAACAAATTATCGTTAGTCTTCAACGAGGAAAAATCTAATAGAATACAATAGACAACAATTTTTAAATCAATATTCATGATGAAATAATAATTCATTAGAAGAGTTAAGTAGAGAATACAAACTACTATCTTACATGTATGAATTTAAAAGTTCATCGTCTATCTTTTATCCTGTAACATCAATCGATATACATCCGAATCAAATATTCATCTTTGCACTACTGAGCCAAAGATATTCATCGATTAAGTCGTGTTCATCTAAACACTGTTCATCTTTCAGACTTACTACTACCAAAGATATTCTTCAGAAATCATTCATCTTTGACCACTGGGCCAAAGATATTCAATAATATCATCATTTAAGACCGAGGATGATGAAAAATATTTTTAAAAAAGCGAATCCGGTGAAACAAAATGACAAGGATTAAGGATTAAGGATTCGTACTTTTGTTTTATCCACGTCAAAAATACCTCAAAAATAATCATAGTGGTGTAAAATTCAAGAATGATCAAAACATGGATACAATCAAAGCTAGTATCCGAATAGATATTTTGGACAAAAGAAAAAATTTTATTTTTCGATTGAATAGTAGTATATCGTGAATAGTGCAGTATCGTGAATAAGTAACTCAGACACCAAAAGATAGAAATTCCACAAAAACATCTTCACGCTTCATGAATAGTACTCGTGAATAGTAACTTCGTGAATAGTAACTCATGAATAGTAACTTCGTGAATAGTAACTCATGAATAGTAACTTCATGAATAAGTAAACCAAACATGAAAAAGTTCCAAATTTGATAAAAGTTCCAACCAATATTTCAAAGATAATGATATTGAAGAAATAATATCATTTGAGAAGAAAATAACATCCCTTACCTCGAAAGATTAGTACTTCTAGCTGGAATACCGGGTATAGTGCTATGACTTGGACTTGCACCGATACTCAAAGTATACTCAAAATACTCACAAGAATACGCTCGATAATATAGAGAGAGAAAACTTGATTTCGGTGTGATTTTCAATTCTAACCTAAGCACCTATTTATAGGAAATTGCTTAGAACACCAAAGAGAAAATTTAATATAATAATATTATATATATTACAAATTTCTACGCACCTAGAACTATCTCGAATTCAACAACTTGCATGTGTTTAATGAGGCTAACCAAACACAAAAAACGTTTTTGTAATTAAAAATATTTTAAACTTCAAAAATCAATTATTTTGAACTTGAACTTCAATAATTCATAATAAATAGCCCTTTCATCGGAAAATTCAAATCTCATGAGTTTTTATAGGAAATTCAATTCTCTACAACTTTACGGAAGAAAGTTTTTCCAAATTCCAAATAGAAATTGACCGAAATCCACAAAGCAGGCAATTTTACATTTATAATCAAATTTGATCGATAAATGGGGTCCATGAGCATGTTTAACATGTTTTAAACATTTATTGCAACAAAAATACTCTTCCTCCTCGTATACTCATATATCCCACATTCGTTGTAAAAATATCACCATTATTATATTATTAAAATATAATAATATATTTAAATGAATTATTTTATCGAGAAAAAGATAAAATTTCAATTTTCAACAATTGTCACATTAAAATTTTCTCCATCTACATATCACATAAAATCAATATTTTCCTCATCATATGAATCGATAATTAATTATTCACAAATAATATTACAGAATCACAATATCGATAACCAGGCGGTTCCAGGAAAGGGGCTTTCAATAATAATTTCTTCTTCTTGGTAGCATGATTAGGTGACCAAACCTCCTAGATGAAGAACTTTCTAGACATTGCCAATAATGTTATCTAATAATATTATTCGGATAATATGAATTATTGCTTCGATAATGAAAAATATTGTGTAATGACAATTATTGAAACAACAATGAATATAAAATATCAAATGACAATTATTAACTCGATAAAATAATTGATAATTAATTATCGTAACCATTATTGAGTAGTGCCTTCTTACGTAAGAATCAATAATTGGTGCAATACTGGTAATCTTCTGTGTGTTTTAACCACAAGAGTATTTTAACAAGATAATCTTGGTAACAACTACGCAGATTATTTTTAACCAACTTATATTTGTCGTTTTCTTCATCCAATCGCTTTTCGTTATGGGGCCCACACATGGTTGCTGTGATCGTCACGAATATTCCCGAAGCGATCTGAATATTCCACGACCAAACGAATATTCCCAAACAACAATGAATATTTTATAACCACTTGCTTATTTTAAAATATTTGCGTATTTTACCCCTAACTATCCACATTAATCACATCAACCCTTACTATTTCAAAATAGAGAAAATTAAATTTCATTAATAATAAGTTGGGGTCTTACACTTTATCTATTTAGTCAACCTTAAAACTTGCAGGGGTACTAACTGTTATTTAAGAAATTAGATGGGAGGTGAGTAGGGGTGCTCAAAAAAATCGGTTTTTCGGTTCTTTTTATCGAGGCAGGTTGAAACCAAGTCTGGGTTTTTTCGATTTCGGTTTTTCGATTTTTTTATACATTTTGACTCAGTAGCGGTAATAGAAATTTCAAATTGATGTAAAGCGAAAAAAAAAAAAAAACCGAAAGTCACTAATTATTAAAAAAAGTTGATGATATCAAGTGTGATGCTCAATTCCATCAAATTCACGTGGGGGCGTGAGCTATCATCCACTTTGAATGCCATTTAGCGGCTAAAGCGGTGCAACGAGATACTATTTTTTGCAGTTAAAATTTAATACTCATTAATATTTTCATAAATAAATTTAATATTTTACAAGTTTATTTTCATATAAATAAATTTTTTGTGAGAGTGGACAAACTATTATATCGGTAGTAAGTAGAGTTCACCTCATATGAGAGATGATGTGAAAATATAATTTTCTAGCTCTCCTCTCTCAATTTTTTTTGCAGTAAATAAACAATTTTATTATACATAATCTTAAAATTATATAATCATGAAAAAGGTGGTTCTAATTGCCATCTTAAAATTATATAATCTCGAAAATAGCAATTCTAATTACCATCATTATATATTTTTACAAAATACGTTGCACAACCTTTTCAATAACTAAAAAAAAGAGCAAGAGGAACATGGTAGTAATTAATATGCCTCCCATCCCACCGATTAAAGTAGTGGTAAATTACTAAGAAGTACTACAAGACTCGGTCAACACAAAACAATTGAGCAGCTAGATTATAAGGTTAAGAGAGACAAATTATAATAAGAAAAGAGAATTGAAATTCTTTTCACTTTTATCCCCAAAAGGGTAAACAAGTAACATCAATAATAATAATCCACGAAGCTTTTATTTGGTGGGTGGGAGCCTGTAGTGCATAATAAATTAATAATCAAGGCAGAGAGCACCAAAATGATCTAATATTCCAGGAATAAGTGAATAACCGAATAATGACATTGCCTAAAGTCTGCACACAGAAGAGTAGCTTACTAGCTTGAGTCTTGAGTCTTGACTAGCTTCAGGCTTCAGCTGCCTTCAATTGATATATAATTGTAGATGATTTTCTTAGTTTTAAAATTTTTTTGTTAATATATTAAAAAAAAATTATTTAATTATTATTATTTATTAATAATTATAAATATTATCATGCATGCGGTATAACCGAAAACCGAACTGAAAAAACCGGCACAGCTTTTGTACCGAACCGGTACCGAAACCTGTAATTCGATACCGGTACCGGTTTCGGTTCTTGTTTTTTCGGTTATTGCGGTTCAGTACCGGTTCGGTTTTTTGGGTACCGGTTCGGTTTTTTACCGATAAGCACCCCTAGAGGTAAGTGTTATTTTGATTATCTAGAGGGGTTGTTCTTTACTCTTTTTAGAATGTGCAACTGCAAACTCTTTTTTGGGAATCGAAGAAGTAATTTACGACTAGGAAACATATAAATGTATAATGCGGAAAAAGTAAAATGTACATATAAATCATATAATGAGATAGAACTTTACCACCATTAATTTCACCCCAAAAGAGAGTATAGAAAGGCCCGAACAATTAATTCATTAACATTTCAATTCTAAATTAAAAGAGTGGTATGTATGATTGTGATCGATCCAAGCAATACAATACACTAACGGAGAAGCAAAAGAAATTGGATATGGATACTTTCATGCCCAAATTGAAAATATAAATGATTGAATTTGTCAAGAGACATTAGGGCTTCTATCGATTAATAATCAAAAATACAAAAAGACTGAAAATGTCAAATACCTGGATTGAGCTGGTATTGCTGTTCTTGATTTCTCCGACTTCTTTTTTCTTTGTTTTCCTCAACGACTTCCAACAACCCCTCCCCTAAAGCTTAAGCTTGAGCTTAATAGGAGAGAAAAAAGGGTACTTGACGATAGCAGGAGAGCGCGCTACTAAGTGAGAGAAAATAGGAGAGGGGGAGATTAAAATGAGTGATCTATGTGGAGAAGCTTGGAGTATGTCAGAATGGTTAATTTAAATATTCTCAAATATAGTAAACTAGATATGTCACTGACCCGCATGTATGAACGGTGAAATTTATTTTAAATTTTGAACGGTTCAGATGATTTATTAAATGAGCGGGAAGTTTAAAATTATTTATATTTTATTAGATAGATTGAGCAACTTATCAGGGGGGAAAATAGACTAAATCCTAAATTAGGTCTATAGCATTAGTGGTCCTTCTATTTGGGCTTCAACCTACAGGCAGGCCCACATATGTCTAATGCTCTTGTAATTATAGTTTAGTTTGGGTCCAATCCACTTTGTACATACACAAAGGAAACGCCCACCAATTAAGGCCCAACTTCTTAGACGCATCAAACATTTGAGCCGTTCGGCAATAGACCAAATTCCAATTTGTACTTCAAACTTTTCGCCCAAAATCGATTTGCACCCTAAACTAATTTTTTGATTAAATGTATCCTAAACTTAAACCCAGACTCCCTCTTGTTTTTTCGGTCAAATCTTCCCAGAAGCTTGATGACATCATTAAGTTAGGGATAAGATAGTCAATTTACTTTTAATATATGTTGACTAATTATTAAATATTAATATATAACCTAAAAAACTAATTAAAAATTCAAAATATCAAATTAATATTTAATTTTAAGAAACAGTTAGAAAAATAATTAAAATAAAAATAATTAAATAATTAAGATGAATAATTTAAAGATAACAAATAAAGGGGGAACACTATTTTCCAAGTTTTATACTGATGCACAGTAGGACACACTTAATTGTGTATGCAGGGAATATTTCCCCATCCCCCACCTTTCCATCTCTTGGCTGGCTGGCTGGCTGGCTGGCTACTGGCTAGGAGTTGAAGCCAATTCGCACATAACCTCTCTCTCTCTCTCTCTCTCTCTCTCTCTCTCTCTAATTCGCTACTTAGAAGCAAGTCATCGATGGCAAAGAGGCAACTCTACTCGGAGGTACAATAGCATTTCTTACTAACAAGTCCTACTCATTTCTCGATCGTATCTTCAGCTGCTTAAAATTCGCGTTTCAGCTCAAGGTCTCTTTTTTTATCTATACGACTCTAATTGTTACTTCTCTCTTGCTTTCGCTCCTTAAATCCTAGATTATATTCATTTCAGAGATGTCCTGTTGATTGTAGTTTCTCTTCGATTATAGAGGGGTTGATTACGAGGTCGAAACCTCAATGACTTTGCCCGTTCACATTTCTTGTTAAATTTAGGGTTTTGAGTTTGATGACACCCCACCCTAATTACAAAGCCTTTTTCTTCTGTTCATCAGAAGAATTAGGGTTTAAATCTGACTGACCAAGTCAAAAAGGTAAGGTTTTTATTCATTTTACCTAGAGAAATAAGGGTCTTGATCCATTTCCTGCTAAATTTTTGGGATTCTTGTTTAGCTTTGCTGAAATTCTTCATTTTTTTTCTTCAGTTGACCCAAAATAATTAGGGTTTTTGATTCAGTTTACAATTTAAATATTGAATTTTGTTATTTTGGCTTTCCTTTGTATCATCTAAACGTTAGGGTTTTGATTTAGTTGAGCTTATGAACTAGTTCTCTGATTTGGGGTTTAATCAAGCTGTGATGGGAGACGAGACACAGAATACAATGAATCTTGATCTGAATTTGAGTCCTGTTGTCAATGCTGATGATCACCTTGGGTCAGGATCTTTGTCTGGTGAGTCTATGAACTTGGAACAATGGTTAGATAGGCCTGTTCATAGGCTTAGGGAAGCCTTCATGAGGCAGAGAGATGCAAGGCAGAGGGCTGGGCAGCGATGGCGATCAGTGTGGAGACCAGTTCCTGTTCCCCCTGATACTAGGAACTTTGCGCTTGAACTGATGGCTGGGACTGGATTAGAAATGAGTGAGGAAAGTGTTACCGCTGAGGAAAGACCTACTGAGGTAACCAAAACTTGCGATATTAATAGTGGAAATTTGGAAGATGGGGCATTGGGAAAGAAGGAAGATGTTGAAAAAGTTAATAGTGATGAAGGGAGCTTTTTTGATTGCAATATATGCTTGGACTTGGCTAGGGAACCAGTTGTAACTTGTTGTGGTCACTTGTTTTGTTGGCCTTGCCTTTATCGATGGTTACACCTTCACTCTGATGCCAAGGAATGCCCCATTTGCAAGGGAGAGGTGACCTTAAAAAATGTGACCCCTATTTATGGCCGTGGGAATAACAAGCATGAACTGGAGGATGATTCAAGTCTTAAGATCCCTCAGAGGCCCCAAGCAATGGGTGGTCGAGAGCTGGAGGCAGGCTATTCAAAGAAATGCATTCTGATTCCAATGGAAGAAATGATTAGCGTCTTGGAAATAGATTTGATTTGAGCAGGATTTGGTCCAGGCCCATCCTAGAAATTCTGACAGCCCCATGAATCACCTAGTAGAAGTAACTCGTTGCTCAATCGAATTCTGACCTCTAGAGGAATGCGCCGAGAACAGAATACAGTCTTGCCATCAGAAGATGTGGTGGACTTATTACCGAGCAGCCCTACTAACTCTGAGGTAGGGGAAAGCCGACGAGGTTCACCCTTTTTGCGACGAAGATCACATTCGCATCGAGCTGCTACTATTTCCAACCTTACATCTGTACTGAGTTCTGAAAGGTTTGTTGAGTCATATTTCCTCAGTCATCCTGTTGAAAGCAATCAGGAGCAGCTTACACCTTTTGAAGACAGAGATTCTGTTTCAAGTATTGCTGCTGTTATACAGTCGGAGAGTCAGACTATAGATTCTGCTGTTGAAATAAATTCCAGAGTTTCCCTTTCTACTTCGTCATCCAGAAGAAGATATGATGGTTCAAGGATTTCAGATGTGGACAGTGGAGATTCTCGTCCACCTAGAAGGAGGAGGTTAAACTGAAGTGCTCTCCCATCTGACTGTTTCCCCATTACAGATTTCAGCAAAGATTCTCGTGCACCTTGAATCCGGATCTTGAACTGAAAGGTGATCCCCATCCGACTCTTACCTTTCCAAATCACCGCAAAGATTCTTATGCACCTCAATGGGGAATTAACTGAAATGTGCTTGCTATCAAATTTTGTCATATTCAAGGATCTTTTGATCTTGTAAGTTATAATTAAAAAGTAATAATTATATTATCCTACATAAGTGCATATTGCCATTATAGGTAGGCTTTGTTCTCGAAAGAATTCAACTTTTAACTTCACTTCACTTGGTGTCTACCATTTAATATTTATATAACCTTTTCATAATTTAGCTGCTAAAAATATGCAACATGCACTGTGAAACCTTGTTACCCTTCACGAAGGGTTCCTCTCGTTGTGTTTGACTTGATCAATTAAATTTGTAGTTGAGAAATCGACAGACTTGTAGTTGTTCTGAAGATAACCCTCCGAAATTTCATTTACATTTGTATATTTGGCATAATATATTAGTATAACAAATAATTCTCACATATCTGTTATATTTCGCATTATTCATTTATTCATTATTTTTTAATACTAGTATGCACTTGTTTGTGTGTGCGTGCTAGTGTTGCATGTTTTTGTCTATTTAAATCAAATCGGATTGCAGGTCTGTTTCTGAGCTTTCTTGTTCTTTATCTTTGGAGGTTTTTGGCTGACTTGAAACCTAAGTTTGCTTTGACAATTACGAGAGTAGTTAGTATGAAGTTAATTTTGGTCAATTGACCAATACAGTATCGATACGCAGGCAGGAGGTGATTTCTTTCTCTGCGTGTATTGATCAATTTATCAACTTACCAACTTCATGGTAACCGGATCCTATGGTTTTCAGACTCGGACCGGACTGGACCGGCAGTCGAACCGGTAACAACTGAAACCGGTCGGCCCTTCGGTCCGATTTGGACCAATAACTCATTTTTGTTCAAAAATCATTCAAACAAGGCGAACCGACGATTGAACCGCCTGACCCAGCGAACCAGTGACTGATTCGCGAGTTAAACCGGTTCAACCCTTCAACCTTCAGAGTTCAGCTATCGCCATCATCATCTATCCCTTCAACCCTGCACTTCTTCTTCTTCGTTGCGCCCAAATCGCTCGCAAAATCAAACTTCAATCCCAAAGACTCCATAGCTATATAAGCCTAATTGGCTTCACGATTTCTTCTCCTTCTTCCATCACTCCAATTACGGTATCGCTTCCGTCTCTGTCCCAGTAAAACGACATCGACTTAAGAGGAAATACAGATATTAAGATGAAAAAGAAACCATATGGGATTAAGTTTTTGAGTCTCTAACTGTGAAATTGGGAGTAGATATGGCGAATTTGAGAATCAATGGAGGAGGGTTTTGACTTACCAGAAGGTTTGCCCCTTTTTCCTGCTCTCGTGTCTTTGGAAATTAACAAATTGGATACAAATTGGATAATGTTTGTTGGAGTATGTTTTGGGTGCCTTGGCAAGGTGAGATGGCATGCGTTCGAGAGTGCGCCGCTGTCTCTGCCACGTTTCAACGACGTCTCGGTTCCGAGTCGCGACGTCGATGCATATTAATCAGACGACTAGATGATTTGGATCAATATTTAGGGTTTGAAAATCGACGAAAGAACATGACTTCTCTCTCTCTATGTTAGACTCTCTGTTTTAGTTTTATATTCCTATACTATTTTGGTATATATTAAAATTCTAAATTTTGTCTTCAACTTGGGCATAATAAAAATCTTTAATGTTAAAATTTATTTATTTTTTGCATGAAAATTCTTCTATCTGTTATGTATGCGGTGTTGTTCGAGGATAGCTCGGCGTGAGAGTCGATGTCGGCGATCGCAAAGGTTCAAAACAATGGAGAAAATAATATCGATAATGCACGATGAGAGATAATAATAATAATAATGAATATGAATGTGTGTGTTACTTACCCTCTTATGTGATCTTAGCCCCCTATCGTACTCCGATCTCGGTTCTAGTACCACCCATCATCTCGACACCTTTTCCCCCACTCCGGTCATTTCGGTAGAAAGTAAGCGAACTACTTCCACACCACGCTACCACTTTGTTTGCCACCGTCGGTCATTGAGTCTCATCCTCATTAATGCCGTGCGAGAAAGGTGGCGGACCACGATAATCGACTATCACTTGGCATAATGATTCTGGTCGAAGTTGGATTAAGTGACAATTTGTATAATGGGCGATTGATGACTAAGCCCAAATAATGGAAATGACCCGAATGGCCAGGATCAGCAAGAAAGGACCCGATGAAATGATCAAAATGGCAGGCCCAAACCATTCGGACCAACCGGGACTTAGCATAACATGATCGAGGAGGAGCCCATTTAAGTATGGCCCGATAAGGAAAAGGATTATGGCCCTGACATTGCCCCCTAGTCTTTTATTAAGCAGGATGTTTAATGAAAGACTATAAAATAATATAGGCCCCTGACATAACGAATTATGATAAGTCACAAGAGATCAGTGAAACTCACCAAAGCCCATCAAAATCGGTCAAATTGATATCGAGGAATAGAAGTGGGAAGCCCGATGAGCCGCAAGCCCACACGGTGAAGATATTTAGACCCAAAAGCGGATGAAACCTCTTCCCATTCATCATCATTGCGATGAATTAAATGTGTACGCCCTCGATTCTGAGTGTAGCTATCGAGTATAAAAGGTAAACTTTACCAATTCAGCGGTTTTACTGCTAATTTGAAATTTGAACCTTTGAGCTTTCTTCTCTCTCGCAAACTTCTTTCTACTGCTTCACGAAATCTTAACAATGGTGGCCAGTAACCTCTAGCCAAAACTCCCCCTTGATGCGACTCTGCCGATGTCGTTTCTCTCCGACGAACCCCACAACGAGAGGGTTGAGTTCCACCCCCCAATCAACAACCATGGGGAAATCCTTCTCGATCCCCCTCGTCTCGTCCTCGACTTTTTAAGGGCGGGGAGCGGTTTCCTCATACTGACATCCCTTCTTACATCGCGGAATCGAAATATGTATACTCGGGACTCGTTATGATTCACGACATATATGCCATATAAGGGCCCTGCTCTGAAGAAGCGTATGTACCAATGACAGGGACGGTTGGGTCGCCATGCGATCACCTTCTTGGAAAAGGGGTTCGCTACCTCTCCATGTTTTTATCGTTACCCTCCACAGGGTTCATAGGAGTGGGCTTTGCTCGATTAGTGCCCAACTCCTACATCCACATCTGGCATTCATTGCCTTACATCATGAATTAGGGATTTCTCCCTCGTTGACATCTTCTTCACCCTCTTCTCTGCTTTGGAAGGTCTAGAAGCGAGGCTTCAAAATGTTGAGCAAGCGGTCTCCCAGGCCTGACACAGAGTTCGAGAGGAGACCCACGATGGATACCCCTTCAATGCCAACGAGGGTTGTGTACGAAGTGGTTTTTTATCACGGGACGAGATCTCTTCTCTTCAGTTGGACTACCTACGATCGGGTCTCTGTGACTTTGGAGACATCTCAGAAGGCGTGTGAGGAGATGGCGGACTTTTTGAAGAAGATTCCTCAAAAGAATGGAGTTTCACACTTACGACCAAACAAGCTGGCTATATGACCACAAATGTAAGTTTGAATAACTTTGTAACATAATTTACGAGATATATAAATAATCTGAGGTTACGATATATGGTTTTTGCGGTGTCTACGATCAAAGCAAGCTCCTTTGGAAGTGAGAGACACGGAAGATTTTTTTTAGCGAGCGAGAATCACGGATCACAGTGAAAAGCATCTGGTGAAGAATCTTCGGGTTGATCCCCTACCATCGATCCACCAACTACTTCCCTTGGTGATGAACCTCAAGCCAAGCGAACCATACATGCAGAAGAAAACCTCGAGACCTCGTAGAAAAAAGATCCATGAAGCGATCCAAATCCACCCTGACGAAACAACCCCCGAAAGTGATCACGAAACACTTCCGAAGCAACCCCCCAAACAACCTTCTCAGCCAGGCCCCGATCCTCTCAACCGAACCTACCCCGGTGAGAGGGCTGCTTGATATTCCTTTTGCGATCGGGCTAAGGTAAGGTCCGATGTAAAGAAAATAAGAACTAAGATAACCCCCCATTGTAGAAAGCTCAGAGTTCCCACCTCTTGGTGTCATTCTCTCGAAAATCGTCCACGAAATTCGAGTGCTGACGATGAAGCAAGCCAAGGTGCATCCCCACTCCATCCGAAAAAGAAAACATCCATCAGAATGACCACCCGGTTCATCTTACGCACCTTCGCCATGACCCCGAACGCGCACTCTGCTCGGTCCCCTCTCCGAAACCATACTGGTGGACTCTCGCATGATTCATGATGAACCCCGCCTTCTCCTCCAAAACTGACCAACTACCGAATTCCATCGGGGCGCCATGGCCTCTCCAGCGATGTGGCCCCGATTCAATGCCCATTTTCCCTTCAAATTTATTCAACGCCTTTGTTCGTGAAAGCAGATGATCATCGGTTGAGGAGCGATTCGAATGAGGGATTTACTCGGTGAGGCATGAGCTACTTGGCGAAGGTAAGCGATTCTCTTCTTTATTTCGAATTTATCTTCATACTTATACATTTGGCCCGATCAAATAATATTGGAAACACGTAGGCGAATCTTTGTGTTGGGCGTCTTCGTCAAGGTCCCTCGGCCGAATCGAGGAAGAGGCCACGAGGAAGGAGAATGCCCTTACGAAGTGCTGCCTTGGCTAAGGAAAAGACTCAGCGTGAATGCATTCTTCATACAAATGAAGGGCTTCAAAAAGAGTTAGCTCTCAAGCGAGGAGATGTGAAGGCCTCGATGAAGAGCTAAAAGTCGATCAAAATCTGACCACGAGGAGATCGTCAAAATGAACATTGACTTTGGTTCGGAGGGGCGAGATAAGGATGGAAAGATCGAGGAATTAAAAGGTGATGCTATAAAATCGACCAAGACCATCCATAAAGCTGGAGGTGGCGAGAGACTTCGTCGTATGAATAAGCGGCTCAAGCTCGAAGAAGAAATCAGAGAACTTCGAGGCTCTTGGGACCTTGGGCCTCCTTTAGCAAGCGACGACCTTGCAAACAAATATGTGAAAAAATCTAGGAAACTCGGACGAAATAAATGGGGAGATAATGAAGATATATCAAGAGAGTTACGAGCTCTCTTAGAAGTCGTGGCGAGGAGAAAGCTATCTGCTGACTGACTTGGATCCATCCTTACTCGATTCTTGGATAGCGAAGATGGCGCTGAAAGTGATGTTCTGTTTTGTTTTTTTCTTTCTTTAATTTATAGGATTTGTAAAAATTATCTAATATTGTAATTAGATTGAATATAAATGAAAAATGGTTTCATTCCTTATGACTTGATTGTATTTATTTTACGCGATACTCGATATTTATTTAAGTGGAAAGATGCACAAACTCTTTCATGGGTGAATCGAGAACATTAAGTAACAACTAAACATGTCATATAACGAGATAAGATGAAATTAAAGAATGAGGCATTAGAACTCGACACTTAGAAAAATTTAGGTAATAAAGTAAAGGGATACTTATTAGTTTCAGAAGAAGTGTGAGAAAGATGCGCTTCATTAGGAATTTGTTTACCGAAAGGCTAACAAAACCAAGAGATGACATTTGCCTACCACCATGAAGGGCTGACAAAGTCTAAAGGACAACACTTGCCTACCACGAAGGGCTGACAAAGTCTAAAATGACAACACTTGCCTACCACGAAGGGCGACAAGGTGCGAAGATGACACTTGCCTACCACGAAGGGCTGACAAGTGCGAAGATGACACTTGCCTACCCGAAGGGCTGACAAGGTCTAAAAGTGATGACAATTGCCTACCACGAAGGGGCTGACAACGTCTTAAAGATGACACTTGCCTACCACGAAGGGCTGACAAGGTCTTAAGGACCACTAGAAAAGGCTACCATCGAATGGTCGTGAGTCCACCCGAACCTCCTAACACCAATGGCGTTTGCCTACCACGAAGGGCTGACAAACTCATAAGGACCACTGCAGAAAAGGCTACCATCGAATGGTCGGGTGAGAGTCACGAACCTCCCAACACCAATGGCGTTTGCCTACCACGAAGGGCACGACAAACTCATAAGGACCACACTAGAAAAAAGGCTACCATCGAATGGTCGGTGAGTCCACACGAACCTCCCAACACCAATGGCGTTTGCCTACCACGAAGGGCACGACAAACTCATAAGGACCACTAGAAGAAAAGGCTACCATCGAATGGTCGGTGAGTCCACCGAACCTCCTAACTCAGTTGAAGCGATCGACCAGCGAAGACAAGATTTGTTTGAGAAAAAGGGAACTTTATTGATGATGACATAAATATTCTGAGACTTCGATGTCTTGACATCATTTTCTTGAAAGTACTTCCTAAGCTTTGCTTGGCGTGCCAAGTATTCTTAATTCTTGACCCATCTAATGCCTTCAACGATAAGTCCCGGCTTGGCACTTGGTGATTTCATACGGTCCTTCCGGTTTGGCATCGACTTTCCCAGTTACGAGGTGTAGATGCTTGGCTTCTCGAGGACAAAATCTCTACTTGAACCTTGAAACTTTTACCCCCCTTGTTATAATGCTTGGCCACTCTCTTGACGATAATTACACTTGATTTGATTAAAATTTGTTTCTCTTACTTCCTCAAGCAAATCAAGATTGGCCTTAAGCCCTTCCTCATTGTAGATCTCTCTGAATTGGTGACGAAGACTTGGAGATCAATTTCAAGCTGGGACTAAGGCATCGATTACCATAGGCCGGTCTAAAGGTGAATCCCGTTGTAGTCCTCGGAGTAGTTCGATAAGCCCATAACATGCTAAGTAGCTCCTACGGCCATCCGCTTGGCCCGTCAATCTGCGCTTGATCCCATTCAATGACGTTACATTGGTCACTTGACTTGTCCATTTATTTGTGGATGAGCCTTTGAAGTCTTTACATCTTTGAATCCCGAGTTCTTTCAAAAATGCTTCAAAATTCGATCCCCTGGTGGCGTCCATTGTCGATATTACCACCTTAGGAATCCCGAAAGCGAAATCTCTTGATTCTTTCAAAAATTTCAAGCATTCTGTTCGTTATTAACCTAAGTGGTTTTGCTTTACTACCACTTGGTCATATAATCGATGGCAACTATAATAAAAGCCCGACTTGACCTTTTGCCTTGGTAGTGGACCGATATATATGACCCCCCCAGACGGTGAAGGGTATAGGAGATAAGATCGAGTATAGCTCTTACGGTGGGCGATGTGGGATCGAATTTATTGAGTTGACACTTCTCGCACTTCTTGGCGTATTGATTCGCTTCTTTGAAGATGGTAGGCGATAGTACCCTTGTCGAAGTACTTTATAGGCTAATGACTTTTAGCCGTATATAGTCATCACAGATGCCTTCATGTACTTTCGAAGAGCATATTGACGGATGGAGTCGGGCATTTTAGTAGTGGAGATGAAAGCCCTTGAACAGATCCCCATCAATCGAACAAAATTAGCACTCTTATACTTGATTTTCTTGGCTAGCATCCGATCCAGAAGGTAAGGCGCCATCTGCGCGGATACTCTATATATGGAGTCGACCCGGTGGTTGGTTGGTCGATACACATCATAGATTCATAATGGACACTTTAGGATGTTGCAAAATTTCTAAAGTAAAGCCGACCCATCAAAGGCGTTAACATCAAGTAGTGGCTAATTTGGAGAGTGCATCGACAATTGAATTGTTATTACGCTCGACCCACTGAAACTTCGTAGGATTGGAAATGTTGAAGTTGTTCCTTGATTCTGCTAGATATTTGATCATTTTTGGGCCTCGAGCCGTATTCCCGAGAAAGTTGCTTAACGACTAGCGAGAATCTTTGAAGATGATTATTCTTTGCACTTCAAGACTCTTAGCGATCGTAACCCTGCAAATACCGCCTCATACTAAACCGTTACGTTTTGTCGCTTTGAGCTGAAATCGATGAAATCGATGGCTTTCTTTGCACCTTGAATCCCCTCCGGACTCGAAAGAATAATCCTGCTCCGCGGCGTCCGTGGTAGAAGACCCATCTGCATCTGGCGTCCACGAACTCTGCCTTTGAAGAAGCTGCAATTGCTCTGTCAGATCCTTGACACGCCACAACTTCATCGACTTTGAGCGAGCATTCGACTACAAAATCAGCGAGCTTGCCCTTTGATGGCGGTTGGGGATGATATTCAATGAAAAATTGGGACAACTCCATCGTCCGTGCGGCTAATCTCCCGATACCTCGGGTTTGCCCATAATCTTCTTTGAAAAGGTGATCTGTATATACTATTACCAATCTACCACGGAAGTATTGCCTAAGCTTTTCGACTAGCGAGTTATTAAAGCAAAAGCAAACTTTTCAATGTTGGTACCTTGTTTGACATCCGAAGGACATGGCTTACATAATAAGCCGGGTCTTGCTTTTGACTTCACGCACCAAAAGCGGCTCCCTACGCTTGACGAACGAGGCTGCTTGCTAAGTACAAATATAGGGGTTAATGGGGGGCGGGTTTCACCAACAAAGTCTTAGAAGATAAGTAGGACTTGATGCTCTGGAAGGCGTCCTCACACTCAGAAGTCCATTGAAGCGTCTTTGCATTCTTGACCCTTTCAATGTATCGAAGAGCGGTGAGACATCTTTCTGAGCTTGGACATGAACCTCCTTAAAAGCTGCTGCAATCCTTCCGATCAGACGTTGAACATCTTTAAATGGTGAGGAGTCTTCATGTTCGGGATCGCTTGAATCTTCTCGGATTGGCTTGATTCCTCTCGGTGACAAGATAACCCGAAATTTGCGACCCCTAGGCCAGAAGGTGCACTTGAGTGGGGTTCGATCTCAAATTGTGATGACGAATTGTGCGAAAGCATTCTTCTAAATCATCCGGATGTTTATGCACCAACATGCTTTTGACAATCATATCGTCACGTACACCTCCACATTCACCTTGGTGATATCACGAAGACATGGTTCATCATCCTACGGTATGTGGCTCGGCATTGATGGTAGAAAGTCATTTTCTTATAGGCATATCTTAGAAGCGATGCGTAATGAGCGCCGTCTTGGTATATCCTCTTCTACATGGAAATTTGATGATATCCGGAGAATCGTCCATGAAACTTAACAAAGCATACCAAAGTGGCATCGATGAGTTGGTCGATGTGGGGTAGAGGTAGAAATCCTTGGACAAGCCTTATTTAGGTCGATTGTAGTCGATGCGGACTCGCCATTTACCATTTTGTACGTACCCGGCACCACATTCGCCATCCATTGTGGGTAGTCGATCTCGAAGATGAAGTCATTTGCCAGCGGTTTTGCAATCTCTTCATCGATTATTATTTGGCGTTCGGTGCGAAAAATCCTCCTCTCTCTGCCGATTTGGCTTCTTTGCGGGTCTACCTCGGTAGATGCTCGTGATATCCCTGCTTACTCTGGCATATCACGAGGCTCCCCATGCGAAAATGTCGACATAGCATTGCGGGAGCTCCCTGAGGTTAAATGGGAGAGGTTACGGCGGACCCGAACCTATTTGGACCGTCTTGTTCTCCTTGCGGGATGAGCTCTATCTCCTCCGTTTCTTGGTGGCATGACCAGCGGTTGAACTACTCTCTGTGAAGGTTCGATCTCTATCGCCGTGAGTGCATACCAGCGATACTCCCACTCCGAAGTGATCACGGCGTTCTATAACACCCTAGCGGATCGAGTCCCTTTCACCTCGCCATGAGCCCATGGTAGTAGGAAATTTGATTTTGAAATGAGGAATAGAGGTCGCGACTTGCAAAGCAATTAAAGTAGAGCCTTCCCAAAATAGCATTATAAGCGAGAATCTCATACCTGACATAAAATTTGCAAATAATTTCTACTGTTGGGGTAGTTAGAAGATATTTGGTAGTTCGATGGTTCCGACCACCTTGGCCAAGGTCGTTACTAAAACCATATAAAAGCCTCTGTCCTATCTCCATCTTTTCGCCCGTCTAGGTGCATCCTACGATAAGCGTGGGCATCTGAGAATATCTCTGAAGACCCATTATCTACCATCATAAAACCGTATCCAGAACCCACTTGTGCGGTCGGCACTGATGATCCCTCGTCTTGGTTCGATGACTTAGAAAGGTAATCTTCATCGATAAAAGAGATTACTGGTACTCGAATAAAGTCTGTCGGTCTTGAGGAGGTACCCGCCTTGATATGGCCGAATCGAAGTAACCGGCGCTTCTTTCCAGCGAGTTTGCGGAAGTACCCCGGTGATGACATCTACCACGTGCCTTGCGGAAACATTGAGGAAGGGTAGCAGCGCTTCTTTGAAGCTGGTTGAGCTCTTTGGAGCAGGCCCTCATCTGCTTTGTTGATTAGTTACTGGCGACCCACATCTTGAATTAAAGCCCGCTTGTACCTTTCTTTCAATAAAGTCCTTGAACTAGCACGATCGTTTGTATCATGACCGAAGCTTGATGGTAATCACAATACTTACGAAATTCCCTTTTTCCGGGCTTAATGTTATCTCGAGGTGGTTGAAAATAGGTTGATTCTTAATTTGATCCAAGATACTTGACCACATGCGTGTTGAGTCTTTGTGTCGTCTATTCACTCTCTGAAATTTGGGGGCGGACGAGCGTCCTCCCCCACATCTCAATTGTTATACTTCTTGACCCGCGCGCCGTGGCGGTCTTTATTCCTTCATTCTTTTTACGGTCTCTATCGGTTCTATCCGTCATCTCCTTAAAAGCCGGTGCGAAGAAGCGGGGCGTTTGAAACATCCATGGCTTCCTCCACCACGATATAACCTTGACTTTGTCGAAGGCTTGTTGAGACTCTTGGGTGATGAAACATTAACTTCTTCACCAACTTCTCGATTTGACGGATCTAACCCATTACGAAAGCAGTCCAATGACTTGTAGATCGTTCGAATTACATCACTTGGCGCTTTGCTTCACGGAACCTCTTCACATATTGGCCCAAAGACTCGTTCGAAAAGCTGTCGAACTGAGCAGCGAACAGTTGGTTTTCCCTTCTTTTGTTGCTCCCGGCGAGCATGAAATTTCTGCACATATGCGCCCGAAGATGAAATTGAATCGAGGCAAAGTCCCCATCCTTCTGCGGGCATCCTTTACGAGTGTTGTGACAAAAGTATGACACTTAGCGACATCGCTAAAGTCATAATAATCCATCGGTCGATTGAGCTTTGTTGTGGTCATATAGGATCCCGATCCATCATAACTCTCGATATGGGGCAACTTCTTGGTGGGGAATCGACTTTTTCCTTAGAATCTCATGCGGAAAAAGGGATGCCTTCTTTCGAAGTATCCTTCGTTTTTTTGTACTTATTGAAATTTGCTTAGAAGTTCTTTTAACTCTTTGACGGATACTCTACACACCTTACGGTTGAGATGATGCTTCTTTTTAGGTGACTCCTTCCTCCTCCTACAGGTAGGCCAGGTTTCTTACAATAGAGCCTTGATTCTAGAAGGCTTCTGCGATGTGAGTGTCCACGGGGTGGTGTACCCTCGATAGACTCTCGGAGTACGATCTCTAGATATACGCCGTCTTTGAGCTCGGGCACTATGGCGAGAATGTGCAACAACAAGGGCTTTCTTTGTGGTTTCGGGGAGTATGATCTGGATCGACCTCTTCGTTCTCTCGACCCTGCTCCTTAGAATCGGCGGGGTGATGTACCCTCCTCGATCTTTGAGGAGTAGGGCTTGGGATCTTCTTCTTTCTCGAGTTGACCCCAGAGACTCTCGTCTGAATGAGCAGGTTCTTTCCCACTTGGTGTCCTTGCTCTTGGTTGATCATAAGCTGAGCTCTTCGTCTCTCGACTCTGCCATCAGGGCCATCTGCTTTCGGCTATATCTGTCGTTGCTTCACGAGTACTTCCATAGCTCTATCGCCTCATCGCCCGTCTTAGCCGGTCGTGAAGCTTTTTCGTCACTGGTCCTCTCGGTATCGAGTTCTAGGCGAAGTGCCTTTTACTCGTTTTCCGGCCGTGGCGGGCGCTTTCTCCGTCGGGAAGACTAGCCTACGTTTAGCCTTGCCCGCGCCTTGATAGAAAATCTTTGGTGATCGTTTGAATGATTTGTCTTTAGCATGAACACTTATTATCGGTCCCCAAGCGATCCTTAGCAGACACTCGTGGTGTCGATTCACTTTGGCGACCCTCGGGCGCCCTTGAATGTAGGTGTTCTACTCTTCACCATGAATCACGGCGTAGAACAAACACGATGCGTGATTGAAAAATACTCGGGACACTAGAACTTCACCTCCTCCTAGCGCGCTTGATATTAGCAGCGAAGATCTTTCTCACGTCCCGATCACGAAGGCGCGTCAGATATCACCGCAGTTCAACAAGTCGACACCAAAAAAGCAGCGGCTTTGGCCGAGTCGAGGATAGCTCGGCGTGAGAGTCGATGTCGGCGATCACAAGGTCAACAATGGAGAAAATAATATCTAATGCGAGAGAGAATAATAATAATAATGAATATGAATGTGTTACTTACCCTCTTATATGATCTTGCCCCATCGTACTCACTCCGGGTTCTAGTACCACCCATCATCTCGACACCTTTTCCCCCACTCCGGTCATTTCGGTAGAAAGTCCCAGCGACTACTTCCATGCACACTGTCAACTGCCTTTGTTTGCCCACCATAAAGGTCATTGAGTCCCATCCTCATTAATGCCCAAATGCGAGAAAGGTGGCGGAACCACGATAATCGACTATCACTTGGACATAATGATTACGGTCGAAGTTGGATTAAGTGACAATTTGTATAATGGGCGATTCGATTACTAAGCCCAAATAATGGAAATGATAAGAAATGCAGGATCAGCAAGAAAGGACCCGATGAAATGATCAAAATAGGTTGGCCCCAAACCATTCTGGATGTTACAGTCCATGGGACTTAGCATAACATGATCGAGGAGGAGCCCATTAAGTCAGCAGCATGGGCAAAAGCACCATAGTTGGCCCATAATAAGGAAAAGGATTATGGAATTTTAAGATGTTTTGACTTTTAAACAAAATTTTTAAAAATGAAATTAATATATACTATATTTAGAGTAGCCGAATATAAGGGGTGGGTAGGGGTAGGGAGTAGGGGTAGAGGGTGGGAGGTGTATACATAATCGCTTAATATTAATTTTTTGGGGAGTGGTGGGGGTGGAGGGTGGGTGGGGGTAGGGTGGGGTGTGTGGGGGGTAGGGTGGGGTAGGAATGGAGTAGGGGGTAGGGGTGGGTGGAGTGTATACATAATTATATAATATTATTTTTTGGTGGAGGTGGGGTGGGGTGGGGGTAAGGGGGTGTATAGATAATCACATAATATTTTTTTTTGGTGTTAGTGGGGTAGAGGGTGGGGTGGGGTGGGGGGTAGGGGTGGGGTGGGTGGGATAAGGGTGGGGTGGGGTGGGGTGGGGTGGGGTGGGGTGTATGTATCTTTTATGGAGGTGGAGGTCGGGGTGGGTGGGGGTGGGGGTGGAAGTGGGGGTGGGGTAGGGGGTGAGGGTAGGGGTGTATACATAATCACATAATATATTTTTTGTGGGTGGGTGGGTGGGTGGGTGGGTGGGGGCGGGTGGTAAGGGGTGTATACATAATCACATAATATTTTTTTTTGGTGGGGTGGGGGTTGGGATGGGGGTGGGGTAGGGGGTGGGGTGGGGGTGGGGTGGGTGGTTGAGCTTCTTGAATCTATCTAATATCTATCTAATAAAATACAAATGATTTTGAATTTTTCGCTCATTCAATAAATCATCTGGGCCGTTCAAAGTTTGAGATAAATCTCATCGTCCATACAGTGCCGGAGACACGGGACTAAGCTAGTATATAAATATGGGTGGAAAAACTTTTGATTTGGATTTGAAATAAAATATGGGTCAAAAAATGGTTAACCGGGTTGAAACTATATTTCTTTTTAAAAATATGGTTCCAAACTTTAACCAACTCAAATAAATAAAAACAGTTAACCAACCCATTTTGTTCCAGTTAATATGGGTTGACCCGGCAGTTAACCAACTATATTGACAGGTCTAATCTATAGCGACATTTTTATTGTGAAAATAACATTTTTCTAATGTGGATTTAACAATTTCCGTCGATTAATGGTCTAACTGATTAATTTGAGCCTTGATAAAGCAACTCTTGACAGCTTTGGGCTTAATACCCACTTATTTTTTTCATTAATAACACATAAAGAAGTATTATGATTCCTAAAAATTCCATACTACAAGCTCATCAAATTTCGGATCTAAAATCCTAAGTATTTTTAAGTAAAAATGGTTAAAAATATAAGAAAACTGAATAGCTAATAGAAAAGAGAGAAAACAACAAGTAAAACAACCCACATAGAGACATGATACAAATATGGAATTTACCCAAAACATGACACTAAACTATAAGATGCATTCAATCTTTGGAGCACAAATTGTTCATTGTATATAGGCAAACAAGAACAAGAAATAAAATGAAGAAAATAAGTTGGCAAATGAAAATACAATTCTATAGAGCCAAACAAGATACTAGTGAACTAGAGAAAGAACAAAATGACTTGGTTCATTCTTCATCAGGAACTATAACACCATGTTGATTCGTTGAATCACCAGCACATAAAAATACAAAGGCTGAAGATGGTGCTCAATATTCCTATAGTTATGCAGACTGAATATTAGACCAACATGTGAGAAAAAACAGTGATCAAACCTTTGGAAGTATGAATATCATCCTCTGAACTTGAAAATGTTAGTGCACCTTCATTGCTGAGAGAATCTCTACATAAAAGCCAAAATAACACTCATCATTTCAAGATTGAGATAGAAAAAAATGTTTACTATTATGTAAATATTACTTACCGATGTGTAACCATTGGACAATTCCTTTTGTCATGTGATTGTTCAAATTTTCCACAACCATGACAACATCTAGCCTTTGAGTTATTTGTCTTCCCTAAATCCCTTTCTTTCCCTCCTTTAAGTCTTTTGCCACATCTTTTTTCCCTAACTTTATTTGGTTCATTGTAAATATGGTGTTTATTGCAACTCATCTTCCCAGAGACTACACTTGCACCAATTCCGCATTTTGAACTTTTACCACTATTTTCAACAAGATTGATTGATTGATTCGAGTGCATGAGTCAAAACATCTTTATAAATATTAATTCCTTCTTGGCTTGTGAGGGCTTTATCAATAACATCCAAAGAATATTGAATTAATTCACTTCGCTTGATTAGATATTCTTTGTCACTATTTATCATTATTCCACTTTCATTATTGATCACTATCCTGGAGTTTACCTTCTTAGTCCACCTTTTCAAGATGTATGGTTGTGGTAATTCGTCAAAAACATTCATTTTGTGCAAGTAACCAAGCACATGTCTACATGGTATACCCATACTCTCAAACTTGTGGCAACTACATAAAGCAAAACCCAATTCTTTGTCATAAATAAGTTTCCGCATTCTACATGTGAACATTTTTTCCCTGTGTACTTGAAACACACATTGATTGTCAGTCTCCTTGATAAGCTCAAAATGGTAATTCAAGCATAATTCTCATATCTCGTCTTAAAATTTATAAAACATTTCTCGAGTATAAATATCAACCATTTGGAACAAAAAGTAATGATTCATCTTCACTTTAGGCTTCTCAATCAAATCTTTGTGATCGGCCAACAACTCTTCTTGACCTTGGCGTATTAGCCCCCTACTAAATTGAATCATGAAATTAACTAATAAATTATTCTTAGATACATATCTTTTGAAAAATGTGCGACAGCTTTTCGCTCGTTGGCTACTTGACATATTGGCCGAGAAAACTTGATTACAATAAACAGGCACACAATTTGAACGAATTTCATACATTGTTTGTAATCATTTGTTGGCATGTAACTCGCTACTCCTAACAAGCTTCGTCCATGTCAAATCAAACTCTTCTTTAGACTCCGAATTCCAAATACAATTGGCAAATTCATAATAGTGAGCATTATACTTCACCGAGTCTAGCTTTTCAGAAAATTTTGTCAATGTGTCAAGTACTGTATCTATGAAATGTATCTGGAAGAGTTTCTAAAATTGCTTTAAACATCGCGGGAACTTGATCAGTAATGATCATTTTAGAGGCATCACCTTACATGACCTCTAAAAATTGGTTGGATAGTCAAACAAATGAATCTGAGGTCTCATCACTTAAGAATGCAGAAACAAAAATTATGGTTTGACCATGTTTGTTAACTCTTATCACTGGTGCAAAATTCAGCCTATAGCGATTGGTGTTGTATGTCGCATCAAAGACGACTACATCACCATAAAAACTATATACTCTTCTAGAGGTAGCATCAACCCAAAATAACATGTTATCCTCTGTTTATTATCGACCTTAATTTCATAAGTGAATGATGGATTCTTGCTATTTTCTAATTTGCAAAACTCACTCAACATTTCTCCAGCATGCCCTTTCAACTCAGTAATTTTATAAATTTGTTTGTGTACACCCAATGTTTTCAAACCCTTCAGCCTGTACTCCAAAGAAATTGAATTTGATTATGTGAGGGTATATTTATCATGGCAAGTTGTTGAGTCAAACACTTTTGCGCACTCGAAACACTTCGGTGAGATCTTAATAAATGTTTCTTTGATGGAGTTGTCAAAGGGTGACTATGACCCTCAATTAATTGGGTGACTACATATGTCCTAAAATTTATTTTCAACATAACTAACTTTGCTTTACAACTCTCTTTTATCGATCCTCAATGCTTTTTTAGTTTCAACATTCGCAATTGTTATTCCCTTACATTGTTTAAAACAAACATACTCTTTCCTTTCCTTTTCATTTCATCACTTCCTTCGATTTTCTTAGTAGCCCAACTTCGAATACTAAATCCTGCCTCTTTAGCATATGCAATGTAGAAATCCTTAACTTCATCTATTGTTTGGAATTTTTTCCAACACTAGGTTTGAGATGATCAGCTATTTGCAAATTATAAATAAAAGTTTTCCTACCTTCATCACTTCCAGCTTCTTCTATTAACTCAAAACTCTCCCCTTCAATACTCATGTTCTCTACATCCATTTCACTATTCTTTACAATATCACCACATTCATCACTACCCCGAACTTCATCTTCTAAATTATCATCCATAACCTGCACAATTAAATTAAAATCAATGTCCGCTTGAATTCGATTTCTTACCATAATCTCATAAACTAACAATGAGTATAAATCCGAAAAATTAGGAGAGAGAAATTTTGAAATATATATGAATGAAGTGATCGAGTAAAAATCGATGGACATCACCTGCAACAAACTGGGGGGAAACAAGAGCATGACCTACCAAGTATCTCAAATGAGCATTCTTCTTTTGATTAGAAAAGACAACAAAAGATGCAAGAAGCCCAACAAAAAATGCAACAAAATACTCTTACCTTAGCCCCTGGGAAATTCTATCTGTTTGAACCATAGTTTCATGGGTAATGCCTTTATTTTTAGAGCAACATGAAATGACCAGGTGACAAAACTTGAGGAGGGGGATTGTAACTTTAATAAAAACAAGCCAACAGTAATATTGTGATTCAAAATATAGTTCATGGGAAGTAGTTTATATCATTAAGATCCTACTTGGTCAATCTATATTTGTCTGTCCTAAAATGAGAACCCTAATTTATAAATCTATGTTTTCTTTTTTGGAAAAAGTCAAGTATTTCCCCCATCCAATTTTCTTACGTAATTTGAATAGCTAAATTGGTAATTTAAATCCCAACATAGATTTAAAATCATAAAGAATAGTAGTGGTTTCATTCATATTTTTATAGAAACACAATGACCTCAAAAACTAACCATTCTACAAACCCATACTAATTTAAACCTTAAATTTCTTACCATAATCTCATAAACTAATAATGAGAATAAATCCAAAAAATTAGGAGAGAAATTTCGAAGAAATATTACACAGAAATTCTACCACCTAATAAATTCGCAACAAAAGATGCAAGAAGCCCATTTTCTTTATAAATCTTGGGTTTCAATGGAAAGCTCGAAAATTACAATTACATAGCTTGATTGTGTCATCAAAATAGATGTGAAAATACAACTAAAATGGTAAAAGTTTAGCATCTAAGGCACCAAATGGGTTCAGGAAAATGTCACATGTTACCAATTTTTTGAGATTATACGAAGTGGTAGCTCATTTTTGTTAAATCCTACCTAGAAATTAAACCCTATTTTCTTTATAAATCTCGGGTTCCAATGGAAAGCTCGAAAATATAACTAAAATGGTAAAAGTTCAGCTTTGCCTTCGTAGAGAAAAAGAGAACTCGTCGGAGGCCCGTCGATTTGGTACGAAATCGCTGGAGAGGTAGTGAGAAAGAGAAGAATTAGAGAGAGTCTGAGGTCATATACTCTGAGTTGGGGATGGATTTTTTTGTTTATATAGTTGGCCCATATTTCACACCCCACCCGGTCAAATTGCGACACTTGTTTTTTTAAAGTTCGATGATGGTCCGTCAAATGAGGTTCATTGGAGAAAGGTTATGTTATTATGAACTTAAAAATTGACATACATCATATATACAATTGAAAACAAGAAGGAACAACTATGATTAGAACTAAAAATTGACGTCTACTACTATTAGGGACGGTTAAAAAAACACATACCATCTGTTACTATTTAGTAGCGTTCGTTGTTATTAGTGGCGAATGATATTTGATCATTCGCTACTATTAGTAGTAGAGGTCTGTTTTAGCTTTTTTAATTTCGTTCGTTGATATGATGAGATATAATGTAATAGAAGTAAAGACAGGGAATGGGTTACCTACTCTTAACGGTCAAAGCGAGCCCTTTTATTCTGAATTACAGAATTCAGAATGAATCAAATCTCCCCATGTAGGATTAGAACCTAAGACGATCGGTTAACAACCAATGCGCCTACCATCGAAGCTCTTGAGGAACAACGAGAGATTATTTCTCATAGAGTTCAATTCCCGTTCTCAACCCATGACCAATATGATCTCGAAGTTTACTTCGTAACTCCCAAAACTTCTTTGTAGTGGCCCCTTTCCATGTCTCATTTCATAAGGAACCTCAAAATGACTCTATTTCATTATATTCCATCTATATCTCAATTCCATTCATTTAATATCTCTTTGGTGTCATTAACATAACAAATGTCGTTTCTAGTCTATCTGTTTTTATTTCTTTTTTATATATGGAAAGTTCAAAAATCATCATATAATAATCTAGAAATTGTAATAGAAAAGAAAAAGAGAGGTTTGTGATGATTTTGAAATCTTTTCTACTAGGTAATCTAGTATCCTTATGCATGAAGATAATCAATTCGATCGTTGTGGTCGGACTCTATTATGGATTTCTAACCACATTCTCTATAGGGCCCTCTTCTCTCTTCCTTCTCCGAGCTTGGGTTATGGAAAAAAGCTTTTATTGAACAATACTCGTATATATATATATAGTAAGGATCAAGTGCATACCCCTTATCTTACTCACCCGTGCTTACCCCCCATTTAGGCGATGGTTTTGATTATATATATATATATATATATATATATATATATATATATATATATATATATATAATAAGGATCAAGTCATATACCCCTTATCTTCTACTACATTATGTTTTACCCCCATTTAGGCGATGGTTTTTGATACAACCTGACCTTAAATCACATATTTTTAGCGACGGACAACATATAACGTCGCTAAAAGTATAAACGACGACATTTATGTACCAAACCGTCGCCTAAATGGGGGGTGAGTACTGGTGAATAAGATAAGGGTATGACTGATCCCATATATATATATATATAGAGAGAGAGAGGATCAGTGCAGACCAGGACTAAATTCAGACCTTTTTGCTTTTTTTTAAAACAACTAAATTTTTTTTAATATTTTATGGGCTGGAATTTTATATAATACAAGTGTTTTGGATGTGATTTGGATCGTATAACAAAGCAGTGCATACGATGCATGCAGATGCATATATATATTTTTGGTATAGGTATCCAAATCACTACCAAAACATTGTATTATGGAAAAATTTCAGTTCCCTAAAATATTAAAAAAAAAATTAGTTGTTTTAAAAAAAAAAGCAAAAAGCAAAAACAAAATAGGGTCCGAATTTGATCAGGTCCGGGAGTCCGGACGTGATCCGTGGTTTGTATATATATATATATATATATATATATATATATATATATATATATGTTACATTACTCTTTTGGAAATCATTTGATACTATTGCTTGATTGCTTCTTTCTTTCATTTCAGGAAGAAACTAATTTGATGTTGCTCTTTTCCTTTTATTGGGCCTGGATTCAGTTTTCAAGCTGAATGTGTATATATGCTCAGGCTTTGTTATTCGTAGCATCTTATTTTGAAGTTAAATTAAATTTTCCCTATCTTTAGATGTAGTAATGTTTATAATAGGGAGAATTACATATTCTATTACATTTTTAAATGGGCTTTGTACAAGTTTAAATATGTTTTAGAAGCACGCTGTTGGGTTAGAAGTCCATATTTGGAGGCTGGTTTTAGACTTCCATCCCACTTTTATGACCTGCTTTGTGCTCTTCGGGTTCACTTAAAAATTAGGTCATATGGATCATATATTGTTATATGGGCCTTGGTAATTCAGATTTAAGATCACTTTGAAAGGAAAGGAACTTCTGTGTGGACTGGGCCTACTAAAGGAAGGGTGCAAGGCCTCATAGGACTGACGATGTTGGCTGAGCGTAGCAAGCTTGGGTTATGATGTGTTGGGCTTTGGTTTCGGGGCTCCTCTTTAATCCAAAAGGAAAATTATATAGCCAAGCCACTCTCCTCTCTTGGGCATTTTTATGTGCTTTGCTAGCTTAAAAGCAGAGATGGAGGCAGGAGTAGTATGGTGGTGATGATGTTAATGATTGTAATATATAAAGGCATGTTGAAGAGGAATGATGTAGACTATCCTAAAATTACTCCACTAGCTATATTATAAGTAAATCACAAAGGAAAAAGTTCAGTTTTGGAAATATGGTTGGCCAAAACCAATGCTATTATCATCGACAAATCAAATAACAAAGTCGTGTATTTCATTCATATATGTATATGCACATCTAATTTTACACCCACATAAAAGTAAAAAATGGTATATAAAGAGGAGAGATAAAGCATTCATGTAGATGGACGAGTAAAAAATATTTTTACTACTATTTTATTGGTGTGTGTGAAGTTAGTTAGATGTGCACATAGATATACTCTTAACAAACAAAAATAAAGTCATGCGAACTCTCTCTTTCTCTTAGGGATTCAGTTATCATGAAGTTAACTTCATGGTAAGTTAATCAATTGACCAATATAGTATTGACACACAGAGAAAGAGACCACCTCCTGCCTGCGTGTCGACACTATATTGGTTAATCAACCAAAATTAACTTCATGCTAACCGTTCTCCTCTCTCAGACATGTATACGAATAAATAGGTTTGATGAGACAAGGGGACGGACAGGCAGGCAACTCATTATTGTACTAGTGATTATTATAGTAGTAGTAGTAACATCAATATAATTAAAAGCCCATAGAGCGAGCTTTAATTGCAATATTTATTATTTGGGGGTTGGTCATGAATTGTTTGTGTTGTTGTGTTGCTACCTCCAACTCCATGACCCATCTTTATCATTCTGCATACTTCACCAACAATGTCCCCGATTCAATTAATATCAAATCATGTTTTTCAAATACTACTAGTACACTGCTACTTTGTTAGGGTGTTGGTGCTCACTCAATAACTCCTTATATGATTCATCACCAAACAAAATTACTATAATTACATAGAGATAGTTGGATTTCAAATCACCTTTTATTATCCGAGTATTATATAAATCCAACTCTCTGTTATATAAAATACAATTTATTTCTACAAAAAAGTTCAAATGAACTGCTCATTTAAATTGTTTGGGATCAAGATCCAATTTATTCCTCCAAGCTCCGACTCAAGTGATATAACATATTTTCTTATATAAGATTAGTAACGTACCTTCTAATTAATATAAGTATGCTTTTTTATTAGTCACTAGAAATTAAATCATGGGGTTATTAATTAATACTCCTCCCCTACCCTTGAAAAGTGAATTTGGAGTACTACCTAAACTCATTAGTAGGTAATTCTTCTGATCATGTACCAGTAATTAATATGGAGTGAGTATATCTTTAGCTAAGTAGATGGCACAATATATAATGCAACTAGTAATAATAATAATTATTATAATTATAATTATTGGATGTACTGTATGATTAATCATCAAACATCAAGAATTCATGCAATATTTATGGGAGGTTTTGTCCCTTGGTAATCCCTACATTGAACAACATCGATGGTTGAAGAAAGTGAAAGGCATTTATTTGATGATCGATGGTACCAAGTGATAAATGATTAGAGGAAAAAAGAAAAGAAAAAGCATGACATATATCTAATCATAATGTCTGTTTGGGGGAACATAAGATCCTTCCATGCCACAATGTCAGTCACATAATTATATGATGTTTTAAATAATTTTATTTATTTTTAAATTATTTATTATTTTATATAATCTAGAAGAATTAATAATATTTTTTTAAAATTATTTTTATGAAAAAATGATACTGAGATGAGAGAATGAGACAAGTATGATAATATAATTATATAAATTTAAGGATATTATAAAGCGATTGATATTATATTTAATGTTATATAATTATGAGAAGGAGTACTGTGTGCATGAGAAATCTTTCCTTTTTTATATTTCTCATCTTTTCTAGTAATCATGAGGAGTGTTACTTTAATCAATTGCTTAGGCTTCTAGCCTAGGATTAGCTAATTACTATTTCACCAATTTCATAATATATCAGGTTTTAGAGTTAACAAAATAATTGTATAACATTAAATATAATATTAATTGTACATAATAATATTTATTATATATAATCTTTATCTCATCTTCTCATCCTGTAATATTTTTAATAAGAAATAATTTTAAAAAGATTGGAGTATAATACTATGTGATAACTAACTTAGCCAAATCACTAATTTTTTTAATTATGTGTGATGACTAACCAAATCAACTCGTTATTAATTAAAAATTAATTTTAAAATCATATCATTTCCATAAAATCATGCTTGAAACTTGAAACCATATCATTTCCATAAAATCATGCTTGTTTACAAAAAGTCGTATTCACCTTGAAACAAATATGGCCCATGTAATTCTAATGAACAGACCCCTATGACTATGGTACTAGTACATGGGTAAGCTACAAACTAAATTATCTCTTTTTGTCTTTTCTGTAAACAAGATTATTTAGAAATCTTAATTTTGAGCAATGCAAAGCCATGAGCAGGCCTAGAGCACTGTTTCAAGACATGGATCAGACCGGTCGGTTCAACTGATTGAATTGAGAATCAATTCTATGTCCGATCTGATTTGATTTGGACAGGTTGAAAAAGTTTGATCAAAATTCGATAAAAACGATTAAGATGAACTTATAATATATATTTTTAATTTTTTTGATTTGATGGCAAATTTTACCCCAGAGGCTTGGCTAGAGAGTGACAGTCCTAATATGTCTGGTTGTAGCCCGTATCTTTGTAGGTCAACTCAAAATCTATTTCTTACGAAACTTTCTTTATTTTTTTTAAATCTATTTACTTTCCCAAATTGTCCCATCAAAACATGGAAATATCACACGTATACGTAACATAAGCATACGATTACTATGAAATTAACTTCATGATATGTTAGTCAATTGATTAGTACAGTATTGGCACGCAGAGAAAAATATCGCATTCCGTTTACGTGTCGACATTATATTGTTCAATTGACCAAAATTAACTTCATACTAACCACCCCATAATATAATCCTCTCCCCAATCCACCCCGAAATACATACTGACCACATGAATTGATATTTTTATTTTGAAGATATAATATTTTTCATATTTACCTTTTACACAAATATTCACCATTGATCTTTAGTTATGAGAAAATATGAAAATATCACATTTATATGTATAAATAATATTTTAAAAAAAAGTTTACATTTGGTATGTAATTTTATAATAATTTTTTAATAAACTGTTACCTTTTTATCTATATATATCAATCTAAAATTTGACTTTCTCTAATCCTTTAGGTATTTTAGTTTTGATTTTATTTTCTCTAGTTTATCTCGAATTCAATTTTCAAGTTCTCAAGTCCCTCGTTTTCTTAATTTTTATTCTTTTAAGTATTTTAATATCTTGGTATATATTCCTTTCATTCTGAATTTTAAGATTATTTTAAAATTTTAAAATGAATTGAAAATATTTTAAATTTTAAATTAATGTAATTTATTTAAACAAAAATATTATGATTAATAGTACATCATTTTGATGTACTTATTTTCTCTTAATACTGACTCCAAATATTTAAAGAGGTGTGACGAGGAGAAGGGCAATAACTACCACTGCGTCACTAGTTTATTCAATTAAAATAATGCTATTATCACATAAAAAAAAATCACATAATACTCATATATATATATATATATATATATATAGGTCTCCATCCACAAAGAATAGGTTGTTGGGAAGCAACCCATTTTGGCCAAATTGGCCACAAGCTCTCTAAACTTAAAAAAAAAAAAAATTGTCCAATATTAGAGAGCTTTCAGAATGGCCGAAAATGGAGTTTCTCAACCAATGGGTTCTTTGTGGATGGAGATATATATATATATATATATATATATATATATATATATATATATATATATATATATATATATATATCATGCCTACCTACACATGTCAAAGTAATAGCAGTATGCGTGTGTGTAAACCCAAATAGAGGATATCATCACTCATCTTGAGTCATGGGATCTGATATCTTGAATACAAATACAACTTAATTATACAACGATTAAAAAAAAATACGACAAAACACATAGGCTATGAGTTTTAATACAAATATTGTCATCTAGGCAATATCCACACTCAATGGAGTCGTCATTACATTTATTATTACACTATTTCACGAATAGTGAGGACTACTAATGCACCATCTAGGACCATCACTCGTTCCCGACTAGTCCCCCAAATACGTTCTCATTTTTCTCAAGAGAACGGTGAAAGAAAAAGAAGCGAGCTCAACTAGCCAAGTAAGAAATATTATGTCTAAGATAATGCAGAATAAATTATCATTAGCCTTCAATAATGTTAAACTGATAGAATATAATAGACAACAAGTTTAACTACAGCTGATCAAGCAATCCATTATAAGAGTCAAGTAAGGTATAAAATCTACTATCTTCTATGATTTAAAAAGTTTTTCATCAACTTTATCACTGAGACTCAGCTTAATAAATAAAATCGAATTATATCCCCACTACTACCAAGAATATTCATGTAATCATCAATGGTCACGACTATCTAGAATAATCTCTCGGTCATAATCATACCAACAATCGTCCACCAATGAACTACAGTGCTGATGAGGACTTTTACCACATCATTTCGTCACATTATGGTCATGATTATCCGAATAATCCCTAGTCATAATCATACCAAGTCCATCAATGCACGTAAGCAAAGATGACTTTCAACATAATATAAGCATGAGGATGATGACAATTCAATAAAACAAGTTCAAGAATAAATTTTAAAGATTTATAAGTTAATTTATCCCGAACTCAATAACGTTCAAATTGTCAACATGATCATCGCTTTGTGTGATAAAATTCAAGAATGCTTAGAAGAATATTTTCAAGAAAAGATCTTTGGATGAAGCCTTAAATATCAAGGATATTCCACTAATTTCATGGAGTATAGAAGCCAAAGCTTTAACCATTTGAATATAATAGAATATATGAAAGCGCAAATGGATTTTCACCGCCATGCGGTAATCCACGTAGATGGATCATTTCCATAATTTAATAAGGAATGAATACGAAGGATCATTCACCATGCATGTGGTAATCCACATGCACGAGTTATTCAACAAAATAATAAAGAATGGAATAATGAAGGATTCACCATGCGCGATGCGATAAGCATGCATGACGGGTTATTCCCAATGAATAATAAATAATGGAACTAGGTGGTGTAAACGCATGCATGAGGATATTCCCAACGAATAATAAATAATGGAACCGGTCCATGTAAACGCATGCAGACATGATATTTCTAATGAATAATAAATAATGGAACCGGTCCCGGCGAACGCACGTGCATGACAGGATATTACGACGAGAATAATAAAAATGGAATATTAGAAGAATTTCACCATGTATGCGGTACTTCGCATAAACAGGTTATTCCAACAGAATAATAAGAATGGAATAACAACAGAATTCACAAGGCATGCGATAGACTGCACAGACAGGTTATTCCAACAAAATAATAAAGAATAGAATAACAAAAGTTCTCTTCATGAATACGAAAGAATAATACCCCTTACGGGTACAACAAATAATATCCCCTACCTTAAAAAAACTGAATACTGGAGTAGTGAAGTAGCAGAATACTTTTCTTCTTTCTCTCTATAGTTTCTCTCTCTAGAGTTTCAGTGAATTCGTAAGAAATAATGAAGGAATGAGCTTCTATTTATAGGAGAATGGACTGAATAGTAACTAATTCATGAACGATCCAAATTGATTTACTTTTAAACGAATGGTCCATATTGATTTACTATTAAAACTTAAAGCAACGGTCCATACTGATTTAATATTAAAACTTTAAACCAACGATCCATATTGATTTACTATTATAACTTTCCACCAGCGGTCCATATTGATTAACTATTATATCTTCAACCAACGGTCTGAAAAATTAGCACATCTCCTCATGGAATAATGTTGTACCCAAAAATGATTTGGACCAAAAAGAAATATATCTTACGGGTGAATAGTACCCCGTGAATAATAACTCATGAATAGTAACTCGTGAATAGTACTTCGACATGAAAAGTGCCTCGAATACCCGATTGGTCAATATAACCTCCAGACATAAATTATTATCGAAATAAATGTCGATTTTCATTAACACAAATAATTCCAACACAACGGAACTATACAATTCATCTTTAATCAACACGAACTTATTCATCATTAATATTATAATTCACAATATTTAACAAACTGGGGCATTCTACAGGAAGAGGGGGCTTTCAGATAAGGATTTCTCTTTATCAAGCGCATGATTAGGTGACCAAACCTCTCCTTGACGTGAACTTCTAGACATTGTCGATATTACAAATAATAATATGAATAACTTTGTCGTCTCAATTATTGATTTAATAATATATTATATTATGCGGATGATACTTAACAATAATTGAATCAATAATATGAGAGATATGATGCGAAGAATTATTGTAGCAATAATTGAGTATAAGCGAGTGACTTCTCACGTAAGCATCAATAATCAATATATCGTGTGCTACTATGCAATCACGCCAGCGTATTCTTGTACTTTTACTACTAAAGGGTAGTTCAACAGCTTTTTAACAGTAACACTTTCGTAGTTATTTTTATAAAAGATAATTTCGTCATTTTCTAACTACGACAATACTTTTCGTTGTGGGGTCCACTAATGATTGTGTAAGTAAATACGAATATTCCCCTGTTAAAACGAATATTCCCGACCAATCGAATATTATATAACCACTTGCTTACTTTGTAAAATTTATAAATATTACACAACTATAACATTATATCAAATCTACACCATAATATTTAAAAATATATTTCGAGAAAATTATTCTTTATTCATAAAAGTTGGATTCTTACAGCATGTGTGTGTATGTGAGCATTATGTGACCATTTTTTATGTGATACTAACATTGTTGATTCAATCTGTGACGCCTCCAAAATAGGTATACAACACTCATCTTGAGTCGCCAGATATATGGTACAAAATACAAATACAAACTTAATTATACAAACGTCGTGTAAAAATACGACAAAACATATGTTGTGAGTTTTAATACAAATATTATCATCTAGACAATATACAAACTCAAAGGGGTCCTCATTACATTTATTGTCATACTATTTCATAGAATAGTGAGGACTACTAATGCACCATCTAGGACCATCACTCTGTTCCCCGACTAGTCCCTGCTACGTTCTCATTTCCTGAAGAGAATAGTGAAAGAAAGGGTGGGCTCAACTAGCCCAGTAAGAAATATTATGACTAAGATAATGCAGAATAATTTATCGTTAGCCTTCAACAGTGTTAAACTGATAAAATATAACAGACATCAAGTTTAACTGCAACGGAATAAGCAATCCATTAGAAGTGTCAAGTAGAACATAATATCTACCATCTCTTCTAGATTAAAATTCCATCGTTGATATTTTATTCATGTACTACTCATCAACAGTTTTTTGTTATACTCAAGACAAATAGAACTTTCATCACTTGTCTTCACCTGAACCACCAAAGATGTTAGTTAAATTCATAATTCATATTTATAATAATGTGAATTAACAGTTCCTTCTTGCCACAAAGGCTTAATAGAACGTTTACTCAATATCCTTACCCCAAAGGCTGAAGATAATCAAATGTAATAACAATTATCATACCAATCAGTTGTCTATCTTTGCACTACTGTGACGCCCCTAAAATAGGTATACATCACCCATTCTGAGTCGTCAATACATGGTACAGAAACAACTACAACTTTATTATTACAACAGTAAAACTGTGAGTTTAAATACAAATATTATCTTCTAGACAATATCTATACTCAAATAAATCCTCATCACATTTATTGATACATTATTTTACAAAAATGGTGAGGACTACTAAACAATCCTTTCTAAAACCTTCATTCCATACCCACTCGTACTCGCTTATATTCTTGCCTCCACGAGAAAAATGGAACAAAAAGGAAAAGGGTGAGCTCAACTAGCTTTCAAGAAGAATATTATGACTAAGATAATATACAACAAATTATCGTTAGTCTTCAACAGGAAATATAATAGAATACAATAGACAACAAATTTTAAATCAATATTCGCAATGAAATAATAATTCATTAGAAGAGTTAAGTAGAGAATGCAAACTACTATCTTCTATGTATGAATTTAAAAGTTCATCGCTCTATCTTTTATCCTCTAACATCAATCAATATACATCCGGAATCAAATATTCATCTTTGCACTACAGCCAAAGATATTCATCGATTAGTCGTGTTCATTTAAACACTGCTCATCTTTGCACTTCACGGGCCAAAGATATTCTTTAGAAATCATTCATCTTTGCACTACAAAGCTAAAGATATTCTTAAGAAATCATTCATCTTTGCACTACTGGGCCAAAGATATTCCATAATATCATCATTTAAGACCCGAGGATGATGAAAAATATTTTTTTTAAAGAAGCGAATCCAAATTGAAACAAAATGACAAGGATTAAGGATTAAGGATTCGTACTTGGTTTTATCCACGTCCAAAAATACCTCAAAAATAATCATAGTGGTGTAAAATTCAAGAATGATCAAAACATGGATACAATCGAGTTAGTATCCGAATAGATGTTTTAGACGAAAAGAAGAAATTTTATTTTTCTATTGAATAGTACCAGATATCGTGAATAGTGTCAGATATCGTGAATAGTGTCATATCACGTGAATAGTAACTCCGACACCAAAAGATAAAAATTCCACAAAAACATCTTCACGCTTTATGAATAGTACTCGTGAATAAGAATCGTGAATAAGAACTCATGAATAAGAATCGTGAATAAGTAACTCATGAATAGTAACCCATGAATAAGTAACCCGATACTGAAAAAAGTTTCAAATTTGATAAAACTTCAGATCAACATTTGATTATAATGATATTGAAGAAATAATATCATTCTGAAAAAATAATATCCCTTACCTCGAAAGATCGAAGATTTAGCTAGAAATAACGGTATAGTCTTTGAAGGAACTTGCACCGTCTAGCAATACTCAAAGTATACTCAAAATACTCACAAGAATACGCTCGATAATATAGAGAGAGAAAACTTCAGTTTCTGGTGTGATTTTCAATTCTAACCTAAGCACCCTATTTATAGGAAATTGCTTAGAACACCAAAGCAGAAAATTTATTAAATATTATTATATTTTTTTTCAAAATCCTCATACGCACACTCAACCATCAGCCACACATGTAGCCCACCTCTCAAAAAGTAAGAAAAACGTTTTTGTAATTTAAATTATTTTAAACTTTCAAAAATTAATTATTTCGGAGCTTCAGAGCTTCAATAATTCATAATAAATAGCTCTTTTATCAGAAAAATTCGAAACACGCGACTTTCCATAGGAAATTCCATTATCTACAACTTTGCAGAAGGAAGTTTTCTAAATTCCAAACAGAAATTGACCCAGAAATCCACAAACGGACAATTTTATAAATTTATAATCAAATTTGATTCGATAATTGTGTCCACCAACACACAAAATATGTGTTAAACATTTAATGCCACAAAAATACTCTTCCTCCTCATATACTCATATATCCCACATTCATTATAAAATATCCCCTTAATATATTATTAAAATAATATATTTAAATGAATTATTTTATCGTAAAAGATAAAATTTCAATTTTCAACAATTGTCACTATAAAAATTTTCTCCATCTATATCCACATAAAATCAATATTTTTCTCATCATATGAATCAATAATTAATTATTCATAAATAATATTACAGAATCACAATATCGACAACCAAGCAGCGGTCCAGTGAAGAGGGCTTTTCAATAAGAATTTCTTCTTCTTGCGGTGCAATTAGGTGACCAAACCTCTCCTTAGATGTAACTTTCTAGACATTGCCAATAATGTTATCTAATAATATTATTCGGATAATATGAATTATTGTTTCGATAATGAAAATAATTGTGTAATGACAATTATTCAAACAACAAAGAATATAAAATATCAACACAAAGTTAATTATTAACTCAATAAAAATACGAATAAGTAATTATCGTAACCATTATTGAGTAGTGCCTTCTTCACGTAAGAATCAATAATTGGTGCAATACTGCAGTAAATCGCTTTCAACAACGCGTATTAGTGTGTTTTAACCACCGGGTATTCCAACAAGATTATCTCAAGCAATAACTACGCCTGTTATTTAAAAACAACTTATATTTATGTTTTCTTCATCCAATCGCTTTCAAGTTATGGGGCTCACACATGGTCGGCACCGTCGCACGAATATTCCCGACCGCATTTAATATTCCACGACCAAACGAATATTCCCTAACAACAATGAATATTTTATAACCACTTGCTTATTTTGAAATATTTGCGATTTAACCCTTAAGTATCCACATTAATCAAATCAACCCTTACTATTTCAAAATAATAAATAAAGGAAATTCCTTTTATTTAAAAAAATTTCGGTCTTACAACCTCCCTCCTTATGAAATTTTCGTCCTCGAAATTCGACGACGACGTACTGGTGTTTGAAAAGGTGAGGATACCTCGCTTTCATTTCCGTTTCCAATTCGGTCATTTTTTCTATAGCATGATTCCTCCACAAAACTTTAACTTGTGGTATGACCTTTCGCAGCGTGGGACATGCTCCTTCCTATCCAAAATCTTGACAGTACCTCCTCATACGTTAAGTCTTGGCTATCTCGTCCGGTTCTAACTCAATAACGTGGTTCGGGTCTTTCACATATTTACTGAAATATGAGATATGTGAAACACATTATGAACACGAGACATACTCGGAGGTAACGTAAGTCTATAGGCTACATTTCCTACTCGGTCAAGAATTTAAATGGACCAATAAATCGTGGATTGAGCTTTCCTCTCTTCCCAAATCTTGTAACTCCCCTTCCATGGAGCAACTCGCAACAATACATGATCCCCTCACATTAAATTCCACGTCCTTTCGATGAAGATCCGTGATAACTCTTTTGTCGATCTTGTGCCGTTTGTATACGTTGTCGAATCATTTGGATCTTTTCGGTGAGTATACGCATTTAACTCGGGTCCCAACAATGTTGCTTCACCCACCTCATCCCAACATATTCGAGAGCGACATTTTCGTCCATATAATGCTTGAATGGAGCCACACCTATACTTGCACGATAACTGTTGTTGTAGGAGAATTCCACCAATGGTAAATACTTATCCCAACTACCCTTGAAGTCTCAGGACACGAGTCTTAATAGATCTTCAAGAGTTTGAATAGTCTCTCTCGATTGTCCGTCCGTTTGGGGATGGTATGCGAACTAAATCGCAAATCCGTGCCCATAGCTTTTTGCAAGCTAACCCAAAATCTTGAAGTGAATCTTGGGTCACAATCCAAAACTATGGATACTGTGCATGCCATGCAACCTCACAATCTCATTCACGCATATACTAGCAAGACGTTCAAGGAATAAGTCTCCCAGATCGGCAAGAAATGAAAGCAGACTTGGTTAATCTATCAACAATAACCCAAATAGCATTGATGCCTTGAGAAACCGTAGGAAGAGACCCGTGAATGAAATCCATAGTAATGTGTTCCCACTTCCATTCCAAATCTCAAGTGGTTGCAACGGACCCTTAGGTACAAGATGCTCCGCCTTTACACGTTAGTGAGTTAAACACATCGAGATAAACTTTGCAATCTCTCTTCATATTGTTCCACCAAAATGTATGTCGAAGATCACGATACATTTTAGTACTTCGAGGATGGATTGCAAATGGCGATTGTGTGCCTCCATCATAATCTTGTACTTCAAATCAGAGTCGTTAGGTACACAAAATCTAGAGTGGACTCAAGTATTCCTTCTTCATCAATTCTCGCCCGGAATAGCTCCTTCTTGTACTTTCTTCTTCATACGCATCGCCTCCGGCCCGGTGGCTTGAGCAACCTTAACTTTTTCTATTAAAGTTGGCTCTACGTCACATATACTTGACATCATCGCACTCGTTCCGCATATGATCTTCTACTCAACGCGTCCACTACCACGTTCGCTTTACCGGGATGGTATTGAATAGTGTGGTCGTAGTCTTTCAATAGCTCGAGCCAACGTCATTGCCGCATGTTGAGTTCTTTTTGAGTGAAGAAATATTTAAGGCTTTTATGGTCCGAATATATCTCCACTTTCTCCCCATATAAATAGTGCCTCCATATTTTTAAGCTGAAAAACGATCACGCTAACTCTAGATCATGAGTAGGATAATTCCTCTCATACTCTTTAAGTTGTCGCGAGGCATAAAGGCTATGACTTTCCCACGTTGCATGAGAACACATCCTAACCCTTTGCACGAAGCATCACCAGAGATAACAAATCCATCCCAACCAGATGGTATTGTTAGAAACAGTCCGAAATAAGTCTCCTCTTAAGCTCTTGGAAACTTTTCGCGATTCTTCGCTCCAAACGAATTTTGTATCCTTCCGAAGTTATTTGAGTTAATGGAGTAGCGATTCGAGAAAACCCTTCCACGAATCTCCGATAATAACCTCGCTAAGCCCAAAAGCTACGTATCTTGATCACCGACTTCGGTTGCTTCTAACTTCAGATTGCTTCAATCTTCACGGATCAACAGATACTCCATGTTTCGACACCACGTGCCCAAGGAATGCTACTTCTCGCAAGCGAACTCGCATTTCTTCAATTTGGCATATAGTTGGTTTTCACGAAGCCTTTAGAGTACCAAACTTCAAATGGTGCTCATGATCTTCATGGCTTTTGGAATATATGAGGATGTCATCAATAAAGACAACAACGAATTGATCCAAATATTCCTTGAATACTCGGTTCATCATATCCATGAAAGCCGTAGGAGCATTAGTTAGTCCGAAAAGACATGACTAAGAATTCATAATGCCCGCATCGAAGTTCTAAAGCGCGATCTTTGGAATATCCTCGATTCTAATCTTGGTGATGATATCCAGAAGCGAAGATCGATTTTGAAAAGAATTGTGCCCTCTTAATTGGTCAAACAAGTCATCAATACGAGGTAGAGGATACCTATTCTTGATGGTGACATGGTTCAATTCCCGATAGTCAATACAAAGTCGCATACTCCCTTCTTTCTTCTTTACAAATAAAACAGGAGCACCCCAAGGAGATGTACTAGGACGAATGAAACCGATGTCCAACAATTCACGTAGTTGGACCTTTAACTCCGAAGTTCAATAGAGCCATTCGATATGGGGTTTTAGAAATGGGCTTTGTACCAGGTTCAAGATCAATAAAGAATTCAACTTCACGTTCGGGGTAGACGGGAAGTTCTTAGAAATACGTCGGGAAAGTCAATAACAACAGAATATTATTCAAATTTGACGTGTCTTTATTCAAATCCATAACATGGGCTAAGAAAGCTTGACATCCGCTTTTTAATAAACGAATAGCTTTATGATTAGATATGCGGTGATCGATTTTAATGGTTTAGTTGCTTGAATTCGCATAACAGTTGGTTAGGAATATGAAAACTAACAACCTTACGAAAACAATCAATTTTGGCATGATGAGTAGTTAACCAATCAATCCCTAAAATCACATCAAAAGCAAGTATCTTTAAAGAGATAAGGTCAATGTGTAAGGTAATGGTGCCAACTTGAATCAAACAAGATTTATAAGCGGTGGATGTGATGAAAGTTTCTCTAACGGAGTTTCCACAGATAGGTCAAAGTCTAATTTCTCCTAATCAAGTTTAAACGTTGAGCACATGCAGGAGAGATAAATGAATGGGTAAGACCGGTATCAAGTAAGGTATAAACTTCGCAAGAATTTATAAATAGCTTACCGTGATCACCTCGTTTGGGTTCTCGCATTATGACCAAATACAACAAACGCTTCTTCCGGAATCGTTGACTTTGACTTTTCGGGGACGATCTTTTGAGTCACCGTCCTCATTGAACTAGGTTTCGCTTACTTATACAATCTCGAGCGATATGTCCTTCCTTTCCACAATTATAGCATACCTTGAACTGTTGTGCGCGGTTGACCGATATGTCCTCTTTTCCAGATTAGTAGATATGATGGGTGGTCGTTCTCCTCCTTAGAACCGATTCTTACTTGCCAAGACCTTTTCATCTTCATGGTGGTTTGTTAAATCTCCTCTTTTTAAAATCTCCACCGACTCGCTTCTTCTATTTTCATGGCCATGATTACCACCAGAGTGGTTACCATTTTCGTCCATTCGCTTTTCTCCATGCAGTTATCATTATTTCATTGATCGCCATATCTCGTCACGATCCTGGTTGTGGTCCTCGTTGACCGTAGTACTCGTTATCTCGCTCTAATAATTGAGCCTGCATTTACAACATCCGAATAAAGAGAAAATTTATGAGAAATGAGATCTTCGACGTACGCCGGGTTTCAAACCTCTAAGAAACATCGCGTCATCGTTCCTCATTCTCCACCAAATGAGGTGCAAACACGGATAACTCGCAAACTTTGCCTCGTCTTTGAGACACCGTCATGTTGTTTTGTTCCAATCGATGAACTCCACTTTCCTTCATATGTAACACTTTCGTGAAAGTATTTGTCATTAAATAGCTTCAAACGTCTCCCAAGACATGCTTTGAAAAGTTTGGATGTGTACGCTTCACGACTCTCCCCGATGATCGCTTCAACGACGGAACATAAAGGTGGCGAATGGAACCTTTTGTTCTCCGCATCCCAAGACATCGAATATCTTGGTAATTTGTTTGACCCATGTTTCCGCCATGATCGGATCTGGCTTTCCCTTAAATTCTGGTGGTCCCAACTCTTTGAACTGCTTGTGTGACGACCCCAAAATAGGTCCATTCCATCCAACCCATTCTGAGTCGCCAAATACATGGTACAGAAACAACTACAACTTTATTATCACAACAATAAAACTGTGAGTTTAAATACAAATATTATCTTCAGACAATATTTATACTCAAATAAATCCTCATCACATTTATTGATACATTATTTTACAATAATGGTGAGGACTACTAAACAACTCTCTCTAGAACCTTCATTCCATACCCCGACTAGTACTCGCTACATTCTCGCCTCCTGAGAAGAAAAATGGAACAACAAGGAAAAGGGTGAGCTCAACTAGCCCAAGAAGAATGTTATGACTAAGATAATATACAATAAATTATCGTTAGTCTCCAACAGGAAAAATCGATAGAATACAATAGACAACAAGTTTTGGATCAATATCGCAATTGAAATAATAATTCATAGAAGAGTTACGTAGAGAATGAAATCTACTATAATCTATGAATTCAATATCCATCATCAATATTTTATCCTGTAACATCAATCAATATTCTTCTCAAATCAAATATTCATCTTTGCACTAAAGGCCAAAGATATTCATCAATCATTACATGTTCATCTCAAACACTGTTCATCTTTGCACTCTGTGCCAAAGATATTCATCAATCGGTCATGTTCATTTAAACACCTGCTCATCTTTGCACTACAGGCCAAAGATATTCATCAATCGGTCATGTTCATTTAAACACCTGCTCATCTTTGCACTACAGGCCAAAGATATTCTTCAGAAATCATTCATCTTTGCACTACAGGCCAAAGATATTCAATAATATCATCATTTAAGACTGAGGATGATGAAAAATATTTTTAAAGAACGAATCCAGTGAAACAAAATGACAAGGATTAAGGATTAAGGATTCGTACTTTGTTTTATCCATGTCCAACAATACCTCAAAAATAATCATAGTGGTGTAAAATTCAAGAATGATCAAAACATGGATACAATCAAAACTAGTATCCAGAATAGATATTTTAGATTTAAAAGAAAAATTTTCATTTTCTATTGAATAGAGCCGTGATTCGTGAATAGTGTCAGATATCGTGAATAGTCTCAGTACACGTGAATAGTAACTCAAACACCCAAAGATAGAAATTCCACAAAAAAACATCTTCACGCTTCATGAATAGTACTCGTGAATAAGTAATCGTGAATAAGTAACTCATGAATAGTAACTCGTGAATAGTAACTCATGAATAGTAACCCCGACATGAAAAAGTTCCAAATTTGATAAAAGTACCAACCAATATTTCAAAGATAATGATATTGAAGAATTAATATCATTTGAGAAGAAAATAACATCCCTTACTTCAAAGAATCAAGATTGCCGGAAGGAAAGGTCTCAAGTGATCTTTGAATGAAACTTGTCTTGAATAAAGAACTCTCAAAGTATCTAAATACTCACAAAATACGCTCAATAATATAGAGAGAGAAAGAGAGAAAACTTTGTTTCTGGTGTGATTTTCAATTCTAACTTAGCCCTCTATTTATAGGAAAATGTTAGCCCATCGAAGCAGACTTGACTGCCACCGATGGCTTTACTCGCTACTATTGCCACCCACCACATTTGAAATAAAATTCAGCACATTTTTTCACCAACCACAAGTGGGGCCCACTCAATTCTAGAATTTTCCACCAAAATCAATTATAAACCTAATTTAAGAATAGACACCTCTTAAAATTCACAACAAATCATTCGTACATTTTAACGGTTCAAAATTTGTGCACATATACTCAACTTACGTATGTATAACATATCCAAAAATTACAAAGCGATCCAACTACGATTAAAAATTATAACCCATGCAATATATCTCAAAACCCCCGATTTGATTTTTAATACCTCCAATCCGATAAAATACCGATAAAACACCTCAACATTAATTCCTTCATTAATAACCACATAAATAAATCCATCATTTATATTCATATAAAATAAATATTTCCTTATCATATGAATCAATAATTAATTATTCACAAATAATATTATGTAATCACATTTATGACAACCAGTCGTTCCTCAGAAAGAGGGGCTTTCAATAAGGATCTCTCCTTCATCGGTAGCCGCAATTAGGTGACCAAACCTCTCCTTAGATGTAACTTTCTAGACATTGCCAATAATGTTATCTAATAATATTATTCAAATAATATGAATTATTGATCCGATAATGGGAAATCTTGTAAATGACAATTATTGAAACAACAATAATATAAAATACCAACGCAAAGAATTATTGAATCAATAAAATAAAATCTTGAGCGAAGAATTATCGTGAAAATTATTGAGTAGTGCCATCTTACGACGAATCAATAATTCAACAATATTATGCAATACCGTAGCTTCTCGCATGCAACCACGCCAGACATCAGTATTTTAACCACCGGTATTCCAACGATCTTATGATCAGAATAACCGGTCTTAATAAAGAATAACTTCAAGTTATTTATAACCACCCAAACTTTGTCGTTTTCCTCATCCAATCGCTTTCAAGTTATGGGGCCCAATATTATGGGCAAGGCCGTTGCATTTAATATTCCCGAAAAGATTTAATATTCTACGACCAAACGAATATTCTGACAAGCATTGAATATTCCACGACCAAACGAATATTCCCGAAAAAATGAATATTTTATAACCACTTGCTTATTTTGAAATATTTGCGTATTTAACCCTTAACTATCCACATTAATCAGATCAACCCTTACTATTTCAAAATAAAAAAATAAAGGAAATAATATCCCTTACCTCGAAAGATCAAGATTTAGCTAGAATCACTCGGTATAGTCTTTGAAGGAACTTGCACCGCCTAGCAATACTCAAAGTATACTCAAAATACTCACAAGAATACGCTCGATAATATAGAGAGAAAACTTGATTTACGGTGTGATTTTCAATTCTAACCCAAGCACCTATTTATAGGAAATTGCTTAGAACACCAAAAGCAGTAAAATTTATTAAATATTATTATATTTTTTTTTCAAAATCCTCATACGCACACTCAACCATCAGCCACACATGTAGCCCACCTCTCAAAAAGTAAGAAAAACGTTTTTGTAATTTAAATTATTTTAAACTTCCAAAAATTAATTATTTCGGAGCTTCAGAGCTTCAATAATTCATAATAAATAACTCTTTTATCAGAAAAATTCGAAACGCGCGGCTTTCCATAGGAAATTCCATTATCTACAACTTTGCAGAAGGAAGTTTTTCTAAATTCCAAACAGAAATTGACCGAAATCCACAAACGGGCAATTTTATAGGCTATAATCAAATTTCGGTCAATAATTGTGTCTACCAACACACAAAATATGTGTTAAACATTTAATGCCACAAAAATACTCTTCCTCCTCATATACTCATATATCCCACATTCATTATAAAAATATCACCGTTAATATATTATTAAAATAATATATTTAAATGAATTATTTTATCAGAAAAAGATAAAATTTTAATTTTCAACAATTGTCACTATAAAAATTTTCTACATCTATATCCACATAAAATCAATATTTTTCTCATCATATGAATCAATAATTAATTATTCATAAATAATATTACGTAATCACAATATTGACAACTGTGCAGGTTCCTCGGGAAAGAGGGCTTTCCAATAAGAATTTTTCTATCTGGCGTAGCAATTAGGTGACCAAACCTCTCCTTAGACAAAACTTTCTAGACATTGCCAATAATGTTATCTAATAATATTATTCAGATAATATGAATTATTGCTTCGATAATAAAAATATCGTGTAATGACAATTATTGAAACAACAAAGAATATATAAAATATCAACACGTAATTATTAACTCAATAAAATATTGAACGAAGAATTATCGTAACCATTATTGAGTAGTGTGCTTCTTCACGTAAGAATCAATAATTGGTGCAATACTGCAGTAAATTTTCAACAACGGCAGTATTAGTGTGTTTTAACAACCCAGTATTCCAACAAAGATAATCTCAAAATAACTACGCCAGTTATTTAAAAACAACTTATATTTGTCGTTTTCTTCATCCAATCGCTTTCAGTTATGGGCCCACACATGGGTCGCTGTCGTCGCATTTAATATTCCGACCGCACGAATATTCCACGACCAAACGAATATTCCCCGACAACAATGAATATTTTATAACCACTTGCTTATTTTGAAATATTCATGATTTAACCCTTAAGTATCCACATTAATCAAATCAACCCTTACTATTTCAAAATAATAAATAAAGGAAATTCCTTTTTATTTAAAAAAATTTCGGGGTCTTACAACTACGGGCCAAAGATATTCAACTATAAAACCAATGGTCATGATCATACAAATCAATTGCCTGTCAGTGCACTACGGCCAAAGACATTCAACTATTAAAATATGGTCACGATCCCGCTTAATCACATCATGAATTATCCATACTACTACTGACCAAGGATATTCGTTAGTATCACTAGTAGTGGTCATGATCATGTCATACACCATCCATCTTCGCACTACACGTCAAAGCTATCAAACAACGGATCATCTTTTCACTACATGGCCAAAGACATATTTGTAAAACCAATAACCAACAATATAATAAAGAATGGAATAATAAAAGAATTTCACCATGTATCGATGATAAAGTTATTCCAACATAATAATAAAGAATGGAATAATAAAAGAATTTCACCATGTATATAAGATTGGCATGTATATGTTATTCCAAAATAATAATAAAAAATAGAATAATGAAGAATTTCACCACGCGCGTAATGCGTAATCCGCATTGCATATGTTATTCAAAACAGAATAATAAATAATGGAACTGTGTCATGCGTAATCGCACGTATATGATATTCAATGTAATAAATAAGAATGGAATAACAACGAATTCACCGTGCATGCGATAGATCGCATGTAAAAGTTATTCCAACATAATAATAAATAATGGAACAAGTCGTGCGTAAGCGCTTGAGCGGGATATTCTAACGTAATAATAAAGAATGGAATAATTGAAGAATTTTACCATGTATGCGGTACTGCTCAGATAAATAAAGTTATTCAACATAATAATAAAGAATGAAATAATGAAGAATTTCACCAAGTATGCGGTTCTTCAGATGATGAGTTATTCCAACATAATAGTAAATAATGGAATAACAGAAGTTCTCTTCATGAATACAAAAGAAATAATACCCCTTACGAGTACAACAAATAATATCCCTTACTTTTGAAAGAAGAGTATTCCGACTGGTAGAGCGAGGATATACTCGAAGAAACTCATCTTACGCTTCAAAGCTTTCTTAAACTCTAAAGAAATACGCTCAAGATTATAGAAGAAGAACTTTCTTTATAGTTTCTCTCTCTAGAGTTTCAGTGAATTCGTAAGAAAATAATGAAGGAATGAACTTCTATTTATAGAAGAATGGACTGCATAGTAACTAATTCATGAACGGTCCAGATTGATTTACTTTTAATCGGACGATCCATATTTAAAGCAAAATCTTTTAAATAAAATATAATATATTCTATTTATAATCTAATAAAACGAATAACTTTACAAAAGTATTCTGTTTTATATAAAAAGATTTTACTATGCAAAGTACTATGCGAAGCAATATGCAACACTATGCATAATAAAATATAATATATTCTATTTATAGAATAACTTTATAAAAGTATTACATTTTATATAAAAAGATTTTACTATGCAAAAAACACTACGCATAATAGAATATAATATATTCTATTTATAGAATAACTTTATAAAAGTATTACATTTTATATAAAAGATTTTACTATGCATAACACTACGCAGCACTATGCAACACTATGCATAATAAAATATAATATATTCTATTTATAAAATAACTTTATAAAAGTATTCATTTTATATAAAAGATTTTACTATGCAAAATACTATGCATAATTGAATATAATATATTCTATTTATGTAATAACTTTATAAAAGTATTCTGTTTTATATAAAAAGATTTTACTATTAAAACTTTAAACCAACGACCCATATTGAATTATTATTATAATTTCAACCAATGGTCTGAAAAATTAGCACATCTCCTTATGGAATAATATTGTACCCAAAAATGATTTAGACCGAAAATAAATATATTTTTCGGGTGAATAGTACCCCGTGAATAGTACTTCGGGAATAGTACTCCGACACAAATAGTATCCCAAATACCCAAGTGAACAATACTAGAGTGAATAGTAATCGGGTGAATAGTAACCTGTGAATAGTAACCCGTGAATAATACTCTGACACAAAAAGTGCCCCAAATACACGAGTGAACAATACTAAAGTAAATAGTAACCGAGTATTTTATGACAACTTGTATACTTTGAAAAATTTTCACATATCACCCTTAACTTTAAACTTTTATCCATTTAACTATTTACCAAAATAGAAAAATTGAATACTTTTATTTCATAAAATTCGGGGTCTCACAATCTCCCCTCCTTATGAAATTTCGCCCTCGAAATTTACGTACGTACCTGATATTCGAAGAGATGAGAATACCTTGCTTTCTTTTCGGATTGTACCTTTCCGGTTATTTTCTCTCTATTATGATTTTCTATTTCTCATCTCCTGTATTTCAAATATCATTCTAGAATATAGTTTCAAAATAAGGGTTAATTGACATACCACATAATACCCCCTATATTCTGACCGACCAATTAAATAACAAATAAACTTAGGTAGGTCATACTAGCGAAGGAATTTCCCGTCTCTCCCCTCCTAGTTCTTGTCTCATATCTTAGCCAGGGATCATATCCCTAAGCTTTGATACCAAATGTGACGCCCCCAAAATAGGAATACATCACCCATCTTGGGTCGCCAGATACATGGTACAGAATACAAATACAAACTTAATTATACAAACGTCGTGTAAAAATACGACTAAACATATGCTGTGAGTTTTAATACAAATATTGTCATCTAGATAATATACAAACTCAATGGGGTTCTCATTACATTTATTGTTACACTATTTCACAGAATAGTGAGGACTACTAATGCACCATCTAGGACCATCACTCTATTCCCCGACTAGTCCCTACTACGTTCTCATTTCCTGAAGAGAATAGTGAAAGAAATGGCGAGCTCAACTAGCCCAGTAAGAAATATTATGACTAAGATAATGCAGAATAATTTATCGTTAGTCTTCAAAAGTGTTAAACTGATAAAATATAACAGACATCAAGTTTAACTGCAGCGGAATAAGAAATCCATTTGAAGAGTCAAGTAGAACATAATATCTACTATCTCTTTTAGATTAAAAGTCCATCGTTGATATTTTATTCATGTACTACTCATCAACAGTTCTTTGTTATACTCAAGACAAATAGAACTTTCATCACTTGTCTTCACCTGAACCACCAAAGATGTTAGTTAAATTCACAATTCATATTTATAATAATGTGAATTAACAGTTCCTTCTTGCCACAATGATCATACCAATCAGTTGTCTATCTTTGCACTACTGGCCAAAGATATTCAACTATAAAACCAATGGTCATGATCATACCAATCAATCACTGTCAATTGCACTACGACCAAAGACATTCAATCTGTTAACTAATAGTCATGATCACGCTTAATCACATCATTGAATTATCCATGCACTACGGCCAAGGATATTCGTTAGTATCACTAGTGGTCATGATCATGTCATACACCTGTCCATCTTCGCACTACGGGTCAAAGCTATCAAACAACAGATCATCTTTGCACTACAGGCCAAAGATATTCAACAACATATCATCTTTGCACTACAAGCCAAAGACATACAACTGTAAAACCAATAACCAACAATATAATAAAGAATGGAATAATAAAAGAATTTCACCATGTATCGCATAGACAGGTTATTCCAACATAATAATAAAGAATGGAATAATAAAAGAATTTAACCATGTATAAAGATTAGATGCATAAACGAGTTATTCCAACATAATAATAAAGAAGGAATAATGTAAGAATTTCACCATGCGCATAATCCGTGCAGACAAAGTTATTCAAACAGAATAATAAATAATGGAACCAGGTCATGCGTAATCGCACAGACAGGATATTCCAACAGAATAAATAAGAATGGAATACAACAGAATTCACCATACATGCGATAGATCGCATAGACAGGTTATTCCAACAGAATAATAAATAATGGAACAGTCGTGCGAACGCACGTAATCTAATATTCCAACAGAATAATAAAGAATGGAATAATAGAAGAATTTCACCATGTATGCGGTACTTCGCATAAACATGTTATTCCAACATAATAATAAAGAATGAATTAACATAAGAATTTCACCAAGTATGCGCGATACTCAGGCAGAGGCAAAGTTATTCCAAGATAATAGTAAATAATGGAATAACTGAAGTTCTCTTCATGAATACAAAAGAAATAATACCCCTTACGAGTACAACAAATAATATCCCTTACTTTTGAAAGAAGAGTATTCAATTTGGTAGAGGCGAGGATATACTCGAAAAAACTTGTACTACGCTCAAAGCTTTCTTAAACTCTAAAGAAATACGCTCAAGATTATAGAAGAAGAACTCTCTCTAGAGTTTCAGTGAATTCGTAAAAAATAATATATGAATGAACTTCTATTTATAGAAGAATGGACTAATTCATTAACGGTCCAGATTGATTTACTTTTAATCGGATGATCCATATTTTAAGCAAAATCTTTTAAATAAAATATAATATATTCTATTTATAGAATAACTTTATAAAAGTATTCTGTTTTATTTAAAAAGATTTTACTATGCAAAATACTATGCATAATAGAATATAATATATTCTATTTATAGAATAACTTTATAAAAGTATTCTGTTTTATATAAAAAGATTTTACTATTAAAACTTTAAACCAACGACCCATATTGAATTACTATTATAATTTCAACCAACGGTATGAAAAATTAGCACATCTCCTTATGGAATAATATTGTACCCAAAAATGATTTAGACCGAAAATAAATATATTTTTCGGGTGAATAGTATCCCGTGAATAGTACTTCGAGAATAGTACCCTGTGAATAGTACCCCGACACAAAAAGTGTCCCAAATACCCGAGTGAACAATACTAGAGTGAATAGTAATCGGGTGAATAGTAATCCGTGAATAGTGACTCATGAATAATACTCTGACACAAAAAAGTGCCCAAAATACTCGAGTGAACAATACTAGAGTAAATAGTAACCGAGTATTTTATGACAACTTGTCTACTTTGAAAAAATTTCACATATCACCCTTAACTTTAAACTTTTATCAATTTAACTATTTACCAAAATAGAAAAATTGAATACTTTTATTTCATAAAATTCGGGGTCTTACACAATCACCTCACAATTATCAAAAATTATATGTAGATATGAAAATTGGACATGAGTGTATTTAAATTTTATTTATTTGTACTTTGATTTTCAATAGTGGGTAATATATATAAATAGGTAAAATTCAAATACACTAATATTTAATTTTTATTACTAATTTTCATGTACAAAAATGATCCCTCTTTCGGAAAGATAGTTCAAGAAGTACATGAAGGTCGGCGATATGACTTTGTGTTTCATAATGGGTATCTGTTACGGGGATTACAATAATTCATTTCAAATTGCTCACTTCGACAGAAGATAATAATTGAACTCCACGACGAGAGTCACTTCGGATGTGATAAAACATTAGTCTTGGTGTCGGATGACTATTATTGGCTGAAGATATCGAGCGATGCGGCTCACTACGTGTAGCGATGTTATGTATGTTAGTGGTCCAATGAAATTCTCACTAATACCGGACTGTATACTCCCTTACATGTTCCTGAAGTTCCATGGGTTGATGTTAATATGGATTTCGTATTGGGCCTGCCTCGAACACAACGACGAATTCTATCTTAGTTGTGGTCGATCGATTTTCAAAGATGGCTCATTTTGTTGCTTATCGAAAAACAATGGACGCCCAACGAATCGCCCATCTTTACTTTCGGGAAATTGTACGTCTATATGGTTTCCCGAAGTCAATCTCTTCTGATAGATATACTAAATTCATGATTCATTTCTGGAAGAGTTTGTGAGGGAAAAATGGGAAAACAACTAAATTTCAACAGCACATACCACCCTCAAACCGATGGTCAAACGGAAGTGGTGAACATAAGTTTGGGAAATCTTTTAAGGTGTTTGGCTGGTTTTAAGCCGAAGCAATGGGATGCTGCTCTATCTCAAGTCGAGTTTACGTATAACATGTGACGCCCCCAAAATAGATATACATCACTCATTCTGAGTCGCCAAATACATGGTACTAAATATAAATACAAACTTAATTATACCACATGAGCTGTGTGTTTTAATACGAATATTGTCTTCTAGATCGTATTCAAACTCAAAATAAGTCCTCATTACATTTATGGTCATACTATTTCACAGAATAGTGAGGACTACTAATGCTACCATCTGGACCGTCAATCCATTCCCCGACTAGTCATAGAACAATGAAAGCAAAGGGTGAGTTCAACTAGCCCAGTAAGAAATATTATGACTAAGATAATGCAGAATAAATTATCGTTAGCCTTCAACAGTGTTAAACTGATAAAATATAATAAACATCAAGTTTAACTGCAGCAGAACAAGCAATCCATTTGAAGAGTCAAGTAGAACATGAAATCTACTATCTTCTATGATTTAAAAGGTTTATCATCAATTTTATCGCTGAGACTCAGCTTAATAAATTATCCACATCATCCCTGCACTACGGCCAATGATATTCATTAGTATCACAACCATAAATTATCCATGTACTACGGGCCAAAGATATTCGTATTTTCATCAATGGTCATGATCATGCCAACAACTGTCCATCAATGCACTACGGGCCAATGAGGACTTTTACCACATCATTTGTAATATTTCAGTCATGAATATACCGAATAATCCCTGGTCATAATCATACCAAGTCCACCCATGCACTACAGCCACAGATGACTTTTAACATAATATAAACATGAGGATGATGACAATGACATAAGAATTCAATTAAAAGAAAGCAAATGATAATTTTTTAAAGATTTATAATTTAATTTATCCAGAATTTAATAATGTACAAATTATAAACATGATACTGCTTTGTGGAGTAAAATTTAAGAATAATATTTGTGACGCCCCCAAAATAGGTATACATCATCCATTCTGAGTCGCCAAATACATGGTACGAATACAAATACAAACTTAAATATCTAACATGGTGTGAGTTTTAATACAAATATTGTCTTCAGGCATGATTCAAACTCAAGATCGATCCTCAATACATTTATTATCACACTATTTCATATAATAGTGAGGACTACTAATGCTAATCATCTCGACCGTCACTCTCAGTCCCCATTAGTCCCGCCACGCTCTCATTTTCAAGAGAACAATGAAAGAAAAAGGTTGAGCTCAACTTGCCCAGTAAGAAATATTATGACTAAGATAATGCAGAATAATTAATCGTTAGCCTTCAACAATGTTAAACTGATAAAATATAACAATCATCAAGTTTAACTGCAGCGAAATAAACAATCTATTAGAAGAGTCAAGTAGAGAATAAAATCTACTATCTTCTATAATTTAAAAGGCTTTTCATCACTTTTATCGCTCAGACTCAGCTTAATAAATAATCCACATCATCGAATCATCCCTGCAATACGGCCAAGGATATATATTCTTTAGTATCACGACCACAAATTATCCATGCACTACGGGCCAAGGATATTCGTGTATTCATCAATGGTCATAATCATGCCAACAACTGTCCATCAATGCACTACGGGCCAATGAGGACTTTTACCACATCATTTATAATATTACGGTCATGATTATACCGAATAATCCCTGGTCATAATCATATAAAGTCCATCTATGAACTACAAGCCACAGATGACTTTCAACATAATATAAACATGAGGATGATGACAATGATATAAGAATTCAATAAAACAAGTTCAAGGATAAATTTTTAAAGATTTATAATTTGATTTATCCAAAAATCAATAACGTCCAAATTGTCAACATGATAATGCTTTGTGGAGTAAAATTCAAAAATAATATTGTACCAAAATAATTTGGACCGAAAACGAATCAATTTTTAACATGAATAGTACCCCGGGTGAATAATACTCGAGTGAATAGTACCATGTGAATAGTACTTCGGGAATAGTAACCCCGTGAATAGTACTCCGGCATAAAAAAGTTATAACTTATCAAGAATGCTTAGAATAATATTTTCATAAAAAGATACTGAATGAAGCGCAAATATCAAGGATATTCTACTAATTAAATGGAGTATAGAAGCCAAAATTTTAACAAACGAGTATAGAATTCAAAATCTGAAACGAAATAATATTACTTACATACTACAGAGTATGGAAGAAAATATTATTTCAAGCGAATATTGAAAAATAACATCCCTTACCTTAAAAAGAAGAGTATTCCAACTGGTATAGCGGAGATATTCTTGAAAAAAACTTTTACTATTTTCTACGCTCAAAGCTTTCTAAAACTCGAAAGAAATACGCTCAAGATTATAGAAGAAGAATTCTCTGATTCAGGTGCGATTTTCAATTCTAACCTAAGCTCCTATTTATAGAAAAATCCTAGAACGCCATAGGAGACTAAATAATAAAATAATATTATTTTTATAACAATTGTCACGCACACCATGACCAAGCTCAACACTCCACCTTTGAACAAATAATTTCAGCACATTTTTCCACCAAAAACAAAAGTGGGGCCCACCCATATTTTAATAAAAATATTTTAATTTTTGAAACTTCAATAATTCATAATAAATAACTCTTTTATTAGAAAAATACGAATTTTATGTCAATTCTACACGAAATCGAATTCTTTACAACTTTGCAGAAGAAAGTTTTTCCAAATTCGAAAACGAAAATATCCGAAATCCACAAACGGATGATTTTCAATATCTCATAAAATTCATAACAAATCATACGTTAATTTTTAACGGTTCAAAATATGTGGACATATACTCAACTTATATATGTATAACATATCCAAAAATTACAACGATCCAACGGTCAGATCAAAACTATAACTCACGCAATAGAGCTTTAAGAACACCGATTTGATTTTTAATACTTCCAATCCGACAAAATACTGATAAAACACCTCAACATTAATTCCTTCATTTATAACCACATAAAATAAATATTTTTAAATCTATCATTTGTGTCCACATAAAATAAATATTTCCTTATCATATAAATCAATAATTAATTATTCACAAATAGTATTACAGAATCACAATAATGACAACCAGACCGTTTCCAGGAAAGTGAGGGCTTTTCGATAAGGATTTCTCCTTACTAGCGCGCAATTAGGTGACCAAACCTCTCCTTGACAGAACTTTCTAGACATTGCCAATAATGTTATCTAATAATATTATTCAAATAATATGAATTATTGATTTGATAATGGGAAATACTATGCAGTGACAATTATTGAAACAACAATAATATAAAATACCAATGCATCAATTATTGAATCAATAAAATAAAATATTAAACAGTAATTACTGTAACAATTATTGAGTAGTGCCTTCTTATGTAAGAATCAATAATTCAAAAATATTGTGTAACAATCTTGTGTCGCTCTTGTGTGCAACAACGCGTACATCAGTATTTTAACCACCGTGTATTCCAACGATTTAATCAGTAAAACTTTCGTCGTTATTTTATAAAAAGATATTTTGTCATTTTCTCAATCCAACAATAATTCCGTTGTGGAGTCCACCAATGATTGTCTTTGTCGCATTTAATATTCCCCGTTAAAAGCGAATATTCCTGACCAATCGAATATTATATAACATTTCACGTACTTTGCAAAATTTATAAATATTACCCACAACTATAACATTATATCAAATTCACTCTATAATATTCAAAAATGATATTTATAAAAATTCATCTTTATTCATAAAAGTTGGGGTCTTACAACCTCCTCTTCTTATGAAATTTCGCCCTCGAAATTAGGGTACGTACCTGGTATGTCGAAGAGGTAAGGATACTTTGATTTCATTTCATATTCTAACTCCCAGGTCATTTTCTCAACATCGTGGTTTCTCCACAAAACTTTGACTTGAGGTATAACCTTGGAGCGTAAAATATGCTCCTTCTTATAAAAGATTTTAACAGGAACCTCTTCATACGTTAAATCTTCCGCTATTTCATCCGGTTCTAACTCAATAATGTGGTTCGGGTCTTTCACATATTTACGTAACATAGATATGTAAAAATGTTATGAACACGAGACATACTTGGCGGTAAGACGAGTCTATAGGCCACTGTTCCTACTCGTTCGAGGATTAAAAATGGGCTAATGAATCGAAGATTGAGCTTTCCTCTCTTTCCAAATCTCGTAACTCTTTTCCATGGAACAACACGTAATAACACATGATTTCCAATATCGAATTCTACGTCCTTTCGATGAAGATCAACATAACTCTTTTGTCGATCTTGTGAGGTTTTTATACGTTGTCGGATCGTTTGAATCTTTTTCGTAGTCATACATACCAACTCCGGTCCCAACAACGTTGCTTTACCCACCTCATCTCAACATACTGGAGAACGACACTTTCTTCCATACAACGCCTCGAATGGAGCCATGCCAATACTTGCTTGATAACTGTTGTTGTAGGAAAACTCCACCAAGGGTAAGAACTTGTCTCAACTTCCCTTGAAGTCAAGGACACAGAGTTTTAATAGATCTTCAAGAGTTTGAATAGTCCTCTCGATCGCCTTCGTTCATTCGAGGATGATTTGCCGAGCTAAATCGTAAATCTGTGCCCATAGCTTTTTGCAAACTAACCCAAAATCTTGAAGTGAATCTTGGGTCTCGATCAGAAACTATGGATACTGGCATACCATGCAATCTTAGAATCTCGTTTATGTACATACGAGTAAGACGTTCAAGTGTATAAGTTTCTCGTATAGATAAGAAATGAGCCGACTTAGTTAATTTATCAATAGTGACCCAAATCGCATCTATGCCTTGAGAAACCGTGGGAAGACCGGTAACGAAATCCATGGTAATGTGCTCCATTTCCATTTTGAAATTTCAAGTGGTTGCAATGGACCACTCCTTGACAGAACTTCTAGACATCGTCAATATTGCAAATAATAATATTAATAACTTTGTCATCTCAATTATTGATTTAATAATATAAAATATTATGCAGATGATACTGTGACAATAATTTAATCAATAATATGAGAGATATGATGCAGCAATTAATGTAGCAATAATTGAATAAAACTGAGTAACTTCTCACGTAAGCATCAATAATCAATACCGTGCGCTACTATGCAACACGCGTATTACTGTACTTTTACCACCGGATATTTTAACAGTTAAAGGTAAAACTTCTGCCGTTATTTTTATAAAAAGTTATTTCTGTCGTTTTCTCATTTCGATAATAATTTTGTTGTGGGTTCACCAATGATTGTGTCGTCGTACGAATATTCCCTGTTAAAACGAATATTCTCCGACCAATCGAATATAATATAACAACTTGCGTACTTTGCAAAATTTATAAATATTACCCACAATTATAACATTATATCAAATTCACTCCTTAATATTTAAAAATGATATTTATAGAAAATTCATCTTTATTTATAAAAGTTGGGGTCTTACAACATATCTAAGAACCGAACGACAGAGATGAATCCTTTTGAGGTTGTATACGGTCAAAATCCATCTGGGGTGCTTGACTTAACTCCTATTCTGCGAGTCGGACGTCTGTATCCGAAGGCGAGTGAAATGGTCTAAAATCTTTGGGATATTCATAAACAAGTTCAGCGATCTATTCTCGACAGCAATAACAACTATAAGGGCCGGGTTGGCAGTCACCGACGTCATGTACTTTTTGACATTTGTGATTTTTTTTGGGAAGTATTGACTCGTGATCGTTTTTCTACTAGCGAATATAACAAGCTCAGGGATCGGAAGATTAAGCCCTGTGAGATTCTGCAGAAGATTAATGATAATGTCTATCGGTTGCGTCTCCCTAACCATTTACGAACTTTGAACGTCTTCAATGTAAAACATTTAAACCCTTATTTTTCTGGTTCCGATAATGATACCGTGAACTCGAGGACGAGTTCTTTCCAACTTGGGGTGACTGATGCAGGAAGATCCGAATCCGATGACGCCGAATTATCAGATAACACGTACGTTAATGACATTACAATACCATGCGTTAAAGGATCGACGTAAATATGGCAATTATGGCGGTCATTGACATATTCGGGAATCAGATGAGGCTTCGGGATTCAGATGGTGGACCACCCCTTCGGGACCACCCCCTTTAGTTTTTGAAGTTTATAAATACCGTCTTTTATGGTAGTAATTTTTATTTAAGAAGTAAATCTTTTATATTATTACGTAATAGGAAGTTGTTACTAGCTTATTAGAATTTTATTTTCTTAAGTATAGGAAGTGTGTTACCATTTAGGATTTTGTTTTTGTATTTTTAAGAATTCTGTTATGATCGACTTGGAAATAAAAGTTTGTTAGCTATAAAACCCGACTTGTGGGTTGAGTTGGAGAATAACTTTGATTTTGATAAATATAATTTATACATTAAATAGACTTCTCTGTGTTTTTGATTAATCTCTTGTTCTTTTGTCTATGAATTTACTTGTTTACTTAATTTGTAGGATAATCGCTATTATGTCCGATGTGAAATTTAAACAAAATTCTTCGTCTAAAAAATCTATTATTATAAAATGGAGGTAGTATTTAGTATTATTATCTTATTGTGGACATCTTTTTTGACTCCCTCACGTTTTGTCATCCATCGACTCAGAAATGATTTAGCAACATTTAATAGTATTTCATGCCTTTCTCCACCTTGGCTGCTAATCTAATCAACTACTACTGTACTGCTACTAACGAGTCAAAACAAATAATTATATAATCCCAAGAGCGTCCCAACATTTTAATCCCTCTTTCTAGCAGCAGCTGCTGCTGCTCGTGGTGGTGGTGGTGCTGGTGTTGGTTGCAATAAATCTATTGGCGACATAATATTAGTATAAAATTTCATAAACAAATTATAGTCAAGTGATTGTAAAAATTATTGCATAATACATGGCCGAAAATATGACTTTTCCTAAGTGGGCCCGCTATCTTTGCACCCAATTTTTACTTGAACAGAAAAAGGTTGGAATAGGATAGAAGCATGCATGTTTACATATGAGTATAATTTTTTATATATATATTAAAGGTGATTGATATTGAATTGCTCGCTCTTGTCTAGTACTAGTTCTGTTTTTAAAAGATTGTCGTTTAAAATTTTGACATATGGATTAAGAAAATATTATTTATCAAGTAAAATTTGTTTAAAATTTCATCACTACCCATTTATAGAAAGTTGAAAACTATTAATACAAGGGAGAAATTTTTTTGGGACAATGAGAGAAGGTAAGGGTAATATAGGAAAGTAAATAATTTATTTTTTTTTAAAGTTGTAAACGATAAACTATTTGAAACAATTTTTTTTTTCTAAAACGATAATCTTTTAAGAATGGAGGGAGCAGTAGATACGAAGTAATTGAGATGGAGGTTTATTAATCTGGATAATTAATTTAGTAGTAGACACTTAATAATGTCAAAATATTAACTTAGGGGTTTGTATTTAATAAGTTAATTTAGTATCCTCCAAAACGTTATGATTGTGAAGATGGTGATTAGGGAATGTAGGATGTATTTAATAATTCTCAATAATTCAATCATTCCATATATATATATATATATATATATATATATGTGTGATGATTGCAGCCTGCATGAGGTCAATAATTGCAATGATCCCAAAAGCATGACATAGCTGACCATATCACCTCCCTATGCCTCTGTATGTGTATTTTAATTGCGACCTTCATAAAAATGCTACCCCCATGCGCACGGGACCACCATACTTTAATCACGTCGGTCTAAATGTATATAATACGATCGATAGGTAACCTTTATAATTGAATAAAATTATTTCACTAACTATATTATAAAATATGATATATAAAAATTGGAAGTATATACACATAAAATTAGCCAAGGAGTTGAATCAAATTTTAGGGGTGTATTCAATTAAGATTTTTAATAATTTTAAAAGTTTAGTTATTTTTAATCAAGATATTTAAAGAGTTTATAAAAGTTTAATGGTATTTAATTACAACTTTTTTTTAATGTCTTTTAAAAGTTAAGTAGTATTGAATTAAGATTTTTATAAAGTTACATAAAAGTATTTTAGTATTCAAAATCGTCATGATTTTAAAGATTTCAATCAAATGGTGGATTTTAATGACTTTTAGAAGAAAATTATAACTATCAACCCATATTGAAATCTTTCTTTTCATTCTAAAAGATTTCTAAAAACTTCTAAATAAACACAAAGGTGGATAAAACTAGTTATTAATTAGACTTTTTCTTTTATTGGGTCAAATTATTTATTTATTTTATATGGGCTAATAAATATTAATATGTGATGGATAAATAATTTGATAAAATTTGGACCATAAAAATAATTGGATTTATTATAATAAGAGAATTAACAAGATATATTAATAAGTAAACAAATAACTAGACCTAATCTAAATTAGTGAGGAAAAAGTTAAATGTTCGAAAAGCTTCCAATAGAAAAGAGGAAGAGATTTATTCAACAAAAATGAGTTAAAATCATGAAACTCTCATATTAGTTGTAAAGATTATGTATATATAATATATGAAAATAGAAAATATATGATGTGTATATTTTTTTTAATTTTTTGCCATTTTAAGCGAAGGAAATTACTGTTAATTTTTGAGACATCCTCCATATTCGTCTTCAAGTGTTTTTGGTGTATCATAGTGAAATAATGTAACATGTGGTTCTATTCCTGCATGACAAATATATATATATATATATGTATTCCTCCATGACAAATATATATGTATTTCATTGTCATATTATTTTGTGAAAAAACAGAGTTTGATATTACTACTAAAAAGCGTCGATATCGATAAAGTATATATAAATTTCGATGAAAAGTGAGCTTAATTTTTGTATTATTATTATGTGTAGTTTCTAAAATTTTATTGGTATCCGAGTATCCAAATGTATTATGAAATGAGTAGAATAATGTGAACGCTTTCAACATATATAAAATCTCATGCCACAATAATATAATGAGATTTACTCTTGTTCATGAAAAAAAGGGAGATGTTGTACACATGGGCTAATTAACAATTAATATAAATTGCAAGATACATATTAGAAATATACAAAAGTCTATCATAGTCTTGATAAAAAATTTATAAAAGTCTATTACTTATTTCATGGAGTCTATAAAAGTCATTTTAAAAAAGTCTTTAAAGTCTGTGAAAGTCATTAAAATTCCACAAATTCTACAAAAGTCTGTCACTTAAAAAAAGTCTTTAAAAATCATAATTGAATACACCCCTCTTAGTTAAGGATGTATTATTTATAGATTCATTGCATATTTGGATTTGCAGTTCATAAATCTCACGAAAATAAAAATTAATTTCCAAATTTGATCAAGCACATGACTAAACTCTATCAATAACTATTATTTTTTCTCAAATGTCATCCTCACGCACTTGCAAAAAAGTTTTTTTTTTTTTTTTTTCCGTTTTCCTTTTTTTATTTTATTTGAAAATCAAATTTATATACAATACCCTAGTGGAAGAAGCCTCTTTCTTTATTCTACAAGGGGAAATTTATCACAAAAGTTTGAGTTTAATTTAGCTTCGGGGATGTATGAAAATTTTAAACAATTATTGTATTTTTATTTATAATTCAGGTTAGCCTAGTAGATTTAATTATTTTTGGACCGTTTTATTAGATTTTATTTATTTTAAAGTTTAAGTTCTAGATTCAATTCATGTGATTTATCCCGTCTTTTAACTAAAGTCAAAAAATTTCAAATAAATATTACATAAAGAAGGTAAGTTTACTCTAGTTCCTCCAACCCCTTCCCCTTATTTCTCCATAGATCATAGAATGAAATATATCCTTAGAATCGAATTGTAATAAAATAAATTTTCAAAAATAAAAAAACAAAAACAAAAAATTTATGAACAACACAGTTTATCCCAATGTTTCAATGCGTCATAATATTCCTTGCTTAAATTCTTAAGGGTTGGTCAAACTACAATTTAAAGTCTGATAATATCACGATCATAAGACTAGTTAATAGGGACGCACCAAACCATGATGGTTACCGTTCTAATGTAATACTCCTTCTGTTCTTAAAAGATTGTCGTTTAAGGTTAATGCACACAGATTAAGGAATACAATTAATACCTAGCGAAAATAATATACTACCGTTGTTAATTGTCTCAACCAATTATTCTCTTTCCAATATTTCTTATTCAAGTTAATCAATTACTTCTTATTCAACCTGTTAACGCCAAGATCTTTCTCCACGTCCCAATCACCAAGACGCGTCCGATATCCTGCACAGTTCAACAAGTCAACACCAAAAGCTTGACTTGGCTTGACCGTCGGGATAAGACCGACGATGCGTGAGTCGATTCGGCGATCACAAGGTTAATAAATGGAGAAAGTAATATCTAATGTCGAGAGAAAATAATAATATGAATGTGTGTAATGTGTTTGTTACTTACTCTCTTATGTGATCCTAGCACATCATACTCCAATTAGGGTTCTCGTATACCACTCATCATCCTCGATACCTTTTCCCCACTCCGGTCATTTCAAATAGAAAGTATCGACCTACTTTCACACTTGCTACCACACGTTTGCCATCGCCATTCATCCGAAGTCTCATCCTCATTAATGTAAATGCAGAAGGTGGCAGACATAGTAATCAACTATCATTTGGCATAATGATTACTGCACAAAAGTTGGATTAAGTAACAATTTGTGTAATGGCCAATTCAACCACTAAGCCCAAATAATAGAAATGACCCAAACAATGGGATCCAAAGCGAAAGGACCCAATGAAATGATCAAATAATTGGGCCCAAATCATTCGGGACCAACTAGACGAAATAACATAATCCAAGGGAAGAGCCCATTAAGTTTGGCCCAATAAGAAAAATGATTATGACCCAACACAACCAATTACTACTTAGATTATAGCATTGAATTGAATAAGAATCATTGAGAAGGGAATAAAATTTTAAATAGGAGAAAGTTTTAAATAAATGTAAAGTAGGAAAAAAATAGGTAATGTGTATTGATAAACTCAAAACGACAATCTTTTTGGAACAAAAATTACTTCTTAAAACGACAATCTTTTAAGAACAGAGGAAGTACCATTTATATAATGATTAGGTCTGATTCGAGTATAAATTAAATTTTAGATTTATTATTTTAAAAGTATCTTATCAATCACAGGCCCATTTAAAAAATTATTATGCTGATATTTTTAATAGTAATCTTAAATTTTATGGAAAATACATTATATATATGTAGGAGTATCTCACAATTTGTAATGTAAAATGGAATATGAGATGAACAATGTTATTACTAGTACTAAAAATCAACTCACTCTAGTACTTTGATGAATGAGCATAATAGGGAAAAATGGGGGTGAAGTCAAAACATATGGTTGAGGGTTAACTTAATGAATACTTATATGGTCAAATCTAATCTCGTGCTAACTTTATGGGATATGTTTCCACACTTGGCAGCGTCATCTTATTGCTTATCCTTATCACACACTTGCTTACAAACCAAATTTAAGGAAAGGCTGTTGATAGTATTTAACAATTATTTGCAGTTCGGTTGGTTGGTGAGTCAGCGGTCTGATCTGAGCAGCCACACTCATTAATTAATTAATTTGTCACTACTCAATGGATCATCACATAACATAACAGCCAGCCTTGGAGGAAAAATAATCAATATTCAAAACAAAAAATGGGTATATTTCTAGAATGGAATGGAATGGAATAATAATTTACATGTGCACATATGATGGCTTCTCTATTTTTGACCTTTAATTACAAGAAACAATGTTTGCTGAGTTCTATTTTCCTTTTATTCTTCTTCTCATAACTAAGGTTATAATATATGGTTTTCGTCAGCTTAAACTTAAAATCCTTAAACTAGCCCATGCAAATTAACCTCCAACTTCTGAGTATTTAGAATTTACTATATAAACTAAAAAAGGAAAATATTGTTATATATAATTGTGACTTTACATTTAGAATTTTTTAGCCATGTGGATAAATTCAATTGGTTAAGATTAATGGTTTTATATTATGTACCTTAGATAAAAGTACACTATTATATATAATCTGGAAAAACTTTCAACATTTTATTGAAAGAATATGTGAGGTCGGAGGATATCGATGCCCAGGATTTGAGGGACATGTTCAAAACATACAAACACGTCATGCTACCGGCATCTTCTTGGTAGCCGTTTTGGTTATGGAAATTGGAAAATGTGAGATTTGATTTACGTATATGGTATGGTATGTATTGCTCCAACTTTTTTATTTTAAAATTTAATTAACAATCTTAAGTTTCTCGAATATACTTAATTGTTTCAACTAGCTGCGGTGAAAAAAGATAATGACTTTAATTGTTCATCAATATCTTTAACCCAAGATAAATTAACTCAAGTACTCTACTTAATAATAACGTTAATAATTTCTTTTCTTTTTCTTCTATATAAATAGACACACACGAAGTAATTGGGAAGGGAGGTGTAATAAACTTGTACCTACCAAAGAAAACATATTGACTAGCTAGCTTAATTCCTTGTGGGGTGTTGGCCGGACAGGCTAAGGATAAAGACGAAGATGGCTTAAATTGGTGTAATTGTCTTGTCTTAAAGTTATTTTTCAATATCCTAAACCGATCTTATTTCTGACTCCCTATAGAAGACTGCTAATAGAGTAGGCTAGTAGTAGTTGTATAATACTGAATTTTGAATGAAAATGTCGGGAGAGCTAGCAATTAATTACATTTTTTTAATTAAATAAATAAATAGTAGTACTACTGTATATCCTACAGTACTTATTAAAATAATGGTATACAATAGAGAGGTGTTATTAATAGACAAAATAAATGTTCACACTTATTCTCTCTCCCGATCATATACCGTAGTATATTAGTAGTATTGAGTAGAGTAGTCACAGGTATGAACCATGGGATATAAATATAGATTCACGTGCGATTGTCAACCTGAAATTTGTCGGTCAACCTTTATAATTACTTTACTCCCCCACAGCCCCAAAACTCCAAACCCAAACTCAAACCTTATTTATTAAATATCTTGATTTTTTTGAGAGATTTGTGCCCACCACCTCTTTCCTTGTATCATCATGATCATCAATCTCATAAATTTTGCATAGAGGAGAGAATAATATATACTTGTGTCTCATCCTCCTTCTTTTAAGCTCTACCTTTCTTGGCCTCTCAAGACTAGCTCAGCGGCCTCTCCAATATTCAAACCGAACTGTTTAAAAAAAAAACCATTTTCTCTCTGTTTCTAATATCTTTATGATGGAGTTGGGTTTAAGCTTAGGAGATGATCATACACAAAAGTCATTCAAATTTCTTGACAAGTCACAAAACATGGTTCCCAAAGATACTACTACTCTAGGCTTCTGCATGGGCTTAGATCCTTTCTTCGCTAGTAAAGGAAGAACGCCACAAGGGTCTAACAACACTATTGGAGTTGGAGAAGAGAGAATTTTCATGAGTGATAAATGTGCTGATGATGAGAGATCTAGAGGAGGGTCTTCAGATCTAGTACCAGTACTTGTTCAGCTTGATCTCCTTCCTTTCTCTCCTGCCAAACCTATTTCTCAGCTTCGCTTTCCATGGCTGCACTCTAACGCAAACCGTAAGCCCCGTCATCTCCCATCTACATATAAGTATTGATCTTCACATGTGCTTTTGCTATATTAGTTATGGAAAAATATCCACGGTCAACATATGGTCATGATAATCAAACAGTTGAAGAAACGGTGTTTATATATATATATATACAACTGTTTGGTTTACTCATTTTGCTTTTATAAAATACAAAAATAGGCGATATTTGGAACAACGTAAGAATCTTTTGGGGTTATATTTTGTATCATGTCCATAACTAACGAGGCGGGTGATCTTATATTTTGAAACAAATGGAATATTTATCTAAGGTAGTTTAGACTTTAGGGTTTGATTATTTATGTGGGTGTTTTTCTTTCCTTTTTACAGTAATATCTGAACCGGGAAAAGGGCTTGGTGTAAATTGGCAACCTGTGGCGGCGGTGGGGGATGATGAAGCGGAGGAAGGGGTGACGGTGTCGTCTCCAAATAGTGCAGTTTCGTCATTTCAGATGGACTTTGGCATGTATAGAAATGGAAGAGGAATTAAGAGAGATTTTGAAGCAACTGTAAATGGAAGTCATCAGGAAGTTGATACAGTCGAGAGAGCTTCTTCCAGAGGAATAAATAGTGATGAAGAAGATATGAATGGACTGCTGGCTCGGAAGAAACTTAGACTCACCAAAGACCAATCTGCTTTTCTTGAAGAGAGCTTCAAGGAACATAACACCCTCAATCCCGTAAGTCATTTATATATATCTTCAAATATTTCAAAAGAGAGATTAATTTATTCTTATTGTTATTTGTTTATTTATATGGGAACAAATGCAGAAACAAAAGCTAGCTCTAGCAAAGCAGTTGAATCTTCGTCCACGCCAAGTTGAAGTCTGGTTTCAGAACCGTCGAGCAAGGTATATATATCTTCAAATATTTCAAAAGAGAGATTAATTTATTCTTATTGTTATGTATATACGTATATAACAAATTAACAATATATGTTCATTTATCTTTTGGGATTGTTTTATTAAAATGAAACAAATATTGATGATTTAAGAAATGGCGACATACAGGACAAAGTTGAAGCAGACGGAGGTAGATTGTGAGTATTTAAAGAGGTGCTGCGAGACACTGACAGAAGAGAATAGGAGGTTACAAAAGGAGCTTCAAGAATTAAGAGCTTTGAAATCTTCCAAACCTTTCTACATGCAACTTCCCGCCACCACTCTCACTATGTGTCCCTCTTGTGAGCGCGTTGTTTCCACCACCACCGCCGCGCCAACGCCCCCCGCTGCCCCTGCCGCCACCGTTGCGACTAAACCTAGACTACATCCATTTTTACAAGACCAAGTTCATGCCCTCCAAGCTTCTTCATGAGAGAGTAATTAATTTTTCTATAATACAAATTAACTTTGGTTGGTCTGTGACATGTAAATGTTTGGGGGATTCATCGTATTTTGGTTATTTTTTCATTTAATTATTTCTAATGCTGATAGTTTGTTGTGAAATATATTAGGTGTAGAAGGAAAAAGCTTGGGAGAGTGATGTAATAGTTTGACTGAAAATCTAGCTAGGAAAGGTTTTGATTTAGAGGAGATATCTGTTTGGGTTTTATTTTGATGACAGATCAATGGATATTAATTATATTATTTGTGACCACTTGTTTATTTCTGATTATTGTTTTTAAATTAAAGGATTGATTATATATATATATATATATATATATATATATATATATATATATATATATATATATATATATATTCACGAGCAGCATTATACATTCATCAGCCTGCTGAATGCACTCTTTATGTAATGGCCTTGTATTTTATTTATTTTATAGAAAGTGATTAGTCCCAGTGTTTAGTATTTAAGACAATATATGAACCTAGCTTGAAACTAATTTTTGAATTTTGAGACATTAAATTTAACAGTTGCCGAAAACTGATGTACTGGGTTTACATGAAATTATCATGTAATGCAATGAGATTTTATATGTTCTATATATTATGCGGTTGCCATGTCAATTTCAGATAATCGTAAGGTTTTATAATTCAATAATTAAGCATGGTTCATTTTCAAAAGGTAGGAAAGTTGGATGATCAAATTAATGTGTTTTTTAAGCCTTATAGTATAGTAATCTACATGACACAACTGCAAAATTAATAGGAGAATAACCACCATTCAATAGTACGGTACAAAAATGATGTCTGAGCCAATTTATAACTGAAATAAATGGAGAGAGGATCCTAATTCTCAATTTATAATTAAACATGCATCAGCTGTAACATGAGCCACGTACCCCTTTGTCCTTTCAAATATTCAAAGGTACACTTGAAGCTTCAAATGTCAGATATATATATTATCTCGTCAGCCATTTGTTTACTTTTATGGACGTAAGTACACTACTTGAGCCGAGCGGACTTTGAGGACAGTTTCAATAAGGTCGTTATATATTTTTAGTATATGTTATTTAGGAGATTAATCCAACTGGAATATATGAGTTTTTATAAGAAAGAATCAACTCAACTGTTTCTGTGGTGGTTTAGTTGTGTCCGTGACTCCGGTACTATATGAACAGTTAAATTTATCTTAAATTTTAGACGGTCCAAATGATTTATTAAAATGAGTTAGAAAATTAAAATCAGTTATATTTTGTTACATAGATATATTCATCCAATATATATCTTAAACTTTTAAAGTCGTTGGTATCTTAATATGGTATCAAGCGTTTGTGACACATTATATACATACATAATTAGTTCCTAGTTTGACAATAATTGTTATGAATGAGTGACATCAACCTTCATCTTTCTTCTACTTCTTATTTTCGTATATATATATATATATATATATATATATATCATGAGGTCAATGAATTAATTATTGGTAATAGACTCATGAAGTTTGTCTCTCAAGAAATGTTAGGGTCAGGTAAACTCTATATCATATAGTATATTATTTGAGTTTCTATATATCCCAAGTACATAAAAGGCATGTTTGCAAATTACACCCTTGCAACTCGTACAAGGGCCAAGAACTAACTAATAGTAGTAGTGCTGACTCATAATTCATATCATCTGTTTGAATGAATGAATGTTTATTTTATTTTTTACATATGTAGCATTGTTGAAAGCTTTTGTGGAATTAATATTTATTTACCTTTGAGGTAACCACACACACACACACACACTTACCCTTTTGATATTTCCTTGTTTTTGAAAAAAATCCGACTTTAATGAAAAAATTTATATCCGTAACATTATTCATTTATGTCAGGCTTTAGGAGAAGAATTGATGATATTTTCATAATGCATGTCTGGGCACACTTGTATAGTATAGTAGTAGTAATAGTACTACACTAAAAATATATCTACATGTAATGGAATTAGATCACTATAAGTTTTATGGGTGTGAGCTGCAAAGTAATGGAAGTTGCGGATGGCCGATGGGGGAGCTCCATCCGTCGAAAATCAACACCAAACTATCTGGGCTGGGCCAGGACTATTTAGGAGAGAGCTCAGCTATGAGACTTGGTTTTCTTTTCTTCAAGAGCCCATTTCAATTTTAATCCCCAAGAAATGGTTGTAGTTAATATTTCGACAGTCAGTCTTGGGTCAGTCAGTGGGTCGGATCAGAGAGCAAATTAAACTCTGATTCAATCTGATCCGCCAAGTGTGATAATGGATCATTGATTTGTCACATGATTCACTTGATCTAATAATATGAATCATGATCCAAATCTAGGGACGGATTCAAGAATTTTTTCCCATTATGGACGGTTTTTAATTAATTTTTTTGTAGAAGTTAAATAAAAAAAACTTAAACAAATCATAATAATGTTTAAAAATTACCATGCTATCCTCATATACCTCATTATTTACCGAACACTTGTAAGAGGTGTAGCCTTGATTTTTAGGGTTATCAGACATTAGATTTATACTAGATACAATCTGAAGTAGTTAGGGATGTTTTCTAAGGTTAAGCGCTAGATAGCGATTACCTAATGTTCGCACGATTTTATTTTAGCTGGTGGTATTTTTTTTGGAGCTCCACCGTAAAACAAGAATTGTACCTTGTGTGCAAAATAAGCGACATACATAAGAGTGATGTGGTAGATCTCTATCCAATCATTGTATGAGTCCTGTACATTAATTATTGTCATTAGTAACTTGAATCTATCTCATGAAACAAAGATTTTGTGTTCCTACTCTAGTTTGTATTCCTAAGTTCACATAATAATGAGCGAGAGATTTATGGCGGCTTAGAGAATTTGCAGGGGCCATGCCCCCCCCAAGATCTAAATTTTTTTTATTTTTATTTTTGCCAAGTGATGTGAACAATTTTAAATGTTATGCACCTTGTGAAAACCACAAAAAAACTTCTTCAGAAGTTGAGAGATGATGGATGTGATACTTTAATAGTAAAGGTGAAGTCTTTTTGTGAACGACATACAATAGATGTCCCAGATTTAGATTCTTTATATGTTGAGAGAAGAGGCCGAGCTCGACATCAACGAGATAAATTTATAGTGATTGAGCATTATCGGATTTATATATTTGCAGCTATAATAGACTCTCAGTTGCAAGAGCTAAACAATAGGTTTAGTGAGCATGCGGTGAAGTTACTTGTTCTCAGCTCTACATTGGATCCTCAAAATGGGCATACGTCTTTCAGTATTGATGATATTTGTAAACTTGTGGATTAATTTTACCCCAACGACTTCACAGAGAATGAGAAAGAAAACTTAAGGATACAATTGCAATATTACGAGTTTGATGTATTCCAACATCAAGAATTTTAAAAGTTGTCCACTATTTCTGATCTCTGTCAATGCTTGGTGAAAACAAGAAAGGCAACAATCTATCCACTAATCGATAGACTGATCAGGCTTGTTCTAACTCTTCCAATTTTTTTGGTAAAGCAAATCTATTACTACATTATCTTTATTTTAGTAAAAATATGTTTTGTAATGGTGGGACTTTACTTTTTAATGATGAATATATATTATGATGTTAAAAAAAATTTTGCCCCCCCCCCCTCCCCAAGAACAAATCCTGGTTTCGTCCCTGATAATGAGGTTCCTTGGGTACTTGTCTGGGAAAGCGACAAAGTTAATGAAGATTGACACGAGACTTTAGGGAAGACATTTGTCTGGCATCACATTCATCCGTTGGTTATGCTATGCGCGCAAAACTATTTTAAACTTTATGTATTATACTATATGTATATATATTTTTAAAAGGTGAGCATACCAAGGTAAATGGGGTTGAGTATATTTCTGAAATGTAATCAATGAGGGATTCGAAAATACTTAACAGAATGTGATTGACTGGTCAAGTACATGACGAATTTTTTTTTGGAGATGCTTCATATTAGTTATGATGGAGACTTAGTATGTGAGCTCTCGCCCTTAATATCATTTATTTCTCGTTAGTCGCACAACAAGGCACCTGTACGAGAAAATCTAGAGATAATTGATTTGAGATGAGTATGTACCTTTATAACCCAAGTGTCTGAGTGGGAGATGTTAGTAATTGATCCGGGTCGGACCTATGGATATGGACATCCATTTGGGTATGGATATTGGATAACCCAATTGATATTGTAAGAGTTCCATATCACTTGGATGTATTTTAAATAATACTTGATATGACTAAAACTCTATATGATTTAGGGGTTGTTTGTTTAGAGCTGAATGGAAATTTGAATCTGAATAATTTGAATCATCAAATGCGTTTGTTTTGGTCTCGAATGGTGAGTCGGTAAGATGGATGAAATTTGAATGGCTAAGTCAAATTTTTTAAATTTGAATAAAAAATTTGAATGAAGTAAAATAAAATTTAAAAATTTAAAAATTTAAAAAATAAAAAATATTAACTATTATAATAAGTAATATTAAATAAATTTACAATAATTTTAAATTTTTACAGAAGGATAAAATAATAAAGTTTTGTTATTCAGATGTTTCAGACATGTCAATTATCAAACACCCCCTTAGTCAGTTGTAGACTTATTCCATATCTATTGGTTGTTAAATATTGATGCCTACAATGTGTAGGGTGAAAGAAAAATAACGTATTATTTTTCCCATACAATTTCTCTCTAAATACTCTCTCTAGTATTTCTAAGCTTCCATGAATATGCTTGGATGTACTTTATATGAACAATTTAGTTTGTTCGCATTTTTGCTAGTAACAACTTTATATTGACGAGAAGTACGAACGTTCGTAATAGCTGTATTTCGTGGTGTCGCTTGTAGATTTGTCATTCCAGTTCAACCGCTTTCGCTTTGTGGATATTAACCGATTCATATATAAGTATTATTCACATGTTAGTTTCCAGTTAAATTCTAACTCTCTCTATATATATATATATATATATATATATATATATATACACACACACAACACGGATCCTGTCCGGGAGTCCGGACAGTGTTAAAATTTGGTCCAAATTTTATTTTTATTTTGTTTACTTTTTTTTAAAACAACTAAAAAAATAAAAAATTTACGGAACTTGAATTTTTACATCAAACAGTGTTTTGGATGTGATTTGGATATATATAACAAAACAAAACTTGAATGTTTTGTTATATGTGTGAGACCCCATATTTTATGAATAAAGATTTAATTTTCTCGAAATATTTTTTTAATATTATGGTGTGGATTTGAGATAATGTTATAGTTGTGGGTAATATTTATAAATTTTGAAAAGTATGCAAGTTATTATATTATATTATATTCGATTGGTGGGAATATTTGTTTTATCGGAGAATATTAGATGCAAAGGCACAATCGTTGGTAGACCTCATGAACGGAATTATTGTCGGATCGAGAAAACGACAAAAATATTTTATGAAAATAATGGCGGAAGTTTCACCGTTAATCTTGTGAACTACTTTCGGTAGTAAAAAAATGCGATGTCTGGCGTGGTTGCGTAAGTAGCACACCGGTATTAATTATTGATCTTTACGTGATAAGTCACTCGGTTTTATTGGTATTATTAATGTAATAATCGAGAAAATCTTTTATATAAAGCAGAATACTTTTATAAAGTTATTCTATAAATAGAATATATTATATTCTATTATGATAGTGTGCATGCGTAGTGTCTGCGTAGTATTTTGCATAGTAAAATCTTTTTTTATATAAAAGCAGAATACTTTTATAAAGTTATACATTTTATTAGACAATAATTAAAATATATTATATTTTATTATGCATAGTGTTTGTATAAATACCTATATAGTATTCAGATAGTAAATTTTTTATAAAGTTATTCGCGTTTTATTAGATTATAAATAGAATATATTATATTTTATTTAAAAGATTTTGCTTTAAATATGAATCGTCGATTAAAGTAAATCAATCTGAACTGATTCATGAGTTAGTTATTATGCGATCCATTTTTCTATAAATGAAGCTCATTCCTTTATTATTTTCACTTAATTCTTTGAAACTCTAGAGAGATAAACTATAGAGAGAAAGAATAAAGTATTCTGCTACTTCACTACTTATATATCAAGTACTCTTCTTCTTAAGGTAGGGAATATTATTTGTTGTACTCGTAAGGGGTGTTATTCTTTTGTATTCATGAAGACAACTTATGTTATTCCATTCTTTATTATTACATTGGAATAACTTGTATATGTGAGTTACCCTATACTTGGTGACATTCTTTATTATTAAAATCTTTATTATTACATTTGGAATATCACATACATGCGCTTTTACTTACGGACCGATTAAAATCTTTATTATTACGTTAGAATAATATCATGTGTGTTTCTTTTGGGACTGGTTAAAATCTTTATTATTACATTTGGAATATCCTCTGCATGCGTTTCTGGCGGACTGATCTCATTCTTATTAGTATACATTGGAATAACCGGGTCTATCACAAATCTGCATGCATAGTGATTTCATTGTTATTCCATTCTTTATTATTCTGTTGGAACATCGCAATCGAGTCTTAATTTCACCGACTGGTTCCGTTATTTAGTATTACATTGGAATAACACAATACATCCAAGCACTACACGCACGTGGTGATTTCTTTTGTTATTCTATTCTTTATTATACTCGGTTGGTTAAAGTTTTGACTTATCTCCATGAAATTAGTGGAATATCCTCGATATTTGCGTTTCATCCAAAGATCTTTTCATGAAAATATTCTTCCGAGCATTCTTGATTTTACTCTACAAAGAAAGATTATCGTGTTGACAATTTGGATATTATTAGTTCATGTATAAATTAATTCTTGAACTTGTTTTATTGAATTCTTATATCATTGTCATCATCCCCATGTTTATATTTTTTGAAAGTCATATATGTGGCGTATGTAGTGCATAGATGGACTTGGTATGATTATGACTGAGGGATTATTGATGTAATCACGTAGTAATGTTACAAATAATGTGGTAAAAAGTCCTCATTGGCCAGTAGTGCATTGATGTATATTTGTTGGCGTGATCGATCATGACCATTAATGAATACACAAATATTCTTGGCGTAGGTGCGTGGATAATTATGGTCGTGATCTTAAAGAATATCCTTGGTAGTAGTAGTGAGAGGTGATTCGATGATGTGGATTATTTATTAATAGTCCCAAATGATAAAAGTGATGAAAAACCTTTTAAATAATAGAAGATAGTAGATTTTATTCCTCTTGACTCTTCTAATGGATTCTTTGTTCAATTGCAGATTAAACTTGATATTTATTATATTGTATCGAGTTTAATCGTTGAAGGCTAACGATAATTTATTATGCATTATCTTAGTCATAATATTTTTCTTGAGGCTAGTTGAGCTCACCCTTTCTTTCTTTCTTTGTTTCTTCTTGAAATGAGAATATATTTGGAGAGAGTCGGAAGCGGAGTGATGGTCTAGATGGTGCATTAGTAATCCTCACTATTACGTGAAATAGTGTGATAATAATTATAATGAGGACTCTTTTTGAGTTTGTATACTCTACAGTAGACAATATTTGTATTCAAACTCATGATTTATATTTTGTCGTATTATATACCACAACAGTTGTATTATTAAGTTGTATTTGAATTCTGTATCATGTATCTGGCGACTCAAGATGGGTGATGTATACCTAATTTTGGGGGCGTCAAAATATGTATCTAAATCATTGTTTTGTTATATGTATCCAAATCACACCCAATTTTTTTTAATTTTTTATAGTTGTTTTAAAAAAAAAAGGTCCGAATTTTAGTCATGTCCGAAAATCCGGACCTGATCCGACCATATATATATATGTATGTATATATTTAAGAGAGAGATTATGTAATTAAGTGTATTTAATTGCATGTGAGATACTCTTGTTAAATTAATAATTTTAGTGCTTTCTTCATTTCGCTAGTGAAACAGAACCTTAATTAGCTTCTTTACTACTCTCTCATATTAAGAAGAGGAATAAAATGATAAAATTATCTATAATAATATCATTAAATATGGAGAGAGAATTAGAATAAGAAAAGTATGAGATATTTAATGTTACAGACATAATAGAAAAAAATATGTAAAAGTTTGGTTATTAAAGGAAAATAAATATTTAACATGAGACAACCTAAAATAATAATAAAGACTTTTATTCTGGGACGGAGGGAGTATTTCGGATATAGATGATGTATAAAATTTGTTGTTTTTCGTAAATAAATAAATAAGAAGGGGATGCTAAGATAGAAATAAAATTAATTAATTACATGTATGAAAGAATTACATAACCAACATAAAAAATTAGTAGTACTACTCAACAAAAATATTTATTTTTGATGATTTTTTCTTTTCTTAACTTTTCTAGGTGCATAGACTTTCTATCCCCTCTCCCGTTTTCCAACGTAGCTTCCGGATAAGCTTCCTCTCCCTCATCTCTTCATTTTCTTTCGAACCAAACAAGAACTAGACCGACTGTATATCACTACATATAAAATGCATAAATTCCTTCTTTTTTAGTTTTTTTTTAAATAAATCTAAATCTGATCAAATATTTTACAATTCAAGTTTTTCTCTGACCCATCATCACCTTAACCATCTCCTTTTGGGACTCTGTTATTCAAAGGCAAAGCTTTATATGTCGATATTAGCACCAAATTCTCACATTTTATACAGAGAAACCTACCAAAAAGACCAACACCAACAACAGCTTTGGAGTTGTTTAAATCATCCGTTAAAATCTTATGGGTTTGGATTTGATCAAAGAAAAGGTTCGGAATGGAAGAAGATTGTGAAGAGAGAATGTAGAGCTACTGCTTTCTTTCCAGACCTATCAAGGCCCAGTTTTGTAGAGATGGAACCCATTACAGATTGTGATCATTTGGATCAGATTTTAGCCAAAGCAAAAGATAACTCCCAACCCATCATCATTGATTGGTATCTCTCTATGTATACATCTCTGTTTTTGTTTTGTTCTGTTCGTTACTTCCTGTTCAAAAATTAATACTGAATTTGGCCCATCTGTTTCATTTTTTCATGTTTAAGATTTTTGCTTTGGTGATATTTAGCTAGTCTGTTCTTTATTTTGGTTCGTAGGATGGCTGCTTGGTGTAGAAAATGCATATATTTGAAGCCTAAACTGGAAAAATTGGCAGCGGAATTCGATACCAAGTTAGTTTCCTTTCTATACATATATAAACACATTATTTTAATATGATTCAGAAAAAGAAAAAAAATATTGCTCACATTTCAAACTTGTCCTCCTAGTAACTTGCTCAAATACATTGCAACAGAATATAGCTTAGTAAATGTAGGGCTAGCTGGGATTAGATATTGGTTCTTAGAGGATGAATGGCTAGGATTCATTTTGTTTGCCAAAAGATACTATGGTTAGGATGTAGTGTATTGAGACCATGCATCGAATATCAAACAAAACAATTTCCAATCTCCTTTATTCTCGCCCCTAAAATTCTTCTAGTCTAGCTGATAGACTCCAACTACAGGCTACATACAAATACCAGTAATGAATCTAGGCAAGTTTATAATGTTAAGAAACATGTTATTGTATCTTTTTTTCTTGTGACAGACTCAAATTTTTTAGTGTGGATGTCAACAATGTCCCTCAGGCTCTTGTGAAGCGTGGTAATGTTTCAGTACGTATTTGTTACAGACTTGCAACCTAAGAATTTATATTCTTTAAATCATTGTTGACAATATTTGAATTTCTTGCTAATTCTGAGTTTTCTTGTGCACTCTATTGCTCAGAAAATGCCAACAATTCAGGTGAGCTCACCCTCTCGAGTTTAGTTTCCAGTAATCACTTGGAAATGAGGTAACAATTTTAGATTTATTATATTATATTGGTTTTGTATGTTGTAGCTATGGAAGGATGGAGAGATGAAAGCAGAAGTGATAGGAGGGCATAAAGCATGGCTTGTTCTTGAAGAAGTGAGAGAAATGATCCAAAAGTTTGTGTGATGCCCTCTTTCTTTCTATATGCACATCTTAATGTACAAGAGTCAAAGATATGTACAGTGGCTACTACTAGTCTACAATGATGATTTTTTACTTGGCTGATACACGGAGTATTTTTCATTTTAAATTTTCCTTTTTTCTATGTTTTTAACTTTTATGGTTAATCACGGGCATTGGATATACTGTTGTGTAATACTTGTATCGCGTGAGATTTGTTTTTTTTTCTTAACTGCATAAAGAAATGATATCTTAGCAATGAAATTACTGCACAAAAATCAAACCAACTGATAGTGCTTTAGTTTTAATAATACTTCTATAATTTTTATCCCTGTAACATGATCATGGTTTATTCAGAATGGTCTTGAAAGGTTTCTACCCATTTTTTAGCTATAAACCCACTTTGGCCAACTGGTTTAAGGCATGTACACATGATCAGAATTCAGAAAATGGTATTCCACCTCTTCTCGCTTATTATGCACTCGGTATCAATTTTGTTTCTGATGATTTACAGTCTGTTTCTCAAGCTAACTTGACTTGGAGCGAACCGGCTATAGCGACAATTTTTTTGTCGTTATATCATAAATATATATATACACACACTATACAACAGATTTGGTCTATTCATCAATGTATCCTTTTAGGAACCTGAATTTCATTTCTATATATAATTTGTGTGTATCACTGATTGCTCAGCAAATATGGTACATGTCTATAGGTTATCAATAAAGACGGTGCATGTCTATAGGTTCTCAATAAGGAATTTGCTAAGCCCAAAAACAAGGATTTAAGGTAACATTTTGAGAGCTAATAAAAAAAGTTGCATCTTCATCCTCCAGAACTGAAGCTCAGTAACAACTTTATATTGTAAAGGTTAAACAATCTTATTGAGCAATCTCAAAAGGGAAATTTCACATGTGAAGGTGAAACAATCTCAAAAGGGGAATTTCATAAGAATTGCAACAATGCAGCTTGGTAAACTATAAATCACAATTAAACAGTATTGCTATGATGATGATGATGGGGCAACTCTTGCACCAAGAATATTACCACACTTAATCTGTACAGTGATGGATAATTTAATCAAGTCGCAACAACTTGCTCTCTCCTTCCCAACTTCCAACTTAATATGTTACCTTTATTCAGCACTTTGGCACATTTCTTATCACCCCTCGGACACTTCAATGTGATTTGTGCATATTACATGAACTTTCAGCTGGGAGTTCAACAATGAGGTTCACACTGCCAAGAGTCTAACCAAAATGGAGAAGCATTCTCCATCAATCCCAGATGCACAATACATCAGCAAAAAACCACCTAGAGATGACCATAGCTCACATGCTCATTCCCCCTACCGCTGGCACTCTTTCTTCCCCAAAACTACTAAAATAAAATCATCCCCAGATTAATATCAAGGAGAATTGATAAAACATAGAGATCTTGATATAAACTGAAAAAACTGAAGCACACATCTAACATAGTGATCTCGATATAAAAAACACTTCTTTTTCCAAACAGGCTTTATAGTTCAAAAGGACAAAATACAGTTATTAAAGAAACATGAGAGAGAAAATTGGTCCATCAAATGCTTCTCAGTTGAGAGGACCTGTATGCCAACTACACAACCGACATCCAGCTCTCTTAAGTAACCTCACATTTAATCCATAACTCAAAATGGATGAAACTTAAATGAGTGATCTGCTACATCTTTAGTAGATCCTTACTAAAACATCATATTCCAAAACCAAAAACAGCCCGTATCTTGTGGAAGATAAGATCCCGCCATCCTCTCTCAGTATTCTCCACCACAGTCGAATTTCCATATCTGCACCAGAATAGAAAATCACACTGGTATTAGTGATATCATCATGCAAGTTTCTAATGACCACAAGACAAACCAATAAAATTCTATCAACAAAAGAACAACCTGTCTTCCTCTGGTATATTAGTTTGTGTTAGCTTGACAACAGTAACCCCAGGTTCGGACTCATCCAATGTTAGTCGCACCTGCAAAACAACCATTTGGACAACATTAGTTAACTAATCAATACCTTGTCAGCAATTCTAGTTAACCAATAACGTACGCTGGTCATTGGACCAACATCTTAGTTAACCAACAACATCAATGAGAGATCATTACAGAGATCTGGTATGACTGCTTGAAAGAAGAAGCTTATTAATTGTGATTTACCAAAAAGTCAACAACAGGGCACTTCATTCCTAACCAGTTTTCAAGTAAGCAACCTGTGTGTGTCATGCAAACATTCATATGCATACATAACAACCATCACCCTTTTATCTATCTATGAATTTAAACATATATCTATAAGAATGTATGTGTGTGTTATTTATATAGTATGTGGGCCGGTTTGTTTATAAAGCAACAATTCTAAGCCATCTTTTTTTTACCAATCACATGTTAGCATACAAACTAAATGCGGCATATAAATGATTAGACAACAAGAGAAAGACACTTTACCATCAAGTGCTTGTCATAATTCTATTGTTAACCAACATATCAATGCTCATAAAACCAACTATACACATAAACATGCATACAACATGTACAAAACCAGGTGATTTACCGTGGATTGAATTCCATCTGGCCAATTCCCAAACCTCCACTTCTGCACAATCAATTTACCCTCCTGCAGCTCAACATTTCTCCCTGTCACAGCCCCATCAAAAATAGAAAACTCCCCACCAACCTCCTTACTAATCTTTGCATTACTCTGAGTAAAACCCTTCCACCTATTCTCATCCATCAATATCTCAAACATATCCTTCGCCCTACAACTAAACTTATCACTCATCTTTATCATCTTAAACCCCTCTTTCCTCTTCTCCTTCAGCGCTTCCTCCTTCACTGGTGCTGCCACGGGTGCCGCTGCCACTGTCTTATTCGCGGGCACATTGCTATTATTACTCACCTTCTTCACCTCCAATTCATCCTTAGCTGGTCCCCCATTTGCCATAGCACTAACATAAACCCAAACTTTTTGGTGTACAAATTCTTTCCCCTTTGCCAAAAATGCATCTTTCAATCTTTCCCCAATTGGGCCCTCGTCTTTCACAATAACCCTAATTTCCGGATCTTCATCAGCGTTTTCATCGGAAATATAAGGAATCTCGACCAACCCATCAACAATTAGAAGGGATTTGTTATCAGAATCTTTAGCTTCACCTTCCCAGGAGAGGGTTAAGCTGATTTCGTAGCCTGGAATGATTTTTCCCTTGCGGACATTGACGTAGGCTTCGCCTTCAACTTTTTCAACTCTCTTAGTTTTGATGAACAAATTGCCTTCGCCGTTAAGGATTGTTTGGTCGGAGAGAAGGTTGCTTAAGAGGTTGCGAGACCATTCGAGGCAATCGGTCTCCGACCAGTGCCAGTTGTGGACATTTGCTCCGTCTGGTCTGTCTTCCACGATCCACCTTTTGTCTCCGTCGCCGTATTTGGCCATTTTTAGAGAGAGCAAACTCAGAGAGATGAAGGCTGAATATTCCGTTTAGGCGTTTTGTGACTTGACTACGTAGCTAAAGAAGGAAAGAGAATTGAAGCCCTAAAAACTCGCCAGAATACTGGGATTGTAAATTATTACTAGTATTGATGCTGAGTCGGATTACCAGTTCAATCGAGTTAGCTCGAAACCCAGAATGAGAAAAGTTAAGACCTTGTATGGACTGCGCTATCTGACACTGATATTCAGTTTTATTCGAGTAATTTTATCAAACGCAACCGGTTTGGTTGAGACCATTCTGAAACGGAACCGGTTGCATATGTATGATAAAATTAATTGAACCAAACCAGACAGTCTACGACCATACTTGTATATAAATAATATAAAATACTACACATGATAAAATAATATTCATAAACATATTAAAGTCTCAAATTTAGCTCTTTTACTTTAAAATTAGATATATTTTTAAAAAGCTAATTTTTAAGAATAAATTTATTATTAAAATATATATACACTTAATTTATGTTTGTTTGTAAGGATTATACTTGGGATATGAATATTAATCACTTGCGTCTTATTTATTTTCAAATTTAGACTTGAGACTATTAGTTAGGCATTATAAAATCCCAGAATTATAATCCTATGATTAATAGTCTTAGAATTGTAATCCCATGAATTATAATTCTGAAATTATAATCCTTACAAATAAATATATCTTTAGTATTAATTAATATAATTTTATAAATTATAATTTCGAGATTATAATTTTTATAAATAAATATATCTTTAGTATTAATTAAGAATATATTATTATTATTATTATTATTATTATTATTATTATTATTATTATTATTATTATTATTATTATTATTATTATTATTATTATTATTATTATTATTATTATTATTATGGTAGAAAAGATAATAATAACAAAATATTGATAAATTAGGGAGACCGGATATCTAGTCCTTTTTTATTACTCCCTCCATTTCATTATATCTAACGTTCTACACATTTTTAGATAGATTAAGAATAGATATAATTTTACTATTTTACCCTCCATCCCATTAGTTTTTGACGTTCCCAAAACTCGTCAAGCCTCAAGCGGCAGAACTTGTAACCGCCTTTTGATTTTTCGACGTCGGACTTAGGCTCTGAATTTGAAGGTTCCTTTGGTGGCGTCTGAGAGGGAGAAGAGAAGGGAGAATCGGACTGAATCGGACTCGCCGGATTTGAGAGGGAGAAGAGAAGGGACTGAATCGGACTCGTCGGAGACAGAGGAGCACTGACTCGCCGGAGTACTGTCTTTTGAAAATAGAGAATAGTCATTAATGGTGGTGGAGAAGGAAGGGTAGAAAAGGAAAATAAATAATCAAAATATTTTTGATAGTGTAGAATGTTAAATATTTTGAGGTAAAAAAGAGAACCCAAAACGACAGATATAATGAGATAGAGGAAGTATTATTTAATGGAGTGATTGTTTTTTAGAGCACTACGTATTCATGACATGACAATGATTTATTTACTACTCCCATCCCATGTTATTGGTTTGACATCATGAAGTAACGTGTAAGCATTAAACCATTTCAAAAGTCGGTTCGCACCAACTATATTTTATTTAATGAGACTATTCTTAAAGAATTTTAGGACAAATTGCAGGCGGCTATGCCTATACTATTGAACTCAGATTTTGTCCCTAATACTTACTTATATTAGATAATTATACACACATGGATATATATATATGAGAATAAAATATAACATATATTTATTATATTAGTAATAGACATAAATTATTTTTATCGTTGATTTTTATATTAAACGATAGAGATAATATATATTTATTTTAATATATAATAAATACATGATATGATATGCATCATTATCCTAAGTTGACAGTAAATTCTATAACTTTATAAAATTATCCGTAGTAACAGTTACTCTCTCTCTCTATTCTATTTTGATTATTTTTGTTTTACATTATGACTAAATTGATACTATTTTATAGTAAAATTTATGATTTAATATATTAATTTAGAACTTTAGAATCACAGACCTTAGTTAGCAGTAAATTCTATATATTTGTTACACTTGTAGTTTTTGTTTAGCCTATATAATTATTATGATTTAAAAATATTAATTTTACCATAAAAGAAATAAATATAATTAGAAATTGGACAATATATCATATTCATACATCTACTAGTTTAGAGTGGGGCAGTTATATATTGGGATAAATTAATTTTTGGTACCTGTACTGGGACACGATTTACAATTTAATATCCGAAGTGAAAAAAATTATAAACTGACGATTTTACTCGAAAAATGTTACACTTTGTTAAACATTAGGGACACGACTTACAATTTAGTACCCGAAGTGAAAAAAGTTACAAACTGGTGATTGTACTAAAAAATTTTTGTAATCTGGTGTTTGTACTTTTCAATTTTTAAATAATCGTTAAAATTGATCCAACGGGAGAGACAAATATACAGAGAGAGAAGCGAAGTCGACGCGAAAAAGGTCCTCGATGTTTTGTTCCATCTTTTCTTACCTCCCACATTCGCACTATTGCTCCACAGTGGCACCGACTTGGGAACTCTGGTGTAATCCATCCATTTTTGTTACATGAACTTCTTCCCCGATTTTATTTACGATTCCACTCCAAGACGATTTCATCATTTCAATTAAACACTGAAAACCCTTTAATAAACATATGGGAACCAGTAATAAAATGGAGAATCGAGACAAGAAGAATGAGAGAAGAAGAAGGACAGAAGAATATAACCTTAATTTTCAAACAGAATAAAGATGAAACCCTACTGTTTAACAGAGTGTAACATTTTTTTAGTACAATCACCAGTTTGTAACTTTTTTCACTTCAAGGTACCAAATTATAAGTCGTGTCCCTAATATTTAACGGAGTGTAACATTTTTCGAATACAATCACCAATTTATAACTTTTTTTACTTCAAATACTAAATTATAAATCGTGTCCCATTACAAGTACTAAAAATTGATTTATCCCGTTATATATTACATCCACTATCCATGGACCCTTGTATAAATTAAAATAGATTAGGGCCATGGTGACATTAGCAAGAGTTGAATTAGTTTTCTCGGCAAACACAAATTAGGATACACAATGACGATATGATTGTCCACCCATTTAATTACTCTCCTCCTCCAATAAAATAGGAGTAGCCTTTATTCCAAAATTTATAAATTTATTTTTCGTAAAATACAAACAATTTATAATTTTATATTAATTTTAAAATAATAATCAAATTGTAATAAAAATAATAAATTAGACATCGTTCATTTTGTACTATTATAAATTGATAGTAAAATAGACTATAGGTAAAATGAGACCCTTGAAGTGATTACTCAAATTCAGAAGTAACAAGCATAAGTATAAAAATGATGTTACTATCACATAAAAAAAGTTATATAATACTCACATATATATTACGGGTCCAGATATCAAAAGGGGCCCACAGATATACGTGTGTGTATAGATAATAATATGAATAACATTTTTTATGCTAGTAAAGATTGTTCTAAACATAACCCAATAAAATGGATCCGGATCCTCTATGAGAATTTCTCTGTGAGGATCTTGTGAGAGTTTTGTTGCGGAGTTGACAACACATCAAAAAAAAGATTCAATGGCTCACAACTCATTTTCTTGTCTGCGTATCAAAATGACGTCGTTTTGACATGAATTTTTTCTTACAAGTTGACTTCGTTTGTTTGCTAATTCTTGTTAGTTATGAGCGGTATGACTTTTTCATGATTGTAATGGGTTGGGACATGGGTGTTAATCTAGTTGGGTCGTTTTATTAATCATTTTTTTTTTGCTTCGGAATCGATAGGGTTATTAATCTTTGTATTTTTGTCAAAGGCTAATAATATTATTCTTTGCTCTTCAAAAAAATAAATCCAACGAACAATTTTTATCCTATTTAAAAAATTGAGTTTCCATTGTGATTCTTTAAGCCAATTGAAAAAAAAATTAAAGACAAAAAAATTGGGGTAAACTGTGACGCCCCCAAAATAGGTATACATCACCCATTCTGAGTTGTCAATACATGGTACAGAAACAACTACAACTTTATTATTACAACAGTAAAACTGTGAGTTTGAATACAAATATTATCTTCTAGACAATATATATACTCAAATATATCCTCATCACATTTATTGATACATTATTTTACAAAAATGGTGAGAACTACTAAACAACTCTCTCTAGAACCTTCATTCCATACCCCCACTCGTATTCATTATATATTCTCGCCTCCCGAGAAGAAAAATGGAATGAAAAGGAAAAGGTGAAAGCTCAACTAGCCCAAAGAAAGAATATTATGACTAAGATAATATACAACAAATTATCATTAGTCTTCAATAGGAAAAATCTAATAGAATACAATGTATAAACAAGTTTTAAATCAATATTCATAATGAAATAATAATTCATTAGAAGAGTTAAGTAGAGAATGCAAACTACTATCTTCTATGTATGAATTTAAAAGTTCATCGCTCATCTTTTATCCCCGTAACATCAATCAATATATATCCGAATCAAATATTCATCTTTGCACTACAAGGCCAAAGATATTCATCATTGGTCATGTTCATCTAAACACCTATTCATCTTTGTACTACGGCCAAAGATATTCATCGAAATCATTCATCTTTGACCACTCAAAGCCAAAGATATTCAATAATATCATCATTTAAGACCGAGGATGATGAAAAATATTTTTAAAGACCCGAATCCAAATGAAACAAAATGACAAGGATTAAGGATTAAGGATTAAGGATTAAGGATTCGTATTTTATTTTATCCATGTCCAAAATACCTCAAAATAATCATAGTGGTGTAAAATTTAAGAATGATCAAAACATGGATACAATCAAAGCTAAGATCCACAATAGATATTTTATTTAAAAGGAAAATTTTTATTTTTCGATGAATAGTCTTGATGATTCGTGAATAAGTGTCGTATACGTGAATAGTCACAGTATATGTGAATAGTAATTTCGACACCAAAAGTTCCAAATTTGATAAAAACTTCAGATCAATATTTCAAAGATAATGATATGAAGAAATAATATCATTACGAAAAAAAATAATATCCCTTACCTCGAAAGATCAAGATTTTAAATTAAACACCTTGGATATAAAGCTATAACTTGAACTTGCACCGTATATCAATACTCAAAATATACTCAAAATACTCACAAGAATAAAAATATCACCAATTAATATATTATTAAAATAATATATTTAAATGAATTATTTTATCAAAAAAAAATAAAATATTAATTTTCAACAATTGTCACATTAAAAATTTTCTCCATCTTTATCCACCTAAAATCAATATTTTTCTCATTATATAAATCAATAATTAATTATTCACAAATAATATTATGTAATCACAAAGATCGGCAACCTCGCCGTTCCTGTGAAAGAGGGACTTTCCAATAAGAATTTCTCCTTCTTCTTGGCGCGCAATTAAGGTGACCAAACCTCTCCTTAGATAGAACTTTCTAGACATTGCTAATAATGTTATCTAATAATATTATTAGGATAATATGAATTATTTCTTCGATAATGAAAAATATTGTGTAATGACAATTATCAAACAACAAAGATGATGAGACCCAGATTTTATCAATAAAGATTTAAATTTTGTTTAAATAATTTTTAATATTATGGTGTGAATTTGAGATAATATTATAGTTGTGGGTAGTATTTATAAATTTTGCAAAGTATGCAAGTGGTTATATTATATTCGATTGGTCGGGATATATTCGGTTTAGCGAGGAATATTCGTGACAACGACTCAATCATTGGTAGACTTAATAAATGTAATTATCATTCGGATCGAGAAAACGACAAAAATATTTTATTGAAATAACGATGGAAGTTTTACCGTTGATACATTGTTGAACTACTCCTAGAGTAAAAGTATAAAGAGAATACGTGTGGTTGCACAAGAAGACACTACGGTATTGATTATCGATCTTTATGTGAGAAGTCACCGGTTTGATTCCATTATCATCGATTAATAATATGAATTATTATAAGCGATAATGACGTTTTGTTTTATTCAGATTATTAACGTAATAAAATGTAAACATCTTTTATATAAAATGTAATACTTTATTAAAGTTATTCTATAAATGTAATATATTATATTTTATTATGCATAGTGTTGCATAGTGTTTTTGCATAGTGTTTCGCATAGTGTTGCATAGTGTTTGCATAGTAAAATGTTTTTATATAAATAGAATATATTATATTTTATTTAAAAGATTTTGCTTTAAATATGGACCGTCGATTAAAGTAAATCAATCTGATAGATTCATGGATTAATTACTTATGATTCTATTTTCCTATAAAATAAGCTCATTCCTTCATTATTTTCTTACTTAATTCAATCAAACTCTGTAGAGAGAAATTATAGAGAGAAGTTTATAGAGAGAAAATCTATAGAGAGAAAGAAAGAAAAGTATTCGCTACTTCACTTCGCCAATATTCCATTTTCTTAAGGTAAGGGGTATTATTTGTTGTACCGTCAAGGGGTGTTATTATTTTCTTATTCACGAAGAGAACTTCGTTATTCCATTCATTATTATTCATTTGAATAATTGTAAAAGTGGTATACCCTATACATAACTCGTATATGCAGATACCCTATACTTGGTGAAACTCTTATGTTATTCCATTCTTATTTATTCTCATTGAATAACTTTGTATATGCTGAATCCCCTATACTTGGTGATCTTCTTCTCGTTATTCCATTCTTTATTATTCGTTGGAATATCACGCTCGTGTGTTTTACACGGACCGGTTCCATTGTTTATTATTCGCATTTATTATTCTCATTGGAATATCCCATGCATGTTTTTTACACTGGACTCGATTCCATTATTATTATTCTCGTTGGAATAACTTTCATGCCAAGCATCGCATTGCATGGTGATTTCTTTTGTTATTCCATTCTTTATTATACCCAAATTAGTTAAAACTTTGACTTCTATACTCCATGAAATTAGTAGAATATCCTCGATATTTGCGTTTCATCCAAAGATCTTTTCATGGAAATATTCTTCGATCATTCTTGAATTTTACTTTACAAAATAAAGATATCTTTGTTGACAATTTGGACGTTATTAATTCCTCGGATAAAATAATTCTTGAACTTATTTTATTGAATTATTATGTCATTGTCATCATCCTCATGATATATTATGTTATCTTTGGCTTACGCAAGATAGATGAACTTAGTATGATTATAACCGAGGATCATTCTAAGATAATCATGGCTTGTTATAAATGATGTGATAAAAAAGTCCTCGGGTCTCAGAATGCAAATGATGAATAGTTTTTGGTATGATTATGACCGGGGTGATTCAAGAGGTATAGTCATGACCATTGATAATTTGATGAAAATCCTTGATCGTAGTACGTGGATGATTAGATATGGTGGTTTATTTATTGTCGAGTCTCGCGATAAAAAATTGATGAAAACCTTTAAAACCTAAAAGATAGTAGATTTTATTCTCTACTGACTCTTTTAATGGATCGATATTCGTCACCGCAGCTTAAACCGGTTGTCTATTGTATTTTATCGGTTTAACATCATTCAAGGCTAATGATAATTTATTACGCATTATCTTAGTCATAATATTTCTTCATCGGGCTAGTTGAGCTCACCCTTTCTTTCAATCCTGTCTTCTGTGAAATGAGAACATAACCTGGACGAAGTCTGGGAACTAGAGTAATGGTCCAGAGGATAAGATTAGTAGTCCTCACTATTTCGTGAAATAGTGTGATAATAGTTGTAATGAGGACTCCTTTTGAGTTTGTATAATATCTAGTAGACAATATTTGTATTCAAACTCTCACGGTTTATGTCAGATTGCATACCTACGCAGTTAGGTTAATAAGTTGTATTTGAATTTATGTACCATGTAAGTGGCGACCCAAGATGGGTGACGATACCTAATTTTGGGGGCGCCACGGTTGGTATCGAGCACAAATTATCCATGACTACTACCAAAGATAATTGTGTATTCATTAGTATCACGACCTAAATTATCCATGCACTACTACCAAAGATAATTGTGTATTCATTAAGTATCATGACCAAAAAATTATCCATGCACTACTACCAAAGATAATTGTGTATTCATTAAGATATCACGACCATAAATTATCCATACGACTACTACTACCAAAGATAATTGTGTATTCATTAGTATCACGACCATAAATTATCCATGACTACTACCAAAGATAATTGTGTTTTCAATTACTGTTATGATTATAACCGAATAATCCGTGGTCATAATCATACCAAGTCCATCTATGCACTACAAAAGCCATGTAGATGACTTTCAACACAATATAAACATGAGGATAATGATATAAAAAATCAATCAAATGAGATAAAGGATAAATATTAAACATTTATAATATAATTTATCCAGATTCAAGAATATCCCATGTTATCAATCACTTAATAATCTCATAATATAATAACATTAATATTATAACAATATTTTAATCACTTCTTAAATTTATAAATAATTTATCTCAATTGTTTACGCTTTTACCATATAATGCATTTAATCATTCAAAATGCCATACTCATAAGATATCATCACCAATTATCAAATCTCTCAAAAAATATGCATATACTCTATATAGGATTCTTTCACCATAAAATCCTATTTTCAACTTTCATACTTCACATAACATATATTTAACTCATATCTTCGTGAATTAAACTATTTTCATGAAAATATCAAATCAGCCCCAAAAATATTTCTTTTTCTGGGATTTAGCATAATATAGTCCCATAATGAAAATATATTTTTCTCGAAATTTTAAAATTCATTTACTTTTTTTAAAAATCAATTTCCACTTAATTCCTTAAGAAATTAGCTACCTCAAGTTTAACTCCAAAATTTCCAAATCTTGGCAGGACCTTACACATGTTAACGTGAGCTTCCAGGTTTAAATTTCATGGTCATCTGAGTTATAGAACTCCGGTTATAGCGTCATTTAAAACCTAAATATTGAAATAGTCATAACTTGCTCATTTTAAGTCAGAATGAGCTCATTTTTGGACAGGAGGTACTTTATACCATATACTTTCATGTCCCAAAATTCCAGAATTTTTCTCATAATTTAAGTGGCCGAAACAGCCTCTCTAAAATCATGGCAGAAGCTTTTTCGGTTTTTGCAGCTTTGCACTCCTTTGCTAAAATCAGTCCACACAAAAATCTAAAACACCTTTTCCAGTAATTCCACTTGGATTAGTTAGGTAACTCATAGATCTAACTCTAGGACTTGACCACATTCAAAAATTCAAAATATAACAGGAGATATGGTCAATTGAATTTCATGTTACGTTTTTCACTAAAATCTGATTTTCAACTCTTTGTGATTTCTAAGAAACTTTCATGTTTTTACATACTAACCAACATAACTCATCATAAAACTTACTAATACCACGAATACCCATGATTTTCATTATTCCAATACTTTTATTATGACTTTCATCATAAACCACGTAAACTGTTCATTTAGTTGAAGAAATATTTGAGGGTTTAAGAAATGGGTTTTTGATCTTTGGGGTCAATATAAAATTCGATTTCACGCCTAGGGTAGGCTAGAAAATCTTCAAGAATACATCAAGAAATTTATTAATGATATAAATATCATTCAAAGCTGGCATTTCTCGCCCAAGATTTGGATAAGACGTCACATTAATACCAACTGTGACTTTCATCCCAACTTTGGATAAAGACGTCACAATGACACCTTACATAAATGTATAGTCAAAAACTGCTTTTAGAAATTAGAATCTTTGGGAAGTGCTCAAGGAAACCTTCGTATACATGGGAGGCCATGCTTCTAGGTTATGATAGATATCATATGGCCATAGAATTATTCTTGGTTTACCCAATAGACCCCAAAGAAAATGAGAAGATTACTATCATATTCTTCCCAATGGTGAGTCTTCTCTTGATTTATCATTATCTCCATCATCTCAAATTGAGAATTATACTTCAAACAAACACCAAGATCATATAGGTAGTGCTCAGTAAATATACTCAAAGAAGTGGATGAGCACAACCTCATCTTATGATGACACGAGGTTGTCATGTCATTAGACATCTTGTATGATAGTGGTAAAACACTCTTCCAACGTTGGGTTCGCTTTCACCCACCCTAGTTGATTCACCAAATATAACTACTAAATGATGACCACCCTTCTATTCCATGTTACCCCATTCGACCTAGCTAGCTACACTTCTTATTACCTAAAAGGAATTTGTGAAGCAAAAGGGTTAATTAATATATCAAATATTATCCCTATACTACGTGACCACCAATTAAATACCAAATAAATTTAGGTAGGTCATACTAATGAAGGAATTCAAAATCTCTCCCTCCTAGTTCTTATCTCACATCTTAGCTGAGGATCATATCACTAAGCTCGATACCAACCGTGGCGCGCCCAAAATTAGGTATACGCCACCCATCTTGGGTCGCCACTTACATGGTACATAAATTCAAATACAACTTACTAACCTAACTGTCAGGTGTATAATACGACATAAAGCGTGAGTTTGAATACAAATATTGTCTACTAGATATTATACAAACTCAAAAGGAGTCCTCATTACAACTATTATCACACTATTTCACGTAATAGTGAGGACTACTAATGCTATCCTCCGGACCATTACTCCGTTCCCCGACTCGTCTCTAGCTATGTTCTCATTTCACAAGAGAAAAAGTGAAAGAAAAGGGTGAGCTCAACTAGCCCAAAGAAGAAATATTATGACTAAGATAATGCGTAATAAATTATCATTAGCCTTCAACAAATGTTAAACCGATAAAAAACAATAGACAACCAGTTTAATCTGCAATGAATAAGCATTCCATTAAAAGAGTCAAGTAGAGAATAAAGTCTACTATCTTTTAGGTTTTAAAAGGTTTTCATCAATTTTTATCGAGACTCAATTTTAATAAATAAACCACCACATCTAATCATCCCCGCACTACGGCCAAGGATTTTCATCAAATTATCAATGGTCACGATTATACCGAATCACCTCACGGTCATAATCATACCAAAAACTATCCATCACCGTGCATTATGTGCCATCGAGGACTTTTTGTCACATCATTTATATCAAGTCATGATTATACCGAATGATCCTCGGTCATAATCATACTAAGTTCATCTATGCACGTAAGCCAAAAGATAACATAATATAACATGAGGATGATGAAAATGACATAGTAATTCAATAAAACAAGTTCAAGAATTATTTAATCCATGAATTATTAACGTCAAATTGTCAACATGACATTTGTTCAGTAGAGTAAAATTCAAGAATGTTCGGAAGAATATTTCCATGAAAAGATATCTTTGGATGAAACGCAAATATCAAGGATATTCTACTAATTTCATGGAGTAGAAGTTAAAGTTTTAACCAATGGGTATAATAAAGAATGGAATAACAAAAGAAATCACCATACATGCGTATGAGCATGATGGCAAAGTTATTCGAATGTAATAATAATAACCGAACCAGTCGTGAAATTCACACCGATAGGATGTTCCAACAGAATAATAAAGATGGAACGCATCCTGTAAAACACACGAGATAGGATATTCCAACAGAATGATAAAGAGCGGAACCAGTCCGGTGTAAAACACATGCACAGGATGTTCCAACGAGAATAATAAAAGCGGAACCAGTCCTGTAAAACACATGCATGAGGATGTTCCAAATGAATAATAGAAGAATGTCACCAAGTATAGGTAAATCACAGATACAAAAGTTATTCCAATGTAATAATAAGCAATGGAATAACATAAGATTTCACCAAGTATAGGGTACGCCAGCGTATATAGGTTATGTATAGGGTATGCCACTTTTACAAAGTTATTCCAGCAGAATAATAATGAATGGAATAATGAAGTTCTCTTCAAGAAGAAAGAATAACACCCTTCTCAGAAAAAGAAATGAATATAGAAATAGTGAAGTAGAATAATCTTCTTCTTTCTATAATTTTCTCTTTATAGCTTCTCTCTATAATTTCTCTCTAGAGTTTCAATGAATTCGTAAGAAAATAATGAAGGAATGAAGCTTCTATTTATAGGAAAATGGAATGCATAAGAACTAATCCATGAACTATCAGTATTGATTTACTTTAATCGACGGTCCATATTTAAAGAAAAATCTTTTAAATAAAATATAATATATTCTATTTATATAAAATATTTTACTATGCAAACACTATGCAATACTATGCAAAACACTACGCAACACTATGCATAATAAAATATAATATATTCTATTTATGTAATAACTTTAATAAAGTATTCTATTTTATATAAAAAAGATGTTTCATTTTATTACGTTAATAATACGAATAAAATAAAGCGTCATTATCGCTTTATTAATCGGCAATAATGGAATCAAACCGAGTGACTTCTCACATAAGTATCAATAATCAATACCGTAGTGCTACTTTACGCAACCACACGACATCGTACTTTTTACTACAAAGTAGTTCAACAAGAACTACAGTAAAACTTCCACGTTATTTCAATAAAATATTTTTTGTCGCTTTCTCAATCCGATAATAATTTACATTGTGGGTCCACCAATGATTGAGTAGTTATACGAATATTCCCTCGCTAAATCGAATATTCCCCACCAATCGAATATAATATAACCACTCTGCATACTTTGCAAAATTTATAAATACTACCCACAACTATAATATTATCTCAAATTCACACCATAATATAAAAAATTATTTTGACAAAATTTAAATCTTTATTGATAAAATCTGGGGTCTCACAAGTGGACGTATACCTAATTTTGGGGGCGCCGCGGTTGGTATCGAGCTTAGGATATGATCCCGGCCAAGATGCGAGATAAGAACCAGGAGGGAGAGACGGGAATTCCTTCGCTAAGTATGATCTACCTAAGTTTATTTGTTATTTAATTGGTCTCACGTAGTATAGGGATAATATTTGATATATTAATTAACCCTTGTGTTGTGGCAAAGTGTTTGGAAATGGCAATTTGAAAATATTTACAATGGAGTGAATGTGACCGTCATGACACCTTTAATCACTAATCGAAGTTAATGCAAAGGTCGAGACGAAAAACAAATTAGAGATATCCACGTAGTGAATGAAGAACTAATTGTTGCACTCGAGCTAGTTGCAGAGGTAGCAGCTGAGAGTGAGGAAGAAGAGGAAGAAGAGGAACCTTTGGAGAATTGGTTAGAAGTAGTTTATGATCAAAACTTAGAATTACAAAATCGTGTTCGTGAGCTAGAAGAACAGGTTGAAGAACGGCAAATGGTCGTGGAACAAAGGGATACAACAATTCAAAATTGGGTTACCCGATATGTGATGCTCGAACAAAATCACGCTTTGGCAGGGTGTAAGATATTAAAGTTGGAATCTGAGAATTTAAAAATCAATGATCAGCTGAAAGAAGAAACAACTTAACGAAGGAGAATAGACGATGCATGGGTAAAAGCTGCACAACGCGTTGATATTGTAGAAAAAGACATCCGATCCAATAAAGCTAAAATAGATGAAATGGACTTTGCTTTTGACAAAGAATTGGGAGAATTTAACATCGAATTTTAATTACGTGCATAGCGGTCAACCCGAATTCGATATGGATCGGAGAATAATGATTCAAATCATGGATCGTGAAAGAATGTGAATAAGCACTTAAGGGTGGAATGTAATTATATAAAAAGTCAAACTTCGGTAATTTAAGCGAGGCGTTTGTCGAGAAACCCGAACGAAGTTATTACGGGTAAATTAATTATAAATTATCATAAGTCTATACTTTATTCAATACAAGTTCTACCCACTTTTTATTCTACCTAGTTGTGTTCAATGTTTAAATTTGAATCCAGGAAAAATTAGACTTTGATTTATCTATCGAAACTTCGTTGGGAGAAACCTTCGTTACCTCCACTCGTTTATTAATCTTGTTGTTTCAAATAAACACTTTCACGATCTTATCTCTTTGAAAATACTTGCCTTTGAGGTAATTTTTGAAAATAATTGATTAACTACTTATTATTCTTTTTGTAAGGTTGTTAGCTTTCATATTCCTAACCAACCGTTATACGAATTCAAAGTAACCAAACCCTAAAGTTAATCACTGTTATATCAAGCCATAAGTAAAGAGCCCCGATCCTTTCGTTGTTGACTTCCTTGTGTGGAATGCACTGAAGCCGGACTTTCTGTAGGCGACGTCGTGAATGACGATGACAAGTTGATAGGTATTATTGTGAGGTCTTATCTAGGTTAAAGGATGTAAGTCACAATTGGTATCAATGTAACGTACTATCCAAGTCTTGGATAAGAGTAGCAGTTTTGAATGATATTTCTATCATTAATAAATTTCTTGACGTATTCTTGAAGATTTCCTAGCCTACCCTAGAGCGTGAAATCGAATTTTGTATTGACCCCAGTACAAAAACGCATTTCTTAAACCCTCAAATATTTCTTCAACTAAAAGGATCTGTTTACGAGGATTATGATGAAAGTCATAATAAAAGTATTGGACTAATGAAAATCATGGGTATATGAAGTATTAGTAAGTGTTATGATGAGTTATGTGGTTATTATGTGAAAACATGAAGGTTTCTTAGAAATCACAAAGGGTTGAAAAATCAGATTTTGGTAAAATCTTAACATGAAATTCAATTGACCATATCTCCTATTATATTTTGAATTTTTGAGTGTGGTCAAGTCCTAGAGTTAGATCTATGAGTTTTGTAGCTTATCCAAGTGGAATCACTGGAAAAGGTGCTGTAGATTTTCGTGTGGATTGAATTTAGCAAAAGAGTCCAAAGCTGCAAATTACAAAAACGCTACTGCCCAGAAACTTTAAGGGGCTGTTTCGGCCACTAAATTTATGTGAAAAATTATGGCCTTTTGGGACATGAAAATATATGTTATGAAGTACCTCCTGTCCAAAAATGAGCTTATTCTGACTTAAAATGAACAAGTTATGACCATTTCAATATTTAAGTTTTTTTGACGAAAAATGCTATAACTGGAGTTCTATAACTCCGATGACCATGAAATTTAAACTGAAGGCTCAAATTAACATGTGTAAGGTCTTGCCAAGATTTGGGAATTTTTGGAGTTAAACTTGAGGTAGCTAATTTCTTAAGGAATTAATTAGAAATTGATTTTTGAAAAATAGTAAATGAATTTTAAAATTCTAGAAAAAATATATTTTCATTATGGGACTATATTATGCTAAATCCCAGAAAAGAAATATTTTTGGGACTGATTTGGTATTTTTCATGAAAATAGTTTAATTACTGAATATATGAGTTAAATATGTTATGTGAAGTAACAAAGTTGAAAATAGGATTTTATGGCTAGAGAATCCTATATAGAGTATATGCATATTTTTTGATGAGGATTTGATAATTGGTGATGATATCTTATGAGTATGGCATTTTTGAATGATTAAATGCATTATATGGTAAAGCGTAAACAATTGAGATAAATTGTTTATAAATTTAAAAGTGATTAAAATATTGTTTATAATATTAATGATATTAGATTATGAGATTATTAAGTGATTGATAACATGGGGATATTCCTAAATCCTGGATAAATTATATTATAAATGTTTAATATTTATCCTTTATCTCATTTGATTGATTCTTTATATCATTATCCTCACGCTTATATCAGGTTGAAAGTCATCCGTGGCTTACGTGAATAGATGGACTTGGTATGATTATGACCGAGGATTGTTCGGGTATAATCATAACCATAATTGAATACACGATTATCTTGGTCAGAAAGTGCATGGATAATTTATGGTCGTGATACTAATGAATACACGATTATCTTTGGTCAGTAGGCATGGATAATTTGTGGTCGTGATACTTAATGAATACACGATTATCTTCGGTAGTAGTGCATGGATAATTCGTGGTCGTGATACTAATGAATATCCTCGGCTCAGAAGTAGCGTGGATGATTCGATGATATGGATTAATTATCGAAATGAGTCTCAAAGAATGAAATATTAATTCATGGATGTGGTAAAAGTCATCTTTGGTCAGTAGTGCATTGATAGACTTGGTATGATTATGTCCAAGGATTATTCGCAGATAATCATGATCAGATTGAAAAACACTAATATCCTGGCCAAGAAAGTGCATGGATAATTCGTGGTCGTGATACTATTAAGTCGCTGCGTCTCAAAGATTATTGGTTTTATGATTGTATATCTTCGGGCCCAGTAAGTGCAAAAGATTAATTGTTAATGAATATCTTTCGTGGGATTGTAAGATGAATTTAATATTTTTAACGATAAAGGTATTCAAGGTATCTTCACCTCTTTATCATATCGTGCATCGCATACCTAATTTCGGGGCTAAATTTCATAAGGGAGGTCAGAAGACCCAGCTTTTATAAATAAAGATGAATTTTCTATAAATATTATTTTTGAATATTATGGAATAAATTTGATATAATGTTATAGTTTAGGGTAATATTTATAAATTTTGCAAAGTAAGCAAGTTGTTATAAAATATTCGTTTGTTTGGGGAATATTCTTTTTGTTTGGGAATATTCGTACGACTATCAAATCATTAGTGGACCCCTAACGGAAGTATTGTCGTAGTTAGAAAACGACAAAATTATTTTTCTATAAAAATAACGCCATTGGTGGAATTCTCATACAACAATAGTTATTAAACAAATATAGGCATGGTTCCATTTGAAGCATTATATGGACGAAAATGTCGTTCTCCAATATGTTGGGATGAGGTGGGTGAAGCAACATTGTTAGGACCCAGAAGTTAAGACGTATGACTCACCGAAAAGATCCAATTGATTCGACAACGATACAAAAGCGGCACAAGATCGACAAAAGAGTTATGCGGATCTTCATCGAAAGGACGTGGAATTTAGTGTAGGGGATCATGATATTATTGCGAGTTGCTCCATGGAAGGGAGTTACAAGATTTGGGAAGAGAGGAAAGCTCAAATCCACGATTTATTGGTCCATTTCAAATTCTCGACCGAGTAGGAAATGTAGCCTATGACTGCGTTATCTCCAAGTATGTCTCGTGTTCATAATGTGTTTCACATATCTCATTTCGTAAATATGTGAAAGACCCGAACCACGTTATTGAAGTTAGAACCGGACGAGATAGCCAAGACTTAACGTATGAGGAGGTACTGCCAAGATCTTGGATAGGAAGGAGCATGTCCCACGCCAAGAAAGGTCATACCACAAGTTAAAGTTTTGTGGAGGAATCATGCTATATAGGAAATGACTGGGAATTGGAAACGAAAATGAAAGCGAGGTATCCTCACCTTTTCAAACACACAGACGTACGCCAATTTCGAGGACTTAAATTTCATAAGGAGGGAGGTTGAAGACCTTCAAATTTTTAAAATAAAAAGGAATTTCCTTTATTTATTATTTTAAAATAGTAAGGGTTGATTTGATTAATGTGGATAGTTAAGGGTTAAATACGCAAATATTTCAAAATAAGCAGTGGTTATAAAATATTCATTTTTTTTTGGGAATATTCGTTTGGTCGTGGAATATTAGATCTTTTCGGAGAATATTCGCACGACGGTAGCAAGAAATATGTATGTGGCCCCATAACTGAAAGCGATTGGATGAGGAAAACGATAAAGTTTGGGTGGTTATAAATAAACAGCGTAGTTATTACCAATTAAGACCGTTGGAATACCCGGTGGTTAAAATACGATGAATACGCGTGGGTCGCATACAAAGAAGTAGTACCAGATTGCACACAAGATTGTTGAATTATTGACTCAGACGTAAGATGGCACTACTCAATAATTTTCACAAGAGTTATCGCTCAATATTTTATTTTATTGATTCAATAATTCTGTGCGTTGGTATTTTATATTATCATTGCTTTCAATAATTGTCATCGCACAAAGATTTCCCATTATCGGATCAATAATTCATATTATTTGAATAATATTATTAGATAAAATTATTGGCAATGTCTAGAAAGTTCGCCTAAGGAGAGGTTTGGTCACCTAATTACGCCAAGTAAGGAGAGATCCTTATCGAAAGCCCCTCTTCTCAGAAACTACCGTCATTGTCATAATTGTGATTCGTAATATTATTTGTGAATAATTAATTATTGATTCATATGATAAGGAAATATTTATTTTATATGAATATAAATGATGGATTTATTTATGTGGTTATTAATGAAGAAATTATTCTTTGAGATGTTTTATTTTGTCGGATTGGAGGTATTAAAAGATCAAATCTGGCATTGTTATTACAACTTTATTGTGTGAGTTATAATATTTAATCCGACCGTTGGATCGTTGTAATTTTTGGATATGTTATACATATATAAGTTGAGTATATGTCTACAAATTTTGAACCGTTTAAAATGAACGAATGATTTGTTATAAATTTTAAGAGGTGTCTGATTCGTAAATTAGGTTATAAATGATTTTGGTGGAAAATTCTAGAATTGGTGGGCCCTACTTGTGGTTGGTGAAAAATATGCTGAATTTTATTTCAAATGTGGTGGGTGGCAATAGTAGCGGTGTAAAGCCATCGTAAGCAAAGTCAAGTCCGCTTCTTGGCTAACATTTTCCTATAAATAGAGGGCTAAGTTAGAATTGAAAATCACACCGTAAACAAAGTTTTCTCTCTCTCTCTATATTATCGAGCGTATTTTGTGAGTATTTAGATACTTTGAGAGTTGTTGCTCAAGACAAGTTTCATTCAAGATCACTTCCACCTTTCCTTCCCAAGTATTGATTCTTTGAGGTAAGGGGATATTATTTTTTTCAGAATGATATTATTTCTTCAATATCATTATCTTTGAAATGTTGATCTCAAGTTTTATCAAATTTGGAACTTTTTTCATGTCTGGGTTACTTATTCATGAGTTACTATTCACGAGTTACTATTCATGAGTTACTATTCATGAGTTATTATTCACGAGTTACTATTCACGAGTACTATTCATGAAGTTAAGCGTGAAAATGTTTTTTGTGGAATTTCTATCTTTTGGTGTTGAGTTACTATTCACGATCGACGACTTTATTCACGATACTCTGACTATTCACGATACGGTGACTATTATTCAATAGAAAAATGAAATTTCTTCTTTTCGTCTAAAATATCTATTCGGATACTAGCTTTGATTGTATCCATGTTTTGATCATTCTTGAATTTTACACCACTATGATTATTTTTGAGGTATTTTGGACGTGGATAAAACCAAGTATGAATCCTTAATCCTTAATCCTTGTCATTTTGTTTCTTTGGATTCGTTTTTTAAAAAATATTTTCATCATCCTCGGCCTTAAATGATGATATTATTGAATATCTTTGGCCCAGTAGTGCAAAGATGAATGATTTTCAAGAATATCTTCGGGCTCAGTAGTGCAAAGATGAGCAGTGTTTAAATGAACATGACCGATCGATGAATATCTTTGGCCTTTAGTGCAAAGATGAACAGTGTTGAGATGAACATGACCGATTGATGAATATCTTTGGCCTTTAGTAAAAGATGAACAGTGTTGAGATGAACATGACCGATTGATGAATATCTTTGGCCCAGTAGTGCAAAGATGAATATTTGATTTGAGATGAATATTGATTGATGTTACAGGATAAAATATTGATGATGGATATTAAATTCATAGATTATAGTAGATTTCATTCTCTACGTAACTCTTCTATGAATTATTATTTCACCGCGAATATTGATCCGAAACTTGTCATTTCATTCAGATTCTATCGATTTTTCCTGTTGGAGACTAACGATAATTTGTTGTATATTATCTTAGTCATAATATTCTTTACTGGGCTAGTTAAGCTCACCCTTTTTCTTGTTATTCCATTTTTCTTCTCAAGAGGCGAGAATGTAGCGAGTACTAGTCGGGGTATGGAATGAAGGTTCTAGAGAGAGTTGTTTAGTAGTCCTCACCATTTTTCTAAAATAATGTATCAATAAATGTGATGGGAATTTATTTGAGTATAGATATTGTCTAAAAGATAATATTTGTATTTAAACTCACAGTTTTACTGTTGTAATAATAAAGTTGTAGTTGTTTCTGTACCATGTATTTGGCGACTCAGAATGGGTGTGGTGTATACCTATTTTGGGGGCGTCACATTAGTAGTCCTCACTATTCTGTTAAATAGTGTGACAATAAATGTAATGAGGACTCCTTGAGTATGGATATTTTCTAAATGACAATATTCTTATTAGAACTCTCGTTTATGTATTGTCTATGTTTTACCTACGGATGTATAATTAAGTTTGTATTTGAATTTATGTACCATGTAAGTGGCGACCCAAGATGGGTGACGTATACCTAATTTTGGGGGTGTCACAGCACCGGTATCTAGTAAAGTATAAACTTCACAAGAATTTATGATTAGCTTACCCGTGATCACCTCGTTTGGGTTCCTCGATTTTGACGACCACAACAAACGCTTCTTCCAGAACCGATTGACTTTGACTTTTCCGGGACAATCTTTTGAGTCACCGTCTCATTGAAATAGGTTTTCACATGCATAATCCCGAGCGATATGTCCTTCCTTTCCATAATTATAGCATACCTTGAATCTGTCAGGCGGTTTGATCGATATGTCCTCTTTTCGCATTCAGTAAAGATACGTGACCGGTGGTTGTTCCTCCTCCTGGAACCGGCTTCTTCTTTGGTCAGTTGTCGTCTTCACATGATCGTTGTTAAATCTCTTCTTTTAAAATCTCCTCCCACTCGCTTCTTCTATTTTCATGGCCATGATTACCACCAGAGTGGTTACCATTTTTGTCGATCTTTTTCTTTCTCCATTGGTTATCGTTTTTTTTGTTGATCGCTATCTCCGGTGTATGATCTCGGTTGTGGTCTCTCAGTTGACCGCATTTCGTTATCTCGCTTCTAATAATTGAGCCTCATTTACAACATCCGAATAGAGAGAAAATTTATGAGAAATGAGATCTTGACGTACGCCGGGTTTCAAACCTCTAAGAAACATCCGCGTCATACATTCCTTGTTCTCCACCAAATGAGGTGCAAAACCTAGATAACTCGCAAAACTTTGCCTCGCATCGAGACAATTGGCCATGTTATTTTGCTCTAATCGATGAACTCCACTTTCTTCATATGACGACAACACTTTTAGGAAAGTATTTGTCATTAAATAGTTTCTGAAATGTCTCCCCAACATCACGCCGAAAGGCATTTGGATGGGTACGCTCACGACTCACCCGATGATCCGCTTCGCCACGGAACATAAAGGTGGCAAATGGAACCTTATGTTCCTCCGTGCATCCCAAGACATCGAATATCTTGGTAATTTGCTTGACCCATGTTTCCGCCATGATCGGATCGGCTTTCGCTTAAATTCTGGTGCTCCCAACTCTTTCGAATCGTCATTGTGACAACCCGTGAATTGCTATCATTTCCTCCTGTATTTTGAACACGAGTCTCCCTCGTCTCGATTTTGAATGAATCGCAAAAAACTTCTAAACATCCCTCGTTTTCTTCATCTCGATTGGTGTTGTTCAGGAGAGAACATTGTCACTGTTGCACGCTCTCCTCGTTGGTGAGTACAGCGCCTCCACTGGTCTCATTTCCACTTGTTAATATTCTCATTGACATTCTCAAATATCATCATAAAAACAAGGGTTAATTAAGAAATCAATATATCACATAATATCTTATATCGGACCAACTAACAAATAAGCTTAGGTAGGACACACTAGCGAAGGATTTACTCGTCTCTCCCCTCCTAGTTCTACTCCCCGATCTCCGCCAGAGATCATATCCCTAAGCTCTGATACCAACTGTGACGCCCCCAAAATAGGTATATGTAAGACCCCGAATTTTATGAAATAAAGGTATTCAATTTTTCTTATAATTACTATTCAGTAAATGGTTAAATTGATAAAAGGTTAAAGTTAAGGGTGATATATGAATTTTTTTTCAAAATAATAAAGTGGCTATAAAATACTTATTGTTGTTGGGGAATATTCGTTTGGTCGTGGAATATTCTTTCGCTTAGGAGAATATTTAAATGCAATAGTATGATCATGGGCCCCATAATGTAATAAATAAGCTTCGGATGGAGAAAACGATAAATTTGAGTTTTTATAAATAACGGCGTAATGAATCGCTCAAGTAACATCTTGTTGGAATACTTGGTTGGTAAAGTAAAGTAATACGCGGCGTTGTTAGACAAGAAATACACCAGTATTAAGACAAAGATTTTTTTCAATTATTGATTCTTACGTGAGAAGGCACTACTCAATAATTGTTATGATGAATTCTTGCTCAATATTTTATTTTATTGATTCAATAATTCTTTGTGATGATATTTTATATTATTGTTGTTCAATAATTATCACCGCATGATTTCCCATTATCGATCAATAATTCATATTATTTGAATAATATTATTAGATAGCATTAGTGGCAATGTCTAGAAAGTTCATCAAGGAGAGGTTTGGTCACCTAATTCAGGCGCCAAGAAGGAGAAATTCTTATTCGAAAGCCCCTCTTTCCCAGGAACTACCTGGTCATCATAAATGTGATTTCGTAATATTATTTTGTGAATAATTAATTATTGATTCATATGATAAGAAAATATTTATTTGATGTGGATATAAATGATGGATTTATTTATGTGGTTATAAGTGAAGGAATTAATGATGAGGTGTTTTATCAAGATTTGTCGAAATGGAGAACAAAATATGGGATTTTCGTAAAAATTAGTTTATTACTTAATTTTGTAAAATCCATAACTCTTTTGTGTATAATGAATTAAGAGATGAGCCATATATCAAAAGAAAGCCCTAGAAGTAAGCTAATCAGAAATTTGAATCACCCAAAATTCTTTGTAGATATTTCGTGGTGAAATTTTGAATGAAATCGGTCCAAGGACTAATAGTCCAAAAATCGTGTTCTTCAGACTATATTTATGAGTTATAAATTTTGATCCGACCGTTGGATCATTGTGTAATTTTGGATATGTTATACATATATAAGTTGAGTATATGTCCACAAATTTTGAACCGTTAAAATGAACGTATGATTTGTTATGAATTTTAAGAGGTAATCTGATTAGGAAATTAGGTTTTGGTGGAAAATTTAGAATTGAGTGGGCCCCACTCTTGGTTGTTGGGGAAGATGGCTGATTTTGGTGGGTGGAATAGTAGCAGAAGTAAAGCCATCAAAGTTGCGAGTTAAAGTCTGCTTTGGCGTGCTAACATTTTCCTATAAATAGAAGAGGGTTAAGTTAGAATTGAAAAACACACCGTAAAACAAGTTTTTCTCTTTTCTCTCTATATTATCGAGCGTATTCTTGTGAGTATTTTGAGTATACTTTGAGTATTGTTAGACAGTGCAAGTTTCCTTCAAAGACTATATCAGGTGTTTCAACTAGAAGTACTTGTCTTTCGAGGTAAGGATGTTATTTTCTTCTCGATGATATTATTTCTTCAATATCATTATCTTTGAAATATTGGTTGGAACTTTTCATATGGGAGTTACTATTCATGAGTTACTATTCACGAAGTTACTATTCATGAGTTACTATTCACGAGTTACTATTCACGAGTACTATTCATGAAGCGTGAAGATGTTTTTTTTGTGGAATTTCTATCTTTTGGTGTCTGAGTTCTTTATTCATGTATACTAAGACTTTATTCACGATACCAAGACTATTCACGAATACTAAGACTATTATTCATAGAAAAATGAAAATTTTTTTTTTTCGTCTAAAATATCTATTTTGGATACTAGCTTTGATTGTATCCATGTTTTGATCATTCTTGAATTTTACACCACTATGATTATTTTGAGGTATTTTGGGCGTGGATAAAATCAATGCAAAGATGAATGATTTAGAAGAATATCTTTGTCCTCAGAGTGCAAAAGATGAACAGTGTTTAAATGAACATGATTAACTGATGAATATCTTTAGCCAAGAGTGCAAAAAGATGAATTATTGATGAATATCTTTCGCTTCAGAATGCAAAGATGACTGTTGTTGAATATCTTTACCAAGAGTGCAAAGATGAATTATTGATGAATATCTTTTGCTCAGAATGCAAAGATGGCTCGTTGTTGAATATCTTTAGCCAGAGTGCAAAGATGAATTATTGATGAATATCTTTTGCTCGAAATGCAAAGATGACTGTTGTTGAATATCTTTGCTTTGTAGTGCAAAAGATGAATTATTGATGAATATCTTTGGCTTGTAATGCAAAGATGACCGTTGTTGAATATCTTTAGCTTTGTAGTGTAAAGATGAACTGTTGATGAATATCTTTGGCCCTTGGTGAAAAGATGAATTTATTAGTATGATTATGAGCAGGCGTGATTTGGTATAACCATGATCTTTGATGTTTCGGGTAAAGACAAGTGATGAAAATTATCTTTGTCTTGGATGAGGAAAGGAATTTAGAACTACAATTACGATTATGAGTTATACACGTGATTGTGGACATGAGGAATTGTTGATTGATGTTACTGAGGATAAAACATTGTTGGTGGATTTTAACATGGAGAAGATGATAGACTTTATAGTCTATTTGACTCTTCTAATGGATCGCTTCATTCCACCGCAGTAACTATGGTTGAAAAGTTTTATCATCTACCATATGTTCTAAATCGATTTACATCGATGAAGACTATTGATAATTTATTTATCTTTAGTCATAATATTCTTTATCGAGCTAGTTGTCTTTCACCCTTTTGTTTCACAATTCCTTTCGTGTAATAAAAGTGTATTTGGGTCGAGGGGGATAGCGAGGAATAGAGTGGTGGTCTATAGATGTTGAGGTGAGGTGAATTTAACTTGGAAAGGTGTTTTGTCACTATCATACAAGATGTCTAATGACATACAACCTCGTGTTATCATAAGACATGGTTGTGCTCATCCACTATTGAGTATATTTACAAGCACTACCTATATAATCTTGGTGTTTGTTTGGAGTATAATACCCAATTAGAGACAAGTGGAGATAATGATATGTCAAGAGAAGACTCACCATTGGGAAGAATATGATAGTAATCTTTCGTTTTTTCTTTGGGGTTTATTAATCAACCAAGGATAATTTTGTGGCCATATGATATCTACCATAACCTAAAAGCATGGCCTCCCATGTATGAAGGTTTTCTTGAGCACTTCCCAAAGATTCTAATTTCTAAAAACAGGTTTTTGATTGTACCTTTATGTAAGGTGTCATGGTGACGTGTTATCCAAGTTGGTGTCCGAAGTTACAGTTGGTATATATTGGTATCCAAACTCACAAAGATATGTGTTGTTGTATTTTGCAGACGACAATTGTTGTAATAAAGTTGTAGTTATTTTCGCATACCATGTATTTAACGACTCGAGAATAGGTTGGATGGAATGGACCTATTTTGGGGTTATTAAAGATACATCACCCATTACGAGTTGTCAATACGTGGTACGTAAACAACTACAACTTTATTATTACAACAAGAAAGCTGTGAGTTTGAATAAATATTATCTTCTAGATAATATCTATAATCAAATAAATCCTCATCACATTTATTGATACATTATTTTATAAAAAATGGTGAGGACTACTAAACAACTCTCTCTAACCTTCATTCCATACCCCGACTCAATGCTTTCGCTATATTCTCACCTCCCGAGAAGAAAAATGGAACAAAAAGGAAAAGGGTGAGCTCAACTAGCCCAGTAAAGAATATTATGACTAAGATAATATACAACAAATTATCATTAGTCTTCAAAAGGGAAAAATCTAATAGAATACAATAGACAACAAGTTTTAAATCAATATTCGTAGCGGAAATAATAATTCATTAGAAGAGTTAAGTAGAGAATGCAAACTACTATCTTCTATGTATGAATTTAAAAGTTCATCGTCTTTCTTTTATCCCTGTAACATCAATCAATATACATCCGGAATCAAATATTCATCTTTGCACTACAAAGTGAAAAGTGTCGTATCGTGAATAATGCCAGATATCGTGAATAAGGTCGATATCGTGAATAATGCCAGTATACGTGAATAGTAACTCGACACCAAAAGTTCAAAATTTGATAAAAACTTCAGATCAATATTTCAAAGATAATGATATTGAAGAAATAATATCATTACGAAAAAAATAATATCCCTTACCTCGAAAGATCAAGACTTAATTAAACAAGGATATAAAGCTATAACTTCGAACTTGCAGACCGTATATCAATACTCAAAATACTCACAAGAATACGCTTCGATAATATAGAGAGAAAACTTCGCTTTACGGTGTGATTTTCAATTCTAACCTAAGACCCTATTTATAGGAAAATACTTTAACACAAAGTAGAAAATTTAATATAATATTATTATTTATATTAACCATTCCTACGCACACCTTTGAATTCAGAATTCAGCAATTGCACACATGCAAAATGAGGCCCATACATTGAAAAAACGTTTTGTGAATATAAATATTTAAAACTTCCAAAAATCAATTATTTTGAACTTCGTAACTTCAATAATTCATAATAAATAGCCCTTTTATCGGAAAATTGAATCTCATGACTTTTTATAGGAAATTCAATTCTCTAACACTTTGCGGAAGAAAGTTTTTCCAAATTCCAAACAGAAATTGACCAAAATCCACAAACCAGGCGATTTTTCTGTTATAATTAAATTTTGATTAATAATTGTGTCCACCAACACACAAAATATGTGTTAAACATTTAATGCCACAAAATACCCTTCCTCCTCATATACTCATATATCCCACATTCATTATAAAAAAATATTACCGTTAATATATTATTAAAATAATATATTTAAATGAATTATTTTATCGAAAAAAAATAAAATATTAATTTTCAATAATTGTCACATTAAAATTTTCTCCATCTATATCCACCTAAAATCAATATTTTCCTCATTATATAAATTAATAATTAATTATTCACAAATAATATTATGTAATCACAAGATCGACAACTGGTAGTGCTCCTAAAGAAAGAGAGGGCTTTCCAATAAGAATTTCTCCTCATCTGGCCGCAATGATTAGGTGACCAAACCTCTCCTTAGACCGTAACTTTCTAGACATTGCCAATAATGTTATCTAATAATATTATTAGGATAATATGAATTATTGCTTCGATAATGAAAATCTTGTGTAATGTGATTTATGAAACAACAAAAGAAAATAAAATATCAACGCAAAGAATTATTAAATCAATAAAATCTCAACAAATAATTATCGTAACCATTATCGAAAAAAGTGTCTTCTTACGTAAGAATCAATAATTGGTGCAATCTGGTAATCTTTCGTGTTTTAACCACGTAGTATTTTAACAGATGATACAGTGAATAACTATGCTAGTTATTTTTAAACAACTTATATTTGTCGTTTTCTTTCATCCAATCGCTTTTTCAGTTATGGGGCCCACAAAAGATGCGCCATCGCATTTAATATTCTAATGACAATGAAGAATATTCTACACCAAACGAATATTCCCCGACAACAATGAATATTTTATAACCACTTGCTTATTTTGAAATATTTGCGTATTTTACCCATAACTATCCACATTAATCAAATCAACCCTTACTATTTCAAAATAGAGAAAATTAAATTTTATTAATAATAAGTTGGGGTCTTACATAAACAATCTTCGGAAATTTTGAATAAGGGGAAAAAAGTCAAATGAAATTTGGCTAATCCTAAACCTTGGCTTGCTCTGGGAAGAACAAGAAACGAAGCAAAGAAATAAAGGAGAAGAAAACAGAAATACAAAGCAAACAAACGAAGTAAACGACATTTAGTGGCTTCCAATTTTCTGTCAACTTGAAGAAAAAAAAATTCCTATCAAAACGACGTCGTTTTGATACACAGACAAAGATATGAGTTATGAGCCATTGGATCTTTTTTTTGCTGTGTTGTCAACTCCACAACAAAATTCTCACAAGATCCTCACAGAGAAATCCTCATAGAGAATTCGGATCCAAATAAAATGGTCTTCTGTTTCCTGTGTTACACCTTTCCTTCAATTCTATTTAATACACTATATTTTTATAATTTTAAATAATATAATTAAAATTAACACCAAGAGTCAATTAATTTATAATATTAAATAATATAATTGTTGCAAAAATATAAGTAATCCGATAATTTTTCATTATTTGATGAATATGTAGACTTTTCATCAAAATTTCAATGGTTAATTTTTTGAAAAACTTTTAACGGTAAATTTTTTTTTAATGATTTTAATTTTTGATAGAATTGATCTTAATATCATCAACTATCTATTAACATATTTTTATAAAAAAATTATATACATGTCAACAAATATAATAATATACATGTTTACAAATATTTGATAGAATTGAATTGTGAGTAAATTAAAAAGTTACTCCCTCTGTCCCGAATTATCTGCTGTTTTAGCAAAAAAAAATTATCCCACAATATCTGTTTTTTTAAGATTCCAATGCATTTTTTCCATTTGTTTTTCAAATTTGCCCCTTTACCCTAATTGTTGATAATCATTACTCTCATTCATGCCTCTCCTTTTTTTTAAACATCCACATTCACGCCTCTCTCTCTCTCTTCAATTAATCATTGTTTCTCTCTCTCTCTCCAATTAATCCGTTGTTTTCTCTCTCTCTCTTTAATTAATCATGGTTTCTCTCTCTCTCTCCAATTAATCCCTTGCTTTCTCTCTCTCGTCAATTAATCATTGTTTCTTTTCAAGCTAGATCCTTTTTATATTTTCACAAACTGTTTTGTGGGATTTTGGTGAAAAATAAAAAAGTCAGCACAAAGGGTATTTTAATATTTTTATCATACATATTAGTATCTATGTGGAACTCTAGAACAGCAGATAATTTGGGACGGATGGAGTACGTGATAAGATAGAATAAATTAAATCGAAACAATTCTTAACAGAACTCTATTTTTAATAATTACTAGATACATTGAACCTGGACATGCACCAATTTCATTTTTTCCGCTTATAAAACTCCCCAAGCATTGTCATTGGTGAAGCACCGAAGCGACAATCCAAAACCATTACTAGTGTTTGGGTTCAAGTCCACCTTCTACTAGTACTAGTAATGGCCCCAAGCATAGCCATGCCGTCCGTCCAAACCAAGCAACACCGCCGATCAGAAGCGGCGGAGGAGATGTTGAGGAAGAAGAATGAGGAGCTGGAAAGAGAAATAAAGAAGAGCTTAGAGAGAGAGGAGATGATGAAACAGGAGCTGAGGAAAACATGGGAGAGACTCCGGGTGGCTGAGGAAGCGGAGGAGCGGCTTTGTTCTCAGCTTGGAGAGCTTGAAGCGGAAGCCGTGGAGCAGGCCAGAGCCTACAGAGCTGGAATGTTGTCGTTAATGGATCAACTCTCCCTGGCTCAAAACCTACTACAATCCGCCTCCATTTCTATTCCCATCATTAATCAATGATCCTGCCCCTGGGCTAGCTTTGTTTATCTTTTAAATTTCTTCTCTGTGGGAGTATAGATGTATCATAGAATTGATGGTACTAATTTTTGAGATGTACTAGCTAGCTGTATTAATTATTTGATTCCCCTGGTGGCTGAGATCATGCAAGAATTGTTTATCGGAATATATTATTGACAATAGACAGAATATGTTTGTTGTGATTATGTATTTGAATCTCGCTGGTTTTGAATTTTTACATACTTTTTCTTCCTGTGTTTAAAACTCAATAAGAGGGTACGTAGATATATAATTTTCCTCCAAGATGGATCAGATATGTTTATCACAATGTTCAACTAGCTAGTATTGAGTAGGAAGCGTAATCTTGAAATCACAATCCTCCACCGCGCATATATATATATATATATAGAAGCCTAATCCTTTAGTAAAATAGTTTTTGAGTAGGGGTGTTCCTTCCATGTGTTTGGACTAACCAATTAATCATTCGCTTCAAAAATAGATATAAATCAAAAGTCAGATTATACCTTAACAAAATGCTCCCCACACCAACATCCAAAATCTCACCATTCGAATTGCTTTTAGAAAATTGATGATATTTCTAACTTGTCAATTTAGTTAACGGTCGATCGGTCATACCATCCTACTAACTTCTTAAGTGGAGACTGGAGTAGTACTTAATGACATATTTAAAAATAAAAATCATTCTTTGAAATTAGCATTTTCAAAACATTATCTCTATTTTTAAAACGGTGAGTGACACATGATGACATGAACAATCGAGAAATCGCGGTCGACATATATGAGGGGACCAATTGATTTATTTCTGAGCCATGCAATGTGGCCATCAATATTCAGTCAGGTAGGGTATATAAAGGTCTTGCATGACGTATATAATTGGGAATTGGAGTATATTAGCCTGCCACTGTCATTTCTCTCTCTCTCTCCACTTAAGTAATGTTGGTATGCTATTTTGAGATAGGATAATGTTGGATGGTTGAATTTTTGAAAAAGTTGCTTTAAAATTAGGATATATTTTTATAAATAAATTATTTTTATTTTTATTTTTAAATTACTAAGTTTAATAGATTGGTAAATTAACAACAATTTTCTTTTTTATGATTACCTTGAAGTTTGAAAGGAAAACAAAAAAAGTAGTGTCCATGTATAAGTAGTATTTTTAGTCATTTGACAATTAAATTAGTAACATAATAATTTATATCAAAGTAGATTCTTTCTCACAAAGAAGTACTCCATGTCGTAACAAATCTTAATTAATACGCGTAAAAGGAAATTCAAAAAGATCCAACATTTTTATTTTTCATATGGGATGAGTATTTTATGGCTATAAAAAGTCAAAAATCATAATTGTTTAGACTTGTTACTTTTTTATTTACATTTTTAAAATTTTCCTTTAGACTTCTTTCTCCTCATAGTTCATCTATTTTTCAAAACAGTCCTGAACTCGTTATTTTTTGTGTCCACAACTCCACGATTACATATGTACATATAAAATAGTTTTTGCCCTCTAAATAAGAGTCTAATTCTGTTGATTTATTATTTGTCTAATCTACTGTATCATCTTATGGGCTATTTGTGTAGGACTGAATGGCTGAATCGTTCAGTCATTCAGTGCTTTTGTTTTGAAAAAAAAAATCATCTGAATGACTGAATCTGTCAGCGATTCAGACGATTTGAGTTGAATGGTTTAGTGTCATTTTTTTGACTGAATGAGGATTGAATGAATTTTTTTTTATAAAAAAAATATTAAGTAATATTAAATAAATTTACAACAATATTGATTTTTTTTAGAAGGGTAAAATAATAAAAAATTGTTATTCAGATGTTTCAGACATTTCTATTATCAAACAATTTTTTTCATTCAGATTCAACTCATTCAGATTCATTCAGTTTTTATCAAGCACCCCCTTAGTCTAATCATTATTTATTTATTTGTGATCAATTTTGTAAATAAATAAAGATTTCATGAAACGACACACTAAATTTGAAATCGTGACAATCGGGAAAGGATAAAAATGGTAGGGCATCCGATGCGATTGCATTGTCGTCCGGTAATAAGTTTGGAAAAAGGGCCAAACAGTTCCGACGGAAATAGTTAAGGGAATAAAAACAGAATCTTCCTCTCCTCTCTCTCTCTCTCTCTCTCTCTCTCACAAAGCAATAATGTTTACGTGCTAGAACATGGCAAAGAACAAGCAGCAAAACCCCACATCCTCTTTTTTTTCTTCTCTCACCTAAATATAAATCATGTGGTGATCAGAGTCAAAATAAAAATATCATCCAAACAAAGAATCATCACATGTACCTACAAAATAAAAATATCAATGAAATCGATAAACTAATGAAATATCCACTATAGTTGACAAGTTTTATTGATTATACAATTGAACTTTTAATTTTTCAAATTACACCACTAAATTAATTATTATTTTGAAATCGGTTTATTCCGTTAAAAAAAATAAACGGACGTTAATTTTTTATCTACAAAACTAATGAATTACCCACTGTAGTTGGCATGTTTTACTGATTACACCATTGAACTTTTAATTTTTTAGATTACCCCATTAAACTAATTTAAAAATAATTATTTTACATATTTTTAAAAATAATTATTATTTTCAGTAAAAAATATTAGAAACTTTATTTTTTTCCCCATAAAATGAGTAAAATTTCATAAAATATAGATTTTAAAAAATTAATGTTTTATGAAACTTTCTTGATTTTAAAAAATCTTTTTTTCTTTTGAAAATAAAGTTTATTTTTTGAATCTATATTTTATAAAATTTTACTCATTTTTTTAAAATATGAAGAATTTTCCAATTTTTTCTTGAAAATAATATTTATTTATAAACGTGACGCCCCCAAAATTAGGTATACATCACCCATCTTCTTGAGTCATGGAATCGTATGTAATTTAAATACAACTTAATAATAATACAACCGTCTATAGCATAATACGACAAAACATAAACCGTGAGTTTGAATACAAATATTGTCTACTTAGAGATTATCTAAACTCAAAAGGAGTCCTCATTACAATTATTATCACACTATTTCTGCGAATAGTGAGGACTACTAATGCACCATTTAGGACCATCACTCTATTCTATAAATTGAGTAAAATTTACGTTCTCATTTCAAGAAGAAACGGTGAAAGAAAATTGAAAGCTTTCAATTGGCCGATAAGAAATATTATGACTAAGATAATGCAGAATAATTTATCGTTAATTTTCAACGTTGTTAAAGCGATAAAATATAATAAATATCGAGTTTTAATAGATGAACAATGAATCCATTAAAAAGAGTAAAGTAGAGAATGAAATCTACTATCTTTTATGATTTAAAAGGTTTTTCATCACTTTTATCATTTGGGACTCAAATTTTAATTTCAGTTAAGACCCCAACTTATTATAAATAAAATTTAATTTCCTCTATTTATTATTTTGAAATAGTAAGGGTTGAATTGATTAATGTGTTGTTAGTTATGGGTAAAATACGCTTGAATATTTTAAAAATAAGCATGTGGGTATAAAATATTCATTGTTGTGGGAATATTCTTGTTGTCGGAGAATATTAAATGCACGACCAACACGATCTTTAGTGGGCCCATAACTAAAAAGCGATTGGATTAAGAAACCTAGTAAAGTATAAGTTGTTTATAAATAACTGGTAGCAATTATTCACAGAATTATCTTGTTGGAATACCGGTGGTTAAAACACAATAATACGCGTTGTTCAGCACAAAGATGCACTGCAGATTGCACCAATTATTGATTCTTACGTAAGAAGGCACTACTCAATTGTTATTACTACTAATTCGCTCAAAGATTTTATTTTATTGATCAATAATTCTTTGCGTTGATATTTTATATTCTTGTTGTTCAATAATTGTTACTACACAATATTTTTCATTATCGAAGCAATAATTCATATTATCTAAATAATATTATTAGAAAACATTATTGACAATGTCCAGAAAGTTACGTACAAGGAGATGTTTGGTCACCTAATCAATTACTTGCCAAGAAGAGAAATCCTTATTGGAAAGCCCTCTTTCCTTGAAGGCACAGTTGCGAAGATTGTGATTCAGTAATATTATTTGTGAATAATTAATTATTGATTTATATGATGAGAAAAATATTGATTTTATGTGGTTATAGATGGAGAAATTTTTTAAAGTGATAATTGTTAAAATTGATATTTTATCTTTTTCGATAAAATAATATTTTATTATATTATATAATAATGATGATATTTTTATAATGAATGTGGGATATATGAGTATATATGAGGAGGAAGAGTAATTTTGTTGTAAAAGTTGTTTAAAACATGTTAAACATGTTTGTGGGCCCATTCTTGATTGAAATTTGATTATAACCGTAAAATCGCTTGGATTTATGGATTTGATTCAATTTTGTTTGGAATTTGGAAAAACTTTTTCTGCAAAGTTGTAGAGAATTGAATTTCATATAAAAAGACGCAAGATTGAATTTTACGATAAAAGGGCTATTTATTATGAATTATTGAAGTTAAAATAATTGATTTTTGAAAGTTTTAATTATTTTAATAACAAAAATGTTTTTTGATTTAGTTGACTATTGGTGGCTGATGTTTGGATCTCGATTTGGTGTGCGTAAGAATTTTTATATAATATATTAATATTATATTAAATTTTTTTGCTTTGAGTGTTCTAAGCATTTTCCTATAAATAGGTGCTTAAGTTAGAATTGAAAATCACACCGAAACTCTGATTTTCTCTCTTCTCTCTATAATATCGAAGCGTATGTTGTAAGTATTTTTATACTTTGAGTGTTGTTATCTGATGCAAGTTCCTTCAAAGATTATATCCGATATTCAAACCGAAATCTTATTCTTTGGCGAGGTAAGGGATGTTATTTTCTTAGTAAATGATATTATTTCTTCAATATCATTTTCTTAGAAATAGTGGTCCGAATTTTTATCAAATTTGGAACTTTTCATGTGAGAGTTCTTTATTCATGAGTATTATTCATGAGTTCTTATTCACGAGTCTTATTCATGAGATTCTTATTCACAGTACTATTCACGAAGCATGATGATATTTTTATGAAATTTCTATCTTTTGGTGTTTGAGTTACTATTCATGTATACAAGACTATTCACGATATCTGACCTTTATTCACGAATACGACACTATTCACGGAAAAATTAAATTTTCTGATCTATGTCCAAGATTGTCTGTTATAGTTCCTATCTTTGATTGGATCTATGTTTTGGTCTTTATTCTTGAATTTTACTCCATTCTGGTTATTTATGAAGTATTTTCGAACTTGGGTTATTTAAAGTATGAATCCTTAATACTTGTTTTTTTGTTTCACTAGATTCGTTTTCTTTAAAATATTTTTCATCATCCTCAGTCCTAAATGATGATATTACTGAATATCTTTTGTGACGCCCCCAAATATAGGTATACATCACCCATCTTGGGTCGCCACTTACATGGTACAGAATTTAAATACAACTTACTAACATAAAGCGTAGGTATGCAATCGACATAAAGCGTGAGTTTAAATACAAATATAAATCTACTAGGTATTATCTGAAACTCAAAAAGGAGTCCTCATTACAATTATTATCACACTATTTCACGAATAGTGAGGACTACTAATCTTATCTTCAAGACCATCACTGCGTTTCCCGACTCGTCAAATTTATATTCTCATTTCTGAAGAGAACAATGAAAGAAAGGGTGAGCTCAACTAGCCCAAAGAAGAAATATTATGACTAAAATAATGCGAATAAATTATCAATAGTCTTCAACAATGTTAAAGCGATAAAATACAATGATAAACTGACGGTTTAGCTGCGATGGAATATCGATCCATTAAAAAGTCAGTAGAAAATAAAGTCTACTATCATTTAGGTTTTAAAAGATTTTTCATCATTTGTTATAAAGTGAGACTCAAACTTTAATAAATATTCCACATCATCGAATCACCCCTTTTACGGCCGAGGATATTCTTTAAGTATCCGACCACAATTATTCATGCATTACTGGGCCAAGAATATTTGTGTATTCATTAATGGTCATGATCATGCCAACAATCGGTCCATCAATACACTACTACTAATCGAGGATTTTTACCACATCATTTGTAACATTACGGTCATGATTATAATCGAGAATAGTCTCTGGTCATAATCATACCAAGTCCATCTACATACACTACTGAAGCCACGGATGACTTTAAAAAATATAAACATGAGGATGATGACAATGATATAAGAATTGATAAAACAAGTTCAAGAATTATTTTATCCAGAATTATTAACGTCAAATTATCAACATTATCTTTTTTTTGTAGAGTAAAATTCAAGAATGATCGGAAGAATATTTTCATGAAAAGATCTTTGGATGAAACGAAATATCAAGGATAATCCACTAATTTCATGGAGTATAGAAGTCAAAGTTTTAACCATTTGGGTATAATAAAGAATGGAATAACAAAAGAAATCACCGTGCATGCGGTGCTTGTGATGCATGGCAAAGTTATTCCAACGTAATAATAATAACGGAACGGGTCGGTGAAATTCACACAAGCTGGGATGTTCCAACAAAATAATAAAGATGGAACTAGATCGGTGTAAAAACACGAGATAGGATATTCCAACGAGAATGATAAAGGCGGAACCGGTCGGTGTAAACACATGCAGCAGGATGTTCCAGCAGAATAATAATAAAGGCGGAAACCGGTGGGTGTAAAACACATGCGAGGATGTTCCAACAGAATAATAATAAAAAGGCGGAACCAGTCCAGGTGTAAAAAACACATGACAGGATGTTCCAAATGGAATAATAGAAGAATGTCACCAAGTATAGAGGTAAACCGGCGTATACAAAGTTATTCCAGCAGAATAATAAGCAATTGAATAACAACAGTTCTCTTCTTGAATAAGAAAGAATAACACCCCTTACTTTTGGTAGGAGATTGAATCTTTGCAGCGGTGTAAGTAACAAAATACTCTTCTTCTTTCTCTCTTATTCTCTCTATACTTTCTCTCTATAGCTTGAATGAATTAAGTGAAAATAATGAAGCCACAGGCCTCTATTTATAGAAGATTTCTAGCTTAGCTCTGCCAGATGTGAAAAGGCAAGTGGCAACGCGACTAATGATGTGAAAAGAAAAGTGGTTTGGCGCTTTGTAATGTGAAGCGACAAGTGGTTCGATGCCTATAATGTGAAGCGACAAGTGGTTCGACGTCTGGTAAAGGTAATTACTATTAACGAAGGTAAATACTATTGACGAAGGTAAATACTATTCACAAGGGTAATTACTATTGACGAAGGTAAATCTTATTCACAAGGGTAATTACTATTGTGAAGGTAATTACTATCGACGAAGGTAAATACTATTCACAAGGGTAATTACTATTGACGAAAGTAATTACTATTGATGAAGGTAAATACTATTGACGAAGAGACTCTTAGATGATGACATATGAGGCCCCCCATAAAATAATCAAACTTACCACAAATCATTTTTTTTTCATCAACACATATTTAATCTTTCAACAATTATTAATCATTTATAACTTGTCGTCTCAATTATTGATTTAATCTATAACATATTATATGACGGATGATCTTGTGACAATAATTGAATCAATAATATAAGAGATATGATCAAAGAAATTATGTGTAGTAATAATTGAGATATATTTGAGGTGACTTCTCACGTAAGCATCGATAATCAATCTGAGTGTGCTACTTATGCAACCACAGCGTATTCTTTATTACTTTTACCACCGGGTAGTTCAACAGTTTTAACGATAACACCTCCGCCGTTATTTTTATAAAATATTTTTGTCGTTTTCTCAACCCGACATTAATTCTGTTGTGGGGTCCACCAATGATTGAGCCATTGTACGAATATTCCCTAACAAAAAAAATATTCCCCGACCAAACGAATATTTTATAACAACTTGCATACTTTGCAAAATTTATAAATATTACCCACAACTATAACATTATATCAAATTTATTCCATAATATTCAAAAATAATATTTATAGAAAAATTTATCTTTATTTATAAAAGCTGGGGTCTTACATCTTTGGCCTGTAGTGCAAAAATGAATGATTTTATGATGAATATCTTTGGCCCGTTGTGCAAAGATGAACAGGTGTTTAGATGAACATGACCAACTGGTGAATATCTTTGGCCTGTAGTGCAAAGATGAATATTTGATTTATGATGTATATTGATTGATGTTAGAGGGATAAAATATCGATGATGGACTTTTAAATTCATAGATGATAGTAGATTTCATTCTCTACTTAACTCTTCTAATGAATTATTATTTCCGCTGCGAATATTAATTTAAAACTTGTTGTCTATTGTATTTTATTAGATTTTTCCCTGCTGAAGACTAACGATAATTTGTTATGTATTATCTTAGTCATAATGTTCTTTACTGGGCTAGTTGAGCTCACCCTTTTCCTTTTTGTTCCATTTTTCTTCCTAGGAGGCGAGAATGTAGCGAGTACTAGTCGGGGTATGGAATGATGGTTCTAGAAGTTATTTTAGTAGTCCTCACCATTTTTGTAAAATAATGTATCAATAATTGTAATGAGGACTTATTTGAGTGTGGATATTGTCTAGATAACAATATTTGTATTTAAACTCACAGTTTTTATGTTATATTAATAAAGTTGTAGTTAGATATCATGCCGTGTATTTTGATGACTAAGAATGGGTGTTGTATACCTATTTTGGGGGCGTCACAGTTGGTATCAGAGCTTAGGGATATGATCTCTGGCGGAGATCGGGGAATAGTACTAGGAGGGGAGAGACGAGTAATGTAAGACCCCAACTTTTATAAATAAAGATGAATTTTCTATAAATATTATTTTTGAATATTATGGAGTAAATTTGATATAATGTTATAGTTGTGGGTAATATTTATAAATTTTGCAAAGTAAGCAAGTTGTTATAAAATATTCGTTTGGTTGGGGGAATATTCTTTTTGTTGGGGAATATTCGTATGACGACACAATCATTGGTGGACCCCACAACGAAATTATTATCGGATTGAGAAAACGACAAAAATACTTTATGAAAATAACGGCGGAGGTGTTACCGTTAAAACTGTTGAATTACCCGGTAGTAAAAAAAGAAGATGTCTGGCGTGGTTAAGTAGTAGCATACGGTATTGATTATTGATGCTTACGTGAAGTCACTCATTTATACTCAATTATTGCTACGATAATTTAACGCATCATATCTCTTATATTATTGATTCAATTATTGTCACGATTATCATACGTATAATATGTTATATTATTAAATCAATAATTGAGACGACAAGTTATAAATGATTAATAATTGTTGAAAGATTAAATATGTGTTGATTAAAAATAAAATGATTTGTGGTAATATTTATTCAATCCTTGATGTGATGCCCCCAAAATAGGTATACAACACCCATTCTGAGTCGCCAAATACATGGTACAAAAAGCAAACTACAACTTCAATAATACAATTTTAAGTGCAAAATACGACAACACACATCATTTGTGAGTTTAAATACAAATATTATCTTCTAGACAATATCCACACTCAAATAAGTCCTCGTTATAATTATTCAAACACTATTTTACAGAAATAGTGAGGACTGCTAAAACATCTTTCTAGAACTATCACTCCGCATTACCGACATTAGTTCTGTTATGTTCTCACCTCCTGAGAAAAATGGAACAAAAAGAAAAAGGGTGAGCTTAAATAGCCCAGTAAAGAATATTATGACTAAGATAATATACAACAAATTATCGTTAGTTCAACAGGGAAAAATCTGATAAAATATAATAGCCAACAAGTTTTAGATCAACAACTACAGCGGAAACAGCAATGCATTAGAAGAGTCAAGTAGAGAATGAGTTCTACTATCTTCTAAGATTTAAAAGTCCATCATCAATATTTTATCCCTCAGAATAACAATCAATATACATCTTTAATCAAATATTCATCTTTGAACTCTGAAGCCAAAGATATTCATTTATATCACCAAGTTAGTCGTGTTCATCTCAACACTGCTCATCTTCTGACTACGGGCCAAAGATATTCATCGATTAATCATTTATCTTTGCACTTCTGAGTTGAAGATATTTAGTAATATCATCATTTAGGACTGAGGATGATGAAAAATATTTTAAAGAAAACGAATCCAGTGAAACGGAAGGACAAATAATAGGTATTCGTATAACAGTTTATCCAAGATCAATAATACTTCATAAATACCAATTTTGAAGCAGAATTCAAAAATAAAGATCAAAACATGGATACAATCAAAGATAGTAACCATAATAGACATCTTGGACAAAAAGAAGAAAATTTCATTTTTCGGTGAATAGTGCCGTATTCGTGAATAGTGTCGTATACGTGAATAGTAACCCCGACACAAAAATTTCCAAATTTGATAAAAATTCAGATCAATACTTCGGCATAATGATATTGAAGAAATAATATCATATATAAAGAAAATAACATCCCTTACCTCAAAATATCAGTACTTCTGATCGGAATATCGGTATAAATTTGAAGGAAACTTGCAGCGATGAATAAAAACTCACAAAGTATCTAAATACTCACAAAAAATACACTCGATAATCTAGAGAGAGAAAGAGAAAACTTGTTTACGGTGTGATTTTCAATTCTAACTTAGCCCTCTATTTATAGAAAAATGTTAGCAGACTTGACACTGAACTTTGATGGCTTTACCGCTACTATTCCCACCTACCACATTTGAAATAAATTCAACACATTTCTTCACTTTGACCCACAAGTGGGGCCCACTCCATTCTAGAATTTTCCACCAAAATCATTTATAAACCTAATTTCGAATCAGTCACCTCTTAAAATTCATAACAAATCATCGTTCATTTTAACGGTTCAAAATTTGTGGACATATACTCAACTAATATATGTATAACATATCCAAAAATTACAACGATCTAGCTTGGTCGGATTAAAAATTATAACTCACACAATATATCTCAAAAACGGTGGTTTAATTTTAATACCTTCATTCAAACAAAAATCTTGATAAAACACCTCAACATTAACTCCTTCATTTTTAACCACAATAAATATATCCAACATTTATATCCACATAAAATAAATATTTCCTTATCATATGAATCAATAATTAATTATTCACAAATAATATTACAGAATCACATTTATGATAACCAGACCATTCCCAGGAAAGAGGGGGCTTTCCAATAAGAATTTCTCTTTATTGGCGCACAATTAGGTGACCAAACCTCTCCTTGACAGAACTTTATAGACATTGCCAATAATGCTATCTAATAATATTATTCAAATAATATGAATTATTGATCTGATAATGGAAAATACTGTGTAATGACAATTATTGAAATAACAATAATATAAAATATCAACGCAGCAATTATTGAATCAATAAAATAAAATATTGAACAATAACTACTGTAATAATTATTGAGTAGTGCCTTCTTCACGTAAGGATCAATAATTCATCAATCATTTGTGCATCCACGCGCGTACATCGTATTTTAACCACGGGTATTCCAAGCGGTGTTAATGGTAACAACTTCTGACGTTATTTATAAAAACTCAAACTTGTCGTTTTCTTCATAAAGCAGTTATTACATTATGGGTCCCACAATTCTCGCTTGTAGTGCATGCGAATATTCCCGACAACAAGAATATTCCACGACCAAACGAATATTCCCGGACAACAATGATTATTTTATAACCACTTGCATATTTTGCAAAATTTGCACATTTCACCCATAACCAGAGAATTATATCAAATTAATACCTTATTATTCACAAAAATAATTAGAGGAAATTCGATTTTATTTATAATAAGTTGGGGTCTTACACTTGATGTATATAAAGAGTCTATTATGAGACGTTTGTGGTAAGTTTGGTTATTTTATGGGGGGGCCATATGTCATCATCTAAGAGTCTCTTCGTCAATAGTAATTACCTTCGTCAATAGTAATTACCTTCGTCAATAGTAACTACCTTTACTAAACGTCAAACCACTTGCCGTTTCATATTACAGGCGTCGAACCAATTGTCGTTTCATATTATAGGCGTCAAACCACTTTTCTTTTCACATCACCAGTCGTCAAGCCACTTGCCTTTTCACATTTCAAGTGCTAAGCTAGAAATCTTCTATAAATAGAGTCCTAGTGCTTCATTATTTTTTTACAAATTCATTCAAGCTATAGAGAGAGAAAATATAGAAAGAATAAGAGAGAAAGAAGAAGAGTATTATGTTACTACACTACTGCAATATTCAATCTACTACTAATGTAAGGGGTGTTATTCTTTCTTATTCATGAAGAGAACTGTTGTTATTCCATTGCTTATTATTCTATTGGAATAACTTGTATATGCAGTTTACCCTATACTTGGTGACATTCTTCTATTATTACATTGGAACATCACATGCGTGTGTTTTACGGGACTGGTTAAAATCTTTATTATTATTCTATTAGAATATCATCATATGTGTGTTTTTACAATCAACACGGGTTCCGTCTTTATTATTATTCTATTGGAACATCATATGCGTGTGTGTTTTACAGGACTGGTTTAAATCTTAATTATTATTATGTTGGAACATCACATGCATGTGTTTTACGCCGTACACTGGGTTCCGTCTTCTTTATTATTCTATTGGAACATCCTGTTGGTGCAATTTCACACGAATTCGGTTACATTACTTATTATTATACATTGGAATAACTTTGCATACATGCCAATACGACATGCATGGTGATTTCTTTTATTATTTCATTCGTTATTATACTCGGTTGGTTAAAGTTTTGACTTTATACTCCATGAAATTAGTAGAATATCCTTGATATTTGCGCTTTATCCGATATCTTTTCATGGAAATATTCTTCCGATCATTCTTGAATTTTACTCTACAAAGCGATATCATGTTGACAATTTGGACATTATTAGTTCTGGATAAATTAATTCTTGAACTTGTTTTATTGAATTCTTATATCATTGTCATCATCCTCATGTTTATATTATGTTGAAAGTCATCTATATTTTGTAGTGCATAGATGGACTTGGTATGATTATGACGACCAAGGATTATTCGGTGTAATCATGGCCGTAATGTTATAAATGATGTGGTAAAAGTTATCATTGGCCGTAGTGCATTGATGGACGATTGTTGGCATGATCATGACCATTAATGTATACACGAATGTCCTTGGGCAGTAGTGCATGGATAATTTGTGGTCGTGATACTTAAAGAATATCCTTGGTAGTAGTGCATGGGTGATTCGATGATGATGTGGATTATTTATTAAAATTTGAGTCCAATGATAAAAGTCATGAAAAACCTTTTAAATCATAAAAGATAGTAGATTTTATTCTCTACTTGAATCTTTTAATGGATTGCTTGTTCCGCTGCAGTTAAACTTGATGTTATATTTTATCGGTTTAACACTGTTGAAGGCTAATGATAATTTATTCTGCATTATCTTAGTCACAATATTTCTTACTGAGCAAGTTGAGCTCACCCTTTCTTTCACTGTTCTCTTTAGGAAATGAGAACATAGTAGGGACTAGTCGGGGAACGGAGTGACGGTCTAGAGGATGGCATTAGTAGTCCTCACTATTCTGTGAAATAGTGTGTTAATAATTGTAATGAGGACTCCTTTTGAGTTTGTATAATCTCTAGTAGACAATAATTGTATTCAAACTCACAGTTATGTTTTGTCGTATTGTACATGACAGTTGTATTTGAATTTTGTACCATGTATCTAACAACCCAAGATGGGTGATGTATACCTAATTTTGGGGGCGTCACAAGTAATCCTTCGCTAGTGTGTCATACCTAAGCTTATTTATTGGTCAGTTGAAGTGTATGGTTAATATGTGATATGTTAATTTGCTTAATTAACCCTTGTTTTATGGCAGTATTTAAGAATGGCAGCTGAGAATATTAACGGTGGAGTTAATGAGACCGTGGAAACACCTTTAATCACCACCTAGGGAACGCGTACTGACAGAAGGCAATATTCCTCCCGTAAACAACACCAATCGGAAAGCAGACGATGAGCAGCGAGATGTTTAGAGCGACGGCGATGAGCGGCGAGTCGGGGAGATTTTAAAAAGATGAGATTCAACAATGCCACTATGAAGACGTCAACACCAACAACAACTGGTTTTAAGGGAGGAGAACGACCACCGGTCGTATGCTATAAATGTGGAAAAGAAGGACATATCACCCAAACTGTCCAGCGGTTTAAGGTATGTTATAACTGTGGAAAGGAAGGACATATCGCTTAGAGATTGCAGATTGAAGCGAAACCAAGTCCAGTGAGGATGGTGACTCAAAAGGTCATCCCGAGAAAAGTCAAAGTCAAGCGGTTCTTGGAAGAAGCGTTTATGGTGATCGGTCAACATCGCGAGAACCCAAACGAGGTGATCACGGGTAAGCTAATCATAAATTCATGCGAAGTTTATACATTACTAGATACCGGTGCTACCCATTCATTTATCTCTCCTAGCTTGTGCTCAGCGTTTAAACTTGACTCCGGAGAAATTAGACTTTGACCTATCTGTGGAAACTCCGTTAGGAGAAACTTTCATCATATCCACTGTTTATAAATCTTGTTTGATCCAAGTTGGCACCATCACCTTACCTGTTGACCTTATCTCTTTAAAGATACTTGCATTTGACGTGATTTTAGGGATTGATTGGTTAACTACTCATCATACCAAAATTGATTATTTTCGTAAGGTTGTTAGTTTTCATATTCCTAACCAACCTATTGTTCGAATTTAAGCAACTAGACCACTAAAATCAATCACGGTTATATCAAGTCATAAAGCCATTCGTTTATTAAAAAATGGATGTCAAGCTTTCTTAGCCCATGTTGTGGATTTGAATAAAGACACGTCAGATTTGAATAATATTCCTATTGTTAGTAACTTTCCTGACGTATTTCCTGAAGAACTTCCAGGTCTACCCCCAGAATGTGAAGTAGAATTCTTTATTGATCTTGAACCTGGTACAAAGCCTATTTCTAAAACCCCATATCGAATGGCTCCTATTGAACTTCAGAGTTAAAGGTCCAACTACGTGGAGTTGTTGGACATTGGTTTCATTAAATCTGAAGTACATCCCCTCGGGGTGCTCTGCATTTTATTTGTAAAGAAGAAAAGGCGGGAGTAAGCGACTTTTTGTATTGACTATCGGGAATTGAACCATGTCACTATCAAGAATAGGTATCCGCTACCTCGTATTGATGACTGTTTGACCCGATTCTAAGGAGCGCAATTCTTTTCAAAGATCGATCTTCGTCCCGGATATCATCGGTGAAGGTTAGGCGAGGATATTCAAAGACCGCTTTGAACTTCGAGACGGGCATTATGAATTCTTAGTCATGTCTTTTGGATTGACTAATGCTCCTGCGGCTTTCATGGATATGATGATCCGAGTATTCAAGGATTATTTGGATCAGTTCGTTGTTGTCTTTATTGATGACATCCTCATATATTCCAAAAGCCGTGAAGATCATGAGCGCCATTTGAAGCTGGTACTGCGAAGGCTTTGTGATAACAAGCTATATGCAAAGCTGAAGAAATGCGAGTTCTGGCTTGAGGAAGTAACATTCCTTGGGCACATGGTGTCAAAACATGGAGTGTCTGTTGACCCGGTGAAGATTGAAGCAATACAAATTTGGGAACAATAGAAGGCGGTGGCCGAAATCACGTAAGCTTTACGGGTTTAATTTGGTTATTATCGGAGATTCGTAGAAGGGTTTTCTCGAATCGCTACCCCACTAACTCAGCTGACTCGTAAAGATACAAAATTCGTATGGAGCGAGGAATGCGAGAAGAGTTTCCAAGATCTCAAGAGGAGACTCATTTCGGCACTTGTTTTGACAATACCATCTGGTTCGGATGGATTTGTTATCTACAGCGATGCTTCAGGCAAAGGGTTAGGGTGTGTTCTCATGCAACGTGGGAAAGTCATAGCCTATGCCTCGCGACAACCTAAAGAATATGAGAGGAATTATCCTACTCATGATCTAGAGTTTATAGCAGTCGTTTTTGCTCTAAAGATCTGGAGGCACTATCTATATGGGGAGAAAGTGGAGATATATTCAGACCATAAAAGCCTCAAATATTTCTTCACTAAAAAAAAACTCAACATGCGACAACGACGTTGGCTCGAGCTGTTGAAAGATTACGACCACACTATTCAATACCAATCTGGAAAAGCAAACGTAATAGCTGACACGTTGAGTAGAAGATCATATGCAAGAACGAGTGCGATGATGTCAAGTATACGCATAGAACCAACTTTAATAGATAAAGTTAAAGTTGATCAAGCCACAGACCCGGAGCTGATGCGTATGAAGAAGAAAGTACAAGAAGGTACTATTTCAGAAGCAAGAATCGATGAAGAAGGAATACTTCGAGTCCACTCCAGACTTTGTGTTCCTAAAGATTCTGACTTGAAGCATAGAATCATGATGGAGGCACACAACACACCGTTTGCAATCCATCCTGGGAGTACCAAAATGTATCATGATCTTAGACATACATTTTGGTGGAACAATATGAAGAGAGAGATCGCGAAGTTTATCTCGAGGTGTTTAACTTGTCAATGTGTAAAGGTGGAGCATCAAGTACCAAAGGGTCCATTGCAACCACCTGAGATTCCGAAATGGAAGTGGGAACACATTACCATGGATTTCGTTACGGGTCTTCCCACGGTTTGTCAAGGCATAAATGCTATTTGGGTTATTGTTGATAGATTAACCAATTCTGCTCATTTCTTGCCGATACGGGAGACTTATTCCCTTGAACATCTTGCTAGTATGTACGTAAATGAGATTGTGAAGTTGCATGGCATGCCAGTATCCATAGTTTCGGATCGTGACCCAAGATTTACTTCAAGATTTTGGGTTAGCTTGCAAAAAGCAATGGGCGCGGATTTACTGGTTGAGTTTTAAGATACCATCCTCAAGCGGACGGACAATCGAGAGGACTATTCAAACTCTTAAAGATCTATTAAGACTTTGTGTCCTCGATTTCAAAGGGAGTTAGGATAAGTACCTACCATTGGTGGAATTCTCCTACAACAACAAATTATCGAGACAAGTATAGGTGTGGCTCCATTTGAAGCATTGTATGGATGAAAGTGTCATTTCTTGATGATATGTTGGGATGAGGTGGGAGAAGCAATGTTGTTGGGACCGAGTTGGTACGAATGACTACGAGATAAGATCCAAACGATTCGACAACGATATAAAAAGCAGCGAGGATCGACGAAAGAGTTATGCGGATCTTCATCGAAAGGACGTGAAATTTAGTATTGGGGATCATGTATTGTTACGTGTGGCTCCATGGAAGGGAGTTACAAGATTTGGGAAGAGAGGAAAGCTCAATCCACGATTTATTGGTCCATTTCAGATTTTTGACTGAATATGAAATGTGGCCTATAGACTCGCGTTACCTCTAAGTATGTCTCGTGTTCATAATGTTTTTCATATATCTGTGCTTCGTAAATATGTGAAAGACCCAAACCACGTCATTGAGTTAGAACCGGACGAGATAGCCGAAGACTTAACGTACGAAGAGGTACCTGTCAAATCTTGGATAGGAAGGAGCATGCCCTACGCACGAAGGTCATACCACAAGTTAAAATTTTATGGCGAAACCATGCTATTGAAAAAATGACCTGGGAGTTGGAAACGGAAATGAAAGCGAGGTATCCTCATTTTTTCGAAACACCAGGTACGTACGTCAATTTCGAGGACGAAATTTCATAAGGAGGGGAGGTTGTAAGACCCCAACTTATTATAAATAAAATTTAATTTCCTCTATTTATTATTTTGAAATAGTAAGGGTTGAATTGATTAATGTGGTTAGTTATGGGTAAAATACGCGAATATTTTAAAAATAAGCAGGTGGGTATAAAATATTCATTGTTGTCGGGGAATATTCGTTTGGTCGTGGAATATTCTTGTTGTTTGGGAATATTAAATGCAACGGTATGTGATCTTTTGTGAGCCCATAATGGAAAGCGATTGGATGAAGAAAAGCGACAAGTATAAGTTGTTTATAAATAACGTCACGCGGTTATTCTGAATTAATCTTGTTGGAATACCCGGTGGTTAAAACACAATAATCTGGCGTTGTTGACAAGTAGATTTGCAGTATTGCACCAATTATTGATTCTTACGTAAGAAGGCACTACTCAATAATTATTACGATAATTCTTATTCAAAGTATTTTATTTTATTGATTCAATAATTCTTTGCGTTGATATTTTATATTCTTTGTTGTTTCATTAATTGTTACTACACAATATTTTCTATTATCGAAGCAATAATTCATATTATCTGAATAATATTATTAAAAAACATTATTGGTAATGTCTAGAAAGTTCTGTCTAAGTAGAGGTTTGGTCACCTAATTGCGCGCTAGTAAGGAGAAATCCTTATTGGAAAGCCTCCTCTTTCTGAACGGCTGGTTGCCTGCATCTTGTGATTACGTAATATTATTTGTGAATAATTAATTATTGATTTATATGATGAGGAAAATATTGATTTTATGTTGTTATAGATGGAGAAAATTTTAAAGTGACAATTGTTAAAAATTGATATTTTATCTTTTTGATAAAATAATATTTTATTATATTATATAATAATGATGATATTTTTACAATGAATTTGGGATATATGAGTATATGAGGAGGAAGAGTATTTTTATTGCAAAAGTTGTTTAAAACATGTTAAACATGTAATCGTGGGCCCATTTCTTATTTGAAATTTGATTATAGCACGTAAAATCGCTTGGTTTATGGATTTCGGTCAATTTTTGTTTGGAATTTGGAAAAACTTTCTTCTGCAAAATTGTAGAGAATTGGATTTCCTATAAAATGTCACAAGATTCGAATTTTCTGATAAAAGGGCTATTTATTATGAATTATTGAAGTTCCGAAGTTCTGAAATAATTGATTTTTAAAAGTTTTAATTATTTTTAATAACAAAAATGTTTTTTTGATTTAGTTGACTATTGGTGGCTGATGTTTGGATCTGATTTGGTGTGCGTAAGAATTTTTATATAATATATTAATATTATATTAAATTTTCTGCTTTGGTGTTCTAAGCATTTTCCTATAAATAGGGTGCTTAAGTTAGAATTGAAAATCACACTAGAAACTACAGATTTCTCTCTCTATAATATCGAGCGTATTTTGTGCGTATTTTTATATTTTGAGTGTTGCTATACGGTGTAAGTTCCTTCAGCACTATATCTGATATTTCAACCAGAAGTATTATTCTTGCTGAGGTAAGGGATATTATTTTTTTCGTAAATGATATTATTTCTTCAATATCATTATGGCGAAATATTGGTCTAAATTTTTATCAAATTTGGAATTTTTCATGTCGGGGTTACTATTCATGAGTTACTATTCATGAGTTACTATTCACGAAGCATGATGATATTTTTTGTGAAATTTCTATCTTTTGGTGTGTAGATTCTTATTCATGTATACCACACTTATTATTCACGATACTCAAGTACTTTATTCACGAATCACGATACTATTCACGAAAAAATTAAATTTTCTTTCTATGTCCAAGATTATTCATTATAGTTCCAATCTTTGATTGGATCTATGTTTTAGTCTTTATTCTTGAATTTTACTCACTACGGTTATTTATGAAATATTTTCGAACTTGGGTTATTTAAAGTATGAATCCTTAATACTTGTTCTTTTGTTTTCACAGATTAGTTTTTCTTTAAAATATTTTTCGTCATCCTCGGTCCTAAATGATGATATTATTGAATATCTTTGGCACGTAGTGCAAAGATGAATGATTTTATGATGAATATCTTTGGCCGTTGTGCAAAGATGAGCAGTGTTTAGATGAACATGATTATTTGGTGAATATCTTTGGCACTGTAGTGCAAAGATGAATATTTGATTTATGATGTATATTGATTGATGTTCTGAGGATAAAATATCGATGATGGACTTTTAAATTCATAGATGATAGTAGATTTCATTCTCTACTTAACTCTTCTAATGAATTATTATTTCCGCTGAGAATATTGATTTAAAACTTGTTGTCTATTGTATTTTATTAGATTTTTCCCTGCTGAAGACTAACGATAATTTGTTATGTATTATCTTAGTCATAATGTTCTTCTTCTTGGGCTAGTTGAGCTCACCCTTTTCTTTTTGTTCCATTTTTCTTCTCGGAGGCGAGAATGTAGCGAGTACTTAGTCGGGGTATGGAATGATGGTTCTAGAAGTTATTTTAGTAGTCCTCACCATTTTATAAAATAATGTATCAATAATTATAATGAGGACTTATTTGAGTGTCTGGATATTGTCAGATGACAATATTTGTATTTAAACTCATGCGTTTTTATGTTGTATTAATAAAGTTGTAGTTAGATTCATACCATATATTTTGATTTGACTCGGAATGGGTGTTGTATATACCTATTTTGGGGCGTCACATTTATGAGACCCAGATTTTATCAATAAAGATTTAAATTTTGTTGAAATAATTTTTTAATATTATGGTGTGAATTTAAGATAATATTATAGTTGTGGGTAGTATTTATAAATTTTGCAAAGTATGCAGTGGTTATATTATATTCGATTGGTGGGGAATATTCGGTTTAGCGAGGGAATATTAAATACAAACAGCTCAATCATTGGTGGACCCTAATGAATTATTGTCGGATTGAAAGCGACAAAAATATTTTATTGAAATAACGGCGGAAGTTTTCTAGTGGTTCTTGTTGAACTACTAGTAGTAAAAAATACGATGTCGTGTGGTTGCATAGTAGTAACACGGTATTGATTATTGATGCTTATGTGAGAAGTCACTCGGTTTGATTCCATTATTGTCGATTAATAATATGAATTATTATAGCGATAATGACGTTTTGTTTTATTCGTATTATTAACGTAATAAAAGCGAAACATCTTTTATATAAAATAGAATACTTTATTAAAGTTATTACATAAATAGAATATATTATATTTTATTATGCGTAGTGTTGCGTAGTGTTTTGCATAGTGTTTTGCATAGTGTTGCATAATATTTGCATAGTAAAATGTTTTTATATAAATAGAATATATTATATTTTATTTAAAAGATTTTGCTTTAAATATGGACCGTCAGATTAAAGTAAATCAATCTGGATAGTTCATGGATTAATTCTTATGCATTCCATTTTCCTATAAATAGAAGCTCATTCCTTTATTATTTTCTTACGAATTCATTGAAACTCTACAGAGAGAAATTATAGAGAGAAGCTATAGAGAGAAAATCTATAGAGAGAAAGAAGAAGAGTATACAGTACTTCACTACTTTGATATCAAAGTGTCTTTTACGGTAAGGGTATTATTTGTTGTACTGTAAAGAAGTGTTATTCTTTCTTATTCATTGAAGAGAACATACATTATTCCATTCATTATTATTACTGTTGGAATAACTTTGTAAAAGTGGCATACCCTATACATAACTTTGTATACATGGCGTACCTATACTTGGTGAAATCCTTATGATATTCCATTCTTATTTATTACATTGGAATAACTTTGTATCTGTGAAATCCCTATACTTGGTGACATTCTTATTCTTTATTATTCGTTGGAATATCATGTACTGTGTTTATAATGGGACTGGTTCCATCTTTATTATTCCGTCTTTATTATTACGCATTGTTTGAATATCACATGCATCTTTATACGCGGACTGGTTCCATCATTTATTATTCGCATTTATTATTATTACATTGGAACATCCGCTTGGTGTGATTTTCTTTTGACTTTGGTTCCGTTATTATTATTCTGTTAGAATAACTTTGTCTCATGCTGAATCTACCGCATGCATGGTGATTGATTACATTGTTATTCCATTTCTTATTATTCTCGGTTGGTTAAAACTTTGACTTCTATACTCCATGAAATTAGTAGAATATCCTTGATATTTGCGTTTCATCCGATATCTTTTCATGGAAATACTCTTACGATCATTCTTGAATTTTACTCTAAACGAAGCGATATCATGTTGACAATTTGGACGTTAATAATTCATGGATTAAATAATTTTTGAACTTGTTTTATTGAATTATTATGTCATTGTCATCATCCTCATGTTATATTATGTTATCTTTTGGCTTACGTGCGTAGATGAACTTAGTATGATTATGACGAGAATCATTCGGTATAATCATGAATTGATATAAATGATGTGACAAAAGTCCTCGGTGGCTTTGTAATGCGGTGATGGATAGTTTTTGGTATGATTATGACCGAGGGGTGATTAGGTATAGTCATGACCATTGATAATTTGATGAAAATCCTTGACCCAGTGTAATACGGGGATGATTAGATGTGGTGGTTTATTTATTAAGTTGAGTCTCGTGATAAAAATTGATGAAAACCTTTTTAAAACCTAAAAGATAGTAGACTTTATTCTCTATTTGACTCTTTTAATGGATTGCTTATTCACTGCAGATTAAACCGGTTATCTATTGTATTTTATCGGTTTAACTTTGTTGAAGGCTAATGATAATTTATTACGCATTATCTTAGTCATAATATTTCTTCTTGGGCTAGTTGAGCTCACCCTTTCTTTCCTTTGTTCTCTTGTGAAATGAGAACATATTTGAGACGAGTCGGGGAACGAAGTAATGGTCGAGAGGATAGCATTAGTAGTCCTCACTATTACGTGAAATAGTGTGATAATAGTTGTAATGAGGACTCCTTTTGAGTTTGTATAATATCTAGTAGACAATATTTGTATTCAAACTCACGTTTTTATGTCGTATTATTACATACTACAGTTATATTAAGTAAGTTGTATTTGAATTTATGTACCATGTAAGTGGCGACCCAAGATGGGTGGCGTATACCTAATTTTGGGGGCGCCACGGTTGGTATCGAGCCGTAAGTGTGAAGAGCCCCGAGCCTCATTTGGTGACTTCTGTTGATGGGGAATGCAAAAGCCGGACTCTCCGTAGGGGCCGCTTTTCTTTCGGTGTGGTGATGAGTACCAATGTGAGGTCTTGACATAAGTTGGTGTCCGGCGTCATGATTGGTATCAGAGCTTAGGGATATGATCCCTGGATGAGGTGTGAGATAAGAACTAGGAGGGGAGAGACGGGGAATTCCTTCGCTAATATGACCTACTTAAATTTATTTGGTATTTAATTGGTTGGTCAGAGTATAGGAATAATATGTGATATGTTAATTAACCCTTGTTTTGTGACGGTGTTTGAGAATGACATCCGAAAATCTTTGAGATAAGCAATGAAGCACGTGAGAGTGTTGATTGACTCAAACAAAAGGTAACGACCAACAACACGATAATAATCATCTTTTGGTGGCAATGGCTATCGAACAATGATAACCATCGTGGGGAAATTATCATGCTAAGAATGGTAACCACTTCGGTGGTAATCATGGCAAAGATAATAGATGTGGAAATTGCAAGAAGAGAAGGTCATTTAGCCCAATTTAGTTGTGCACCAAAGGTGGATATGGACAAAACAAAGTCGTTGGTTTTAGGAAGTGCATTTTTTCACTTCTTCAAAAAGCGAGTAAACCGAAGAAAGTAAGCGTTAGTTAGTTAGTTAATTATAAATTCTTGAAGTCTATACCTTATAAGATACCGGTTCTACCCATTATTTTATCTCTCTTGCTTTCGTTCAACGTTTAAATTTGACTCCGGAGAAGTTAGACTTTGACTTAATGGTTGAAACTTCGTTAGTAGGAGCCTTCGTTACCGCTACTATTTTTAAATCTTGTTTGATTCAAATAAACACTTTCACGTTACCTGTCGATCTTATCTTTTTGAAAATACTTGCCTTTGATGTGATTTTAGGAATCAATTGGTTAACTACTCATCATGTTTTTCGTAAGGTTGTTAGCTTTTATATTCATAACCAACCTGTTATACGAATTCAAAGTAACCAAACCCTAAAGTTAATCACTGTTATATCAAGCCATAAGTAAAGAGCCCCGATCCTTTCGTTGTTGACTTCCTTGTGTGGAATGCACGAACCGGGACGTTACGTAGGCGACGTCGTGAATGACGATGACAAGTTGATAGGTATCATTGTGAGGTGTTATCTAGGTTAAAGGATAGAAGTCATAGTTGGTATCAATGTAACGTACTATCCAAGTTTTGGATAAGAGTACCAGTTTTGAATGATATTTCTATCATTAATAAATTTTTTGACGTATTCTTGAAGATTTCCTAGCCTACCCTAGAGCGTGAAATCGAATTTTGTATTGACCCCATTACAAAAACTCATTTCTTAAACCCTCAAATATTTCTTCAACTAAAAGGATCTGTTTACGAGGATTATGATGAAAGTCATAATAAAAGCATGGGACTAATGAAAATCATGGGTATATGAAGTATTAGTAAGTGTTATGATGAGTTATGTTGGTTATTATGTGAAAACATGAAAGTTTCTTAGAAATCACAAAGAGTTGAAAATTATATTTTGGTGAAAAACATAACATGAAATTCAATTGACCATATCTCCTATTATATTTTGAATTTTTGAATGTGGTCAAGACCTAGAGTTAGATCTATGAGTTACCTAACTAATCCAAGTGGAATTACTGGAAAAGGTGTTGTAGATTTTTGTGTGGACTGATTTTAACAAAGGAGTGCAAAGCTGCAAAAACTGAAAAAGCTGCTGCCATGATTTTAGAGGGGCTGTTTCGGCCACTTAAATTATGAGAAAAATTCTGGCCTTTTGGGACATGAAGGTATATGGTATAAAGTACCTCTTGTCCAAAAATGAGGTCATTCTGACTTAAAATGAGCAAGTTATGACTATTTCAATATTTAGGTTTTTCCGACGAAAAATGCTATAACCGGAGTTCTATAACTCCGATGACCATGAAATTTAAACTGGAAGCTCATGTTAACATGTGTAAGGTCCTGCCAAGATTTGGGAATTTTTGGAGTTAAACTTGAGGTAGCTAATTTCTTAAGGAATTAATTAGAAATTGATTTTTGAAAAATAGTAAATGAATTTTAAAAATTCCGAGAAAAATATATTTTCATTATGGGACTGTATTATGCTAAATCCCAGAAAAGAAATATTTTTGGGACTGATTTGGTATTTTTCATGAAAATAGTTTAATTCTGAACATATGAGTTAAATATGTTATGTGAAAGTAACAAAGTTGAAAATAAGATTTTATGGCTAGAGAATCCTATATAGAGTATATGCATATTTTTTTTTTTTGATGAGGATTTGATAATTGGTGATGATATCTTATGAGTATGGCATTTTTGAATGATTAAATGCATTATATGGTAAAAGCGTAAACAATTGAAATAAATTGTTTATAAATTGAAGAAGTGATTAAAATATTGTTATAATATTAAGGATATTAGATTATGAGATTATTAAGTGATTGATAAATGGGGCTATTCTTGAATTACGGATAAATTATATTATAAATATTTAATATTTATCCTTTATCTCATTTGATTGATTCTTTATATCATTATCCCTCACGCTTATATTATGTTGAAAAGTCATCGTGGCTGTAGTGCATAGATGGACTTGGTATGATTATGACCGGGATTGTTGGGGTATAATCATAACCTTAGTAATTAAAAAAACACAATTATCTTTGGTAGTAGTGCATGGATAATTTTTGTGGTCGTGATATTAATGAATACACAATTATCTTTGGTAGTAGTGCATGGATAATTTATGGTCGTGATCTTAATGAATACACAATTATCTTTGGTAGTAGTATGGATAATTTGTGGTTGTGATCTTAATGAATACACAATTATCTTTTGGTAGTAGTGCATGGATAATTTGTGGTCGTGATACTTAATGAATACACAATTATCTTTGGTAGTAGTGCATGGATAATTTGTGGTCGTGATACTAATGAATACACGATTATCTTTGGTAGTAGTGCAGTATGGATAATTTGTGGTTGTGATCTTAATGAATACACAATTATCTTTGGTAGTAGTGCATGGATAATTTGTGGTCGTGATCTTAATGAATACACGATTATCTTTGGTAGTAGTGCATGGATAATTTGTGGTCGTGATACTTAATGAATACACAATTATCTTTGGTAGTAGTGCATGGATAATTTTGTGGTCGTGATCTTAATGAATACACAATTATCTTTGGTAGTAGTGCATGGATAATTTGTGGTCGCGGATACTTAATGAATATCATTGGCACGTAGTGCGGGGATGATTCGATGATATGGATTAATTATTGGTGAGTCTCAAAGAATGAAATATTAATTCATGGATGTGGTAAAAAGTCATCTTTGGTAGTAGTGCATTGATAGACTTGGTATGATTATGACCAAGATTATTCGGTATAATCATATCAGTAATTGAAAAACACGAATATCCTTGGCGATTGGTGCATGGATAATTCGTGGTCGTGATACTATTAAGTCTGCGTCTCAAAGCATTATTGGTTTTCTGAGTTGTATATCTTTGGCTTTGTAGTGCAAAGATGAATTGTTAATGAATATCTTTGGTAGGATTGCAAAGATGAACTTAATATTTTCAACGATAAAGGTATTCAAGGTATCCTCACCTCTTTATCATATCAGTGCGTACCCTAATTTCGGAGGGCTTAAATTCCATAAGGAGGAGATTGTGAGACCCCAGATTTTATCAATAAAGATTTAAATTTTGTTGAAATAATTTTTTAATATTATGGTGTGAATTTAAGATAATAATATTATAGTTGTGGGTAGTATTTATAAATTTTGCAAAATATGCAAGTGGTTATATTATATTCGATTGGTGGGGAATATTCGGTTTAGCGGGGAATATTAAATAAACGGCTCAATCATTGGTGGACCCAGCAATGTAATTATTGTCGGATTGAGAAAACGACAAAAATATTTTATTGAAATAACGGCGGAAGTTTTTACCGTAGTTCTTGTTGAACTACTTCCTTAGTAAAAATACGATGTCACGTGTGGTTAAGCATAGTACTGCACGGTATTGATTATTGATGCTTATGTGAGAAGTCACTCATTTTGATTCCATTATTGTCGATTAATAATATGAATTATTATAGCGATAATGACGTTTTGTTTTATTCAGTATTATTAACGTAATAAAGCGAAACATCTTTTATATAAAATAGAATACTTTATTAAAGTTATTCTATAAATAGAATATATTATATTTTATTACGCATAGTGTTGCATAGTATTTTGCATAGTATTTTGCATAGTGTTGCATAGTGTTTGCATAGTAAAATGTTTTATATAAATAGAATATATTATATTTTATTTAAAAGATTTTGCTTTAAATATGGACCGTCAGATTAAAGTAAATCAATACGGACCAGTTCATGGATTAATTCTTATGCATTCCATTTTCCTATAAATAGAAGCTCATTCCTTCATTATTTTCTTATTTAATTCATTGAAACTCTAGAGAGAAATTATAGAGAGAAGTTTACAGAGAGAAAATCTATATAGAGAAAAGAAGAAAAGTATACGGTACTTCACTACTTTGATATCCGGTGTCTTTTACGGTAAGGGGTATTATTTGTTGTACTCCGTAAAGTGGGTGTTATTCTTTCTTATTCATGAAGAGAACTTCATTATTCCATTCATTATTATTACATTGGAATAACTTTGTAAAAGTGGCATACCCTATACATAACCTGTATACGCGGATACCCTATACTTGGTGAAATCCTTATGATATTCCATTCTTATTTATTTTGTTGGAATAACCTGTATAAGCGGAATCCCCTATACTTGGTGACATTCTTCTATTCTTTATTATTCTGTCGGAATATCACATGCATCGTGTTATCTGCAGGACTGGTTCCATCTTTATTATTATTCCGTCTTTATTATTTTGTCCGGAATATCACATGTATGTTATATCCATACGGACCTGGTTCCATCATTTATTATTCGCATTTATTATTACATTGGAACATCACAGCCGATTGTGATTTTCACGACTGGTTAAGATTATTATTATTCTGTTAGAATAACTCATCATCAATCATCGCATGCGTGGTGATTTCTGTTGTTATTCCATTTCTTATTATTCTCGGTTGGTTAAAACTTTGACTTTATACTCCATGAAATTAGTAGAATATCCTTGATATTTGCGTTTCATCCAAAGATATCTTTTCATGGAAATACTCTTACGATCATTCTTGAATTTTACTCTCTAAACAAATATCATGTTGACAATTTGGACGTTAATAATTCATGGATTAAATAATTTTGAACTTGTTTTATTGAATTATTATGTCATTGTCATCATCCTCATGTTATATTATGTTATCTTTGGCTTACGTGCATAGATGAACTTAGTATGATTATGACCGGGGATCATTCGGTATAATCATGACTTGATATAAATGATGTGACAAAAGTCCTCGGTGGCACTGTAATGCGATGATGGATAGTTTTTGGTATGATTATGACCGGGGTGATTCGGTATAGTCGTGACCATTGATAATTTGATGAAAATCCTTGACCGTAGTATGCTGGGGATGATTAGATGTGGTGTTTTATTTATTAAACCGAGTCTCAAATGATAAAAATTGATGAAAACCTTTTAAAACCTAAAAGATAGTAGACTTTATTCTCTACTTGACTCTTTTAATGGATTGCTTATTCACCGCTAGATTAAAGCGGTTGTCTATTGTATTTTATCGTTTTAACATTGTTGAAGGCTAATGATAATTTATTCTGCATTATCTTAGTCATAATATTTCTTACTGGGCTAGTTGAGCTCACCCTTTCTTTCACTGTTCTCTTCAGGAAATGAGAACATAGCTGGGACGAGTCGGGGAACGAAGTAATGGTCCAGAGGATAGCATTAGTAGTCCTCACTATTATGTGAAATAGTGTGATAATAGTTGTAATGAGGACTCCTTTTGAGTTTGTATAATATCTAGTAGACAATATTTGTATTCAAACTCACAGTTTATGTCGTATTGTATACGACAGTTATATTAGTAAGTTGTATTTGAATTTATGTACCATGTAAGTGGCGACCCAAGATGGGTGACGTATACCTAATTTTGGGGGCGTCACAACATTAATAAATAATTCACATCATCGAATCACCCCTGCACTACGGCCAAGGATATTCATTAGTATCATGACCACGAATTATTCATACTACTACTAAAGATAATCATGTTTTCATCAATCGGTCCCGATCATGCCATAAAACAATTCATCTTTGACTACTGACCAAAGAGAATCCATAGCCGTAATCATACCAAAACTATCCATCAACGCACTACGCCAACGAGGACTTTTTCCACATCATTTGTAACATTACGGTTATGATTATACCGAATAATAATCTCAGTTATAATCATACCAAGTCCATCTATGCACTACTGTGCCACGGATGACTTTCAACATAATATAAACATGAGGATGATGACAATGATATAAGAATTCAATAAAACAAGTTCAAGAATTAATTTATCCGAGAACCGATAAAGTTCAAATTGTCAACATAATATCGCTGCAGAGTAAAATTCAAGAATGCTTAGAAGAATATTTCCATGAAAAAGATTTGGATGAAGTGCAAATATCAAAGATATTCCACTAATTTCATGGGTATAAGTCAAAGTTTTAACCAACCGAGTATAATAAAGAATGGAATAACAAAAGAAATCACCACGCACGCGATGATCGCATGCAGAAAAGTTATTCCCGAGAATAATAAAGGATGGAACGAGTCCCAGAACGCACGTATGAGCGTGATATTCCACGAATAATAAATAATGGAACGTGTTAAACGTAAACGCTTGCATACATGATATTAAACGTGAATAATAAATAATGGAACCCGGTCACAGGAACAGCACGCATGTGATATTTCGACATAATAATAAAGAACGGAATATTAGAAGAATGTCACCGTGTATAGGGTATTTCAGCGATATCTGAGTTATTCCAATGAATAATAAATAATGGAATAATGAAGTTCTCTTCATGAATACAAAAGAAATAATACCCCTCACCGTAAAAGAAACTTAATATAAGAGTAGGGAAGTAGCATAATACTTTTCTATATGTTCTCTTGTAATTCTCTCTCAGAGTTTGTTGAATTAAGTGAAATAATGAAGGAATGAGCTTATTTATAGGAAAATGGAATGAATAAGAACTAATTCATGAAGCGGTCCCGATTGATTTATTTACTAAGCGAGACGGTCAGTATTGGTTTACTATTAAAACTTAAAACAACGGTCCATACCGATTTACTATTAAAACTTTAAACCAACGATCCATATTGATTTACTTATTATAACTCCACCACGGTCCATATTGACTTACTATTATATCTTCAACCAACTGATTCGAAAAATTAGCACATTTTCTCATGGAATAATATTGTACCCAAATACCGAACGCAATACTAGAGTGAATAATGAAGGGTGAATAGTAACTCGTGAATAGTAACTCTCATGAATAGTAACTCGTGAATAGTAACTCATGAATAGTAACTCGTGAATAGTAACTCATGAATAATAACTCATGAATTGTAACTCGTGAATAGTAACTCATGAATAGTACTCAAACCACGAAAAGTGTCCCGAATACCGATTGAACAATATATCATATTATGCGAGATGATCTGTGAACAATAATTAAATCAATAATACGAGATATATGATCAAAGAATTCTTATAAAGCAATAATTGAGTATAACCGGTGACTTCTCACGTAAGCATCAATAATCAATACTGAGTGTCTATCTTTGTGCGACCACGCGTATATCTTTGTATTTTTTAACAAGGGTGTTTCAACAGTTAATCAGTGAAACTTCCGCCGTTATTTTCATAAAGTATTTTTGTCGCTTTCTATCATCAAATGATAATTACATTAATAGGGGTCCACTAATGATTGTCTACCGTCGATGCGGATATTCCCCGACAAAAAAATATTCCCTGACCAATCGAATATTATACAACCACTTGCTTACTTTTTGCAAAATTTGTAAATATTACCCACAACTATAACATTACATCAAATCAACACCATAATATTAAAAAAAAAAATATTCGAGAAAATTAAATATTTATTCATAAAATCTGGGGTCTCACAATAAAAGTTATTAATTTCTTTTTGAAAAAATTGAATCAGGTTTTTTTATTTATCTTTTCTTTTTTTTTTATTTTAATTTCCATTTTAGTTTTTTTTAAAACTTTCTAATATTAAGAATGTGTCATTCTCGTTAAAAAATTAAGTAGACATTAATTTAATTTAAAATCACTTTAATTTTTTTGAATCTATATTTTATAAAGAAAAAAATTTCTAATATTTTTTACTTAAAATAATAATAATTTTTAAAAATATTTAAAATAATTATTTTAAATTAGTTTGATGGGGTAATTTAAAAATTAAAAGTTCAATGGTGTAATCAGTAAAATGTGCCAACTATAGTGGATAATTCATTAATTTTGTAGATAAAAAATTAACGTCGATTTTTTTTTAACGGAATGACCCAATTTCAAAATAATATTTAGTTTAGTGGTGTAATTTGAAAAATTAAAAGTTCAATGATATAATCAGTAAAACCTACCAACTACAGTGGATATTTGTTTAGTTTTGCCCAATGAAATCTAAACCACAAAACATCATTTAAAATGTCTTCCTGTTGCACTTTTAAACGCAAAATAATTAATTATACTATCATATTTAATGTTTTCTAACATATCATTTTTAATGCATAATATCGCTAATCTTTTATTATATTATTTTTTTATACACAAATATATAAACTTATAAAAAATTTGGCCCCCCCTCAACTGTGGGCCTTATGCGGTTGCCCTGTTGGCCTTTGCCCAGGGCCGGCTTTGGTGGTGCTCTATATTTTATAGTACTATGGCCATATATTGTTGCACTAATGCACCAACCAAGCTATTTATGCTCTTATACTGCGTTTGAATTGAAGTAATGAAAGTGGAAATGGAATGACCCATTCATATGGAATGAAAAAAACTGTGTTTAGTTGCGATTGAAATGAAAAAAATTGTGTTTGATTCCTTAAGGAGAGAGAACATATGAAATAACTCATTCCGACTAGAATAAGATGTATCATTCCACTTTTCATTTCATTCCTTTAATCCAAACGTAGCATTAAGTCAACTTCCAAACTATCTATCTTCCATAAGGCTGTACTAGTTAGTTCTTTAGCAATCCATGGCTGAAACAAACAGCTTGCCAATTCCCAGTGTTGAGGAAGAAGAAGAAGACCAGACACATGACCGCAATTTTCAAGGGATTTCTAAGCCACCAATGAATATCAAAATGCATAATTTATGAGGAAATCACTGTATACTATCATGCTATACCAATCAATATCCAAGCTTCTGGATTTGCAAAAATATTAAAACTTTCTATGTTTAGGTACTTGAAACAGAACACAAGTAGTTTTCTCATTTCTGGTAGGACACCAGGACAGACTTAATACTTTTACAAAGGCTGCAATTGAAGATCAATTGATAAGAATTTGCAAACAATCTGACGAGAGAAGAACTCCAATATTAACCTAGTCAGGACAGCAGAACTATTTTAGGTATTTACTAATGAAATTTTGTTAACTCTGTTCGATTAAGAAACGTCCATGCTACCCCAAGGGGTGGGGGAAGTGACACCAAGTGGGTTTGATCACATCTTCTTATTTCTTATCACTCATATTTTAAGCTTTTTAGCGATTAAACCTGCCATAATCGTCGCTTATACTTTAATGACGCTTATATGATGTCCGTCGCTAAAAGTATAGCGATTGTATATGAAGCAAATCGCCGCTTAAAGGTGAAATGACGCGAAAGATAAATAAAGGATATACGATGACTCGATCTCGCTCTCTCTCTCTCTCTATATATATATATATATATATATATAACACAAGTTTTTTTGAAAAAAATTAATTTCCCTCTCTCAGCCTATTAAAAGATCCGGACCGTCCAAAGTTGAAATAAATCTAACCCTTTAAAAAATTATTAACAAAACACGGAGGGGGATGAAGCCACACAATCGGCTGGGTTAAACTTAAAACAAGGGTTTCAGTCACTTGCTTCTTCTTCATTCCCTCTGTCAATCGAACTGCCAAATCTTATCATACCTCTCCACCCCTAACCCATTCTACATCTAATCCCAATCCCTTTACCATCTCAATTAAACCCCCATAGAATCAGGGTTTTCAATAAGCGTCTGAACTCGTGCCCAATCGAACTGCCAAACCTTATGCATGCTCATTTAATTCCTGTTTCTCGTTCTCTGAAAACAGAATTGACAAGTACACCACATTTAAGGCATTTTTACTTCCATATAATTCACCATTTATTTGTTGCATGGCAATCAAAACTACTGAGATGAATATTGACAACCAAAAAAAGGAAAGAGTATGAAGATATTAGAACTATAACTGAGCTGTCTACTGAGTTTGTAACCAGTTACACTGATAAGAACTCCAGTAAAAGAGAAACTGACAAAATTTCCCTTCTCGCTATATAGAGCAAATTAATTAATATTTAACTTATAAAATAAAATCTCCTTTGGAAACAGACCAGTCAAATGTCAGCACTTCAACTAATGCCTCATCACCTTTCTTTGAGCTTAGCTTCAGACAGAAATTCAATCTCAACGGGATGCTGTAGTTAAATACTGACATGAGATTGGCCTAGAGGTCAGACCTCTTTATGTGATCAAGAATGAGGAGCCTTGGTCCGGGAGGGTATTCTAACATATCGAAGAACACTAATTTGAAGCAAATGACAGGCAATGAGAATACAAGAAAACACAATAGAAAATTATGGAGAACATCCAAAGGAAATGAGTCAAGTTCAACAGCTTGCCTATCAGTAAGCAAAGGTAAAGTATCGTCTGTTGCCCTTCTTGAAATCCTTCTTGTAATTTTGGAGGCCAAGGCTTACCAACATGCTTCTAGTTTTCTTATAGTGCTCATCCTCAGCTTGGGGCTGGGAATTCTTACACAGTAGCTGCATCAACGCACGGAAAGTAATTTAAGAACCAGAAGTATTCACAAGAACATAGTTACAGATTCAGCTTAACAATTCCGACTACTTGAAGAATGACATAAAGCAGATGAATGGTGCACAGATGTATTCATCTAATTATACGTTCCATCAAGTGTCATAGAATGCAACTCCAAAATCCAGTCTTTATAATTTGGACACATGTAATAGATAACTATTTTTCTTTATGCATGGTTCTTTTCTAAACTTGGATTCTGTTAGTAGGAATCTAAGTTCTTCAAAGTCAGGCACCAAAACCCAAATTAGTGCCATAGAAATCATAGAAGTGAAACTACAAGTACAGTAACACATTGATAATAACATGTTCTGTTCAGTAATATGTGGGTATGCACATACCTAGTCAGGTAGGGCAGGTCCTAACTTTCCAGAGTGATTAGGACCACCCAATCCACTCACCAATGAAAAACATACTGCAATGATAAATTCATAATCTTAGACTAGTGCACATGTAAAAGAATTAAGGATAGGCCAATATTAAAACGTCGTAGAATAATATTTAAATTGCGGTCTTGTACCAAAGGACCCCCTGCAAGATATTAAACCGCCTGTTACAAAAGAGTGAAAATTCTCCACGAATATACAGTTGAAAGAATGCATTTAATAGCACAATTTGGCACCTTATAATTGGAATGAGAGAACTTCCACTTTTATGGCTTTATTCGTCTATATATCATCATCATCATCATCATCATAAATCCACAACTTTAAGCAGTAAAAGCAAAAGTTCCTAGTTCAAAATCTATTACAGATGAAAAGCACTTGGTACGTAACAGAAAGAATCTAATATCCCAAAAAGCTTTGGTAAACAATCAAAAGACACAATTTCACCAATTCAAGTCAATTATAAGGCGCAACCAGTGTTTAAGCTAAACACACATATCACATATTAATTGTAACATAGCACTAATTATATGGTTTGCATTTTTTAATACTTAACCACCTCTAATTAAAAAACCGTCAATTTACCACCTGTTAATTCAAAAAGTTAAACTGCATTTACCAAAGATAAATCTCAAGTTTTCAAGAAACGATCTTTGTTCAAGCATATATATGATTATTTACTCATGTTGTGTTATTCAATATCGACTATATGTCATGTTGCTAGTGAGTTTACGCATCTGAAGCTAACATTTAGACTGATCAAAAATTTTCGATTCCAACATTTGCTATAAGGGCAAGAACATTGTTTAGTTTCTCTATTGCCAATCCCAATTCTTTTGTTACCTTCAATAGTTTTTGTAACATGTAATTAATTGTACTACATCATGTATGAGCCAAAGAGGATATTTTTGTAACATATAAAAGGAATTGGAAAGGACGTAAACCTGGGCTTGCTGGAGAGAAGCCATGGCTTTGGGATTAAGGTCGACATAAGTTTGTTGATTCTTCAAAAGTGTTTATATATCTGGAACTGGAGGGCAAAGACCCAGTCAAAAAATTGAAAAATTTATCAACTAATCAGCTGAGTTATTTTACATGGTTTGAGCATCTGATTAATTGCAATCTTAATTAGGACCCACTCCCCCCCCCATCACAGAAGTTAAGTGCGCGCGCGCACATTCACATATATATGAAAAGATTAATCGAGGATACAAAGAGGTACCTAGCTTTGTTAAATCAATCAGCCGCAAGATCAGACTTTTGGGTTTTGGATTTCTTTATTATGAGATTGGGGATGGAATCACTGAGAAGCAATTCCTTTCTTTGGAAATTAATTCATGGAGGATTTTGTCCACGCAAACTAAGCAGAGACAAGCACTGAGATAATCGTTAGGGAGGCTCCTACCAACATATCAACTTGAATCTGGTCATGCCATATAATATTTAATGCAAGTAGTCATTATAAAGGTGCCCCAAAGATTCCGAAATTAAATTTAGAAACTGACAACAGCAAAAGATACAACTCAAAGAAAAGAAATAGAGTTGAATAAAGAATAAACCATTCTGTCCACCATCCAAAAATGCCTCAAGTTTTGAGAGTTGTTAGAAGCCAACAACTCCATTACCTTTTAACAATCATCATATCTTGGAACTTTGGCAGTTTGACAAGGGAACAGTTGCATAGAAGTTGCTATAAGTCAACAACGAAACTACATGATAGGTAAGTTTCAACTATTTTCATCAAAAAATCCTTCTTTTCGACAAGTCAAACAATTCCTAAATATGTAATCAATAATAGGAAAAATCTCTAAAGGGAACTGTTTTTCACAAGTAAAATTTGATATTTCCATCTCACAAGTATGGGACCCATTTAATGTGAGAGGGAGCTTGTGGAACTCTAACTTTTACTTGTGGAAATATCAATTCCCTGTCTGAAATCAAATCACTAAACAACAAATCTAAGCACATCACGCCTAACTTCAACTAGAACAAGTCCCATAAGCTGCTAAGTTGGTGCAGTACGTTATAAGTCTGGTCTGAAAACGTCTTCGTAGCTAGAGGTGTTTAATCAAGATCTAGCCAGATAGTCACAACTCACAACATAAATTCAATTTCAAAAAGACATACAAATCATCTCAGACTCTTCCAACAAAGATAATCATTTCCTCTCTCAGCAAGGAGAAAATTCATCCAATGAAGATTTATTTGGCAGTATTATTCACAAAAACATTCATCTTTCCATTGCTATATAGCTCCAAAAGTTGAGAATAATGTCATATGCTAAAGTACATATTGAAGAATGTTTAAGCTGGATAGAAAAGCTAGACCAATAAACCCTCGTTCAATTCAAAATTAGAACATAATTACAATTAAGAATCTGATAATGCAGAACATGTATAAATAGATCATACCAACATTGTGATTAGCCCGAACTGAACTCGTCTATACTGCTTTATCCATTAAGTGCCACCTAAGGCAGAAGAATACAATAATCGTAATGCTCATTGCTTTAGAAAGATGAAAGACCCTATATACTTCTCACAGATAATTTGTGTTAGATGAAAGACCTGCATAGTAACTCTGAACCAGATTACGGCATGAAGCAGCCAGCCATATATCTGTATTAGGTAACAAATTTGAGCAGGTTCTTGTAATCTGTTGTTATTCAAAGATGTCCAACAGCCATGGCAAAAGATAAAATTGAAGGTGGAAACTAAATTTAGCGACCTTTTCCTCTTGAGAAATTTGAATCAGAAATAATAAGGGTTCTCGCCTTCACTGAACCACTGCAACTGTTACCCAAATTGAGTTGGCAGCAGTAACCACGATTCAGGCAGTTAAATAGCATTAATGCACAGGGAAGTGCTGCTTAAACTTAATGCATAAGATCAGTGACAGCTGGACGAAATAACGCAATTATAAAAAGGGTGAAAGGAACTGTTTGTGCATTATAGTTTCTCCTCATTGCTCAACAGGCACAGAAAAGATGCTATGAAACAAACTCAAAAAGGCCATTAACTGAAAAAAATATGCAGCTGGTGCAATTTTCCCAATGTTCATCATCATAAGGTGAGTCCCATGTCTGCACAGCAAAACAAAGGAGATCCAAATATGTTCTGCAAAAAAAGAGGATCAAAATTGTCAGAAAGTTCATGCTTCCAATAAGCTTTCAGAATATAATAATTAATTTTTAATGCAATAAGCTATTTTCAGCTCTCCTGAGTGGCACATCAACCCCCGCAAAATGACATTAATTTTCAGGAACCAAATGTTAGAGCAGCCAGATAAGATTGAGAAAAAACAAATACAAAAAAAAAAAGATAAAAACAAAAAATAGAAGATGAACTGGTTTGTCCTTCTCAAACCTGGAAAACAGTAGGAAAGTCAGGCAAGATAAAATAAAGAGAACAAAGTTTCTACCCTATCCTAGATGTTATGATCATCATTTGAACTAACTAAATCCAATGAAGCATGAGCCAACAACACAATTAAAAACTATTATGCCATTGAGATGGAGATGAAGTAAATAATGAATGAACAAATTTAAAGGAAAAACTATATCTAAAATAATAAACTAGTGTCAAAACAATTCATCAAATGCAGTGGTTCGACAAAGCTGAAAAACAAACAAGTGGTCAAACCCTGAAACTATCAAGACACCTAAAGCACCCTGTAATTATCATAGTTCAGATTTTGTAGCTGCTCGAATGCAACTCAGACTTCATAATAGAAGATAATATTAATATACCATTGTCAAACTCCTACGGATAGTTTGGTATTTGAAGCTCTACAATACATTCCTGATTCAAATATAAGTTGTTCCTACAGATGAGCAGGACAATCACATCCGCCATTTAAGTACCCAAATGAAGCTCAAATATCCATACTTTCCGAAAAAAAAGATATTCAGAAAGAAGAAAGAAAAAAGAAGAAAGAGGATAGGAGTTTGTCGATGTTAATTTTATGTCTAGCTAATATCCATGCCATCTCCAATTTGACTGCAGATTGGACCAACAGCAGAGAAGGATCTCTCAAAAGGAGAGGGATGAAATTGCGCACCGTCTCTGCGCTTAAAAGTGCAAATATCAGAAGGGGAACTCTCATCATCAAGCTTCCTACGGGCACCTTTCACAGCCTGTTCCTCCGCCGGAGTTAGAGGGAAAACCTGCCTGCTCACTCTGCAAAGGGAGCTATGGTTATCATACAGTATTCTCTGGTTACAGTTTTTGTCACAGATGTGAGTGAGTCCAGTTAGTCTGCAGCAATACACGTTTCCACACACATGTTCGTTTTCACATTTCCAGTCGCATTTGTGAACAGAGTGTGGCCCATCTTGGCCTAGAATACTTGACAGATAAATAACATTTGTAGGCACCGCAACCATAGATTTTCCATATACCTCCATTACTTCAGTCTAGCAGCAAGCTCCAAAGTCTTAATGAAGATTCGACACTCCTAATGCCTTGCCCTAATGTTCTGCAGGCCCAACACAACACAAGAAACTGTCAATTTTGATGGGACCGACGTGCAGCTCTATGGACAATGATGACGTGTCTGAAAGTTGTTTTAACATTTGTCCATAGACTTCTTAAACAATAAATTAGATAACAACAATTCTCTTACTATGTTTAGAATCCTAAAATAGTCAGAGGATGTTCTAAATAAAGGTCTTCCTCTAAGCAAGTACACATAGCTACTTATATCATGGTAGACCAACCTAGGGTTAAACATGGCAATTATATTCTCCCATATTATTTTGAACTATTAATCTCAACATATAATAAATAAAGTGAGCAGAAAGCAATAACCAGAACTATGTTCTCCTATGGCTAATACTGATTCATCTTAGATTCAATAAATAATTCAGGTCTTGCTCATTATTTAATACTGGCTTCCCTACCCAGTTGGCTTCTAAACAATCTAAATCAATATCCTAAAATTTGTAATTTTTGCACAACACATCAAAGAAGTACCCATCATAAATCATTTTCTTTCCACTCCATTAGTATCATCATTTAAATAGAAACATATGGGGGTAACAGCGTTAATTACACCAAATTAAACAAATCAGCTCCCTATATTGCACAATCTAATAAAATATCAAGAAAATTCATCCCGGAACAGGATAAAAATAAAAAATTAAACCCCTAGAAGCATGAAATGGTAAAGTAGATTCTACCCCATGAATTCAAAGTCAAATGTCTAGCAAAACCATACAATATCATTCAAAGAAATAATAGAAACATACATAATACACATATATAATACAGAATGAACTGAAAAGTACCCAAATGGTAAAAACAGTATTTTTCTGCATTCATACATACCCACATAAAGAAAAAAAAAATATCAAATTTGAAAGAGAAGGGAAAAGGCCAAGAACTCACCAAGTAACAAACAAGAAGATTCAGCTCCTTCTCTCTCTCCTACCCTTTATCTCTCACTAAATGTGGCTAGCTAATGAAGCAAAAATTGGCGAGAGGAGGGAGAGGGAGTGAGATATTTATAGAATAAAAACAAGGCGATCCGATTATGGTGTATATTGTTTAATAGGGGAGTAGATGTAAATGCACGTGAAATTAAACTGAAATTTAGGTGAAATGACGATGTTTTTAATTCTTCTTTCTTCTCTTTTTTTCATTTAAAATGACGTGCTTATGATACATAGATTTTTTTTATTTTAAAAACACTAGGGAAATATATTAAACTTATAATTTGGTATAAATGATTAAAGATTAAAATGTTAAAATAATTTAAATTCTTTCAAATAAATAACACATATTGAAGGAAAACTTAGAGAACGATAAAAATACTTAAATATATCCAAAGTGTAAAAGAAATATATATATATATATATAACATCTATATAGTGTACTGCTATTGCCTATTGATTACTTGTTTATTGATTCAACGATAAAAATATATTCTTTGGGCAATTTAAGTGCTACTAATTAAGATTAAACTGTTCTCCCAATAATGTTAAGGATGCACCCCTCACATCAATCAATCTGATAAATTCAAAAGATTTTTTCTTAGATATTAACCTCTTGGAATTTTACTGCTACTGGTTTACAGATTACTGTTGTTAGATTTTGTTACCCAGTCGCTGGTCGCACTCGCCGTGGGAAAGGAAAAGAAGAAGGTTCTTTTCGGCGCACGTGGCACTCTGTCGTTTACTTGAAGGTCAACCAACCATCGCATTGTTAATTTGTTATCCGTAAATCCCAGTGAATCTTTGTTGCATGATTAGGCCCAAATATGCTTGCCTTGTAGATGCAGTCAGAATGATTGTTACGGTATTTTTTAATAAAAAATATATCCTTAATTTTTTGTTCCCAAAACATTTATTCTTTTCATGTCTATGCTCTTGGTTAAAAACAATTATTCTTTGCTAACTAACTCCTTCGTAAAATTTTTTAAAGTTATGTATAAATATAAAGAAATAATTATATAACATTAAATATATAATATCAAATATTTATATTGCCCTTGTATTGAAAAAAAAAAAATTGTTATTTATTGGGCAAAAAAAATAATGAGTAGAACCAAAGTTATAATTTTATTTAATACTTTGAGTAATATTAAACTAAACAATTAATGCTTATTAGAAATTCTAAAACGTCATATATTAAGGGATAAAAAAATTTCTATAAAACATTTTATATTAAGGGATTGAGAACAAATAACAACTATGATTTTAATGTCCGTTTTTAAGGTTAAATTTTAAACTATTAAGTCATAAATTATTTATTTAATTACTTTTAAAACATAAGAGAACGATGTAGAGGATGTTAAGAATATGGGTAGAGTTTTAAGTGTGATTATTTCAACCAAACTAAATGTCATTGATATGCATCCAGACCAAAATAAAAAAACATCTAAAACCTAAACATTGGTCAAAGGTTTCATTTGGTTTAGGTTGATCCATTTTGTGTTAAGTTGTTTATTTGTAGCTAAATGTAGTTATTAGTTCAACCACTAAATACCAATGAGTAATGTTACAGACACAAATTATTTTACAAATATTTTATAAATTGCTGCCACCTCAACATATTAATCAACAAATTATTTTAATATAGTTTTCGGTTTCACATAAAAAGATGAGATGAAGTATGCCACATTAACAGTTTATAAAATATTTGTAAAATAATTTGTGTCTCTAACACTATTCAATACTAATTATTTTAATATAACAACTCTAAAGTTTATAACTTTTGCGCTACTTATTACTGAAAAACACTTTGAGGTAGATTTTTTTATTTTTTGGATCTTGATCTTGATCTTGATCTTGATCATTATCCTATGGGTCACAAGACTATCCCACGTGTTTAATTTGATGTGCCAAGTTGATAAATTCTTATTAGGCCTCAGAGTTCGAGTCGTAGCAAAGGCCCAAATCCAATTCAGTCAAATGAAGTTTGTAATATTGTACGAACAAAATAATTTATATAACGACTAAATTTATGTCGAATGTAATAGTAATGTGTATGTTCTTTTAATATTTATGTAAATTTGTCCTAATTATATAAAGTCAATTTTTAATGACTCAAAATTTAAATGGAGATTTTTTATTTTTGAAATGAAAGGAGTATGTTTTTATTTGGTATTGATGAATGCAGGGGCGAACTATGTTAAGGGTGTTGGTTTATATCTTTTATGATTTTAATGATGATAATATTATTGATGTAAGACCTCAATTTTTTATAAATAAAGATTTAATTTCTCTAATTATTATTTTGAAATAGTAAGGGGTTGATTTGATTAAATGTGGTTAGTTATGGGTGAAATGCGCAAATATTTTTTTAAATAGTTAAAGTGGTTATAAAATATTCATTGTTGTCGGGGAATATTAGTTTGGTGCGTGGAATATTCTTACTGCTGTAGGGAATATTAAATACTACAGTCCTGTGGGCCCCATAACCGAAAAAGCGATTGGATGAAGAAAACGACAAGTATGAGTTTTTATAAATAACGACGTAGTTGTTACCTTTAATACTGTTGAAATACTCTGTGGTTAAAAATACAAGAAGACACTGCGGTATTGCACAAATTATTGATTCTTGCGTAGAAAGGCACTACTCAATAATTGTTACGGTAATTCTATATTCGTTATTTTATTTTATTGATTCAATAATTGTTGCGTTGATATTTTATATTACTGTTGTTTCAATAATTGTCACTATACAATATTTTCTATTATCGGAGCAATAATTTATATTATCTGAATAATATTATTGGATAACATTATTGGCAATGTCTAGAAAGTTTCATCAGGAGGGGTTTGGTAATCTAATGTATGCCGTGAGAAGGGAGATCCTTATTGGAAAGCCCCTCTTCCTTAAGGAACGATCACGGTTGTCAATATAATGATTCGTAATATTATTTATGAATAATTAATTATTGATTTATATGATAAGGAAAATATTCATTTTATGTGGATATAGATGGAGAAAATTTTTAATGTGACAATTGTTGAAAATTGATATTTTATCTTTTACGATAGAATAATTGATTTAAATATATTATTATATTTTAATAATATAATAATGGTGATATTTTACAATGAATGTGGGATATATGAGTATTGTTAGGTTTGTAATATTCTAGAATCTAAATCAAATTGCATAAATTAAGCGGAAACGTGTAAAATCGAGTTTAAAAATTTTTACAAACCATATACCCAGGATCACCCTTTATGCACAATTATTAATTAAACGAAAAGATATGAAGAAAAGAATCATACCTTGAATATTCGAGCTTCCTCGTACAAGTTCACCTCCAATCCTTTCAAGCGTTCAACTTGAATCCACCGGGTTTGGTTCCTTCCTTTGATCAACGTTAGCCACCCAAATGTTTGGCCTCTAGAGGTGATCCACCAAGGAATAATAAAGATTCAAGAAAATGGGTGGTTGGCTAAACCCTAATTTTTCTATCTCTATAGAAAAAGGCGTACTCTCCCAACTATTGGAATTACGTATATTTGATATCTGATATAAGACTCCTCTTATAAAGATATCAAGTAACCCTATTAAAATAAGGTATTTTTAATTAAACTCTTTTAATTAAATGGGCTCCCTAATCTTATTAGGGATAATTAATTAAACTCCTTTAATTAATTTTCCCTCCTAATCCTATTAGGAATAAATGAGAGTACTTATATTAAATTAATTCCTAAACTCTTTTAGAAATTAAAATAATAATAATTGTAATAATATTAATAAGACTCCTCTTATTAATTTATATTTAATATTTTAAAATATTAAATAATAAATATTAAGCTATTTAATTTATTCTATCACCATAGATTAAATTAAATATACTTAACATATTATTACGATTATGCCATTAACTTCTTAAATAATTATTCTTCCTTTTATGGTGTGACCCTTTAGGTTCTCCATATTAAATAGGTTGTGAATAAATCAATTAGAAAAATTCTAATCTTATTTAAATAAATAAATAAAACAATTAATTTATTTAAATAAATAATATTTATTCTACAATAGGGATAAGCCTCTCTAGCGATCGGCGACTTTCCGGATAATATAGATTTCAACATTAATCATTAAAGAACCTTTGAGTAAATAGTTACTGAAATACAATTCAATCCTTCCACCATACAATGTCCCAATTAAATATAAGGCATGGAATTCTTGTCCAAGTCTTATTTTATTTAATTATATGTATTTCGATCCTTAAATGCACAACTCTAAATAATGCAAATTAGAAACTCCTTTCTAATTTCATTCGCGCTTCGCCGAAGACTCTTGGGTTGTCATTTATCGAATCACATGGGACATTTCTCTTCTTTATTAGAAGTGGTAGATTCTTTATTGATCATATATTATCTCCATATATACTAACTTGTTATACCCAAGCATACCTTTGATATACCCTAAGGGTCTTAAGGAATAAGTCAAAGTATAAATCATCATATACAAGAAACTATGATGATCTCAAGTCAAGGATCACTTGTCTTACTATCACTACAGAATTCCTATTGACGAAGCAAGTAAAATCCATTAGGTATTCCTTAGCGAGCCCACGTTCAAATGAACTTATTCTCTAATAAGCACCTACATACTTGCTTATATTGTCTCCACATAAATGATCATGAGATCAATCATCCTCATCCAATGAAAAGAAAGCAACGTATGTACTCAATCTATCCAGATTCACTAATCCCCAATTTAGTAATCCAATGATTGGGAACTATTTTAGTTTTAAGCTTTCTAAGAATTTAGATCTCATTAGAATGATCATCATCATTATTCTAAAAGCATTGCTTAAAACTATGGGTTTATCACATATTATAAAACAAACATCACGTAGATAATTAAAAGCCTTTAATAAATTAATACTTTTATTAATAAATGAATAAGATTGTTATAAAGTATATGCTTTATCATCAAACATGATGGGCTTTAATGCATACTACTTTCAATCTCCCACTTGCACTAAAGCCAATCGTCATGGTATCTCATACTCTTCTTCTCTAAGTGACGATTATCTATCCCGTTGGATAAGCTTTAGTTAATGGATATGTAATGTTGTTCATGAGAGTCCACTATCTCTATAGTGATTTCCCATCTTCAATGATTCTAATAATCAAATGAAAGTGCCACAACACATGTTTAGATCCAAGATGAGACTTAAGAACTATTCCTAGTTACGTAATGAACTTTAATCCAAACAATCAACTTGCGCCTTCATTTATAGCTATATACTTTGTCTTTATCACTAAACCAACAACTCTTTCTTTGTTTGGAACCTTTCCAATTTATCGCACCATTGTTCAAGGTAACACTTTACCTTAAAGTGGATTTTTCGATTCGTCTTAGTGCATGTTCGAAAAACTTGAGTGCAGTAAAGCCCTCTAGTTTTAATTCGGACCCACCATGTATGCTCACATCCTTAGTGCTTAGGTTAAGAACTTTAAGATGTTTTTCACCGTCTTCTGTTGATCTTCTCCATAATATGGTGATCAACATCGGGTCTCGTACATTTCATTGCATACATGATTGTCACTCATGCGACCTCTCTTTTGAGTCTGTGGGGACTATAAAGAGATACACTCCATAGCTCATCAACATGAGACATCTCTTGGAGTTTGCCATGCTAAGCGACTTTAGCATCAAATGAATATATCGCTCTGGGTTAAGTCGAGCATCCTGTCAGATCTATCTATATAGATGTTATCCCCAATTAAGATACTCTTCCCAAACCATTCATGGAGGAATGTTTAGATAACTTTATCATTCTTGATTGTAGCATTAGTATGTCATTCCTTATCCGTAGTATATCAACATATAATACTAGGAATGTCACGACGCTCCCATCGACCCTTTTGTACACACTAGAACTCTTACCTCATCGTGATGCAAGTGGATCATCATCTTCTATGATCGTACCTCATCATCATCATCTATGATGAATCCATACCTCCAGGTATCCCAGATTATTCCGCATTTACGATTCGGTTGTGGTACAATAGGTCCATCTCTGAGTTCCTCTTATTTGACTTATAGTGTTTTGTGGTTCTTGAACTCTTAAAGATCTATTATCCTCCCACTAGTCCTTCAATGATAAACACCTTTATCTTAGAAGGAAGTGTGTTTCATAACAAACACCTTTTTGCTAAGTAGGATTATAGAACATATACCCTAAACTACTTTTAGGATGTCCCACAAATTTGTACTTGTCAAATATTGTCCCAAGCTTATCCTTTGAAACCTTTTCACATAAGTTGGACAACCCCTTATCTTAACATACATAAGATTAGGAATCCTCCTTGTCCATAACTTTTATGGAGTCTGAAATTTGGATTTTGAGGTTACCTTTTCGTAGATATGCAACCATTTCTAGGCATGACCCCATAGGGATCTTTGGAATGTCAAGTAAAATCATTATGGACCGTATACCATGTCCAACAAGGTACGATTTTCCCTTTGGATACATCAATCAATTATTGCGTGTCAAGAGGTGTCCATTATGAAAACCATTTAAGATGATCTAGAAACTTATTGCACAAGTATTTATTCCTTGATCTAATCAAAGAATCTTAATACTTTGCTAATTTATTTCACTTACAATTCTTTGAACCTTTCAAATAATTCACACTTGTATTTTAGCAAATACATACATTCAACTCTTTGAATGATCATCTCCTTTTCTTATACTAGTTTGTTCAATTTGCAAAATATATTTTTCACGTAAGTCAAGTATACAAAATCCATTAAGTAATATTCGGTTCTATACAAAACATTATTATTATAAATAGAACAACAATTGTTCTTAATTATAATACCAAAAATTTTATTGTCCAACAACAAAATAGAAATAATATTTCTAACAAGCTGAAATATAATAACAACTTATTGACTTAATAGATTTTTCCATAGGCATTGCTAAACTATAAGTTTCTATGGCTAATGTAGCAACTTTTGCTTCATTTCCCACACATAGGATTACTTATCTATGTTGACTTTCCACTTACGATTGGTCCTTCATAAATCTATATTTATGATAACCAAATCGGTATCCAATACCTAAGTAGAAACTTGACTTAAAGAAAAATTTATTTTAAATCATGAGCAAATTTGTATTTGTAACCGAAACTTCATTAAGCTTCTTTGGTTAGCCTCTGCAAGATGCTTCTCGCAGTTTCTTTTCGGTGTCCAGGCTTATTGCAGTGGAAGCAAACTCCTTTAGTATCTGTATCAGTTTTGTTCTTATTATCCTTTGTTTACGCCTTTCTATTTACCTTCTTAGAATCGTTCTTCTTTTTAGAAGATCCTTTGGCCCCTACCAGTAAGACTTGGTTTTTCTTGTTTGGAAAGTCACTCTCAACATTTTCAACATGTTAAGCAAATCAATGAGGCTGATATCTAGCTTGTTCATATGAAAAATTCACAACAATTGTGAAAGGAGTTAGGGAGTGAGTGCAAGATCAAATCTTGGCTCAACTCTCCATCCGTGACAAAACTCGTTGTCTAATTGATCAATCAAATTGATAATGTTAAGGACTTTTATGCATCTTTGTAGTGTCATCGGTCATTCTAGATCGGAAGAGCTCCTTAGATATCTCGATATCTATCATCATACTTTCCTCACCATCAACTACTTGATGTAAGGGGAATATAGTAGAGCATCCATAGTTTCATCTTGACATCGAAGCTCGTTACACATGGATGCGAGCATAATGCATTGAGCCAACTGTGCATCATTTTGCCACTTTCTAAAAGTAGCAATCTCTTCCTCAAAGGCATTATCTGCAACCATTGCAGGGATAGGCATATTAAGGACATAAGATAGTTTTTCAGCCATGAGAACTATTCTCAAATTCCTTAACCAATCCATTTAATCTGGTCTGGTTAATTTATCATCTAATATGCTTCGCAGTGATAGTAATTTTAGATATTGTAAAATTCTGTAAATGAATTTGTAATTAAACAACATTTTAACATATATTCTTTTATTAATTACCAAAATAAATTAGGTATTGTTTTAAATTGGTATCTCCCACTATTTTCTTCAAACTATATTACCCTCACTTATATAGTTTAAGCAAAATCTAATTAAAGATTTCTTTAGTGAGAATAAGGATCCCATTTCAAATGTATATAGCCTTGTGGTGACACAACAAACTATATATAAATAAATAGGTAGACAACTTTTGTCAATTACATCAACTATGCAACTCCTTTTCTTTTGCCTCTTAGATTATTTTGATCAAGTGGTGGCACATCCGAATCAAAATTATCCAAGTTAAGTCCGACCTAGCACTCCATATATTCAAAAAGAAAAATATCATCCTTGTGGTGACACAACAAAACAATATTGTTCAATTTTCTTTATAAGCATCAAATGTGATAAATTAACATCTTAAATACTTAATACTTGCCTTGTGGTGACACAACAAACTCATATTAAATATTTAATACTCTATTAATTTTATCATGCTGAAAGGCTGACGTTCGATATTCCAAATATCTTTGAGCGCTAAGACTTAATATATAAAAATTGAGGGTTTGTTATTAATTTGTCTCATCTTGTTTAGAAGGTGGCGTACATATATATATAAAATACGCGTCATATTAATTAACATACAAGCATGTTTGCATAATATATAATATATATAGTATAAGCATGCATATAGAATACTATATTCTACCCTGGATTGATTATGGACTTTATTCTAGTTTGGTTCACTAGAGCCACCAAGTGAACCAAAAGGTCAAACCCAGGGGTGCGATAAATAACATTTAAATATAACTATTACATTTAAAACCGGGTTCCATTACAAACGGGTCTTCAAGACTCCTTGCTCTCTTGATCTCTAATTCTTCAAAATTAATTCTAACTATTCCTATTACAAAACTATTTAAAATAAATAGAAACCTTGATCGTGATCGAGGGAAGTACATGGAGGAGATAGAATTTATATTAAGAAAAATTAGAGAAGGCGAGGTCTGTGAGACCCCATTTAATAAAAACCCCATACATTCATGCATTCAACTAAAATAAAATCCAATCATATTGGTGATAGTCCATAATCAATCCCATTTATTATCATACACATCATCATATGCATCAATAAATAACATTCATCTCATGAATAATAAACATTCAATATATATATTGATATCATTTAATGGGCAAATTTAGTTAGTATAAAATCTATTTTTGAATCAAAATAAACTCCTTAATTTTAATCCAAATTTAAATCAAAATAAAACTATTTTATTTTAATTTATCCAATTTTGAATAAAATAAACTATTTTATTTTAATCAAAATCTTTAATCAAAATAAACTCCTTTATTTTAATTAATTATGGAATCCAATTCCATGTAAAAAAATAACTCCTTTATTAAAGGAAACACAGATTCTCTTTCCTATTCACAAATAAACTCCTTTATTTTGAATAATATGAAATCTTATTTCATATCTAAATAAACTCTTTTATTTAAGGAAAGGCGATTCTTTTTTTTCTATTCACAAATAAACTCTTTTATTTTGAATAATATGAAATCTTATTTCATATTTAAATAAACTACTTTATTTAAGAAAACATAGAATCCAATTTCAACTCCAATTAGTTAGCATGGAATCCAATTCAAACTCTAATTAGTTAGCATGAAATTCTAATTTTAAAATTAAAATAAACTTTTTATTTTAAGATTAAAATAAACCTTTTATTTTAAGATTAAAATAAATATTTATTTTAATTATAAAATAATTAAGAATAATATATATATATATAGTTATAATCACCTCCGTGCATCCTTGATTAGCGTGACAAAACTTAACTTTCTTAATGATTCGCGTGTCCTGCAATATATATCCCCTTGTTTATATGATTACTTGATTAGTTATATATTATATATAGATATATATCAAGTAAACGACTTTTAACTTGAGTGTGCAAGACTAAGAAAAATTACAAGATAGCGGTTTTTCATAAACGAGGCCTCGCGAATCACTTAAATAAAAATAGCTTCTTTTTTTATTTTAAATAAATTTTATACAATAAAAGTATGCCCAATTAAATTGTTCTAAACACATATCAATATACATATCAAATTAAAACAATTAATAATTCGCATAAAAGTTTGGCTCTGATGCCACTGTTAGGTTTGTAATATTCTAGAACGCAATCAAATTGCATAAATTAGCGAAAACGTGTAAAATCAGAGTTTAAAAATTTTTACAAACCATATACCCGGATCACCCTTTATGCACAATTATTAATTAAACGAAAAGATATGAAGAACAAGAATCATACCTTTGAAGATTCGAGCTTCCTCAGGTACAAGTTCACCTCCAATCCTTTTCGCGTTCAACTTGAATCCACCGGGTTTGGTTCCTTCCTTTGATCAACGTTAGTCACCCAAATGTTTGGCCTCTAGAGGTGATCCACCAAGGAATAATAAAGATTCAAGAAAATGGGTGGTTGGCTAAACCCTAGTTTTTCTATCTCTATAGAAAAGTATGCGTCTTTCTCCAACTATTGGAATTACATTATATTTGATATCCGATATAAGACTCCTCTTATAAAGATATCAAGTAACCCTATTAAAATAAGGTATTTTTAATTAAACTCTTTTAATTAAATGGGCTCCCTAATCTTATTAGGGATAATTAATTAAACTCCTTTAATTAATTTTCCTCCTAATCTATTAGGAATAAATGAGAGTACTTATATTAAATTAATTCCTAAACTCTTTTAGAAATTAAAATAATAATAATTGTAATAATATTAATAAGACTCCTCTTATTAATTTATATTTAATATTTCTAAAATATTAAATAATAAATATTAAGCTATTTAATTTATTCTATCACCATAGATTAAATTAAATATACTTACTTATCTTATTACGATTATGCCATTAACTTCTTAAATAATTATTCTTCTTTTTTTTATGGTGTGACCCTTTAGGTTCTCCATATTAAACCGGTTGTGAATAAATCAATTAGAACAATTCTAATCTTATTTAAATAAATAAATTTAACAATTAATTTATTTAAATAAATAATATTTATTCTACAATAGGGATAAGCCTCCCTAGCGATCAACGACTTTCCGGATAATATAGATTTCAACATTAATCATTAAAGAACCTTTGAGTAAATAGTTACCGCATACAATTCAATCCTTCCACCATACAATGTCCCAATTAAATATAAAGCATATGGAATTATCGCCAAGTCTTATTTTATTTAATTATATGTATTTCGATCCTTAAATGCACAACTCCAAATAATGCAAATTAGAAACTCCTTTTTAATTTCATTCGCGCCTTTGCCAAGGACTACCGAGTTGTCATTTATCGAATCACATAGGACATTTCTCTTCTTTTATTGAAGTGGTAGATTCTTTATTGATCATATATTATCTTCACGTACAACTTGTTATACCCAAGCATACCATTTGGTATACCCTAAGGGTCTTAAGGAATAAGTCAAAGTATAACTCATCATACACAAGATACTATGATGATCTTAAGTCCAAGGATCACTCAGACTACTATCACTACTGAGAATTCCTATCGATGAGCAAGTAAAACTCCATTAGGTATTCCTTAATGAGCCAACGTTCAATGAACTTATTCTCTAATAAGCACCTACATACTTGTTATAGTGTCTCCACATAAATAATCATGAGATCAATCATCCTCATCCAATGAGCAAACAACGTATGTACCAATCTATCCGGATTCACTAATCCCCAATTTAATAATCCAATGATTGGGAACTATTTTAGTTTTAAGCTTTCTAAGAATTTAGATCTCATTAGAATGATCATCATCATTATTCTAAAAGCATTGCTTAAAACTATGGGTTTATCACATATTATAAAACAGCATCATGTAGATAATTAAAAGCCTTTAATAAATTAATACTTTTATTAATAAATGAATAAGATTGTTACAAAGTATATGCTTTATCATCAAACATGATTGGCTTGTGTGCATACTACTTTCAATTATATGAGGAGAAAGAGTATTTTTGTTGCATTAAATGATTAACACATGTTTTGTGTGTAAATTGACCCCATTTTTGATTTGAAATTTGATTATAACTGTAAAATCGCCCATTTGTGGATTTCGGTCAATTTCTGTTTGGAATTTGGAAAAACTTTTTTCTGCAAAGTTGTAGATAATGAAATTTCCTATAGAAAAGACTTGTGGTACGATTTTTTCTGATAAAAGGGTTATTTATTATGAATTATTGAAGTTCAGTAGTTCCGAAATAATTGGTTTTTGAAAGTTTTAATTATTTTAATTACAAAAACATTTTTTGGTTTTGTCATTATTTGGTATTTGAATTCGGATGGTCGGTGGGCTAACAAAATTTTATAAATATATTAATATTTTATTAAATTTTCGCTTTGTGTTCAAGCATTTTCCTATAAATAGGTGCTTAGGTTAGAATTGAAAATCACACCGTAAACCTGAAGTTTTCTCTCTTCTCTCTATATTATCGAGGCGTATTCTTGTGAGTATTTTGATACTTTGAGTGTTGCTATATCTGGTGCAAGTTCCCTTCAAAGACTATATCTAGTATTCCGGTAAGTATTATCTTTTTGAGTAAGGATGTTATTTTCTTCGTAAATGATATTATTTCTTCAATATCATTATGTCAAAATATTGGTCTGAATTTTTTATCAAATTTAGAACTTTTCATGACGGGGTTACTATTTTTGAGTTACTATTCACGAGTACTATTCACAAAGCATGATGATTTTTTTTTGTGGAATTTCTACCTTTTAGTGTCGGATTTACTATTCACGTATACGACACTATTCACGAATACGACACTTGTGACGCCCCCAAAATAGGTATACATCACCCATTCTGAGTTGTCAATACATGGTACAGAAACAACTACAACTTTATTATTACAACAGTAAAACTGTGAGTTTGAATACAAATATTATCTTCTAGACAATATCTATACTCAATTGATCTTCTAGAAAATATCTATACTCAAACTGTGAGTTGGCTCTATGCGTATACTTGACATCATCGTACTCATTCCCGCATATGATCTTCTACTCAACGCTCGCCTACCACGTTCGCTTTTTTTGGGATGGTATTGAATAGTGTGGGTCGTAGTCTTTCAATAGCTTGAGCCAATGTCATTTGCCGCGATGTTGAGTTCTTTTTGAGTGAAGAAATATTTAAGGCTTTTATGGTGCGAATATATCTCCACTTTCTCCCCATATAGATAGTGCCTCCATATCTTTAGCGGAAACGATCACGCTAACTCAGATCATAGTAGGATAATTCCTCTCATACTCTTTAAGTTGTCGCGAGGCATAGGCTATGACTTTCCCACGTTGCATGAGAACACATCCTAACACTTTGCCTGAAGCATCGCTGTAGATAACAAATCCATCCGAACCAGATGGTATTGTTAGAACATGTGCCGAAATAAGTCTCCTCTTAAGCTCTTGGAAACTTTTCTCGCATTCTTCGCTCCAAACGAATTTTGTATCCTTCCGAGTTAATTTGAGTTAATGGAGTAGCGATTCGAGAAAACCCTTCCACGAATCTCCGATAATAACCACTTGACCGAAAAAGCTACGTGACTTGATCCACATGACTTGGTTGCTCCCAACTTTGTATTGCTTCAATCTTCGACGGGTCCACGGATATTCCATGTTTTGACACCACATGCCCAAGGAATGCTACTTCCTCAAGCCAGAACTCGCATTTCTTCAATTTGGCATAAAGTTTGTTTTCACGAAGCCTTTGGAGTACCAGCTTCAAATGGTGCTCATGATCTTCACGACTTTTGGAATATATGAGGATGTCATCAATAAAAACAACAACGAACTGATCCAAATATTCCTTGAATACTCGGTTCATCATATCCATGAAAGCCGCAGGAGCATTAGTTAGTCCAAAAGACATGACTAAGAATTCATAATGCCCATACCGAAGTTCGAAGGCGTCTTTGGAATATCCTCGATTCTAATCTTGGTGATGATATCCGTAAGCGAAGATCGATTTTGAAAAGAATTGTGGCCCTTGTAATTGGTCAAACAAGTCATCAATACGAGGTAGAGGATACCTATTCTTGATGGTGACATGGTTCAATTCGATAGTCAATACAAAGTCGCATACTTCCGTCTTTCTTCTTTACTGAATAAAGCAGAGCACCCCAAGGAGATGTACTTAGACGAATGAAACCGATGTCCAACAATTCTCGTAGTTGGACCTTTAACTCTGAAGTTCAATAGAGCCATTCGATATGGGGTTTTAGAAATGGGCTTTGTACCGAGGTTCAAGATCAATAAAGAATTCAACTTCACGTCTGGGGGGTAGGGCGGGAAGTTCTTCTGTGATCGTCGTCGGAAAGTCAATAACAACAGGAATATTATTCAAATTTGGCGTGTCTTTATTCAAATCCATAACATGGGCTAAGAAAGCTTGACATCCGCTTTTTCAATAAACGAATAGCTTTATGATTAGATATGATAGTGATTGATTTTAATGGTTTAGTTGCTTGAATTAAGTATAACAGTTGGTTAGGAATATGAAAACTAACAACCTTACGAAAACAATCAATTTTGGCATGATGAGTAGTTAACCAATCAATCCCTAAAATCACATCAAAAGCAAGTATTTTTAAAGAGATAAGGTCAACGGTGTAAGGTGATGGTGCCAACTTGAATCAAACAAGATTTATAAATGATTGGATGTGATAAAAGTTTCTCTAACGGAGTTTCCACGAGATAGTCAAAGTCTAATTTCTCCGAGTCAAGTTTAAGCGTTGAGCACATGCAGGAGAGATAAATGAAGTATCAAGTAAGGTATAAACTTCGCAAGAATTTATAAATAGCTTACCCGTGATCACCTCGTTTGGGTTCCTTGCATTTTGACCGATCACAACAAACGCCTCTTCCGGAATCGTTGACTTTGACTTTTCGGGACGATCTTTTGAGTCACCGTCCCCATTGAACTAGGTTTCGCCATCGCATAATCTCGAGCGATATGTCCTTCCTTTCCATAATTATAGCATACCTTGACTGCTGTTGTGGGCGCAGTTTGGTGATATGTCCCTCTTTCCGCATTTATAGCATATGACCGGTGGTCGTTTCTCCTCCCTTAGAACCGATTCTACGCTTAAGACTTTGTCGTCTTCACATGGTTGTTGTTAAATCTCCTCTTTTAAAATCTCCTCGACTCGCTTTTTCTATTTTCATGGCTATGATTACCACGAGTGGTTACCATTTTTGTCCGTCTGTTTCTTTTCTCCGCTAGTTATCATTATTCATTGATCGCTATCTCGGTACGATCCTGGTTATGGTCCCTCGGTTGAACATACTCGTTATCTCGCTTCTAACAATTGAGCCTCGTTAACAACATCCGAAAGAGAGAAAATTTATGAGAAATGAGATATTGTCGTATCGTTGGGTTTCAAACCTCTCGAAACATCGCGTCATACACGCTCCTCATTCTCCACCAAATGAGGTACAAACTGGATAACTCGCAAACTTTGCCTCGTCATTGAGACACCGTCATGTTGTTTTGTTCTAATCGATGAACTCCACTTCCTTCATACGACGAACACTTTCGGGAAAGTATTTGTCATTAAATAGTTCTCAAACGTCTCCCAAGACACGCTTTGAGTGCGCGGTTTGGATGGAGTACGCTTCATGAGACTCCCACCGATGATACGCCTCACCACGGAACATAAAGGTGGTGAATGGAACCTTCGTTCTCCGTGCATCCCAAGACATCGAATATCTTGGTAATTTGCTTGACCCATGTTTCCGCCATGATCGGATCGCTTTCCCTTAAATTCAGGTGGTCCCAACTCTTTGAATCGCTTGGTTGTGACAACCCGTGAATTGCTATCATTTCCTCCTATATTTTGAACACGAAGTCTCTCTAAATCGATTTTTGCATGAACCGCAAAAAGCTTCTAAACATCCCCTAGTTCATCATCTCGCTTCGGTGGTGTTGTTCACGGGAGAACATTGCCGACTGTTGCACGTTCTCCTCGTTGGTGAGTGAGCGTCTCCACGGTCTCATTTCCATTGTTAATATTCTCATCGACATTCTCAAATCATGTCATAAAATAAGGGTTAATTAAGAAATCAATATATCACATAATATCCCTATATCTTGACCAACTAACAAATAAGCTTAGGTAGGACACACTAAGCGAAGGATTTACTCGCTCTCCCTCTTAGTTCTATTCCCGATCTCCGCCAGAGATCATATCCTAAGCTCGATACCAACCGTGACGCCCCAAAATAGGTATACATCACCCATTCGAGTTGTCAATACATGGTACGTAAACAACTACAACTTTATTATTACAACAAGAAAGCTGTGAGTTTGAATACAAATATTATCTTTTAGACAATATCTATACTCAAATAAATCCTCATCACATTTATTGATACATTATTTTACAAAAATGGTGAGGACTACTAAACAACTCTCTCTAGAACCTTCATTCCATACCCAGGCTGCGTCGCTTATATTCTCGCCTCCACGAGAAGAAAAATGGAACAAAAAGGAAAAGGGTGAGCTCAACTAGCTTAAGTAAAGAATATTATGACTAAGATAATATACAACAAATTATCGTTAGTCTTCAACAGGAAAAATCTAATAGAATACAATAGACAACAAATTTTAAATCAATATTCAGCAATGAAATAATAATTCATTAGAAGAGTTAAGTAGAGAATGCAAACTACTATCTTCTATGTATGAATTTAAAAGTTCATAAATCTATCTTTTATCCCTGTAGCATCAATCAATATATATCCGAATCAAATATTCATCTTTGCACCACGTGCCAAAGATATTCATCGATTGATCATGTTCATCTAAACACTGTTCATCTTTGCAGACACTGGCCAAAGATATTCTTCAGAAATCATTCATCTTTGCACTACGGGCCAAAGATATTCCATAATATCATCATTTAAGATCAAGATGATGAAAAATATTTTAAAAAACGAATCCGGTGAAACAAAATGACAAGGATTAAGGATTAAGGATTCGTACTTTTTTTTTTATCTACGTCAAAAATATCTCAAAAAATAATCACAGTGGTGTAAAATTCAAGAATGATCAAAACATGGATACAATCAAAGCTAGTATCCGAATAGATATTTTGGACGAAAAGAAAATTTTTATTTTTCGATGAATAGTGTCGATTCGTGAATAAGTGTAAGTATCGTGAATAAAGGCAGTATCACGTGAATAGTAACTCAGACACCAAAAGTTCCAAATTTGATAAAACGTCGGATCAATATTTTAACATAATGATATTGAAGAAATAATATCATTACGAAAAAATAATATCCCTTACCTCGAAAGATCAAGAGACTTAAAAAAAAAAACAGGATATAAAGCTATGACTTGAACTTGCAGATATAGCAATACTCAAAATATACTCAAAATACTCACAAGAATACGCCGATAATATAGAGAGAAAACTTGATTTCGGTGTGATTTTCAATTCTAACCTAAGACCCTATTTATAGGAAAATGCTTAGAACACCAAAGGTAAAATTTATTAAAATATTAATTTATTAATTTTATTCCTACATACATTTAGAGATCTGAATTCAGCCACTTCTAACACATGCAAGACTCTATAATAATGACAAAAACGTTTTTGTCATTTTAAATATTTTATACTTCCAAAATCAATTTTTTTGAACTTCAAAACTTCAATAATTCACAATAAATAGCTCTTTGTCGGGAAAATTGAAACTCTTGACCTTTTATAGGAAATTCAATTCTCTACAACTTTGCGGAAGAAACTTTTTACGAATTCCAAATGAAATTGACCGAAATCCACAACCAAGCGATTTTATTGGTATAATCAATTTTCGGTCAATAAATGGGGTCCACCGACATGTTTAACATGTTTTAAATATTTATTGCAACAACAAAATACTCTTCCTCCTCGTATACTCATATATCCCACATTCGTTATAAAAATATCACCATTATTATATTATTAAAATATAATAATATATTTAAACGAATTATTTTATCGGAGAAAGATAAAATTTTAATTTTCAACAATTGTCACATTAAAATTTTTCTCCATCTATATCCACATAAAATCAATATTTTTCTCATCATATGAATCAATAATTAATTATTCACAAATAATATTACAGAATCACAATATCGATAATGCATAGGGCGGTTCAGAAAGAGGGGCTTTCAATAAGAATTTCTCCTTCTTGGTGCCGCAATTAGGTGACCAAACCTCTCCTTAGATGCGAACTTTCTAGACATTGCCAATAATGTTATCTAATAATATTATTGAGATAATATGAATTATTGCTTCGATAATGAAAAATTGTGTAATGACAATTATCAAACAACAAAGAATATAAAATATCAACGTAGCAATTATTAAATCAATAAAAATCGAATGAAGAGTTATTCGTAACCATTATTGAGTAGTGCCTTCTTACGTAAGAATCAATAATTGGTGCAATACCAGGTGTCTTCTTGTGTTTTTAACCACAAAGTATTTTAACAAGATTATTCAGAATAACTACTTTGTTATTTTTAAACAACTTATATTTGTCATTTTCTTCATCCAATCGTTTTTTACATTATGGGGCCCACAAAAGATCTGCATTGGCGTAAATTTAATATTCCAAAACAATACGAATATTCCACGACCAAACGAATATTCCCAAACAATAATGAATATTTTATAACCACTTGCTTATTCGAAATATTTGCGTATTTTACCCATAACTATCCACATTAATCAAATCAACCCTTACTATTTCAAAATAATAAATAGAGGAAAATAAATTTCATTTATTAATAATTTGGGGTCTTACAACACTATTCACAGAAAAATTAAATTTTCTTTTCTGTGTCCAAGATTGTCTGTTATGGTTCATATCTTTGATTGTATCCATGTTTTGATCTTTATTTTTAAATTCTGCTCCACAATAGTTTATTATGGAGTATTTTTGAACTTGGATAAATCGAAATACGAATCCCAAATATTTGTTCTTTTGTCTCACTGGATTCGTTTTCTTTAAAATATATTTTTCATCATCCTCGGTCCTAAATGATGATATTACTTAATATCTTTGGCACAGTAGTCTGAAAGATGAATGATTTCTTGATGAATATTTTTGGCCGTAGCAAAGATGAGCAGTGTTGAGATGAACATGATTAATTGATGAATATCTTTGGGCTGTAGTGGTCAAAAGATGATAATTTGATTCAAGATGTATATTGATTGATGTTACTGAGGATAAAATATCGATGATGGACTTTTTAAATTCATAGATGATAGTATATTTCATTTCTACTTAACTCTTCTAATGAATTGTTGTTTCATTGCGATTGTTGATCTAAAACTTGTTTTCTATTGTATTCTATCGATTTTTTCTGTTGAAGACTAAGGATAATTTGTTGTACATTATCTTAGTCATAATATTCTTTCTTGGGCTAATTGAGCTCACCCTTTTCCTTTTGTTCCATTTTTCTTCTCGGGAGGCGAGAATATAGCGGGGAACTAAGGGGTGTGGAGTAATGGTTCAAGACAGTTGTTTTAGTAGTCCTCACTATTTTGTAAAATAGTGTATCAATAATTTTAATGAGGACTCTGTTGAGTTTGTATACTCTCTATTAGACAAGATTTGTATTTAAACTCATAGTTTATGTGTTGTCGTATTTTGCACTTACACAAATGTATTAATGAAGTTGTAGTTGTTTTACGTACCATGTATTTAGCGACTTCGGAATGGGTGATGTATACCTATTTTGGGGCGTCAGTAGTTAATATCGAGCTTAGGATATGGTCTCTGGCGGAGATCGGAGAATAGAACTAGGAGGGGAGAGACGAGTAAATCCTTCGCTAGTGTGTCCTACCTAAGCTTATTTGTTATTTAATTGGTCAGTCAGGATATAGGGTTAATATGTGGCATGTCAATTAACCATTGTTTTGTGACAGTAAATGGCATCTGAAGATGTTGAGATAAGCAATGGAGCACATGAGACCGTTGAGTCACCACTGATCAATACCCAGGAAAGGAAGGCAATAACCCACCTGTAAACAATAACACAGACCAAATAACGAACGATGGTATGTTTAGGAACTTTCTAGAATTCATGCAAAACCAAACGAGAAAGACTACTATTCAAAATGCAGGTGGAAACACTGACAACTCACGGATGGTCACCGCTAAGCAGTTCAAGGAGTTAGGACCGCCGGAGTTTTTGGGAAAGCCAAAACCACTTACGGCAGAGACGTGGATAAAGCAGATCACTAAGATATTTGATGTCTTGGGATGCTTAGAGGAGCAAAAGGTTCCTTTCGCCACCTTCATGTTGCGAGGAGAGGCAGATTATTGGTGGGAATCTGTAAAGTGTACTCAGCCTGTCGCACTGAAGATGTCTTGGGAGAAGTTCCAAGAATTGTTCAACGACAAGTACTTTCCCGAAAGTATTCGTCACATGAAGGAGGTAGAGTTCATCAAGCTGGAGCAAAAAAATATGAACATGTCGCAGTACGAAGCTAAGTTTGCCGAGTTGTCCCGATTTGCATCCCATTTGGTTGATAATAAGGAGAGAATGACGCGAAGGTTTCTGCGAGGTTTGAAACCCAAAATACGTCAATACCTCATTTCTTACAAACTTTGTTTATATTCAGATGTTGTGAATAGGGCTCAGTTATTGGAGCGCAATAATGAATCGGCTCAACTGAAGAATAATGACCAACAACTAGATGATAATAAATGCAGAATTGGCATGATTTGCGCCATCTGAACAATGATAACCATCGTGGAGGAAATTATCATACCAGAAATGGTAACCACTTTGGTGGTAATCATGGCCAAGATAATAGGAAAGGTGAGTTAAGTGGAAATTTCAAAAAGAGAAGATTCAACAATGACGGGAAGATGTCAGCACCAACACCAGCAACGAATTCTAGGAGAGGAGAAAGACCGCCAGTTAGATGCTACAGATGCGGAAAAGAGGGACACATAAGTCCAAACTGTTCACAAACTTCTAAGGTATGTTTTAGTTGTGGAATAGATGGTCATATAGCTCGAGATTGTCCTGTAGCGAAACCAAGTCCAGCGGGGATGGTGACTCCAAAGGCTGTCCCGGACAAGTCAAAGTCATCGATTCTTGGAAGAGCATTTTTCGTGACTTCTCAAAAAGCGAGTAACCCGAACAAAGTTAACACGGGTTAGTTAATCATAAATTCTTGCGAAGTTTATACCTTATTAGATACCGATTCTACCTATTCTTTTATCTCTCCTACTCGTGCTCAATATTTGAACTTGACTACTAAGAAAATAGACTTTGACTTATTTGTTGAAACTCCATTAGGAGAAACTTTCGTTACATCCGCTGTTTATAAATTTTGCTTGATTCACATTGGTACCCTCACCCTATGTGACGCCCCCAAAATAGGTATACATCACCCATTCTGAGTTGTCAATACATGGTACAGAAACAACTACAACTTTATTATTACAACAGTAAAACTGTGAGTTTAAATACAAATATTATCTTCTAGACAATATTTATACTCACATAAATCCTCATCACATTTATTGATACATTATTTTACAAAAATGGTGAGGACTACTAAACAATCCTTTCTAAAACCTTCATTCCATACCCCGACTCGTACTCGCTATATTCTCGCCTCCTGAGAAGAATGGAACAAAAAGGAAAAGGGTGAGCTCAACTAGCTCAGTAAAGAATATTATGACTAAGATAATATACAACAATTATCGTTAGTCTTCAACAGGGAAAAATTTAATAGAATACAATAGACAACAAATTTTCAATCAATATTCGCAGCGGAAATAATAATTCATAGAAGAGTTACGTAGAGAATGAAATCTACTATAATCTATGAATTTAACAGTCCATCATCAAAATTTTATCCCTGTAACATCAATCAATATTCATCTCAAATCAAACATTTATCTTTGCACTACTGAGGCCAAAAGATATTCATCGATCGATCATGTTCATCTCAACACTGTTCATCTTTGCACTACTGTGCCAAAGATATTCATCGATTGGGTCATGTTCATTTAAACACTGTTCATCTTTGCACTACTGAGGCCAAAGATATTCTTCAGAAATCATTCATCTTTGCACTACTGGCCGAAGATATTCAATAATATCATCATTTAAGACCGAGGATGATGAAAAATATTTTTAAAGAACGAATCCAAAGTGAAACAAAATGACAAGGATTAAGGATTAAGGATTAGTACTTTGTTTTATCCATGTTCAACAATACCCCAAAAATAATCACGGTGGTGTAAAATTCAAGAATGATCAAAACATGGATACAATCAAAGCTAGTATCCAAAATAGATGTTTTGGAATTAAAAGAAGAAATTTTATTTTTCGATGAATAGTGCCGTATCGTGAATAAGGTCAGATATCGTGAATAAAGCCAGATATCGTGAATAGTAACTCAGACACCAAAAGATAGAAATTCACAAAAAAACATTTTCACGCTTCATAAATAGTACTCGTGAATAAGAATCGTGAATAGTAACTCATGAATAGTAACTCATGAATAAGAACTCATGAATAGTAACCCGACATGAAAAAGTTCCAAATTTGATAAAACTTCAGATCAACATTTCAACATAATGATATGAAGAAATAATATCATTCTGAAAAAAAATAATATCCCTTACCTCAAAGAATCAAGACTTGGAAGGAAAGGCTGGAAGTGATCTTTGAATGAAACTTGTACTAAACAAAGAACTCTCAAAGTATCTAAATACTCACAAAATACGCTCAATAATATAGAGAGAGAAAGAGAAAACTTTTTTACGGTGTGATTTTCAATTCTAACTTAGCCCTCTATTTATAGGAAAATGTTAGCGTACCGAAGCAGACTTGACCGCTACCTAATGGCTTTACACTCGCTACTATTGCCACCCACCACATTTGAAATAAAATTCAGCACATTTCTTTCACCAACCACAAGTGGGGCCCACTCAATTCTAGAATTTTCCACCAAAATCAATTATAAACCTAATTTTGAATCCGACACCTCTTAAAATTCACAACAAATCATTCGTGCATTTTAACGGTTCAAAATTTGTGGACATATACTCAACTTATGTATGTATAACATACCCAAAAATTACCACAATCCAACGGTCGGATTAAAAATTATAACCCCGCAATATATCTCAAAACCCACGATTTAATTTTAATACCTCCAACTCGGTAAAATACCGATAAAACACCTCAACAATAATTTCTTCATTTATAACCACATAAATAAATCCATCATTTATATCCACATAAAATAAATATTTCTTTATCATATGAATCAATAATTAATTATTCACAAATAATATTACAGAATCACAATTATGATGACCAGTAGTTCCGAGAGAAAGAGGGGCTTTCAGATAAGGATTTCTCTCTTGGTGGCGCTTGATTAGGTGACCAAACCTCTCCTTGTGTAATTTTCTAGACATTGCCAATAATGCTATCTAATAATATTATTTAAATAATATGAATTATTGATCCGATAATGGAGATAATGTGCAGTGACAATTATTGAACAATGATAATATAAAATATCAACGCAAAGAATTATTGAATCAATAAAATAAAATATTGAGCAATAACTCACGTGAAAATTATTGAGTAGTGCCTTTTACGTAAGGATCAATAATTCAACAATCGTGAATACCGTAGTGCCATCTTGCATGCGACGCAGATTATTCGTATTTTAACCACGGGTATTCCAATGATCTTTATTGATAATAACTACGGTAGTTATTTTTAACCAACTTATATTTGTCGTTTTCTTCATCCAATCGCTTTCGTTATGGGGCCCACACATGGTTTACTGGGTCGTCACGAATATTTCCGACAAAGATTTAATATTCCACGACCAAACGAATATTCCCAAACAAAATGAATATTTTATAACCACTTGCTTATTTTGAAATATTTGCGTATTTAACCCTTAACTATCCACATTAATCAAATCAACCCTTACTATTTCAAAATAATAAATAAAGGAAATTCCTTTTTATTTAAAAAAAATTTCGGGGTCTTACACCCTACCTGTTGATCTTATATCTTTAAAAATTCTTTCATTTGATGTGATCTTAGGGATTGATTGGTTGACCACTCATCATGCTAAAATTGATTGTTTTCGTAAGGTTGTTAGTTTTCATATTCCTAACCAACCTGTTATTCGAATTCAAACAACCAAACCACTAAAGTCAATCACTGTCATATCAAGCCATAAAGTCATTCGTTTATTGAAAAACGGATGTCAAACTTTCTTACCCATGTCATGGACTTGAATACGTCATATTTGAATAATATTTTGTTGTTAATGAATTTCCTGACGTATTTCCTGAAGAACATCCTGGCCTACCCCAGAGCGTGATATTGAATTTTGTATCGACTTTGAACCCGGTATAAAACCCATTTCTAAAATCTCATATTGAATGGCTCCTATTGAACTTCAGGAGTTAAAAACCTAACTACAGGAGTTGGTACCTTAGCCTCTATCTAATGACTTCCTTTGTGGAATGCACTGAAACCAGACTCTCTGTAGGTGACGTCATATTCGTGCGGTAGTAAACTGATAGGTGCCATTGTGACGTGTTATCCAATATTGGGATATGAGTCACAGTTGAGAGCAACCTAAGTCAGTAATCGAAATAAGTAGCTTTCTAGGCTTAGCTGGTTACTATCGGAGATTCGTGGAAGGATTTTCTCGAATCGATACTCTATTAATTCAGCTGACTCGAAAAGATACAAAATTCGAATAGAGCGGGGAATGTGAGAAGAGCTTCTAAGATCTAAACATGCGGCAACGACGTTGTCTCAAGCTGTTGAAAGATTACGACCATACCATTCAATACCATCCTGGAAAAAAAAATGAACGTGGTAGCTGACGCGTTGACTAAAAGATTGTATGCGTTTACGAGTACGATATTGTTAACACAAAGACCCATTTCGTACCACTTACAGAAGATGGAGAAAGAGTTAACGATTCCAAGAACCTGAGTAAAGATAACGAATATACGATTAGAATCGACTTTAATCGATAAATTTAAAGATTCTCAAGCTACATACCTGGAGTTGATGAATATGAAGAAGAAGATGCAAGAAGTCATTATTCCAAAAGTGAGAATCGGTGATGTGAGGAAAGCTCAAACCTTCGATCTATTGGTCCATTTGAGATTCTCGATCAAGTAGGAACTGTGGCCTATAGACACAATTTACCGCCAAGTATGACGCATGTTTATAATGTTTTTCGTGTATCGATGTTACATAAATATGTGGACAACCCGAACCACATTATTGAGTTAGAAGCAGACGAGATAGAAAAAGATTTAACGTACGAGGAGGTACCAGTCAAGATCTTGGATAGGAAGGAGCATGTCCTACGCATGTCAATTTCGAAGACGAAATTTCATAAGGAGGGGAGGTTGTAAGTACCAACTTTTTATAAATAAAAATTTAATTTCTCTAATTATTATTTTAAAATAGTAAGGGGTTGATTTGATTAAATGTGGTTAGTTATGGGTGAAATGCGCAAATATTTTTTTAAATAATCAAGTGGTTATAAAATATTCATTATTGTCGGGGAATATTCGTTTGGTCGTGGAATATTCTTACTGTAGGGGAATATTCATACGACGGCGCAGCCTTGTGTGGGCCCCATAACGGAAAGCGATTGGATGAAGAAAATGACAAGTATGAGTTTTTATAAATAACGGCGTAGTTGTTACCTTTAATACTGTTGAAATACTCGGTGGTTAAAAACACAGTAGCACACAGTATTGCACAAATTATTGATTCTTACGGAAGAAGGCACTACTGAATAATTGTTATAGTAATTACTGTTCAGTATTTTATTTTATTGATTCAATAATTGTTGCGTTGATATTTTATATTACTGTTGTTTTAATAATTGTCACAATACAGTATTTTCCATTATCGGAGTAATAATTTATATTATCTGAATAATATTATTGGATAACATTATTGGCAATGTCTAGAAAGTTCTATCTAAGGAGAGGTTTGGTCATCTAATTGCGCGCCAGTAAGGAGATATCCTTATTGGAAAGCCCCCCTCTTTCGGGGAAGCGACACGGTTGTCAATATTGTGATTACGTAATATTATTTGTGAATAATTAATTATTGATTTATATGATAAGGAAAATATTCATTTTATGTGGATATATATGGAGAAAATTTTTAATGTGACAATTGTTGAAAATTGATATTTTATCTTTTCTGATAGAATAATTGATTTAAATATATTATTATATTTTAATAATATAATAATGATGATATTTTTACAATGAATGTGGGATATATGAGTATATGAGGAGAAAGAGTATTTTTGTTGCATTAAATGATTAACACATGTTTTGTGTGTTAAATTGGACCCCATTTTTGATTTGAAATTTGATTATAGCTTTGTAAAATCGCCTTGGTTTGTGGATTTCGATCAATTTCTGTTTGGAATTTGGAAAAACTTTATTCTTCAAAGTTGTAGACAATTAAATTTCCTATGGGAAAGACATGTGGTTCGAATTTTTCTGATAAAAGGGCTATTTATTATGAATTATTGAATTTCTGTAGTTTCGAAATAATTGGTTTTTGAAAGTTTTAATTATTTTTAATTACAAAAAAGTTTGTTTGGTTTTTGTCATTATTTGGTGGCTGAATTCAGATGGTCCAGGTGGGCTAAGGAAAATTTTATAAATATATTAATATTTTATTAAATTTTCTGTTTTGGTGTTCTAAGCATTTTCCTATAAATAGGGTGCTTAGGTTAGAATTAAAAATCACACTAGAAACTGAAGTTTTTTCTCTCTTTCTCTCTATATTATCGAAATATTCTTGTGAGTATTTTGATACTTTGAGTGTTGTTATACGGTGCAAGTTCCTTCAAAGACTATATCCAAAGATTCACCGGGATAAAATATCGATGATGGACTTTTAAATTCATAGATGATAGTAGATTTCATTCTCTACTTAACTCTTCTAATGAATTGTTGTTTCACCGCTAGATTGTTGATCTAAAACTTGTTGTCTATTTTATTCTATCAGATTTTTCCCTGTTGAAAACTAAGGATAATTTGTTGTACATTATCTTAGTCATAATATTTTTTACTTGGCTAGTTGAGCTCACCCTTTTCCTTTTTGTTCCATTTTTTCTTCTCGTGGAGGCGAGATATATAGCGGAAACTAATCGGGGTGTGGAGTAATGGTTCAAGACAGTTGTTTTAGTAGTCCTCACTATTTTATAAAATAGTGTATCAATAATTTTAATGAGGACTCCTGTTGAGTTTGTATACTCTTTATTAGATAGTATTTGTATTTAAACTCATAGTTTATGTGTTGTCGTATTTTGCACGACAATTGTATTAATGAAGTTGTAGTTGTTTCTGTACCATGTATTTGGCGACTCAGAATGGGTGATGTATACCTATTTTGGGGGCGTCACAATTGAGTTTATATTAAATTTAATAGACTTGTGTTTTTAATTGTTTGGGCTAGTTTAAATATTTTATATGTTGATGTATTAGCCTAATTCGAAATTATAGAATTATAGTCCATTAGTTTCTTTAGTCCTATTGAATCTAGGATTGCTGAAAAGATTTTATAATACTCCCTCCGTTCCTAAAAGATTATCGTTTACCAAGTAAAATTTGTTTGAAATTTCATCACTACCCATATGGGAAGTTGGAAACTATTAATACAAAGGAGAGAGTTTCTTGGGACAATGAGAGAAAGTAGGGGTAATATAGGAAAGTAAATAATTTATTCTCCTTGAAAGTTGTAAACGACAAACTTTTTGGAACAAATTTTTTCTTCTAAAACGACAATCTTTTAGGAACCGAGGGAGTAATATGTAATATAATTTAAAAAGAATTCTTATAAGGAAAAAGAAACTGTTTTGATATGCAAATTGATTTGTTATTGGAATTAGATCAAACTCTATCAGGTATATTCCGCGTCTTTCCTTTATTTTAGTTAGTTTGATTTGACTAGGATATTATATTTTTGGTATCTAATATATTATATTCGTTGGGTCTTTAAGTTGATGAAAACATGTGATATTCCAACTGTGATGTGAGATATTTTTAATAACTTATCTTTTAAATCTATTAGTCAATAAGAGAGGCTAAAGAAATTAATTAGCTAAAAATTTCTTGCTAATGAGAATATATAGCCGTTAGTTCTTTCTCTATATATATTACTTCTTATTGGCTAAAAAAGGATAAAGACAAGAAGCATACATAAGCAAATATAAGTCTTACAAAAAGATATATACTTCTATAGAGAGCTATAAAAGTCTATTTCCAGCTCATTGTTAGGAAAATCAGTCCATATTCAAAATTCCTTCTAACAAATTCTGAATTCAAGTACTGTTTGGCTTGATTGATCCAATAGTGGATAGGGTTTGTTCAAGAAGAGCTTTCAAGGTTATAGAGGTGCAAATGTCTCAGTGGTAAGAAAGGTTGCATAGGTGCAAAGGAGCAGTGGTGTCCATTAATGTCAAGCTACTTTGAACAGAGAGTTCTTTTTATTTACAATTAATTAAGTATTAAGTTTAATAAAAAAATGTCTCCAATACTAATTGGTATTGGACATATATTAAGCTACTAGACTATACGTTAAGGGATGAACCACATAAAAATTTTGGTGTGATTTATGTTCTGCTCTTAGGGGTTACCTGTCCGATTATATACTACATCAGTAAAATTTATAAATTAAACATTGTTGATCACTTTTGAGTATTACACATATTCACCCCCTCTAGGTGTGCTTATTTATATACAAAGGGCAACATAGGCAGCTGTCTATGCTGGATCCAATTTTTTTTTGTAGTTTTTATTTTTTTTTGTTTTGTTTTGTTTTTTTTAAAATTTTGTAACTATAGTGGTAGAAATGTGTCAAAATGAATATGTAAGGGCAGAAAATATAAATTATGCTTTTATAAATTTGAATGTGTGCTCTCATGTATGACATATCTTGATCCATGTAAATCTTTCTCATCATTTGATGACAAGGAGCGATTTATTCAATTTGTAAAATTTTAACCACATTGGAATTTTAAGATGAGGATCTTTAGGGGTTTGATGAACTTGGGACTTCTATTGTAGATATGAAAAAGGAGTCTAAATTTTATAATGTAAAAGGAATTTGTGAACTTGCTCAAAATTAAAGTTGGTTAACAAGAATAAGCTTGATTCGTATCCTCGACTTTATTTGTTGTTGAAATTGACTTTATTTTGCCGATCGCTACTTTCAAAATATTTTCAACTATGCATATTGTTAAATTCACTCTTCGAATCAAAATGGGAAATAAATGGTTGAATGACTGTTTAGTTTCTTACATCAAAAATGATGTATTTGAAACTATTGATAATAAAATTATCTTGGAATATTTTCAAGTGATGAGATTTAGAATGATAACATTGTAAGTTGTAAACATTATTATAAGTAGTTAATATATAAAAATTTTGTTATTTTTAGATTTATCACATTTAAATCATATTTATTTTATCAAAAAAAATAATTAAAATCCGCCCAAAAGTAAATCCGGATTACAAAGATATTGAATGTATACGATTTTCCAGCCTTCTTTCCAATCTTAGGGGGTGTTTGATAAAAACTGAATAAATCTGAATCAATGAATGAAGTGAATCAATGAATGAAAAAGTTGTTTGATAATTGACACGTATCGAAACATCTGAATGACAAAACTTTATTATTTTACCTCCTCTAAAAAAATTCAAAATTGTTGTAAATTTATTTAATATTACTTAATATAATAGTTAATATTTTTTTTTAATTTTAAAATTTTAAAATTTTTTTTTACTTCATTCAGCTGCTCATTCAGCCATTCAGCTCAAAAAATTTGACTTAGTCATTCAGCTCGTCTATCTTACCGATTCAGCCATTCAGACCAAAACAAACGCACTGACCGATTCAGCCATTCAGATTCAGCTCCATTTAGCTCTAAACAAACACCCCTTTAGTTACAAAGATATTGAATGTATATTAATTTGAATGTAGTTTTTATAAAATTCAGTATTTTTTATGTGATTTGGGAGTTATTAAAAAAAACGATCGCTTGACTGGTCCCATTTCCTGGTCCTCCTAGCATTTCTAAATAGATAAACAAAAAGTAATTGTAAGACCCCGAATTTTATGAAATAAAAGTATTCAATTTTTTTTATAATTACTATTCAGTAAATGGTTAAATTGATAAAAGTTAAAGTTAAGGGTGATATATGAATTTTTTTTCAAAATACACAAGTGGTTTTAAAATATTCATTGTTGTCGGAGAATATTCGTTTGGTCGTGGAATATTCTTTCTGTCGTGGAATATTCGTACGATGGCACAACCATTTGTGGGCCCCATAACAGAATAACTATCGAATAAAGAAAACGACAAAATTAAGTTTTTATAAATAACGGCGTAATCGTTACCGTTAACACTGTTGGAATACCCGGTTGGTAAAATAAAGTAATATGCGTTGTTGCACAGTAGCACACGGTATTACACAGTATTTTTAAATTATTAATTCTTACGTAATAAGGCACTACTCAAAAATTGTTACAGTAATTACTGTTCAATATTTTATTTTATTGATTCAATAGTTGCTGCGTTGATATTTTATATTATTGTTGTTTCAATAATTATCACTGCACAATATTTCTCATTATCAGATCAATAATTCATATTATTTGAATAATATTATTAGATAGCATTATTGGTAATGTCTAGAAGGTTCTGTCAAGGAGAGGTTTGGTCACCTAATTGCGCGCTAGTAAGGAGAAATTCTTATTGGAAAGCCCCTCTTTCACGGAACCATTCTGGTCATCATAATTGTGATTCTCGTAATATTATTTATGAATAATTAATTATTGATTTATATGATAAGGAAATATTTATTTGATGTGGATATAAATGATGGATTTATTTATGTGGTTATAAATGAAGGAATTAATGTTGAGGTATTTTATCAAGATTTTTGTTTGAATGAAGGTATTAAAAATTAAACCAAAGTGTTTTTAAGATATATCATGTGAGTTATAATTTTTAATCCGACCGTTGGATCGTTGTAATTTTTGGATATGTTATACATATATAAGTTGAGTATATGTCCACAAATTTTGAACCGTTAAAAATGAACGTATGATTTGTTATGAATTTTAAGAGGTGAATGGTTCAGAAATTATTGAAGTATCCGAATTTAGCATTTTGGTGGAAAATTCTAGAATTGAGTGGACCCACTTGTGGTAGGTGAAGAAATGTGATGAATTTTATTTCAAATGTGGTGGGTGGGAATAGAAGCAGGTAAATCCATCAAGTTGCAGGTCAAGTCTGCTAAAATTTTCCTATAAATAGAGGGCTAAGTTAGAATTAAAAATCACACCAGAAACAAGTTTTCTCTCTTTCTTTCTCTAGATTATTGAGTGTATTTTATGAGTATTTAGATACTTGGTGAGTTGATATTCATCAGTGCAAGTTTCCTTCATCGTCATAACCGATATCCAGTCAGAAGTGCTGCTCTTTTGAGGTAAGGGATAGTAAAGGATTTTAAGGGTTATTATGTTTTTCAGTTCGTACTTCTTCTGACATTCAGAAAATTCTGGAAAATTTTGAAATGATATGTTGATGAGTTTTATTGATTGTGTCCAAAAATGGTGATTTTTGGATGTATAGATTAAGAGTTATGAATTTTATGAGAAAAGACCATTTTAAAAGTAACGCCTTATAACTCCTTATGGTTAACTCTAAAATTGATGAAATTTTTATTAGGAGTACATCTATATAATATCAGTGTACTATATGAATTTCGGAATTTTTGGATAAAAGTACAATTTATGATAAATGTCTAAATATTCAGCAGTTTTAGCCATATGAAAAATAGTAAATGAATTTTAAAAATTCTAAGAAAAATATAAGTTCAATATGGGACTATATTCTCGCTAAATCCCCAAAAAAATATTTTTGGAACTGATTTGGTATTTTTCATGAAAATAGACTAGTTATGAATAAATGAGTTAAATATGTTATGTGAAGGAAGAAAATTGGAAAATATGATTTTATGGCTTGAGAATCATATATGTGGTATATGCAGATTTTTGATGAGGGTTTTGGTTATTGGTGATGAAACCTTATAAGTTTGGCATTTTATGATGATTAAATGCATTATTTAGTAAAAGTAAAACAGTTAAAATAAATTGTTTATAAGTTTAAGAAATGTTATTCTTTCAATATCATTATACCGAAATATTAGTATGGATTTTATTGTGGAATTTCTACCTTTTTGTGTCAGAGTTACTATTCATGAGTTACTATTCACGAGTTACTATTCACGAGTTACTATTCACGGGTACTATTTACTACAAAATTGGTTTCTTTTTCTAACCAAATTATAGTTGATTTATGAATATTACTCTGGAGATTAAAACTATATATTGATTATATTGATTTTATTATCATATATAATATTTTTATAACCCTGATGTTGAAATTCTCTTTCACTGGAGTGTAAAGATGAGTAGATTATTGGTATGATCATAACTAGGGTTCTCTTTGGCCAGTAGTGAAAAGTTGAATTATGACTGGTATGATCATGACCATTGAATTTATAATTGAATATCTTTAGATTAAGTGCAAAGGTGAATTGATCAACATGGTTATAATTATTGTTTATATAAATTCGAAATGATTATATATTTCGAGATATTAATATCTTTCGCCTCAGTAGTAAAAGATGAATTGTTGATGAATATCTTTGGCCAAAAGAAAGATGCAAAGATGAACTGTTAATCGAATATCTTTGGCCCAGAGAGTGCAAAGATGACCGTTGTTGAATATCTTTCGCCGATGGTGCGAAGATGAACTATGGATGAATATCTTTCGCCCGTAGTGCAAAGATGAATTTATTAGTATGATTATGAACAGAATCGTGTGATTGGTATAACCATGATCTTTGATGTTTCGTAAAGACACGTGATGAAAATTATATTCAATCCGGTACGAAGAGGAATTTAGAATCACAATTATGATCATGAGATATTCATATAATTGTGGAAAGGAACCTGCTGATTGATGTTACTGAGGATAAAACATTATTGGAGGACTTTTTAACACGGAGAAGATAATAATCAGATTGCCTATTCGACTCTTCTAATGGATCGCTTGTCTCCTCCGCAACTATGGTTGATATTTTTATCATCTACTATATGTTCTAAATCTCGATTTGTTATTGATGAAGGCTATTGATAATTTAATTATCTTTAGTCATGATATTCTTTATCGAGCTAGTTGTGTTTCACCCTTTTGCTTCACAATTCCTTTCTGTAATAAAAGTGTAATTGGTTTAAAGTAGGGTAACAAGGAATAGAACGGTGGTCTCTAGTCGTGGATTTCTCCCTAAACAAAGATAGACAAGTGTGTTGTATACATCTTTTAGTAGTTATATTTGGTGAGTCATATAGGAGAAGTGAACCCAACGTTGAAGGGTGTTTTGCCACTATCATACAAGATGTCTAATGACATACAACCTCGTGTCATCATAAGACATGGGTCAGGCTCATCCACTTGCCGAGTATATTTACTAGCACTACCTATATAATCTTGGTGTTTGTTTGAAGTATAATTCTCAATTTAAGACAGTGGAGATAATTATAAGTCAAGAGAAGACTCACCATTGGGAAGAATATAATAGTAATCTTCTCATTTTTTTGGGGTCTATTGGGTCAACCAAGGATAATTTCTGCGGCCATATGATATCTATCATAACCTGAAGCATGGCCTCCCACGTATACGAAGGTTTCTCGAAAGCACTTCCCAAAAAATTCTAATTTCTAAAATAGTTTTTGACTATACCTTTATGTAAGGTGTCATTGTGACGTGCTATCCACGATTGGGACATGAGTCACAGTTGGTATATATTTGTATCCAAACTCACAGCATATGTGTTGTTGTATTTTGTACGACAATTGTTGTAATAAAGTTGTAGTTATTTTCTGTACCATGTATTTGGCGACTCAGAATGAGTTGGATGGAATGGACCTATTTTGGGGTCGTCACAGTTGGTATCAGAGCTTAGGGATATGGTCTCTAGCGGAGATCGGGGAATAGAACTAGGATGGGAGAGATGAGTAAATCCTTCGCTAGTGTGTCCTACCTAAGCTTATTTGTTGGTCAGTCATAATATCGGGATATTATGTGATATGTTAATTTGTTTAATTAACCCTTGTTTTATGGCAGTATTTGAGAATGGCTGCTGAGAATGTTAACAATGGAGTGAATGAGACCGTGGGGATACCTCTAATCACTAACCATGATAATGTGATTAGAGATATCCATGTGGTGAGTGAAGAATTGATAGTTGCACCCGAGATAGTCACAGAGGTAACAGCTGAGAGTGAGGAAGAAGAGGAAGAAGAGGTACCTGAGGAGAGTTTATTAGAGGTATTATATGATCAAAATGTAGAATTTCAAAATCGTATTCATGAGTTAGAAGAAGAAAGTCAAGAACGATAAAGATGTCGTGGAACAAAAGGATGTAACAATTCAAGCTTCAGGTTAACCCGATATGTGATGCTTGAACAGAAGCATTCTTTGGCAGAGTATAAGATGATAAAGATGGAATCTGAGCTGAAAGAAGAAAAAACTGAACGAGTAAGAATGAGTGATGCATGGGTAAAAGCCACACGACACGTGGATATTGTGGAAAGAGATGTCCGATCTAAGAAGGCTAAAATAGATGACATGAATTTCTTTTTGGAAAGCAATTGGGAGAACCCAACATCGAAGTTTTGAATTACCCCGTACATAGCGGTCAAACTGAATTCGAGCATGGATCAAGATTGATGATTCAGATCATGAAACAAGAGTACGACGAGGCAGTTGAGGGAGGAATATGTCCTATAGAAAAATATATTCCAACGGTAGTGATGACGCCAAATGCTGCCCCAGACAAGTCAAAGTCGGGTAGTTCGAGGGATGGCGGTTGTCATGACTTCCCAACAAATGAGGAACCAAAATGAAGTTATCACGGCAGATGGAGAAATCATGATGACCGGGGAGATAGAATCTGAAATGGAAGCAAGGTATTCTTAACTTTTCGAAATACCAGGTACGTAAATTTCGGGGACGAAATTTCATAAGGAGGGGAGATTGTAAAACCCCGAATTTTATGAAATAAAAGTTTTCAATTTTTTTTATAATTACTATTCAGTAAATGGTTAAATTGATAAAAGTTAAAGTTAAGGGTGATATATAAATTTTTTTTCAAAATACACAAGTGGTTATAAAATATTCATTGTTGTTGGGGAATATTTGTTTGGTCATGGAATATTCTTTTTGTAGGGGAATATTCGTACGACGGCGCCGCCATTTACTGACAAATGTGCCATTTCAGGGGCCACATAACAGAAGAACTTTCGGATGAAGAAAATGACAAAATTAAGTTTTTATAAATAACGGCGTAATCGTTACCGTTAACACTGTTGGAATATTCGGTTAGTAAAATAAAATAATACGCGTTGTTGCGCACAAAGAAGACACCAGGTATTACATAAAGATTTTGAATTATTGATTCTTACGTAAGAAGGCACTACTCAATAATTATTACAAAGAATTCTCGCTCAATATTTTATTTTATTGATTCAATAGTTGCTGCGTTGATATTTTATATTATTGTCGTTTCAATAATTATCACTGCACAATATTTCTCATTATCAGATCAATAATTCATTTTATTTGAATAATATTATTAGATAGCATTATTGGCAATGTCTAGAAAGTTCTCGCCAAGGAGAGGTTTGGTCACCTAATCACGGCTACCAAGAAGGAGAAATTCTTATTGGAAAGCCCTCTCTTTCCTGGGAACGGCCTGGTTATCATAATTGTGATTCTGTAATATTATTTGTGAATAATTAATTATTGATTTATATGATAAGAAAATATTTATTTGACGTGGATATAAATGATGGATTTATTTATGTGGTTATAAATGAAGGAATTAATGTTGAGGTATTTTATCAAGATTTTTGTTTCGGAATGAAGGTATTAAAATTAAACCAAAGTTGTTTTTTGAGATATATTATGTGAGTTATAATTTTTAATCCAACCGTTGATCGTTGTAATTTTTGGATATGTTATACATATATAAGTTGAGTATATGTCCACAAATTTTGAACCGTTAAAATGAACGTATGATTTGTTATGAATTTTAAGAGGTGAATGGTTTAGAAATTGTTGAAATATCCGAATTTAGCATTTTGGTAGAAAATTCTAGAATTGAGTGGACCCACTTGTGGTTGGTGAAGAAATGTGCTGAATTTTATTTCAAATGTGGTGGGTGGAAATAGTAGCAGGTAAAGCCATCGTCAGGTTGCAGGTCAAGTCTGCTAAAATTTTCCTATAAATAGAGGGCTAAGTTCGAATTGAAAATCACACCAGAAACAAGTTTTCTCTCTTTCTCTCTCTAGATTATAGAGTATATTTTATGAGTATTTAGATACTTGGTGAGTTGATATTCATCAGTGCAAGTTTCCTTCAGCGTCATATCCGATATCCAGTCAGAAGTGCTGCTCTTTTGAGGTAAGGGATAGTAAGGGATTTTAAGGGTTATTATGTTTTTCAGTTCGTACTTCTTCTGACATTCAGAAAAATTTGGAAAAATTTGAAATGATATGTTGATGAGTTTTATTGATTGTGTCCAAAAATGGTGATTTTTGGATGTATAGATTAAGAGTTATGAATTTTATGAGAAAAAACTATTTTAAAAGTAATGCCTTATAACTCCTTATGGTTAACTCCAAAATTGATGAAATTTTTATTGGGAGTACATCTATATAATATCAGTGTACTCTGTGAATTTCGGAATTTTTGGATAAAAGTATAATTTATGATAAATGTCTAAATATTCGTAGGGTGTTTTAGCCATATGAAAAATAGTAAATGAATTTTAAAAATTCTAAGAAAAATATATGTTCAATATGGGACTATATTCTGCTAAATCCCAGAAAAAAAATATTTTTGGATCTGATTTGGTATTTTTTATGAAAATGGACTAGTTATGAATAAATGAGTTAAATATGTTATGTGAAGGAAGAAAATTGGAAAATATGATTTTATGGCTTGAGAATCATATATATGGTATATGCAGATTTTTGATGAGGGTTTTGGTTATTGGTGATGAAACCTTATAAGTTTGGCATTTTATGATGATTAAATGCATTATTTAGTAAAGTGTAAACAGTTAAAATAAATTGTTTATAAGTTTAAGAAATGTTATTCTTTCAATATCATTATACCAAAATATTAGTATGAATTTTATTGTGGAATTTCTACCTTTTTGTTTCAGGGTTACTATTCATGAGTTACTATTCACGAGTTACTATTCACGGGTACTATTTACTACAAAATTGGTTTCTTTTTCTAACCAAATTATAGTTGATTTATGAATATTACTCCGAGATTAAAACTATATATTGATTATATTGATTTTATTATCATATATAATATTTTATAACCCCGATGTTGAAATTCTCTTTCACCTGAGTGTAAAGATGAGTAGATTATTGGTATGATCATGACTTAGGGTTCTCTCTTAGCCAAGAAGTGAAAAGTTGAATTGTGATTTGGTATGATCATGACCATTGAATTTATAATTAAATATCTTTAGCTTAAGTGCAAAGGTGAATCGATCAACATGGTTATAATTATTGTTTATATAAATTTCAAATGATTATATATTTTTTTGAGATATTAATATCTTTGGCCTGTAGTGCAAAGATGAATTGTTGATGAATATCTTTGGCCAGTAGTGCAAAGATGAACTGTTAATGAATATCTTTGGCCCGTAGTGCAAAGTTGACTTGTTGTTGAATATCTTTGGCCGTTGGTGCTTTAAGATGAACTTTGGATGAATATCTTTGGCCCGTAGTGCAAAGATGAATTTATTAGTATGATTATGAACAGGAACTGTGATTTGGTATAACCATGATCTTTGATGTTTCAGGTAAAGACATGTGATGAAAATTATATTCGTCTTGGGTACGAAGAGGAATTTAGAATCACAATTATGATCATGAGATATTCATATAATTGTGGAAAGGAACTGTTGATTGATGTTACAGGGATAAAACATTATTGGTGAACTTTTAACACGGAGAAGATAATAGACTGTATTGTCTATTTGACTCTTCTAATGGATTGCTCGTTCCGCTGCAACTATGGTTGATATTTTTATCATCTACTATATGTTCTAAATCTCTGATTTGTTATTGATGAAGGCTATTGATAATTTAATTATCTTTAGTCATGATATTCTTTACTGAGCTAGTTGTGCTCACCCTTTTGCTTCATAATTCCTTTCGTGTAATAAAAGTGTAGCCTGTGTTAGCGGGGTAACAAGGGAATAGAACGGTGGTCTCTAGCTGTGGAGTTCTCCCTAAATAGTATAGACAAGTGTGTTGTATACATCTTTTAGTAGTTATATTTGGTGAATCATATAGGGAGAGGTGAACCCAACGTTGGAAGGGTGTTTTGCCACTATCATACAAGATGTCTAATGACATACAACCTCGTGTCATCATAAGATGTGGTTGTGCTTCATGACGCCCCAAAATTAGGTATACATCACCCATCTTTGGTAGTCGATACATGGTATGTAATTTAAATACAACTTACTAATATAACTGCTGTGGTACAATATGACATAAACCGTGAGTTTGAATACAAATATTGTCTACTAGATATTATACAAACTCAAAAGGAGTCCTCATTACAATTATTATCACACTATTTCACGTAATAGTGAGGACTACTAATGCTATCCTTTGGACCATTACTCCGCTTTTCGACTCGTCCAAATTTATATTCTCATTTCCTGAAGAGAACAGTGAAAGAAAGGGTGAGCTCAACTAGCTCAGTAAGAAATATTATGACTAAGATAATGCAGAATAAATTATCATTAGCCTTCAACAATGTTAAACTGATAAAATACAATAGACAACAAGTTTAACTGCAGCGGAATAAGCAATCCATTAAAAGAGTCAAGTAGAAAATAAAATCTACTATCTTTTATGATTTAAAAGGTTTTTCATCACTGTTATAGCTGAGACTCAGCTTTAATAAATATTCCACATCATCGAATCACCCCTCGCACTATTTACCAAGGATATTCTTTAGTATCACGACCACAATTATTCATGCACTACGGCCAAGAATAGTTGTGTATTCATTAATGGTCATGATCATGCCAACAATCGTCCATCAACAATGCACTACAAACCAATCGAGGATTTTTATCACATCATTTATAATATTACTACCATGACATAACCGAATAGTCTTTGGTCATAATCATACCAAGTCCATCTATGCACTCTGTGCCACAGATGACTTTCATCACATCATTTGTAACATTACGGGCCATGATTATACCGAATAGTCTCTCGGTCATAATCATACCAAGTCCATCTATGCACTTCTGCCATGAGATGACTTTCAACATAATATAAACATGAGGATGATGACAATGATATAAGAATTCAATAAAACAAGTTCAAGAATTATTTTATCCAGAATTATTAACGCCCAAATTGTCAACATGATATTGTTTTGTAGAGTAAAATTCAAGAATGATCGAAGAATATTTCCATGAAAAGATATCTTTGGATGAAACGCAAATATCAAGGATATTCTACTAATTTCATGGAGTATAAGTCAAAGTTTTAACCAATTGGGTATAATAAAGAATGGAATGACAAAAGAAATCACCATGCATGCGATAGATCAAGACAGGTGCAAAAGTTATTCCAACAGTAATAATAATAACGGAACCAAAGTCGTGAAATTCACACCATACATGATGTTCTAATGAATAATAATAAATGCGGAATAATAAATGATGGAACCAGTCCCACAGATAACACATGCATGTGATATTCCAATGTAATAATAATAAAGGCGGAACCAGTGTCCGGTGTAAAACACATGTGCACAGGATGTTCCAATGTAATAATGAAGAATGTCACCAAGTATAGGGTAAACCGCAGATACAAAGTTATTCCAATAGAATAATAAGCAATGTAATAACAACAGTTCTTCTTCATGAATAAGAAAGAATAACACTCTTTACGAGTACAACAAATAATATTCTACCTTAGATGAATGAATATTGGAAAAGTGAAGTAGAAGAAGAATACTTTTCTTCTTTTCTCTCTATAGTTTTCTGTAGTTTCAATGAATTGTAAGAAATAATGAAGGAATGAGCTTTCTATTTATGAAAAACCGAGGGTGGCTCTTGGTCTTATGAAGGTCAAAATGACTCTTGGTAATATGAAGAGACAACTACTATTTCATGAAGGGTAATAACCTTTGGAACAATCAAGAAGGCGCTTAACTCTTGGTAATATGAAGGACAACTACTATTATTTGAAGGGGTAATTACTATCGACGAAGGTAATTACTATCGACAAAGGTAAATACTATTGAAGAAGGTAATTGCTATTAACGAAGGTAAATACTATCGACGAATGTAATTACTATTCACAAAGGTAATTACTATTTACAAAGGTAATTACTATCGACGAAGGTAATTACTATCGACGAAGGTAATTACTATTCACAAAGGTAATTACTATTTACAAAGGTAATTACTATCGTGAAGAGACTCTTAGATGATGACATATATGGCCCCCCATAAAATAATCAAACTTACCACAAACGTCTCATAACAGACTTTTTTATATACATCAAGGATTGAATAAATATTACCACAAATCATTTTATTTTTAATCAACACATTTTTAATCTTTTAACAATTATTAATCATTTATAACTTGTCGTCTCTCAATTAATAATATAACATATTATATGATGATATCGCGTGACAATAATTGAATCAATAATATAAGAGATATGATGCAATTGAATCATCAGTAGCAATAATTGAGTATAGCTAAGTGTCTTCTCTCAGAAGATCAATAATCAATACCGCAGGTGCTACTACGCAACCACGCCAGACATCGCATCTTTACCACCGGGTAGTTCAACAGCTTTTAACTGTAACACCTCTCCGTAGTTATTTTTATAGAAAGATAATTTTGTCGCTTTTTAACTACGACAATACTTCCGTTAATGGGGTCCACTAATGATTGAGCCGTCGCATTTAATATTCCCCCGACAAAAAAGAATATTCCCCCACCAAACTAATATTTTATAACAACTTGCTTACTTTATAAAATTTATAAATATTACCCACAACTATAACATTATATCAAATTTATTCCATAATATTCAAAAATAATATTTATAGAAAATTCATCTTTATTTATAAAAGCTAGGGTCTTACAGTGCTCATCCACTTGCTGAGTATATTTACGAGCACTACCTATATAATCTTGGTGTTTGTTTGAAGTATAATTCTCAATTTGAGACAGTGGAGATAATTATAAGTCAAGAAAAGACTAACCATTGGGAAGAATATAATAGTAATCTTCTCGTTTTTCTTTGGGGTCTATTAGGTCAACCAAGGATAATTTCGTGGCTATATGATATCTATCATAACCTAGAAGCATGGTCTCCCATGCGAAGGTTTCTTGAGCACTTCCCAAAAATTCTAATTTCTAAAACAGGTTTTTGACTATACCTTTATGTAAGGTGTCATCGCGACGTCTTATCCACGATTGGGACATGAGTCACGCGGTTGGTATATATTTGTATCCAAACTCACAAAGATATGTGTTGTTGTATTTTGTACGACAATTGTTGTAATAAAGTTGTAGTTATTTTCTGTACCATGTATTTGTCGACTCAGAATGGGTTGGATGGAATGGACCTATTTTGGGGTCGTCACAGTAATAGTCTAGTGATCGCTTGTGCCTTTTATTGCAAATGTCCCTCCCTCGTTTTACCCCGTGTGCCTTGGTTTGAAATGTAGTAGTATAGGTTCCTAAACAAATACTACATCTGTTCCTAAAAGATTATCATTTAAGATTTTTGCACATGCATTAAGAAAGTATCATTTACCAAGTAAAATTTATTTGAAATTCCATCACTACCCTTTGTGGGGAGAACATATCCTCTGTCCCCATTTTTCCTGTAATTGGGGGGCGATCCGGTGCATCTTAATGACTGGTACCGTCTGGTGCATGTGTTAAATTTTTTTGTTTTTTTTTACCACAATTATGAGAAAAAAAAATAAAAAATAATAGAGCAAGTTTGAACAAAAAACTGTAAAAGGAAGTACATTTTTTATTGAAAAATATCGTAAACTTTTTTATCGTATAATCGTAAAAAAAGTACATTATTTCAGAATACGCGGTGGGCATGGTATTTACAAAATAATATCATGCGTCTTATCAAAACTACGCGTCGTTTTGATAAAATTATGTTATTTAAGGTGTTATGCTTTATTTAAGGATTATGCTTTTGAAGCTTCCAGATATATATATATATATATATATATATATATATATCTGAGGGAGGATCTAAAATGACAAAAAAAACGGACTAAAGGAAAAACACGCGGGTTTTGAGGTCAACCACGTGTTTTTCCGACCTGCACTCAAACCCGCGTGTTTTTGCCTTGGTTCGCTCCTTGGTCCGTTCTTTTGGTCCGCTTTAGATCCTCCCCGTATATATATATATATATAATGAGGATCAGGTCCGGGAGTCCGGACCTGACTAAAATACCGACCTTTATTTTTTTGATTTTTTAGTTTTTTTTAAAAACAACTATAAAAAAAGTTTAATATTTTATGGAACTGAATTTTTTTCATAATACAGTGTTTTGGGTGTTATTTGGATACATATAACAAAATAGGTCTGTACACTGTATTATGAAAAAATTTCAGTTTCATAAAATATTAAACTTTTTTTTAATTATTTTTTTTAAAAAAAAGCAAAATAAATAAATAAAAATCCGTATTTTAACCAAATTCGAGAGTTCGGACCTGATTTGGACTCTCTATATATATATATAGGATTTCTTTCTCCAACGTACTAAATATACGGACTAAAGAAGAACTGGGCCAAAAAACACACGGGTTGTTATCATGGGTCAAATTACTAACAAAATAAAACCTAATAATCATCAGATGCAAAAATCGATTTCTCTCTCCAACTCTTCCCCCTCTTTCTCACGCATACTGTAGCAGACGGAAGGTAAAGGTAAAGGCCAACGGAAGGTCTCCGGCCAACGGAATCATAGCAAACGGATCGGAAGGTAAAACTCCTTAATTTTATTGAGTTTGTAATTTTTGTTTGTTGCATCGTGTATTGCATCGTGTACAAAAAAATATAACTTTTTTTTTGTTTCTTTCTTCCTGGACAGAGCCAGATTGAAGCACGCTTGCAGCTATGAGTTAACCAATATCTCAATTCTTGGTTTCTCAAGTTCAACATCTGTCTTTGTATTCATTGTGAGTCAGTGTGTCGCCTTCCTTGGTTATGATTGTCTTGAACTAGAAATCTTGTCCCAGATTCCAAAAGAGAGACTCCATTAACAAAGGAACCTCGTCACCGGCCTGCACCACCACATCGTGCCATCGTGGTCAGCTAAATTTTTTTATTTATGCTGTGTTTGGATTGAAAAAATCAGAATGAAATGATTTTAAATTATTTTAAGTGCATGTTTGGTTGGTGGTGGTGGTGGATTTTGTCAGATAATGACAAATTTGTCATATACTACCTCCGCCCCACAATAAGTGCTTTTTTAGGCTTAATAGTTTTTTTCAAAATAAGTGATGTGTTAGAACTCTAATACAATTTTTGCAATATTTTCAATGATATTTATTGAAAATAATTATATGACACTATCACTATAATTAAATTACACTCATTAACTCTTCAACTTTAAAGAAAATATATTAAGGGTATTTTTGTCATTTTAGCTTGTGTATTGGTATGTGTGATTTTAGCTAAAAAGACACTTATTATGGGACGGAGGTAGTATATCTTTCATCAGAATAGATTCTACCTTCTCCACATGGAATAAAAAAATAAAGAGATGGAATAAATTTTTATCCTCCAAAATAATTATCAAATACACTATTTTTAAGTTGACCCGAAAACATTCAAAGGAGAGGAAGTCTAAGGCCGGTTTACAAAATGTAATATTGTAGTAAAAGTATTTCTCTATATATGTTATTTTTACTCTTTGAATGTTTTTTAAGTCGATGTGCAGACAGATATATTCTTTTATTTTTATGCAGCAGTACTGGAGTGCCTAATTAAATTATACTTATAGATGGTCACAGCTAATAAGTACTACTAGTTGTCTTAATCAGTATTGATAAAACTGATCATGGTAATTAAGCACATATAATAAGCATGTATTAAAACTTGAAGTTGCAAGCTTGGCAATGTTATCAGAATTTAAGTTAATATTGTGAGCGGATAATGTTATCAGTAATGATAAAACTGATAATGTTATTAATATGTTGAAGTCAATATAAACTTAATTATCTTTTATTTTGAGTTACATGATTTACTACACCTAAAATATTATTAACACGTGCGAGAGGGAGAGGGTATGAAACTCAATAATGAGTTTAACGCTTTAACAAGACAAGGTGAATCTCTCGGAATCATAAGATTAGAAAGCTCTTGCAGTTTTGTCATTATACATGTTTTCGTGAACTTTTAGTGAATTCACCAATATTGGAGTATTTATCCAGTTGTCAACAAGATCAGGCGTGACACTCTATACAGGACTTTGAATACTAAAACCTCCTTAAATTCATGCTCCTTTCCATCACTCATCCATATCATTTTCCATTTTCTCTCTCTTCATAGAATCCAATCATGGGTTTTCAAGCTGATGAAGAAACGGGAAACCCAGAAATATTGGAACTACAAAAATCATCTTATTTCCGGTACAATTCCCCATTAGTCCAAGTGGGTCTGATTGGATTGGTCTGCTTCTGTTGTCCCGGCATGTTCAATGCCTTATCCGGCAAGGGAGGTGGTGGACAGGTGGACCACACCGCCGCAAACAACGCCAACATCAACACCCCTCTACACCACCTTCGCCATCATCTTCGCGTCTTGGGCGGCGGAATTTACAACATATTAGGCCCACGGCTGACCCTTTTCTCCGGCTGCACCACTTACATCCTTTATGCCGGCTCCTTCCTCTATTACAACCACCACAAACACCAGGCCTTCGCTATCGTCGCCGGAGCCCTCCTCGGTATCGGTGCCGGACTCCTATGGGCCGGTCAGGGAGCCATCATGACCTCATATCCACCCCCAGATCGGAAAGGAAGTTATGTTTTGGAGTATTTTCAATATGGGTGGCGTTATTGGGGGCCTAATTCCCTTTATTCTAAATTATAACAGAAGTGAGGCCAATTCAGTCAATGACGGAACCTACATTGGATTCATGATTTTCATGACCATTGGAACAGTTATTTCACTTGCAATCTTACATCCTAGCAATGTTATTCGTGACGATGGTTCCCGTTGCACTAACATCGAGTACTCTAATGTTTCCATTGAAAGTGTTGCTATTTTGAAGCTGTTTTTGAATTGGAAAATGCTGTTGCTGGTGCCCGCAGCCTGGGCTAGTAACTTCTTTTACACCTACTAGTTTAATAATGTGAATGGGGTTTTGTTTAATTTGAGGACTAGAGGGTTGAACAATGTGTTCTATTGGGGAGCCCAAATGGTTGGGTCAGTTACGATTGGGTATATCATGGATTTCAGTTTTAAGAGCAGGAGGATGAGGGGATTAGTTGGTATTGGAGCTGTTGGAATTCTTGGAACCGCAATTTGGGGTGGAGGGCTTGCAAATCAGCTTGGGTATTCTAGCCCTGATCATCCCAACAAGCTTGATTTTAAGGACTCTGGTTCTGATTTTGCAGGGCCATTTGTGTTGTATTTCAGTTATGGGTTACTAGATGCTATGTTCCAGAGCATGGTTTACTGGGTTATCGGAACTTTGGCTGATGATTCTGCTATTTTTAGCAGGTAATTTTTGTTTCTTAATTAAACTATTAGGCCGTTCATATTGACAATTTGTTTGGTACTAACTGTTTTCTCTTTCACTCTGTTGCAGGTATACTGGATTCTACAAAGGAGTGCAGAGTGCAGGAGCAGCAGTTGCTTGGCAAATCGATACACACAAAGTGTCATTCATGTCCCAATTGGTTGTGAATTGGGTACTATGCACAATAAGTTATCCATTGTTGGTGGTTCTAGTAATATTGGCTGTAAAAGACGAGAACAAAGTTGAAGAGGGAACCTCAAAGGAGCATGCACTTCCAGAGGCTATCCAAGAGTCCTTAGAAGACACCAATGGTGCGCTTAACAAGTCTACTTAAAAGTTTGTTCCTTTTTTTGTGTTTATTCATGTTATAGTGGTGTTTTTTTGTGTGTATTTTCATTCCAACTGTAAATGTAGTGTGTTTTATGAGTATCAGTAAGTATCAATGGATGATTGCAGTCCATATTTTGTTTAAAAATTTCTTCCTGACTTGTCCTCAATAAGAAAAATTATGTTTGTGTTCTGTCACTGTGTTTGAAAGTAAAAAAAAATATTTGTGGCATCCTTCTTTCAGTATCACATTATTAGTTTTTGTTTCTGTCGCGCATGAAAGAAAAGGTAACAAATTTCACCGGCTTAAACTCGACCCTGCAAATTCTGAAGTCCTCTGTATTTGACTAAATTTAGAAGTAACATACAAAAGCATTAAGAGAAGATGGTAAGAGAAGCAAATTCTGATGTTATGTGACTTTGTAAAATCAAATTAGACCAAAAACTATGAAACTTAAGGCATTCATGCCTTATGTCTGCATTTACCTTTAGAAAACTTCAATAGTCTAATCCTCTTCTTCGCTATATATCACCATAGGCATTCAAAGCATATGCATCGTATTATAAAAAAATAAAAAATAAAAGGGGGGATTATTATTTCCAAATGTCCCCCCTAACATGGTGCTGGGGCCAAGCTTACTTAATTGTGAAAATATAACAACACTTGAAATAATATTCATGAAGCGAGTATAATCCATTGACACCTGCAGATATATAGAAATATTTCACAAGAGATGGCTGTTTTTGTATGGACGACTCGCAGCCATAGATATGTAGAAATGTTTAGAACTAAAATTGGTGTTGTTTTATTGTTACAAGAGCCTCAACAATGTAAAGTTGTAGAATTAGTCCATTACTTGTCACCCAAAAATAAGTAAAAATTAATGATGTTTACAAAGTGACAAGAGGTGCATCACTTTTATCTACAGATCTTGGGGTTACTACCTCAACTTCTGGTTTCACCTCTGCTGGCTCCTTGAGGGCTTCAGCTATTTCCGCGGTTGGTGCTGTCACCTCAGTTGAGTCCGTAGGCTTCACCTCCTCCTCCTCGGAGGGCTTGATCAACTCCGGAACAATTTCTGCCTCAGTTGTCTTCGACTCCTCAGCCTCGGGGGATTCCTTAGCTGGTTCGGAGATATCAATCAAAGGCTCTTCTTCCTTCTTTTCATCGACATTGTTCTCCTGTAATATGGGTATTATATTATATATTTATATATATGTTGAAGATTAAGAATATAAGATAATTGCAAAAAGCGATTGTAATGTCACAATAAGTGTTATCGAAACAAGTGTTGTTAAATACATATATATTTTGCAGCAATAAATATATATATATTGGAATAATGTTGGGTATCTAGAGAAAAAAATATATGTCTAGATAGATGTAGACAAGCACTGGTATGTTGTTGGTGCAACTCATTAATCATTGGAGTGTTGTACTTTACAACCATGAACCATGAACCATGAACCATGAACCATGAACCATGAACCATGAACCATGAACCATGAAATGTATCTCTAGATCTACCTACCTAACATTAAACGAAGCTAGGTTAGCTAACATTAAATGAAGCTAGGTTAGAGGGTGAATACTTGGGGAGCAGTCTCGGCCTCGGCCTCGAGCTTCATAGAACTGACAGGGGCCTCGACTGGGACAGGCTCCGATCCGAGGTTCAAATCCTTTGGTCTGCTCGCACAGCCTCCCATGATTCGAAAGAATAAGACGGGACGAATGTGTGAGGCTGGTCGAGTAGGGGGAGGTAGGTGAAAGATTGTTCAAAATGGGGTAGTAGATTAGTTAAAAACTTACAAGAGGCTGGAATGAAAATGAGGGCAAAGAAATGCTTATATAGGCATAGTGGAGGTTTTGTTAATAATGATAAGAGCTGTGTATTTGTGGACGTCAGTCAAACCTGCATATATGACCTAGCATGTCATAAGAACATGCACCACCATACAAAACTTTTTTGTTTTATTTTCTTTTTTCGGGAACGGGAGGCCATAAAAATGGGAGGTAGTTATGACAGTTAAGGAACATTGACTTGGATTTCAACTCAATTTATTTCTTTTTAGTTTTGTTTTCAATAAGTTATAATGCTTATCGGTTGATATTTTGACCAAGTAAAATTTATTGTTTTTATAAATTCATATACGTAAGTGTGAGACTCATTTTCTATACCCAAATATCAATACTTAAATAAGTATATGAATAATTCAATAATTCTCAATTACCAAAATCACTTGAAAATTTTAAATAACATAAAAATAGGTTTACCGAACATAAATTACTCCCAAATGAGTATATAAATAATTTATCTAAATTATGTGACGTTACATTTTACTTTAATATGCCTCACGAATTGTAAAGATAAATATAAATTTAATGAGGGCAGACAAATACCTTTTTAACTTAAATAAAGCTTTTAATTTATTTTTTTGTGGGTAAACGTAAAACCATGTTAAAAAGGGAAGAATTCCGGAAACTTATTAAAGAGAGAATATATATTGAATCATTGGTCTTGGATGTATTATTAGGTGGTCCTAATATCATTTTTATTTGCAAAGATTATATTTGAGATAAAATTATTAATTTCAAATATTTTATTTATTTTAAATTTAAACTTGAAACTATTAGTTCGGGATTATAAAATGACTTAATATGGGGGACTATTTAATATCATGTTCAACAAGTTATTATATGTTGGTTTGCAGAAACAAGACATACATACAATCAACATTGTAAAAGACAACGGAAGCATGCAAATATAGTATTTAAAATGTGATATTATTAATTGAGAAAAGATAAAAGATATACCTCTTTGATTTAATCTTCAAACTCCAATACTTTGCTCCTTCGTACTTCTTCAATTTCTCGAATCAAACGTTCGTTATCCAAGTGTGCAACGCTCAAAAGTTGATCCACCAAGAATATATTGATTAAAGAAGTGAATTTTAGATTCTAAGAAGAAGAAGATTACTTCTTATTAATTTATAATTAGTATTTCTCCAAATAATTAATTATAAATATTAAGCTATTTAATTTATTTCACTAATAAATTGAATACGCTTAATTCATTATTATTAAGTCAATCACTTCTAAAATTATATTTCTCTTTTATGGTGTAACTCTTTAGGTTCAATATTAAACATGTGAGTAGATTAAATAAATTAGATCCGCTCTAATATTATTTATAATTAATTAAACTCCTTTAATTCAAATATAAATAAATAATATTTATCTCACTCCTTACAACAAATATATCATGACTATCCAAAGAACATATTTCGTAAATAGTTACCGTACAATTCAATCATTTTAACATACAATGTCACAATTAAATATAAAACATGAAATTACTGTCAAATTTTATTTATTTGATCATAGGTATTTTGATTCAAAAATTCACAACTCTAGTTAATATAAATTAAAAACTCTTTTCTAATTTTCATTCACCCTCGCAAGGGATTTTCAAGTTGTTACTTATCGAATCACATAAGACATTTTCTTTTTACTGGAAGTGGTAGATTCTCTGTTGATCATTCACCTAGCTCCATGTATACTTTATTATACCCGAACATACCATATATATGACATACTCTAAGGTATTAAGTAATATAACAAAGTATAACTCATTATATACAAGATATTATGATGATCTCAAGTCCAATGATCACTATAGAAAATCCTATTTATAAGCAAGTAAAACTTCGTTAGGATTCCTTTAAGCGATCGAGTTACACGTTCAGTGAACTTATTATCCAATAATCACCTACATACTTTAGTATCTTCACACAAATGATTATGAGATCAATCATCCTCTTCAACAGAGCAAGCATGGTATGTATCAATCTATCTGAAAGCAATAACCCCACATTAGCGATCTATACGATTAAGAACATTTTAATTTTGAACTATCTTGAATTTGGATCTCATTAACATGATCATCATCACGATTCTAAAAGTATTGCTTCAAAACCATAGGTTTATCACATTTATTAATTCAATTAATTAACATAGATAAAGAATGTCTTTCATATTAAATAAATTATTTTAATTTGTTAATAAATGAACGAGATTACAAAGTAAATGATTAACACATTCAATGTGATTGGCTTCATGACATACTACTTTCATTATAATCTCACTATTTGAGACTAAAATTTTTTAAACAAAATTAACCTCAACCTTTTTCTAAAACGATCATAATATTCTATTTTATCCATTTATCAAACGATCTCCTCTTTTGGTGAAAACATATTTTAACTAAACAAGTGCACCATTTATTTGTTAATTTATGTGCTAGGAAACTAAGTTATGCTGAGGTATATTACTATATCATTTGTTAAATCCTAGAAACTGAGTCAAAATTAAAGATGTGTTTAAACTTTTTAAGGTTAATTAATAGAACTTTAAAACTATTTAAAATCCTAATCTTTCTTCTAATTTTAATTTTGGTGATTTCTAATAAAATTTTAATATTTTACATATCATGTATTTTGCATTATTTATTTATTCATTATTTTTAATGTATAAACAAGTTTAAAATATGTTATTATTGATAAGAGTATAATATATAGTCTAAACGATATTTTTTTATCCAACCCTTTAATTAATCTCGAAAAAATAAACATAATATAATATTATTTTAAATTATCTCATGAATAATCCTATAAAAAATAAACAAGTGACTAAGATTATTTAATCATAGGATTAATAGTCTTGCGATTATAATCCCGAAAATTATTATCATCGTAAACAAATATAACCTAAAATACAAATAATAATAATTAAATAATAATATTCTTATGAAATAATACAATTAGAAATTGAAAATTAATGTGACGCCCCCAAAATAAGTCCACACAACTCATTCTGAGTCGCCAAATACATGGTACAGAAACAAAATACAAACTTCATTAATACAACTATCCTGCAAAATACGATAACACATATGCTGAGAGTTTTAATACAAATATTGTCTTGTAGACAATATCCAAACTCAAATAAAATTCTCAATACAATTATTGTTACACTATTTTACAAAATAGTGATGACTGCTATAATAACCAACTTGGATCATGCATTACTCCACTTCCCGACTAGTTCCAACTACATTCTCGTTTCTTGAGAAGAACAATAGAATAAAAAAGAAAAGGGTGAGCTCAACTAGCCCTGTAAGATCCCAACTTTTATGAAAAAAGATTTTATTTTCTTTAAATATCATTTTGAATAATAAGGTGTGGATTTGATTTAATGTTATAGTTGTGTGGTAATATTTATAAATTTTACAAAGTAAGCCGATTGTCATAAAATATTCGTTTGGTCGGAGAATATTCTTTTTGTCGGGGAATATCCGTACGATGGCACAATCATTGGTGAATCTCACAACGGAATTACTGTCGGATATAGAAAACGACAGAAATAACCTTTTTTATAAAAATAACGACAAAATTTTTACCGTTAACTGTTGAAATACCCGGTGATAAAAATACAGTAATACGATGTCTGGCATTGGTTGCATAAGAATATTACCGGTATTGTCATAATATCTTTGATTATTGATGCTTACGTGAGAAGTCACTTAGTTTTAATCAATAATTACAACAATAGTTAATGCATAGTATCTCATATTATTGATTCAATTATTGTCACAGTATCATCTACATAATATTTTATAATATTAAATCAATAATTGAGACGACACAGTTATTCATATTATTATTTGCATTATTGACAATGTCTAGAAAGTTCTGTCGAGAAAAAGAGTTTGGTCATCTAATTATGCGCCAATAAGGAGAAGTCCTTATCGGAAAACCCCCTCTTTCCTGAGAATGATATGGTTGTTAATATTATGGGTTATAATATTAATGATGAATAAATGTTGAAAGATTAAAAATGTGTTTAACGAAGTCAAGTGATTTGATATAAATAAAGGGGTTTTTCATGAAGTATTTGTTGTAAGACCCCGAATTTTATGAAATAAAAATATTCAATTTTTCTATTTAGTAAATAGTTAAATTGATAAAAAGTTAAAGTTAAGGGTGATATATGAAATTTTTTTAAAATAAGCAAGTGGCTATAAAATACTTATTGTTGTCGGGGAATATTCGTTCGGTCGTGGAATATTCTTGTTGTCGGGGATTATTCGTACGACAGCGCAGCCATTTATGGGTCTCATAATAGAATAACTGTCGGATGAAGAAAATAACAAATTTGAGTTTTTATAAATAACGGCGTAATCGTTACCTTTAACACTGTTGGAATACCGATTGGGTAAAGTAAAATGTCTGGCGTTGTTGCACAAGAAGACATTACCGGTATTGCATGAAGTATTTTGAATTATTTATTCTTACGTCGGAAAACCTTCGCTAAATAATTGTTACATTAATTACTGTTCAATATTTTATGTTATTGGTTCAATAATTACTGCGTTGATATTTTATATTATTGTTGTTCAATAATTGTCATTGCACAGTATTTCCCATTATCAGATCAATAATTCATATTATTTGAATAATATTATTAGATAGCATTATTGGTAATGTCTAAAAAGTTCTGTCAAAGAGAGATTTGGTCACCTAATTGCGGGCCAGTAAGAAGAAATCCTTATCGCAAAGCCCCCTCTTTCTTGGAAACCACCTGGTTGTCATTATTGTGATTCTGTAATATTATTTGTCAGACCCCGAATTTTATGAAATAAAAGTATTCAATTTTTCTTATAATTACAATTCAGTAAATGGTTAAAATGATAAAAGTTAAAGTTAAGGGTGATATATGAATTTTTTTTCAAAATACACAAGTGGTTATAAAATATTCATTCATTGGGGAATATTCGTTTGGTCGTGGAATATTCTTTCATCGGGAATAATATTAAATTTGACAAGCACGTGACCATTTGTGGGCCCCATAACAAAATAACTGTCGGATGAAGAAAACGACAAAATTAAGTTTTTATAAATAACGGCGTCATCGTTACCGTTAACACTGTTGAAATACCCAGTTGGTAAAATAAAGTAATACGCATTGTTGCACAGTAGCACACGGTATTACACAATATTTTTGAATTATTGATTCTTACGTAAGAAGGCACTACTCAATAATTGTTACAGTAATTACTGTTCAATATTTTATTTAATTGATTCAATAGTTGCTGCGTTGATATTTTATATTATTGTTGTTTCAATAATTATCACTGCACAATATTTCTCATTATCAGATCAATAATTCATATTATTTGAATAATATTATTAGATAGCATTATTGGCAATGTCTAGAAAGTTCTGTCAAGGAGAGGTTTGGTCACCTAATTGCGTGCCAGTAAGGAGAAATTATTATTGGAAAGCCCCCTCTTTCCTGGGAACGACCTGGTTGTCATAATTGTGATTCTGTAATATTATTTGTGAATAATTAATTATTGATTTATATGATAAGGAAATATTTATTTGATGTGGATATAAATGATGGATTTATTTATGTGGTTATAAATGAAGGAATTAATGTTGAGCTATTTTATCAGTATTTTTGTCGGAATGAAGGTATTAAAAATTAAACTAGTGTTTTTGAGATATATTGCGTGAGTTATAATTTTTAATCCGACCGTTGGATTGTTGTAATTTTTGGATATGTTATACATATATAAGTTGAGTATATGTCCACAAATTTTGAACTGTTAAAAATAAACGAATGATTTGTTATGAATTTTAAGAGGTGAATGGTTCAGAAATTGTTGAAGTATCAGAATTTAGCATTTTGGTGGAAAATTCTAGAATTGAGTGGGCCCCACTTGTGGTTGGTGAAGAAATGTGCTGAATTTTATTTCAAATATGGTGGGTGAGAATAGTAGCGGAGTAAATTCATGGGAGTTGCGAGTCAAGTCTGCTAAAATTTTCCTATAAATAGAGGCTAAGTTAGAATTGAAAATCACACCGTAAACAAGTTTTTCTCTTTTCTCTCTATATTATTGAGTGTATTTTGTGAGTATTTAGATACTTGGTGAGTTGATATTCATCGGCTGCAAGTTTCCTTCAAATGTCGTATCCGATATCCAATGAAGTCTTTGCTTTTTTGAGGTAAAGACGATGTAAGGGATTTTAAGGGTTATTATGTTTTTCAGTTCGTACTTCTTTGACCTTCAGAAAATTTTGGAAAATTTTGAAATGATATGTTGATGAGTTTTATTGATTGTGTCCAAAAATGGTGATTTTTGGATGTATAGATTAAGAGTTATGAATTTTATGAGAAAAGACTATTTTAAAAGTAACCGCTTATAACTCCTTGTGGTTAACTCCAAAATTGATGAAATTTTTATTGGGAGTATATCTATATAATATCAGTGTACTCTATGAATTTCGGAATTTTTGGATAAAAGTACAATTTATGATAAATGTCTAAATATTCGGTGATTTTGGCCATATGAAAAATAGTAAATGAATTTTAAAAATTCTAAGAAAAATATATGTTCAATATGGGACTATATTCTGCTAAATTCCAGAAAAGAAATATTTTTTGAACTGATTTGGTATTTTTCATGAAAATAGACTAGTTATGAATAAATGAGTTAAATATGTTATGTGAAGGAAGAAAATTGGAAAATATAATTTTATGGCTTGAGAATCATATATGTGGTATATGCAGATTTTTTATGAGGGTTTTGGTTATTGGTGATGAAATCTTATAAGTTTGGCATTTTATGATGATTAAATGCATTATTTAATAAAGTGTAAACAATTAAAATAAATTGTTTATAAGTTTAAGAAATGTTATTCTTTCAATATCATTATACCGAAATATTGGTATGAATTTTATTGTGGAATTTCTACCTTTTTGTGTCAGGGTTACTATTCATGAGTTACTATTCATGAGTTACTATTCACGGGTACTATTCATTATAAAATTGGTTTCTTTTTCTAACCAAATTATAGTTGATTTATGAATATTACTCGAGATTAAAACTATATATTGATTATATTGATTTTATTATCATATATAATATTTTTATAACCTACGATGTTGAAATTCTCTTTCTTTGGAGTGTAAAGATGAGTAGATTATTGGTATGATCATGACTAGGGTTCTCTTTGGTTAGTAGTGAAAAGTTGAATCAGGATTTGGTATGATCATGACCATTGAATTTATAATTGAATATCTTTAGCTTAAGTACAAAGGTGAATTGATCAACATGGTTATAATTATTGTTTATATAAATTCTGAAATGATTATATATTTCTTTGAGATATTAATATATTTGGTCTGTAATGCAAATATGAACTGTTGATGAATATATTTGGCTTGTAGTGCAAATATGAACTGTTGAGGAATATCTTTGGCCTGTAGTGCAAAGATGAATTGTTGATGAATATCTTTGGCCAGTAGTGCAAAGATGAACTGTTAATGAATATTTTTGGCCCGTAGTGCAAAGATGACCTGTTGTTGAATATCTTTGGCCAGTGGTGCGAAGATGAACTGTGGATGAATATCTTTGGCCCGTAGTGCAAAGATGAATTTATTAGTATGATTATGAACAGGAACTGTGATTTGGTATAACCATGATCTTTGATGTTTCAGGTAAAGACATGTGATGAAAATTATATTAAATCCGGGTACGAAGAGAATTTAGAATCACAATTATGATTATGAGATATTCATATAATTGTGGAAAGGCTGGCGATTGATGTTACTGAGGATAAAACATTTTTGGTGGACTTTTAACGGAGAAGATAATAGAATCGTATTGTTTATTTGACTCTTCTAATGGATTGCTCGTTCACCGCAACTATGGTTGAAATTTTTATCATCTACCATATGTTCTAAATCTCGATTTGTTATTGATGAAGGCTATTGATAATTTAATTATCTTTAGTCATGATATTCTTTCTTGAGCTAGTTGTGCTCACCCTTTTGCTTCATAATTCCTTTAATGTAATAAAAAAGTGTAGCTAGGGACGAAGCGGGGGTAACATGAGGAATAGAAGCGGTGGTCTCTAGTGTGTGGAGTTCTCCCTAAGCAAATATAAACAAGCATGTTGTATACATCTTTTAGTAGTTATATTTGGTGAATCATATAGGGAGAGGCGAACCCAACATTAGAAGGGTGTTTGCCACTATCATACAAGATGTCTAATGACATACAACCTCGTGTCATCATAAGATGGGGTTGTCTTTCATCCACTTCTTTGAGTATATTTTCTGAGCACTACCTATATAATCTTGGTGTTTGTTTGAAGTATAATTCTCAATTTGAGACAAAGTGGAGATAATGATAAGTCGTGAGAAGACTCACCATTGGGAAGAATATGATAGTTGTAAGACCGAAATTTTTTAAATAAAAGGAATTTCCTTTATTTATTATCCTGAAATAGTAAGGGTTGATTTGATTAATGTGGATAGTTAAGGGTTAAATACGCAAATATTTCAAAATAAGCAAGTGGTTATAAAATATTCATTTTTGTCTGGGAATATTCGTTTGGTCGTGGAATATTAAATGCATTGTCGGGGAATATTCGCAAATGCTGCCGCTAATGACCGTGTGTGGGCCCCAACGGAAAGCGATTGGATGAGGAAAACGACAAAGTTTGGGTGGTTATAAATAACGGCGTAGTTATTTCAGATTAAGGCGTAGTTATTACCAAGTTAAGACCGTTGGAATACCCGGTGGTTAAAATACTGATGTGAATACGTTGTTCGCGCATGCTTTACCAGTATTGCACGCAAATTGTTGAATTATTGATCCTTACGTAAGAAGGCACTACTCAATAATTATTACGATGAGTTCTTGTTCAATAGTTTATTTTATTGATTCAATAATTGCTGCGTTGGTATTTTATATTATTCATTGTTTCAATAATTGTCTTCGCACAAGATTTCCATTATCGGATCAATAATTCATATTATTTGAATAATATTATTAGATAACATTATTGGCAATGTCTAGAAAGTTACATCTCAAGGAGAGGTTTGGTCACCTAATTGCGGCCATGAAGAGAGATCCTTATGGAAAGCCCCTCTTTCCGGGAACGACTGGTTGTCATAAATGTGATTCGTAATATTATTTGTGAATAATTAATTATTGATTCATATGATAAGGAAATATTTATTTTATATGAATATAAATGATGGATTTATTTATGTGGTTATTAATGAAGGAATTAATGTTGAGGTGTTTTATCAAGATATTTTATCGGATTGGAGGTGTTAAAAATCAAATCGGGGTTTTGAGATATATTGCGGGGTTATAATTTTTAATCCGACCGTTGGATTGTGGTAATTTTTGGGTATGTTATACATACATAAGTTGAGTATATGTCCACAAATTTTGAACCGTTAAAATGAACGAATGATTTGTTATGAATTTTAAGAGGTGGTGATTAGAAAATTAGGGTTATAATTGATTTTGGTGGAAAATTCTAGAATTGAGTGGGCCCCACTTGTGGTTGGTGAAAAAAATGTGCTGAATTTTATTTCAAATGTGGTGGGTGGCAATAGTAGAGGTGTAAAGCCATCGGTAGCAGGTCAAGTCCGCTTTGGTGGGCTAACATTTTCTATAAATAGAGGGCTAAGTTAGAATTGAAAATCACACCGAAACAAAGTTTTCTTTTCTCTCTATATTATTGAGCGTATTTTGTGAGTATTTAGATACTTTGAGAGTTCTTTGTCAAGATAAAGTTTCATTCAAGATCACTTCCGACCTTTCCTTCCAAGAAATCGATTCTTTGAGGTAAGGGATATTATTTTTTTCAGTAATGATATTATTTCTTCAATATCATTATCTTTGAAATGTTGATCTGAAGTTTTTATCAAATTTGGAACTTTTTTCATGTGGGGTTACTATTCATGAGTTACTATTCACGAGTTACTATTCATGAGTTACTATTCACGAGTTCTTATTCACGAGTACTATTCTATGAAGCGTGAAAATGTTTTTTGTGGAATTTCTATATTTTTGGTGTCTGAGTTACTATTCACGATATACAAGCCTTTATTCACGATATCGACCTTATTCACGATATCAAGACTATTCATCGAAAAATAAAATTTCTTCTTTTCGTCCAAAACATCTATTCTGGATACTAGCTTTGATTGTATCCATGTTTTGATCATTCTTGAATTTTACACCACTATGATTATTTTTGAGGTATTTTGGGACGTGGATAAAACCAAGTATGAATCCTTAATCCTTAATCCTTGTCATTTTGTTTCAATTGGATTCGTTCTTTAAAAATATTTTCATCATCCTCAGTCTTAAATGATGATATTATTGAATATCTTTGGCTGTAGTGCAAAGATGAATGATTTCGAAGAATATCTTTGGCCCAGTAGTGCAAAGATGAAAGCGGTGTTTAAATGAACACGACCGATCGATGAATATCTTTGGCCTTTAGTGCAAAGATGAAGCAGTGTTGAGATGAACATGACCGATTGATGAATATCTTTGGCTCAGTAGTGCAAAGATGAATATTTGATTTGAGATGAATATTGATTGATGTTCTGAGGATAAAATATTGATAATGGACCGTTAAATTCATAGATTATAGTAGATTTCATTCTCTACGTAACTCTTCTATGAATTATTATTTCGCCATGAATATTGATCCGAAACTTGTTTGCTCATTGTATTCTATCGATTTTTCCTGTTGGAGACTAACGATAATTTGTTGTATATTATCTTAGTCATAGTATTCTTTCTTGGGCTAGTTGAGCTCACCCTTTTCCTTGTTGTTCCATTCTTCTTCTCGTGGAGGCGAGAATGTAGCGAAAGTACTTAATCGGGGTATGGAATGAAGGTTACAGAGAGAGTTGTTTAGTAGTCCTCACCATTATTGTAAAATAATGTATCAATAAATGTGATGAGGATTTATTTGAGTATAGATATTATCTAGAAGATAATATTTGTATTCAAACTCACGATTTCTTGTTGTAATAATAAAGTTGTAGTTATTTACGTACCATGTATTTGGCGACTCGAGAATGGGTTGGATGGAATGGACCTATTTTGGGGGCGTCACAGTTGGTATCAGAGCTTAGGGATATGATCTCTGGCGGAGATCGGGGAATAGAACTAGGAGAGGAGAGACGAGTAAATCCTTCGCTAGTGTGTCCTACCTAAGCTTATTTGTTAGTTGGTCAGTATATAGGGATATTATGTGATATATTGATTTCCTTAATTAACCCTTGTTTTATGACAAGATTTGAGAATGTCGTCGAGAATATTAACAATGGAGTAAATGAGACCGTGGAAATGTCATACTTTACCAACGAGGAGACGCGTGCAACAGTCAGTGCAATGTTCCTCCCGTGAACAATACCACCGAAAGAGATGATGAACGAGGGATGTTTAGAAGCTTTTTGCGATTCATGCAAAATCGGATGAGGAGACTCGTGTTCAAAATACAGGAGGAAATGATAGCAATTCACGGGTGGTCACACCAAGCGAGTTCAAAGAGTTGGGACCACGAGTGCACTCGGGGAAAGCCGGATTCGATTAAGGCGAGGCGTGGGTTAAACAAATTACCAAGATATTCGATGTCTTGGGATGCACGGAGGAACAGAAAGTTCCATTCGCCACCTTTATGTTAGTGGCGAGGCAGACATTGGTGGGAATCGTGAAGCGTACTCCATCCATTTGCACTCAAAGATGTCATGGGAGACGTTTGAAAAGTTCAATGACAAGTACTTCCCCGAAAGTATTCATTATATGAAGGAAGTGGAGTTTATTAGACAGAGAGCGAGAATAACATGGCGGTGTCCCAAAGACGAGGCGTAAGTTCGCGGAGTTATCCGAGTTTGCACCTCATTTGGTGGAGAATGAGGAACGTTCCATATGACGCGGATGTTTCGAGAGGTTTGAAACCCGACATACGTCGAGATCTCATTTCTCATAAATTTTCTCTATTCGGATGTTGTCAGCAGGGCTCGGTTGTTAGAAGCGAGATAACGAGTACGTTCAACCGAGGGACCATAACCGAGGATCATACTAGAAGATAGTAGTCAACAAAATAACGATAACCGGCGGAGAAAGAAGAATACGGACAAAGGCGGTTACCACTACGGTGGTAATCGTGGCCATGAAAATAGAAGAAGCGAGTGGGAGGAGATTTTAAAAGAGGAGATTCAACAACGACCATGTGAAGGCGTCGCCGCCAGAAAGAATCGGGTTCCAAGGGAGGAGAAAAACCATCGGTCAGTATGTTACAAATGCGGAAAGAGGACATATCACCCCAAACCGCCCACAAGCAGTTTAAGGTATGCTATAATTGTGGAAAAGAAGGACATATCGCTCGAGATTATGCAGTAGCGAAACCTAGTTCAATGGGGCGGTGACTCAAAAGATCGTCCCGAGAAAAGTCAAAGTCAACGGTTCTTGGAAGAGCGTTTGTCGTGGCCGGTCAAATCGAGGAACCCGAACGAAGTTAGCACGGGTTAGTTAATTATAAATTCTTGCGAAGTTTATACCTTACTAGATCTGGGTTCTACCCATTCTTTTATCTCTCTTCTTTCATTTCAACGTTTGAACTTGACTACGGAGAAATTAGACTTTGACCTATTTATGGAGAATCCGTTAAGAGAAACTTTCATTACATCCGTTGTTTAGAAATCTTGTTTGATTCAGTTGGCACTATCACATTACCCGTTAACCTTATTTCTATAGAGATATTTGCTTTTGATGTGATTTTAAGGTTAACTACTCATCACGCCAAATTGATTGCTTTTGTAAGGTTGTTAGTTTTCATATTCCTAAGCAACTCGTTATTCAATTCAAGCAATCAAACCATTGTAATCAAACATTTTCATATCAAGCCATGAAGTCATTCGTTTATTACGGATGTCAAGTTTTCTTAGTCCATGTTATGGATTTGAATAAAGACACGTCAGATTTGAATAATATTCCTGTTGTTATTGATTTTTCACGACGTATTTCGAAGAATTTCTTGGCTTACTCCCAAAGCTTCGATATTAAATTTTGTATCGACTTTGAACCCCAGACAAAACTCATTTCTAAAATCTCATATAGAATGGCTCCTATTGAACTTCAGGAGTTAAAAATTCAACTATAGAATTTGGTACCTGAGCCTTTATCTTGTGACTTCCTTTGTGGAATTCACCTAAGCCAGACTCTCTATAGGGGACGTCATATTCGTGCGATAGTAAACTGATAGGTGTCATTGTGACGTTTATCCAAGATTGGGATATGAGTCACGGTTGAGAGCAACCTAAGTCGAAGAATCGAAATACGTAGCTTTCAGGCTTTCGTTGGTTATTATCGGAGATTCGTTGAAGGATATTCTCGAATCGCTATTCCATTATCGCAATTTGACTCGTAGAGATACAAAATTCGAATGGAGCAAGGAATGTGGGAAGAGCTTCAAGAACTCAAGAGAGACTCATTTCAAAGACATGTTACACCATGCCATCCTCGGAAAAGTTTAACGTGGTAGGCGACGTGTTGAGTAGAAGATCGTATACAAGCATGAAGTACAATATTGTCAAAGACTCATTTCAGTATAATATACAAATAATAGAGATGGAGATGAAAACTCTAGGTACCCACGTGATGATATCGATGCACGTGATGATATACTGAGTATAATCGACTTTTAATCGATAAAGTTAAAGTCATTCAAGCTACACACCGGGGTGATGAATTTGAAGAAGGAGGTGCAAGAAGTTGTTATTTTAAAAGCGAGAATCGGTGAGGTGAGGAAAGCTCAAACCTTCGATTTATTAATCCATTTGAAATTCTCGATCGAATAGGAGGCGTGGCCTATAGACTCTTTTTTACCACCAAGTACGACGCGTGTTCATAACGTTTTTCACGATCGATGTTACGTAAATATGTGGACGACCAAAACGTCATTGAAGTTAGAACCGGACGAGATAAAGAAGACTTAACGACGAGGAGGTACTGTCAAGATTTTGTAGAGGAAAGAACATGACCTATGTCTCGAGGTTATACCATAAGTTAAAGTTTTGTGGAGAAACCATGCTATAGAGGAAATGACACGGGAATTGGAAACGGAAATGAAAGCGAGGTATCCTCATATTTTTAAAAACACAGTATCGCGACGTCAATTTCGAGGACGAAATTTCATAAGGAGGGGGAGGTTGTAAGACCCGAAATTTTTTAAATAAAAAGGAATTTCCTTTATTTATTATCTTGAAATAGTAAGGGTTGATTTGATTAATGTGGATAGTTAAGGGTTAAATACATAAATATTTCAAAATAAGCAAGTGGTTATAAAATATTCATTTTTGTCGGGGAATATTCGTTTGGTCGTGGAATATTAAATCGCTTGTCTTGGGGAATATTAAATGCTGACGGCCGTATGACCATGTGTGTGGGCCCATAATGGAAAGCGATTGGATGAGGAAAAGCGACAAAGTTTGGGTGGTTATAAATAACGGCGTAGTTATTACTGAATTAAGACCTGTAGTTATTACAGATTAAGACCGTTGGAATACCCGGTGGTTAAAATACTGATGTCTGGCGTGGGTGCACAAGCGATGCACACCGCGGTATTACGGTATTGTTGAATTATTGATCCTTACGTAAGAAGGCACTACTCAATAAATTATTACGGTGAATTCTTGTTCAATAGTTTATTTTATTGATTCAATAATTCTTTGCGTTGGTATTTTATATTATTCTTTGTTTCAATAATTGTCACTCTACAAGATTTCCCATTATCGGATCAATAATTCATATTATTTGAATAATATTATTAGATAACATTATTGGCAATGTCTAGAAAGTTACATCTAAGGAGAGGTTTGGTCACCTAATTCAAGGCGCCCGAGAAGGAGAGATCCTTATTGGAAAGCCCCCTTTCACAGGAACGACTGGTTATCATAAATGTGATTACGTAATATTATTTGTGAATAATTAATTATTGATTCATATGATAAGGAAATATTTATTTTATATGAATATAAATGATGGATTTATTTATGTGGTTATTAATGAAGGAATTAATGTTGAGGTGTTTTATCAAGTATTTTATTGGATTGGAGGTGTTAAAAATCAAATCGGGGTTTTGAGAGATATATCATGGGGTTATAATTTTTAATCCGACCGTTGGATTGTGGTAATTTTTGGGTATGTTATACATACATAAGTTGAGTATATGTCCACAAATTTTGAACCGTTAAAATGAACGAATGATTTGTTATGAATTTTAAGAGGTGATCTGATTGTAAATTAGGGTTATAATTGATTTTGGTGGAAAATTCTAGAATTGAGTGGGCCCCACTTGTGGTTGGTGAAAAAAATGTCCTGAATTTTATTTCAAATGTGGTGGGTGGCAATAGTAGCGAGTAGTAAGCCATCGGTGTAGCAGTCAAGTCCGCTTTGGTGGGCTAACATTTTCCTATAAATGAGGGCTAAGTTAGAATTGAAAATCACACCGAAACAAAGTTTTCTCTTTTTTCTCTCTATATTATTGAGCGTATTTTGTGAGTATTTAGATACTTTGAGAGTTCTTTGTTCAAAGACAAGTTTCATTCAAAGATCACTTGAGCCTTTCCTTCCGAAATCTCGATTCTTTGAGGTAAGGGATATTATTTTTTTAAGTAATGATATTATTTCTTCAATATCATTATCTTTGAAATGTTGATCTGAAGTTTTTATCAAATTTGGAACTTTTTTCATGTGGGGGTTACTATTCATGAGTTACTATTCACGAGTTACTATTCATGAGTTACTATTCACGAGTTCTTATTCACGAGTACTATTAAATGAAGCGTGAAAATGTTTTTTTGTGGAATTTCTATCTTTTGGTGTCGAGTTACTATTCACGATATCAAGACTATTCACGTATCGACCTTATTCACGATATCTGAGACTATTCATCGAAAAATAAAATTTCTTCTTTTCGTCAAAACATCTATTCGGATACTAGCTTTGATTGTATCCATGTTTTGATCATTCTTGAATTTTACACCACTATGATTATTTTTGAGGTATTTTTGGACGTGGATAAAACCAAGTATGAATCCTTAATCCTTAATCCTTGTCATTTTGTTTCTTTGGATTCGTTCTTTAAAATATTTTTCATCATCCTCGATCTTAAATGATGATATTATTGAATATCTTTGGCTGTAGTGCAAAGATGAATGATTCTGAAGAATATCTTTGGGCTGTGTAGTGCAAAAGATGAGCGGTGTTTAAATGAACATGACCGATCGATGAATATCTTTGGCCTTTAGTGCAAAGATGAGCAGTGTTGAGATGAAATATGGATTGATGAATATCTTTGGCCCTGTAGTGCAAAGATGAATATTTGATTTGAGATGAATATTGATTGATGTTACTGAGGATAAAATATTGATAATGAATTTCGTTAAATTCATAGATTATAGTAGATTTCATTCTCTACGTAACTCTTCTATGAATTATTATTTCGCCATGAATATTGATCCGAAACTTGTTGCTCTATTGTATTCATCGATTTTTCCTGTTGGAGACTAACGATAATTTGTTGTATATTATCTTAGTCATAGTATTCTTTTTTGGGCTAGTTGAGCTCACCCTTTTCCTTGTTGTTCCATTCTTCTTCTACCGGGAGGCGAAGAATGTAGCGAGTACTTAGTCGGGGGTATGGAATGAAGGTTCTAGAGAGAGTTGTTTAGTAGTCCTCACCATTATTGTAAAATAATGTATCAATAAATGTGATGAGGATTTATTTGAGTATAGATATTGTCTAGAAGATAATATTTGTATTCAAACTCACAGTTTTACTGTTGTAATAATAAAGTTGTAGTTATTTCTGTACCATGTATTTGGCGACTCAGAATGGGTTGGATGGAATGGACCTATTTTGGGGTCGTCACAATAGTAATCTTCTCGTTTTTCTTTGGGGTCTATTGGGTCAACCAAGGATAATTCTGTGGCCATATGATATCTATCATAACCTAGAAGCATGGCCTCCCATGTACGAAGGTTTTTTTAAGCACTTCCCAAATATTCTAATTTCTAAAACAATTTTTGACTATACATTTATGTAAGGTGTCATTGTGACGTCTTTATCAAGGTTGGGATGAGAGTCACAGTTGGTATATATATTTGTATCCAAACTCACAAGATATATGTGTTGTTGTATTTTGCACGATAATTGTTGTAATAAAGTTGTAGTTATTTTCATGCACTATGTATTTTGCGACTCGAGAATGAGTTGGATGGAATGGACCTATTTTGGGGTCGTCACATTATTTGTGAATAATTAATTATTGATTTATATGATAAGGAAATATTTATTTTTGTTGCGGATATAAATGATGGATTTATTTATGTGGTTATAAATGAAGGAAATAATGTTGAGGTGTTTTATCAGTATTTTGTCGGATTGGGGGTATTAAAAGATCAAATCGGTGTTCTTAAAGCTCTATTGCGTGAGTTATAATTTCAATCTGACTGTTGGATCGTTGCGATTTTTGGATATATTATACATATATAAGTTGAATATATATCCACAAATTTTGAACCGTTAAAAATTAATGTATGATTTGTTATGAATTTTAAGAGGTGTTAAAAATTGTCCGTTTGTGGAATTCGGATATATTATGTTTGGAATTTGGAAAAACTTTCTTCTGCAAAGTTGTAGAGAATTCAATTTTGTGTGGAATGGACATAAAATTTATATTTTTCTGATAAAAGGGCTATTTATTATGAATTATTGAAATTTTGGAAATTAAAATATTTTTATTGTGGGTGGGACCCAGTTTTATTTTTTTATAAACATGTGTTGGAATTAATTTTCAAGTGTGGTGGCTGAGAATTGTCAAGGAAACAGCCGTAGGAAGAAAAATAAATTATATTAATATTTTATTATTTAGTCTCCTTTGGCGTTCTAGCATTTTCCTATAAATAGGTGCTTAAGTTAGAATTGAAAATCACACCAGAAACATAAGTTTTCTCTCTCTTTATTATCGAGCATATTTTTGTGAGTATTTAGATACTTTGAGAGTTGCTATCCAGTGCAAGGTTCCTTCGGCTTTACATCCGATATTCTAGTCAGAAATACTACTCTCTTTTGAGGTAAGGGATTGTAAAGGGTTATTATGTTTTTCGGTTTAAGTAATTTTTCGACCTTCAAAAAAATTGAAAAAAAATTGAAATGATAATTTGATGAGTTTTCTAGATTGTGTCCAAAAATGGCGATTTTTGGATGTATAGATTAGGAGTTATGAATGTTATGAAAAAATACTATTTTAAAAGTAAACCCTTATAACTCCTTGTGGTTAACACCAAAATTGGTAAAATTTTTATTGGGAGTACATGTTTATAACAGAAGTATACTCTGTAAATTTTGGAATTTTTAGATAAAAGTACAATTTATGATAAATGTCAAAATATTATGTAGTTTTGGTCATATGAAAAATAATAAATGAATTTTAAAAATTCTGAGAAAAATATATGTTCAATATGGGACTATATTCTGCTAAATCCCAGAAAAGAAAATTTGTTTGTACTTATTTGGTATTTTTCATGAAAATGGACTAGTTATGAGTAAATGAATTAAATATGTCATGTGAAGTTAGAAATTAGAAAATAGGATTTTATGACTTGAGAATCCTATATTAGGTATATGCAGATTTTTGATGAGGGTTTTGGTTATTGGTGATGAAATTTTATGAGTTTGGCATTTTAGAATGATTAAATGCATTATTTAGTAAAGTGTAAACAATTAAAATAAATTATTTATAAGTTTAAGAAATGTTATTCTTTCAATATTATTATACCGAAATATTGGTATGGATTTTATTGTAGAATTTTACCTTTTTTCATGTGGGGTTACTTATTCATGAGTTCTTATTCACGAGTTACTATTCACGGATATTATTCACGATAAAACTAGTTTCTTTTTCGACCAAATTATCGTTGATTTATGAATCTTACTCTTGTAATTAAATACGAATTGTTGATTATATTATTTTTATTATCATGTATAACATTTTTATAACCCTAATAATGATATTTCTCTTTGACTTGAGTGTAAAGATGGGTAGATTATTGGTATGATCGTGACTATGGGTTCTCTTTGGTCAGCAGTGCAAAGATAAATTGTTGACTAGTATGATCATGACCATTGAATTTATAATTGAATATCTTTAGCTTAAGTGCAAAGGTGAATTGATCAACATGGTTATAATTATTGTTTATATAAATTCTGAAATGATTATATATTTCTTTGAGATATTAATATCTTTGGCCAGTAGTGCAAAGATGATCTGTTGTTGAATATCTTTGGCTCGTAGTGCAAAGATGAACTGTTATTGAATATCTTTGGCCTGTAGTGCAATGATGAATCGTTGTTGAATATCTTTGGCCCGTAGTGCAAAGATGAACTGTTGTTGAATATCTTTGGCATGTAGTGCAAAGATGAACTGTTGTTGAATATCTTTGGCCCGTAGTGCAAAGATGAATTTATTAGTATGATTAATAACAAGAACTGTGATTTGGTATATCCATGATCTTTGAGGTTTCAGGTAAAGACATGTGATGAAAATTATCTTCGTCCTGGATGCGAAGAGGAATTTAGAATCACAATTATGATTATAAGTTATTCATATGATTGTGGACCAGAACTGTTGATTGATGTTACAGGGATAAAACATTATTGGTGGATTTTTAACATGGAGAAGATAATAGACTTTATGGTCTATTTGACTCTTCTAATGGATTGTTCGTTCCGCTGCAACTATGGTTGAAAAATTTTATCATCTACCATATGTTCTAAATCTCTAATTTATTACTGTTGCAGGCTATTGATAATTTATTTATCTTTAGTCATGATATTTTTTACTAAGCTAGTTGAGCTCACCCTTTTGCTTCACAATTCCTTTCAGGCAATAAGAGTGTGTATTTGGTCAATTGAATGGGTAACAATGGAATAGAACGGTGGTTTCTAGCTGTGGGGTTCTCCCTAAACAGTATAGAAAAGTAAGTTGTATTTTATACATCATTTAGTAGTTATATTTGGTGAATCAAATAGGGTGAGGCGAACCCAACGTTGGAAGGTGCTTTTTGCCACTATCATACAAGATGTCTAATGACATACAACCTCGTGTCATCATAAGACAAGGTTGTGCACATCCACTTGCTGAGTATATCTACGAGCACTACCTATATAATCTTGGTGTTTGGTTGAAGTATAACTCTCAATTAGAGACACTGGAGATAATGATATGCCAAGAGAAGACTCACCATTGGAAAGAATATGATAGTATTCTTCTCGTTTTTATTTGGGGTCTATTGGGTCAACCAAGGATAATTATGTAGACATATGATATCTATCATAACCTAGACGCATGGGCTCCCATGTACGAAGGTTTCCTTGAGCACTTCCCAAATATTTTAATTTCTAGAACAGTTTTTGACTATACCTTTATGTAAGGTACCATTGTGACGTGTTATCCAAGGTTGGGATGAGAGTCACAGTTGGTATATATTTGTATCAAAACTCACAGAATATGTATTGTTGTATTTTGCATTGACAATTATTATAATAAAGTTGTAGTTGTTTTTCGTACCATGTATTTGGCAACTTAGAATAGGTTGGGTGGAATGGACCTATTTTGGGGGCGTCACATTTGTTGTAAATTTGGCTTATTACATGGACCCCGTCCCACTTACTCATTTTTCAAAATCGTCGGTAGAAAGTCATCTCAATTTTGTATAAAATGAAAACTTTTATATAAAAATGAATACTTTTTTATAAATAGAATATATTATATTTTATTATATTGCATAATAACGCATAGTATTTGTATCTTTAACGCATAGTAATAATCGTAAATTTTAGTCGAATTTTTATGCTACCGTGATTCCTTCTGCAAATGCAATCCGTGATTTTTTCCCCTAAATAGTATCTGTTAGTTCTCAGTAGGCACAATATAGATCTAGAAGGGGGGTTGAATAGATCCTTTTTGATTTCAAATACTTTTCTCGTTGATTTTGTATTGCTAATGATTTAGCATATGACAAACATAAGAATCTTTTCAAACACAACAGAATAAGTAAAAGATCCTTTTCATTGATATATCCATAATTGTGCATACATTGTTCTTAGAGTTAGTTCAGTGGTAAGCAGTTAATACATACATAGCAGTTATAGCAGTTAAGTACATAATATAAATGACATAAAGTAAAAGACAAGAGATTTTAAGTGGTTCAGAGACTCAAGCTCCTAATCCACTCTTATGCTTTCAACTAGCAGGATTTCCACTAAGAAAGGGCAGCACCCTGAATCACTAAGTTTCCTTCAAGGCCAACAGTTTTGGGACTTCAGTTCACTAAGAACTCTTCAAGGCCAGCAGCATTAGAACTTCTCTAGTTCCTTAGGAACTCTTCAAGCCCAGCAGGCTTGGAACTTCATTTAGTCCCTTCGGACAAGGACCCCTCAGACCCTGTCTTCTTATTGATGTTGTTTGTTGTTTGTTGTTGTTGGTGGTGCTGAGCTGCTAAGATGTATTTAAGCCCTGAACATCTTCTGTACTTAGCAGCTTGGTGTGGTCCTTTTTGCATTCTACTTCAAGTCTGGACCACATCTTCTTTGGTGTAATTTGGTCTTCTCGCATTACTCGCTTCATATTCATATAGTATCAACTGTGCACCATCACCATTTCCTAAATCGTAGAGTGGCTCTCAGGATCTGCCTTGTGCTTTGCCACTCTTCTGAATTTTATCTTCTTGTCATTCTCGGATCTCAACTTAGATGCCAATTCAAGTGGCATTCTCATCTTTGTTGAGTGAAGCTTTGGTCTGTTTAAGTCCTTCTTCAAAGCTGCTTCACTTCCATCTTCGTAGTCTCACTGTCACTGAGACTTATTCTATTAAGCTTAGGTGGAACTCGTAGAGTCAACATTAGCATTCTACCAACTCAACGATTCTGTAACATAGCAATCATCAGTAACTCTTGATCTTTGAAGCTCTGTTGATTTATACTCATTCCCAATCTTCCCGTTGGAAAGTAGCCGTTAAAAGCTTTTTGAATTGCTTCGCAGATCTCGAGTTATTTGGTGTAGATTGCATATGTGACATGACATCCCCTTTTCCGACATCGTAGCGATCATTGTTTCACCTACCGCCGGAGATGTCACGTTGATGTCTCGGGCAGGTAGTCAACTTTATTTCCCCCTTCTGATTTCTCGATCAGAGGTTGTCCTTTTGCATCGATGCTCTCAATAAGCTCTGTTCGACCATCAATCTTCAGATTGAACCGTTGTCAATGCTTCAACCTTCAGATGACTGAATTCTACGATTCTGATGCACATTTTCTTGGACCTGATCGTAGTGTCTAGTTGACAGGTAGTGGTCACTACGATCTTGAAGAGTGTTGATTGGATCTTCAATGTAGAACACCTTTTCCTTCTCTTGTGCGCAAGGCTTCAACACTTCACTTTCGCCTCAATTGTTCTCGGAATCACGATGGCTGACTCTTTGTTTTGGCCCTTCCGAATAAAGAAGACACTTTGATTTGTGGCGTGTCCAGCTCGCTTTTTCCTTGTGATCTCCCGTTCAGTTATCATCAATGGAATGACCCAATTCTTAATCACTTTAACCTTGTTCTTTAGAGGCTGACCAGTATCTTTGTATACACTCCATCAGTTCCTCCTTTGTTTGGAAACACTACGATCTTGGTTGCCTTCAAGATCATTGTCTTACATTTACTGACAACTACTACACTTGGTCGACTTTCCTTAGTCGATTCATCAAGTCTTCTTCGATCAACTTGTGGAAGACTTCATCTTGAATGGCTTCCCAACTCAATCTGAATGCTGATTGGGTTGGTGCTTGGATCTTCTGTTAGCTTGCATGTCATTCGTTGAGTGCTCTCTGGTTTCCTGTTGTTGAATGTATCTTGCAGTTTAGATCAGAGGCTTCATTTCTTTGGACATTCTGGGAGTGCTCATTTGTTGAGAATCATATTTTGTGACGCCCCCAAAATAGGTATACACAACACCCATTCTGAGTCGCCAAATACATGGTACAAGAAGCAAACTACAACTTCAATAATACAAATGTCGTGTGAAATACGACAATATATCTTGTGAGTTTAAATATAATATTGTCTTCAGACAATATCCACACGCAAATAAATCCCCATCATAATTATTGATTCATTATTTTACAAAATGGTGAGGACTACTAAACAACTCTCTCTAGAACCTTCATTCCATACCCCGACTAGTACTCGCTACATTCTCGCCTCCCGAGAAGAAAATGGAACAACAAGGAAAAGGGTGAGCTCAACTAGCCCAAGAAAGAATATTATGACTAAGATAATATACAACAAATTATCGTTAGTCTTCACGAGGAAAAATCGATAGAATACAATGACAACAAGTTTCAGATCAATATTCGCAATTGAAATAATAATTCATAGAAGAGTTACGTAGAGAATGAAATCTACTATAATCTATGAATTTAATGGTCCATCATCAATATTTTATCCTGTAACATCAATCAATATGCATACGGAATCAAATATTCATCTTTGCACACTGTGCCAAAGATATTCATCATTGGTCAGTGTTCATTTAAACACTGTTCATCTTTGCACTTCAGCCAAAGATATTAATCAATCGGTCATATTCATCTCAACACTGTTCATCTTTGCACTACTGGGCCAAAGATATTCTTGAGAAATCATTCATCTTTGCACTACTGGGCCAAAGATATTCAATAATATCATCATTTAAGACCGAGGATGATGAAAAATATTTTTAAGAAAGCGAATCCGGTGAAACAAAAAATGACAAGGATTAAGGATTAAGAATTCGTACTTGGTTTTATCCACGCCCAAAAAATACCTCAAAAATAATCATAGTGGTGTAAAATTCAAGAATGATCAAAACATGGATACAATTAGAGTTAGTATCCGAATAGATGTTTTAGACGAAAAGAAGAAATTTTATTTTTCTATTGAATAGATCAGATATCGTGAATAAAGGTCGATACGTGAATAATAGTCAGATATCGTGAATAGTAACTCAGACACCAAAAGATAGAAATTCCACAAAAACATCTTCACGCTTCATGAATAGTACTCGTGAATAAGTAACTCGTGAATAGTAACTCATGAATAGTAACTTCGTGAATAAGTAACTTCATGAATAGTAACCCATGAATAGTAATCCAGACATGAAAAAGTTCCAAATTTGATAAAACTTCAGATCAACATTTCAAATATAATGATTTTGAAGAAATAATATCATTACTGAAAAAATAATATCCCTTACCTCGAAAGATCAAGATCTTCTAATTAAAAACAGGATATAAAGCTATGACTTGGACTTGCACCGTATAGCAATACTCAAAGTATACTCAAAATACTCACAAGAATACGCTCGATAATATAGAGAGAAAACTTGAGTTTCGTGTGATTTTCAATTCTAACCCAAGACCCTATTTATAGGAAATTGCTTAGAACACCAAAGCAGAAAATTTAATAAATTAATAATATAATTATATTATTTTCTACACATGTCTAGAATCTGATTTCAGCCATCAAACACATGCCACCTTTTAGAAAAAATAAGAAAAACGTTTTTCTAATTTTAAATATTTTAAACTTCCAAAAATCAATTATTTGAACTTGAAACTTCAATAATTCATAATAAATAGCCCTTTCATCAGAAAATTCGAATATCGCGAGTTTTTATAGGAAATTCAATTCTCTACAACTTTGCAGAAGAAAGTTTTTCCAAATTCCAATCGAAATTGACCGAAATCCACAAACGGGTAATTTTACAAGTTTATAATCAAATTTCGAACCAATAAATGGGGTCCACCGACATGTTTAACATGTTTTAAACATTTATTGCAACAAAATACTCTTCCTCCTCAGATACTCATATATCCCACATTCGTTGTAAAAATATCACCGTCAATATATTATTAAAATAATATATTTAAATGAATTATTTTATCGAAAAAGATAAAATATTAATTTTCAACAATTGTCATTTTTAAAATTTTCTCCATCTATATCCACATAAAATCAATATTTTCCTCATCATATAAATCAATAATTAATTATTCACAAATAATATTATGTAATCACAATATTAATGACGAGGCAGGTTCAGGAAAGAGGGGCTTTCCAATAAGAATTTCTTTCACTACCGCCAAGCAATTAGGTGACCAAACCTCTCTCCTTAGACGCGAACTTTCTAGACATTGCCAATAATGTTATCTAATAATATTATTCAGATAATATGAATTATTGCTTCGATAATGAAAGATATCTTGTGTAATGACAATTATTGAAACAACAAAGAATATAAAATATCAACGCGAAATTATTAACTCAATAAAAATCTTTGAAGAATTATTCGTAACCATTATTGAGTAGTTCCTTCTACGTAAGAATCAATAATTGGTGCAATATCTGTGCATCTTTCTTGTTTAACAACGGCGTATTAGTGTGTTTTAACCAAGGGTATTCCAACAAGATAATTGGTAACAACTACGCCGTTATTTTTAAAAATAACTTATATTTGTCATTTTCTTCATCCAATCGCTTTCCGTTATGGGGCCCACACATGGGCTACTGTCAGCATTTAATGCGAATATTCTGAACCGCACGAATATTCCACGACCAAACGAATATCCCCAAACAACAATGAATATTTTATAACCACTTGCTTATTTTGAAATATTTGCATATTTAACCCTTAACTATCCACATTAATCAAATCAACCCTTACTTATTTCAAAATAATAAATAAAGGAAATTCCTTTTTATTTAAAAAAAATTTGAGGTCTTACAACCTCCCTCCTTATGAAATTTTCGTCCTCGAAATTGGACGACGTATGCAGTGTGTTTGAAAAGGTGAGGATACCTCGCTTTCATTTCCGTTTCCAACTCCCAAGTCATTTCTCTATAGCATGATTCCTCCACAAAACTTTAACTTGTGGTATGACCTTCTTGGCGTAGGACATGCTCCTTCCTATCCAAAATCTTGACAGTACCTCCTCACACGTTAAGTCTTGGCTATCTCGTCCAGGTTCTAACTCAATAACGTGGTTCGGGTCTTTCACATATTTCTGAAATACGGATATGTGAAACACATTATGAACACGAGACATACCTTTGAGGTAACGCAAGTCTATAGGCTACATTTCCTACTCGGTCAAGAATTTGAAATGGACCAATAAATCATGGATTGAGCTTTCCTCTCTTCCCAAATCTTGTAACACCCTTCCATGGGAGCAACTCGCAACAATACATGATCCCTACATTAAATTCCACGCCCTTTCAATGAAGATCCGCATAACTCTTTTGTCGATCTTTGCCGTTTGTATATATCGTTGTCGAATCATTAGTCATAACGTATTTAACTCGGGTCCCAACAATGTTGCTTCACCCACCTCATCCCAACATATTGGAGAAGCGACATTTTCGTCCATATAATGCTTGAATGGAACCATTCCTATATTTGTTTAATAACTATTGTTGTATGAGGATTCCACCAATGGCAAGTACTTATCCCAACTTCCTTTGAAATCTAGGACACGAGTTTTAATATATCTTCAAGAGTTTGAGTAGTCTTTTCGATTGCCCATCCGTTTGAGGATGGTATGCCAAACCAATCGTAAATTCGCGCTCATAGCTTTCTACAAACTAACCCAAAATCATGAAGTGAATCTTGGGTCACGATCTAAAACTATGGATCTTGGCATGCCATGCAATCTCACAATCTCATTTACGCATATACGAGAAAAGGCGTTCGAGGAATAAGTCTCGTGTCGGTAAAAATGAGCGGAGACTTGGTTAATCTATCAACAATAACCCAAATAGCATTGATGCCTTGAGAAACCGTAGGAAGACCCGTGAACGAAATCCATAGTAATGTGTTCCCACTTCCATTCCAGGAATCTCAAGTGGTTGCAACGGACCCTTAGGTACAAGATGCTCGCCTTTACACGTTAGCAAGTTAAACACATCGAGATAAACTTTGCAATCTCTCTCTTCATATTGTTCCACCAAAATGTATGTCGAAGATCACGATACATTTTAGTACTTCCAAGATGGATTGCAAATGGCGTATTGTGTGCCTCCATCATAATCTTGTACTTCAAATCGAGTCGTTAGGAACACAAAGTCTAGAGTGGACTCAAGTATTCCTTCTTCATCAATTCTCGCCTTAGGAATAGCTCCTTGTACTTTCTTCTTCATACGCATCAGCTCGAAGTCGGTGGCTTGAGCAATCTTATCTTTTTCTATTAAAGTTGGCTCTGTCGTATACTTGACATCATCGCACTTTTCGTTCCGATATGATCTTTCTACTCATCGCGTCAACTACCACGTTAAACTTTCCGTGATGGCATGATCGTAACATGTCTTTGAAATGAGTCTCCTCTTGAGTTCTTGAAGCTCTTCCCACATTCCTTGCTCCATTCGAATTTTTATCTCTACGAGTCAATTGTGTTAATGGAATAGCGATTCGAGAATATCCTTCAACGAATCTCCGATAATAACCAACTAAGCCTGAAAGCTACGTCTTTCGATAATCGACTTAAGTTCTTTCTCAATCGTGACTCATATCCCAATCTTGGATAAGACGTCACAATGACACCTATCGGCTTTCTTATCGCATCGAATATGACGCCCCTACAGAGAGTTCAAAGCAGGTGAATTCCACAAAGGAAGTCACAAAATAAAGGCTCAGTACCAAATTCTATAGTTGAATTTTTAACTCGAAGTTCAATAGAGCCATTCGATATGAGATTTTAGAAATGAGTTTTGTACAGGGTTCAAAGTCGATACAAAATTTAATATCGCTTTGGGAGTAAGCCAAGAAATTCTTCTTGAAATACGTCGGGAAAAATCAATAACAATGGGAATATTATTCAAATCGGCGTGTCTTTATTCAAATCCATAACATGGACTAAGAAAATTTGACATCCGTAATAAACGAATGACTTCATGGCTTGATATGAAAATGTTTGACTACAATGGTTTGATTGCTTGAATTGAATAACGAGTTGCTTAGAATATGAAAACTAACAACCTTATTTAAAATAATCAATTTCGGCGTGATGAGTAGTTAACCTTAAAATCACATCAAAAAACAAATATCTCTATGAAATAAGGTTAACGTGTAATGTGATAGTGCCAACTGAATCAAGCAAGATTTATAAACAACAGATGTAATGAAAGTTTCTCCTAACGGATTCTCCATAAATAGGTCAAAGTCTAATTTCTCCGTAGTCAAGTTCAAACGTTGAGTATAAAGCAAAGAGAGATAAAAGAATGGGTAGAACCAGAAGTATCTAGTAAGGTATAAACTTCGTAAGAATTTATAATTAACTAACCCGTGCTAACTTCGTCGGGTTCCTTGCATTTTGACCGGCCACGACAAACGCTCTTCCAAGAACCGTTGACTTTGACTTTTTAGGACATCCTTTTGAGTCACCATTCCCATTGGATGGGTTTCGATATCGCATAATCTCGAGCGATATGTCCTTCTTTTCCACAATTATAGCATACCTTAAACTGTTGCAGGCGGGTTTAATGTGATATGTCCCTCTTTCTCAAGATTTGTAACATGTATGACCCGGTGGTCGTTCTCCTCCTTAAAACTAGTTGCTACTAATGACCGGCGTCTTCATGGTCGTTGTTGAATCTCCTCTTTTAAAATCTCCTCCCGACTCGCTTCTTCTATTTTCATGGCCACGATTACCACCGAGTGGTTACCGCTTTTGTCGTCAGATTCTTTTTCATTTGGTTATCGTTATTACGATGATCGCTATCTTGATATGATCCTCGGTTATGGTCCCTCGGTTGAACGTACTCGTTATCTCGCTTCTAACAACCGAGCCACATTGACAACATCCGAATAGAGAAAATTTATGAGAAATGAGATATCGACGACGTATGTCGGTTTCAAACCTCTCGAAACATCCGCGTCATACGTTCCTCATTCTCCACCAAATGAGGTGCGAACCGATAACTCCGCGAACTTCGCCTCGTCTTTGGGACACCGCCATGTTATTCTCGCTTCTAGTCTAATAAACTCCACTTCCTTCATACGACGAATACTTTGTGGAAGTACTTGTCAATGAACTGCTTCAAACGTCTCCCATGACACGCTTTGAGTGTATTTGGATGGGTACGCTTCACGATTCCCACCGAAGAATCGCGCCGCCACGGAACATAAAAGCGGCGAATGGAACTTTCTGTTCCTCCGTGCATCCCAAGACATCGAATATCTTGGTAATTTGTTTGACCCACGCCTCCGCCTTTAATCGGATCCCGCTTCCTGCACTCGGTGGTCCCAACTCTTTGAACTTGCATTTGTGACCACCCGTGAATTGCTATCATTCCTCCTCGTATTTTGACACATGAGTCTCCTCGTCGATTTTGCATGAACTGCAAAAAGCTTCTAAACATCCCCTCGTTCATCATCTGCTCAGTGGTGTTGTTCACAGGAGGAACATTACCAGCCTGTTGCACGTTCTCCTCGTTAGTGAGTACAGGCATCTCCACGGTCTCATTTGCTCCACTATTAATATTCTCAGTCGACATTCTCAAATACTGTCATAAAATAAGGGTTAATTAAGGAAATCAATATATCACATAATATCCCTATATACTGACCAACTAACAAATAAGCTTAGGTAGGACACACTAGCGAAGGATTTACTCGTGCTCTCCCTCCTAGTTTTATTCCCCGATCTCCATGGAGATCATATCCCTAAGCTCGATATTAACCGTGACGCCCCCAAAATAGGTATACACAACACCCATTCTCGAGTCGCCAAATACATGGTACAAGAAGCAAACTACAACTTCAATAATACAAATGTCGTGTGAAATACGACAATATATATAATGAGTTTAAATATAATATTGTCTTCAGACAATATCCACACGCAAATAAATCCCCATCATAATTATTGATTCATTATTTTACAAAATGGTGAGGACTACTAAACAACTCTCTCTAGAACCTTCATTCCATACCCCGACTAGTACTTCGCTACATTCTCGCCTCCCGAGAAGAAAAATGGAACAACAAGGAAAAGGGTGAGCTCAACTAGCCCGAGAAAAGAATATTATGACTAAGATAATATACAACAAATTATCGTTAGTCTTCAACAGGGAAAAATCGATAGAATACAATAGACAACAAGTTTCGAGATCAATATTCGCAATGAAATAATAATTCATAGAAGAGTTACGTAGAGAATGAAATCTACTATAATCTATGAATTTAATAAATCCATCATCAATATTTTATCCTCGTAACATCAATCAATATGCATCGGAATCAAATATTCATCTTTGCACTACAGCCAAAGATATTCATCGATTAGTCATGTTCATTTAAACACTGTTCATCTTTGCACTACAGCCAAAGATATTAATCAATCGGCCAGGTTCATCTCAACACCTGTTCATCTTTGCACTACAGGCCAAAGATATTCTTCAGAAATCATTCATCTTTGCACTCACAGCCAAAGATATTCAATAATATCATCATTTAAGACCGAGGATGATGAAAAATATTTTTAAGAAACGAATCCGGTGAAACAAAATGACAAGGATTAAGGATTAAGGATTCGTACTTGGTTTTATCCACGCCAAAAAAATACCTCAAAAATAATCATAGTGGTGTAAAATTCAAGAATGATCAAAACATGGATACAATCGATGAAGTTAGTATCCGTAATAGATGTTTTGGACGAAAAGAAGAAATTTTATTTTCTATTGAATAAGACCAGTACACGTGAATAGGTCAGATACGTGAATAAAGTCTTATATACGTGAATAGTAACTCCAGACACCAAAAGATAGAAATTCCACAAAAACATCTTCACGCTTTCATGAATAGTACTCGTGAATAAGAACTCGTGAATAAGAACTCATGAATAAGTAACTTCGTGAATAGTAACTCATGAATAGTAACCCATAAATAAGTAACCCCGATATGAAAAAGTTCCAAATTTGATAAAACTTCAGATCAACATTTCAAAGATAATGATATTGAAGAAATAATATCATTACTTAAAAAAATAATATCCCTTACCTCGAAAGATCAAGATTTTAAATTAAAAACAGGATATAAAGCTATGACTTGGACTTGCACCGAGTATAGCAATACTCAAAGTATACTCAAAATACTCACAAGAATAAATTTCGATAATATAGAGAGAAAACTTCAGTTTCTGGTGTGATTTTCAATTCTAACCTAAGCACCCTATTTATAGGAAATTTCTTAGAACACCAAAGCAGAAAATTTAATAAATTAATAATATAATTATATTATTTTCTACACATGTCTAGAATCTGATTTCAGCCATCAAACACATGCCACCTTCTAGAAAAAAAAATAAGAAAAACGTTTTTCTAATTTTAAATAATTTAAACTTCAAAAATCAATTATTTTGAGCTTTGGAACTTCAATAATTCATAATAAATAGCCTTTTCATCAGAAAAAATTGAATCTTGCAATTTCTTATAGGAAATTCAATTTCTACAACTTTGCGTAAGAAAGTTTTCCAAATTCCAATCGTAAATTGGACCAAATCCACAAACGAAGCAATTTTACAAAGCTATAATCAAATTTCATCAATAAATGGGGTCCACCGACATGTTTAACATGTTTTAAACATTTATTGCATCAAAATACTCTTCCTCCTCAGATACTCATATATCCCACATTCGTTGTAAAAATATCACCGTTAATATATTATTAAAATAATATATTTAAATGAATTATTTTATCAAAAAAAGATAAAATATTAATTTTCAACAATTGTCATTTTAAAAATTTTCTCCATCTATATCCACATAAAATCAATATTTTCCTCATCATATAAATCAATAATTAATTATTCACAAATAATATTATGTAATCACAATATCGACAATGACGTGCGGTTCCCGGAAGAGGGGCTTTCAATAAGAATTTCTTCTTCTCAAGGCAATTAGGTGACCAAACCTCTCCTTAGACGTAACTTTCTAGACATTGCCAATAATGTTATCTAATAATATTATTGGATAATATGAATTATCGCTTTCGATAATGAAAGATCTTGTGTAATGACAATTATTGAAACAACAAAGAATATAAAATATCAACGCAAAGAATTATTAACTCAATAAATAATCGAATAAGAATTATCGTAACCATTATTGAATAGTGCCTTCTTACGTAAGAATCAATAATTGGTGCAATACCGTGTCTTCTTGCTCAACAACGCGTATTAGTGTGTTTTAACCACCGGGTATTCCAACAAGATAATCTCAGAATAACTACGCCAGTTATTTAAAAAACAACTTATATTTGTCATTTTCTTCATCCAATCGCTTTCGTTATGGGGGCTCACACATGGTCTTGCCAGGTCAGCACGAATATTCCGACCGCATTTAATATTCCCACGACCAAACGAATATTCCCCACAACAATGAATATTTTATAACCACTTGCTTATTTTGAAATATTTGCATATTTAACCCTTAACTATCCACATTAATCAAATCAACCCTTACTATTTCAAAATAATAAATAAAGGAAATTCCTTTTATTTAAAAAAATTTTAAGGTCTTACATATTTGCTTTCTACGATTATGCCTTGGCATTGTGAGCACTTGTTGAGGTCATAGTTACGCGACACCACGATTCAACTTGGTTGTGCAGACACACTACGACTCAAGAATCGATCTTGACACTCTACGATTTCGGACTTTGTGCTCCTTGTCTTTATCTCGATCTTGCTCGACTACAATCTCGCCTCGATATGATCAAGAGACTCTACGATTCCGAGTGTAGTCTACAATTCTCGACTGGGCTTCTCTACAGATGCTCTCTCGGTTCATAGGCGAGTTGTCTCTACGATTCGAACATGACTTTCTCTCAAAGAGACACGGCTCGAGGAAGTTCTCTCGACACACTACGATCCTCCTCATCTCTCCTGGCGGTCTATTTAACTCGAGATCTACTATCTTGCAGACTACGATTCTGCATCGATAGCTCTCGAGTTTTCCTTGACTCTCCTGGCAGACTACGATTTCTGGTGCAGTGCTCGACGATCAGACAAGCCTATATATTACATCATAAGATCAACCTAACAAGCTTGATCTTTCTATATTTATTGTCCTTGTACATCATTTCTTTTTAAGGACTTTACAAAGTTGTTTTGCTTATATAGGATCAACCTAACACATTTGATCAATTCATTCTAAGTCCTTGTACATATGTTTCTATTTTCTATCAAAGGACTTTACAACTTTTCTTAATACAAGCATACTTGCATATTCATTCATATATATCATAATCAAATCAAATTATATATAAATAGGAATATCATTCACATGTTTATTCCTGGTAGTATCCTGTCATTCTCCTATAAATAGAATGCTTAGTTCAGAAATGAAAATCACACCAGAATTAGAGAATTCTTCTTCTATAATATTGAGCGTATTTCTTTTGAGTTTAAGGAAGCTTTGAGTGTAGAAAATAGTATAAGTTTTCTTCAAGAATATCTCCGCTATACTAGTCAGAAGTACTCTCCTTTTAAGGTAAGGGATATTATTTTTATTCAATATTCGTAAGAAATAATATTTTCTTCCATACTCTGTAGTATGTTAGTAATATTATTTCGTTTCATATTCCAAATTCTACACTTATTTTGATAAGTATTGCTTTTATACTCCTTGAAATTAGTATAATATCCTTAAAATTTGCGTTTCATCTAATATCGGTTCACTAAAATATTTTTCTGAACATTCTTGTTAAATTTTAATATTTTACTATTCACGAAGTACTATTCATGAGGTACTATTCACTCAAATACTATTCACCCGGGGTACTATTCACGATAAAAAATAATTTTTTTCCTGTCCAAATTATTTTTGATACATTAATATCATTCTTGAATTTTACTCCACAAATTAGTTATCATGTTGACAATTTGGACATTCTTAAACTCTGGATAAATTAAAAAAAATTCTTTAATATTTATCCTTGATCTCATTTGATTGATTCTTATATCATTATCATCATCTTCATGTTTATATTGTGATAAAAGTCATTTTTTGGCATGTAGTGCATAGATGGACTGTTGATTGGTATGATTATGATCAGAAATTATGTATCGGTATAATCATAACATGTAATGTTACAATTGATGTGGTAAAAGTCCTCATTGGCCCGTAGTGCATTGATGGACAGTTGTTTGACATAATCATGACCACTGGCGATAATAACGAATATCATTGGCCCGTAGTGCATGGATAATTCGTGGATGTGATACTAACGAATATCCTTGGCCGTAGTGCATGGATAATTCGGTGATGTGGATTATTTATTAAAATATTTTACAAAGATAAAATATTGATGATGAACTTTTAAATCATAGAAGATAGTAGACATCATGCTCTACTTGACTCTTCTAATGGATTGCTTGTTCCGCTGCAATTAAACTTATTATATATTGTATTCTATCAGTTTTTACATTGTTGAAGGCTAAGGATAATTTATTCTACATTATCTTAGTCATAATATTTTTTACTAGGCTAGTTGAGTTTACCATTTTCTTTCATTGTTCTCTTGAAAAAATGAGAATATAGCTGGGACTAGTCAGGAAATAGAGTGACGGTCCGAGATGGTTGCTATAGTAGTCCTCATTATTCTATAAAATAGTGTGATAATAATTATAATGAAGACTCCATTTGAGTTTGGATATTGTCCACGAGACAATATTCGTGTTAAAACTCTCAACTTATGTTTTGTCGTATTCGTGTTAAAACTCGCAACTTATGTTTTGTCGTATTCATGTTAATTGTCGTGCAGAATACGAGAAAACATAAGTTGAGAATTTTTACACGAATATTGTCTCGAAAACAATATCCAAACTCAAATGAAGCCCTCATTACAATTATCATCGAATTATCCATGCACTACGGGCCAAGGATATTCGTTAATATCACTAGTGGTCATGATCATGCCAAACAATGTACATCATGCATCACACGCCAAAGAGGACTTTTACCACATCATTTGTAACATTACATGTCATGATTATATCGATACATAATTCATGGTCATAATCATACCAATCAATAGTCCATCTATGCACTACGGTAGAAGATGACTTTCACCACAATATAAGCATGAGGATGATGACAATGATATAAGAAATCAATCAAGTGAGATTAAGGATTAATATTAAAGATTTATAATTCAATTTATCCGAGTTTAAGAATGTCTAAATTGTCAACATGATAACTAATTTGTGGAGTAAGATTCAAGAATGATATTCATGTATCAAAAATAATTTGGACAGAAAAAAGAAATCAATTTTTGTCATGAATAGACTTCGTGAATAGTACCGTATGTTTGAATAGTGCCGTATGTATGAATAATGCCCATGAATAGTACTCTGACATGAAAATATTAAAATTTAACAAGAAAGTTTAAAAAATATTTCAGTGAAACGATATTAGATGAAGCGCAAATTTCAAGGATATTATATTAATTTCAAGGAATATAGAATCAATACTTATCAAAATAAGTGTAGATTTAGGAATATGAAACGAAATAATATTACTTACATACTACACAATATAGAAGAAAATATTATTTCTAACGAATATTGAACAAAAATAATATCTCTTACCTTAGTAGGAGAGTAATCTAATTTGTATAACGGGGATATTCTTGAAAAAAAAACTTGCACTATTTGTTACACTCAAAGTTTCCTTAAACTCAAAAGAAATACGCTCAATATTATAGAAGAAAAATTCTTTGATTCTGGTGTGATTTTTATTTCTAAAATAAGCATCCTATTTATAGGAGAATGACAAGGAACTATTTAATCACGGATGAAGAGTTGAATTTCGGACGAATTCACGGGCGCATAAATCTGATCTTTACTATTCATTACTGTACAATAAAATATTCTAATAAAACAAAAATTTTATATAAAATATAATATATTCTATTTATAATCTAATAAAACGAATAACTTTATATATAATATAAAAAGTATTCTGTTTTATATAAAAAGTTTTTCTGTTTTATTACTATTATAATAATAATAAAACAACAACTGAGATAACTTTCTACTGGTGATTTTGAAAAATGAGTAACTGGGGGTTCATGTAATAAGTCAAACTTACAATAAATACTTCATGAAAACCCCCTCTATTTATCATAAATCACTTGTCTTCAATAAACACATTTTTAATTTTTCAATAATTATTCATCATTAATATTATAACTCATAATATTAACAACCAGATCATTCCCAGGAAAGAGGGGGCTTTCCGATAAGGACTTCTCCTTATTTGCGCGCAATTAAATGACCTAACTCCTTTCATCGACAGAACTTTCTAGACATTGTCAATAATGCAAATAATAATATAACTAACTGTGTCGTCTCATTTATTGATTTAATAATATAAAATATTATGCAGATGATATTGTGACAATAATTGAATCAATAATATGAGATACTATGCAACAACTACTGTGGCAATTATTGAATAAAATTGAGTGACTTCTTAAGTAAGCATCAATAATCAAAGATCTTGCATAATCTTTGTGTCGCTATTGCATGCAACCACGCGTAGACATTATACTTTTATCACCGGGTATTTCAACAGTTAATGGTAAATGTTTTGCCGTTATTTTTATAAAAAAGTTATTTCTATCGCTTTCTATATATCGATAAAGAATTCCGTTGTAGGGTCCATCAATGATTGTGTCGTCGTACGGATATTCCCCGATAAAACGTAATATTCCTACCAAAACGAATATTTTATGATAATTTGCTTATTTTACAAAATTTATAAATATTATCCACAACTATAACATTATATCAAATCCACACCTTATTATTCAAAATAATATTTAGAGAAAATTAATTTTTTATTTATAAAAATTGGGGTCTTACACCGGCACCCATGTTGCAAAGCTAGGATTAATTTTGTGAGTTGGGTAATGGGGCAAATGGGCCGTTGCAGGGCCAAGCGCTCCTGTTGGTTAAAATTGTGTGGCTCGTTTTACTAGGCTTCTTCGTCTTGTTCGGCCTTCTATGAACAACTGGAGCTTCTTGTTTCTTCCCCATCCATGATGGGTTTTATTATTACTCCCTCCATAAAATTACTCCAATAAAATATGTATTATCAAAAATATTCTTGCATAGATAAATGAAAAGCTAAATTATAGATGATAAAGATGAGAGAGAAATATTTGTTAGAGGATATAGAAAATATAGAAAATAAGAGAGAGAAAGAGAACATATCATTAAGATATTAAAAGAGGAGAAAATAGTCTTAAAAAGTAGGAGAGAATTAAGTAGAGTATTAAATGTTAAGGGTAATTTAGGAAGTAATGTAATCAATGTCTCTTAGAAATCTACAAACGTCAAATAAATCTGAACAAAATTTGTTCTCTAAAACGTCAATTAAATAAGGATGGAGGAGTATTATTATGGGAAGAAATTAAATTTTTAACACCTTTTAGTATAATACTCCCTCGGTTCCATAATAACCGTCTTTTTAGAAGGAAAAAATTTATTCTAATTTATTTGTCATTTACATCTTTTTAGGAAAATAAATTATTTATTTTATCACTAGTAACTTTTCTCATTGTCCCAAGAATTTTTCTCTCTTGTATTAATAGTTTTCAATTTTCCACAAAAAGTAGTGATAAAATTTCATACAAATTTTAATTCTTAAATAATAGTATTAAATGAGTTTCTTAATTATGTGCATAAATTTGTGTTGCCCAGCGACAAGAATTATGATTAATAGTTGTATGGTTATTGGCCCAGCTATAATTTTAGGTGTGCTAGTGGAAATTAACAAAAAAATAAAAAATTACGATTAATATACAAATTCAATTCTTTTCTTCATATTAGTTGTTGTAAGTTCGCTTTTCCGGTATGTTGGTCTTGATTTTATAAATTCTTTTTAATTCAGTGAAACTGTGCAAAATACAAAATTTTAATTATTCTATTAGAAGTGAAGGGATTGAGATGAGGGCGATCTCGAAAGGGTCCTTCCTAAATGTGAAATCTCCAGAACACCTGGGAGTATACATGGTACTTGCTTCTTCTTCCAACACCAATTCCTTACAGTAACATTATGCAAAGTTAAGAAGTTGCTTAAAGAGTAGGTACACTTGCTAAGAAGGGAAAAAAATTCACAATTGTGAGATAATTTAAATCACAATTGCGATATGATTTTGATTTCTTCTTCCGGTATGTTGATGAATGTTCTCATAAACAAAATAAACTAGCCAAATCATGAGTGCATATCAGGAACTGAAGGCAGATGCATAAGCATCCTATAATGAAATCTCATGTCTCCTGCAACCATCTTTGTACCTAAAAGAAACTATCAATAAAAGATTACAAAATGGAGTGGCACATTCAGATTTTCACTTTAATGATTGCACCACCTCTAGTCCTCCCTCTTGGAACTCTGGAGAGAGAAAACAGGCTCCCCTGGATCATTTGGATTCAGGGATACAACAGTTGAGTTGCTGTCTTTCTCAGTTTCTTCAGAATGGGCTTCATCCTTGATGTTTTTGTAAAAATCAGTGTGAGAGATCTCAGGAAGCCCGTGCTGAGAATTGTTGCCAATTAGATTTTTGTATATGCCTAGAGCTTGAGCCATCATGCTGGCAGGATTTGAAGCACTTACAGGAAGCAACAAAGTTGTTCCCTAGAAGATAAAAAGTAAACATAAAACAAGCAAACATGTAAATGAAAGATATGGAAATAGGTTAAATTATATGGTACACTCTTTTGCTGGCTCTGTGCTTTACCTCCTTTGCCACGTTACTGAAGGCATGAATATATTGCTCAGCTATTCTCAAACTTGCAGCCTGAAATTTCCGCAACAAAGTTTATCCTTGATACATATTATGTGTATATGCACAAAGAAGTCCGCTCATGCAATATGATTTTGCAATCCCAATTTAAAATTTTGAATGTCACAAGTTTTTACTATTTTTTTTCTATGAAAAACATAACTAACTAAATGAGAGCATTTTTGTGCTAAAAATATGGCACCGTGTGGTTTAGGGAAACATATACTCTTTTGGAAAGAAATTGTAGAAGAGGGTAATGTTGGAGTTAAATAGGTACATCTATAAATGAAAATTTAGTAATGAAGTTTCAATATAAATGAAAATTTAGTAATGAAGTTTCAATATCACGAAGTTCCAAATGCCAATTGAAATATACTGCTGAAGCTAAGAAGTAAAGTCAAAATGCAAAGCACATCTGTGCCTCAAGGTAGCATTCATGCACTAGCTAAATCTAACCATACATAAAAAAATTTAGAATGGGACATCCATACAGATATTTACAAAATAATGGAGAGTGGAAAACTCCAATTAAAATTTTTGTATCCACCTGGCAAGAAGAACGGACAAGTAGAAAGGGTTGCCAAAATTAAGCGCAAGCAGCTCTAATGTTCCAATTCCCTCCAGTTATATATCATAGACAGTACGCAAATGAAGTGATAGAATGGGAACCCTACACAAAATTTATGTATTCACGAGAAAAGAATTGAAAGAGTAAAAAGCGTTATCAAAATCGAGCAATGAGCTCATTAACTCTTTGAACCTCTGCAATGTATTGGCACATATGTTTCCTGAAATATCATGCTAATCATTACTTCTCATTTTCTATTCAATCAAATAACCTACTACTGGTATCGAGATCCATTTCTAGTTTGTCCAATGAAAGACTAGTTTGCAAATTAAAGCAGATAGGGTCTGCAGATTGCACTTCACCAGCAGAGAGTATTATATTACATGCAATCAGAGCAGTGAAAAGTATTACCTCTACGCCCCCATGTTCTTTAAGAGACTGTGACACCATAGCTATTCCTTTGGATGTTGCTTGTGCTCTAGCAAGTATGGCTTCTGCTTCTCCTGATATAATATGAAGACACAATTTCAGCTGAGCAGTGATGAGTGTGATGTAAATAGATGGTCAACTAGGGCGCCATCTGGAGGGGTCAAGAAAGAAAAGGGCCAGAGCATCATAGACCAGGAAATAATCCACAATTTGATATGACAGGAAGTCAAAAGAACATATTATGAGCCTCAGCTGAAAGGAGAAGTCAAATTGTGTGAGTTTACTTCATTGTACTCGCATTATCCTCTAGTTGCAAGCTTCTTTTGGTTTGAAATTTGGTCATTAAGTAACAGAGAAGGTTATATTGTAATAATCGCGTTGATCGAATCTCCTTGTAAATAGGATTATGAGCAATTATCTAATAAAATGAGATTTTATGGATAATTTTATGTTTTATGTGATTATGGTTGTATTATGACCACGAAATGTGTTGTGTATGTGAATGTGTGTTTGAAGATCGTAGGAGGAAAATAATTTTTTTCGAGAAAAAGACGTAAAAACGCTATTTACGCCGCATTTTCGTTTTTTCGACTTTTCGAATTACGACATAGCGTTTATTCAGAAAATGGGAACGAAAAGCGTAATCGAAATTACGAAATGTGAAAGTCGATTTTTCAACTAATCGAACGTGTTACGAAAACGTAATTGAAAAGGTTAGAAAACTTAGCTAGAAAGAAAATGAGTTATCGAATCGGTTTGACCTAACCGAGCCTAGGGTGTGAAAGATTTGGTTAGGGTTAGGATTAGGATGGCTTAACTAGAGTTGAGCCAAGAGCCTAGGGTTTGAATGGCTTGGCTAGAGTTGAGTCAAGGGTTGAGCCTAGAATTTGGGTTTAAATTGGAGCCAAGTGTTGAAAGCTAGGGTTAAGCCCTAGATTCTTGGAAGGGGTCAATGAAATTATAATTAAAGCAAAAGGCCAAATGAGATGCAAAATGGGAAGGGGAATCCGACCAAGGGCGGATGGGGGGACCAAGTGGTGACTCACTTGCCAAAGTTTCATTTTAATTGGACAAAGTATTAATTGCTTGTCTCTTCCATGAAGCTATCTTAACCATTAAGTCTTCTTTTTCCATCATTATGCTCCCTTAACCCAACCTAGGTTAGCCTAATTGTGGATGGTTAGCATAACCTTGATTAGCTTACCTTGGTTGGTTAGACTAACTAAAGCATGGTTAGTGGTTAGATGAAAGTATATTGCAAGTATACTTCCATTTCTCTTCATTCACTTCATCAAATTAAGTGTTTTAAAGAGAGCAAAAAAGAAAGAGCAAGAGAGAAGAGAGAGAAGTGGTCGGATATAGAAGAGAGAGAGAGTAAAAGCTAGCTCGGATCAAGCATAAGGAGGAAGAAGACCAACAACAAAGGTAAGCCTTAAACCCTACCATCTTCATCTCTTTTTCTAAGTTTTTCTTAGTTGGTGGTGGTTGCTGTGAATGGAAGATCATGAAGGATCTTGGAGTAATAAGGATGTTGTGTATGGTTTATATCTTGTAAACTACCCGATAATATGCATGTCAAGTGAACAAAACACTAAAAACATAAGCCTAAGCGTAAAGGATGAACAATATTTGTTTAGAGGAATCGGACTAGTGTTAATAGTTGTCTGTATGGACAAATCGAAATCCAAAAAGAAGGAAACGTACCTAGGGGGGTTACGTAAATGTTCCAAGTGGAACGGAGTAAAAACATGTCATAAATTTTTAGTAAAAGACGTTAACAAAACATGAAAAACTCTAGCTTGATACGATTTCAGAGCCAAGTTTACGGGTAATTAACTCTATCAGAAAGTTTCTATTTTCTGGGGTTTTGTAATTCGTAGAATAAGTTGAGCTGTAGGCTCAAGAACGAGTTTAATCCGACTTCAGATGAACGAGTTGTGAAGATTTGAAAATCCAACGTTGAAAATGTCATTTAGCGAAAACTGGCTCACGAATGATTTTTGAGTCAATTTTCCAGCTAGTCAAAGAATCAGAAAAATATTTCATCCGGGGATGTGTAGAAAATGTTACGAGCAAGAAAGTGACTCGGGAACGGACTCATTCCGATGTCGAGTGAGAAAGTTACGATTTTCGAAAGTAGGTGCAGGAAGAGATTGCACAACACTGAAAAATATAAGTTTCTTAGCTGGCGCCGCAGCGCTGCTTATTTAGTTCATTTGGGCACCACAGTGCTCAACTGCATTAGGTTCGAGTTTTGGCGCCGCTACCAAGGCTTAATCGGGCGCCGCAGCGCCAATACAAGACAATGCCCAATGAAGAGCTTTTATGAACTTAGATGTTAGGGATATTGTCGGGGATGTGTTCAACAAGCGTTGAGCGTATTTTTGGCGCGAGGCCAAGTCTAAACAACATAGTTTAAAGTCAAATTTTGAATAAAAATATGTTTTAGAAAATGAAATAAAGTTAACGTAAGCCGGTAACAAACATCTTTACGTGACTAATTGGTATGTGGATATGAACTTAAATGTGTAGGACGTTTTGAAGGACGATTATCGTTGAATTTAAAGAATGTTTAAGGTAAGTATCCTAACTCCATTCAATTTTGTATATTGAATGCAAGTTTTTGAATCTTGTACAATAACTTTCACGTATGTGAACTATATTCTTGTGAATATTCATATGTATGATTTCAGTTACGCAATACTTGTGTATTGCGTGAACTTTGAACTCGCGCAAATCCTTTGAAACTTGTATAAGTTGTTCAACTTTGCTATAATGCATATTAATGAAGATGTTCTAATATTCATGAACCGTTTAAGAAGAGATGTCAATGTCATTTGTTTCGGCTAGACGTATGTTTAAATGTTTAGTTGATTTGGATATAAAATTTTCAAATATTATTGATGTTAAGTAGAGAGATCCAATCAAATTGCTTTGGTTTGGATTTCCGATGAAAAACTGAGAAGAACGATCCCAATATTAGGAAGTTTTGGTCGATTTTACTATTTGGCCATGTCGGGTGATAAAACAAACGCATATAGTCGCTTACAGTAAAATGTTGTACAACATAAGATACAATAGGCTAATCACCTAAAGTGCCCCGAGGAAAATTTGTTCGGTTTATAGTTGAACTACTATTAAACCATTTATGAAATGAAAATGTTCAAGGTTTCAAAAATTGTTAAACGAGAAGTTTTGTTATTCAGAATGATTCGAAATGCCTTTACAATTATTGTTCAGTTGCTGAAGTTCAGTATGAAAATAAGATTTGATTCTTGATTTTGTTGTTGCTTGTTAATTGTTAATACTTGTTGAGCAATCGAACGCTCAACCTTGCTTGAAATTAAAAGGTTCAGGTAAGGACAAAAGAAAGGGGAAGATGAACGAGTAGAAGATGATTGTAATAGTTAGACGTATTGTAATAAATATTGTGTATGTATTCTCATGTAATGAAGATTTTAAGATCTTAGAACCTGGAAATTGTAAAAACATGTCTGTAATAACTAGTAATTACTTTCATGTTGGTAGAATTATATGTATGGATGAATGTGGATGATTAGTGTCGTCGGTTGCACGGAATCGGGGTTTGAAGGTCTTTGGATTTGGGGTGTGTCATATATGCTAACACATGAAACTGACAATAGATTCCAATTTCAGACCGAAAAAAAGAGTACAATGTTTACCAGTGTCAGAGGTATTGATTTCTAATACTCTAATACTACCCAAGCTTTATGTCCTTTTCAAAGCAACGCAAGGGAGTACTTTAATGATACAAGTAGATAATTTACTTTTTAACTTCTATCATAAAATTACTAACCAAATAATATACATATGTATATATATATATATATATATATTTAACACTTGTGTCTTGTCTTAAAAGCTCATACCATGCACATTTATGAAGGAGCACATGTGAAATAGGATGGAGGGAGAATTTTTAAACAAGCAAACTTGCCCAGCAGTAGTAATATTTAAGACTCATTTTGCCCTCAGGCTGAAATGAGGTTAACAATAACTTGATTGACTATATAAGAATATAATAACCAACCTTGAGCTCTATTAACTTGGTCCATCTTTGCAGCTTCTGATGCAAGAATAACTGAACTCTTCTTCCCATCAGCTATATTGATGTGTGCCTGCCTTTCCCCTGTTAAATGAAAATCACATCAATGTAAAGGATAAATGAGAGAAGAGAACAAATTTCTCATGCGTACACTCATGGGAAGAAGAGCATGCATTTTTGGAAATCTTTCTAATGGATTCTACAGCATTTAAGAGATGAGATTAAGGGGGAAATTGTAGAACCTTGGAAAGAAAATACTAAGGTTGGTTTGGGGAAATCTTTCTCTTCTCTTGATAAGTCGCTTTAGGAGAAATCCGTCCTAATGAATTTGAAGGTCCTTGCATCTTTTATAATATCTCCATTCACTGGGATAGCCCCATTGCGAATCTTCGTTGTGTCTTAATCAGCTTTGATGTTGCATTTTTGTGTGGTGTCATATGATAAAACAACATTTGTAAGTTTTGTATTTCTGGACCCCTGGTGCATATAGTAGGACCTATTTCGTATATGGGAATCACAGTTGGTTTTAATCTTTTAAGGGGATCTATTTTTCCAAAACAATATTATCTTGCATATAATTAAGTTTGGACTGTTTCTCGTAAACGATACAAGTGAATGGGCTTGACTCCTTTTGCTGTGTTCTGAATACAAAGGTAGTATTATACATACAAATAAACATTTGATGATTTGTTTTTCTTATCTAAAATAGTTAAAAGTAAACATGTAGCATTTACAAGTATGCCTCACCCAAAGGCCAAAACTCAGCAGTTTTCAGCACATGTATAGACTCAAACTGTTTATAAACAAATAAGAGGAGCCGTGAAGGAGTAAAAAATTGTCATCACCTTCAGACTCCAGAACTTGAGCTCTCTTCTTGCGTTCTGCTTCTGCCTGCATCTCCATAGCTGCCCTTACTCCACGGGGAGGAGATATATCCCCTAAAGAAGAAAATCTGTGAGATTTCTAAGAAGTTGCAATGGAATATTCCAGTTAAACAAATCAGCAAATAAAGATCCTTACTTATTTCATAACGAAGACATTTCAGCCCCCAATCTTTTGCAGCGTCATTTATAGCCATCTGCAAAAAAAATATACAATTTGTTTTTGCAGTAAACTAAGCATATGACAAGATAAAATGTTAACCATAATGATCTTGACTTCTGACATGCTGATCATATATAAATATCTAATTAAAAAAATATTAATAAAGCATCTGGAAAATGTTTTGATTAAATATGGCTAGTACGATTTCAGATATCAACGATTAAAGGCAGCATTAAAATTTACATTGGTATTACCAAGTCTCTACACAATCAATGTTTTCTCGTTCGATATAGGATTTTTCAAGTAACAATCTTCAAGTTAGGTGCTCTAAACGAAACTTGTAGTAATATCCTATGCTATCTTTCTATTGTATACGAAAGATAAACAAGTCAGCACACAAACAAATTTTACATAGTGTTAGCATATTAAAGACAAGAATCTATCAAGGAGGTTACAAATTATAAATAACAACGTTCATAAGCAACAAGAGCTTATAAAGCCGGTGACGTGGACATTATCTCAACAGAAAATTCATATTCTGTTCTGAGGTATAGAATAGCTGGATCCATTGCTTATTGCTTGGTGTAAAGGATAAACAAGATAGCTCTACCAAAATACTTCAACTGAAAATCATTCTAAAATGATTACACTTGTATTAGACTTGGTCTACACAGAAACACCTAAAAGCAGACACACAGCAAATAGGTTTAAGATATTAATATCCCGTAACACTAACTCTTATTACAGGTGTCCGACCTTTTCCTGAAGCCAAACCACAAGGTGTCCAAGCTGAATGAAGTTTCATGTATATTGCTTTCTTATTACAGATAACATTAATTTTGTGGGGGCAGTTAAACCAATTACCAATAGATTTGATGCAGGTGGAATACTTTTCACAATTAATAAGCTTTAAAAAAATTCAGAACAGGACTAAAATAAATAAATAAGTTAATAGCTAACAACTTATGCTGCCTGCTTTTGGATGAAGATAAATAAAAAAATATATACAGATATTCAGAGAAAATGAAATCTCACCACTATCTTCTCATTCAAGGTGTCTCTCTCCTCAAACGTCTTGTCAAGAGTAATCTTACCGAGCTCACTACGCATAGTTGTCTGTGCGAGCTGAATTACTGCATACAACGGATTCTCCACCCCATAAGATGCCAATTTAGGATCCTCAATCTGTTCAATCAATCAAAAATACAATCAACGAACCAACACACTAGTAGAAAATAATTTATTTTATTTTTTTGGACACTAATAAGAACTGAAAAATGAAAAGTCAAAACAAAAGTAACATTGTCGCATACCTTAACATAAAGAACTCCATCAATCAAGATGCTGACATTGTCCTTGGTAATAGCAGACTGGTCCGGAATTGGAATTGCCTCTTCCTTCAATGAATGGACGTAGGCGATTCGGTCAACAAAGGGAATCAAGATGTGAATTCCAGGAGTAAGCGTCTTCACATATTTTCCAAATCGTTCAATTACAAAGGCTTTCTTCTCGGGCACAATTCGAACTCCCCAGTTCATTGGAGGTGCAATTTCATATCTACCCACCAGTTCTCACAAATTATACAGCGATAGATATGATTAAAACACATATGAGAGGGAAAATTACCTGATGTTGGGATCGCGAGGACCTCTGAAATGGCGAACGAAAGAGGCAAATGGGGATGAAAGAGGAGGCGATTGACGAGGCACAGCTTGATTGAACAAGAGCGAAGACTGTTTAGGAAAGAGGGAGGGAGACGAAGTAGAGAGGTGTCTAGAGGAAATTGCCGATTGACATACAAATTTCAAAGACCTAAGAGGGGTTTTTGATCTCATGATTGAGGGATTTTTTGGGAGAAATGTTTGAATTGGTGAAATCTTGGAATCTCTCGCTCTTCCCTTCTATGGGGTAGTATTTGTTAAGGTTTGGGGTTTAGGCTGTTTAGCTTAAACCTATTTTTGTTGGGGTTTATAAGGCCCTGTCCCCCACACAAAAAAAAAAATTAAAAATTTGCTACTTGATCTCTTTTCCAGTAATATGAGTAATAATTAATTAGCAAAAAAAATAATAATAACCATAACAAATAAAACATTGAAGTTTACTAAATTCATTTTAGTTTGGAGTGTGAAGTTAATACTCCATGGTTCAATCAAGTTACAAAAATGTTAGATTCCAAAAGCAAGGAATGCTTTGAGACGTTTCAAAAATGAAGAAGTATGGTAATTAATTTGAAATGAATAAAGTCTTTTATTTTATTTTTATTATTTATTACTAAAACATTTGACATATTTGTATAAACAGCCAATTTTACACATAGTCCACCTTTTACTAGTTAATATTTCAAAATTTTATAATATTTTTAAAGAATAATCCATTACATACAATTAATTGTGATGCTTTATGTTTAATTTACATTCACTTTATCATACATATTCTCTGACTTCTGTTAATTCTAAAAACTTGCATAAACTATATCAAGTTTAAAATATAAAACAAATTGACTTGAAAAATTAAAATTAAATATATATTTTTTTTCAAAATATAGAGGGGGTAAGAGCATCTTTAACAATTTTTTCAACCACTTTGAGATACTCAAATAGGTAAGCCACATCAAAAAAATCTTCTGTTAACAGTCTATTCAAATTGTCACGTACGTCAACAAACATTTTTCTCACTCTTCAAATCTACAAGCTACAAATATTTATTACCCTTGATGGGTTTGATGTATAGCTCATTAAATTGAGGATACTGATAAGACACAAAATATGAAAATAACAAATAATACTCTTCAAATTACCACGTATATCAACAAACATCAATTTGAAAATTTTTGTTTTCTACTATTCTTGAAAATGCTCTAATAAATCATTTTAACTACACCATGTGATATCATCAACTCTTGTTTTGAAAATCTTTTAAGAGCTTTTTATATAATATATAGATTGATAATTTTAAATTTGTAATAATAAAAAAAATATTTTTATTTCTTCTTTTTATTTGATAATAAACAAAAAACTATTGAATTTTGAAGTTTAATTATAGAAAGAGAAAAATATATTTTAAGAGAACGAGTAAATAATCTAACTTTTTACCTAGAAAACTAAAAGATGTGCTTGACTTATTAATATTTCCAAAAGTAAATTTTGTAATTTCCCAAGACTTATTTTATCACATAAATAGAATGAAAATATTACCAACAAAAGTATTACCAACAAAAGTATAGACGGGCACAAACATATTGGGAACAAAAACTTTATGTAGTCATGAATTTTGTAGAGAGTGTATTTAAATTTTATTTAATTGTATTTTGACCCTTAATAATGGGTAAAAATATAAATAGGTGAAATTCAAATACACTCATGTCTAATTTTCATGTCCACTTAGAAGAGCTCTAATCTAAATATCATGCAATATGTTTAATTAGCTCTTAACGCCTCTTAATTGGAATTGTTGGGTCGTGATATTTTATCTATTTGGGCCGAGTGTATTGGGCTTATTCTTTTTATTCTATTGGGCCTCTATTATTGAATTATTAAAATCATTAAGCCCAATCATCATATCATTTTCATTTCAAACTTATAAAAGATTATTGGTCAATGGATCAATCATTTAGACATTTTAAATATCTACAATCTTTGATTGTAATGATGAAAAAGCATGTCGGTTGACTAAAGAACCCGCCATGCATTAATGTGGATGGGATTGAAATCGATTACGTGGTAGAAAGCGGTGATCAAAAGCGTTGAACAAACTACACGCATTGGCAGAACCCATCGGGTAAAGGGAATGTGTCGTAGTAGTAGTGGGTGTACGGTAATTGAGCGAGGAGGGTATAACTTGGCAAGGAAGTCTCCACCAAGAGGTAGGTTCTCATACACTTCTTCAATTATAATCAAATATTCACAGAGAATTATTATTATCTCTCGATATCAATACACTAAGCGATATAGCCTCCGCTTTCAATAAACCTTGTGAATTCACATATCGATTCTCACGCTGAAGCTATCCCCCTACGGGAACCGCCAAGTCAAGCTTGTGGTGTTTATTCAGGTTTACGTTTGCAGGATCGGGGACGTTTTAGGTGATTGGGACGTGACAAAAGATCTTGGCGTTAACATTGGCGCTAGAAGGAGGGGTTTTTTTCAATCACAATTGTTTAAATTTGCTTCGAAAGATAATGAGGAGTAGAGATGGAACACCGGAAGGGCAGGCGATGGCTGTTAGTTCATCACTGCCTCGTATCTCAGTAAAGGATCGGTTGGGTCCTTCTAAAAGTGCTCATGATAGCACGGCTTCTAAGAACAATTCAGAAGAACTTCGTCCGAAGATCCATGGTGGAGCCAGACGGAAGTTAGTCTTCAACGCTGATAAGGGGCGTGATCCCAATCCGGAACGGATAGGCGGTTCACCAACCAGGACTCATCGCCGAAGTGGTCAAGAGGACCGAGCTACCAAGTTGGCAAGGATGGCGGACGAAGCGGATAAGGCTTTGGAGGTTCTGTTAAGACAAAGGGAAGATATAGCCGAACAAATGCTTCGGGTGAATGAGTTGAGAGACGAAGCATCTAGCCATTTTCATTCCGAAGGACGAAGAAGGCATAAGGAGATACCCCGTCGGAAGGGTAAGGAACCGGAACATTCTATGCATGTGTCCAGGGATCATTCTCGTAGTATGAGGAGATCGAGAGCGAACGCCTTGACCTCGAAGAAGGCAGCAGCGACAACAGTTAGATCAATTCATCGTGACGATGAAAGACGAAGAAGCAGGTCGAGAGAAATTATGTCAGAAACCCGAAGGGGAGAATACCGTCACAATCGTTCTCATCATGAGGATGAGATTTTACGACTTAGTAAATCAAGAAGTCCCGCAAGGGCAGCGAGATCGGCAGGGAAGGGTCTATCCATTCCAAAACCTAGTATCGCCCAGGAAAAGGAGATCTCATCACAACCCGAAGGTGTTGATTTTCTGGTTAGAGAGTTAAAAGAACTTCGGAAACAATTGGCTGAGGTACAACAGGTGAAAGATACTTCTGGTAAGAAGGCGTCCCCTTTTTCCTCTAATATTCTTCGGGAGAAGGCAGATGCTACCAAAAAGTTACCTCGCATGGAAAGCTATGATGGGTCAGGAGATCCTTATGACCATAGTCGAGCGTTCAATCGATCGATGGATTACTATGACTTTCTCGATCTTCGCTAAATGTCACACTTTTGTCACTACTCGAGAAAAGACGCGGCGAAGACGGTGGATGGGGACTTTACCATCGGATTCTATCTCCTCGTGGAGTGAACTTTGTGATAAGTTCCATGCCCGTTTTGGAAGTAACCGAAGAAGGGGGAAGCCTACAGGCTCTTTAGCACAAGTTCGGCAGTTCACCAATGAATCTTTAGGCCAATATGTAAAGAGGTTTAGGGAAGCGGTCGGACAGGTGTCCGATCTTAATGATCTTCAAGCTGTTGGATTATTCCAGAATGGGCTGGATCTGGTTAAATCGGAGAAATTGGTAAAGAAATTGATGTTTCACCATCCGAAGAGCCTAGCAGAAGCCTTCGATAAGGCAGAGGGCTATATTGTTGTGGAAGAGGCTATGAGCGATCTGAAGAATCCTTCTTTGAGCCAATTAAAGGAGGTAGAAGTTCCCAAAACCGATGTTGATCTAAAAGAGGGGAGGTTACGACCAAAGGCGTAAGGTAATTCAAGAAGTATAATAACTCGTGGCGACAATGGCGTGATCGCTGCACTGTTCCTACCCGAAGGTTAATAAGGTTTATACCCAGTTGAATCTGAGAGAGGTCGATAATTTTAGATCGATCCAAAACCACCTTTCTTTGAACCACCTCGTGATAATTACAAAAGCGGGACATGGCAACCCTCGTAAATATTGTGGTTATCATTCAAGTTGCTTTGGTCGTGACACTAATGAATGTTGTAATTTAAAAGATTTTGTAGAAAACAAGATTAAAAGTGGCTTGCGATTCAATATGTGGTGAGAAAGACCGTCCAAAATCGTGAGTTATCAATCATCTGATTCAAACAGTTCAAATCTGCTTTATTCAAAATGCTCCACCGCCAAGACAAGTCGTTGATGTAATAACCGGTGGGTCTCATTGGGAAATTAGTAGGGAAGAAGAGGAGGTCTTATCTTGATTCGATTATGTCAAGAATAAATGCTACTTTGAAGGTTGATGAGCCATTCCCGAGGAAGCTGTTATTTCGTTTCTGAGATGCGGATTATCCTTGAGCCTATTGAACCGCATGAAGGAGCATTGGTGATCACAAAGACAAGTGGGCTCGATGGATGTAAAACGCATGATGATAGACAATGGATCTTGGTGGACATTCTTTATGCCCATGCTTATCGGAGAATGCATCTCGATGAGCACAAAATGGAGGTCGGACAAGAGGCTCCTCCTGTATGGTTTTAAGAACGATCCGGTCCAAAGTGGTTGGCCTTTATTGAACTCCCCGTCATCTTCTAAGACGGCCCACAGCAAGTGGAGATAACTTGTAAATTTTATGTTGTGCATGTGGATTCGGCCTACAACGCCATTTTGGGAAGACCTACGTTGACAGCTCTTCAGGCTGTAACTTCCATCCCACATTTCAAAATCAAGTTCCCACAAAGACATGGAGTAGGAGAGGTGATGGGTGACTTGGATTTGGCCCGGAGATGTTATCGGAATTCTGTCATTTCATCCGGAATGGGGGTTAGTAAACAAAGAAAGACGATGGCAATTGAAATTGAACCCTTCACCGAGAGCGATTCGTAATCGTTGGTAATCCCATTTGGGGGACGGAGGAAATTGAGTTGGTCATCTGAAGCCGAGACAAGACAGTGAAAATTGTTTGAGCTTACGGAACCTCTTGGACGAATCTTATGGAACTCTTACGATCTATATGTCGATATTTTTGCATGGGAACCACAAGACATGCAGAGTTAATAGGAAGGTTCACGAGCATAAACCGGAGATAGATCCTTGAAGAAGCGGTTCGTCGGAAGAAGCGGATATTTGCTCCGAGCGTCGAGAAGATCATCGATGAAGAGGTTGCAAAATTGTCGGGTCAGCCGACTTCATCTACGAGATTGATTACCCGGGTGGATAGCAAATGTAGTATTGGTGCAGAAGCATAATGGAAAGTGGCGGGTTTGCATCGACTACACCGACCTCAACAAAGCCTGTCCGAAGGACTTTTATCCTCTGCCCCATATCGATCAGCTCATCGATGCCACTTCGGGGTATGCATTATTAAGCTTTATGGATGCTTTTTCAGGTTATCATCAAATATCCATGTAACAACCCCAAAATAGGTTCATTCCATCCAACCCATTCTGAGTCGCCAAATATATGGTACGAAAAACAACTACAACTTTATTACAACAATTGTCGTGCAAAAATACAACAACACATATCTTTGTGAGTTTGGATACAAATATATACCAATCAGAAGCGGCCACAATGACACCTTACATAAAGGTATAGTCAAAAACTATTTTAGAAATTAGAATCTTTGGGAAGTGCTCAAGAAACCTTCATACATGGGAGGCCATGCTTTTAGGTTATGGTAGATATCATATGGCCACAGAATTATCCTTGGTTGATCTAATAAACCCCTAAAGAAAAACGAGAAGATTACTATCATATTCTTCCCAATGGTAAGTCTTCTCTTGACATATCATTATCTCCATTTGTCTCTAATTGGGTATTATACTCCAAACAAACACCAAGATTATATAGTAGTGCTTGTAAATATACTCAAGTGAAGTGGATGAGCACAACCGTGTCTTATGATAACACGAGGTTGTATGTCATTAGACATCTTGTATGATAGTGACAAAACACCCTTCCAAGTTAAATTCACCTCACCCTCAATATCTATAGATAGCCACTCTATTCCTCGCTATCCCCGCTCGACCCAATTTACACCTTTATTACGAAAGGAATTGTGAAACAAAAGGGTGAGCACAAACTAGCTCGATAAAGAATATTATGACTAAAGATAAATAAATTATCAATAGTCTTCATCGAATAATAAATCGTAGATTTAGAACATATGGTAGATGATAAAACTTTTCAACCATAGTTGCAATGAATGAAGCAATCCATTAGAAGAGTCAAATAGACTATAAAGTCTATTGTCTTCTCCATGTTAAAAATCCACCAACAATGTTTTATCCTCAGTAACATCAATCAACAATTCTCGGCCCACAATCACGTGTATAACTTCATAATCGTAATTGTAGTTCTAAATTCCTTTCTCATCCAAGACAAAGATAATTTTCATCACTTGTCTTTACGAAACATCAAAGATCATGGTTATACCAAATCACAGGTTCTGCTCATAATCATACTAATAAATTCATCTTTGCACCACGGGCCAAAGATATTCATCAACGATTCATCTTTACACTACAAAGCTAAAGATATTCAACAACGGGTCATCTTTGCATTACAAGCCAAAGATATTCATCAATAATTCATCTTTGCACTACAAAGCTAAAGATATTCAACAACGGGTCATCTTTGCATTTCGAGCAAAAAGATATTCATCGATAATTCATCTGCAGACTCACCGGCCAAAGATATTCAACAACAGTCATCTTTGCATTACGAGCAAAAGATATTCATCAATAATTCATCTTTACTCTTGGCTAAAGATATTCAACAACAGTCATCTTTGCATTACGAGCAAAAAGATATTCATCAATAATTCATCTTTGCACTCTTTGCTAAAGATATTCAACAACAGTCATCTTTGCATTACGAGCAAAAAGATATTCATCAATAATTCATCTTTGCACTCATCTTGCTAAAGATATTCATCGAGTTGGTCGTGTTCATTTAAACACTGCTCATCTTTGCACTATGTGCCAAAGATATTCTTTGAAATCATTCATCTTTGCATTGATTTTATCCACGTCCAAAAATACCTCAAAAATAATCATAGTGGTGTAAAATTCAAGAATGATCAAAACATGGATACAATCAAAGCTAGTATCCAAAATAGATATTTTAGAATTTAAAAGAAAAATTTTCATTTTAAATTGAATAGTGCCAAGATTCGTGAATGAATAGTCTGATGATATCGTGAATAGTACGAGTATCGTGAATAGTAACTCGACACCAAAAGATAGAAATTCCACAAAAAAACATCTTCACGCTTCATGAATAGTACTCGTGAATAAGTAACTCGTGAATAGTAACTCATGAATAGTAACTCGTGAATAGTAACTCATGAATAGTAACCCCATACATGAAAAGTTCCAAATTTGATAAAAGTTCCAACCAATATTTCAAAGATAATGATATTGAAGAAATAATATCATCCGAGAAGAAAATAACATCCCTTACCTCGAAAAGGCAAGACTTTAGTTGAAACAGGATATAGTCTTTGAAGGGAACTTGCACCATCTAACAATACTCAAAGTATACTCAAAATACTCACAAGAATACGCTCGATAATATAGAGAGAAGAGAGAAAACTTGTTTCGGTGTGATTTTCAATTCTAACTTAGCCTCTATTTATAGGAAAATGTTAGCACGCCAAGGCAGACTTAACTCCGCAACACGATGGCTTTTACTCGCTACTATTCCACCCACAAAAATCAGCCATCTTCCCCAACAACCAAGAGTGGGGCCCACTCAATTCTAGAATTTTCCACCAAAACCTAATTTCCAATCAGTTACCTCTTAAAATTCATAACAAATCATACGTTCATTTTAACGGTTCAAAATTTGTGGACATATACTCAACTTATATATGTATAACATATCCAAAAATTACAACGATCCAACGGTCGGATCAAAATTTATAACTCACATAATATAGTGAAGAACAACGATTTTTGGACTATTAGTCCTTGGACGATTTCATTCAAAATTTCACCACGAAATATCTACAAAGAATTTTGGGTGATTCAAATTTCTACAGTTAGCTTACTTCTAGGGCTTTCTTTTGATATATGGCTCATCTCTTAACTCATTATACACAAAGAGTTATGGATTTTATAAAATCAAGTAATAAACTAATTTTTTCGAAAATCCCATATTACATTCTCCATTTAAACAAATCTTGATAAAACACCTCATCATTAATTCCTTCACTTATAACCACATAAATAAATCCATCATTTATATCCACATCAAATAAATATTTTCTTATCATATGAATCAATAATTAATTATTCACAAATAATATTACAGAATCACATTTATGACAACCAGGCCGTTCCCAGGAAAGAGGGGGCTTTCCAATAAGAATTTCTCCTTACTGGCGCGCAATTAGGTGACCAAACCTCTCCTTGACATAACTTTCTAGACATTGCCAATAATGCTATCTAATAATATTATTCAAATAATATGAATTATTGATCTGATAATGGGAAATATCATGCGTTGATAATTATTGAACAACAATAATATAAAATATCAACACAAACAATTATTGAATCAATAAAATAAAATATTGAGCAAGATTATCGTAACAATTATTGAGTAGTGCCTTCTCACGTAAGAATCAATAATTGAAAAAAATCTTGTCAATCTGGTGTCTTCTTGTGCAACAACGCGTATTACTTTACTTTACCAATCGGTAGTATTCAACGGTGTTAACTGTGAATACTTGATTTGAATTGTTATTTATAAAAACTCAAATTTGTCGTTTTCTCCATCCAAATGCAGTTATTACATTATGGGGCCCACAATGATCGCTGCTTGCGTCGCATTCGAATATTCTCCAACGCAGAAAGAATATTCCACGACCAAACGAATATTCCCCAAACAACAATGAATACTTTATACCCCTTGCGTATTTTGAAAAAAAATTTCATATATCACCCTTAACTTTAACTTTTATCAATTTAACCATTTACTGAATAGAAAAATTGAATACTTTTATTTCATAAAATTCGGGGTCTTACAATCCATGTGCAAAGAAGACATTCCAAAAACAGCATTTATTACACACCGTTCGGTGTATGCGTACAAAAAAATGACTTTTGGCCTCATTAATGCTGGAGCTACTTATCAGAGAATGATGAACTTTATATTCGATAGACAGCTGGGGAGGAACATGGAGGTTTATGTAGATGATATGATTGTGAAGAGTATGCAAATTCAGAAACATTTGGACGATCTAGAGGAATGCTTTCAAACTGTTCGTCATCGACAAATGCGACTCAACCCGACCAAATGTACTTTCTACTTGGTGCTTTGGAAAATTCACGGGTTATCGGTCGATCAAAGGGCATCGAAGCCAATCCGAGAGAAGATCCGAGCCATCCTCGACATGAAGACTCTCGATCATTCAAAGACGTTCGGCGTCTAACTGGTAGGATGCATGATTTAAGGAGGTTCGTCGCCAAATCTGCAGAAAGATGTCTTCTTTTCTTTGATACATTGAAGGGACCGAAGAATGCGAAGACGTTCAGTGGACTTCAAGTGTGAAGAAGCTTTCAAAGTATAAAGACATATCATCTTGGCTCCTTTATTGGTCAAGCTTTGTCCCAAGCAGAGACTTTATATTTGTACCTTGCGGCAGTTCCTTAGCAGATTGGAGCGTTTTGATTCGGGAGATCGGTGGGAAGCAAAGATCCGGTCTATTACGTCACCCACGCCCTACGAGATCTTTGAAACCGAGGTATCCTAACATTGAGAAATTTGCCTTTGCTTTAATAATTGCCGGAGAAAGCTTGGCGATATTTTCAAGGTCGACTCTGTCGCCTACACGGATCGACCCATTGAAGAAGGTGATGGGCAAGCCGGAGGTCTCGGGTAGATTAGCGGCATGGACTATGGAATTGTCGATTTTTATATCGAGTATCATCGTCCGAAGCGCCATCAAAGGCCAAGCCTTGGTGACTTTATGGTAGAATGTTCGTTCATAAAGCGAATCTGAAATTCTTGGAAGTGAATCTTACGATCGGCGATGGTCATTATTCGGCGAGGTCGAAAGGCGTGGGCGTTGTATGCAGATGGATCTCTACGATGATCATTAGTGGGCAGAATTATTCTAATAAGTCCGGGAGGATTTAAGGTCATTGAGCCATCGATTCGGGTTTAAAGCAACGAATAATGAGGCTGAGTACGAAGCAGTGTTAGCAGGTGTCCGATTAGCGAAGAGTCTCGAAGTCCAACAGTTGATCATTTATAGTGATTCTCAGTTGGTCGTTAAACAGTTGTCGGGAGATTATGAAGCTCGAGGAACACGAATGATCAAATATCCAATGAGTTAAGAAACCAACTTCAATTTTTTGCTTCATACGAGTTTCAGGGTATAGAGCGCAACGATAATTCTACTGCTGATGCTTTGTCGAAATTGGCCACTACGGATGCAGATGTCTTTCATGGATCGGTATATTTGGAAATTTTTGCGGCGGTGAAAGTGTTCAACATGAAACGATGATGTGCATCGAGCGAACAAAGCTGTTGGATGACCCCTACATCGAGTATCTGGCGAGATGGCGTCCTCCTTCGGATCAAATGTTGGTAAAGAAGATCAAGTACAAAGTACTAATTTGAGTCTTATCGATGGGGATCTTTATCGATTGGCATTTTCCTCACCATTATTAAAATGTTTGGTTCCGTCAGAAATAGAGTATGCTCTTGGGAAGTTCATGAAAAGGGATTTGCGGTGATCATATGGGTCGCCAAGTCTTTGGCACATAAAGTACTTCGACAAGGTTACTATTGGGCGACAATTTTCAAAGAAGCTACGAGATACGTCAAGAAATGTGAAAATGCCATTTCAATAGTCCGATCCCATATCGACCACATGGGAAGAGTTATATTCGATTTTATCTCCTATACCCTTCATTTGTCAGGGGGTGGATATATTGGGACAGAATTACCTAAAGCTAAAGGTCGAGTTAGCTTCATCATAGTTCTTATTGATTATATGACTAAGTGGGTAGTAGGGCGAAACCACTTGATCGATAATATGAGCAGAGAGCTTAAAGTTTATAAAGGAGTGCGTGGTGTTTCGCCGGGATCCCTAAAGTATTGATATCGGACGATGGGCCTTGATTCGTGGGTTCAAAATTTGAAGAATTTTTGAGCGATTTGGGGATTCAAAGACAAGAAGACTTACGTGGCTCATCCACGGTCGAATGGGCAAGTTGAGGTGACCAACGGGATGATTTGTTGAATGGAATAAAGCGTAGATTGGATGAAGCTAAGGAAGATGGCGGAAGAATTATTGAAGCGTCTTTGTGGGCATCTGAACTACGCCGAGGACTACTACTGAGGATTAAGCCCTTCCGATTGGCCTATGAATAATGCGATGCCTTAGTCCGATCGAGATCGGATCTCCAAGTCTTGGTGAGTCGATTCAAAGAAATCTCTGATGATGAAGGGTGAAGGCTAACTTGGACTGCTAGGCGAAGTCGAGAGAGAAGCTTTAATCAAATTGGTACGTTATCAACGAAGGGTGGCCAAACATTATAACAAGGCGTCGAAACCGTAGATTCGAAGTGGGAGACTTCGTTCTCAGAGAAGCCGAAGCTTCTACACCTCAAAACACGGGAAAGCTAATGCCGAATTGGGAAGGGCCCTATGAAGTGATCGAAGTACCAAAACCCGGTACTTATCGATTAAAGGCACTTGATGGTTCCGAGATTAAGAATACATGGCATGCTGGCAGACTTTGGAAGTATTTTCAATAAAGTTCAAGTCAGTTTATCGGAAGTCTGTACACAACTGTTTGATATCAATAAAAGATCACTTTTCCACAAATTATCAATGGTCCTATTGGTCCGATGGTGTAAGGAGGTATGGTAGGACTCGCTGACCATTCGATGGTAGCCCCAAGTCCTTTTGGTCCTATATTGATCTTATCAGGGTGATAAGTCAATGGTCACTATTGGTCCGATGGTCACTATGGTGTAAGGAGGTATGGTAGGACTCATTTGGCCATTCGATGGTAGCCCCAAGTCCTTTTGGTCCTATATTGATCTTATCGGGGTGATAAGTCGAATGGTCACTATTGGTCCGATGGTCACTATGGTGTAAGGGAGGTATGGTAGGACTATTTGGCCATTCGATGGTAGCCCCAAGTCCTTTTGGTCCTATATTGATCTTATCAAGGTGATAAGTCGATGGTCACTATTGGTCCAGATGGTCACTATGGTGTAAGGAGGTATGGTAGGACTTCTTTGGCCATTCGATGGTAGCCCCGGAGTTCTTTTTGGTCCTATATTGATCTTATCGGGTGGTAAGTCGATGGTCATTATTAATCCTTATGTCTTAGTTCTTATCATTTGTTGTCTAAATTTACTTCACATATGGTGATCTCACCTTTCTTGATGCAAGTGAGTATAAGTTATTTATTTTGTTTAAGTGTTGAGTTCGGTTTATTAGTTGATTAACTTGAATCTGTAAAGTAAAATTCAACTCACTTCATCGCATGAGTTAAGCTGTTATATATCATATCTAATTCAATAGTTCATCTTATTGATACTAAATTATTGACAATGCGATCGGGACGAAGTTATAATCAAGGCAGTTAAAGATTTATCAATAAGCATAAAATGTTCATTTCATTTAAGTCGATTAATTACATGAACATAAAAAGTTAAATATTTACATAGAATCAAAAACATGATATATATTCAAGATCGCTTCATCATCTGAATTGAAAAGCGGTCTTAAGGGTCCAAGTGAAAGCGGTGATAGCTTCTTTCCCTCGTTCGAGCCGGTCCTCATATCCTCCGAATAGACCTTCATGATCTCGACATTAATTTCATCCGAGTCCCTATACTGCTGAATCATTTTGAAGCTCTTGATCGTAAGCGGGGCCTCGTCCCTCAAGTCTTTTATCTTATGGCGAAGCTTGTGACGCTTGGTCTTATGCCTTGAGCTTCATCACGGATCTTCGTCTCGGCTTCACCAAGTTGTAAGACTAAGCTTCGATTAGTGAAGAGAACTCCTCGTTTTCGCCTTCAAGAGAGTAGGTTCTCTTCAACCAAACCAAAGATTCAGATTGGTTAAGGTTTGTTGTTGGCGGGCGGACGTGACTAACTCATCTCTAATGGCCCTCGGTTAGTCATCGGATGTCTTCAAATCCATCTTGCCCGATCCAATTCTCTTTGAAGACCATTGATGGTATGAAAAGCATCTTCGCGACCAGCTCTTTCTCGGTCAAGGTCGATTTCAAAGATGTTTATCTCTTGGCGCATGAAATCTTCCTCGGCCTCTCCATTTATGTGTCTCGGGACTTGATCGTCCAAGAAAACGACGATTAAGCCTGCACATTTTCAAAGTACTCAAGTTAAATTCTAAAATGCTCGAAGGAAAATAGATATGTAGAAGAAGAAGTCATTATTGTTTACCTTGGCGGATAACTCATTCCTCGTCAAGAAGATTTCCGTCAGTATGATCTTTCGAGCAGGTGGTCGTCGGTGTGTTATGTCGAGCGAAAGCCCGAAGAGGTCGAAAGGAAAGTTGGCGTTGAACACGGGCCATAGGGTCGGAGATCCCACGGCCGGCATGATAACCTTGACACGAAGAAGGACCGCCGATTCGGGAGAGAAGGTCTCGATCTTTCGAAAGAAAAAGTAGTAATTTGGTCGGGGGTGTAGGTTCGGCATGAACGGTTTCGATTACGGAGATTTGTTTGAATTAGGGTCTTTGGGTGTTGAAGCGGATGCGGAACTTGGATGGCTCTCGAAGTACGTTTCCTTTTTACGGATAACGTTGGAATCCTTAAATCACGGTCACATCAATCCTCTTCGATCTGTATTTCTCTGAGGGGCACGAAGGGAGGAATGACCAAGAGGCGAGGAACCCCGAGTTCTTGGCGCGATTAATGGGGTTATTTTGTTTTTAGTTTTTGGTCCTAAGTATACTCCTTGATCGGAGACGATCAAGTAAGCCCTTTGATCGAGGAATGGTTTTGGGGTTGGTTACATTTACGGTATAGGTTGGGAGGATTTACTAGAGGGGTGACCTTGGTTTTCTGGTAGCCCTCTTCTTTTGTCGAGGTGAAGGGTCTCTTACGGTATGAGAACCTCTTGACCTCTGTTTCTCTGTTTAAAATTCATCCGTATGAATTTACGGTGTTGGATATGCTTGGGGTAGCCCGGTTGGTGTGGCCTCAATTGCTTAGAAGACTTCCCGAGACAAGAAATCTTGAGTTCCTTTACTTACTGAGAGCTCTACCGATCAAAGATACTGCACAAATCAAACAATTCCATGTTATAATTATATATTATGGAATATTCTCAAAAAATATATATATATGAAATAAACTGATACTTACACTTATGGTCATACAACCATGCTTGCTTCGAGAGGAGTCCGTATTTCCACTCCTCCTTCGGGAAGTTGTCAAATAGCTCCATCATCTCCACTTCTCGTTCTTCGGAAACATCTCCAAAGTCAGCAGATATTTTTTCATCAGTTGCCCAGTTCGGAAGAGAGGAGATTTCAGGGCCTTTGACGAAGAACCATTTCTCATGCCATCCCCTATTGCTTGAAGGGGTGTTCACCAGCGAACGTCTGTCAAATTTTTCTCCAGACTTCGGAGAATGTTTGCTGAGGGCTTTGAACCCCTTCTCTCTGGACTGTACTATCTTGTATACAGTGAAGAAGAAGTCCAGAGAGGGCTCGACGCCCAGTTCATGGCAGAAGGCCACGAAGGCCAGAATATGGATGTAGGAGTTCGGCACCAGTTGTGAAAATCCTACACCCAAAAACCCCAGTAGGGTCACTATAAAGATATGAAGAGGGAATCGAACCCCCTTCTCCAGTAAAGTCACTGGTACGGCCGTCCACCCTTCAGGCCGTTGATACATCTTCTCACCAGATCTAGGTACCCTAACAGCATGGGTATCTGGAATGTGGAACCGAAGTTGAACTCTCTTGATTCGACGATTATGATAGACGGAGTGTTGGCATACGAGAATCGCTCCGTACTCCTATAATAGTCAGAGGGGGTTTTCTGGGTTTTCTGTTTGGGATTCGTACCTGAAGTCCCCTCATGAAGATTAGGGTTTGGTGGAACCACAGTAATGGGTGTTACAAGTATGGGAGAACTTTGATCAGGGTTTTGAGAAGCCATTTGTAACGATTTGCAGAGAAAGAGAGATCAGAAATTTTAGAAAGGCGCTCGAATTTCAAATGAGCAAGTAAAAGCATCAAATTTGGTAAAGTTATCCTTTTATCTTGTGATTTACAGTGTTCAAGAGCAGGTGCATTAAATGTTAGTAATAATTTGGAATTTGAATGGGAAGCGTCCGGTTTGGTCACGGTACTTAATGGATAGAGTCTTTTTGAATTGGGCCCTTAACTTCCTTTCATTTCATTTCATGAACAATAAATGGAGTACGTTTTTTTAATTGCATCTTGTCATTTATTGATTCTCAGTAAAATATCATGGATTGTTTATAGTTTTCTATTAAACATTACATTCAACAAAAAACTAGGGGCAATGTTGGGTCGTGATATTTTATCTATTTGGGTAGAGTGTATTGGGCTTATTCTTTTTATTCTATTGGGCCTCTATTATTGAATTATTAAAATCATTAAGCCCAATCATCATATCATTTTCATTTCAAACTTATAAGGCCAAGAATCAATCGATGGATCAATCATTTAGACATTTTAAATATCTACTGATCTTTGACTGTAATGATGAAAAAGCATGTCGGTTGACTAAAGAACACCGCCGTGCATTAATGTGGATGGGATTGAAATCGATTGGTGGTAGAAAAGCAGTGATCAAAAGCGATGAACAAACTACATGCGGTTGGCAGAACCCATCGGGTAAAGGGGGAATGTCGGAGTAGTAGTGGGTGGTACGCAGTAATTGAGCGAGGAGGGTATAACTTGGCAAGGAAGTCTCCACCAAGAGGTAGGTTCTCATACACTTCTTTGATTATAATCAAATATTCACAGAGAATTATTATTATCTCTTGATATCAATACACACTAGGCGATATAGCCTCCGTTTTCAATAAACCTTGTGAATTCACATCTTGATTCTCACGCTTTGAGCTATCCCCGACGGAACCGCCCGTCCAAGCTTGTGGTGTTTATTGTGTTTACGCTGCGAGGATCGGGGACGTTTTAGGTGATTGGGACGTGACAAAAGATCTTGGCGTTAACAGGAATACATCTGATTCGGTCAGAGACAAAACATGTTTGGTAAGAAAACATTTGCCTCTTAATCGGTTAGACACAAAATTAAAGTTTAACCATTTACAAACACATCTGATTGAGTTTATATTCTGAAATTACAATGTTGTCCTTCTACTTCCAATGGCCGTCTCCAGCTACCCTTCCCACAATTATATTCCGAAGTCTGGTCTAGCTCAAATAATCAGAGTCATGAACATTAGAACATACACTTGATTATGACATCTGTTTGCATTAAAAACAAAAACAAAAAGAATTATGAAATATTTATCTTTGGAGTATATATATATATATATATATATATATATATATATATTTACAATACATATATATATATTTACATATAAGTCCAAGAAGAAACACACACACATATATATATATGAGATGAGATTCCATCCACAAGAACCGGTTGTTGGGAAGAACCCATTTTGGTTGGTACACTGACTGTGTAAGCTTATTAAAAAAAAAAAAATTTACATAATAAGGGTAAGACAAAGTGAATTTATTTGGACAAAATGGGTTCTTTCCCAACAATAGGTTCTTTGTGGATGGAATGGAATATATATATATATATATATATATATATATATATATATAATGCAAAATCCTAGTACAGTCATCAATCATACAAAAGCATGAAGCTCTAGAACAAAAGAAAACCATTTGAAACCAGAGCTCCATTTTTCAGGCATGGAAGGACATTTAGGTAACCAATGCCTAGTCCTTTTGCAAACCTTATAGTAAAAAATCTCAGGCCAAGAATAACAGCAAACACAAATCAATCCATCATGCCAAACTATATACAAGTGCTCATAATTATGAAAACAAACAAATACCAATTTCCTGCACATCATATCAGGCACACAAATCAATCCATCAGGCCAAACAGGTAGCAAAATGAAGGAAACGAAGAAGAGGGACAAGATTTAATTTAATTTGTATGGTTGAATTATTATGCTATGTTAATATTTTTGGGACATGATACTATATTTGAAGTTAATTTAATTTGTACGTTTCATTTTTATTTTATCATATTGTGGTCAAAACATTATAAATATGTATTTAAAATACTATTCAAACCTTCTGATTGTCAAACAGGTTTTGTTTAAAGTGTTCAAAGGGTTAAAATGGTAAAATATTGTTATTCAAACATTTTTAAAAAATTAATTATCAAACAACATTTTTTCATTAAGACACAATTCTATTCCGATGCTCTATATTATTCAGACGTCTAAACTGTTCAGATCTTAATACTCAATTTTATCAAACACCACCTAACTATCTTTAAACTTCAAAATGAAGATTTCATCACAAGTCTCGACACAAAATTGTAAAATCAACTTCAAACTAGAAGTTCTAACAAACTCAACATTAAACTCAACATTAACTATCTTTAAACTTCAAAATGGAGATTTCACAAGTCTCAACACAAAATTGTAAAATCAACTTCAAACTAGAAGTTGTTCTAACAAACTAGAGGGTGAAATGAATTATCTGGTCAAAAAAGAAACGGCTATGTATAAACTACTGCCTAACTAATTGGTCTCTCCCAAAATAGTTCCCTTCTCGCTAACATAGATACCATCAAGGAACTTCCTGATATCTTTGTTCTTGACGTGACATTTCTGTACAAACAAAAAGAGATGGCAATATAAGTGCAAGGAGTATAATTCCAAAAAACTTCACAAAGGACAGATCATAATGTGTAGGAGATCACCTCACCACATGACATAACTCAATGTCCGTGAGTGTAAATATAAGCGAGAGATAGTCAGATACCTGGTTTATCAAGGCAGCAGAACGGGAAACAAGCTCAATGTCATTACCATCCAACACGAGCTCATCCTTAACCTTCTCAGACCGGGTAACTGAAACCCCTTCGAGCATCTGAACTTTCCTCACCTAAAGCAATCCGAAGAAAACAATAAATTTGAAGGCATTCAAACCAGTAGTATATTTCATGCACCACAGATCAATGCATCTCCTCTTCAAGGACATAATAGGCTACAAGGTGCCAAATAAATCTAGAATGTGACCAATACCAGTTTTTGAAGCTTTCATACAAGTTAACACTGGCATAAGACATGTTCAAGCACCTGTTTACTGCTACTATCAAAGTATTTCAAAGAGTATACCATTCAACTATATTGACAATCATTCAAAATAAATGCCTTTATAAGATATTTAAAGTTCTAACCCTAACAGCCTAACTAGAGACTATAAGTTTAAAATCGAGATGGTCTTGCGAGAACCGAACCAGGCGTCGACCTGCAGCTTCTTCTGGCCGGTGGCTTCATCGGTGATGAGCTTAAAATCGAGATTCAGGTGCTTAAAGTTGCGGGTGAGCTTGCCTCTAGGCCCCTCAACTTCGATCATCTTGGCATTCACTTTGATCTTGATACCATCAGGGATATCCATGGTTTCGGATGTAAGAATCGTCTTCATCTCTGCTCTCTCTCCGGTTCTGACAGCAATGAAGATTTGGGAAGGGAGACAAAAACCTAGAATCAGAATATGTGTCTATATATATATAGTAAGTGTGGGTTTTTAGTTCGTGAGACTAAGTATCACGATACTGCCATCGACGTTAATAGAGGCCAAAAATCAAATGGGCCAATAAATTAGTAGAACATACCTTCTGAACTGCTCTCTTTTTTGTTTTTCTTTATGACGAGGTTAAGTTGGATTGTTATTATTATTTTAGTAATCAAAAATTCTATTAGAAGTTGGAACATAAAAATTAAACAGGAGTGTATTTAAATTTTATTTATTTATATTTTGACTTTCAATGGTGAGTAAAAATATAAATAAATAAAATTCAAATACTATTAATGTCTAATTTTATATACATCTAAGTAAGCTTTCTTTAATAATTGACTAAAAGTGACGAAGTCAGAATTTATATTTAGTAGGATCAAAATAATTATGAGATTATAAATTATTTAACTGGGGCAGGTCTCTGAACCCTTTTTTATAATAATTTATACTTTCGGATTGTATATATAAATCATAAATAATTAATTGCTTAATTATTTCAAATAATAGTGTAAAATAAATTATTAATTAGTTTTAAAAAATTATATGGAATATACATATATAGATATAGAGGATGTATGACTGATATGAGATTGAAATTTAGTGAGAAAGTTATAATATTTTAATTTAACCCCATATATTATAAATTTTAATAGAGTCAATTTATATATAAGACGTAAAAATTTTAAATATTACTCTCTTCGTCACAGGATAAAAGTCCTGGTGGATTTTTTACGCATATTAAAAAGATGAATAAAATGACAAAATTGTCCATAATAATGTCATTAAATATGAGGAGAGAATTAGAAAAAGAAAAGTATTAGATATTTAATGCTACGGGTATAATAGAAAAATATGTGTAAAAATTTGGTTATTAAAGGAAAATGAATATTTAATATGTGACTACTCAAAATAATAATAAGGATTTTTATCATGGGACGGAGGGAATATAAAATAAAATAAAAAATTAATGGAGTCAATTGACCTCGTAACCCCTATGTGGCTTCGTCCTTGCTGACCAGTAATACAAGTAACAATATTAGTAGGAGTAGTTCTACACGGAGAGGCGATGGACAAAAAAATGTGACATGTTTTTTTTTTGTGGCTCTAAAAAAATGTATAATATTTATTTCAATAGGAATTTTTATAAAATATATTATTTTAAATGTAATTTGGATATATATACAAAAATAAGGTTATGCCCTTTCCTCGAATATTATTTTCTTTATTTATTTATGACTTATGAGACAGCTATCCATCCATAAATTATTATACTCCCTCCGTCCCAAATTAATTGATCAGTTTTGACTTTTTAAAGTCAAATTGACTATTTTTAGAATTAATAATTAAGCATATATAAATATATTTTTGAAATTATAAAAATTAGGATTAGTAATAAATTGTAACTCCGTTCCTTAATATAGGTCGTTTTAGACATGTGTACAAGAATTAAGGAAATGGTTGAAAAACATTAACTATAATATCAATTGTCTATAATACCCTTCACCTCACTTATCTCATAAATATGGATCAAAAGATTAGGTGGAGTAATAAGGGGCAATTTGGAAAAAATAGTAATCAATTCTCCTAGATAATCACAAACGACAAATAATTAGGAATATAAAAAAAAATCTAAAACGATCTACATATAGGAATGGAGGGAGTACATACTTTCTTTTTGTTATAATCTCTTCACCTATATTTTAGCAAAAATAGTAAAAAGATTAGTTTTAAAAATAGTCAATTTAATTTTAAAAAATCAAAATTGAGCAATTAATTTGAGAGGGAGAGAGTATATATAAGGGGATTGGTACGAGTATGGTGATATTAATGATTTAAGCAGCAGCAGCAGCAGCAGCAGCAGAAAAGGTTGTGTTTCCTTGGCGGTGGTAGCTTGGAATTAAAATGACACAACACTCGGACTGGCCATATGCTCTACCTATGTCCTTGTTCCTTGCTTGGAAACATAACCCTCCCCTTCCAATAAGTAGGAGAATCTTCGATCTTGTATTATTACTTGTAAGAAAGTCATTTAATACTGTAGTACTCTCTTCGTTCTTTAATATAAATCGTTTTAGATATGTGTATAAGAATTAAGAAAATGATTGAAAAGTATTAATTATAGTATCAATTATTTATAATACCCTTCACCTCACTTATCTCATAAATATGGATCAAAAGATTAAGTGGAGTAATAAGGAGCAATTTGGGAAAAATAATAATCAATTCTCCTAGATAACTACAAATGACAAATAATTAAGAATAAAAAAAAATTAAAACGACCTACATATAAAAATGGAGAGAGTATCATTTATTTTTTGTCCTACTTTTCATATACGTTAATGTTATATCTTTCTGATATTGTTTAGCTTGATGTGATTTTTAGCTTTATAAAAAAATGTTGACTGTTAGGTTTTTTAATTAAATAAAGTTCTAGTTACATTTTTTCAAACTAATATGGCTAATAATGTTTTTCAAGTTATTTTATCTATTTACTTAAAATAAGTGAATTGATAGCGATAAATAATATTTTTATTATTTTGGGTTATTTACATTTATGTCCTTTTAATCTCATAAAATGCTTTACATTAATGGAATAATTGAGTCTTTTTAACACATTAATATTGTAATGTCACATGTTCAAGTCATATCATCTGTGAGCTTTAATTAGACTAATATGTAAAAAAATAACAGTTTAATTAATTAATTAAAAATTAAAGTGATTCAGTGAAAAAAGAGTCAATAATTAAGAGTAATAATTTATATTTAAACCATAAAAAAAATAAATGAATATTCTATGAGTTAATAATCTTTTCACTTATATTTTGACAAAAATAATATAAATTTTAATTTTAAAATTAATGAATTTGAGCACAAAAAGTAATCGTATGACCTCATGCTTTAACCGTGGCAGATCGACATTCGACTAATGAGTAATGACCTCTTCTCTGGTCTTCATTCAAGACCAAGACTAAAATAATTATTTATTGTTATTAATTTTCTGCTTTACAAAAGAATTAACTTTTAATGAAAGACTAAATTATTCCTACAAACTTTGAATTGAAAATATCTTAAATAAACCTTAAAAATTAATATTAATTCAATATTTTAGAATGGAGCAATTATTTGACATTTTAGTATGTATCATGAATTTCTTCTTAAATATTCTAAACATTGGGGAAAAAATGGAAGAAATTTTGTTTAAATTTTTCCAAAAATTTATAAATTAAGAATTTTTGTGAAAATCGATATCTTCACAAGCGAATTAATAATTTCACAAGAATTCTCTTACATAAATATATAAATATTCGTGTTGTAAAATAGCAATTTTCCCTTATTTAAATAATAAATAACAATTCCTATTTTACATTTATTATAATTTTTTTATCATTCTCATTTTCTTTTATTTCAATTTAAGACTCACAAGCATATGGTATTATGAGAAATCCTTTTGACTAATCTGACTTGCACTGTATTTGTGAATTTGGGATGAGAAGAAAATAAAATAAAATTAAAACTTATAAGAAAAAAAGAGAGTGAAAAATGAAAATTTACTTTCTTTTTTATTATTTTTGTGAGTTTTAGAAGAAAATTTTAAGTTAAGAGAATATATTATTATTATTTTATTATGAGATTATATTTAAGAGCCACTAAAATGGCTTAGAATGTCATCTAAGTCTTTAATAAATATTTTTCTAAATCTTTTAAATTTGACAAGTTTTTTTTAAAATCTCTCTCTTCTCTAAAAAATTGATCTCTTAATTTTAAGAATAATTAATATGAAATTAATTTTAATTAATTAATTAATATATAAAAATAAAAATAAAAATTATATTAATTATTTGACCACGCTAAAGTTACTTTCTGTCCCTCTTTTTTTTCTCTTCTCTTCTCTTCTTCGTAGAACTCACAAATACTGTTAACTTCTGTACGCGGTATGTAGTACAATTTAAATTACGCGGCATCTTCTTTCTCCTTTCCTCTACTCTCTTTCCTCCAACTCGGCAAAATATATAATACTCCCTCCTTCGCTTTCACTATGGTGATGTTTTCACCTGCAACTCGATCGCTCTATAAAACCCTCAAGTATCTCTTTCTCTCTCTAGTTTCTATTATTCTTCCTCTTCTTCTAGGGTTTACTCCTATCTCATCCACCAAATTATTCCCCTTCTATCTCTGTTTATATATATACATATATTTATTTATATCACCCCTCTCTTTTTTCCTTAGATATTTGGTGGAAAATGGCGGGGACTCTGCCGTTGGGATTCCGCTTTCGGCCGACTGACGAAGAACTCATAAATCACTACCTAAACTTAAAAATCAATGGTTTTGATGAGAAAGTCAGTGTTATACGAGAGGTTGATGTTTGTAAATGTGAGCCTTGGGATTTACCTGGTATGCAATTGTTTTCTTACTAAATATTCGGGATTTTTCTTTGCTTCGTCTTTAAGTTTTTTCATAAATGTTCATACTTTGAGAAGACCCCTCATATTTGATGTTGGATCATTGCTAAAATTTGGGGTTATGTTAATTTTCGACGCAATCTATGTTTTAAACAGTACCGTCAGTGTAGTAAGATTTGTTTAGGTTAAAATTACGGCAGGTTTATATCAAAACGATCTTGTATAATGTTTTTCTTCTTAAAACAAATGCAGATTTGTCAGTTGTTGAATCAATTGATAATGAATGGTTCTTCTTCTGTCCCAAGGATCGGAAGTATCAGAACGGAAACCGATCCAACAGAGCAACAGTGGCTGGGTACTGGAAAGCCACCGGCAAAGACAGATTTATTAAGAGTAGTAAAGGAATGAACGTGATTGGGAGGAAGAAGACTCTGGTCTTCCATACTGGACGTGCTCCTAAGGGTCAGAGGACTCATTGGGTAATTCACGAGTACAGCGCTACTGAGGAGGCCCTTAATGGCACCCATCCCGGACAAGTTATTCATTTGATCCTTTTCTTTTACTTGTCAATTTTAGTATACTGTCTTCTTTCCTCTTTCAAGTTATTGTGTATTTTTATTCGTCACCCAATTGTTTGCATAGCTTTAGTTTGTTTCATTTGTTAAATTGTGTTTGAATGGTTTGTAATATAGTTGAATTTGGTACATATGAGTAAGTTACTTGTTTCCACCATAAGAATTATGCTTTGGGACCTACCCCAATTATTAGTTTGTGATAAGGGTTGATTGAGCTTTTATTTAAACCTGCAGAACTTAATTTAAATACTATCCAGCACTCATTATATATTTTTTTCTTTATATAAACTCTTAATAATATCTGCTAGTATCAACAGCTTAGTCTAAACTTCGTCACATAATACAAGCTTTTGTTTTGATTTGCTCTTAGTATATGGAGATTCAGTTTTCCTTCATCTTCAAATTCTTTAGAAGAAGCTAGGATTTACTCCAGTTGTGATTTTTTTATATAATTAAAATCTTATTATTTTCGTTTTACTATGTATTCTTTTCATGCCAGGGTGCCTTTGTACTCTGTCGTCTTTTTAAGAAGCAAGATGAGATGGCTGAAATTTCAAACTGTGAAGAAGTTGAGCAGTACGTTTCTTCTCCTACTGTAGTTAAATTCTCTGCTGTAGATACTCAGTTGGAGCCAGTGAGCCTAATATTGAGCCAACGACCTGAAATGCAACCTGTAAGTATTGAAGGGATTGACGATGAAATTACTAACGAAACAATTCCAGACGCCCCTTTACCTATTGCTGATGACGCTGAAGGTAAAGGGTTAGATACATCCATCAAGGTGAGAAAAGAAACTAATTTTATCTTAGGCCGTCTTGCCTTGTTCTTAAATGAGTAATCAAGTAAAACTTTGTATTTTTCTTGTTCCATACTTCAGCCAGATTCATACATGGAAAATGCTTTCAGTGATTTTTATGGGCCGGCAGGCCTCTGGATTTGAAAATCTTTTTCCCGTTCAATTTGCAGATGATGAACGAGCTTGGATCCTCCTTTTTGCATAGCTCCACGACTTTCATCAATGACAACAAGGGAGTTCAGTTACATGATGGTACAAATTCTGTGGATCTTGATGAGTTCTTGGACTCACTTCTAGTTAGTTCAAATGAATATTCATATGAAAATTCAGGAGCTGTTGAACAGGGCTTTGTTAAGGAGAGTGGTCAGGTACTGGAATGCAATATTCCTCAAGGTTGGATATTTAATTTATTCCAGGATGTTGGATTCTTGTGTTTCTAACATTTTTTTTCCTGAAACATTAAGTTTATTTTCCCCATGCGTACTCCAGCTTGACAAGGGATTTATTTGTGGTGGATTTTTTACTGGGGCTCAGAAAGTTTTCCCTTTGCAGTTGGTAACACCTTTAGGAGACTGTGTAACTCCTGATTTCAGTAATAATGACAAAGCGCAGAGGAATTTGCATTTCTTGCAAAACAGACGGGATGCTTTATCTTCTGTTCCTGTCGGTGATCAAGACAATAATTCGTTGAATCTTGAAAAATCTTGCACCAGAAGCGATGCAGTAAGCAGTGAAGATATTGGTACTGGTATTAGATTAAGGTCTCACCAAGCACGTTTCCAATCAAGTGAGCAAGGTTTTTTGACACATGGAATTGAACCAAAAAGAATCAATTTACAGAAGAAACTTCAAGTCGGATCAATTTCTTGTGGCCTGCCTAAAGGTTTTAGCTACAGTGAAGAAAATAGTAAAGTAAAACCTTCAGTGAGTGAGGTAAGAGTTTTTTCTGATGAAGCTTGTGTGCCAATTTTCATAATATGATATTATGTGGTATCCTGAGCTCCATTAAATTGACATTGCAGGCTGACGAAGCTATGGAAAATTATAACTCTTCTTCCGCCACTGATGTTGCTTCTAACACAGATGAGATTGAAGAAGTATCCCTAGTCAAATCCTATCAGAATGGAGTTGTTCAGGAATTGAGTTTAAATGCGAGGCAAAAAGGTAATTGTCCAATTAGTAACCGGATTATGGTTCCCTCCGTGTCCTTGAATACTCCTATATTGTGCTCCATTTCATCATCCCAGGCCCAGCATATTCCTTGGAAACTTATGGTTGTTGGTTTTGTAGTAGTAGTTGTTGGCATCTGGGGATGCCTTCTATTATAAGGAGAGCTTTTTTAGTTACTGTTAGTTTGTTGATAAGCAACCCTGATAGGTATATCGGGGAGTTGCTAGCCTAATAAAGTTAAATAATTTCACCAGATGGTTTCTACTGCCAATAGTCTTCATCTAGTCATGGAAGCTTCAACTGGAGTCCGGCAAGAACTCACTTATGTCTGGTTATTTTTGCTTGGAATCTAACAACCTTTGGCCCTCATTATGCTAACTATTGTCTTGGACTTTCATCAGTTACGGAGACTGCTAAACTCTTCAGTATTTTTGCCAAGAGTTCTTGCAAATTGTTTCACTCTGCTGTGTTTTGTTGATGTCCTAACTCTGTATTGGTAATAAATGAGGGAGGGCCAGGGGGGGGGGAGTGGTGATAACAATTTCGTAAAGTTTAGTTATTATACTATTGTACTCCATCTGTTCATATTATTTGATAATTATTAACTTTTGAAAAGTCATTTTTTGGCAGGAATTATTTTTATTTTAATCAATATTTAATAAAATGATAAACATTGTAAACTATTTAAAGAGTTCTGCTACACTTACAAATAATTTTTACAAAAATTAGTTTATAAAATAATGTGTCGAAGTATTACACATTTTAAGTTTTATTATTTTATAATATTTAATTAGTTATCTCAATTTTGAATTTATTTTTTAGAAGTCATTGATCACATAATTTAAAACAGAGGGAGTATTTCAAAAAATGTGCAAGTTATTTTATTTTATTTGTTGGTAGAAAAAATAAATGTACTAATTAATGACAAAAAAAACTTTAAAATTTCAGCATGAGCAAGAAAGGGTGTAGGACATTAACCGATTACTACCCCCCTTGCACACTAACATCTCAAAATTCAATGTCATAGCTTTAAAGAGTCATAGCTAAAGATTTTTGTCAAATTATAATTGAATTGCGACGTATATCAATCAATATTAATATAAAATTGGTTAATTATATTAAATATATAGTAAAAATTTTACTAATTAAATTTATCCAAGTAACTCGTAATAAAAAAAATCAGTCGTAATATATATTATTTTCCTAACTTTTAATTATTTGAGATATTTTTAACATTTTTTGTATAACTTCACGTCATTGGAAGGAAACTCTTAAGTTTAAAATTGTTGTGATTCATTTTATATTTGAAAACAAACAATTTTGTATTGAGTAATGCTACAGGCACAAATTATTTTACAAATATTTTACAAACTACTGATGTGGCATACTCCATCTCAGTGTATTGATCAACAAATTGTTTTAATGTAGTCTTTGACCCCACATAATACGCTGAGATGGAGTATGTCACATCAACAATTTATAAAATGTTTGTAGAATAGTTTGTCTCTAGTATTATTCTTTTGTATTTAGTAATATTTTTTTATATAAGGTTTTTATGATTGTATTGTCTAAAATTAAATAAATTTACATCAATTTAGTATTCATATATATATATATATAGGACAATGATGCATATTATGTATTTGCTATGAATAAAAAATTGACAAATATTATCTTTATTTTCTATTACAATTATGAATTCTCCTCATCCACTCCACTCCCTCTACGAAGTATGGTTCTTGATTCTCTTCGACACTAGAGCCATAATTTCTGCAAATATTTCACACTCCTGTTTGTGCCAAGATTAACAACCAGGCATAACAAATCAATCACACCACATTAAGATTATCCAAATTCTTATGGTTTCGAGTACATACAAGATGGACATCCAAATTTTACAAAAATCCAATAACGCGCATAACATTATCTCATACTACTTTCATCTACATCCATGGCATATCACTACATACCAAACCAGAAGAAACCATCTACCCATACATCTATTACAAACCTAACAGATTCCTTGCATCTCTCCGCAATAAAATCACAAAACTAGAAGAATTTAATAAAATCGCAGCAGCTTTTGTTACTAGCATTTTACCCTAATACACTCTGAATCTTCGCAGCTGCTTACCAGTATTTTGCCCCAATACACTGTGATTTTTCGCAGCGTATTTTGCCCCAATCCACTGAATTTTCGCAGGGACTTTTGTTACCAGTATTTTGTCCCAATTTACTGTGAATTTTCGCAGCAGCTTTTGTTATGGGGCATAATGGTCCAATTCTTTTTTAATCATGTGCACTAGAACTTCTAGCGGACAAAATTGTAATCGAATATATATATATATATATATATATATATATATATATATATAAGGCTTGCAAAAATCTTCGATGTTTATCTGGATATTTACTCCACTTTAAACTAATTTTTTTAAAAGACTTAACGTTACTACATTTTTAGGTCAATAGTGCGCCTTATTTTATAACGAGATGCCACATGATTACTAACTCTATTAATCGTGGATAATTTTTCTTTGACGTGGCAAAAGCAGAAAATTATATTTACATCATTTAATCAAAATACTTAAATTAATCGAAACAAAAAAAATACTAAAATTCAAAATAAAAAAAAAGCATAACATATTTAGTGTTGTAATTTTAAATTCAATTTAAATATTTGTTTACAAAAATATTATAACTAATGATACCTTTTATATAATTTATAATTATTATAATTTACTATATAAAATTAGTCAAATGATGACGATGCGAACTAAATGATATGTAAGCTTCTTTAACATATTAACAGTAAGCATGTTACGGAGGTGATTTTAAGGTAATAATAATAACGAGCTATAAAATTAGGTAATTATTATACTAATTTTATATAATAAATTATAATAATTATAAATTATATAAAAGGTATTATTAATTATAATATTTTTGTAAACAAATATTTAAATTGAATTTAAAATTACAACACTAAATATGTTATGTTTTTTTTTATTTTGAATTTTAGTATTTTTTTGTTTCGATTAATTTAAGTATTTTGATTAAATGATGTAAATATAGTTTTCTGCTTTTGTCACGCCAAAAAAAAAATTGTCCAATGTGATTAACGTAGTTAGTCTAAATCAGATCTCCATAAGGAATGGGCAAAGACGACCTAAAATGCAGAATATTGGCCAGATCTTTTGAAAAAAAATTAGTTTAAGTGGAAAGAGGACATCCGCAGAAACATCAAAAAGGTCATTTTTGCACCTTTTGCCTATATATATATATATATATGGCAAAACTATGATTTTAACCACTAACTTTAAGACGTTTTATTTAATACAATGAATGAACTTTTAATTTTTGGATTACATCATTAAACTAATTAAAATTTTTAATTGGGTCATTCCGTCAAAAAATAGTTGTGAGAGAGCGTTAAAAGTGGCTGATATGATATAGGCTGATGTGTAAAAAAAATAAAAAATTTTGCTTATGTGGCAAAAAAAATGAAAAACTGATTTTTTTTTAAAAAAATTAACATTTTAAAGTTTTAAAGATAACAAAAACATAATAAAATACAACAAAAATTTTAATTTTTTTTTAAAAAACAGATTTTTTTAAAAATATATATTTTTGAAAACAGCTTTTTTTTAAAAAAAAATAGAATTCTATAAAAATATATTTTTTTTAAAAACAGTTTTTCAAAAAATCAATTTTTTTAAAAAGATTTTTTAAAAATAGAATTCTAAAAAAATATACTTTTTAAAAAACATTTTTTTAAAACAGCTTTTTTTTAAAAACAGATTTTAAAACAAGAGAATTTTTTAAAAAGATTTTTTAAAAATGGAACTTTAAAAAAAAAACAGATTTTTTAAAAAAGTAGAACTTTTTAAAAAATTTGATTTTAAAAGTTTTTTTTAAAAAATCTATAAAAATAATTTTTTTAAAAACAGTTTTTTAAAAAAATTAGATTTTTTAAAAAAATAGATTTTTTAAAAACAGATTTTTTTGAAAAACATATTTTAAAAAAATAGAATTCTAAAAAATATACTTTTTAAAAACATATTTTTTAAAAAAAATAGAATTTTTTAAAACAGCTTTTTAAACAGATTTTTTTAAAATAGAATTTGTAAAAAACGGTAGAAATTTTTTAAACAGATTTTTAAAAAACGGTAGAAATTTTAAAAAAAACGGTAGAAATTTTTAAATTTTTTTATAAAATAGAATTTATAAGATTTTTAAAAATGGTAGAAATTTTTTAAACAGATTTTTAAAAAAAGCTGTTTTTAAAAAATTCTATTTTTTTAAAAATATGTTTTTTAAAAAAGTATATTTTTTAAAATTCTATTTTTAAAAAGCTATTTTAAAAAAATTGATTTTTTGAAAAACTGTTTTAAAAAAAATATATTTTAAAAGTTCCATTTTAAAAAAATCTGTTTTTTAAAATTCTCTTTTTAAAAAAAAAAACTGTTTTAAAAATTTCTATTTTTTAAAAAATGTTTTTTAAAAATTATATTTTTTAGAATTCTATTTTTGTAAAAATCTGTTTTTTAAAAAATTGATTTTTGAATAAACTGTTTTTAAAAAAAAATTCATTTTTTTTAAAAATCCGTTTTAAAAAATCTATTTTAAAAAAACTGTTTTTAAAAAATCAATTTTTGAAAAATCTGTATTTTTTAAAAGTCCCGTTTTTTCAAATTCTATTTTTAAAAATCTTTGTTTAAAAAAAAAAAAAAAAACTGTTTTAAAAAAAGTTGTTTTTAAAAAAATCCGTGTTTTTTTTAAAAACTATTTTTTTAAAAAACTGTTTTTAAAAAAAAATCATTTTTATAGAATTCTATTTTTTTTTAAATCTGCTTTTTAAAAAAATCTGTTTATTTAAATTTTTTTTTTTTTTTTTTTTGTTGTATTTTATTATGTTTTTGTTATTTTTAAAACTTTAAAATGTGATTTTTTTTAAATCTGTTTTTGATTTTTTTTTGCCACATAAGCAATTTTTTTTATTTTTTTGCCACATCAGCGCCACTTTAACGTCTGTCAACTATTTTGGACGGAATGACCCAATTAAAATTTTTTAATTAGTTTAATGATGTAATCCAGAAAATTAAAAGTCAAAGCACAGATTAAGTAAAAGCGATGCCAAGTTTAGTGGTCAAAATCATAGTTTTGCCATATATATATATATATATATATATATATATATATATATATATATATATATATATATATAGAGAGAGAGAGAGAGAGAGAGAGAGAGAGAGAGCGAGGATCTTAGGCTCACCCTTATTGAAGCTTATTCAGAAGCTTTCCTTCTTTTTTTTTTATAAAAAACATAACTAATAAAAATGTATAATAATTTTTGGAATTGAAAGTTTTTTTTAAAAAATATTTTGGGTGTGATTTGGGTACATATAACAAAACAGTGTTGTACATATAACACTGTTTTGTTATATGTACCTAAATCACACCCAAAACATTTTTTTTAAAAAAACTTTCAATTCAAAAATTATTATACATTTTTATTATTATGTTTTTTTTATAAAAAAAAGAAAGGAAATTTCAATACAAAGTGAGTTTAAGAAATGGACTATATATATATATATATATATATATATACACTATCCGGATCAAGTGCATCTTTAATAACCCCAAAATAGGTCCATTCCATCCAACCCATTTCGAAGTCGCCAAATACATGGTATGAAAAAACAACTACAACTTTATTACAACAATTGTCGTGCAAAATACAACAAACACATATCTTTGTGAGTTTGGATATAAATATATACCAAATCTGAAGACGTCACAAATGACACCTTACATAAAGGTATAGTCAAAAGCATTTTAAAAATTAGAATCTTTGGGAAGTGCTCAGAGAAACCTTCGTATATGGGAGGCCATGCTTTTAGGTTATGGTAGATATCATATGGCGCTGAATTATCCTCGGTTGACCTAATAGACCCCTAAAGAAAAAGCGAGAAGATTACTATCATATTCTTCCCAATGGCGAGTCTTTTCTTGACATATCATTATCTCCACTGTCTCTAATTGGGTATTATACTCCAAACAAACACCAAGATTATATAGGTAGTGCTTGTAAATATACTCAGTAAGTGGATGTGCACAACCTTGTCTTATGATAACACGAGTTTGTATGTCATTAGACATCTTGTATGATAGTGACAAAACACCCTTCCAAGTTAAATTCACCTCACCCTCAACATCTATAGACCACCACTCTATTCTCTCGCTATCCCGCCGACCCAAACTACACTTTTATTACACGAGAGGAATTGTGAAACAAAAGGGTGAAGACAACTAGCTCAATAAAGAATATTATGACTAAAGATAAATAAATTATCAATAGTCTTCATCGAATAAATCGTAGATTTAGAACATATGGTAGATGATAAAACTTTTCAACCATAGTTGCGGTGAACGAAGCAATCCATTAAAAGAGTCAAATAGACTATAAAGTCTATTGTCTTCTCCACGTTAAAAGTCCACCAACAATATTTTATCCCTCGTAACATCAATCAGCAGCCTTTCCACAATCATATGAATAACTCATAATCATAATTGTGATTCTAAATCCTCTTCTCATCCGGGACGAAGATAATTTTCATCAACCGCCTTTACGAAACATCAAATATCATGGTTATACCAAATCACAGTTCTCGCTCATAATCATACTAATAAATTCATCTTTGCACCATGGGCCAAAGATATTCATCAACATTCATCTTTACACTACAAAGCTAAAGATATTCAACAACAAAGTCATCTTTGCATTACGAGCCAAAGATATTCATCAATAATTCATCTTTGCACTACAAAGCTAAAGATATTCAACAACAGTCATCTTTTGCATTACGAGCCAAAGATATTCATCAATAATTCATCTTTGCACTACAAGCTAAAGATATTCAACAACAGTCATCTTTGCATTACGAGCAAAAAGATATTCATCAATAATTCATCTTTTGCACTACAAAGCTAAAGATATTCAACAACAGTCATCTTTGCATTACGAGCAAAAGATATTCATCAATAATTCATCTTTGCACTACAAAGCAAAGATATTCAACAACAAAGTCATCTTTGCATTACTGAGCCAAAGATATTCATCAATAATTCATCTTTGCACTACAAATTTAAAGATATTCAACAACGGTCGTCATCTTTGCATTACGAGCAAAAGATATTCATCAATAATTCATCTTTGCACTACAGGCTAAAGATATTCAACAACAGGTCATCTTTGCATTACGAGCCAAAGATATTCATATCTCAAATAAATACATAATCATTTCAGAAGTTATATAACAATAATTATAACCATTTTGATCAATTCACCTTTGCACTTAAGCTAAAAATATTCAATTGTAAATTCAATGGTCATGATCATACCAGTCAACAATTCAACTTTTGCACTACTGGCCAAAGAGAACCTATGGTCACGATCATACCAATAATCTACCCATCTTTACACTCAAGTCAAAGAGAAATATCATCATTAGGGTTATAAGAATGTTATATAAAAACAATATAATCAAAACTTGGTTTTAATTTCAAGAGTAAGATTCATAAATCAACTATAATTTGGTCAGAGAAGAAACCAATTTGTTGTGAATAAGTACTCGTATTAAATACATAGTCCCGTGATCATGCGTAGTAACCTCGACACTAAAAGATAAAGTTTCATAATAAAATTCATATCCATATTTATAACACCTTAATCCAAATGTTATAAATCACTTAGAAATCTCATAATCTAATATTATTCATGTTATAATAATATTTTAATCATTTCTCAAACTTATAAACAATTTAATTAAATTGTTTACACTTTTCTAATTAATGCATTTAATCATCATAAAATGCCAAACTCATAAAATTTTATCACCAATAACTAAAACCCTCATCAAAATCTGCATATACCTCATATATGATTCTCAAACCATAAAATCATATTTTTCAATTTTCTTCCTTCACATAACATATTTAACTCATTTATTCATAACTAGTCCATTTTCATGAAAAATACCAAATCAGTTCCAAAAATATTTCTTTTCTGGGATTGATCAAAATATAGTCTCATATTGAACATATATTTTTTCTAGAATTTTTAAAAATCATTTACTATTTTTCATATGGCCAAAACCGCCGAATATTTAGACATTTATCATAAATTGTACTTTTATCCAAAAATTCCAAAATTCACAGAGTACACTGATATTATATAGATGTACTCCCAATAAAAATTTCATCAATTTTGGAGTTAACCGCAAGGAGTTATAAGCAGTTACTTTTAAAATAGTCTTTTCTCATAAAATCCATAACTCCTAATCTATACATCCAAAAATCGCCATTTTTGGACACAATCTACAAAACTCATCAAAATATCATTTCAAATTTTTCCAGAATTTTTGAAGGTCCGAAAAAATACAAAACTGAAAAACATAATCACCCTTAAAAATCCCTTACTATCCCTTACCTCAAAAAAAGAAGATTTACATTTGGATATGGGATCGGATATGACGCTGAAGGAAACTTGCACTGATGAATAGCAACTCACCAAGTATCTAAATACTCACAAAATACACTCGATAATCTAGAGAGAAAAAGAGAGAGAACTTATGTTTCTGGTGTGATTTTAAATTCTAACTTAGCCCTCTATTTATAGAAAAATTTTAGCAGACTTGACCTGCAACCTGATGGCTTTACCTGCTACTATTCCACCCACCAAAAATCAGCCATCTTCCCCAACAACCAAGAGTGGGGCCCACTCAATTCTAGAATTTTCCACCAAAACCTAATTTCCGAATCAGTTACCTCTTAAAATTCATAACAAATCATACGTTCATTTTTAACGGTTCAAAATTTGTGAACATATACTCAACTTATATATGTATAACATATCCAAAAATTACAACGATCCAACGGTCGGATCAAAATTTATAACTCACGCAATATAGTTTGAAGAACACCGATTTTTTGGACTATTAGTCCTTCTGGACCGATTTCATTCAAAATTTCACCACGAAATATCTACAAAGAATTTTTGGGTGATTCAAATTTTCTGATTAGCTTACTTCTAGGGCTTTCTTTTGATATATGGCTCATCTCTTAACTCATTATACACAAAGAGTTATGGATTTTACAAAATCAAGTAATAAACTAATTTTTACGAAAATCCTATATTTTGTTCTCCATTTCGACAAATACTTGATAAAACACCTCATCATTAATTCCTTCACTTATAACCACATAAATAAATCCATCATTTATATCCACATCAAATAAATATTTTCTTATCATATGAATCAATAATTAATTATTCACAAATAATATTACGAGAATCACATTTATGACAACCGGTAGTTCTGAGGAAAGGGGGCTTTCAATAAGAATTTCTCCTTCTTGGCGGCGCAATTAGGTGACCAAACCTCTCCTTGATGAACTTTCTAGACATTGCCAATAATGCTATCTAATAATATTATTCAAATAATATGAATTATTGATCCGATAATGGGAAATCTTTGTGCGGTGACAATTATTGAAACAACAATAATATAAAATATCAACGCAAACAATTATTGAATCAATAAAATAAAATATTGAGCGGTAATTCTGTAACAATTATTGAGCCTTCTTACGTAAGGATTCAATAATTCAAAATCATATCTGCAATACTGGTGTAATCTTCTTTGTGCAACAACGCGTATTATCGTATTTTAACCACGGTATTCCAGCAAAGTGTTACTTGAGAATAACTCTTAGTTTATTTATAAAAACTCAAACTTGTCGTTTTCTTCATTCGACAGTTATTTTGTTATAGGGGCCCCTAAATGATCGCACCGTCGCATGCGAATATTCCCGAGCAGAAAGAATATTCCACGACCAAACGAATATTCCAAACAACAATGAATATTTTATAACCACTTGCGTATTTTGAAAAAAAAAATTCATATATCACCCTTAACTTTAACTTTTATCAATTTAACCATTTCTTGAATAGTAATTATAAGAAAAAATTGAATACTTTTATTTCATAAAATTGGGTCTTACAATCTCCCTCCTTATGAAATTTCGTCCCTCTAAATTTACGTATTCGTATTTCAAAGAGTTGAGAATACCTTGCTTTCATTTCAGATTTCATCTTTCCTGTCATCATGATTTCTCCATTGCTCATCTCCCCGTATTTCGGATATCATTCTAGAATACAACTTCAAAACAAGGGTTAATTTAACAAATTAACATATCACATAATATCCCGATATTATGGTGACCAACAAATAAGCTTATGTAGGACACACTAGCGAAAGATTTACTCATCACTCCCCTCCTAATTCTAATCCCGATCTCCGCCAGAGATCATATCCCTAAGCTCTGATACCAAATGTAACAACCCCAAAATAGGTCCATTCCATCCAACCCATTCTGAGTCGCCAAATACATGGTACGGAAAAACAACTACAACTTTATTACAACAATTGTCATGCAAAATACAACAACACATATCTTTGTGAGTTTGGATATAAATATATACCAACTGTTGTGTACGTCACAATGACACCTTACATAAAGGTATAGTCAAAAACTGCTTTTAAAAATTAGAATCTTTGGGAAGTGCTCAAGAAAACCTTCGTACATGGGAGGCCATGCTTTTAGGTTATGGTAGATATCATATAGGCCACGTAATTATCCTCGGTTGACCCAATAGACCCCAAAAGAAAAACGAGAAGATTACTATCATATTCTTCCCAATGGCGAGTCTTTTTCGACATATCATTATCTCCATTGTCTCTAATTGGGTATTATACTCCAAACAAACACCAAGATTATATAGGTAGTGCTTGTAAATATACTCAAACAAGTGGATATACAACCTCTTGTCTTATGATAACACGAGTTTGTATGTCATTAGACATCTTGTATGATAGTGACAAAACACCCTTCCAAGTTAAATTCACCTCACCTCAACATCTATAGACCACCACTCTATTCTCTCGCTATCCCCCGCTTCGACCCAAATTTACACTTTTATTACGAGAGGAATTGTGAAACAAAAGGGTGAAGCACAACTAGCTTCAATAAAGAATATTATGACTAAAGATAAATAAATTATCAATAGTCTTCATCAAGAATAAATCGAGATTTAGAACATATGGTAGATGATAAAACTTTTCAACCATAGTTGCGGTAAGCAAGCAATCCATTAAAAGCGTCAAATAGACTATAAAGTACATTGTCTTCTCCACGTTAAAAGTCCACCAACAATATTTTATCCTCGTAACATCAATCAGCAGTTCCTTTCCACAATCATATGAATAACTCATAATCATAATTGTGATTCTAAATCCTCTTCTCATCCAGACGAAGATAATTTTCATCAACCTGTCTTTACGAAATATCAAATATCATGGTTATACCAAATCACAGATTCTCATTCATAATCATACTAATAAATTCATCTTTGCACCATGGGCCAAAGATATTCATCAACAGTTCATCTTACACTACAAAGCTAAAGATATTCAACAACAGTCATCTTTGCATTACGAGCCAAAGATATTCATCAATAATTCATCTTTGCACTACAAAGCTAAAGATATTCAACAAACAGTCATCTTTGCATTACGAGCCAAAGATATTCATCAATAATTCATCTTTGCACTACAAGCTAAAGATATTCAACAACAGTCATCTTTGCATTACGAGCAAAAGATATTCATCAATAATTCATCTGCACTACAAATTTAAAGATATTCAACAACAGTCATCTTTGCATTACGAGCAAAAGATATTCATCAATAATTCATCTTTGCACTACAAAGCTAAAGATATTCAACAACAGTCATCTTTGCATTCTGAGCCAAAGATATTCATCAATAATTCATCTTTGCACTACAAAGTAAAGATATTCAACAACAACAGTCATCTTTGCATTACGAAAGCAAAAAGATATTCATCAATAATTCATCTTTGCACTACAAAGCTAAAGATATTCAACAACAGTCATCTTTGCATTCTGAGCCAAAGATATTCATATCTCAAATAAATCATAATCATTTCGAAGTTATATAACAATAATTATAACCATTTTGATCAATTCACCTTTGCACTTAAGCTAAAAATATTCAATTGTAAATTCAATGGTCATGATCATACCGGTCAACAATTCAACTTTTGCCTTTCTTGGCCAAAGAGAACCTATGGTCACGATCATACCAATAATCTACCCATCTTTACACTCAAGTCAAAGAGAAATATCATCATTAGGGTTATAAGAATGTTATATAAAAACAATATAATCAAAACTTGGTTTTAATTTCAAGAGTAAGATTCATAAATCAACTATAATTTGGTCAGAGAAGAAACCAATTTGTTGTGAATAGTACCTCAGATTAAAGACATAGTCCAAGATATCGTGCATAAGTAACCTCGATACACGAAAAGATAAAGTTTCATAATAAAATTCATATCCATATTTATAACACCTTAATCCAAATGTTATAAATCACTTAGAAATCTCATAATCTAATATTATTCATGTTATAATAATATTTTAATCATTTCTCAAACTTATAAACAATTTAATTAAATTGTTTACACTTTTCTAATTAATGCATTTAATCATCATAAAATGCCAAACTCATAAAATTTTATCACCAATAACTAAAACCCTCATCAAAAATCTGCATATACCTCATATATGATTCTCAAACCATAAAATCATATTTTTCAATTTTCTTCCTTCACATAACATATTTAACTCATTTATTCATAACTAGTCCATTTTCATGAAAAATACCAAATCAGTTCCAAAAATATTTCTTTTCTGGGATTGATCAAAATATAGTCTCATATTGAACATATATTTTTCTCAGAATTTTTAAAAATCCATTTACTATTTTTCAATGGCCAAAACCCGCCGAATATTTAGACATTTATCATAAATTGTACTTTTATCCAAAAATTCCAAAATTCACAGAGTACACTGATATTATATAGATGTACTCCCAATAAAAATTTCATCAATTTTGGAGTTAACCGCAAGGAGTTATAAGCAGTTACTTTTAAAATAGTCTTTTCTCATAAAATCCATAACTCCTAATCTATACATCCAAAAATCGCCATTTTTGGACACAATCTACAAAACTCATCAAAATATCATTTCAAATTTTCCAGAATTTTTGAAGGTCCGAAAAATACAAAACTGAAAAACATAATCACCCTTAAAAATCCCTTTACTATCCCTTACCTCAAAAAAAAGAAGATACATTTGGATATCTGATATATTTGAAGGAAACTTGCAGCGATGAATAGCAACTCACCAAGTATCTAAATACTCACAAAATACACTCGATAATCTAGAGAGAAAAGAGAGAACTTATGTTTACGGTGTGATTTTAAATTCTAACTTAGCCCTCTATTTATAGAAAAATTTTAGCAGACTTGACTCGCAACCTCGATGGCTTTACACCGCTACTATTCCACCCACCAAAAATCAGCCATCTTCCCCAACAACCAAGAGTGGGGCCCACTCAATTCTAGAATTTTCCACCAAAACCTAATTTTAGAATCGGGTTACCTCTTAAAATTCATAACAAATCATACGTTCATTTTAACGGTTCAAAATTTGTGAACATATACTCAACTTATATATGTATAACATATCCAAAAATTACAACGATCCAACGGTCGGATCAAAATTTATAACTCACGCAATATAGTGAAGAACAACGATTTTTTGGACTATTAGTCCTTCGGACGATTTCATTCAAAATTTCACTACTGAAATATCTACAAAGAATTTTTGGGTGATTCAAATTTCTCTGATTAGCTTACTTCTAGGGCTTTCTTTTGATATATGGCTCATCTCTTAACTCATTATACATTAAAGAGTTATGGATTTTACAAAATCAAGTAATAAACTAATTTTTACGAAAATCCTATATTTTGTTCTCCATTTACAACAAATCTTGATAAAACACCTCATCATTAATTCCTTCACTTATAACCACATAAATAAATCCATCATTTATATCCACATCAAATAAATATTTTCTTATCATATGAATCAATAATTAATTATTCACAAATAATATTACGAGAATCACATTTATAACAACCGGTGCTCCTCAGGAAAGAGGGGCTTTCAATAAGAATTTCTCCTTCTTGGCGCGCAATTAGGTGACCAAACCTCTCTCGATGAGAACTTTCTAGACATTGCCAATAATGCTATCTAATAATATTATTCAAATAATATGAATTATTGATCCGATAATGGGAAATATCGTGCGGTGACAATTATTGAAACAACAATAATATAAAATATCAACGCGACAATTATTGAATCAATAAAATAAAATATTGAATAAATAATTATCGTAACAATTATTGAGCTTTCACGTAAGGATTCAATAATTCAAAATATCAGGTAATCTGCAGTGTCTTCATTGTGCAACAACGCATATTATCGTATTTTTAACCACGGTATTCCAACGGTGTTACTTGAGAATAACTACGCCTCGTTTATTTATAAAAACTCAAACTTGTCGTTTTCTTCATTCGGCGAGTTATTTTGTTATGGGCCCACAAATGATTTGCAATCATCGCATACGAATATTCCCGACGGAAAGAATATTCCACGACCAAACGAATATTCCCCAAACAACAATGAATATTTTATAACCACTGCGTATTTTGAAAAAAAAAAATTCATATATCACCCTTAACTTTAACTTTTATCAATTTAACCATTTCTTGAATAGTAATTATAAGAAAAATTGAATACTTTTATTTCATAAAATTCGGGGGTCTTACATACCCTTATCTTACTCATTAATAGTGCTCACCTTCCTTTAGCGATGGTTTGGAATTAAATACAATCGTCGATACATACTTTTAGCGACGCTATATATGTTGTCCGTCGCTAAAAGTATGAGCGACAATTGTATGAACAAAACCGTCGCCTAAAGGGGGGGGTGATGATAAATGTGGGTAAGATAAGGGTATGCCTCTGATCCTCGCTCTCTCTCTCTCTCTCTCTATATATATATATATATATATATATATATATATATATATATATATATATATATATATGGAAAAGAAACTACGTGTCAAACTTACTTTATGTATGTATATCAAGAGAAGGCTGATTTTTATATGTATTTTTGATATTTTATCCTATCTCATATATGAGTATATAGTGAGTCTAATATTTATCTAAGAAAGAACCATGTAAAAATATAAAAAACACATGTAAAAATAATGTTACCATATATCAAACTTACTTTAAAAGATCAATATTGATACATAATTTAAAATCGGGGGAGTATTTACTCGGGTGATATTAGTAATTTGGGAAAAAACGACCGAAGAAGGTCGAGAGGTGCACATATGAGCTTGCTGGCACTGGTCCTACTTGGGCTCGCCAGCTTTAGCCAGATTGACCGAGGCCAGTCGGACCTTGACTTTGGGCCTTAAGGCCAGGTCAGGTCAGACTTATCTCACAAAACTTTGAGTCCGATCAGTCAGTGTAGGCGGACCAAGGCCGAAGCAGGCGGTGATTCTTCACCTTTTTTTAATGTCCCATGGCGTGGGGCGGTCTTTGAGGCGGTGGTGTGGCGCCCCAAAACAGTATACATCACCCATCTTGGGTCGCCAAATACATGGTACAAAATTCAAATACAACTTAATTATACAACAGTCGTGTAAAATACGACAAAATATAATCTAAGAGTTTTTAATAAGAATATTGTCATCTAGACAATATACAAACTCAATGGAGTCCTTATTACATTTATTGTCACACTATTTAATAGAATAGTGAGGACTACTAATGGTATCATCTGGACCGTCACTCCGTTTCCCGACTAGTCCCGGCTACGTTCTCATTTTCTGAAGAGAACAGTGAAAGAAAGGGTGAGCTCAACTAGCCCAATAAGAAATATTATGACTAAAATAATGCAAAATAAATTATCATTAGCCTTCAATAGTGTTAAACTGAAAAAATATAATAAACATCAAGTTTAACTGCAGCGGAACAAGTAATGCATTAGAAGAGTCAAGTAGAGAATAAAGTCTACTATCTTCTATGATTTAAAAGGTTTTTCATCACTTTTATCATTTGAGACTCGATTTTAATAAATAAACCACATCATCCCCCACTTTTGCCAAAGATATTCATTAGTATCACGACCACAAATTATCCATGCACTACTGTGCCAAATGATATTCGTGTATTCATCAATGGTCATGATAATGCCAACAATCGTCCATCAATGCACTACTACGCCAAGGAGGACTTTTACCACCTCATTTGTAACATTACTATTCGTGATTATAGAATAATCCCTGGTCATAATCATACCAAGTCCATCTATGCACTATAGGCCATAGATGACTTTCAACATTTTATAAAAATGAGGATGATGACAATGATATAAGAATTCAATAAAACAAGTTCAAGAATTAATTTATCCAGGAGCTAATAACGTCCAAATTGTCAACATGATACTTCTTTGTAGAGTAAAATTCAAGAATGCTCGGAAGAATATTTTCATGAAAAGATCTTTGGATGAAGCGCAAATATCAAGGATATTCCACTAATTTCATGGAGTATATAAGTCAAAACTTTAACCAACCTTGAGTATAATAAAGAATAGAAATAACAAAAGAAATCACCGGACATGCGATAGAGCCGCATGCACGAGTTATTCCAGCGTAATAATAAATAAAGAATCCGGTCGTGCGAAGCGCACGCATGGCGGATATTCCAATGAATAATAAACAAGCGGAACCCGGTCATGCGTAAATGCACGTATACATGATGTTCCAACAGAATAATAAATAACGGAACCAAAGTCATGCGTAGCATACGGACATGATGTTCAATGCAGAATAATAAAATGGAATAATGAAGAATTTCACCATGTATGCGGTGCCAGCATAAACATGTTATTCAATATAATGATAAAGAATGGAATAACAGAAGAATTTCACCAAGTATAGGGTAGCCCGCGTATACAGGTTATTCCAACAGAATAATAGAGAATGGAATAACAAAAGTTCTCTTCATGAATAAGAAAGAATAATACCCTTTACCTTAGAAAAACTGGATACTGGAATAGTGAGGTAACAGACTTTTCTTCTTCTTTCTCTCTATAATAATTGCTCTAAAGCTTTTTTGAATTGGTGAGAAATGAAGGAAGAATGAGCTTCTATTTATAGGAAAATATAGTTTTGATAATTGCACGTTTTGGGGCTCGAATATCAACAACCTTTTTCTCATTGTTGGTCATTGGTGGAACATAAATAATATTCAATTGATGATTAACAAAGTTTGTTTCTGTCTCCATTACTTTGTTCTTTTGAGACTCCTGGAATAAATTAACTAGATACCTCGGCGTACGACAGGTACGCGACCAATGCCCTTTCATCCCACACCTAAAACAAACATCTGATTTATTCTTTATCTGTGTTGCATTTTCTTTATTTTTACTCGACCCAGACACTTGCCACTTCTGGTGGCCTAAATTGTCGCGGTTCTGGAATTTGTTGTTATGATGGTCTCGTTTATTCTTTCGTCCCCAAGGCTTCTTATTACATGACCATCTATTGTCACGTTTATTCTCTTTGGAATGACATCTTTGTTAATATCGGCAATGGGATAGCACCGTTGGTCAGATGATGGTTTTCAACAACAATTCATTATTCATTTCTGTAACAAGAAGGATAGACAATAAGTCAATGAATTTTATGAACTTACTCTGTCTATATTGTTGTGACAGAATCATGTTGGTGGGATAAAAAAGTTGAGAGCATTTTTTCTAACATTTGGGTTTCAGAAACTGGATCTCCACATAAAGCCAAAGTAGAGGTTATTTTATAAACATTGGAACTATATTCATCCGTAATTGATTTGTAATCTTGTAGCCTTAAATTAAGCCACTCAAATTTGGCATTAGGGAGACCAACCAATTTTTGGTGGTCAAATCTTTCTTTTAGTTGTGTCCATAAAGATAAAGGATATTTGACTGTTAAATACTGAGTCTTTAATCCTTCATCAATATGGTGACGAAGAAAAATTATGGCTTTTGTATTTTGTGTCAAAGTAGCTGTATTTCCTAATTCAATGGTCTTTTCTAACTCATTTGCACTAAGGTGCAATTCTGCATCAAGTGCCCAAGCCAAATAGTTGTCTCCAGAGATTTTCAAAATAGAAAAATCTATTTTTGTTAAGTTTGCCATTTATTCTGGGATAAAACACAATTTTATTATTTATTAAAACAATAAATAATTGCATGTATGATATAGAGAAAATAAACTAAGTCACGACAACAAGTGGTGATAAAATGAAAATATAAATAATATAAATATTCTTATATTTATGTTATTAGCATATTATTTTAGTAAAAAGAATATGCAATCGTTAATGCATACATACAAGTATTATAGTTGATATATATATATATATATATATATATATATATATATATATATATTATAAGACCACGAATTTTATGAAATAAAAGTATTCAATTTTTCTATTTAGTAAATAGTTAAATTGATAAAAGTTTAAAGTTAAAGGTGATATATGTAAATTTTTTAAATAAACAAGTGGTTATAAAATACTCATTGTTGTAGGGAATATTCGTTTGGTCGTGGATATCTTCTTCACGTGGAGAATATTCATCTGACGGCCTTGACCTTTTTTGGGCCCCATGAAAAGCGATTGGATGAAGAAAGCGACAAGTAAAGTTGTTTACAAATAACGGCGTAGTTATTATCAATTATCTTGTTGGAATACCACAATGGTTAAAAACACGATGTCTGGCGTTATTCTGAGTAGCTGCGGTATTGCACCAATTATTTATTCTTACATAAGAAGGCACTACTCAATAATTGTTACGGTAATTCTTTATTCAATATTTTATTTTGATTCAATAATTCTTTGCGTTGATATTTTATATTATTGTTGTTTTAATAATTGTCATGGCACAGTATTTCCATTATCGGATTAATAATTCATATTATTTGAATAATATTATTCGATAACATTATTGGCAATGTCTAGAAAGTTACATCTAATGAGAGGTTTGGTCACCCTAATTGCTTGCGCGAGAGGAGAAATTCTTATTGGAAAGCCCTCTTTCTTCGGGGGCGCACGGTTGTCAATATTGTGATTACGTAATATTATTTGTGAATAATTAATTATTGATTTATATGATAAGAAAAATATTCATTTTATGTGGATATAGATGGAGAAAATTTTTAAAGTGACAATTGTTGAAAATCGATATTTTATTTTTTACGATAAAATAATATTTTATTATATTATTATAATATAATAAGGGTGATATTTTTATAATGAATGTGGAATATATGAGGAGGAAGAGTATTTTTATTGCAAAAGTTGTTTAAAACATGTTAAACATGTTGGTGGACCCATTTCTTGAGTGAAATTTGATTATAGCCTGTAAAATCGCTTGTGTATGTGGATTTCGGTCCAATTTTTGTTTGGAATTTAGAAAAACTTTCTTACGTAAAGTTGTAGATAATTGAATTTCCTATAAAAACTCGCAATATTGAATTTTCGATAAAGGATATTTATTATGAATTATTGAAGTTACGTGGTTACGAAATAATTGATTTTGAAAGTTTTAATTAATTTTAATAGCAAAAACGTTTTTGTTATGTTTGGGGGCCCTTGGTGGTTGAAATTATTTGAAATCGGTTGTTAAAAAGTGTGCGTAAGAAAATTTTATAAATATAATATTATTATATTCAATTTTACGCTTTGGTGTTCTAAGCAATTTCTATAAATAGGGTGCTTGGGTTAGAATTGAAAATCACCGTAAACTGAAGTTTTCTCTCTATTTCTCTCTATATTATCGAGTGTATTTTGTGAGTATTTTAGTACTTGAGTATTGCTTATCTGAGGCAAATTCTTTTAACATTATATCCGATATTCGGTAAGAAATCTTTGCTTTTTGAGGTAAGGGATAGTAAGGGATTGTAAGGGATAGTAAGGGATTATAAGGGATTGAAAGGGTTGTTATTTTCTTCGTAAGTGATATTATTTCTTCAATATCATTATGTTAAAATATTGGTTTGAACTTTTTATCAAATTTGAAACTTTTTTATGTCGGGATTACTATTCATGAGTTACTATTCATGAGTTACTATTCATGAGTTACTATTCACGAGTTACTATTCACAATTTACTATTCACGAGTTACTATTCACGACGGATTACTATTCACGAGTTACTATTCACGAGTTAATATTCACGGGTACTATTCACTACAAAATTGGTTTCTTTTTCTAACCAAATTATAGTTGATTTATGAATATTACTCTGGAGATTAAAACTATGTATTGATTATATTGATTTTATTATCATATATAACATTTTTATAACCACGATGTTGAAATTCTCTTTCATTGGAGTGTAAAGATGGGTAGATTATTGGTATGATCACGACTAGGGTTCTCTTTGGCGATAGTGAAAAGTTGAATTGTGATTTGGTATGATCATGACCATTGAATTTATAATTGAATATCTTTAGCTTAAGTGCAAAGGTGAATTGATCAACATGGTTATAATTATTGTTTATATAAATTCTGAAATGATTATATATTTCTTTGAGATATGAATATCTTTGGCTCGTAGCGCAAAGATGACCTGTTATTGAATATCTTTGGCCGTAGTGCAAAGATGACATGTTAATGAATATCTTTGACCCGTAGTGCAAAGATGGATTTATTAGTATGATTATGAACATGAACTGTGATTTGGTATAACCATGATCTTTGATGTTTCAGGTAAAGACAGGTGATGAAAATTATCTTCGTTCTGGATGAGAAAAGGAATTTAGAACCACAAATATGATTATGAGTTATTCATATGATTGTGGATAGGAACTGTTGATTGATGTTACAGGGATAAAATATTGTTGGTAGACTTTTAACGTGGAGAAGATAATAGACTTTATAGTCTATTTGACTCTTCTAATGGATTGCTCGTTGCGCTGCAACTATGGTTGAAAAGTTTTATTATCTACCATATGTTCTAAATCTCTGATTTATTATTGATGAAGTCTATTGATTATGTAATTATCTTTAGTCATGATATTCTTTACTGGGCTAGTTGTGCTCACCCTTTTTGCTTCACAATTCCTTTCAGGTAATAAGAGTGTAGCTGGGTCGAGCGAGAATAACAGGGGAATAGTGTGATGGTTCGGGTCTGTCAAAGTTTCTCAACACATTATAAAACGGCATGACATACAATATATAATTGTATTGACGACCTAAGATGTGTGTGTCGTATATTATACGTCACTTAATAATTGATTTTGGTGAACAACAATAGGGTGAGGCGAACCCAACTTTGAAAGGGTGTTTTATTACTATCATACAAGATGTCTAATGACATACAACCTCGCGTTATCATAAGACAGGGTTGTGCAAATCCACTCGCTGAGTATATCTACGAGCACTACTATATGATCTTGTAGTTTATTTGAAACATAATGTTCAATTCAGAGGCGGTGGAGATAGTTATATGTCGAGAAGACTCACCCTTGGAAAGAAGATGATAGTAATCTTCTCATTTTCTTTTGGGATCTATTAGGGTCAACCAATGATAATTCAATGTGGGCATATGATATCTATTATAACCTAGGCGCATGGCCTCCCGTATACGAAGGTTTCTTGAGCACTTCCCAAAGATTTTAATTTCTAAAAGCAGATTCTAGATTGTACCTTTATGTAAGGTATCCTTTGTGAGTCTTGTCATAGTTGGGACATGAGTCATAGTTGGTATTAAAACTCACGATATATGTGTTGTTGTATTTTGCCACGACAATTGTATTAATAAAGTTGTAGTTATTTTACGTACCATGTATTTGGCGACTCGAGAATAGGTTGGATGGATTGGACCTATTTTGGGGGCGTCATGATTAATATCGAGCTTAGGGATATGATCTCTGGCGGAGATTAGGAATAGAACTAGGAGGGAGAGATGAGTAAATCCTTGCTAGTGTGTCCTACCTAAGCTTATTTGTTGGTCAGTCATAATATCGGGATATTATGTGATATGTTAATTTGTGACGCCCCCAAAATAGGTATACATCACCTATTCTGAGTTATCAATACATGGTACAGAAACAACTACAACTTTATTATTACAAAGTCAGAAAGCTGTGAGTTTGAATACAAATATTATCTTACAGACAATATCTATACTCAAATAAATCCTCATCACATTTATTGATACATTATTTTACAAAAATGGTGAGGACTACTAAACAATTCTTTCTAAAACCTTCATTCCATACCCAGGCTCGTACTACATTTATATTCTCGCCTCACGAGAAGAAAAATGGAACAAAAAGGAAAAAGGGTGAGCTCAACTAGCCCAAGTAAAGAATATTATGACTAAGATAATATACAACAAATTACCTTTAGTCTTCAACGAGGGAAAAATCTAATAGAATACTGATAGACAACAAATTTTAAATCAATATTATTAGCGTGAAATAATAATTCATTAGAAGAGTTAAGTAGAGAATGCAAACTACTATCTTCTATGTATGAATTTAAAATTCATCGTCTATCTTTTATCCTGTAACATCAATCAATATACATCCGGAATCAAATATTCATCTTTGCACTACTGAGCCGAAGATATTCATCGATTAGTCAGTATTCATCTAAAACACTGTTCATCTTTACTACGTGCCAAAGATATTCTTCGAAATCATTCATCTTTGCACCTTCGAGGCCAAAGATATTCAATAATATCATCATTTAAGGCGAGGATGATGAAAAAATATTTTAAAAAAAGCGAATCGATTGAAACAAAATGACGAGGATTAAGGATTAAGGATTCGTACTTTGTTTTATCCATGTCCAAAAATACCTCAAAAATAATTATAGTGGTGTAAAATTCAAGAATGATCAAAACATGGATACAATCAAAGCTAGTATCCACAATAGATATTTTGGACGAAAAGAAAATTTTTCATTTTTCGATGAATAGTCTCAGATTAAGTAAATAATTATGTCGTGATATCGTGAATAGTCACAGTATACGTTGTGGCGCCCCCAAAATAGGTATACATCACCTATTACGAGTTGTCAATACGTAGTGCGAAACAACTACAACTTTATTATTACAACATTAAAGCGTGAGTTTGAATACAAATATTATCTTCTGAGACAATATCTATACTCAAATAAATCCTCATCACATTTATTGATACATTATTTTACAAAATGGTGAGGACTACTAAACAATCCTTTCTAAAACCTTCATTCCATACCAGAGCTCGTACTCGCTATATTCTCGCCTCACGAGAAAAATGGAACAAAAAGGAAAAGGGTGAGCTCAACTAGCTCGATAAAGAATATTATGACTAAGATAATATACAACAAATTATCGTTAGTCTTCAACGAGGAAAATATAATAGAATACTGATAGACAACAAATTTTAAATCAATATTCGCACGTGAAATAATAATTCATTAGAAGAGTTAAGTAGAGAATGCAAACTACTATCTTACATGTATGAATTTAAAAGTTCATCGTCTATCTTTTATCCTGTAACATCAATCAATATACATACGGAATCAAATATTCATCTTTGCACTACTGAGGCCAAAGATATTCATCGATTAAGTCATATTCATTTAAACACTGTTCATCTTTTTACTCACGGCCAAAGATATTCTTGAGAAATCATTCATCTTTGCACTACTGAGCCAAAGATATTCTTAAGAAATCATTCATCTTTGCACTACTGGGCCAAAAGATATTCCATAATATCATCATTTAAGACTAAGGATAATGAAAAATATTTTTTTTTTAAAGAAAGCGAATCCGGTGAAACAAAATGACAAGGATTAAGGATTAAGGATTAGTACTTTGGTTTTATCCACGTCAAAAATACCTCAAAATAATAATAGTAGTGGTGTAAAATTCAAGAATGATCAAAACATGGATACAATCGGAGTTAGTATCCGAATAGATGTTTTAGACGAAAAGAAGAAATTTTATTTTTTAAATTGAATAATACATATATCGTGAATAGTCAGTATCGTGAATAGTCTTAGAGTATCGTGAATAATAACTTTCAGACACCAAAAGATAGAAATTCCACAAAAACAACTTCACGCTTCGTGAATAGTACTCGTGAATAGTAACTCGTGAATAGTAACTCATGAATAGTAACCCCAACAGCATGAAAAAGTTTCAAATTTGATAAAAACTTGGATCAACATTTCGATTATAATGATATTGAAGAAATAATATCATTACGAAAAAATAATATCCCTTACCTCGAAAGATCGGTACTTCATTTAGAATCTAAGGGTATAGTCTTTGAAGGAACTTGCATAGTCTAGCAATACTCAAAGTATACTCAAAATACTCACAAGAATAATTTCGATAATATAGAGAGAAAACTTGAGTTTACGGTGTGATTTTCAATTCTAACCTAAGCACCTATTTATAGGAAATTGCTTAGAAACCAAAAGCAGAAAATTTAATATATTAATAATATTATTTTTCCACATCTTCCTCGCACACCATCAGCTGAAATCAACCACTAACACATGTACCATAAGTGACAAAAACGTTTTTCATGCAAAAGTTACTTAAAACTCCAAAAAATGATAATCAATTAATCAAGAACTTCAATAATTCATAATAAATAGCCCTTTCATCAGAAAAATTGAATCACGCGATTTTTTATAGGAAATTCAATTCTCTACAACTTTGCGGAAGAAAGTTTTCCAAATTCCAAATAGAAATTGGCCAGAAATCCACAAACCAGGCGATTTTTTACATTTATAATCAAATTTCGATCGATAAATGGGGTCCATGAGCATGTTTAACATGTTTTAAACATTTATTGCAACAAAAATACTCTTCCTCCTCGTATACTCATATATCCCCCATTCGTTGTAAAAATATCATAGTTAATATATTATTAAAATAATATATTTAAATGAATTATTTTATCGAGAAAAAGATAAAATATTAATTTTCAACAATTGTCATTTTAAAATTTTCTCCATCTATATCCACATAAAATCAATATTTTCCTCATCATATAAATTAATAATTAATTATTCATAAATAATATTACTGAGAATCACAATATTGACAACGTGGCGGTTCAGGAAAGGGGCTTTCAATAAAATTTCTTCTTCTTGGTAGCATGATTAGGTGACCAAACCTCTCCTTGAATGAGAACTTTCTAGACATTGCCAATAATGTTATCTAATAATATTATTGAGATAATATGAATTATTGCCGATAATGAAAAATACGTGTAATGATAATTATTGAAACAACAATGAATATAAAATATCAACGCAACAATTATTGAATCAATAAAATAAAATCTTTGAGCGGTAATTATCGTAACCATTATTGAGTAGTGCCTTTCTACGTAAGAATCAATAATTGGTGCAATATCTGGTAATCTTCTTGCTTTCAACAACGCAGCGTATTAGTGTGTTTTAAACCGGTATTCCAATGATGATAATTCAAGCAACAACTTCTGGCAGTTATTTTTTTTAAACAACTTATATTTTTCGCTTTTTCTTCATCCAATCGCTTTCCATTATGGGGCCCACACATCCATTTGGCAGTGTAAATACGAATATTCCGACAAGCGATACGAATATTCCACGACCAAACGAATATTCCGACGATAATGAATATTTTATAACCACTTGCTTATTTTGAAATATTTGCGTATTTAACCCTTAACTATCCACATTAATCAATTCAACCCTTACTATTTCAAAATAATAAATAAAGGAAATTCCTTTTTATTTAAAAAATTTCGGGGTCTTACATACGTGAATAGTAACTCCAACACCAAAAGTTCCAAATTTGATAAAAACTTCAGATCAATATTTTAGCATAATGATATTGAAGAAATAATATCATTTGAAAAAATAATATCCCTTACCTCGAAAGATCAAGACTTCTAAATTTGAAACAGGATATAGGCTATGACTTGGACTTGCACCGTATAGCAATACTCAAAGTATACTCAAAATACTCACAAGAATACGCTCGAAAATATAGAAAGAGAAAACTTTAGTTTCTGGTGTGATTTTTAATTCTAACCTAAGCACCCTATTTATAGGAAATTGCTTAGAACACCAAAGCAGAAAATTTAATAAATTAATATTATAATTATATAAATTTCCTACACATGCCTAGAATCTGATTTCAGCCATCAAACACATGCCACATTCTAGAAAAAGTAAGAAAAACGTTTTTCTAATTTTAAATATTTTAAACTTCCAAAAAATCAATTATTTGAACTTGAACTTCAATAATTCATAATAAATAGCCCTTTCATCAGAAAATTCGAATCTTGCGAGTTTTTATAGGAAATTCAATTCTCTACAACTTTGCAGAAGAAAGTTTTTCCAAATTCCAAATAAAATTGGCCAAGAAATCCACAAGCAGGCGATTTTACACATTTATAATCAAATTTGGTCGATAAATGGGGTCCACCGAGCATGTTTAACATGTTTTAAACATTTATTGTAACAAAAATACTCTTCCTCCTCGTATACTCATATATCCCACATTCGTTGTAAAAATATCACCATTATTATATTATTAAAATATAATAATATATTTAAATAAATTATTTTATCGAGAAAAAGATAAAATTTCAATTTTTAACAATTGTCACATTAAAAATTTTCTCCATCTATATCCACATAAAATCAATATTTTCTAATCATATGAATCAATAATTAATTATTCACAAATAATATTACTGAGAATCCTGATATTGACAACGAGGCGGTTTCAAGAAGAAGGGGGCTTTCGATAAGAATTTCTTCTTCTTGGTAGCCTTGATTAGGTGACCAAACCTCTCCTTGAGCAGAACTTTCTAGACATTGCCAATAATGTTATCTAATAATATTATTCAAATAATATGAATTATTGCCGATAATGAAAAATCTTGTGTAATGACAATTATTGAAACAACAACAATATAAAATATCAACTATGACAATTATTAAATCGATAAAATCTTTGAGCGATAATTCTGTAACCATTATTGAGTAGTGCCTTCTTACGTAAGAATCAATAATTGGTGCAATCTGGTAATCTTCTTGTGTTTTTAACCATAGAGTATTTTAACGATTATTACTTGGTAACAACTTCTGTTGTTATTTTTAAACAACTTATATTTGTCGTTTTCTTCATCCAATCGCTTTTTCCGTTATGGGGCCCACCATACATGGCTTGGCAGTAAATGCGAATATTCCCAGAAGCGATCGAATATTCCACGACCAAACGAATATTCCCAAACAATGATGAATATTTTATAACCACTTGCTTATTTTGAAGTATTTTGTATTTTACCCTAACTATCAACATTAATCAAATCAACCCTTTAAAATAATAAATAGAAAATTAAATTTCATTAATAATAAGTTGGGGTCTTCTGACCTCCCTCCTTATGAAATTTCGTCCTCGAAATTGGCGTACGATACACAGTGTTTGAAAAGGTGAGGATACCTCGCTTTCATTTCCATTTCAATTCGGTCATTTCCTCTCATAGCATGATTCCTCCACAAAACTTTAACTTGTGGTATGACCTTTCTTGGCGTGGGGACATGCTCCTTCTATCTAAGATCTTGGCAGTACCTCCTCATACGTTAAGTCTTGGCTATCTCGTCCGGTTCTAACTTTCGATAAGCGTGGTTTGGGTCTTTCATATATTCTGAGAATACGGATATGTGAAACACATTATGAACACGAGACATACTCGGAGGTAATGCTTAGCGAGTCTATAGGCTACATTTCCTACTCGGTCGAGAATTTGAAATGGACCGATAAATCGTGGATTGAGCTTTCCTCTCTTCCCAAATCTTGTAACTCCCTTCCATGGAGCGACTTCATGACAATACATGATCCCCTACACTAAATTCCCCGTCTTTTCGATGAAGATCCGCATAACTCTTTTGTCGATCTTGTCTTGGTTTGTATCGTTGTCGAATCATTTGGATCTTTTTCGTAGTCATACGTCTTAACTTCGGGTCCCAACAATGTTGCTTCACCCACCTCGTCCCAACATATTGGAAGCGACACTTTTGTCCATATAATGCTTGAATGGAGCCACACTATACTTGCACGATAAGCTGTTGTTGTAGGAGAATTCTACCGATGGTAAATACTTATCCCAAGCGCCTTGAAGTGCAGGACCACGAGTCTTAATAAATCTTCAAGAGTTTGAATAGTCCTTTCGATTGTCCGTGGTTTGAGGATGGTATCTTAGAACCCAATAAATAAATCCGTGTCCATAGCTTTTTGCAAGCTAACCCAAAATCTTGAAGTGAATCTTGGGTCACGATCCAAAACTATGGATACAAGCATGCCATGCAACCTCACAATCTCATTCACGTACATACTAGCAAGGCGTTCGAGTGAATAAGTCTCCGTGTCGACAAGAAAATAAGCAGACTTGGTTAATCTATCAACAATAACCCAAATAGCATTGATGCCTTGAAAGAAACCGTAGGAAGACCCATACTTGAAATCCATGGTAATGTGTTCCCACTTCCATTTCGGAATCTCAAGTGGTTGCAAAGGACCCTTAGGTACTAGATGCTCGCCTTTACGTTAACAAGTTAAACACATTGAGATAAACTTTGCAATCTCTCTCTTGTATTGTTCCACCAAAATGTATGTGAAGATCACGATACATTTTAGTACTTCGAGGATGGATTGCAAATGGTGTATTGTGTGCCTCCATCATAATCTTGTACTTCAAATCAGTCGTTAGGAACACAAAGTCTAGAGTGGACTCGAAGTATTCCTTCTTCATCAATTCTCGCTTAGGAATAGCTCCTTCTTGTACTTTCTTCTTCATACGCATCAACTCAAGATTCGGTGGCTTGAGCGACCTTAACTTTTTCTATTAAAGTTGGCTCTGTCGTATACTTGACATCATCGCACTTTCGTTCCGCATATGATCTTCTACTTTCAGCGTCGGCTACCACGTTAGCTTTTCGGGATGGTATTGAATAGTGTGGTCGTAGTCTTTCAATAGCTCGAGCCAGCGTCATTGCCAGCATGTTGAGTTCTTTTGAGTGAAGAAATATTTAAGGCTTTTATGGTGCGAATATATCTCCACTTTTTTCCCCGTATAGATAGTGCCTCCATATTTTTAAGCGAAAACGCATTGCTATGACTCTAGATCATGGTAGGATAATTCCTCTCATACTCTTTAAGTTGTCATGAGGCATAAGCTATGACTTTCCCCGTTGCATGAGAACACATCCTAACCCTTTTCACGAAGCATCATTTGTAGATAACAAATCCATCAAGAACCGGATGGTATTGTTAGAACAGTCTTAGAAATAAGTCTCCTTTTAAGCTCTTGGAAACTTTTCTCGCATTCTTCGCTCCAAGCAATTTTGTATCCTTAAGAGTTATTTGAGTTAATGGAGTAGCGATTAGAAAACCCTTCCACGAATCTCCAGATAATAACCATTAAGCCCAAAAGCTACGTACTTGATCATGCAAGCTTGGTTGCTCAACTTTGTATTGCTTGATCTTGGCCGGATCAGCGGATACTCCATGTTTTGACACCACGTGCCCAAGGAATGCTACTTCCTCGAGCGAACTCGCATTTCTTTAATTTGGCATATAGTTTGTTTTCACGAAGCCTTTGAAGTACCGACTTCAAATGGTGCTCATGATCTTCACGACTTTTGGAATATATAAGGATGTCATCGATAAAGACAAAAACAAGCTGATCCAAATATTCCTTGAATACTCGGTTCATCATAACCATGAAAATTGCGAGGAGCATTAGTCGATCAAGAAAGACATGACTAAGAATTCATAATGCCCGTCTAGGAGTTTTAAAGGCGGTCTTTGGAATATCCTCGATTCTAATCTTCAAATTGATGATATCGAGCGAAGATCGATTTTGAAAAGAATTGTGCCCCTTGCAATTTGGTCAAACAAGTCATCAATACGAGGTGAGGATACTATTCTTGATGGTGACATGGTTCGATTCAGATAGTCAATACAAAGTCGCATACTCCGTCTTTCTTCTTTCTGAATAAAATAGGAGCACCCCGAGGAGATGTACTAGGGGCCGAATAAAACCGATGTCCAACAATTCTGTAGTTGGACCTTTAACTCTGAGTTTGATAGGAGCCATTCGATATGGGGTTTTAGAAATGGGCTTTGTGCGGGTTCAAGATCAATAGAGAATTTAACTTCACGTTACGGGGTAGGCAAGGGAAGTTCTTGAAATCGTCGAGGAAAGTCGATAACAATAGGAATATTATTCAAATTTGGCGTGTCTTTATTCAAATCCATAACATGGGCTAAGAAAGCTTGACATCAGTTTTTCAATAAGCGAATAACTTTATGATTAGATATAGCGGTGATTGATTTTAATGGTTTAGTTGCTTGAATTCGTACAACGGGTTGGTTAGGAATATGAAAACTAACAACCTTACGAAAACAATCAATTTTGGCATGATGAGTAGTTAACCAATCAATCCCTAAAATTACATCAAAAGCAAGTATCTTTAAAGAGATAAGGTCAGCAGGTAAGGTGATGGTGCTGACTTGAATCAAACAAGATTTATAAGCGAGTGGATGTGATGAAAGTTTCTCTAGCGGAGTTTCCACGAGATAGGTCAAAGTCTAATTTCTCGAGTCAAGTTTAAGCGTTGAGCACATGCGGGAGAGATAAATGAATGGGTATGCCGGTATCAAGTAAGGTATAAACTTGCAAGAATTTATAAATAAGCTTACCGTGATCACCTCGTTTGGGTTCCTCGCATTATGACCGATCCACAACAAAGCGCTCTTCCGGAATCGTTGACTTTGACTTTTTGAGACGATCTTTTGAGTCGAAATCCCCATTGAACTAGGTTTCACTCTTGTCTGATCTCGAGCGATATGTCCTTCCTTTCCACAATTATAGCATACCTTGAGCTGTTGTGGGCGGTTTGGTGATATGTCCCTCTTTTCGCAATTTGTAACATATGATGGGTGGTCGTTCTCCTCCCTTAGAACCGATTCTTTGCCAAGCCTTTGTCGTCTTCACATGGTCGTTGTTAAATCTCCTCTTTTAAAATCTCCTCGACTCGCTTCTTCTATTTTCATGGCCATGATTACCACCGAGTGGTTACCATTTTTGTCCGTCTGTTTCTTTCTCATTTGGTTATCATTATTACATTGTTCGCTATCTACAGTACGATCTGGTTGTGGTCCTCGGTTGACCGTACTCGTTATCTCGCTCTACAATAATTGAGCCACATTTACAACATCTGAATAGAGAGAAAATTTATGAGAAATGAGATCTTGGCGTATCTTCGGGTTTTAAACCTCTAAGAAACATCCGCGTCATCGTTCCTCATTTTCTACCAAATGAGGTGCAAACTGAATAACTCTGCAAACTTTGCCTCGTCTTTGAAACACCGTCGTGTTGTTTTGCTCGGTCTAATAAACTCCACTTCCTTCGTATGTGAACACTTTCGGAAAGTATTTGTCATTAAATAATTCTGAAAGCGTCTCCCAAGACATCTTTGAGTCTTGGTGGATGGAGTGCGCTTCACTGAGACTCCCACCGGTGATACGCCTCGCCACGGAACATAAAGGTGGTGAATGGAACCTTCTGTTCCTCCGTGCATCCCAAGACATCGAATATCTTGGCAATTTGCTTGACCCATGTTTCCGCCGTGATCGGATCGGCTTTCCCTTAAATTCGGTGGTCCTGACTCTTTGAAGCTGCTTGCATTTGTGACAACCCGTGAATTGTTATCATTTCCTCTGTATTTTGAACACGAGTCTCCTCAAATGCGATTTTGCATGAAGCTGCAAAAAACTTCTAAACATCCCTCGTTCATCATACGCTCGATGGTGGTGTTGTTCACGGGAGGAACATTGCCCGACTGTTGCGCGTTCTCCTCGTTGGTGAGTACAGGCATCTCCACGGTCTCATTTCCATTGTTAATATTCTCGATTCGACATTCTCAAATCTTTGTCATAAAACAAGGGTTAATTAAGGAAATCAATATATCACATAATATCCTATATCTTGACCAACTAACAAATAAGCTTAGGTAGGACACCTTTAGCGAAGGATTTACTCGTCTCTCCCCTCTAGTTCTATTCCCGATCTCGCTTGGAGATCATATCCTAAGCTACGATACCAACTATGGCGCCCCCAAAATAGGTATACATCACCCATTACGAGTTTGTCGATACATGTAGTGCGAAAACAACTACAACTTTATTATTAACAGTAGTAAAGCGTGAGTTTGAATACAAATATTATCTTACAGACAATATCTATACTCAAATAAATCCTCATCACATTTATTGATACATTATTTTACAAAAATGGTGAGGACTACTAAACAATTCTTTCTAAAACCTTCATTCCAATGTAAGACCCGAAATTTTTAAATAAAAAGGAATTTCCTTTATTTATTATTTTGAAATAGTAAGGGTTGATTTGATTAATGTGGATAGTTAAGGGTTAAATCATGTAAATATTTCAAAATAAGCAAGTGGTTATAAAATATTCATTATTGTCGGGGAATATTCGTTTGGTCGTGGAATATTAAATCTTTGTCGGGGAATATTAAAAATGCGTATGAGTATGACCATGTGTGAGCCCATGTGAAGCGATTGGATGAAGAAAGCGACAAATATAAGTTGTTTTTAAATAGCTTGGCGTAGTTATTCTGAATTATCTTTGTTGGAATACCGGTGGTTAAAACACTTATGTCTGGCGTTGTTGAGCGATAGCTGCGGTATTGCACCAATTATTGATTCTTACGTGAAGGCACTACTCGATAATGGTTACTGATAATTCTTATTCGATATTTTATTGAGTTAATAATTCTTTGCGTTGATATTTTATATTCTTTGTTGTTTGATAATTGTCATTACACGGTATTTTTTCATTATCGAAGCAATAATTCATATTATCTGAATAATATTATTAGATAACATTATTGGCAATGTCTAGAAAGTTACATCTAAGGAGAGGTTTGGTCACCTAATTGCTTGTGATGATGAAGAAATTCTTATTGGAAAGCCCCTCTTTCACAGGGGCACTGGTTGTCGATATTGTGATTACGTAATATTATTTGTGAATAATTAATTATTGATTTATATGATGAAGAAAATATTGATTTTATGTGGATATAGATGGAGAAAATTTTTAAAATGACAATTGTTGAAAATTAATATTTTATCTTTTTACGATAAAATAATTCATTTAAATATATTATTTTAATAATATATTAATGGTGATATTTTACAACGAATGTGGGATATATGAGTATCTGAGGAGGAAGAGTATTTTGTTGCAATAAATGTTTAAAACATGTTAAACATGTAAATTGACCCCATTTATTGGTGAAATTTGATTATAGCTTTGTAAAATCGCCTTTGGTTTGTGGATTTGGTCAATTTCTATTTGGAATTTGGAAAAACTTTCTTCTGCAAAGTTGTAGAAATTGAATTTCCTATAAAAACTCGCGAGATTCGAATTTTCTGATGAAAGGGCTATTTATTATGAATTATTGAAGTTAGGAAGCTTGAAATAATTGATTTTTGGAGTTTAAAGTAACTTTTAAAATGAAAAACGTTTTTTGTCAGTTTATAGGACATGTGTTAGTGGTTGATTTCAGCTGATGGTTCTAGGCGTAGGAAGATGTTTAAAATAATATTATTAATATATTAAATTTTACGCTTTGGTGTTACAAGCGATTTCTATAAATAGGGTCTTGGGTTAGAATTGAAAATCACACAGAAGCTGAAGTTTTTCTCTCTATATTATCGGCGTATTCTTGTGAGTATTTTGAGTATACTTTGAGTATTGCTAGATGGTGCAAGTTCCTTGACCTTTATATCAGGTATTTTATTTAGAAATCTTGATCTTTTCGAGGTAAGGGATATTATTTTTTTTCGTAATGATATTATTTCTTCAATATCATTATCTTTGAAATATTGATCTGAAGTTTTTATCAAATTTGGAATTTTTTTCATATCGAGGTTACTATTCATGGATTTCTATTCATGAGTTCTTATTCATGAGATTCTTATTAAGCGATTCTTATTCACGATTCTTATTCACGAGTCTTATTAAATGAAGCGTGAAGATGTTTTTGTGGAATTTCTATCTTTTGGTGTGAGAGTTACTATTCACGTATACGGCCTTTATTCACATATCTGACCACTATTCACGTATACGGTACTATTCATAGAAAAATAAAATTTCTTCTTTTCGTCAAAATATCTAATACGGATACTAGCTTTGATTGTATCCATGTTTTGATCATTCTTGAATTTTACACCACTATGATTATTTTTTGAGGTATTTTTGGGCATGGATAAAATAAAAGTCTGAATCTGAATAATCCTTAATCCTTAATCCTTGTCATTTTGTTTCCTTTGGATTCGTTTCTTTAAAAAAAAATATTTTCATCATCCTCGGTCTTAAATGATGATATTATGGAATATCTTTGGCTGTAGTCAAAGATGAATGATTTTTAAGAATATCTTTTTTTGTAGTGCTGAAGATGAATGATTCTGAAGAATATCTTTGGGCGTAGTCAAAGATGAGCAGGTGTTTAGATGAACATGACCCGGTGATGAATATCTTTGGCACTGTAGTGCAAAGATGAATATTTGATTCGGATGTATATTGATTGATGTTTGGGGGGGATAAAAGATGAGCGATGAACTTTTAAATTCATACATAGAAGATAGTAGTTTGCATTCTCTACTTAACTCTTCTAATGAATTATTATTTCATTGCGAATATTGATTTAAAATTTGTTGTCTATTGTATTATTATTAGATTTTTCCTGTTGAAGACTAACGATAATTTGTTGTATATTATCTTAGTCGTAATATTCTTTCTTGAGCTAGTTGAGCTCACCCTTTTCCTTTTTGTTCATTTTTTCTCGGGAGGCGAGAATATATAGCGAGTGCTGAGTCGGGGTATGGAATGAAGGTTTTAGAAAGGATTGTTTAGTAGTCCTCACCATTTTTGTAAAATAATGTATCGATAAATGTGATGAGGATTTATTTGAGTATAGATATTATGCAGAAGATAATATTTGTATTCAAACTCACAGTTTCTTGTTGTAATAATAAAGTTGTAGTTGTTTTACATACCATGTGTATTGACAACTCGAGAATGGGTGATGTATATACCTTTTGGGGGCGTCGCGATTAGTATCGAGCTTAGGGATATGATCTCTGGCGGAGATCGGGGAATAGAACTAGGAGGGAGGCAGTAAATCCTTGCTAGTGTGTCCTACTAAGCTTATTTGTTAGTTAGTCGATATATAGGGATATTATGTGATATATTGATTTCCTTAATTAACCCTTTTTTATGGCGGTATTTGAGAATGTCGTTGAGAATATTAACAATGGAAATGAGGCCAGTGGAGATGCTGTACTCACCAGCGAGGAGAGCGTGCACCTTGGTGGTGATGTTCCTCTGTGAACAACACCATTGAAGCGAGATGATGAGCGAGGGGATGTTTAGAAGTTTTTTTTGCGGTTCATTTGCAAAAAATCGAGACGAGGAGACTTCGTGTTCAAAATCTGAGGAGAAATGATAGCAATTCACGGGTTGTCACTGACAAGCGATTCAAAAGTTGGGACCACGAATTTAAGGGAAAGCGGATCCGATCATGGCGGAAACATGGGTCAAACAAATTACCAAGATATTCGATGTCTTGGGATGCGCGAGAGAACGAAGGTTCCATTCGCCACCTTTATGTTCCGTGGCGAGGAGACTCTTTGGTAGAATGCGTGAAGCGTACCCATCGGCCTTTTCGGTATGTCTTGGGAGGCGTTTGAAGCTATTTAATGACAAATACTTTCACGAAAGTGTTAAATCGTATGAAGGAAGTGGAGTTCATGATTGGAACAAAACAACATGGCGGTGTCTCGATGCGAGGCAAAGTTTGCGAGTTATCGAGTTTGCACCTCATTTGGTGGAGAATGAGGAGCGTATGGCGGATGTTTCTTAGAGGTTTTGAAACACGGCGTCGTCGATATCTCATTTCTCATAAATTTTCTCTCTATTCGGATGTTATATGAGGGCTCAATTATTAGGCGAGATACTTGAAATACAGTCGTTGAGGACCCTAACGAGGATCGTGTCGAGAGATAGCGATCAGCAGAATAATGATAACGGCGGAGAAAAAAAGACGGAGAAAAAATGGTAACCACTCTGGTGGTAATCATAGCCGTGAAAATAGAAAAGCGAGTCGGGAGGAGATTTTAAAAAAGGAGATTTAACAACGACCGTATGAAGGCAGCGGTCTTGGTGACAAGCTGGTTCTAAGGGAGGAGAAGCGACCACCGGTCGTATATACTACAAATCACGGAAAAGAGGACATATCGGTCAAGCGCCCTAGCAGATTCAAGGTATGCTATAATTGTGGAAAGGAAGGACATATCGCTTCGAGATTATGCGATAGTGAAACCTAGTTATTGAGGGACGGTGACTCGAAAAAGTATCCCGGAAAAGTCAAAGTCAGCGATTAGGGAAGGCGTTTGTTGTATTTGGTCATAATCGAGGAACCCAAGCGAGGTGATCACGGGTAAGCTATTTATAAATTCTTGTGAAGTTTATACCTTACTTGATCTAGGTGCTACCCATTCATTTATCTCTCTGCATGTGCTCAGCGTTTAAACTTGACTCAGGAGAAATTAGACTTTGACCTATCTGTGGAAACTCAGTTAGGAGAAACTTTCATCACATCCTTTGTTTATAAATCTTGTTTGATTCAAGTTGGCACCATTACCTTTACATTGACCTTATCTCTTTAAAGATACTTGCTTTTGATGTGATTTTAGGGATTGATTGGTTAGCTACTCATCATACCAAAATTGATTGTTTTCGTAAGGTTGTTAGTTTTCATATTCTAACTTGACTTTGTTATGCAATTCAAACAACTAAACCATTAAAATCGATCATTTATCATATCTAATCATAAAGCTATTCGTTTATTAAAAAGCGGATGTCAAGCTTTCTTAGCCCATGTTATGGATTTGAATAAAGACACGTCGAATTTGAATAATATTCTGTTGTTATTGACTTTTGGCGTATTTCAGAAGAACTTCCGGTCTACCCCGAGCGTGAAGTTGAATTCTTTATTGATCTTGAACACTGTACAAAGCCCATTTCTAAAACCCCATATCGAATGGCTCTATTGAACCCGAGGAGTTAAAGGTCAACTACGAGGAATTGTTGGACATCGGTTTCATTAAATCTAGTACATCTCCTTGGGGTGCTCTGTTTTATTTGTAAAGAAGAAAAGGCGGGAGTATGCGACTTTTGTATTGACTATCGGGGAATTGAACCATGTCACCATCAAAAATAGGTATCCTCTACCTCGTATTGATGACTTGTTTGACCCGATTCTGAGGAGCCGCAATTCTTTTCAAAAATCGATCTTAGATTACGGATATCATCGGTGAAGATTAGGCGAGGATATTCAAAGGCGCCTTTAGAACTTCGGTATGGGCATTATGAATTCTTAGTCATGTCTTTCGGACTAACTAATGCTCCTATGACTTTCATGGATATGATGAGCCAAGTATTGAGGAATATTTGGATCGATTCGTTGTTGTCTTTATTGATGACATCCATATATATTCAAAAGTCGTGAAGATCATGAGCACCATTTTGAAATTTGGTACTCTCAAAGGCCGTGAAAACAAACTATATGCCAAATTGAAGAAATCACGAGTTACGGCGAGGAAGTAGCATTCCTTGGGGGCGATAATGGTGTCGAAACATGGAGTATCTGTTGATCCGTGAAGATTGAAGCAATCTGAAGTTAGAACAGCAGAAGTCGGTGGTGAAATCACGTAGCTTTTTGGGCTTAATTTGGTTATTATCGGAGATTCGTGGAAGGTTTTCTCGAATCGCTACTCCATTAACTTCGGCTAACTTCGGAAGGATACAAAATTCGTTTGGGGCGAAGAATCGAGAAAAGTTTCCAAGAGCTTAGAGGAGACTTATTTATTTTGTTCTAACAATACCATCTGGTTCGGATGGATTTGTTATCTCTGATGATGCTTGAGGCAAAGGGTTAGGATGTGTTCTCATGCAGCGTGGGAAAGTCATAGCTTATGCCTCGCGACAACTTAAAAAGTATGAGAGGAATTATCTACTACTCGTGATCTAGAGTTAGCGGTGATCGTTTTCAGCGTTAAAGATATGGAGGCACTATCTATATGGGGAGAAAGTGGAGATATATTGGACCATAAAAAGCCTTAAATATTTCTTCACTCAAAAAAGAACTCGACATGGCGGCGGTGACGTTGGCTCGAGCTATTGAAGACTACGACCACACTATTGATACCATCTGGAAAAGCGAGCGTGGTAGGCGGCGCGTTGAGTAGAAGATCGTATGCGAGGAGCAGAGTGCGATGATGTCGAGTATATCGCGTAGAGCCGACTTTAATAGAAAAAGTTAAGGTTGCTCAAGCCAGCAGGCCGGGTGATCGTATGAAGAAGAAAGTACTGAAGGAGCTATTAGGGCGAGAATTGATGAAGAAGGAATACTTGAGTCCACTCTAGACTTTGTGTTCTAACGACTACGATTTGAAGTACAAGATTATGATGGAGGCACACAATACACCATTTGCAATCCATCTGGAAGTACTAAAATGTATCGTGATCTTGACATACATTTTGGTGGAACAATATGAAGAGAGAGATTGCAAAGTTTATCTCGATGTGTTTAACTTGTCAGCGTGTAAAGGCGGAGCATCTTGTACCTAAGGGTCGGTTGCAACCACTTGAGATTAGAAATGGAAGTGGGAACACATTACCTATGGATTTCGTTACGGGTCTTCTACGGTTTCTCAAGGCATCAATGCTATTTGGGTTATTGTTGATAGATTAACCAAGTACGCTCATTTCTTTGCAAATCTGGGAGACTTATTCCTTGAGCGTCTTCTTTAGTATATGCGTGAATGAGATTGTGAGGTTGCATGGCATGCACTGTATCCATAGTTTGGATCGTGACCCAAGATTCACTTCAAGATTTTGGGTTAGCTTGCAAAAAGCTATGAGCGCAGATTTCTGATTGATTGGCATACCATCCTCAAGCAGATGAATGATCGAGAAAGGACTATTCAAACTCTTGAAGATTTATTAAGACTACGTGTCCTAGACTTCAAAGGCGGTTGGGATAAGTATTTACCATTGGTGGAATTCTCCTACAACAACAGTTTATCGAGGCAAGTATAGGTGTGGCTCCATTTGAAGCATTATATGGGCCGAAAATGTCGTTCTCGATATGTTGGGATGAGGTGGGTGAAGCAACATTGTTGGGACTGAGAGTTAAATGCGATATGACTCTGAAAAGATCAAATGATTCGACAGCGTATACAAAGCGGCACAAGATCGACAAAAGAGTTATGCGGATCTTCATCGAAAGGGCGTGGAATTTAATGTGGGGATCATGTATTGTTGCGAGTTGCTCCGTGGAAGGAGTTCTGAGATTTGGGAAGAGAGAAAGCTCGATCCACGATTTATTGGTCCATTTCAAATTCTTGGTAGGAAGTAGGAAATGTAGCCTATAGACTTGCGTTACCTCAAAGTATGTCTCGTGTTCATAATGTGTTTCACATATCATACTTAAATAAATATGTGAAAGACCCGAACCACGTTATTGAGTTAGAAGCAGGACGAGATAATAGAAGACTTAGCGTATGAGGAGGTACTGTCAAGATCTTGGATAGGAAGGAGCATGTCCCTACAGCATGAAAAGGTCATACCACAAGTTAAAGTTTTGTGGAGGAATCATCTTTATAGAGAAATGACACAGGGAATTGGAAGCGGAAATGAAAGCGAGGTATCCTCACCTTTTGAAACACACCAGTGCGTCGTCGATTCGAGGGACGAAATTTCATAAGGAGGGAGGTTGTAAGACCCAAATTTTTATTAATGAAAAGGAATTTCCTTTATTTATTATTTTGAAATAGTAAGGGTTGATTTGATTAATGTGGATAGTTAAGGGTAAAATCATAAATATTTCAAAATAGCGAAGTGGTTATAAAATATTCATTGTTGTCGGGGAATATTCGTTTGGTGGTGGAATATTAAATCTTTGTCGGGGAATATTAAATGCGATGGTAGTGACCATGTGTGTGGGCCCATGTGAAGCGATTGGATGAAGAAAGCGACAAATATAAGTTGTTTAAAAATAACGGTGGCGTAGTTATTACAGATTATCTTGTTAAAATACCGGTGGTTAAAACACACTGTCTACAGCGTTGTTGAGCAGTAGCGCAGACGGTATTGCACCAATTATTGATTCTTACGTGAAAGGCACTACTCGATAATGGTTCTGATAATTCTTATTCGATTATTTTATTGAGTTAATAATTCTTTGCGTTGATATTTTATATTCTTTGTTGTTTGATAATTGTCATTTACACGTATTTTTCATTATCGAAGCAATAATTCATATTATTTGAATAATATTATTAGATAACATTATTGGCAATGTCTAGAAAGTTACATACAGGAGAGGTTTGGTCACCTAATTGCGGCGCGATGAAGAAGAAATTCTTATTGGAAAGCCCCCTCTTTCTGAGGAAGCGCACGGTTGTCGATATTGTGATTACGTAATATTATTTGTGAATAATTAATTATTGATTTATATGATGAGGAAAATATTGATTTTATGTGGATATAGATGGGAAAATTTTTAAAATGACAATTGTTGAAAATTAATATTTTATCTTTTACGATAAAATAATTCATTTAAAATATATTATTTTAATAATATAATAATGGTGATATTTTACAACGAATGGGGATATATGAGTATCTGAGGAGGAAGAGTATTTTTGTTGCAATAAATGTTTAAAACATGTTAAACATGTCGGTGGACCCCATTTATTGGTGAAATTTGATTATAGCTTTGTAAAATGCTTGGTTTGTGGATTTCGGTCAATTTTTATTTGGAATTTGGAAAAACTTTCTTCTGCAAAGTTGTAGAGAATTGAATTTCCTATAAAAACTCATGAGATTCGAATTTTCTGATGAAAAGGGCTATTTATTATGAATTATTGAAGTTAGAGATTAAAATAATTGATTTTTTGGAGTTTTAAATATTTTTGCATGAAAAACGTTTTTGTCACTTATAGGACATGTGTTATGTGGTTGATTTCAGCTGATGGTGTGCGTAGGAAGATGTGGAAATTTATATAATAATATTATTAATTTATTAAATTTTACGCTTTTGGTGTTCTAGCGATTTCTATAAATAGGGTCTTAGGTTAGAATTGAAAATCACACGAAGCTGAAGTTTTCTCTCTCTATATTATCGGCGTATTCTTGTGAGTATTTTGAGTATACTTTGAGTATTGTTAGGCGGTCTGAGTTCCTTATTTACTATGTCCGGTATTTAATTTAGAAATCTTGATCTTTCGAGGTAAGGGATATTATTTTTTTTCTCGTAATGATATTATTTCTTGATATCATTATCTTTGAAATATTGATCTGAAGTTTTATCAAATTTGGAATTTTTTCATATAGGGGTTACTATTCATGAGTTCTTATTCATGAGTTCTTATTCACGAGTTCTTATTAATGAGATTCTTATTCACGAGATTCTTATTCACGAGTACTATTAATGAAGCGTGAAGATGTTTTTTGTGGAATTTCTATCTTTTGGTGTCGGAGTTACTATTCACGTATCGGCTTTATTCACGTATCTGGCTTTATTCACGTATTATCTGGTCTTATTCATAGAAAAATAAAATTTCTTTTTTTTGTCCAAAATATCTAATACGGATCTACTAACTTTGATTGTATCCATGTTTTGATCATTCTTGAATTTTACACCACTATGATTATTTTTGAGGTATTTTTGAACGTGGATAAAACCAAGTCGAATCCGAATCCTTAATCCTTAATCCTTGTCATTTTGTTTCCTTTGGATTCGTTTCTTTAAAAAAAATATTTTTCATCTTAAATGATGATATTATGGAATATCTTTGGCTAGTGCAAAGATGAATGATTTCTTAAGAATATCTTTGCTTTGTGTGGTCTGAAGATGAAGATGAATGATTCTGAAGAATATCTTTGGCCGTAGTGCAAAGATGAGCAGGTGTTTAAATGAACATGACCCGGTGATGAATATCTTTGGCTTTGTAGTGCAAAGATGAATATTTGATTCAGATGTATATTGATTGATGTTACGGGGATAAAAGATAGGCGATGAACTTTTAAATTCATACATAGAAGATAGTAGTTTGCATTCTCTACTTAACTCTTCTAATGAATTATTATTTCATTGCGAATATTGATTTAAAATTTGTTGTCTATTGTATTCTATTAGATTTTTCCTGTTGAAGACTAACGATAATTTGTTGTATATTATCTTAGTCATAATATTCTTTCTTGAGCTAGTTGAGCTCACCCTTTTCCTTTTGTTCCATTTTTTTCTCGGGAGGCGAGAATATAAGCGATGCAGTGAAATTGGGTATGGAATGAAGGTTTTAGAAAGGATTGTTTAGTAGTCCTCACCATTTTGTAAAATAATGTATCGATAAATGTGATGAGGATTTATTTGAGTATAGATATTATGCAGAAGATAATATTTGTATTCAAACTCACAGTTTCTTGTTGTAATAATAAAGTTGTAGTTGTTTACATACCATGTATTGACATTTCTCGGAATAGGTGATGTATACCTATTTTGGGGGCGTCATAATAATTCATTAGAAGAGTTAAGTAGAGAATGCAAACTACTATCTTCTATGTATGAATTTAAAAATTCATAAATCTCTCTTTTATCCCTGTAACATCAATCGATATACATCGGAATCAAATATTCATCTTTGCACTCTGAGCCAAAGATATTCATCGATTAAGTCGTGTTCATCTAAAACACTGTTCATCTTTGCACTTTACTGAGCCAAAGATATTCTTCAGAAATCATTCATCTTTTGCTTTACTGAGGCCAAAGATATTCAATAATATCATCATTTAAGGCGAGGATGATGAAAATATTTTTAAAGCGAATCCGGTGAAACAAAATGACAAGGATTAAGGATTAAGGATTCGTACTTTGTTTTATCCATGTCCAAAAATACCTCAAAAATAATTATAGTGGTGTAAAATTCAAGAATGATCAAAACATGGATACAATCAAAGCTAGTATCCACAATAGATATTTTGGACGAAAAGAAAATTTTTTATTTTTCGATGAATAGTGTCGTATTGTAAATAGTGTCGAGTATCGTGAATATAAATGAATAGTCTTAGTATCGTGAATAGTAACTCAACACCAAAAGTTCTAAATTTGATAAAAACTTGGATCGATATTTTAGCATAATGATATTGAAGAAATAATATCATTACGAAAAAATAATATCCCTTACCTCGAAAGATCGGTACTTCTAAATTTGAAACATCGGATATAGGCTATGACTTGGACTTGCAAGTATAGCAATACTCAAAGTATACTCAAAATACTCACAAGAATACATTTCGATAATATAGAGAGAGAACACTTGATTTACGGTGTGATTTTCAATTCTAACCTAACCACCTATTTATAGGAAATTGCTTAGAACACAAAGCGAGAAAATTTAATAAATTAATATTATAATTATATAAATTTCCTCGCATGCCTAGAATCGATTTCAGACCATCAAACACATGCCACATTCTAGAAAAAGTAAGAAAAAAACGTTTTTCTAATTTTAAATATTTTAAACTTCTAAAAATCAATTATTTTTGAGCTTGAACTTCAATAATTCATAATAAATAGCCCTTTCATCAGAAAATTTGAATCTCGCATGTTTTATAGGAAATTCAATTCTTTACAACTTTGCAGAAGAAAGTTTTCCAAATTTCAAATAGAAATTAATGAAATCAACAAGCAGGCGATTTTACATTTATAATCAAATTTCGATCGATAAATGGGGTCCGCAGAGCATGTTTAACATGTTTTAAACATTTATTGCAACAAAAATACTCTTCCTCCTCGTATACTCATATATCCCACATTCATTTGTAAAAATATCACCATTATTATATTATTAAAATATAATAATATATTTAAATGAATTATTTTATCGAGAAAAGATAAAATTTCAATTTTTAACAAAATTGTCACATTAAAATTTTCTCCATCTATATCCACATAAAATCAATATTTTCCTCATCATATGAATCAATAATTAATTATTCACAAATAATATTACAGAATCCTGATATTGTGACGAGGTAGGTTCAGGAAGAGGGCTTTCAATAAGAATTTCTTCTTCTTTGGCGGCATGATTAGGTGACCAAACCTCTCCTTGAGCGAGAACTTTCTAGACATTGCCAATAATGTTATCTAATAATATTATTGAGATAATATGAATTATTGCTTCGATAATGAAAATCTTGTGTAATGACAATTATTGAAACAACAACAATATAAAATATCAACGTGACAATTATTAAATCAATAAAATCTTTGAGCGATAATTCTTGTAACCATTATTGAGTAGTGCCTTCTTACGTAAGAATCAATAATTGGTGCAATACTGGTGTCTTCTTGTGTTTTAACCACCAAAGTATTTTAACGATATTAACGGTAACAACTTCTGTTTGTTATTTTAAACAACTTATATTTGTCGTTTTCTTCATCAATCGCTTTCCATTATGGGGCCCACATGGGCATTTGCTTGCAAGTAAATACGAATATTCCCAAGCGCGATACGAATATTCCACGACCAAACGAATATTCCCAAACAACAATGAATATTTTATAACCACTTGCTTATTTTGAAGTATTTTGTATTTTACCCCTAACTATCAACATTAATCAAATCAACCCTTAAAATAATAAATAGAAAATTAAATTTCATTAATAATAAGTTGGGGTCTTCTGACCTCCCTCCTTATGAAATTTCGTCCTCGAAATTGGCGTACGATACACAGTGTTTGAAAAGGTGAGGATACCTCGCTTTCATTTCCATTTTCAATTCGGTCATTTCCTCTATAGCATGATTCCTCCACAAAACTTTAACTTGTGGTATGACCTTCTTGGCGTAGGACGTGCTCCTTCCTATCTAAGATCTTGGCAGGTACCTCCTCATACGTTAAGTCTTGGCTATATAAATGGGTTCTAACTTCAATAGCGTGGTTTGGGTCTTTCACATATTCTGAAATACGGATATATGAAACACATTATGAACACGAGACATACTCGGAGCTAAGAGTCTATAGGCTACATTTCCTACTCGGTCAAGAATTTGAAATGGACCGATAATTCGTGGATTGAGCTTTCCTCTCTTCCCAAATCTTGTAACTCCCTTCCATGGAGCAACTTCATGACAATACATGATCCCCTACACTAAATTCCCCGTCTTTTCGATGAAGATCCGCATAACTCTTTTGTCGATCTTGTCTTGGTTTGTATCGTTGTCGAATCATTTGGATCTTTTCGTGTAGTCATACGTCTTAACTTCGGGTCCTAACAATGTTGCTTCACCCACCTCGTCCCAACATCTGGAGAAGCGACACTTTTCGTCCATATAATGCTTCAAATGGAGCCACACCTATACTTGCACGATAAGCTGTTGTTTGTAGGAGAATTCTACCAATGGTAAATACTTATCCCAACGCCCTTGAAGTCAGGACATAGAGTCTTAATAAATCTTCAAGAGTTTGAATAGTCCTTTACGATTGTAAAATCCAGTTTGAGGATGGGTATGCGGCCGAATAAATCAAATCCGTGTCCATAGCTTTTGCAAGCTAACCCAAAATCTTGAAGTGAATCTTGGGTCACGATCCGAAACTATGGATACAAGCATGCCGTACAACCTCACAATCTCATTCACGTCATACTAGCAAGGCGTTCAAGTGAATAAGTCTCCCGTATCGACAAGAAATGAGCAGACTTGGTTATAAAATACTCATTGTTGTCGGGGAATATTCGTTTGGTCGTGGAATATTCGTCCTGTCGGAGAATATTCATACGACGGTGCAGCCTTTTGGGCCCCATAACGGAAAGCGATTGGATGAAGAAAACTACAAGTATAAGTTATTTACAAATAATGACGTAGTTATTCTGAATTAACATCTTGTTGGAATACCCGGTGGGTAAAGTAAAATGTCTGGCGTTGTTGCACGATGACACCACGGTATTGCACAATATTTTTGAATTATTGATTCTTACGTAAGAAGACACTACTCAATAATGGTTACGATGAATTCTTTATTCGATTATTTTATTGATTGATAATTGTTGCGTTGATATTTTATATTATTGTTGTTTTAATAATTGTCACACACAAAGTATTTTTTATTATCGGAGCAATAATTCATATTATCTGAATAATATTATTCGATAAAATTATTGGCAATGTCTAGAAAGTCATGTCTAAGGAGAGGTTTGGTCACCTAATTGCGCGCCAGTAAGGAGAAATTCTTATTGGAAAGCCTCCTCTTTCACGAGGAGCGGCTTTGGTTGCGATCTTTGTGATTATGTAATATTATTTGTGAATAATTAATTATTGATTTACATGATGAGGAAAATATTGATTTTATGTGGATATAGATGGAGATTTTTTTTTAAAGTGACAATTGTTAAAAATTGATATTTTATCTTTTCTGATAAAATAATATTTTATTATTATAATATAAAAATAATGATATTTTTACAATGAATGTGGGATATATGAGTATATGAGGAGGAAGAGTATTTTTGTTGCATTAAATGATTAACACATGTTTTGTGTGTCGGTGGACCTCATTTCTTGACTGAAATTTGATTATAGCCTGTAAAATCGCCCGTTTGTGGATTTCGGTCAATTTCTGTTTGAAATTTGGAAAAACTTTCTTCTGCAAAATTGTAGTTAATGAAATTTCCTATGGAAAGGACACGTGGTTCGAATTTTTCTGACAAAAGGGTTATTTATTATGAATTATTGAAGTTCTGAAGTTTCGAAATAATTGATTTTTGGAAGTTTTAATTATTTATTTTATGAAAAACGTTTTTTCTTACTTTTAGTAGAAGGTTAACATGTGTGAATTGCTGAAATTCAGATTCTTGGGTGGTGGGCTCGAATATTTATTAAATAAAATTATTTTAATAAATTTTCTGCTTTGGTGTTCTAAGCAATTTCCTATAAATAGGGTGCTTAGGTTAGAATTGAAAATCACACCAGAAACTGAAATCTTCTCTCTATTTCTCTCTCTATATATTATTGAGTGTATTCTTGTGAGTATTTTGATATCTTGAGTGTTGCTATACGGTGCAAGTTCGTTCAGCGTTATTCCAGTCAGAAGTATTGCTCTTTTAAGGTAAGGGATAGTAAGGGATATTGTCGTTAGTATGTAAGGGTTATTATGTTTTTCAATTTCGAAATTTTTTTGAACCTTCAAAAATTCTGGAAAAATTTGAAATGATATTTTGATGAGTTTTGTTGATTGTGTCCAAAAATGGCGATTTTTAGATATATAGATTAAGAGTTATGGATTTTATGAGAAAAGACTATTTTAAAAGTAAACGCTTATAACTCCTTGTGGTTAATTCCAAAATTGATGAAATTTTTATTGGGAGTACATGTATATAACAGAAGTATACCGTGTAAAGTTTAGAATTTTTGGACAAAAGTACAATTTATGATAAATGCCTAAATTTTTGGCAGTTTTGGCCATATGAAAAATAGTAAATGAATTTTAAAAATTCTGAGAAAAATATATGTTCAATATGGGACTATATTATGCTGAATCCCAGAAAAGAAATATTTTTGGAACTGATTTGGTATTTTTCATGAAAAATGGTCTAGTTATGAGTAAATGAATTAAATATGTTATGTGAAGTAAGAAATTTGGAAAATAGGATTTTATGGCTTAAGAATCCTATATAAGGTATATGCAGATTTTTGATGAGGGTTTTGGTTATTGGTAATGAAATCTTATGAGTTTGGCATTTTAGAATGATTAAATGCATTAATTAGTAAAGTATAAACAATTAAATTAAATTGTTTATAAGTTTAAGAAATGATTAAGATATTTTGGTAATATTAATAATATTAGATTATGAGATTATTAAATGATTTATAACATTTGGATTAAGGTGTTATGAAATCATTGATTTATGAATCTTATTCTTGAAATTAAATGCAGTTGTTGATCATATTATTTTTATTATCATATATAACATTTTTATAATTCCGGTGATGATATTTCTCTTTGACTTAAGTGTAAAGATGGGTAGATTGTTGGTACGATCGTGACTATGAGTTCTCTTTGGTCAGTAGTGCAAAGTTGAATCGTTGACTGGTATGATCATGACCATTGAATTTATAATTGAATATTTTTAGCTTAAGTGCAAGGTGAATTGATCAACATGGTTATAATTATTATTTATATAAATTCTGAAATGATTATATATTTCTTTGAGATATGAATATCTTTGGCTCGTAGTGCAAAGATGACTTGTTGAATATCTTTGGCCTGTAGTGCAAAGATGAATTATTGGTGAATATCTTTGGCCGTAGTACAAAGATGACTTGTTGAATATCTTTGGCTTTTGTAGTGCAAAGATGAATTATTGAGTGAATATCTTTGGCCGTAAGCCAAAGATGACTGTTATTGAATATCTTTGGTAGTAGTGCAAAGATGATATGTTAATGAATATCATTGACCCGTAGTGCAAAGATGGATTTATTAGTATGATTATGAACATGAACTGTGATTTGGTATAACCATGATCTTTGATGTTTCAGGTAAAGACAGGTGATAAAAATTATCTTCGATTACGGATGAGAAAGGAATTTGGAACCACAAATATGATTATGAGTTATTCATATGATTGTGGATAGGAACTGTTGATTGATGTTACAGGGATAAAATATTGTTGGTAGACTTTTAACGTGGAGAAGATAATAGACTTTATAGTCTATTTGACTCTTCTAATGGATTGCTTGTTCCGCTGCAACTATGGTTGAAAAGTTTTATTATCTACCATATGTTCTAAATCTCTGATTTATTACTGATGAAGTCTATTGATAATGTAATTATCTTTAGTCATGATATTCTTTACTGGGCTAGTTGTGCTCACCCTTTTGCTTCATAATTCCTTTCAAGTAATAAGAGTGTAATTTGGAATTGGCGAGAATAACGGGGGAATAGTGTGATGGTTCGAATTGCGTCAAAGTTTCTCAACACATTATAAAAGCGGCATGACATCTGATATATAATTGTATTGACGACCTAAGATGTGTGTGTCGTATATTATCGTCACTTAATAATTGATTTTGGTGAACAACAATAGGGTGAGGCGAACCTGACTTTGGAAGGGTGTTTTATCACTATCATACAAGATGTCTAATGACATACTGACCTCGCGTTATCATAAAGGCGAGGGTTGTGCAAATCCACTTTCATTGAGTATATCTACAAGCACTTACTATATGATCTTGTAGTTTATTTGAAACATAATGTTCAATTCTGGGACGGTGGAGATAGTTATATGTCAAGAGAAGACTCACCCTTGGAAAGAAGATGATAGTTATATGTTCAATCTTCTCATTTTTCTTTGGGGTCTATTGGGTTAACCAATGATAATTCTGTGGGCATATGATATCTATTATAACTTAGACGCATGGCCTCCCATGTACGAAGGTTTCCTTGAGCACTTCCCAAAGATTTTAATTTCTAAAACAGTTCTAGATTGTACCTTTATGTAAGGTATCTTTGTGAGAGTCTTTGTCCATAGTTGGGACATGAGTCATAGTTGGTATTAAAACTCACGATATATGTGTTGTTGTATTTTGCACGACAATTGTAGTAATAAAGTTGTAGTTATTTTCTGTACCATGTATTTGGCGACTCAGAATAGGTTGGATGGATTGGACCTATTTTGGGGGCGTCACACACAACATATGTGTTGTTGTATTTTGCACGACAATTGTTGTAATAAAGTTGTAGTTGTTTTCTGTATCATGTATTTGGCGACTCAGAATGGGTTGGATGGAATAGACCTATTTTGGGGGCGTCACACACACACACACACACACACATATATATATATATATATATACAAAAATGTAAATGGATCTTCACCCAGCATGCGGTAGTTCGCAAAGACATGTTATTCCGACAGAATAATAAAGAATTGAATAACGGAAGAATTTCACCATGTATGCGGTAGTCCGCGTAGGCAGGTTATTCCAACAATTTAATAAGAAATGAATACAAAGGATTATTCACCAGGTATGCGGTATTCCGCATATACATGTTATTTCCACAATTTAATAAGTGATAAAAAGGTTTCCACCAAGTCTTGTAAGATCAACAAGGATAGATGGTACTACTGTAAATAACAGAATTTAAAAATGGACAATAAAACATAAATATAACTTGACAGTTAAAGAATATAATAGGCGACAAAGCCAAGCTTATTGTAAGAATAACATTATACTATTGATGGCATAGCCAAACAGGTAGTATAATAATAAATTGCAAGAATTTAAAGCCAATTATAAGAATAAAATTATATTATTGGTGGAATAGCCAAACCGATAATATAATAATAAATTACAAGAATTTAATTTTACCGTCTCAGTTGGTTAGAGCTTCGTGCTGATAACGTGTTATAAAACTTTAGCAAAGTGTATAAAGATACTCTTATAATTGCATATTATTTAGAGAGAATAAGTAAGATATAAAGAGAGAGAAACCATTCAGAAAAGTTCTTATATTTTCCTTCAGTATCATTTCCTTATATAGGAGAAAGAGAAGTCACAGGTGAGGAAGGAATCATCACGGGAGAAGAGAAGAGGAGAAAGGCAGCGAGCAGAGCATGAGTTCCCTCCTCAAGAGGGAATCACATGTATAACACTAAAATCAATTTTAAAGTTTTTTTGATACAAGTATTCCTTTCGTTTCATACTATTTGATCATTATCATAAAATTGACATAAATTCTTTTAAATTTAATTAATATTTGTCAATGATAAATATCGTAAACTATTTAAAAAAGTATTACGCATTGTAAGTTTTATTGTTTTATAACTTTTAATGAGTTATCTCAATTTTGAATTTAAAAATATTTCAAATTAATTTTTAAAAATCAATAACGATCATATAATTTAGAACATAATGAGTATATCAACAATTAAATAATTGCTTTATGTAAGTTCATATTTTTCTAAAGAGGGTTTGCAACTCAGAATTAAGAACAACTTATTTATGCTTCTTTTGAATGTTCAAGACTCCAAAACACACAAGGTCGTCCTTAAGATAATATATATATATATATATATATATATATATATATATATTGTAACGCCCCCAAAATTAAATATACGTCTCCCATCTTGGGTCGCCACTTACATGGTACATAAATTCAAATACAAACTTACTAATATAAGCATGTAAGTGTGCAATCGACATAAGCGTGAGTTTGAATACAAATATTGTCTACTAGATATTATACAAACTCAAAAGGAGTCCTCATTACAACTATTATCACACTATTTCACGAGAATAGTGAGGACTACTATTGCTATCCTCGGACCATTACTCGTTCCCAGGCTTCGTCTAGCTATGTTCTCATTTCACGAAGAGAAAACGGTGAAAGAAAGGGTGAACTCAACTAGCCCGAGAAGAAATATTATGACTAAGATAATGCGAGAATAAATTATCATTAGCCTTCAACGATGTTAAAGCGATAAAATACAATAAACTGACGGTTTAAGCTGCGGTGACGGAATATGCGATCCATTAAAAAGTCAAGTAGAAAATAAAGTCTACTTATCTTTTAGGTTTTAAAAGGTTTTCATCAATTTTTTTATCACTAAGACTCGGTTTAATGAATAAACCACAATATCTAATCATCCACGTACCACGGTCGAGGATATTCATCAAATTTAATAATGGTAATGACTATCTAAGAATCACCCCTGGTCATAATCATACCAAAAACTATCCATCATTGCATTACAGAGCCTTTGAGGACTTTTATCACATCATTTTATATCAAGCCGTGATTATACCAAGAATGATCCACGATGGTCATAATCATACTAAGTTCATCTATACACGTAAGGCGAAGATAACATAATATAACATGAGGATGATGACAATGACATAATAATTCAATAAAACAAGTTCAAGAATTATTTTATCCGAGAAATTATTAACGTCAAATTGTCAAAATGATCTTTGTTTTGTAGAGTAAAATTCAAGAATGATCGGAAGAATATTTCCATGAAAGATCTTTGGATGAAACGCAAATATCGAGGATATTCTACTAATTTCATGGAGTATAGAAGTCAAAGTTTTAACCATTTGGGTATAATAAAGAATGGAATAACAAAAGAAATCACCGTGCATGCGATACTTGCATAAGCGGTTATTCAAGCGAGAATAATAATAACGGAACCGGTCGGTGAAATTCACGCAAGCGAGGATGATCAAACGAATAATAATCTTTGAATAATAAACAATGGAACCGGATCCAGGTGTAAAACACACGATGAGGATATTCAGCGAGAATAATAAATGCGAAATAAAAGCAATGGAACCGGTCGGGTGTAAAACACACAGACGAGGATATTCAGCGAGAATAATAAAGAATGGAATAACGAAGAAGATCACCAAGTATAGGGATTAGAAGAATGTCACGGTAATGGCATATGAGTTATTCAACAGAATAAATAAGAATGGAATAACATAAAGATTTCACCAAGTATAGGGTATCTGGCATATACTGAGTTATGTATAGGGTATACCACTTTTACAGAGTTATTCAACAGAATAATAATGAATGGAATAACGAAGTTCTCTTCATGAATAAGAAAGAATAACACCCACTTACAGGTACAACAAATAATATCCCCTACGTAGTAAAAGACCTTTGGATATCAAAGTAGTGAAGTGCGAGAATACTCTTCTTCTTTCTCTATAGATTTTCTCTCTATAACTTCTCTCTATAATTTCTCTCAGAGTTTGATGAATTAAGTAAGAAAATAATGAAGGAATGAGCTTATTTATAGGAAAATAGAATGCATAGTAATTAATCCATGAGCGGTCCAGATTGATTTACTTTAATCGACGGTCCATATTTAAAGCAAAATCTTTTAAATAAAATATAATATATTCTATTTATATAAAAAATATTTTACTATGCAAACCTTTATGCAACACTTATCAAAACCTTATGCAAAACACTATGCAACACTATACATAATAAAATATAATATATTCTATTTATAAAATAACTTTAATAAAGTATTACATTTTATATAAAAGATGTTTACATTTTATTACGTTAATAATCTGAATAAAACAAAAGCGTCATTATCATTATAATAATTCATATTATTAATAAATGATAATGGAATCAAATGAGTGACTTCTCGCATAAGCATCGATAATCAATCTGGTGTCTTTCTTATGCGACCACACGTATTCTTTGTACTTTTACTCACAAAGTAGTTCAGCGATATCAAAGGTAAAACTTCCGTCGTTATTTGATAAAATATTTTTGTCGTTTTCTCGATCAGGCAATAATTACATTATGGGGTCCATGATGATTGAGTAGTTATACGAATATTCCTGCTAAACCAAGAATATTCCACGAGCCGATCGAATATAATATAACCACTTGCATACTTTGCAAAATTTATAAATACTACCATTTATAATATTATCTCAAATTCACACCATAATATAAAATTATTTTGACAAAATTTAAATCTTTATTGATAAAATGGGGTCTCACAATCTCCCCTCTTATGAAATTTAAGCCCTCGAAATTAGAGTGCGATACTGATATGATAAAGAGGTGAGGATACCTTGAATACCTTTATCGTTAAAAATATTAAATTCATCTTTGCAATCCGCCCGAAGATATTCATTAACAATTCATCTTGCACTCTAAGATATTTAAAGGTATACAATTGTAAAACCAATAATATTTGAGACTCGACTTAATAGTATCACGACCACGAATTATCCATACCTTCTTCTAGCTAAGGATATTCGTGTTTTTAATCTGGTCATGATTATACCGAATAATCCACAGTGGTCATAATCATACCAAGTCCATCGATGTACTTCTGACCAAAGATGACTTTTACCACATCCATGAATTAATATTTCATTCTTTGAGACTCATTTCGATAATTAATCCACATCATCGAATCATCCACCACTACGGGCGAGGATATTTATTAGTATCACGACCACGAATTATCCATGCACTACTACCAAAGATAATTGTGTATTCATTAGTATCACGACCACAAATTATCCATACTCTACTGACCAAAGATAATTGTGTATTCATTAGTATCACGACCACAAATTATCCATGCACTACGGCCAAAGATAATTGTGTATTCATTAGTATCACGACCATAAATTATCCATGCACTACGGCCAAAGATAATTGTGTATTCATTAGTATCACGACCACAAATTATCCATGCATTACTACTACTGACCAAAGATAATTGTGTATTCATTAGTATCACGACCACAAATTATCCATGCACTACGGCCAAAGATAATTGTGTATTCATTAGTATCACGACCACAAATTATCCATGCACTACGACCAAAGATAATTGTGTATTCATTAGTATCACGACCACAAATTATCCATGCACTACGGCCAAAGATAATTGTGTTTTCAATTACGGTTATGATTATCTTAGAACAATCCTCGGTCATAATCATACCAAGTCCATCTATGCATGCCTACAGCCGAGATGACTTTCAACATAATATAAGCATGAGGATAATGATATAAAGAATCAATCAAATGAGATAAAGGATAAATATTAAACATTTATAATATAATTTATCCAGGATTCAAGAATATCCCAATGTTATCAATCACTTAATAATCTCATAATCTAATATCATTAATATTATAACAATATTTTAATCACTTCTTAAATTTATAAACAATTTATCTTAATTGTTTACGCTTTACCATATAATGCATTTAATCATTCAAAATGCCATACTCATAAGATATCATCACCAATTATCAAATCTCTCAAAAAATATGCATATACTCTATATAGGATTCTCTAGCCATAAAATCCTATTTTCAACTTTGTTACTTCACATAACATATTTAACTCATATGTTCAGTAACTAAACTATTTTCATGAAAAATACCAAATCAGTCCCAAAAATATTTCTTTTCTGGGATTTAGCATAATATAGTTCCATAATGAAAATATATTTTTTCTCGAATTTTAAAATTCATTTACTATTTTTCAAAAATCAATTTCTAATTAATTCCTTAAGAAATTAGCTACCTCAAGTTTAACTCCAAAATTCCCAAATCTTGGCAGGACCTTACACATATTAACGTGAGCTTCTAGTTTAAATTTCATGGTCACCGGAGTTATAGAACTCCGGTTTATAGCATTTTTATTGGAAAAACCTAAATATTGAAATAGTCATAACTTGCTCATTTTAAGTCGAGAATGAGCTCATTTTTGGACAGGAGGTACTTTATACCATATACTTTCATGTCCCAAAAGGCCAGAATTTTTCTCATAATTTAAGTGGCCGAAACAGCCCCTCTAAAATCATGGCAGCAGTAGCTTTTTGGTTTTTACAGCTTTGCACTCCTTTGCTAAAATCAGTCCACACAAAAATCTACAACACCTTTTCCAGTAATTCCACTTGGATTAGTTAGGTAACTCATAGATCTAACTCTAGGACTTGACCACATTCAAAAATTCAAAATATAATAGGAGATATGGTCAATTGAATTTCATATTACGTTTTTCACCAAAATCGATTTTCAACTCTTTGTGATTTCTAAGAAACTTTCATGTTTTCACATACTAACCAACATAACTCATCATAACACTTACTAATACCACATATACCCATGATTTTCATTAGTCCAATGCTTTTATTATGACTTTCATCATAATCCACGTAAATGCAGATCCTTTTAGTTGAAGAAATATTTGAGGGTTTAAGAAATGGGTTTTTGTCTTTGGGGTTGATACAAAATTCGATTTCACGCTCTAGGGTAGGCTAAGAAGTCTTCAAGAAATACGCCAAGAAATTTATTAATGATAGAAATATCATTCAAAAGCGTTATTCTCTCGTCCAAGACTTGGATAATACGTCACATTAATACCAACTGTGACTTCTATCCTTAACCCAGATAGCACCTCACAATGATACCTATCAACTTGCCATCTTGATCACGACGTCGCCCTCTGAAAATGCGGCGGTGCATTCCACACAAGGAAGTCAACAACGAAAGGATCGGGCTCTTTACTTATGGCTTGATATAACGTTGATTAACTTTAGGATTTGGTTACTTTGAATTCAGTATAATGAGGTTGGTTAGGAATATGAAAGCTAACAACCTTACAAAAAGAATAATGAGTAGTTAATCAATCGTTTTCAAAAAATTACCTCAAAGGCAAGTATTTTCAAAGAGATAAGATCGACGAGTAACGTGAAAGTGTTTATTTGAAACAACAAAGATTAATAAAAAGTGGAGGTAGTGAAGGTTTCTCCCAACGAAGTTTGATAGATAAATCAAAGTCTAATTTCTCGAGTCAAATTTAAGCGTTGAGCAAGCAAGAGAGATAAAAGAATGGGTAGAACCGGTATCTAATAAGGTATAGACTTGCAAGAAATTTATAATTAACTAACCCGTGCTAACCGTTCGGGTTACCCACTTTTGAGAAGTCGTGAAAAACGCTTCTTTCTGAAACCACCGACTTTGTTTTGTCGTATCCGCCTTTGGTGCCACTATCCCAACTGGACTTGACTTCACTATACGACAAAATCGAGCTAAATGACCTTCTCTTCTTGAAATTTCCACTTCTATTATCTTTGCCATGATTACCAGCAAGTGGTTACCATTCTTAGCATGATAATTTCCCCGATGGTTATCATTGTTCGATGGCCGTTGCCACCCGATATGATTATTATCGTGTTGTTGGTCGTTACCTTTTGTTTGAATTTGAATCAACACTCTCATGTGCTTCATTGCTTATCTCGGCATTTTCGGATGCCATTCTCAAACAACATCACAAAACAAGGGTTAATTGACATGTAACAAATTATCCCTATATTACGTGACCAATAAAATAGCAAATAAACTTAGGTAGGTCATTCTAGCGAAGGAATTCCCGTCTCTCCCTCCTAGTTACTATTCTCACATCTTAGCTGGGGATCATATCCCTAAGCTACGATACCAAGTGTGGCGCCCCCAAAATTAGGTATCGTCACCCATCTTGGGTCGCCACTTACATGGTACATAAATTCAAATACAACTTACTTAATATAAGCGTAGGTGTACAATCGACATAAAGCGTGAGTTTGAATACAAATATTGTCTACTAGATATTATACAAACTCAAAAGGAGTCCTCATTACAACTATTATCACACTATTTCACGAATAGTGAGGACTACTAATGCTATCTCTGCGGACCATTACTCCGTTCCCCGAGGCTCGTCCCATTATATGTTCTCATTTCTGAAGAAACGGTGAAAGAAAAGGTGAGCTCAACTAGCCCAAGATGAAATATTATGACTAAGATAATGCGAGAATAAATTATCATTAGCCTTCAACGATGTTAAAGCGATAAAATACAATAGACAACCGGTTTAGCTGCGGTGAATATGCAATCCATTAAAAAGTCAAGTAGAGAATAAAGTCTCTACTATCTTTTAGGTTTTAAAAGGTTTTCATCAATTTTTTTATCATTTGAGACTCGGTTTAATAAATAAACCACCACATCTAATCATCCACTGTACCACGGTCGAGGATTTTCATCAAATTATCAATGGTCATGACTATACTTAGAATCACCCACGGTCATAATCATACCAAAAACTATCCATCATTGCATTACTGAGCCCATGCGAGGACTTTTATCACATCATTTATATCAAGTCATGATTATATCGAAGAATGATCCACGGTCATAATCATACTAAGTTCATCTATATACGCGTAAAGCGAAGATAACATAATATAACATGAGGATGATGACAATGACATAATAATTCAATAAAACAAGTTCAAGAATTATTTAATCCATGAATTATTAACGTCAAATTGTCAACATGAATCTTTGTTTTGTGAGAGTAAAATTCAAGAATGATCGGAAGAATATTTCCATGAAAGAGATCTTTGGATGAAACGCAAATATCAAGGATATTCTACTAATTTCATGGAGTATAGAAGTCAAAGTTTTAACCAATTTGGGTATAATAAAGAATGGAATAACAAAAGAAATCACCGTGCATGCGGTGCTTGTGCATAGAGCGAAGTTATTCAACGAGAATAATAATAACGGAACGGTCGGTGAAATTCACACACCGAAGCGAGGATGATCAAATGAGAATAATAAAGATTGAATAATAAACAATGGATAGGATATTCCGAGAATGATAAAACACACGACAGGATATTCCAATGAGCGAGGATGTTAAATGCGGAATAATAAAAAGCGGAACCGAGGTCGGTGTAAAACACACGCAGACGGGATATTCCAAGAATAATAAAGAATGGAATAAAGAAAGAAGATCACCAAGTATAGGGGATTCAGCGTATCTGAGTTATTCAATGAGAATAAATAAGAATGGAATAACATAAGGATTTCACCAAGTATAGGGTATCTGGCGTATACGAGTTATGTATAGGGTATACCACTTTTTACGAGTTATTCAACGAGAATAATAATGAATGGAATAATGAAGTTCTCTTCATGAATAAGAAAGAATAACCTTACTACGTACAACCCCCTACTAGTAAAAGACATGGATATCAAAGTAGTGAAGTAGCGAGAATACTCTTCTTCTTTCTCTCTATAGATTTTCTCTCTATAGCTTCTCTCTATAATTTCTCTCTCAGAGTTTCAAATGAATTCGTAAGAAAATAATGAAGGAATGAGCTTATTTATAGGAAAATAGAATGCATAGTAATTAATCCATGAGCGGTCAGATTGATTTACTTTTTAATCGACGGTCCATATTTAAAGAAAAATCTTTTAAATAAAATATAATATATTCTATTTATATAAAACATTTTACTATGCAAAACACTATGCAACACTATGCAAAAAAACACTATGCAAAAAACACTATGCAACACTATGCATAATAAAATATAATATATTCTATTTATAGAATAACTTTAATAAAGTATTACATTTTATATAAAAGATGTTTACATTTTATTACGTTAATAATCTGAATAAAACAAAGCGTCATTATCATTATAATAATTCATATTATTAATCGATGATAATGGAATCAAAACGTGACTTCTCACATAAGCATCGATAATCAATACTGGTGTCTTCTTATGCAACCACACGTATTCTTTGTACTTTTTACTAGAAAGTAGTTCAGCGGTATCAACGGTAAAACTTCCGTCGTTATTTCAATAAAATATTTTTGTCGTTTTCTCAATCAAACAATAATTACATTACATTGTAGGGTCCACCGATGATTGAGTAGTTATCGAATATTTCCCGCTAAATAGAATATTCCCCACCAATCGAATATAATATAACCACTTGCATACTTTTTTGCAAAATTTATAAATACTACCCACAACTATAATATTATCTCAAATTCACACCATAATATTAAAAATTATTTTGACAAAATTTAAATCTTTATTGATAAAATCTGGGGTCTCACAATCTCCCTCCTTATGGAATTTTAGCCCCCTCGAAATTAGGGTGCGATACACAGTATGATAAAGAGGTGAGGATACCTTGAATACCTTTATCGTTGAAAATATTAAATTCATCTTCTTTGAATCTACCGAAGATATTCATTAACAATTCATCTTTGCACTACGAAAGCCAAAGATATACAATGTAAAACCAATAATCTTGAGACTCGACTTAATAGTATCACGACCATGAATTATCCATGCACCTTCTTGGCTAAGGATATTCGTGTTTTCAATTCTGATCATGATTATACCAAGAATAATCCGTGGTCATAATCATACCAAGTCCATCAATGTACTACTACCAAAGATGACTTTTACCACATCCATGAATTAATATTTCATTCTTTGAGACTCATTTAATAATTAATCCACATCATCGAATCATCATCCCGCACTACGGGCGAGGATATTTATTAGTATCACGACCACGAATTATCCATGCACTACTGCCAAAAAATAATCGTGTATTCATTAGTATCACGACCACAAATTATCCATGCACTACTACCAAAGATAATCGTGTATTCATTAGTATCACGACCACAAATTATCCATGCACTACTACCAAGATAATTGTGTATTCATTAGTATCACGACCACAAATTATCCATGCACTACTACCAAAGATAATTGTGTATTCATTAGTATCACGACCACAAATTATCCATGCACTACTGACCAAAGATAATTGTGTATTCATTAGTATCACGACCATAAATTATCCATGCACTACTACCAAAGATAATGTGTATTCATTAGTATCACGACCACAAATTATCCATGCACTACTACGCCAAAGATAATTGTGTATTCATTAGTATCACGACCACAAATTATCCATGCACTACTCCAAAGATAATTGTGTATTCATTAAGATATCACGACCACAAATTATCCATGCACTACGACCAAAGATAATTGTGTATTCATTAGTATCACGACCACAAATTATCCATGCACTACGGCAAAGATAATTGTGTTTTCAATTCTGGTTATGATTATAGAACAATCCTGGTCATAATCATACCAAGTCCATCTATATGCCTTCTACAGCCACGAGATGACTTTCAACATAATATAAGCGTGAGGATAATGATATAAAGAATCAATCAAATGAGATAAAGGATAAATATTAAACATTTATAATATAATTTATCCGAGATTCAAGAATATCCCCATGTTATCAATCACTTAATAATCTCATAATCTAATATCATTAATATTATAACAATATTTTAATCACTTCTTAAATTTATAAACAATTTATCTTAATTGTTTTACTTTTACCATATAATGCATTTAATCATTCAAAATGCCATACTCATAAGATATCATCACCAATTATCAAATCTCTCAAAAAAATATGCATATATACTCTATATAGGATTCTCAGCCATAAAATCCTATTTTCAACTTTGTTACTTCACATAACATATTTAACTCATATGTTAGTAACTAAACTATTTTCATGAAAAATACCAAATCAGTCCAAAAATATTTCTTTTCTGGGATTTAGCATAATATAGTCCCATAATGAAAATATATTTTTCTCGGAATTTTTAAAATTCATTTTACTATTTTTCAAAAATCAATTTCTAATTAATTCCTTAAGAAATTAGCTACCTCAAGTTTAACTCCAAAATTCCCAAATCTTGGCAGGACCTTACACATATTAACGTGAGCTTCTAGTTTAAATTTCATGGTCATGAGAGTTATAGAACTCCGGTTATAGCATTTTTAAATCGGAAAAACCTAAATATTGAAATAGTCATAACTTGCTCATTTTTTAAGTCGAGAATGAGCTCATTTTTGGACAGGAGGTACTTTATACCATATACTTTCATGTCCCAAAAGGCCAGAATTTTTTTCTCATAATTTAAGTGGCCGAAACAGCCCTCTAAAATCATGGCAGTAGCTTTTTGGAAATTTGCAGCTTTGCACTCCTTTGCTAAAATCAGTCCACACAAAATCTACAACACCTTTTCCAGTAATTCCACTTGGATTAGTTAGGTAACTCATAGATCTAACTCTAGGACTTGACCACATTCAAAAATTCAAAATATAATAGGAGATATGGTCAATTGAATTTCATATTACGTTTTTCACCAAAATCGATTTTCAACTCTTTGTGATTTCTAAGAAACTTTCATGTTTTCACATACTAACCAACATAACTCATCATAACACTTACTAATACTTCATATACCCATGATTTTCATTAGTCCAATGCTTTTATTATGACTTTCATCATAAACCACGTAAACAGATCCTTTTAGTTGAAGAAATATTTGAGGGTTTAAGAAATGGGTTTTTGTACTGGGGTCAATACAAAATTCGATTTCACGCTCTAAGTAGGCTAAGAAGTCTTCAAGAATACGCCAAGAAATTTATTAATGATAGAAATATCATTCAAAACTGTTACTCTCGTCCAAGACTTGGATAGTACGTCACATTAATACCAACTGTGACTTCTATCCCTTAACCTGGATAGCACCTCACAATGATACCTATAAACTTGCCATCTTCATTCACGACGCCGCCTCTGAAAGTCCGGCGGCGGTGCATTCCACACAAGGAAGTCAACAACGAAAGGATCGGGCTCTTTACTTATGGCTTGATATAATGTGATTAACTTTAGGATTTGGTTACTTTGAATTCAGTATAATGAGGTTGGTTAGGAATATGAAAGCTAACAACCTTACAAAAAGAATAATGAGTAGTTAATCAATCCAATTTTCAAAAATTACCTCAAAGGCAAGTATTTTCAAAGAGATAAGATCGACGAAGTAGCGTGAAAGTGTTTATTTGAAACAACAAGATTAATAAAAGTGGAGGTAACGAAGGTTTCTCCCAACGAAGTTTGATAGATAAATCAAAGTCTAATTTCTCTCGAGTCAAATTTAAGCGTTGAAGCAAAGCAAAGAGAGATAAAAGAATGGGTAGAACCGGTATCTAATAAGGTATAGACTTCGCAAGAGAATTTATAATTAACTAACCCGCGCTAACCGTTCGGGTTACCCACTTTTGAGAAGTCACGAAAAACGCTCTTTCACGAAACCACCGACTTTGTTTTGTCCGTATCCGCCTTTGGTGCCACTATCCCACTGGACTTGACTTCACTATATCGACAAAATCGAGCTAAATGACCTTCTCTTCTTGAAATTTCCACTTCTATTATCTTTGCCATGATTACCACCGAAGTGGTTACCATTCTTAGCATGATAATTTCCCCACGATGGTTATCATTTGTACGATAAAATTGCCACCGATATGATTATTATCGTGTTGTTGGTCGTTACCTTTTGTTTGAAATGAATCAACACTCTCGTGTGCTTCATTGCTTATCTCGGCATTTTAGGATGCCATTCTCAAACACTCGTCACAAAACAAGGGTTAATTGACATGTAACAAATTATCCCTATATTCGACCGACCAATAAAATACAACATAAACTTAGGTAGGTCATATCTAGCGAAGAATTCCCGTCTCTCCCTCCTAGTTCTATTCTCACATCTTAGCGGGGATCATATCCCTAAGCTCGATACCAACTGTATGGCGCCCCCAAAATTAGGTATCGTCACCCATCTTGGGTCGCCACTTACATGGTACATAAATTCAAATACAAACTTACTAATATAAGCGTAGGTGTACAATACGACATAAAGCGTGAGTTTGAATACAAATATTGTCTACTAGATATTATACAAACTCAAAAGGAGTCCTCATTACAACTATTATCACACTATTTCACAGAATAGTGAGGACTACTAATCTTTATCCTCGGACCATTACTCCGTTCCCGGCTTCGTCCAAATATATGTTCTCATTTCACTGAAGAGAAACGGTGAAAGAAAGGGTGAGCTCAACTAGCCCAAGAAGAAATATTATGACTAAGATAATGCGAGAATAAATTATCATTAGCCTTCAACAAGATGTTAAAGCGATAAAATACAATAGACAACCGGTTTAAGCTGCGGCGGTGAATAAGCAATCCATTAAAAGAGTCAAGTAGAGAATAAAAGTCTACTATCTTTTAGGTTTTAAAAGGTTTTCATCAATTTTTTATCATTTGAGACTCAAGTTTAATAAATAAACCACCACATCTAATCATCCACGTACCACGGTCAAGGATTTTCATCAAATTATCAATGGTCATGACTATCCGAATCACCCCTGGTCATAATCATACCAAAAACTATCCATCTTTGCATTACACAGCCACCGAGGACTTTTATCACATCATTTATATCAAGTCATGATTATACCGAATGATCCACGGTCATAATCATACTAAGTTCATCTATACACGTAAGCAAAGATAACATAATATAACATGAGGATGATGACAATGACATAATAATTCAATAAAACAAGTTCAAGAATTATTTTATCCATGAATTATTAACGTCCAAATTGTCAACATGATCTTTATTTTGTAGAGTAAAATTCAAGAATGATCGGAAGAATATTTCCATGAAAAGATCTTTGGATGAAACGCAAATATCAAGGATATTCTACTAATTTCATGGAGTATAGAAGTCAAAGTTTTAACCAATTGGGTATAATAAAGAATGGAATAACAAAAGAAATCACCATGCATGCGGTAGACCGCATAGGCGAGTTATTCAACGTAATAATAATAACGGAACCGGTCGGTGAAATTCACACCAAGCAGGATGATCCACAAGAATAATAAAGATGGAATGCTGAATAATAAAACAATGGAGGATATGTCAGCGAATGATAAAAGCGGAACCGGTGGATATTCAGAACGAGAATGTTAAATGCGGAATAATAAAAAGCGGGAACCGGTCGGGTGTAAAACACATGCAGACGAGGATATTCCAATGAGAATAATAAAGAATGGAATAATGAAGAAGATCACCAAGTATAGGGGAAGCCAGCGTATCTGAGTTATTCAATGAGAATAAATAAGAATGGAATAACATAAGGATTTCACCAAGTATATAGGGTATCACGTATATACGGAGTTATGTATAGGGTATACCACTTTTACAAAAGTTATTCCAACAGAATAATAATGAATGGAATAATGAAGTTCTCTTCATGAATAAGAAAGAATAATAACACACCTACTAGTACAAAAATAATATTCCCTACCGAATAAAGAATTGGATATCAAAGTAGTGAAGTACCGAATACTCTTCTTCTTCTCTCTATAGATTTTTCTCTCTATAGCTTCTCTCTATAATTTCTCTCTCTAGAGTTTCAAATGAATTCGTAAGAAAATAATGAAGGAATGAGCTTTATTTATAGGAAAATGGAATGCATAGTAATTAATCCATGAAGCGGTCCAGATTGATTTACTTTAATCGACGGTCCATATTTAAAGAAAAATCTTTTAAATAAAATATAATATATTCTATTTATATAAAAACATTTTACTATGCAAAACACTATGCAAACTCTTATCACGAAAACACTATGCAAAACACTATGCAACACTATGCATAATAAAATATAATATATTCTATTTATAGAATAACTTTAATAAAGTATTACATTTTTATATAAAAGATGTTTCATTTTATTACGTTAATAATATCTGAATAAAAAAAAGCGTCATTATCGCTTATAATAATTCATATTATTAATCGACAATAATGGAATCAAACCGAGTGACTTCTCACATAAGCATCGATAATCAATCTGGTGTCTGCTTATGCAACCACACGTATTCATTTGTACTTTTACTACTGAGAGTAGTTCAACAATTATCAACGGTAAAACTTCCGTCGTTATTTCAATAAAATATTTTTGTCGTTTTTCTCAATCAAATAATAATTACATTAATGAGGTCCACCAATGATTGAGTAGTTATATCGAATATTCCTGCTAAACCGAATATTCCCAGACCAATCGAATATAATATAACCACTTGCATACTTTGCAAAATTTATAAATACTACCCACAACTATAATATTATCTCAAATTCACACCATAATATTAAAAAATTATTTGACAAAATTTAAATCTTTTTATTGATAAAATCTGGGGTCTCACAATCTCCCTCCTTATGGAATTTAAGCCCTCGAAATTAGGTGTGCGTTACTGATATGATAAAGAGGTGAGGATACCTTGAATACCTTTATCGTTAAAAATATTAAATTCATCTTTGCAATCGGCCGAAGATATTCATTAACAATTCATCTTTGCACTACTGAGCCAAAGATATACATGTTGTAAAACCAATAATCTTTGAGACTCGACTTAATAGTATCACGACCATGAATTATCCATGCACTTCTTGGCTAAGGATATTCGTGTTTTCAATTACTGATCATGATTATCCGAATAATCCGTGGTCATAATCATACCAAGTCCATCAATGCACTACTACCAAAGATGACTTTTACCACATCCATGAATTAATATTTCATTCTTTGAGACTCATTTCAATAATTAATCCATATCATCGAATCATCCATCCGCACTACTGTGAGGCGAGGATATTCATTAGTATCACGACCACGAATTATCCATGCACTACTGACAAAGATAATCGTGTATTCATTAGTATCCGACCACAAATTATCCATGCACTACTACTGACCAAAATAATCGTGTATTCATTAGTATCACGACCACAAATTATCCATGCACTACTACCAAAGATAATTGTGTATTCATTAGTATCACGACCACAAATTATCCATGCACTACTACCAAAGATAATTGTGTATTCATTAAGTATCACGACCACAAATTATCCATGCACTACGGCCAAAAATAATATATTCATTAGTATTCGATTAAATATCACATACCATAAATTATCCATGCACTACTACTACGGCGAAGATAATTGTGTATTCATTTAGTATCACGACCACAAATTATCCATGCACTACGACCAAAGATAATTGTGTATTCATTAGTATCACGACCACAAATTATCCATGCACTACTACAAAGATAATTGTGTATTCATTAGTATCACGACCACAAATTATCCATCATACGACGAAAAGATAATTGTGTATTCATTTAGTATCACGACCACAAATTATCCATGCACTACTACCAAAGATAATTGTGTTTTCAATTACGGTTATGATTATAGAAACAATCCTGGTCATAATCATACCAAGTCCATCTATGCACTCTGAGCCATGAGATGACTTTCAACATAATATAAGCATGAGGATAATGATATAAAGAATCAATCAAATGAGATAAAGGATAAATATTAAACATTTATAATATAATTTATCCGAGATTCAAGAATATCCCCATGTTATCAATCACTTAATAATCTCATAATCTAATATCATTAATATTATAACAATATTTTAATCACTTCTTAAATTTATAAACAATTTATCTTAATTGTTTACGCTTTTACCATATAATGCATTTAATCATTCAAAATGCCATACTCATAAGATATCATCACCAATTATCAAATCCTCTCAAAAAAATATGCATATATACTATATAGGATTCTCTAGCCATAAAATCCTATTTTCAACTTTGTTACTTCACATAACATATTTAACTCATATGTTCAGTAACTAAACTATTTTCATGAAAATACCAAATCAGTCCCAAAAATATTTCTTTTCTGGGATTTAGCATAATATAGTCCCATAATGAAAATATATTTTTCTCGAATTTTTAAAATTCATTTACTATTTTTCAAAAATCAATTTCTAATTAATTCCTTAAGAAATTAGCTACCTCAAGTTTAACTCCAAAATTCCCAAATCTTGGCAGGACCTTACACATGTTAACGTGAGCTTCAGTTTAAATTTCATGGTCATCTGAGTTATAGAACTCCGGTTATAGCATTTTAATTCGGAAAAACCTAAATATTGAAATAGTCATAACTTGCTCATTTTAAGTCGAGAATGAGCTCATTTTTGGACAGGAGGTACTTTATACCATATACTTTCATGTCCCAAAAGGCCAGAATTTTTCTCATAATTTAAGTGGCCGAAACAGCCCTCTAAAATCATGGCAGTTTTTTTCGGTTTTGCAGCTTTGCACTCCTTTGCTAAAATCAGTCCACACAAAAATCTACAACACCTTTTCCAGTAATTCCACTTGGATTAGTTAGGTAACTCATAGATCTAACTCTAGGACTTGACCACATTCAAAAATTCAAAATATAATAGGAGATATGGTCAATTGAATTTCATATTACGTTTTTCACCAAAATCGATTTTCAACTCTTTGTGATTTCTAAGAAACTTTCATGTTTTCACATACTAACCAACATAACTCATCATAACACTTACTAATACTTCATATACCCATGATTTTCATTAGTCCAATGCTTTTATTATGACTTTCATCATAAACCACGTAAATGATCCTTTTAGTTGAAGAAATATTTGAGGGTTTAAGAAATGGGTTTTGTCTTTGGGGTCAATACAAAATTCGATTTCACGCTCTAAGTAGGCTAGAAGTCTTCAAGAATACGCCAAGAAATTTATTAATGATAGAAATATCATTCAAAGCTGTTACTCTCGTCAAGACTTGGATAGTACGTCACATTAATACCAATGTGACTTCTATCCCTTAACCTGGATAGCACCTCACAATGATACCTATCAACTTGCCATCTTCAGTCACGACGTCGCCTACAGAAAGTCTGGCTTTGGTGCATTCCACACAAGGAAGTCAACAACGAAAGGATCGGGCTCTTTACTTATGGCTTGATATAACAGTGATTAACTTTAGGATTTGGTTACTTTGAATTAGATATAATAAAGGTTGGTTAGGAATATGAAAGCTAACAACCTTACAAAAAAAGAATAATGAGTAGTTAATCAATCGTTTTCAAAAATTACCTCAAAGGCAAGTATTTTCAAAGAGATAAGATCGACAGGTAACGTGAAAGTGTTTATTTGAAACAACAAGATTAATAAACAGTGGAGGTAACGAAGGTTTCTCCCAACGAAGTTTCAATAGATAAATCAAAGTCTAATTTCTCCGGAGTCAAATTTAAGCGTTGAACGCAAGCAAAGAGAGATAAAAGAATGGGTAGAACCAGATATCTAATAAGGTATAGACTTGCAAGAATTTATAATTAACTAACCCGTGCTAACTTCGTTTCGGTTACCCACTTTTGAGAAGTCGTGAAAAACGCTCTTCCTGAAACCACCGACTTTGTTTTGTCCAGTATCCGCTTTTTGGTGCCACTATCCCAATTTGGACTTGACTTCACTATACGACAAAATCGAGCTAAATGACCTTCTCTTCTTGAAATTTCCACTTCTATTATCTTTGCCATGATTACCCATTAGGAAGTGGTTACCATTCTTAGCATGATAATTTCCCCACGATGGTTATCATTGTTACGATGGCCGTTGCCACACCAAATATGATTATTATCGTGTTGTTGGTCGTTACCTTTTGTTTGAGCTGAATCAACACTCTCATGTGCTTCATTGCTTATCTCGGCATTTTGGATGCCATTCTCAAACTTCGTCACAAAACAAGGGTTAATTGACATATAACAAATTATCCCTATATTCTCGACCGACCAATAAAATAGCACATAAACTTAGGTAGGTCATTCTAGCGAAGGAATTCCCGTCTCTCCCTCCTAGTTCTATTCTCACATCTTAGCCGGGGATCATATCCTAAGCTCGATACCAACCGTGCGCCCCCAAAATTAGGTATATCGTCACCCATCTTGGGTCGCCACTTACATGGTACATAAATTCAAATACAACTTACTAATATAAGCGTAGGTATACAATCGACATAAAGCGTGAGTTTGAATACAAATATTGTCTACTAGATATTATACAAACTCAAAAGGAGTCCTCATTACAACTATTATCACACTATTTCACGAGAATAGTGAGGACTACTAATGCTATCCTCCGGACCATTACTCCGTTCCCGAGGCTCGTCCAATTATGTTCTCATTTTTCAAGAAACGGTGAAAGAAAAAGGTGAGCTCAACTAGCCCAAAGAAGAAATATTATGACTAAGATAATGCGAATAAATTATCATTAGCCTTCAATGATGTTAAAGCGATAAAATACAATAGACAACCGGTTTAAGCTGCAATGAATAAGCAATCCATTAAAAGAGTCAAGTAGAGAATAAAGTCTACTTATCTTTTAGGTTTTAAAAGGTTTTTTCATCAATTTTTTTATCACTGAGACTCGTTTAATAAATAAACCACCAATATCTAATCATCCACGTACCACACGGCCAAGGATTTTCATCAAATTATCAATGGTCATGACTATACCGAATCACCCCCGGTCATAATCATACCAAAAACTATCCATCAACGCATTACATTGTGCCACCGAGGACTTTTATCACATCATTTATATCAAGCAAGCCATGATTATACCGAATGATCCACGGTCATAATCATACTAAGTTCATCTATACACGTAAGCGAAGATAACATAATATAATATAACATGAGGATGATGACAATGACATAATAATTCAATAAAACAAGTTCAAGAATTATTTAATCCATGAATTATTAACGTCCAAATTGTCAAAATGATCTATTTTGTAGAGTAAAATTCAAGAATGATCGGAAGAATATTTCCATGAAAAGATCTTGGATGAAACGCAAATATCAAGGATATTCTACTAATTTCATGGAGTATAGAAGTCAAAGTTTTAACTTATTTGGGTATAATAAAGAATGGAATAACAAAAGAAATCACCGTGCATGCGGTACTTGCGCATGAGCGAGTTATTCAACAGAATAATAATAACGGAACTAGGTCGGTGAAATTCACAAGCGGGATGATGATCCAAGAATAATAAAAGATGGAATAATAAACAACGGAAGGATATTGTCGAGAATGATAAAACACACGGACGGATATTCCAAATGTAAAATAATAAATGCAGCGGAATAATAAACAATGGAACCGGTCGGGTGTAAAACACATGCATGAGGATATTCCAATGTAATAATAAAGAATGGAATAATGAAGAAGATCACCAAGTATAGGGGATTCGGCGTATACTGAGTTATTCCAACGAGAATAAATAAGAATGGAATAACATAAGGATTTCACCAAGTATAGGGTATATGCATATATCTGAGGTTATGTATAGGGTATACCACTTTTTTTACGGTAGTTATTCCAATGAATAATAATGAATGGAATAATGAAGTTCTCTTCATGAAGAAAGAATTACACCCCTTACAGACGGGTACAACAAATAATAAGTAAAAAGCGAATGGATATCAAAGTAGTGAAGTAGCAGAATACTCTTCTTCTTCTTCTCTATAGATTTTCTCTCTATAGCTTCTCTCTATAATTTCTCTCTAGAGTTTCAAATGAATTCGTAAAGAAAATAATGAAGGAATGAGCTTTATTTATAGGAAAATAGAATGCATAGTAATTAATCCATGAGCGGTCCAGATTGATTTACTTTAATCGGACGGTCCATATTTAAAGAAAAATCTTTTAAATAAAATATAATATATTCTATTTATATAAAAACATTTTACTATGCAAACACTATGCAACACTATGCAAAACACTATAAAAAAACACTATGCAACACTATCATAATAAAATATAATATATTCTATTTATAAAATAACTTTAATAAAGTATTCTATTTTATATAAAAGATGTTTTACATTTTATTACGTTAATAATACTGAATAAAACAAAACGTCATTATCATTATAATAATTCATATTATTAATCGACAATAATGGAATCAAACTGAGTGACTTCTCACATAAGCATCGATAATCAATACAGGTGTGCTTACTATGCAACCACACGTATTATTCATTTTACTTTTTACTGAAAGTAGTTCAACGAAGATCAACGGTAAAACTTCCGTCGTTATTTCAATAAAATATTTTTGTCGTTTTCTCAATCCAAACAATAATTACATTAATGGGGTCCACCAATGATTGAGTAGTTATACGAATATTCCTCGCTAAACCGAATATTCCCGACCAATCGAATATAATATAACCACTTGCATACTTTGCAAAATTTATAAATACTACCCACAACTATAATATTATCTCAAATTCACACCATAATATTAAAAATTATTTGACAAAATTTAAATCTTTATTGATAAAATCTGGGGTCTCACAATCTCCCTCCTTATGAAATTTAGCCCTCGAAATTAGGGTACGATACTCGATATGATAAAGAGGTGAGGATACCTTGAATACCTTTATCGTTAAAAATATTAAATTCATCTTTGCAATCCTACCAAAGATATTCATTAACAATTCATCTTTGCACTCTGGGCCAAAGATATACAATTGTAAACCAATAATGCCGAGACTCTTTGAGACTCGACTTAATAGTATCACGACCACGAATTATCCATACACTACTAGCCAAGGATATTCGTGTTTTCAATCTGATCATGATTATACCGAATAATCCCGGTCATAATCATACCAAGTCCATCAATGCACTACTACCAAAGATGACTTTTACCACATCCATGAATTAATATTTCATTCTTTGAGACTCATTTCAATAATTAATCCATATCATCGAATCATCCCCGCACTACTACGGTGCCGAGGATATTTATTAGTATCACGACCACGAATTATCCATGCACTACCGCCAAAAATAATCGTGTATTCATTAGTATCACGACCACAAATTATCCATGCACTACGGCCAAAGATAATCGTGTATTCATTAGTATCACGACCACAAATTATCCATGCACTACGGCCAAAGATAATTGTGTATTCATTAGTATCACGACTACAAATTATCCATGCACTACGGCCAAAGATAATTGTGTATTCATTAGTATCACGACCACAAATTATCCATGCACTACGGCCAAAGATAATTGCGTATTCATTAGTATCACGACCATAAATTATCCATGCACTACTACCAAAGATAATTGTGTATTCATTAGTATCACAAATTACCACAAATTATCCATACTACTACCAAAGATAATTGTGTATTCATTAGTATCACGACCACAAATTATCCATGCACTACTACCAAAGATAATTGTGTATTCATTAAGTATCACGACCACAAATTATCCATGCACTACGCACCAAAGATAATTGTGTATTCATTAGTATCACGACCACAAATTATCCATGCACTACTACCAAAGATAATTGTGTTTTCAATTACGGTTATGATTATCTTAGAACAATCCACGGTCATAATCATACCAAGTCCATCTATGCACTACTGAAGCCACGATGACTTTCAACATAATATAAAGCGTGAGGATAATGATATAAAGAATCAATCAAATGAGATAAAGGATAAATATTAAACATTTATAATATAATTTATCCGAGATTCAAGAATATCCCAATGTTATCAATCACTTAATAATCTCATAATCTAATATCATTAATATTATAACAATATTTTAATCACTTCTTAAATTTATAAACAATTTATCTTAATTGTTTACGCTTTTTACCATATAATGCATTTAATCATTCAAAATGCCATACTCATAAGATATCATCACCAATTATCAAATCTCTCAAAAAATATGCATATACTCTATATAGGATTCTCTAGCCATAAAATCCTATTTTCAACTTTGTTACTTCACATAACATATTTAACTCATATGTTCGTAACTAAACTATTTTCATGAAAAATACCAAATCAGTCCCAAAAATATTTCTTTTCTGGGATTTAGCATAATATAGTTCCATAATGAAAATATATTTTTCTCGGAATTTTTAAAATTCATTTACTATTTTTTAAAAATCAATTTCTAATTAATTCCTTAAGAAATTAGCTACCTCAAGTTTAACTCCAAAAATTCCCAAATCTTGGCAGGACCTTACACATATTAACGTGAGCCTCCAGTTTAAATTTCATGGTCACCAGAGTTATAGAACTCCGGTTATAGCATTTTTCGTCGGAAAAACCTAAATATTGAAATAGTCATAACTTGCTCATTTTAAGTCAGAATGAGCTCATTTTTGGACAGGAGGTACTTTATACCATATACTTTCATGTCCCAAAAGGCCAGAATTTTTCTCATAATTTAAGTGGCCGAAACAGCCCTCTAAAATCATGGCAGCAGACTTTTTTAGGTTATTGCAGCTTTGCACTCCTTTGCTAAAATCAGTCCACAAAAATCTACAACACCTTTTCCAGTAATTCCACTTGGATTAGTTAGGTAACTCATAGATCTAACTCTAGGACTTGACCACATTCAAAAATTCAAAATATAATAGGAGATATGGTCAATTGAATTTCATATTACGTTTTCACCAAAAATCGATTTTCAACTCTTTGTGATTTCTAAGAAACTTTCATGTTTTCACATACTAACCAACATAACTCATCATAACACTTACTAATACCACATATACCCATGATTTTCATTAGTCCAATGCTTTTATTATGACTTTCATCATAATCCACGTAAGCTGATCCTTTTAGTTGAAGAAATATTTGAGGGTTTAAGAAATGGGTTTTTATCTTTGGGGTCAATACAAAATTCGATTTCACGCTCTAAGTAGGCTAAGAAGTCTTCAAGAATACGCCAGGAAATTTATTAATGATAGAAATATCATTCAAAACTGTTACTCTCGTCCAAGACTTGGATAGTACGTCACATTAATACCAACTGTGACTACTATCCCTTAACTTGGATAGCACCTCACAATGATACCTATCAACTTGCCATCTTCAGTCACGACGTCGCCTACAGAAAGTCTGGCTTCGGTGCATTCCACACAAGGAAGTCAACAACGAAAGGATCGGGCTCTTTACTTATGGCTTGATATAACAGTGATTAACTTTAGGATTTGGTTACTTTGAATTCGTATAACAGGTTGGTTAGGAATATGAAAGCTAACAACCTTACAAAAAGAATAATGAGTAGTTAATCAATCGTTTTCAAAAATTACCTCAAAGGCAAGTATTTTCAAAGAGATAAGATCGACAAGTAACGTGAAAGTGTTTATTTGAAACAACAAGATTAATAAACAGTGGAGGTAACGAAGGTTTCTCCCAACGAAGTTTCAATAGATAAATCAAAGTCTAATTTCTCCGGAGTCAAATTTAAACGTTGAACGCAAGCAAGAGAGATAAAAGAATGGGTAGGGTAGAACCGTTATCTAATAAGGTATAGACTTCGCAAGAAATTTATAATTAACTAACCCGTGCTAACTTCGTTCGGGTTACCCACTTTTGAGAAGTCACGAAAAACGCTCTTCCTAAAACCAATGACTTTGTTTATTTTGTCCAGATCCGCCTTTGGTGCCACTATCCGGTGGACTTGACTTCACTATACGACAAAATCGAGCTAAATGACCTTCTCTTCTTGAAATTTCCACTTCTATTATCTTTGCCATGATTACCAACCAAGTGGTTACCATTCTTAGCATGATAATTTCCCCACGATGGTTATCATTGTTCGATGGCCGTTGCCAAGAAGATGATTATTATCGTGTTGTTGGTCGTTACCTTTTGTTTGAAATGAATCAACACTCTCATGTGCTTCATTGCTTATCTCAAAGATTTTCAGATGCCATTCTCAAACACTGTCACAAAACAAGGGTTAATTGACATGTAACAAATTATCCCTATATTCTGACCGACCAATAAAATAGCACATAAACTTAGGTAGGTCATTCTAGCGAAGGTACTCCCCGTCTCTCCCTTCCTAGTACTATTCTCACCTCTTAGCCAGGGATCATATCCCTAAGCTCTGATACCAACTGTAACGCCCCCAAAATTAAATATACGTCTCCCATCTTGGGTCGCCACTTACATGGTACATAAATTCAAATACAAACTTACTAATATAACTGTCGTGTACAATACGACATAAACTGTGAGTTTGAATACAAATATTGTCTACTAGATATTATACAAACTCAAAAGGAGTCCTCATTACAACTATTATCACACTATTTCACAGAATAGTGAGGACTACTATTGCTATCCTCTGGACCATTACTCCGTTCCCCGACTCGTCCCAGCTATGTTCTCATTTCTTGAAGAGAACAGTGAAAGAAAGGGTGAGCTCAACTAGCCCAAAGAAGAAATATTATGACTAAGATAATGCGTAATAAATTATCATTAGCCTTCAATGATGTTAAACCGATAAAATACAATAGACAACCGGTTTAAGCTGCAATGGAATATGCAATCCATTAAAAGAGTCAAGTAGAAAATAAAGTCTACTATCTTTTAGGTTTTAAAAGGTTTTCATCAATTTTTTTATCACTAAGACTCGACTTTAATGAATAAACCACAATATCTAATCATCCCCGCGTACCACGGTCAAGGATATTCATCAAATTATCAATGGTTATGACTATACCGAATCACCCCTAGTCATAATCATACAAAAACTATCCATCATCGCATTATTACAGCCACCGAGGACTTTTATCACATCATTTATAACAAGCCATGATTATACCGAATGATCCCCGGTCATAATCATACTAAGTTCATCTATACACGTAAGTCAAAGATAATATAATATAACATGAGGATGATGACAATGACATAATAATTCAATAAAACAAGTTCAAGAATTATTTTATCCAGAGAATTATTAACGCCCAAATTGTCAAAATGATCTGTTTTTTGTAGAGTAAAATTCAAGAATGATCGGAAGAATATTTCCATGAAAAGATCTTTGGATGAAACGCAAATATCAAGGATATTCTACTAATTTCATGGAGTATATAAGTCAAAGTTTTAACCATTTGGGTATAATAAAGAATGGAATAACAAAAGAAATCACCATGCATGCGATTGCCGCGACAAGATAAAGTTATTCCAATGTAATAATAATAACGGAACCGTGTCGTGAAATTCACAACCGATGTGATGATCCAATGTAATAATAAATGTTGAATAATAAACAATGGAACCAGTCGGAATGTAAAACACACGCATGTGATATTCCAATGTAATAATAAATGCGAATAATAAACAATGGAACCGGTCCGGTGTAAAACACATGCATGTGATATTCCAATGTAATAATAAAGAATGGAATAATGAAGAAGATCACCAAGTATAGGGATTCAGCATATCTGAGTTATTCCAACAGAATAAATAAGAATGGAATAACATAAGGATTTCACCAAGTATAGGGTATGTACTGCATGATATACGAGAGTTATGTATAGGGTATACCACTTTTACGAGTTATTCTAATGAATAATAATGAATGGAATAATGAAGTTCTCTTCATGAATAAGAAAGAATAACACCCCTTACTTGTACAACAAATAATAATCCCCTACCGTAAAAGACAACCGGATATCAAAAAGTAGTGAAGTAGAGAATCTTCTTCTTTCTCTCTATAGATTTTCTCTCTATAGCTTTCTCTCTATAATTTCTCTCAGAGTTTCAAATGAATTCGTAAGAAAATAATGAAGGAATGAGCTTCATTTATAGGAAAATAGAATGCATAGTAATTAATCGATGAACTATTCAGATTGATTTACTTTAATCGACGGTCCATATTTAAAGCAAAATCTTTTAAATAAAATATAATATATTCTATTTATATAAAAATATATTTTTACTATGCAAAACACTATGCAACACTATGCAAAACACTACGCAAAAACACTACGCAACACTATACATAATAAAATATAATATATTCTATTTATAAAATAACTTTAATAAAGTATTCATTTTATATAAAAGATGTTTCATTTTATTACGTTAATAATACTGAATAAAACAAAACGTCATTATCATTATAATAATTCATATTATTAATCGATGATAATGGAATCAAACCGAGTGACTTCTCACATAAGATCAATAATCAATACCGTGTGCTTCTTATGCAACCACACGACATCGTATTTTTTACTAATGAGTAGTTCAACAAGATCAACGGTAAAACTTCCGTCGTTATTTCAATAAAATATTTTTGTCGTTTTCTCAATCCGATAATAATTACATTATATGGGGTCCACCAATGATTGAAGTTATACGAATATTCCCTCGCTAAACCGAATATTCCCTACCAATCGAATATAATATAACCACTTGCATACTTTTGCAAAATTTATAAATACTACCCACAACTATAATATTTATCTCAAATTCACACCATAATATTAAAAATTATTTCGACAAAATTTAAATCTTTATTGATAAAATCTGGGGGTCTCACACACACACACACACACACATATATATATATATATATATATATATATATATATATATATATATATATATATATTATGCCCGATCAGTGCAAGATACCCTTTATTTATTATCCGGTATCACCTCTTTTAGGCGATTGACGGTTTCGGCCATACAATTGTCGTCTATACTTTTAACGACGGACAACATATAACGTCGTTAAAAGTATAAATGACGGTTGTATGACCGAAACCGTCACCTAAAAGGGGGTGAGCACGGGTGAGTAAGATAAGGGGTATGCACTTAATCCTTTCTCTCTCTCTCTATATATATATAAATATATATAAACCAACAAATATCCTTGTGCATTACATATATTATTTGTCTACGCATTATAATGTTCTGGTTATTTATGATGGGCCGGCAGGTGCGACCCTTACCACTGCTATTGTTGATTAGAAATACTTTAATTATCATCACTAAGGATGATAATTTGTCCTGTGTTCACCGTAATTTATATGTCCCATTCTAAATGGAGATGATGATTTTGACTCTAGCTGAAGATGGAGCGGGGATGGAGAATCACCGAATGTTATTTATAAGGAAGGTGATGGGATGGTATTTGATTCTTTCTCCCCGTTCCGAATAGTTATAATTTTTATAAGGTCAGGATTGGGTGAGATGTATAATTCGCCCCGCCTCGCCCTTACCCCCCGCCCTCCCTCTCCCCATTCTTTTGTGCAGTAAAGAAATTTTCGTTCATATTTTGTCATGGAGATTCACCCTCTAATAAATTGGCTCAGTAGCTTGAACTTTCTGTATTCCTAAATTTCTCAATGGACCTCTTACTAATAATTCCAGATGCAGCCCAAAAATACATTTAGCCCGTACTACCAAGGCCTAGGCTCATCAAGGCAGTCCACTATTACTGCCCAATCGGGTCCTATATATTAAAAGTCTTTGGACAAAAGCCACGGGCTCTAAATTGGAATATATACATAAAGGCTTACATGAGGTAGAGTCCTGGAATTAACATACTAGTACTTTACTAACCTCAGTAATATGGGGGCAAAGTTAAGTAAAAAAGGAAACAATCTATGTGTAATTGTGTATAAGTGTACTCACTCAGTTTCAAAATATTTCCTTTAATTGCTGTATAAAAAAATATAAATACAAGTGATTTTATATATTTGAAATAGAGTTAGTATAGAATCCAAATCCAAATCCAAATGAAAGGGAAAAAAAGAAAAGGTAAAAGGATATATCTACATATAATTGTAACCAAATGAAGACCCCCACCCAGCCCATATGGTTGTGGGGGCATGCATGTACTTGGAAGAATTAGTTGATTAAATTGCACAAAAGATGAAACCACCAAAAGAAACAAGCTATATATATATATATATGTGTGTGTGTGTGTGTGTGTGTGTGTGTGTGTGTGTGGGTGGGGGGGTGGGGATGCATCCATGCCTGCCTGCCTGCCTGCCATTGTGGAATTATATGAAGGATCCTAGCTAGCTAGTCAATTGCTTAGATATTCATGAAATTATTTCACGCATGATAAAATTATTTTATAGTGATCCGAATGTTGGGAGACATTGCACACACACACACACACACACACACACACATATATATATATATATATATATATATATATATATATATATATATATATATAATCTGATCATACTATCTTGATACGCAACTTTAAACCTTTTATCTAGCTGTTTATATCTATAAAGAACAAACAAAAACACACACATGGCGCCCATTTCTTTTGATTTGTGATGCAGTTTTTAAATTTTTATAAGGGACAAGAAATTAAATTCTTGGTCACTGGCTTTACAGGCACATGATGATCACTCCCTAAATTCATCTCTATATAATGGATCCCTAGACAAATTGCATGCAGATGCTGATGAAGTTCAACCTCAATCATATACTCCCTCCTCCGTTCCAAAATAAAAAAAGAAAAAGAAAAATAAAGTTCAAGTGTAATGTTAATTTATTTTAACGTTAAAATGTCATTTTTACATAACATTAGTCTTTAAGTACTAGTTTACAATATTAACTATTAATTAAATCAAATTAAATGAACTTAAATCAATTTTAAAATTTAGGATTTCACATGACTAAACAGAAAAAAAAATTACTCAATCCGTTTCAAAATTAGAGATATAATTTAATTTTTGAGATCAAAAAATAGCATATTAAACTTTAAAATTGAATATGACTAGCTCATAAAAATTTAAAATAAAATAAATTTTATTATATACTATACAATTATAATTAATAACCACACCCAACCAACCTCTTTCTTTCTTTCTCTCTCTTTGTTTTTTGTCTATGTTTAGGCAAAGTCAAAGATTCTATTAGAATAAGTGATCAAGGAGTATGGCAATCACAATAAAAACAATGCATGTGCTTCATTTCTGAATCTATTTAATTAATTTGATTTTGAATTGAATACAAGTTGGGGTCCGGTGACTATCCAATATATATTCACAAACAATTCTTTCTATATATGACAAAGTACTGAACCTACTATTTAGTCGACAAGCACAAAACAGCGCAATATTCAATGCACAAGAAATGACCGTATCTCCAACTTCATTTAAATTATAAAAGCCTTCCTTCGTTCGAGATTATTGCTTGCTTATGCTTATGCTTGTGCTTAATTATTACGTACGTACCAATTATAAAAGCCTTCATTTAATTTTGCAAACTCCGTCGTCGTCTGTGTACGAGGAAATACTAACCACCCTCCTTTATACTATTTCATTCTTATTAGCTAGACGTAAATGTGACGGATCTTCCTTAATCTGAAATTACTTTTCGATCTCCAACATGGAGATGAATTTTCTTTCGCTCGTGTTTTATTTTGGATATTCTAGTTTATTGTAATTTTGTGCTTGACGTGAAGTGTAGTCCACACATGCATGCATGCATGCTTTAGTGCTTAATTGCTTAACTGCTTCATCAATCTATCTTTTTAAGATAAGATCTATGATACCTACCTACCTAGCTGGTGTAATTAATATTAAATTAGAAATTAAAAATTCAATGATGAAGACTTGAATTTGAAACTATTTATTCGGATGATTGATAATGACAAAATAATATTTATGTTATTTGAGTAATTAAATATATATTTAACGACATTTTTATATTTTTTAACGGTATTTTAAACTTTTAAAAATTAACACTTTATTGTTTTGACCGTATAATTATTAATTTGATATTATTAATAGCCTTTATTAATTTATTGGAAAGAAAATATATTTTATAATTAAGCCATGAAATAATGATTAAATATGAAACTAACAGACAACACATAGGTTCTTAATTTGAAGTTAATTAATTGTATTCCGAATTCTTTTATAATTAAGCCATGAAATAATTATTAAAGTTTTTTCTTTTTGGTCTTCAGTCATAATTAATTTGAAGTACGTGTAAGCAATATTGAATTAATTTATGCTAAAGCAGTGGGCTCGAACAAAATAGCTCTTTACCAGTGGTGACAATCTCCCTAGCTATCCTGTTAAATTTTTAAGGTCAAAATCTTTTTCTTATCTGCTTTTTAACTTGTTTAATGGAGCTTTTAGTATTAGTTTTTTACTGCAAAAGAAACTGTAATTAATGGGAATAGCCATTGATCTTCAAAGTTTGACACCTATACGGCTATATATATATATATATATATATATATATATATATATATATATATATATATATAAGCTAGCCGATCCAAGTACCTGACTATTATCAATCATGATAAGTGAGAGTTGATTGGATCAAGGTTTAGCGTGTAAGTTATTTTTTAGCGAGTTGGTTAATTGGATTAATAGAATCTTGACACACACATATCACCTCGCCCTCATGTCGTCAAGATTCTATTTAGTCAAATCAACCAACTTATCTCAAAATAAACTTCATACCAACCACTTCCGAGTTGATTATATATGTCGTATTATTCAATCATTAACACGTACTACTGAAATTAATCTGATCTTGGAAAAAAAGTTGGGCCAATGGGTGGTTGAGTATGATCTACATCGATGCCTTACTAACTGGACGCAACTGCCCAGATGCCGTGCTAACCACCTTTTTAAATTATATTATATAAGTAGAAATTAACAATATTATACATTATACATTATAATGCTAATTAAATTACAAAAGAGTTTAGCCTGCCTAACTTAAAATCTTTTTGGCTGGATATATGCATGTCCTGTATTTTTTTGCCACATCATTTGTTTTTCCACTAATGAATTCAATTCAAACCACAAGCTAGCTAGCTGAGTCATTTCCACGCGTGACCAACCGGAGTAAAGTTTGGGTTAGTTGGTACAAGATAGATGTGCACCTTTTTTTATATCTAATTTGTCATAGAGTAAATTACAAATAAACTAGGGAAGCATGAGTTTTGAGTTTTTTTCGTGAAACAAATTGTTGGTAATGGACATGATGGATAAAGAGAGATGTCCCAAGCCAGTAACCCCAGGCCATGTCAACTCCATTTTGGTGTTAACAACTAATCAAAAATATCTTTACGAAACGGAGTATTGAAAGAGAAAGAGTATAAGCTGTAGCTAGCTAGGTGTATAAATTAATTAATTATCAAGTGAAAAAAATACCAATTCCCCTGTTTCATAAAAAGAGTTATATATATAAATGTATATATGTGATGAGTCATGGAGGTGGCAAGCCATGTGAGAATTAACAACTTTCTAGTAAGCAGATCTTTACACGTAAAGCGCTTTGGCATCCCCAAAGTGAAAAGAAGAAGAAGAAGAAAGATGATTAGATGAATAAATTTGGAATAGTTTGGCCTGCCGACTGATCCGGAAAAACAGTCGAAAAAAGGTGCTTTTGAATAAAGAGTGGAAATTAAATGGAGAAGATCCTTTTCTTTATCTCTTCAGTCATTTCAAGTACTAAAACAATTTTTTTTTTCCGTATAAATCAGGCATATTGCTCTATCAAGAATAAATGAAAAGTTGGGGATCTTGAATATGAGGAAAACATGTGTGGGAAATTCATATATTAGTTTTAGACAGATGGATAAGAAATTAAACAGGGTATCTATCCAATTCAAATATTCCATATATGCATATATTGGCTTACAATAATCTTTTACGTGAATAAAATACACATGACATGACAGCAGTACATAACCTGAGACGAGGATTATGACCTTTGATTAGTAAAAGAGATGTAGACATGTATACTATTCAATTAGTAAGTAAAAAACGCAAGTTTTGACTGTTATTATACTCGGTGCTCAGCATAAAAGAAGTTCCCGAATTATTTAATTATCTTCTTAATTCTTTTTATGGACTAAAATATTTGGTGGAATCCCTTCCTTCATTTGTAACCCCTAAAGCAATAAGGATACAAAATCAAAGAATTAATTATATTAGAGGTCCCCAATGTATTAGTTAGTGGCTCTGCATGTGCTCTGCCATCACAGAGGATTTTTTTTCTTTTGCTTTATAGAAATAATAATAATAATTCCACCGTCCATTTCCAATATTACATACCATCACTCAGCTGATTCATTTACATTCCTACATATATAAATACACCACTTCATTCTACTTCATACTCCCCTCCTCTTCTCTTTTACTCTTTCTCACCACTTAACACTCTCATTTCTGGAATATAACACAAGATTTTGGTTAATTTAATTTCTGTGGCGATCAATATTAACTAGAGAGAAGGAGGTAATGGGTGAAGAAGTTAAGCAGGTAAAAATTAATTAAGTTGTTAATTATATGGTTTCATCGATCATTCTTGGGGTAATGTTTTTAATTAACTAGCTAATCGTTTAATTAATGAAGTTGTTAATTATATGGTTTCATGGATCATTCGTGGGGTAATGTTTTTAACAAACTAGCTAATCGTTTAATTAATTAAACATGGTGCACATATGATCATAGGAGCAAGCTCCAGTAGAAGCTAAGCCAGAGGAGAAGAAAGTTGAGGAGAAGAAAGAAGAAGGAAAAGCAGAGGAGGAGGAGGAGAAGAAGAAGGAAGAGCCTAAGCCACCTTCTCCATTCGTCTTGTTTGTCGATCTGCATTGTGTTGGATGTGCAAAGAAAATTGAGAAGTCCATTTTGAGAATGAGAGGTATGTGTTTATTATGTACTCTCTTCTTCCCAAAATTAGATATACATTTAATATTTAGTCTAGTTCAAAATTAGAGATACTAAAATTCTTGATAATAAACTATTATGTTTTATTCTTAATTAATTGAGTATTATATATCATGCTACAACTATATATTACTTATAGTATAAGGAAGTATATAGAACAGATGGTATTAATAAATTACAAGTATGGTGGTTTATTTAATTAATTTACAGGAGTTGAAGGAGTAGTGATTGATATGAGCCAAAACCAGGTAACAATTAAGGGAATTGTGGAGCCTCAAGCTATATGTACGAAGATTATGAAGAAAACAAAGAGAAGGGCTAAAGTTCTGTCCCCATTACCTGCTGTTGAGGGTGATCCCATACCTGAAGTTGTTGCTTCACAGGTCTACTAATTTACCTCATAATTAATTCTGTTTTTCTTTTCCCGCTTTCTTTATATATATATGCCAATGGTGAATGGTGATGGGTTGATTCAGGTTAGTGGATTAACAACTGTGGAACTTAATGTCAACATGCACTGCGAGGCCTGCGCACTGCAACTAAAGAAAAAGATACTCAAAATGAAAGGTAAATATTAGGACTACTACATTAGTATTTGTTAAAGTACTCTTCATGCACATCAACTGTGGCCCAATTGCTAAGAGATAATATTATAAGCCCAATTGGAAAAGACAGAGAATGTTGGCCAACAGGTGGGGCTGTTCTCGTTCCCATCTTGCCATGGCACCTAGCTAGCCATAATAATATGACGTCACATTGCATTTGACCACCCATGCGCCCATGCCATCCCATATCCATATGTAGTGCCTCTATATATATATAAACACCAACGGTATTTCATTAAACAATCAATTAAAATAATACTCCGTTAATTATGTCTGTGTATTAAATAATGATCATTATATATTAATTAATTTTTGGGATATATATATATATATATATATATATATATATATATATAATACGGATGTTGTTAATATTTAAAAGTAATTAATTAATTACATGCATGCAGGGGTGAGAACAGTGGAGACGGAGCTGAGTTGTGGTAAAGTGACGGTGAGTGGAAGCATGGACGGAGATAGGCTAGTCGATTACGTGTACAGACGTACCAAAAAACAAGCCAAAATCGTTCCACAGCCTGAAGTAGTACCCGAAAATCCCCCACAAGAAGAAGCAAAGCCCGAAGAGCAGAAGAAAGAAGAAGAGAAAAAGGCAGGTGCCGAGGATAATAAGAAGGAAGAAGAAAAGAAAGAGGGCGAGGAGGGTGAAAAACCGGGACCGCCGCAACCGGAAGAAGAAAAGAAAGAGGGGGACGGCGGGGAAGAGGTAGTAATGGTGAACAGTATTAATGGTGAAGATCTAATGATGCAAAAAATGATCATGTATCATCAGTATCAGCCTCTCTACTTTATTGAGAGGATCCCAGCTCCCCAGTTATTCTCTGATGAAAATCCTAATGCTTGTTGTATTTCGTAATCAAAATTATTACTCTACTATATATTATTATTAATATAAAAATATATATTAAATTGTACCAATATTATTTCAATGTCCAATATATAGTAATTAAGGCAGTAAACATCGATCGATGCATCATCTATTTTTATCTACAACCTCTACTTGTGCAGTTCTTCAGCTTATATATATACAAAAAAAAAAAATTAAATAATTAATGGAGCTAGTCAAACAATGTATGTAAAGGCCTAATTAAGGTATGCTAGCTTGATTCATAAAATTGTAACAAAACTTAAAATACAAAAATATGTCACATTTAGTTGCAGAAAAGTCAGCAGTGTTTATTGGTTAAAGAATATACGTGGAGGGTTAGGTTAATAAACATACAAAAATATATTGGGGATAAATCAATTTTTTAGATTTCAGTCTTTGGAACACAACTTATAATTTTCAGATTCAAGTGAAGAAAGTTATAAATTGGTGATTCAGATTGAAAAATGTTACTTTTCTGATTAAACATTAGGGACACGACTTATAATTTGGCACCAAGTGAAAAAGTTACAATTTGGTGATTATCTTTCGAAAAATATTACAATTCAGCTTAAATAGTAGGGTTTCATCTTTATTCATTTGAAAATTAGGGTTTCTTCTTCTTGTCTTCTTCTCTTATTTTTTTCTTGTCTCGATTCTCCATTGATTCTTGGTTCCCATATATTTATTAAAGGGTTTTCGGTGTTTAATTGAAAGGATGAAATTTCGTCTTGGAGTGAAATCGTAAATGAAATCGGGGAAGAAAAATTGTAGTTCATGCAACAAAATGAATGGATTACACCGGAGTTCCCCAAGTTTCATTGCATTTGTGGAGCAATGGTGCGAATGTGGGAGGCAAGAAAAGATGAAATAAAACATCGAAGATCTTCTTCGCGTCGACTTCGCTTCTCTCTCTGTATGTTTGTCTCTCCCGTTGGATCAATCTGAACGATTATTTAAAAATTGGAAAGTACAAGTACCAGATTATAAAATTTTTTGGGTACAATCATCAGTTTATAACTTTTTTCATTTCGGGTACCAAATTATAAGTCGTATCCCTAATGTTTAACGGAGTGTAACATTTTTCGAGTACAATCACCAGTTTGTAACTTTTTTCACTTCAGGTACCAAATTATAAATCATGTCCCAATACATGTACCAAAAGTTGATTTATCCCCTTACTTGCCCTAGACTTTTTAAAAAATGAAAATAAAAATTCTTGGATGAAATGAAATAGAGAGGACAGTAATGTATATAATTAACTTCTATTTATATGCATCAATAGGCCAGCTCGGTCTTTCTTCATCTGTTTCCTAGTAACAATCAATTTCTTTCTTTGGTAATTCATGTACTCTCTCTCTCTCTCTCAACTAATAATTGTCATGATACCACGTAACGAAATTCTTCTTTTTCGTTTTAACAATCTGAAAATTAGAATGAATTTGATCGTTCTTGTGTTTTCCTGCTCAAATCTAAATTGGGTTTTATCTTATTATTATGGATTATTGTTGACTTTTTAAAATTAATTTAAGAGTTTTTTAAATTCAAAATTGATATATTTTTTTATTTTAAAGATAAATATTATAAACTATTTAAAAAATAATTCTTTATCGAGAACCTTTGGCTCAAGTGGTATTTTAGATCTCCTCTAAATAAATAATAGTTCAATCCTCCCTCCCCCAAATTAACCACACAAAAAACTTCTTTTGTCCTGTAATAAACGTCATAATTTAATTTTTTTTAAAATAATAAACCTTAAAAAAATCAAAATATAGGTCAACTGATTATGATCATAATAAACTACGATAATTTACCACTAGTGTCAAGTTTTGGGATTTGAAAATTATATATACATATTTTTAATTAATAATTCTAAAAAAGTTCAATTTAATCATGAAAGTCAAATTAAAACGTTTATTATGGGACGGAGGAAGTATTAGTCATCGTAAATTTTATTGCTTTATAATCTTTAAAGAGTCAGTTTGAAAATCTCTCAAATTGACTTTCAAAAGTGAATAATAATCATATAATATGAATATTTATTAAGAAAATGGTATTTTCTATAACATTTCTGACACATAATAATTAAGAACACGATTGGGATTTATTAGAACTAGTTTAAATTATTATCTTCTTTTTGAGCTAGCTAATTAATTTTACGCTCAAATTTACAATCTGAAAAGAGAGATTAATAAATAAAGGTAGTAACATTTTTGTTTTTGCTAGCAATATTGGATGGAATGGTGGATGTCACGTGACGGTTGCAGAGAGAGGGATAAAACAAAATACAGATAATCTATCTAATAAAATATAAATGATTTTAAATTTTCCGCTCATTCAATAAATTATTTGGACCATTTAAAATTTGAGATAAATCATACCGTCCATACAGTGACACGGATCCAACTAGTAGATGCATATTTTACAACTTTTTGGCCTTTTTATCTTTTCCTTGTTTTGAATTAAAAAAAAAAACAAAACTTTTTTCCCATTTTTGTGAAATGAAGTCCTCCCGTCCCGGGCCCTGGGTTTCACTAGTTTCACATGGGTGGGACAGGGACTTCATTCTATCATCATTATCATCCTCATACTTTCTCTGTCCTATTCCTATATAGTGAGATCTGAGTCATCGTCTCATGTCAAAAGGCCCATTCTCTAACGTGGCGGTGGTGACCGGTTGTCGGATTCAGGCTACCTGCATCATCAGCCCATGTTTCATTATTTTTTTCTTAAAGAAAATTAATTATTTGTCGCATTCTACACCTAACCAGATTATTAGCCTGTGACTAGACTAGTACTTTTCACAAGACTTTTCAATGTTATAATAAAAATAAAAATATGTAAATTTTTATTGTGAGTAGAGTAAAGTTAATGGCGTATATATATAGTTTGTAATTGAGTATAAATATATACTAGTAATTAAGTTTATTTTTACTACGGATAATTTTCTTTTATTTAAAATCCCTGATAGATATTTTTTCTTATTAATTAAAATAACGTACAAACTGAAATCCTCATGTGACAGATGTAAAGAGATCTCTCAAGCACGTATTAATTAAATATGTCGTCAATATCAACAAATCCATGCATGGGAGATCAAGGATTCAACGAACAAATCAGGTAGATCGAATATAGCTAGCTAGTGCAGTGTTCTTCCATCATACCTCGTATCAATTAAAATAGATTAAAAAGATGGTTGAAATATTATAACAAATATATATATATATATATATATATATATATTCTAAAATAAGCTGATGATAATATAATAATAATAATATAAAAGGATACAATATCAGCAATTAAATTAAATTTACAAATGTAATTTCATTATTATCCCTAGCTCACATCAAAACACAGACATGTCCAAAGCTGTATATAGTATTAGTCCCATCGTAATCAATCAATCAATAAAAACGTTAACAAGCACATGCATGGCCGGGTCGGTTCGGATAACCTGATCAGTGCATGGATATATAAATTGTTTAATGATATCTAATTACGTACGTATTTCACCCAATTAACTACTCCCAATTATATAAACAATATTGCACCATTAACCTCCTTACTAAAGCTAAAAATAATTAAAACTAGCTAGTACCTTCCACTCTCTTCAAATATTTGTGAGAATTTGGGGCCGGAAAGAAGAATATTGATCCCACAACCTAGCTAGGTGTTGATTTATCATTTAAGAGTTACTTTGCCACCCGCCATCAAATTGTCCCTTAAAAAACACAGGCAAACCACTAGAAGTTTCCTCTTATATTATTATGTGTTGTTTGATTTATCATTCAATTTATTTTTTCTTCGTAAAATTCTTTTGTAGATGTATTAAATTTCTCTAATTAATTAAGCATAATTTTCGAGATAACATTACATTTAATATTGGTGATACTACATATAGTTTACTCAACTTAACTGCTAAGCAACGAGCGAGGGCATCCCACGTGGGGCGAAATCTATCTATTCGACATTCCAATTCACTATATATGTAAAGATAGCTAGCAGATAAGATATATAGATGAAGTCTAGATGATGACACATGCATCTTTAATTAGACTTTACATGCATTTCTCGATTAAATGCATGTATGCATATATATATATATATATATATATATATATATATATATATATATATATGAATATGAATGTCCCCACGTAACGAATTAATAACAAATCTCTCAACTCAAAGAATCCCATAAACAAATTAAATAATTAACTTAAGCATAAACATGCATGCAACATGGGGAAGTATGTAAAGAAAGAAAAGGTAAAGGGTAAGGGTGTTCCTTAATCCCTCTTTTTTAGTTTAAAGGGTTTAAAGGGAATCTTGGATGTGTGTGCTGCTTTTTTGATGAGTAGCTAAACTCTGATATCCACATCATGCATGTTGATGCGTTAACTATGAACCCTAACCTCTTATATATAGCGCTATATAATTATCAACTGTTCGAAAACAAAAACAGTTTACACATTAATTAGGAGATGATCAATAGTAGTGTTGGGCCATAATCTTTTTTCCTTTATCGGCCAGATTTAAATTGGCCCTCCCCTGGATCGTATTATCTTAGTTCCTGGTTGGTCCAGAATGGTTTGGTAGATTCTTTCGATTATTTCATCGGTCTTCTTTTCGGTTGGATCCCATTCGTTGGGGTCATTTAGTTATTTCGGCTTAGTCATTGAATTCTACCATTATACAAATTGTCACTTAATCCAACTTTGGCCCAGAATCATTATACCAAGTGATAGTTGATTCATGTGTTTGCCACCTTCTGCATGGCATTAATGAGGATGAGACTCGGATGACCGAATGTAATTTGCAACAGTGAAGAGTGGAAGAAGTAATTTGCATACTTTTTAATTTGAAATAATAGGAAGTGGGAGAAAGGTGTCGAAGGAAATGATGAGTGTATGATGTGAAACCGGATCAAGTATGTATGGGGCTAAGATCACAAAAGAGGTAGGTAACAAATTATTACACATAATCATATTATTATTCTCTCTCAGGAATTAGATATTATTTTCCCTCCATTGTTAACCTTGTGATCATGATCATCGACTCTCATGGAATTATCTCTCCGACGGTCAAAGTCAACTTTTAGTGTTGACTTGTTGAATCATAATGCGGGATATCGGACGCGTCTTGGTGATTGGGACGTGGAGAAAGATCTTGGCTTAACAAGTAGTAATACATAATACATACATATTTATATATATATTGTAATTAATTTGGTATAGTTACTTAAGTGACGAAAATTAATGGCGGAGCTGCAAATAGTTCCTGCAACAGTAGGGAAGAACGTAGAGGCGAAGTACGTGGAAATGAGGGTGCCTCTTTATTCTTACGGTTGTGAAAAGAAAATCAAGAAGGCCTTGGCCCATCTTAGAGGTACGCAAATTAATACTCCTAGCTAGGCTAGCTATTATTACTGTTTATAGACATGCATGGATATTTTCAGCACAAATGATCGATGTTATACAGAGTTGTATCATGTGTCCTACCTACCTACTTGATATATATTGTCTACAATTAAACATCAATCTATATTATTTATTTAATAAACCCAACCCGGCTTGTTTAAATTTCTCCAATCCATTATCGTTTTCTGTAAATGAATACAAACACATTAAAAAGATTGCATTTTGTTCTTTTCTTTTTTCGGTTGTTAACATGAGTCACAAATGAGTATGCTACTTAGAATATGTAGCTAGAAGTACTCCTAGGCTTTCAAATATAGTAATTCGGGTTAATTGGTTATCTGAATTTAATTACTCTTGAAGCGTATTTATATTTATGACGACGACACTTGGCTAGAACATGTTTTAATTTAAGAAAACAGCGGTGACCGGACTACAATTAAAAAGAATAGTGTCGGCTAGTCATTCTATTGTCCCTCAAGCTCCAAAACTTGAATGGTGGAGTATTATAAAGCATTTTCTCTCACTTTTCTATATTTTTAGCATAAGTTACCAAGGTTGGTGGTTATGGGATATCTCCTTTTCACTAATATATGCCACCATACTAACGATATGATTTGTAACTTATTAAGAGGAGAATAATTCCCATGTGTTCATTGTATATACCTAGACAAGAACCCATATGAATTCCTACCAGGCAACCACTCCGTAGGCACACCTCAATTCTAACAGAATATATATACTAGCATAAGTTAGAATTATACAGATTGATTTCATTACTATTTGCTTAGTTTGTAGAGACGGATATTAGGGGCCGGGCAATGGTGAGAAGAATTAATAATGGTCTTAGGTCTATATATCCATAGCTTGTCATAATTTAGTGAAAAATTATTTTGTTCATAGGTTGCTTCTAATTAGCTAGCATAGAGTCCTAAAGTTGGGAAAAATAAAGCGGACAAATATACTAAAGCTAAAGAGTGAAGGCTAAAGCTAATGGGCCTAAAGAATAGCAGATTGGTTTATAAATTAAGTAGTCTCAAGTTAAAGAGTACTGATGATATTAGAAGCATTAATTTAGCTGATTAAGGACAGTTGTCTCATGTCGATCTCATCATTCTTTTGCTACGTAGTACTTATTATTATTACTACTTTTCTGCCTCTAAAATTAGTAGTACATTTAATTTTTGTGGTTACTTTGCGAAAATTTAATTATAGACTGATATGAACTTATTTAATTTTAGTATAAATAATTATAAATAGTGCATGTATACTAGCTAAAAAGTATTATTAATAAGAATATTTGGTACTTGTAAATTTAGAATTTTACAAATTGAATATGAAACAATCAAAATGTATCTTTAGTTTTAAAAGAGAGCTTCTAATATGAATTTTTTTTCTACTTTTTTAATCATCCAAAATCCAAATAAACACATGAGATGTATTCAAGCATTTGTTTTTGTTTTTGTTTAAATGACAGGAATATACTCGGTAAATGTGAGTTTTAATGAACAAAAGGTGACAGTGTGGGGAATATGCAACAAATACGACGTGCTAGATACCATAAGGAACAAGAGGAAAGGGGCTCATTTTTGGAAACCAGAAGACAACGATGACTTAGACGTATTGGGACAAGAAGAATCACCAGCTGCTGCTGCACTCCCATCTTCATCTTCATCATCTTTTCTTAAAGGAAAAGGAATAGTGCCACCTTTGACTCTGATTAGGTGCCGCTCGTCTTTAAGCTGGAAAGCTTGGAAGAAGGTCTTCATAAGATCCTATTCCTTTTAGCTTAAATCAATTATGCACCATTTTGGAAGATTAATGCTAATTAACTACTTCTCGATTATCTCATATGTAAATAAATAATCAATAATCTTAATTGTGATTGCCTTATTTTCACTGCCTTAATTAATTTCTGGCATAATTACAATTCCTCGTTTTGCCTCTTAATATTTTTCTTGTTTTTAAAATGAAACTCAGCCAATGTAATTAATTTTCCTTTATCTAACTATTAATGCCAAGCGCCTCAATCACCAAAAGCGCGTTTAATCCTACACAGAAACGGTAAGCGTATCAAAAACGTTTGTACCGTCGGGGATAGCTCTGATGTGAAAATAAATACAGGCTAAACAAGGTTTACCAATGGAGACAAAAAACTATAGTGCTGAATAATAATAATGAGCTGTGTGTACCTTAGAATCAGTGCAAAGCCTTGTATTTATAGTGATCTCACTACGACTGATCATTCGGTTATAACCGAACCGAATAGGTTATTCGGTTATAACCAAATATCGAAATAATTATAATTTCAATATCCGAAAACTAACCAAATTTTGGAAATAATCGAATACCGAATTTACAATTCGGTAATTCGGTTAATAACCGAACATGTACAGAGTTTACTCAGTCAATTTGTCAAACACTTGGTGGGCAATCCAAAATCCAATCGAGAATACAATCGATTCACCACACAAAAACAGTAATACCCAATAGAAATCTAAACAAAGAACACCTAATTTCAGCCCAATCTTTCAAATATTCAAAACTGACGAAAATACCTTGTATTGGAATAGAGATGATGAATTGGATTCTGCAGATGGGGTGGAATGATGGCCTCCAATTGATGTTAACCCCTTGATTGATGCAGTAGAGTACTGTCGAGGCCAAATGATGAGTGACTGCTGTTTGGGATAAGGCGATGATCGATGACTGAAGAAGATGAAGTGATGATGCGATGAATGAAGGGCTGACCTGAAGAGGAATCAAAATCTCCTGAATAAGGGAAAATGGCTTACCGATTTCACTGAAGGCGATGAGGAGTGACAGTTGAGAAATGAATTAATTTGAGATTAGATAAGTATAAGTTTAACTCTTTATTCGGTTATTCAGTTAGATCGAATAACTCAAAATTGAAACTCGTATTAACTAATTGTACACCATAAATTATTCGAGTATAACCGAATTGTTAAAAATAACCAAATTATCAAAAAAAATTGGTTAAATTATAATATTTCGGTTCGGTAATTCGGTTATACCCATTTTGTGTTCAGTCCTAGATCTCACTACCTTCTCAGAATCCTTCCCCGTATTGGATTAGGTTCCTCATCAGGACCAAACACAATTCCCTTAAGGAAAGGAAGTTGATTAGGAACCTCACACTTTCTTTAGGGATAAATCAAATATAATTACGAACTTTAATTCCTTAAAATTCTCAATTGCCCAAACAAAATCCCATATGGGTAATACAATTCCATATGGACCTTGGCCCATTATGTAATTCAGGCTCCAGCACTAGCCATTTCGTGCCATGGATGTGCATACTAAAGGTCAGTTTTTTGGTGGGATTTTCTACCAATTTATGTATGACCAAAGAAGTTGTTAACGCCTAATTTTGTACGCCTGACGAAATCACCCAAAACAGCAGGCCAAAATATCACCAACGGTTGATGGAGTAATTGTTGTGAAATCAAACTCACGAAATATACTCACATAAACATAAATAAACACTACAAGAAAAAGGCTTAAGTCCGACGGATTTTTTCGTCGGAATTACTCTTATTCAGTCGAAATTACTTTATTTTCGACGAAAATATCCGTCAGATATTCGGTCGTAAATATTCGCGTCGAAAATAACGTCCGTCAAAAGTTCTGTCAAAAATTATATATCTTCGACGAACGTATCTCCGACGGATGTACGTCGAACATTAGCTATCTTCGATCGAATATATAGGACGAAACTGTAATTCGTCGAATATAAGAGTAACTAAGTTCGACGGATACATTCCCTCGGAATTACCTTATTCCCGACTGAAAAATAGAATAAACCATCAAACATTAAAATTGGCTGATTATTACCTTCGACGGTCTTTACGTCGGAGATAGGGTGTTTACGACGGATAATTTGCGTTGAAGATAACGTATGCTCGATTGAAATTAGGATATTTCGGTATTTATTAAAAATTACTTATTTGTTATTTCCGAGAAATTTCGTCGCAAACTAAGCTTATTAAAATTTAATTAACTAGCCTTTTTTTAAATCTGATTTTAAAAGTTCGGTTTTGGTGTTTAAACCCATTAATGTACACCGTAACTTCGTCACAACCCAATACACGATAATATAAACTTCAGTATCTCACATTCAAATATGCAACGTAGCACTAAAACTTAATCTTCAACTCATTATCATTCACATTCAAATAGCCACCAAAACGTATTATAAGCTAACCAATTACAAATATAATTAATTGACCATAAATGTTAAACAATATAATTTACAATAGTTATGCAGACGCTTGATTAGACAATACAATATATACAAAAGGGTCTACCAATAACATGAATATATACAAATGAACTATAAACTAGTAAAAGTATGATCATCATCGGGCGGAGGTGAACGACGCTGCTCTGGTGTATGGATGTCAGATTCGTGCTCTCTGCATCATCGCTTGACTCGTCGCCATCGCCGCCACCTCATTGATAGAATAAAAAATATAAATCATTAGTCCATATATATATATGTGAGAATTAACAAACTAGCCTTAATTGAAAAACATAAACAATAAGAATACCTGAGTAGGTGGGGGCGGACGAAAAGCCTCCTCCAAGAGGGTAATCACCATCCGGAGCATCTCGGTGCTCCAAACGTCGAACTGCTCCCGTGGTAATCTCGTACTCTCTTCAGAGGCCTCTGCTATAATATCCTGAGCAATCTGGTGAAGACGGGAATTGGAAGGCAATCACGACGCTTAGAAAGACCGGATCAGATGGAACCTATCAAACACGACCCCTATCACCATTGGAAGATATCGTCATCAAGCCGGTGTTCGTATGAGATGGTCCGATATGTGCTCTCGGACGCTGGACGCTAGCGCTGGCTGGAGCCTATAAAGAGATACAAATTCGATTACTAATAATAATTTATATAATGTGATAAATTCGGATAATTTCGTGAAACATTAAAAAATATTACCTCCAGGCAGTGGCGAAGTCTGAAAAATTTAGCAGTGGGGTCAAAATTAGTAATAAGTTATAAAAAATTTATGGGTTGGGAGCGGCTTTTTGAGCCAATTTTTTTAATAATTTATACTTTCGGCTTAGACAAATGCATCCAAATATCCAATTTAATAATACTAACAAAAGGGAGAAATCACAATTGATTTATGAAAACAAAACTGAGGTTAGAGAAATTAAAGAGAGAGTAATTTTTGTTATACAAGGCACAAAAGTCGCAAAAGAGTCACAGAAGAGTAGCACTCACTCTCAACAGACACTCATGGCTCGCCGATCCACGATACTAACTCCGACCACTCGCGAAAGGATGGTTTGCCTTTTGAGTGGGGTCAAAAATTGATTGGGGATCAAAAAATTGAGTGTGGTAAAAAAAAAATTTCAAGTGATCTCAAAAATTGAGTGGGGTCAATTGACCCCATATTTGGACCATAGCTTCACCCCTGCCTCCAGGAAGTATATGCGGGTATCCTCGGCAGACCCAACACTCGATATCTGCCGGTACTGCTAGTAGGGGGATCCTGAGATGCGACCCATAGTCTCAGCTCCTCATCCCGATCTAATACAATATCGGGAAGAGGGGTGGCAGAATCTAACGGCTCAGAACCCCTCTTAATAGTCTCTAGCTCAGCTATACGCTCGCCCAAGCCTCTCGAAATCGTCTCAGTAATGTATTCCAGATATCGTATGTTAATTATATCATTTTAGTTACGATTGAATATTATTAAAAGCTAAATAGTAAGATGAGTTTTACCCGTATAGATAAAGCTACTTGAGACAACACGCTCGTCCTTAAACGTGTGGGCTCGATCCCAAAACTCTAGAATGGTAGGATCACGGCCCAAGGTCCTCCCCAATGCCTAATACAAACAATCATAAAACAGGTCTTAAGTATTTGTGTGAGAACTTGACACATAAATAACTAAATACAACGCACTTACCGTCTTTGCCTCCTCGAACGACTGAGAACCAGTGGTGTGTACTATCCGGGTGACCACGATTACGCTTCTTCTTCACTTTCGGACTTTTTTTTTCTTGAAGTCACAGCCTCCAAAAGTCGCATACATAGCCTCAAAGCTAAATCGGAGACTATCGCGGGTCGATGATCTCGATGGTGGTCCCCAGTGGTCCACAAACGCGCCGAAGTCGCTTTCTCATCAGATCTCATACTGACCATCCAAAGTAATTCGCGACAGAACGTGATGTTCAATCACAAGATCGCCAATTGATCGAGAGATGCTCGGGTCAAATCGATAATAAACCTATAAAGAAAAGATTATTTAAAATTAAGAACATTTGATTTAATTGACCAATACAACTATGTGGTGATAATATGCTTAACTTACGTGGAACTCCCGCAAGAGGCGGTCGCATAAAAGTGGCATCGCATCACAGATATCGACCGAATCGCATGCACCCTCCTGGAGACGCGTCAAACAAATCGCATGTAGGGTGTGCTTTAGCCAACGGGTCTAGTATACTACGTGGAAAAAGTATAACAATATGTGTTATATGAATTGTATTTTGCAATAACCGATAGAAATAATGCCGAAAATATTAACACCATCGCTAGGAAATGACATCCACCCAGATCTTGTAAAGTAATCGCCACGGACGACCAAAGATCCGAGGTTCGATCCCTCCTGTCGCCGACGAGGTGCATCTGTAATAATTGATTTAACATAGTACTTCAATAATCATTGTAATTAATGCAGCTTGAGATATATTTAAATCCTAGTTAAGATAACTTACTCGCGCCTGAAGAAAAGCCTCCATCGTGGCTACCGTCTCCAGTACCGGATCGCCCACCACCTCGGCGACCTCCACCGCTATGTCTAGCCATGAAAATCCTACTGCAATAACAAAATTGGTAGATTACGAATATGAAAGGTTTAACAATATGTGGTATGGACTAATATGAAAGCTCATTTTCAATTACGAACGTCATCAAACCCATCAGAATCAACGTATATATCTTTCTCGGATTCGGTATCTTCCTCATCCTCAGTTTCGAGATCAGTTTCGTCATCGTTATAATCCTCAACGACTACATAATCATTCATGTGTACGGTGGCCTCGACATCCTCATCGCTAGGTACGTCAATGACATCAGTACTCACCACATCTTCAGCATGGAACACTACGGACAATGGGTTGCTCACATCTTCTTGCAACGCCTCATCCATACCAAACATGTTATCAGCATTAAATGAGCGTGTTTTAGTAGTGACTACTGTGTATCAGGTGTAAGACCCCAAATAATTAATAAATGAAATTTATTTTCCTCTATTATTTTTTTTAATTAGTAAGGGTTGATTTGATTAATGTGGATAGTTATGGGTAAAATACGCAAATATTTCAAAATAAGCAAGTGGTTATAAAATATTCATTGTTGTTTGGGAATATTCGTTTGGTCGTGGAATATTAAATGCGTCTTGGGAATATTATTAAATAAACAGTAGCGACCATGTATGGGCCCCATAACTGGAAAGCGATTGGATGAAGAAAACGACAAATATAAGTTGTTTAAAAATAACTGCGTAGTTAGTTATATCAAGTTATCATCGTTAAAATACTCAAATTGGTTAACACACAAGAAGACACTCAGATTGCACCAATTATTGATTCTTACGTAAGAAGGCACTACTCAATAATGGTTATGAGAATTATCGCTCAAAGATTTTATTTTATTGATTTAATAATTGTTTGCGTTGATATTTTATATTATTTGTTGTTTCAATAATTGACATTACACGGTATTTTTCATTATCGAAGCAATAATTCATATTATCCGAATAATATTATTAGATAACATTATTGGCAATGTCTAGAAAGTTCTGCATCTAAGGAGAGGTTTGGTCACCTAATTGTGCGCCAAGAAGGAGAAATTCTTATTGAAAGCCCTCTTTCCCGGAACCGCCTGGTTGTCAATATTGTGATTTCGTAATATTATTTGTGAATAATTAATTATTGATTCATATGATGTGGAAAATATTGATTTTATGTGGATATAGATGGAGAAAATTTTTAATGTGACAATTGTTGAAAATTGAAATTTTATCTTTTCTCGATAAAATAATTCATTTAAATATATTATTATATTTTAATAATATAATAATGATGATATTTTTTACGATGAATGTGGGATATATGAGTATATGTGGAGGAGTATTTTTGTTACCAAAATATTTAAAGCATGTTTTATGTGTTCGGTGGACCCCATTTCTTGATCGAAATTTGATTATAACTTTGTAAAATCGCTTGCTTATGGATTTTGGTCAATTTCATTTTGGAATTTGGAAAAACTTCCTTCCGAAAAGTTGTAGATAATGGAATTTCCTATAAAAATCATGAGATTCAATTTTCCTAATGAAAAGGGCTATTTATTGTGAATTATCAAGTTTCAAGCTCAAATAATTGATTTTGGAAGTTTAAAATATTTTAATTACAAAACGTGTTTTTCATTTTGAGGCCTTATGTAACATGTGATAGAGGCTGAAATCAGTTGGAAGAAGTGTGCGTATGAGATTTTGGAAAAATATAATAATATTTGATAAATTTTCTACTTTGGTGTTCTAAAGCATTTTCTTATAAATAGGGTGCTTAGGTTAGAATTGAAAATCACACCGTAAATCAAGTTTTCTTTTTATATTATCGAGTTTATTCTTATGAGTATTTTGAGTATATTTTGAGTATTGCTATATACGTGCAAGTTCAAGTCATATCCTTTATATATCAGATGGTTTCAAATTTAAATCGATCTTTTCGAGGTAAGGGATATTATTTTTTTCAGTAATGATATTATTTCTTCAATATCATTATCTTTGAAATATTGATCTCAAGTTTTTATCAAATTTAGAACTTTTGGTGTCTGAGTTACTTATTTCACGATACTAAGACTATTCACGATACTGACAATTATTCACTTAATACTCAAGACTATTCATCGAAAAATAAAAATTTTCCTTTTCGTCTAAAATATCTATTATGGATACTAGCTTTGATTGTATCCATGTTTTGATCATTCTTGAATTTTACACCACTATGATTATTTTTGAGGTATTTTTGGACATGGATAAAACAAAGTACGATTCCTTAATCCTTAATCCTTGTCATTTTGTTTCCTTTGGATTCGTTTCTTCAAAAATATATTTTCATCATCCTCGCCTTAAATGATGATATTATTGAATATCTTTGGCCTGTAGTGCAAAGATGAATGATTTCGATGAATATCTTTGGCCCGTAGTAAAAAGATGAGCAGTGTTTAGATGAACATGACATTGAATCGATGAATATCTTTGGCTGTAGTGCAAAAAAGATGAATATTTGATTCGGATATATATTGATTGATGTTACAGGGGATAAAGATGAGCGATGAACTTTTAAATTCATACACATAGAAGATAGTAGTTTGCATTCTCTACTTAACTCTTCTAATGAATTATTATTTTCATTGCGAATATTGATTTAAAACTTGTTGTCTATTGTATTCTATTAGATTTTTCCTGTTGAAGACTAACGATAATTTGTTGCATATTATCTTAGTCATAATATTCTATATCGGGCTAGTTGAGCTCACCCTTTCCTTTTGTTCCATTTTTCTTCTCGTGAGGCGAGAATATAAGCGAAGCAAGCCTGGGTATGGAATGAAGGTTCTAGAGAGAGTTGTTTAGTAGTCCTCACCATTTTGTAAAATAATGTATCAATAAATGTGATGAGGATTTATTTGAGTATAGATATTGTCTAGAAGATAATATTTGTATTCAAACTCACAGTTTTACTGTTGTAATAATAAAGTTGTAGTTGTTTCTATACCATGTATTGACAACTCAGAATGGGTGATGTATACCTATTTTGGGGGCGTCACACCAGGGGCTTCGAGTATTTACGACATTAGGAGCGTAATACACTTGAGTCACTTGACTTGCTAACACATACATGTCATCAGAATTTAACACCGACTTTATATCCACGGTTGTGATTCTATTACGATCAACTTTAACCCCCTTTTCAGTATCAAACCAGCTACACTTAAATGTAACTACCTTTTTGCCACCGTGATAATTGAGCACAACTACATCCTTTAAACGACCATAGTAATTGGACTCAGAATCTTGATAGCAGCTTCCTAACACCACAACCCCAGAATTGACTGATGTGAGTTCATGCAAGTCATCGACTCTAAATCTATACCCATTCACGATGCAACCAGGAAAAGAACTAACAACTTTGTAAGGTCCTTGGATAACATCTATAAAACGCTCATAAATACTCTCCGCTTCAACCCTTTTCTTAAACCATTGTTGGAAATTAGCATTAGTGAATGTTTCCAAGTCTCCTGCGATCAATAAAGGTTAGAAGCATATACGCCTCTTTGAATGAACTGCGATATTAGTAAAATGTCTTTAACATATATAGAGATGACTACACTTGTAAATTGTAACGCCTCCAAAATTAGGTATACGTCACCCATCTTGGGTCGCCACTTACATGGTACATAAATTCAAATACAACTTACTAGTATAACTATCGTGTACAATACGACATAAACTGTGAGTTTGAATACAAATTTTGTCTACTAGATATTATACAAACTCAAAAGGAGTCCTCATTACAACTATTATCACACTATTTCACGTAATAGTGAGGACTACTAATGCTATCCTCTCGGACCATTACTCCGCTTCCCGACTCGTCTCCAAATTATGTTCTCATTTCAAGAGAAATAAAGTGAAAGAAAGGGTGAGCTCAACTAGCCCAAGAAGAAATATTATGACTAAGATAATGCGTAATAAATTATCATTAGCCTTCAACAAATGTTAAACCGATAAAATACAATAGACAACCGGTTTAAGCTGCGCAATGAATATGCAATCCATTAAAAGAGTCAAGTAGAGAATAAAATCTACTATCTTTTAGGTTTTAAAAGGTTTTCATCAATTTTTTTATCATTTGAGACTCAAATTTTAATAAATAAACCACCACATCTAATCATCCTCGCACTACCACGGCCAAGGATTTTCATCAAATTATCAATGGTCATGACTATACCGAATCACCCTCGGTCATAATCATACCAAAAACTATCCATCATCGCATTCTGTGCCACCGAGGACTTTTGTCACATCATTTATATCAAGTCATGATTATACCGAATGATCCTCGGTCATAATCATACTAAGTTCATCTATGCACGTAAAGCCAAAGATAACATAATATAACATGAGGATGATGACAATGACATAGTAATTTAATAAAACAAGTTCAAGAATTATTTAATCCATAAATTATTAACGCCCAAATTGTCAACATGACATCTTTGTTTAGAGAGTAAAATTCAAGAATGATCAAGAATATTTCCATGAAAAGATATTGGATGAAACGCAAATATCAAGGATATTCTACTAATTTCATGGAGTATAAGTCAAAGTTTTAACCAACCGGGTATAATAAAGAATGGAATAACAAAAGAAATCACCATGCATGCAGATTTGCATGTATAAAAGTTATTCCAACAGTAATAATAATAACGGAACCGTGTCGTGAAATTCACACCCATGGATGTTCAACAGAATAATAAAGATGGAACCGGATCCTGTAAAACACATGATATGATATTCCAAATGTAATGATAAAGACGGAACTGTGTCGGTGTAAAACACATGCATGTGATGTTCCCAATAATAATAATAAAAGTCCGGTAAAACATTAACCAGATGTGTAAAAACACATGCATGTGATGTTCCAAGTTATTCAATAATAATGAAGAATATCACCAAGTATAGTAAATAGGTATGCCACTTTTACAAAAGTTATTCCAATGTAATAATAATGAATGGAATAATGTAAGTTCTCTTCAAGAAGAAAGAATAACACCCTTACCGTAAAAGAATCGAATATGTAAGTGAAGTAGAAAGTAGTAGTAATACTCTTCTTCTTTCTATAACTTTTCTCTATAGCTTTCTTTATAATTTCTCTCTGTAGTTTCAATGAATTCGTAAGAAAATAATGAAGGAATGAGCTTCTATTTATAGAAAATGGAATGCATAAGAACTAATCCATGAACTATCCAGATTGATTTACTTTTAATCTGACTATCCATATTTAAAGAAAAATCTTTTAAATAAAATATAATATATTCTATTTATATAAAAATATTTTACTATGCAAACACTACGCAATACTATGCAAAACACTATGCAAAATACTACGCAACACTATGCATAATAAAATATAATATATTCTATTTATGTAATAACTTTAATAAAGTATTCTATTTTATAAAAAGATGTTTCGCTTTTATTACGTTAATAATACTTAATAAAACAAAACGCCATTATCGCTATAATAATTCATATTATTAATCGACAATAATGGAATCAAAGTGAGTGACTTTCACATAAGCATCAATAATCAATACCGCGGTGCTACTATGCAACCACACGACATCGCATTTTTTACTACCGAGTAGTTCAACAAGATCAACCAGTAAAACTTCCACCGTTATTTCAATAAAATATTTTTGTCGTTTTTCAATCAATCCGATAATAATTTTGCTAGGGTCCACCAATGATTGAGTCAGTGTATTTAATATTCCCTCGCTAAACCTAATATTCTCCACCAATCGAATATAATATAACCACTGCATACTTTGCAAAATTTATAAATACTACCCACAACTATAATATTATCTCAAATTCACACCATAATATTAAAAAATTATTTCACCAAATTTAAATCTTTATTAATAAAAACTGGGTCTCACAATCTCCCTCCTTATGGAATTTTTCGCCTCGAAATTTAGGGTACGACTGGTATGATAAAGAGATGAGGATATACTTGAATACCTTTATCGCTTAAAAATATTAAATTCATCTTTGAAAATCGCCAAAGCTATTCATTAACAATTCATCTTTGCACTACAAAAGCAAAGATATACAAATCAGAAACCAATAATGCTAAGACGCAGACTTAATAGTATCACGACCACGAATTATCCATGCACCATCGCCAAGGATATTCGTGTTTTCAATTACTAGTTATGATTATACCGAATAACCTCGGTCATAATCATACCAAGTCCATCTACGCACGTACTTTTCATGGATGACTTTGAACGCATCCATGAATTAATATTTCATTCACGAGACTCATTTCAATAATTAATCCACATCATCGAATCATCCCCGCACTACGTGCCAAGGATATTCATTAAGTATCACGACCACAAATTATCCATGCACTACTACCAAGATAATTTGTTTTCAATTACTTATGATTATTATACCGAACAATCCTCGGTCATAATCATACCAAGTCCATCTATGCACGTAAGCCACGGATGACTTTGAACACATCCATGAATTAATATTTCATCACGAGACTCATTTCAATAATTAATCCACATCATCGAATCATCCCCGCACTACGTGCCAAGGATATTCATTAAGATCACGACCACAAATTATCCATGCACTACTACCAAAGATAATTGTGTTTTAATTCACTAATTATGATTATGCCAACAATCCTCGGTCATAATCATACCAAGTCCATCTATGCACGTAAGCCACGTGATGACTTTGAACACATCCATGAATTAATATTTCATTCTTTGAGACTCAAATTTCAATAATTAATCCACATCATCGAATCATCCCCCGCACTATGTGCCAAGGATATTCATTAGTATCACGACCACAAATTATCCATGCACTACTACGCCAAAGATAATTGTGTATTCATTTACTATTATGATTATACCTAATAATCCGTGGTCATAATCATACCAAGTCCATCTATGCACTACAAAAGCCACAAATGACTTTCAACATAATATAAACATGAGGATAATGATATAAAGAATCAATCAAATGAGATAAAGGATAAATATTAAACATTTATAATATAATTTATCCAGATTCAAGAATATCCCCATGTTATCAATCATTTAATAATCTCATAATCTAATAACATTAATATTATAATAATATTTTAATCACTTCTTAAATTTATAAACAATTTATCTTAATTGTTTACACTTTACCATATAATGCATTTAATCATTCAAAATGTCATACTCATAAGATATCATCACCAATTATCAAATCCTCATCAAAAAAAATATGCATATACTCTATATAGGATTCTCTAGCCATAAAATCCTATTTTCAACTTTGTTACTTCACATAACATATTTAACTCATATGTTCGAAACTAAACTATTTTCATGAAAAATACCAAATCAGCCCCAAAAATATTTCTTTTCTGGGATTTAGCATAATATAGTCCCATAATGAAAATATATTTTTCTCGGAATTTTTAAAATTTATTTACTATTTTTAAAATCAATTTCCACTTAATTCCTTAAGAAATTAGCTACCTCAAGTTTAACTCCAAAATTCCCAAATCTTGGCAGGACCTTACACATGTTAACGTGAGCTTCCAGTTTAAATTTCATGGTGGTCATCGGAGTTATAGAACTTGGTTATAGCATTTTTTATTCGGAAAAACCTAAATATTGAAATAGTCATAACTTGCTCATTTTAAGTCGTAATGAGCTCATTTTTGGACAGGAGGTACTTTTATACCATATACTTTCATGTCCCAAAAGGCCAGAATTTTTCTCATAATTTAAGTGGCCGAAACAGCCTCTCTAAAATCATGGCAGAAGCTTTTTGGTTTTTGCAGCTTTGCACTCCTTTGCTAAAATCAGTCCACACAAAAATCTACAACACCTTTTCCAGTAATTCCACTTGGATTAGTTAGGTAACTCATAGATCTAACTCTAGGACTTGACCACATTCAAAAATTCAAAATATAATAGGAGATATGGTCAATTTAATTTCATGTTACGCTTTTTCACTAAAATCTGATTTTCAACTCTTTGTGATTTCTAAGAAACTTTCATGTTTTTACGTACTAACCAACATAACTCATCATAAAACTTACTAATACTTCATATACCCATGATTTTCATTATTCCAATGCTTTTATTATGACTTTCATCATAAACCGTAAACTGCTTATTTAGTTGAAGAAATATTTGAGGGTTTAAGAAATGGGTTTTTTGATTTGGGTCAATACAAAATTCGATTTCACGCCTAGGGTAGGCTAAGAAGTCTTCAAGAATACGCCAAGAAATTTATTAATGATAGAAATATCATTCAAAAAATCATTTTCTCGTCCAAGACTTGGATAAGACGTCACATTAATACCAACTGTGACTTCTATCCCTTAACCCAGATAACCTCACAATGATACCTATCAACTTGCCATCTCTTGATCCACGACGTCGCCTACTGAAAGTCCGGCTTCGGTGCATTCCACACAAGGAAGTCAACAACGAAAGGTTCGGGGCTCTTTACTTATGGCTTGATATGACAATAATTGACTTTAGTAGTTTGGTTATGAATATAAAAGCTAACAACCTTACGAAAAGAATGATGAGTAGTTAACCAATTGATTCCTAAAATACCATCAAAGGCAAATATTTTCAAAGAGATAATATCGACAGGTAACGTGAAAGTGTTTATTTGAAACAACAAGATTAATAAACAGTGGAGGTAACGAAGGTTTCTCCCAACGAAGTTTCAATAGATAAATCAAAGTCTAATTTCTCCGGAGTCAAATTTAAATGTTGAACACAAGCAAGAGAGATAAAAGAATGGGTAGAACCGGTATCTAATAAGGTATAGACTTCGCAAGAATTTATAATTAACTAACCCGTGCTAACTTCGTCGGGTTACCCACTTTTGAGAAGTCACGAAAACGCTTCTTCCCGAAACCACCGACTTTGTTTTGTCCAGAATCGCCTTTTTTGGTGCCACTATCCCAATTTGGACTTTCGACTTCACTATACAACAAAATCGAGCTAAATGACCTTCTCTTCTTGAAATTTCCACTTCTATTATCTTGGCCATGATTACCACCGAATTGGTTACCATTCTTGGCATGATAATTTCTTCCACGATGGTCATCATTGTTCCGATGGTCGTTACCGCCGGTATGATTATTATCGTGTTGTTGGTCGTTACCTTTTGGTTGAGCTGACTCATTATCGCGCTCCAATAACCGAGCCCTATTCACAACATCTAAATACAAACACCGTTCACAAAACAAGGGTTAATTAACATGCAACATATTTCCCTATACTCTGACCGACCAATTAAATACCAAATAAACTTAGGTAGGTCATACTAACAAGGAATTTCCGCCTCTCCCTCCTAGTTCTTATCTCACATCTTAGCCAGGATCATATCCCTAAGCTCTGATACCAACTGTAACGCCTCCAAAATTAGGTATACGTCACCCATCTTGGGTCGCCACTTACATGGTACATAAATTCAAATACAACTTACTAGTATAACTATCGTGTACAATATTTACATAAAATCGTGAGTTTGAATACAAATTTTGTCTACTAGATATTATACAAACTCAAAAGGAGTCCTCATTACAACTATTATCACACTATTTCACGTAATAGTGAGGACTACTAATGCTATCCTCTCGGACCATTACTCCGCTCCTCGACTCGTCTCAAATTTATGTTCTCATTTTCAAGAGAAGGTGAAAGAAAGGTGAGCTCAACTAGCCCAAGAAGAAATATTATGACTAAGATAATGCGTAATAAATTATCATTAGCCTTCAACAAATGTTAAACCGATAAAATACAATAGACAAAACCAGTTTAATCGCAGCAGTTGAATAAGCAATCCATTAAAAGAGTCAAGTAGAGAATAAAGTCTACTATCTTTTAGGTTTTAAAAGGTTTTCATCAATTTTATCGAGACTCAAATTTTAATAAATAAACCACCACATCTAATCATCCCGTAGTACTACCATGGCCAAGGATTTTCATCAAATTATCAATGGTCATGACTATACCGAATCACCCCCGGTCATAATCATACCAAAACTATCCATCAACGCATTTATGTGCCCATCGAGGACTTTTGTCACATCATTTATATCAAGTCATGATTATACCGAATGATCCTCGGTCATAATCATACTAAGTTCATCTATGCACGTAAGCCAAAGATAACATAATATAACATGAGGATGATGACAATGACATAGTAATTTAATAAAACAAGTTCAAGAATTATTTAATCCATAAATTATTAACGCCCAAATTGTCAACATGACATTGTTTTCGTAGAGTAAAATTCAAGAATGATCAAGAATATTTCCATGAAAAGATCTTTGGATGAAACGCAAATATCAAGGATATTCTACTAATTTCATGGAGTATATAAGTCAAAGTTTTAACCAACCGGGTATAATAAAGAATGGAATAACAAAAGAAATCACCATGCATGCAGATTGCAGACAGACAAAGTTATTCCAATGTAGAATAATAATAACTTAACTGTGTCGTGTGAAATTCACAACCGATGTGATGTTCCAATGTAATAATAAAGATGGAACTGCATCCTGTAAAACACACGATATGATATTCCAATGAATCGATAAAGATTTTAACTGTGTCCCGTAAAAACATGCATGTGATGTTCCAACAGAATAATAAAAACGGAAACCAGTCCTGTAAAACACATGCATGTGATGTTCCAATGTAATAATAGAAGTAATAGAAGAATATCACCAAGTATAGGTTAAACTGCAGATAAAAGTTATTCCAATGTAATAATAAGCAATGGAATAATGTAAGTTCTCTTCAAGAAGAAAGAATAACACCCCTCACCGTAGAAAAGAACCGAATATAGAAGTAAGAAGTAAGCGAATACTCTTCTTCTTTCTATAACTTTCTCTATAGCTTCTCTTTATAATTTCTCTCAGAGTTTCAATGAATTGCAAAGAAAATAATGAAGGAATGAGCTTCTATTTATAGAAAATGGAATGATAAGTAACTAATCCATTAACGGTCAGATTGATTTACTTTTAATCTGACGGTCCATATTTAAAGAAAAATCTTTTAAATAAAATATAATATATTCTATTTATATAAAAATATTTTACTATGCAAACACTATGCAATACTATGCAAAACACTACGCAAAAATACTATGCAACACTACGCATAATAAAATATAATATATTCTATTTATGTAATAACTTTAATAAAGTATTCTATTTTATATAAAGATGTTTCGCTTTTATTACGTTAATAATAATACTAATAAAACAAAACGTCATTATCGCTATAATAATTCATATTATTAATCGACAATAATGGAATCAAACGAAAGTGACTTCTCACATAAGCATCAATAATCAATACCGTGTGCTACTATTATGCAACCACACGACATCGCATTTTTTACTACCGAAAGTAGTTCAACAAAGATCAACCAGAAAACTTCCGCCGTTATTTCAATAAAATATTTTGTCGTTTTCTCAATCCGATAATAATTTTGCTAGGGTCCACCAATGATTGAGTAGTTGTATTTAATATTCCCGCTAAACCGAATATTCTCCAACCAATCGAATATAATATAACCACTGTGCATACTTTTGCAAAATTTATAAATACTACCCACAACTATAATATTATCTCAAATTCACACCATAATATTAAAAAATTATTTCGACCAAATTTGGGTCTCACAATCTCTCCTCCCTCTTATGGAATTTCGCCTCAAATTAGGGTATGCGACTGGTATGATAAAGAGATGAGGATACCTTGAATACCTTTATATCGTTTAAAATATTAAATTCATCTTTGAAATCGCCAAAGCTATTCATTAACAATTCATCTTTGCACTACAAAGCTAAAGATATACAATCGTGTAAAAACCAATAATGCTAAGACGCAGCCTTAATAGTATCACGACCACGAATTATCCATGCACTAACGGCCAAGGATATTCGTGTTTTCAATTACTGATTATGATTATACCGAACAATCCTCGGTCATAATCATACCAAGTCCATCTATGCACGTAAGCCAAGATGACTTTGAACGCATCCATGAATTAATATTTCATTCACGAGACTCACCTCAATAATTAATCCACATCATCGAATCATCCCCGCACTATGTGCCAAGGATATTCATTAGTATCACGACCACAAATTATCCATGCACTACTACTACCAAGATAATTGTGTTTTCAATTACTGATTATGATTATACAATAACAACTCCGTCATAATAATCATAAGTCCATCTATGCACGTAAGCCACGAGATGACTTTGAACACATCCATGAATTAATATTTCATTTTCGAGACTCATTTCAATAATTAATCCACATCATCGAATCATCCCCGCACTACGTGCCAAGGATATTCATTAAGTATCACGACCATAAATTATCCATGCACTACTACCAAAGATAATTGTGTTTTTTTAATTACTAAGTTATGATTATGCCGAACAATCCTCGGTCATAATCATACCAAGTCCATCTATGCACGTAAGCCATGTATGACTTTGAACACATCCATGAATTAATATTTCATCACTTTGAGACTCATTTCAATAATTAATCCACATCATCGAATCATCCCCGCACTACGTGCCAAGGATATTCATTAAGTATCACGCACCACAAATTATCCATGCACTACGGCCAAAGATAATTGTGTATTCATTTACTATTATGATTATACCGAATAATCCCGTGGTCATAATCATACCAAGTCCATCTATGCACTACAGCCACAAATGACTTTCAACATAATATAAACATGAGGATAATGATATAAAGAATCAATCAAATGAGATAAAGGATAAATATTAAACATTTATAATATAATTTATCCAGATTCAAGAATATCCCCATGTTATCAATCATTTAATAATCTCATAATCTAATAACATTAATATTATAATAATATTTTAATCACTTCTTAAATTTATAAACAATTTATCTTAATTGTTTACACTTTACCATATAATGCATTTAATCATTCAAAATGTCATACTCGTAAGATATCATCACCAATTATCAAATCCCTCATCAAAAAATATGCATATACTCTATATAGGATTCTCTAGCCATAAAATCCTATTTTCAACTTTGTTACTTCACATAACATATTTAACTCATATGTTCAGAATTAAACTATTTTCATGAAAAATACCAAATCAGCCCCAAAAATATTTCTTTTCTGGGATTTAGCATAATATAGTCCCATAATGAAAATATATTTTTCTGGAATTTTAAAATTTATTTACTATTTTTAAAAATCAATTTCCACTTAATTCCTTAAGAAATTAGCTACCTCAAGTTTAACTCCAAAATTCCCAAATCTTGGCAGGACCTTACACATGTTAACGTGAGCTTCCAGTTTAAATTTCATGGTCATCGGAGTTATAGAACTTTGGTTATAGCGTTTTTTGAAAAACCTAAATATTGAAATAGTCATAACTTGCTCATTTTAAGTCGAATGAGCTCATTTTTGGACAGGAGGTACTTTATACCATATACTTTCATGTCCCAAAAGGCCAGAATTTTTCTCATAATTTAAGTGGCCGAAACAGCCTCTCTAAAATCATGGCAGAAGCTTTTTTCGGTTTTTGCAGCTTTGCACTCCTTTGCTAAAATCAGTCCACACAAAATCTACAACACCTTTTCCAGTAATTCCACTTGGATTAGTTAGGTAACTCATAGATCTAACTCTAGGACTTGACCACATTCAAAAATTCAAAATATAATAGGAGATATGGTCAATTTAATTTCATGTTACGCTTTTCACTAAAATCTGATTTTCAACTCTTTGTGATTTCTAAGAAACTTTCATGTTTTTACATACTAACCAACATAACTCATCATAAAACTTACTAATACTTCATATACCCATGATTTTCATTATTCCAATGCTTTTATTATGACTTTCATCATAAACCACGTAAACTGCTTATTTAGTTGAAGAAATATTTGAGGGTTTAAGAAATGGGTTTTCAGATGGGGTCAATACAAAATTCGATTTCACGCCTAGGGTAGGCTAAGAAGTCTTCAAGAATACGCTAAGAAATTTATTAATGATAGAAATATCATTCAAAATCACATTCTCGCCCAAGACTTAGATAAGACGTCACATTAATACCAACTTGTGACTTCTATCCCTTAACCCGGATAAGACCTCACAATGATACCTATCAACTTGCCATCTTCACGACGCCGCCATCTGAAAGTCCTATCGGCGGTGCATTATTTCAGAAGACCCAAATTTTTTTTAAATAAAAGGAATTTCCTTTATTTATTATTTTGAAATAGTAAGGTTGATTTGATTAATGTGGATAGTTAAGGGTTAAATACGCAAATATTTCAAAATAAGCAAGTGGTTATAAAATATTCATTTTTGTTTGGGAATATTCGTTTGGTCGTGGAATATTCAGATCGCTTCTGGGAATATTAGACGACGATTGCCAGCAGCCATGTGTGGGCCCCATAACGGAAAGCGATTGGATGAAGAAAACGACAAATATAAGTTGGTTAAAAATAACTACGTAGTTGTTACATCAAGTAAGATCGTTGGAATATTCATTGGTTAAAATACGAAGAATACGCGTGGTTGCACACAAGAATACACCAAAGTATTCATGAGATTGTTGAATTATTGATCCTTACGTAAGAAGGCACTACTCAATAATTTTCACAAAGAGTTATCGCTCAATATTTTATTTTATCGATTCAATAATTGTTTGCGTTGATATTTTATATTATTGTTGTTCAATAATTGTCACCGCACATTATCTCCATTATCGATCAATAATTCATATTATTTAAATAATATTATTAGATAGCATTATTGGCAATGTCTAGAAAGTTCGTCATCGAGAGGTTTGGTCACCTAATTGGCCAAGAAGGAGAAATCCTTATCTGAAAGCCCCTTTCCCGGAACTACCGGTTGTCATAATTGTGATTCTCGTAATATTATTTGTGAATAATTAATTATTGATTCATATGATAAAGAAATATTTATTTTATGTGGATATAAATGATGGATTTATTTATGTGGTTATAAATGAAGAAATTATTGTTGAGGTGTTTTATCAAGATTTTACCAGATCGAGGTATTAAAAATTAAATCGTGGGTTTTGAGATATATTGCGGGGTTATAATTTTTAATCCGACCGTTGGATTGTGGTAATTTTTGGGTATGTTATACATACATAAGTTGAGTATATGTCCACAAATTTTGAACCGTTTAAAATGCACTAATGATTTGTTGTGAATTTTAAGAGGTGTCTGATTCGAAAATTAGGTTTATAATTGATTTTGGTGGAAAATTCTAGAATTGAGTGGGCCCCACTTGTGGTTGGTGAAGAAATGTGCTGAATTTTATTTCAAATGTGGTGGGTGGCAATAGTAGCAGTAAAGCCATCGTGTAAAGAAAGTCAAGTCTGCTTTCACGGCTAACATTTTCCTATAAATAGAGGGCTAAGTTAGAATTGAAAATCACACCGTAAACAAAGTTTTCTCTCTCTCTCTTTATATTGTTGAGCGTATTTTGTGAGTATTTAGATACTTTGAGAGTTGTTGCTCAAGACAAGTTTCATTCAAAGATCACTTCCAACCTTTCCTTCCAAGTAATCGATTCTTTCGAGGTAAGGGATATTTTTTTTTCAGAATGATATTATTTCTTCAATATCATTATGTTGAAATGTTGATCCAAGTTTTATCAAATTTGGAACTTTTTCATGTCGGGGTTACTATTCATGAGTTACTATTCATGAGTTACTATTCATGATTTACTATTCACGAGTTACTATTCACGAGTACTATTCATTAAGCGTGAAAATGTTTTTTTGTGGAATTTCTATCTTTTGGTGTCTGAGTTACTATTCACGATATCAAGACTATTCACGATACTAAGACTATTCACGATACGCAAGACTATTCATCTAAAAATAAAATTTCTTCTTTTCGTCCAAAACATCTATTTTGGATACTAGCTTTGATCAGATCCATGTTTTGATCATTCTTGAATTTTACACCACCGTGATTATTTTGGGGTATTGTTGAACATGGATAAAACAAAGTACTAATCCTTAATCCTTAATCCTTGTCATTTTGTTTCACCGGATTCGTTCTTTAAAAATATTTTTCATCATCCTCGCCTTAAATGATGATATTATTGAATATCTTTGGCCCAGAAAGTGCAAAGATGAATGATTTCAAGAATATCTTTGGCCTCAGTAGTGCAAAGATGAACAGTGTTTAAATGAATACGACTAATCGATGAATATCTTGGCCCAGTAGTGCAAAGATGAACAGTGTTGAGATGAACACGACCGATCGATGAATATCTTTCGCCAGTAGTGCAAAGATAAATGTTTGATTTGAGATGAATATTGATTGATGTTACAGGATAAAATTTTGATGATGGATCGTTAAATTCATAGATTATAGTAGATTTCATTCTCTACGTAACTCTTCTATGAATTATTATTTCATCATGCGAATATTGATTGAAAATTTGTTGTCTATCAGATTCTATTAAATTTTTCCTCGTTGAAGACTAACGATAATTGTTGTATATTATCTTAGTCATAATATTCTTTATCGAGCTAGTTGAGCTCACCCTTTTCCTTTTTGTTCCATTCTTCTCGTGGAGGCGAGAATATAATAAAGTATTTAGCCTGGGTATGGAATGAAGGTTTTAGAAAGGATTGTTTAGTAGTCCTCACCATTTTTTGTAAAATAATGTATCAATAAATGTGATGAGGATTTATGTGAGTATAAATATTGTCTAGAAGATAATATTTGTATTTAAACTCACGCTTTATCGTTGTAATAATAAAGTTGTAGTTGTTTCGCACTCATGTATTGACAACTCGAATGGGTGATGTATACCTATTTTGGGGGCGCCACGGTTGGTATCGTAGCTTAGGGATATGATCTCCATGAGATCGGGAATAGAACTAGAGGGAGAGACGAGTAAATCCTTCGCTAAAGGTGTCCTACCTAAGCTTATTTGTTAGTTGGTCAAGATATAGGGATATTATGTGATATATTGATTTCTTAATTAACCCTTGTTTTATGACAAGATTTGAGAATGTCGATCGAGAATATTAAATGGAGTAAATGAGACCGTGGAGATGCCTCAGATTTTACCAACGAGGAGAACGTGCAACAGTCGGGCAATGTTCCTCCCGTGAACAACACCATGGGAGCAGATGATGAACGAGGGATGTTTAGAAGTTTTTTTGCAGCTCATGCAAAATCGCACGAGGAGACTCGTGTTCAAAATATGAGGAGGAAATGATAAATTCACGGGTTGTCACAAATGCAAGATTCAAAGAGTTGGGACCACCTGAATTTAAGGGAAAGCCGGATCCGATCATGGCGGAAACATGGGTCAAACAAATTACCAAGATATTCGATGTCTTGGGATGCACGGAGGACAGAAGGTTCCATTCGCCACCTTTATGTTCCGTGGCGAGGCCGACCATCGGTGGGAGTCTCGTGGAAGCGCACTCCATCCAAACCGCACTCAAAGATGTCTTGGGAAACGTTTCAGAGACTATTTAATGACAAATACTTTCCGAAAGTGTTCGCTATACGAAGGAAGTGGAGTTCATCGATTGGAACAAAACAACATGGCGGTCTCAAAGACGAGGCAAAGTTTGCAGAGTTATCCAGTTTGCACCTCATTTGGTGGAGGATGAGGAACGATGACGCGGATGTTTCTTAGAGGTTTGAAACCCTAAGATACGCCAAGATCTCATTTCTCATAAACTTTCTCTTTATTCAGATGTTGTAAATGTGGCTCAATTATTAGAGCGAGATAACGAAAGTACGGTCAATCGAGGACCATAACCGTGGATCGTACTGCAGAGATAAGTATCAATGTAATAATGATAACTCGCGGAGAAAGAAACAGACGGACAGAAATGGTAACCACTACGGTGGTAATCATGGTCATGAAAATGTAAGAAGCGAAAGTTAGGAGGAGATTTTAAAAAGAGGAGATTTAACAACGACTATGTGAAGACGACAAAGCTTTGGCAGAAGAATCGGGTTCTAAGGGAGGAGATCGACCACCCATTATATGCTACAAATGCGAAAAGAGGGACATATCATTCAAACCGCCCACAACAGCTCAAGGTATGCTATAGTTGTGGAAAGGAAGGACATATCGCCGAGATCAGACGCATTCATGAAACCTAGTTCGGTGGGACGGTGACTCAAAAGATCGTCCCGTAAAAGTCAAAGTCAACGATTCCGGAAGAGCGTTTGTTGTGATCGGTCATAATGCGAGGAACCCAAACGAGGTGATCACGGTAAGCTTATTTATAAATTCTTGCGAAGTTTATACCTTACTTGACACTTGGGGCATACCCATTCATTTTATCTCTCCGCATGTGCTCAACGCTTAAACTTGACTCAGGAGAAATTAGACTTTGACCTATCTGTGGAAACTCCGTTAGAGAAACTTTCATCACATCCATCGCTTATAAATCTTGTTTGATTCAAGTTGGCACCATCACCTTACCCGTTGACCTTATCTCTTTAAAGATACTTGCTTTTGATGTGATTTTAGGGATTGATTGGTTAACTACTCATCATGCCAAAATTGATTGTTTTCGTAAGGTTGTTAGTTTTCATATTCCTAACCAACCTGTTGTGCAGATTAATTCAAGCAACTAAACCATTAAAATCAATCACTATCATATCTAATCATAAAGCTATTCGCTTATTGAAAACGGATGTCAAGCTTTCTTAGCCCATGTTATTGATTTGAATAAAGACACGCCAAATTTGAATAATATTCTGTTGTTATCGACTTTCCGACGATTTCAAGAAGAACTTCCTTGCCTACCCCGTAACGTGAAGTTGAATTCTTTATTGATCTTGAACCCTGTACAAAGCCCATTTCTAAAACCCCATATCGAATGGCTCTATTGAACTTCAGAGTTAAAGGTCCAACTACGTGAATTGTTGGACATCGGTTTCATTCGGCTCTAAGACATCTCCTTGGGGTGCTCCTGTTTTATTTGTAAAAAAGAAAGACGGAGTATGCGATTTTGTATTGACTATCGGGAATTGAACCATGTCACCATCAAGAATAGGTATCCTCTACCTCGTATTGATGACTTGTTTGACCAATTGCAAGGGGCACAATTCTTTTCAAAAATCGATCTTCGATTCGGATATCATCATGAAAATTAGAATCGAGGATATTCCAAAGACCGCCGTAACTCCTGCAGATGGGCATTATGAATTCTTAGTCATGTCTTTCGGACTAACTAATGCTCCGCGGCTTTCATGGATATGATGAACCGAGTATTCAAGGAATATTTGGATCAGGCCGTTGTTGTCTTTATTGATGACATCCTTATATATTCCAAAAGTCGTGAAGATCATGAGCACCATTTGAAGTCGGTACTCCAAAGGCTTCGTGAAAACCAACTATATGCCAAATTGAAGAAATGCGAGTTCGCTCGAGGAAGTAGCATTTCTTGGGCATGTGGTGTCAAAACATGGAGTATCTGTTGATCCGGCCAAGATCAAGCAATACAAAGTGGGAGCAACCAAGTCATGGATCAAGACGAGCTTTTTGGGCTTTAATTTGGTTATTATCTGAGATTCGTGGGAAGGTTTTTCGAATCGCTACTCCATTAACTCGCCTAACTCGGAAGGATACAAAATTCGCTTGGAATGAAGAATGCGAGAAGAGTTTCCAAGAGCTTAAGAGGAGACTTATTTTAAGACTGTTTCTAACAATACCATCCGTTCGGATGGATTTGTTATCTACAAATGATGCTTCGTGCAAAGGGTTAGGATGTGTTCTCATGCAACGTGGGAAAGTCATAGCCTATGCTCGCGACAACTTAAAGAGTATGAGAGGAATTATCCTACTCATGATCTAGAGTTAGCAAAGAAATAAGCCAAGGCGCTTAAAGATATGGAGGCACTATCTATATGGGGAGAAAGTGGAGATATATTCAGATCATAAAAGCCTTAAATATTTCTTCACTCAAAAAGAACTCAACATGCGGCAAATGACGTTGGCTCGAGCTATTGAAAGACTACGACCACACTATTCAATACCATCCCGGTAAAGTTTAACGTGGTAAATGACGCATCGAGTAGAAGATCATATGCGGAACGAAAAGTGCGATGATGTCAAGTATACGATAGAGCCAACTTTAATAGAAAAAGTTAAGGTCGCTTTCAAGCCACCGAATCTTGGAGAGCCGACACGTATAAAGAAGAAAGTACAAGAAGGAGCTATTCCTAAGCTTAGAATTGATGAAGAAGGAATACTTGAGTCCACTCTAGACTTTATGTTCCTAACGACTACGATTTGAAGTACAAGATTATGATGGAGGCACACAATACACCATTTGCAATCCATCTCGAAGTACTAAAATGTATCGTGATCTTCGACATACATTTTGGTGGAATAATATGAAGAGAGAGATTGCAAAGTTTATCTCGATGTGTTTAACTTGCCAACGTAAAGGCGGAGCATCTAGTACCTAAGGGTCCGTTGCAACCACTTGAGATTAGGAATGGAAGTGGAACACATTACCATGGATTTCGTTACGGGTCTTCCTACGGTTTCTCAAGGCATCAATGCTATTTGGGTTATTGTTGATAGATTAACCAAGTCCGCTTTCATTTCTTGCCGACACGGAGACTTATTCACTTGAACGCCTTGCTAGTATGTACGTAAATGAGATTGTGAGGTTGCATGGCATGCCCTGTATCCATAGTTTAGGATCGTGACCCAAGATTCACTTCAAGATTTTGGGTTAGCTTGCAAAAAGCTATGGGCACGGATTTGCGATTTAGTTCTAGCATACCATCCCCAAAACGGACGGACAATCGAGAGGACTATTCAAACTCTTGAAGATTTATTAAGACTCGTGGTCCTAGACTTCAAAGGCAAGTTGGGATAAGTATTTACCATTGGTGGAATTCTCCTACAACAACAGCTTATCGTGCAAGTATAGGTGTGGCTCCATTCAAGCATTATATGGACGAAAATGTCGCTTCCAATATGTTGGGATGAGGTGGGTGAAGCAACATTGTTGGGACCCGAAGTTAAGACGTGTATGACTCACCGAAAAGATCCAAATAATTCGATAACGATATAAACGGCTCAAGATCGACAAAAGAGTTATGCGGATCTTCATCGAAAGGACGTGGAATTTAATGTAGGGATCATGTATTGTCATGAGTTGCTCCATGGAAGGGAGTTACAAGATTTGGGAAGAGAGAAAGCTCAATCCACGATTTATTGGTCCATTTCAAATTCTTGACCGAGTAGGAAATGTAGCCTATAGACTTGCATTACCTCCAAGTATGTCTCGTGTTCATAATGTGTTTCACATATCCGCATTTCGTAAATATGTGAAAGACCCGAACCACGTTATTGAAAGTTAGAACCGGACGAGATAGTCAAGACTTAACGATGAGGAGGTACCTATCAAGATCTTGGATAGGAAGGGAGCATGTCCTACGCAAGAAAGGTCATACCACAAGTTAAAGTTTTGTGGAGGAATCATGCTATAGAGGAAATGACCGGGAATTGGAAACGGAAATGAAAGCGAGGTATCCTCACCTTTTCAAACACTGTAAGACGTCACGTCAATTTTCGAGGACGAAATTTCATAAGAAGGGAGGTTGTAAGACCTCAAATTTTTTTTAAATAAAAGGAATTTCCTTTATTTATTATTTTGAAATAGTAAGGGTTGATTTGATTAATGTGGATAGTTAAGGGTTAAATACGCAAATATTTCAAAATAAGCAAGTGGTTATAAAATATTCATTTTTGTTTGGGAATATTCGTTTGGTCGTGGAATATTCAGACCGCTTGTCGGGGAATATAAATGACTTGCACAAGCAGCCCATGTGGGCCCCATAACGGAAAAAGCGATTGGATGAAGAAAACGACAAATATAAGTTGGTTAAAAATAACAGGCGTAGTTGTTACCAATTAAGATCATTGAATACCCGGTGGTTAAAATACGATGAATACTGGCGTGGGTCTTACAAAGAGCAATATTACCAGTATTCATGTGATTGTTGAATTATTGATCCTTACGAAGAAGGCACTACTCAATAATTTTCACATGAATTCTATCGCTCAATATTTTATTTTATTGATTCAATAATTGCTGCGTTGATATTTTATATTATTGTTGTTCAATAATTGTCATCGCACATTATCTCCATTATCGGATCAATAATTCATATTATTTAAATAATATTATTAGATAGCATTATTGGCAATGTCTAGAAAGTCTCATCAAGAGAGGTTTGGTCACCTAATCAAGGCCAAGAAGGAGAAATCCTTATCTGAAAGCCCCCTCTTCCGGGAACGATTCGTTTGTCATAATTGTGATTCTCGTAATATTATTTGTGAATAATTAATTATTGATTCATATGATAAAGAAATATTTATTTTATGTGGATATAAATTGTGAGACCCCAGATTTTATCAATAAAGATTTATTATTTTGTTGAAATAATTTTTAATATTATGGTGTGAATTTAAGATAATATTATAGTTGTGGGTAGTATTTATAAATTTTGCAAAGTATGCAAGTGGTTATATTATATTCGATTGGTCGGGGAATATTCGGTTTAGCAGGAATATTCAGATAACTACCAATCATTGGTGGACCCCATAATGTAATTATTGTCGGATTGAGAAAACGATAAAAATATTTTATTGAAATAACGGCGGAAGTTTTACCGTGGTTCTTTGTTGAACTACACTTAGTAGTAAAAAGCATGATGAATACGTGTGGTTGCATAAGTAGCATTACCAGTATTGATTATTGATGCTTATGTGTGAGAAGTCACCCGATTTGATTCCATTATTGCCGATTAATAATATGAATTATTATAAGCGATAATGACGTTTTGTTTTATTCAGTATTATTAACGTAATAAAAATGAAACATCTTTTTATATAAAATAGAATACTTTATTAAAGTTATTCTATAAATAGAATATATTATATTTTATTATGCATAGTGTTGTATAGTGTTTTGCATAGTGTTTTGTATAAGATTGCATAGTATTCGCATAGTAAAATGTTTTTATATAAATAGAATATATTATATTTTATTTAAAAGATTTTTCTTTAAATATGGACCGTCGATTAAAGTAAATCAATCTGGACCGTTCATAGATTAATTCTTATGCATTCCATTTTCCTATAAATAAGCTCATTCCTTCATTATTTTCTTATTTAATTCATTGAAACTCTCTAGAGAGAAATTATAGAGAGAAGTTTATAGAGAGAAAATTATAGAAAGAAGAAGAGTATTCTCGCTACTTCACTACTTCTATATTAGGTTCTTTTTACGGTAAGGGTGTTATTCTTTCTTCTTGAAGAGAACTTCGTTATTCCATTCATTATTATTACGTTGGAATAACTGTAAAAGTGGCATACCCTATACATAACTCAGATACATGCACATACCCTATACTTGGTGAAATCCTTATGTTATTCCATTGCTTATTATTCATTGGAATAACTTTGTATATGTGATTTTACCCTATACTTGGTGACATTCTTCTATTATTTCATTGGAACATCCTCGTCATGTGTTTTACAGGACTTCGTTCCGCTTTTTTATTATTCTCGTTGGAACATCCATGTCATGTGTTTTTGGGACGACGGGTTCCGTCTTTATCATTACATTGGAATATCCTATCTCGTGTGTTTTACACCGGATCCGGTTCCATCTTTATTATTCTGTTGGAACATCCGTCGGTGTGAATTTCACCACGAATTCGGTTCCGTTATTATTATTCATTGGAATAACTCCGCATCATCTGCAATACCGCATGCATGGTGATTTCTTTTGTTATTCCATTCTTTATTATACCCGGTTGGTTAAAACTTTGACTTCTATACTCCATGAAATTAGTAGAATATCCTTGATATTTGCGTTTCATCCAAAGATCTTTTCATGGAAATATTCTTCGATCATTCTTGAATTTTACTCACTAAACAAAGATCATGTTGACAATTTGGACGTTAATAATTCATGGATTAAATAATTCTTGAACTTGTTTTATTGAATTACTATGTCATTGTCATCATCCTCATGTTATATTATGTTATCTTTGGCTTACGTGCATAGATGAACTTAGTATGATTATGACCGAGGATCATTCGGTATAATCATGACTTGATATAAATGATGTGACAAAAGTCCTCGGTGGCACTGTAATGCGTTGATGGAAAGTTTTGGTATGATTATGACCGGGGGTAATTCGGTATAGTCATGACCATTGATAATTTGATGAAAATCCTTGACCGTGGTAATGGGGATGATTAGATGTGGTGGTTTATTTATTAATTCGAGTCTCAAATGATAAAAATTGATGAAAACCTTTTAAAACCTAAAAGATAGTAGACTTTATTCTCTACTTGACTCTTTTAATGGGTTGCTTATTCCACCGCAGATTAAACCTGGTTGTCTATTGTATTTTATCGGTTTAACCTTGTTGAAGGCTAATGATAATTTATTACGCATTATCTTAGTCATAATATTTCTTCTTTGGGCTAGTTGAGCTCACCCTTTTCTTTCTTCGTTTCTTCGTGAAATGAGAACATATATTTGGGGACAGTCTGGGAACGAAGTAATGGTCCGAGAGGATAGCATTAGTAGTCCTCACTATTACGTGAAATAGTGTGATAATAGTTGTAATGAGGACTCCTTTTGAGTTTGTATAATATCTAGTAGACAAAATTTGTATTCAAACTCACGTTTATGTCGTATTGCATACCACAGCGCTTATATTAGTAAGTTGTATTTGAATTTATGTACCATGTAAGTGGCGACCCAAGATGGGTGACGTATACCTAATTTTGGGGCGCCACGGTTGGTATCGAGCCATAAGTGTGAAGAGCCCCGAGCCTCTCATTTGGTGACTTCTCGTTGATGGGGAATGCACCAAGCGGACTCTCGTAGGGGACGCCGGTTTTCTATGGCAAGTCGATAGTACCAATGTGAGGTGTGACACAAGTTGGTGTCCGAGTCACATGATTGGTATCGAGCTTAGGATATGATCTCCGGCTAAGATGCGAGATAAGAACTAGGAGGGGAGAGCGGAAATTCCTTCGCTAGTATGACCTACCTAAGTTTATTTGTTATTTAATTGGTCGGTCGAGTATAGGGATAATATTTGATATATTAATTAACCCTTTTGCTTCATAATTCCTTTTAGGTAATAAAGAGTGTAGCTAGGTCGAGCGGGGAATATGAGTGGAATAGAAGCGGTGGTCATCATTTAGTAGTTATATTTGGTGAATCAACTAGGGTGAGGCTTAACCCAACGTTGAAAGAATGTTTTGCCACTATCATACAAGATGTCTAATGACATACAACCTCGTGTCATCATAAGACGAGGGTTGTGCTCATCCACTTCTTCGAGTATATTTACTGAGCACTACCTATATGATCTTGGTGTTTGTTTGAAGTATAATTCTCAATTCGAGAGAAAGATTGGAGATAATGATAAATCAAGAGAAGACTCACCATTGGGAAGAATATGATAGTAATCTTCTCATTTTTCTTTTGGGGTCTATTGGGTAAACCAAGAATAATTTTCGTGGCCATGTGATATCTATCATAACCCAGAAGCATGGCCTCCCATGTACGAAGGTTTCTTGAGCACTTCCCAAAGATTCTAATTTCTAAAAGCAGCTTTTTGACTATACATTTATGTAAGGTGTCATTGTGACGACGTCTTTATCCAAGTTGGGATGAAAGTCACAGTTTGGTATTAATGTGACGATTATCCAAATCTTGGACGAGAATATGATTTTGAATGATATTTATATCATTAATAAATTTCTTGACGTATTCTTGAAGATTTCCTAGCCTACCCTAGAGCGTGAAATCGAATTTTGTATTGACCCCAAAGACAAAAAACCCATTTCTTAAACCTCAAATATTTCTTCAACTAAAAGGATGCATTTACGAGGATTATGATGAAAGTAATAATAAAAGCATTGGACTAATGAAAATCATGGGTATATGAAGTATTAGTAAGTGTTATAATGAGTTATGTTGGTTAGTATGTGAAAACATGAAAGTTTCTTAGAAATCACAAAAAGTTGAAAATCGATTTTGGTGAAAAACGTAATATGAAATTCAATTGACCATATCTCTTATTATATTTTGAATTTTTGAATGTGGTCAAGTCCTAGAGATAGATCTATGAGTTACCTAACTAATCCAAGTGGAATTACTGGAAAAGGTGTTGTAGATTTTTGTGTGGACTGATTTTAGCAAAGGAGGCCAAAGCTGTAAATTTCGAAAATGCTACTGCCCAGAAACTTTAAGGGACTGTTTATGCCACTTAAATTATTAGAAAAATTCTGGCCTTTTGGGACATGAAGGTATATGGTATAAAGTACCTCCTGTCCAAAAATGAGCTCATTCTGACTTAAAATGAGCAAGTTATGACTATTTCAATATTTAGGTTTTTCCGATTTAAAAACGCTATAACCAGAGTTCTATAACTCCGATGACCATGAAATTTAAAATGGAAGCTCACGTTAACATGGGTAAGGTCCTGTCAAGATTTGGGAATTTTGGAGTTAAACTTGAGGTAGCTAATTTCTTAAGGAATTAAGTGGAAATTAATTTTTAAAAAATAGTAAATGAATTTTAAAATTCGAGAAAAATATATTTTCATTATGGGACTATATTATGCTAAATCCCAGAAAAGAAATATTTTTGGGACTGATTTGGTATTTTCATGAAAATAGTTTAATTACTGAACATATGAGTGAAATATGTTATGTGAAGTAACAAAGTTGAAAATAGGATTTTATGGCTAGAGAATCCTATATAGAGTATATGCATATTTTTTTGATGAGGGATTTGATAATTGGTGATGATATCTTATGAGTATGGCATTTTTGAATGATTAAATGCATTATATGGTAAAGCGTAAACAATTGAGATAAATTGTTTATAAATTTAAAAAGTGATTAAAATATTGTTATAATATTAATGATATTAGATTATGAGATTATTAAGTGATTGATAACATGGGGATATTCTTGAATCTCGGATAAATTATATTATAAATGTTTAATATTTATCCTTTATCTCATTTGATTGATTCTTTATATCATTATCCTCATGTTTATATTATGTTGAAAGTCATCCGTGGCATGAAGTGCATAGATGGACTTGGTATGATTATGACCACGGATTATTCGGTATAATCATAATCAGTAAATGAATACACAATTATCTTTGGTCAGTAGTGCGTGCATGGATAATTTGTGGTCGTGATATCTTAATGAATACACAATTATCTTTGGTAGTAGTGCATGGATAATTTGTGGTCGTGATATTAATGAATACACAATTATCTTTGGTAGTAGTGCATGGATAATTTGTGGTCGTGATACTAATGAATATCCTTGGCCGTAGTGCGGGGATGATTCGATGATGTGGATTAATTATTGAAATGAGTCTCAAAGAATGAAATATTAATTCATGGATGTGTTCAAAGTCATCCTGGCTTACGTGCATAGATGGACTTGGTATGATTATGACCGAGGATTGTTCGGCATAATCATAATCAGTAATTTAAAAAACACAATTATCTTTGGCCGTAGTGCATGGATAATTTGTGGTCGTGATACTAATGAATACACAATTATCTTTGGCCGTAGTGCATGGATAATTTGTGGTCGTGATACTAATGAATATCCTTGGCCTGTAGTGCAGGGATGATTCGATGATGTGGATTAATTATTGAGCTGAGTCTCAACAATGAAATATTAATTCATGGATGTGTTCAAAGTCATCGTGGCTTACGTGCATAGATGGACTTGGTATGATTATGACCGAGGATTGTTGGCATAATCATAACTAGTAATTGAAAACACAATTATCTTTGGTAGTAGTGCATGGATAATTTGTGGTCGTGATACTAATGAATATCCTTGGCCTGTAGTGCAGGGATGATTCGATGATGTGGATTAATTATTGAGTTGAGTCTCAGCAATGAAATATTAATTCATGGATGCGTTCAAAGTCATCTGTGGCTTACGTGCATAGATGGACTTGGTATGATTATGACCAGGGATTGTTCGGTATAATCATAACCGTAATTGAAAACACAATTATCTTTGGCCGTAGTACATGGATAATTTGTGGTCGTGATACTAATGAATATCCTTGGCACGTAGTGCGGGGATGATTCGATGATGTGGATTAATTATTGAAATTTGAGTCTCAAAGAATGAAATATTAATTCATGGATGCGTTCAAAGTCATACATGGCTTACGTGCATAGATGGACTTGGTATGATTATGACGAGGATTGTTGGTATAATCATAATCAGATTGAAAACACGAATATCCTTGGCGTTGGGTGCATGGATAATTCGTGGTAGTGATATCTTATTAAGGTGCGTCTTAGCATTATTGGTTTTCTGATTTGTATATCTTTGGCCCGTAGTGCAAAGATGAATTGTTAATAAATATCTTTGGTAGGATTGCAAAGATGAATTTAATATTTTCAACGATAAAGGTATTCAAGGTATCCTCATCTCTTTATCATACCAGTCGTACGCATTCTAATTTCGAGGGGCTTAAATTCCATAAGGAGGGAGATTGTGAGACCCCAGATTTTATCAATAAAGATTTATTATTTTGTTGAAATAATTTTTAATATTATGGTGTGAATTTAAGATAATATTATAGTTGTGGGTAGTATTTATAAATTTTGCAAAGTATGCAAGTGGTTATATTATATTCGATTGGTCGGGGAATATTCGGTTTAGCGAGGGAATATTCGTGACAACTACTCAATCATTGGTGGACCCCATAATGTAATTATCATCGGATTGAGAAAACGACAAAAAATATTTTATTGAAATAACGGCGGAAGTTTTACCGTGGTTCTTGTTGAACTACTCGGTAGTAAAAGTACGATGAATACGTGTGGTTGCATAAGTAGCACACTGCAGTATTGATTATCGATGCTTATGTGAGAAGTCACCCGGTTTGATTCCATTATTGTCGATTAATAATATGAATTATTATAGCGATAATGACGTTTTGTTTTATTCAGTATTATTAACGTAATAAAAGCGAAACATCTTTTATATAAAATAGAATACTTTATTAAAGTTATTCTATAAATAGAATATATTATATTTTATTATGCATAGTGTTGCATAGTGTTTTTGCATAGTGTTTTGCATAGTATTGCATAGTGTCTCAGATAGTAAAATGTTTTTATATAAATAGAATATATTATATTTTATTTAAAAGATTTTTCTTTAAATATGGACCGTCGATTAAAGTAAATCAATGCACGGACCGCTCATAGATTAATTCTTATGCATTCCATTTTCCTATAAATAGAAGCTCATTCCTTCATTATTTTCTTATTTAATTCATTGAAACTACAGAGAGAGAAATTATAGAGAAGTTTATAGAGAAAATTATAGAAAGAAGAAGAGTATTCGCTACTTCACTACTTCTATATTAGAGTTCTTTTACGGTGAAGGGTTGTTATTCTTTCTTCTTGAAGAGAACTTCATTATTCCATTCATTATTATTCATTGGAATAACTTTGTAAAAGTGGCATACCCTATACATAACTTTGTATCATGCCGTATACCCTATACTTGGTGAAATCCTTATGTTATTCCATTGCTTATTATTCATTGGAATAACTCGTGATAATGTGGTTTACCCTATACTTGGTGACATTCTTCTATTATTCGTTGGAACATCACATGCGTGTGTGTTTTACGGACCGGGTTCCGTTTTTATTATTATTCATTGGAACATCCCATCTGTGTGTTTTACAGGACACTGGTTCCGTCTTTATCATTCTCATTGGAATATCCTATCGTGTGTTTTACACCGGATCCGGTTCCATCTTTATTATTCTGTTGGAACATCCCTTCGATTGTGAATTTCACCGACTGGTTCCGTTATTATTATTACATTGGAATAACTCGCTCATCAAGCACCGCATGCATGGTGATTTCTTTTGTTATTCCATTCTTTATTATACCCAGTTGGTTAAAACTTTGACTTCTATACTCCATGAAATTAGTAGAATATCCTTGATATTTGCGTTTCATCCAAAGATCTTTTCATGGAAATATTCTTACGATCATTCTTGAATTTTACTCTACGAAACGAGATCATGTTGACAATTTGGACGTTAATAATTCATGGATTAAATAATTCTTGAACTTGTTTTATTGAATTACTATGTCATTGTCATCATCCTCATGTTATATTATGTTATCTTTGGCTTACGTGCATAGATGAACTTAGTATGATTATGACGATTGGATCATTTAAGTATAATCATGACTTGATATAAATGATGTGACAAAAGTCCTCGGTGGCACGTAATGCGTTGATGGAAAGTTTTGGTATGATTATGACCAGGGGTAATTCGGTATAGTCATGACCATTGATAATTTGATGAAAATCCTTGACCAGTGGTACGAGGATGATTAGATGTGGTGGTTTATTTATTGTCGAGTCTCGTGATAAAAATTGATGAAAACCTTTTAAAACCTAAAAGATAGTAGACTTTATTCTCTACTTGACTCTTTTAATGGGTTCTTTATTCCACCGCAGATTAAACCGGTTGTCTATTGTATTTTATCGGTTTAACATCTTTGTTGAAGGCTAATGATAATTTATTACGCATTATCTTAGTCATAATATTTCTTCTTTGGGCTAGTTGAGCTCACCCTTTCTTTCACTTGTTTTCTTCTTGAGGAAATGAGAACATACCGGGATTTAGTCGGGGAACGTAAGTAATGGTCCAGAGGATAGCATTAGTAGTCCTCACTATTACGTGAAATAGTGTGATAATAGTAGTTGTAATGAGGACTCCTTTTGAGTTTGTATAATATCTAGTAGACAAAATTTGTATTCAAACTCATAGCTTTATGTCGTATTGTATACGGCAGTTATATTAGTAAGTTGTATTTGAATTTATGTACCATGTAAGTGGCGACCCAAGATGGGTGACGATACCTAATTTTGGGGCGCCACATAAATGATGGATTTATTTATGTGGTTATAAATGAAGAAATTATTGTTGAGGTGTTTTATCAAGTATTTTACCAGATCGAGGTATTAAAAATTAAATCGGGGTTTTTGAGATATATTATGGGGTTATAATTTTTAATCCGACCGTTGGATTGTGGTAATTTTTGGGTATGTTATACATACATAAGTTGAGTATATGTCCACAAATTTTGAACCGTTAAAAATGCACGAATGATTTGTTGTGAATTTTAAGAGGTGCCTGATTCAAAAATTAGGTTTATAATTGATTTTGGTGGAAAATTCTAGAATTGAGTGGGCCCCACTTGTGGTTGGTGAAGAAATGTGCTGAATTTTATTTCAAATGTGGTGGTGGCAATAGTAGCGGTAAAAGCCATCAAAGTAGTCAAGTGTCAAGTGCGCTTGGTACGGCTAACATTTTCCTATAAATAGAGGGCTAAGTTAGAATTGAAAATCACACCGAAACAAAGTTTTCTCTCTCTCTCTTTATATTGTTGAGCGTATTTTGTGAGTATTTAGATACTTTGAGAGTTCATTATTCAAGACAAGTTTCATTCAAAGATCACTTGACCTTTCCTTCCGGAAATCTTGATTCTTTGAGGTAAGGGATATTATTTTTTTTTTCAGAATGATATTATTTCTTCAATATCATTATGTTGAAATGTTGATCTCAAGTTTTTATCAAATTTGGAACTTTTTCATGCTCTGGGTTTCTTATTCATGAGTTACTATTCATGAGTTACTATTCATGAGTTCTTATTCACGAGTTACTATTCACGAGTACTATTCATGAAGCGTGAAAATGTTTTTTTGTGGAATTTCTATCTTTTGGTGTGAGAGTTCTTATTCACGATATCTAAGACTATTCACGATATCTCTGACTATTCACGATACTCAAGACTATTCATCGAAAAATAAAATTTCTTCTTTTCGTCCAAAACATCTATTTTGGATACTAGCTTTGATTGTATCCATGTTTTGATCATTCTTGAATTTTACACCACTGTGATTATTTTTGGGGTATTGTTGAACATGGATAAAACAAAGTACGAATCCTTAATCCTTAATCCTTGTCATTTTGTTTCACTGGATTCGTTCTTTAAAAATATTTTTCATCATCCTCAGTCTTAAATGATGATATTATTGAATATCTTTGGCCTGTAGTGTAAAAGATGAATGATTTCTGAAGAATATCTTTGGCTCAGAAAGTGCAAAAGATGAACAGGTGTTTAAATGAACATGACCAACTGATGAATATCTTTGGCCTGTAGTGCAAAGATGAACAGGTGTTGAGATGAACATGACCGACTGATGAATATCTTTGGCCTGTAGTGCAAAGATAAATGTTTGATTTGAGATGAATATTGATTGATGTTACAGGGATAAAATTTTGATGATGGACTGTTAAATTCATAGATTATAGTAGATTTCATTCTCTACGTAACTCTTCTATGAATTATTATTTCCGCTGCGAATATTGATTGAAAATTTGTTGTCTATTGTATTCTATTAAATTTTTCCCTGTTGAAGACTAACGATAATTGTTGTATATTATCTTAGTCATAATATTCTTTACTGAGCTAGTTGAGCTCACCCTTTTCCTTTTTGTTCCATTCTTCTCGTGGAGGCGAGATATAATAGCGAGTGCAGCCTGGGGTATGGAATGAAGGTTTTAGAAAGGATTGTTTAGTAGTCCTCACCATTTTGTAAAATAATGTATCAATAAATGTGATGAGGATTTATGTGAGTATAAATATTATCAGAAGATAATATTTGTATTTAAACTCACGATTTCTTCGTTGTAATAATAAAGTTGTAGTTGTTTTACATATCATGTATTGACAACTCGGAATGGGTGATGTATACCTATTTTGGGGGCGTCACGGTTGGTATCGAGCTTAGGGATATGATCTCTGGCGGAGATCGGGGAATAGAACTAGGAGGGAGAGACGAGTAAATCCTTCGCTCAAGTGTGTGTCCTACCTAAGCTTATTTGTTAGTTGGTCGAGTATATAGGGATATTATGTGATATATTGATTTCTTAATTAACCCTTGTTTTATATGATGATTTGAGAATGTCGATTGAGAATATTAACGAGTGGAGTAAATGAGACCGTGGAGATGCCTCAGATTTACCAACGAGGAGAAGCGTGCTAACAGTGGCAATGTTCCTCCCATGAACAACACCATGGAGCGAGATGATGAACGAGGGGATGTTTAGAAGTTTTTGCGGTTCATGCAAAAATCGACGAGGAGACTCGTGTTCAAAATACGAGGAGGAAATGATAGCAATTCACGGGTTGTCACTGCCAAGCGATTCAAAGAGTTGGGACCACGAGAATTAAGGGAAAGCCAGATCGATCATGGCGGAAACATGGGTCAAACAAATTACCAAGATATTCGATGTCTTGGGATGCACGGAGGAACAGAAGGTTCCATTCGCCACCTTTATGTTCCGTGGCGAGGTCGACCATCGGTGGGAGATGCGTGAAGCGTACATCCATCCAGTACCGCACTCAAAGATGTCTTGGGGAACGTTTCAGAGACTATTTAATGACAAATACTTTCCGAAAGTGTTCGGCTATATGAAGGAAGTGGAGTTCATCTGATTGGAACAAAACAATACGATTTGTCTCAAAGACGAGGCAAAGTTTGCAGAGTTATCCGTGTTTGCACCTCATTTGGTGGAGGATGAGGAACGATTACGCTGGATGTTTCTTAGAGGTTTGAAACCCTGCATACGTCAAGTATCTCATTTCTCATAAACTTTCTCTTTATTCGGATGTTGTTAATGCAGGCTCAATTATTAGAGCGAGATAACGAGTACTCATCAATTGAGGACCATAACCGGGATCGTATCGTAGATAGCGATCAGCCAATGTAATAATGATAACTCATGAGAAAGAAAGCAGATGGACAGAAATGGTAACCACTCTGGTGGTAATCATGGTCATGAAAAATGTAAAGAAGCGAAGTTAGAGGAGATTTTAAAAGAGGAGATTTAACAACGACTATGTGAAGACGGCGGTCAGAGTAAGCCGGGTTCTAAGGGAGGAGATCGACCACCGGTCATATGCTACAAATGCGGAAAAGAGGGACATATCGGCCCAAACCGCCCACAACAGATTCAAGGTATGCTATAGTTGTGGAAAGGAAGGACATATCGCTTTCGAGATTATGCGGTTCATGAAACCTAGTTCAATGGGGACGGTGACTCAAAAGATCGTCTCGTAAAAGTCAAAGTCAACGATTAGGGAAGAGCGTTTGTTGTCAGGATTTGGTCATAATGCGAGGAACCCAAACGAGGTGATCACGGGTAAATTTATTTATAAATTCTTGCGAAGTTTATACCTTACTTGATCTGGGTGCTACCCATTCATTTATCTCTCTGCATGTGCTCAACGTTTAAACTTGACTCAGGAGAAATTAGACTTTGACTATCTGTGGAAACTCCGTTAGGAGAAACTTTCATCACATCCAATCGTTTATAAATCTTGTTTGATTCAAGTTGGCACCATCACTTACTGTTGACCTTATCTCTTTAAAGATACTTGCTTTTGATGTGATTTTAGGGATTGATTGGTTAACTACTCATCATGCCAAAATTGATTGTTTTCGTAAGGTTGTTAGTTTTCATATTCCTAACCAACCTGTTGTACGAATTCAAGCAACTAAACCATTAAAATCAATCACTATCATATCTAATCATAAAGCTTATATCCCGTTAATTTGGATATTCATGCGTGAATTAGATTTACCTAGTATCTCTACAAGACAGGGGTAAGGCTTATATCCCGTTATTGGATGTGTCTCGTCACTAGTGCAAACACGTTGAGTACGTTTCATTAGTTTCAAGAAAATTTTGGTAGCACCTCCCCATGGTCTCCAAGCACACGAAATAGACTAAGATAACTTAATCTAAGTATGCACTCAGAGAACATATAGAGATAACAGTCGATTAATCCTTAAAATAACAAAAAATGTATCGTTTCGTAATTGGACCGGCCTAAGTGAGAGACATAACATCCAATAACAGTCCCAAACTGGGGGCTGTTCGACATTCACCCCTATTGAATGTATGTCAAACAGGTTTCTAAGTTTCAAAGTATAGTACATAGTTTATAAGAATTTAAGTTTCAAAGGGTCGTAGTTCTTGTTGTGTCCTATACTCGAATAATAAAGTTAATTAATTCATTAGAACATTCATCGTTTATATATATCATAGATGACAACATCTCTCGAAGGAGTTCCATTACGCTATTGAACAAAGTTCAACAACTTTCGCACTACTTCTTGGGATGTTGTCATCTCGTTATGATGAAACGATGAGGAATGTCTCGCAGAATTCAATTACCTTTATTATTCGAGTATAGGACACAAAAAAGAACTACGACCCCCTTTTTTTTAATTATTGTCGAGGAACTGGTTGGAGTACTATTTAGCTGCAACAGCTATGTCCAAACCTGCATACAAGAAAGAATACATATATGTAGGGAGAGTATTATTACATTTATATATTGAAAATTGTGGCAAACTAAGCAAATGTTACTTAGTTTATTTTGCCAATGATAAAACCAAGTAAGTGGTACTTAGTTTATGAGAATTGTTAATTATTTAGAATCTATAGAGACTATTGTTCGACATTCACTTCTAGCTATTCTTAGTTTATTTTGCCAATGATGATAAACTAAGTAAGTGGTACTTAGTTTATGAGAATTGTTATTTGGAATCTATAGAGACTACTGTTCGACATTCACTTCTAGCTATAAACTGCTATTTTGCCAATGATGATAAACTAAGTAAGTGGTACTTAGTTTATGAAAATTTTATTTGGAATCTATAGAGACTACTTATATATTTTATTTTATTTTATTTATTAAACTAAATTAAATTAAATTTTTATTACTTTTTATTTTATTTTGTATATATATATATATTATATAATTTTTAATGTTTTTTATTAAATTAAATTAAATTTATTTTAAATTTAATTTAATTTAATTTAGATTATTTAAATTAAATTAAATTTATTTTATTATTTTTATTTAATTTTATTTTTTATTGAATTGTATTTTATTTAATAAACTAAATTTATTTTATTTAATAAACTAAATTAAATTATATTTACTTTATTTTATTTTAGTAGTAGTAAGAAACTAAGTAAATGGTACTTAGTTTATGATTTATTAATATTGGGAAACTAATTACTAATACAATACATACAAGTCTCCGCAATTTCATAATTTCGAGAATTTCAATCATAAATTAGATCATAAATAACAAATATATCAAGATTAATAATAAATATATCAAGATTGAAACATTTACCGGATGTTATATGTAAGACCTAAATTTTTTTAAATAAAAAGGAATTTCCTTTATTTATTATTTTGAAATAGTAAGGGTTGATTTGATTAATGTGGATAGTTAAGGGTTAAATACGCAAATATTTCAAAATAAGCAAGTGGTTATAAAATATTCATTTTTTTGGGAATATTCGTTTGGTCGTGGAATATTCGCAGATTGTTGGGAATATTCGTATTTACTACCAAGCCAGCCCATGTGTGGGCCCCATAACTGGAAAGCGATTGGATGAGGAAAACGACAAAGTTTGGGTGGTTATAAATAACGCCAGTAGTTGTTACCAATTAAGACCGTTGGAATATTAATTGGTTAAAATACAATGAATACGCGTGGTCAGACAAAGAAGATACCAGATTGTATTACATGCAGTATTGTTGAATTATTGATCCTTACGTAAGAAGGCACTACTCAATAATTTTCACACAAGAGTTACCGCTCAATATTTTATTTTATTGATTCAATAATTGTTGCGTTGATATTTTATATTATTATTGTTTCAATAATTGTCATCAGACAAGATTTCCCATTATCGGATCAATAATTCATATTATTTGAATAATATTATTAGATAACATTATTGGCAATGTCTAGAAAGTTCGCATCTAAGGAGAGGTTTGGTCACCTAATTGCGGCGCCAAGAAGGAGAGATCCTTATTGGAAAGCCCCTTTCTGGGACAAACTGGTTGTCATTATAAATGTGATTCTCGTAATATTATTTGTGAATAATTAATTATTGATTCATATGATAAGGAAATATTTATTTTATATGAATATAAATGATGGATTTATTTATGTGGTTATTAATGAAGGAATTAATGCTGAGATGTTTTATTTGTATTTTATCGGATTGGAGGTATTAAAAGATCAAATCAATTGTTATTATGACTTTATTGTGTGAGTTATAATATTTAATCCGACCGTTGGATCGTTGTAATTTTTGGATATGTTATATATATATAAGTTGAGTATATGTCCACAAATTTTGAACCGTTAAAGATGAGCGTATAATTTATTATGAATTTTAAGAGGTGACTGATTCAGAAATTAGGTTATAAATGATTTTGGTGGAAAATTCTAGAATTGGTGGGCCCCACTTGTGGTTGGTGAAGAAATGTGCTGAATTTTATTTCAAATGTGGTGGGTGGCAATAGTAGCAGTAAAGCCATCAAAAAGCAGGTCAAGTCCGCTTCATGGCTAACATTTTCCTATAAATAGAGGGCTAAGTTAGAATTGAAAATCACACCGTAAACAAAGTTTTTTCTCTCTCTATATATTATTGAGCGTATTTTGTGAGTATTTAGATACTTTGAGAGTTCTTTCAAGACAAGTTTCATTCAAAGATCACTTGAGACCTTTCCTTCCAAGTAATCGATTCTTTCGAGGTAAGGGATATTATTTTTTTGTAATGATATTATTTCTTCAATATCATTACGTCAAATGTCGATCTGAAGTTTTATCAAATTTGGAACTTTTTCATGCTCGGGTTACTTATTCATGAATTACTATTCATGAGTTACTATTCATGAGTTACTATTCACGAGTTACTATTCACGAGTACTATTCATAAGCGTGAAAATGTTTTTTTGTGGAATTTCTATCTTTGGTGTTTGAGTTACTATTCACGATACTAAGACTATTCACGATACCAAGACTATTCACTTATACTAAGACTATTCATAGAAAAATGAAAATTTTTCTTTTCGTCTAAAATATCTATTCTGGATACTAGCTTTGATTGTATCCATGTTTTGATCATTCTTGAATTTTACTTCACTATGATTATTTATGAAGTATTTGTGAACTCGGATTGTTTAAAGTACGAATCCATAATACTTGTTCTTTTGTTTCAATCGATTCGTTTTCTTTAAAAATATTTTCATCATCCTCGCCTTAAATGATGATATTATTGAATATCTTTGGCCCGTAGAAAAAAGATGAATGATTTTCAAGAATATCTTTGGCGTAGAAAAAAGATGAACAGTGTTTAAATGAACATGACCGATCGATGAATATCTTTGGCCTTTAGTGCAAAGATGAACAGTGTTGAGATGAACATGACCGATTGATGAATATCTTTACTCAGAAGTGCAAAAAAGATGAATATTTGATTTGAGATGAATATTGATTGATGTTACAGGATAAAATATTGATGATGGACCGTTAAATTCATAGATTATAGTAGATTTCATTCTCTACGTAACTCTTCTATGAATTATTATTTCGATCGCTAATATTGATCCAAACTTGTTGTCTCATTGTATTCTATCGATTTTTCCTCGTTGGAGACTAACGATAATTTGTTGTATATTATCTTAGTCATAGTATTCTTTATCGGGCTAGTTGAGCTCACCCTTTTCCTTGTTGTTCCATTTTTCTTCTCGTGGAGGCGTAGAATGTAATGAAAGTACTAGTCTAGTGGGTATGGAATGAAGGTTCTAGTAGAGAGTTGTTTAGTAGTCCTCACCATTTTGTAAAATAATGTATCAATAATTATGATGGGGATTTATTTTGCGTGTGGATATTGTCTAGAAGACAATATTATATTTAAACTCATTAAGATATATTGTGTCGTATTTCACACCTACATTTGTATTATTGAAGTTGTAGTTTGCTTATTGTACCATGTATTTGGCGACTCAGAATGGGTGTGGTGTATACCTATTTTGGGGGGCGCCACGGTTGGTATCGAGCTTAGGATATGATCTCTGGCGGAGATCGGGAATAGAACTAGAGGGGAGAGACGAGTAAATCCTTCGCTAAAGGTGTCCTACCTAAGCTTATTTGTTAGTTGGTCAAGATATAGGGATATTATGTGATTGATTTCCTTAATTAACCCTTGTTTTATGACAAGATTTGAGAATGTCGATCGAGAATATTAATAGTGGTGTAAATGAGACCGTGGAGATGCTGTGATTTTACCAACGAGGAGAACGAACGCAACAGTCGGGCAATGTACCTCCCGTGAATAACACCACCAAAGCAGATGATGAACGAGGAATGATTAGAAGTTTTTTGCGATTCATGCAAAATCGCACGAGGGAGACTCGTGTTCAAAATACAGGAGAGGAGATGATAGAATTACCGGTGGTCACACAAAGCAAGCTTCAAAGAGTTGGGACCACCAGAATTTAAGGGAAAGCGAGATCCGATCATCACGGCGGAAACATGGGTCAAGCAAATTACCAAGATATTCGATGTCTTGGGATGCAACGAAGAACGTAAAGTTCCATTCGCTACTTTTATGTTCCGTGGCGGAGGCAGACATCGGTGGGAATTGTGAAGCGCACTCCATCCAAACCGCACTCAAAGATGTCATGGGAGACGCGTTTCAGAACATTCAATGACAAGTACTTCCCGAAAGTATTCGGCTATACATATGAAGGAAGTGGAGTTTATTAGACTAGAAAGCAGTAATAACATGACGGTGTCCCAAAGACGAGGCGAAGTTCATGAGTTATCCGTGTGTTTGCACCTCATTTGGTGGAGAATGAGGAACGATGACGCGGATGTTTCGAGAGGTTTGAAACCCGAAGATACGCCAAGATCTCATTTCTCATAAATTTTCTCTATTCAGATGTTGTCAATGTGGCTCATTGTTAGAGCGAGATAACGAGTACGCTCAACCGAGGGACCATAACCAGGATCATATCAAGATAGATAGCCATCGTAATAACGATAACTCAATGAGAAAGAAGAATACTGAGATAAAGGCAGTAACCACTCCGGTCGTAATCGTGGCCATGAAAAAGAAGAAGAAGCGAGTCGGAGGGGATTTTAAAAAAGGAGATTCAACAACGACTATGTGAAGACGCCGCCGCCACAGAAAGCAACTAGTTTTAAGTGGAGGAGAAGCGACCACCCGGCCATATGTTATAAATGCGGAAAGAGGGACATATCACCAAACCGCCCACAACAGCTTTAAGGTATGTTATAATTGTGGAAAAGAAGGACATATCGCCGAGATCAGACGATATCGAAACCCTAATCCAAATGAGAATGGTGACTCAAAAGGATGTCCCGTAAAAGTCAAAGTCAACGGTTCTTGGAAGAGCGCTTTGTCGCGACTTCCATTAAAATGCGAGGAACCCGAACGGTTAGCACGGGTTAGTTAATTATAAATTCTTGCGAAGTTTATACCTTACTAGATACTGGTTCTACCCATTCTTTTATCTCTTGCTCGCTCATACCAACGTTTGAACTTGACTACGGAGAAATTAAACTTTGACCTATCTCGTGGAGACTCCATTAGAGAAACTTTCATTACATCCGTTGTTTAAAAATCTTGCTTGATTCAGGTTGGTACTATCACATTACCTGTTAACCTTATTTCTATAGAGATATTTACTTTTGATGTGATTTTAAGGTTAACTACTCATCATGCCAAATTGATTGCTTTTGTAAGGTTGTTAGTTTTCATATTCCTAAGCAACCTGTTATTCGAATTCAAGCAATCAAACCATTGTAATCAAACATTTTCATATCAAGCCATGAAGTCATTCGTTTATTACGGATGTCAAGTTTTCTTAGTCCGTGTTATGGATTTGAATAAAGACACGACAAATTTGAATAATATTCCTGTTGTTATTGACTTTTCTGACGTATTTTCTGAAGAATTTCTTGGCTTACTCCCAAAGCCTGATATTAAATTTTGTATCGACTTTGAACCCTAAGACAAAACTCATTTCTAAAATCTCATATCGAATGGCTCCTATTGAACTTCGTGGAGTTAAAAATTCAACTATAGAATTTGGTACCGAGCCTTTATCTTGTGACTTCCTTTGTGGAATTCACTAAGCTGCCGCACTCTCTCGTAGGGGACGCCATATTCGATGAAGTAAATCGATAGGTGTCATTGTGACGCATATCCAAGATTGGGATATGAGTCACAATTGAGAGCAACCTAAGTCAAGAATCTAAATACGTAGCTTTCAGGCTTAGTTGGTTATTATCGGAGATTCGTTGAAGGATATTCTCGAATCGCTATTCCATTAACGAAAAATGACTCGTAGAGATACAAAATTCGAATGGAGCAAGGAATGTGGGAAGAGCTTCAAGAACTCAAGAGGAGACTCATTTCAAGACATGTTTCGACCATGCCATCCCGGAAAAGTTTAACGTGGTAGCCGACGTGTTGAGTAGAAGATCGATATAAGTACGAGTACGATATTGTCAAAGACTAATTTCAGATAATTTACAAATAATAGAGATGGAGATGAAAACTCTAGGTACCCACGTGATGATATACGAGTATAATCGACTTTAATCGATAAAGTTAAAGTCGCTCAAGCCACCCTAATCTTGAAATGATGCGCGTATGAAGAAGAAAGTACAAGAAGAAGCTATTCCTAAGGCGAGAATTGATGAAGAAGGAATACTTGAGTCCACTCTAGACTTTGTGTTCCTAACGACTCGATTTGAGGTACAAGATTATGATGGAGGCACACAACACGCCATTTGCAATCCATCTAGAAGTACTAAAATGTATCGTGATCTTCGACATACATTTTGGTGGAACAATATGAAGAGAGAGATTGCAAAGTTTATCTCGATGTGTTTAACATGCCAACGTAAAGGCGGAGCATCTAGTACCTAAGGGTCCGTTGCAACCACTTGAGATTAGGAATGGAAGTGGGAACACATTACTATGAATTTCATTACGGGTCTTCCTACGGTTTCTCAAGGCATCAATGCTATTTGGGTCATTGTTGATAGATTAACCAAGTCTCCGCCATTTTTACCGATACGAGAGACTTATTCCTTGAACGCCTTTCAGATATGTACGTAAATGCGATTGTGAGATTGCATGGCATGCCAAGATCCATAGTTTTAGATCGTGACCCAAGATTCACTTCAAGATTTTGGGTTAGAAAAGCTATGGGCATCGAATTTACGATCTGGTTTGGCATACCATCCTCAAACGGATGGGCAATCGTAAAGGACTACTCAAACTCTTGAAGATATATTAAAACTCTGGAAGTTGGGATAAGTAGTTGGGATAAGTATTTACCATGGTGGAATTCTCTAAACAACAGTTATTATCAAATATAGGTGTGGCTCCATTCAAGCATTATATGGACGAAAATGTCGTTTCTCCAATATGTTGGGATGAGGTGGGTGAAGCAACATTGTTGGGACCCGAAGTTAATACGTATGATCACCGAAAAGATCCAAATGATTCGACAACGATACAAAACCAAGCACAAGATCGACAAAAGAGTTATGCGGATCTTCATCGAAAGGACGTGGAATTTAGTGTGGGGATCATGTATTATCATGAAGTTGCTCCATGGAAGGGAGTTACAAGATTTGGGAAGAGAGGAAAGCTCAATCCACGATTTATTGGTCCATTTCAAATTCTTGACCGAGTAGGAAATGTAGCCTATAAACTTGCGTTACCTCCAAGAATGTCTCGTGTTCATAATGTGTTTCACATATATCTGCATCGTAAATATGTGAAAGACCCAACCACGTTATAGAAGTTAGAACCGGACGAGATAGCCAAGACTTAACGTATGAGGAGGTACCTGCCAAGATTTTGGATAGGATGGAGCATGTCCCACGCCAAGAAAGGTCATACCACAAGTTAAAGTTTTGTGGAGGGATCATGCTATAGAGGAAATGACCCGGGAATTGGAAACGGAAATGAAAGCGAGGTATCCTCACCTTTTCAAAACACCAGTACGACGCCAATTTCGAGGACTAAATTTCATAAGGAGGGAGGTTGTAAGACCTCAAATTTTTTTTAAATAAAAAGGAATTTCCTTTATTTATTATTTTGAAATAGTAAGGGTTGATTTGATTAATGTGGATAGTTAAGGGTTAAATACACAAATATTTCAAAATAAGCAAGTGGTTATAAAATATTCATTTTGTTGGGAATATTCGTTTGGTCGTGGAATATTAAATCGCTTGGGGAATATTCGCACGACGACGGTAGCGTAAACAATGTGTGGGCCCCATAACGGAAAGCGATTGGATGAGGAAAACGACAAAGTTTGGGTGGTTATAAATAACTGGCGTAGTTGTTACCAATTAAGATCTGTTGGAATACCCGGTGGTTAAAATACGATGAATACGCGTGGTCAAGACAAAGAAGACACCAGATTGCACAAGATTGTTGAATTATTGATCCTTACGTAAGAAGGCACTACTCAATAATTTCCACAAAGAATTCATCGCTCAATATTTTATTTTATTGATTCAATAATTGTTGCGTTGATATTTTATATTATTATTGTTTCAATAATTATCATCGCACAAGATTTCCCATTATCGATCAATAATTCATATTATTTGAATAATATTATTAGATAACATTATTGGCAATGTCTAGAAATTTCGTCTAAGGAGAGGTTTGGTCACCTAATCGGCCACCAAGAAAGAGAGATCCTTATTGGAAGCCCCCTCTCTCGGAATGCGACTGGTTGTATAAATGTGATTCTCGTAATATTATTTGTGAATAATTAATTATTGATTCATATGATAAGGAAATATTTATTTTATATGAATATAAATGATGGATTTATTTATGTGGTTATTAATGAAGGAATTAATCTTTGAGATGTTTTATTTGTATTTTATCTGATTGGAGGTATTAAAAGATCAAATCTAAGTGTTATTCTGACTTTATTGTGTGAGTTATAATATTTAATCCCGACCGTTGATCGTTGTAATTTTTGGATATGTTATACATATATAAGTTGAGTATATGTCCACAAATTTTGAACCGTTAAAGATGAGCGATAATTTATTATGAATTTTAAGAGGTGACTGATTCGTAAATTAGGTTATAAATGATTTTGGTGGAAAATTCTAGAATTGGTGGGCCCCACTTGTGGTTGGTGAAGAAATGTGCTGAATTTTATTTCAAATGTGGTGGGTGGCAATAGTAGCGAGTAAAGCCATCAAAAAGTGTCAAGTCTCGCTTCTACGGGCTAACATTTTCCTATAAATAGAGAGGCTAAGTTAGAATTGAAAATCACACCGTAAACAAAGTTTTCTCTTCTCTCTATATTATTGAGCGTATTTTGTGAGTATTTAGATACTTTGAGAGTTCTTTATTCAAAGACAAGTTTCATTCAAAGATCACTTCCGACCTTTCCTTCCAAGCATCGATTCTTTGAGGTAAGGGATATTATTTTTTTCAGTAATGATATTATTTCTTCAATATCATTATCTTTGAAATGTTGATCCGAAGTTTTTATCAAATTTGGAACTTTTTCATGCTCTGGGGTTACTATTCATGAGTTACTATTCATGAGTTACTATTCATGAGTTATTATTCACGAGTTCTTATTCACGAGTACTATTCATGAAGCGTGAAAATGTTTTTTTGTGGAATTTCTATCTTTTGGTGTTTGAGTTACTATTCACGATATCAAGACTATTCACGATACCAAGACTATTCACGAATACTAAGACTATTCATCTAAAAATGAAAATTTTTCTTTTCGTCTAAAATATCTATTTTGGATACTAGCTTTGATTGTATCCATGTTTTGATCATTCTTGAATTTTACTTCACTATGATTATTTATGAAGTATTTGTGAACTCGGAAAACAAAAAGTACTTAATCCATAATACTTGTTCTTTTGTTTCAATCGATTCGCTTTTCTTTAAAAATATTTTTCATCATCCTCGCCTTAAATGATGATATTATTGAATATCTTTGGCCAGTAGTGCAAAGATGAATGATTTCGAAGAATATCTTTGGCTGTAGTGCAAAGATGAACAGTGTTTAAATGAATATGACCGATCGATGAATATCTTTGGCCTTTAGTGCAAAGATGAACAGTGTTGAGATGAATATGACCGATTGATGAATATCTTTGGCTCAGTAGTGTAAAGAAGATGAATATTTGATTTGAGATGAATATTGATTGATGTTACAGGATAAAATATTGATGATGGATCGTTAAATTCATAGATTATAGTAGATTTCATTCTCACGTAACTCTTCTCTATGAATTATTATTTTCGGCCGCGAATATTGATCTCAAACTTGTTGTCTATTGTATTCTATCGATTTTTCCTCGTTGGAGACTAACGATAATTTGTTGTATATTATCTTAGTCATAGTATTCTTTTATCGGGCTAGTTGAGCTCACCCTTTTCCTTGTTGTTCCATTTTTCTTCTCAGAGGCGAGAATGTAGCGAAGTACTAGTCTGGGTATGGAATGAAGGTTCTAGAGAGAGTTGTTTAGTAGTCCTCACCATTTTTGTAAAATAATGTATCAATAATTATGATGGGGATTTATTTGCGTGTGGATATTGTCTAGAAGACAATATTATATTTAAACTCATTAAGATATATTGTCGTATTTCACACCTACATTTGTATTATTGAAGTTGTAGTTGCTTTTGTACCATGTATTTGGCGACTCGAGAATGGGTGTGGTGTATACCTATTTTGGGGCGCCACACTATACACTAAATGTAAGTCGCAACATAAGTTGCAATCCCAATTTACTGTGATTTGCATAACGATTAGGCATAACACATTTTGGCAACCCAATTTTCACAACAAATACTACAAGAAAAAGGTCTATCAATGATCAATAGAAGATCGTGATCGCACATCGATCACGATATTAGTCACAACGACCGTCATCTGTGACTGAAACGTAATCTAGTCGCTAATGTTTTAACAGCGACCGCATGCGGTCGCTGATCAGTCGCTAAGTACAAATTTGCCACCAAAATTTTGGCTGGAAATGTTGGCGCCAATTTTTTATGCGACCACTTGAAATCAGCGACCGCATGCGGTCGCGGATAAGTCCATGTCATTAAAAATCAGCGACCGCATGCGGTCGTTGATAGCGGTCGCTTATCAAACTAAATGTTATCGATACCGGCATTCGCCGACACGTAAACGGAAGAAAAAAAAGAGAGGAGCTCAAAGATAGAGACAAGAGGAGAAAAAGGGGAGAGAGAGAAGAAGGAGAAGGAGAAAAGTCGACAAGCACCACCATGGCCAGGCCATGCCGCCATGGCCGCCATCGGCCACATTACGCCCCACCAAACACCGGTATGTATTTATATTGGTTAAATTAGATTAAATACTATTAAATTCTTCAAGTAGTTGTTCGATTTGATTGGGTTTCCAAATTTTATAATTTTTATTGTTGAATGTGGTGTGTAATTGCTTTGATGTAAAGACCTAATTCTTATTCATTGTGTAATTTTTAATTGTTGAATGTGGTGTGTAAGTGTTTTGCTTTGATGTAAAGACCTAATGCTTCAAGGTGTGTAATTACACCTTAGTTAATTTATAAGAACGATTCCCCAAATCTTTTATTGCTTTGCTTTTAAAATTAGAGATACATTTTAACTTTTAAAATTGATTTATGAAAACTTAAAATTCAAAATTGATTTAATTCTATTCATATTTTAAAAACAACAAAAATAATAATATATATGATTATCTTAAATATTAGGGCTTAACTTTTAGGGCTTAACCATAATCTTAAATATTTGGCCTATAAACATGATCTTAAATATTAGGGCTTAACCCAAAACCTTGGTTGCAATATATGATTATACTTATACCAATCCAATATCATGAACATGAGTATGACATAAAACATAACTAGGAATTAAGTTTATCCATAATTCAATCAAGAAGAAGGTTCAAAGAAGTTTATCCATAATTCACATCAAATATGCTAATTGATGTTAATTATAAAATTCATTTATAATGTATGTTTGTTAAAACTAAAATTCATGTATAATTGTATATTGGTAATGTTTTGATTGATATTTTATTGGTAATGTATATGGGTCTGAATTTTTTACTGCTTTAATTTGCATTCAATCGATATTGTTTTGATCTTATTGTATTAGAAATTTGTATTTCTCTTGGTTTGTGTCTTGGGTGCCTAGAAATGTCCATATATGCATGTCGTCGTGCATGTGGCTAGTCCATATTGTAAGGGAGACTCTGGCGAATTTTTTTGAAGTATTATAAGTATAAGTTTGAAAAATGTTCATAAGTATTATAAGTATAAATTTGTAGTTGAATTTTTTTTACCTATTTTATTGTGAACATTTTTAGGTTTAAAATATATAATAACTTTTGGTTATAGGAAAACTATGCCCATTATTGAAATAATATTAGAAATTGAATTGTTTGAATATGCGAGTAGCTTAATTTTAGTAATTCTCAGTAAATTGGGTTCTGTTTATATAGAGAGCCTGGGTGCTGCTTATCAATTGGATATAAATATATTGGTGATCCACTAGAGCCTATTAAGGGGCTGTTGGAGCTGATGGGCTGGGATTGGGGCCGCGAGGCCACACCAAGCTTAGCCAAGCCTCACGGGGCCAAGCCAAGCTTGGTTGTCAGCATGGTAAGCTATTGGGGGGTTGTTAAGCCAAAATAAAGCAAAGGTTAGGAACCTGTTAGTGTAATGAGAGAAGGTAACTAGACACACTTGGTTAATAAAGAGACCGATTTAATTAAGTTGAGAACTGGAGTATTTATTCGAGGCCATTTTATTTGGACAATTGTATTAGTTTACATGTACCTTTCATTTAAAACTCATACTAACATCCTAAATTTTTATTTATAGATGTCTTACGAACCTACAAAGACGAAAAGCCTTGAGTTGAGTTGGGTGGCCCCCTAATCATGTGTCGAAGGCTCCCACTAATCCGGATGATCGCATTTTTATACTGAGATCCGTCCTCCTCCTCCGATAACACGTAAGTTAAACATCGTATATATATATAAGGGTTTAATATTTTCATTTTTATAAATATAGTAGTGATTTAAATGTAAGGGTTTTAATATAAATTATTGTATATTGTAGTGATTTTCAAGATAGTAAAATTGTGAAGTGCATTTCACAATAATGCTTCTGAATCGCCTACGCGCTGATGATTACGTAAATGAGCACACCTCTCGCCCATAAGGATCTGATTTAATTTGAATTTCGGTATATTTTTTATCACTCGATAGATAATACATAGTTAATCAAATAATATTGTTTAGTAATATAATGCTTTTTAATATTATTATTGTTGTTTTATTTGCGTAAACGATATAGATGGGACGACGCACACGCATCGCTTATTCGAGACACTATATCGCGCGAAGTGCATGTATTTAACTAAAGATAATTTGAACAAGGAACGACAAAAAGCCACCGCACAATCTTTGAGATTGACCATCCAGACAGGTGAATAAAGATATGCACGAGTATAGCCCGGTGGTGCTTGATGTAATTATATAGGTGCGAGATGTGTGACGGTGGAGAAGTGAGAGTGGGTCAAGAGGCGCAAGACGCCGCCTCCAACAGATCCTCGTGTATTAGACTAGCGAGAAGGCAAAAGGCACGACGTATCGGCAAGAAGATATCATGTACCGCAAAGACATTCACGCTGTGGTACGTATGTTATGTTTACTGATTATCTTTTGTAGCTAAAATATCATATGTTTACATAATAATATGAGAAAATGAACTATAGGAGTCTCGGTCTCAAGGTCAACCTATCAATTGGTTGGATGTGTATGTGGCCACCGCGATGGTCTACCTAAAGTCATTCGAGATAAGCGGTAATAAGTTCACTTTATCCTAATATGTTGTTTATAAATCAGAACGACCTTCTTTAGTATTTTTTTATTTATTTTAACTATTTAATTGTTCATCTTCCGACAGGACACTTATAAGGGCTTAATGAACGAAGCGCTATCCCGAAGGCACCCTGCGTCCATCGATTGATCAAGAATTATGGGAGAGGCGCCCATCGTGAAGAAAAATTATGTCAAAGGCCAAGGACAAAGACGACGCCTCGACCATCGATGGCACAACAGCCTCCGCCACCCGATCTACACCATCAAAGTTATCCAAATTTATCATACTCCTGCCGATTGTGTGAGAGAGCGATCTGTCAGATCGTGATCTTCTTCAGATATCTTGGGTGGGCATCTGCGTCTCTACGAGTCTGATGAGTCAAGTGAGAGGCGGCAATGGCGTGGGAGCGAGGAGGAGAAGAAGACAACAACAGAGCGGTATATATATATCGTTTATTGTTTAGCTACATTGTCTTTATATGTTTATAGTCTCCGAGTCAATGTCTTACTTATATGTAATATATATGTTTTATTACTTTGATAATTACAGATCCTAATTTGGATGATCCCGTGAAAGCGCGCTAGACTTATTTTTTTAGATTTTTAAAGCCTTGTACTCTTTTAGATTCATTCTTTGGACAATTGTATTAGTTTATATGGATGTTTATTTATATCGATTATATTGTGTTGGATGAATGTTTTGTATTGTATTGGATGGATGTTAATATGGATGCTTATATATATATATATATATATATATATATATATATATATATATATATTGCTTTTGTTGGGATTGAAAGTGTACTAAAGCGAGGTTATTTTTGGGAAATCAATAATATAGGCAAAAATTTAAAAAAAAAAAAATCATCGATGCGCGATACGGTCGCTAAAAGCAGATCGCCACAACCGCTTCAGCTTCTTTGAATCTAGCGACCGCTGCGGTCGCTATTATTGGTCGCTGACACGTGTGACACGTCACGCATGACAAATGACTTAGCATAAGTCATAATAATGATTTCAGATCGGCCGCTAATAATTTGATCATTATTGTTGGTCGCCGATGTCCTTCCGGTGACAGATTATCTACGACTTCATATCGATGATGCGTGTGATACTTGTCATAGATAGCCATCATGACCATCATCACGGTCATTAATGATGATCGATTGATAAGCCTTTTTGTTATAGTGAGTTAGGCAATTAACACAAATAATAACCCTTATAATTTCAGAAGAACACAAATAGATATAACCCATTTAGTAGAACACAAATAACCCATTTAGTAGAGAACACTTAAGTCCCAATTTCAAAGAATGAATAAAATATATATAGTATGATAATTATCATCAATATATATATATATATATATATATATATATATATATATATATATATTGTACAAATTCGATTGTAATATGCACAATATTTGGCGTAACACAAATAACCCATTTCATGAGAACACTTAAGTCCCAATTTTAGCAATGAATCCGAAATATATATAGTAGCAGTAATTATCATCAATAGATATATATATATATATATATATATATAGTACCAATTTCAGTGTAATACGCACAATATCAAGGTGAAATTATACCTAATTATACAAATAATGTAAGACCCCGAAATTTTTTAAAAAAAAAGGAATTTCCTTTATTTATTATTTTGAAATAGTAAGGGTTGATTTGATTAATGTGGATAGTTAAGGGTTAAATACATAAATATTTCAAAATAAGCAAGTGGTTATAAAATATTCATTTTGTGGGGAATATTCGTTTGGTCGTGGAATATTAAATCGCTTGTCGGGGAATATTAAATGCATTTGCCAGTAGCCGACAATGTGTGGGCCCCATAACATGAAAGCGATTGGATGAGGAAAACGACAAAGTTTGGGTGGTTATAAATAACGGCGTAGTTATTACAGATTAAGACTGTTGGAATACCGGTGGTTAAAAATACGATGTCTGGCGTGGTTGCAAGAAGTATGGCAGTATTGCATGCATGATTGTTGAATTATTGATCCTTACGCAAAGGCCTTTACTCAATAATTTTCACGTGAATTCTTATTCAATATTTTATTTTATTGATTCAATAATTGTTGCGTTGATATTTTATATTATTATTGTTTCAATAATTGTCATCATGCACAAAGATATTTCCCATTATCGGATCAATAATTCATATTATTTGAATAATATTATTAGATAACATTATTGGCAATGTCTAGAAAGTTACGTCTAAGGAGAGGTTTGGTCACCTAATTGCGCCAAGAAGAGGAGATATCCTTATTGGAAAGCCCCTCTTTCTGGGAACGACTGGTCATCATAAATGTGATTACGTAATATTATTTGTGAATAATTAATTATTGATTCATATGATAAGGAAATATTTATTTTATATGAATATAAATGATGGATTTATTTATGTGGTTATTAATGAAGGAATTAATCTTTGAGATGTTTTATTTGTATTTTATCGGATTGGAGGTATTAAAAGATCAAATCGAATTGTTATTACTGACTTTATTGTGTGAGTTATAATATTTAATCCAAATCGTTGGATCGTTGTAATTTTGGATATGTTATACATATATAAGTTGAGTATATGTCCACAAATTTTGAACCGTTAAAGATGAGCGTATAATTTATTATGAATTTTAAGAGGTGACTGATTGTAAATTAGGTTATAAATGATTTTGGTGGAAAATTCTAGAATTGGTGGGCCCCACTTGTGGTTGGTGAAGAAATGTGCTGAATTTTATTTCAAATGTGGTGGGTGGCAATAGTAGCGGTGTAAAGCCATCGTGTAGTAAGCAGTCAAGTCTGCTTTGTGGGCTAACATTTTCCTATAAATAGAGGGCTAAGTTAGAATTGAAAATCACACGTAAACAAAGTTTCTCTCTTTCTCTCTATATTATTGAGCGTATTTTGTGAGTATTTAGATACTTTGAGAGTTCTTTGTTCAAGATAAGTTTCATTCAAAGATCACTTCCGACCTTTCCTTAGAAATCTCGATTCTTTGAGGTAAGGGATATTATTTTTTCAGAATGATATTATTTCTTCAATATCATTATCTTTGAAATGTTGATCTGAAGTTTTTATCAAATTTGGAACTTTTTCATGTCGGGGTTACTATTCATGAGTTACTTATTCATGAGTTACTATTCATGAGTTACTATTCACGAGTTACTATTCACGAAAGTACTATTCATGAAGCGTGAAAATATTTTTTTGTGGAATTTCTATCTTTTGGTGTTTGAGTTCTTATTCACGATATCAAGACTATTCACGATATCTGAGACTATTCACGAATCACTTAAGACTTATTCATACTAAAAAATGAAAATTTTTCTTTTAAATCTAAAATATCTATTTTGGATACTAGCTTTGATTGTATCCATGTTTTGATCATTCTTGAATTTTACTTGAGTATGATTATTTATGAAGTATTTGTGAACTCGGATTGTTTAAAAGTACGAATCCATAATACTTGTTCTTTTGTTTCTTTGGATTCGTTTTCTTTAAAAATATTTTCATCATCCTCGGTCTTAAATGATGATATTATTGAATATCTTTGGCTGTAGTGCAAAGATGAATGATTTTGAAGAATATCTTTGGCTGTAGTGCAAAAAGATGAGCAGTGTTTAAATGAACATGACCGATGATGAATATCTTTGGCCTTTAGTGCAAAGATGAGCAGTGTTGAGATGAACATGATGGATTGATGAATATCTTTGCCCTGTAGTGCAAAGATGAATATTTGATTTGAGATGAATATTGATTGATGTTACAGGATAAAATATTGATGATGGATCGTTAAATTCATAGATTATAGTAGATTTCATTCTCTACGTAACTCTTCATGAATTATTATTTTCACGCGAATATTGATCCGAAACTTGTTGCTCATTGTATTCTATCGATTTTTCCTGTTGGAGACTAACGATAATTTGTTGTATATTATCTTAGTCATAGTATTCTTTATTGGGCTAGTTGAGCTCACCCTTTTCCTTGTTGTTCCATTTTTCTTCTCTGGGAGGCGAGAATGTAAAAAGTACTAGTCTGGGGTATGGAATGAAGGTTCTAGAGAGAGTTGTTTAGTAGTCCTCACCATTTTTGTAAAATAATGTATCAATAATTATGATGGGGATTTATTTTTGCGTGTGGATATTATCTGAAGACAATATTATATTTAAACTCACGGTATATATTGTCGTATTTCACACGACATTTGTATTATTGAAGTTGTAGTTTGCTTCTTGTACCATGTATTTGGCGACTCAGAATGGGTGTGGTGTATACCTATTTTGGGGGCGTCACAAATAAACCATTACTAACCTTAGGCCTTAGCTAGTTTGAAAACCGGTTAAAGGAGGAGAAGGAGAAAGTAGAGTCTAACCTAGCCAGAATGCGTCGTCGACGTCGACTGCGTAAGGGAGGGTCGCCAAGGTGGATATTTGTGTGTGGAAGGGTGGCCGAAGCAATGAAATTTGAGCAGAGTAGAGAAGAGAGAGAGAGAGAAAGAGAAAGGCGAACGTACGGTGGCAGGGGAAAATGGGTGGCACGCGGGGGACTGGCGGTGACTGGATGGGTGGGGTGTTAGGTTTGTAATATTCATGAACGCAATCAAATTGCAAACATAATGCGGAAGCGTGTAAAATCAGAGTTTAAAAAAATTTACAAACCATATACCCGGATCACCCTTTATGCACAATTATTAATTAAACGAAAAGATAAAGAATAAAATCATACCCTTGAAGATCGAGCTTCCTCAGGTACAAGTTCACCTCCAAATCTTTTTTTCGCTCAACTTGAATCCACCGGGGTTTTGTTCCTTCCTTTGATCAACGTTAGCCACCCATATGTTTGGCCTCTAGAGGTGATCCACCAAGGAATAATAATGATTCAAGAAAAAGGGTGGTTGGCTAAACCCTAGTTTTTCTATCTCTATAGAAAGGGTGTACTCTCCCAACAATTGGAATTATGTCGTATGTTGAAAAAGTCAACAACCCCAAACACCCATAATAAGACTCCTCTTATTTATAGATGTGGGCAACCCACCTTAACAATTAAGGAATTTGGTTTTAATTAATTAAATTCTTTTAATTAATTATGCTCCCTAATCTTATTAGAGATAATTAATTAAACTCCTTTAACTAATTTTTCTTCCTAATCCAATTAGGAATAAATGAGAGTACTTATATTAAATTAATTCCTAAACTCTTTTAGAAATTAAAATAATAATAATTGTAATAATATTAATAAGACTCCTCTTATTAATTTATATTTAATATTTTTAAAATATTAAATAATAAATATTAAGCTATTTAATTTATTCTATCACCATAGATTAAATTAAATATATAACTTAATATATTATTACGATTATGCCATTAACTTCTTAAATAATTATTCTTCCTTTTATGGTGTGACCCTTTAGGTTCTCCATATTAAACCTAGGTTGTGAATAAATCAATTAGAACAATTCTAATCTTATTTAAATAAATAAATTAAATAATTAATTTATTTAAATAAATAATATTTATTCTACAATAGGGATAAGCCTCCTAGCGATCAACGACTTTCCGGATAATATAGATTTCAACATTAATCATAAAAGAACCTTTGAGTAAATAGTTCATCAGACAATTCAATCCTTCCACCATACAATGTCCCAATTAAATATAAGATATGGAATTTATCGTCAAGTCTTATTTTATTTAATTATATGTATTTCGATCCTTAAATGCACAACTCAAATAATGCAAATTAGAAACTCCTTTCTAATTTCATTACGCCTTGCCAAGGACTACTTTGGGTTGTCATTTATCGAATCACATAGGACATTTCTCTTCTTTTATTAGAAGTGGTAGATTCTTTATTGATCATACATTATCTCCGTACAACTTATTATACCCAAGCATACCCTTTGATATACCCTAAGGGTCTTAAGGAATAAGTCAAAGTATAACTCATCATACACAAGATACTATGATGATCTCAAGTCCAAGGATCAACATACTTACTATCACTACAGAATTCCTATTGACAGCAAATAAAACTCCATTAGGTATTCCTTAGCGAGCCACGTTCAATGAACTTATTCTCTAATAAGCACCTACATACTTGCTTTAGTGTCTCCACACAAATGATCATGAGATCAATCATCCTCATCCAATGAAGCAAGCAACGTATGTACCAATCTATCCGGATTCACTAATCCCCAATTTAGTAATCCAATGATTGGGAACTATTTTAGTTTTTAAGCTTTCTAAGAATTTAGATCTCATTAGAATGATCATCATCATTATTCTAAAAGCATTGCTTAAAACTATGGGTTTATCACATATTATAAAACAGCATCATGTAGATAATTAAAAGCCTTTAATAAATTAATACTTTTTATTAATAAATAAATAAGATTGTTACAAAGTATATGCTTTATCATCAAACATGATTGGCTTGTGTGCATACTACTTTCAATCTCCCACTTGCACTAAAGCCAATCGTCATGGTAACTCATACTCTTCTTCTCTAAGTGGCGATTATCCCCTTTGTTGGATAAGCTTTAATTAATGGATATGTAATGTTGTTCATGAGAGTCCACTATCTCTATAGTGATTTCCCATCTTTCAATGATTCTAATAATCAAATGAAAGTGCCACAACACATGTTTTGATCCAAGATGAGACTTAGGAACTATTCTAGTTTCAGTAATGAACTTTTAATCCAAACAATCAACTTGCGACTTCATTTATAGCTATATACTTTGTCTTTATCACTAAACCAAAGAACTCTTTCTTTGTTTGGAACCTTTCCAATTCATCGCACCTTTGCTCAAGGTAACCCTTTACCTTAAAGTGGATTTTCTATCATCTTAGTGCATCGAAAAACTTGAGTGCATTAAGCCCTCTATTTTTAATTTAGACCCACCATGAAGATGATCACATCCTTAGTCTTGGGTTAAGCACTTTAAGATGTTTTCAACGACTCATAGTGAACTTCTCCGAATATGGTGATCAACATCGGGTCTCGTACATTTCATTGCATGCATGATTGTCCTTACTCATGCGACCTCTCTTTTCGTGAGTGCGTGGGGACTATTACGAGAGATACACTCCATAGCTCATCGACATGAGACATCTCTTTGAGTTTGCCATGCTAAACGACTTTAGCATCAAATGAATATCGTTCCTTGGGTTAAGTCGAGCATCCTCTTAAATCTATCCCCCAATTAAGATACTCTTCCCAAATCATTCATGGAGGAATGTTTAGACAACTTTATCTTTATTGATTGTAGCATTGGTATGTCATTCCTTATCCGTAGTATATCAACATATAATATTAGGAATGTCACGGCGGCTCCCATCGACCCCTTTTGTACACACTAGAACTCTTACTCATCGTATGTAACTCGGATCATCATCTTCTATGATGCGTACCTCATCATCATAATCCATGATGAATCCATACCTCCTAGGTATCTTGATGACTATTCGGACTTACGATTTGGTTGTGGTACAATAGGTCTATCTATGAGTTCCTCTTATTTGATTTATAGTGTTTTGTGGTTCTTGAACTCTTCAAGATCTATTATCCTCCCACTAGCCCTTTTAATGATAAACACCTTTATCTTAGAAAGCAAAAAGCGTTCGTTTCGTAAAACACCTTTTGCTAAGTAGGATTATAGAACATATACCCTAAACTTACTTTAGGATGTCCCACAAATCAGACTTGTCAAATTTTGTCCCAAGCTTATCCTTTGAAACCTTTTCACATAAGTTGGACAACCCCTTATCTTAACATACTTAAGATTAGGAATCCTCCCCATCCATAACTTTTATGGAGTCTTTGGTAATTTTGAGGTTACCATTTTCGTGAGATACGCGACCATTTCTAGGACATTATCCCAGAAGGATCTTTGGAATGTCGGTAAAATCATTGTGGACCGCATCTATGTCCAACAAGGTACGATTTTTCATTCGGATACATCAATCAATTATCACGTATCAAGATGTGTCCATTATGAGAAAAACCATTTGAGATGATCTAGAAACTTATTACACAAATATTTATTCTTTGATCTAATCAATGAATCTTAATACTTTGCCAATTCGTTTCACTTCTGAATTGTTTGAACCTTTCAAATAATTCACACTTGTATTTTAGCAAATACACACATTCAACTCTTTGAATGATCATCTCCTTTTCTTATACTAATTTGTTCAATATGCAAAATTATTTTCATGTAAGTTAAGTATACAAAATTTATTAAGTAATATTCGATTCTATACAAAACATTATTATTATAAATAGAACAACAATTGTTCTTAATTATAATACCAAAATTTTATTGTCCAACAATAAAATGGAAATAATGTTTCTAACAAGAATTGGAATACAATAACAACTTATTGACTTAATAGATTTGCCGTAAGCGATCTTAAACTATAAGTTTCTATGGCTAATGTTGCAACCTTTGCTTCATTTCCCACAAATAGGATTACTTATATTTGTTTAGCTTTTACTGCATTTGGTCCTTTCATAAATCTATATTTATGATAACCAAAGTTGGTATCCAATACCCAAGTAGAACATTGACTTAAAGAAAATTTATTTCAAACATGAACAAAAAGCGATTATGAACAGAAACTTCACTAAGCTTCTTTGGTTAGCCTCTGCAAGATGCTTTCATGATTTCTTTCCAAATTGTCCGGGCTTATTGCAGTGGAAGCAAACTCCTTTGCTTATCCGTGTCGGCTTTTGTTCTTATTATCCTTTGTTTATGCCTTTCTATTATACCTTCTTTGAATCGTTCTTCTTTGAGAAGATCCTTTGGCCCCTACCAAGAAGACTTGATCTTTCTTGGTTGGAAAGTGACTCTCAACATTTTTCAATATGTTAAGCAAATCAGCGAGGCTGATATCTAGCTTGTTTATATGAAAAATTCACAACAATTGTGAAAGGAGTCCAGGAGTGAGTGCAAGATCAAATCTTGGCTCAAATCTCCATCCATGACAAAACTCGTTGTCCTAATTGATAAATCAAATTGATAATGTTAAGAACTTTTGTCTGTACTGTAGTGTCATTGGCCATTCTAGATCGGAAGAGCTCCTTAGATATCTGATATCTATCAGTCCTATTTTCCTCACCATCAACTACTTGATGTGCGGGAATATAGTAGGAGCATCCATAGTGTCATCTTGCCGATTTGAAGCTCGTTATTTCATGGATGCGAGCATGATGCATCGAAAGCAATCAGTGCATCATCTTGCCACTTTCTAAAAGTAGCAATCTCTTCCTCAGAGGCATTATGCGCAACCATTGCAGGGATAGGCGACATAAGGACATAAGATAGCTTTTCAAATTTATGAGAACTATTCTCAAATTCTTTAACCAATCCATTTAATTCGGTCTGGTTAATTTAGCATCTAATATGCTACGTAGTGATAGTAATTTAAACATTGTAAAATTCTGTAAATGAATTTGTAATTAACAACATTTTAACATACATTCTTTTATTAATTACCAAAATAAATTAGGTCTTGTTTTAAATTGGTATCTCCCACTATTTTCTTCAAACTATATTACCTCACTTATATAGTTAAGGCAAAATCTAATTAAAGATTTGCTAGTGAGAATAAGGATCCCATTTCAAATGTATATAGCCTTGTGGTGACACAACAAACTATATATAAATAAATAGGTAGACAACTTTTTGTCAATTACATCAACTATGCAACTCCTTTTCTTTTGCCTCTTATATTATTTTGATCAGTGGTGGCACATCCAGAATCAAAATTATCCAAGTTAAGTCCGACCTAGCACTCCATATATTCAAAAAGAAAAATATCATCCTTGTGGTGACACAACAAAACAATATTGTTCAATTTTCTTTATAAGCATCAAATGTGATAAATTAACATCTTAAATACTTAATACTTGCCTTGTGGTGACACAACAAACTCATATTAAATATTTAATACTCTATTAATTTTATCATGCTAGAAAGCGACGTTCGATATTCCAAATATCTTTGAACGCTTAGGACTTAATATAAAATTATGAGGGTTTTGTTATTAATTTGTCTCATCTTGTTAGCTGCATTTATATATATATATAAAAAATACGCGTTATATTAATGAACATGCGAAGCATGTTTGCATAATATATAATATATATAGTATAAGCATGCACATATAGAATACTATATTCTACCCGGATTGATTATGGACTTTTATTCTAGTTTGGTTCACTAGAGTCACCAAGTGAACCAAAAAGGTCAAACCCTAGGGGTGCAAGAAATAATATTTAAATATAACTATTACATTTAAACCCGGGCTCCATTACAAACGGGTCTTCAAGCGCTCTCTTGCTCTTGATCTCCAATTTTTCAAAATTAATTCTAACTATTCCTATTACAAAACTATTTTAAAATAAATAGAAACCTTGATCGTGATCGAGGGAAGTACATAGGAGGAGATAGAATTTACATTAAGACAAATTAGAGAAGGCGAGGTACGCAGAGACCCATTTAATAAAACCCATACATCCATGCATCCAACTAAAATAAAATCCAATCATATTGGTGATAGTCCATAATCAATCCCATTTATTATCATACACATCATCATACGCATCAATAAATAACATTCATCTCATGAATAATAAACATTTAATATATATATTGATATCATTTAATGGGCAAATTTAGTTAGTATAAAATCTATTTTGAATTAAAATAAACTCCTTTATTTTAATCCAAATTTAAATCAAAATAAAACTATTTTATTTTAATTTATCCTATTTTGAATAAAATAAACTATTTTATTTTAATCAAAATTTTAATCAAAATAAACTCCTTTATTTTAATTAATTATGGAATCCAATTCCATGTAATAAAAAAAATCTTTAATTAAAATAAACTTTTTATTTTAATTAATTATAGAATCCAATTCCATGTAAAAAAAAATCTTTTATTAAGGAAACATGGATATTCTTTCCTATTCACAAATAAACTCCTTTATTTTGAATAATATGAAATCTTATTTCATATTTAAATAAACTCCTTTATTTAAGGAAATATGAATTCTCTTTCCTATTCACAAATAAACTCTTTTATTTTGAATAATATGAAATCTTATTTCATATCTAAACAAACTCCTTTATTTAAGGAAACATGGATTTACTTTCCTATTCACAAATAAACTCCTTTATTTTAGGAAAAATAAAATCCAATTTCAACTCCAATTAGTTATTATGGAATCCAATTCCAACTCTAATTAGTTAGCATGAAATTCTAATTTTAAAATTAAAATAACATCTTTATTTTAAAATTAAAATAAACTTTTTATTTTAAAATTAAAACAAACTTTTATTTTAATTATAAAATAATTAAGAATATATATATAGTATATATATATATAACTATTATATATATAATATAATAACCATTATATAACTATATATATATATATATATATATATATATATATATAACTATTATATATATAATATATATATATATATATAGTCCCTTTAAAATGCACATGGAGGTCTGCCGAATCTCTTGAATTCGAAAAATAAAAAAAATTCGGTATAAAAAATAAAAAAGGAATGGAAAGGATATCTAAGTATTATATATATTAGTTACACTTGTTCCTTCACGTGGGAGCATGCTTTTGCTGACTTTTCATGAGGTTCAAAACCATTAATTCCTTTCTAGTAAATAACATATTTTCGGTTTTTTTTTATTTTTTTTATTTTTTTTTTATTCAAATTTTAAATAAATTTTATACAATAAAATTATGCCCAAATAAATTGTTCTAAACACATATCAACATACATATCAAATTTAAAATAATTAATAATTCGCATAAAGGTTTGGCTCTGATGCCACTGTTAGGTTTGTAATATTCATGAACGCAATCAAATTGCAAAAATAATGCGGAAGCGTGTAAAATCAGAGTTTAAAAAAATTTACAAACCATATACCCGGATCACCCTTTATGCACAATTATTAATTAAACGAAAAAGATAAAGAATAAAATCATACCCTTGAAGATCGAAGTTTCCTCAGTACAAGTTCACCTCCAAATCTTTTCGCGTTCAACTTGAATCCACGGGGTTTTGTTCCTTCCTTTGATCAACGTTAGCCACCCATATGTTTGGCCTCAGAGGTGATCCACCAAGGAATAATAATGATTCAAGAAAAAGGGTGGTCATGGCTAAACCCTAGTTTTTCTATCTCTATAGAAAGGGTGTCTTTCTCCAACAATTGGAATTATGTCGTATGTTGAAAAAAGTCAACAACCCCAAACACCCATAATAAGACTCCTCTTATTTATAGATGTGGGCAACCCACCTTAACAATTAAGGAATTTAGTTTTAATTAATTAAATTCTTTTAATTAATTAAGCTCCCTAATCTTATTAGGGATAATTAATTAAACTCCTTTAACTAATTTTTCTTCCTAATCCAATTAGGAATAAATGAGAAATACTTATATTAAATTAATTTCTAAACTCTTTTAGAAATTAAAATAATAATAATTGTAATAATATTAATAAGACTCTCTTATTAATTTATATTTAATATTTCTAAAATATTAAATAATAAATATTAAGCTATTTAATTTATTCTATCACCATAGATTAAATTAAATATACTTAACATATTATTACGATTATGCCATTAACTTCTTAAATAATTATTCTTCCTTTTATGGTGTGACCCTTTAGGTTCTCCATATTAAACCTAGGTTGTGAATAAATCAATTAGAACAATTCTAATCTTATTTAAATAAATAAATTAAATAATTAATTTATTTAAATAAATAATATTTATTCTACAATAGGATAAGCCTCCCTAGCGATCAACGACTTTCCGAGATAATATAGATTTCAACATTAATCATAAAAGAACCTTTGAGTAAATAGTTCTAAATACAATTCAATCCTTCCACCATACAATGTCCCAATTAAATATAAGATATGGAATTCTTGTCGAGTCTTATCATGAGACCCCAGATTTTATCAATAAAGATTTAAATTTTGTCAAAATAATTTTTTTATATTATGGTGTGAATTTGAGATAATATTATAGTTGTGGGTAGTATTTATAAATTTTGCAAAGTATGCAAATGGTTATATTATATTCGATTGGTGGGGAATATTCGGTTTAGCGAGGGAATATTCGACATAACTACTCAATCATTGGTGGACCCTACAATGTAATTATTGTCGGATCGAGAAAACGATAAAAATATTTTATTAAAATAACGGCGGAAGTTTTCTGGTTGATCTTTGTTGAACTACTCGGTAGTAAAAAAATGCACGATGTCGTGTGGTTGCATAGTAGCACCGGTATTGATTATTGATGCCTATGTGAGAAGTCACTCGGTTTGATTCCATTATTGTCGATTAATAATATGAATTATTATATAGCGATAATGACGTTTTGTTTTATTCAGTATTATTAACGTAATAAAAGCGAAACATCTTTTTATATAAAATAGAATACTTTATTAAAGTTATTACATAAATAGAATATATTATATTTTATTATGCATAGTGTTGCATAGTATTTTTTTGCATAGTGTTTTGCGTAGTATTGCATAGTGTTTGCATAGTAAAATGTTTTTATATAAATAGAATATATTATATTTTATTTAAAAGATTTTTCTTTAAATATGGATGAAGTCGATTAAAGTAAATCAATACGGACCGTTCATGGATTAATTCTTATGCATTCCATTTTTCTATAAATAGAAGCTCATTCCTTCATTATTTTCTTACGAATTCATTGAAACTACAGAGAGAAATTATAGAGAGAAGGTTTATAGAGAAAGTTATAGAAAGAAGAAGAGTATTCTCGCTACTTCACTACTTCTATATTCGGTTCTTTTTACGGTAAGGGGTGTTATTATTCTTCTTTGAAGAGAACTTACATTATTCCATTCACTATTATTACGTTGGAATAACTTTTGTAAAAGTGGCATACCCTATACATAACTTTTGTATCGTGGCATACCCTATACTTGGTGAAATCCTTATGTTATTCCATTGCTTATTATTACATTGGAATAACTTTTGTATCTGCCGGTTTACCTATACTTGGTGACATTCTTATTATTATTCATTGGAACATCACATGCGTGTGTTTTACAGGACTGGTTCCGCTTTTTATTATTCTGTTGGAACATCCTGTCATGTGTGTTTTACACACAGGACTGGTTAAAATCTTTATCATTCTGTTGGAATATCCTATTCATGTGTTTTACACCGGATGCGGTTCCATCTTTATTATTCTGTTGGAACATCTGCTGCGGTGTGAATTTCACGACTGGTTCCGTTATTATTATTACATTGGAATAACTCGCCATCATGCAATACCGCATGCATGGTGATTTCTTTTGTTATTCCATTCTTTATTATACCCGGTTGGTTAAAACTTTGACTTCTATACTCCATGAAATTAGTAGAATATCCTTGATATTTGCGTTTCATCCAAAGATATCTTTTCATGGAAATATTCTTACGATCATTCTTGAATTTAACTCTACGTAAACGATGATCATGTTGATAATTTGGACGTTAATAATTCATGGATTAAATAATTCTTGAACTTGTTTTATTGAATTATTATGTCATTGTCATCATCCTTATGTTATATTATGTTATCTTTTTACGCTTACGTGCATAGATGAACTTAGTATGATTATGACCGAGGATCATTTGGTATAATCATGACTTGATATAAATGATGTGACAAAAGTCCTCGATATTTGTAATGCGATGATGGACAATTTTGGTATGATTATGACCGGGGTGATTCGGTAAGATAGTCATGACCATTGATAATTTGATGAAAATCCTTGAACCGTGGTAGTATGAGGGATGATTAGATGTGGTGGTTTATTTATTAAAAGTCGAGTCTCGTGATAAAATTGATGAAAACCTTTTAAAACCTAAAAGATAGTAGACTTTATTCTCTACTTGACTCTTTTAATGGATTGCTTATTAAGCTGCAGATAAACCTGGTTATCTATTGTATTTTATCGGTTTAACATCCTTTGTTGAAGGCTAATGATAATTTATTACGCATTATCTTAGTCATAATATTTCTTCTTTGGGCTAGTTGAGCTCACCCTTTTCTTTCCTTTGTTCTCTTCAGGAAATGAGAACATTGGGACGAGTCGGGGAGCGGAGTAATGGTCCAGAGGATAGCATTAGTAGTCCCCACTATTACGTGAAATAGTGTGATAATAGTTGTAATGAGGACTCCTTTTGAGTTTGTATAATATCTAGTAGACAATATTTGTATTCAAACTCACGCTTTATGTCGTATTGTATACTGACAGTTATATTAGTAAGTTGTATTTGAATTTATGTACCATGTAAGTGGCGACCCAAGATGGGTGGCGATATACCTAATTTTGGAGGCGTCACGGTTGGTATCGAGCTAAGGATATGATCCCCGGTGAGATGTGAGATAAGAACTAGGAGGGGGAGGCGGGAAATCCCTTCGTTAGTATGACCTACCTAAATTTATTTGGTATTTAATTGGTTCGATCGAGTATAGGGATAATATGTGATACGTTAATTAACCCTTATTTTATGGCAAGTATTTGAAAATGGCATCCGAGAATGTTGAGAATAGCAATGGAGCACGAGGCTGTTGATTCTCCACGGATCAATAATCGAACAATGTACAACGGGATGGCGATAATCCTCCTGTAAATAACAACACCGATCAATTGACTAACGACCAGTGCGTTTAAAGGTTTTTAGAATTCATGCAACATCAAAGTGAAAGCGACTCATGTCCAAAACGAGGGGGAAACACGGAAACTCTCTCGGCGGTCACCATTAAACAATTCAAGGAGTTGGGACCACGGAGTTTAAGGGAGAGCCAAAACCACTTACGGCGGAAGCATGGATAAAGCATGATTACCAAGATATTTGATGTCTTGGGATGCTCCGAGGAGCAAAGGTTCCTTTTGCCGCCTTTATGTTCTTGCGGAGAGGTGATTCTTGGTGGGAATCGGTCCAGAAACGTACTCAACTCCGTTGTTATCTTGAAGATATCTTGGGAAAAGTTCCAGGAGTCGTTCAACGACAAATACTTTCCGAAAGTATTCGCCATACATGAAGGAGGTGGAGTTTATCAAGTTGGAACAAAACAATATGACCGTGTCGCAATACGAGGCAAAATTTGCGGAGTTATCACGATTTCGTCCCATTTGGTGGATAATGAAGAGAATGACGCGAATGTTTTTAAGAGGTTTGAAGCGGAGATACGTCAACATCTTATTTCTCATAAAGCGTGTTTTTATTCGGATGTTGTAAATAGGGCTCGATTAGTGGAGCGCGATAACGAGTCAACTAACTAAAAAAGAAGCGGTAAGCAAAATTATAATACCGGCGAGAGTAGTCATCGAAGCGGTGACAACAAGCGTGGAGGAAATCAACAGGCGGATATGGTAACCACTTGGTGGTAATCGAGGCCAAAATAATAAGAATGGACATTTCAAGAAAAGGAGATTCAACAATGATGGAAAGACGTCAAGACCAAAGCTTTTGCGTTTCAAAAAGGAAGAAGAAACGACCACCGGTATATGCTTCAAATGCGGAGGAGAGGACACATCGATCCGGATTGCGCCATGCGAATCAAAGCATGTTATAATTGTGGAAGAAGGACACTTAGCTCGATTTTGTCATTTATCGAGAAGACAAATTCAACTAGGATGGAGGCACCAAAGATCATCCCGAAGATAAACCAAAGCCGTTAGTTTAGAGAGAGCGTTTTTTTTTCTCGTGACGAGGAACACGAATAAAATTATCACGGGTAAGTTAATCGTAAGCTCTTGCGAAGTCTATACCTGTAGTTAGATACTAGTTCTACCCACTCTTTTATTTCACCTAGTTGCGTTCAACGTTTAAATTTGACTCGGAGAAGTTAGACTTTGACTTATTGGTTGAAACTTCGATAGTAGGAGCCTTCGTTACCGCTACTATTTTTAAATCTTGTTTGAATCAAATAAACACTTTCACGTTACCTGTCGATCTTATCTTTTTGAAAATACTTGCTTTTGATGTGATTTTAGGAATCAATTGGTTAACTACTCATCATGTTTTTCGTAAGGTTGTTAGCTTTTATATTCATAACCAACCTGTTATACGAATTCAAAGTAACCAAACCCTAAAATTAATCATTGTTATATCAAGCTATAAGTAAAGAGCCCGATCCTTTCGTTGTTGACTTCCTTGTGTGGAATGCAATCTGAAGCGGACTTTTCTGTAGGCGACGTCGTGATGAAGATGGCTAGTTAATAGGTATCATTGTGAGGTCTTTATCTGGGTTAAGGGATAGAAGTCATGATTGGTATTAATGTGACGTACTTATCCAAGTCTTGGACGAGAGTAATGATTTTGAATGATATTTCTATCATTAATAAATTTCTTGGCGTATTCTTGAAGACTTCTTAGCCTACCCTAGAAGCGTAAAATCGAATTTTTTGTATTGACCCCAAAGACAAAACCCATTTCTTAAACCTCAAATATTTCTTCAACTAAAAGGATCATTTACGTGGATTATGATGAAAGTCATAATAAAAGTATAGAACTAATAAAAATCATGGGTATATGAAGTATTAGTAAGTTTTATGATGAGTTATGTTGGTTGGTATGTGAAAACATGAAAGTTTCTTAGAAATCACAAAGAGTTGAAAATCGATTTTAGTGAAAAACGTAACATGAAATTAAATTGACCATATCTCCTATTATATTTTGAATTTTGAATGTGGTCAAGTCCTAGAGTTAGATCTATGAGTTACCTAACTAATCCAAGTGGAATTACTGGAAAAGGTGTTGTAGATTTTTTGTGTGGACTAATTTTAGCAAAGGAGGCCAAAGCTGTAAATTTCGAAAATGCTACTTGCCCAGAAACTTTAAGGGACTGTTTCGGCTACTTAAATTATGAGAAAAATTCTGGCCTTTTGGGACATGAAGGTATATGGTATAAAGTACCTCCTGTCCAAAAATGAGCTCATTCGACTTAAAATGAGCAAGTTATGACTATTTCAATATTTAGGTTTTTTAAAAAAACGCTATAACCGAGTTCTATAACTCGATGACCATGAAATTTAAACTAGAAGCTCACGTTAACATGTGTGAGGTCCTGCCAAGATTTGGGAATTTTGGAGTTAAACTTGAGGTAGCTAATTTCTTAAGGAATTTATTGGAAATTGATTTTTGAAAAATAGTAAATGAATTTTAAAATTCCGAGAAAATATATTTTCATCATGGGACTATATTATGCTAAATTCCAGAAAAGAAATATTTTTGGGACTGATTTGATATTTTCATGAAAATAGTTTATTTACGAACATATGAGTTAAATATGTTATGTGAAGTAAAAAAGTTGAAAATAGGATTTTATGGCTAGAGAATCCTATATAGAGTATATGCATATTTTTTTGAGAGATTTGATAATTGGTGATGATATCTTATGAGTATGACATTTTGAATGATTAAATGCATTATATGGTAAAGTGTAAACAATTAAGATAAATTGTTTATAAATTTAAGAAGTGATTAAAATATTGTTATAATATTAATGTTATTAGATTATGAGATTATTAAATGATTGATAACATGGGGATATTCTTGAATCTGGATAAATTATATTATAAATGTTTAATATTTATCCTTTATCTCATTTGATTGATTCTTTATATCATTATCCTCATGTTTATATTATGTTGAAAGTCATACGTGGCTCATGTAGTGCATAGATGGACTTGGTATGATTATGACCACGGATTATTGGTATAATCATATAAGTAAATGAATACACAATTATCTTTGGTAGTAGTGCATGGATAATTTGTGGTCGTGATACTTAATGAATACACAATTATCTTTTGGTAGTAGTGCATGGATAATTCGTGGTCGTGATCTTAATGAATATCCTTGGCACGTAGTGCGTGGGATGATTCGATGATGTGGATTAATTATTGAAATTTGAGTCTCGTAATGAAATATTAATTCATGGATGTGTTCAAAGTCATCGTGGCTTTACGTGCATAGATGGACTTGGTATGATTATGACCGAGGATTGTTCGGCATAATCATAAGCAGTAATTGAAAAACACAATTATCTTTGGTAGTAGTGCATGGATAATTTGTGGTGCGTGATCTTAATGAATACACAATTATCTTTGGCCGTAGTGCATGGATAATTTGTGGTCGTGATCTTAATGAATATCCTTGGCACGTAGTGCGGAGGATGATTCGATGATATGGATTAATTATTGAAATTTGAGTCTCGTGAATGAAATATTAATTCATGGATGCGTTCAAAGTCATAAATACAGGCTTACGTGCGTAGATGGACTTGGTATGATTATGACCGAGGATTATTCGGTATAATCATAGTGTAGTAATTGAAAACACGAATATCCTTGGCGAAGAGTGCATGGATAATTCGTGGTCGTGATACTATTAAGTTGCGTCTTAGCATTATTGGTTTTCTGGGTTGTATATCTTTGCTTTGTAGTGCAAAAGATGAATTGTTAATGAATAGCTTTGGCGATTTCAAAGATGAATTTAATATTTTTAAGCGATAAAGGTATTCTAGGTATCCTCACTTCTTTATCATACCAGTCGTACCACTAATTTCGATGAGAAATTCCATAAGGAGGGAGATTGTGAGACCCCAGATTTTATCAATAAAGATTTAAATTTTGTCAAAATAATTTTTATATTATGGTGTGAATTTGAGATAATATTATAGTTGTGGGTAGTATTTATAAATTTTGCAAAAGTATGCAAATGGTTATATTATATTCGATTGGTCGGGAATATTAGGTTTAGCGAGGAATATTCGTATAACGGCTCAATCATTGGTGGACCCTACAATGAAATTATTGTCGGATTGAGAAAACGCGAAAAAAATATTTTATTAAAATAACGGCGGAAGTTTTACCTGGTTGATCTTTGTTGAACTACTCGGTAGTAAAAAAATACGATGTCGTGTGGTTGCGTAGTAGCTACGGTATTGATTATTGATGCTTTATGTGAGAAGTCACTCGGTTTGATTCCATTATTGTCGATTAATAATATGAATTATTATAGCGATAATGACGTTTTGTTTTATTCAGTATTATTAACGTAATAAAAGCGAAACATCTTTTATATAAAATAGAATACTTTATTAAAGTTATTACATAAATAGAATATATTATATTTTATTATGCATAGTGTTGCGTAGTATTTTTGCATAGTGTTTTGCATAGTATTGCATAGTGTTTGCATAGTAAAATGTTTTTATATAAATAGAATATATTATATTTTATTTAAAAGATTTTTCTTTAAATATGGACCGTCGGATTAAAAGTAAATCAATACGGATAGTTCATGGATTAATTCTTATACGCATTCCATTTTTCTATAAATAGAAGCTCATTCCTTCATTATTTTCTTACGAATTCATTGAAACTCTAGAGAGAGAAATTATAGAGAGAAAATTTATAGAGAAAGTTATAGAAAGAAGAAAGAGTCGCTACTTCACTACTTCTATATTCAGTTCTTTTTACGGTAAGGGTGTTATTCTTTCTTCTTGAAGAGAACTTACATTATTCCATTCACTATTATTCATTGTTGAATAACTTTTGTAAAAGTGGCATACCTATACATACTTTTGATATCTTGGCGATACCCTATACTTGGTGAAATCCTTATGTTATTCCATTGCTTATTATTACATTGGAATAACTTTTGTATCTGTGATTTACCTATACTTGGTGACATTCTTCTATTATTACATTTGGAACATCACATGCTCGTGTGTTTTACAGGACTGGTTCCGCTTTTTATTATTCTGTTGGAACATCACATGCATGTGTTTTACAGGACACGGTTAAAATCTTTATCATTCTGTTGGAATATCCTATCTCGTGTGTTTTACACCGGATCCGGGTTCCATCTTTATTATTCATTGGAACATCCTGTCGATTGTGAATTTCACGACACAGTTCCGTTATTATTATTCATTGGAATAACTTTGTCTATCATGCAATCCGCATGCATGGTGATTTCTTTTGTTATTCCATTCTTTATTATACCCGGTTGGTTAAAACTTTGACTTTATACTCCATGAAATTAGTAGAATATCCTTGATATTTGCGTTTCATCCAAATATCTTTTCATGGAAATATTCTTACGATCATTCTTGAATTTAACTCTCTGAAAACGATATCATGTTGATAATTTGGACGTTAATAATTCATGGATTAAATAATTCTTGAACTTGTTTTATTGAATTATTATGTCATTGTCATCATCCTTATGTTATATTATGTTATCTTTGGCTTACGTGCATAGATGAACTTAGTATGATTATGACCGAGGATCATTCGGTATAATCATGACTTGATATAAATGATGTGACAAAAGTCCTCGATGGCTTTGTAATGCGTTGATGGACAATTTTTGGTATGATTATGACCGGGGTGATTCGGTATAGTCATGACCATTGATAATTTGATGAAAATCCTTGGCCAAGTAGTGCGGGGATGATTAGATGTGGTGGTTTATTTATTAAAGTTTGAGTCTCAAATGATAAAAATTGATGAAAAACCTTTAAAACCTAAAAGATAGTAGACTTTATTCTCTACTTGACTCTTTTAATGGATTGCTTATTCATGCAGATTAAGCTTGTTTATTATTATTGTATTTTATCGGTTTAACATCTTTGTTGAAGGCTAATGATAATTTATTACGCATTATCTTAGTCATAATATTTCTTCTTGGGCTAGTTGAGCTCACCCTTTCTTTCTTTATTCTCTTTGAAATGAGAACGCCATTTGAGACGAGTCGGGGAGCGGAGTAATGGTCGAGAGGATAGCATTAGTAGTCCCCACTATTACGTGAAATAGTGTGATAATAGTTGTAATGAGGACTCCTTTTGAGTTTGTATAATATCTAGTAGACAATATTTGTATTCAAACTCACGGTTTATGTCGTATTATACCTACAGCAGTTATATTAGTAAGTTGTATTTGAATTTATGTACCATGTAAGTGGCGACCCAAGATGGGTGGCGTATACCTAATTTTAGGGGCGTCACACTTATTTTATTTAATTATATGTATTTCGATCCTTAAATGCACAACTCAAATAATGCAAATTAGAAACTCCTTTCTAATTTCATTCACGCGCCCGCCAAGGACTCTTGGGTTGTCATTTATCGAATCACATAGGACATTTCTCTACTTTTATTAGAAGTGGTAGATTCTTTATTGATCATACATTATCTCCGTATACAACTTATTATACCCAAGCATACCCTTTGATATACCCTAAGGGTCTTAAGGAATAAGTCAAAGTATAACTCATCATACACAAGATCTTATGATGATCTCAAGTCAAGGATCACTTAGACTACTATCACTACAGAATTCTATTGACAGCAAATAAAACTCCATTAGGTATTCCTTAGCGAGCCAACGTTCAATTGAACTTATTCTCTAATAAGCACCTACATACTTGCTTTAGTGTCTCCACGTAAATGATCATGAGATCAATCATCCTCATCCAATGAAGAACAACGTATGTACCAATCTATCCCGGATTCACTAATCCCCAATTTAGTAATCCAATGATTGGGAACTATTTTAGTTTTTAAGCTTTCTAAGAATTTAGATCTCATTAGAATGATCATCATCATTATTCTAAAAGCATTGCTTAAAACTATGGGTTTATCACATATTATAAAAACAAAGATCATGTAGATAATTAAAAGCCTTTAATAAATTAATACTTTTTATTAATAAATAAATAAGATTGTTACAAAGTATATGCTTTATCATCAAACATGATTGGCTTGTGTGCATACTACTTTCATGGGGTGGGGAGGATGAGAGAGGGAAAGAGATCGACTGAGACTGAGAGAATGAGAGAGGATGGGGGCGGTGAGGATGAGATCGAGGAGGAGTGAGAGAGAGAAATAAAACGAACATCTGAAATGAAAAGGCAGAAGGTGAAAGGTTTTTATTTTTATCTCCGACGGAATGTCCGTCGGACATATGTCTCTCGGAAATAGTTTAAGTTCGATGAAAAGTCTCTCGAAATTAATGTTTTTCGTCGAAATTACTTTTTCATGGCGGTGGCGTGAACTTGGCGCCCAACCGGGAGGACTAAGTTCGGATTGAATTAAAGTCTAATTAATGTATTTCCGAGGGACTTATATCCGACACATTATTCCCTCTGACATAATCCTATTTCGATCGAATTTAATCCGTCGAGGATACGTCAGTCGGAAATAGGCAATTTTCTTGTAGTGAAAGAAATATAAAGTATGAACACGTACAAGATTAATTTACGTGGAAACTCAATTGGGGAAAAACCACGGAGAAAGAGAAATCCACTATAAAAATATTGGGAGTACAAGTTGTGTATTTGTGTTGTATCTCTTGTGCCCTATCATATTGTGTTCTTTTTTGTCCTTTCAAACCCTAGCTTGTAGCCGTATATATAGAAGTAACCTCCACCTGCATCTAACTAGGATAAGGATTCTTTATCCCTCCAAATAAAGAAATACAATCTTGAAATACAATCATATCTTAATAAGGACTCTATCCTTGTCAAAATAAATATCTTATGGGTCAACACCAAATTTAGCCTATTAAATAAATTGAGTTACACCTTGGCTAGACCCAAATAATCGCACTCCAACAAAAGTTATCCCTTCTTGGGTTTTACAAAAAAAGTCTCATTCGTTAAATTTTCTTATTTCACAAATGAGTCCACTAATTAATTAATAGATACTATCTTTATCTATATAACAAAACACAACTTAAATTTTCCGCTCAACTCAAAAATTATCAGAGCCGTCAAAAGTTTGGGATAAATCTCACCGTCCAAAATTAAATAGTGCCGGAGGCACGGACAGGTACATCTAGTATATTGATATATTGTGAAGGATAAGTCTCTCCAATGGATTCCAGATTTGATATATTTCATACATTTTTGATATATTTGTAAACAATATATCAAAATATCACAATTTTGATATATTTGATTTCACAATATATAAAATATATTGTGATATTTTGATATATTGTGAAATCAAATATATCAATATATTTTGATATATTTGATTTCACAAAATATCACAATATATCAAAATCGGTAATGTGCATGTGAATATATCAAATCTATCAAAATATATATGTAAACATGCATGTAAATATATCAAAATATAACTTATCAATATAACAAAACACAACTTGAATTTCCTGCTTATTTCAACCCAAAAATCATCGAGAATTAAATGGTAAAAGTTTAGGATAAATCTCACCGTCCAAATCAAAGCTAAATAGTTAAAGCACCTGAGACGAATGCAGCTAGTACTAGTATAAAATGAAATTATTTCCTTAAATTTATCAACATATATAATTTCATCATCTTAATTACCACGTATATTACCACGCTAACAATATATACTTTGTTATTTTTAGGGATGACGTTCTTGGCATAAAAATATATATTTAACACGTGCAAATCATGAAATTCTTTTTGTGAATTAAAGAGAGTAATACGGATTCAATTAGAGTGAATTTGACATTAATTTTACCATAGTAAGTTCATATAAATTTTTATTTTGATTATAGAAAATATTACATTAACCAATGCAATAAAAAATTATAAATACAATATTTTCTATAATCAATACAATAACAAATTATAAAATTTAGTAAGAATAAAATTAATATCAACTTTACCCTAATCAGAATATACTAATATTCAGCTCCATTGACTTTCTTGGGGAGAAGGAAATAATAAGTATATATGATGTGATACGAACCCATGTTAGGTAATGTTAGGCTAATAACGTAATACAAGTGTTCAAGCAATGCGGCTTCTAGTATTAGGTACCTGCATTCAGTCAAACATGTGTTAATTTTAAATAATTATATATATATATATATATATATATATATATGTACGTGTATTTATTTTACGTATTTTATTATAGTTATATTTAGTTTTTAAAATACTTCTCACTATTAAATTTAATATGTATAAAAAGAAAATATATATATGATATATTTGCAATTATATGTATTTTTATGTTGTTAGATGGATAACAATTAATTGGTGGTAACTTTTTTGGTATACGTAATATGGTAGGTTATCTTGATAATTTTATCCAATCCCTTATATTGATTTTGGTGGATAGAAAATTTTGACAATACATAACAAGAAAATTAATCTTACTCTAATTTGACATGAAATTAATATGTATATTTATGAGGTCATTTAATTATATATATATATATATATATATACACACACACACACACTCACTCTTAAGCATAAATTAACTTTCTATAGCACATGCAAGTTGATAATTAAATTCATAGGAAATGCAATGTGTTATAAATTAACCACCTAGGCTATAATTGAAGCCTACAATAGATAGAAATTTGAAGGTATAAGAATTCTTTTTCCGTGACAAGTAGTAATAAGAAATAATTAATCTGCATGACAAAAGAAAGGATATGGAGTAATTAATTTTGAGATAAATTTTTATATTTTGCGTTTGGTAACCATTGATTATTGACTATTAAAGATAGCCGACAATTGAAATTCATGATACATTTATTTATTTAGCTTTTACCTCTACTTTATTCGCTAACTATGACTTTCAATAATTTTAGCTCAAAATTACATGCTCAGTCTGTTCTATATATATTACTTAATGATTATTAAAAAAATTTAATTTAAAATTAACATATATATATATATATATATTTATTTAATTTTAAGACGAGGATCGAAGAATATTCATTAAAAAGTCTAACGGAGTACGCAACGCAACAATGTAGCGTGTATAATGGAATGGGGTCACACGTCGTGTGTAAAACCTCTTTTAGTCTGAGCATTCTTTTCAGCTACATGTGACAAAAAGAAATGAACTGACAGAAAAACAAATTATATATATATATATATATATATATAGCTATCTTATCCATGACGTGTACAATTACTTTCTTACCCCTATAATTGCATTAACATGTGGGTGGCCAGGTGGGAGGAGATAATTATTTGTAATATAAGTATTTTATTTTTTACCCGACTTTTAAAAAAATTCATGAGTCATGAGTGGATGAGTATATATATATATATATATATATATATATATATATATATATCAGTTATTATTATTTTAACTGCATGGTGTGACATTTTTGCCGTCAAATTAAAGCTCTCCTCCCGTATTAATTATTAATAATTAATAATAGTAATGGGTGATTGCCCAATTGACAATACGCAACGCTGTCGAGAACTAAGAAGTCCATGTTATAAAGGTTGGCAAGGAGGCCGTTAGTTTTCAAAAGAAAATGATAAGCAAGGATATATTGGATTAAAGTCTCATGTCGATTAAATTTGACATAAAAATTAATTAAATATCAAAGAGATTTTTCTATTTAGTATCATTTGGTTTTAATATGGATGCTTCAACAATAATTATTTAATTATACTTTTCATATTTGTATAATTATATAAACAAAATTAATGATTACTTATATTTTTATTAGAGATTAATAAACTTTTGATTTCTCTTACTATAATATTTTAGTTTTCTTAAATTCCAAGAATTAATGGATTATATTTTGACTCCTCTCTAAAAATATTCTGATTTGACGACTTAGACTTGTTACTATTATACTCCATGTGATTAATAAAAGAGCGTAAATTTGGCATTAACTATTTACAACGACACTTAACCAACTCGCATCCCCTTCCTTCCCCATTTGAATTAGTTTTCCCAACAACCACTTCATGCCTTCGTCTATTGATTACTTAATTTATTTATTGCATATATATATATATATATATATAATTAAATGACCTCATCCATCTATATATAGAAAGAGAGGGAGAGAAATACATAGATAAATATTGCACATAACATAATTATATATATACTAGACGACATATATTTATTTGGAGAGAGAGAATAAGAGGAGAGAGAGATCATGATAAGGTTGGGGATGGTGGTGGAGCTGTTGGAAGAATACAGGGCGGTGATGGCAATGTTGAGACGGGGGATTTTCCTCTCAAGGCGTGTTCCTGTTCCTGTTCTGTCGACGACGTCTTCTCTCAGAATGAATGCTTATTCCTCACTCACGGTCGATGCTCATTTTCTTGTTTACTTCTGATCACCTACGATTCTCCCCATCTTGCTTGTTTTGCCCCAAGTTAATTAATTGCTTTCATTTCATATACCATATTTCACAAAATTAATTATTCATTTCATTTATTCAGGCTTTAATTTATATATATATTCTCTATATATAACTTTCATTTCATTTCATTTATATTGACAATAATTTTAAAAATAAGTTATTGATTTATATACAGAATACTGATGGTTGTGGCAATCACAACTAATATGATTGTCTTATACTTGTATTAGTGACAATTTTGCCATTCCATCATTTCACCAATCAAAAGTAATCAAGTCAATTTGAGTTGATTATGAGAATTAACCACAATTATTATACGTTAAATATATATATGAATTAATGATCCATCCATGTAAATTAGGAGTATATAATAATTAGTCACAGTTTTGTACACCTTCAAACTTAAGTACCATTCTTCTCGATCTCCATTTTTATGTTGTAGAACTTAATTTTGTTACCCAAGAAAGAAAGAAAAAAAGTGTTGCACATTCCATTAGATAGATGTAGTATGATTTAAGAATTAAGCTTTGATATTAGATTGATCGACGATGTATGATTATTTCAATTGTTAATAATATATAATTTGAGTAATATATATCCGAGAACACAAACCCAATTATCACTGCCCAATTGAAAGCAACAAACCATCTTCAGTTGTGTCATACAAATCAAATAGTAGTAGTTCCAAATTATAGCAGCTCTCTCGAGTTTATGTGAATTTGTGTCATTTTTTTTTTTGCCTTTATAAATTTAATTTATTACTATTTTGTCTTTTTCTAATATTATTTTTTATTTTTTTATTTAATTCTCTAAATTTATAAAAAATTTATTTTAATTACCTCACATAATTTATACACGTAACATATGTCCCCGGTATTGATGATAATTTAAAGGGTCGGGAGTATTATTTTCACATGTATTTTTTGATATTTTTACATAATTTTTTACGCAAAGGTGTGACCCACTTATAGAGAGAAATATATGAAAATATCAAAAATACATGTCAAAATGGTAAGATAAGGTGAGGACTGAGGAGGAGCCTAAGAGCATTCACAATAGTTTCCTCAAAAGACTCTCTATCCCCACATTTGAAAAATATATCAATAAATCAATATCCAACAGTCTCCTTATCCTTATATAATTTCTATTTTAATCCCTATATATGATTTATTTCCTCGGGATGGGGAATCAAAAGCGTTTCCTGTTTTACGTAAAATGACATTCCACACCCTATTTATTACAATTTTATGTTGGTTAAAGGATCTTATCTCACTTAATTACTGATTTGAGTATGCCTATCAAATTCACTCATTTTTATTTTTTAAACAAAGGATTTAAAGAAGAAAGAGAACTATAAAAAAAATTAAAAATCATCAAATTTTGATTTTTATCATTTTTTGTAAAAATATTACTAATAATTATAAATTTTATTATTTTATAATTAAAATAAAGTTTCATAAACACATAATGATCGTTCTTGACATTTTGAATTCTAAGAATATCTATTTTTAAATTAAAATAATTGCAATTTTAAATTTAAACAATTACTTTTAAATAAAAAATAATTACAACGTTCAAAATATTATTTAACTGTTGGAATTTTCAAATTTTAACTTTTAAATTTTAATTTTAAATTTAAAATTTTAAAATTTAAGGAATCAATATAAGGAACCTATTGGGTACATAGTAAAAAAATTGAATTCCTATCCTACAGAATAATCCAATAGCATTGCAAAATAGGAATAAAAATAAAAAAACGATTGTGAATGCTCTAAGACTTGCAATGTCTTATTATGGTACCAACAGCCAACATAGCACGCTACTTGGTCCCTGTTTGGTCCGAACCGGTCTAATATTTGAACGTAGAGTAACTCTGAGGGTTTAAATTTATTTTTTATTTTAAAATTACGAATTGACACAAGTTTCTTAATTTGTCATATTATTTTTTGTTATCATTTTTAGTATTACATCATTACTATTAAATTTTAATATGAAGTAGTTGACAACATAAATTATTTTTATTGTCGTCAATATTGTATTAGAAATATATTTTATTTTTTTAAAAAAAATAATAAGAATTAATAAGTGAACCCCCACTAATCATATTCATGGCTATGGGGAATTTCATTGTCTTTTTCCCCATTTATGGTCTATGGCCTACATGTTTTTTAGGCTACTCATAACCCATAGTATAATATATGCAACTTGTTCCAAGATAAATAAAACTTTAATGCAAATACTTAGTCGGAGAGAATGCACTAAATTTAGAAAATTAATAGTTTTACATGATTTTTTTTTTGATATTTTCACATAAAAAGTGTCGCTATAGATGTATAACGACGGTAAAAATTGTTCTATAGAATCTACGACGACGATTTTTATGTGAAAATATCAGTTTCCTAAATTTAAATTAATATGAAATTCTAATTTCAATCAATACAATTCTAAATATACAACTACTTTTCAAGATTTAAATAAATTATATTAATTGTAAATTTAAAAATCATGTTTTAACCGACTTCAAATAATTAAAGTTATTTTTAGAGGGGAAGAATTATAATTTAGTAATGATCATTAATTGCAGTTCAACGGATCCGGTTAGCATGAAGTTATTTTTTTTGTAAGTTGATTGATTGGTAGATAGAATATCGACACAGCATCTGACGCCTCGCAAGTGTCTAAGATTCATTGGTCAATTGACCAACTTACCTCAAAATAAACTTCATACTAACCACTCCCAAACTCAACTTATCACTGAGATGTCCATAGAAGTTTATATTTTTCGGATCCAATTAGCATGAAGTTATTTTTTTGGTAAGTTGATCAATTGGTAGATAGAATCTTCATCACATTTATAACCTCGTCTGCGTGTCAAGATTCTATTACATTAATCGATTAACTTACTTCAAAATAAACTTTATAATAACCACTTTCATATTTTTCATATCAACTCGTAAATGAAGTTAAATGTAAAATAGAATTTTTATAAATAAAGATGAATTTTCTATAAATATTATTTTGAATATTATAGAATAATTTGATATAATGTTATAGTTGTGGGTAATATTTATAAATTTTACAAAATATGCAGTGGTTATATTATATTCGATTAGTCAGAATATTACATTTAGCGAGGGAATATTCGTATAACTATTTCAATCGTTGGTGAATACACAATGTAATTATTTTTGATCGGAGAAAGCGACAAAAATATTTTATTAAAATAACGGCGGAAGTTTTACTGAATTGATCATTGTTGAACTACTCCGGTAGTAAAAAAATACGAATACGTGTGGTTGCGTAGTAAGCCTAGCGGTATTGATTATTGATCTTTATGTGAAGTGTTTCACAGTTTGATTAATTATTATCACGATTAAATAATATGAATTATTATAGCGATAATGACGTTTTGTTTTATTCGTATTATTAACGTAATAAAAGCGAAACATCTTTTATATAAAATGAATACTTTATTAAAGTTATTCTATAAATAAAATATATTATATTTTATTATCGTAGTGTTTTTGCGTAGTGTTGCGTAGTGTTTTCAGTAGTAAAAATGTTTTTATATAAATAGAATATATTTTATTTTATTTAAAAGATTTTCTTTAAATATAATAATAGTCGATTAAAGTAAATCAATACTGAACCGCTCATGGATTAATTCTTACGCATTCTATTTTCCTATAAATAGAAATTTCATTCCTTCATTATTTTCTTACGAATTCAACAAACTCTACAGAGAAACTATATAGAAAGAAGAAAAGTATTCGCTACTTCTTGACTTTTGCCAATATTAGATTCTTCACAGGTAGGGAATATTATTCATTTGCACTGTAAGGGGTGTTATTCTTTCTTATTCATGAAGAGAACTTACGTAATTCCATTCATTATTATTACATTGGAATAACTTGTAAAAGTGCAGCATCTATACTATCATACTTTGTATACTCAGCATCTACTATATCTTGGTGAAATCTTTATGTTATTCCATCGCTTATTATTATTACATTGGAATAACACATGATCATGTGAGTTCTAATTCTATCTTGGTGATATTCTTCTATTATTACGTTGGAACATCGCATGCGTGTGTTTTACAGGGGCGGTTAAAATCTTTATTATTCTGTTGGAACATCCATGCGTGTGTTTTACAGGACGCAGTTCCGCTTTTTATCATTCTGTTGGAATATCCTATCTCGTGTGTTTTACATGGGATCTGTTCCATCTTTATTATTCTGTTGGAACATCCTCGCTGCGGGTGTGAATTTCACCGCACGCGGTTCCGATTATTTATTATTACTGTTGGAATAACACTGCTTGCGTATGATCTACATCGCGTTACGTGGTGATTTCTTTTGTTATTCCATTCTTTATTATACTGGGTTGGTTAAAACTTTGACTTATACTCCATGAAATTAGTAGAATATCCTCGATATTTGCGTTTCATCCAAAGATCTTTTCATGAAAATATTCTTACGATCATTCTTGAATTTTACTTTACAAAACAAAGATTGTCGTGTTGACAATTTGGACGTTAATAATTCTGGATAAAATAATTCTTGAACTTGTTTTATTGAATTCTTATATCATTGTCATCATCCTCGTTTTTATATATATATTTTTAAAGTCATACGTGGCTGTAGAGCATGGATGGACTTGGTATGATTATAATGAGGGATTATTATTGATTGTAATCACGTGGTAGTAATGTTACAAATGATGTGGTAAAAATTCTCGATTGGTAGTAGTGCATTGATGAATGATTGTTGGCATGATCGTGATGAATTAATGAATACACAACTATTCTTGGCCGTAGTGCGGGAATAATTGTGGTCGTGATCTTAAAGAATATCCTGGCAGTAGTAGTGCGAGGGGTGATTCGATGATGTGGATTATTTATTAAAAGTCGAGTCTCATTTATATGATGATGAAAACCTTTTAAATCATAAAAATAGTAGATTTTATTTTTTCTACTTGACTCTTTTAATGGATTCTTGTTCATTGCAGTTAAACTTGATGTTTATTATATTTTATCGGTTTAACAATGTTGAAAGCTATTGATAATTTATTCTGCATTATCTTAGTCATAATATTTCTTCTTTGAAATTTAGATTGAGCTCACCCTTTCTTTCATTACATTCTTGAGGAAATGAGAACATATTTGGGGACAGTCGGGGAATGGAGTAATGGTCAGGAGGATAGCATTAGTAGTCCTCACTATTACGTGAAATAGTGTGATAATAATTGTAATGAGGACTCCTTTTGAGTTTGTATAATATCTAGTAGACATTATTTGTATTCAAACTCACGATTTATGTCGTATTATATACACATAGATTATATTAGTAAATTGTATTTAAATTACATCTACGTATGTCGACTACCCAAGATGAGTGATGTATCTACAATTTTGGGGGCGTCACATTAAAGCTCTGGTTGGCACCCAAAATTGCCCTAAAAAATTAGGCTTAAATATGAATTAGTACCCAAACTATAGGTAGTATTCTACTTGGTGATCCACCTTTCAATTTTGTCAATTAGGTGATTGAACTATCAATTTTTTGATTGCAACAAATTGAGTGACACGTCGTAAATCACCGACGTGGCTATCTGAAAAACCCCATACATAAGCTTATGTGTAAATAAAAAAAATATATTTTAATATCTATTTACATATTTAGTTTACATTAAGAGTAAATTGGTCAAATCACTTTTATATTAAACATTAAAACTAAATAAAAACAACAAACATAAATTCAAATCATTTTCCTTTTTTTCTAATTGAATCAACTGTAAAAAACATCATCATCGTCTATATTACTCCCTTCGTTTCTGGAGATATTCATAATCAATATATATTACTCCAGATTTGGTAGAGAATATCTCCATGGCTCGAAGCGCATATCTTATTCTGTGCTATATCTGAAACCGGTGATATCTCTATATTATCCAAATCCAGATCTTATTCTTCATCAATGATCCATATTCTAACTCTAACCCTAACAAATCATCATCGTCTTCCTCTTCACTTTACCCAAGCCATGAAAGATCTGGTAGAGATCTGGTAGATCTTGAGGCCGAGTCGTGACGGAGCGACTTTTAAACTCCTTCTAAGAACAAAAGCGTGGCTAAGTGAGTTTGGACGAGTGGCTAGCTCCTCATCATCATCCATAGTTTTCGACCAATCACAGCCATCCGCACAAGTGATCAGAGCATCCACCACGGTGTCGAAAAAACCATCTCCGGCGTCGGAGGATCCCACGGCGGCAGGGAGTACACAGCAGTTTGCAAATGGAGCATCGCCAATTTCCCTAGGGTTAAAGCTAGGTGTGACGCCCCCAAAATAGGTCCATTCCATCCAACCCATTATGAGTCGCCAAATACGTGGTACAAAAATAAATACAACTTCGATAATATAATTGTCAAATGCAAAAATCGACAATATACATATCTTGTGAGTTTGAATCAACTATTAATACAATAGGCGGTATAAAAACTCAAAAGGGGTCCTCATTACAATTATTGATCGTTATTTCAGAATAGTGAGGGACTACTAATGCAAACCATATCTGATAGTCGATCCATTCCCCGACTAGTCCCCAAATTATATTCTCATTTCACGAGAGAAACGGTGAAAGAAAGGGTGAGCTCAAATAGCCCAAGAAGAAATATTATGACTAAGATAATATACAACAAATTATCATTAGTCTTCTTGTGAGGAAAAATGACGAAAAATAATAATAGGCAACAAGTTTTAGATCAACAACTGCGGTGGAATAAGCAATCCATTAGAAAAGTCAGTAGAAAGAATTCTACTATCTTACGTGAATTTAAAAGTCCATCAATGATATTTTATTCACAGTAACATCAATCATTACACATTTTAATCAAATATTCATCTTTGCTGCTGCGTGCCAAAGATATTCATTTATATCATGGGTTGGGTCGTGTTCATCTCAACACCTATTCATCTTTTGCACTACTGAGCCAACGATATTCATTAGGTAATCATTCATCTTTACGTTCTGGCCAAAGATATTCATGATTAATCATTCATCTTTGCACTGACTGGTAAAGATATTCAAATAATATCATCATTTAGGGTGAGGATGATGAAAAATATATTAAAGAAAAGCGAATCTAGTGAAACAAAATAACAAATATTAGAGATTCAGTATTCACGGTTTATCCAAGATCGATAATACTCCATAATAACCAATTTTGAAGCAAAATTCAAGAATAAAGATCAAAACATGGATCTGATCAAAGATAGTAACCATAATAGACATCTTGAAAAAGAAGAAAATTTTATTTTTTAGGTGAATAGTGTCGTGATTCGCGTGAATAAAGGCTTATATCGTGAATAAGACCAGTATCGTTAATAGTAACCCCGACATAAAAAGTTCTAAATTTGATAAAAATTCGGATCAATACTTGACATAATGATATTGAAGAAATAATATCATATATGAAGAAAATAACACCCTTACCTTGCTGAAAGACGAAGATCTTACACCTGGAATCTTTGGATATAGTCTTTGAAGGAACTTGACTCATATAGAACACTCAAAGTATCAAAATACTCACAAGAATACACTCGATAATATAGAGAGAGAAAAGAGAAAACTTATGAATTACGGTGTGATTTTCAATTTAACTTAGCCTCTATTTATAGGAAAATGTTAAGACGTCAAGCAGACTTAACCATTAACTTGATGGCTTTTACTCGCTACTATTTTCACCCACCACATTTAAAAATTCAATTGAGCACATTTCTCACCAACCAAAAGTGGGGCCCACCAATTCTAGAATTTTCCACCAAAATCATTTATAACCTAATTTAGAATCGACCACCTCTTAAAATTCATAACAAATCATTCGTTCATTTTTAACGGTTCAAAATTTGTGAACATATACTCAACTTATATATGTATAACATATCCAAAAATAACAACGATCCAACGGTCAGATTAAAAATTATAACTCACACAATGAAGTTGTAAGAACACTGATTTGATCTTTTAATACCTCCAATCTGACAAAATACTGATAAAACACCTCAACATTAACTCCTTCATTTATAACCACATAAATAAACCCATCATTTATATCTACATCAAATAAATATTTCATTATCATATAAATCAATAATTAATTATTCACAAATAATATTACGAGAATCATGATTATAATGATTGAGGTAGTGAAAGGAAAGGGCTTTCAGATAAGGATTTCTCCTTACTTGGCGCCTTGATTAGGTGACCAAACCTCCTCGATGTAACTTTACAGACATCGCTAATAATGTTATCTAATAATATTATTCCAAATAATATGAATTATTGATCGATAATGAAAAATACTTATCTTGATGACAATTATTGAACAACAATAATATAAAGTATCAACGTAGAATTATTGAATCAATAAAATAAAATATTGAGCAATAATTCCATGTAACAATTATTGAGTAAAGGCTTCTTTACGTAAGGATCAATAATTCAACAATACATGCAATACCGTGTCTTCTTCGCTGAACCACGCATATTATCGTATTTTAACCAACGGATATTCCAATGATCTTACTTCAGAATAACTACGCTGAATTATTTATAATAACCCAAGCTTTTGTCGCTTTTTTTCTTCATCCGACAGGTTATCCGTTATATGGGGCCCACAAAAGGTTTGTCTTGGTCGCATTGCGAATATTAAACGATGAAAGAATATTCCGCGACCAAACGAATATTAAAATACAATGAATATTTTATTACCACTTGCTTATTTTGCAAAATTTGCACATTTCACCCATAACCAAAGTATTATATCAAATTAATACCTTATTATTCACAATAATAAATAAAGGAAATTCGATTTTTATTCATTAAAAAGTTAGGGTCTTACACTAGGGCTTTGTGGAGCAAGTACTTTGAAGTGGGTGGGTACGATTGCCGCCTGTTGATTTAATAATGATTCCATTCTTATTACTGCTGATATAATTGTTTTTAATGAATCCGTTAATTTTACACGGGATAACAACGAAATGCAATCTAATTCAATGGTGTCTTCTGTTGTGAGTAGCCCCGTTGGTGATGTTTTCAGTGGGAAATGGAAGAAGAAATCTGAGGATTTGTTGATCGAAGTGTTTGATTGAGCGGATTTGTTGATCCTCCTCTCTTACAGGATTTGGACCCAAATTGCGGATTTGCCTCTCTCCTCCCTCTCTTACAGGATTTGTTGATCGAAGAAACCCATCTATTTCTCACATTTTTTATTAGTATTAATATTTAATATAATGTGGTTTGACAAATTTGTCCCTTAATGTATAATAGATGTTTAATCAAAAATTAAAATATTCTTTTTTTATTACACATCAGCTCAACTATGACTCACCCGAATGGCCACGTCAGCAATTTCTGACGTGGCAGACCCAATTGAATGGAAGTGGAAAAAATTAATAGTTCAATCATCCAATTGACAAAATTAAAAGGTGGATCACTGAAGTGGAATATAACCATAGTTTAAAATAGTAATTTATATTTAAGCCAAAAAATTAATGCTCGAAATACTAATAATCCCTTGCATCCAATTAAGACATTTTGATCAAATAATAAAAATAGGATTTTTCAACAAAGTATGAATATAAATGTTACTACTTCCGTCACATATTATATTTGGACTTTCAAAGTCAAATCGATCAAGTGACAAAAACTAATTACAAACAAGTTGTTATAAAATGATGTGTCAAATTATAATTAATTAATGTTTTATCATATATGAGTAAGTTCAATAGTTATAAATAATTACAACACTACACAACATTTTGTAATTATTTTTTGATGACTAAAACATGAGTAATACTACAACAACAAAAGATAGCCCCCAAAAAAGTGAATACAAACTGATGTGTCAGATTATAATTAGTGGAAAAAATGATCATATCCGTCGTTTTGTATCAAATCTATTGTCATCAAAATATAATATTATTGATCAAATAAACACATTTAGAGGGTGTTTGTTTAGAGCTGAATGGAGCTGAATCTGAATGGTTGAATCAACCATCGGATGCGTTTGTTTTTTTGGATGCGAATATTTGAATCGGTAAGATAGACAAGCTGAATGGCTAAGTCAGATTTTTTGGGCTGAATGAGCAGCCGAATGAAGTTAAAATTTTTTTAAAAAAATATTAACCATTATATTAAGTAATATTAAATAAATTTACAACAATTTTGAATTTTTTTAGAGGGGTAAAATAATAAAGTTTTGTCATTCAGATGTTTCAGACATGTCAATTATCAAACAACTTTTTTCATTCAGATTCAGAATCAGATTCAGTTCATTCAGATTCAGATTCAGATTTCAATTTTTATCAAATACCCCCTTAGTATGGAATGGAAGCATTAATGATGTTTTTGCCTGATGGTCGAGACTGAAATCACCTGACCTTTAGCTAGGTCCATGGTTTGATTCTTGTACCCATAGATTGTGAGTTAAATTATTATTATTATTATGAGAAATTGTTGAGATTGATTATGTAATTTATTATAGTTGTAAGTACTAATAAGTAATATCCCTCCATTATGGAGGCCTTAATTCAAAACTGAAAGTCATTAATCTTAACTTAAGAAAATTAAAGTAGACATTATTTAACAAGAGCCTCTCTCTTTTTCTTCCCCAAGTATTTTACGTTTATGGGTTTTTCTTTTTTTAATTTTTAATCTTCTATGGGCTTTTTTATTGTTCCTAGTTTTGGATTTTTCTAATTTTTATTTTATGAAATTTTTTCTTTAAAATTTATGATCTCGAAAATTTGATTTGCGTTAATCAATCAAAATAGGTGTAATTAGGTTATCACTGCATCCTTTTTTCTCATTCTTTTATTAAAAATTGCTTAAATTTGTTTTTATAAAATTTATATATTCTGGATCGGAGTTATAAAACACATATTGCATATTCTTTAGTTTTTGTCTTTCATTAAATAATATAAAATCACTTTTAGAATATATTCCATTTATTGTTGGATTTGTCATTGGAATTTTGGCACATCAACTAAAGATATGATATGATGAGAATAGTGTCATTGTTATTACTACTATTAGTTATTACCTTCTATTATAAGAAAAATTAAACAAAAAATTCATTATGTTATTAGATAAGACCCGGACTTTGTTGCCCTTCTAATTGAAATTACAAAATTATATATATATCTGAAACAAGTCACAAAGCATTTATGTTAAAATGCAGGGGCACTTCTGCAATTTTACCAGAAAAATGACAAAAAGTCACAAGGTTTGTTTGTTTTTCTTTGTATGAAATGAAGTAATTATGCTATATGGTATAAGCTTTTGCGATTCTTGGTCTAATGATTATTGCTTGTGTAATTTAGATGATGTAATATTTGTGTTATGAATTTGTGGTCTCCTTTTGCTGGTATGTTTCTTTGGTTTGAGATATGTTTTTTTTTTCTTTCCAATATTTGTGTCTAGTTAGTGCTCTTTGACCAATAATCTAGTGCGCTGGTCCTATACTCAGTTGCTCTTACTACTCCAAAGTGATGCTTGTTCCTGGCTGTGATGTTACAAGCAAAGCAAAATGAGTTAGGTTCAAAGTTAAACTTCATCTTCTCATGTTATGTATCTCTAGTTTTCCTTTTAATTTCTATTGAAGGTACCTGGTAATTGAGGCCAGACTGTGAATCATATTTTGCTAATGTCCTCGTCTTTTTCAAGTTTTTGTCTATAGGTTTACACTATCTTTTGCTAGAGAACAAAATGCATTGACCAGAATTGGCATTTGGGGGGTTAGGCACTTCTATAAATCATATTTGGTCACTCCTTGTAACTTATAGAATTTGAAATAAATACTGTCCTATCCAACATTTGTTGAAGGTTCATACTTGTGAATATTTGTCTTTGAGTTAACTATATGATTTGTAGACAGGCGCACATTCTCCTGTGTAGGGTGATTTTCTAATTTTTGTTCAGATTATGGGATGTTCCTGACCTATTATCCTGGTCTTCTGCTTTCTTATTTCAGCTTCTGCAAAGTCATGCACTTATTGTTTTTCTTACCCCTATATTCCTTCTAATTAACCTTTACGAAAAATTGTGAAAAATTCCAAAGGGGCAAGCTTTTCCTGAATTGTGTAAAAGAAATTCACCAACAGTAAGGACATCTCCATTTGAGATTCAAGTAATTATTTTTTCTGCGGACTATACCTTTGTACTTAAATTGTATTTTCTTTTTTACTTATTTGTTACTAAATCTGTGCTGCAAAGATTGTCACCCTTTTGATTGGTTTGACTATTAAGATGTCGCGAAGACGCATTTATAAATATAGTGCAAATATGAAAAGAAAAAAAGCAATTGATTTCTTTGTTTTTTTTTTTGTTTTTTAATGGCAATGTAGAGTTATAGACTTGTAGTTCCCACGATGTGGACCTTATGAAGCAGTTTCCACAATTATTGTCCTAATTCTCTTTGTTATTCTTAATATCATGCAGGTGGCATTGATGTTGAGTGCTCGAGGAAATGTGAAGAAAATCCTGTTATTTCACACAGAAAGTACGATGATGTTCTTGGAAGAGAAAATCTTAATGGATCTCTAAGCAAAGGGCAGTTGGATGATAAATTTTTGGTGCGAAATCTCGGGTTTAATCCTATGGAATCCACAAAAGAACCTATCTTGGGAAGTGGTACAATATTTACAGAATCTCATCTGGAATCACCCTCCCTAGAAACGGCAACAATTTCCTCCAACTGTCAAAAGTCCTATAGTGCATACGAAAAAAGGTTCCAACTATTTGATTCTTGCACTAATGGTTGCATATCAGTAACTAAATCTTCTCCTACAATTATCGTTAGACCCCCAGCTTTTGGAACCAAACCTTCTGCGTCAGATACAGTTTCATCTAAAAGTATGGATATTGGCAATGTTGGAGCTGTTAAGACCAAGGATGTTGGTAGCCATAATCATTCAATAGAAAAGGAACCTCATCTGCCCCCAAGTTCTGAAGGCAAAGAAGGTTGCTTGGATGCCAACCACCTCAGCTTTCACGTAGGCAGGAATGATTATCACAAATTTGCATCATCGTCAACTAAAGAAGAGATGTCAAACAAACTACTTTCTAGGAATGCCTTGGGTCATGCAATCAAAGCAAGATTTGGTGCTCAAGTTCCAGATATAAATGTTCCACACTGTTTCTCTTTGGCTGTTGGTTGTAATGAAGCCTTGAAGCATACTACCAATTCATCAGAAAGTTTAGACCATCACAACCCAGCTGAGGATTCACCATGCTGGAAAGGAGCTCCAGCGTCTCATGCTTTTCCGTTTGAAACTTTAGAAGCCATGCCGCCGCAGAATCTTATGAAGAAATTAGAAGCATGTGATGGTTTAAATTTTCAAGGGACTGAAATGTGCCCTCCCTATAATGATTCTGTAAAAACCTTCTCTTGTGAAGTATGTGAAACTATCCTCCAGAAAGAGAGATTCTGTACAGATAATAGTACGTCACTTACTGTAACGAGAAATTTCACGGCCAATTTGCCAGCAAAAGAAGACAAGGCAGGTGCTGCTGCTAGTGCAAATTCTGATAGTGTAGAACTGAACAGGATTGACGGAGTTCTATTTTTAGAAAATGTTGACAACACAATGAAACAATATGATCTTCTCAATGGGTCAAAGAGCAAGTCTGGCTCCATAAACTTTCATACTAAGCAACTGAGTTCTAATGAGGCCAAATTTACATCTAAAAGGAAGCTTGACCAACAGGCTGGTGTTGTGGATTGGGGAATTAGTACCAGTGATACATCAGAAGATGGTTGCGTTCCATTACATGCTGTGGAAAATGTTTTATGTTCACCATCTTCTGGAGAAGATGCTGTGAAACCACATGGGATGGAATCAAGTGCAAAAATGGATGTACAAATTCTGGTTAATGCGATGCATAATATTTCAGAATTGCTTCTCGTTCATTGTTCAAATGATGCATGTGTGCTTAAGGAACAAGATTTGAGGGTTCTTGAGCATGCAATCAAGAACATTGATGTGTGTATGTCGAAGAAGATTGTTCAATCGACTCCGTCACAAGAATCAATGTTCCCCAGTGAAATCATTTCTCAAATACTTGAAGAGGTACCGAATCTTCATATGGTAAATATTTGGACTCCAATTCTGTTTGAATGTTATATTGCGGCTCAGCCATCTTATCATATATGCACTGCATTAATAATATTATAATTTATGATACTCTCTCCATCTGACAAATATTGCAACATAGTTATTTGCACAAAGTTGAGAAATTTCAAGCTTTTATTTGATATGTAATCTCTATAAAATGGTAGGTTGGGGGTGCTCCATGAATCTAAACCACAAATCTGCTAGTAAGTGGAGGGAACCAATATATATTCAAGTGATAATAGTGACATGACTATATGTTTAAGTTTAAGCCATTGTTATTTAAGGAGCGAGGCCCAAAGGTCTCCTTGGGGCCTAGGCGCGAGGTGTACCTCATCGAAGTGAGGCACACATATTTTTAAATAAATTAAAAATATATATACACAAATATTTAAGCATTTATGTATCACATTTATCAACCATAAAGTAATATTACAAACTTCTAAGCATGTTCAAAAAGTTTCCATAACAAGTTTAAGGACCATACCTTTGTAGCATAGTGATAAGTTGATATAATTATATCATAATTACACTATTACATTATATATAAGTACATAGTTAAATACTTACTCCCTCCGTCTCATAGTTATAGGCTGATTTCTTTTGGCACATAGTTTAAGAAAATCAATTTAAGTGGCAATTTTTTACATAAATTTTTCACATATACCCCTTAATATGGAATTAATGAATAAGTTAATTACTACTTACTTTTCACACTGAAACTCTCAACTTCATTGATTGACGTGTTAAAGTCCATAACCATAAAACTTTAACCAAAGAGAATACAACAACATTAAATGCGGTGATAAAAATAATGACATTGAATGTTGTTTCTTCAAAAAAAGAGTAATGGTTGAATATTTATTATAAGGGCATAAAAGTAAAACAATGAACCAACTAAATTTTATAAATAGTAAGTCTATATATTGGGACATCTCAAAATGAAAAATCAGCCTATAATTATGGGACGGAGGGAGTATAAGTTATATACTCATATTTAATAAGTTAGTAAACACCGAAATGGTAGTGTAGTAAAGTACCCAATTTTTTTGAAAATCCCTTAGTATTTTACAAAATTACTTTTTTTTTGTGTAAAGAGACGAGAATTAAAAAAAAAAACAAAAGAAGAGGAGAGATACTTACCTAGAGGAGGACATTGCAATTAATGGTCTAGATTGCTTAGGAAAAAAATATTACACAACTTCGATGAAGCCCACGCCTCACGTGCCTCGTGTTTGCCTTGTTGAAGGAGCGGCACCTCACGTGAGGCGAGGCAAGGCATACAATGTGGGCTGGGATGGGCCTCGCTCCTAGGCGCGCCTTAAACAACACTGGGTTAAGTTGGTTATTGAACTTCCAAAAAAAATTCCAAAAGGGAAGTTTTGCAATTTGTTGAGACTTGAGACTCCCCAAAAAGGAGAGTTGCAATAGTTACGGGACGAATAAAGTATAATTCTAGTACCAAACTTCTTGAGTTGTCAAGAGGTCTAAAATGAACTAATCTCACCATCTCACAAAAGATGACTGAAGTACAGAAAAATTGTCTCGCAAAAGATGTTTAAAAGTGCATAATTCAAATTCAAAATTTTATATAAATTATGTTCTACCCTCAAAAGTTTTTAAGTAGGGACCACTAATTTAGGAAAAAGAGAGAATCTTTAATGTGGGGTTTATTGTGGGTAAAAGGAAAACTTATTTATGCTCTTTCCTTTACTTTTTTTTTAAAATTTGTGTGAAACGTGTACTTAGGACTTCTTTTATGGGACAGAGAGTATATCATATGTCATGTTTTGGTCTCTCTAATTCTGTTTAAATGTTACATATTGGGGCTTAATTATCTTATCATATATCCACCAGATAAAAAAGCTTTAAATATATTAATTATTCTGATACCAAACTCCTTGTCTTTCTTTGCGATCTACTATGAACTATATTCTTATCTATACTATTAATAAGGGGCACAGGGAGTTTGTAGTTGCCTCCGTAATTTTTTGAATTTCTGTCACAATTTCGCAAGGAATTTTTTGTTTCAGTTAATTAGCAAGAACAACTACCATTGATTATCCAACTAATCCTATTTTTTTTTCAAGTACTAATATAGGATATGCACACAAAATTTTCTGCCACTTGTGTCTGCACTTCATTAATGTTTTTAGCAATGCATGAATGACTAGGTTCATTCTTTTCCAAATACAGCTTCATGTATTCATGCGTATGCCTTCTCTTAGGGTGGTTACTTTATAACATAAATTAGACTTTAGTTGTTCCTTCATGCAATGCTTATGATTTGATAAATCCTTTAATTTCTATTTTTATTTTAATTACATTAACACTTGATTTATTACTGATTGACGTACATTTGCGAATGGCCATTTATGCTGTTTGTGATTACGTCTTTCTCCAGGGTGCCAGCGGGGTAAAGCCCCAGGCCTTAAATAAAGTAGGTACTACTTCTCGTGGTCTGCTTGATTCGTGCTGTAGACTTGAGCAGAAAAGGAAATGTAATGTATCTGGTAAGGAATTTGAGAAAAATCTGGATTTTTCTTCTTCGAGGGATGCTGCAGATGTAAGCAGACATCATAATATGGTCCAGGTATTTCTTTTCAGTGGTTCTCTTATGCCCCGATAAGGAGATAATGATCATGCTGAAACATAATGTTTCTCATTGAAGCGAAGAAAAATCAGATGATTTCTTCTTATTTCAAAATCTAGAAACTTAATTGATCTCTAATCATTTCTTGCAGGATATAAGGAAGGCCCTTGAAGAGAATTTCTAATTGGAGGAAGAAATACTTCAGAAACTCTGTTGTACAAGAATCTGTGGCTTGATGCAGAAGCTGAATTGTGTTCCATCGGTTTCAAGGCCCGCTTTGATCGTGTGAAGATTCAGATGGAGAATTGCGGGTCAGACAAAGCAAAAGGTTAGATATCTGTCCCTTTAAAACCTTATTGCGACATTTGTTATCTAATTTTCTTTTACTTGAAATGCTGAAGAAACTTCGATGGCTGTAGATAAACTTCCTAGCTCTAACGTGTATCCTGGCCTAAGCATTACCCATGCGTTGACTCCTGAGGCTAATGATTGCCCAAGGCAAAAAACATCTATTCAGTATTCCTGTATTTCAAGCCCAACAAGTCATGTTGATGATGTTGAAGCTTCAGTCATGGCCAGATTCCAGATCCTAAAATCCCAGGGCAACAATACAAGAACTAGTAAAGTGGAAGAGAAGCAGCAGCTGCCGGAGGTTGTTGATGATGATGGATTTTCTGGTAAGAGAAACAATTGGCAAATTGTTGGAAACCAAAATGGTAATAAAAGCTTTGATGTGACTGTCGGATCTCGATTGCAAAATCGTGGTGGCCAGAATAAGGAAGACAAGGTTGGGCCTTATCAGGACGATCCTCTGCATGAAACTATAAAAGGGCTCCATGTAGGTGTCACAGACGATCCAACTATCCAACCTTATAAAAACAAGCTGCAGAATCAGCTTGCCTCAGGCTCAGTCTGTGTCTCTGGCTGGTATGACAACTCTTCATCAGACTGGGAACATGTTCTGAAAGATGATTTGGCATGGCAAAACTGAGAACCAAGAGGAGTATAATTCTCTTGTTGAGAGAGTGAATATTTGTGATATTAGGAGATTATATCCAACTTGCTGCTTTTCAACTCCATCCCACCCACATACATCTCAGTATTCTGTCTGTATAAATTAATTGACTGCGTTTCAAGTTATTTTATGGATTTAACTAGTATAGAAAATTGAACTTGTCTCTACTACCCCTTCCTTATTTAAATATTATTCTGTTTCAGGTTTACTTTAAATAAATTAATTTAGATCTTGTTTGGTTGTGGTTAGATTGGCATTGGATAATAAAAAGCTAGATTGAGTATGATGGAGGTAGATCTAAGAAGTAAACAAGCAATCACAAAAAGAAATCCCATCACAATTGTTTATAGTTGCATGAAACAAAATTATTCCTACTGCCACACTACCAACTTAGCTAATATCTGTCTACTTAAAACTAATAATATTATGACTATGACTACCTAATACTGAAACTCTTTTAGGGGGTATTCTTTGAAGCCGAATTTTAATCTGCAAAGAAAAAAAAGAAAAATGAGTAAAATGATAAAGGGAGTAAGGTGTTAACTAAAACTTTTGACACTGAGTAATCAACCTTAGCCATTTTAACACATCCAAGGTTGCCAACTTGATATGTCAAAACAAAAAAAATTGATATCACTAGTCAAAATCAGTCAGATTCTCAGCATATTATCAAATATCAAACAAACACTCCAATTTACCTTTTTTAAGGGCGAATCTTGTTGTCTCTAAAATATGAGCAATTTTAATTGCGTCTGGAATGTCTGCAAGCATTACATAAAATGTTAAAAGCATTGAATGGGAAACTAAAAAATCCGATTCAATAACAACATTTACCCATCTTCACGGCACTAAGTTGAATCTCAAGATAATTATTCAAGTGCATCTGCATCAGCAAAAGATAAAAATAATTAATTTGCTTCCATTTCATGTCATCAAAAAATGCATACAATGATCCAAAAAAACAACCCAATATCATAAATTGTGAAGGGATAAAAATTGATTCAGAAATAGAAAATGAAGCAAGGCACCTTGGCTTCATTTAAGTGGTCATCGAAGCACTTATTGTTGCAGACGTTGTAGACAGGGACACTCTTGATATTCATCTGGTAGGTGAAAATTCTTAAGAGTAACAAGTCAAAACTTCTGTTTCGAAACCCAAAATTTCATAATATTTAACCACCACTCAAAAGTCATATATATATATATATATATATATATATATATATATATATAGTTTGACGTCCCTTAGTAGGGAGTCCAAGTTTCATGTGGAACCTAGCAATTTGTATTGCTTTTGGATTGGATTCTAAGAGATAAAATAGAATAGTAGTTTTTAGATTCATACTTAATTTCTATCTATTTTATGTATTTGGGTTAAGTTAAGATAATGGCATGGGGTCGTAGGCGGTTTCTCTTACTTAATCATCTCAGAATAAGAGTTTACATTTAAACCCCCGATTTTTTGAGTTGAAGTAAAAAAGTCACATTTTCCCTCCAACTTAAAGGTGCGTGTAGGTCAGACGCCAAAAGCGCGTGAGAAGGGGTTGTAACAGTCAAAAGCAACTAAAAAATGTCTGAAATATCCCCCTTCTTCCTCTTGACTTTTAAAAGCAGATCTGTGTATTTGTGATTTTTGTTACATGGGTTTGCTCAAAATTGAATTGGGTCTGTGATTAGGAAGCTTTTTCTTCATAAATTTGTTCAACAACGAAATGGGTCTGAGATTTTGTGGGGTTTTCTTCATGAAAATGCCCAAAAACGAATTGGGTCTTCGTAGTGGGTTTTGATTCTGTTTGTATCTTCTATGGATCAGATAAGAGAGCGGCGAAGTATTTCGAGCGATGGAGAATAGAGGAGTGGAGGTAGATCTGGACGTCCGATTGATCGACCGAATCGACGCCGAAGATGGATTCAAATTCGGATTCATCTGACGGGTAGTTTTCGAGATAGAGGTAGAGGATGATGTCAGCAATGGAGGAGTTGTTGAAGAGAAAGGGGGTGGTTTGGCGGAGAAGTGGTGGTGGCGGTGGTTTGTTAGAGGCTTCAGTCAGGGTTAAGTCAGGAAGCTGAGAAGATGTAGAATAAAATAGCAGAGGTGATTGATAATTGTTAGTTCTTTGATATCATGCGATTCTCGAAAGCGTAGCGGTGACAAAGTTAATCTTTATAAATGGAGTGCATTAAGGACGAAGCCGCAAGAGGATAAAGAAATCGGCGAGAAGAAGTTTTTGTCAAAGGACATTCAGTAGGGCCAAAAATTTGCAATGAAGGCTCGAATTTATATCCCGAGCTTGAGGGTATTTTTCCATGTTGGCAACGCTTAATGTTTATGTTTCGCAGAGAACAAAATTAATGGGAAGCGGATTGGTATGGGATACTTGGTGTGAGTCCAAGATGGTGATGAAGATACCTGAGTGAAAGCGAAAGACAAGAAGTCGGCTCTCATGCTTCATCCCGATAAAAACAAGGTAAAAGGGGCTGATGGGGCATTTAATCTTATCTTGCAAGTTTGGAATCTCTTGTCTGATAAGACCAAGAGATCAATATACGACCAAAAGATGGAAGCCAAAGCAACAGGTACTCGACTCGATCAAAAATTCGTTCTCCGAAATTATCGAATTCGCGAATTACTCCAATGAAAACCGCGAGTTTTTAGCAAATTACAACGGATTTGTTCCGGCGACTGTTAAAATTATAAGCAAAACCGTTGAAGTCGATCGATATTACCTTCCTGTTTCAATTATGATTTTAATTTTCAATGGTATTTTGTGTACTTATGGAATCCTCTATATATTCTAGTTTTGATATGCTCACCCATGGCAAATTTCTTATATTGTCTTTGCTCTGTTTTCGTTTGATGATGAATCACGATGAGGTATTCGTTTCGTCTCTTTATTCAACTTTGATTTCAATTTCTCCAGTTTTGGATTTCAACTTGTTGAATGATTTCAATTTCTCTGTTTTAGTCAATGGTTATATTCTTCGATTACAAATATATCATGTTTCTATTATATATTATATAGAAGTTCAAATCTCCATGGAAATTGAAGAATACTTGATAAATAAAGCTAAAATTATTTGAATTTTAAGCAGGTTGTGAGAAAGAGTCGGACAAAGAATTTCCGAATTTCTGACTGCCGCAAAATTAGTTCCGCCACTCGCATAAACGTCCTTTTTTGTGATGAATTTTTGCTGCAATTGCTTTCCAAGTTTCCTCCAATTCAATTGTTAACTGTATTTTTCTTATGGTATGCTTGAATTGAATTTGGAATGGAGGAGATGAGAGAACCTATTTTTCTTTCTTTTCTTTTTTTTTCTTTGGGTCGAATGAAAGGGAGCACCGGAGCAGGGGCTCTGTTTATGAAATTGGAGGGTAAATAAGTCATTAGCCAACTCACAGTTAATTTAGATGGAAAAAGTGACGTTTTCATTTCACCTCAAAAAGTCGGGAGTTTAAATGTAGCTTTACTGACTACAGATAGTTAAGTGGAAAACCGCCCAAATCCCAGGTGATCATCTGAACTTGACCCATTTATTTGCAGAGATAAGTTATAATAACAGTTTCTGGATTCTACTTAATTTTTATCTATTTCATGTATTCACATGTGTCAACTATTTTTTATCCACGTACAATTGTTATCATGTATCACATGACTCAATTGGTAATGATTGTAGGAAAGGGTTTGTGAATGTTTAAATTCGCTTTTTTATTGTTAATTTTTTTTGAAGAGATGTGTAATAAGTGAGATCTAATTATAATTTATACTAATCTCATATATTAATAAGTTTCGCAATTATAATTTCAAATAAATTTATGACAATATACATATTAAACTAACGTCCAAAGAGCCAATTAGATCATATAACATTGCAACCCTAAAACTTAGAGAGGACAAATGAGTCATAAGGAAGTGAAGTCAATGTACATATATGGAAAAAACCCGAGAGTTTTCTTAATTTTGTTTTTAAAAGGTTTTTTTTTTTTTTTTTTTTTTTTTTATCTTAAAATGGGTATTTTTATTTTAAAAAGAGACCGAAGATTATCTATATCTATATAATCTATATAGAGGCAGGCAGTTACTGATTGTTTCCCCTATCAAATTAGACCGTTTTGATAGTCTCCAATATTTAAATTTTTTTTCTACCAATAAAAAGTAAATCTAATAAATATATGTATTTTTTAGACTCCAATATTTTTAAATTTCTACCATCAATTATAAATTAAAGACAATAATAAAGTATACCTAAATATAATAAACCTTTTATTTTCTATAGTATGTAGAGTTCAAAATTATTAGGAAGTCTAATAAAAGTGTCCAAAATAAATATAGTTATCCAAGCTTTTAGATTTTACCCTTTGTTTTTCGTGTCTTTTTGTTTCCTCATCACAGTTTTTTTCTTTTCCTTCTGTTTCTCCATCTCATGAGCAAAATATGTGCTTTTCCTTCTCATGAGCAAAATATGTGAAATCAGGCAGTAATAGGAGTTTTGGAGATATTGATGATGTCGATAATAATTATGGCTCAAAGAAGCTTATATATATACTAGTAAATAGTAATCAAATCATACTTACTTAACGAAAAATTAAATTAAAATTTGAAAAATATTATATTATTTAAATACTTTTTGCAATCTAAAATAACTTACAATCAGTCATAACAAATATCATAATTCACCGCACCACCACAATAATTAATTTTCTTTTAAAAATAGATATCCAAAAAAATCTAAACTTGTTTACAAAACTTACAATCATCAATAACAATTATCATAATTCACCACACCACCACAATAATAATTATTATTGTTATTATTGTTATTATTATTATTATTACTATTATTAATAATAGTAATAGTAATACTATTACTATTACTATTATTATTATTATAATTATTACTATTATTAGTATTAGTATTATTAATATTAATATTATAATTATAATTATAATTATGATTATAATTATAATTATTATTATTATTGTTATTATTATTATTATTATTATATTACAATTATTATTATTTTGAATTAAAATTATAATAAATTTGAACAGTTTTTGTGTTTTTTCGCCCAAATCAATTAGAATGAATCTTAACCGTACTTGTGTTTTCCCATCCAAATTAAAAATGAGTTCTGTTACGTTTTATTATATATATATATATATATATATATAGGCCGGATCAGGTCCAGACTCCCGGACCGGACCAAATTCTGACCCTTTTTTTTGTTGCTTTTTTTTAAAAAACAACTATAAAATAAAATAAAATTATGGAACTTGAATTTTTACATAATACAGTATTTTGGGTGTGATTTGGATACATATAACAAAATATGTATGTACAGTCTGTACAAACTATACATACATATTTTGTTGTGTGTATCCAAATCACACCCAAAACACTGTATTATGGAAAAATTTCAATTCCATAAAATATTAAACTTTTTTTTTTAGTTGTTTTTAAAAAAAAACAAAAAAAACAATCCGAATTTTACTCCCGTACGGGAGTCCGGACTTGATCAGTTTTGTATATATATATCGATCATATATGTATATGTATATATGTATATATATAATGTCATATTTTAATTGAGGCTTTCTGATTGAAAATATCAAATTTTATCTTTCACTCTTAATTAAATAAGTCATTTACTCTATTCAATGTAAAATAAAATTTGTATTAATTTTTTGTCTTGGGTGTTGGTAGGTTATTTGTGACGCCCCTAAAATTAGGTATACATCATCCATCTTGAGTCGCCATGGGATACATGGCATGTAATTCAAATACAACTTAATAATACAACTATCGTATACAATACGACAAAACATAAGCTGTGAGTTTGAATACAAATATTGTCTACTAGAGATTATCCAAACTCAAAAGGAGTCCTCATTACAATTATTATCACACTATTTCATTTGAATAGTGAGGACTACTAATGCTATTATCATCCAATTAAAATCACCATAGTTTCCGACTAGTCCTCGCTACGTTCTCATTTTTCAAGAGAACAATAAAAGTAAAAGGGTGAGCTCAACTACTTTAAGTAGAAAATATTATGACTAAGATAATGCGCAGAATATATTATCGTTAGCCTTCAACAGTGTTAAACCGATACAATATAACAACCATCAAGTTTAAGCTGCGCAATGAACAAAGCAATCCATTAAAAGAGTCAGTAGAGAATAAAATCTACTATCTTTTATGATTTAAAAGGTTTTTCATCACTTTTATCGCTGAGACTCAGCTTAATAAATAATTCACATCAACGAATCACCCCTGCACTACGGCCAAGGATATTCTTTATGTAAGGCCCCGAATTTTATGAAATAAAAGTATTCAATTTTTCTTATAATTACTATTCAGTAAATAGTTAAATTAATAAAAGTTAAAGTTAAGGGTGATATATATAATTTTTTTCAAAATAAGCAAGTGGTTATAAAATATTATTGTCGGAGAATATTCGTTTGGTCGTGGAATATTCTTTTTGTCGGGAATATCAGTACAACGACGCAGCCTTGTGTGGGCCCCATAACGGAAAGCGATTGGATGAAGAAAGCGATAAATATAAGTTGTTTATAAATGGCTTTGGAAGTAGTTATTACATTAATACTGTTAAAATACTCGGTGGTTAAAACACAGTAGCATACGGTATTGCACCAATTATTGATTTTTACGTAAGAAAGCACTACTCAATAATTGTTACAGTAATTACTGTTCAATATTATATTTTATTGATTCGATAATTCTTTGCGTTGATATTTTATATTCTTTGTTGTTTTAATAATTGTCACTACTACGGTATTTTTCATTATCGAAGCAATAATTCATATTATCTGAATAATATTATTAGAAAACATTATTGGCAATGTCTAGAAAGTTACATCTAAGGAGAGGTTTGGTCACCTAATTGCTTGGCGCAAGAAGGAGAAATCTTTATTGGAAAGCCCCTCTTTCTGAGGAAGCGCACTGGTTGTCATTATTGTGATTACGTAATATTATTTGTGAATAATTAATTATTGATTAATATGATAAGAAAAATATTTATTTTATGTGGATATAGATGGAAAAAATTTTAAAGTGACAATTGTTGAAAATTAATATTTTATCTTTTACGATAAAATAATTCATTTAAATATATTATTTTAATAATATATTAATAGTGATATTTTATAATGAATATGCGATATGTGAGTATATGAGGAGGAAGAGTATTTTTGTGGCATTAAATGATTAACACATGTTTTTGTGTGTCGGTGGACCCCATTTCTTGTTGAAATTTGATTATAGCTTTGTAAAATCGCTTGGTTGTGGATTTTGGTCAATTTACATTTGGAATTTGGAAAAACTTTCTTACGTAAAGTTGTAGAGAATTTAATTTTCTATAAAATGTCGCTCGATTGAATTTTAGGACAAAAGGACTATTTATTATGAATTATTGAAGTTAGAAGCTCAAATAATTATTTTCAAAAGTTTTAAATTTGTTTTAAAAGAAAAACGTTTTTAACAAGGTAGGTGTGCTTACTAGCATGGAAAAGAGCTGAGATCAGATTGTCCAAGGTGTGCGTGAAGATTATATATATATATATATATATATATATATATATATATATATATTTTAATAAATTTTTCTTTTGGTGTTCTAGCGATTTTCCTATAAATAGGGTGCTTAGGTTAGAATTGAAAATCATACCGTAAAGCTGAAGTTTTTCTCTCTATATTATCGAAGCGTATTCTTGTGAGTATTTTGAGTATACTTTAAGTATTGCTATACGGTCTTGCAAGTTCGATTCGTTATATCCAAACATTCCAAGTCTTTACTCTTTTGAGGTAAAGGATAGTAAGGGATTTTAAGGGTTATTATGTTTTTTTAGTTTTAAAATTTTTCTGAACCTTCAAAAATTCTGAAAAAATTTAAAATGATATTTTGATGAGTTTTGTAGATTGTGTCCAAAAATGGCGATTTTTGGATGTATAGATTAGGAGTTATGGATTTTATGAGAAAAGACTATTTTAAAAGTAACTGTTTATAACTCCTTGTGGTTAACTCCAAAATTGATGAAATTTTTATTGGGAGTACATCTATATAATATCAGTATACCGTATTAATTTCGGAATTTTTAGACAAAAGTAAAATTTATGATAAATGTCTAACTATTCGGTAGTTTTGGCCATATGGAAAATAGTAAATGAATTTTAAAAATTCTGAGAAAAATATATATTCAATATGGGACTATATTCTTCTAAATCCCAGAAAATAACTATTTTTGGAACTGAGTTGGTATTTTTCATGAAAATGTTCTAGTTATGAGTAAATGAATTAAATATGTTATGTGAAGTAAGAAAATTGGAAAATATGATTTATTGGCTTGAGAATCATATATGAGGTATATACAGATTTTTATGAGGGTTTTGGTTAATGATGATGAAATCTTATGAGTTTGGCATTTTTAGATGATTAAATGCATTAATTATTAAAGTGTAAATAATTGGATTAAATTATTTATAAGTTTAAGAAATGATTAAAATATTATTATAATATTAATAATATTAGATTATGAGATTTTAAGTGATTTATAACATTTGGATTAAGGTGTTATAAATATGGATATGAATTTTATTATGAAACTTTATCTTTTCGTGTATCGAAGTTATTTCTTATGCACGATATCTGATTACTATGTACGAATCACGGGGTATTATTCACGATAAATTGCTTTCTTCTCTGACCAAATTATCGTTGATTTATGAATCTTACTCTTGAAATTAAAACCATGTTTTGATTATATTGTTTTTATATAACATTCTTATAACCCTAATGATGATATTTCTCTTTGACTTGAGTGTAAAGATGAGTAGATTATTGGTATGATCGTAACTATAGGTCTCTTTTTGGCGATGGTGCAAAAGTTAAATTGTTGGATTGGTATGATCATGACCATTGAATTTATAATTGAATATTTTTAACTTAAGTGCAAAGGTGAATTGATCAACATGGTTATAATTATTGTTATATAACTTCGAAATGATTATGTATTTCTTTGATATATGAATATCTTTGGCTCGTAGTGCAAAAGATGACTTGTTGATGAATATCTTAGCTTTGTAGTGCAAAGATGAATTATTGATGAATATCTTTGGCTCGTAATGCAAAGATGACTTGTTGTTGAATATCTTTGATACTGTAGTGTAAAGATGAAGCTGTTGATGAATATCTTTGGCCCGTGGCAAAAGATGAATTTATTAGTATGATTATGAGCGAGGCTGTGATTTGGTATAACCATGATATTTGATGTTTGAGGTAAAGACGGTGATGAAAATTATCTTAGATCTCCGGATGAGAAGAGGAATTTAGAATCACAATTATGATTATGAGTTATTCATATGATTGTGGAAAGGAACCTGTTGATTGATGTTACGAGGGATAAAACATTGTTGGTGGACTTTTAACGTGGAGAAGACAATAGACTTTATAGTCAATTTGACTCTTTTAATGGATTGCTCGTTCTACCGCAACTATGGTTGAAAAGTTTTATCATCTACCATATGTTCTAAATCTACGATTTATTACCGATGAAGGCTATTGATAATTTAATTATCTTTAGTCATGATATTCTTTCTTCGGGCTATTTATTTGCTCACCCTTTTGTTTCACAATTGCTTTGTGGGTAATAAAAGTGTAGATGGGTCGGCGGGGATAGCGAGGAATAGAAATGGTGGTCTATAGATGTTGAGGGTGAGGTGAATTTAACTTGGAAGGGTGTTTTGCCACTATCATACAAGATGTCTAATGACATACAACCTCGTGTCATCATAAGACATGGTTGTGCTCATCCACATCCACTTCTTTGAGTATATTTACAAGCACTACCTATATAATCTTGGTGTTTGTTTGGAGTATAATACCCAATTAGAGACAATGGAGATAATGATATGTCAAGAGAAGACTCACCATTGGGAAGAATATGATAGTAATCTTCTCGTTTTTCTTTTGGGGTCTATTAGGTCAACCAAGGATAATTACGTGGCCATATGATATCTACCATAACCTAAAAGCATGGTCTCCCATGTACGAAGGTTTCTTGAGCACTTCCCAAAGATTCTAATTTCTAAAAGCAGTTTTGACTATACCTTTATGTAAGGTGTCATTCCAATGTAATAATAAAGCGGAATCGGTCCCGTGGAACGCATGCATGTGATATTCTAAATGAATAATAAAGGCAGAATCAGTCCGACGTAAAAGCGCATGCATGAGGATATTCCAATGTAATAATAAAGACGGAACCGTGTCCGGCGTAGAATGCTTGTGATGGATGTTCCAACAGAATGATAAAGAATGGAACAACAAAAGAATTTCACCAAGTATAGGGTAGCTCAGCGATACATGTTATTCCAATGTAATAATAAGAATGGAATAATGAACTTCTCTTCATAGATAAGAAAGAAATAATACTCCCTACGTGTACAACAAATAATATTCCCTACCTTGAAAAAAATTGGATCTTTGGAATAGTGAGGTAGTGAGACTTCTCTTCTTCTTTTCTCTATAATTTCTCTCTATAATAATCGCTCTAAAGCTTTTGTGAATTGGTGAGAAATGAAGGAAGAATGAGCTTCTATTTATAGAAAAATATAGTTTCAATAATTTCACGTTTTGGGGCTCGAAAAATTACAGTACAATACCTCCAACTTTTCCTTTATTTTTAATTTAGTCATGGAAGTATTATCAATCTTGCACCAACTCCCCTAATAGTAAATAATGTGATTCAATAGTAAATTATGTGAATCAATAGTTCTAGACATGTGAAAATACTGAATTACGAGATAGTAGACTCCATCTATACCTCCATTTTAATTTAGTCATGCAAATATTATCAATCTTGCACCAACTCCCCTAATAGTAACAAGAATGTGAAACAATAGTATACACATGTGAACAAATAGTTATACTCATGTAAAATAATAGCAATCAATTGCTCATTTATCCGGTTAAATACCCGATTGGTCAATATAACCTCCAGACATCAATTATTATCGAAATAATTGTCGATTTTCACTAACACAAATATTTCCAACACAATAAAACCATTTTTATCAAAAATATAAATTTTAAAATTTCGAAGTTTGACTTTTTCCGAAAAAGTCAACCATTGACTTTTTGACCAAATAGTCAATATCACGTAAATTTTTGACTCATGTAAATTTTTGTGTTTATAGACTATTTTTACTAATTTTATCGTTCCGGACTCAAATATCACGTCCGTGTCTCCAAATTCAACTCCGAACACAACTTCAATTTTAATAACATTCATCATTAATATTATAACTCATAATATTTATCAACCAGGTCGTTCCCAGGAAAGAGGGAGCTTTCCAATAAGGATTTCTCCCTATTGGCGGGCAATTAGGTGACCAAACCTCTCCTTGATAGAACTTCTAGACATTGTAAATATTGCAATTTAATAATATGAATAATTTTGTCGTCTCAATTATTGATTTAATAAAATAACATATTATGCAGATGATACTATGACAATAATCGAATCAATAATATGAGAGATATGATGCAGCAATTACTGTAGCAATAATTGAGTATAACTGAGTGACTTCTCACGTAAGCTTCAATAATCAATACCAGTATACTACTTGCAACAACGCCAGACATCGCATTTCTTTTAACACCAAGGGTGTTTCAACAGTTAACGGTAAAATTTCCGCCGTTATTTTTATAAAGTATATTTTGTCGTTTTCTCAATCCCGACAATAATTCCGTTGTGGGGTCCACCAATGATTGTATTGTCGTCACGGATATTAAAACAAAAGAATATTCTCCGACCAATCGAATATTATATAACAACTTGCGTACTTTACAAAATTTATAAATATTACCCACAACTATAACATTATATCAAATCCACACCATAATATTAAAAAAATTATTTCGAGAAAATTAAATATTTATTCATAAAATCTGGGGTCTCACATTATTCTTCATAGGAAAATTTTAGTTTGTGTGGAAACTAAATTGATATTTGTACAGCATATAAGGGTACTGAGTTTTGTGAGTTTTTGTTTGTCATTATTAATATGATTGCAGATAGGTGAATACCGTGAATGTGGCAATAGAAATTAATTTAATTTAATATTGTTAAATTTGATTGTTCTAAAATACGCTTTGACAATTAATACTGTACGGGTGTTCATGGTTTTATTCAGTTGGACTTCTTGAAGGAGACCAGTAGTATTTTCAATAAAATGGTTTAGACAAAATATCTCACCGGCAGAAAGGAAGAGTACTGGATGATGCTGTGAGATTGTTTGAACTGATGATTTAGTTAGGCAGACAACCTAATGAATATACTTATAACTCGCTCAGATAGAGGTCTTAAACCCAATGCTACTAGCTACAATATGTTGATTAATGGGAATTCTAAGGTTTTGGCCATTGATGATGCTATGAATGTCCATCTTGAAATGCATCACCAGGTTTCAAAGCCCACAAAATGTTCCTGACAACACATTGCTACAGAAATTATTTGATGACATGCAACTTTGTGGAAAACGGACACATTGAAAAGGCAATGGGTGTATATAACTCTGTCGAGAGCATTAAGCTTACGTCAAATATTGAGATTTCAAGCAAATTAATTGATGGTATGTGCTGGGCTGGCAAACTGGACGATGCAAGGAAACAGTTCAATGAACTTTCAAAGAATGGTATTGTGCCTGATGTTCTAATGTGTACCATTATGATCAATGGCCTCTGCAAGAAAGGGATGTGCTTTCTTAGGCCAATGAATTTCTCTTGCAAATGGGAGAGAATGGTTGTTTACCAAACTCCATTACATCTAATATCATCGTTCAGGGTTTTCTTCAAGAAAATATAAGGCAATGGAATTTTTGCAAAAGATGCGTAGCAGAAACTTCTTGTCACCTAATGATGCAGTCACTTAGTTGTTAATAGACCTTGACGCATGCAGTAGATGAACAATGTCGAGCAGCCCTTAACTCACTTCCTGACGCTTTACAAGGATTTGGAGTAGTTTGCTGTAAAAGGGGCAAAAGAAGCCCTTTTGTAACCTTTTTCACATAGGGGAATAATTAATACTAAAAAATAGTTTTCATCTGGTACCTGGTTATTGTAATTCTATACTCTTCTCTATATTGGTTATTGGATAACTCAACATGCATTGTATGTATATATATTCTAAGTAGCTTGCGAAAACATGCACAGGAAGTTAATTAATACAAACATTTCATTTGCTACGTAAAAGAACTAAACAAGCAATCACAAAAAGAAATCCTCATCAAAGAATTTAACTGTACTGATTATATATATCTATAGTTGCATGAAACACCAAAAACAAAATTACATAACTTCTACTTGGTTACTCTCTTGGGATATACCGTCTCAAAACTAATTATATTACTACTCAATACCAAAACTCTTTCATATATAGTAGTGTTTCTATTAACTCCTGTTGCTGCTGTAGTATTTGTCTTTGTTATCTCTCATCCTTCGAAGCCGAATTTTAATCTGCAAAGAAAAGAAAGAAAAATGAATAAAATGATAAAGGGGTAAGATGTAATCCTAAACCAGGACCACGATTAGTCGAGCGAACTTTTGCGAGAAACTAAGAAATACCATGACCTACTAAAATTAACCCCCAATTAATCATGAAATATAAAAAGAGATTCAACAACAGCATTTACCCATCTCCAGGGCATTAAGTTGAATCTCAGGATGATTATTCAAGTGCATCTGCATCAGCAGAATATAAAAATAATTAGTCATCAAAAAATGCATACAAGAACAAAATTAATCTATATCCGAACATGCAATGATCCAAAAAAAACAACCCAATATCATAAATTAAGAATTGTTGCTCCAAGAGAAAAAAATTGATTCTAAAATGTAAAACGAAAAGGCACCTTGGCTTCATTCAAGTGGTCAGCGAAGCATTTTTTGTTGCAGACAGGGACACTCTTCCCCGAAAATAGACATGCTCAGGGACCGGGATATTCATCTGGTTATATAAAGGAGTAGCGGGAGGAATATTCATCTGGCTGTAGAAAGGAGGATCAGCGACAGAGATATTCATCTAAGCTTTTCTCTGCATATTATATAGTTCATGGATACTTGTGTAGTGTATTCGATATACCAGGGCATGCAGGATACAAAAGAATCAGATCATTATGTTTTATGTAGAAACCAAAACAGGTGTATATTGTCATGACATCAATGATACAAAAAGTTCCCAGTTCCCAGTTTAGGTTCTTGATGATAACTCCTAGCAAGAGGATACAAAAATCAGAGAGGAACAAGCACAAGAGGATACAACAATCACAAGGGGAGCTGATTTTGGTGTTTCTTCAGGATTCTGACCATTTTTGTGTATGATTTCCATTTTCTTTTTTGTTAATTTATGTTTTCCATTTCACTAAACAAGAAGCTTTAAAGAATTTGAGCCCAGACTAGAGCACTGGATTTAACCAGTTCCGAGTTGCATTTTCCTTGCTGTGGAGAATGGTAGGTATTACTCTCTTTTTTTTCTTTCTTTTTTTTTAAAAAAAAAAAAACTCAACTTGGTATACTAGTCCTAGCTCTTGCATTTCAGCATTTGTCAAAAATAAATTAAAACCGAAAAAGTCTCTCCTTCGCCCATCAAGATTCTTATCCCCAATTTTTGTACTTTCTGTTCGGATCTGCTGAATTAATATTTAACCCCTATATGCAGTCATGCACCAGGCACCAGCATGATCCTCCCAAACAACTCTTTTTCAAATTAACAACTCATACTTATTAGAGCTTAGTAAGGAATCAAATCGGAAAAGAAACCGTACCAAAAATCGCATCAACCGCACCAACGGTTCCGGTGTATATGACGATTTTAGGTGCGTTAAAAAACCTAAATTAACGATTTCGATTTGATTACTAGTCAAAACCGAAACCGCACCCTGCGTAAATCCTTTCTTTATATTTGGGATTTTAAACTTTCCACAAGATATGTACACCTGACTTATGTCATCACTAATATAAATAGTAATACTCACATATTACTTTGTCACTTTTTTTTAAGTAAATTTGAAATATTTTTAAGTCCAAAATTAATATTAAAATTTTAATATTAAATAAGACAATACTAGAAAAAACATAAACTAGGTAAAAAATACTAAATTACAAGATTTATTACTTTAGAGTAAATCACTTCAATTTTAAATTTAAAAATATTTTAAATTAACTTTAAAATATCAAACCAGATCTTATATTTTGAAACAGAGTAAATATTTAAAAAAATATTATTGTTGTCAAATAAAAGATAAGTTGAGAGTTGAGGATCTGATATAAAGTTATAAATTGGCATCAGTTTCTTGCCGAATTAAGTAAACTTTCCTTCAATCACTTGGAGAGAGAGAGAGAGATGGGCCAGGCCAGATGGCTGTAGCATTAATATTTGAAGTGGGATTCTATAGAAATACATGTAATGTTGCCGAATCAGTTGTTAGAGAAGAGAGAAGAGGTTAGAAATGCCTTTTCATGGGATAGGGGAATTGCTACTGGTATCATAAGAATGCATTTCCATGATTGCTTTGTTAGGGTAAGTAGGTAACATTTCTCCCTTGCTTCCCACAAAAATAAATAAATAAATAAATAAATCTCATTCCTTTTTACGGTTACTTAAAAAATTACTCGATATCCTCAAGTCAATGTGAATCATGCCATCACTATAAAACTCAACAAAAAGTATATCTGATAAAATTTTCAAAAATAAGAATCTTTGTGTGTAATGGATGGAGTATTATTAACTTTCGTTGATGTCTTTTTTATATGCATTGGCTCAATATATGACAAAAAGTTATATTATTGTTTTTTCAGGCAATCCTTATAGATTCAAACCCAGCCCCCAGAGAAGGATGGTCCACCCAATGATGGCATATCTCTTCAAGGGGCTGAGGATACATGCAAAGGCCTGGTCTCTCTCTTGTGCTGACATCCTTACATTTACAGCAAGAGATGCTACACAAATAGTATGGACGGCATTTAATAATGCTCGCAGAAAACAAATCTTTCTTCTTAATTCAAGAAAAAATTCCCTGTTCCACACCCCAAAAAAAAAACCCTTCAAATAAAATTTTAATAGCCCTTTTGTTTTATTATTTCTTGGAAAATGTAGACAAAAGGTATAGGATGGGATGTACCAGCCGGGAGGCGAGATGGCAGGACAGAGACAATCGACATACCTGCACCAACATTTAACCTAGATTACTCAACTCAATCCTTTGCTAACAAGGGACTAACGCAGGAAGAAATGGTCATACTCCTGGGTAATCAATCCTCTCTATTATATTACAGGAAGAAAGGGTACACTTCTTGATATCAGCCAACTCCCCCCCCTCCCTCCCTCCCTCCCTCCCTCCCTCCTATGTAATTTATGCACTAGATGCTATTCTAAACCTGGTTGCACATCAACCATAGGAAGCATCAATTGAATATTAGACACTGAACTACCTCAATGACTCACAATTATACAAACATCTCAAGACCAATAGATCTTGAACTCAAATGACAATGGTCGAACTTAAGAACTGATGGGTATTGCTGGCGAGATTAGAAGAGCAAATTGTAGGGTCATTGACTAAGAGAGGACCCACCTTTCAAATGATAAAAAAATACTAGCAGTGGAGCAAGACTCCAAAAGCCTGTATAGTTCATCCTCTTCAGTTTTTTGGTTTTTACTTTTGCTGGTAATTATTTTTCTTCATTGGGGTGAAGGGCCGTCTTTTGGCGCTAGCAAAATCATGTAGTCTATTTGCCAAAAAAATTTGTTCCGAAAAAAAGATTCCAATTTCTTTTAATGTTAGGATTGTCATTGTGGAACGGAGGGATTATGTAATAAAGGATATTATTATAAATAAAAGGAACGTATTTAAAATATAATATGTAATTTTACTTGAAATGAGTTTTAAAGCATGTCCCAACAAAATGGCAAAGAGAGAGTAAATTTAAATTTACAAGTGAATAATGGTATTAAATATTGTTATTACTCTAATTTAGATGGGTGGTGTTAGGAGTCTAAATTTTTGGTCTCAAAAAATGTTATGCCACCATAACATTAGTTGAATAGATCTCATTTGATTGTCTATGCCATAAATTATCATTAAAACAGTCAATGTCATGTCATTTGAGACCATTTCAAACCAAAAATTTGAGACCTTTTAGCATTACTCAATTTAGATAAACAAAGAATAAATCAAACTTCGTGAAACAGGCTAGCACCAATTAGCAAAAGATCAAATCCATTGCATCAGTGAATAATTGTAGGACAGTAAAAAGAATTCCATAGTTAAGTGGTGGGGAGAAAAATAACCACATCAAGACTTCAGTATCAAAAATATTAGTGCAAATCCATATTCGTCAGGAAAATTAAGGCTAAATCCAACAGGGAATGTGCCAAAGTAACAAAAGAAATATAATCACCATTGATTCCAAAACTCAATCTTCTAGAAATAATGCTTCCAAAGGAAGATTAATATCCTACCTAGGTGGTGAGTTCCATTATAGCACTGACTATGTCTCCCTCGTGGGTTTTGAGAGCCTTGACAGCCTTGCTTCTTGACACCCCTGCTTGTGTCATTACCAACTCAATGTCACGGGCATTTACATCAGTCTCGTCAATCTCTTCATCTACCTCATCAGCCTGTGTTACAGCAGAAAGGTCTTTCTTTGTCATTCCAGACCCCATGTCTGGCATCCTGAACTGTTGTGCAGCCTGTGTTTGTAGCTGAGAGCTCAAATCTTCAATCTTAGCCTCTCCAAATATGACGCAAGTATCAGAATTTGGGCGCTTTTGAAGACATCAGGTTTTGAGATGAAAAATAATATCTGTTACATCATGAAATATTTAGTATATAACCCCCACTGTAATAAAGACATGAACGACATTCATAGGTAACACAGAAACTTACATTCTTTGTTCTCTTAATGGTGACCCTACTAACATCTGTCACAGGTTTCATGCCAAGCTTCAACATTGCTTTGCGAATCTTCTTCTCACTTCTGCTCTGTTTTGAACTTTCAGTCCCACCTGAACCTCATATCTCAAGTTCAGATAATTCAAGAGACGACATAGTAAATTAAGTGCACAACAGGTCACCACCAAATGTACCACATAAACCGAGTAGATGCATGTACCATCCCAGCGGAAATAGATTAACAATGTAAAACAAACCACTAAATAATGTCTCAAGAACAATATCAATCCTGTCTGCTTCACGAGTTAATAGACTATAAGACGTGAAACATTGTACCAATTGACATCAGCATATAACGGTTTTAACTCAAAATAGTCACAAGAAGATCCTTCGATAATTATATATAGCCTTTGCTGGATATAGAAAATACAATTTTAGGTTTAACAAACTAATGAATCAACCGATCTATGAAGAGTTGAATAAACACAATATACTAAGGTTCTATTCGCTTTTTTGACTTTTTCTTACACACACTAAGGTTTCATATGACACAGTTGGGCTGGGTATAATTTTCAGATGAGTTTTGACACTCAATTTTAAGACTAAATTAAGTTCTTTGGAAGATTTATATCAAGTGTATAGTAGTCTTGTTTTGGGGGGAATGGAGTAATGGACTGTGTATGAAGGATGTAGTTATAATTCTAAATGTTAGAACTAAAATCAATGACCCAAAAAAACCATGAGTGCACAGCATAGTTGTACTGATATGTTCCAAAAATAAGATAATTAAGAAAATGGAATGAGAAATCCAATAAGAGTATATGCAAAAATGAATGTGGCTACTTTTTTTATGACAATCAAGGAAAGACAACAAATAAAGTTTTAAAATATGAATTTAAAAAAAGGCTCAAAGAGAAAGAATGCTGCTTTTGAAAATTTCAGTTACCAAAACACTTATACTAGTATTCAATTATAACATCTATACTATAGATGCATGTACTGGAGGACATTCTGTGAAGAGCAAATCAGAAATACCTATCAGTACATAAGCATAAACAATTAGAGCTCATCAGTTCAAAGTAAAATTCCTAGCGCATAAAGAAACAACCAGCTAACAACATAAAATATCCTACATTGAAGTCTATACAAGTAAATAGTTAGCCAAAAAGCAGGAGATATAACGCTATTTCACAAGTTATTGATAAACATATCTTATACACAACAATAAGCACTATAAAGCAGAGAGAGAGTGAGAGACCTTGGGCGTCGTCTTCCTTGTCGTCGTCGTCGTCATCAGAGTCGACCTCGTCAACGTGTTCATCTTCCTCCTTCACGTCCTCTACCACTGGTACATCCTTCTGTAAATTTACATTCATAGGATAATTTGTGAGTATTCAAATCAAATGATTATAACATTTGGGGTAAGAAAAAAAAGTGAAAAAAAAAACTCAAGCTCCTTCACGATCTTAGGTTCTTCGACAACCTTCTCGATCTCAGGCATGGTGACAATTTTTCTCTCAACAAAGAGGAGTTTTTCTCCAACCTCCAGTGGTGTTGGGTGATGCTACGGGGAGCAGCTGAGACTATTATAAGGATAAACTTTGATTGGATTAAGCATCTACGGATTTTTATACTAGGGTTCCTTTTTGGACCCTACTACTGGGCTTACTTGATCCCTTATCAAGCCCTTCTTTTTATTTAAATACTCTATTTTCGTTTTCCCTTTTATCCATCCTTTGGTAATGAATAAAAAAAGTTATTGTTATTTCCATTAGAGAAAAATTGATATTTTCATAAAATTTTACTTTTATAAATGTGGGTCTTGTTTATTATTTATGTGAGGAGAACATGGTAGAAATATAAATTTTTCTTATGAAAATATCAATTTCAAAAAAATCAAAAAAACTCGAGAATTTGATTTAAATTGATATTCAATAAATATTTGTTTAATCATAGGAGCTAAATAAAAATATAAATGGAATTCGAGCTAAGTTAAATTAAATTAATATTTACTTTTAAGAAAAATATATACTTTCAAATATATTTTCAATGGTGACATGAGAGTATTCAATCAATTAATTAAGAATGAAACTAATGATATGTTATGAATTTCACGTCAATTTATATTTTAAAATTTAAATTTACCTAAATTTTAAATAAAAAAAGAAAAATATATCTATTAAATATACTAAAACGCAGTACATGGCACAATAGTTTGACATTTGTCATCCTCAAAATTCAACACATGTCCTACCTACTTAATGCTCCTTTAGACCCTTAACAAAATTGTCCGACTAACATAACAAATGAGGTTGAAACAAACCTTAATTCATTCCCCTAAATCTGGAATCAACCATTCAAATATGGCATCTACCCTCTCTCGACGCATCGTTTTCTGCGGCAAATTCCCTAGAGACATCGAAGAAGAAGCAGACCCAAAGGATGACGTCCTCTCCAGGATCGGCGAATCAGACACCGAATGAACATCGTGATTCGTTCAATTCAGAGCATTCAAAAACAAATCCTCAGACCCAATAGAGGAAATTGATTCTTACTGTGACCTTCGATTTGTAAGCCTTATTTTTATTTTGATTGTGTCATGATTTGTGAAATTGTTTGGATAATTGGTTCATTATTGTTATTTTAGGTTAATACTTCTACAATGAGCTTTTCGTCACCATATGTGAGTTCAATGTAACATGTCTTCCATCATGGATCTTTAATGATGCATACAGTCTGAAGTTTAATTTTAAAAAACATGGTGAATTATTCTCTCACAAAATTTGTATAATGTTTTGCAAGAAATTGTTGAATTGTCCACTCATGAATCTTACATAAATTAGATGGCAGAGTACACCAAAGCAAAAAATTTCTTTGGGTGATCTCTTAGATTTACAACTCTTTGCTGATCTTGCCAATATATTTTCGAGTTCAATTATGTATCTCGATTTTTATAGTAACGTTTGTAAGACCCCAAAATTTTTTTAAATAAAAAAGGAATTTCCTTTATTTATTATTTTGAAATAGTAAGGGTTGATTTGATTAATGTGGATAGTTAAGGGTTAAATACGCAAATATTTCAAAATAAACAAGTGGTTATAAAATATTCATTTTTTGTTTGGGAATATTCGTTTCGTCGTGGAATATTTGTCTTTGTCGGGGAATATTAAATGCGACCAGTAGTGACCAATGTGTGGGCCCCATAACTGAAAGCGATTGGATGAGGAAAAGCGACAAATATAAGTTGTTTAAAAATAACGGCGTAATTGTTATTTAAGTATCATTGTTGGAATACCCGGTGGTTAAAACACACTAATAATCTGGCGTTGTTGAGCAGATGCTTGCAGTATTGCATCAATTATTGATCCTACGTAAGAAGGCACTACTCAATAATTGTTACGATGAATTACTATTCGAGTATTTTATTTTATTAATTCAATAATTCTTTGCGTTGGTATTTTATATTATCATTGTTTCAATAATTGTCATCGCACGCAATATTTCCCATTATCGGATCAATAATTCATATTATTTGAATAATATTATTAGATAACATTATTGGCAATGTCTAGAAAGTTCATCTAAGGAGAGGTTTGGTCACCTAATTGCGGCGCCGATGAAGGAGAGATCCTTATTCGAAAGCCCCTCTTTCCAGGAATGTACTGGTTCATCATAAATGTGATTACGTAATATTATTTGTGAATAATTAATTATTGATTCATATGATAAGGAAATATTTATTTTATATGAATATAAATGATGAATTTATTTATGTGGTTATTAATGAAGGAATTAATCTTTGAGATGTTTTATTTGTATTTTATCGGATTGGAGGTATTAAAAGATCAAATTGGTGTTATTATGAACTTTTATTGTGTGAGTTATAATATTTAATCCAACCGTTGGATCGTTGTACTTTTTGGGTATGTTATACATATATAAGTTGAGTATATGTCCACAAATTTTGAACCGATTAAAATGAGCGTATAATTTATTATGAATTTTAAGAGGTGTGGTGATTGAGAAATTAGGTTATAAATGATTTTGGTGAAAAATTCTAGAATTGGTGGGCCCCACTTTTGGTTGGTGAGAAATGTGCTCAATTGAATTTTCAAATGTGGTGGGTGGGAATAGTAGCGATGTAAAGCCATCCGGAGTTCAGAAAAGTTAAGTCCGCTCTTGGCGTCTTAACATTTTCCTATAAATAGAAGGCTAAGTTAGAATTAAAATCACACCGTAAACAAAGTTTTTCTCTTTCTCTCTCTATATTATTGAGCGTATTTTGTGAGTATTTAGATACTTTGAGAGTTCATTATTCAAAGACAAGTTTCATTCAAAGATCACTTCCGATCTTTCCTTAGAAATCTTGATTCTTTGAGGTAAGGGATGTTATTTTCTTCTCAAATGATATTATTTCTTCAATATCATTATCTTTGAAATATTGGTTGGAACTTTTTATCAAATTTGGAACTTTTTCATGTGGGGTTACTATTCACGAGTTCTTATTCACGAGTTACTATTCACGAGTTACTATTCATGCTGAGTTCTTATTCACGAGTTCTTATTCACGAGTACTATTCATGAAGCGTGAAAATGTTTTTTTGTGGAATTTCTATCTTTTTGGTGTCTGAGATTACTTATTCACGATATCTGGCCTATTATTCACGATATCAGACCTTATTCAATAGAAAAATAAAATTTCTTCTTTTCGTCAAAATATCTATTCGGATACTAGCTTTGATTGTATCCATGTTTTGATCATTCTTGAATTTTACTTGAGATGATTATTTATGAAGTATTTGTGAACTCGGATTGTTTAAAGTACGAATCCATAATACTTGTTCTTTTGTTTCAATTGGATTCGTTTTCTTTAAAATATTTTTCATCATCCTCGGTCTTAAATGATGATATTATTGAATATCTTTGGCACCTGTAGTGCAAAGATGAATGATTTCTGAAGAATATCTTTGGCTCAGTAGTGCAAAAGATGAGCAGTGTTTAAATGAACACGATGATGATGAATATCTTTGGCCTTTAGTGCAAAGATGAGCAGTGTTGAGATGAACATGACCGATTGATGAATATCTTTGGCTGTAGTGCAAAGATGAATATTTGATTTGAGATGAATATTGATTGATGTTACTGAGGATAAAATATTGATGATGGATCGTTAAATTCATAGATTATAGTAGATTTCATTCTACGTAACTCTTCTATGAATTATTATTTCCGCTGAATATTGATCCAAACTTGTTGTCTATTGATTCTATCGATTTTTTCCTGTTGGAGACTAACGATAATTTGTTGTATATTATCTTAGTCATAATATTCTTTATTGGGCTAGTTGAGCTCACCCTTTTCCTTGTTGTTCCATTTTTCTTCTCGGGAGGCGAGAATGTAACGCAGTCTTAGTCGGGTATGGAATGAAAGTTCTAGAGAGAGTTGTTTAGTAGTCCTCACCATTTTGTAAAATAATGTATCAATAATTATGATGGGGATTTATTTGCGTGTGGATATTATCTCAGAAGACAATATTATATTTAAACTCACAAGATATATTGTCGTATTTCACACGACATTTGTATTATTGAAGTTGTAGTTTGCTTCTTGTACCATGTATTTGGCATTTCGAGAATGGGTGTTGTGTATACCTATTTTGGGGGTGTCACGGATTAGTATCGAGCTATAAGTAAAGTAAAGCCCCGAGCCTCCTTTGGTGACTTCCTATTGATGGGGGATGCACCGGCGGACTCTCGTAGGGGGACGCTTGCTTCTGCGGTGGCAAACCGATAGGTATCAATGTGAGGTCTTGACACTGAGTTGGTGTCCGAGTCGCGGTTGGTATCGAGCTTAGGGATATGATCTCTGGCGGAGGCGTGGGTCAAGCAAATTACCAAGATATTCGATGTCTTGGGATGCGGAGAACGAAGGTTCCATTCGCCACCTTTATGTTAAAAGTGGCGAAGCAGATTCTTTGGTGGGAATCGTGAAGCGTACCCATCAAATTTTGCTTCGGCGTATCGTGGGAGACGTTTGAAGCGATTCAATGACAAGTACTTCCACGAAAGTATTCGTCGTATGAAGGAAGTGGAGTTTATTAGACTAGAAAGCGAGAATAACGTGGCGATTGTCCCAAAGACGAGGCGAAGTTCGCGGAGTTATCGAGTTTGCACCTCATTTGGTGGAGAATGAGGAGCGTATGATGGCGGATGTTTCTTAGAGTTTTGAAACCCGGCGATACGTCAAGATATCTCATTCTCATAAATTTCTCTCTATTCGGATGTTGTCGGCGAGGCTCGATTGTTAGGCGAGATAACGAGTACGTTCAACCGAGGGACCATAACGAGGATCATATCAGAAGATAGCGATCATCGAATAACGATAAACGGCGGAGAAAGAAGAATACGGATAAAGGCGGTAACCACTCACGGTGGTAATCGTGGCCATGAAAATAGAAGAAGCGAGTGGGAGGAGATTTTAAAAGAGGAGATTCAACAACGACCATTTGAAGGCGTCGGCGCCAAGAAGAACTAGTTTTAAGGGAGGAGAAACGACCACCCGGTCATATGTTACAAATGCGGAAAGAGGGACATATCCCCAAACCGCCTACAACAGTTTAAGGTATGCTTATAATTGTGGAAAAGAAGGACATATCGCTCGAGATATGCGATATCGAAACCGATCCCAATGAGAATGGTGACTCAAAAGTCAAAGTCAGCGGTTCTTGGAAGAAGCGTTTGTCGTGGCCCATTAAAATACGAGGAACCGAACGAAGTTAGCAGGTTAGTTAATTATAAATTCTTCGAAGTTTATACCTTACTAGAATCTGGGTTCTACCCATTCTTTTATCTCTCTTACTTGCGCTCAACGTTTGAACTTGGGCGACGGAGAAATTAGACTTTGACCTATTTATGGAGACTCCGTTAGGAGAAACTTTCATTACATCCGTTGTTTAAAAATCTTGCTTGATTCAGGTTGGCACTATCACATTACCTGTTAACCTTATTTCTATAGAGATATTTGCTTTTGATGTGATTTCAAGGTTAACTACTCATCATGCCAAATTGATTGCTTTTGTAAGGTTGTTAGTTTTCATATTCCTAAGAAACCTGTTATTCGAATTCAAGCAATCAAACCATTGTAGTCAAACATTTTTATATCAAGCCATGAAGTCATTCGTTTATTACGGATGTCAAGTTTTCTTAGTCCATGTTATGAATTTGAATAAAGACACGTCAGATTTGAATAATATTCCTGTTGTTATTGATTTTTCCTGACGTATTTCCTGAAGAATTTCTTGGTTTACTCCCAAAACCTGATATTAAATATTTTATCGACTTTGAACCCGGTACAAAACTCATTTCTAAAATCTCATATCGAATGGCTCCTATTGAACTTCAGGAGTTAAAAATTCAACTATAGAATTTGGTACCGAGCCTTTATCTGGTGTGACTTCCTTTGTGGAATTTACTAAGCCGGACTCTCTATAGGGGACGTCATATTCGATGCGATAGTAAAGCGATAGGTGTCATTGTGACGTCTTTATCCAAGATTGGGATATGAGTCACGGTTGAGAGCAACCTAAGTCGAGAATCGAAAAATCGTAGCTTTCAGGCTTAGTTGGTTATTATCGGAGATTCGTTGAAGGATATTCTCGAATCGCTATTCCATTATCGCGGTGACTCGTAGAGATACAAAATTCGAATGGAGCAAGGAATGTGGGAAGAGCTTGAAGAACTCAAGAGGAGACTCATTTCAAAGACATGTTACGACCATGCCATCCGGAAAAGCGAAGCGTGGTAGGCGACGTGTTGAGTAGAAGATCGATATAGAAATCTGAGTACGATATTGTCAAAGACTAATTTCATTATAATTTACAAATAATAGAGATGGAGATGAAAACTCTAGGTACCCACGTGATGATATCTGAGTATAATCGACTTTAATCGATAAAGTTAAAGTCGCTTCAAGCCCAGGCCGGGTGCGCGCGTATGAAGAAGAAATCTGCAAGAAGGAGCTATTAGGGCGAGAATTGATGAAGAAGGAATACTTGAGTCCACTCTAGACTTTGTGTTCCTAACGACTCGATTTGAAGTACAAGATTATGATGGAGGCACACAATACACCATTTGCAATCCATCCTGGAAGTACTAAAATGTATCGTGATCTTCGACATACATTTTGGTGGAACAATATGAAGAGAGAGATTGCAAAGTTTATCTCGATGTGTTTAACTTGCCAACGTGTAAAGGCGGAGCATCTAGTACCTAAGGGTCCGTTGAACCACTTGAGATTATGAAATGGAAGTGGGAACATATTACCATGGATTTCGTTACGGGTCTTCCTACGGTTTCTCAAGGCATCAATGCTATTTGGGTTATTGTTGATAGATTAACCAAGTCTACTCATTTCTTGCCGATACGGGAGACTTATTCACTTGAACGTCTTGCTAGTATGTACGTGAATGAGATTGTGAGGTTGCATGGCATGCTGTATCCATAGTTTGGATCGTGACCCAAGATTCACTTCAAGATTTTGGGTTAGCTTGCAAAAAGCTATGGGCACGGATTTACGATTTAGTTAAGCATACCATCCCCAAAACGGACGGACAATCGAGAGGACTATTCAAACTCTTGAAGATATATTAAGACTCTGTGTCCTAGACTTCAAGGGTAGTTGGGATAAATATTTACCATTGGTGGAATTCTCCTACAACAACGAGTTATCGAGCAAGTATAGGTGTGGCTCCATTCAAGCATTATATGGAAGAAAATGTCGTTCTCCAATATGTTGGGATGAGGTGGGTGAAGCAACATTGTTGGGACCGAGAGTTAAAATGCACGTATGACTACCAAAAAGATCCAAAAGATTCGACAACGATACAAACGGCACAAGATCGACAAAAGAGTTATGCGGATCTTTATCTAAAGGGCGTGGAATTTAGTGTAGGGGATCATGTATTATTATTGCGAGTTGCTCCGTGGAAGGGAGTTACAAGATTTGGGAAGAGAGGAAAGCTCAATCCACGATTTATTGGTCCATTTAAAATTCTTGACCGAGTAGGAAATGTAGCCTATAGACTTGCGTTACCTCAAAGTATGTCTCGTGTTCATAATGTGTTTCACATATCGTACTTCGTAAATATGTGAAAGACCCGAACCACGTTATTGAGTTAGAACCAGGACGAGATAACAGAAGACTTAACGTATGAGGAGGTACTGTCAAGATCTTGGATAGGAAGGAGCATGTCCTACGCATGAGAAAGGTCATACCACAAGTTAAAGTTTTGTGGAGGAATCATGCTATAAAGGAAATGACACAGGAATTGGAAATGGAAATGAAAGCGAGGTATCCTCACCTTTTGAAAACACTGTGTACGTCACGTCAATTTCGAGGACGAAATTTCATAAGGAGGGAGGTTGTAAGACCCCAAAATTTTTTAAATAAAAAGGAATTTCCTTTATTTTTATTTGAAATAGTAAGGGTTGATTTGATTAATGTGGATAGTTAAGGGTTAAATACGCAAATATTTCAAAATAAGCAAGTGGTTATAAAATATTCATTTTTGTCGGGGAATATTCGTTTGGTCGTGGAATATTTGTCTTTGTCGGGGAATATTCATCGACGACGCAAAATGACCATGTGTGGGCCCCATGTAAAAAGCGATTGGATGAAGAAAGCGACAAATATAAGTTGTTTAAAAATAATTGGCGTAATTGTTACCAATTATCTTGTTGGAATACCCGGTGGTTAAAAACACACTAATGTCTGGCGTTGTTGAGCGGTAGCACACAGTATTGCATCAATTATTGATCCTTACGTAAAAGGCACTACTCAATAATTATTACGGTGATTCTTATTCAAGATATTTTATTTTATTAATTCAATAATTCTTTGCGTTGGTATTTTATATTATTGTTGTTTCAATAATTGTCACCTATGACGATATTTCCCATTATCGGATCAATAATTCATATTATTTGAATAATATTATTAGATAACATTATTGGCAATGTCTAGAAAGTTACATCTCAAGGAGAGGTTTGGTCACCTAATTGCGGCGCCAAAGATGAGAGAGATCCTTATTGGAAAGCCCCTCTTTCTGAAGCGACTGGTTGACATAAATGTGATTACGTAATATTATTTGTGAATAATTAATTATTGATTCATATGATAAGGAAATATTTATTTTATATGAATATAAATGATGGATTTATTTATGTGGTTATTAATGAAGGAATTAATCTTTGAGATGTTTTATTTGTATTTTGTCGGATTGGAGGTATTAAAAGATCAAATTGGTGTTATTCTGACTTTATTGTGTGAGTTATTATATTTAATCTCGACCGTTGGATCGTTGTACTTTTTGGGTATGTTATACATATATAAGTTGAGTATATGTCCACAAATTTTGAACCGAATTAAAAATGAGTATAATTTATTATGAATTTTAAGAGGTGGTGATTCGTAAATTATGTTATAAATGATTTTGGTGGAAAATTCTAGAATTGGTGGGCCCCACTTTTGGTTGGTGAGAAATGTGCTCAATTGAATTTTCAAATGTGGTGGGTGGGAATAGTAGCGAGAGTAAAGCCATCGGAGTTGCGAGTTAAGTCCGCCTTGGCGTCTTAACATTTTCCTATAAATAGAGGGCTAAGTTAGAATTGAAAATCACACCGAAACAAAGTTTTCTCTTTTTCTCTCTATATTATTGAGCGTATTTTGTGAGTATTTAGATACTTTGAGAGTCTTTTATCAAAGATAAGTTTCATTCAAAGATCACTTAGATCTTTCCTTAGAAATCTTGATTCTTTGAGGTAAGGGATGTTATTTTCTTCTCAAATGATATTATTTCTTCAATATCATTATCTTTGAAATATTGGTTGGAACTTTTTATCAAATTTGGAACTTTTTCATATGGGGTTACTATTCATGAGTTACTTATTCACGAGATTACTATTCATGAGTTACTTATTTATGAGTTCTTATTCATGAGTTACTTATTCACGAGTTCTTATTCACAGTAGTACTATTCATGAAGCGTAAAAATGTTTTTTTTGTGGAATTTCTATCTTTTGGTGTCTGAGATTCTTATTCACGATATCGGACTATTCACGATATCTGACACTATTCACGATATCACTATTTATTCAACCGAAAAATAAAATTTCTTCTTTTCGTCTAAAATATCTATTCGGATACTAGCTTTGATTGTATCCATGTTTTGATCATTCTTGAATTTTACTTCTTGATATGATTATTTATGAAGTATTGTGAACTTCGGATTGTTTAAAAAGTACGAATCCATAATACTTGTTCTTTTGTTTCATTGGATTCATTTTCTTTAAAAATATTTTCATCATCCTCGGTCTTAAATGATGATATTATTGAATATCCTTGGCTTTTGTAGTGCAAAGATGAATAATTTCGAAGAATATCTTTGGGCTGTAGTGCAAAGATGAGCAGTGTTTAAATGAACATGACCGATCGATGAATATCTTTGGCCTTTAGTGCAAAGATGAGCAGTGTTGAGATGAACATGACCGATTGATGAATATCTTTGGCTGTAGTGCAAAGATGAATATTTGATTTGAGATGAATATTGATTGATGTTTGAGGATAAAATATTGATGATGGAATTCGTTAAATTCATAGATTATAGTAGATTTCATTCTCTACGTAACTCTTCTATGAATTATTATTTCACGCGAATATTGATCCGAAACTTGTTGTCTATTGTATTCTATCAGATTTTTCCTGTTGGAGACTAACGATAATTTGTTGTATATTATCTTAGTCATAATATTCTTTTTGGGCTAGTTGAGCTCACCCTTTTCCTTGTTGTTCCATTTTTCTTCTCGGGAGGCGAGAATGTAGCGAATCTTAGTCATGGGGTATGGAATGAAAGTTCTAGAGAGTTGTTTAGTAGTCCTCACCATTTTTGTAAAATAATGTATCAATAATTATGATGGGGATTTATTTGCGTGTGGATATTGTCAGAAGACAATATTATATTTAAACTCATTAAGATATATATTGTCAGTATTTCACACGACATTTGTATTTATGAAGTTGTAGTTTGCTTCTTGTACCATGTATTTGGCGACTCAGAATGGGTGTTGTGTATAACTATTTTGTGGGCGTCACAACGTTTCTTAATTATTATCTCCTAAAATCACTACTTTATACTCTCACATAAATATCACTACAAATATATACTGTTTTGATAATATCAACTTTTCTGATACTATCCTTTATAATTTAATTATTAACTCATAAAATCACTACTTTTTTAATACCAAAATAATTTTTAAATTTATAATCCACTAAATCACTACAAATATAAATTGTTTTGATAATATCAATTGTTTTGATATTATCCTTTGTAATTTAATTATTATCTACTAAAATCACTACTTTATGCTATTAATTAATTTTTTGAATTTATAATCCCTAAATCACTACTAATTTAATTTTTTTTTATAATGTCAATTGTTTTGATATTATCATTTGTAATTTAATTATTATCTACTAAAATCACTACTTTATGCTATTAATTAATTTTTTGATTTATAATTCCCTACATCACTACAAATCTAAATTGTTTTGATAATGTTAAGCATTACGATATTATCTTTTGTAATTTAATTATTATCTCCTCAAATCACTACTTTATGATATTATGGCTATTACTTCTCGTTGTTTATTCGCTAATCAGTATATATTGTATTGTCAACTAATGATATGGGTATTATTTTTGATTTTATGTTGTTTAATGAATTTTATTCATGGAATTTGTTATATGCCAAAATTTATAGATATCGTTGACATCAAATTAGAGGAAGAAAGCAAACAAATGACATACCAATGATTTGCAATACGTTTCCTTAAATTTCTAATATAACGTTATTGATCTTAGTACAAGTCCAGCCAACATTTGTGAACACCAAACCCTACCAATAAATTTTCCTTTTTTATCTTGGAAACGTATGTTACAATTACAATGAATACATAGAGAACTTAACTAAATATTGCAATACTTTCTTTGAATAAAACTAAAAAATACATATTGCAAATATTATTTGATAAAAAGGACTAATTCATATATATCCAATAGACGTAATGATTCATATTGCAAACATTTACATGATATTAAATCTTTCATATTAATTTAATACATCATAATTTGAATTTAAAAGTGTAATTATATCTTTAATTTTAAAATAAAAAATTATTACTTTTATGAGTTAAATAAATTATATTAAATTAGTTATAAAATGAAAAATTATCTTTAACAATCTATTGCATTGGGATTGTTTTTTTTTATTTTTTTCTGAAATACATACAAAAAATTATATTTTTAAGAGATTTTTTAAACCTTCGCATACCCTTTTCTTCTTTTTTTTTTGTTATGGATTGTAAAAAGTTAAGTTGAGGCAACCCTTTCTTTGCAGTAAACAAAATACAAAAGTTATAAAGGACGGGGAAAATAAATCAGTTTGGCTCCACTTTGGTCAAGAAAAATTGAAAAAAATAAAAAAAGGGAATAGTAGAAAAAATGATTTGTACACAAGTTCACTTACTTTGCCATTAGACTAAAAGTAATAGTCACATACTCAGAGTGTTAGCTTCTGCTCCTTTTCTCTTTCATTCTTCAAGTGTCGGATATGCAGTAACTAACTCCTTATGAACCATTGACTTCCATCCACTTCCAATGATGACTTCCATTTATTTATTGTTCACATTCCCTCCTTTATCTTACCTCTTATTCTTTACTTTCTCCCAATTCTTCAATTCATCCTTGTTTGCTTCATTTTCTACGAAGCAAGTTTTGATTCAGGTTTGTTAGGTTTGTAATATTCAAGAACGCAATCAAATTGCAAAATTAAAAGCGAAGCGTGTAAAAAATCGAGTTTAAAAATTTTACAAACCATATACCCGGATCACCCTTTATGCATGACAATTATTAATTAAACGAAAAGATATGAAGAACAAACATACCTTGAAGATCCGAGCTTCCTCGTGTACAAGTTCACCTCCAATCCTTTTCGCGCTCAACTTGAATCCACCGGGTTTGGTTCCTTCCTTTGATCAACGTTAGCCACCCAAGTGTTTGGCCTCAGAGGTGATCCACCAAGGAAAATAAAGATTCAAGAAGATGGTGTATTGGCTCAACCCTAGTTTTCTATCTCTATAGAAAAGGCGTACTCTCCCACAAATTGGAATTATGTCAGTATGTCGTAAAAAGTCAACAACCCCACCACCCATAATAAGACTCCTCTTATTTATAGATGTGGGCAACCCATCTTAACAATTAAGGAATTGGGTTTTATTTAATTAATTAAATTCTTTTAATTAATTAAGCTCCCTAATTTTATTAGGGATAATTAATTAAACTCCTTTAACTAATTTTCCTTCCTAATCCAATTAGGAATAAATGAGAGTACTTATATTAAATTAATTCCTAAACTCTTTAGAAATTAAAATAATAATAATTATAATAATATTAATAAGACTCCTCTTATTAATTTATATTTAATATTTCTAAAATATTAAATAATAAATATTAAGTTATTTAATTTATTCTATCACCATAGATTAAATTAAATATACATAAATATATTATTACGATTATGCCATTAACTTCTTAAATAATTATTCTTCCTTTTATGGTGTGACCCTTTAGGTTCTCCATATTAAACCGGTTGTGAATAAATCAATTAGAACAATTCTAATCTTATTTAAATAAATAAATTAAATAATTAATTTATTTAAATAAATAATATTTATTCTACAATAGGATAATCCTCCCTAGCGATCAACGACTTTCCGGATAATATAGATTTCAACATTAATCATAAAAGAACCTTTGAGTAAATAGTTCTTGCATAATTCAATCCTTCCACCATACAATGTCCCAATTAAATATAAGACATGGAATTCTTTATCAAGTCTTATTTTATTTAATTATATGTATTTCGATCCTTAAATGCACAACCCAAATAATGCAAATTAGAAACTCCTTTTTAATTTCATTCGCGCTTTGCCAAGGACTCTTTGGGTTGTCATTTATCGAATCACATAGGACATTCTCTTCTTTTATTAGAAGTAGTAGATTCTTTATTGATCATACATTATCTCCATGTACAACTTATTATACCCAAGCATACCCTTTGATATACCCTAAGGATCTTAAGGAATAAGTCAAAGTATAACTCATCATACACAAGATACTATGATGATCTCAAGTCCAAGGATCACTTGACATTATTATCACTACAGAATTCTATTGATGGTGCAAGTAAAACTCCATTAGGTATTCCTGCTTGAGCCACGCTCAATGAACTTATTCTCTAATAAGCACCTACATACTTGCTTTAGTGTCTCCACACAAATGATCGTGAGATCAATCATCCTCATCCAATGAAGAAGAAAACGACGTATGTACCAATCTATCCGGATTCACTAATCCCCAATTTAGTAATCCAATGATTGGGAACTATTTTAGTTTTAAGCTTTCTAAGAATTTAGATCTCATTAGAATGATCATCATCATTATTCTAAAAGCATTGCTTAAAACTATGGGTTTATCACATATTATAAAACAACATCATGTAGATAATTAAAATCCTTTAATAAATTAATATTTTTTATTAATAAATGAATAAGATTGTTACAAAGTATATGCTTTATCATCAAACATGATTGGCTTTGTGTGCATATTACTTTCAATCTCCCACTGCACTAAAGCCAATCGCCATTGTATCTTATACTCTTCTTCTAAGGACGATTATCCTGCATTGTTGGATAAGCTTTAGTTAATGGATATGTAATGTTGTTCTTGAGAGTCCACCATCTCTATAGTGATTTCCCATCTTTCAATGATTCTTATAATCAAATGAAAGTGCCACAACACATGTTTAGATCCAAGATGAGACTTAGGAACTATTCCTAGTTACTCAGAATGAACTTTTAATCCAAACAATCAACTTGCAGTTTCATTTATAGCTATATACTTTGTCTTTATCACTAAACCAGCAACTCTTTGCTGTTTGGAACCTTTCCAATTCACTGCACCAATGTTCAAGATAACGTTTTACCTTAAAGTAGATTTTTCTGTCATCTTGGTCTGTCTCAAAAACTTGAGTCTGGTAAGCCCTCTAGTTTTAATTTAGACCCACCATGAATATGATCACATCCTTAGTGCAGGTTAAGCACTTTAAGATGTTTTTCACTGACTCATAGTGAACTTCTCCAAAATATGACTGATCAACATCAGGTCTCGTACATTACATTGCATACATGATTGTCACTCATACGACCTCTCTTTTCAGGAGTCTGTGGGGACTATTAAGAGAGATACACTCCATAGCTCATCGACATAAGACATCTCTTGGAGTTTGCCATGCTAAACGACTTTAGCATCAAATGAATATACATTCCTTGGGTTAAGTTGAGCATCCTTTTAAATCTATCTATATAGATTTGCATCCCCAATTAAGATACTCTTCCAAATCATTCGTGGAGGAATGTTTAGACAACTTTATCATTACTGATTGTAGCATTGGTATGTAATTCCTCATCCGTAGTATATCAACATATAATACTAGAAATTTCACGACGCTCCCACTGACCCTTTTGTACACACTAGAAGTCTTACATCATCGTATGTAACTCTGGATCATCATCTTTTTTAATTAGTACCTCATCATCATCATCCATGATGAATCCATACCTCCTAGGTATCTTCGGTACTATTTCAGATTTATAATTCGGTTGTGGTACAATGGAATTACATCTGAGTTCCTCTTATTTGACTTATAGTGTTTTGTGGTTCTTGAACTCTTCAAGATCTATTATCCTCCCACTAGCCCCTTCAATGATAAACACATTTGTCTTAGAAGGCAGCGTGTTTCGCAATAAACACCTTTTGCTAAGCAGGATTATAGAACATATACCCTAAACTTACTTTAGGATGTCCCACAAATCGTCACTTGTCAAATCTTGTTCCAAGCTTATCCTTTGAAATATTTTCACATAAGTTGGACAACCCCTTTATCTTAACATACTTAAGATTAGGAATCCTCCCTGTCCATAACTTTTATGGAGTCTTGGGGCCGAATTTTGAGGTTACCTTTTCCGTAGATATGCAGCCATTTCTAGGACATGACCTTAGAAGGATACTGGAATGTCGGTAAAATCATTATGGTCCGCACCATGTCCAACAAGGTACAATTTTTCCATTCAAATACAACAATCAATTATTGCGTATCAGGAGGCGTCCATTATGAAAAAACCATTTGAGATGATCTAGAAACTTATTGCACAAGTATTCCTTCCTTGATCCGATCAAAGAATCCTAATACTTTGCCAATTTGTTTCACTTTTGAATTCTTTGAACCTTTCAAATAATTCACACTTGTATTTCAGCAAATACACACATTCAACTCTTTGAATGATCATCTCCTTTTCTTATATTATTTTGTTCAATATGCAAAATTATTTTCATGTAAGTCAAGTATATAAAATTTATTAAGTAATATTCCAGTTCCATACAAAACATTATTATTATAAATAGAACAACAATTGTTCTTAATTATAATACCAAAGATTTCATTGTCCAACAATAAAATGGAAATAATATTTTTTAACAAGAACTGGAATACAATAACAACTTATTGACTTAATAGATTTGCCCGTAGGCTTTGTTAAACTATAAGTTTCTATAGCTAATGCAACAACCTTTGCTTCATTTCCCACACATAGGATTACTTATCTTGTTTAACTTTCTACTTCTGCTTGGTCCCTTCATAAATCTATATTTATGATAACCAAAGTCGGTATCCAATACCCAAGTAGAACCTTGACTTAAAGAAAAATTTATTTCAATCATGAACAAAATCGTATTAATCGAAACTTCACTAAGCTTCTTTGGTTAACCTCTCGCAAGATGCTTCTCTGATTTCTTTTCAGTTGTTCAAAGCTTATTGCAGTGGAAGCAAAGTCCTTTGCTATCCGTGTCAGTTTTGTTCTTATTATCCTTTATTTACGCCTTTCTATTTACCTTCTTTGAATCGTTCTTCTTTTCAGAAGATCCTTTGGCCCCTACCAGTAAGACATGGTCTTTCTTGGTTGGAAAGTGACTCTCATCATTTTTCAACATGTTAAGCAAATCAACGAAGCTGATATCTAGCTTGTTTATATGAAAAATTCACAACAATTGTGAAAGGAGTCTGGGAGTGAGTGCAAGATCAAATCTTGGCTCAACTCTCCATCCATGACAAAACCAGTTGTCCTAATTGATCAATCAAATTGATTATGTTAAGGACATTTATGCATCTTTGTAGTGTCATTGGCCATTCTAGATCGGAAGAGCTCCTTAGATATCTCGATATCTATCGGCCCTACTTTCCTCACCATCAACTACTTGATGTGCGGGAATATAGTAGGAGCATCCATAGTTTCATGCCGACGTGAAGCTCGTTACTCGTGGATGCGAGCATGATGCATTGAGCTAATCGTGCATCATCTTGCCACTTTCTAAAAGTAGCAATGTTTTTCTCAGAGGCATTATTCGCAACCATTCATCAAGAGGATAGGCGTATTAAGGACATAAGATAGCTTTTCATCTATGAGAACTATTCTCAAATTCCTTAACCAATCTGTTTAATTGATGCAGTTAATTTAGCATTTAATATGCTTCGCAGATGATAGTAATTTAGACATTGTAAAATTTCGTAAATGAATTTGTAATTAACAATATTTTAACATACATTCTTTTATTAATTACCAAAATAAATTAGGTCTTGTTTTAAATTGGTATCTCCCACTATTTTCTTCAAACTATATTACCTCATTTATATAGTTCGGCAAAATCTAATTAAAGATTTGCTAGTGAGAATAAGGATCCCATTTCAAATGTATATAGCCTTGTGGTGACACAACAAACTATATATAAATAAATAGGTAGACAACTTTTATCAATTACATCAACTATGCAACTCCTTTTCTTTTGCCTCTTAGATTGTTTTGATCAGTGGTGGCACATCCAGAATCAAAATTATCCAAGTTAAGTCCGACCTAGCACTCCATATATTCAAAAATAAAAATATCATCCTTGTGGTGACACAACAAAACAATATTGTTCAATTTTCTTTATAAGCATCAAATGTGATAAATTAACATCTTAAATACTTAATACTTGCCTTGTGGTGACACAACAAACTCATATTAAATATTTAATACTCTATTAATTTTATCATGCTAGAAGGCTGACGTTCGATATTCCAAATATCTTTGAACGCTTAGGACTTAATATAAAAATTGAGGGTTTGTTATTAATTTGTCTCATCTTGTTTTAGCGTAGATGCACATATATGTATAAAATACGCGTATATTAATGAACATGCTGAAGCATGTTTGCATAATATATAATATATATAGTATAAGCATGCACATATAGAATACTATATTTTACACCGGATTGATTATGGACTTTTATTCTAGTTTGGTTCACTAGAGCCATCAAGTGAACCAAAAGGTCAAACCCTAGGGTGCAAGAAATAATATTTAAATATAACTATTACATTTAAACTTGGGCTCTATTACAAACGGGTCTTCAAGCGCCTTCGCTTCCTTGATCTCCAATTTTTCAAAATTAATTCTAACTATTCCTATTACAAAACTATTTAAAATAAATAGAAACCTTGATCGTGATCGAGGGAAGTACATAGGAGGAGATAGAATTTACATTAAGAAAAAATTAGAGAAGGCGAGGTACTGTGAGAACCCCATTTAATAAAACTCATACATTCATGCATCCAACTAAAATAAAATCCAATCACATTTGGTTGATAGTCCATAATCAATCCCATTTATTATCATACACATCATCATATGCATCAATAAATAACATTCATCTTATGAATAATAAACATTTAATATATATATTGATATCATTTAATGGGCAAATTTAGTTAGTATAAAATCTATTTTGAATCAAAATAAACTCCTTTATTTTAATCCAAATTTAAATCAAAATAAAACTATTTTATTTTAATTTATCTAATTTTGAATAAAATAAACTATTTTATTTTAATCAAAATCTTTAATCAAAATAAACTCCTTTATTTTAATTAATTATGGAATCCAATTCAATGTAAAAAAAAAATTATTAAAGGAAACACGGATTTTCTTTCCTATTCACAAATAAACTCCTTTATTTTGAATAATATGAAATCTTATTTCATATCTAAATAAACTCCTTTATTTAAGAAAAGACTGATTCTTTTTCCTATTCACAAATAAACCTTTATTTTGAATAATATGAAATCTTATTTCATATCTAAATAAACTCCTTTATTTAAGGAAAAATAGAATCCAATTTCAACTTCAATTAGTTATCATGGAATCCAATTCCAACTCTAATTAGTTAGCATAAAATTTAATTTTAAAATTAAAATAAACTCTTTTATTTTAATATTAAAATAAACCTTTTATTTTAAGATTAAAATAAACTTTTATTTTAATTATAAAATTATTACTAATATATATATATATATAACTATTATATATATATATAATATAATCCGTATATTATATTTATATATATTATATAATCCGTATGAAGCATGGATTCATTTCCCTTGATTTCCGTGCCTTGTTGCCTTGAATTTCCGTGACTTGGGTGGCTGGTGGCTCACGTCACCTTTTGACTTAAAGATTTAAGAGGAAGCCTTGAATTTCCGTGAATAGCAGGAGAAAAAAAAAATGGAAGCAGCTTTCAGTTTTTTTTTTTTTTTTATTTAATAAATTTTATACAATAAAATTATGCCCAAAAAAAAATTGTTCTAAACACATATCAAATTAAAACAATTAATAATTCGCATAAAGGTTTGGCTCTGATGCCACTGTTAGGTTTATAATATTCAAGAACGCAATCAAATTGCAAAATTAAAGCGGAAACGTGTAAAAAATCAGAGTTTAAATATACTAAAACGCAGTACATGGCACAATAGTTTGACATTTGTCATCCTCAAAATTCAACACATGTCCTACCTACTTAATGCTCCTTTAGACCCTTAACAAAATTGTCCGACTAACATAACAAATGAGGTTGAAACAAACCTTAATTCATTCCCCTAAATCTGGAATCAACCATTCAAATATGGCATCTACCTCTCTCGACGCATCGTTTCTGCGGCAAGAAATCCCTAGAGACATCGAAGAAGAAGCGAGACTAAAGGATGACGTCCTCTCCCAGATCTATGAATCGCATAATCGAATGAACATCGTGATTCGTTCAATTCAGAGCATTCAAAAACAAATCCTCAGACCCAATAGAGGAAATTGATTCTTACTGTGACCTTCGATTTGTAAGCCTTATTTTTATTTTGATTGTGTCATGATTTGTGAAATTGTTTGGATAATTGGTTCATTATTGTTATTTTAGGTTAATACTTCTACAATGAGCTTTTCGTCACCATATGTGAGTTCAATGTAACATGTCTTCCATCATGGATCTTTAATGATGCATACAGTCTGAAGTTTAATTTTAAAAAACATGGTGAATTATTCTCTCACAAAATTTGTATAATGTTTTGCAAGAAATTGTTGAATTGTCCACTCATGAATCTTACATAAATTAGATGGCAGAGTACACCAAAACAAAAAATTCCTTTGGGTGATCTCTTAGATTTACAACTCTTTGCTGATCTTGCCAATATATTTTCGAGTTCAATTATGTATCTCGATTTTAATAGTAACGTTTCTTAATTATTATCTCCTAAAATCACTACTTTATACTCTCACATAAATATCACTACAAATATATACTGTTTTGATAATATCAACTTTTCTGATACTATCCTTTATAATTTAATTATTAACTCCTAAAATCACTACTTTTTTAATACCAAAATAATTTTTAAATTTATAATCCACTAAATCACTACAAATATAAATTGTTTTGATAATATCAATTGTTTTGATATTATCCTTTGTAATTTAATTATTATCTACTAAAATCACTACTTTATGCTATTAATTAATTTTTTTGAATTTATAATCCCTAAATCACTACTAATTTAATTTTTTTTATAATGTCAATTGTTTTGATATTATCATTTGTAATTTAATTATTATCTACTAAAATCACTACTTTATGCTATTAATTAATTTTTTTGATTTATAATTCCCTAAATCACTACAAATCTAAATTGTTTTGATAATGTTAACTGTTCTGATATTATCTTTTGTAATTTAATTATTATCTCCTCAAATCACTACTTTATGATATTATGGCTATTACTCTCCGTTGTTTATTGCTAACTGTATATATTGTACTGTCAACTAATGATATGGGTATTGTTCTTGATTTTATGTTGTTTAGCTGAATTTTATTCATGGAATTTGTTATATGCCAAAATTTATAGATATCGTTGACATCAAATTAGAGGAAGAAAGCAAACAAATGACATACCAATGATTTGCAATACGTTTCCTTAAATTTCTAATATAACGTTATTGATCTTAGTACAAGTCCAGCCAACATTTGTGAACACCAAACCCTACCAATAAATTTTCCTTTTTTATCTTGGAAACGTATGTTACAATTACAACTGAATACATAGAGAACTTAACTAAATATTGCAATACTTTCTTTGAATAAAAACTAAAAAAATACATATTGCAAATATTATTTGATAAAAGGGGACTAATTCATATATATCCAATAGATCGTGACCGTTCATATTGCAAACATTTACATGATATTAAATCTTTCATATTAATTTAATACAAAATAATTTGAATTTAAAAGTGTAATTATATCTTTAATTTTAAAATAAAAATTATTACTTTTGTGAGTTAAATAAATTATATTAAATTAGTTATAAAATGAAAATTATCTTTAACAATCTATTGCATTGGGATTGTTTTTTTTTTTTTTTCTCAAATACATACAAAAAATTATATTTTTAAGAGATTTTTTAAACCTTCGCATACCCTTTTCTTCTTTTTTTTTTTGTTATGGATTGTAAAAAGTTAAGTTGAGGCAACCCTTTCTTTGCAGTAAACAAAATACAAAAGTTATAAAGGACGGGGAAAATAAATCAGTTTGGCTCCACTTTGGTCAAGAAAAATTGAAAAAAATAAAAAAAGGGAATAGTAGAAAAAATGATTTGTACACAAGTTCACTTACTTTGCCATTAGACTAAAAGTAATAGTCACATACTCAGAGTGTTAGCTTCTGCTCCTTTTCTCTTTCATTCTTCAAGTGTCAGATATGCCAGAACTAACTCCTTATGAACCATTGACTTCCATCCACTTCCAATGATGACTTCCATTTATTTATTGTTCACATTCCCTCCTTTATCTTACCTCTTATTCTTTACTTTCTCCCAATTCTTCAATTCATCCTTGTTTGCTTCATTTTCTACGAAGCAAGTTTCAGTTGGGTTTGTTAGGTTTGTAATATTCAAGAACGCAATCAAATTGCAAAATTAAAGCGGAAACGTGTAAAAAATCAGAGTTTAAAAATTTTACAAACCATATACCCGGATCACCCTTTATGCACAATTATTAATTAAACAAAAAGATATGAAGAACAAACATACCCTTGAAGATCCGAGCTTCCTCAGGTACAAGTTCACCTCCAATCCTTTTCGCGTTCAACTTGAATCCACCGGGTTTGGTTCCTTCCTTTGATCAACGTTAGCCACCCAAGTGTTTGGCCTCTAGAGGTGATCCACCAAGGAAAAATAAAGATTCAAGAAGATGGTGTATTGGCTCAACCCTAGTTTTCTATCTCTATAGAAAAGGCGTACTCTCCCACAAATTGGAATTATGTCGTATGTCGTAAAAGTCAACAACCCCCACCACCCATAATAAGACTCCTCTTATTTATAGATGTGGGCAACCCATCTTAACAATTAAGGAATTGGGTTTTATTTAATTAATTAAATTCTTTTAATTAATTAAGCTCCCTAATCTTATTAGGGATAATTAATTAAACTCCTTTAACTAATTTTCCTTCCTAATCCAATTAGGAATAAATGAGAGTACTTATATTAAATTAATTCCTAAACTCTTTTAGAAATTAAAATAATAATAATTGTAATAATATTAATAAGACTCCTCTTATTAATTTATATTTAATATTTCTAAAATATTAAATAATAAATATTAAGTTATTTAATTTATTCTATCACCATAGATTAAATTAAATATACATAACATATTATTACGATTATGCCATTAACTTCTTAAATAATTATTCTTCCTTTTATGGTGTGACCTTTAGGTTCTCCATATTAAACCTAGGTTGTGAATAAATCAATTAGAACAATTTAATCTTATTTAAATAAATAAATTAAACAATTAATTTATTTAAATAAATAACATTTATTCTACAATAGGGATAATCCTCCCAAATGCGATCAACGACTTTCCGGATAATATAGATTTCAACATTAATCATAAAAGAACCTTTGAGTAAATAGTTACCGCATAATTCAATCCTTCCACCATATAATGTCCCAATTAAATATAAGACATGGAATTATCACAAGTCTTATTTTATTTAATTATATGTATTTCGATCCTTAAATGCACAACTCAAATAATGCAAATTAGAAACTCCTTTTTAATTTCATTCGCGCTTTGCCAAGGACTCACTGGGTTGTCATTTATCGAATCATATAGACATTTCTCTTCTTTTATTGAAGTAGTAGATTCTTTATTGATCATACATTATCTCCATATACAACTTATTATACCCAAGCATACCCTTTGATATACCCTAAGGGTCTTAAGGAATAAGTCAAAGTATAACTCATCATACACAAGATACTATGATGATCTCAAGTCCAAGGATCACTCATCTTATTATCACTACAGAATTCTATCGACATGTGCAAGTAAAACTCCATTAGGTATTCCTTAGCGAGCCACGTTCAAATGAACTTATTCTCTAATAAGCACCTACATACTTGCTTTAGTGTCTCCACACAAAATGATCGTGAGATCAATCATCCTCATCCAACGAAAGCAAGCAACGATGTACCAATCTATCCGGATTCACTAATCCCCAATTTAGTAATCCAATGATTGGGAACTATTTTAGTTTTAAGCTTTCTAAGAATTTAGATCTCATTAGAATGATCATCATTATTATTCTAAAAGCATTGCTTAAAACTATGGGTTTATCACATATTATAAAACAAAGATCATGTAGATAATTAAAATCCTTTAATAAATTAATACTTTTTATTAATAAATGAATAAGAATTTTACAAAGTATATGCTTTATCATCAAACATGATTGGCTTGTGTGCATATTACTTTCAGGGTTGTACACTTGTACTACAAAACCATGTGCCCCTTCAGTGCCAAAATCATTATTGATGACTTAGATAAGATTTCCCACAATGGACAGATTGACTTCGTTGATGCAATCTCATTCATTTGGGTAGTGACAAACTTAGAAGCAACAACACCTTCTTGCCAGGTCCCTCTCATTATTATTTTCACTAATTTTTCCTTCTTTTAGTTACATATAATTTGTCAGCTACCAATTATTTGTCATATAGAACATAATTTTTTTGGACTGACACGAAACATTATTTATTTGTCCAAGAGATTATTTATTTGGTTGATAGTTTATGTTATGTTAAAATCAACTATTAAGAGCATTCACAACAGTTTCTTTATCTTTATCTCTACTCTGCAGTGCTATTGGGTCATTCTGTAGGATAGGAATTCAATTTTTTCACTATGTACCCAACAGGTTCCCTTATATTGTTTCCTTAAATTTTAAATTTTGAAATATAAAATTAAAATTTAAAAGTTAAAATTTGAAAGTTCCAACAGTCAAATCATGTTTTGAACGTTGTAACTATTTTTTATTTAAAAGTAATTGTTGTTTGAATTTAAAATTTGCAATTATTTTAATTTAAAAATAGATATTGCTAGAAATCAAAATGTGCAACGATCATTATGTGTTTATGAGAACTTTATTTTAATTATAAAATAATAAAATTTATAATTATTAGTAATATTTTTTACAAAAATGATCAAAATCAAAATTTGACTGATTTTTAATTTTTTTTATAGTTCTCTTTCTTCTTTAAATCCTTTGTTTAAAAAAAATAAAAATGAGTGAATTTGATTGGCATACCCAAATCAGCAATTAAGTGAGATAAGATCATTTAACCAACATAAAATTGCAATAAATAGGGTGTAAAATGTCATTTTTCATAAATAGAGAACGCTCTTTTGATTCCTTCATCCCGAGGAGTCAAATCATATATAGGAATTAAAATAGAGAACTATATTTAGTTTTTATAAATAACGGCGTAATCGTTACCGTTAACACTGTTAGAATACTTTATTGGTTAAAATACGATGAATACGTGTGTTTCGCGAAGAAAGCACGGCTTTTTACGATATTTTTGAATTATTGATCCTTACATAAGAAGGCACTACTCACTAATAATTATTCTGATAATTCTTCGCTCAATATTTTATTTTATTGATTCAATAATTCTATGCGTTGATATTTTATATTATTGTTGTTTCAATAATTATCACTGCACAATATTTCTCATTATCAGATCAATAATTCATATTATTTGAATAATATTATTAGATAGCATTATTGGCAATGTCTAGAAAATTCTGTCAAGGAGAGGTTTGGTCACCTAATTGCGCTTCAGTAAGGAGAAATTCTTATTAGAAAGCCTCATCTTTCATGGGAACGGCCTGTTTGTCATAATTGTGTTTCTGTAATATTATTTGTGAATAATTAATTATTGATTTATATGATAAGGAAATATTTATTTGATGTGGATATAAATGATGGATTTATTTATGTGGTTATAAATGAAGGAATTAATGTTGAAGTATTTTATCAGTATTTTTGTCGGAATGAAGGTATTAAAAATTAAACAAGTGTTTTTGAGATATATTGCGTGAGTTATAATTTTTAATTCGACCGTTGAATCGTTGTAATTTTTGGATATGTTATACATATATAAGTTGAGTATATGTCCACAAATTTTGAACCATTAAAAATGAACGTATGATTTGTTATGAATTTTAAGAGGTGAATGGTTCAGAAATTATTGAAGTATCCGAATTTAGCATTTTGTTGGAAAATTTTAGAATTGAGTGGGCCCCACTTGTGATTGGTGAAGAAATGTGCTGAATTTTATTTCAAATGTGGTGGGTGGGAATAGTAGCTGGTAAATCCATCAGGTTGCAGGTCAAGTCAACAAGTTTTCTCTCTTTCTCTCTCTAGATTATTGAGTGTATTTTGTGAGTATTTAGATACTTGGTGAGTTGATATTCATCAGTACAAGTTTCCTTCAGCGTCATATCCGATATCCAATCAGAAGTGATGCTCTTTTGAGGTAAAGGATAGTAAGGGATTTTAAGGGTTATTATGCTTTTCAGTTCGTACTTATTCTGACCTTCAGAAAATTATGGAAAAATTTGAAATGATATGTTGATGAGTTTTATTGATTGTGTCCAAAAATGGTAATTTTTGGATGTATAGATTAAGAGTTATGAATTTTATGAGAAAAGACTATTTTAAAAATAACGCCTTATAACTCCTTATGGTTAACTCCAAAATTGATAAAATTTTTATTGGGAGTAAATCTATATAATATCAGTGTACTCTGTGAATTTCGGAATTTTTGAATAAAAGTACAATTTATGATAAATGTCTAAATATTCAGCGGTTTTAGCCATATGAAAAATAGTAAATGAATTTTAAAAATTCTAAGAAAAATATATGTTCAATATGGGACTATATTCTGCTAAATCCCAGAAAAGAAATATTTTTGGAACTGATTTGGTATTTTTCATGAAAATGGACTAGTTATGAATAAATGAGTTAAATATGTTATGTGAAGGAAGAAAATTGGAAAATATGATTTTATGCAGATTTTTGATGAGGGTTTTGATTATTGGTGATAAAACCTTATAAGTTTGGCATTTTATGATGATTAAATGCATTATTTAGTAAAGTGTAAACAGTTAAAATAAATTGTTTATAAGTTTAAGAAATGTTATTCTTTCAATATCATTATACCGAAATATTGATATGGATTTTATTGTGGAATTTCTACCTTTTTGTGTCAGAGTTACTATTCACGAGTTACTATTCACGAGTTACTATTCACGGGTACTATTCACTACAAAATTGGTTTCTTTTTCTAACCAAATTATAGTTGATTTATGAATATTACTCTGGAGATTAAAACTATATATTGATTATATTGATTTTATTATCATATATAATATTTTTATAACCACGATGTTGAAATTTCTTTCACCTTTGGAGTGTAAAGATGAGTAGATTATTGGTATGATCATGGATTAGGTTATCTTTGGCCGAGAAGTGAAAAGTTGAATTGATCGTATGATCATTTGACCATTGAATTTATAATTGAATATCTTTAGCTTAAGTGCAAAAGTGAATAAATCAACATGGTTATAATTATTGTTTATATAAATTCTGAAATGATTATATATTTCTTTGTGATATTAATATCTTTGGCCTGTAGTGCAAAGATGAATTGTTGATGAATATCTTTGGCCAGTAGTGCAAAGATGAACTGTTGTTGAATATCTTTGGCCAGTGGTGCGAAGATGGCCTGTTGTTGAATATCTTTGGCCAGTGGTGCGAAGATGAACTGAAGATGAATATCTTTGGCCCGTAGTGCAAAGATGAATTTATTAGTATGATTATGAACATGAACTGTGATTTGGTATAACCATGATCTTTGATGTTTCGTAAAGTAAAGACATGTGATGAAAATTATATTAAATCCGGTAACGTAAGAGGAATTTAGAATCACAATTATGATCATGAGATATTCATATAATTGTAGAAAGGAACTGTTGATTGATGTTACAGGGATAAAACATTGTTGGTGGACTTTTAACATGGAGAAGATAATAAAATGTATTGTCTATTTGACTCTTCTAATGGATTGTTCGTTCCGCTGCAACTATGGTTGAAATTTTTATCATCTACCATATGTTCTAAATCTCTGGATTTGTTATTGATGAAGGCTATTGATAATTTAATTATCTTTAGTCATGATATTCTTTATGGAGCTAGTGTGCTCAACCCTTTGTTTCACAATTCTTTTCGTGTAATAAAAGTGTAAATTTGGGTTGAGCGGGGTAACAATGGAATAGAATCGGTGGTCTCTAGTTGTGGAGTTCTCCTAAACAAAGATAGACAAAGTGTGTTGTATACATCTTTTAGTAGTTATATTTGGTGAATCATATAGGGAGAGGTGAACCCAACGTTGGAAGGGTGTTTTGCCACTATCATAGAAGATGTCTAATGACATACTGTTGAAAGTAGTAGATGCATACAAGCCAATCATGTTTGATGATAAAGCATATACTTTGTAACAATCTTATTCATTTATTAATAAAAGTATTAATTTATTAAAGGCTTTTAATTATCTACATGATGTTTGTTTAATAATACGCGATAAACCCATAGTTTTAAGCAATGCTTTTAGAATAATGATGATGATCATTCTAATGAGATCTAAATTCTTAGAAAGCTTAAAACTAAAATAGTTCCCAATCATTGGATTACTAAATTGGGGATTAGTGAATGGGATAGATTGGTACATACGTTGTTTGCTTCATTGGATGAGGATGATTGATCTCACGATCATTTGTGTGGAGACACTAAAGCAAGTATGTAGGTGCTTATTAGAGAATAAGTTCATCGAACGCATTGGCTCGCTAAGGAATACCTAATGGAGTTTTACTTTCCTATCAATAGAATTTCTGTAGTGATAGTAAGACAAGTGATCCTTGGACTTGAGATCATCATAGTATCTTGTGTATGATGAGTTATACTTTGACTTATTCCTTAAGACCCTTAGGGTATATCAAAGGGTATGCTTGGGTATAATAAGTCAGTACATGGAGATAATATATGATCAATAAAGAATCTACCACTTATTAAAAGAAGAGAAATGTCCTATGTGATTCGATAAATGACAACCCAAGTAGTCCTTGGCGGCGTAATGAAATTAGAAAGGAGTTTTAATTTGCATTATTTCGAGTTCATGCATTTAAGAGTTTAAATACATATAATTAAATAAAATAAGACTTGACAAGTAATTCCATGTCTTATATTTAATTGGGACATGTATGGTGGAAGGATTGAATTAGACAGTAACTATTTACTCAAAGGTTCTTTTATAATTAATGTTGAAATCTATATTATCCGGAAAGTCGTTGATCGTAGGAGGCTTATCCCTATTGTAGAATAAATATTATTTATTTAAATAAATTAATTATTTAATTTATTTATTTAAATAAGATTAGAATTGTTCTAATTGATTTATTCACAAGGTTTAATATGGAGAACCTAAAGGGTCACACCATAAAAGGAAGAATAATTATTTAAGAAGTTAATGGCATAATCGTAATAATATGTTATGTATATTTAATTTAATCTATGGTGATAGAATAAATTAAATAGCTTAATATTTATTATTTAATATTTTAGAAATATTAAATATAAATTAATAAGAGGAGTCTTATTAATATTATTACAATTATTATTATTATTTTAATTTCTAAAAGAGTTTAGGAATTAATTTAATATAAGTACTCTCATTTATTCCTAATTTGATTAGGAAGGAAAATTAGTTAAAGGAGTTTAATTAATTATCCCTAATAAGATTAGGGAGCCCTTTAATTAAAAAATGTTTAATTAAATAATATCTTATTTTAATAGGGTTACTTGATATCTTTATAAGAGGAGTCTTATATCGGATATCAAGACTACGATATATTTCCAATGGTTGGAGAAGACGCCCTTTCTATAGAGATAGAAAAACTAGGGTTTAGCCAACCACCCATCTTCTTGAATCCTTCTTCTTACTTGGTGGATCACCTCTAGAGGCCAAACACTTGGGTGACTAACGTTGATCAAAGGAAGGAACCAAACCCGGTGGATTCAAGTTGAACGCGAAAAGAATTGGAGGTGAACTTGTACTTGAGGAAGCTCGGATCTTCAAGGGTATGACTCTTGTTCTTCAATTTTTCGTTTAATTAATAATTGTGCATAAAGGGTGATCCGGGTATATGGTTTGTAAAATTTTAAACTCTGATTTTCCACGTTTCCGCTTATTTTTGCAATTTAATTGCGTTCATGAATATTACAAACCTAACAAATGGCAGCAGTGCAGAAGACCTCAAATTTTTAAATAAAAGGAATTTCCTTTATTTTGAAATAGTAAAGGTTGATTTGATTAATGTGGATAGTTAAGGGTTAAATACGCAAATATTTCAAAATAAGCAAGTGGTTATAAAATATTCATTGTTGTTTGGGAATATTCGTTTGGTCGTGGAATATTCAGATCTTTTGGGAATATTCGTATGATATTGCGCATGACCATGTGTGGGCCCCATAACTGAAAGCGATTGGATGAAGAAACGACAAATATAAGTTGTTTTTAAATAACTCACAGAATTGTTGCCATTGTTGGAATACCCAAGTGGTTAAAACACACTAATATGCCGTTGTTGAACAAGTAAAGATACGCAGATTGCACCAATTATTGATTCTTACGTGAAGAAGACACTACTCAATAATGGTTACAGTAATTACCGCTGAAGATTTTATTGAGTTAATAATTCTTTGCGTTGATATTTTATATTCTTTGTTGTTTCAATAATTGTCATTACACAATTATCTTTCATTATCGAAGCAATAATTCATATTATATCTGAATAATATTATTAGATAACATTATTGGCAATGTCTAGAAAGTTCGCTTCAAGGAGAGGTTTGGTCATCTAATTGCGCCGCCAGTAGAAGAAGAAATTCTTATCGAAAGCCCCTCTTTCTGAGGGCGCACGGTTGTCAATATTGTGATTCGTAATATTATTTGTGAATAATTAATTATTGATTTATATGATGAGGAAAATATTGATTTTATGTGGATATAGATGGAGAAAATTTTAAAATGACAATTGTTGAAAATTAATATTTTATCTTTTTCGATAAAATAATTCATTTAAATATATTATTTTAATAATATATTAACGGTGATATTTTTACAATGAATGTGGGATATATGAGTATATGAGGAGGAAGAGTATTTTTGTGGCATTAAATGTTTAACACATGTTTTGTGTGTTGGTGGACACAATTATAATAGAAATTTGATTATAGCTTTGTAAAATCGCTTGTTTGTGGATTTCGGATTACGATTTTTGTTTGGAATTTGGAAAAACTTTCTTCCGCAAAGTTGTAGAGAATTGAATTTTCTATAAAAACACGCGAGATTCGAATTTTCTGATGAAAGGGCTATTTATTATGAATTATTGAAGTTCCGAGGCTTCAAATAATTGATTTTGGGAGTTTAAATTATTTTTGTTTAGAAAAACGTTTTTGTATTTTTTGGACATCATTAACATGTGTGGCTGGTGTTTTGACCAAAAGGTGGGCTAAGAAAAATTTGTATAATTATATTAATATTATATTAAATTTTCGCTTTGGTGTTCTAAGCATTTTCCTATAAATAGGGTGCTTAGGTTAGAATTGAAAATCACACCGTAAACCCAAGTTTTCTCTATTTTCTCTCGATATTTTGAGCGTATTCTTGTGAGTATTTTGAGTATACTTTGAGTATTGCTAGGCGGTGCAAGTTCCCTTCAAAGACTATACCCTAGATATTAAATGGTAAGATCGATCTTTCGAGGTAAGGGATATTATTTTTTTGTAATGATATTATTTCTTCAATATCATTATCTTTGAAATGTTGATCTCAAGTTTTTATCAAATTTGGAACTTTTTCATGTATCGGGGTTACTATTCACGAGTTACTATTCACGAGTTACTATTCATGAAAGTTACTTATTCATGAAGTTCTTATTCACGAAAGTACTATTAAATTAAGCGTGAAGATGTTTTGTGGAATTTCTATCTTTTGGTGTCTGAGTTTCTTATTCACGATATCTAAGACTATTCACGATGATCTAAGACTATTCACGATATCAGATTATTCACCGAAAAATAAAATTTCTTCTTTTCGTCAAAACATCTATTCGGATACTAACTCGATTGTATCCATGTTTTGATCATTCTTGAATTTTACACCACTATGATTATTTTTTGAGGTATTTTTGGACGTGGATAAAACCAAGTACGAATCCTTAATCCTTAATCCTTGTCATTTTGTTTCTTTGGATTCGTTTCTTTAAAAAATATTTTTCATCATCCTCGGTCTTAAATGATGATATTATGGAATATCTTTGGCTTCAGTGCAAAAGATGAATGATTTCTTAAGAATATCTTTGGCAGAAAGTGTAAAGATGAATGATTTTGAAGAATATCTTTGGCCTGTAGTGCAAAGATGAGCAGTGTTTAAATGAACATGACTAATCGATGAATATCTTTGGCCTGTAGTGCAAAGATGAATATTTGATTCGGATGTATATTGATTGATGTTCTGAGGATAAAATATTGATGATGGATCGTTAAATTCATAGATTATAGTAGATTTCATTCTCTACGTAACTCTTCTATGAATTATTATTTCAACTGCGAATATTGATCTCAAACTTGTTGTCTATTGTATTCTATCGATTTTTCCTCGTTGAAGACTAACGATAATTTGTTGTATATTATCTTAGTCATAATATTCTTTACCGGGCTAGTTGAGCTCACCCTTTTCCTTGTTGTTCCATTTTTCTTCTCGGGAGGCGAGAATGTAGCCGAAAGTACTAGGTCGGGTATGGAATGAAGATTCTAGAGAGAGTTGTTTAGTAGTCCTCACCATTTTGTAAAATAATGAATCAATAATGTGATGAGGATTTATTTGAGTATAGATATTGTCTAGAAGATAATATTTGTATTCAAACTCACGCTTTCTTGTTGTAATAATAATAAAGTTGTAGTTGTTTACGCATCATGTATTGACACAACCTCGAATAGGTGATGTATACCTATTTTGGGGGCGCCACAGTTGGTATCGAGCTTAGGGATATGATCTTTGGCGGAGATCGGGGAATAGAACTAGAGGGAGAGACGAGTAAATCCTTCGCCAAGGTGTCCTACCTAAGCTTATTTGTTAGTTGGGTCGGTATATAGGGATATTATGTGATATATTGATTTCTTAATTAACCCTTATTTTATGACATGATTTGAGAATGTCGATCGAGAATATTAACAAATGGAGTAAATGAGACCGTGGAGATGCCTGTCTTTCCACCAACGAGGAGAACGTCTGCAACAGTCGGGCAATGTTCCTCCCGTGAACAACACCACCGAAAGCGGATGATGAACGAGGGATGTTTAGAAGCTTTTTGCGATTCATGCAAAAATCAGACGAGGAGACTCGTGTTCAAAATATGGAGGAAATGATAGAATTCACGAGTGGTCACAGCCAAGCGATTCAAAGAGTTGGGACCACCGAGAATTCGGGAAAGCCGGATCCGATTAAAGCGAGACGTGGTTCAAACAAATTACCAAGATATTCGATGTCTTGGGATGCACGGAGAACAGAAAGTTCCATTCGCCACATTTATGTTCCGTGGCGAGGCAGACATCTTGGTGGGAATCGTGAAGCGTACTCCATCCATTGCACTCAAAGATGTCATGGGAGACGTTTCAGAATTGATTCAATGACAAGTACTTCCCCGAAAGTATTCGCTATATGAAGGAAGTGGAGTTTATTAGACTAGAAAGCGAGAATAACATGACGTGTGTCTGAAGACGAGGCTAAGTTCGCGGAGTTATCCGAGTTGCACCTCATTTGGTGGAGAATGAGGAACGATATGACGCGGATGTTTCGAGAGGTTCAAACCCGACATACGCCAAGATCTCATTTCTCATAAATTTTCTCTCTATTCGGATGTTGTCAGCAGGCTCGGTTGTTAGAAGCGAGATAACGAGTACGTTCAACCGAGGGACCATAACCAGGATCATCATCAAGATATAGTCATCGTCGAATAACGATAACCAAACGGAGAAAGAAGAATACTGAGACAAAGGCGGTAAACACTCCGGTGGTAATCGTGGCCATGAAAAATAAGAAGCGAGTGGGAGGAGATTTTAAAAAGAGGAGATTCAATAACGACCATGTGAAGGCGTCCGCACTATAAGAACTAGTTTTATGGAGGAGAACGACCACCACCCGGTCAGTATGTTACAAATGCGGAAAGAGGGACATATTAGCTCAAACCGCCCACAACAACAGTTTAAGGTATGCTATAGTTGTGGAAAGGAAGGACATATCGCTTCGAGATCAGATGCAGTTAGCGAAACCTAGTTCGATTGGGGACGGTGACTCAAAAGATCGTCCCCGTAAAAGTCAAAGTCAACGATTTGGGAAGAAGCGTTTGTCGTAATGGGGTCATTAAAATGCAAGGAACCCGAACGAAGTTAGACGCAGGTTAGTCAATTATAAATTCTTGCGAAGTATATACCTTACTAGATATATGGTTCTACCCATTCTTTTTATCTCTCTTACTTGGCTCAACGTTTAAACTTGACTCAGGAGAAATTAGACTTTGACCTATATCTGTGGAAACTCCGTTAGAGAAACTTTCATCACATCCATTGTTTATAAATCTTGCTTGATTCAGTTGGCACTATCACATTACCGTTAACCTTATTTCTATAGAGATATTTGTTTTTGATGTGATTTTAAGGTTAACTACTCATCATGCCGAAATTGATTATTTTCGTAAGGTTGTTAGTTTTCATATTCCTAAGCAAACTCGTTATTCAATTCAAGCAATCAAACCATTGTAGTCAAACATTTTCATATCAAGCCATGAAGTCATTCGTTTATTACGGATGTCAAATTTTCTTAGTCCATGTTATGGATTTGAATAAAGACACGCCAAATTTGAATAATATTCTGTTGTTATTGATTTTTCCCGACGTATTTTCGAAGAATTTCGCTTACTCCCCAAAGCCCGATATTAAATTTTGTATCGACTTTGAACCGAGACAAAACTCATTTCTAAAATCTCATATCGAATGGCTCTATTGAACTTCGTGAGTTAAAATTCAACTATAAATTTGGTACCGAGCCTTTATCTTGTGACTTCCTTTGTGGAATTCACCTAAGCCGAACTTCTCTGTAGGGGACGCCATATTCGATGCGATAGTAAAGCGATAGGTGTCATTGTGACGTCTTATCCAAGATTGGGATATGAGTCACATTGAGAGCAACCTAAGTCGAGAATCGAAAACACGTAGCTTTCAGGCTTAGTTGGTTATTATCGGAGATTCGTTGAAGGATATTCTCGAGTCGCTATTCCGTTAACTTAGTCGACTTGAAAAGATACAAAATTCGTATGGAGCGAGGAATGCGAGAAGATTTTCCAAGAGCTCAAGAGGCGACTCATTTTACATATTCTAACCATACCATCTTGGAAAAGTTTAACGTGGTATTTGACGTTGAGTAGAAGATCATATCGCGGAACGAAAGTGCGATGATGTCAAGTATACGACAGAGCCAACTTTAATAGAAAAAGTTAAGGTTGCTTTCAAGCCACCCAATCTTGAGTCGATGCGTAAGAAAGTACAAGAAGGAGCTATTCCGGAAGCGAGAATTGATGAAGAAGGAATACTTTGAGTCCACTCTAGACTTTGTGTTCCTAACGACTCGATTTGAAGAACAAGATTATGATGGAGGCACACAATACACCATTTGCAATCCATCCCTGGGAGTACCAAAATGTATTATGATCTTCAACATACATTTTGGTGGAGCAATAAGAGGAGAGAGATCGCGTAGTTTATCTCGATGTGTTTAACTTGCCAACGTGTAAAGGCGGAGCATCTTGTACCTAAGGGTCCGTTGCAACCACTTGAGATTTTGAAATGGAAGTGGGAACACATTACCCTGAATTTCATTACTAATCTTCCCGGGGTTTCTCAAGGCATAGATGCGATTTGGGTTATTGTTGATAGATTAACCAAGTCTACTCATTTTTTATCGATCGAGAGACTTATTCCTTGAACGCCTTTCTCGTAGATACGTAAATGAGATTGTGAGATTGCATGGCATGCCAAGATCCATAGTTTTAGATCGTGACCCAAGATTCACTTCATGATTTTGGGTTAGTTTGTAGAAAGCTATGGGCACGAATTTCTTATTTTGGCGTATACCATCCTCAAAGCGGATGGGCAATCGTAGAAAGGACTACTCAAACTCTTGAAGATATATTAAAACTCTGTGTCCTAGATTTCAAAGGAAGTTGGGATAAGTACTTGCCATTGGTGGAATTCTCATACAACAATAGTTATTAAACAAATATAGGCATGGTTCCATTCAAGCATTATATGGACAAAAATGTCGTTCTCCAATATGTTGGGATGAGGTGGGTGAAGCAACATTGTTGGGACCCGAGTTAGATACGTATATGACTAATGATTCGACAACGATACAAAGCTAGACAAGATCGATAAAAGAGTTATGCGAATCTTCATCGAAAAGGACGTGGAATTTAGTGTAGGGGATCATGTATTGTGTTGCGAAGTTGCTCCATGGAAGGGAGTTACAAGATTTGGGAAAGAGGAAAGCTCAATCCACGATTTATGGTCCATTTCAAATTCTTGACCAAAGTAGGAAATGTAGCCTATAGACTTGCGTTACCTCAAAGTATGTCTCGTGTTTATAATGTGTTTCACATATCCGTACTTCAGAAAATATGTGAAAGACCCGAACCACGTTATTGAGTTAGATCCCAGGACGAGATAGTAGAAGACTTAACGTATGAGGAGGTACTGTCAAGATTTTGGATAGGAAGGAGCATGTCCTACGCAAGAAAGGTTATACCACAAGTTAAAGTTTTGTGGAGGAATCATGCTATATAGAGGAAATGACCGGGAATTGAAGCGAAAATGAAAGCGAGGTATCCTCACCTTTTCAAAACACCAGATATCGTACGTCAATTTCGAGGACGAAATTTCATAAGGAGGGAGGTTGTAAGACCAAATTTTTAAATAAAAAGGAATTTCCTTTATTTTGAAATAGTAAGGGTTGATTTGATTAATGTGGATAGTTAAGGGTTAAATACGCAAATATTTCAAAATAAAGCAAGTGGTTATAAAATATTCATCATTGTTGTCGGGGAATATTCGTTTGGTCGTGGAATATTCGACTTTGGGAATATTCGTATGACACAGTGACCATGTGTGGGCCCCATAACTTAAAAAAGCGATTGGATGAAGAAAACGACAAATATAAGTTGTTTTTAAATAACTACAGAGTTATGTTAATTTGTTGGAATACCCGTTGGTTAAAACACACTAATACGCGTTGTTGAACAAGTAAGACACCAGTATTGCACCAATTATTGATTCTTACGTGAAGAAGACACTACTCAATAATGGTTACAGTGAATTCTTCGCTCAAAGTATTTTATTGAGTTAATAATTGCTTTGCGTTGATATTTTATATTCTTCATTGTTTCAATAATTGTCATTACACAAGATCTTTCATTATCGAAAGCAATAATTCATATTATCTGAATAATATTATTAGATAACATTATTGGCAATGTCTAGAAAGTTCTGTCTAAGGAGAGGTTTGGTCATCTAATTGGCGCCAAGAAGAAGAAATTCTTATTGAAAGCCCCTCTTCCCTGAACCGCACTGGTTGTCAATATTGTGATTTCGTAATATTATTTGTGAATAATTAATTATTGATTTATATGATGAGGAAAATATTGATTTTATGTGGATATAGATGGAGAAAAATTTTAAAATGACAATTGTTGAAAATTAATATTTTATCTTTTTTCGATAAAATAATTCATTTAAATATATTATTTTAATAATATATTAACGGTGATATTTTTACAATGAATGTGGGATATATGAGTATATGAGGAGGAAGAGTATTTTGTGGCATTAAATGTTTAACACATGTTTTGTGTGTTGGTGGACACAATTATCGATAGAAATTTGATTATAGCACTTTTTGTAAAATCGCCTGTTTGTGGATTTCTTGGTCGATTTTGTTTGGAATTTGGAAAAACTTTCTTCTGCAAAGTTGTAGAGAATTGAATTTTCTATAAAAACTCATGAGATTCAAATTTTCTGATGAAAGGGCTATTTATTATGAATTATTGAAGTTAGAGGTTCAAAATAATTGATTTTTGGGAGTTTAAATTATTTTTGTTTAGAAAAACGTTTTTTGTATTTTTTGGACATCATTAACATGTGTGGCTGGTGTTTTGACCAAAAGGTGGGCTAAGGAAAATTTGTATAATTATATTAATATTATATTAAATTTTTCGCTTTTGGTGTTCTAAGCATTTTCCTATAAATAGGTGCTTAGGTTAGAATTGAAAATCACACACCGTAAACCCAAGTTTTCTCTATTTCTCTCTCGATATTTTGAGCGTATTCTTGTGAGTATTTTGAGTATACTTTGAGTATTGCTAGAGGCGGTGCAAGTTCCTTCAAAGACTATACCCCAGATTCTATTGTAAGTAAATCGATCTTTCGAGGTAAGGGATATTATTTTTTTTGTAATGATATTATTTCTTCAATATCATTATCTTTGAAATGTTGATCTGAAGTTTTTATCAAATTTGGAACTTTTTCATGTCGGGGTTACTATTCACGAGTTCTTATTCACGAGTTACTATTCATGAGTTACTATTCACGATTCTACTATTCACGAGTACTTATTCATGTAAGCGTGAAGATGTTTTTGTGGAATTTCTATCTTTGGTGTGTGAGTTACTATTCACGATACTAAGACTATTCACGATACACAAGACTATTCACGATACTTGATTATTCAATTTAAAAAATAAAATTTCTTCTTTTCGTCAAAACATCTATTCCGGATACTAACTCGATTGTATCCATGTTTTGATCATTCTTGAATTTTACACCACTATGATTATTTTTGAGGTATTTTTGGACGTGGATAAAACCAAGTACGAATCCTTAATCCTTAATCCTTGTCATTTTGTTTCACTGGATTCGTTTCTTTCAAAAAAATATTTTTCATCATCCTCGATCTTAAATGATGATATTATGGAATATCTTTGGCCTCAGTAGCAAAGATGAATGATTTCTTAAGAATATCTTTGGCCTGTAGTGCAAAGATGAATGATTTCGAAGAATATCTTTGGCTCAGTAGTGCAAAGATGAGCAGTGTTTAAATGAACATGAATTAATCGATGAATATCTTTGGCCTCAGTAGTGCAAAGATGAATATTTGATTCCGAGATGTATATTGATTGATGTTACAGGATAAAATATTGATGATGGACCGTTAAATTCATAGATTATAGTAGATTTCATTCTCTACGTAACTCTTCTATGAATTATTATTTTCATTGCTGAATATTGATCTCGAAACTTGTTGTCTATTGTATTCTATCAGATTTTTCCTGTTGAAGACTAACGATAATTTGTTGTATATTATCTTAGTCATAATATTCTTTTCTTGGGCTAGTTGAGCTCACCCTTTTCCTTGTTGTTCCATTTTTCTTCTCGGGAGGCGAGAATGTAGCGAAGTACTTAGTGGGGGTATGAAATGAAGATTCTAGAGAGAGTTGTTTAGTAGTCCTCACCATTTTGTAAAATAATGAATCAATAATGTGATGAGGATTTATTTGAGTATAGATATTATCAGAAGATAATATTTGTATTCAAACTCACGATTTATTGTTGTAATAATAAAGTTGTAGTTGTTTCGCATACTCATGTATCGACAACTCGTAATAGGTGATGTATACCTATTTTGGGGGCGTCACAATCGAGCCAAACCTTTATGCGAATTATTAATTGTTTTAATTTGATATGTATATTGATATGTGTTTAGAACAATTTAATTGGGCATAATTTTGTTGTATAAAATTTATTTTTATTAAAAAAACGCGAAAACATTTTTTTTGCACTCGTGATCAAGCGTGGTCGCAGATTCTTATATATATACCATCTCGTATTAATTTGATCATTAATGTGTGAATTCATTAACTTGTAACTTGATAATATATATAATATATATGTATATTATATTTAATATATATTATTATAATAACTGTTCCTACTTCTTAGTATTCCAACGTGGTTTGTTTACAGTAGTAATATCACATGAATCACTGCAAGGGGTGAATGATTTGTTTTCCTTGTTAACATGGACCAACGGATTCATGTATCTTATATATATTAATATATAAACCGTACAGCCTAGCCTTTACTATTATATAATATATGATTTTAATTATTTTATAATTAAAATAAAAAGTTTATTTTAATCTTAAAATAAAATGTTTATTTTATAATTAAAATAAAAGTTTATTTTAATTTTAAAATTAAAATTTCATGCTAACTAATTAGAGTTGGAATTGGATTCCATGATAACTAATTGGAGTTGAAATTAGATTACATGTTTCCTTAAATAAAGGAGTTTATCTAGATATGAAATAAGATTTCATATTATCAAAAAAAAAGAGTTTATTTGTGAATAGGAAAAAGAATCATCTTTCCTTAAATAAAAGAATTTATTTAGATATGAAATAAGATTTCATATTATTCAAAATAAAGAAGTTTATTTGTGAATAGGAAAGTGAATTCGTGTTTCCTTTAATAAAGTTTTTTTTTTACATGGAATTCGATTCCGTAATTAATTAAAATAAAGGAGTTTATTTTGATTAAAGATTTTGATTAAAATAAAATAGTTTATTTTATTCAAAATTGGATAAATTAAAATAAAATAGTTTTATTTTGATTTAAATTTGGATTAAAATAAAGGAGTTTATTTTGATTCAAAAATAGATTTTATACTAACTAAAGTTGCCCATTAAATGATATCAATATATATATTAAATGTTTATTATTCATGAGATGAATGTTATTTATTGATGCATGTGATGATGTGTATGATAATAAATGGGATTGATTATGGACTATTGACCAATGTGATTGGATTTTATTTAGTTGGATGCATGAATGTATGGGTTTTATTAAATGGGGTCTGCGCACTCGCCTTCTCTAATTTTTCTTAATGTAAATTCTAACTCCTCTTATGTACTTTCCCTCGATCACGATCAAGGTTTCTATTTATTTTAAATAGTTTTGTAATAGGAATAGTTAGAATTAATTTTGAAGAATTGGAGATCAAGGAACAAGGAGCTTGAAGACCCGTTTGTAATGGAGCAGGGTTTAAATATGATAGTTATATTTAAATATTAATTCTTGCGCACTTAGGGTTTGAATTTTGGTTCACTTGGTGGCTCTAGTGAACCAAACTAGAATAAAAGTCCATAATCAATCCGGGTAATATATAGTATTCTATATATGCATGCTTATACTATATATATATATATATATATATATATATATATATATATATATATATATATATTATATATTATGCAAACATGCTTCGCATGTTTATTAATATACGCGTATTTTTATATATATATGCATGCGCTTAAACAAGATGAGACATTTTAATAACAAACCCCTCAAATTTTTATATTAAGTCCTAAGCGTTCAAAGATATTTGGAATATCGAACGCCGCTTTTCTAGCATGATAAAATTAATAGAGTATTAAATATTTAATATGAGTTTGTTGTGTCACCACAAGGCAAGTATTAAGTATTTAAGATGTTAATTTATCACATTTGATGCTTATAAAGAAAATTGAACAATATTGTTTTGTTGTGTCACCACAAGGATGATATTTTTCTTTTTGAATATATGGAGTGCTAGGTCGGACTTAACTTGGATAATTTTGATTCGGATGTGCCACCACTGATCAAAATAATCTAAGAGGCAAAATAAAAGGAGTCAGATAGTTGATGTAATTGACAAGAGTTGTCTACCTATTTATTTATATATAGTTTGTGTTGTGTCACCACAAGGCTATATACATTTGAAATGGGATCCTTATTCTCACTAGCGAGATCTTTAATTAGATTTTTGCCGAACTATATAAATTGAGGTAATATAGTTTGAAGAAAATAGTGGGAGATACCAATTTAAAACAAGACCTAATTTATTTTGGTAATTAATAAAAGAATGTATGTTAAAATGTTGTTAATTAAAATTCATTTACGTAAATTTTACAATGTCTAAAATTACTATCATGCGAAGCATATTAGATGCTAAATTAACCGGAATCAATTAAACGGATTGGTTAAGGAATTTGAGAATATTTCTCATGGTGAAAAAGCTATCTTATATCCTTAATACGCCTATCCTCGCAATGGTTTGGCATAATGCCCTCGAGAAAGAGATTGCTACTTTTAGAAAGTGGCAAGATGATGCACTGATTGGCTCAATGCATCATGCTCGCATCCATGAGTAACGATCTTGCCGTCAAGATGAAACTATGGATGCTCTACTATATTCCCGCACATCAAGTAGTTGATGGTGAGGAAAGTAGGGACCGATAGATATCGAGATATCTAAGGAGCTCTTCCGATCTAGAATGGCCAATGACACTATAAGACGGATAAAAGTTCTTAACATAATCAATTTGATTGATCAATTAGGACAACTGGTTTTGTCATGGATGGAGAGTTGAGCCAAGATTTGATCTTGCACTCACTCAGGACTCCTTTTCACCATTGTTGTGAATTTTTCATATGAATAAGCTAGATATCGCCTCATTGATTTGCTTAACATGTTGAAAAATGTTGAGAGTCACTTTCAACCAAGAAAGACCGAAGTCTTCTTGGTAGGGGCCAAAGGATCTTCCGAAAAGAAGAAAGATTCTAAGAAGGAAAATATAGAAAGGCAAAAAAAACAAAGGATAATAAGAAGAAAAGCGTGCGGGAAATGTAGCTTTAAAGGTTGCCATATTAGCCATAAATAAACTTATAGTTTAGCAATGATTTATGAAGCAAATCTATTAAGTCAATAAGTTGTTATTGTATTCCAGTTCTTGTTTAAAATATTATTTCCATTTTATTGTTTAGACAATGAAATCCTTGGTATTATAATTAAGAACAATTGTTGTTCTATTTATAATAATAATGTTTTGTATAGAATGGAATATTACTTAATAAATTTTGTATACTTGACTTACATGAAAATAATTTTGCATATTGAACAAATTAGTATAAGAAAAGGAGATGATCATTCAAAGAGTTGAATGTGTGTATTTGCTAAAATACAAGTGTGAATTATTTGAAAGGTTCAAAGAATTGAAGTGAAATAAATTGGCAATGTATTAAGATTCTTTGATTAGATCAAGGAATAAATACTTGTGCAATAAGTTTCTAGATCATCTCAAATGGTTTCTCATAATGGACACCTCCTCGACACGTTAATAATTGATTGATGTATCCGAATGGAAAATCGTACCTTGTTGGACTTGTTGGACATGGTGCGGTCCATAATGATTTTACTGGACATTCCGGAAAAATTCAAGGCTCCATAAAAGTTATAAAATGGATGTGGAGAATTCCAAATCTTAAGTTTGTTAAGATAAGGGTTCCAACTTATGTGAAAAGGTTTCAAAAGGATAAGCTTGGGACAAGATTTGACAAGTGTCGATTTGTGGGACATCCTAAAGTAAGTTTAGGGTATATGTTCTATAATTCTACTTAGCAAAAGGTGTTTGTTGTGAAACACACGCCTTCTAAGATAAAGGTGTTTATCATTGAAGGGGCTAGTGGGAGGATAATAGATCTTGAAGAGTTCAAGAACCACAAAACACTATAAGTCAAATAAGAGGAACTCGTAGATGTAACCTATTGCACCACAAGATAATCGTAAATCGGAATAGTACTAAAGATACCTAGGAGGTATGGATTCATCATGGATGATGATGATGAGGTACGCATCATAGAAGATGATGATCCGTGAGTTACACGCGATGATGTAAGACTTCTAGTGTGTAAAAAAGGGTCAAATGGGAGCGTCGAGAAATTTCTAGTATTATATGTTGATATACTACGGATGAGGAATAACATACCAATGCTACAATCAAGAAAGATAAAGTTGTCTAAACATTCCTCCACGAATGATTTGGGAAGAGTATCTTAATTGGGGATAAAATCTATATAGATAGATTTAAAAGGATGCTCAACTTAACCCAAGGAACGATATATTCATTTGATGCTAAAGTCGTTTAGCATGGCAAACTCCAAGAGATGTCTCATGTTGATGAGCTATGGAGTGTATCTCTCTTTATAGTCCCCACAGACTCGAAAAAGAGAGATCGCATGAAAGTGACTATCATGTATGCAATGAAATATACAAGACCTAATGTTGATCGGTCATATTCTGGAGAAGATCACTGTAAGACAGTGAAAAACATCTTAAAGTTCTTAACCGGCACTAAGGATGTGAGGATACATGGTGGGTCTGAATTAAAACTAGAGGGCTTTACAGACTCAAGTTTTTCAGATAGACCAAGACGACCAAAAATCCACTTTAAGGTAAAGGGTTACCTTGAGCAATTGGTGCGTTGAATCGAAAGGTTCCAAACAAAGAAAGAGTTCTTTGGTTTAGTGATAAAGACAAAGTATATAGCTATAAATGAAGTCGCAAGTTGATTGTTTGGATTAAAAGTTCATTACTGTAACTAGAATAGTTCCTAAGTCTCATCTTGGATCTAAACATGTGTTGTGGCACTTTTATTTGATTATTAGAATCATTGAAAGATGGGAAATCACTATAGAGATAGTGAACTCTCAAAAACAACATTACATATCCATTAACTAAAGCTTATCCAACAGCAGGATAATCGTCACTTAGAGAAGAAGAGTATGAGATACCATGACGATTGACTTTTTAGTGCAAAGTGGGAGATTGAAAGTAGTATGCACACAAGCCAATCATGTTTGATGATAAAGCATATACTTTGTAACAATCTTATTCATTTATTAATAAAAGTATTAATTTATTAAAGGCTTTTAATTATCTACATGATGTTGTTTAATAATATGTGATAAACCCATAGTTTTAAGCAATGCTTTTAGAATAATGATGATGATCATTCTAATGAGATATAAATTCTTAGAAAGCTTAAAACTAAAATAGTTCCCAATCATTGGATTACTAAATTGGGGATTAGTGAATCCGGATAGATTGGTACATACGTTGCTTGCTCATCGATGGATGAAGATGATTGATCTCACGATCATTTTGTGTGGAGACACTAAAGCAAGTATGTAGGTGCTTATTAGAGAATAAGTTCATCGAACATTGGCTCGCTAAGGAATACCTAATGGAGTTTTACTTTTCGTCAATAGGAATTCTGTAGTGATAGTTGTGACGCCCCAAAATAGGTATACACAACACCCATTCCGAGTCGCCAAATACATGGTACAAGAAGCAAAACCACAACTTCAATAATACAAATGTCGTGTGAAATACGACAATATATATCTGAAGTTTAAATACAATATTGTCTTCTAGACAATATCCACACGCAAATAAATCCCCATCATAATTATTGATACATTATTTTACAAAAATGGTGAGGACTACTAAACAACTCTCTCTAGAACCTTCATTCCATTCCCCACTAGTACTCACTACATTCTCACCTCCCGAGAAGAAAAATGGAACAACAAGGAAAAGGGTGAGCTCAACTAGCCCAAGAAAGAATATTATGACTAAGATAATATACAACAAATTATCGTTAGTCTTCAACAGGAAAAATCTAATAGAATACAATAGACAACAAATTTTAAATCAATATTCAATGAAATAATAATTCATTAGAAGAGTTAAGTAGAGAACGCAAACTACTATCTTCTATGTATGAATTTAAAAGTTCATCGCTCATCTTTTATCCCCGTAACATCAATCAATATACATCTCGAATCAAATATTCATCTTTGCACTCATGTGCCAAAGATATTCATCATTGGTCATGTTCATTTAAACACTGTTCATCTTTGCACTACTGGGCAAAGATATTAATCATCGGTCATGTTCATCTCAACACTGCTCATCTTTGCACTTCTGTGCCAAAGATATTCTTCAGAAATCATTCATCTTTTGCACTACTGTGCCAAAGATATTCAATAATATCATCATTTAAGACCGAGGATGATGAAAAATATTTTTAAAGAACGAATCCAATTGAAACAAAATGACAAGGATTAAGGATTAAGGATTCGTACTTTGTTTTATCCATGTCCAACAATACCTCAAAAATAATCATAGTGGTGTAAAATTCAAGAATGGTCAAAACATGGATACAATCAAAGCTAGTATCCGAATAGATATTTTGGACGAAAAAGAAGAAATTTTATTTTTCGATGAATAGTCAGAGTATCGTGAATAGTGCCTTTATACGTGAATAAGAATCTGACACCAAAAGATAGAAATTCCACAAAAAAATATTTTCACGCTTCATTGAATAGTACTCGTGAATAAGAACTCGTGAATAGTAACTCATGAATAGTAACTCGTGAATAGTAACTCATGAATAGTAACCCCGACATGAAAAAGTTCCAAATTTGATAAAAAGTTCCAACTAATATTTCAAAGATAATGATATCAAGAAATAATATCATTTGAGAAGAAAATAACATCCCTTACCTCAAAGAATCAAGATTACTTGGAAGGAAAGATCTAAGTGATGTTGAATGAAACTCAGATCAATAAAGAACTCTCAAAGTATCTAAATACTCACAAAATACGCTCAATAATATAGAGAGAAAGAGAGAAAACTTTGTTTCGGTGTGATTTTCAATTCTAACTTAGCCCTCTATTTATAGGAAAATGTTAAATTGGCAAAGGCAGACTTTGACCTGCCTACACGATGGCTTTACTCTGCTACTATTGCCACCCACCACATTTGAAATAAAATTCAGCACATTTTTTCACCAACCACAAGTGGGGCCCACTCAATTCTAGAATTTTCCACCAAAATCAATTATAACCCTACTTTCCGAATCAAACACCTCTTAAAATTTATAACAAATCATTCGCTCATTTTAACGGTTCAAAATTTGTAGACATATACTCAACTTATATATGTATAACATATCCAAAAAATCGCAACGATCCAACTACGATTAAAAATTATAACTCACTGTTTAATATATCGTAAAAATAATGATTTGATTTTTAATACCTCCATTCCAAACAAAAAATATTGATAAAACACCTCAACATTAAATCCTTCAATTATAACCACATATAATAAATAAATCCATCATTTATATCCATATCAAATAAATATTTTCTTATCATATAAATTAATAATTAATTATTCCCAAATAATATTTACGAATCACAATTATGATAAACCGTAGGTTCTCAGAAAGGGGGCTTTCCAATAAGGATCTCTCCTTCTTGGTAGCGCAATTAGGTGACCAAACCTCTCCTTAGACGTAACTTTCTAGACATTGCCAATAATGTTATCTAATAATATTATTCAAATAATATGAATTATTGATCCGATAATGGGAAATATCGTATAAAGTGACAATTATCAAACAAAGAATAATATAAAATACCAACGCAGACAATTATTGAATCAATAAAATAAAATTTGAACAAATTCATCGTAACAATTATTGAGTAGTGCCTTCTTCACGTAAGGATCAATAATTGATGCAATATCGTGTGCTATCGCTCAACAACGCGTATTAGTGTGTTTTAACCACCGGTATTCCAACAAATGATTAATCTGGTAATAATTACGCCGTTATTTTTAAACAACTTATATTTGTCATTTTCCTCATCCAATCGCTTTCAGTTATGGGGGCCCACACATGTCATTTTACTTGTGTCATGCATTTAATATTCCCGACAAGCATTTAATATTCCACGACCAAACGAATATTCCCCGACAACAATGAATATTTTATAACCACTTGCTTATTTTGAAATATTTGCGTATTTTACCCCTAACTATCCACATTAATCAAATCAACCCTTACTATTTCAAAATAATAAATAAAAGAAATTCCTTTTTATTTAAAAAAATTTTCGGGGTCTTACAATAGTAGTACAAGTGATCCTTGGACTTGAGATCATCATAGTATCTTGTGTATGATGAGTTATACTTTGACTTATTCCTTAAGACCCTTAGGGTATATCAAAGGGTATGCTTGGGTATAATAAGTTGTACATGGAGATAATGTATGATCAATAAAGAATCTACCACTTCTATTAAAAGAAGAGAAATGTCCTATGTGATTCGATAAATGACAACCCAGTAGTCCTTGGCCAAGGCAGAATAAAATTAGAAAGGAGGTTCTAATTTGCATTATTTGGAGTTGTGCATTTAAGAGTCGAAATACATATAATTAAATAAAATAAGACTTGACAATAATTCCATGTCTTATATTTAATTGGGACATTGTATGGTGGAAGGATTGAATTGTACGGTAACTATTTACTCAAAGGTTCTTTTATGATTAATGTTGAAATCTATATTATCTGGAAAGTCGTTGATCGCTAGGGAGGCTTATCCCTATTGTAGAATAAATATTATTTATTTAAATAAATTAATTATTTAATTTATTTATTTAAATAAGATTAGAATTGTTCTAATTGATTTATTCACAATCGGTTTAATATGGAGAACCTAAAGGGTCACACCATAAAAGGAAGAATAATTATTTAAGAAGTTAATGACATAATCGTAATAATAATATGTTATGTATATTTAATTTAATCTATGGTGATAGAATAAATTAAATAGCTTAATATTTATTATTTAATATTTTAGAAATATTAAATATAAATTAATAAGAGGAGTCTTATTAATATTATTACAATTATTATTATTATTTTAATTTCTAAAAGAGTTTATGAATTAATTTAATATAAGTACTCTCATTTATTCCTAATTTGATTAGGAATGAAAATTAGTTAAAGGAGTTTAATTAATTATCCCTAATAAGATTAGGGAGCCCCTTTAATTAAAAGGGTTTAATTAAATAATATCTTATTTTAATAGGGTTACTTGATATCTTTATAAGAGGAGTCTTATATCAGATATCAAGACTACGATATATTTCCAATGGTTGGAGAGTACGCTCCTTTTCTATAGAGATAGAAAAACTAGGGTTTAACCAACCACCCATCTTCTTGAATCCTTCTTCTTCCTTGGTGGATCACCTCTAGAGGCCAAACACTTGGGTGGCTAACGTTGATCAAAGGAAGGAACCAAACCCGGTGGATTCAAGTTGAACGCGAAAAGAATTGGAGGTGAACTTGTACTTGAGGAAACTCGGATCTTCAAGGGTATGACTCTTGTTCTTCAATTTTTCATTTAATTAATAATTGTGCATAAAGGGTGATCCGGGTATATGGTTTGTAAAATTTTAAACTCTGATTTTCCACGTTTCCGCTTATTTTTGCAATTTGATTGCGTTCATGAATATTACAAACCTAACAACAACCTCATGTCATCATAAGAGCGTGGTTGTGCTCATCCTTCTTTGCCGAGTATATTTCTGAGCACTACCTATATAATCTTGGTGTTTGTTTCAAGTATAATTCTCAATTTGAGACAGTGGAGATAATGATAAGTCGAAGAAGACTCACCATTGGGAAGAATATGATAGTAATCTTCTCGCTTTTTCTTTGGGGGTCTATCAAATCAACCAAGGATAATTTGCGGGCCATATGATATCTATCATAACCTGTAGAAGCATGGCCTCCCATGCACGAAGGTTTCTTGAGCACTTCCCAAAGATTCTAATTTCTAAAACAGTTTTTGACTGTACATTTATGTAAGGTGTCATTGTGACGTGCTATCCAAGGTTGGGATGAGAGTCACAGTTGGTATCAGAGCTATAAGTAAAGAGCCCCAAGCCTCTCGCTTCCAAACTCACAGTATATGTGTTGTTGTATTTTGCACGACAATTGTTGTAATAAAGTTGTAGTTATTTTCTGTACCATGTATTTGGCGACTCGGAATGGGTTGGATGGAATTGACCTATTTTGGGGTTGTCACAGTTTCAACGAGCATGTGAATTAGCATTTACTGAATGCAACATTAATAGAAACCATTACATTTCACAGAAAGAAGTGGGTCTTTCTCTATCTATTCTCTTGATACTGATTTGACTTTAAATTGCATACACTTTGATTTTTGAATTTATTTGCAACAGCTGTGGAAATTCAATCCCATACACTCTCACACGCAGACATATATGTTCATTTATGCGTGTGTTAGTACTCTAATACCCTTCCAGACCCATGTTGACTTACTGATGACATGTTAAAAGAGGTACTGGAGTAATATCAAAGTTATTTATTTAGATATTATCTATCTAATATTCGATGATGGACTCTACGACATCGCTGACTTCAAGCTCATTCCATACGGCTCACCCTTTTTCACTTCAATGTAATATATTACACTGTTTCTTCCTCTACTCTCTGTCTCTTCTCCATAACTCTTTTTGAACAACTAACATATAGTACATATAAATGTGTAAATATGTTAACTGATCATGTATGGCCATTAAAATCAATTCGGGACTAAAGATTTGGGCCTGGTCTGTTTTTTCCTTTCTTTGTCCCTTATTTTTTTTTGTAATATTTTGCTAACTGTCTACACAAACTTAGGTTTGAATGGTTTTTTATTTCTTGCTTTGTATCTTTAGATTTTAGACTTTAGCATAAGTTCAAAATTCTAAATTTATGCAGTAAATATACCTTGGAACAAAGCAAAAGATGTAATGCACAAACCGATAAACTCTCAACGCTACCCCCTACAATGTATATTTATTTGTTTTTCTACGTAAAATTTGATCATCGCACAACAATCTACCATCTTTTTATTATATTTTAATTTATTAATTATGCGTACACATTTATTATTAAAAATTGAATAATCCCGCCGCAACGCGCGAGTTTGTATCTAGTATATTTCTAATTTGGAGCCAATAGTACTTTTTCGTCGGCATGACCTTTTTAAGCCATAATCGGACTTGAAAGGAAAATCGCAAAAGAGGTCATATAAGAATGTCTTTTGGGCATGATCCTACTTTATTTAGTAAAGCTATTTTCATTGTTTAACTATTTAACAATACGAAAGACTAATAAAAATTAAGAAACTAATATTTTCACATAATCTCTCTTATATAAATGTTGAGTTTGACGTGATGATATTGTATTTCGCTGCTTGTTAAGCGATGTTATCGCCGTTATTTTATGAAAATGTTATTTTTGTCGCTTTCTATATCCTACAGTTATTCCGTTGTGGGTTCAACCAATGATTTCGTCGTCGTATGAATATTTTCTGACCAAGCGAATATTTTATGACAACTTGCATACTTTGTAAAATTTGCACATATCACCCATAGCTATAACATTTATTAAATTATCACCTTACTATTTAAAATATTATTCAGAAAAAATTAAATCTTTATTCATAAAAGTTAGGGTCTTACATGATCTTTAAACTTGAGATCATCATAGTATCTTGTGTATGATGAGTTATACTTTGGCATGTCCCTTAAGACCCTTAGGGTATATCAAAGGTTATGTTTGAGTGTAATAAGTTACACATAGAGATAATGAATGATTAATAAAAAATCTGTCGCTTCTAGTAAAAGAAGAGAATGTCATATGTGATTCGATAAATGACAACTCAGTAGTCCTTGGCCAAGGCAGAATGAAATTAGAAAGGAGTTTCTAATTTGTATTATTTGGAGTTGTGCATTTAAGAATTGAAATACATAGAATTAAATAAAATAAGACTTGACAGTAATTTCATGTCTTATATTTAATTGGGACATTGTATGGTGAAAAGATTGAATTGTACGGTAACTATTTACTCAAATGTTCTTTCTATGATTAATGTTGAAATCTATATTATCTGGAAAGTCGTTGATCGATAAGGAGGCTTATCCTTATTGTAGAATAAATGTTATTTATTTAAATAAATTAATAATTTAATTTATTTATTTAAATAAGATTAGAATTCTTCTAATTGATTTATTCATAATCGGTTTAAAATGGAGAACCTAAAGAGTCACACCATAAAAGAAAAAAAAAATATTTATTTAAGAAGTAAATGACATAATTGTAATAATAAATTAAGTATATTTAATTTAATCTTGGTGATAGAATAAATTAAATAGCTTAATATTTATTATTTAATATTTTAGAAATATTAAATATAAATTAATAAGAGGAGTCTTTATTATTATTATTACTACTATTATTATTTAAATCCTAAAGTAGTTTGAGAATTAATTAATAAAAGGCACTATCATATATTCCTAATAATTAAAAGAGTTTAATTAATTATTCATAATAAGATTAGGAGCCTAATTAATTAAAGAATTTTAATTAATTAAAATAAAACCATATTCCTAAATAGTTTAGGAGGGTTCTCTACATCTATAAATAAGAAGAGTCTTAATTATTATAGATTGAGGTTACGCACTCTATTCCAAGAGTTGGGATTATGATTTTGCTAACCATTCATTTTCTTGAACATATCACTACATTTGGGTGGATAACGTTAATCAATATGCTACGTTCTCAATTTCTCACAATATTACGTTTTAATTGAACTAAATTGAAAAAAAAAATCAATAATTTAATAATCTAATTAACAAAATTGAAAGTTGAATTATCGAAGTAAAAAAAAAATTATATTTAAGTCTTTCGTATATTAAATAAAAATTATCAAATAATAAATGTTTAAAATGATAATTAAAAAAGTAGTTGGTAAAGAAAAGATGTTATATCTATTTGATTTGTCAGTGTAGGGCGGACAGCAAATATGATAACTTCCTTTTCCAGTTTTCCACTTCTACATTCGTAAGTTGGACGAGTATTTTAACAAGTTTGTCCACCAAGCCTACAAATACTGAATTTTCACATTCACATAGATAAAGACCTTCCCCCAACTTAGAGCAAATATAGACCATACACTATTATTCTAATACTCGAGTAAATACTCAAATATACAAATACTCAAATAATTGATACTAATATCTTTTGTTTTAACTTTTTTTTTTGGTGAACTTGTTATGACCTAAAAAATACTATTGAAAAGTAAGATAAATTATTATAAATTATAATTTGACTCAAATATTACATATGGTATTAGACCGGACAGACTCAACTTCCGAAAGCTCAAATCAACGTAGACAATTGGTATTATATCAAAATAGACAGGAAATTGGAGGTGGAGACATAAGTATTATAATGCACAATGGTTAGATAGAGACGAATGACTTGAATCATAACTTTTTAAGGTTGCATGTGATGGGTCTAGATAACCTAAAAAAATATTAGTACAAAATAAGTTAAAACTTTAATAATTATAATTTGATTCGTCCCAATTATATATTACAATTATCATCCAAAAACAAATATGTCTATCTCGTTACATTTTGGTTTGGGTAACATTATTAGATTGGATTTCCTTTTTATTATGAGTCCAGAGATATTAGACCTAATAAAATATGGTACATAATTTCATATATTAAGAAATTACGGCGTTGATAGATTTATCACTGGTAACTTGCGAATTACCCATCACTCATAATCATGGTATTCAAAAGTATTATCTGAAAATTAAATAATATTGAAACAGTTTTAGTTCTAAGCTAACTTCTGATCTATTTAACCAATACCTGTTAATTTTTTCTATAAGCTTATTAATATACATAACATCTATATATATATATATATATATATATATATATATATATATATATATATATATATATATATATATATATATATATATATATATTAACAATTGAGAGAGGAGAAAATAATTGTATCCTTGAGTTTAGGCTGTGTCACTGGCTTTTACCCTTTTATTTTCCTCTTTTATTCTTATTTGTACTTTATCGCTCTCTCTTAACCTCTTCTTCTTTTTTGCTCCTTTTTTCCCACAAACGTAGTATGTGTTGTGCATATCATACAACTAATAATAATAGTAGTGTGAAGTTGCACTTCACTTGTAAATATTTTTTATTTATTCCAATAATAAGTACTACTCGGTCGGTTTCATAATAACTGTATTTTTAGCTTCATGCACATGAATTAAGAAAAATTATTTAATACTATCATTTAAGAATTAAAATTTGTATTAAATTCCATCACTACCCTTATGGAAAGTTGGAAACTATTAATGCAAGAGAAAATTTATTGGGAGAATGAGAGAAGTTAGGAGTAATATAGGAAAATAAATAATTTATTCTCGTAGAAAGTTATAAACGACAAATAAATTAAAACAATTTTTTTTTGTAAAAAGACAATTATTATGGAACCGAGAGGGTAGTGCATTGGTGATGCGGTTTATTCGATTTTTATTGGTAACGGGTGAGCTTGTTAATCATCCTTTATGTGAACTTAGTGAAGGTTTATAAAACTTTTAGCGACAGTGTGATTTTATTTTGTTGTAATTTCAAAGTGAGAAATTTGATCTTGATTATGAAATTATTCTCAAAATAGTGCAAATTTGAAAATTAAAAATTTACACTTGTTTAATTTTTACATTAAATGGTGGAAACCAAAAATATAATCTCCTAGTAATATTTATATAGTAAATTCAGGTCTTACTGAATTTACAATATAAATTAAATATAAAAAAAATTCATTCTCAGAGATGGCCAACCCCCACTCGAAAACAATCACGATCCATCACAATAGTCAATAGCCAAGCCAACCACTAATAGCCTAGTCAACCAATGCCAGCTCTACAATTGTTTGATTTACTAATTTTATCAGTGTTAGATGTTTTAGTTCGTACGTTATATCGCATATTATCTTTATATGCTTGTAACTGACCTTGTTTTGTTGAATTCCTACCCACTTCAATTTATCGGTTGGTTTGAAATTGTATGATTGGTGGATCTAAATTATGAATATTCAACCCATACCACTGGCACAAGTCATGCCATGTGTATGTAGACTACAAGTGTAAATACGTGTTATATTCTACAACAATTTAGGCTTGAATCTAAATTTGAGATATATTGTATAAAATTAAGTACTTTATGTTGTAAGATCAACTACTTTCAGGCGAATTATAAATTTGATGATATTTCGTGTTATAGAAATGTTATTAGCCCTATCTGTCTCATAGCTCGATTATAACTCTCACATCGGCTGGCTCGTCTGGGGTGGGATCTCGTTCCGAATAAGGTGTGTTAGAAAATATAGCAATTAACAAGATTAATAATACAGTAAATTGGAACAACTTGGAGTTTTTAAAGGAACGTTTGAGAGTTACAAAAATAAAAGACCAATTAAATTAGAAGTTACATAAATAATTACTAATTAAATTAGGAGTTACATAAATAATTTTTAAGCATAACCAACAAGTTGCACCCATAAGGTTGGTAAACCAAAAGCACCCATAAATACCACTACCCCAAATGCACCATAATTTCTCATCCCTGTATTATTTTCTTCTTCAATTTCTTAAGCTCTCTAAGTCTCTACTTCCACAATCGAATATACTATATCATACTATAAATTAAACCAAGATAAAAATAAAAATCAATAAGACCGAAAATGGATACAAGGGCCGAGATCAAAGTTAATCCGGTGAACGAAGTAGATCAAGAGGAAGAAGCATGCTTGTTTGCCATGCAGCTAGCTAGCGCTTCAGTTCTTCCCATGGTGCTCAAATCAGCCATAGAGCTTGACCTTCTAGAGACCATTGCTAAATCTGGTCCTGGCGCCTACGTCTCGCCGTCAGAGCTAGCCTCCCAGCTGCCATCCCACAACCCCGGTGCGCCAGTCATGCTGGACCGCATCCTCCGACTCCTAACCAGCTACTCCGTTCTTAATTGTAAACTTAAAGAGCTGCCCGGTGGCGGCGGCATCGAGCGGCTCTATGGCCTGGCACCGGTGTGCAAGTTCTTGACTAAAAATGCTGATGGTGTGTCTATGGCCCCGCTTTTGCTCATGAACCAAGATAAGATTCTAATGGAGAGCTGGTAATTTAATTTATTAATCATTTCTCTTTTTTCCACTCATTTATTAATTTATTTGATTCATCATTTTAACGTTATTGTAATTATTATTGTTTTTTTCCCTCTCATTTATTAGTTATTATTCTTGTGAGGTGTGAGTGCGACTACCACTATATTACTTTCACACCACGATTGGAGCATGCGTCTCCTTTTTTCCATATCGTCATCATTTCCATCCATTATATACTATTGTATATGGAATAGGAATATGTGTATAACTTGTACGAGTGCTTTTTAATTATGTGCATAATCGGTGAAAGAAGATACTAAACGTACTTTAATTAGTATTTAAACTATTAATGAATTTTAAGAATATTTTATATTGTTTTCTTACTATTATATATATATATATATATATATATATATATATATATAGATTATATTGTTAATTTGTGCACGTAAAATTATTTATTTTTGGTTGAGCGCCGTTTTTACATTCAGCTAATTTTTGTGTGATAATTTTGACCTGAGAATGAAAAACGATGGAATATTAATTGGTAACACAATAAGTCGTGTTATTCTCTTATGAAAAATTATATTTTCCAGTGAAAGTAAATAAATAAATAATTATGTTTTTCATTTCTTGTATGCATAGTTTATAAAGTTGGTGTTCTAAATTAAGAATGGTGGACGAATGCTTTACAAGAATATCCAATTTTTTATACGTCCAATAATATCCAGGCATATACCATGATCAATGGTTAATGGTTTTAAAAAGAACGCCGGTCCTACCAAAATTTCTTGCTTTCCATCTGTTATACGACTACGAAATGGCACCAAAATTATATCATTTTCTTTATAAGAGAGAAAATTTAGAATAAGTCTACTATCACATAAAATCAGTTATATATAGCTCACATACACTTGCATGCATATTTTGATGACCAACATGCAGAGTAAATTCTGTGAACCATCAAAATATATATGTGAACGGTATGTGATTGATTTTATGTCATAGTAGAACTTATTGAAAAATTTATAAGGAATTGTTGAACAAGACAACAAAAGGAAAATGAAAGAAAATGACTGGGCACCTCGTGTTGAAAAGTCATAACTTCACCTACCAGTACGACTCTAGCTTGTTTGGTTTTGAAATTTTACAAAAACAAGGAACAAAATTTCCAACATTTGATTTGGTCACCGAATTTCTAACATTAGGCCATATTGTATTGGATTAATTACTCTAGGTACCACTTGAAAGATGCAGTTCTTGATGGTGGAATACCATTCAACAAGGCCTATGGAATGACTGCATTTGAGTACCATGGCACGGACCCTAGATTCAACAAGGTTTTTAACAAGGGCATGTCTAATCATTCTACTATTACCATGAAGAAAATCCTTGAGACTTACAATGGTTTCGATGGTCTCACCTCCGTGGTCGACGTCGGGGGTGGCACCGGTGCTACCCTTCATATGATCCTCTCGAAGTACCCCTCAATCAAAGGGATTAACTTTGATCTCCCCCATGTTGTTGAAGATGCTCCATCTTATCCTGGTACGACATAAAATTTAAAACAATACTATATATAATCGTGCGCAAATGATAAACGCACTGTAGAATAATTTATGCTCAATTAATTATAAATAAATGATAAGATTTGGAGTGCATCTATCAACTCTCTACTATAATTTAGCTTTTGATACTTGTCCAAGACTCTTGACTTGGCATTATTGTTTTAGTTTTAATTAATTAGGTTAATTAAGTTACGCAGGTGTGGAGCATGTTGGCGGGGACATGTTTGTTAGTGTGCCAAAAGGGGATGCCGTTTTCATGAAGGTGTGGTTTGTTTAATCTCTTTGAATCGCCTACTTCATAATCTAATTTGATAATAACGAATTAGGAATAGTATATATATTTTTAGCTAGTAGCTAATTATGCAGTACATAAAATTTTATATATATATATATATATATATATATATAATTGCAGTGGATATGTCATGATTGGAGTGATGAACACTGCTTAAAGTTGTTGAAAAATTGCTACGAAGCACTACCAAACAATGGGAAGGTGATTATCGCGGAATGCATTCTTCCGGAGGCGCCAGACACTAAACTTGCAACCAAGAATGTGATCCATATCGACGTCATAATGTTGGCACATAATCCGGGTGGAAAAGAGAGGACCGAGAAAGAGTTTGAGGCCTTGGCCAAGGGTGCTGGATTTAAAGTCTTCAACAAGGCATGTTGTGCTTTCAATACTTGGGTTATGGAATTTTGTAAATAGAGCGAGTCGATCTGTATGAGACTGACTGAGTGCCAAGTACTGTTTGGTTTGGTATGTACCTAATCTAATGCTCAAGGTTTGTGGTTGTAATCAGGACTAGTGTTGTATGTTGATTTTTCACTCCATCGGTCGGTCGATGGAAATAAGAAATTGAATAAAAACTTAGTCGTATGTTTTTAAATAATAAATCTTTTTTATTGTTCCTGATTTTTGTGGGTAAATGTACTTTTTCGTCTAATAAATAATAATAATTCCAAGTATATAGGTAACATCATAAGTTCCATTTGCAACACATGAATGTTGTTGTCATTTAGGTAACATCATAAGTTCCATGGAGATATTACGACTTCATTCCAATTTCTTACCAGTGTGATCATATCGGCCTTTAAGATAATAATAATAATAAGCTAGCAAAACAATAGTCGGAAGAAAATAAAAAATATTACTCCACTGGCCGGAGAGGTATGGCATTATTTGGTGAGCAATATAGTTGGTTGGGTCAATTTATATTAACTGAAATCAAATGGATTGATTAATTATTTTTATTTATTTAAGTAAAGTAAAGTTTGGAACTATATTTTTTAAAAAAATATAGGTTCAAACCGGTTAACCATTTTTTGACCTATATTTCATTCTAAATCCAAATAAAAATTTCTTTTCACCTTAGATTTAGAAATTTTTGATTCAAAAAAATAATATTCCCCACCCCCACCCACCACCCACCACCCACCACCCACCTCCCAAAAAAAATTAAATGATTATGTATAGAATGCCCATGAAGATGAACAGCATGCAGGGAGGCAATGACCAAATAATTAACTCAAAAACACATACTTGGGGTACATGTCCTTGGTACATATATATGATACAAATATCTCTAATCATATTCCACCATATGTGCACTTGACCAAACCATCACTTTAAATATTAAAATGTTTAATTCATTTAAATGTACCTATATATATGCCGCTAGAACGTGATTAGGTACTTTTATCATATGCCAAGAGTCCGTGTTCAAGTGAAAGTTAAAAAAATATAAATTATACAAGTGTTCTATAATGTTATGTTTAGATTAAAAGAATGAAATAAAAAAAATAATGGAATGATTTTTAATCATCTCAAATGTAAGTTTGGTTATTGGGGATGGTGGGTGGTGGACCTTTGTCTATTCCACTAGAATGAATCTCATAGCACCACCCTCCACATTGAAATGAAAATCATTTTCATTTCATCAAAATAGTTTATTAATCAAAAAGATGACTTAATATACTAATTTTTATTTTATTTATTCCTCTATTCCATTCATTCAATTCAATCCAATGTAGCATATATAATAGATTCCCTAGCTAGCTAGTTCTTGAAATGGTTCAAACAATGTTCATCATCAAGGTTCCTACTCCAAAACTTCTTATAGTATTCTGCATAAGTGTAGCCCCTGTAAATGGCTGGAGATCCATCTGCAATGAGTTTTTTGGGAGCACTTATCATGGCACAATCATAAGGGCAGAAGAAAGAAGCTATCGACAGCCTCGCTTTGTTGGAGTTGACGACGGCACGATGAAATACACTTTTATATTTTCCATTACTCAGTGCCTACAAAAAAATATTCACCATTTTTTATATACTTACCTTCAAAAGTTAGCATAAGTCTATCTATAAGCATGCTTCCATCTATTTTGCGGCTGATCCCAAATTCATAATAGTAATAGTATGCATGAACCACACATAATGTTAACAAGCTTTAGGGCAACGTTAAAAAGGAGCACTAAAACTTTTAATTAATCGAGCGTCCCTCATTGATTAGGATTTAAGGCCGTACAGTAATTGTTACTTAATAGAATTGGGCGGGGACATGCATGCAACTAATTAAGTCTATGTTTGCCTGTTTGGAATTGAAAAACTTGACCTTAACCTAACAATGGTTGGTTAAGGAAAACGACTGCTAAGAAGGTAAGTTCCTGACAACATTATTCTTCTTTTGAGAGGGAGTAACTAAATTAACATTGGGCGGTGGAAAGATTGAAACGCTAGGGAGCATCCATATGGCTAGCTACCTAACATTTGAAACTTTTTATTAATAATAATTAAGTACGATCAAAACATTAGTTGGTTGCCCCCTTTTCTATCTGATAGTCCGAGTCTTATTAGCATAACATATCATAAATATCTATCTAAAGTTGTTTGAGACAATGATTTATTTTTTAGAGTTGATACAACATCTTTGAACTTGCGAGTATGTAACAACTCATTAGCATGGACACCTTCTTGTTGAAGACAAAAAGATTTTAAAATTTTTAAGTGACTTTACATATTCCTAACACTACATAAATATATGTACAATATTTTGAAATTATGTCCATCTGTTTTATCAATGTTTATACCTTCAATTTAACATACTGCATTAATTGGTTATTAATGTAATACATGATTTATCTCTATATCACTTGCACTAAAGAAAATTAAGTCAAATGATAATTTTTATAACTATACCTCTATTTAGTTATAACCTCCCTATAAGAATAAAATTAATTTGATCCCAACACTATGATTAAATAGAGATTTTACTGTATATTGGCAGGCTGATTTCATACTATAGTGGAGTAATAAGAAAAGGGCAAAAGAAATATATAAATGGAGTTTGTAAATGCAAGACTTATGTTTAGTGATACTTAGCAGTTTAATATTAATCTAATACTGTTTTTTTTTTTCTGACAATACGAGCCGCCTAAAATTAAGTAATTTTTTTTTTTAATTGTAATTTTAGAGTGTTTATGTGTCATCATTTAGTAAAAGAAATGGTGGGAAAAAAATACCTGAAATTGATCGCCGATATTAATGACAAAGGCATTGGGGTGGGGTTTGACAGCTAACCATCGACCATCCTTTAGAACTTGAAGGCCAGAGACATGGAGATCTTGAAGGAGAATGGTGAGAGCATTTGGGTCAGTATGTCCGGGCAATCCATAAGTGAGATCTGGCTGCGGGCATTCCGGATAATAGTTAATAGCCATATGCTGCCCTTGTTCTCCTAACACATTCTTCATATACTCTTTTTCCAGCCCTAGGCTCTCTGATATTGCTTCCTCCAATCTCATCCCTAGTTCCCGAACTTCTCTACAGTAATTACTCACAATTTCCCTATATTATTAAATAAATATATAATCCATTAGTAGTCGGATAAATTTTGTTTTTTAAACATTTAATTAATTTTACATTTTAATTAAGATTTTTTAAATTAACTTCTTTTAGCTCTCGTCCCAATTTCTTTTGTCGCCCTTTTACGCGTAGATTGAAAATGGTACGTATAAATCAATTACTAATATGATTAGTAGATTTGACTGGAGCATGAAGAATTAATCAGCCTTGACCAAGAGCCACCTATTAGTTACCGACAATACCAATCACTTGTTACACGACATATTTTCAGCTAAAATGACTAGAAAATAAGAACCACTAAAAGCAAATTTTTACACTTGGTTGTTTACTTAAAAAAGAAAACACATATTTTTACGTGTTAAAAATATATTTTTATATTAATTTTTCTCACAAGAAAAGATAATATAAAAATATCAGTTACATTAAGTTCTTTGTTAGGCTTGTATTTATATTTTATTTTTACAATATTCCGTTTTAGAATTATAAATATATTTTTTTTATAAACAAAAATCAAAACATAACCTGATCACATATTAATTGAATATATATTTAAAACATAAATTATTTGAAGCTATGAATGTTCTCAAATTAAAATAGAGTATTAGAATTGAATAAATAAAAAAAACTCTTGTAGTATCTTTAATTTTATTAGGGATGGTGTAGTGTCGATTTTGGGGTACGTAAGGTGTCGTCTGTATGATTTCATTGGGTGACGTCAACACGGATTTATGGATATGACGACATCAAAACACATGTCGTGCCTCGGGAAGATATATGCAAATGTCAAAGAAGAAGCCATCATCAGGCTTAGGCTTGACATATGATGATTGATATACGTCATTAAGCCGAATTTGAACGGTACTTGTGTCCTACTCTACTGTATAGCTCACGCAGTCAGTGGCAGGACATGACCACCCCCTCAATTACGGATCCGGTTAGCATGGAATTATTTTTTTAATAAGTTGATCAATTGACCAATAGAATACTTACACACATACAACCTCGCCTGCGTGTCAGTATTTTATTGGTCAATTAACCAACTTACCCCAAAATAAATTTCATACTAACCATTTCCCTCAATTACATTTCAAAATAAAAAAGAACAACACGCAATTTACATAAGCTCATTAAAAAAATAGTCCATTATGTTTACATAATTATCCCTTATTTTACAAAAAAAAAAAATGACTCCCTCCCTTCATTTTTATGTCTTTTCAAAGAGTTCAAACTTTATTTTTTAATTTTCCTTTGTATATTTCAAGGTAGCAGCAGCATTTATTAACTGATAAAACAAACACAAATATTTAAGAGTTATGAAACAAAGAGGATGAGTTTTTAATATTTTACATTGTTTTCTTATATAAATTTAAAATATTTGTTTACATTTAAAAATAATTATAAAAATATTTAAAATACATATAGAAATATATATTAATTTCCTTATAAGATTGATATTAAATTAAAACTATAACGGCAGAAAGGGTAATAGATTGATTTGGAGCTACGCGAATATCATTAATAACTTTGTTTAGGATCTCATTGCTATGTTAATTATTACTACTATCTTTATTCTTTTTTATTTTATTTTTTCTATTTAGATAATAAAATTTATTCTGTTTAGTAGATTTTCAAAAAGGAGACATAAATCTATTAACAAAATCATCGCAATAAATACTATTACGACGATTATATATCTATAACGATATTTTTATTGTGTAAATATTAAATAGTATTGTAAAAATATCAATTTTAAAAAAAACATTAATAGTCTTTACTAGGCTAATATCATTAATGACTTTGTTTCATATGAAAGGAATCAAAAAATTAAATTTATCTTTACAAGTAACCTGACAAGATTACATAAAGTAAAATGACGAGTCTTTTAATTTTTTAAACTAATAAAACTCACTAAATAACATATTTTTACTATTTACTTTATGTATTTTAAGTCACTTTTTTATGAACAACAAAAAAAGAAGGATTATTAATAAATTTGATTCACATTTGTTGTTCTAATTATGTATTTATAAATTTAATACTTGTAAAAATATAAAGTAGGCATAACTAATGCAGTCATAAACTGGAAGGCGCGTACGTATATGAAATGTGAAGGAGTAAGGTAGTACAATTGTTAATGGGAATAATAGACGACTTAAGTGTTACTACTAGTATTAGGATTTAGGACCGCCAAGTAATTAATGGAGAATATATAAACACTAACTTGAAGGAAGAAGGGTTGCAGGGCCATTCGGGAGAGTATTTGTCCAACGGATAGCAGTGAAGCCTTAAATAATCTCTCCAATTGTGAACCGTCTCCTTCTTCACATTAAAACTAGTAGACAGCCTCATCGTCTTTGATGGATCGTCAGAGTACAGCTTCATCTTCTCTTCCACCGGTAAACTGAAGAACTCACCCGCTACCTGTTGCATTCTCTCCACTACTTCCGTTGCCACTTCATGATTAATCACCTGATCATCGCTCGTCGATCACCACCGTACACGTGTGTACATCCCCCGTTATTAATTAATCATCATATATATATATATATAACAACAACAAAAAACCCAGAAATATAATATATAATAAAGTACGTGATACCTGGAAAAAGCCATAACGCAGGCAGGCATCGCCTATTAGTTGGACAATTAGGTCCCTATCTTGACAACCCAAGTCAACAACGGGTACATTCTCGCAGTCCGACACCTCCGACAGTTTGGGTCTATCGGACTCTGGCCGTACATAGCTCTCCGGTAGGCAAGAGTATGGGATTCCGGTGGAAATCACTTTCGTTGCCATCACTATTATTTATTTATATATTAATTTATATTCTGGAACCATGAGAGGAAGAGGTGTAATATTGAGGGAGAGTGGACCTAATACGGTTCCAGCAATTTCTAGGAAAGTGTTAGCAAAAGATATGCATAACATGGGATATATATATAGCAACATAGAGATAGGCCGGCTACCTAAGCTTGACGTAGCATGTAAGTCGTCATCACTCGAGGAGTGGCATATGAGTTTTTTGGAAGTGGTTGGTATAAAATTTATTTTAAAAAAAATTGGTTAATTAATCAATAGAATACTGACACGCATGTGGAATTTTATGTGTCTTACCAAAAAAATAACTTCATGTTAACCGAAACCGAGTTTTTTAAGCAATTTTTTTTTGCAAACGTTTTTATTGAAAAATGATATATATATATATATATATATATATATATATATATATATATACAGAGCCGTTCAAAAACGGACTGAATAAGCGAACTAAAGAACGGACCAAAACAAAAATGAGCTGAAGCAAAAAAAACACGGGGGTTGAGCTCTGAGTCGAAAAAACAAGCGGGTTGAAATAAAACCAAAGCAAAGATCAAATGCAAAACTTTCATTTTCTCTCTCCAACTTTTCCCTCCCTCTCTCTTTTTTCATAGGATATCGGTAGCAGACGGAAGAGCTAAGGTAAAGGCCAACGGAAGGTCTCTATAGCAAATGGATCAAAAGGTACTTTATTAGGTTTGTAATTTTTGTTTATCGCGTTAAAAATCTAGGGTTTGTTCTTTACTTTCTGACCCTTAAAGAGTCTCATCTTAAATCATTTGGGAGAGTCGGTGGCATCGAGCGTCGATAATGAGATATCCAGACAACTCGTGTGGTCCGGCCCCAGATTCGGGATTCGGTCATCTTCGCCTTCTTTCCTAGGATATACCTACCGTCGTCAGTAGTTTGTATTTTATGCCTTGATAGAGTCGTCTGTCTAATACAGGAGATACTAAGGTGTGTTTATTTAATGTTATAACAAGAATATGTTTTGTTTTCATGATTATTGGAATTTTATGATCTTATAGTTCTATTGCTGCTGTAATAATTTTTCTTGTTAAATGTGTTTGTTAACGCCAAGATCTTTCTCCACGTCTCAATCACCAAGACGCGTCTGATATCCTGCACAGTTCAACAAGTCAACACCAAAATCTTGGACTACCGACTGGTTTGAGGATAACTCAAGCGTGAGAGTCGATTCGGCGATCACAAGGTTAACAATGGAGGGAAAATAACATCTCATGTCTGAGTGAGAGAATAATAATATGAATGTGTGTGTTACTTACCCTCTTATGTGATCTTAGTCTCATACATACTCCAATCCTGGTTTACCGTGCCACTCATCATCTCCTGACACCTTTTCCCCCACTCCGGTCATTTCGGTAGAAAGTACGCAATTTTACTTCCACACACTCGCCGCCCTTGTTTGCCACATCACATCATTTCGAGTCTCATCCTCATTAATGCCATGCAGAAAGGTGGCGCATAACGAGTCAACTATCACTTGGCATAATGATTACCTGGGTCGAGTTGGATTAAGTGACAATTTGTATAATGGGCCAATTCAACGACTAAGCCCAAATAACTGAAATGACCCCAACGGACCGGATCCAACCAAAAGGACCCAATGAAATAATCAAAATCGGGCCCAAACCATTCGAACCAACCGGGACTAAAGATAACATGATCCGATGGAGAGCCCATTAAGTTTGGCCCAATAAGGAAAAGGATTATGGCTCAACATTGCCCCTAGTCTTTTATTAAACAGGTGTTTAATGAAAGACTATAAACAAATATAGGCCCCCCGACATAACGAATTATGATAAGTCACAAGAGATCCAAAGTGAAACTCACCAAAGCCCATCAGAATCGGTCCAGATTGATATCAGGAATAGAAATGGGAAGCCCAATAGACGCAAGCCCACTCAGGTGAAGATATTTAGACCCAAAAACGGACGAAACCTCTTCCCATTCATCATCATTGCAGTGAATTAAATATGCCGCCCTCGTTTATCTTTAATAGCTGTCAAGTATAAAAGGTAAACTTTACAATTCAGCGGTTTTACCTGCTAATTGAAATTTGAACCTTTGAGCTTTCTTCTCCTCTGCAAACTTCTTCCTCCGATTCACGAAATCTCAACAATGGTGAATTGTGAATTCCGGCCATAACTCTCCCAACCCAAACCCTAACCAAGAGGGTTCAAGTTCAAACCCCAATCAACAACCGTGGGGAAATCCTTCTCCGATCCCTCCGTCTCGACCTCCGACTTCTTTAAGGACGGGGAACAGTTCCCTCATGCCAACATCCCTTCCTCCGTCACAGAATCTGAAATATGTATCCTCAGGACTCGTTATCAGATTCCTGACATGTACACCATAAGGGCCCTGCCCGAAGAGCGTGTATGTATCAAAATGACCGGGGACGGTTGGGGCCGCCACGATCACACCTTCTTGGAAAAGGGGGTTCGCCTACCTCTCCATGTTTTTATCGTTACCCTCCTAGGGTTCATAGGAGTGGGCTTTGCTCAATTAGTGCCCAACTCCTACATCCATATCCTGGCATTCATTGCCTTTTGTCATGAACTAGGGATTTCTCCCTCCGTTGACATCTTCTTCACCCTCTTCTCTGCTGGAAAGTCTCGAGAACGAGGCTTCAAAATGTTGAGCAAGCAATCTCCCCGACCCAACACTAGGTTCGAGAGGAGACCCACGATGGATACCCCTTCCAAAGAACAAAGGGTTGGCACGTAGAAGTGGTTTTTGTCACGGACCGAGATCTCTTCTCTTCCAGATTGGACTACCTCTGATCGGGTCTCTGCTGACTTTGGAGACATCTCCGAAGGGCGTGTGAGGGAGATGGCAGACTTTTTGAAGAAGATTCCTCCAAAAGAATGGAGTTTTACACTTCTGACCAAACAAGCCTGGCTATATGATCACAAATGTAAGTTTCGAATAACTTTGTAACATAATTTCTGAGATATATAAGTGATACAGGTTCTGATATATGGTTTTTTGCAGTGTCTCTGATCAAACCGACTTCTTTGGAAGTGAGAGACCTGGAAGATTTTTTAGCAGGGAAGAATACGGATGCGAGTGAAGAGCATCCGGCTGAAGAATCTTCCCGGGTTGATCCCCCTACCATCGATCCACCAACTACTTCCCTTCAAAATGATGAACCTCAAACCGACGAACCCAACATACCCGAAGAAAACCTCAGACCTCGCCGAAGAAAAAGATCCGCCAAAAGATCCAAATCCACCCAACCAGAAACAAACCCCGAAAGTGATCCGGAAACACTTCCCGAAGCAACCCCCCAAACAACCTTCTCAACCGACCCCAATCCTCCAACTTCTGAACCTACTCCGGTGAGGAGGAGCCTGCTCGATATTCCTTTGCACGATCGGGCTAAGGTCCTTCGTGTAAAGAAAATAAGGACTAAAATTACCCCCTTGACTGCCGAAGAGCTCCGAGTTCCCACCTCTTCAGCTGTCATTCCTCCAAATACGTCCACAGAAATTCAAATGCCTGACGATGAACCGACCGGAGCTGTCCCCACTCCATCCCGAAAAAGAAAACATCCATCGACAAATACCACCGGTGGTTCATCTTTCTCGCACCTTCTTAACCCCGAACCCGACTCACCTTTCGGTCCCCCTCTCCCGAAACCATACTGGTGGACTCCTCGCCGATTCGCAATGAACCCCCGCCTTCTCCTCCAAAACAACCAACTACCGAATTCCATCAGGACGCCATGGCCTCTCCAACGATGTGGCCCCGATTCATTGCCCATTTTCCCTTTCAACTGTTCAATGCCTTTGTTCGTGAAACCGATGATCATCGGTTCGGGAACAGTTCAAACGGGGATTTACTCAGCGAGGGCATGAAGCTACTTGGCGAAGGTAAGCGGTTCTCTTCTTTATTTGAAATTTATCTTCATACTTATACATTTGGCCCGATCAAATAATATTGGACATGCATAGGCGAATCTTGTGTTCGGCGCGCTCAGCGTCAGAGGTCCCTCGGTCGAATCGAGGAAGAGGCCCTGAGGAAGGAGAATGCCCTTCTGAAGTCTGTCTTGGCTAAGGAAAAGACTCAACGTGAATGCCTTTTTCATATAAATGAAGGACTTCAAAAGAGTTAGCTCAAGCCGAGGGAGATGTGAAGGCCTCGATGAAGAGCTAAAGTCAATCAAAGTAAAATCTGTACGAGGAGATCGTCCAAATGAACATTGACTTAGTTCGGAGGAGGCGAGATAAGGATGGAGAAGATCGAGGAATTAAAGGCTGATGCTAAAATCCTGACCAAGACCATCCATAAACTGGAGGCGGCAGAGACTCGTCACATGAATAGGCGGCTCAAGCTCGAAGAAGAAATCCGAGAACTCAAGGCTCTTGGGACCTTGGGCCTCCTTAACCAAACCGACGACTTCGCAAACAAATATGTGAAGAGTACCCAGGAACTTCTGGACGAAATCAATGGGGAGATAATGAAGATATATTCTGAGAGTTACGAGCTCTGCCGGAGTCGTGGCAAAGAGAAGCTGTCTGCAGCCAACTTAGATCCATCCTTACTCGATTCTTCAGATGACGAAGATGGCGCCTGAAGCTGATGTTCTTGTCTTTGTTTTTTCTTTCTTTAATTTATAGGACTTGTAAAAATTATCTAATATTGTAATTAGATTGAATATCAGTGAAAAACGGTTTCATTCCTTATGACTTCGGTGTATTTATTTTCTGCCAATACTCAATATTAATTTAACAGGAAAGATGCACAAACTCTTTCATGGATTGAACCCAAACTGTTAAGTAACAACTAAACATGTCATATAACAGATAAGATGAAATTAAAGAATGAGGCATCCCGAACTCAACACTTAGAAAAAATTTAGGTAATAAAGTAAAGGGATACTTATTAGTTACCGAAGTGTGAGACAGATCTGCTTCATTAGGAATTTGTTTACCCCGAAAGGCCTAACAAAATCAAGAGATGACATTTTCCTACGACGAAGGGCCTGACAAAGTCTAAAAGATGATACTTGCCTACCCTGAAAGGCCTGACAATGTCTGAAAGATGACACCTGCCTACCCCGAAGGGCCTGACAAGGTCTAAGTGTCGACAATTGCCTATCACGCAGGGCCTGACAACGTCTTAAGGATGACACTTGCCTACCACGAAGGGCCTGACAAGGTCTTAAGGACCACCTGCCGAAAAGGCTACCATCGAATGGTCAGCGAGTTTGTGGTAAGTTTGGTTATTTTATGGGGGGGGGCCATATGTCATCATCTAAGAGTCTCTTCGTCAATAGTAACTATCTTTACCAGTCGTCAAACCACTTGCCGTTTTCATATTACAAAGCGTCGAACCACTTGTCGTTTCACATTACAAAGGCCGAACCAATTGTCGTTTCACATTACAAAGCGTCAAACCACTTTTCTTTTCACATCACGGTCGTCCAAGCCAACTTGCCTTTTCACATGGCAAGTGCTAAGCTAGAAATCTTCTATAAATAGAGGCCTAGTGCTTCATTATTTTTCACGAATTCATTCAAGCTATAGAGAGAGAAAGTATAGAGAATAAGAGAGAAAGAAGAAGAGTATTCATTCTTTACACTACCGCAGATATTCAACTGCTACTAAAGTAAGGGGTGTTATTCTTTCTTATTCATGAAGAAACTGTTGTTATTCCATCGCTTATTATTCATTGGAATAACTTGTATCTGTGATTTACCTATACTAGGTGACATTCTTCTATTATTACATTGGAACATCCACATGCGTGTGTTTTACGGACTGGTTTCCGTCTTTATTATTATTCTGTTGGAACATCTTATGTCGTGTGTTTTACACCGGACTGGTTAAAATCTTTATTATTATTCATTGGAACATCTTATCATGTGTTTTACATCGGACTGGTTCCATTCTTTATTATTTTGTTGGAATATCACATGCATGCGTTTTACATGGGACACTGATTCCGTTATTTATTATTACATTGGAATAACTTTGCTGTGTGGTCTATCGCATGCATGGTAATTTCTTTTGTTATTCCATTCTTTATTATACTCGATTGGTTAAAACTTTGACTTCTATACTCCATGAAATTAGTGGAATATCCTTGATATTTAAGCTTCATCCAATATCCTTTCATGGAAATATTCTTCTAAGTATTCTTGAATTTTACTCTAAAAGCGAGATCGTGTTGACAGTTTGGATGTTATTGGTTTCGAATAAATTAATTCTTGAACTTGTTTTATTGAATTCTTATATCATTGGCATCATCCTTATGTTTATATTATGTTGAAAGTCATCAGCAGCTTTTGTAGTGCGTAGATGGACTTTTGTATGATTATGACCGAGGATTATTGATTGTAATCATTGGTAGTAATGTTTCAAATGATGTGGTAAAAATCCTCATTGGCCCGTAGTGCATTGATGGAGGCGATTGTTGGCATGATCATGACCATTAATGAATACACGAATGTCCTTGGTCGTAGTGCATGGATAATTTGTGATCATGATACTAAAGAATATCCTCGTCAGTAAGGGGTGATTCGATGATGTGGATTATTTATTGTCGAGTCCGGTGATAAAAGTCATGAAAAACCTTTTAAATCATAAAAGGTAGTAGATTTTATTCTCTATTTGACTCTTTTAATGGATTGCTTGTTCCGCTACAGTTAAACTTGATGTTGTTATTTTTTATTAGTTTAAAACTGTTGAAGGCTAACGATAATTTATTATGAATTATCTTAGTCATAATATTTCTTACTGGGCTAGTTGAGATCACCCTTTCTTTCACTGTTCTCTTCAGGAAATGAGAACATAGCGAGGACTAGTCGAGGAGCGGAGTGATCATCGAGAGGATAGCATTAGTAGTCCTCACTATTATGTGAAATAGTGTGTTAATAATTGTAATGAAGACTCCTTTTGAGTTTGTATAATCTCTAGTAGACAATAATTGTATTCAAACTCACAATTTATGTTTTTATCGTATTGTACCTGACAGATTGTATTAGTAAGTTGTATTTGAATTACGTACTACGTATTCTGGCGACCCAAGATGGGTGATGTATACCTAATTTTGGGGGCGTCACAGTAATAATAGGATTACAAAACAAAATGTGAAATTGATTTATCCAACTTTTGCTAGTGGGAGGTGTATCTGTATATTGTCATCTGTTAGACTGTTTCCACAAAATTCCTCTCCAATTAATGTTAGCTAGTATAATCTATAAAATACTCCTACAACTACTAATGTTGATTGTTAGGCCATAATCCTTTTCCTTATTTGGGCCGAAATTATTGGGCTCCTCCCTTGGATCATGTTATGCTAAATCATGGTTGGATCCGGTCACTTGGGTCATTTCTATTATTTGGGCTTAGTCATTATATTGGCCCATTATACAAATTATCACTTAACCCAACTTTGACCAGTAATCATTATGCTAAATGACGGTTAATGTAAGACCCCGAAATTTTTTTAAATAAAAAGGAATTTCCTTTATTTATTATTTTGAAATAGTAAGGGTTGATTTGATTAATGTGGATAGTTAAGGGTTAAATACGCAAATATTTCAAAATAAGCAAGTGGTTATAAAATATTCATTTTTGTCGTGGAATATTCGTTTGGTCGTGGAATATTAAATCTTGTCGGGAAATATTAAATGCGAATGCCGCTTGACCATGTGTGGGCCCCATGTGAAAAGCGATTGGATGAGGAAAAGCGACAAAGTTTGGGTGGTTATAAATACTACAGCGTAGTTATTCTGAATTAAGATCATTGGAATACCCGGTGGTTAAAATATAATGAATGGCGTGGTGGTCGCGATGAAGCACACGGTATTGCAGTATTGTTGAATTATTGATTCGTATGTAAGATGGCACCACTCAATAATTTCACAAGTAGTTCTTTGTTCAATATTTTATTTTATTGATTGATAATTTTTGCGTTGAAATTTTATATTATTGTTGTTCAATAATTGTCACCGCATGTGATATTTCCCATTATCGGATCAATAATTCATATTATTTGAATAATATTATTAGATAACATTATTGGCAATGTCTAGAAAGTTACATCTAAGGAGAGGTTTGGTCACCTAATTGCTGTGGCCGAGTAAGGAGAGATCCTTATTGAAAGCCCTCTTTCCCCGGAACAAACTGGTTGTCATAAATGTGATTACGTAATATTATTTGTGAATAATTAATTATTGATTCATATGATAAAGAAATATTTATTTTATGTGGATATAAATGATGGATTTATTTATGTGGTTATAAATGAAGAAATTATTGTTGAGGTGTTTTATCGGTATTTTATCGGATTGGAGGTGTTAAAAATCAAATCGGGGGTTTTGAGATATATCAAGGGGTTATAATTTTTAATCCGACCAGTTGGATTGTGGTAATTTTTGGGTATGTTATACATACATAAGTTGAGTATATGTCCACAAATTTTGAACAGATTAAAAATGCACGAATGATTTGTTGTGAATTTTAAGAGGTGTCGGATTCGGAAATTAGGTTTATAATTGATTTTGGTGGAAAATTCTAGAATTGAGTGGGCCCCACTTGTGGTTGGTGAAGAAATGTGCTGAATTTTATTTCAAATGTGGTGGGTGGCAATAGTAGCGGTAGTAAAGCCATCGTAGTAGCAGTCAAGTCTCGCTTGGTATGGCTAACATTTTCCTATAAATAGAGGGCTAAGTTAGAATTGAAAATCACACTAGAAACAAAGTTTTCTCTCTTCTCTCTCTATATTATTGAGCGTATTTTGTGAGTATTTAGATACTTTGAGAGTTCTTTATTTCAAGACAAGTTTCATTCAAAGATCACTTGAGCCTTTCCTTCCGGAAGAAATCGATTCTTTGAGGTAAGGGATGTTATTTTCTTCTCAAATGATATTAATTCTTCAATATCATTATCTTTGAAATATTGGTTGGTACTTTTATCAAATTTAGAACTTTTTCATGTCGGGGTTCTTATTCACGAGTTCTTATTCATGAGTTACTATTCACGAAGTTACTATTCACGCAGTCTTATTCAGTGAAGCGTGAAAATGTTTTTTTTTTTTGTGGAATTTCTATCTTTTGGTGGTGTGAGATTTATTATTCACGTACACGGCCTTTATTCACGTATCTGACTATTCACCAAAAAAATAAAATTTCTTCTTTTTCGTCAAAATATCTATTACGGATACTAGCTTTGATTGTATCCATGTTTTGATCATTCTTGAATTTTACTTCACTATGATTATTTATGAAGTATTTTTGAACTCGGATTATTTAAAGTACGAATCCATAATATTTGTCATTTTGTTTCTTTGGATTCGTTTCTTTAAAATATTTTCATCATCCTCGATCTTAAATGATGATATTATTGAATATCTTTGGCTGTAGAAAAAGATGAATGATTTCTGAAGAATATCTTTGGCTCGTAGTGCAAAGATGAGCAGTGTTTAAATGAACATGGATCGATCGATGAATATCTTTGGCCTTTAGTGCAAAGATGAGCAGTGTTGAGATGAACATGACCGATTGATGAATATCTTTGGCCTTTAGTGCAAAGATGAGCAGTGTTGAGATGAACATGACCGATTGATGAATATCTTTGGCTGCGGTGCAAAGATGAATATTTGATTTGAGATGAATATTGATTGATGTTACTGGGGATAAAATATTGATGATGGATTTGTTAAATTCATAGATTATAGTAGATTTCATTCTCTACGTAACTCTTCATGAATTATTATTTCATTGCGAATATTGATCTCGAAACTTGTTATTCGTTGTGATTCTATCGATTTTTCCCTGTTGGAGACTAACGATAATTTGTTGTATATTATCTTAGTCATAACATTCTTTCTTGGGCTAGTTGAGCTCACCCTTTTCCTTGTTGTTTCATTTTTCTTCTCGGGGAGGCGAGAATGTATGCGAGTACTAGTCGGGGTATGGAATGAAGGTTCTAGAGAGAGTTGTTTAGTAGTCCTCACCATTTTTGTAAAATAATGAATCAATAATGTGATGAGGATTTATTTGAGTATAGATATTGTCTAGAAGAAAATATTTGTATTCAAACTCACGAGTTTCTTGTTGTAATAATAAAGTTGTAGTTGTTTACATACCATGTATTTGGCGAATTTCGGAATGGGTGTTGTGTATACCTATTTTGGGGTCGTCACGATTAACTATTAATGTTCCGCCACTTTCTTTGCATGGCATTAATGAGGATGGGACTCGGATGGCCGTGGTGGCAAACAAGTAGCAACGGTGTGAAGGTAGATCTATTTACTTTAATTTGAAGTAATAGGAAGTGAGGGAAAAAGGTGTCGGGGAGGTGGTGGGTGGCACCAGCAGTGGCAGGAGTGGAGTATGCATGGGACTAAGATCACATAAGAGGGTAAATAATACACACATTTTCATTAGAATACTTATTCTATCTCTCTCGGATACTAGATAATATTTTTCTCTCCATTGTTGACCTTGTGATCGCTTTGTCTTGACTCTCTCACGGAGCTATCCCTCGACGGTCGGTAAAGCCAGCTGCTTTTGGTGTTGACTTGTTGAGCTGCGCGGGATATTGGATGGCGTCTTGGTGATTGGGGACGTGGAGAAAGATCTTGGCGTTAACATTAAGCGCTAGAAGAGAGGGTGAGTTCTAGTGTCTTGAATATTTTCAATCACAAACCGTGTGTTTGTTCTACGTCGATATTCATGATGAAGAGTAGAAACACCTACACGAAGAAAGGCGTAGAGGGTCGCCGGTGAATCGACACCACGAAGTGTGTCATCAAAGATCGTTTAGGACCCGCAATAAGTGTTCATGCTAGCTAAAGCTCGGCGTCAAACGATCCCCTCAAGATTTTCGGTTGAAGAAGATGGGCGGGGACTAAACGTGAGTTAGTCTACCCTCATCGATAAAGCATGTCGCCACGATCGGGAAGCGAGTAGAAGGCACTTCGCTAGAACTTCGATAACAAGAGAGGACCAAGATGAAAAAGCTTCACGATCATCGCTAAGATGGCGAGATGAAGCAGATAGAGCTATGGAAGTACTTGTGAAGCAACGACGGGATATAGGCGGAAGCGATGGGCGGATAGTGAGTTGAGAGATGAAGAACTCGGTTATAATCACCCGAAGCAAGGACACCAAGTGGAAAAGAACACATTCATTCAGGACGAGAGTCTCGAGACCGAAATCGAGATAGAAGAAGATCCTGAAGCCCTACTCCTCAAAGATCGAGGAGGGTACATCACCCTGTCGATTCTAAGGAGCAGGGTCGAAGAGAACAAAGAGGTCGGTCCAGGGATCGTACTCCTGAAACCACAAAGAAAGCTCTTGTTGTTGCACATTCTCGCCTTAGTGCTCGGGCACAAAGACGAAGCATATCTAGAGATTGTACTCAGAGAGTCTCACCGAGGGTATACCGCCTCATGAGACACTCAAATCGTCAGAAGAAGCCCTTCAGAGTTCAAGGTTCTATTGTAAGAAACCTGGGCCTACCTGGAGGAGAAAGGAGTCATGGAAAAGGAAGCATCATCTCAACCGAGAAGGTGTAGAGTATTTGGTTAAAGAGTTAAAAGAACTTCGGGAGCAGCTTGCCGAAGTACAAAAGACGAAGGACACTTCGAGAAAGAAGGTATCCCCTTTTTTCGCGGAGATTCTTAGAGAAAAAGGTGACCCCACCAAGAAGTTGCCCCATATTGAAAGTTATGATGGATTAGGGGATCCCTATGACCACGATCAAAGCGCTCGATCGATCGATGGATTATTATGACTTTAGCAATGTTTGCTAAATGTCATACTTTTATCACAACACTTTAAAGAAAGGCCCTAAGGCGGTGGATGGGGACGTTGCCCTCGATTCAATTTCATCTTGGCGGCGTATATATGCGATAAATTTCATGCTCGCTTCGGGAGCAACAAAAGAAGGGGAAAACCAACTGGTTCGTTGGCTCAGGTTCGACAGTTCTCGAATGAGTCTTTGGGCCAATATGTGAAGAGATTCCGTGAAGCAGTCGGCCAGGTGATAGACTTGAATGATCTACAAGCCATTGGACTGTTTCAGAATGGGTTAGATCTGGTCAAATCGGAGAAGTTAGTGAAGAACTTGATGTTTCATCACCCGAAGAGTCTTGCTGAGGCCTTTGACAAAGCTGAAGGTTATATCGTGGTAGAGGAAGCCATGGACAGCCTCAAACGTCCTGCTTCAAACCGGCTTAAGGAGACAGATCGGGATAGAACCGATAAAGACCAGAGAAAGAATGAGGGTAATAAAGACCGCTACGAAGGCGGGTCGAAAAAGTTTAACAATTGAGATGGGGTGGGGACGTTAAATCCGCTCCGTGAGATGAATAGAACGTACATAAAGACTTAACACGCATGTGGTCGTTATCTTGGATAAAATTAAGAATCAACCTATTTTGAACCACCTCGAGATAACATTAAGCCTCGAAAAGGAAATTTCGTAAATATTGTGATTACCATCAAGCTTGGTCATGATACAAACGATCGTGCTAGTTTGAAGGACTTTATTGAAAAGGAAGGTACAAGCGCTGTGCTTTAATTCAAAGATGTGGTGCCAGAACTAATCAACAAGCATGAGACGGTAGGGCCTGTTCCGTAGCTCAACCAGCCAAAGTAAGTGTTACCAGCTCCGAACGACTACCGCAAGACACGTGATAGATGTCATCACCGGGGTACTTACAGCAAACTCGTTGGAAAAAAAAGCTGGTTACTTGGATTTGGCCACGACAAGCGATGGCGGTACCTTTCCAAGATCGACAGCACCTTATCCGAAGTTCGGTAATCTCTTTTCTCGATGAAGATTACCCCTTCTAAGTCATCAAACCGCACGAGGATCATTGGTATTTATCGCACAAGTGGGTTTGGTGGATATATAAACGGATGATGGTAGATAATGGGTCTTCGTAGATATTACGTATGCCCACGCTTATCGGAGGATGCACCTAGATGGGCGAAAGATGGAGTCAAAGGTGAGGCTCCTTTATATGGTTTTAGTAATGACCCGGTTAAGGTGGTTGGAACTATTGAACTGCCAGTCATCTTCGGAATGGCCCCCCAACAGGTAGAAATTACTTGTAAATTTTATGTTGTACATGTAGATTCTGCTTATAATGCTATTTTGGGAAGGCCTGCTTTAATTGCTTTGCAAGCTGTGACCTCTATTCCTCATTTCAAAATCAAATTTCCTACTACTCGGGCTCATGCCGAGGTGAAGGGGGACTTGGATCTGGCCAGAAGATGTTATAGAAATGCTGTAATCACTTCGGGAGTGGGAATATCGAAGCAGAAGCAAACCATGGCGATAGAGATCGAACCCTTCACAGAGAGTAGTTCCGAACCATTGGTCATGCCAGCTGAAGAAATAGAGGAGATAGAGCTCATCCCGGGCAAAGAGAACAAGACAGTGAAAATAGGTTCGGGTCTGCCGGAACCTCTCCGGACGAACCTCATGGAGCTCCTGTAAAGCTATGTTGATATTTTCGCATGGAAGCCTCAGGATATGCCGGGGGTAAGCAGGGATATTGTGACGCCCCCAAAATAGGTATACACCACACCCATTCTGAGTCGCCAAATACATGGTACAGAAACAACTACAACTTTATTATTACAACAGTAAAACTGTGAGTTTAAATACAAATATTATCTTCTAGACAATATCTATACTCAAATAAATCCTCATCACATTTATTGATACATTATTTTACAAAAATGGTGAGGACTACTAAACAACTCTCTAGAACCTTCATTCCACCCCGACTAAGACTCGCTACATTCTCGCCTCCCGAGAAGAAAAATGGAACAACAAGGAAAAGGGTGAGCTCAACTAGCCCAAGAAAGAATACTATGACTAAGATAATATACAACAAATTATCGTTAGTCTCTAACAGGAAAAATCGATAGAATACAATGTACAACAAGTTTCAGATCAATATTCGCAATGGAAATAATAATTCATAGAAGAGTTACGTGAGAGAATGAAATCTACTATAATCTATGAATTTAACGGTCCATCATCAATATTTTATCCTCGTAACATCAATCAATATTCATCTCAAATCAAATATTCATCTTTTGCACTACAGCCAAAGATATTCATCAATCAGTCATGTTCATCTCAACACTGCTCATCTTTGCACTAAAGGCCAAAGATATTCATCACGATCTATCATGTTCATTTAAACACCTGCTTCATCTTTTGCACTACTGTGCCAAAGATATTCTTCAGAAATCATTCATCTTTGCACTACAAAGCAAAGATATTCAACAACAGTCATCTTTCAGACATTGAGCCAAAGATATTCAATAATATCATCATTTAAGACCGAGGATGATGAAAATATTTTTAAAGAAACGAATCCAATTGAAACAAAATGACAAGGATTAAGGATTCGTACTTGGTTTTATCCACGCCCAAAAATACCTCAAAAATAATCATAGTGGTGTAAAATTCAAGAATGATCAAAACATGGATACAATCAAAGCTAGTATCCGTAATAGATATTTTAGATGAAAAGAAAAATTTTCATTTTTCGATGAATAGTGTCGTATTCGTGAATAAAGGTCAGATATCGTGAATAAGGCAGATACGTGAATAGTAACTCGACACCAAAAGATAGAAATTCCACAAAAAACATCTTCACGCTTAGCTTAATAGTACTCGTGAATAAGAACTTCGTGAATAGTAACTCATGAATAGTAACTCGTGAATAAGAACTCATGAATAGTAATCCGACATGAAAAAGTTCCAAATTTGATAAAAAGTTCCAACCAATATTTCAAAGATAATGATATCAAGAAATAATATCATTTGAGAAGAAAATAACATCCCCACCTCAAAGAGTCAAGATTTCGGAAGGAAAGGTCAAGTGATGCTTTGAATGAAACAGATCTTGAAAGAACTCTCAAAGTATCTAAATACTCACAAAATACACTCAATAATATAGAGAGAAAGAGAGAAAACTTTGTTTCGTGTGATTTTCAATTCTAACTTAAAGCCTCTATTTATAGAAAATGTTAATCTACCGAAGCATTTTGACTGCCACCGATGGCTTTTTTACTCGCTACTATTGCCACCCACCACATTTGAAATAAAATTCAGCACATTTTTCACCAACCATAAGTGGGGCCCACTCAATTCTAGAATTTTCCACCAAAATCAATTATAACCCCAATTCCTAATCGAGACACCTCTTAAAATTCATAACAAATCATTCGTGAATTTTAACGGTTCAAAATTTGTGGACATATACTCAACTTATGTATGTATAACATACCCAAAAATTACTATTAATCCAATCATTCGGATTAAAAATTATAATCCCCGCAATATATCTCAAAAACCCCGATTTAATTTTTTAATACCTCCAATCCGATAAAATATCGATAAAACACCTCAACATAATTTCTTCATTTATAACCACATAAATAAATCCATCATTTATATCCACATAAAATAAATATTTCTTTATCATATGAATCAATAATTAATTATTCACAAATAATATTATGTAATCACAATTATGACAACCAGCCGCTCCTCAGAAAGAGGGGCTTTCCAATAAGGATCTCTCTCTCATCGGGCGCCGCAATTAGGTGACCAAACCTCTCCTTAGATGTAACTTTCTAGACATTGCCAATAATGTTATCTAATAATATTATTCAAATAATATGAATTATTGATCCGATAATGGGAAAAATCGCAAAGGACAATTATTGAACAACAATAATATAAAATATCAACGCAAAGAATTATTGAATCAATAAAATAAAATATTGAACAAGAATTCATTGTGAAAATTATTGAGTAAGTGCCATCTTACGCATGCGAATCAATAATTCAACAATCTTGTCTGCAATACCGTGTGCCATCGCAACCACGCCAGACATCAGATTTTAACCACCGGTATTCCAAATGCCTTAATTCAGAATAACTACGTAGTTATTTATAACCACCCAAACTTTGTCGTTTTCCTCATCCAATCGCTTCAGTTATGGGGCCCACACATGGTCGCTGCTGCTCGTCGCATTTAATATTCCCGACAAAGACGAATATTCCACGACCAAACTAATATTCCCCAACAAAAATGAATATTTTATAACCACTTGCTTATTTTGAAATATTTCATGATTTAACCCTTAACTATCCACATTAATCAAATCAACCCTTACTATTTCAAAATAATAAATAAAGGAAATTCCTTTTATTTAAAAAAATTTTCGGTCTTACAACCTCCCTCCTTATGAAATTTCGTCCTCGAAATCGACGACGTACACTGGTGTTTCAAAAGGTGAGGATACCTCGCTTTCATTTCCGCTTTCCAATTCCCTGTGTCATTTCTCTATAGCATGATTCCTCCATAAAACTTTAACTTGTGGTATGACCTTTGGCAGTAGGACATGCTCCTTCCTATCCAAAATCTTGACAGTACCTCCTCATACGTTAAGTCTTCTGGCTATCTCGTCCTGGGTTCTAACTCAATAACGTGGTTCGGGTCTTTCATATTTACGAAGTATGATATGTGAAACACATTATGAACACGAGACATACTTTGGAGGTAACGCAAGTCTATAGGCTACATTTCCTACTCGGTCAAGAATTTGAAATGGACCAATAAATCGTGGATTTGAGCTTTCCTCTCTTCCCAAATCTTGTAACTCCCTTCCATGGAGCAACTCGCAACAATACATGATCCCTACATTAAATTCCACATCCTTTCGATGAAGATCGTGATAACTCTTTTTGTCGATCTTGTGTTGCTTGTATACGTTTGTCGAATCATTAGTCATACGCATTAAACTCGGGTCCCAACAATGTTGCTTCACCCACCTCATCCCAACATATATCGAGAATCGACATTTTTGTCCATATAATGCTTGAATGGAACCATGCCTATATTTGTTTAATAACTATTGTTGTATGAGAATTCCACCAATGGCAAGTACTTATCCCAACTTCCTTTGAAATCTAGACACAGAGTTTTAATATATCTTCAAGAGTTTGAATAGTCCTCTCGATTGTCCGTCCGTTTGGGGATGGTATTAGAACTAAATCACAAATCCGTGCCATAGCTTTTTGCAAGCTAACCCAAAATCATGAAGTGAATCTTGGGTCACTATCCGAAACTATGGATACTGCAAGCATGCCATGCAACCTCACAATCTCATTCACGTACATATACTAAGAAGACGCTCAAGTGAATAAGTCTCCCGTGTCGGCAAGAAATGAGCAGACTTGGTTAATCTATCAACAATAACCCAAATAGCATTGATGCCTTGAGAAACCGTAGGAAGACCCAGAACGAAATCCATGGTAATGTGTTCCCACTTCCATTCCTAATCTCAAGTGGTTGTAATCCGACCCTTAGGTACAAGATGCTCTCGCCTTTTACGTGTTGATAAGTTAAACATCTCGAGATAAACTACGCGATCTCTCTCCTCATATTGCTCCCCCAAAATATATGTTGAAGATCATAATACATTTTGGTACTCCGTGATGGATTGCAAACAATGTGTTGTGTGCCTCCATCATGATTCTATCTTCAAATCAAAATCATTAGGAATGCAAAGTCCAGAGTTGACTCAAGTATTTCTTCATCAATTCTCGCTTCGGAATAATAGCTCCTTCTTGTACTTTCTTCTTCATACGCATCATTTCCTGCCTGCGGGTGGCGAGCGACTTTAACTTTATCGATTAAAGTCGATTATACTCGTATATCATCACGTGGGTACCTAGAGTTTTCATCTCCATCTCTATTATTATTTGTAAATTATACTGAAATGAGTCTTTGACAATATCGTTACTCGTGATCAGATACGATCTTCTACTCAATACGCCACCTACCACGTTCGCTTTTCCAAGATGGTATGGTTAGAATATGTGCTAAAATGAGTCGCCTCTTGAGCTCTTCAAGCTCTTCCCACATTCCTTGCTCCATTCGAATTTTGTATCTCTACAAGTCAATTTGCGATAATGGAATAGCGATTCGAGAATATCCTTCAACGAATCTCCGATAATAACCAACTAAGCCTAGAAAGCTACGATTTCGATTCGATTTAGGTTGCTCTCAATCGTGACTCATATCCCAATCTTGGATAAGACGTCACAATGACACCTATCGATTTACTATCGCATCTAATATGACGCGTCCCTATAGAGAGTCTCGCTTAGGTGAATTCCACAAAGGAAGTCACAAGATAAAGGCTCAGTACCAAATTTATAGTTGAATTTTTAACTCTCAAGTTCAATAGAGCCATTCTATATGAGATTTTAGAAATGAGTTTTGATCTAGGGTTCAAAGTCGATACAAAATTTAATATCGCTTTGGGAGTAAGCCAAGAAATTCTTCAGAAATACATCAGAAAAATCAATAACAACAGAATATTATTCAAATCGACGTGTCTTTATTCAAATCCATAACATGGACTAAGAAAACTTGACATCCGTAATAAACGAATGACTTCATGGCTTGATATGAAAATGTTTGATTACAATGGTTTGATTGCTTGAATTGAATAACAAAGTTGCTTAGGAATATGAAAACTAACAACCTTACAAAAGCAATCAATTTGGCATGATGAGTAGTTAACCTTAAAATCACATCAAAAGCAAATATCTCTATAGAAATAAGGTTAACAGGTAATGTGATAGTGCCAACCTGAATCAAACAAGATTTCTAAACAACAGATGTAATGAAAGTTTCTCCTAACGGATTCTCCATAAATTGGTCAAAGTCTAATTTCTCCGTAGTCAAGTTCAAACGTTGAGCGCAAGCAAGAGAGATAAAAGAATGGGTAGAACCGGTATCTAGTAAGGTATAAACTTCGCAAGAATTTATAATTAACTAACCTGTCTTAACGTTCGGGTTCCTCGCATTTTATTTGGCCACGGCATAAACGCTCTTCCAAGAACCGATTGACTTTGACTTTTCTCGGGACATCCTTTTTGAGTCACCATTCACGCCGGGTGGGTTTCGATATCGTATAATCTCGAAGCGATATGTCCTTCTTTTCCACAATTATAGCATACCTTGGAAGGTTTTGAACAGTTTGACCTTATATGTCCCTCCTCTCCACATCAGCAAGATCTAACCGGCGATCGTTCTCTTCCCTAGAATTTGTTGATGGTCTTCGATGTCACGCCAACGTCTTCCCGTCATCGTTAAATCTTTCTTTTTAGATTGGACATCTCTTTCCATAATATCAACGCGTCGTGCGTGCTTTTTACCCATGCATCACTCATTCTCACTCGTTCGCTTATTTCTTCATTCATTTCGATTCCAAACTTTATCATCTTATACTCGCCAAAGAGTGCTTACATTCAAGCATCACGTGTCGGGTAACACAAGCTTGAATCGTTGCATCCTTTTTGCTCCACGATCGCCTCGCAATTCTTTAGCCCGCTTCTTCTAACTCATGAATACGATTTTGCAATTCTATATTTCGATCATAAAATACCTCTAATAAACTCTCTTCGTGTACCTCTTCTTCTTCCTCACTCTTTGTTACCTCTGCGATTATCTCGTGCAACTATCAATTCTTCACTCACCACATGGATATCTCTAATTCCTTCTTCACCGACATCACATTATCCTAGTTGGCAATTAGAGGTGTCTCCACGATCTCATTCACTCCATTGTTAACGCTTCAAATGACCATTCTAAAAAAACTATCATAAAACAAGGGTTAATTAAATAAATTAACAAATCACATAATACCCCTATAATATGACCAACCAACAAATAAGCTTAGGTAGGACACTAAGCGAAGGATTTACTCTGCTCTCCCTCCTAGTTTTATTCCCGATCTCCATGTAGATCATATCCCTAAGCTCGATAATAATTGTGGACGCCCCAAAATAGGTATACACCATACCCATTCTCGAGTCGCCAAATACATGGTATGTAAACAACTATAACTTTATTATTACAACAGTAAAACTGTGAGTTTAAATACAAATATTATCTTCTAGACAATATCTATACTCAAATAAATCCTCATCACATTTATTGATACATTATTTTACAAAAAATGGTGAGGACTACTAAACAACTCTCTCTAGAACCTTCATTCCATACCCCGACTAGTACTCACTACATTCTCGCCTCCTGAGAAGAAAAATGGAACAACAAGGAAAAGGGTGAGCTCAACTAGCCCAGTAAAGAATACTATGACTAAGATAATATACAACAAATTATCGTTAGTCTCTAACAGGGAAAAATCTGATAGAATACAATAGACAACAAGTTTCAGATCAATATTCGCAATGAAATAATAATTCATAAGAGTTACGTAGAGAATGAAATCTACTATAATCTATGAATTTAACGTATCCATCATCAATATTTTATCCTCGTAACATCAATCAATATTCATCTCAAATCAAATATTCATCTTTGCACTACAGCCAAAGATATTCATCAATCGGTCATGTTCATCTCAACACTGCTCATCTGCACTAAAGGCCAAAGATATTCATCAGTCGGTCATGTTCATTTAAACACCTGCTCATCTTTGCACTACAGGCCAAAGATATTCTTCAGAAATCATTCATCTTTGCACTACAGGCTAAAGATATTCAACAACAGGTCATCTTTGCATTACGAGCCAAAGATATTCAATAATATCATCATTTAAGACTGAGGATGATGAAAAATATTTTTAAAGAAACGAATCCAGTGAAACAAAATGACAAGGATTAAGGATTCGTACTTGGTTTTATCCACGTCCAAAAATACCTCAAAAATAATCATAGTGGTGTAAAATTCAAGAATGATCAAAACATGGATACAATCAAAGCTAGTATCCAGAATAGATATTTTAGATGAAAAGAAAAATTTTCATTTTTCTATTGAATAGTCTTGCCGTATTCGTGAATAGTGTCAGATATCGTGAATAAGGCCGTATACGTGAATAAGTAATCTCACACCAAAAGATGTAAATTCCACAAAAAACATCTTCACGCTTCATGAATAGTACTCGTGAATAAGAACTCGTGAATAGTAACTCATGAATAGTAACTCGTGAATAAGTAACTCATGAATAGTAACTCCAACATGAAAAAGTTCCAAATTTGATAAAAAGTTCCAACCAATATTTCAGCATAATGATATTGAAGAAATAATATCATTTGAGAAGAAAATAACATCCCTTACCTCAAAGAATCAAGATCTTGGAAGGAAAGGCGGAAGTGATCTTTGAATGAAACTTGTCTTGAATAAAGAACTCTCAAAGTATCTAAATACTCACAAAATACACTCAATAATATAGAGAGAAAGAGAGAAAACTTTGTTTCGGTGTGATTTTCAATTCTAACTTAGCCCTCTATTTATAGAAAATGTTTAGGCCGTACCAAGCGGAGACTTGACTCGCCACACGATGGCTTTACTCGCTATTATTGCCACCCACCACATTTGAAATAAAATTCAGCACATTTTTTCACCAACCATAAGTGGGGCCCACTCAATTCTAGAATTTTCCACCAAAATCAATTATAACCCTAATTTCCTAATCAGACACCTCTTAAAATTCATAACAAATCATTCGTGAATTTTTAACAGTTCAAAATTTGTGGACATATACTCAACTTATGTATGTATAACATACCCAAAAATTACCATAATCCAATCATTGAATTAAAAAATTAATCCCCGCAATATATCTCAAAACCCACGATTTAATTTTTAATACCTCCAATCCGATAAAATATCGATAAAACACCTCAACATAATTTCTTCATTTATAACCACATAAATAAATCCATCATTTATATCCACATAAAATAAATATTTCTTTATCATATGAATCAATAATTAATTATTCACAAATAATATTACGTAATCACGATTATGACATGACGGCCGTTCCGTGAAAGAGGGGCTTTCCAATAAGGATCTCTCCTTCATGGTAGCGCCGCAATTAGGTGACCAAACCTCTCCTTAGATGTAACTTTCTAGACATTGCCAATAATGTTATCTAATAATATTATTCAAATAATATGAATTATTGATCCGATAATGGGAAATCTGCAATGCGGTGACAATTATTGAACAACAATAATATAAAATATCAACGCAAAGAATTATTGAATCAATAAAATAAAATATTGACAAGAATTCACCGTGAAAATTATTGAGTAAGTGCCATCTTACGCATACGAATCAATAATTCAACAATCTTTGTGCAATACCGGTGTCATCTTTATGCAACCACGCCAGACATCAGATTTTAACCACCGGGTATTCCAACAGATCTTACTTCAGTAATAACTACTGGCAATATTTATAACCACCCAAACTTTGTCGTTTTCCTCATCCAATCGCTTTCCGTTATGGGGCTCCACACATGGTTGCTACCGTCGCATTTAATATTCCCTCGACAAAAGATCTTAATATTCTACGACCAAACGAATATTCCCCAACAAAATGAATATTTTATAACCACTTGCTTATTTTGAAATATTTTCGTATTTAACTCTTAACTATCCACATTAATCAAATCAACCTTTACTATTTCAAAATAATAAATAAAGGAAATTCCTTTTATTTAAAAAATTTTCGGTCTTACAGATATCATTGAGCATAATTTGGAAGTAGAACCCGTCGAAGAAGCCAAATCCGACAGAAGAGGAGAATTTTCTTTTTTGAGCGTCGTGAATAATTGATGAAGAGATTGCAAAACTGTTGGCGCAGATTTCATCTTTGAGATTGACTACCGTAGTGGATGGCGAATGTAGTCGGTCTTTGGTACGAAGCAAAATGGTAAATGGCGAGTCCTGCATAGACTACATCGATCTAAATAAGGCTTGTCAGAAGGATTTCTACCTACACCCCACATTGACCAACTAATCGATGCCAGCCGGGTACGCTTTGTTAAGTTTCATGGACGCATTCTCCGGATATCATCAAATTTCCATGTGCAAAGAGGATATACCGAAGGCGGCGTTCATTACGCATCGTTCGGTATATGCCTATAAGAAAATCACCTTCGGCCTCATCAATGCCGGAGCCACGTATCAGAGGATGATGAACCATGTTTTCAGATATCAGCTGGGAAGGAATGTGGAGGTGTACGTAGACGACATGATTGTCAAAAGTATGTTGGTACATAAACATCTGGATGATTTAGAAGAATGCTTTCAGACAATTCGTCAGCACAATTTGAGATTGAATCCCACTAAGTGCACCTTCGGTCTTGGGTCTGGCAAATTTCTGGGTTATCTTGTCAGTCAGAGAGGAATCGAAGCCAATCCTGAGAAGATTCAAGCGATCCTGAACATGAAGACTCCTCAGTCATTTAAAGATGTTCAACGTCTGACTGGAAGGATTGCAGCTTTGAGGAGGTTCATGTCCAAGTCGACGGAAAGATGTCTACCGTTCTTTGATACATTGAAAGGGCCGAAGAATGCAAAGACGTTTCAATGGACTTCGGAGTGTGAGGACGCCTTTTAGAGCATCAAGTCCTACTTATCTTCGGCGCCTTTGTTGGTGAAGCCCGCTCCTGCTGAACCCCTATATTTGTACTTAGCAGCTAGTTCGTTGGCAGTAGGAGCAGTTTTGGTGCGTGAAGTTGGGGGTAAGCAGCACCCGGTTTATTATGTAAGCCATGTCCTTCGAGATGCTGAAACAAGGTACCGAACATTGAAAAGTTTGCTTTTTGCTTTTAATAACTGCTAGTGAAAGCTTAGGCAATACTTCCGTGGTAGATTGGTAATAGTATATCTGATCATCCTTTAAAGAAGATTATGGGCAAACCCGAGGTGTCGGGGAGATTAATTGCATGGACGATGGAGTTGTCACAATTTTCATTGAATATCATCCCCGAACCGCCATCAAAGGGCAAGCCTTGGCTGATTTTGTTGTTGAGTGCTCAAGCTCGAAAGTCGATGAAGTTGTGGCGGTCAAGGATCGGATAAGGCGATTGCGATTCTTATTGACGAGTTCTTGGGACGTCAGATGCAGATGGGTCTTCTACCACGGACGTCGATGGAGCGGTATTATTTCAGCGAGTCGGAGGGATTCAAGGTACAACAGCCATCGATTTCGGATTCAAAGTGGCAAACAACGAATTTGAGTATGAAGCGGTACTTGCGTAGGTTACGATTGGCAAAGAGTCTTGAAGTGCAACGATAATCATCTTTAGTGATTCTCGTTAATCGTTAAGCAACTTTACGGGAATCTGAAGCTCGAGGCCCAAAAATGATCAAATATCTAATGTAATTGAAGGAACAACTTCAAAGATTTCCAATCCTACGAGTTTCAAGGATCGAGCGTAATAACAATTCAATTCTTGATGCGACTCTCCAAATTAGCCACTACGGATGTTAACGTCTTTGATGGGTCGGTTTATTTACAAACTTTGCAACATCACAAGTGTCTATTATGAATCGGTAATGTGCATCGACCAACCAACTCTTGGTTGACTCCATATATGAGTATCTGGCGAGATGGCGTCTTACCTTCTGGATCGGATGCTCGCTAAGAAAATCAAGTATACAAGTGCTAATTTTGTTCGATTGATGGGGATCCATTTCAAGAGCTTTCATCTCCACTATTGAAATGCTTGACTCCTCCGTTGAATATGCTCTTCGGGGAAATACATGAAGGTATCTCGTGGCGACTATATGGCGGCTAAGTCATTAGCCTATAAAGTACTTCGCCAAGGGTACTATGGCCTACCATCTTTAAAAAGCAAATCAATACGCCAAGAAGTGCGAGAAATGTCGACATCATCCCACATCAGCCACCAGAAGAGCTATACTCGATCTTATCTCCTATACCCTTCGCTGTCTGGGGGGTTGATATACTGGGTCCACTACCGAAAGCTAAAGGTCAGGTCAGCTTCATCATAGTTGCTATTGATTAAATGACTAAGTGGGTAGAGGCAAAACCACTTCGGTCAATAACGGAACAGGAGTGCCTAAAGTTTATAAAGGAGTCTGTGGTGTTTCACTTCGGGATCCCTAAGGTGTTGATATCGGACAACGGACGCCAGTTTGTGGGATCGAAATTTGAGGCATTCTTGAAAGAACTGGGGATTCAACACGAGAAGAGACGGTGGCTCATCCACGATCAAATGGACAAGTTGAAGTGACCAATGAACGTCACCGAATGGGATGGGATCAGCAGATTGAATGAAGCCGAGGCGGATGGCCGAGGAGCTACTTAGCGTGTTGTGGGCTTATCGAACTACTCCGAGGACTACAACAGGATTCACCTTTTAGATCGGCCTATGGTAGATCGATGCCTTAGTCCCAGTTGAAATTGGATCTCCCAGTCTTCGGGTCAGCCAATTCAGAGAAATCTACAATGAGGAAGGGCTTAAGGCCAACCTTGATTTACTTGAAGAAGTAAGAGAAACAGCCTTAATCAGTTGGCAGCTTATCAGCGAAGAGTGGCTAAGCATTATAATAAGGGAGTAAAATGTCGAAGGTTCGAGGTGGGAGATTTTGTCCTCAGAGAAGCCGAAGCATCTACACCTCAGAATATGGGAAAGCTGATGCCAAACTGGGAAGGACCGTATGAAATAACCGGAAGTCTCAAGCTGGAACTTATCGATTGAAAGCATTAGATGGGTCGACAATTAAGAATACTTGCACTTATTTGGCGAGCTTAGAAAGTACTTTCAAGAGAAATGATGTCAAATTAATGGAAGTCTCAAATATTTATGTCATCATCAATAAAAGTTCCCTTTTTTTCTCGAACAAATTTTGTCTTCATTGCTGATTAGATCATCGAAGTTAGGAGGTTCGGGTGGACTCGCTGGCCATTCGATGGCAGCCTTTTCGACAGGTGGTCCTTATGAGTTTGTCAGGCCCTTCGTGGTAGGCAAATGTCATTGGTGTATGGAGGTTCGGGTGGACTCGCTGGCCATTCGACGGTAGCCTTTTCGACAGGTGGTCCGTATGAGTTTGTCAGGCCCTTCGGGGTAGGCAAACGTCATTGGTGTTAGGAGGTTCGGGTGGACTCGCTGGCCATTCGATGGTAGCCTCTTCGGCAGGTGGTCACTTAGACCTTGTTAGGCCCTTCGTGGTAGGCAAGTGTCATCTTTAAGACGTTGTCAAGCCCTATGTGGTAGGCAATTGTCGACACTTAGACCTTGTCAGGCCCTTCGTGGTAGGCAAGTGTCATCTTTAAGACGTTGTCGTGCCCCTACGTGGTAGGCAATTGTCGACACTTAGACCTTGTCGCCGCCCTTCGTAGGCAAGTGTCATCTTTAAGACGTTGTCATGCCCTACGTGGTAGGCAATTGTCGACACTTAGACCTTGTCAGGCCCTTCGGAGTAGGCAAGTGTCATCCTTCAGACTTTGTCAGGCCCTTCGTGGTAGGCAAATGTCATCTTTTGGTTTTGTTAGGCCTTTAGGGGTAAACAAATTCATGATGAAGCAGATATATCTCACACTTTGGTAACTAATAAGTATTCCTTTACTTTATTACCTAAATTTTTTCTAAGTGTTGAGTTCAGGAAGCTTCATTCTTACACTTCATCTTATCTGTTATATGTCATGTTTAGTTATTACCTAACAATTCGGGTTCAGCCCATGAAGGGGTTTATGCATATTTTCACTTAAATAAATATTGGAGCATTGGCAGAAAATAAATATACCGAAGTCATAAGGAATTAAGCCATTTTCATTAATATTTCATTTAATTACACCATTGATAATTCTTACAAATACTGTAAATTAGAGACTGGAAAGACATAAACAAAAAAAACATCAAACTTCAGCGCCATCTTCGTCCCGAAGAATCGAGTAAGATGGGTCCAGATTGGCATGCAGACGACTTCTCCTTGCCACGACTTTAAGAAAGCTCATAACTCTTGAGTATATCTTCATTATTTCCCGTTGATTTCGTCTGAAGTTTCCAGCTTTTTTCGTGATATTTGTTTGCGAAGGTCGCTTGATTAAAGGGGCCCAAGGTCCCGAAAAGCCTTGAGTTCTCGGATTTCTCTCGAGTTTGAGCCGCTACTCATGTGACGAGTCTCTCTCGCCTCCAAATTTTATGGATAGTCTTGGTCAAGATCTTCGATCGCCTTTAGTTCCTCGATCTTCTCCATCCTTATCTCGCCTCCTCCGAACCAAGTCAACGTTCATTTTCACGATCTCCTCGTCTTTGTGCTTTGGTTGACTTGAGTTCTTCCTTGGAGGCCTTCACATCTCCTTTGGCTTGGGCTAACTCTTTTTGAAGACCTTCATTTGTATGAAGAAGGCATTCACGTTGAGTTTTCTCCTTCGCCAAGGTAGACTTCAGCATGGCATTCTCCTTCCTCAAGATCTCTTCTTCCGCTTCGGCTTCGAGAGACCTTGGACGAAGACGCCTGAACACCGCATTGGCCTATGTGTTTCCAATACCATTTGATCAGTTTTGAAATATATAAGTATGCAGATAAATTCAGAAATAAAGAAGATACTCGTTTACCTTCGCCAAGTAGCTCATGCCTTCGCTGAGTAGATCTCCATTCGAACTGTTCCCGAACCGATGATCGTCGGTTTCACGAACAAAGGTGTTGAACAGTTGGAAGGGAAAATGAGCATCGAAGCCTGGGGCCACATTGTTGGAGAGGCCATGGCTTCCCGATCAATCTCTAGTAGTTGGTTCTCTTGGGGAGAAGGTGGAGGTTCTTCGTGACTTGGTGAGGGTCTGCGTGTATGGTTTTTCGGAGAAGGAGATCGGGCAGGTATCGTTCAGGAGTTGATGAAGGAGCAAGAGATGAACCAGCGTGGATGTCTGATGGCTGTTTTCTTTTTCGGGAAGGAGTGCGGATCGACCCGGTTGGTTCATCGTCAGGCACGTGGGTTTCTGTGGATGTGGTTGGAGGAGTGACAACCAAAGAGGTAGGGACTCGAAGCTCTTCGGCAGTCAAGGGGGTTATTTTGGTTCTTATTTTCTTTACACGAAGGACCTTAGCCCGATCGTGCAAAGGAATATCGAGTAGGCTCCTCCTCACCGGGGTAGGTTCAGAGGTTGGAGGATTGGGATTAGTTGAAAAGGTTGTTTGGGGGGTTGTTTCGGGAAGTGTTTCAGGGTCACTTTCAGGGTTTGTTTCTGATTGGGTGGTCTTGGATCGTTTGGCGGATCTCTTTCTTCGGCGAGGTCTAAGGTTTTCTTCGGGTATGTTGGGTTCGTCAGTTTGAGGTTCGTCAGTTTGAAGGGAAGAAGTTGGTGGGTCAAGAATGGGGGGTTAACTGGGAAGATTCTTCACGGATGCTCTTCACTTGCATCCGTGATTCTTCCCCGCTAAAAATCTTCCGTGTCTCTCACCTGGGGAGTCGGTTTGATCGGAGACACCGCAAAAACCACGATCGTAACTGTATCACTTAGGAGGAATCTTCCTCAAGAAGTCTGCAATCTCCCTCACCCGTTCTTCGGATATGTCTCCAAAGTCGGCAGAGACCTGGTCAGAGGTGGTCCAGTCTAGAAGAGAAGAGATCTCAGGTCCCGTGATGAAAAACCACTTCTCATGCCAACCCTTGTTGCTGGAAGGAGTATTCATCAGGGGTCTCCTCTCGAACCTGGTGTTGGGTCGAGGAGATTGATTGCTCAACACTTTGAAGCCTCGTTCCCGAGACCTACCCAGTAAAAGAGGGTGAAGAAGATATCGACAGGAGGAGCAATCTCTAGTTCATGGTAGGCAATAAATGCCAAGATGTGGATGTAGGAGTTGGGCCTTTAGGTTGGCGAAGCCCACTCCTATAAACCCTAAGAGGGTAATGATGAAGACATGGAGAGGTGGCGAACCCCTTTACGTAAGAGTGATGCACATGGCGACCCAACCTTTCCGGTCATTTGTACATACATACGCTTCTTGAGAGCAGGGCCCTTATCGCGTACATGTCGGGAATCGATAACGAGTCCTAAACACACGCATATTTTGATTCAGGTGACCGAGGAGCGGATGTTGGCATTAGGGAATTGTTCCCCATCCTTGAAGAAATCAGAGGTAGGAGGTCAGAGAAGGGTTTCCCCCCATGGTGGTTGATTGAGGGTTGGAACTCGAACCCTCTTGGTTAGGGTTTGGGTTGGGAGAAACAATGCTGATGGGAGTTGCACGAAGAGGAGAGTTCTGGCCAGAAGTTTCGGTCACCATTGTTAAGATTTTGTGAAGCAGAGAAAGAAATTTGCAGAGAAGAAGAAAGCTCTAAGGTTCAAATTTTGAATTAGCAGGTAAAACCGTCAGAATTAGTAAAATTTACCTTTTATACTGACAGTTGCACGATAATTAAGGGCGGCACATTTAATTCACTGCAATGATGATGAATAGGAAGGGGTTTCGTCCGTTGTAGACCTAAATATCTTCACCTTTGTGGGCTTGCGTCTATTGGGCTTCTCACTTCTATACCTGATAACAATTTGGGCTTTGACAAGTTTCACTTTGGATCTCTTATGACTTATCATAGTTGGTTACGTCCTGGGCCTATACTGCTCATAGTCTTTCATTAAACACCCTGTTTAATATAAGACTAGGGGGTAATGTTAGGCCATAATCCTTTTCCTTATTTGGGCCGAAATTATTGGGCTCCTCCCTTGGATCATGTTATGCTAAGTCATGGTTGGATCCGGTCACTTGGGTCATTTCTATTATTTGGGCTTAGTCATTATATTGGCCCATTATACAAATTATCACTTAACCCAACTTTGACCAGTAATCATTATGCTAAATGACGGTTAACTATTGTGTCTGCCACTTTGCTGCATGGCATTAATGAGGATGGGACTCAGATGATCGGCGGTGACAAAACAAGAAAGAAGAAGTGTGAAGGTAGATCGCTTACTTTCTTTCGGTCAAGTGGACAAGGAAGTGAGGAAAAAGGTGTTAGGAGGTGGTGGTGGTACGATAAACCCGGAGAGTGGAGTATCGCATGGGACTAAGATCACATAAGAGGTAAGTAATACACACATTTTCATTAGAATTCTTATTCTATCTCTCTCGATTAACTAGATAATATTTTTCTCTCCATTGTTGACCTTGTGATCGCTTTGTCTTGACTCTCACGCACGGAGCTATCCTCGATGGGTCGGCCAGTCAAGCTTTTGTGTTGACTTGTTGGTATGCGAGGATATTGGACGCGTCTTGGTGATTAGGACGTGGAGAAAGATCTTGGCGTTAACATTGATCATGATGATTATACTAGTAACAATATCAAGTTGAACTATATATTTTGACAGTAATAACATTAAATTAAATTTGGAGAGTAATTAACCCCATATATCCCCAACTTGAGTTTTTTCCAACTATATTTATTTATCTAACATGAAAGTATTACTTAACCATAATTTAAAATTAAAAAGAAAAAATTAAGAAAGCGAATACTCGATTTCCATGAAAAACAAAGCTAATATAAGATTGAGAAGAATCAAGCAATTGATGGAAACATGTACAAAATCAAGTAAAACCCAGTTCATTTAATTTATGGATAGATACACACCAAATTGGTTATTTTGAAATCCTTACCGGAGAAATCTGGGGAAAGATAAAGAAGAAGTTGGAACTTAAAAAGGATTTTGCAAGGATTATACGCTTGTTGTTGAACCCAAATACAATTTAGCCAAGAACATAACGTCAGTCCAAACGAAACAGGAGGAATAAGCGTGCGAGTACATAATATATAGTATATATATAATTTGTGAATCGGGGAAAGGGTTTCTAAGAATTCGCAAATGGTTGAGGTTGCAATACGAGAATCGCGAATTAGAATGGGAGGTTCTATTGTTTCGCAAATGGTTGAGCAAATTGGGAGAGAGATTGGGTTTTTCACCCGGGTCTTTGTGACCCCTTTTTTGAAATGTGACCCACGCTTTCCTTTTTTTCACTTAGGGGGTGTTTGATAAAAATTAAATGAATTTAAATCTGAATCTGAATTTGAATGAGCTGAATTTGAATCTAAATCTGAATAAGCTGAATCTGAATGAAAAAAACTGTTTGATAACTGACATATCTTAAAGATCTGAATGACATATTTTTAATATTTTACCCCTCTGAAAAAATTCAAAGTTGTTGTAAATTTATTTAATATTACATATAATAGTTAAAAAAAAAATTTATTATTTTTAATTTTTTTACTTCATTCAGCCAACCATTCAGCTATTCAGACCAAAAATTCGGACTTAACCATTCAGCCAACGCATCTGACCGATTCAGCCATTCAGACGATTTTTTTTCAAAACAAACGCAATTAATGATTCAGCCACTTACCGATTCAGCCATTCATACCCATTAAGTTCTAAACAACAAAATTTTCAGTTCTTTCTTGGTAGTTTTATGAGGTCCGTCTAAGAACGTATATATATATATATATATATATATATATATATATATATATATATATATATATATAAGGACGTGAACGATTTTATATGATAAAGATAGATTTCTAGATAGTATATCTCTCTTAAATAACATACATTTATTAAAAATAAGTTATTTTGGACATTTTTTTCAAAAAGAAAATAATATAAAAAGAGAGTTGTTACACTTGTTATCTTCTTATTTATAAATAATATTAAACTATGTCGTTTTGGAGATTTTTTAAAAAATAAATAATATTAAATGACGCTCTTTTAAGACAGGAATTTAGTATGGACTGACATGCAAAAAAATCTGGTCTAACCTGATCTGGCTTGGTTTTGGGTCTGACCTTAATTCTGGCCTGAGACCTGGCCTGATTCTTTATCTAGTTATTTATATTTTTTGAATTTTAAAGTTATAATTATTCATCAATGAAGTATAAAATTTTACTTATTCATTATTGTAATTAATAAATTATAATACATTAATTTTAATTAATACATCAATAAAATTTAAAATTTTAATTATTTATTCTTAATTTCTTGTAAATATATTTAACTAACATATATCTTCGATGAATAGAACTAGTTAGTATATTTATTATTAGGAAACTGATATTTCCACAATAGAAAATGACATTTTCACATGAAAAGTGTCGCTATAGATTCTATGGTGACGGTTTTTTTCATCGCTATACATCTATAGCGACACTATTCATGTGGAAATATTGAAAAATATTGTGAAAATATCAATAATAAGTTAGTGTATCCTAAATACTCAAGTTCTTCATTAATTTGGATATGCTAAATTCTTAGGGGATTTATGATTTTAGTTATTTTTCGGTATTATATTGTAGCAATTTAGAGAATAATTTCATGAAACAATTACAAAAATAATTGGAAATAATTTTTTAGCTATAACTATGTAAGTGGTTAATGACCACAAAGGAAATATATGTGTATTTTAACTCTACAAAATATATGTCCAGCTGATCCTAGTACAAAAAAATAAATAAAAATAACTAATTTATATTCAAAATATAAAAGTGTAATCTCTGATGAAATTAATTTTATCGTAGTAGATTGTATTTAAATTATATTTTTTATTAAGACAAATTGTGCATTGTAGACATATATTTAAGAGATCAATTTGCTTTATATTCTAGTTACACTTATATTTTATTATCCTTTCATTTAAGAAGAATGTATTTAATTTTGTTATAATCATCCAACTTATATTGGTGTGTAATAGAATATTAAAGTAAAATAAATCTCAAAAATTTTGCATTATTTTTATACGCAACGGATCCAGTCCGGACGCCCGGACTGGAGTAAAAGACGGACCAAATTTTTTGTTTGTTTTTTTGCTTTTTTTTTAAAACAACTAAAAAAAATAATTAATATTTTATGGAACTGAAATTTTTCCATAATACAATATTTTGGGGGTGATTTGAATACCTATACCAAAAAATGGTGGTACAGTCTGTGTGACGCCCCCAAAATTAGGTATACGTCACCCATCTTGGGTCGCCACTTACATGGTACATAAATTCAAATACAACTTACTAATATAAGCTGTAAGTATGCAATACTACATAAACTGTGAGTTTGAATACAAATATTGTCTACTAGATATTATACAAACTCAAAAGGAGTCCTCATTACAACTATTATCACACTTTATTTCACAGAATAGTGAGGACTACTAATGCTATCCCTCCGGACCATTACTCCGTTCCCTGGCTCGTCCCGCCTATGTTCTCATTTCACAGAAGAAACGGTGAAAGAAAAGGTGAGCTCAACTAGCCCAAGAAGAAATATTATGACTAAGATAATGCGAGAATAAATTATCATTAGCTTCAACAGATGTTAAACCGATAAAATACAATAAACAACCGGTTTAAGCTGCAGTGGAATACGCAATCCATTAAAAGAGTCAAGTAGAGAATAAAATCTACTATCTTTTAGGTTTTAAAGGTTTTCATCAATTTTTTATCATTTGAGACTCGAACAATAAATAAACCACCACATCTAATCATCCATGTACTACGGGCCAAGGATTTTCATCAAATTATCAATGGTCATGACTATACCGAATCACCCCGGTCATAATCATACCAAAACTATCCATCATTGCATTACAGTCATCGAGGAATTTTGTCACATCATTTATATCAAGTCGTGATTATAAAGAATGATCCTGGTCATAATCATACTAAGTTCATCTATGCACGTAAGCCAAAGATAACATAATATAACATGAGGATGATGACAATGACATAATAATTCAATAAAACAAGTTCAAGAATTATTTAATCCATGAATTATTAACGCCCAAATTTTCAACATGATATTGTTTACGTAGAGTAAAATTCAAGAATGATCGGAAGAATATTTCCGTGAAAAGATATCTTTGGATGAAACGCAAATATCAAGGATATTCTACTAATTTCATGGAGATATAGAAGTCAAAGTTTTAACTTATTTGGGTATAATAAAGAATGGAATAACAAAAGAAATCACCATGCATGCGCAGATTGTGCATAAAAAAGTTATTCAATGTAATAATAATAACGGAACCGAAGTCGGTGAAATTCACAAGCAGGATGTTCCAATGAGAATAATAAAGATGGAACGGATCCGATTGTAAAAAACACACGAGATAGGATATTCCAACAGAATGATAAAAGACGGAACCGTGTCGGTGTAAAACACATGCATGCAGGATGTTCCAATGAATAATAATAAAAGAGCGGAACCAGTTCGATTGTAAAACACATGCATACATGATATTCCAGCAGAATAATAGAAGAATGTCACCAAGTATAGGGTAAACCAGCGTATACAAAGTTATTCCAAACAGAATAATAAGCAATGGATTAACATAAGGATTTCACCAAGTATAGGAGGGTCTGCCGTATACAAAGTTATGTATAGGGTATGCCACTTTTACGAGTTATTCCAACGTAATAATAGTGAATGGAATAATGTAAGTTCTCTTCAAGAAGAAAGAATAACCCTTCACAGTAAAAAGAACCTGAATATAGAAGTAGTGAAGTAGCGAGAATCACTTTCTTCTTTCTATAACTTTCTCTATAGCTTCTCTCTATAATTTCTCTCTAGAGTTTCAATGAATTCGTAAGAAATTAATGAAGGAATGAGCTTCTATTTATAGGAAAATGGAATGCATAAGTAACTAATCCATGAGCGGTCAGATTGATTTACTTTAATCTGACGGTCCATAATTAAAGAAAAATCTTTTAAATAAAATATAATATATTCTATTTATATAAAAACATTTTACTATGCAAACACTATGCAATACTATGCAAAAACACTATGCAAAAAACACTACGCAACACTATGCATAATAAAATATAATATATTCTATTTATAGAATAACTTTAATAAAGTATTCTATTTTATATAAAAGATGTTTACATTTTATTACGTTAATAATACGAATAAAACAAAGCGTCATTATCATTATAATAATTCATATTATTAATCGAATGATAATGGAATCAAACCTGAGTGACTTCTCACATAAAGATCAATAATCAATACTGGTGTGCTACTTATGCAACCACACGTATTCATCGTATTTTTTACTCTGAAAGTAGTTCAGCAAGAACTACCACGGTAAAACTCTCTACCGTTATTTCAATAAAATATTTTTGTCGTTTTCTCAATCCGGCAATAATTACATTGTAAGGGTCCACCAATGATTGAGTAGTTATACGAATATTCCCTCGCTAAACCGAATATTCCCCACCAATCGAATATAATATAACCACTTGCATACTTTGCAAAATTTATAAATACTACCCACAACTATAATATTATCTCAAATTCACACCATAATATTAAAATTATTTCGACAAAATTTAAATCTTTATTGATAAAATCTGGGTCTCACAATCTCCTCCTTATGGAATTTCGCCCTCGAAATTAGAGTGTACGATACTGGTATGATAAAGAGATGAGGATACCTTGAATACCTTTATCGTTTAAAAATATTAAATTCATCTTTGAAATGCCAAAGCTATTCATTAACAATTCATCTTTGCACTACAATTTAAAGATATACAATTTGTAAAACCAATAATCTTTGAGACGCAGCGACTTAATAGTATCACGACCACGAATTATCCATGCACCGGCTGGCCAAGGATATTCGTGTTTTCAATCTGATCATGATTATACCGAATAATCCTTGGTCATAATCATACCAAGTCTATCAATGCACTACTACCAAAGATGACTTTTACCACATCCATGAATTAATATTTCATTCTTTGAGACTCATTTCAATAATTAATTCATATCATCGAATCATCCCCACACTACGTGCCAAGGATATTCATTAGTATCACGACCACAAATTATCCATGCACTACTACCAAAGATAATTGTGTATTCATTAAGTATCACGACCATAATAAATTATCCAAGCACTACTACCAAAGATAATTGTGTATTCATTAAGATATCACGACCACAAATTATCCATGCACTACTACCAAAGATAATCGTGTATTCATTAGTATCACGACCACAAATTATCCATGCACTACTACCAAAGATAATTGTGTATTCATTAGTATCACGACCACAAATTATCCATGCACTACTACCAAAGATAATTGTGTATTCATTAGTATCACGACCACAAATTATCCATGCACTACTACCAAAGATAATTGTGTATTCATTAATATCAACGACCACAAATTATCCATACACTACTACCAAAGATAATTGTGTTTTCAATTACAGTTATGATTATATAGAACAATCCTCGGTCATAATCATACCAAGTCCATCTATGCACTACTGGAGCCACGGATGACTTTCAACATAATATAAGCATGAGGATAATGATATAAAGAATCAATCAAATGAGATAAAGGATAAATATTAAACATTTATAATATAATTTATCCAGATTCAAGAATATCCCCATGTTATCAATCACTTAATAATCTCATAATCTAATATCATTAATATTATAACAATATTTTAATCATTTCTTAAATTTATAAACAATTTTTCTTAATTGTTTACGTTTTACCATATAATGCATTTAATCATTCAAAATGCCATACTCATAAGATATCATCACCAATTATCAAATCTCTCAAAAAATATGTATATACTCTATATAGGATTCTCTAGCCATAATATCTTATTTTCAACTTTGTTACTTCACATAACATATTTAACTCATATGTTCAGAATTAAACTATTTTCATAAAAATACCAAATCAGTCCCAAAAATATTTCTTTTCTGGGATTTAGCATAATATAGTCCCATGATGAAAATATATTTTTCTCGGAATTTTTAAAATTCATTTACTATTTTTCAAAAATCAATTTCTAATTAATTCCTTAAGAAATTAGCTACCTCAAGTTTAACTCCAAAAATTCCCAAATCTTGGCAGGACCTTACACATGTTATCGTGAGCTTCCAGTTTAAATTTCATGGTCATCGGAGTTATAGAACTCCGGTTATAGCGTTTTTTAATTGAAAAACCTAAATATTGAAATAGTCATAACTTGCTCATTTTAAGTCAGAATGAGCTCATATTTGGACAGAAGGTACTTTATACCATATACTTTCATGTCCCAAAAACCCAGAATTTTTCTCATAATTTAAGTGGCCGAAACAGTCCCTTAAAGTTTCTGCAAGTAGCATTTTCGAAATTTACAGCTTTGGCCTCCTTTGCTAAAATCAGTCCACACAAAAATCTACAACACCTTTTCTAGTAATTCCACTTGAATTAGTTAGGTAACTCATAGATCTAACTCTAGGACTTGACCACATTCAAAAATTCAAAATATAATAAGAGATATGGTCAATTGAATTTCATGTTACGTTTTTCACCAAAATCGATTTTTCAACTCTTTGTGATTTCTAAGAAACTTTCATGTTTTTACATACTAACCAACATAACTCATCATAAAACTTACTAATACCACGAATACCCATGATTTTCATTATTCCAATGCTTTTATTATGACTTTCATCATAAACCACGTAATTTATTCATTTAGTTGAAAAAATATTTGAGGGTTTAAGAAATGGGTTTTTTATCTTTGGGGTCAATACAAAATTCGATTTCACGCTCTAGGGTAGGCTAGAAATCTTCAAGAATACGTCAAGAAATTTATTAATGATAGAAATATCATTCAAAATCATTACTTTTATTCAAGACTTGGATAAGACGTCACATTGATACCAACTGTGACTTCTATCCCTTAACCTGAGATAACACCTCACAATGATACCTATAAACTTGCCATCTTCATTCACGATGTCGTTTATAGAAAGACCGGCCGGTGCATTCCCACAAGAGAAGTCAACAACGAAAGGTTAAGGGGCTCTTTACTTATGGCTTGATATGACAATGATTAATTTTAGGGTTTGGTTACTTTGAATTAGGTATATGAGGTTGTTATAAATATAAAAGCTAACAACCTTATTTAAAAGCATGATGAGTAGTTAACCAATTGATTCCTAAAATCAAAGGCAAGTATTTTCAAAGAGATAAGATTGACAGGTAACGTGAAAGTTTCGATTTGAATCAACAAGATTTATAAACAGTGGAGGTAACGAAGGTTTCTCCCAACTAAGTTTAAACAGATAAATCAAAGTCCAATTTCTCTGGAGTCAAATTTAAACGTTGAACGCAACTAGGTGAAATAAAAGAGTGGGTAGAACTGGTATCTAACACGGTATAGACTTCGCAAGAGCTTATGATTAACTTACCAGTGATAATTTTATTCGGGCTCCTCGTCACGAGAAAAAAACGCTCTCTCTTAAACTCTGGCTTTTGGTTTGTGCTGGGACGACCTTTGGTGCCTCCATCCTAGTTGAATTTATCTTGATGGCGACAAAATCGAGCTAAGTGACCTTCTCTTCCACAATTATAACATGCTTTGACCCGGCATGGTATGATTCGGACCGATGTGTCCTCTCCTCCGCATTTGAAGCATATAATAGGTGGTCCTTCTCCTTCCTTGACAACAAAGTCTTTGGTCCGACGTCTTTCCATCATTGTTGAATCTCCTTTTCTTGAAATGTCCATTCTTATTGTTTTGCCTCGATTACCACCGAAGTGGTTACCATATCTCGGCTTTGTTGATTCCTCTCACGCTTGTTGTCACCGCTTCGATGACTACTCATTTGGTATTATAATTTTGCTTGGCTACTTTCTTTAGTTTCGTTGACTCGTTATCGCGCTCCACTAATCGAGCCTTATTTACAACATCCGAATAAAAACACGGTTTATGAGAAATAAGATGTTGACGTATCTCTCGCTTCAAACCTCTTAAAAATATTCGTGCCATTCTCTCTTCATTATCCACCAAGTGGGACTTGAATCGTGATAACTCGCAAACTTTGCCTCGTATTACGACACGGTCATATTGTTTTGTTCCAACTTGATAAACTTCACCTCCTTCATATGGCGAATACTTTCGGGGAAAGTATTTGTCGTTGAATGACTCTGGAACTTCTCCCAAGATATCTTGAGACAAAGAAGTTGAGTACGTTTTACCGATTCCCACCGATGAATCGCCTCTCGCCATGAACATAAAGCGCTAAAAAGGAACCTTTTGCTCCTCTGAGCATCCCAAGACATCAAATATCTTGGTAATCTGCTTTATCCATGCTTCCTTGAAGTGGTTTTGGCTCTCCCTTAAACTTGGTGGTGGTCCCTCCTTGAATTGTTTAGCGGTGACCACCGAGAGTTTTCCGTGTTTCCACCTACGTTTTGGGACAGAGTCGCTTTTCGGCTTTGATGTTGCATGAATTCTAAAACCTCTTAAACGCATCGTCGTTAGTCAATTGATCGGTGTTGTTGTTTTTATGGGAGGATTATCGCCATCTGTTGTACATTGTCCCGATTATTGATCCGTGGAGAATCACAGTCTCTTGTGCTCCATTGCTATTCTCAACATTCTTTGGATGCCATTTTCAAACACCGCCACAAAATAAGGGTTAATTGACATGCAACATATTATCACTATACTCTGACTGACCAATTAAATACCAAATAAATTTAGGTAGGTCATACTAGCGAAGGAATTCCCCGTCTCTCCCCTCCTAGTACTATTCTCACATCTTAGCCAGAGATCATATCCCTAAGCTCGATACCAACCTATGGCGCCCCCAAAATTAGGTATCGCCACCCATCTTGGGGTCGCCACTTACATGGTACATAAATTCAAATACAACTTACTAATATAAACTGTCGTGGTACAATACGACATAAAGCGTGAGTTTGAATACAAATATTGTCTACTAGATATTATACAAACTCAAAAGGAGTCCTCATTAGAACTATTATCACACTATTTCACGAATAGTGAGGACTACTAATGCTATCCTCCGGACCATTACTCCGTTCCCCGACTCGTCCCGACTATGTTCTCATTTTCAAGAGAACGGTGAAAGAAAAGGTGAGCTCTAACTAGCCCAAGAAGAAATATTATGACTAAGATAATGCAGAATAAATTATCATTAGCCTTCAATGATGTTAAACCGATAAAATACAATAGACAACCGGTTTAATCTGCAATGAATATCAATCCATTAAAAGAGTCAAGTAGAGAATAAAATCTACTATCTTTTAGGTTTTAAAAGGTTTTCATCAATTTTTTTATCATTTGAGACTCAAACAATAAATAAACCACCACATCTAATCATCCTCGCACTACCACGGTCAAGGATTTTCATCAAATTATCAATGGTCATGACTATATCGAATCACCCACGGTCATAATCATACCAAAAACTATCCATCATCGCATTATTGTGTCCTTTCGAGGACTTTTGTCACATCATTTATATCAAGTCGTGATTATCCGAATGATCCCCAGTCATAATCATACTAAGTTCATATACGCATGTACGTAAGCAAAGATAACATAATATAACACGAGGATGATGACAATGACATAATAATTCAATAAAACAAGTTCAAGAATTATTTAATCCATGAATTATTAACGTCCAAATTTTCAACATGATCATTGTTACGTAGAGTAAAATTCAAGAATGATCGGAAGAATATTTCCGTGAAAAGATATCTTTGGATGAAACGCAAATATCGAGGATATTCTACTAATTTCATGGAGTATAGAAGTCAAAGTTTTAACCAAATTTGGGTATAATAAAGAATGGAATAACAAAAGAAATCACCACGCATGCGGTGATTGATGCATAAAAGTTATTCCAATGAATAATAATAACGGAACCGGTCGGGTGAAATTCACACCATGTGCGGGATGTTCCAACAGAATAATAAAGATGGAACCGGATCCGGTGTAAAAATGCAGATAGGATATTCCAGCGAGAATGATAAAAGGCGGAACCAGTCCGGGTGTAAAACACATGCATGACAGGATGTTCCAGCGGAATAATAATAATAAAGATTTTAACCAGTCCGGTGTAAAACACATGCATGTGATATTCCAATGTAATAATGAAGAATGTCACCAGTATATAGGTAAACCACAGCGATACAAAAGTTATTCCAAATGTAATAATAAGAATGGATTAACATAAGGATTTCACCAAGATATAGGGTATCTGCGTATACGGAGTTATGTATAGGGTATGCCACTTTTACAAAAGTTATTCCAAATGTAATAATAGTGAATGGAATAATGGAAGTTCTCTTCAAGAAGAAAGAATAACACCACTTACAGTAAAAGAACCTGAATATAAGAAGTAGTGAAGTAGAATACTCTTCTTCTCTTTTCTATAACTTTTCTCTATATAGCTTCTCTCTATAATTTCTCTCTGTAGTTTCAATGAATTCGTAAGAAATTAATGAAGGAATGAGCTTTTATTTATAGGAAAATGGAATGCATAGTATTCTAATCCATTTAACTATTCAGATTGATTTACTTTAATCGACGATCCATAATTAAAGAAAAATCTTTTAAATAAAATATAATATATTCTATTTATATAAAAACATTTTACTACGCAAACACTACGCAACACTACGTAAAAACACTACGCAACACTACGCATAATAAAATATAATATATTCTATTTATAGAATAACTTTAATAAAAGATTCTATTTTATATAAAAGATGTTTACGTTTTATTACGTTAATAATACTGAATAAAACAAAACGTCATTATCATTATAATAATTCATATTATTAATCGATAATAATGGAATCAAACTGGTTGACTTTCACATAAAGATCGATAATCAATACTGGTAGTGTCTACTTATGCAACCACACGTATTCTTCGTACTTTTACTACCGAGTAGTAGTTCAACAAGAACTACTAAGTAAAACTTCCGCCGTTATTTCAATAAAATATTTTTGTCGTTTTCTCAATCAAACAATAATTTTGTTAATGGGGTCCACCAATGATTGAGTAGTTGTACGAATATTCCCCGCTAAACCGAATATTCCCCACCAATCGAATATAATATAACCACTTGCATACTTTGTAAAATTTATAAATACTACCCACAACTATAATATTATCTCAAATTCACACCATAATATTAAAAATTATTTCGACAAAATTTAAATCTTTATTGATAAAATCTGGGGTCTCACAGTCTGCACAGACTGTACCACCATGTTTTGTTATACGTACCCAAATCACCCCCAAAACACTTTATTATGAAAAAATTTCAATTCCATAAAATATTAAATATTTTTTTTTAGTTGTTTTAAAAAAAAAAATCCGGACGGGATAAAATTCGGGCGTCCGGACTGGAACCGGACTCTATTTTTATAAAATTTTATTAATTTATATTTTTAATATTTAATATGTAACATTAAAAAGAAAAAAAAAAGATCAGACCGACCTAGACATGATCTGCAGGTCTAACCAAGGCCTGGCCTGACAGACCTAAGTCAATGGCATGGTTAAACCCCTAGGCATGGTAGACTCAGACCAAATTGACCTATTGTGCATGTCTATCCTTGCACGAAATTAAACTACAACGCATAATTTAAGTTCTTACTACGATTTGAGGAAGAAGAGAAAAGACACCCAAATAGTTCATCGTAATTAGGAGACCCGGTTTTTTCCCATGCTAACTTAGTGTATGTGTAGCTAAGGTGCGTTTGCAACATTTTGTCCGATTAAAGTGTTTCGAACTTCAAATGAATTTAAAAATTTTGTTTGTATAGAAAAAGTTTATTTAAAATGCTATTTATTTAATTCATAAATTCAAATACAACGTTACGGTTGAAAGTCAGGTCAAATTCTAATTCTAAATTAAATCATAACATAATATGACATTGCATCAATAATGTCTGATTGGGTCATAGGCCATGATTGAAGGTATCTCACATGTTATAATGTGAGACCATAGTGTTACAAACTCTCTCATTTAGCTATTACAGGATAATACGAGCAGCCTACTAGGCCCGTCTTTGTGTCCCCACTTTCGACAATATTCGATCCGAATTAAATCATAGCATAATATAGCCCAGTACGTTGTCTCAACAATATTTTTTTAAATAATCTTAACTCATCAAATGTTCTACCATAATAATAATAATAAATTAAATAATTATATACACATTCAAATATCCTACATGTTACAATCTGAAGTATTAAACACAAAAGTTTGGGAACGGTATGCCGGTAGTAGTGAAGATGCCGAGAGGGGCAGGCAAGGATAATGTAATATGTGGTGGTGGTGGTGGTGGTGCTGGTGGTTGTTATATATAGCTAGGATCGCCTTATCCGTACATATATCTTATCTATTGCGGTATTGCTATAAGTTGAACGGGTCTTCTAAGTTTTGTGTGCTTGATTCACAAACTTAGATAAGAATTGGCCAACCGCCGAAGTGAACAATCACTTTTTTTTCTTTGTTTCTAGTCTACTTGACTAAGTAGTAGGGACGGGTGGCGTTAACTTCGGACAAAATACAAAATTTATTTCGGCGGGTTTCTCATGTTAGACTCGGTCATTCAAATAAATCACATTATCTCAATTCAGTGGAAGAGAATTTAAAAATGATATATATTGACAAGGTTAATGGCAATTTTTTAATTATTAATAACGTAGATAAATATTATTGATATTTTTTTTGTAAAAATGTATAATAAAGGACCCTCTATAATTCTTATCAATTTCATATATTAATAAGTTTCATAAGTATAATTTATAATCTGACGCAGATTTATGACAATAGATATCAGGACTCGGGAATTTCTTCTAGAACTTTCGCATCATAACATCTGAATAGTTGTTAATGGCATCTTAAGCTGATGCTTAACATTAAAGCTTTAGAAATATTAGGTTTCAGAGATTTACTTATTGTTGAGATTGATTATGTTATTTATAAGTATATTTATACTTACATTCATCCCAAGTGGGGGTGTTCCATTAAAAAAAAAATTATTGAATCAGTTTCGCACATAATTATGATTGTAAAATTGATTTATGTGGGTACTATTATATGTTGAGGAAGAATCGAGAAATTTGGGTATCGGGTCCAACATACTCTCTACGTCCTTTAATATAAGATCTAGAGATATTTTTGTCTCTTAATATTAGTTGTTCAAAAATTTCAAGTAAATATTAATTGTTTAGGTTTTCAATATTAACCCAAATATTAAATATAACTTTGATTTTCTTACTATTTTCTACCAAATATATAACACACTTTTTTTTTTAATACAAATATAATATAAACAATTAATATTATATTTAATATTATATAATTATTTTTTTAATATTTGTGCACAACTCTAAAATAACTTATATTAAGAGAAGGAGGAATATTATGTTTAAAACCAATTTGATTAAAAAATACAAGTCATTAGGTTCATTAATATATACAAACTTGGAATTTGTGGGAGTCGCATAGTATCTTTTTTATATATTTTTGTTTATCAAAATAATTTAATGGTAAGCTCATCTTTTAGATTATTACTATATATTTATTTATAAATATATATCAAATTATAATTATATTCATTAAATTTGAACATGTAGTATTATAATTAAGTAATTTGTATTTGAGAATTATAAGTTAATATGTTCAAATGATCCTTAAAATAACCAACTAAATTAATTTGAATAAAATCTCTTCCTACCTTTATTATATACTAGTTGATAACCGTATGAAATTTAGTTTAAATAATGAATTTAATAATTTGTCAGACATTCATGTCAAAAAAAATAATCAAACTATATATGTGCCAACTTACAAAAGTGTTATTTAGCCTGTTTTAAAATCACGTAAATTAGTTGAATTACCATAACATAAAATAAAGAGATTAACGAATTCTATCAACAACATTAAGAAAACAGTACATTTTAAAACAACAATCAACACAATATAACTATAAATTAAGAAGTAAAACGATGTATAGTTCAGTAATTAATTTTACACGCACGTGTCTTTGCCAATCTGCTCTAATTTCTCGAAGCAACCCACATTTCGAGACACTCATGACGGTAATTCTTCGAAATTTAGTTGACCACAAAATGTATTTAGAAGTATAGAGCATGCCCTTCATGATTGTATAAAAATAACATAATTAACAATTGAAACCCCTCCAAAAAAGAAGAAAACTTCTCCTGATTGTAAAATTTCAAATCACATACAGCTAATCACATACACACTCAATCATGTTTCATATAAATTAATTATTGAAGAATTTAAAGGACATACGTGTCATTCAACCTGCTTTATAATAATGTAAATTAGTTGAATTACCGTAACATAAAATTAAGAAATTAACGAATTCCATCAACAACATTCAAAAAATAATACAATTTGATTACTTGTAATCTCTCTCTCTCTCTCTCACACACACCACAATTATAAAGCAAAATTATAAAGCATAATCACAATGAAAAAAAAAAGAAAGAGAAACTTACAATTTTAGCAGACCAAAATTATCAGCTGTTAGCTTTAGTCAGGATTCAAACTCAAGACTGATTGCAATCCAAAATTGTCAGTTAATTATAGGTTATCCGAATAAAAATTTGTGGAGACATGATGAAGTGTTAAATGAGGCTGAAGAGACCTGAACATACACGTCCATTATTGAAGGACATACCCTCTTTGTTGGAGTCATAAATAATAATCTGTAAAACTAAAACAGAAGAAGAGGGTATTATTTCTATAGCTATATTCAAACACAATTAAAATGCATATGATCAATAAATGCAAATTCATATTCTCTTCAACTCCATATTCAAGGACTATTTATTCCTATGAAGAAATAAGAATACAAATTAATTGTCTATAGGCTATTGTTCTAGAACCAAGAAAACATTGCATCAGATAAATTAATTTACAGTTGATATATTCAACCAAAATATGGGTCTATAACAAAATTATACTCCCTCCATTTCACAAAAATAGTCTAATTTGTTATTAACAAATAAATAAATAGTCCACCAAAAGAGTTCTATTCTATTGATGATCATATAAAAATGAAATGATGCCCAAAAATTATCAAAACATCATCATATCTATGTCTACTGGCTATATGGGTCTAACTGAAATGAAATTTTTACTCATAGACCCAATTCAAAATATTAGGAGTTTTCCATGGTCATGACATGGTGTAGTGGAAGATTACGGTAATTGCACCAATGGAAAATGTTTTTTTTATATAGAAAAAATAATGTGCAGGACTTTCTTATTTTTCGATAATGATAAGAATATTAACTCAGAAAACTGCTACCAAACATCTGAAGCAGTCTCAATGCACTTACTGGGTGTGTAACCTAAAGCTGGAAGATAACAAAGTTGTTCTATAATACTTGGCATACTTAATTCAGCATCTATTGGAGGCCCAAAGCAATTAACAAATCTCATATCTTATTCTAATTATTGAAAATCTATTGTCATATCCATAATGATAGAGAATATAAAATTCCAACTTTTCCGCACAAACCTCTTCAAATCAAATACTCCCATCTGTTCTAAATTATATGAAATTTATAACTGGATAACTTCTGACAATTGAAAATTTCAAATGGCCCGGAAGTAGTTTGTTATTAGTACCCATTTAATTTATTGGAGTATGGGTTCTGTTAATGAGGTCCTATCTCTCAAATTGTTTCGCCTCTTTGCCGATTTCTGGTTTCTTATATCCACATATTTGCTTCCCCTGTTTAGCTTCATCAACACATACTTCTTTAGGTATTCAAATTCTGACCTTTCAGTCCTTATTCTTTTCTGTTCTGTTTCTTTATATTATTTATTTTATGGGTTTTTCTTTTTTCTTTTTTGTTACAATTTACAGGTTAAAAAGGAAGGGTAGTTCTTTAAAGTACAATTCAAGCTCTTTATGTCAACAAAACTATATAATCAACTCCAATTATGTGAAGGCAGAGCCAGAAAAGGAGTCTGATTATAGGGATTCAGAAAGGGATGGTCTTTGTGAGAAAGAAGCGACTGAGTTCTATTTCAAATTCAAATTTCCTAGTTCCTACTTATGAAGAATTCAGTCGAATTAAGAGGGACAATGCTGATTTTGTTAGCTCCGAAGCTGTCTATTCACAAAGCAGTCTGTTTATGCTAATTAATGAGAATTTACTTAGTTTGACTCAATGCAACATAGTACTACTATGGTTGTTCAACAAAAAAATTCATGGTTTCCAAAAACCTAAAATGGGTATTAAGAACAACAAATAATCATACTCTATAATTGCAAATTTACATGAGAAAAAACAAACAAAGAATGGATAATATATAATATATAATATAGTATACCTTGACATTGTATTTTCCAGTACTTGATCTACTTCCCCTGTGATTGAAATCCCTTGTGCAACTTTATCATCTATCCCCCCATCATTATCAAACAAATAGGAGGATGATTCAAGAAACTCGGAAACTCTCCCTTGTTGTGTGAAGGTGATGATGCATGCCCCTCTCTCTCTCTAATTATTGTATATCTATTGTCCTATCCCTAATGATAGAGAATATAAAATTCCAACCTTTCCGCACAAACCTCTTCAAATCAAATACTCCCTCTGTTCTAAATTATATGAAATTTATGCACTCATACTATATAAACTGGATAACCTTTGACAATTGAAAATTTCAAATGGACACCAAACTTAAAACTGGTTCCTGCCTACCATTAGAAGCACCACAACAAATGGTTTTGAAACCCAATTCATAAACCATAACAAAAATACTTCTTTTGCAGCAAGTTTGAGCTTTGTTAAAACATAAATTTAATATTCTTTTTTCTTCATTTTACTACCAGCAAATAAATAGACTGCAACAATTAATCCCGAAAATATGAAACAAAAGAAGAATTCATATAAAAAAGATCGCCTATAATTGACAAAATCACTGAATCTGAATGTAAGTGCTAGCTCGAATAGTAACTATGATTTTTCCATAGTCACATGAACCTATAAATACATATAAAATTAAAAAATATTAGAATTTATTTTTCACAGATGATATAAAAGAAAAATCGCAATAAAATCATATTAAGCTCTTCAGCCAAGACTTTTATCAAGCATTTACTGAGGTTTTTTGCCTTCTTCAATGACACAAGTTTTCTTCATATTTAGAGGCTAGAAATGAGGAACACTAAATTATAAAGGACAATCTAGACAAATAAAAGCACAAAAAGCAATCATTTGGCAAGAGAGAAAAGAGATAGAAACCTGATTTGTAGGAGTCTTTACCGAATGATTGATTTCCCATAAAACCTGTGCTGCAAATTCATATATAAACAGAACCCATATGATTAAGTAAAACAGAATTGCTACCTCAATCAAGTAAAACTTTGAGATTCTGTTTTCCAGAAAATTAAAAAACAAATGTAAAGTTTTTTCTGAGCTTTAGCAACTTTTCTCAATTACTTAAAAATAAATCAAATCTATCTACTTCACCATTCATAATTCAACTGCACTTCAGATCTTACAATCCAAAAACGACATCGAGCATAAATACAATACACATCTATAAATATAAAACCAAAAAGTCAACATAACAGTAATAAGCATAAAATAAAATGAATAATTCAACTGACAACTTTGCCTTGTCACATAAATTTGTGCCTGTTTTCGACACTGATATGTAATGAACTGAAGTGGAGTTCGCCAGAGTAGTTGATAACTGAGTTATGGAGGTTGTGTTTCGGGAGACTGAGATGAACTCATATATATAGTTTGAATAGCTAAGACCATAGACAAATTCATAAACTTTTTGCCATTGTAGAATGCCCAGGATAGCCTGTGGGTGGGTCTGGGCGCATTCTCATGTCTGTTATTGGCACTCTGATGAAATCTTTCGGATACCAAGTGATGGGTAACTTTCCACCTGCAAGGCAACATGAAAAATGCACATTTTCAGAAGATAAAGAAAATATCACAGGCTTGCACAAATACTACTCCCTCCCTCCTCCCCTTCGTCCTGCAATTTTTTTTTGTCATAGTTGGCTTTTCCTTTGTTTCATATGTTACGGGTAACACTGAAAACTAAATTTATAAAAAAAAACATAAGCCGAAGTAGTATTTAAAGTTCTACTCCCATCCCTTAATCCCTACCATAGAAATGCAAATCCTAAGGCAGAAATCAAATAAAAGAAAGAGATTGAAGTTACCCGAAAGACTCGTGACCAAGTATTCTGGGAAAATATGCATGAGGGTCCTTCAAAAAATAAAATTATTGATGTTTCGTGTGAGAAAGAAACAAAAAGAATGGTGTGCAAAAATATGACGAAGAAGAGAGAATTGTCCGTACTTTCATTTTCCAATAAGTGACGTCGTTGTAATAGAGAGAGCTGCATATTATTCGAACGCGAACTTCACCGGATTTGGGAGGGGCACTATCACTTCCTCTATACTCAATGGCTCCCCTGGTTTTCGGGAAACCGTAGCTGCAACATTCAGTATTTCAATAGAGATAAAAATATCCAAAATCACCACTCCAAATGTATATAATCGACCCAAATAAACCATGAATTGAACTGAATTCGGGTTTACCTCTGCACCGAATGGGTTTTCGAGCCGTTTTGCTCGTCAGATCCTCCATTTTTGGGCGACCAGATTGCTGCAACCATTTCTGCGCGGGAATCGACCTCAAATCCCTAACCGGAAGAGGAGTGGGAAGATGAGGTGAATCATGGAACGGATCTTGGGTTTGTAAACGGCTAAGAAGATAAAGCCATCAAGAGACCGAATTAAATCGAGAAGGGGAACGGAAGGGAAGAAACTGAAGTGATCGAAGAGAAGGCAGCGAAGAAGAAACGGATGGTTTATGGCTGAGGAAGATGAAGAGATTTGACCAACTCGGTAAATAATTCAGTGAAATTGATTAAATTGATTCAGAGTCGATTTCAAATTAGAATCGTTTTTCCTGTCATTATATACTCCAGTATTGATTTGTTTGTATGTCTTTTTTAGCGAAGATTAATTTTCAGAGACAAGGATTAATTTTAGAACATCCACATACATAAAATATTAATACACATATTTAGAACTTAACTTACCATAAAATTCAAGTTATTAGATACTAGTGTATTTCAATCCAGAAATAAGTCTATTTTTATATTTAAATATAATTTGAGTAAAAGAAAAGCACATGATTTACAGAATGGTCTATAGGCATCGTAATTTGACAGACAGACAGACAGACAGGTACGTAGATTTCCCTAGTGATGCACTGCAAACTCCTAACTTACGTTACCTATAGGCTATAGGTTGCGGAAAGAAATGATATTAAAATGGGCAGTTTGGTTAAAATTTACTGGCTAGTGGGCTGTGCCTATAAAGATATCAATGAGGTCGGTTTATTAATTTATAGTAGCTACTAGCTAGAAGGAATATTTTCTGGAATTGCTCTGCATCTGACGAGAGTTGTATGCTCGATAATCTATGGACCATAATGAAAAAGGAATAAAATTATGAAAGAAGTTAATTTCATCGTAAATTAATAAACTGATTAATACAGTACTGACACGCAAAGATAAATTATATTTTGATCTGTATGTCGATATTGTATTGATTAATTGATCAAAATTAATTTCATGTTAACCACTTTTATGTAGAGTGCAAGCTGGTCATGAGAAAGATTTGCCTCTGGAACTCGTCAAAGCTCGGCGACTGAGTCAACTCGTCGAGATCGACGATTGAACCCATTGTGTATGAATCACTGTGAAAGTTTGATACAGTAACCACAGAGAAAACCATAAAAAATTTAGGAGAGAGAGAGAGAGAGAGAGTAGTGTGGGTGGGATGATGGTGGTAGCGATAAAGGCAAATTGAAAGAAAAGGACGAAGTGATCGGAGAGTGCGTAAGATAAAAGAATAGAGAGGGCGTGTTTGACATAAAGGTTAGACAAATAGTTTCTAGAATACAGAGGGCGTGTTTGATTGGTTGGCCAAATTAGATAAGATCCAAAATTATTCATAGGAACTGCCGAACTGGCAGTCAAATAAACCGAACTGAGTTGTCTAAAACGGATTTTTCTTTTCAATTTTTTTAATTTGGCTAAACAGAGTATTTTTTTAAAAAAAAATTCCAAAATATAAATATTACAATTTAATTTGGAATATTAGAAATTTAAAATTGATGTAATTAGTATTTATAGATAGTTTAGGATTTTTATAATTGTAATGTATAAATTTACACATTATTAAAAGCACCCTGAGCTGAGCTCCTACAAAAGAAAGATATATGCATTGCTCTCACAAAGAAGTAAAGAATACAATAAGAGAATGGGTCTCACATTTATGTGAAAAAGACTCGTGCAAAAATAATAATTTTTTTATGTGAAAATATCAGTTTCCTATTTATAATAAAATGATAGTTTTAGTTTCACAATTTGTTCAATATTTTATTGACATATATGACCAACTAACATGTCACTATTGACCCCCTAGTTGGCCGATTAACAAAACTTTGGGCAATCTACTATTTATACAATCAATAATGTTACTATCACATAAAAAAAGATAACATAATGCTTACACACACATATATATTGTAAGATCCCAACTTTTTGAATAAAGATTAAATTTTCTCGAAATATATTTTTGATTATTATGGTGTGGATTTGATATAACGTTATAATGTGGTAATATTTATAAATTTTGCAAAGACGCAAAGTTGTTATATAATATTCGATTGGTTGGGAATATTCGTATAACTAAGACAATCATGAGTGGATTTCAACAACGGAATTATTATTCGGATTGAGAAAACGACAAAAATACTTTTTATGAAAATAACGGCGGAAGTTTTTACCGTTAAGCTGTTGAACTACCCTAGTAGTAAAAATACGAAGAATACGCGTGGTTGCATAAGAAGACGCCAGATTAATTATTGATGCTTACGTGAGAAGTCACTCACCAGTTGTAAGACCCAAATTTTTATAAATAAAGATGAATTTTCTATAAATATTATTTTTGAATATTATGGAATAATTTGATATAATGTTATAGTTGTGGGTAATATTTATAAATTTTGCAAAGTACGCAAGTGGTTATATTATATTCGATTGGTGGGGAATATTCGGTTTAGCAGGAATATTCGCATAACTCAATCATTAGTGGACCCTACATAATGTAATTATCATTTGATCGAGAAAACGACAAAAATATTTTATGAAATAATGGCGAAAGTTTTACCATTGACATCTTGTTGAACAACTCCTAGTAGAAAAAATACAAGAATACGTGTGGTTGCATAATAAAGACACCAGATTGATTATTGACGCTTATGTGAGAAGTCACCTTTGATTCCATTATTATCGATTAATAATATGAATTATTATAGCGATAATGACGTTTTATTTTATTCAGTATTATTAACGTAATAAAATGAAACATCTTTTATATAAAACATAATACTTTATTAAAGTTATTCATAAATAAAATATATTATATTTTATTTTGCATAAGTATTCAGATAAGTATTTTTTGCATAGTGTTGATAGTGTTTCAGATAGTAAAATATTTTTATATAAATAGAATATATTATATTTTATTTAAAAGATTTTGCTTTTAAATATGGACCGTCAGATTAAAGTAAATTAATCTGGACCGCTCATGGATTAATTACTATGCATCCTATTTTCCTATAAATAAAAGCTCATTCCTTCATTATTTTTTTTAATTAATTCTTTGAAACTCTGTAGAGAGAAACTATAGAGAGAGAAGAAAAGTATTCTCGCTACTTCACTTTGCCAATATTCATTTCTTCTTAAGGTAGGGAATATTATTTGTTGTACTCGTAAGGGGTGTTATTCTTTCTCGATTCATGAAGAGAACTTCATTATTCCATTCTTTATTATTACATTGGAATAACTCAGATATCATGTGACTTCTATACTTGTTGAAATCCTTCCATTGTTCCATTCTTTATTATTCATTGGAATAACTCAGATACGCTGATGGCCTCACCCTATACTTGGTGACATTCTTCTATTATTCATTGGAACATCCATGTCATGTGTGTTTTACAGGACCCGGTTCCGCTCTCTTATTATTATTCTCATTGGAACATCCATACGTGTGTTTTACACGGACCGGTTAAAATTTTTATTATTATTCTCGTTGGAATATATCCATCATGCGTTTACTTGGGAATGACGGTTCCGTTATTTATTATTCATTGGAATAACTCATTTTATCTTGATCTATCGCATGCATGGTGATTTCTTTTGTTATTACATTCTTTATTATACCCAGTTAGTTAAAACTTTGACTTCTATACTCCATGAAATTAGTGGAATATCCTCGACATTCAAGGCTTCATCCAAAGATCCTTTCATGGAAATATTCTTCTCAAGATTCTTGAATTTTACTTTACAAAGCAAAGATTACGTTGACATTTGGATGTTATTAGTTCTGAATAACTTAATTCTTGAACTTGTTTTATTGAATTCTTATATCATTGTCATCATCCTCATGTTTATTTTTTTTTAAAGTCATCTCGTATTCTGTAGAAGCATGGATGGACTTGGTATGATTATACGACTCGGGATTATTCGGTGTAATCATGACCGTAATGTTACAAATGATGTGGTAAAAGTCCTCAATGGTCAGTAGTGCATTGATGGACGATTGTTGGCATGATCATGACCATTAATGAATACACAACTATTCTCGCCCGTAGTGCGGGAATAATTGTGGTCGTAATACTAAAGAATATCCTTGGTAGTAGTGCGAGGGGATGATTCGATGATGTGGATTATTTATTAAAGCCGCTAGTCTCATTTATAATGATGATGAAAAACCTTTTAAATCATAAAAGATAGTAGATTTTATTTTTACTTGACTCTTTTAATGGATTGCTTGTTCACCGCAGATTAAACTTGATGTTTATTATATTTTATCGGTTTAACAATGTTGAAGGCTATTGATAATTTATTCTCGCATTATCTTAGTCATAATATTTCTTCTTTCGGCTAGTTGAGCTCACCCTTTCTTTCATTATTCTCTTCGTGAAATGAGAACATATTTGGGACGAGAGTCGGGAACTAGAGTAATGGTCCGAGAGGATAGCATTAGTAGTCCTCACTATTCGTGAAATAAGCGTGATAATAATTGTAATGAGGACTCCTTTTGAGTTTGTATAATATCTTGTAGACAATATTTGTATTCAAACTCACGGTTTATGTCGTATTGCATACCTACGCTTATATTAGTAAGTTGTATTTAAATTACGCACCATGTATCCGACTACCCAAGATGGGTGATGTATACCTAATTTTGGGGCGTCGCGATTAGTATCGAGCTTAGGATATGATCCCGGCTAAGATGTAAGAATAGTACTAGGAGGGAGAGACGGGGAATACCTTCGCTAGTATGACCTACCTAAGTTTATGTGCTATTTTATTAGTGGCCGAATATAAAGATAATTGTTACATGTCAATTAACCTTTTGTTTTGTGGCGAAGATCTCGAAAATGACATCCGAGAATGTTGAGAATAAGAATGGAGCACAAAGCGATCGTTGATTCACCACATATCAATAATCGAGGATAATGTGCATCGGGAAGGCGATAATCCTCACGCAAACAACAACACCGACCAAATGATGAATGTTCAAATGTTCGAGAGGCTTTATGCAATTTATGCAACAAGAAAGCGAGAGCGACTCTCGCCCAAAACGTAGGTGAAAACACGGAAAACTCTCGGGCGGTCACCGCATTAAACAATTCAAGGAGCTGGGACCACCGGAGTTTAAGGAGAGCCAAAACCACTTCTCGGCGGAAGCATGGATAAAGCAGATTACCAAGATATTTGATGTCTTGGGATGCTCCGAGGAGCAAAGGTTCTCTTTCACGCCTTTATGTTTGCGCGGGAGGAGATTCTTCGTGGGAATTGGAAAACGTACTCAACTCATTGTCATCAAGATATCTTGGGAGAAGTTCCAGAGTTGCATTCAACGACAAATACTTTCCGAAAGTATTCGCCACATGAAGGAGGTGGAGTTTATCAAGTTGGAACAAAACAATATGACCGTGTCGCAATACGAGGCAAAATTTGCGGAGTTATCACGGTTTCAAGGCCCCACTTGGTGGATAATGAAGAGAGAATGGCACGAATGTTTTAAGAGGTTTGAAGTGGGAGATACGTTAACATCATATTCCTCATAAACCGTGTGTTTGTATTCGGATGTTGTAAATAGGCTCGATTAGTGGGGGCGCGATAACGAGTCAACCTTAACTAAAAGAGAAGCGGTTGGCAAAATTATAATACCGGTAGAGTAGTCATCGTGAGCGGTGACAACAAGCGTGGAGGAATCAACACGCCAGATATGGTAACCACTTTGGTGGTAATCAGGCCAAAATAATAAGAATGGACATTTCAAGAAGCGGAGATTCAACAATGATGGAAAGACGTCAAAGACCAAAGACCCGTTGTTAAGGAAGGAGAAAGACCACCTATCATATGCTTCAAATGCGGAGAAGAGGGACACATCGGTCGAATCGCGCTACCCGTCTTGTCAAAGATGTTATAATTGTGGAAAGAAGGTCACTTAGCTTGATTTTTGTCGTTCATCAAGACAAATTCAACTAGGATGGAGGCACCAAAGGTCAGTCGGAAAAAGTCAAAACCCAGTAGTCTGAGGAGGCGTTTGTTGTGACCTCCCGTAGAGCAAGGAACCCGAATGAGGTCATCACGGGTAAGCTTATCATAAACTCTAATGAAGTCTATACTTTATTTGATAACCTGGTTCTACCCATTCTTTTATTTCTCTTACTTGCGCTCATCGATTAAATTTGACTCAGGAGAAATTAGACTTTGACTTATCTGTGGAAACTCCGTTGGGAGAAACCTTCATTACATCCACTATTTATAAGTTTTGTTTGGTTCAAATCGGTACCCTCACATTACCGTCGATCTTATTTCATTAAAAATACTTGCAGATTTGACGTGATTCTAGTGGATTGATTGGTTAACTACTTATCATGCAAAAAATTGATTGTTTTCGTAAGGTTGTTAGCTTTCATATTCCTAATCAACCTATTATGCGAATTCAAACGACCAAACCATTAAAATCAATCACGGTCATCTCAAGCCATAAAGCTATTCGTTTATTGAAAAGCGGATGTCAAGCTTTCTTAGCTCATGTCTGATTTAAACAAAAATACGCCAATTTTGAGCGATATTTCTATTGTTAATAAATTTCCGACGTATTCTCGAAGAACTTCTTCTGGCCTACCCCCCAGTAGCGTGAAATTGAATTTTGTATCGACCTTGAACCCCAGACAAAACCTATTTCCAATGCCCCATATCGAATGGCTCTATTGAACTTCGAGGAGTTAAAGACCCAATGCAGGAATTGTTATACATTGGCTTTATTCGTTTCTAGTACTTCTCCTTGGGGTGCTCCTGCTCTATTCGTGAAGAAGAAAGATGGGAGAGCGCGACTTTGTATTGATTATCGGGAGTTGAATCATGTCACCATCAAAAATAGGTATCCATTGCCACGTATTGATGACCTGTTTGACCAGTTGCAAGGAGCCAAATTCTTTTCAAAGATTGATCTTCGTCCCGGATATCACCAATTGAAGATTAGAACCGCTGACATTCCAAAGACGGCTTTCAGAACTCGGTACGGGCATTATGAATTCCTAGTCATGTCCTTTGGATTGACTAATGCTCCTGCTGCCTTCATGGATATGATGAACCGAGTATTCAAGGAATATTTAGATCACTTTGTGGTCGCGTCTTTATTGATGACATCCTTATTTATTCCAAAAGTGAAGATCATGAAGCAACACTTGAGGTCGACACTCCAAAAGCTTCGTGAATATAAGCTTTATGCCAAGTTGAAGAAATCACGAATTCGGTCAAGAAGTAGCATTCCTTGGGCACGTGGTATCAAGTCATGGAATTTCTGTTGACCCGGTAAAGATTGAAGTTATTCAAAGTCGGGAACAACCTAAATCAAATGACCAGAAGACGTAGCTTTCTCGGTTTAATTGGTTATTATCGGAGATTCGTGGAAGGATTTTCCGAATCGCTACTCCATCGACTCGGTGACTCGAAAAAGATACAAAGTTTGGTTGAGCGAAGAATGTGAGAAGAGTTTTCAAGAACTCAAGAGGAGACTTATTTCAAAGACTGCTCGACAATACCATCGGCTCGAGGATTTGTCATCTACAAATGATGCTTGAGCAAAAGGTTGGGATGTGTTCTTATGCAACATGGAAAAGTTATAGCTATACCTCGTGATAACTCAAAGAATATGAGAGGAATTATCCTACTCATGATCCGGAGTTAGCATTTATATCTTCTTTGACTTAAAATTTGGAGGCATTACTTGTATGGGGAGAAAGTGGAGATCTTTACGGATCATAAAAGCCTCAAATATTTCTTCACTCAAAAGGAACTCAATACATGCGATAAACAATGGCGTTGGCAAGCTCATTGAAAGATTATGATCATACCATCCAATACCATCCCGAAAAGCGAACGTGGTAGGCGACGCATTGAGTAGAAGATCGATGCAAAGCACGAGTGCGTTATTGTCAACACAAAGGACCATTTTGTGTGACTTGCAAAGGATGGAGATAGAGTTAAAGACTCAAGGACGCATGTGATGATAGCGAAATATACTGAGTAGAACCGACTTTAATCGATAAAGTTAAAAGTCGCTTTCAAGCTACGGACTGGAGCCGATGCGTATGAGGAAGAAAGTGCAAGAGAGGTGCTTTATCAGGAAGCAAGAATCGATGAAGAAGGAATACTTGAGTCAACTCGGACTTTGTGTCCCTAACGACCTACGATTTAAAGTATAATATCATGATGGAGGCGCACAACACACCATTTGCAATCCATCACGGGAGTACCAAATGTATCATGATATTCGCTATACATTTTGGTGGAGCAATATGAAGAGAGAGATAATATTGTTTATCTCAAGGTGTCTAACTTGTCAACAAGTTAAAGCGGGAGCATCAAGTACTAAAAGGTCCATTGCAACCACTTGAAATTCCGGAATGGAAGTGGGAGCACATTACTATGGATTTCAATTAACGGTCTTCCTAAGGTTTCTCAAGGCATTGATGCGATTTGGGTCATTGTTGATAGATTGACCAAGTCCGCTCATTTCTTACCGACATCGAGAAACTTATACACTTGAACGTCTTGCTCGTATGTACATAAACGAGATTGTAAGACCGCATGGTATCTGCGGTATCTATAGTTTTCGATCGAGACCCAAGATTCACTTCACGATTTTGGGTTAGTTTGCAAAAAGCTATGGGGCGCAGACTTACGATTTAGCTAAGATATCATCCTCGCACCAGACGGATAATCGGAGAGGACTATTCAAACTCTTGAAGATCTATTAAGACTCTGTGTCCTTGATTTCAAGGGAGTTGGGACAAGTTCTTACCATTGGTGGAGTTTTCCTACAAGAAACAGCTTATCGCAAGTATTGGCATGGCTCCATTCGAGCGTTGTATGGAAGAAAGTGTCGTTCTCAAAGATCTTTGGGATGAGGTGGGTGAAGCAACGTTGTTGGGACCGGAGTTGGTACGTATGACTACGGAAAAGATTCAAACGATCCGACAACGTATAAAAACCTCACAAAATTGACAAAAGAGTTATGCTGATCTTCATCGAAAGGACGTGGAATTCGATATAGGAGATCATGTGTTGTTAAGAGTTGCTCCATGGAAAGGAGTTACAAGATTTGGAAAGAGAGGAAAACTTAATCCTCGATTCATCGGTCCATTTTTAATCCTCGATCGAGTAGGAATTGTGGCCTATAGACTCACTTTACCTCCAAATATGTCTCGTGTTCATAACGTTTTTCACATATCCATGTTACGTAAATATGTGAAAGACCCGAACCATATTATTGAGTTAGAACCGGACGAAATAGCGGAAGATTTGACGTATGAAGAGGTTCCTGTTCAAATTTTGGATAAGAAGGAACATATTCTACGCTCCAAGGTTATACCTCAAGTCAAAGTTTTGTGGAGGAACCACGATGTTGAGGAAATGACTTGGGAGTTAGAATCTGAAATGAAATCAAGGTATCCTTACCTCTTCGACATACCGTGCACGTACCCTAATTTCGAGGGAGAAATTTCATAAGAAGGGAGGTTGTAAGACCCCACTTTTATAAATAAAGATGAATTTTCTATAAATATTATTTTGAATATTATGGAATAATTTGATATAATGTTATAGTTGTGGGTAATATTTATAAATTTTGCAAAGTATGCAAGTGGTTATATTATATTCGATTGGTGGGGAATATTCGGTTTAGCAAGGAATATTCATATAACTACTCAATCATTGGTGGACCCCATAATGTAATTATTATCGGATCGAGAAACGACAAAAAATATTTTATTGAAATAACGGCGGAAGTTTTACCGAATTGATCATTGTTGAACTACTTTCGGTAGTAAAAGTACGATGTACGTGTGGTTGCATAAGTAGCACACGATATTGATTATTGATGCTTATGTGAGAAGTCACTCGGTTTGATTCCATTATTATCGATTAATAATATGAATTATTATAGCGATAATGAGTTTTTTTTTATTCAGTATTATTAACGTAATAAAAAGCGAAACATCTTTATATATAAAACATAATACTTTATTAAAGTTATTCTATAAATAAAATATATTATATTTTATTTTGCATAGTGTTGCGTAGTGTTTTGCAGATATAGTGTTGCATAGTGTTTGCATAGTAAAAATGTTTTATATAAATAGAATATATTATATTTTATTTAAAAGATTTTGCTTTAAATACGGATAATCGTCGATTAAAGTAAATTAATCTGGACCGTTCATGGATTAATTACTACGCATCCTATTTTCCTATAAATAAGCTCATTCCTTCATTATTTTCTTATTTAATTCACTTCGAAACTCTGTAGAGAGAAACTATAGAGAGAAAGAAGAAAAGTATTCGCTACTTCACTTTGCCATATATTCAGGTTCTTCTAAGGTAGGGAATATTATTTATTGTACTGTACTCGTAAGGGTGTTATTCTTTCCGATTCATGAAGAGAACTTCGTTATTCCATTCTTTATTATTCGGTTGGAATAACTTTGATACGCTGACTCCCTATACTTGGTGAAATCCTTCCATTGTTCCATTCTTTATTATTCTCATTGGAATAACTGTGTGACTGTGATCTACCTATACTTGGTGACATTCTTCTATTATTCGTTGGAACATCCATGCTCGTGTGTTTTACAGGACTGGTTAAAATCTTATTATTATTCATTGGAACATCCATGTCATGTGTTTTACAGGACTGGTTAAAATCTTTATTATTATTCTGTTGGAATATCACATGCATGCGTTTTACGTGGGACCTGGTTCCGTTATTTATTATTCATTGGAATAACTCGCCTGCAATGCGGTCTATCGCATGCATGGTGATTTCTTTTGTTATTACATTCTTTATTATACCCGGTTTGGTTAAAACTTTGACTTCTATACTCCATGAAATTAGTGGAATATCCTTGACATTTGCGCTTCATCCAAAGATCCTTTCATGGAAATATTCTTCAATATTCTTGAATTTTACTCTACAAAGCAAAGATCACGTTGACAGTTTAGATGTTATTAGTTCTGAATAACTTAATTCTTGAACTTGTTTTATTGAATTCTTATATAATTGTCATCATCCTCATGTTTATTTTTTTTAAAGTCATCCGTGCTTTGTAGAGCATGGATGGACTTGGTATGATTATGACCGTGGATTATTCGGTGTAATCATTTAACCGTAATGTTACAAATGATATGGTAAAAGTCCTCAGTGGCCGTAGTGCATTGATGGACAGTTGTTGGCATGATCATGACCATTAATGAATACACAACTATTCTTGGCCCGTAGTGCAGGAATAATTGTGGTCGTGATACTAAAGAATATCCTTGGCCGTAGTGCAGGGATGATTCGATGATGTGAATTATTTATTAAAGTTGAGTCTCTGCTATAACAGTGATGAAAAATCTTTTAAATCATAAAAGATAGTAGATTTTATTTTCTACTTGACTCTTTTAATGGATTGCTTGTTCACCGCAGATTAAACTTGATGTTTATTATATTTTATCAGTTTAACAATGTTGAAGGCTATTGATAATTTATTCTGCATTATCTTAGTCATAATATTTCTTACTGGGCTAGTTGAGCTCACCCTTTCTTTCACTATTCTCTTCAAGAAATGAGAACATAGCTGGGACGAGTCGGGGAACGAAGTAATGGTCCAGAGGATAGCATTAGTAGTCCTCACTATTATGTGAAATAGTGTGATAATAATTGTAATGAGGACTCCTTTTGAGTTTGTATAATATCTAGTAGACAATATTTGTATTCAAACTCACGGTTTATGTCGTATTGCATACCTATGCTTATATTAGTAAGTTGTATTTAAATTACGTACTATGTATCTGACTACCCAAGATGGGTGATGTATACCTAATTTTGGGGGCGTCACACTCAGTTATACTCAATTATTGCTACAGTAATTGCTGCATCATATCTCTCATATTATTGATTCGATTATTGTCACAGTATCATCTGCATAATATGTTATTTTATTAAATCAATAATTGAGACGACAAAGTTATTCATATTATTAAATTACAATATTTACAATGTCTAGAAGTTCTCTCAAGGAGAGGTTTGGTCACCTAATTGCGCGCCAATAGAGAGAAATCCTTATTGAAAAGCCCCCTCTTTCTTGAGAACGACCTGTTTGATAAATATTGTGAGTTATAATATTAATGATGAATGTTATTAAAATTGAAGTTGTGTTCGGAGTTGAATTTGGAGATGCGGACGTGATATTTGAGTCCGGAACGATGAAATTAGTAAAAATAGTCTATAAACACAAAAAAATTTCGGAATTCACTATTTGGTCAAAAAGTCAACAATTGACTTTTTCGGGAAAAGACAAACTTCGAAATTTCAAAATTTATATTTTTGATAAAAATGATTTCATTGTGTTGGAATTATTTGTATTAGTGAAAATCGACAATTATTTCGATAATAATTGATGTCTGGAGGTTATATTGACCAATCGGGTATTTAACCGGATAAATGAGCAATTAATTGCTATTATTTCACATGATTATAACTATTTGTTCACATGTGTATACTATTATTTAACATTCTTGTTACTATTAGGGGAGTTGGTGCAAGATTGATAATACTTGCATGACTAAGTTAAAAATGGAGGTATAGATGGGGGTATCTAATTCATATTTTCACATGTCTAGAACTATTGATTCACATAATTTACTATTGAATCACATTATTTACTATTAGGGGAGGTGGTGCAAGTTTGATAATACTTCCATGACTAAATTAAAAATAAAGAAAAAGTTGGAGGTATTATACTGTAATTTTTCGAGCCCCAAAACGTGCAATTATCGAAACTATATTTTTTTATAAATAGAAGCTCATTCTTCCTTCATTTTGAAAGTAGTATGCACACAAGCCAATCATGTTTGATGATAAAGCATATACTTTGTAATAATCTTATTCATTTATTAATAAAAAGTATTAATTTATTAAAGGCTTTTAATTATCTACGATGATCTTTGTTTTATAATATGTGATAAACCCATAGTTTTAAGCAATGCTTTTAGAATAATGATGATGATCATTCTAATGAGATCTAAATTCTTAGAAAGCTTAAAACTAAAATAGTTCCCAATCATTGGATTACTAAATTGGGGATTAGTGAATCCGGATAGATTGGTACATACGTTGTCTTGCTTCATTGGATGAGGATGATTGATCTCATGATCATTTTGTGTGAGACACTAAAGCAAGTATGTAGGTGCTTATTAGAGAATAAGTTCATTTGAACGTGGCTCGCTAAGGAATACCTAATGGAGTTTTATTTGCTGTCAATAGGAATTTCTGTAGTGATAGTAAGACAAGTAATCCTTGGACTTGAGATCATCATAAGTATCTTGTGTATGATGAATTATACTTTGACTTATTCCTTAAGACCCTTAGGGTATATCAAAGGGTATGCTTGGGTATAATAAGTTGTACATGGAGATAATGTATGATCAATAAAGAATCTACCACTTAATGAAAGAAGAGAAATGTCCTATGTGATTCGATAAATGACAACCCAGTAGTCCTTGGTTAATGCGTAATGAAATTAGAAGGAGTTTCTAATTTGCATTATTTGAGTTGTGCATTTAAGAGTCGAAATACATATAATTAAATAAAATAAGACTTGATGGTAATTCCATGTCTTATATTTAATTGGGACATTGTATGGTGGAAGGATTGAATTCATTTCAGTAACTATTTACTCAAAGGTTCTTTTATGATTAATGTTGAAATCTATATTATCCGGAAAGTCGTTGATCGCTAGGGAGGCTTATCCCTATTGTAGAATAAATATTATTTAAATAAATTAATTGTTTAATTTATTTATTTAAATAAGATTAGAATTGTTCTAATTGATTTATTCACAACCTAGGTTTAATATGGAGAACCTAAAGGGTCACACACCATAAAAGGAAGAATAATTATTTAAGAAGTAAATGGCATAATCGTAATAATATGTTATGTATATTTAATTTAATCTATGGTGATAGAATAAATTAAATAGCTTAATATTTATTATTTAATATTTTAGAAATATTAAATATAAATTAATAAGAGGAGTCTTATTAATATTATTACAATTATTATTATTTTAATTTCTAAAAGAGTTTAGGAATTAATTTAATATAAGTACTTTCATTTATTCCTAATAAGATTAGGAGGTTAAATTAGTTAAAGGAGTTTAATTAATTATCCCTAATAAGATTAGGAGCCTAATTAATTAAAAGAATTTAATTAATTAAATAAAACCCAATTTCTTAATTGTTAAGGAGGGTTGCCCACATCAATAAATAAGAGGAGTCTTATTATGGGTGGGATGGGTTGTTGATTTTTTCAACATCGACATAATTCCAATTGTTGGGAGAGTACACCCTTTCTATAGAGATAGAAAAACTAGGGTTTAGCCAACCATCCTTCTTCTTGAATTTTCTTCTTCCTTGGTGGATCACCCCAGAGGCCAAATATTTGGGTGGCTAACGTTGATCAAAGGAAGGAACCAAACCCGGTGGATTCAAGTTGAACGAAAAGGATTGGAGGTGAACTTGTACGAGGAAGCTCGATCTTCAAGGGGTATGATTTTATTCTTTATCTTTTCGTTTAATTAATAATTATGCATAAAGGGTGATCAAGGGTATATGGTTTGTAAATTTTTAAACTCGATTTTACCACGCTCAAGACGCACTTTTTTTTTGCAATTTGATCAATTTTATGAATATTACAAACCTATAAAGTGGCATCAGAGCCAAACCTTTATGCTAATTATTAATTGTTCGATTTGATATGTATATTGATATGTGTTTAGAACAATTTAATTGGGCATAATTTTATGGTATAAAATTTATAATAATAAAAAAAAAAAAAAAAGTGATTTTTTTTTTTGAAGTCGCGTAATTCATGAAACGGAAATTAAAAAGGAAATTAGTTATTAAGAAGACTGTATGCTTTATTACTCAAGGCTGCTGATTTTAATTTTTGGTCGCACGGTTTTCAAGGCCATTAAAACGGCAGCAACAATTTTTGGACAAGCAGCAGTGCACGGAATTCAAGTAACAAAACAAAGTTATGCACGGAAATCAAACAAAGATGGCAGGATTCAAATTGTATATTATATATATTAAGTCAGAAGCTTGAATTTTTAAGGAACATGAGGCCACGTTTTTTTTTTTATGAAATTCGCTGCCATGTTATATATATATATATATATATATATATATATATATATATATAATTATAATGACCGAAATCCTATTGGCTGCATGAAATTGATGCTTCACGGTTATATATATATATATATTCTACGTAATTATATATATATATAATTATTTTAATCTTAAAATAAAAGTTTATTTTAATTTTAAAATAAAGGTTTATTTTAATCTTAAAATAAAAAGGTTTATTTTAATTTTAAAATTAGAATTTCATGCTAACTAATTAGAGTTGGAATTGGATTCCATGATAACTAATTGGAGTTGAAATTGGATTTTATTTTTCCTAAAATAAAGGAGTTTATTTGTGAATAGGAAAGTAAATCCATCTTTCCTTAAATAAAGGAGTTTGTTTAGATATGAAATAGGATTTCATATTATTCAAAATAAAAGAGTTTATTTGTGAATAGGAAAGAAAATCCGTGTTTCCTTAAATAAAGAAGTTTATTTAGATATGAAATAAGATTTCATATTATTCAAAATAAAGGAGTTTATTTGTGAATAGGAAAGAAAATCCGTGTTTCCTTAAATAAAGGAGTTTATTTAAATATGAAATAAGATTTCATATTATTCAAAATAAAGGAGTTTATTTGTGAATAAAAAAGAATTCGTGTTTCCTTTAAAAGATTTTTTTTTTTTTACATGGAATCGATTCCATAATTAATTAAAATAAAAGAGTTTATTTTAATTAAAGATTTTTTTTTATTACATGGAATTGGATTCCATAATTAATTAAAATAAAGGAGTTTATTTTGATTAAAGATTTTGATTAAAATAAAATAGTTTAGTTTATTCAAAATAGGATAAATTAAAATAAAATAGTTTTATTTTGATTTAAATTTGGATTAAAATAAAGGAGTTTATTTTGATTCAAAATTAGATTTTATACTAACTAAATTTGCCCATTAAATGATATCAATATATATATTAAATGTTTATTATTCATGAGATGAATGTCATTTATCGATGCATATGGTGATGTGTATGATAATAAATGGGATTGATTATGGACTATCGACCAACGCGATTGGATTTTATTTTAGTTGGATGAATGAATGTATGGGTTTTATTAAATGGGGTCTCGTACCTCGCCTTCTAATTTTTTTCTTAATGTAAATTCTAACTCCTCCTATGTACTTCCCTCGATCGTTGATCAAGGTTTCTATTTATTTTAAATAGTTTTTGTAATAGGAATAGTTAGAATTAATTTTGAAAAATTGGAGATCAAGGAGCAAGTGAGCTTGAAGACCCGTTTGTAATAGAGCCAGGGTTTAAATGTAATAGTTATATTTAAATATTATTTCTTGCACCCTAAGGTTTGACCTTTTGATTCACTTGGTGGCTCTAGTGAACCAAACTAGAATAAAAGTCCATAATCAATCCGGGTAGAATATAGTATTCTATATGTGCATGCTTATACTATATATATTATATATTATGCAAACATGCTTCGTGATGTTCATTAATACGACGCGTATTTATATATATATATAAATATGCTTAAACAAGATGAGATAATTAATAACAAAACCCTCAATTTTTATATTAAGTCCTAAGCGTTCAACGATATTTGGAATATCGAACGTCAGCCTTCTAGCATGATAAAATTAATAGAGTATTAAATATTTAATATGAGTTTGTTGTGTCACCACAAGGCAAGTATTAAGTATTTAAGATGTTAATTTATCACATTTGATGCTTATAAAGAAAATTGAACAATATTATTTTGTTGTGTCAACCACAAGGATGATATTTTTTCTTTTTGAATATATGGAGTGCTAGGTCGGACTTAACTTGGATAATTTTGATTCGGATGTGCCACCACTTGATCAAAATAATCTAAGAGGCAAAATACAAGGAGTTGCATAGTTGATGTAATTGACAAAAGTTGTCTACCTATTTATTTATATATAGTTTGTTGTGTCACCACAAGGCTATATACATTTGAAATGGGATCCTTATTCTCACTAAAGCAAATCTTTAATTAGATTTTGCCGAACTATATAAGTGAGGTAATATAGTTTGAAGAAAATAGTGGGAGATACCAATTTAAAACAAGACCTAAATTATTTTGGTAATTAATAAAAGAATGTATGTCAAAATGTTGTTAATTACAAATTCATTTACGTAATTTTACAATGTCTAAAATTACTATCATCGCGAAGCATATTAGATGCTAAATTAACCGAATCGAATTAAATGGATTGGTTAAGGAATTTGAGAATAGTTCTCATACAGTTGAAAAGCTATCTTATGTCCTTAATACGTTTATCCTCGCAATGGTTGCGCATAATGCCTCGAGGAAGAGATTGCTACTTTTAGAAAGTGGCAAGAAGATGATGCACAATTGGCTCAATGCATCATGCTCAAGCATCCATGAGTAACGAGCTTCAAATAAAGATGAAACTATGGATGCTTTTTATTATACTCCCCGCACATCAAGTAGTTGATGGTGAGGAATGTAGGGATCGATAGATATCGAGGATATCTAAGGAGCTCTTCCGATCTAGAATGGCCAATGGCACTATAAATACGTATAAAAGTCCTTAACATTATTAATTTGATTGATCAATTAGGACAACTGGTTTTGTCATGGATGGAGAGTTGAGCCAAGATTTGATCTTGCACTCACTCCCGAACTCCTTTCACAATTGTTGTGAATTTTTCATATGAACAAGCTAGATATCAGCCTCGCTGATTTGCTTAACATATTGAAAAGGTTGAGAGTCACTTTCCATCCAAGAAAGAACAAGTCTTACTGGTAGGGGCCAAAGGATCTTCTGAAAAGAAGAACGATTCAAAGAAGGTAAATAGAAAGGAATAAACAAAGGATAATAAGAACAAAACCGACACGGATAAGAAAGGAGTTTGCTTCCACTGCAATAAGCCTGGACACTGGAAAGAAACTGCGAGAAGCATCTTGCAGAGGCTAACCAAAGAAGCTTAGTGAAGTTTCGGTTACAATACAAATTTGTTCATGATTTAAAATAAATTTTTCTTTAAGTCAAGGTTCTACTTGGGTATTGGATACCGACTTTGGTTATCATAAATATAGATTTATGAAGGGACCAAGCAGAAGTAGAAAGCTAAACAAATATAAGTAATCCTATGTGCGAGAAATGTAGCAAAGGTTGCCACATTAGCCATAAAAAACTTATAGTTTAGCAATGCCTACAGGAAAATCTATTAAGTCAATAAGTTGTTATTGTATTCTAGTTCTTGTTAGAAATATTATTTCTATTTTATTGTTGGACAATAAAATTTTTGGTATTATAATTAAGAACAATTGTTGTTCTATTTATAATAATAATGTTTTGTATAGAAATCGGAATATTACTTAATGAATTTTATATACTTGACTTATGTGAAAAATTATTTTATAAATTGAACAAACTAGTATAAGAAAATGAGATGATCATTCAAAGAGTTGAATGTGTGTATTTGCTGAAATACAAGTGTGAATTATTTGAAAGGTTCAAAGAATTCAGAAATGAAACAAATTGGCAAAATATTAAGATTCTTTGATTAGATCAAGGAATAAATACTTGTGCAATAAGTTTCTAGATCATCTCAAATGGTTTTCTCATAATGGACACATCCTGATACGCAATAATTGATTGATGTATCTGAATGAAAAATCATACCTTGTTGGACTTGGTACGGTTCATAATGATTTTACCGACATTCCAGTATCCTTATGGGATAATGTCCTAGAAATGGTTGCATATCTACGAAAATAGTAACCTCAAAATCCAACCCCAAGACTCCATAAAAGTTATGGACAGGGAGGATTCCTAATCTTAAGTATGATAAGATAAGGGGTTGTCCAACTTATGTGAAAAGGTTTCAAAGGATAAGCTTGGGACAAAATTTGACATGTACAGATTTGTGGGACATCCTAAAGTAAGTTTAGGTATATGTTCTATAATTCTACAAGAAAAGGTGTTTGTTACGAACACGCGCCTTCTAAGATAAAGGTGTTTATCATTGAAGGGCTAGTGGGAGGATAATAGATCTTGAAAAGTTCAAGAACCACAAAACACTATAAGTCAAATAAGAGGAACCTGTAGATAGACCTATTGTACCACAACCGAATCGTAAATCTGGAATAAGTATCAAGATACCTAGGAGGTATGGATTCATCATGGATGATGATGATGAGGTACGCATCATAGAAGATGATGATCCAGAGTTACATTCGATGAGGTAAGACTTCTAGTGTGTACAAAAGGGTTAGTGGGAGCGTTGTGACATTCCTAATATTATATGTTGATATACTACGGATAAGGAATGACATACTAATGCTACAATCAGTAATGATAAAGTTGTCTAAACATTCCTCCATGAATGGTTTGGGACGAGTATCTTAATTGGGGATAAGATCTATATAGATAGATACAAGAGGATGCTCGACTTAACCCAAGGAACGTATATTCATTTGATGCTAAAGTCGTTTAGCATGGCAAACTCCAAGAGATGTCTCATGTCGATGAGCTATGGAGTGTATCTCTCTTAATAGTCCCCACTGACTCCAAAAGAGAGATCACATGAGTAACTATCATGTATGCAATGAAATATACGAGACCTGATGTCGATCGGTCATATTCTGGAGAAGATCACTGTAAGACAGTGAAAAACATCTTAAAGTTCTTAACCGGCACTAAGGATGTGATCATATTCATGGTGGGTCTAAATTAAAACCAGAGGGCTTAACAGACTCAAGTTTTTCGACATGCACTCAAGATTTCAGAAAATTCACTTTAAGGTAAAGGTTACCTTGAGCAAGTGGTGCAGTTGAATCGAAAGGTTCCAAACAAAGAAAGAGTTCTTTGGTTTAGTGATAAAGACAAAGTATATAGCTATAAATGAAGTCGCAAGTTGATTGTTTGGATTGAAAGTTCATTACGTAACTAGGAATAGTTCTAAGTCTCATCTTGGATCTAAAGCGTGTGTTGTGGCACTTTCATTTGATTATTAGAATCATTGAAAGAGTGGAAATCACTATAGAGATAGTGGACTCTCAAGAACAACATTAAATATCCATTAACTAAAGCTTATCCAACACAGGATAATCGTCACTTAGAAGAAGAGTATAAGATACATTGACGATTGGCTTTAGTGCAAGTGGGAGATTGAAAGTAGTATGCACACAAGCCAATCATGTTTGATGATAAAGCATATACTTTGTAACAATCTTATTCATTTATTAATAAAAAGTATTAATTTATTAAAGGCTTTTAATTATCTACATGATGTTGTTTTTTATAATATGTGATAAACCCATAGTTTTAAGCAATGCTTTTAGAATAATGATGATGATCATTCTAATGAGATCTAAATTCTTAGAAAGCTTAAAACTAAAATAGTTCCCAATCATTGGATTACTAAATTGGGGATTAGTGAATCCAGGATAGATTGGTACATACGTTGCTTGCTCATTGGATGAGGATGATTGATCTCATGATCATTTGTGTGGAGACACTAAAGCAAGTATGTAGGTGCTTATTAGAGAATAAGTTCCTTTGACGCGTGGCTCGCTAAGGAATACCTAATGGAGTTTTATTTGCTCGTCAATAGGAATTTCTGTAGTGATAGTAAGACAAGTAATCCTTGGACTTGAGATCATCATAGTATCTTGTGTATGATGAATTATACTTTGACTTATTCCTTAAGACCCTTAGGGTATATCAAAGGTATGCTTGGGTATAATAAGTTGTACGTGGAGATAATGTATGATCAATAAAGAATCTACCACTTAATGAAAGAAGAGAAATGTCTATGTGATTCGATAAATGACAACCCCAAGAGTCCTTGGTTACAAGCGTAATGAAATTAGAAGGAGTTTCTAATTTGCATTATTTGGAGTTGTGCATTTAAGAGTCGAAAATACATATAATTAAATAAAATAAGACTTGACAAGAATTCCATGTCTTATATTTAATTGGGACATTGTATGGTGGAAGGATTGAATTATTTTGTAACTATTTACTCAAAGGTTCTTTTATGATTAATGTTGAAATCTATATTATCCGGAAAGTCGTTGATCGCTAGGAGGCTTTTTTATCCCTATCAGTAGAATAAATATTATTTAAATAAATTAATTGTTTAATTTATTTATTTAAATAAGATTAGAATTGTTCTAATTGATTTATTCATTAGGTTTAATATGGAGAACCTAAAGGGTCACACCATAAAAGGAAGAATAATTATTTAAGAAGTAAATGGCATAATCGTAATAATATGTTATGTATATTTAATTTAATCTATGGTGATAGAATAAATTAAATAGCTTAATATTTATTATTTAATATTTTAGAAATATTAAATATAAATTAATAAGAGGAGTCTTATTAATATTATTACAATTATTATTATTTTAATTTCTAAAAGAGTTTAGGAATTAATTTAATATAAGTACTCTCATTTATTCCTAATAAGATTAGGAGGTTAAATTAGTTAAAGGAGTTTAATTAATTATCCCTAATAAGATTATGGAGCCTAATTAATTAAAAGAATTTAATTAATTAAATAAAAACCCAATTTCTTAATTGTTAAGGAGGGTTGCCCACATCAATAAATAAGAGGAGTCTTATTATGGGTGGGATGGGTTGTTGACTTTTTCAACATACGACATAATTCCAATTGTTGGGAGAGTACACCCTTTCTATAGAGATAGAAAACTAGGGTTTAGCCAACCATCCTTCTTCTTGAATTTTCTTCTTCCTTGGTGGATCACCTCTAGAGGCCAAACATTTGGGTGGCTAACGTTGATCAAAGGAAGGAACCAAACCCGGTGGATTCAAGTTGAACGCGAAAAGGATTGGAGGTGAACTTGTACCTGAGGAAGCTCGATCTTCAAGGGTATGATTTTATTCTTTATCTTTTCGTTTAATTAATAATTATGCATAAAGGGTGATCCGGGTATATGGTTTGTAAATTTTTTAAACTCTGATTTTACCACGCGTCGCACTTTTTTGCAATTTGATCATATTATGAATATTACAAACCTAACACATTTCTCACCAATTCACAAAAGCTTTAGAAAGCGATTATTATAGAGATAAATTATAGAAAAAGAAGAAGAAAGTCTGCTACCTCACTATTCCAAAGATCCAGTTTTTCTAAGGTTGAGAGTATTATTTCTTTCTTATCCATGAAGAGAACTTCATTATTCCATTATTTATTATTACATTGGAATAACTTTGATCTGTGAGCTACCCTATACTTGGTGAAATTCTTACATTGTTCCATTCTTTATCATTACGTTGGAACATCCATGCATGCGTTCTCACTGGGACCTAGTTCCATCTTTATTATTCATTGGAATATCCCATGCATGCATTTTACGCCGCACTGATTAATCTTTATTATTCTCATTGGAATATCCTCGTCTGCGTGCATTTTACGTGGGACTGATTCCGTTATTTATTATTCGTTGGAATAACCTACTGTCAAGGTCTATCGCATGCCCTCGGTGATTTATTTTGTTATTCCATTCCTTATTATACTCAAATTGGTTAAAGTTTTGACTTCTATACTCCATGAAATTAGTGGAATATCTTTGATATTTGCGTTTCATCCAAAGATTTTTTCATGAAAATATTCTTTCGAGCATTCTTGAATTTTACTCTACAAAGCGAAAGATCATGTTGACAATTTGGGACGTTATTAGTTCTCGGATAAATTAATTCTTGAACTTGTTTTATTGAATTCTTATATCATTGTCATTATCCTCATGTTTATATTTTGTTGAAAGTCATACGTGGCCTATAGTGCATAGATGGACTTGGTATGATTATGAATGAGGATTATTCGTTGTAATGACCGTAATGTTACAAATGATGTGGAAAAAGTCCTCATTGGCCGTAGTGCATTGATGGACAAATTGTTGGCATGATCATGACCATTATTGAATACACAAATATTCTTCGCCCGTAGTGCATGGATAATTGTGGTCGTGATCTTAAAGAATATCCTGGGTCAGTAGTGCAAGGGTGATTCGATGATGTGGATTATTTATTGTCGAGTCCCAATGATAAAAGTGATGAAAACCTTCTAAATCATAAAAGATAGTAGATTTTATTCTCTAGTTGACTCTTTTAATGGATTCGCTTGTCTACCGCAGTTAAACTTGATGGTTGTTATATTGTATCGGTTTAACATCATTGTTGAAGGCTAACGATAATATATTCTCGCATTATCTTAGTCATAATATTTCCCATTGGGCTAGTTGAGCTCTCACCTTTTACTTTTATTGTTCTCTTCAGAAATGAGAACGTAAGAGGACTAGTCGGGGAGCGGAGTGACGGACGGATGATAGCATTAGTAGTCCTCAATATTGCACGCTTGATTAGGTGACCAAACCTCTCCTCGATGTAACCTCTAGACATTATAAATATTGTAATTTAATAATATGAATAACTTTGTCGTCTCAATTATTGATTTAATAAAATAACATATTATGCGAGATGATCTACGACAATAATCGAATCAATAATACGAGAGATATGATGCAAGAATTCATCGTAGCAATAATTGAGTATAAGCGAGTGACTTCTCACGTAAGCATCAATAATCAATACTGGTGTGCTCTTATGCAACCACGCGTACATCGTACTTTTACTACCGGGTAGTTCAACAAGCTTAACAGTAAAACTTCCGCCGTTATTTTCATAAAGTATATTTTTGTCGTTTTCTCAATCCGATAATAATTCCGTTAATGGGTCCACCAATGATTGTCTTGATTGTATCGAATATTCCCCTGTTAAAACGAATATTCCCCGACCAATCAAATATTATATAACAACTTGCGTACTTTGCAAAATTTGTAAATATTACCCACAACTATAACATTATATCAAATCCACACCATAATATTCAAAAATATATTTCGAGAAAATTTAATCTTTATTCAAAAAGTTGGGGTCTTACAATTTATATATGCGAGACTGCTACTTAATAATCATCACATTATAATCATGAATAATTAACGAAGACACTCATCAATCCATAAGAAGAATACATTGAGGACGAAACAATGTTTCAAAATACCCATGGACAGTGGCAGGATCAAAAATTTTTGAGAGAGGGGTCAAAATATACTTGTAAAATTATGACGACAGCGATATGAGTTACAATCCGAATAAATTTCTCTTGCAAACGTACTATAGAGGAAAGTCTTATGAAAGATAGAGAGAAAATATTTGAGTTGGAAAAGTTGGAAGAAATTCCTCTCCCGAAGAAAAATGAAGTTGATGAGGTGAAGTTGAAGGAATTAAAGCGAGAGGAGGAGATGACTAAAGCTAAGCAGGCGTTGTGTGACGCCCCCAAAATTCGGACACCCATATCTTTAATTCGGTGCATCACGTAAAACTACGAATATCTTAATAAATCAACAACGGAAATACTAGAATAATTTACATTGATATAATATAAATATTTGCGTCCTAAGGTACCGTAACCATTACTACGATAATTCAGTGATTAACTTAAACATAACTTAATCATTCTTGAATACATCATAACAAGCATAACAATAATAATAATACTTTTAGTCTTAAGGACTAAGTTATTCGTCAGCCTTGCCCTTTCCCCATCCCGTCTCAAGTACCACCTTCTCGCTTTTAATCGTAATGTTTGAGGAAGCAAGAATGAGCAACGAAGTTTGCCCAAACAAGTAATATAGCCGGAAGAACAAGCGGTTATAGCATTTAAACCTTTCAAGGGTATAATAATAATTGGTAGTTCAAGGATATCAAGAAATATCAAGAGTATTCAATAGGTGTCGCTTATAGATCAAGGATATGAACAAAATTTCGTGATTTCATTCATTTCGAGGTTCAACATGAATGAGTAATCGAGAAAATACTAAGGACTAAGAACTCTTACTAGAATTAACGGTGATATACATCAGTAATCCAATGTAAACGAAAGTACAACGGTGATCACTCTAAAGTACCTACGTTATGCATAACATTTAATCATACTTTCGTGTGCATGTGCTTCGGTTCCCGACAATATATAATTTCCCTTCAATGAGGGTTGTTCATTTCAAGTAGATTTACGATAATCCGCACTCAAGTCAATTGGTTTGGATAGCATAATAATAGTCTAGTCGAATCAAAGGCTTAGACAATTTTTATCATGCATTTAAGAACGATAAATCCAATGCTTGCAACAACGTCAAAGTATATAAATGATTTTCGAATAGAAACAAATATTTGCTTGAGACGACAATTCGAGTGTATACAGTGTAAGAAGTAAGGAACTTGCAACACAATAATAATAGTGTTTGGATACTTGCTCAATGTAAATTTGAGTGAGGTTAGGGAACTTGCCTTTAGCGTTGATTGCTACTTATAGCGAAAATCACCTCAATGAACTATGTCTGTCTTATTTATGTAAGTATAGGTATTCATTAGCCAAACACACTTGATATACATATATAAACAACATGTACACATAACACATTTTTTTTTCTATCTATGTATACTGCTGCACCCATCAAAACTCATAGCTGTTCACTAGCATGCTCATACTTTTGACCACTGCTAGTTTATTCATAATCTTTCTTCTTCTTAGTTCCAAGAGGTTCATTATTTTAAGTAGACCATAACATCTATTAATTCCACCGACCCCTTTTCTACGCATGTTTGCAGGCATTAGATTTATTTTCCCGAAGTTAGTAAAATTCTCTACTTAGAACTCATTCGTGTAATAATAGTTTATAGCAGTATAGGAATATTTATTAATCCATCCTTATATCAAGTTATGATGCTGTCTCCGAGTCCCAAGACATCTCGCCATGTCCGGTCGAAGACATCCGCCATGTCCGAAGCTTCTAAGACGATCGCCATGTCCAAGATGAAGACATATATGGCATGTCTGGTCAAGTCATTTAGCCATGTCCAAGAAGATATTACGACTTGTCCAAGACAACACGCTTTGTCCGAAGACATCTCCAAGTCACTCTTTCGGAGACTTCTTTGCCTACACACTATTTCGACAAGGTCTAAGTTTGTCGGGTTAATTTCATTAAGACTTTACTATATGCATACTGACTGGGAATTTCTTAATACATGGTCTAACACTGCATCGAACCCATCATTTGGTTCCTAAATGCGGTCTGTTTGCACCCATGGAGTTCGAAGCGATTGAACATGCTTTGTTTTACTGAGTAGCCACAACTTGATTCCGTGCAATTATTAACGATTCACGCATCGAAAACAAACTTTCTAAACACCCTATATCATGCTAATTCATCATATTTGACCTATTAATTTAGGAAACCGAGAATCAAACAAGACTTAAGTTAAGAACGAAGTAGAAATTATACCTTCTCGAGCTTTAACCTTGATATCTCACACACCGATTTGGTAATGCTTAGAACTAAGAATTCTTTACTACTCGATTTCTCCAACACTCTTATCACTATAACAGATCGCCATGGTGGCTTGTATTTAAAGAGAAAAGCATAGACTAGACACTTGCTTTTACCTAATGTTGGGATTCATGGTGCAATAGAAATGAACAATGGTTACTTAAGGAGTTGTTTAACCACTCCATACCGCCCACTTAGCTAGCCTCGCATGCCTGTAGGATTAGCGGCTTGAAAGTTCACGTAAAGAGAGTTTAAAGCTATTGTTCCTTGTACTTGGTGACCCTTAATTTGGGACAAGAGAATAGATCTCAGACATAGACAAGGGGCTAGTCGGTCGGACCCATTGCCCCACGCCACATTTTATTTAACCAACACCTTGTAACATCAGTTAACTATTATGTTTGGTTCCGAATTGGATTCTAAATAACCCAAGTTTATTGGGCTAACTCAAAGTACATCAATTAATTTATTGGGCTAGACTCCCAATTTATTATTTGGATTATAAACATGTAATACTTAATTATTATGGCAGCAAATTAATTAATTTAATTTACCCAATAACACTAAATTATACACCACCTTAATAATTATTAATAAGTTAGGTTATTTCACATAATTTAATTTACTCACTTCATGCCATGTAAACATTTATAAAATAAATAATCACAGGCTCTATTTATAAATATTAATATTAAATCATAAAATTTACGGGTATTACACGTTGGAGATGAAGAAAAAGTTGGCAAAGAAAACGGCTATAAAAGCTCAGAAGGAAAGTGCACAAACAATGCATTTATTGTTTAACAGCTTGTACTTCATGCTCTTTACTTTTGACAGGAATTGTCTACGGAAGTATAGAAAACCCAAAAAATAACTCTTGGCCGTGGTGTATATAAGAGTTGGGGTTAACAAGATTTCACTGTTAAGCATTTGATTATATAGTTTGATTTCTTGTATTATTTGAGACACTGTCCAAAGTGACTCCGTGGAGATACCATGGACATCATGACAACAAATAAAATACAATGTAATATTTTGTGGATGTAGTAATTTGAAAATGTAAGCGTATAGTATTATTGTGATGTATTTTGAATGGTTGATACATTTTAACTTGAAATGATAATTTAGAGTTTTTTAGCTATATATCATGTCACTAGCAGTCCTACAAACATTGCAGGTGCACCATTGTGTATGTAATTTCAAATATATGTGAACTAAAAACAGTTGTTATATGCATGAATTACAACATTTTTAAGTCTTTATACAACGTTTTAAAAATATTGTATAAATTTGTTTAAATAGATGACACATTCTAAACGTTGTATAAATGAGTGTAAACGTTGTCTGATGTATCAAACTACAACATTTTAAGCTAGAAAACGTTGTGGAATCATACCATCTACAACGTTTTCAAGCATCCAATGATTTCTGAAAAATAAATATACAACGTTTTTTAAGAAAAAAACGTTGTAAATGTGACAAACCACAACGTTTTAAAAACGTTGTATAAAGGGTGTCAAATAGATGACACCCTTAACCACGACGTTTCTGGGATACAAACCACAACATTTTTTACGCGTTATCTATTTACTGTTTTGTAGTAGTGGTGAAAAGAAACTCAAGCAAATTACTTGTGTATCCACACATTTTAAGATTATGTAAACAAGAAACTTGGTGTCGTACTTACAACTGATGAAAGTTGTGATTTTTTTTAACTGATGAAGCACTCAAACAACTTGAGTTAACTTATAACTCATGTATGTACATCAATTTACAAAGAAAACCCATTAAATTTTATGTTTTAACCAAATTAACCTCTTTATGGCATTAATACAAACACATTGTATGCAAGCTTTAAAAATCATATATAGTTTCATGAAATCTAACCATATAAACACATAATCTCCATACATAATTCCATCCTTATATCATTTGAACCTTTCATGGTTCCATAATCAAAACTTCCACAACCAATTTTACATCAATAGCAAATATATTCCATCCAATTTCTATAAACTTAATAAATAAAAGGTAGAACATCCTTTGTTTGGTAAATTAATTGGTTGAAGACTTACCTCAATTTTGATTGTAGTTGAATTAGATTCCTCCCTAGTTTCGTTTGCTCTTAATCTCCTTTAATCCAAACGTAGACCATCAATTGCTCCGCCCTTACTCCCGCTGCTTTGTCTATATACCAGGATAATTATTCTGAAATAGAGGAGTCCCCCGCCCCTACCCCTACCCCTTACCCCTTACCTGTGACGCCCCCAAAATAGGTATACATCACCCATTCGAGTTGTCAATACATGGTATGTAAACAACTACAACTTTATTATTACAACAAGAAAACGTGTAGTTTAAATACAAATATTATCTTCTGTATAATATCTATACTCAAATAAATCCTCATCACATTTATTGATACATTATTTTACAAAATGGTGAGGACTACTAAACAATCCTTTCTAAAACCTTCATTCCATACCCAGACTAAATTTTCGCTTATATTCTCGCCTCCCGAGAAGAATGGAACAAAAAGGAAAAGGGTGAGCTCAACTAGCTCAAAAAGAATATTATGACTAAGATAATATACAACAAATTATCGTTAGTCTTCAACAGGAAAAATTTAATAGAATCTGATAGACAACAAATCAATATTCGTTTGAAATAATAATTCATTAGAAGAGTTAAGTAGATAATGCAAACTACTATCTTCTATGTATGAATTTAAAAGTTCATCGTCTATCTTTTATCCCTGTAACAACAATCCATAAACATCTGGAATCAAATATTCATCTTTGCAATACAGGCCAAAGATATTCATCAGTTGGTCATGTTCATTTAAACACCTGTTCATCTTTGCTGCGCAGCCAAAGATATTCTTCAGAAATCATTCATCTTTGCACTACAAAGCCAAAGATATTCAATAATATCATCATTTAAGACCGAGGATGATGAAAATATTTTAAAGAAACGAATCTAGTGAAACAAAATGACAAGGATTAAGGATTAAGGATTCGTACTTTGTTTTATCCATGTTCAAAAATACCTCAAAATAATCATAGTGGTGTAAAATTCAAGAATGATCAAAACATGGATACAATCAAAGCTAGTATCCAGAATAGATATTTTGGACGAAAAGAAGAAATTTTATTTTTCGATGAATAGTGTCGTATACGTGAATAGTGCCGTATACGTGAATAGTAACTCCGACACCAAAAGATAGAAATTCCACAAAAAAACATTTTCACGCTTCATGAATAGTACTCGTGAATAGTAACTCGTGAATAGTAACTCATGAATAGTAACTCGTGAATAACAACTCATGAATAGTAACCCCATACATGAAAAAGTTCCAAATTTGATAAAAGTTCCAACTAATATTTCAAAGATAATGATATTGAAGAAATAATATCATTTGAGAAGAAAATAACACCCCTTACCTCAAAGAATCAAGATTTGGAAGGAAAGATCGGAAGTGATCTTTGAATGAAACTTATCTTTAAATAAAGAACTCTCAAAGTATCTAAATACTCACAAAATACGCTCAATAATAATAGAGAGAAGAGAGAAAACTTTGTTTTCGTGTGATTTTCAATTCTAACAGCCTCTATTTATAGGAAAATGTTAGCGGTTACCAAGCGGACTTGACCGCTACTTGATGGTTTTTACTCGCTACTATTGCCACCCACCACATTTGAAATAAAATTCAGCACATTTTTTCACCAACCACAAGTGGGGCCCACTCAATTCTAGAATTTTCCACCAAAATCAATTATAACCCTACTTTCAAGAATCAAACACCTTTAAAATTTATAACAAATCATTCGCTCATTTTTTAACGGTTCAAAATTTGTAGACATATACTCAACTTATATATGTATAACATATCCAAAAATCATAACGATCCAGCGGTCGATTAAAAATTATAACTCACGCAATATATCGTAAAAATAATCGATTTTATTTTTAATATTTCCATTCCGACAAAAATACTGATAAAACACCTCAACATTAAATCCTTCAATTATAACCACATATAATAAATAAATCCATCATTTATATCCATATCAAATAAATATTTTCTTATCATATAAATCAATAATTAATTATTCCCAAATAATATTACGTAATCACAATTATGACAACCAGGCGGTTCAGGGAAGGGGCTTTCCAATAAGGATCTCTCTCATCGGGCGCGCAATTAGGTGACCAAACCTCTCCTCGAGATGTAACTTTCTAGACATTGCCAATAATGTTATCTAATAATATTATTCAAATAATATGAATTATTGATCCGATAATGGGAAATCTTGTGCGTTGACAATTATTGAAACAAAGAATAATATAAAATACCAACGCAAAGAATTATTGAATCAATAAAATAAAATCTTGAGCAATAATTATCATGAATAATTATCGAGTAGTGCTTTTACGTAAGAATCAATAATTGGTGCAATACCGTATCTTCTTGTCAACAACGCGTATTAGTGTGTTTTAACCACCGGGTATTCCAACAGTATTAACGGTAACACCTACGCCATTAATTTTAACCAACTTATATTTATCGTTTTCTTCATCCAATCGCTTTCAGTTATGGGGCCCACATACATGGTCGCTACTTGGCCGCATACGAATATTCCCCGACGAAGATTTAATATTCCACGACCAAACGAATATTCCCCGATAACAATGAATATTTTATAACCACTTGCTTATTTTGAAATATTTGCGTATTTTACCCCTAACTATCCACATTAATCAAATCAACCCTTACTATTTCAAAATAATAAATAGAGAAAATTAAATTTTATTAATAATAAGTTGGGGTCTTACAACCTCCCTCCTTATGAAATTTCGTCCTCGAAATTGGCGACGACGATACTCGGTGTGTTTGAAAAGGTGAGGATACCTCGCTTTCATTTCCGTTTCCAATTCCCGTGTCATTTCTCTATAACATGATTCCTCCACAAAACTTTAACTTGTGGTATGACCTTTCTGCTGCGTGGGACATGCTCCTTCCTATCCAAAATTTGACAGTATCTCCTCATACGTTAAGTCTTGGCTATCTCGTCGGTTCTAACTCTATAACGTGGTTCGGGTCTTTCACATATTTACGGCACCGATACGTGAAACACATTATGAACACGAGACATACTTGAGGTAACGCAAGTTCATAGGCTACATTTCCTACTCGGCCATGAATTTGAAATGGACCAATAAATCGTGGATTGAGCTTTTCTCTTCCCAAATCTTGTAACTCCCCTTCCATGGAGCAACTCGTAATAATACATGATCCCCTACACTAAATTCCACGTCCTTTTCGATGAAGATCCGCATAACTCTTTTGTCGATCTTGTGCCGGTTTGTATACGTTGTCGAATCATTTGGATCTTTTCGGTAGTCATATCGTCTTACTTTCGGGTCCCAACAATGTTGCTTCACCTACCTCATCCCAACATATTGGAGAAACGACATTTTCGGCCCATATAATGCTTCAAATGGAGCTACACCTATACTTGCACGATAAGCTGTTGTTGTAGAGGAGAATTCTACCAATGGTAAATACTTATCCCAACTACCCTTGAAGTCTAGGACACAGAGTCTTAATAGATCTTCAAGAGTTTGAATAGTCCTCTCTGATTGTCCGTCCGTTTGGGGATGGTATGCCGAACTAAATCGCAAACTGTGCCCATAGCTTTTTGCGAGCTAACCCAAAATCTTGAAGTGAATCTTGGGTCACGATCCGAAACTATGGATACAGGCATGCCATGCAACCTCACAATCTCATTTACGTACATACTAGCAAGACGTTCAAGGGAATAAGTCTCCCGTATCGGCAAGAAATGAGCAGACTTGGTTAATCTATCAACAATAACCCAAATAGCATTGATGCCTTGAGAAACCGTAGGAAGACCCGTGAATTGAAATCCATGGTAATGTGTTCCCACTTCCATTCCGGAATCTCAAGTGGTTGCAACGGACCCTTAGGTACTAGATGCTCCGCCTTTACACGTTGACAAGTTAAACACATTGAGATAAACTTTGCAATCTCTCTCTTCATATTGTTCCACCAAAATGTATGTCAAGATCACGATACATTTTAGTACTTCCAGGATGGATTGCAAATGGTGTATGTGTGCCTCCATCATAATCTTGTTCTTCAAATCGAGTCGTTAGGAACACAAAGTCAGAGTGGACTCAAGTATTCCTTCTTCATCAATTCTCGCTTAGGAATAGCTCCTTCTTGTACTTTCTTCTTCATACGCATCGACTTGAATTGCCGGTGGCTCGAGCAACCTTAACTTTTTCTATTAAAGTTGGCTCTCTGTCGTATACTTGACATCATCGCACACTTTCGTCCCAGATATGATCTTCTACTCAACGCGGCCTACCACGCTCGCTTTTCCGAGGATGGTATGAATAGTGTGGTCGTAGTCTTTCAATAGTTCGAGCCAACGTCGCCGCCAAGATGTTGAGTTCTTTTTTTAGTGAAGAAATATTTAAGGCTTTTATGGTGCGAATATATCTCCACTTTCTCCCCATATAGATAGTTCCTCCATATCTTTAGCGCTGAAACGATCGGGCCGCTAACTCTAGATCATGAGTAGGATAATTCCTCTCATACTCTTTTAAGTTGTCGCGAGGCATAAGGCTATGACTTTCCCACGTTGCATGAGAACACATCCTAACCCTTTGCTCGAAGCATGTCAGTAGATAACAAATCCATCCGAACCGGATGGTATTGTTAGAAACAGTCTTAGAAATAAGTCTCCTCTTAAGCTCTTGGAAACTCTTTCGCATTCTTCACTCCAAACGAATTTTGTATCCTTCCGAAGTTAATTTGAGTTAATGGAGTAGCGATTCGAGAAAACCTTCCACGAATTTCCGATAATAACCAAATTAAGCCCAAAAGCTACGACTTGATCCACCGACTTGGTGTTGTTCTAACTTTTGTATTGCTTCAATCTTCACGGATCAACAGATACTCCATTTTTTCGACACCACGTGCCCAAGGAATGCTACTTCCTCAAGCGAACTCGCATTTCTTCAATTTGGCATATAGTTTGTTTTCACGAAGCCTTTGGAGTACCGACTTCAAATGGTGCTCATGATCTTCACGACTTTTGGAATATATAAGGATGTCATCAATAAAGACAACAACGAATCGATCCAAATATTCCTTGAATACTCGGTTCATCATATCCATGAAAACCGCAGGAGCATTAGTTAGTCCGAAAGACATGACTAAGAATTCATAATGCCCATACCAGGGAGTTCAAGGCGATCTTTGGAATATCTCGATTCTAATCTTGGTACGATGATATCCGGAAGCTAAGATCGATTTTTGAAAAGAATTGTGCCCTTACAACCTGGTCAAACAAGTCATCAATACGAGGTAGAGGATACCTATTCTTGATGGTGACATGGTTCAATTCGATAGTCAATCAATAAAGTCGCATACTCCGTCTTTCTTCTTCTACGAATAAAACAGAGCACCCCAAGGAGAGATCTTAGGACGAATGAAACCGATGTCCAACAATTCTCGTAGTTAGACCTTTAACTCCTCGAAGTTCAATAGAGCCATTCGATATGGGGTTTTAGAAATGGGCTTTGTACGAGTTCAAGATCAATAAAGAATTCAACTTCACGTTCGGGGTAGGCCAGGGAAGTTCTTGAGAAATATGTCGGGAAAGTCAATAACAACGGGAATATTATTCAAATTTGACGTGTCTTTATTCAAATCCATAACATGGGCTAAGAAAGCTTGACATCCGCTTTTCAATAAACGAATAGCTTTATGATTAGATATGATAGTGATTGATTTTAATGGTTTAGTTGCTTGAATTGCATAAACTGACGGGTTGGTTAGGAATATGAAAACTAACAACCTTACGAAAACAATCAATTTTGGCATGATGAGTAGTTAACCAATCAATTCCTAAAATCACATCAAAAGCAAGTATCTTTAAAGAGATAAGGTCAATGTAAGGTGATGGTGCCAACTTGAATCAAACAAGATTTATAAGCAGTGGATGTGATGAAAGTTTCTCTAACGGAGTTTCCACGAGATAGGTCAAAGTCTAATTTTTAGAGTCGAGGTTAAGCGTTGAGCACACGCAGGAGAGATAAATGAATGGGTAGCAAGGTTATCAAGTAAGGTATAAACTTCGCAAGAATTTATAAATAGCTTACCCGTGATCACCTCGTTTGGGTTCCTCGCATTATGACGATCACAACAAACGCTTCTTCCGGAATCGTTGACTTTGACTTTTCTCGGGACGATCTTTTGAGTCACCGCCCCTCATTGAACTAGGTTTATTACCGCATAATCTCGAAAGCGATATGTCCTTCCTTTCCACAACTATAGCATACCTTGAACTGTGTGGCGGTTTGACCGATATGTCCCTCTTTTCGCGTGATTTGTAGCATATGACGGTGGTCGTTCTCCTCCCTTAGAACCGATTCTTCTTACGTAAGACTTTGTCGTCTTCACATAGTCGTTGTTAAATCTCCTCTTTTTAAAATCTCCTCGACTCGCTTCTTTTGTTTTCATGACCATGATTACCACCAGAGTGGTTACCATTTCATCCGTCTGTTTCTTTCTCCGCAGTTATCATTATTCATTGATCGCTATCTCGGTACGATCCTCGGTTATGGTCCTCACGGTTGGCCGTACTCGTTATCTCGCCTACAATAATTGAGCCCCTGTTTATAACATCTCGAATAAAGAGAAAGTTTATGAGAAATGAGATCTTGACGTACGCCGGGTTTCAAACCTCTAAGAAAAACATCCGCGTCATCGTTCCTCATTCTCCACCAAATGAGAAGCAAACTGGATAACTCGCAAACTTTGCCTCGTCATCGAGACACCGTCGTGTTGTTTTGCTCTATCTCGATGAACTCCAATTCCTTCATACGATTTAACACCGCCATGTTGTTTCGGAAAGTATTTGTCATTAAATAGTCTCTCAAAGCGTCTCCCAAGACATCTTGATGCAATTGGTGGATGGAGGTACGCTTTCTGAGACTCCCACCCGTGAATCCGCTTCGCCACGGAACATAAAGGTAGCGAATGGAACCTTACGTTTCTCCGTGCATCCCAAGACATCGAATATCTTGGTAATTTATTTGACCCATGTTTCCGGCGTGATAGGATCCGCTTTCCTTAAATTCGTGGTCCCAACTCTCGAATCGCTTGCCATTTGTGACGACCGTGAATTGCTATCATTTCTCCTGTATTTTGAACACGAGTCTCTCCTAAATGCGATTTGCATGAAATGAATGCAAAAAGCTTCTAAACATCCCTCGTTCATCATCTCTTTCAATGGTGTTGTTCATGGGGAGGAACATTGTCGACTGTTGCACGTTCTCTCCTCGTTGGTGAGTCTGGAGCGTCTCCACGGTCTCATTTCCATTGTTAATATTCTCATTCGACATTCTCAACATCTTGTCATAAAACAAGGGTTAATTAAGGAAATCAATATATCACATAATATCCCTATATCTTGACCAACTAACAAATAAGCTTAGGTAGGACACCTTTAGCGAAGGATTTACTCGTCTCTCCCTCCTAGTTCTATTCCCCGATCTCCATGGAGATCATATCCCTAAGCTACGATACCAACCGCGACGCCCCCAAAATAGGTATACATCACCCATTACGAGTCACAATATACATACGTACGAAACAACTACAACTTTATTATTACAACAAGTAAAAGCTGTGAGTTTAAATACAAATATTATCTTCTGTACAATATCTATACTCAAATAAATCCTCATCACATTTATTGATACATTATTTTACAAAAATGGTGAGGACTACTAAACAATCCTTTCTAAAACCTTCATTCCATACCCTAACTGCGTCTTCATTTATATTCTCGCCTCCCGAGAAGAATGGAACAAAAAGGAAAAGGGTGAGCTCAACTAGCTCGATAAAGAATATTATGACTAAGATAATATACAACAAATTATCGTTAGTCTTCAACAGGAAAAATTTAATAGAATACTGATAGACAACAAATCAATATTCGCGCAATGAAATAATAATTCATTTAAGAGTTAAGTAGAGAATGCAAACTACTATCTTCTATGTATGAATTTAAAAGTTCATCGTCTATCTTTTATCCCCAGTAACAACAATCCATAAACATCGGAATCAAATATTCATCTTTGCACCACATGTGCCAAAGATATTCATCGATTAAGTCATATTCATTTAAACACTGTTCATCTTTGTACTACGAGCCAAAGATATTCTTGAGAAATCATTCATCTTTGCACTACAAAGCCAAAGATATTCAATAATATCATCATTTAAGACCGAGGATGATGAAAATATTTTTAAAGAAACGAATCCAAAGGTGAAACAAAATGACAAGGATTAAGGATTAAGGATTCGTACTTTGTTTTATCCATGTTCAAAAATACCTCAAAATAATCATAGTGGTGTAAAATTCAAGAATGATCAAAACATGGATACAATCAAAGCTAGTATCCGAATAGATATTTTTGGACGAAAAGAAGAAATTTTATTTTTCGATGAATAGTCTTCAGTATCGTGAATAGTCAAGATATCGTGAATAGTAATCTCAGACACAAAAGATAGAAATTCCCAAAAAAAAACATTTTCACGCTTCATGAATAGTACTCGTGAATAAGAGCTCGTGAATAGTAACTCATGAATAGTAACTCGTGAATAAGAACTCATGAATAAGTAACCCCGAGCATGAAAAAGTTCCAAATTTGATAAAAAGTTCCAACTAATATTTCAAAGATAATGATATTGAAGAAATAATATCATTTTGAGAAGAAAATAACACCCTTACCTCAAAGAATCGAAGACGGAAGGAAAGATCGGAGTGATCTTTGAATGAAACTTGTCTTGAGCAAAGAACTCTCAAAGTATCTAAATACTCACAAAATACATTTCAATAATATAGAGAGAAAGAGAGAAAACTTTGTTTCGGTGTGATTTTCAATTCTAACTTAAGCTCTATTTATAGGAAAATGTTATTACGTAAAGCAGGACTTGACTCGCCACTTGATGGCTTTTACCTCGCTACTATTGCCACCCACCACATTTGAAATAAAATTCAACACATTTTTCACCAACCACAAGTGGGGCCCACTCAATTCTAGAATTTTCCACCAAAATCAATTATAACCCTACTTTCAAGAATCAAACACCTCTTAAAATTTATAACAAATCATTCGTTCATTTTTAATGGTTCAAAATTTGTAGACATATACTCAACTTATATATGTATAACATATCCAAAAAATCATAACGATCCAATTACGATTAAAAATTATAACTCACGATAATATATCGTAAAAATATCGATTTTATTTTTAATATTTCCATTCACAAAAAATACCGATAAAACACCTCAACATTAAATCCTTCAATTATAACCACATATAATAAATAAATCCATCATTTATATCCATATCAAATAAATATTTTCTTATCATATAAATCAATAATTAATTATTCCCAAATAATATTACGAATCACAATTATTATAATGAACCAGTAGGTTCAAAGAAAGAGGGCTTTCCAATAAGGATCTCTCCTTACCTTGGCCTTGCAATTAGGTGACCAAACCTCTCCTTGTACAGTAACTTTCAGACATTGCCAATAATGTTATCTAATAATATTATTCAAATAATATGAATTATTGATCCGATAATGGGAAATCTTGTGCGATGTGATTATTGAAACAACAATAATATAAAATACCAACGCAAAGAATTATTGAATCGATAAAATAAAATCTTGAAGCAAGTAATTATCGTAATAATTATTGAGTAGTGCTTTCTTCACGTAAGAATCAATAATTGGTGCAATACATGTCTTCTTGTTCAACAACGCCATTAGTGTGTTTTTAACCCACGGGTATTCCAAATGATAATCTGTAATAACTACGCCAATTAATTTTAACCAACTTATATTTGTCGCTTTTCTTCATCCAATCGCTTTTTATGGGGGTTATGGGCATTACCGTCGCATTTAATATTCCCCGACACGATTTAATATTCCACGAATATTCAAATAAACGAATATTAAAACAACAATGAATATTTTATAACCACTTGCTTATTTTGAAATATTTGCGTATTTTACCCCTAACTATCCACATTAATCAAATCAACCCTCACTATTTCAAAATAATAAATAGAGAAAATTAAATTTTATTAATAATAAGTTGGGGTCTTACATTACCCCTTACCCCTACCCCTACCCCTACCCCTACCCCTAATTTCGCCTCTGCTCATGGACAAGAAGAACTATTCAGATTTCTGATTTTCTCTCTATTTACCATTTTTTAGATGACCAGATCTCAATTTTTACCAAAAGTTCAAGCAGGTTTTGCCTTGTCAGGTACATTCTTCTCTGAGAACACGGTCAAATATCGAACATGTTGAAGCGAGTTTTATAAAATTTTAATTTTGCTCAAAACCTTTAGATTTTTTTAGATATGAGGCAGGAAGTCTTGGATCCTACTTTTTCATATTCTATGGGACATTTAAGTAAATTTCCATTCAACTATTTTGCTTATTGATTCAGATAGAATTTTCGGATCAAGGACTTGATAATTAACCGATTCAAATTTAAGATCATTTAAATCTATTAAAAGGTAAACAAACAGCCCCTAAAACGCATTATAATTTTATAGTACTTCTGAAACTATTGTAAAATAATAATAACAATATTTTTGTCCTCACCTTAAGCACATTATCATACAATTATAAGATGATAATAATCACCCCATGTCTAATTCACTCTTTTTTTATTATTATTTTTGAAACATTAAATAATAACACATTTTAAGTTTTTTGTGAGTCGGTTTCAATATCATATATAGTAATTTAACTGTCGTGTACACAATATTACAAAGAAAAAGAAAGAAATTTGATATTTTTATGTATATTTTTGATATTTTATATTATTCTTCTTGGTATGAATATACATACATACGTGGTCAGCTGGTGTGTGAAGTACCTACCAGTCTCGTCAAATATGGTAGGTAGAAGAAACCTGGAATTCAACTGCACATGCTTAACCAACTTGGACCAATTGAAGATGGCATCCAAAATTCACACATCCTTCTCCTCACCATTTCTAAACCCTGATTCCCATTTCTTGCAAACAGAAAAACCCTAATTTCTTCTTATTGCATAATTTATCGGACCTGAAACAAAAAGATGGAGAATTCAACCCAAGAATCTCATCTCAGATCGGAAACCCTCGTCACATATGAATCCCCACACACTCTCTACGCCATGGCGATCTCTTCAACACCTCACCACCGCATAGCTCTTGGAAGCTTTATTGAGGAATTCACCAACCGAGTCGACGTCGTTTCCTTCGACGACCAAACCCTAACTCTCAAATCCATTCCTAACCTCTCCTTCGAACACCCTTACCCTCCCACTAAACTAATGTTCCACCCCAACCCCGCTGCCTCTGGTAAGTCCTCTGACATCCTCGCTTCCTCCGGCGACTATCTCCGTCTCTGGGATGTCCGCGACACCTCAATTGAGCCCATCTCTCTCCTCAACAACAGTAAAACCAGTGAATTTTGCGCTCCGTTGACGTCGTTTGATTGGAATGAGGTCGAACCTAGGAGAATCGGAACTTCCAGCATTGACACGACTTGCACAATTTGGGATGTGGAAAGAGGCGTTGTTGAGACGCAGTTAATTGCTCATGATAAGGAAGTTCACGACATTGCCTGGGGTGAAGCTGGGGTTTTCGCCTCTGTTTCGGCCGATGGATCAGTCAGAATTTTTGATCTCCGTGATAAGGAGCATTCCACTATTATTTACGAGAGTCCCCAGCCGGACACTCCTTTACTTAGGTTGGCTTGGAACAAGCAAGATTTGAGGTACATGGCTACCATTTTAATGGATAGTAATAAAGTTGTGATATTGGATATTCGATCGCCAACAATGCCCGTGGCAGAGTTGGAGAGGCATAGGGGGAGTGTGAATGCTATTGGTTGGGCTCCATTGAGTTGTAGGCATATTTGTTCAGCTGGGGATGATGGACAGGCACTCATTTGGGAGTTGCCTACAGTTGCAGGCCCTAATGGAATAGATCCCATGTCTATGTATACCGCTAGCTCTGAAATTAACCAGCTCCAGTGGTCATCTGCAAAGCCTGATTGGATTGCTATTGCATTTTCAAATAAGATGCAGCTGCTGAAAGTTTAAGTATGATGAATTTCTCTTATTAGATTATACATGTGCAGTGTCAGTTGATTAACTTGATTTAAAACTTGAGTATGCTTGTGCTCGTTTGTGGTACATTAACTTAATAGTCCTTAATTGGTAATTTATAACATATATGGAATCTATAAATTAGAAAATGCTAATATTTTTTTCCCCATGTGAATTGCATTTTCCTTCATTGTATATATGTTGCTTCTCCTTACAAGAGTATTGTTTAAGCTATTGTGTATAGATTAGGAATTCACCAATAGAGGAAGTATTGTTTTGTGGGAATTTTATGCTTATAACTGAGGGAATAAAAAATTCCTTGTGTGGAAGGTGTAAATAGTATTCTGCAACAGGGCAAGGTTTGTTAAGGTGCCAAAGAGAATTGTAGACTTCACATAACTTTTTCCATTTTTATCTTTTGTACAAGGGTTGATAATAATTTACTTCGATTACTCATGTCATAGTGTAATACTTATTACAGATAGAGTAAATCGTATAATTGCAGAACTTGGTTAAAACCAAAAGTAACAAAACCATCTAGAATACACATATCATGAACCGTCATTGTCAAATTGAAGAACGAAAAACATGAAACCATTCTTTCAATCCCTTGTTGTTTCTGAAATTTCATTTGATCTTCGACTTTAACCATCTAGCATATCTCATCACTTTTTTTTGCTAGTGTGGGAGCTGCCGTTAAAACTCCAAAATTAAACCTTCCTTCTACTCTATACATAGAGTGATATTATTTCAATTTATTCTATTATTTCCCAAGTCTAAATGAACAATAAGTAAAAGTTGGGGGTTTTGAATATTGAAAATAACTATGTAATAGAAAATAATTAATGAGAGTAATTAATGAATTGAGAGTTCCAGTTCTTCAGTTCAGTATTACTTTTTCACAATAATAAGATAATCAAATTGATTAATATTTGCCCTTCAATTAAATTAATAACCCTAGATAACTGCAATCGTTAATTATCCGGAATCCCCCTAAGGTTGTAAATCTAATGTGACAAATCGCCTCACTAGACCCTAACTATTATACAACCTAGAACTATCAGTCTAGATTTAATATAACAGTTTTAAGAATTAGGGAATTAAGTTATTCCAAGCAACAATCACACAATCGCAGACTATTTAACTTGCCTTTTGATAATCCTAGCAATACTTAAAAGTTTGTCCACAATCATGTAGCACTAATCGCTATTTATGATCAGATATAATATCGTTTGCTTAATATTATACCTTAATCTAGCAGATGATAATAATTAGATCAATTCAACTGGCCATTATCAAATCAATCAAACTAGTAATCAGATTATCAAAGAATAAATCTCATACAAGAAGGAATACATAAAGATAACTTAGTAAATCATTAATTATAAATAAAGTTCAACATCCTTAGAACTGAAATAAAAAACTTAGTTTGACATGCCTTCAATCTTGCCTCCAAGCTAGGGTTTACAATCTTTGTAGCTAAATCTCTAAATAGTGACTAATACAATGTATTTATATTCTAGAATAAAGTCCTAAACCCCTAAGAAATAACAATCCAAATTCAAATAAAATTCCTTGAAAAATTACACAATTGGAATATTTTATGCTCTCCGACCTGGCGCGGCCGCTCCAGAATCCTTTGCAAAATGGGCGCTGCCGCGCTCTAACTCCAAAGGGATGATTTTTGCTTCTAACGACCAGCGTAGTTGCGTTGGCTTCACAAATAACTTGGGCGCGGCACTACCGCACTGCTTTGTAGTATATTTCCGGCGCGGCAGCGCCAGACCTCAGTTAGCAACAAATTGATATTTTTTTCATCTCTTTTAGCTCCAATTCCTTCTGAAATCAATAAATGCCTTAATAAGTTCATATACACATGAAACATGTATTAAAACCAAACATAAAAGAATAAAAATTATAACATATTATGCACTCATTCATAGTGCATATAATTTTATTTATTTATATTTATTTTCCTCTATTTTATGTTTCAAAAGTGTATTCATATATTATATAGTATATATAGTGCACTATAAATATAATATTCAAATAATAATACACCTATATTGACAATGATTATAAGTTACAACACAAAACACACATACACTAAATATTTAAACTTTTTATATTGATTTGATATTATTTATTCATGTAGAACTCTGGGGATTTTTCCTTTTCATTTCTTCTTGTTGCTTTTACCTTTTAATTTATAATATTTCATCTGTGTCTCCTCTCAATCGATGATGAAAAATAATATGTGAAAAATGGGTAAAACAAATTCTAACTGGATGTCCATGGGTTTACTCTTTTTTTCTTTTCTTTTTTGTTAATTTTTTTAAATTATAGCAAATGATTCCTAATTCAAGGTATAAATTTAAATTTATTACATTAATCGTTTACTTGTGTTGGTTGATAACTGATGACCAGTGTAGCCTTTAATTAAATAGTATTGAGCTCCTGGTGGAAAGAAGATCTGCACACCACTCATTGTGGACTATGAATCCCTTACTAGTGTGCACCAACATAACTTCTTATCTTTCCACCTTTTCTTATCTGTGCACTACTTTTTCTACATCAATTACTCATATTTTTCATAGGTGGTGCCTGTTCAAGCAATAGTTGTTGGAAACTATATGCTGCAGGATTTGTAACAGTATGTTCAAGCCACGTCTGTTATAGGGTGTTATGTTAATTTGTAGAACTGGGATGATAATGTGGTTTTAAGCTTCTCCTCTGGAGTCTGTCTGATATCCGCCGGAGGTCTTTCTCTTTCTCTTTCTCTCTCTCTTGGGGGTGGTGTGGTGGTGGTTTTTCCCTGTTTTGTAGAGAGAAAGTTGGGGGGGGGGTTTGGAATAAGGAAACTTGTTGACAGAGGTGGAATAATTAAAGATCAAACTCTTAATAGAGTATACTTCCAAGAAAACATGTACATTTACCATTCACAAAGTTAACACCCACCCTAACAAATAAAGAAACATATCCAAATTAGAAACTCACGCACACTCAATATTGTGCTCAACTGCAGTAAGATATACATATGTTTGTCTACTTCCCCCCTGATCGGGCATCCACCTCACTTTCTTTCATTAGATGGAGCCCTAACAGGAATCATATATGAAAGAAAGAGTCCTAAATATTGTTATGTAGCTCAACCTGATTCTTGAATCCCATGGACGTTTACTACAACCATTTTGTAGTAACTGTAGTGTCAACACATCGCATCAGAGAGTAAAGATTTAGAAATTTTGTTGTTTATTATTAAAATATTTTCGTCGCCATGTTAATGAAGTGTATAAAAGTGATCTTTTTCAAGTTATAAATGGCTGGCCAGATGCATCATCAATATTTAAATTAATTTGATTTTTTTATTTTTATTTTTGGGTATCCTAATCTCAGATTTGATTAATCTGTAAAACTAGGTTTAATCTGGTGGATATTCGCAGTTTCAGCGGGGACTGTTACTTCATTATAATCAAATGCTTATAGTAATGATTTTGATTAGTTGAACTTATCTGTAGTTATATTATCAGTGTAGGTACGAATGTCAAATGTGAGTTGTAGAATTAAGTAATTTAAGTTCAGATCCTTTATATATGTTGAGTGTAGACTTTAGCTATTTCAGGTGGTCGACTTGTCAAAGTTCAAATGACATTCTCATCATGGCTCTCTGTAGGATTCCCAACAAATTGTGTTCGTATTGTTAGGTCGTTAGTCTAATATTAAATAATAAGACTATAACAGATTGTCACTCTTCACCTAGTTTTTCTAGCTTACTCGTCAATATTTGAAAGTAGTTATATATTAGTCTATGGTGACTTTCAGTGTCATTACTTGAATTGGCGCATGCTGCTGAAGATGCTATTCTGTGGCCTTGAATCTAGGCTATGTGTTTCCTTGGGAAGAACTAATAATGGATAATGGAATGGTCACTTGGAGTGCTGATGAGGATCTATGCTGTATACTCAATTCAATAATATGGGTCCAGGTATTTCTTTGTACATAGTTCCTCCTTCATTCTTAATGCAAGTTTATAATTCACCGTGTTTACTTAGAGTATCGTATCATTTAGGCCTTAATTAGTTTAAATCTCTCGTGGTATGCGAGCTTAGTGCACCTGTTCTATGTTCCTTCTTTGTGATAGGATTATAATTTTATATTTTGACAATATACAGTCTTGAAGCTGAGTCTTGATTTATTTCAACGGAGGAAAATGCTTTTGTATTTTTATCTTCCTCTTCCGGTGGTAGTTCCTTTAGTAATCATCAAAGTTTTTGTATTTATCAATATTGGTGTTTGTGAAATTATTTTCTTTTTAGTTGAGAGATCATTCTATAGTAGTTAGTAGATGGCAAGGCTGAAGGATACATCCTCAGCTATACAAATGATCAAGGATGACCATATTTCCCTCCAAGTGTAACCAAATTATCATAAAATATGATAGCACTTGCCACCTTCAAGCTTCAAAATTCTGGTGTCAACGTCATCTTTACACAACAAATTGTGGCTTAAAAGGGGACATATTTAGTGTAAGGTCGTGTTAGGTTGCATGCTTAATGCTAGTTAACCAGGCAAGGGGAAAATGAGTAGTGGGTGAAAGACAGAGAGAATTAGGTGCATGCCTAATGCTACTTAACCAGGCAAGGGACCCAGGTGTTTGTGCTCAAACAATAACCAGCATGGTATATTCATATATGCCAAGAAGCTTTGGAGAGGCAAGCTTCTATTAAAGTTGGATACTTTTCCTTGGATGTGCATGGCATTTCCATCCTCATATTTTCAAACTGAGATGTCCGGTTTGCATATATTTTAAGGCATATACTTCCTAATTCTTCCTTATTGTATGCCTAAGATACACTTGAATATACTATTTTTAAAATTTAAAATTATCATATTTTCAAGTGTATTATGGAGAAATTTTAATTTGCACAAATGTTGAGTCAAAAAGTTGGATGCGTCTCTCATGAGAGTGGTTAGCATAATTTTGGTCAATTGATCAATACAGTGTCGATATGTAGGCGGGAAGTGATCTCTTTCTCTATGTGTCAGTACTATTAGTTAATTGATCGACTTACCATGAAGTTAATTTTATGGTAACCGGATCGTCTCTCATACTTGAAATGATGGAAGAAGTTTATGTACAAGGAGAATTGGGGTGGGAGATCCTTCCAACTCCCAAGACAAAGGTCTAATGCTACGTTTGGGTTGTTGAAGTAACGAATGGGTTGTTGAAGTAACGAAATAGAGGAGGGAATATAATAAAGAAGAGAATGAAATGATTTTTAAGGATTTCATTTACATGTTTGGTTAGTGTTAGGAATACATTAAAAAATAGAATAAATAATTTGAAAGTGAGTTAAATACTCCCAAATGTTCAATTTTAACTTGAATTCAATTTATATTTAAAATTTAACTCATATTTCTCAAGATGTTTTTGTAATAATTCTATCTTCTTCTTCTTCTTCTTCTTCTTCTTTTTCTACTTATATTACTATTTCAGTTAATTTATATTACTATTTCAGTTAGTCCCAAGTTAAATGTTTACTTATCTTGAATGATCTATTTTTACAATAATTTGTTTATAATACCGTTATTATTAATTGTTATATTTCTTATTCTCTATGCATATTTATTGAGTATCACTAGTAATGTGCAGAAAACTATGCAATTAAATGAGAATTTAAATAAGGATAATTTTGTTATTTTATCCTCTTTTTTAATATGTGCAAAAAGTCAACAAGGATTTTGACGGAGGGAGTATTAATTAATATTAATAAGATTACGGAAAAATTAGTTAAGCTCATAACCACATAAAAGTTAACATGACAAAAAAGTATTAAGACTTTTTTCTTAAATCCAATATTTAATTCTAGTCCTTAAACTAACCTACAAAGATTGATTCTTATGCATAGTTATACTAAGAAATATGGAACTAAGTTGTAGAAAAGCTTTCACATACCCACATACTAATGAAGATTGATCTAAGAAATACTTGAATATCATTCTCACACAAAAAACCATTTATGAAGTATACGAATGACAATCATGAATTTCAAAACTTCACCAATTAAGATAATAGAATTATATAGAGATTATACTAGAAATATAAAGAGATTTGGAATATATTTGATTCAATTCAAAGTTTTAAAAGGATTTCGAAATTACCTGAAATACGATGATGGAGCCATAAAATTGTGATGAAATGATTTGTGAATTGATTATGTATTGATCTCGACCATGGATCGATCTTGCTTCTCTTGTCGCCGCTGTCCTCCTGAATAAAGAGAATAAAAACCAAATTGTCGATTGGTAAAATTAGTGGATTATATTATGTCAGAAGAAATGATTTTTTAATTGTTTGGAGGGAATGATTTATTCAGAAGAAATGAATTTTTAATTGTTTTAACTATTCTAATATTCTTATATGGGGAATGTCTCAATGTTATTTTGCATTAGTTATGAGGTTTTATTCTATTTTCCTTTGCTATTATTGTTACCTGTGTTGAAACCTGGTCGACTATGCTTAGAAAACGTCAAAAAGCTTAACTAACTGGTGCCTGAAAATCATAAACTAGGAAAAGTATGAATTTTCATGGATGTCATGCTAGAATTGTCTTCCTCATTAGTTTTTGTTAAATGAAAGTATGACAAAAGAGCATGAACGGATTCAGGAATTTTTTTCGGCAGGACGAATTTTAATTAATTTTTTTGGTGAATTTAAATAAATTTTTTTTGAACTAATTATAATATTAAGTAATCATAATAATGTTTACAAATTGCAATAAAATATTCATAATCCAAACTAAAAAAAGAATTTTAACTAAAAATATTTAGATACAAATTAGAAAACTTATTCGGTTACTTGCCATATTTCAATTTGAATGATTCTCCAAATGTTCAAAGCCTCAAACTAAATTTGCTTTCTATATTCAAACAAAACCATGAATTAATTTCAAAGCATAAATTAGTTTTGATGTCTTTTTATAAATTTCAAATAAGTTTTACTTGAAATAAGATAAATAAACCATCCAAATTTATACTAAGAACACCAAAAATTATATAGAGTCCATTAGTTAGATGCATTGAAATAAAGTAATTATAACAACTAGAAATGAGAGACTGCTAAAAGCTCATAGTCATTTTTCATTATTTATTCTCATTATAAAATAAAGTAAAATTATTGTAAGCTATCACAATAAAAGACATAAACTACTCAACCAAAATAATCTCATTTTCAATAGAAGATCAATCAACACAAAAACATGCTAAACAAACAGTAATCACAGTCAACCAAATTAATAACAAAAGAAAAATAATCAAACTTGATTTAAACAATCCTTCACAATTCACACATTGATGAACATTCAAAACCAAAAATTATACTAAAAATACTTCTAAAGATTTCACCAGGTTTTAAAACTACGAAGTTTTTTGTACTTGTATTTTGAATTGGTTTGAAAATTTTTCGCTCCCTCCAAATTTAACTCTTTTATTAATATGCGCCCTTAAATTTATTAATTTATATATTTTATATGCCCCTATACCTAGACCTGGCAAAATATGAGTTTGGTTTGGTTTTGGTTTACATAAAATGGTTACGAGTCCAAATAAGAACTAAAACCATATTATCTATTTTTAATATGATTTGTATAGGTTGAACCCAAATGGTTATAGTTTTAATATAGGTCGACCCATATTTTACTTTTTGAGTTTTATGTACTTTTTCTTTTTCCATCTTTTAATTAATTATCTCTTCCAATTTTTCTAATACATTATTTTAAATTAATATCATGCTTTCTCTCTCTAAAAAAATATATAGTGTTCATTTAAAAATTAATAATTTAATATACCGAATCGGTACCGATATGAAATTACCGGAAAATCAAAAACCAGAACTGATATCAAATTATCGATTTTGGTATCGGTTCGGTATAAAATCGGTACCGATTTTTTCGATTCGATTTTCGGTTATACCGTATGGTAATATATATAATTAAGGGCCTTAATTAGTCCATCAACGACCGTCACATTAATTAGTTTTATCGATCAACCACCACCAAGCGTGGAAGATGAAATCTGATGTATGCGGATACAATCAAAATATATTTCATCCGTCTAAGTTTACTTGTCTTGGTTTAAAAATATACTCTAGAATTATCCATCTTAACTATTCTATAATTATTTTTTTGTTTTAATGCTCCAACTCACCGTTTAGACTATTATACTATTATTAAAATGTGTCCAATATTATAAAAGTGATATTTTAATAATATTCATTTCAATAATTAAATTAAAAGCTTATGTGAGAGAAGATTTTACGGGAATTTTTTTTATCGAATCCATAAAAAACTCCCTCCTGAATAAATTGGTCCTAGAAGTTACACTAAGAAAGAGCTAGGGTTCTTTGAAAATGAGTTTTGAACTTGTTAAACAAAGGGGAAAAAAGCAAAAGTTAATGTAGTGAAAAGAAGAAGGAAACTATAAATTTTAAAGTCAATGTTCCAATATACTCCTACCCTTCCACAAAATAATAAAAATATAAAAGTAGTGCAATTTGATTTTTTTAATCAATTTATGAAATTCTAAATTGTAATTTAATGTATTTTTATTTATTTTGATTAATGTAATAATTAATATTGTAAATTACTTGAGGAGTACTATAAAGTAATTAAGAAAATATTGTTTTGAAAATTAAAAAAATTCACATTACAATTGAGTTTAGAATTTTCATAAATTAACTAGGATCATAATTAGGCTTGACAATATAAGTTATAAACCATGGGTGAATCCAAATTTAATTAGAATTGTTAGGTTGGTTAACTATTTTATAGGATCTAATTGAAATTATATTTTTGAAATGAAAATGAGGTTCAAACTGGATAATTATATTTTAATCCATTTTTATGTGGATGGATAAGTATAAACAGAAAGAACGAGTGAGGAGATTTTGATGATGACAAACTCTATACGAACATGATAATTTGACATAAAAATTAAATAAAATATAAATAAGTAAAATTATAAAGTATTCATGTTTAATTTTTATGTATACATAAAAAAAAAAACTCTTTGATGATATTTGTTGTAAAACGTTTCTCCATCTTTTCATTGTACGGAGTATTAATTAGGTGTTTGGTTTAGGTCTCCATTACTGGTTACCTAAAATTAAATGCCTCGATAAATAATCCCTATCACAAGTGTACAATTTGCTACAATATATGGCGAATTATTAACATTCTACCTATAACTAGACTTTAATTAAAATCGACCTTTATGACTAGGTTGACAGCTCAACTAGACTGCAATGTCTTTTTTAATAATAATAATAATAATAATTTATTTTTTACGGACTATATTAAAAGAAATTTGTTAAATAAATGATATTTTTAGTTATTTTTACAACAAAAATGTTGTTGTAAATATATAATGATTGTGAAAATTGTCGTTATAGGATCTATAGTGACACTTTGATTGTAAATATATAACAATTTTCCATTAGAATAAGAGGAACTGTTAGCTGCATAATTAAACTCGAATTAAGCTATTAAAAATATGTAATGTAGTTTTAATTATTAAATAAAATAATAATCAAATTTTATAAATTAAAATCAACCAATAACCATATTGGTTATTTTGGTGGCTAGAGTGTAGATATGCTGCTAAAGGAACAAACATTTAAAAATTTGAATTAGGCAGCTTAACCGAATCATATTGTCAGCTTATCTCCACAAACAGTGGTTCAGTTATTAAAATTGAGACATTATTCATCAAATACATCCAGTCATCCTTTCCTTGGGTATCCCGCTTATATTATCATAATCATAATCTGAAAGGAAGTAAAGGAGAGATAAAATGTATTAATAAGAGAATATCATGACTTCGCTTAATCGCTTTAACTACCGGAGAATCAGAATCTGCATAAAATATATGGAGCAATAAAGTATATTAATGCTAGTACGGCTCCAACTTTAAGTAGTCAGTCCTAGACGTTCAAAGTCTCAAATAAAACTAGTGTACTCGAATATACTAAGCTTTTTTTTTTTTTTTGTAAACTAATTCAAGGAGAATCATCAAATAACAACTTACTTGTATATATATTGCAATAGAATAAAATGGTATGATATATTATAAATCGGATGTTGGCAATCAACAAACTGTGGTTATGGTTATGGTTATGGTTATGGTTATGGTTATGGTTATGGTTATGCTTATGCTTATCAGCTTATATAATTAACTACTAAAAATTAGTTGTGATGAAAAGAAATGGGTGAACGACGTTTGCACTCACCAAATAAGAAACTGATCATCCACTCCATTATTTATCCGCCATGGATCTTCTCCGTCTCGGCACTTATTTAACTCATCAACTTTGTCTTTTGCTGCGGCAGGTAATAGATCAGCTCTGCAAAGCGGACAAGTACTGACATTACTCTCATCTATCCAACCATCGAGACAGTCTTTATGAAACACATGACTACAATTCCACAGCTCCCTCACTAGGTGGGTTCCTTCCACGGGATTCAAGCACACCGCACATTCATCATCATCATCATCATCATCACCATCACCATCACCATCACCATCACCATCACCATCACCGTTAAGTTTACCAGCTGATGATTTCTTGTTTTGAAGGCGAAAGGAGCTGTATTCCATAACGGGAAGCTGTTTCTTGATTGAATCTGTTATGTGATAGAGCGGGAGTGGAATCAACGATGTTGACCAATTAAATTCATAATTTTCTTCCGCCAACCCATCGGTGGGATCAGTAGTAGTGTTGTTATGTTCATGATTAACTTGTGGATTTGGTGTGCTGGGCACGGAGAAAAAGGAGAAAAAATCCATGAAAATGTGTTTGAGGTTGCCTAATAGATGACGATGATGATGATGATGATGTATGGCTTTAATAAATGATGACGAGGATGATTATGAGATGAGAATTATATATATTGCAAGAGAGATTAGGAGCTAATGAAAGAGTAATGCTTCCTTAAGTATATATAGGGAGAATGGAAAGGTGTACGGACACATTCTACTATGTTACTCTACAAGGAAGAAAAATCAAAATCCCCTATTTATGATTTATTAAAAGTATATTAAAAAATAAGAGTCTGAATTACTTGTCTCAACGAGTATCTTATTTGTTATCTCAACAAAGATATTATATTATGTGGTCATTTTAAAAAGTTTTTTTTATTAACAAACTGTTAGATCCATTTTATTTATTTGTTTATTTTGTAATAAAAGGAAACTGTTTATTTTGTAATTTATAGAGGTTCTATTGTATATGGTGATAGTAATACAATTGTATCATACTATTTTTGGATTTTCTTCTCTCTAAATTTTTGTACACTTACTTTTCTAAAAATTAATTTAAAATACTTAAATTTTTTATCAATATAACTATGAATATTAAAGTCTATCTTAAAAATATTACTATCTCCGTTTCAAAATTAAAGATTCATTTTGACTTTTAAAATTTTAGGAATTGATTTCAAAAAGTTAAAATGTAAAAAGTTATAGTTATGCCATTTATTGTAATAAAATTTAATTTTGGAACAGTGGGAGTTTGAGTTATGACATTTATTGTAATAAAATTTAAATGATTAATATTAATTTTAAATATATAGATATTTCAAATTAACTTTTAAAGCCAAGTTTGAAATTAAAAGTGTAATACTCTTAATAAAAATTTAAAATGACATTTTTGTTAATATTTTGCGCATGGCTAAGTATTATATCATTACTTCAAATATTTAAAACGTTTTAGAGAAGTTTTTGTATTCAATTAAACAAAATGATATTATTTTTATGATAACTCACGTAATTAATTATATGCGGTGTCTTTTAACTACTTTTTTTTGCCTAATTTAAATAAATTAAAATAATTTAAGTACTTGTGCTGAAAACTGTTTTAAATAAGCTAAGATAAATATGACATGTATTATTTTATTTCTTTTTTGAATATAAAACCACACACCTGTTATTATTATTATTTATTATTTCATTAATAGTTTATTTTTTGCTTGCATGTATTGGCTCCAAAGTGCAAAGTGCAGATATCACGTCATTTTCTTCACGAAACTCTATATAATTACCTGTTAATTGTTATTTGAGTCAATATGAACCAAAAACTATTATAGACCAATACAGATCAAAATTAATTAAATTAGTTTTAATCTATATATGTAATTAATAATATAAGTTTAAAACTGAACCAACCCATGATATAAAAATTATTTAATCAAATTAATAAGACGATTCAAGTAGTTTTAATTAACTAAATAATTCTTAACCTAAATTGTGAGGTTAATACTACTCCCATAGAAGTAGTATATTGAAAATTTTGTATATTTATTGAGGAACTTTCCTCCTGTATTCCACGTAGAGAGTTTTACATATCATTTTTTTTGAAAGAAGTGATATCTTTATTTGTAAGAGAGTTTTATATATCATTTAATTTTATCTTAAAATGAATGTAAATTTTTGGACGTTCGTTCCAAATTGAGAGTCTATTGGTTATAATATTTGTTTACATTGACTTTGATTTTGGGAGAGTCTATTGACTTAGATTTTGAGAGAATCTGGATCTTGATTTTGAGACTAATCAAATCCAAATTGAGAGTATTTCTTATAGTATTTGCTTACATTGACTCTGACTTTCGGAGATTATTGTTTTTTATTGACTCGATAATTAAAGTGGATCTTGATTTTGAGACTAATCAAATCTTGGACTACCAAGTTTGGGGCGATAGTACTAGCATTATAACAACAATAACTTGTGCTACTCTCTCCGTTTTTAAAAGATTATCGTTTAAAGTTTTGGTACATGAATTAAAAAAGTATTATTTACCAAGTAAAATTTATTTGAAATTCCATTATACCCCTTTATGAGAAATTAAAAACTATTAATACAAGGAAAAGAATTTCTTGGGACAATAATAGAACGGAGGGGTAATATAAGAAAATAAATAATTTATTCTTTTCGAAAGTTGTAAACGATAAACTTTTTAAAATAAATTTTTTCTTTTAAAACGACAATCTTTTAAGAACGGAGGAGTAGCTAGCTAATACCCACATAAACTAGCTACTCCGTATTATTTAATTACCAAACTGGAAGTCTTTTCCTAGTCAAAAGAACACTGGCCGACTGACCGTTTACAAAATTAAAAAAAGAGGAGTGGAGAAAAATTTAAGTATCTAATCATCCGTTGGTCTAGTGGTAAGTGAGATGTTTAACTTGTTTAAAATTTGGGTTTGATTTCATACTCACATAATTCTTGAACTTTAATAAAATATAAATTAAAAGGGCAAAATTAATGATTTGGCCACTAAAGTTGGCACATTTTATTGAATATCCGATTGAATTTTTAATTTTTCAAATTAAGTCACTGAACTAATTTTTATTTTCAAATTGGGTCATTCCGTTAAAAAAATTTGACAGACGTTAGATTTTTGTCTACGTGGCGCTGACGTGACAAGAAAAACTAAAAAATACTCCCTCCGTCCCATAGTTATAGGCTGATTTTTCATTTTGAGATGTCCCAATATATATGCTACTTACAATTTATAAAATTTAGTTGGTTCATTGTTTTACTTTTATGCCCTTATAATAAATATTCAACCATTACTCTTTTTTTGAAGAAACAACATTCAATGTCATTATTTTTATCACCACATTTAATGTTGTCATTGTATTCTCTTTAGTTAAAACATGGATTTTAATGGTGGGATATCGTCAATCAATAAAGTTGAGAGTTTTAGTGTGATAAGTAAGAAGTAATTAAATTATTCATTAATTCCATATTAAGGCGTATATGTGGAAAATTTATGTTAAAAATTTGATTTTCTTAAACTATATGCCAAAAGAAATCAGCCTATAACTATGGGACGGAGGGAGTATTGTTTATGTGGCAAAAAAAAATCAAAAACAGATTTTAAAAATAAAAAAATTAACATTTTAAAGTTTTAAAATAACAAAACATAATAAAATAAAACAAAAAATCTGATTTTTTTAAAAATACAATTTTTTAAAAAATAGATTTTTAAAAAAAACAGATTTTAAAAAAACAGTTTTTTTAAAAAAAACAGGTTTTAAAAAATACAGATTTTTTTAAAAAACCTATTTAAAAAAAAAAACAGATTTTTAAAAACAGTTTTTTTTTTTTGAAAAAGATTTTTAAAACACAGATTTTTAAAAAACATATTTTTTAAAAAGCAGATTTTTAAAAAACCATATATTTCTTTTAAAAAAAAATGATTTTTAAAAAGCGCTTTTTGTTAAAAAACATATATTTTTTTAAAATAGTGTTTTTAAAAAAAGCTTTTTTTTTAAAAAAAAATGAGTTTTTAAAAAAACTGAATTTTTTTTAAAAAAATCTGTATTTTTTTGTTTTATTTTATTATGTTTTTGTTATTTTTAAAACTTTAAAATGTTAATTTTTTATTTTTAAAATATGTTTTTGATTTTTTTGCCACATAAGCAATATTTTTTAGTTTTTCTTGTCACGTCAGCGCCACGTAGACAAAAATCTAACGTCTGCCAACTTTTTTTAACGGAATGACCCAATTTGAAAATAAAAATTAGTTCAGTGACTTAATTTGAAAAATTAAAAGTTCAATCGGGTATTCAGTAAAACGTGCCAACTTTAGTGGCCAAATCATTAGTTTTGCCAAATTAAAAGGTATTTTTTTTGTAAAACAAAAATATTTGACAGGTGAACTCATTTTGCAAAATATTACAAGTATTATTTTGTTTAGTTGGTTTTTATTTAGAATGTGTGGGCAAGGAAATCGTACCTTACTAGAGTTAGGGTTTTGTATTGGCTGAAGAGGAGATAAATTTACGAAGAGTGCGGATGTGAAACCCTAGATTTTATGAATAAAGAATTAATTTTCTCGAAATAATTTTTTTTATATTATGGTGTGAATTTGAGATAATGTTATAGTTGTGGGTAATATTTATAAATTTTGCAAAAGTATGCAAGTTGCCATATTATATTCGATTGGTTGGGAATATTCGTTTTAAACAAGGAAATATTAGATGACCAAGACAATCATTAAGTGGACCTCATTAATGCGAAATTATTGTCGGATCGAGAAAGCGACAAAAATATTTTATTGAAAATGTGGCAGAAGTTTTACTGGTTGATCTTTGTTGAACTACTCGGTAGTTAAAGTACGATGTCGCGTTGTTGCGTAGTAGCATACGGTATTGATTATTGATATTTATGTGAGAAGTCACTCGGTTTTGTTCAATTATTGCTACTGATAGTTCGACAAGATCTCATATTATTTGATTCAATTATTGTTGATTTAGAAGTTTTGTTTTATTCAGTATTATTAACATAATAAAATAGAAACATCTTTTTATATAAAATGAATACTTTATTAAAGTTATTCTATAAATAGAATATATTATATTTTATTATGCATAGTGTTTCAGATAAGTACCTTGATAGTGTTTGCGATAGTAAAAATCTTTTTATATAAAAAGAATATATTATATTTTATTTAAAAGATTTTTCTTTAAATATGGACCGTCGATTAAAGTAAATCAATCTGTAATAGTTCATGGATTAATTCTTATGCATTCCATTTTTCTATAAATAGAAGCTCATTCCTTCATTATTTTCTTACGAATTCATTGAACTCAGAGAGAGAAACTATAGAGAGAGACTATAGAAAGATAAAAGAAAAGTTTTCTCGCTACTTCACTACTCTTATATCAAGTATTATTTTACAGTAAGGGATATTATTCTTTTGTATTCAAGAAGAACTTCATTATTCCATTTCTTTATTGTTCATTGGAATAACTTCGTATCACGCTGAGCTACCTTATACTTGGTGACATTCTTCATTATTCATCTTTATTATTACATCGGAATATCATCGCATGCATGCTATACTGTGGGACTGGTTCCATTTTTTTATTATTTCTTTATTATTCAGCCTTGAATATCTGTTCATGCTATCTTTACGTGGGACTGGTTCCATCATTTATTATTCGCATTTATTATTACATTGGAACATCCTCGATTGTGAATTTTACGACCGGTTAGTTATTATTATTACATTGGAATAACAAATCATGCGAAATACCGCATGCGTGGTGATATCTTTTGTTATTCCATTCGGTATTATACTCAGTTGATTAAAATTTTGACTTTATACTCCATGAAATTAGTGGAATATCCTCGATATTTGCACTTCATCCAAAGATTTTCATGGAAATATTCTTACGAGCATTCTTGAATTTTATTCTACAAAAGAAGTATCGTGTTGACAATTTGGACGTTATTGGTTCGGACAAATTAATTCTTGAACTTGTTTAATTGAATTCTTATATCATTTTCATCATCCTCATGTTTATGTTATGTTGAAAGTCATCGTGGCTCTGTAGTGCATAGATGGACTTGGTATGATTATGACCGAGGATTATTCGGTATAATCATGGCCAGTAATGTTACAAATGATGTGAAAATTAAAAGTCCTCATCGCCTGTAGTGCATTGATGGACAATTTTGGTATGATTATGACTATGGATTCTCTTCTACCGAGGAGCAAAGATGAATTATTTTATGGCATGATCGGAATCGTTGATGAAAACACGATTATCTTTGGCGCGTAGTGCATGGATAATTCGTGGTCGTGATACTAAAGAATATCCTCGGGCAGTAGTGCGGGGATGATTTAATGATATGGATTATTTATTGAAGTGAGTCTCAAATGATAAAAGTGATGAAAAACTTTTAAATCATAAAAGATAGTAGATTTCATTCTCTACTTGACTCTTTTAATGGATTGCTTGTTCATTGCAGTTAAAATTGATATTTATTATATTTTATCGGTTTAACATTGTTGAAGGCTAACGATAAATTATTCTCGCATTATCTTAGTCATAATATTTCTTCTTGGGCTAGTTGAGCTCACCCTTTTCTATCACCGTTTCTCTTGTGAAATGAGAACGTAAATGGGACTAGTCTGGGAACAGAGTGATGGTCTTAGATGGTGCATTAGTAGTCCTCACTATTGATACGTGAAATAGTGTGATAATAATTGTAATGAGGACTCCTTTTGAGTTTGTATAATCTCTAGTAGACAATATTTGTATTCAAACTCACAGTTTATGTTTTGTCGATTGTACATACCTGACGGTTGTATTAGAAGACCCCAACTTTTATAAATAAAGATGAATTTTCTATAAATATTATTTTTGAATATTATGGAATAAATTTGATATAATGTTATAGTTGTGGGTAATACTTATAAATTTTTCAAAGTAAGCAAGTTGTTATAAAATATTCGTTTGGTCGGGGAATATTCTTTTTTCGGGGAATATTCGTACGACGACACAATCATTGGTGGACCCCACAACGGAATTATTATCGGATTGAGAAAAAGACAAAAATACTTTATGAAAATAACAACGGAGGTGTTACCGTTAAAACTGTTGAACTACTCGGTAGTAAAAAATGCGATGTCTGGCGTGGTTGCGTAGTAGACACCAGATTGATTATTGATGCTTACGTGAGAAGTCACTCGGTTTTGTTCAATTATTGCTTGAGATTTATTGTAAGTTTGGCGTATTATTTAGACCCTACTTTACCCATTTTTAAAATTATCGGTGGAAAGTTATCTTAATTTTGTTATATATATATATATAGGTATTATATATTTATATATATGTATACGTGAAAGTCAAAATGGGTGGGGAAAAGGGGGGGAATCAATTTGTCACACGAAGGAGTATTATTTCATTATTGTAAGTTAGTGGGTTTTGGTGGAGTAATTGAAAATGGTGGGGAATTGGTGTTTGTCGGGTGGTAATGAAGGAGAAGAAAAAGATGGTGGGAGTATATATATATATATATATATATATATATATATATATATATATATACACACACACGCACAAACTATTGAGGTTGATAGGGGGGCCTCAATTATTTTTTTTAAAGGAATGTTATGCTAGCTTAATTGGCAGATTCTGTGATGTTTTTTCAAAGTTTGGATCTTTTGGCCAATTTTTTTTCAAGTTATGCATTATTGTTGATAGATTGTGAATTTGGATTCCTTTTAATTGGTGAGGCTTCCTTTTTGGCATGTGTAGTTTTTCTCATCGTTAGCAACACCTTGAAAATAAATACTAATACGTTGGAAAGTGAATTCGTTTATTTTTAACAACGTGCGTCCGTGATTATTTCCAAATAGTATCCTTGATTCTCCTATAAATAGAAGCTCATTCCTTCATTATTTTCTTACGAATTCTTTGAAACTCTACAAGAGAGAAAATTATATGTATAAAAAGAAGAAAAGTTTTTACGCTACTTAACTACTCTTATATTCGGTTCTTTTTACGGTAAAGGATATTATTTATTGTACCGTAAGGGGTGTTATTCTTTCTTATTCATGAAGAGAACATTGTTATTCCATTGCTTATTATTACATTGGAACATCACATGCGTGTGTTTCACTATTGGACTGGTTAAAGTCTTTATTATTATTACATTGGAACATCACATGCATGTGTGTTTTACGCGGACTGGTTCCATTCTTTATTATTCGTTGGAATATCACATGCATGCGTTTTCTGGCGGACCGGTTCCGTTATTTATTATTCATATGGAATAACTCGCCTCATGCGATCTATCGCATGCATGGTGATTTCTTTTGTTATTCCATTCTTTATTATACTCAGTTGGTTGAAACTTTGACTTCTATACTCCATGAAATTAGTGGAATATCCTTGATATTTGCGCTTCATCCAGTATCTTTTCATGGAAATATTCTTCTGATCATTCTTGAATTTTACTCTACAAAGCAGTATCATGTTGACAATTTGGACATTATTAGGTCCTGGATAAATTAATTCTTGAACTTGTTTTATTGAATTCTTATATCATTGTCATCATCCTCATATTTATATATATATTTTTGAAAGTCATCTGTAGCCTGTAGTACATAGATGGACTTGGTATGATTATGACTAGGGATTATTCGGTGTAATCATGACCGTAATGTTACAAATGATGTGGTAAAAGTCCTCATTGGCCCGTAGTGCATTGATGGACAGTTGTTGGCATGATCATAACCATTAATGAATACACAAATATTCTTGGCCCGTAGTGCATGGATAATTGTGGTCGTGATACTAAAGAATATCCTTGGCCGTAGTGCAGGGGTGATTCGATGATGTGGAATATTTTTTAGCTGAGTCCCAGCGATAACAGTGATGATAAACCTTTTAAATCATAAAAGATAGTAGATTTTATTTTCTACTTGACTCTTTTAATGGATTGCTTGTCCGCTGCAGTTAAACTTGATGTCTATTATATTTTATCAGTTTAACATTGTTGGAGACTAATGATAATTTATTCTGCATTATCTTAGTCATAATATTTCTTCTTGGGCTAGTTGAGCTCACCCTTTCTTTCACTTTATTCTCTTGAAATGAGAATATATTTGGGACGAAGTCTGCGGGAAGCGGAGTGATGGTCCGAGGATAGCATTAGTAGTCCTCACTATTACGTGAAATAGTGTGATAATAATTGTAATGAGGACTCCTTTTGAGTTTGTATAATCTCTAGTAGATAATATTTTTATTCAAACTCACAGTTCATGTTTTGTCGTATTGTACACGACAGTTGTATTAGTAAGTTGTATTTGAATTCTGTACCATGTATCTGGCGACCCAAGATGGGTGATGTATACCTAATTTTGGGGGTGTCACAGTTGGTATCAAAGCTTAGGGATATGATCCCTGGTTAAGGTATGAGATAAGAACTAGGAGGGGAGAGACGGGGAATTCTTTCACTAGTATGACCTACCTAAGTTTATTTGTTATTTAATTGGTTGGTCAGAGTATATTGATAATATGTGACATGTTAATTAACCTTTGTTTTGTGGCAGTATTTGAAAATGGCAGCTGAAAATGTCAACAATGGAGTGAATGAGACCGTGGCACCTCTAATCACCAACCAGGATAATGTAATATCAGGCGAAGAAGAAATTAGAGATATCTACGTGGTAAGTGAAGAACTAATAGTTGCTTTAGAGAGCTAGTGGCAGAGAGGTAGCGGTGAGAGTGAGAAGAAGAGAACCCGAGGAGAATTGGTTAGAAGAATTTTATGATCAAAACTTAGAATTACAAAATCGTGTTCATGAGTTAGAAGAGCAGGTTGAAGAACGACAGGCGGTCGTGGAGCAAATAGATGTAACGATTCAAAATTGTGTTACCAGATATGTGATGCTCGAACAAAATCTCGCTTTGACACAGTGTAAGATATTAAAGTTGGAATCTGAGAATTCAAATATCAAGGATCAGCTGAAAGAAGAAACAACTGAACGAGTGAGACTGAAGGATGCGTGGGTAAAAGCCGCATGACGTGTTGATATTGTAGAAAGAGACGTCTGATCCAAAAAGGCTAAAATAGATGATATACATTTCTCTTTTTGGACAACAATTGGGAGAACCCAACATTGAGTTTTGAATCACCCTGTACAGAGCGGTCAATCTGAACTCGATATGGATAGAGGATTGATAATTCAGATCATGAATCAGGAGTACGATGAAGCAGTTGAGGGTGGAATATGCCCTATATTAAAGTCAATTCCAACGATAGTGATGACACCAAATGCTACCCTGCATAAGTCAAAATTTGGGTAGTTCGAGGAAGCGGTTGTCATGACTTCCCAACAAGTGAGGAACCCAAATAAAGTTATCGCGGGTAAGCTAATCATAAACCCTTGCGAAGTTTGTACCTTATTCGATATTGGTTCTACCCACTCTTGTATCTCACCTAGTTGTGTTCAACGTTTAAACTTGGCTCTTAAAAAAAAATAAAAAATAAAAAAAATTGACTTTAACTTAACTGTTGAAACTCTGTTAGGAGGAACCTTCGTTAACTCCACTATTTATAAATCTTGTTTGATTCAAATTGACACTTTCACGTTATCTGTTGATCTTATCTCTTTGAAAATACTTTCCTTTGATGTGATTTTTGGAAATGATTGGTTAACTACTCATCATGCTTTTCGTAAGGTTGTTAGCTTTCATATTCCTAACCAACCTGTTATGCGAATTCAAGCAATCAAACCACTAAAGTCAATCATTGTCATATCAAGCCATAAATAAAGAGCCCCGATACTTTTCGTTGTTGACTTTCTTGTGTGGAATGCACCAAGCGAAGCGGACTTCTTCAGAAGCAACGTCGTGAATGACGATGGCAAGTTGATAGTATCAATGTGATGTGTTATCCAAGTCTTGGATGAGAGTCGCGTTTTGAATGATATTTTATTGTTAATAAATTTCGACATATTCCTCAAGACTTCTTAGCCTACCCTAGAAGCGTGAAATCAAATTTTGTATTGATTTCAAAGACAAAACCCATTTCTTAAACCTCAAATATTTCTTTACTTAAAACGAACGTATCATGCGTCAAAGACGCGTTGGCTCGAAAGTTATTGAAGATTACGATCATACCATTCAATATCATCGGAAAAGCGAACGTGGTAGGTGATGTATTGAGTAGAAGATCGTATGCGTTACAAGTGCAAATATATGAATCCACGTGAAGATAACGAATATACGAGTAGAAGCAGAGCTTTAATTGATAAAGTTAAAAGTCGCTCAAGCTCTAGGACACTGAGGTGATGCGTATGAGGAAGAAAGTGCAAGAAGGTGCTATCTAGGAAGCAAGAATCGATGAAGAAGGAATACTTGAGTCAACTCGGACTTTTTGTGTTCTAACGACCACGATTTAAAGTATAAAATCATGATGGAGGCGCACAACACACCATTTGCAATCCATCTGGGAGTACCAAATGTATCATGATATTCGCCATACATTTTGGTGGAGCAATATTAAGAGAGATATCGTTGTTTATCTCAAGGTGTCTAACTTGTCAACGAAGTTAAAAGCGAGCATCAATTACCAAAAGGTCCATTCAGAACCACTTGAAATTCCAGAATGGAAGTGGGAGCACATTACCATGGATTTCGTTACCGGTCTTCCTAAGGTTTTCAAGGCATAGATGCGATTTGGGTCATTGTTGATAGATTGACCAAATCGCCATTTCTTCACCGATACGAGAAACTTATACACTTGAATGTCTTGCTCGTATGTACATAAACGAGATTGTAAGACTACATGGTATGCTTGCGGTATCCATAGTTTACGATCGAGACCCAAGATTCACTTCACGATTTTGGGTTAGTTTGCAAAAAGCTATGAGCACGAGACTTACGATTTAGCTTCGGCATATCATCCTCGGGCAGGACGGACAATGGAGAGGACTATTCAAACTCTTGAAGATCTATTAAGACTCTATGTCCTTGATTTCAAGGGAAGTTGGGACAAGTTCTTACCATTGGTGGAGTTTTCCTACAACAACAATTATCATGCAAGTATTGGCATGACTCCATTTGAAGCGTTGTATGGAAGAAAGTGTCGTTCTCCAGTATGCTGGGATGAGGTGGGTGAAACAACGTTGTTGGGACCGGAGTTGGTATGTATGACTACGGAAAAGATTCAAACGATCCGACAACGTATAAAAACCTCACAAAATCGACAAAAGAGTTATGCTGATCTTCATCGAAAGGACGTGGAATTCGATATAGGATATCATGTGTTGTTACGTGTTGCTCCATGGAAAGGAGTTACAAGATTTGGAAAGAGAGGAAAACTTAATCCTCGATTCATCGGCCCATTTTTAATCCTCGATCGAGTAGGAACTGTGGCCTATAGACTCGCTTTCATCGCTAAAGTATGTCTCGTGTTCATAACGTTTTCACATATCCATGTTACGTAAATATGTGAAAGACCTGAACCACATTATTGAGTTAGAACCGGACGAAATAGCGGAAGATTTGACGTATGAAGAGGTTCCAGTTCAAATCTTGGATAAGAAGGAACATATTCTATGCTCAAAAGTTATACCTCAAGTCAAGGTTTTGTGGAGAAACCACGATGTTGAGGAAATGACTTGGGAGTTAGAATCTGAAATAAAATCAAGGTATCCTTACCTCTTCGACATACCAGGTACGTACCCTAATTTCGAGGGCGAAATTTCATAAGAAGGGGAGGTTGTAAGACCCCAACTTTAATAAATAAAGATGAATTTTCTATTAATATTATTTTTGAATATTATGGAATAAATTTGATATAATGTTTTAGTTGTGAGTAATACTTATAAATTTTGCAAAGTAAGCAAGTTGTTATAAAATATTCATTTGGTCGGGGAATATTCTTTTGCCCGGAGAATATTCAGACGACCAAGACAATCATGGTGGACCCCATTAACGGAATTATTGCCGGATTGAGAAAACGACAAAAAAATACTTTATGAAAATAATAAATGAGGTGTTACTGTTAAAACCTGTTGAACTACTCGGTAGTAAAAAGCACACAAGATGTACGCTGATGGTTGCATAATAATACACCAGATTGATTATCGATGCTTACGTGAGAAGTCACTCGGTTTTGTTCAATTATCGCTTGAAGATTTATTGTAAGTTTCATGTATTATTTAGACCCATACTTACCCATTTTTAAAATTATCGATTGGAAAGTTATCTTAATTTTGTTATATATATATATATTGGTATTATATATTTATATATTTATATATATGTATACGTGAAAGTCAAAATGGGTGGGGAAAAGGGGGGGAATCAATTTGTTACATGAAGGAGTATTATTTCATTATTGTAAGTTAGTGGGTTTTGGTGGAGTAATTGAAAATGGTGGGGAATTGGTGTTTCATTGTGGTAATGAAGGAGAAGAAAAAGATGGTGGGAGTATATATATATATATATATATATATATATATATATATATATACAAACTATTGAGGTTGATAGGGGGGCCTCAATTATTTTTTTTAAAGGAATGTCATGCTAGCTTAATTGGCAGATTCTGTGATGTTTTTTCAAAGTTTGGATCTTTTGGCAAATTTTTCTTCAAGTTATGCATTATTGTTGATAGATTGTGAATTTGGATTCCTTTTAATTGGTCAAGGCTTCCTTTTGGCATGTGTATTTTTCCCTCATTGGCCAACACCTTGAAAATAAATACTAATACGTTGGAACCGTGAATTCGTTTATTTTTAACACTGTGCGTCCGTGATTATTTCCAAATAGTATCCTTCAATTCTCCTATAAATAGAAGCCCATTCCTTCATTATTTTTTCATTTAATTCAATCAAACTCTAAAGAGAGAAAATTATAGAGAGAAAGAAGAAAAGTTTTCTGCTACTTAACTACTCTTATATTCAGTTCTTTTACGGTAAGGGATATTATTTATTGTACCCGTAAGGGGTGTTATTCTTTTCTTATTCATGAAGAGAACTGTTGTTATTCCATTGCTTATTATTACATTGAACATCACATACTGTGTATTTTACAGGACCGGTTCCGCTTCTTTATTATTATTCGCATTGGAACATCCTCGTACGTGTGTTTTACTGTGGGACCGGTTCCATTTTTTATTATTCTATTAGAATATCGTATGCATGCTTTTTCACTTTAACACGGTTCCGTTATTTATTATTTCGTTGGAATAACTCGCATCATGATTTATCGCATTTACGTGGTGATTTCTTTTGTTATTCCATTCTTTATTATACTCGGTTGGTTAAAACTTTGATTTATACTCCATGAAATTAGTGGAATATCCTCGATATTTGGCGCTTCATCCAAAGATATCTTTTCATGAACATATTCTTTCCGATCATTCTTGAATTTTACTCTACAAAGCATGATTATGTCGATAATTTGGACATTATTAGGTCCCGGATAAATTAATTCTTGAAATTGTTTTATTGAATTCTTATATCATTGTCACCATCCTCATATTTATATATATATATATATATATATATATATATATATATATATATATTGAAAGTCAAATCGTAGCATTGTAAGATATGTAGATGGACTTTGGTATGATTATGTTCAAGGATTATTGATTGTAATCATGACCGTAATGTTACAAATGATGTGGTAAAGTCCTCATTGGCCCGTAGTGCATTGATGGATAGTTGTTGGCGTGATCGTGACCATTAATGAATACACAAATATTCTTCGCCCGTAGTTCATGGATAATTGTGGTCGCGATACTAAGAATATCCTTGGCCGTAGTCTTGCGGGGTGATTCGATGATGTGGAATATTTTTAATGAGTCCCAATGATAATAAATGATGAAAAACCTTTTAAATCATAAAAGATAGTAGATTTTATTTTCTACTGACTCTTTTAATGGATCGCTTGTTCACCGCAGATTAAACTTGATGTCTATTATATTTTATCGGTTTAACATTGTTGGAGACTAATGATAATTTATTCTGCATTATCTTAGTCATAATATTTCTTATGGCTAGTTGAGCTCACCCTTTCTTTCACTTTATTCTTCGTGAAATGAGAATATAGGCATGTGAGTAGCCGGGGAGCAGAGTGATGGTCCAGAGGATAGCATTAGTAGTCCTCACTATTCTGTGAAATAGTGTGATAATAATTGTAATGAGGACTCCTTTTGAGTTTGTATAATCTCTAATAGATAATATTTGTATTTAAACTCACAGTTTATATTTTATCGTATTGTACACGACAGTTGTATTAGTAAGTTGTATTTGAATTCTGTACCATGTATCTGGCGACCCAAGATAAGTGATGTATACCTAATTTTGGGGGTGTCACATGTATTATTAAGTTGTATTTGAATTCTATACCATGTATCTGGCGACTCAAGATGAGTGATGTATACCTAATTTTGGGGTCATCACAGCGGAATTGATTGATGAATTAAAGAGGGGAGAAGAACATGGGAGTGATTACTCCAACAACACATGGCAGAACACTTAGAATAGGAGAACCTTGTTAGGGTAACAAGGATTCAGAGAGCCTTCTTGAGTACTCCGAGTTGATAAGAGAGAATCTTCAAATCTCCTAGTCTTCCAAAAGGTCCAAAAGTCAAAAATTCCTTATTCTTATAATGGAAGAGCTATTTATAGAGTTTTCTGAAAAATGGTCACGTGCCAGACACATGCCCTCGGGAAAATTCCAGAAATACCCTTAGTCATCATAGTAATTTCTAGATCGTCATGTTCTTCTAGTCACCAATTCAATCCCTCAATCAATTCTCAAAATGAGTCGCCTCCACGAGTTTTCTGTCTCAAGACACGTGGAGGTTTCTCTCTACTCTCGCACATTTATTTCCGACTTTCCTGTTTGTCATTCAATTATTTTAGGTTACACGTAAACCCTAATTTATACGGCTCACATAAATTTCTCAATTTGTGTTTTATGACAAAAATATTACGAGAATTTACTATATTCTTCAAGGATAACTTTTCCGGAGCTACCCAGCATAGCATAGCATAGAACGGGTGGGTAAGGTGGTCCATTCACATTATTAGTTTTAGTAACTTAGCGTCTAGTTCTTCTCCTCTCCAATTTCCTTCAAATTTATATAACTTATTTAGTTTACATATATAATTGCATTATTATTATTATTACACCGGCCGGCTGCCGGCTGGCCGGTTGATTCTTTGTTCCATGCTTCGCGGTAGGGTTATTAGATAGATAGGTAGGTTAGGGGCATGCATTTAATTTAGCCAATACAAACTCTTGATCGAAGGTGAGGCAAATTCTTTAATTAATTCAACGGAGGTTGAAAAATTAGTAAGAAATGCATGGCTTTTTGGGTTAATAGCTATCTGCATGCCACATCTTCGATCTGGTGGTAGTAATAACCAAAAGTTGTTGGAATTGTATTGATTGGCTTTGGCTGGCTTATAATGAAATGATCTTCATATATACAGTACTATATAGATAGATAGATAGATAGATAGATAGATAGATAGATACATTTTTGTCAAACCATCGATATATATATATATATATATATATATATATATATATATATATATCGTCTTCTTAATTTCTTGCTTGTGGTAGCGGATCCTAGTGGTTAAGGCGACGGATACATCTTCCTACCCTGTCCAAATGTGGTTTACCCCATTATTATTAAGGTTGACCCCATGCGATACATACATACAAACAGTCATATGTATAGCTAGTTCCCATCCCCATCACACTAACCGTAACCATTTACTATCAAGTATGAAATAACTTGCCGCCTTCACACTTCATCGTACGGGCAGATTAAACCTTTGAACACCAACCTAATTGAGTGGCTTAAAATTATGGGACATCGTTATCCCTGCGTTTGGCTTCCTTTCACTCAGGCCTCAGCTTTTGGTTTGGTCATGCTAGCCACTACATCTCATTCCCATTTCAACGTACATCCGCATCCATATTCATCATCAATCACTTCGGGTACGTAGGGTTTCCAAATTAATACAACCCCGGCCCCGCCCGGCCCTCTTCAATTCAAACTAGTTGCATGCTCCCTCCAATAATCAACCATCCAAGAAAAATTAAACACGCAGTGCTATGTAGCAATTTCATTTACATGAGGAGCTGTTGAGTGTTGACAAATATATGCTTTGACCATCGGTCGAAAGACTGAAAATTTGACTATGAGATGGATTCAAATTGAACATATATAATCTTTCATTCAAAGAATTATCCGATACAAACAGAGCGTAGACTTTATCCATCCAAAATGTAGGGATTGGACGACTTCCGCGGCCAAACATGATTAAATTCAACTTGCTCAATTTCATCTACCTACACTAGGCATTTCTCATATAGGATAGGTAAACTATATTTAAAAAAATTCAGTAACTATGTAGTATTTTAATTTTTTGGGGCAGATTATTAGTGGATCGGATGTCTAAGAGACATTTAAATCTGATTTTTCAAAAATTTTAATAATAATGAAAAAATAGTCATCAAATAAATTATTTTCAAGTGTATCCTACACAAAAACGGATCATATGGGCGAAATAAATTCAAAATTTCTAATACGATTCTCACTTTAAAACAAAGATAATTAAGATAGGTATGCTTCGTTTGGTATAATGAAGGAGAGGGGCATGCAATTAAGGGGAGTGTTCAAAGAGAAAGGGTAAGAGGGAAAATATTAAAGCTGGGAACTAGCTAGTATTTTATAATCCTAATTATTACTATTATAATTTTCATGATATTATTTTTGTAAATATATTAAATTCATTGAAAAAGGCTCAGTTATTTATTTCCCACTTTTGGGGAAAAAGTGATTTTTGGGTTAGGATGGGAGCTGCTGGTCTGGTCTGGTCTGGTCTGATCTGGTCATATATTTCTCTTTTATGCATGTTTGATGTTTTAGATTTACTAATTAAACGCCAGACAAGTTTCACCTAATTCCTCCCTATCATATTCTCTTTTGTTTTTCTTACTAAACGTCACAGTACTTAGTCCCACCTAATTTAAGGAAACGTCACATTTCGGAAAGAGGAAGATATCAAAAGACATTAAAGGTTCTTTTTGGAATATTGAAACGTGTGTGGAAAAAATTGTAGGTTGGTGTTAACCAATTAATCCGGTGAAATAATTTTGCCCATATTTATGTGTGACAACTTGGATATGGCCCACATGCAGAGAGGTCGGTAGTATTTCGTTATTTCATCATTTGGTAGGGATTTATTAAGTTCATGTGACTTTTTCTTTTTCAATTTTTTAATTTGGAGCAAATTAAATTTTTATTCATTTTCATTAACAATTAATATGCATGTGAGCTACTTAATAAATTTGATAATTCTTATATTGAGAGTGTAAATTTATTGTATTTAAAATTGATAAAGAAATTCTATGTACTTGAGTTAAATTTCTCATCACTATATGTAGTGGTTTTAAAAAGAAATACAGTACAAAATTGTTTAATATATATTACTATTATTTATGTAAGTAAAGAAATGGACAACTAAACTTGTGAGAAGTACAACTCTCATATATACCTTTCCCTGCTTCTTTTTTTTGCTATATATATTCGATTGAAATTTAATATACTTATCTAAAGCAAAAATGGATAACAAGACTTCATTCACCTAAATTTTATCAGTAATTTTTTTATCATTTAATCATGAGAGACTTGATACTCATCTTGCCTTTCCTGGCTTTTCTGTCGTGCACTCATGTTGTCTTTTTATTTTTTGCTAAATTGTACACTCATGTTCAATTCCATAATATGTGGGAGAAAAAGACATTTCACCTGGCTCTCCGTAGATATATAATTAAAGGGATTCATGGTTTAAGATAAAATTTATTTTTTAGTAGAAGTTAGTCGATTAATTCGATTAATATCGATAGAACACATGTAATTTCAAATCAACAGATCAACACTTTATTAACCAATTGACCAACTTACCTAAAAATAAATTTCATGCTAACCAATAACCACTTCAATAATTAAGAGAATCTATGCTTATCGGCTATCTATCTCTTTTTCACTAGCTCCCAAACTTTCTTACCATATATATATATATATATATATATATATATATATATATATATATGGTAAGAAAGTTTGGGAGCATAATTTTAAGTAACATAAAAACCTTAAGTAACATAACTATTTAAAAACATAAAAACCGAGCCTTCCTTGTCTGCGAAACCCAAAACCCAGCCCTAGCCCAAATGCGCTTGTCTCTCTCTTCTCTCCAAATACGAATTGCATCTCATACCCAAGCCCTAGTTTCTCTCTTCTCTCCAAATGTTTCTCTAAGATTCGCGATTTAGGCAACTACAACTGAGAATCGCGACTTATTTCGCTGTGCCCTAGATTCGCTGAGAACTTTTCTCTCCTATTTTGTTGTGAACGAACAAAAGCCGTCTCGCTTATCTCCAAATCAGGTATGTGTAACTCAGTTTCATGTAACTAGCATGCATTATAAACTAAGACATGGTATGGAAGAGCTTGAGCGATGAATATGCTACATAATTTAAAATTAGACTAGTGCTATGAGTAATTATGAGATAGAGAAAGTTAAAGTAGCTTAGAGCTACATTGTAAGACCCCAACTTTTATAAATAAAGATGAATTTTCTATAAATATTATTTTTGAATATTATGGAATAAATTTGATATAATGTTATAGTTGTGGGTAATATTTATAAATTTTGCAAAGTAAAGCAAGTTGTTATAAAATATTCGTTTGGTGGGGAATATTCTTTTTTGTCGGGGAATATTTATGACGACTACTCAATCATTGGTGGACCCCTAACGGAAGTATTGTCGTAGTTAGAAAGCGACAAAATTATCTTTCTATAAAAATAACGGCAGAGGTGTTACCGTTAAAGCTGTTGAACTACCTTAGTAGTAAAAGTACTGAATAATGGCGTGAGTTGTATAAGTAAGACACGATATTGATTATTGATGCTTACATTGAGAAGTCACTTTCGGTATGCTTCAATTATCGCTACTGATGAATTCGATGTCATATCTCTTATATTATTGATTCAATTATTGTCACGATTATCATTTGTATAATATGTTATAATATTAAATTAATAATTGAGGCGACAAGTTATAAATGATTAATAATTGTTGAAAGATTAAATATGTGTTGATTAAAATAAAATGATTTGTGGTAATATTTATTCAATCCTTGATGTATATAAAAGTGCATTATGAGACGTTTGTGGTAAGTTTGATTATTTTATGGGGGGCCCATATGTCACCATCTAAGAAGTCTCTTCGTCGATAGTAATTACCTTTCGCAATAGTAATTACCTTTTACTAGACGTCAAACCACTTGTTGTTTCACATTACAAGCGTCGAACCACTTGTCGTTTCACATTCTATAAAGCGTCGAACCACTTGTCGTTTCACATTCTGAGCGTAAAACCACTTTTCTTTTCACATCACCGGTCGTCAAGCCACTTGCCTTTTCACATGGCGGTCTTTAAGCTAGAAATCTTCTATAAATAGAGGCCTAGTGCTTCATTATTTTCACTTAATTCATTCAAGTTTATAGAGAGAAAGTATATAGAGAATAAGAGAAAGAAGAAGAGTATTTTGTTACTACACTTATAAAGATTCAATCTCCTACTAAAAGTAAGGGTGTTATTCTTTCTTATTCATTGAAGAGAACTGTTGTTATTCCATTGTTTATTATTACATTGGAATAACTTTTATATCATGATTTACCCTATACTTGGTGACATTCTTCTATTATTCTATTGGAACATCCCATCGTGTGTTTTACACGGACTGGTTAAAATCTTTATTATTATTCTATTGGAACATCCATGCGTGTGTTTTTAGGACTTTGGTTTAAATCTTTATTATTATTCTATTGGAACATCCCGTCATGCATGTGTTTTACGCCGGACGGGTTCCATTCTTTATTATTCTGTTGGAATATCCCGTCTACGCGCTTTTCTGTGGGACTGGTTCCATTCTTTATTATTTCATTTGAATATCACATCATGCGTTTTTTACTGTGGGACTGGTTCCATTCTTTATTATTACATTGGAATAACTTTTTTGCATGCGATTCTATAGCATGCATGGTGATTTCTTTTGTTATTCCATTCTTTATTATACCCATTTTGGTTAAAACTTTGACTTTATACTCCATGAAATTAGTGGAATATCCTTGATATTTGCGCTTCATCCAAAGATATCTTTCATGGAAATATTCTTCTCAAAGTATTCTTGAATTTTACTCTACAAAGCAAAGTATCATGTTGTGATTTTGATGTTATTGGTTCCTAGATAAATTAATTCTTGAATTTGTTTTATTGAATTCTTATATCATTGTCATCATCCTCATGTTTATATTATGTTGAAAGTCATCTCGTATTTTGTAGTGCATAGATGGACTTGGTATGATTATGACCAGAGACTATTCGATTGTAATCATGGACCGTAATGTTACAAATGATGTGGTAAAATCCTCGTCTGCTGAGTAGTGCATTGATGGACGATTGTTGGCATGATCATGACTATTAATGAATACACAAATATTCTCGCCCAGTAGTGTATGAATAATTGTGGTCGTGATACTAAAGAATATCCTTGGCAGTAAAGGGGGTGATTCGATGATGTGAAATATTTATTAAATTTGAGTCTCAAATATATAATGATGATGAAAAACCTTTTAAAATCATAAAAGATAGTAGATTTTATTTTCTACTTGACTCTTTTAATGGATTGTTGGTTCGCTTATAGTTAAACTTGATGTTCATTATATTTTATCGGTTTAACATTGCCAAAGCTAATGATAATTTATTACGCATTATCTTAGTCATAATATTTCTTCTTGAGCTAGTTGAGCTCACCCTTTCTTTCACCGCTTTCTCTTGAAATGAGAATATAGGCGGACGAGTCGAAAGCGGAGTAATGGTCCGGAGAGGATAGCGTTAGTAGTCCTCACTATTACGTGAAATAGTGTGATAATAATTGTAACGAGGACTCCTTTTGAGTTTGTATGATCTCTAGTAGACAATATTTGTATTCAAACTAACAGTTTATGTATTATTACAATACACATGCGACTATATTAGTAAGTTGTATTTAAATTCTGTACCATGTATCTGACTACCCAATATGGGTGATGTATACCTAATTTTGGGGGCGTCACAGTTGGTATCAAAGCTTAGGGATATGATCCCTGGCTAAGATGTAAGAATAGTACTAGGAGGGGAGAGGCAGGGAATACCTTTTTAGTATGACCTACCTAAGTTTATGTCTTTATTTTATTGGTCTGGTCGAATATAGGGATAATATTTTACATGTCAATTAACCTTTGTTTTGTGGCGATCTGAAAATGACATCTGAGAATGTTGAGAATAGCAATGGAGCAGAGGCGATCGTTGATTCACCACATATCAATAATTAGGATAATGTGCATCGGGAAGGCGACAATCCTCATGCAAACAACAATACTGATCAAATGATGAATGATCAAATATTCGGAGAGGCTTTATGCAATTTCATGCAACAGAAAGCAGAGAGGCGACTCTCATCCAAAACGTAGGTGGAAACACGGAAAACTCTCGGCGGTCACCGCTAAACAATTCAAAGAGCTGGGACCATCGGAGTTTAAGGGAGAGCAAAACCACTTGGCGGAAGCATGGATAAAGCAGATTACAAGATATTTGATTCGCTTGGGATGCACCGAGGAGAAAAAGGTTCCTTTTGTCGCTTTTTATGTTGCATGGAGAGGCGGACATCTTGGTGGGAATCAGAAAGCGTACTCAACCTCATTTGTCAGATGAAGATATCTTGGGAGAAGTTCCAAGAGTCGTTTCAACGACAAATACTTTCCCGAAAGTATTCGCCACATGAAGGAGGTGAAGTTTATCAAGTTGGAACAAAATAATATGACCAGTGTCGCAATACGAGGCAAAATTTGCAGAGTTATCACGGTTCGTCCACTGGTGGATAATGAAGAGAGAATGGCGCGAATTTTTTAAGAGGTTTGAAGACGGAGATACGTCAACATCTTATTTCTCATAAAGCGTGTTTGTATTCGGATGTTGTAAATAGGGCTCGATTAGTGGAGCCGCGATAACGAGTCAATCTTAACTAAAAGAGAAAGCGGTAAGCAAAATTATAATACCAAATGAGTAGTAATCAAGCGGTGACAACAAGCGTGGAGGAATCAACGGGCGGATATGGTAACCACTTCGGTGGTAATCGAGGCCAAAACAATAAGAATGGACATTTCAAGAAAAGGAGATTCAACAATGATGGAAAGACGTCAAAGACTAGCACCCGTTGTTAAGGAAGGAGAAAGACCACTATCATATGCTTCAAATGCGGAGGAGAGGACACATCACCAAAGCTGCGCGCCTTGCAGTCAAAGCATGTTATAATTGTGGAAGAGAAGGTCACTTAGCTCGATTTTTGTTGCCATAGAAGACAAATTCAGCTAGGATGGAGGCACCAAAGGTCGTCCCGGAAAAGTCAAAACCAAGAATGCTGAGGAGGCGTTTGTTGTGACCTCCCGAGAGAGTAAGGAACTCGAATGAGGTCATCACGTAAGCTTATCATAAACTCTAATGAAGTCTATACTTTTATTTGATCTGGGTTCTACCCATTCTTTTATTTCTCCAACTTGCGCTCATCGATTAAATTTGACTCAGAGAAATTAGACTTTGACTTATCTGTGAAAACTCCGTTGGGAGAAACCTTCATTACATCCTTTGTTTATAAGTCTTGTTTGGATCAAATCAGACTTCACATTACTGTCGATCTTATTTCATTAAAATACTTGCATTTGGCGTGATTCAAAGGATTGATTGGTTAACTACTTATCATGCAAAAATTGATTGTTTTTTCGTAAGGTTGTTAGCTTTCATATTCCTAACCAACCTATTATGCTTAATTCAAGCGACCAAACCATTAAAATCAATCACGGTCATCTCAAGCCATAAAGCTATTCGTTTATTGAAAAACGGATGTCAAGCTTTCTTAGCTCATGTCATGATTTAAACAAAAATACGTCGGTTTTGAACGATATTTCTATTATTAATAAATTTCCGACGTATTCCCAGAAGAACTTCACCGCCAACCCCAGGCGTGAAATTGAATTTTGTATCGACCTTGAACCCAAGACAAAACCTATTTCCAAAGCCCCATATCGAATGGCTCCTATTGAACTTTAGGAGTTAAAGACCCAACTACGAGAATTGTTAGACATTGGCTTTATTCGTCTAGTACTTCTCCTTGGGGTGCTCCACGCCTATTCGTGAAGAAGAAAAGATGGGAGTATGCGATTTTGTATTGATTATCGGGAGTTGAATCATGTCACCATCAAAATAGGTATCCATTGCCACATATTGATGACTGTTTGACCGGTTGCAAGGAGCCAAATTCTTTTCAAAGATTGATCTTTGTTAGGATATCACCAATTGAAGATTAGAGCCGTGACATTCCAAAGGCGGACTGCCGGAACTCGAGACGGGCATTATGAATTCCTAGTCATTGTCCTTTGGATTGACTAATGCTCCTACGCCTTCATGGATATGATGAACCGAGTATTGAGGAATATTTGGATCACTTTGTGGTCGTCTTTATTGATGACATCCTTATTTATTCCAAAAGCCGTGAAGATCATGAGCAACACTTGAGGTCGACACTCCAAAAGCTTCGTGAATATAAGCTTTATGCCAAGTTGAAGAAATGCGAGTTACGGCTTGAAGAAGTAGCATTCCTTGGGCACGATGGTATCAAGTCATGGAATATCATTGACCCAACAAAGATTGAGGCTATTCAAAGTCGGGAACAACCTAAATCGATGGGTAGAAGTACGTAACTTTCTCGGTTTAATTGGTTATTATCGGAGATTCGTGGAAGGATTTTCGAATCGCTACTCCATGAATCGGTGACTCGGAAGATACTGAAAGTTCGGTTGAAGGCGAATAATGTGAGAAGAGTTTTCAAGAACTCAAGAGGAGACTTATTTCAACACTGTTCGCACGACAATACCATCGGCTGGGAGGATTTGTCATCTACAGTGATGCTTCACGCAAAGGGTTGGGATGTGTTGTTATGCTGACATGGAAAAGTTATAGCCTATGCCTCATGAAAACTCAAAGAATATGAGAGGAATTATCCTACCATGATCTAGAGTTGTTCTTTGTTGTCTTTGCACTTAAAATTTGGAGGCATTACTTGTATGGGGAGAAAGTGGAGATCTTTACGGATCATAAAAGCCTTAAATATTTCTTCACTCAAAAGGAACTCAACATGCGACAACGGCGTTGGCTTGAACTATTGAAAGATTATGATCATACCATCCAATACCATCCCGAAAAGCGAACGTGGTAGCCGACGTTGAGTAGAAGATCATATGCAAGCAATCTGAGTGCGATATTGTCAACGCAAAGGCCCATTTTGTGTGACTTGCAAAGGATGGAGATAGAGTTAAAGACTCGAGGTGGCGTATGTGATGATAGCGAATATCTGAGTAGAACCGATTATAATCGATAAAGTTAAAGTTCGCTTCAAGCTACAAAACCGGAGTGATGCGTATGAGGAAGAAAGTCAAGAAGATCTTATCTTAGGAAGCAAGAATCGATGAAGAAGGAATACTTGAGTCAACTCCGGACTTTGTGTTTCTAACGATTACGATTTAAAGTATAATATCATGATGGAGGCGCCTGACACACCATTTGCAATCCATCACAGGAGTACTAAAATGTATCGTGATATTTTCGTACATTTTGGTGGAACAATATGAAGAAGAGAGAGATATTTGTTTATCTCAAGGTGTCTAACTTGTCAACGAGTTAAAGCGAGCATCAAGTACCAAAAGGTCCATTGTAACCACTTGAAATTCCGGAATGGAAGTGGGAGCACATTACCATGGATTTCATTCTGGGGTCTTCCTAAGGTTTCTCAAGGTAAAGATGCGATTTGGGTCATTGTTGATAGATTGACCAAGTCTGCTCATTTCTTACCGATACAAGAAACTTATACACTTGAACGTCTTGCTTTCGTGTACATAAACGAGATTTGTAAGGCGCATGGTATGCCGGTATCCATAGTCTCGATCGAGACCCAAGATTCACTTCACGATTTTGGGTTAGTTTGCAAAAAGCTATGGGCGCAGACTTTACGATTTAGCTTTCAGATATCATCCTCAGACGGGACGGACGGACGGAGAGAACTATTCAAACTCTTGAAGATCTATTAAGACTCTATGTCCTTGATTTCAAGGAAGTTGGGACAAGTTCTTACCATTGGTGGAGTTTTCTACAACAACAGTTATCAAGTTAAGTATTGGCATGGCTCCATTGAAGTGTTGTATGGAAGAAAGTGTCGTTCTCCGGTATCTTTGGGATGAGGTGGGTGAAGCAACGTTGTTGGGACCGAAGTTGGAACGTATATACTACGGAAAAGATTCAAACGATCAAACAACGTATAAAAACCTCACAAAATCGACAAAAGAGTTATCTTGATCTTCATCGAAAGGGCGTGGAATTGATATAGGAGATCATGTGTTGTTAAGAGTTGCTCCATGGAAAGGAGTTACAAGATTTGGAAAGAGGAAAAATTAATCCTCGATTCATCGGTCCATTTTAATCCTCGATCGAGTAGGGCTGGCCTATAGACTCGCTTTTTCTGCCAAGTATGTCTCGTGTTCATAATGTTTTCACATATCCATGTTACGTAAATATGTGAAAGACCCGAACCATATTATTGAGTTAGAACCAGGACGAAATAACGGAAGATTTGACGTATGAAGAGGTTCTGTTCAAATCATGGATAAGAAGGAACATATTCTACGCTCCAAGGTTATACCTCAAGTCAAAGTTTTGTGGAGGAACCACGATGTTGAGGAAATGACTTGGGAGTTAGAATCGAAATGAAATCAAGGTATCCTTACCTCTTCGACATACCTGTAGTGCATTACCTAATTTCGAGGCTGAAATTTCATAAGAAGGGAGGTTGTAAGACCCCAACTTTTATAAATAAAGATGAATTTTCTATAAATATTATTTTTGAATATTATGGAATAAATTTGATATAATGTTATAGTTGTGGGTAATATTTATAAATTTTGCAAAGTAAGCAAGTTGTTATAAAATATTCGTTTGGTGTGGGAATATTCTTTTTGCCGGAGAATATTAGACTGACTACTCAATCATCAGTGGACCCCATAACGGAAGTATTGTCGTAGTTAGAAAGCGACAAAATTATCTTTCTATAAAAATAACGGCAGAGGTGTTACCGTTAAAAGCGTTGAACTACCCGTTAGTAAAAATGCGATGAATACGCTGTAGTTGTATAGTAGACACGATATTGATTATTGATCTTTACGTGAGAAGTCACTCACCTATGCTCAATTATTGCTTTCTGATAATTAACGCATCATATCTCTTATATTATTGATTCAATTATTGTCACGATTTCATTTGTATAATATGTTATAATATTAAATCAATAATTGAGACGACAAGTTATAAATGATTAATAATTGTTGAAAGATTAAATATGTGTTGATTAAAAATAAAATGATTTGTGGTAATATTTATTCAATCCTTGATGTATATAAAGAGTCTACATTATGAGGCGTTTGTGGTAAGTTTGATTATTTTATGGGGGCCCATATGTCATCATCTAAGAGTCTCTTTCGTCGATAGTAATTACCTTAAATCGATAGTAATTACCTTTATGAATAGTAATTACCTTCGTCGATAGTAATTACCTTTACCAGACGTCAAACCACTTGCTGTTTCACATTACAATCGAAGCACTTGTCGTTTCACATTCTAAAGCGCCGAACCACTTGTTGTTTCACATTACTGAGCGTCAAACCACTTTTCTTTTCACATCACGGTCGTCAAGCCACTTGCCTTTTCACATGGCGGTCTTTAAGCTAGAAATCTTCTATAAATGGAGGCTAGTGCTTCATTATTTTCACGAATTCATTCAAGCTATGAGAGAGAAAGTATAGAGAATAAGAGAGAAAGAAGAAGAGTATTTTGTTACTACACTATCTTGCAGTATTCAATCTCCTACTAAAAGTAAGGGTGTTATTCTTTCTTATTCACGAAGAGAGCTGTTGTTATTCCATTGTTTATTATTACATTGGAATAACTTTGTATCTGCTGGTTTACCTATACTTGGTGACATTCTTCTATTATTCTATTGGAACATCTCATGCATGTGTTTTTTACACCGGATTCGGTTCCGTCTTTATTATTATTCTATTGGAACATCCCATGCGTGTGTTTTACAGGACTGGTTAAAATCTTTATTATTATTCTATTGGAACATCTCATGCATGTGTTTTACATGGGACTGGTTCCATTCTTTATTATTCTGTTGGAATATCCCACATGCATGCTTTTTCTGTGGGTTCCATTCCATTCTTTATTATTCGGTTGAATATCACATGCATGCGCTTTCTGTGGGACTGGTTTCATTCTTTATTATTATTCATTGGAATAGCTGCGCATGCGGTCTATCGCATGCATTGTGATTTCTTTTGTTATTCCATTCTTTATTATACCCATTTGGTTAAAACTTTGACTTCTATACTCCATGAAATTAGTGGAATATCCTTGATATTCAAGGCTTCATCCGAAGATCATTTCATGGAAATATTCTTCTCAAGATTCTTGAATTTTACTCTACAAAGCGATGATTATCGTGTTGACAGGTTTGGATGTTATTGGTTCCTAGATAAATTAATTCTTGAACTTGTTTTATTGAATTCTTATATCATTGTTGTAAGACCTCGAAATTTTTTAAATAAAAGGAATTTCCTTTATTTATTATTTTGAAATAGTAAGGGTTGATTTGATTAATGTGGATAGTTAAGGGTTAAATCACGCAAATATTTCAAAATAAGCAAGTGGTTATAAAATATTCATTTTGTGGGGAATATTCGTTTGGTCGTGGAATATTAAATGCTTTGTCGGGGAATATTAAATGCGGCCAAGTATGACCATGTATGGGCCCCATAACTTGAAAGCGATTGGATGAAGAAAACGATAAATATAAGTTGGTTAAAATAATAAGGCGTAGTTATTCTGAATTAAGATCGTTGGAATACGGTGGTTAAAATCTGAATACTGGCGTGGTCAGACTTAAAGAAGCTTAGCGCGGTATTGCAGATGATTGTTGAATTATTGATCCTTACGTGAAGAAGGCCACTACTCAATAATTTTTACAGTGAATTCTTGTTCAATATTTTATTTTATTGATTCAATAATTCTTTGCGTTGATATTTTATATTATTGTTGTTCAATAATTGTCCTTCGCACATTATCTCCATTATCGGATCAATAATTCATATTATTTAAATAATATTATTAGATAGCATTATTGGCAATGTCTAGAAAGTTACATCGAGGAGAGGTTTGGTCACCTAATCAAGGCGCAAGAAGGAGAAATCCTTATCGGAAAGCCCTCTTTCCAGGAGCGGCACGGTTGTCATAATTGTGATTACGTAATAATATTATTTGTGAATAATTAATTATTGATTCATATGATAAAGAAATATTTATTTTATGTGGATATAAATGATGGATTTATTTATGTGGTTATAAATGAAGAAATTATTGTTGAGGTGTTTTATCAAGATTTTACCAGTTGGAGGTATTAAAATTAAATCGGGGTTTTGAGATATATTATGGGATTATAATTTTTAATCCGACAGATTGGATTGTGGTAATTTTTGGGTATGTTATACATACATAAGTTGAGTATATGTCCACAAATTTTGAACCGTTAAAATCCACTAATGATTTGTTGTGAATTTTAAGAGGTGTCGGATTCGAAAATTAGGTTTATAATTGATTTTGGTGGAAAATTCTAGAATTGAGTGGGCCCCACTTGTGGTTGGTGAAGAAATGTGCTGAATTTTATTTCAAATGTGGTGGGTGGCAATAGTAGAAGCAGTAAAGCCATCGCAGTGGTCAAGTCTGCCGCTTGGTGGGCTAACATTTTCCTATAAATAGAGGGCTAAGTTAGAATTGAAAATCACACGTAAACAAAGTTTTCTCTTTCTCTCTATATTATCGAGCGTATTTTGTGAGTATTTAGATACTTTGAGAGTTCTTTGTTTTAGTACAAGTTTCATTCAAAGATCACTTGAGCCTTTCCTTCCGGCAATCTTGATTCTTTGAGGTAAGGGATGTTATTTTCTTTTCGAGGATGATATTATTTCTTCAATATCATTATCTTTGAAATATTGGTTGGAACTTTTATCAAATTTGGAACTTTTTCATGTCTGGGTTACTTATTCATGAGTTCTTATTCACGAGTTACTATTCATGAGTTACTATTCACGAGTTCTTATTCACGAGTACTATTCATGAAAGCGTGAAAATGTTTTTTGTGGAATTTCTATCTTTTGATGTCGAGATTCTTATTCACGATATCTCGGACTTTATTCACGATATCTGACTATTCATCGAAAAATAAAATTTCTTCTTTTTGTCCAAAATATCTATTACGGATACTAGCTTTGATTGTATCCATGTTTTGATCATTCTTGAATTTTACACCACTATGATTATTTTGAGGTATTGTTGGACATGGATAAAACAAAGTAATTGAATCCTTAATCCTTAATCCTTGTCATTTTGTTTCCTTTGGATTCGTTCTTTAAAAATATTTTCATCATCCTCGGTCTTAAATGATGATATTATTGAATATCTTTTGGCTGTAGTGCAAAGATGAATGATTTCGAAGAATATCTTTGGCACAGAGTGCAAAGATGAGCAGTGTTTAAATGAATACATGACTAATCGATGAATATCTTTGGCTTTGTAGTGCAAAGATGAGCAGTGTGTTTAAATGAACATGACTAATCGATGAATATCTTTGGCACAGAGTGCAAAGATGAGCAGTGTTTAAATGAACATGATTAATGATGAATATCTTTGGCTGTAGTGCAAAGATGAGCAGTGTTGAGATGAACATAACGACCGATGATGAATATCTTTGGCTGTAGTGCAAAGATGAATGTTTGATTTGAGATGAATATTGATTGATGTTCTGAGGATAAAATTGTGATGATGGATTTCGTTAAATTCATAGATTATAGTAGATTTCATTCTCGTAACTCTTTACATAATTATTATTTATTTCATTCGCGAATATTGATCTCGAAACTTGTTATCTATCAGATTCTATCGATTTTTTCCATTGAAGACTAACGATAATTTGTTGTATATTATCTTAGTCATAATATTCTTTCTTGAGCTAGTTGAGCTCACCCTTTTCCTTGTTGTTCCATTCTTCTCGGAGGCGAGAATATATAGCGATGCAGTCGGGGTATGGAATGAAGGTTTTAGAAAGGATTGTTTAGTAGTCCTCACCATTTTGTAAAATAATGTATCAATAAATGTGATGAGGATTTATGTGAGTATAAATATTGTCAGAAGATAATATTTGTATTTAAACTCACGATTTTTATTGTTGTGATAATAAAGTTGTAGTTGTTTTACATTGCATGTATTTGGCGACTTCAGAATGGGTTGGATGGAATGGACCTATTTTGGGGTCGCCACAATTGTCATCATCCTCATGTTTATATTATGTTAAAAGTCAATACGTGCATTTGTAGTGCATAGATGGACTTGGTATGATTATGACCAGAGACTATTCGGTGTAATCATGACCGTAATGTTACAAATGATGTGGTAAAAATCCTTAGTGGCCCGTAGTGCATTGATGGACAGTTGTTGGCATGATCATGACCATTAATGAATACACAAATATTCTTGGCCCGTAGTGCATGAATAATTGTGGTCGTGATACTAAAGAATATCCTTGGCCGTAGTGCAGGGGTGATTCGATGACGTGGAGTATTTATTAAAGCTGAGTCTTAGCTATAACAGTGATGAAAAACCTTTTAAAATCATAAAAGATAGTAGATTTTATTTTCTACTTGACTCTTTTAATAGATTGCTGGTTCCACTGTAGTTAAACTTGATGTTCATTATATTTTATCGGTTTAACTGCTTTGTTGTAGGCTAATGATAATTTATTACGCATTATCTTAGTCATAATATTTCTTCTTGAGCTAGTTGAGCTCACCCTTTCTTTCACCGTTCTCTTCAGGAAATGAATATGCATTTGGACGCAGTGGGAACTGAGTAATGGTCCAGAGGATAGCATTAATAGTCCCTCACTATACGTGAAATAGTGTGATAATAATTGTAATGAGGACTCCTTTTGAGTTTGTATGATCTCTAGTAGACAATATTTGTATTCAAACTAACAGTTTATGTCGTATTATACATAGATTAGCTTATATTAGTAAGTTGTATTTAAATTACGTACCATGATCGACTACCCAAGATGGGTGATGTATACCTAATTTTGGGGGCGTCACATACATAGTATCTTGGCTCTAACAGTCTCAAATATGTTATGGAGTAATGTATGTCATTTGTGTGAATTCTAACCTCTGTCCTAAAAAGAGTCCCATTTGCCAAAAAAAATTATTCTACAAAATTTCCAATTTTATAAATAGTGGTATAAAACTAGGTTTCATATAACTTTCGAATTTGGGAGTGAAATTGGGAGGTATGTTCAGTGCTTATTCTTTAATTGTTAGGAATTTTTTTGAAATTGGGAGGTATGTTGAGAGAATGATAGTTTTACTTATTCTTTAATTGGCTTGAATTCGGTGCTTAGGCTTGTGAATTGAGTTATATCATTGGCTCTTTTTATTTTAGTTTGTTCTTTGACCAATATGTGCATATAGTGATGGCACTTATTTTCTCTGTATGTCGATCGAAGGAAAATCTCATGTTGAGTGATCTAATGTAAATGCATGTGTTCGGTGCAAAAGTGGTGCAAAGAATTGTGGCGGATGAGAATGTGAACATAATCAACAAAGAAATCAAATGGTTATAGTGGTGCTTTTGTTACATGAAACAACTATTAATAGGAGGACATAAATTGAATACATGTATTTGACTCGTGCAAGTTGCATTCATTTACACTACACACTCTTCCCTCTCTTTGTTTGATATGATTAAATGGTTATAGTGGTACTTTTGTTACTCGAAAATTAAGCGATATATATTTTTTGTTGTTGAGGATTTTCTTGATTAAAAGTATCTTTGTTTTATGTTTCTTGCAGTTCTCGGTTTGCAGTTCTCGGATGTGTGACTTAGTAGAGCGAAGCCTTGTTTACGCAATATGCTCTAGAAATAGTTCTAGACTAGATAAATAAGGATATGTAAAAGCGGTATACCTTATTATTATCTCGCTTCGTGGTCCCAGTAGCCACCCTTTTAAATGTCATTATTTTAAAGATGTGGGACATAGTACCGGTCAAAGAAGCAATCTTTGGATGAATTATATGTGGGAGACGTTGATATGCTAAAGCATCCCCTCCAAGACAAACTACACTCCTCCAAAGCGACCTCGAAAAGACAATTAGGACAAGACATCGAATTCATCGTTAAGCTTCTCAGGTTCTTAGTTCCCCTCGTCATCTTGGGTGTAGCTGTTGGCGTCCATTTCTATAACAAATCTGCTTAAGGGTTGGGAGTGTGTCTGGGGATCATTGAAATTTTCATATGTAAAAAGTGTGTACATTGTGTTCGTCTTTTGGTAACTGATACTTCCAAGAATAAGACACCATTAGTGGATCAAGCTTGTAGGGGAGAGCTCTTTGTTGGTTATCTTGAGATATTTTATCAAACTAAGCTAGTTTTTAAAAGAAGAAGGAAGTATTATATTTATTAAAGGGTCATTTTCATCATTTGCCATTAGACTTTTATAAGAATAAAGGTTTTTGATGTGATATTTGTGGTGTAATGAACATAGGTAATGTTGAATTGCATCAAGCTTCAAGGATATAATGAAAAAGATGGGGCTCTTGGTATACTTGCACTGATTCTCTAAAACTTGTCAAAGCACTATTATTTATTCCACAAGTGCAACTTTTATTACAACAAAAACAAAATAAAAGAATTAAAAAAAAAAGTTGACACATGGAAACTAACAAGAACCTATATGTTACATGTTATACTATAACAAAATAGAAGCCTCCAACAAAACTTTTCCTTTCTATTACCCCCAAGCAAATCCTACTCGGTGCGAAAGTTAAGTTCTGACTTCCACTAGACAAAAGATTGAAGAAAGCAGTATCATCCACGAGTTCCACACCTCTAATTTCATCTATACCAAACATTTCTTGTCAAGTTGTCGTAATACGTAGTAGCTACGGCATGAGATGGAACATGTAAGTGAACCAAGATACCGCCTCCAACCAAAAGCACTAGATCTCACCCTCAAACACTAAGATCCTTAACCATCTCACATTTTCACCTCCCAACTCTGCCGCTTTGACTTGTAAATTATATAACCAGAGTCATGAGTTACCGAATGAAAAGACGAGTTCGTAAAAACCTCCTCCCGAAACTACGTGTGGTTGCTTGGTATGAAACATGTGAGTCCAACCCCAATACCAACCCCAAGGCACATTCCAAGCTCAATTCCAACACCAACTCTTACACTTATATTGAGCCATATAAGTTGGCCGTCCTCACTGTGGTACATGTCATCCGGGTAATGGCGAGTGAAAATTTTCCATCCGGCTCATAGTCATCGACTCACGCATCTGTTACTCGGGAAAAAGAAGAAGAAAGAAATCACAGTTAAATGTAGCCAATAATGTGATCACGGATATGTAAAACAAGTACTTTTTCTCAAATTTTTACACAAAAGGAAAAAAAAATCTTAACCAGACTAGAGTGAGTGGTTGATGACAAAAGTGAGGATTGAATACATAAATGAAGGGGAAAAGATAAAGGAATCAAACTAGCAAAAAATGAGATTTTTTTTAAAAAAAAATTAGCAGGAGGTGGGGTTGGGGGGGGGGGGGAGCAGAAACTCTTAAAGCTCTGGAAGAACTATGCTTATAAAAAAGATAGGAGAAGGATAAATATGTCTTTGAATTTTTTCTCTCTCATTCCTAAAGATGTTTCTAACCCCATTTAGGCGTGGAGAACACCTCCACCAATGTTCGGAGATTTATCCTACTCCATTTACCAAAATCTCCTACAAAAGGATACAAACACAATACAAAATAAGCCCAAAACCTACTATATAATTATACCTTCAGAACCAAAGCAAAAGCCCCAATCACTACAAGAAAAATGCCTAACAGCGACCAATACTATCAGCGACCGCCTTTACGATCGCTGATATTACTAGTAGCGACCGATATCTGCGACCACACATTAATCTAGTCTCTAATTAATTTCAGCGATCGCATGCGGTCGCTGAGAGGTCGCTAACACACATTTTTCTCGTAAAATTTGGCACGAAATGTTGGCGCCAAGGGTATGTTCGACCAATTAATATCAGCGACCGCATGCGGTCGCTGATAAATCCATGTCATTAAAAAGTAGCGACCGCATGCGGTCGCGGATAACGGTCACTGATCAAACTTAATTTACCCAGTTTCAGTCATCCACAGAGATCGAATAGAGAGAAGAGGGAGAGAAGAAAAAGGAGAAGACGCACGCACACACGCCACCCACCGTCGCCACCACTGCCATCGCTGCTGCCGCTGCCCATAGGTAACCTAACTATGAAAGCACTATCTTATATTGCTACTGAATTTCTTGTACAATAGTTTAGGGCAAAGCTAGTTCATACAATAAATTATCTTAAATTGCTACTGAATTTTTGTTTTAAGAGTTAATTTAGAGCTATGAATTTGGGTATGAATTCTAGTAGTTCGTTGTGGTATGAATTTGGGATTATTGCATTTGGGATTCTTTGAAATTTATAGCTTCTATTGAAATTGGGAATATATTGAAATTGTTCAAAAGAGTTTTATGAGATTCTTTGAAATTTTTAGGTTAAATTATTTTTAGGGTTAATATGTGTTTAATATCTTTGAATATGTGTTTTAATATATGTTGAAATTGGGAATATACTGAATATGTGTTTTAATATGTGTTATTCAACCTTGTGTGTTATTCAAAATTGGGTTGTTTCTTGAGACTCACCTTGATTTTAGCAAAGATTTCTTATGCGTCTGTGTATCACCTAATAAGGAGCTATATTTATGGGTTACTTAATTGTAGTCGATTAGAAATTCAGTATGTTTGGGAGAGTTCATTGGATAACCTCTTTTATCCAAGACAAGATGTGAGGATTGGCATATTTCCCTCCCTCTCCAAATACAGTAATAGTTCTTGAAACAGTCCTTGAGATTACGCATAACTAATTCTGTTGATTCTCACGTTCCGCGAGGTTTGTGATTAATAGTAATATTACCAATTTTAGTGTGAAGTTTAATACTAAAATACTATTATCCCGACAGAGGCTCAAATGTGAGGTATTATATTACCCATAATTGGTGAAGTTTATAGCATAAATAAGATTCCAACCTACAAACCAACATAACATAGGAGTGTGTGTTAAAACATATATTATTTTTTTAGCTTAGCTTGGAATCAGCATGCAGGAACCAACAATCTCAAAGTCCAGCAGCTGGTTTGGTATAATAAATGCTTGAATTTGACACTAACCTCAAGAAAATTCTATATATATATATAAATCCTTCTTCGTCTGACATTACATTATCATGGTTAGTGATTAGAGGTATCCCCACAGTCTCATTCACTCCATTGATAGCATTCTCAGCTGCCATTCTCAAATCTTCGCCATATAAAACAAGGGTAATTAAGCAAATTAACATATCACATAACATCCAGTATATTACGAATGAGACCAACAATTAAGCTTAGGTAGACACACTTAGCGAAGGATTTACTCATTTCTCCTCCTCCAGTTCTAATCCCGATCTCCGCGGAGATCATATCCCTAAGCTCGATACCAAATGTAACGACCCCAAAATAGGTCCATCCCATCCAACCCATTCGAGTCGCCAAATACATGGTACGGAAAACAACTACAACTTTATTACAACAATTGTCGGCAAAATACAACAACACATATCTTGTGAGTTTGGATACAAATATATACCAACCAGAAGACGTCACAATGACACCTTACATAAAGGTATAGTCAAAAGCTGTTTTAGAAATTAGAATCTTTGGGAAGTGCTCAAAGAAACCTTCGTGACATGGGAGGCCATTCTTTTAGGTTATGGTAGATATCATATGGCCACGTAATTATCCTTGGTCAATCTAATAGACCCCAAAGAAAAGCGAGAAGATTATTATCATATTCTTCCCAATGAGCAGTCTTCTCTTGATATATCATTATCTCCATCGTCTCTAATTGGGAATTAAACTCCAAACAAACACCAAGATTATATAGGTAGTGCTCATAAATATACTTCGGCAAGTGGATGAAGACAACCCACATCTTATGATGACACGAGGTGGTATGTCATTAGACATCTTGTATGATAGTGGCAAAACACCCTTCCAACGTTGGGTTCGCTTTCACCCTAGTTGATTCACCAAATATAACTACTAAATGATGACCACTGATTCTATTCCCCGTTATCCCGGCTTTCGACCCAAAATTTACACTTTTATTACACGAAAGGAATTGTGAAGCAAAAGGGTGAAGACAACTATTTCGATAAAGAATATCATGACTAAAGATAAATAAATTATCAATAGCCTTCAAAAGTAATAAATCAGAGATTTATAACATATGGTAGATGATAAAACTTTTCAACCATAGTTGCAGCGGAACGAGCAATCTATTAGAAGAGTCAAATAGACTATAAAGTCTATTATCTTCTCCATGTTAAATGTGACGCCCCCAAAATTAGGTATACGTCACCCATCTTGGGTCGCCACTTACATGGTACATAAATTCAAATACAAACTTAATTATACATCTGTCGTGTAACATACGACAATACATAAACTGAGAGTTCAAATAGGAATATTGTCATTTAGACAATATCCATACTCAAGGAGTCCTCATTATATTTATTGTCAGACTATTTAACAGAATGGTGAGGACTACTAATGCTATCTTCAGGACCATCACTCTTTTCCCCGACTCGTCCCAGCTATATTCTCATTTCCTGAAGAGAACAATGAAAGAAAGGGTGAGCTCAACTAGCCCAGTAAGAAATATTATGACTAAGATAATGCGAATAAATTATCAATAGTCTTCAACAATGTTAAAGCGATAAAATACAATAGACAACCGGTTTAATCTAAATGAATACGCAATCCATTAAAAGAGTCAAGTAGAGAATAAAGTCTACTATCTTTTAGGTTTTAAAAGGTTTTCATCAATTTTTATCACGAGACTCGACAATAAATAAACCACCACATCTAATCATCAATCGTATACCACGGTCAAGGATTTTCATCAAATTATCAATGGTCACGACTATACCGAATCACCCCCGGTCATAATCATACCAAAAACTATCCATCATTGCATTATAGAGTCATCGAGGACTTTTGTCACATCATTTATATCAAGCCGTGATTATACCGAATGATCCACAGGTCATAATCATACTAAGTTCATCTACGCACGTAAGCCAAAGATAACATAAGATAACATGAGAATGATGACAATGACATAATAATTCAATAAAACAAGTTCAAGAATTATTTAATCCAGAATTATTAACGTCCAAATTGTCAACATGATCTTTTTTTAGAGTAAAATTCAAGAATAATCAGAAGAATATTTCCATGAAAAGATGCTAGATGAAACGCAAATATCAAAGATATTCTATTAATTTCATGGAGTATAGAAGTCAAAGTTTTAACCAACTGGGTATAATAAAGAATGGAATAACAAAAGAAATCACCACGCATGCGGTAGATTGCAGATAGACAAAGTTATTCCAATAGAATAATAATAACGGAACCGGTGTCGTAAAATTCACACCGCAAGCGGGATGATCCAGCAATGTAATAATATCTTTGAATAATAAACAATGGAACCAGTCGGTGTAAAACACACATGACAGGATATTCCAATAGAATAATAAATGCGGAATAATAAACAATGGAACCAGTCCGGTAAACACACGCATGGATATTCCAAATGAATAATAAAGAATGGAATAATGAAGAAGATCACCAAGTATAGGGATTAGCACAGACATGAGTTATTCCAATGAGAATAAATAAGAATGGAATAATATAAGGATTTCACCCAAGATAGGGTACGCCATGTATACAAAGTTATGTATAGGGTATGCCACTTTTACAAAAGTTATTCAACGAGAATAATAATGAATGGAATAATGTAAGTTCTCTTCATGAATAAGAAAGAATAACACCCCTTACTTGTACAACAAATAATATCCCACTACGTAGTAAAGACACCTTTGGATATCAAAGTAGTGAAGTACCGTAATACTCTTCTTCTTTCTCTCTATAGATTTTCTCTATATAGCTTTCTCTCTATAATTTCTCTCTTTAGAGTTTGATGAATTCAAGAAAATAATGAAGGAATGAGCTTCTATTTATAGGAAAATAGAATGCATAGTAATTAATCCATGAACGGTCAGGATTGATTTACTTTTAATCGACTATTCATATTTAAAGCAAAATCTTTTAAATAAAATATCATATATTCTATTTATATAAAAACATTTTACTATGCAAACATTATGCGAAAACACTATGCGAAAAAAACACTATGCAACACTATGCATAATAAAATATAATATATTCTATTTATAGAATAACTTTAATAAAGTATTACATGCTTTATATAAAAGATGTTTACATTTTATTACGTTAATAATACTGAATAAAACAAAACGTCATTATCATTATAATAATTCATATTATTAATCGATGATAATGGAATCAAACTGAGTGACTTCTCACATAAGCATCGATAATCAATACCGCGGTAATGCTACTACGCAACCACACGTACATCGCACTTTTACTACCGAGTAGTTCAACAAGATCAACAGTAAAACTTCCGTCGTTATTTCAATAAAATATTTTTTGTCGTTTTCTCAATCAAATAATAATTTTGCTAGGGTCCACCAATGATTGAGTAGTTATACGAATATTCCTCGCTAAACCGAATATTCCCCGACCAATCGAATATAATATAACCACTTGCATACTTTGCAAAATTTATAAATACTACCCACAACTATAATATTATCTCAAATTCACACCATAATATTAAAAATTATTTCGACAAAATTTAAATCTTTATTGATAAAATCTGGGGTCTCACATTAAAAGTCCACCAACAATGTTTTATCCCTGTAACATCAATCAACAATTCCTGTCCACAATCACATGTATAACTTATAATCGTAATTGTAGTTCTAAATTCCTTTTCTCATCCAGGACAAAGATAATTTTCATCACCTGAAACATCAAAGATTATGGTTATGCCAAATCACAGTTTATGTTCATAATCCTACTAATAAATTCATCTTTGCACTATGGCCAAAGATATTCATCAACAAGTCATCTTTGCACTACAGACCAAAGATATTCATCAACAAGTCATCTTTGCACTACATGGCCAAAGATATTTATCGATTGGTAGTATTCATCTAAACACATTCATCTTTGCACTACTGGCCAAAGATATTCATCGAAATCATTCATCTTTTGCACTCTGGCCAAAGATATTCGATTATATCATCATTTAGGGTCGAGGATGATGAAAAATATTTTAAAGAAAAGCGAATCCAGTTAAACAAAAGAACAAATATTAAGGATTCGTATTTTTAAACAATTCAGATTCAAAAAATACTTCATAAATAACCGAGTGGAGTAAAATTCAAGAATGAAGACCAAAACATAGATCCAATCAAAGATAGTATCCAGAATAGATATTTTGGACAAAAAGAAGAAGTTTCATTTTTCGGTGAATAGTGCCGTATTCGTGAATAGTAACTCCGACACCAAAAGATAGAAATTGAAAAACATCATCACGTTTCGTGAATAGTACTCGTGAATAGTAACTCATGAATAGTAACTTGTGAATAGTAACTCATGAATAGTAACTCATGAATAATAACCCCGACATGAAAAAGTTCCAAATTTGATCAAAATTTCCAACCAACATTCTGGCATAATGATATTGAAGAAAATAACCTCCCTTACCTCAGAAAGAATAGTACTTCTGACTGAAATACTGGATATAGTGCTAAAAGAACTTTGCAGACCGATATAGCAATACTCAAGTACTAAAATACTCACAAAAATTTCGATATTATAGAGAGAAAAAGAGAGAAATCAGTAGTTTCGGTGTGATTTTCAATTCTAACCTAAGACCTATTTATAGGAAAATGCTTAGAACACCAAAGCAAAAAATTTAATAAAATATAATATATTTTTTCTTAAACTTCCTATGCACCCAATTAGTCCAAACATCAGCCACACCTCAACCAAAACCATCAAAAAAATGTTTTTATATTTAAAACAATTAAAACTTTCAAAAATCAATTATTTCGGAACTTCGAAACTTCAATAATTCATAATAAATAGCACTTTTATCAGAAAATTCGAATCTCACGAGTTTTTATAAGAAATTCAATTCTCTACAACTTTGTAGAAGAAAGTTTTTCCAAATTCCAAATAAAAATTGACAGAAATCCATAAACGGGCGATTTTACAAGCTATAATCAAATTTCAGTCAAGAAATGGGTCCACCAACATGTTTAACATATTTTTAGTATTTATTGCAACAAAAATACTCTTCCTCCTCATATACTCATATATCCCACATTCATTGTAAAAATATCACCATTATTATATTATTAAAATATAATAATATATTAAAATGAATTATTTTATCAAAAAAGATAAAATATTAATTTTCAACAATTGTCACATTAAAAATTTTCTCCATCTATATCCACATAAATTCAATATTTTCCTCATAAGAATTTCTCCTTATTAGCCAAGCATGATTAGGTGACCAAACCTCTCCTTAGAGAGAACTTTCTGAACATCGCCAATAATGTTATCTAATAATATTATTAGGATAATATAAATTATTGTCTCGATAATGGAAAATAATTGTGTAAAGTGACAATTATTAAAACAACAGTAATATAAAATATCAACGCAACAATTATTGAATCAATAAAATACTGAATAGTAATTACTGTAACAATTATTGAGTAGTGCCTTCTTACGTAAGAATCAATAATTCAAAAATATTGTGCAATACCGTGTGCTCCTGTGCAACAACGCGTATTACTTTACTTTAACCATCGGGTATTCCAACAGTGTTAACGATAACGATTACGCCGTTATTTATAAAAACTTTAATTTGTCGTTTTCTTCATCCGACAGTTATTCTGTTATGGGGCCCACAAATGGCTGCGCCGTCATACGAATATTCCCCGACAGAAAGAATATTCCACGACCAAACGAATATTCCCCGACAACAATGAATATTTTATAACCACTTGCATATTTTTGAAAAAAAATCATATATCACCCTTAACTTTAACTTTTTATCAATTTAACCATTTACTGAATTGTAATTATAAGAAAAATTAAATACTTTTATTTCATAAAATTCGGGGTCTTACATGCGATGTCCATGTTTAAAGTGTAAGAATGTAAATTATATGGAGAGAGACATGGTAAACTATCATTTACTTGCTTCTGGGTTCATGAGAAATTACGAAGAATGCTAGTGGGCACATGGGCAGAGAAGAGATGGTGGCATCACACAAGTACACAAATTGAGGGCAAGAGTACTCATCGTATGAATGAAATGGTTCATGATATTGCAGGCGATTTTGATTGGGATCAAGGTAGAAGCAACCTATGAATTACGATGCCAAAGGCTTCTTTAAGTTGTTAGACGAGGGTAGCGAGCCATTGTGGCATGGTTGCACCAAACACACTACATTGTCTGCAGTGGCGACATTACTTAAAATCAAGGCTGATCACAACATGAGCCATGGGTGTTTTGAGTCGCTCTTGAAGGCCATTAAGAGTATGTTGCCTGACGGTGAGAAATTATCTGGTAACTATTACTTTTGTAAGAAAATCGTAGAGTTGTCGTACAAGGGCACGTACGGGGGTTATATTCACTTGTTCAAGTGCCATTGGTTTGATTCAGAAAAAGGGATACGTGTTGACAGACATGGAATCGTCGAAATTGACCTCCATAGGTCTGCGTACTCCAACGAACCGTTTGTTTTACCAACTCAAACAGTACAAGTATACTACACTCCTAGTCCTATTAGGAAAAGGGATAAACCGCCTACAGATTGGCAAGTTGTAATTCATACTCCCACGCGTAGTCATGTCCAAGTAATAGACGGGGATTTCTACCAAGAGGAAATGCTTCAGAGACCTCCTATAATAAATATAGATGACAACAATGATGTAATCCAGTTAGAGGGTGGAGATGAACCTGATGAATTGGATCTGAGGCGCAGTTATTGTGCCAGATGACAGTGATATTGAGGAAGAGTTATTGACTGACACTGACACAGAATCTGAAGAAGATGGTTATGAATCTCCGATACTTGTACAAAATGATTCTGACTCATCAGACAACGATTTTCATTAAAATGTATGTTTAGTTTTAATTGTACAAAATGTATGTTTAAGTTCATGTTCATGTTTAGTTCATAATTATGTACCTTTCATTTATGTTCTCTATATAGGAATGTTCTCTATTTCCTTAACTATATTATGTTTATGTACCTTTCACTTATGGTAATCGTAGTTAACTATTTCATATAATTAATTGTCATTCATAATTTCATACTAACATCCTAATTTTTTTATTTATAGATGTCTTACGAACTGCGGCCAAAGCCTTGAGGTTGGTGAGGCCCTAATCATGTGTAGAAGGCCAGCTAATCCGGATGATCGCATTCTTATCTGAGATCCGTCCTCCTCCGGAAAAGCACGTAAGTTAAATATCGTGTATATATAAGGGTTTAATATTTCTATTGTTATAAATATATTTTAATGTAAATTATTGTATCTTTGTAGTGATTTTCAAGATAGTAAAATTGTGAAGTGCATTTCACAATTATGCTTCTCGAATCGGCTCACGCTTAGTGATTACATGGGCGAAAGCACACCTCTCGCCTATAAGGATCTGATTTAATTTGAATTTTAGGTATATTTATTTAATCACTCGATAGATAATACATACTTAATCAACTAATAGTTTAGTAATGTTGGATTATGGTAATATAATGATTTTAATATTATTATTATTATTTTATTTGCGAAGCGGTATAGATGGGGACGACTTGCATGCATCAGCTTATTGAAAATCATTATTCGCGTAAGTGCACCATCCGGACTAAAGATAATCTAAACAAAGAAACGAGAGTAAAGCCACTGCGACAATCTTTGAGATTGACCATCCGGGATGTGGTGAAGCGATATATCATAAAGCATAGCCACGGTGGTAAAGACATCCCATATGGGTGCGAGATGTGTGGAAAGTGGAGGCGAGATTTGGGTCAAGAGACGTAAAGCGCCGCCTCGAGCAGATCCTCGTGTGTATCTATAGGCGAAAAGGCAAAAGGCACGCGTCTAAGTATGGCGAGTATATCTCAAATTGCAACATATTCATTGCTAGAGTGCGTATGTATATAAGCTTATTGGCTTAGTTATTTGTCTTTATGTTTACTGATCATGTTTTATAGCTAAAATATCATATGTTTACATATTAATATGAAAACATGAATCGTAGGAGTCTGAGTCTCAAGGTCAACCTATCAATTGGTTGGATGTGTATGTGGCCACCCGTGATGGTGCACTTTGATCTTTGTTCGAGATAAGCAGTAATAAGTTAACTTTAAACATATTACAGTCATGTTTTTTAGCATATTTTATTTATTTTTAACTATTTATTTGTTGACCTTCTAACAGGACACTTATAAGGGCTTAATGAACGAACGCTATCCTGAAGGCACCCCGCGTCCAGCGATTAATCAAGAATTATGGGAGAGGGCGTCCGTCGTGAAGAAAAATTATGTTAAAGGCCAAGGACAAAGATGACGCCCGACCATCAGTGGCACAGCGACTGCTACCCGCCCACATACCATATCGTCGGTCATCAAACCTATCATACTCCTATTTGTTGCGTGAGAGCGATCTGTCAAAATCGTGATCTTTTTCTTATACTTAGCGGGCATCTGCATTCTCTGAATCCTGATGAGTTGGCGAAGGAAAGCGAAGCGAAGAAGATGACATCAAGATCGTGGTTGCGACCTCAGATCGTGGTGTGGCGACTGTGTACTTATATGTTTCATTACGTACATTGTCTATTATTTAGCTTTCCCCAAGTCATAGTAATATCAACACATATAACATATATGTTTTATTCTTTTGTTAATTATAGGGTACTAATTTGGATGATCCATGAAGAGCTAGACCAGTCATGTTAGATTTGTAAAGCCTTGTTAGACTTGTTTTTAGATTTTTAAAGCCTTGTAATCTTTTAAACTACTTATCTTTGGGTATTGTATTGGTTTCTGATTCTATTATATGGATGTTTACTGATTGTATTGTGTTGTGTTGGTTTAGATTCATTCTTCGAATTTGTATGGATGGATGTTTATCATATAGTAGTTATCATGGATGGATGGATGCTTATATATCCGCCGTGTGTTGGGATAAAAAGCAAGTACAAAGCAGGTTATTTTGGGAAATCAATAAAACAGGAAAATATTAAAAAAAAAAAAAACAAAGTCAAATGACCTTGACGCTTATCATCGATATCTGATAATGTGAATCGAGTAATGTCCTTAGAAGTTAGCGTAGCTTCTTGCCGATCGCTAATTCTCGATCATTTGCCACGTGTGCCACATCACGTCTAACAGATGACTCAACATGAGTCAGAATAGCGATAGATGAGGTCACTGATTGCGGTCGCTAACAAATGTGGTCGCTATTGTTGGTCATTTGATGTCATTTCAAATGACTAAATTTTCTGCGACTAATAAGTAGCACTGCGGTTGTCATTAATACCCATCTCATGACTATATACGATTACATAGAGATGTGCAATCATTGATAAGCCTTTTTGTTGTAGTGAATACAGAATACCTTAAGTTAGGGTTTTTGAAACCTAGGAATAACAAATGACAATATTTTCTTTTAAATTATTAAATGGGTATCCAAATTAAGCCTTAAAAGTTCTGCTTCAAACTTAGCTCACATGGACCATGAATTACCATTGATATTCTGGATAATATCGTATACAACTACAAGCTTGTTCCAAATCAATTGGCCTTGAAATAAAACCATAAAAATAAAACTTAATCAATACAGAGGCAATAGAGAAGAAAGAAACCTTGTCTTTTCACGAGAAAAATTAATTAGAAAAAAAGAACTTCAAGCAATTACATACACATACCTGATTTGGAGAGGAGGGTGAAAAGAGAAGCTAGGGTTCCTAGTTCCGATTTGGCTCTGCTTGAGTCTAATTTGGATAGAAGAGAGAAGCTAGGGCTTCTGTTGATTTGGCTCTGCTTGCGTCGTCCGATTTGGAGAGTAGAGAGAAGAGAGAAGCTAGGCACGGTTTTTGTCAGACCCCAACTTATTATAAATAAAATCGAATTTCCTCTAATTATATTTGTGAATAATAAGGTATTAATTTGATATAATTCTCTGGTTATGGGTGAAATGTGCAAATTTTGCAAAATATGCAAGTGGTTATAAAATAATCATTGTTGTCGGGAAATATTCGTTTGGTCGTGGAATATTCTTATTGTCGGGGAATATTCATACGACGGCGCAGTCATTTGTGGGCCCCATAACAGAATAACTGTCGGATGAAGAAAATGACAAGTTTGAGTTTTTATAAATAACGATTGTAGTTATTACAATTAACACTTATTGGAATACCCTATTGGTTAAAATACAACGAATATGAGTGGATGCACAATATTGATGAATTATTGATCCTTACGTAAAAATGCACTACTCAATAATTATTCTGATGAATTCTTTATTCAATATTTTATTTTATTGATTCAATAATTATTGCGTTGATATTTTATATTATTGTTGTTTCAATAATTGTCATCGCGACATTATTTTCCATTATCGGATCAATAATTTATATTATTTGAATAATATTATTAGATAGCATTATTGGCAATGTCTAGAAAGTTACATCGAGGAGAGGTTTGGTCACCAAATTGCAATAATAAGGAGAAATTCTTATTGAAAAGCCCCTTTCCTAGGAACTACCGTCATCATAAATGTGATTACGTAATATTATTTGTGAATAATTAATTATTAATTCATATGATAAGGAAATATTTATTTTATGTGGATATAAATGTTGGATATATTTATTGTGGTTAAAAATGAAGGAGTTAATGTTGAGGTGTTTTATCGTATTTTTTTTGGAATGACCGGTATTAAAAATTAAACTAGTGTTTTGAGATATATTGTGTGAGTTATAATTTTTAATCCAACAGTTGGATCGTTTCTAATTTTTGGATATGTTATACATATATAAGTTGGGTATATGTCCACAAATTTTGAGCAGCTTAAAACGAACGTATGATTTGTTATGAATTTTAAGAGGTGGTGATTGTAAATTAGGTTTATAAATAATTTTGGTGGAAAATTCTAGAATTGAGTGGGCCCCCACTTGTGGTTGGTGAAGAAATGTCTTTGAATTTATTTCAAATGTGGTGGGTGGGAATAGTAGCGAGTAAAGTCATCAGTTGTTGCAGTCAAGTCGCTAACATTTTTCTATAAATAAAAAATTTAAGTTAGAATTGAAAATCACACCGTAAACAAGTTTTTTTCTTCTCTCTCTAGATTATTGAGTGTATTTTGTGAGTATTTAGATACTTTGTGAGTTTACATTCATCGGTGCAAGTTTCTTGACTTATATCACCGATATTCCGATCGAAATCTTGATATTTTGAGGTAAGGGTGTTATATTCTTCTTAAAATGATATTTTCTTCAATATCATTACGTCAAGTATTGATCCGAACTTTTATCAAATTTGGAACTTTTTTGTGTCAGATTCTTATTCACGATATCGATACTTTATTCACCAAAAAATAAAATTTTCTTCTTTTTTTGTCCAAGATGTCTATTATGGTTACTATCTTTGATCAGATCCGTGTTTTGATCCTTATTCTTGAATTTTACTTCAAAATTGGTTATTATGGAGTATTATTGATCTTGGATAAAGCTGTTATCTGAATCCCTACTATTTGTCCTTCCGTCTCACATTTGGATTCGTTTTCTTTAAAATATTTTTCATCATCCTCGGTCTAAATGATGATATTACTAAATATCTTTGGCTGTAGTAAAAGATAAATAATTAATCGATGAATATCTTTACCGTAGAAAGTAAAAAGATAAATAATTAATCGATGAATATCTTTGACCAGTAGTGCAAAAGATGAGCAGTGTTGAGATGAACATGACTAATTGGTGATCTAAATGAATATCTTTGGCATGTAGTGCAAAGATGAATATTTGATTCAAGATGTATATTGATTGATGTTCTGAGGATAAAATATTGATGATGGACTTTTAAATCTTAGAAGATAGTGGAATTCCTTCTACTTGACTCTTCTAATGGATTATTGTTTTCATTGTAGTTGTTGATCTAAAACTTGTTATACATTATATTTTATCGATTTTCCTCGTTGAAGACTAATGATAATTTGTTGTATATTATCTTAGTCATAATATTTTTCTTTGGGCTAGTTGAGCTCACCCTTTTCCTTTTTGTTCCATTTTTTTTCTCGAAGGTGGTAACATAATGTGATCTAATGGGTATGGAGTGATGGTTCAGAAAGTTGTTTTAATGATTCTCACTATTTACGTAAAATAGTATTTGAATAATTGTAATGAGGACTTATTTGAGTGTGAATATATCGCCTGTAAGATAATATTTGTATTTAAACTCACAAGATGTGTTGTCAGATTTTGCACGATAATTATATTATTGAAGTTGTAGTTTTTTACTGCATCTACGTATTTGGTGATTGAGAATAGGTGTTTATCAGATTTTATTTTGCAAGGCGTCATGATTTTGGATTTTTAGAAAAAAAGAAGAAAGGACGCTTGGGGAAGGCACGGTTTTGGGTTTTGGCTTTTTAAATACTTATGTTGTTTAAGGAATTATATTACTTAATATTTATGCTTTTGAACTTTCTTGATATATATATATATATATATATATATATATTAATTATATTATTTGAGACATAGATTGTTAACAAATGTGATTTTTTTTTTTTTGAAAATGGGAGGAGTATTATTATTATATTATAAAAATATTTTGATTATTTTAGTAAACCTAGAATTAGAAGATGGAGAGAGAAAAAATGAAAAGGACAATTAAAAATGAAGGCGTCCGTACAAGGAAAAAAACACGTCAACATAAACGGTCAAGTACGTAGGGGATGGACATGGACCAAGGGAATATCGAAAATGCATTGGGGGTGCTATCATTTGTGGGCCCTCCCTTGCTTCCTTTGTTGTCAATCTGGGTGGGGGGATACACCTCCCATGAGGGTATTGGTTCCCACATGGCCCTACTTGCCCTCTCTCCCTCATTCATATGCCCTGGGGTTTTTATAATTTTTAGTATTAGTAGTAGTATTATTTATTTTCAAATGGAGAAAATTGAAAAGCTAAGTTATGATCGTGTCCTCTCACCTTCATTTAGACTCCTTTTACATGGATTTTTTTTTTTTGGATCGAATTATTGGGGCATGTTCAAATTTTTTGTTGAATTTTTTTAAAATATAATATTTTAAATATAATTTGAATATATATATATATATATATATATATATATATATATATATAAAGAATAGGGTGTCCAATAATCCGGTCCAAAAAATATGTCCGCCTAAACTTATTGCATTCATTTAACCATATTTGTAACCCTATTTATGAATGAAAGTGTGCTTATGTTCCTTAATTCAAAATAGATAAATGATATAATAAGCTCCAAAATTTATCAATCGAGTCATTAGAGGATTGAGTTTTCTCAATTTTAATTTTGTACTGTAACAAAAATATTAGTGGTAATATTGTGGACGAGATGTCTAATAAATAGAGTTTTTTTATAATTTTATTTATTAACATATTTTGTAATTATAATTCAAAATAAATTTTACGCAATACATAACATGAGTCCAACTTGTTTTTATTTTATTTACATAAATGTCACCCCCGCGCCCTACTTGTATTTAAAAGAATTTCTAATACAACTTAATTTTAATTATAAAATTATGTTATTTAAGATAGGTATGTTATTTATGGACTAGGATCCTCTTCATTTCAAATGAAATGGAGAGTCCATTCCATGAAATTCCTCATCATCATCTCTCTCTCTCCCATCATCATGATGTCGGACTATGATCCCCTCTATTTCAAATGAAATGGAGATTTCATTTTTGTATATTTTCCATCATCATCTCTCTCTCATCACCATGACATCACATTCTAATATATTTTAAATTTAGACCCTAAAATGGAGAGGATATTCATAATGTCACATTCCAACACATTTTAAATCTGAGTCATGAAATAGAGACTCTCCATTTCATTTGAAATGAAATGGATCCTAATTCACTATTTAAGATGTATACTTTAAATCCGCTCTTCTACATACCAACACTCAAATATATATATATATATATATATATATATATATATATATATATATATATATTAAAACTCTCCAAATGAACCTGGAATGAATAATTCAAAATCTAACCAATATTATAATTTCTTTTTTCGTCGCTATAGTTTTTTTATGCTATATCGATGTAAAAATCGCCGCTTATAATGGGATTTTTTTAAATTCAGCCCTTGATTCATTTGGAGAAACAAATTTATATATATATATATATATATATATATATATATATATATATATAATAACTAGAATTTACTCAAAGAAATAAAAACTAACAAAAAATATGAAAAAGGGAAATTAATTAGTTAAAGTTGATGCTGACAATTGTCAGCACTTAAGCAAGTGGTAAGTTGGAATTTCCACCCTTTATTAATATGCATTGGCCTAGGTTTAGCTTTTTCTTATCTTTTTTAGCCTTTTTGGTTCTGATTCATTCCACATTCCCATTGTTATCTAGACAAATATATATATATATATATATATATATATATATATATATATATATTAAATTATGGCTTTTGTTTACTATGACATGAACATTTAGTGTTTATATATAGATACCTCAAATTAAAGCCCTGCTAAGGTACAATAATATTCTCATCAACTATTAGGCCACTTGAAATACGTTTTCATGGCATTTTTCTCCCATATCTCTCTGCTCAACACATCAAATTATACACTAGTTGATCATGAACAAAACAATAGTACTAACCCTACTACTACTGATCATCCCAACGGTGGATTGGCGGACGAAAATTATGAATTTAATCGGTCAACTTCATTGATACCACCTCCGCTCCATTACATAACAGATTCAATCAAGAAACAGCTTCCAATCATGGAATACACAGCTCCCTTCAAAATAAGAAATCATGATCAGCTGGTAATATTATTAACGGTGATGCTCATGACCATGATCATCATTCATTAGCATGATGAATGTGCGGTGTGCTTGAATTCCGTGAAAGCGACACACCTAGTGAGGGAGCTATGGAATTGAAGTCAAGTGTTTCATAAAGACTGTCTTTGGTTAATTGTTAACGCCAGGGATCTTCTGCTGGCGTTCCAATCACGTAAGACGCCTCGATTCTCGCGACAAGAACACAATAAACACCACAAGCGATGGCGGTTAGTCGACGGGATATTTCGCGCGTGAGAGTCGATATCACGTGTTCACGAGGTTAAACAATGGAGAATATAATGTCTAGTGTCTTGAGAGAGAAATAATAATTCTACAGTATATGTGATTATGAATGAAGAAGTGTATGAGGCGAAGCACTTTTTCAGCAAGACTTCCTTGCTAAGTTATACTCTCTTTGCTCGGATTCTTCGTATGCCACCACACTACTACCCGACACACCCCTTTGATCGATGGGTTCTGCCGATCGCATGTAGTTTATCCACGCGCCATCATTGTTTCCACCGCCACGTAGGTTATGATCCCATCCACATTAATGCATGGCGGGTTCTCTAGTCAACCATCATGCTTTTTTATCATTACAAATCAAAGATGTAGATATTTAAATATATGATGGGTCGACCCAATCGATCGGAAAGTCCGATACTGAAGGACTTAATAAAGATAATAAAGTGACTAGATCCAATAATGTCAACACCCAATAGTGAAGACCCAATGGACTAACCGAATATGTAGGCTCAATCCATTCGATCCGATAGGAGAAATATCACGACCCAACATTGCCCTAGTTTTTTATTAAGCAGGAGGTTTAATAGAAAACTATAAATGGCATCGGTTAGGGACAAAAAGGAACTAATATAAGACCAATGAAGGCCCAAAATACGACTACAAGAAGCCCATATGGTGAATATCAAATGGCAACATCAATTAAGATTGGAAGTCCATTTAAAGAGCCCGCTTCAGCCGAATTTAACATACAACAACAAATATTTCACCGCCTCTCGAATAACCCAAACCTTCGCCACAAAAACCATTCTCTTCGAATCTAGTTCAAGTCGTGGCGACATCGATGATCATCGGTTCGGCAATAATTCCATCATGGAACCGATGGGGAAGGAGTGATATACCGGACTAAAGGAAGTTGAGATTTGATCATCAATCTGAATCGATCGATTAATATTGGTCATCTCGTAAGTAAACATCGTCTTTGTGTGTTTCCGCCCCAAATACAAAGAAGTAGAAAAGGATACTAGAAGATAATGCCAAGAGAATACCAAGATAATGCCGGAAGGGAATCTAGAAGATAATACTTGGGAGAGAATGCCGAAAGGAATAATAGAAGGAAAAGCCATTCAAGTCTATGTTTGGCAAAAGGAAAGAAGCAACCTTGACATTGTTCTTCTCAACAATGAATGCCTTCGAAAGGATATCGACAAGGTCAAAGAAGAACTGAAAACGACCAAGGCCACTCATCGGGTCATCACTGATATAAATGCCGATCTGCCAAGCTAAAGGATCAAAGCATCTGGTACATCGTCAGAAGCTTGAAGAAGAGCTCAAAGAGCTTCGGGCCAAGGTAGATCCATCTCTTCTAGACTCTTTAGATGGTGACGATGACAAGGAAGAAGCCTGAAGATGACCTCTCCTTATCTTTAGTTTGTAGAACTTTCGTAAAAATTCTAACTTGTTGTGAGCAGTTAATATTTAAAATATCAACTTCATGCCTTATTACTACGAATGAACATTTCTTGTCAATAATTCAAGATCAATTAATCTGTATGAACTTAACTTAGGACATGAACTAGATAAGGCGTATAATGATTAATTTATGAAATGAAGTGAATGAATTTAATGGATAGAATTTAATGAAAAGATTGAATGAACCGAACTCAACACTTGAACAAAATAAAGTAATGTATACTTATCGTTTCCGAAGTGTGAGATCGGCCATAAGCATGAGGTGAATTTGGATGATCCTCCTTGCACCATCGAAATCTTGCTTACCACACGGGGTAGAACAAGTATATAAGGACCAAGATATAAGGATCAAGATATAAGGATCAATAGTGACCATTGACTTACCTCCCCGATAAGATCAATATAGGATCATAAGGACCTGGGCTACCATCGAATGGCCGGCCGAGTCCTACCATACCTCCTTACACCATAGTGACCTTAGGACAAATAGGACCAGGATCAATAGTGACCATTGACTTACCACCCAGATAAGATCAATATAGGATCATAAGGACCACAGGCTACCATCGAATGGCCAGCGAGTCCTACCATACCTCCTTACACCATAGTGACCTTAGGACAAATAGGACCAGGATCAATAGTGACCATTGACTTACCACCCTGATAAGATCAATATAGGATCATAAGGACCTTGGGCTACCATCGAAGGCCAATGAGTCCTACCATACCTCCTTACACCATAGTGACCTTAGGACAAATAGGACCAGGATCAATAGTGCAAAAGTGAATGTGGATGAGCCACCGAAATCTATCTGTGCTGACTCCCTGGTTCTTTCATGAATATCCCTGCCGAAGTGCTTTATAGGCCAACAATTTCGGGTCAAATGATCGCCACAGATGTCTTTGTGAATTTCCCGAAGAACATACTCTCTGCCGGATGGAACCAAATGTTTGAGTAATGATGACGAAAAAGGTCCTTCGATAAAGATTCTCATCAATGAGAACAAAGTTGACACTCTTGTAATTGGTTTTCTTCACAAAGACTGATCCGAAGGAAAGACGCCATCCGCCATCAAAGTTATAAGCATCGTAGGAGGCCAACTTCGATAATGCATCAGCAACGGAATTGTTATTGTGATCGACCCCTTGATAGCATGCTGTACTGATGTCAAAAATAGAATATCCATCTGCATGCAATGTCTACGAGCTCTGCTTCTGCTGAAGAACTGCAACGGCTTTGTCAGACTCCTCGGCTTCTCTTTAACTATTATCGCCTTCATAAAAGAATTGTCAGACCATAATGTCAACCGACTTAGGAAATATTTACGAAGTGTTCAATTTCAAGAGTGCGGCTTATAGATCGCTGGTAACGAGTCCTTCGTTGCATGAGAACACTCAATGAGAGTACCTTTTTTGCATTCTCGGGTGAATATATTCTTGAATTGCTCCCTCATCCATTTGTGCCATAGTCCCGAGAACCCCTAGGATGAGGTATCCTCTTCAGATGCTTAGGAATATGGGTGCATTTTGTGTCTTTGAATCTGAACCCCGACAAATTTTAGACGTGCATCTCAGAAGAAGAAAAGTATCTCTGAGGCGGTGTGCCCCGGTGGACTCTGGAGTGTGATTTCGGATATACTTGGTGAAACTCCACGTCACGGTGATGAGGATACTCGAGGCAGAATACCTTATTTGTATTCTGAGGTGCATGCTCCCTGGATCAGTCTCTTCGTCTGCTGCGACCATAATCCCGAAAACCGATAGGGCGGGATACCCTCTTCGGTCAATCAGAAAATGGCTGTTGGGACTTCATCTACTCTGCTTCGACCATCATCCCGAAGACCAATAGGGCAGATTACCCTCTTCGGTCAAACAGGAAATGGCTGTTGGGACTTCATCTACTCTGCTTCGACCATCATCCCGAAGACCAATAGGGCAGATTACCCTCTTGGCCAAACAGAAATGGTCATTGGGACTTCATCTACTCGCTCGACCATCATCCCGAAGACCAATAGTAAGGAGATTACCCTTTTGATGGCCAAACAGAAATGGTTGTTGGGTCTTCATCTACTCTGTTTGAATTATCATCCCAAGACCAATAGTAAGGCGATTACCCTTCTTGATTAAACAGAAATGGTCATTGGTCTTCATCTACTCTACTTGACCATCATCTTAATACTGATCGATCACTTCGGTCTTAGGAATTATGGGCGGGGTGCCTTTTACTTGCCTTCGGTCATGATCCTGCTCTTTATCAGCAACAAAGACCAACCATCTTCGGGCTTTGCCGTGGGATCTCGAACGAGAACCCCCTGATTGGTGCCATAACTTCCGATGTAGAACAACTGGAAATATTGTGATTGATAGCTCAAGAACACTAGAAAACGCCTCCTTCTAGCAGCGCTTAATGTTAACGCCGAGGATCTTACGCCACGCCCCAATCACGTAAGACGCATACGATCTCGCGACAAGAAACACGATAAACACCCAAGCTTGACGGCGGTTCCGTCGGGGATAGCCAAAGCGTGAGAGTCGAGATACGTGTTCACAAGGTTAAACAATGGAGGAATATAATGTCTAGTGTCTTGAGAGAGAAATAATAATTCTCTGTGTATATGTGATTATGAATGAAGAAGAAGTGTATGAGGCGTACCTCTTTGTGAAGACTTCCTTGCTAAGTTATACTCTTTTTGTGACGCCCCCAAAATAGGTATACATCACCTATTCCGAGTTGTCAATACATAGCATGCGAGAAACAACTACAACTTTATTATTACAATAGTAAAAAGCGTGAGTTTGAATACAAATATTATCTTCTAGACAATATCTATACTCAAATAAATCCTCATCACATTTATTGATACATTATTTTACAAAAATGGAGGACTACTAAACAATCCTTTCTAAAACCTTCATTCCATACCTCAGACTGCACTTTCATTTTATATTCTCGCCTCACGAGAAGAAAAATGGAACAAAAAGGAAAAAGGTGAGCTCAACTAGCCAAGTAAAGAATAATATGACTAAGATAATATACAACAAATTACCGTTAGTCTTCAACAGGAAAAATCTAATAGAATACAATAGACAACAAATTTTAAATCAATATTCGCAGTTGAAATAATAATTCATTAGAAGAGTTAAGTAGAGAATGCAAACTACTATCTTTTATGTATGAATTTAAAAGTTCATCGTCATCTTTTATCCCTGTAACATCAATCAATATACATCCGGAATCAAATATTCATCTTTTGCACTACATGTGCCAAAGATATTCATCGATTGGTCATATTCATCTAAACACTGCTCATCTTTGCACTATGATAAAGATATTCTTCAGAAATTATTCATCTTCGCACTACGTGCCAAAGATATTCAATAATATCATCATTTAAGATCGAGGATGATGAAAAATATTTTTTAAAGAAACGAATCCAGTGAAACAAAATGACAAGGATTAAGGATTAAGGATTCGTACTTTGTTTTATCCATGTTCAAAAATACCTCAAAAATAATCATAGTGGTGTAAAATTCAAGAATGATCAAAACATGGATACAATCAAAGCTAGTATCCAGAATAGATATTTTGGACAAAAAGAAGAAATTTTATTTTTTGGTGAATAGTCAGATATCGTGAATAGTAACTCGGACACCAAAAGATAGAAATTTCCCAAAAAAACATCTTCACGCGCTTCATTAATAAGACTCGTGAATAGTAACTCATGAATAAGAACTCGTGAATAAGTAACTCATGAATAGTAACTCCCGACATGAAAAAGTTCTAAATTTGATAAAAAGTTCCAACCAATATTTCAAAGATAATGATATGAAGAAATAATATCATTTGAGAAGAAAATAACATCCCTTACCTCGAAAGATTAGTACTTCTAATTGGAATAGGGTATAGTCTTTGAAGGAACTTGCACCGCCTAACAATACTCAAAGTATACTCACAAGAATACGCTTCAATATATCGAGAGAGAAATAGAGACAAAATTAGGTTTACGGTGTGTTTTTCAATTCTAACCCAAGACCCTATTTATAGGATAATGCTTAGAACACCAAAGCGTAAAATTGAATATAATATTAATATATTTTTCACATTTTCTTTAGCCCACCTTAGACAACTGATCTCAGCCCATTTGAATCACATGTGAGGCCAACTTAGTTGCAAAAAAACGTTTTTCTCAAAATAATTAACTAAAACTCCCAAAAATTAATTATTTTGAACTTCAATAATTCATAATAAATAGCCCTTTCATCAGAAAATTGAATCTCATGAGTTTTTATAGGAAATTCAATTCTCTACAACTTTGCAGAAGAAAGTTTTTCCAAATTTCAAATAGAAATTGACCGAAATCCATAAAAGCGGGAGATTTTTGTTTTATAATCAAATTTCTAATTCAATAATTGTGTCCACCAACACACAAAACATGTGTTAAACATTTAATGCCACAAAATACTCTTCCTCCTCATATACTCATATATCCCACATTCATTGTAAAAATATCATCGTTAATATTATTAAAATAATATATTTAAATGAATTATTTTATCGTAAAAAGATAAAATATTAATTTTCAACAATTGTCACATTAAAAATTTTCTCCATCTATATCCTCATAAAATCAATATTTTCCTCATCATATAAATCAATAATTAATTATTCATAAATAATATTACAGAATCACATTATTGACAACCGTGCAGTTAAAGGATGAGGGGCTTTCAATAAGAATTTCTTCTTCGACGCCAAGCAATTAGGTGACCAAACCTCTCCTTAGATGCAGAACTTTCTAGACATTGCCAATAATGTTATCTAATAATATTATTAAGATAATATGAATTATTGCTTCGATAATGAAAATATCGTGTAATGACAATTATGAAACAATGTGAATATAAAATATCAACGCAAGAATTATTAACTCAATAAAATACACGAACGGTAATTATCGTAACCATTATTGAGTAGTGCCTTCTACGTAAGAATCAATAATTGGTGCAATACTGGTATCTTCTCGTGTGTTTTAACCAAGGGTATTTTAACAAAGATTACCTGTGAATAACCACGCCTGATTATTTTTAAACAACTTATATTTGTCGTTTTCTTCATCCAATCGCTTTCAAGTTATGGGGCCATTATTACGATCATACTGTCCGTCATTTAATATTCCCCGACGATGCATTTAATATTCTCAAAAACAACAATGAATATTTTATAACCACTTGCTTATTTTAAAATATTTGCGTATTTTACCCCTAACTATCCACATTAATCAAATCAACCCTTACTATTTTAAAATAATAAATAGAGAAAATTAAATTTCATTAATAATAAGTTGGGGTCTTACACTCTTTGCCTGGATTACTGTGACACCCACTACTACCTGACACACACCCCTTTGATCTCGATGCGTTCGCCTATCGCATATAGTTTATCCACCGCTTTGGTCATTGCTTTTCACCGCGTACGTAAGTTATGATCTCATCCACATTAATGCATGGCAGGTTCTCTAGTCAACCATCATGCTTTTTCATCATTACAAATCAAAGATGTAGATATTTAAATATATGATGGGTCGACAATTTGATTGACGGGCCCTATCTGTAAGGACTTAATAAAGATAATAAAGTGACTAGATCCAATAATGTCAACACCTAATAGTGAAGACTCAATGAACTAACTGAATATGTAGGCCCAATCTATTCGGTCCAATAGGAAAAATATCACGACCCAACAGTCGGATAGATAAGAACAATCTCACTTGTCCGCATTGTAGATCTGATCTTTTACCTACCGCAGCTACATCTGACAAAGATGATGAGTTAAAGAACTGCCAATTAGGCGAAGATCCATGGCGGATAAACAATGAAGTGGGTGATCAGTTACATATTTGGTGACAATTAATTAATTCATTCATGTGATGGCTCGCTCGTCCATGCATTAATTTAATTTTCATGAGATTTTCAATTATATATATGCGGTGCATGTGCTTTATTTTTATTTTATTTTATTTTTTACTTTTAATTTTAAATATTATATGTTAAATATTAAATATTGAAAGTAAAACTATAATATAAACTATAATAATAAAATTGTGAAAGTAAAAATTTAAATGAACGTGTATATTAATCAAATGTATGCATACGAAATAAAGAATAATAATTTATACTTTAAACTTCAGTTATGTATTGGTTAAAACTAACATATTATAAGAATGAATAAGTAAAATTTTAAACTTTATTGGTGAATAATTATAACTTTAAACTTCAAAAATCATAAATATTTGCATAATACTTGCATAATCAATTTAAGTTCTCAATTTAATTAGATGTCTCTTAGCCTTTTTTTTAGAAAGGAATAAGGCAATTAAACTCCCTCCATCCAACAAAAAGAGTAGCAGCAACATTTTTTATTGATTTCTTAAAAAAGTCTCAATAAAAGATAGTATATATATGACACAATATTTTCAATTTTGTTATCATGTTATTATTACTAAACAAGAAGTGGTTAGCATGAAGTTTATTTTTGAATAAATTGATCAATTAATCAATAGAGAACTGATCACAGACAGACGATATTCTATGTGTGTAAGGCGGGGTTCTACTAAACAACATACAACTATCATCCATTTCTATCTTCCCAGAAAGAAAATAACTAAGCATGCATGCATCAGCACTCGTGAATTAGTCTTTCAGCAACATGCATGCATGCATATATGATAGGGCTTACGTACGGCTATATATATAGTTTTAAATAATGAAAAGATGACGTACTTACCATTCTATATATAAATATTTTAATCCTTTCAAACGTTTATCTTTGTTTTTTATATCCTCGGTTTCTGCATGTCTTTTAATGGAAACTAAAGATACAGAGATCATCTAGTACCGAATTAAGGCACGACGACAAGAATTCTTATCACAATTAACTTAACTTCTCATCACCGCTTCTCTCTCTTTTTTTGTTGTTGTTAATTTATACGCGCACACACCAGTCACACATTTAAAAATTAAAAGAATCAAATATTTAACCTCATAAAAATTTTAAAGCGGCCAAAAATCATACAGCTCACCGCTTCTCTTCTCTATTGTTGTAAACGTATATAACATAATATATGCTCCTTAGTTGTCCATATATATTGCTTTCCGTCAAAACAGTTGTGACCCAAGCATTTTATTTGTGTTATTTAATTTATTTTTCGGCTAATAATATTTTAGGTTGTGTTTGTTTACATCTGAATAATTTTTAATAAATATCTCTGATTTGGTCAGAAGTAAAATTTGTTTGGTAATTTTTTTTTGCCTTGTAATCGATTAGACACAAATATAATTCTAAACCATTTAGAGGTGAGTCTGAATGAATTTTTTTTTTTTTGAACAAAAATAACCTCCTCAAAATCAACTACTAAATCGGGAGGGGAGGGAGGGAGGAGGGAGGGAGGAGGAGGGAGGGTGGGGGTGGGTTAGGGAGGGTGGGGCAGGGCGGGGCAAGGCGGGGTGGTGGTGGGGTGGGGTGGGGTGTGTTCTTTGTTAGTTCTACAAAGTGCAAAACACTATTATTGACTAATATGAGTCAAAACTAGTTAACAAACTCAATAGGGTCAAGTGGTTTTGGTTAACTATATAGTTTTTAACTTAAATTGCCAAATCTACCTTTATATATGTAGTAAAAAAATTTACTGATGATTATTGTTGGTATTTAAAGTATTTAATTAATGTTCATGTACAAAAAACTAATGCGACAGAAGAGGAAAACTAATGTTGATTAAAGTATTAGGAGGGAGGAGGAAGATGTGACGCCCCCAAAATTAGGTATACATCACCCATCTTGGATAGTCAGATACATGGTGCGTAATTTAAATACAACTTACTAATATATAACTCGTAGGTATAATATCGACATAAAGCTGTGAGTTTGAATACAAATATTTTCTACTAGAGATCATACAAACTCAAAAGGAGTCCTCATTACAATTATTATCACACTATTTCACGAGAATAGTGAGGACTACTAATGCTATCCTTCGGACCATTACTCCGTTCCTCGACTCGTCCAAATTTATATTCTCATTTCACGAAGAGAAAAAAGTGAAAGAAAGGGTGAGCTCAACTAGCTCAAGAAGAAATATTATGCTGAGAATAAATTATCATTAGCCTACAACAAAGTGTTAAACCGATAAAATATAATGAACATCAAGTTTAACTACGGTAGGAACCAAAGAATCCATTAAAAGAGTCGAGTAGAAAATAAAATCTCTATCTCTTTATGATTTAAAGGTTTTCATCACTTTGTTATAAATTGAGACTCAACTTTAATAAATATTCTACATCATCGAATCACCCTCGCATTACTACGGCCGAGGATATTCTTTAGTATCACGACCACAATTATTCACGCACTCACGGGCCAAGAATATTTGTGTATTCATTAATGGTCATGATCATGCCAACAATCGTCCATCAATGCACTACGGACCCACCGAGGATTTTACCACATCATTTGTAACATTACGGCCATGATTACACCGAATAGTCTTTGGTCATAATCATACCAAGTCCATCTATGCACTACGGGCCATAGATGACTTTTAACATAATATAAACATGAGGATGATGACAATGATATAAGAATTCAATAAAACAAGTTCAAGAATTAATTTATCTAGGAACCAATACCATCCAAATCGTCAACATGATCATCGCTTTGTAGAGTAAAATTCAAGAATCATCGAGAATGAATATTTCCATGAATGGATATTGGATGAAGCCAAATATCAAGGATATTCCACTAATTTCATGGAGTATAGAAGTCAAAGTTTTAACCATTTGGGTATAATAAAGAATGGAATAACAAAAGAAATCACCATGCATGCGATAGACCGCCTTGCATGGCGAGTTATTCCAACAGAATAATAAATAACGGAACCGGTCCCGGCCAAAACGCGCACAAAAACAGGATATTCAGCGAATAATAAAGAATTGAACGGAGTTCGACGAAACACACAGACAAGATGTTCCAAATGAATAATAATAAAGACGGAACCAGTCAGGTGTAAAACACACAGACGAGGATGTTCCAATAGAATAATAGAAGAATGTCACCAAGTATAGGGTAAACCACGATACAAAGTTATTCAAATGAATAATAAGCAATGGAATAACAACAGATTCTCTTCATGAATAAGAAAGAATAACACCCCTTACTTTTGGTAGGAGATTGAATCTTTCGCAGAAGTAGTGTAGTAACAAAATACTCTTCTTCTTTCTCTTTTATTCTCTCTATACTTTCTCTCTATAGCTTGAATGAATTAAGTGAAAATAATGAAGCACTAGGCCTCTATTTATAGAAGATTTCTAGCTTAAAGACCGCCATGTGAAAAGACAAGTGGCTCAATGATTTGGTGATGTGAAAAGAAAAGTGGTTTGGCCTTTGTAATGTGAAACGACAAGTGGTTCGGATCTTCTGTAATGTGAAACGACAAGTGGTTCGACGTCTACGGTAAAGGTAATTACTATTGATTAATAAAGGTAATTACTATTCACAAAGTTAATTACTATTAACGGAGGTAATTACTTATCGACGAAGAGACTCTTAGATGATGACATATGGGCCCCCATAAAATAATCAAACTTACCACAAACGCGTCTCATGCGAGACTTTTTATATACATCAAGGATTGAATAAATATTATCACAAATCATTTTATTTTAATCAACACATATTTAATCTTTCAACAATTATTAATCATTTATAACTTGTCGCCTCAATTATTGATTTAATACTATAACATATTATATGTGATGATATTGTGACAATAATTGAATCAATAATATAAGAGATATGATGCAAAGAATTATCTTAAAGTAATAATTGAAAGCATACCGAGTGACTTCTCACGTAAAGATCAATAATCAATATCGTGCTACTATACAACTACGCCAGACATATTCTTTTTTTACTACGGGTAGTTCAACAGCTTTAACGGTAACACCTCTTCTACTTAGTTATTTTTATAGAAAGATAATTTTGTGGATTTTCTAACTACGATAATACTTCCGCTAGGGGTCCACTAATGATTGAGTCGTTGTAAATACGAATATTCCCCGACCAAACAAATATTTTATAACAACTTGCTTACTTTGAAAAATTTATAAATATTACCCACAACTATAACATTATATCAAATTTATTCCATAATATTCAAAAATAATATTTATAAAAAATTCATCTTTATTTATAAAAGTTCAGTCTTACAACCTCCCCTTCTTATGAAATTTCAGCCCTCGAAATTAGGGTGCGATACTGGTATGTCAAGAGGTAAGGATACCTTGATTTCATTTTGATTCTAACTCCCAAGTCATTTCCTTAACATCGTGGTTCCTCCACAAAACTTTGACTTGAGGTATAACCTTGGAGCGTAGAATATGTTCCTTCTTATCCAAGATTTGAACAGGAACCTCTTCATACGTCAAATCTTCCGTTATTTCGTCCGGTTCTAACTCAATAATGTGGTTCGGGACTTTCACATATTTACGTAACATGGATATGTGAAAAACATTATGAACACGAGACATACTTGGCGGTAAAGCGAGTCTATAGGCCACAGTTCCTACTCGATCGAGGATTAAAAATGGACCGATGAATCGAGGATTAATTTTTCCTCTCTTTCCAAATCTTGTAACTCCTTTCCATGGAGCAACTCTTAACAACACATGATCTCCTATATCGAATTCCACGTCCTTTCGATGAAGATCAGCATAACTCTTTTGTCGATTTTGTGAGGTTTTTATACGTTTTCGGATCGTTTGAATCTTTTTCGTAGTCATACGTATTCAACTTCGGTCCCAACAACGTTGCTTCACCCACCTCATCCCAAAGATAATTGGAGAACGACACTTTCTTCCATACAACGTTTGAATGGAGCCATGCCAATACTTTGCTTGATAACCTGTTGTTGTAGGGAAAACTCCACCAATGGTAAGAACTTGTCCCAACTTCCTTGAAATCAAGGACACGAGTCTTAATAGATCTTCAAGAGTTTGAATAGTCCTCTCCATTCGTCCGTCCGTCTCGAGGATGATATGCCGAGCTAAATCGTAAGTCTGTGCCCATAGCTTTTTGCAAACTAACCCAAAATCGTGAAGTGAATCTTGGGTCTCGATCGAAACTATGGATCTGGCAAGATACCATGCGATCCTACAATCTCGTTTATATACATACTGAGCAAGACGTTCAAGTGTATAAGTTTCTCGTGATTCCAGAAGAAATGGGCAGACTTGGTCAATCTATCAACAATGACCCAAATCGCATCTATGCCTTGAGAAACCTTAGGATGACCCAGAACGAAATCCATGGTAATGTGCTCCCACTTCCATTCTGGAATTTCAAGTGGTTGCAATGGACCTTTTGGTACTTGATGCTCGCTTTAACTCGTTGACAAGTTAGACACCTTGAGATAAACAAATATTATCTCTCTTTCATATTGCTCCACCAAAATGTATGGACGAATATCATGATACATTTTGGTACTCCTGAGATGGATTGCAAATGGTGTGTCAGGCGCCTCCATTATGATATTATACTTTAAATCGTGGTCGTTAGAACACAAAGTCCGGAGTTGACTCAAGTATTCCTTCTTCATTGATTCTTGTTTCCCAGATAGCACCTTCTCAGACTTTCTTCTTCATAATGACGCATCGTGCTCCAGAAGCGTAAGCTTGAAAGCGACTTTAACTTTATCGATTAAAGTTTCGGGCTCTACTCGTATACTCGCTTATCATCACACGCGTCCCCTGGAGTCTTTAACTCTATCTCCATCCTTTGCAAGTCACACAAAATGGGGCCTTTGCGTTGACAATATCGCGACTCAGACTTGCAGATATGATCTTCTACTCAATACGTCTACCTACCACGCTCGCTTTCCAAGATGGTATTGGATGGTATGATCATAATCTTTCAACAAAGTCAAGCCAACGTCGTTGTCGCATGTTGAGTTCCTTTGAGTGAAGAAATATTTGAGGATTCTATGATCCGTAAAGATCTCCACTTTCTCCCCATACAAGTAATGCCTCCAAATTTTAAGTCTGAAGACAACAATTTGCCAACTCTAGATCATGAGTAGGATAATTTCTCTCATATTCTTTGAGTTATCGCGAGGCACATGCTATACCTTTTCCATGTTGCATAAGAACACATCCCAACCCTTTTTCCCAAAGCATCACTTTGTAGATGACAAATCCTCCGAGGCGGATGGTATTGTCGTAACAGTCTTTGAAATAAGTCTCCTCTTGAGTTCTTGAAAACTCTTCTCACATTCTTCGCTTCCAACCGAACTTTGTATCTTTCCGAGTCAACCGAAGTCGATGGAGTAGCGATTCGAGAAAATCCTTCCACGAATCTCCGATAATAACCATTTAAACCGAGAAAGCTACGATTTTGGCCATCGATTTAGGTTGTTCCCACTTTGAATAGCTTCAATCTTTGTTGGGTCAACAGATATTCCATGACTTGATACCACGTGCCCAAGGAATGCTACTTCTTCAAGCCGTAACTCGCATTTCTTCAACTTGGCATAAAGCTTATATTCACGAAGCTTTTGGAGTGTCACCTCAAGTGTTGCTTTCATGATCTTCACGGCTTTTGGAATAAATAAGGATGTCATCAATAAAGACGACCACAAAGTGATCCAAATATTCCTTGAATACTCGGTTCATCATATCCATGAAGGCAAAGAGAGCATTAGTCAATCCAAAGGATATGACTAGGAATTCATAATGCCCGCATCAATTCTAAAAGCCGTCTTTGGAATGTCGTGGTTCTAATCTTCAATTGGTGATATCTGGAACGAAGATCAATCTTTGAAAAGAATTTGGCTCCTTGTTGTTGGTCAAACAGTCATCAATCAATACGTGGCAATGGATACCTATTTTGATGGTGACATGATTCAACTCCCGATAATCAATACAAAGTCGCGATACTCCCATCTTTTCTTCTTCACGAATAGTAATGTGAGCACCCCAAGGAGAAGTACTAGGACGAATAAAGCCAATGTCTAACAATTCTGTAGTTGGGTCTTTAACTCCTAAAGTTCAATAGAGCTATTCGATATGGGGCTTTGGAAATAGGTTTTGTACAGGGTTCAAGGTCGATACAAAATTCAATTTCACGCTCGGGGTTGGCTGGGAAGTTCTTCGGGGAATACGTCAGAAATTTATTAATAATAGAAATATCGCTCAAAACCCATTTATTTTTGTTTAAATCGTGACATGAGCTAAGAAAGCTTGACATTCGTTTTTCAATAAACGAATAGCTTTTATGGCTTCGAGATGGACCGTGATTGATTTTAATGGTTTGGTCGCTTGAATTCGCATAATAGGTTGGTTAGGAATATGAAAGCTAACAATCTTATTTAAAACAATCATTTTTGCATGATAAGTAGTTAACCAATCAATCCCTAGAATCACGCCAAATACAAGTATTTTTATTGAAATAAGATCGATGGGTAATGTGAGGGTACCGATTTGAACCAAACAAGACTTATAAACAAGTGGATGTAATGAAGGTTTCTCCCAACGGAGTTTTCACAGATAAGTCAAAGTCTAATTTCTCCTGAGTCAAATTTAATCGATGGCGCAAGTAGGAGAAATAAAAGAATGGGTAGAACCGGTGTCAAATAAAGTATAGACTTCATTAGAGTTTATGATAAACTTACCCGTGATGACCTCATTCGGGTTCCTCGCTCTCCGAGAGGTCACAACAAACGCTCTCCTTGCAGACACGGTTTTGACTTTTACAGGGGGGACCTTTGGTGCCTCCATCCTAAATTGAATTTGTCTTCGATAAACGACAAAATCGAGCTAAGTGACCTTCTCTTCCACAATTATAACACGCTTTGACGACATGGCTGATTTGACTGATGTGTCCCTCTCCTCCGCATTTGAAGCATATGACAGGTGGTCTTTCCCTTCCTTAACAACGGTCTTTGGTCCGACGTCTTTCCATCATTGTTGAATCTCCTTTTCTTGAAATGTCCATTCTTATTGTTTTGGCCCCGATTACCACCAAGTGGTTACCATATCCGCCCGTTGATTCCCTCCACGCTTGTTGTCACCGCTCGATGACTACTCTCGCCGGTATTTTAATTTTGCCGACCGCTTCTCTTTTAGTTCGTTGACTCGTTATCGCGCTTCTACTAATCGAGCCCTATTTAAAACATCCGAATACAAACAGCTTTATGAAATAAGATGTTGACGTATCTCCCGCTTCAAACCTCTTAAAACATTCGCACCATTCTCTCTTCATTATCCACCAAGTGGGGACAAAACCGTGATAACTTCGCAAATTTTGCCTCGTATCACGACACGGTCATATTGTTTTATTCCAACTTGATAAACTCCACTCCTCCTTCATGTGGCGAATACTTTCGTGAAAGTATTTGTCGTTGAACGACCCCGAACTTCTCCCAAGATATCTTCAAGACAAAGAAGTTGAGTACGTTTTACCGATTCCAACCAAGTCCTCTCTCCCCGCAACATAAAGGCAAGAAGGGAACCTTTGCTCTCGGAGCATCCCAAGACATCAAATATCTTGGTAATCTGCTTTATCCATGCTTCCGCCGTAAGTGGTTTTGGCTCTCCTTAAACTCCGGTGGTTCCAGCTCCTTGAATTGTTTAGCGGTGACCGCCGAGAGTTTTCCGTGTTTCCACCCACGTTTTGGGCGTGAGTCGCTCTCGTCATTTGTTGCATGAATCGCATAAAGCCTCGAACATTTGATCATTCATCATTTGGTGAGTGTTGTTGTTGTTTGATGAGGATTGTCGCATTCCTCGATGCACATTATCCCGATTATCGATATGTGGTGAATCAACGATCGCTTTGGCTCCATTGCTATTCTCAACATTCTCGGATGTCATTTTCAGACATCGCCACAAAACAAAAGGTTAATTGACATGTAACATATTATCCCTATATTCGACCGACCAACAAAATAGACATAAACTTAGGTAGGTTATACTAGTGAAGGTATTCTGCCTCTCCCTCCTAGTACTATTCTCACATCTTAGCCATGAATCATATCCCTAAGCTCGATACTAACCGTGACGCCCCCAAAATTAGGTATACATCACCCATCTTGGGTAGTCGATACATGGTATGTAATTTAAATACAACTTACTAATATAACTGCTGTGTATACAATACGACATAAACCGTGAGTTTGAATACAAATATTGTCTACTTAGAGATCATACAAACTCAAAAAGAGTCCTCATTACAATTATTATCACACTATTTCACGTAATAGTGAGGACTACTAATGCTATCCTCGGACCATTACTCCGCTCCCCGACTCGTCCCAAATTTATATTCTCATTTCTCAAGAGAAAAAGTGAAAGAAAGGGTGAGCTCAACTAGCTCAAGAAGAAATATTATGCGAATAAATTATCATTAGCCTACAACAAAGTTGTTAAACCGATAAAATATAATGAACATCAAGTTTAACTACAATGAACCAAAGAATCCATTAAAAGAGTCAGCAGAAAATAAAATCTACTATATTTTATGATTTAAAAGGTTTTTTTCATCATTATATATTTGAGACTCACTTTAATAAATATTCCATATCATCGAATCACCCCTCGCATTACGGCCAAGGATATTCTTTAGATATCACGACCACAATTATTCATGCACTACGGGCCAAGAATATTTGTGTATTCATTAATAATGGTCATGATCATGCCAACAACTGCCCATCAATGCACTACGGGCCACCGAGAATTTTTACCACATCATTTGTAACATTACGGCCATGATTACACCGAATAGTCTCGGTCATAATCATACCAAGTCCATCTATGCACTATAAAAATGCCATGATGACTTTCAACATAATATAAACATGAGGATGATGACAATGATATAAGAATTCAATAAAACAAGTTCAAGAATTAATTTATCTCAGAACCAATAACATCCAAAATCACAACATGATATCGCTTTAGAGAGTAAAATTCAAGAATACCGAGAAGAATATTTTCATGAAAGGATATTGGATGAAGCGTAAATATCAAGGATATTCCACTAATTTCATGGAGTATATAAGTCAAAGTTTTAACCAACTGGGTATAATAAAGAATGGAATAACAAAAGAAATCACCATGCATGCGATAGGCCAAGACAGCAAAGTTATTCCAACAGAATAATAAATAACGGAACCCAGTCCAACGTAAAAGCGCACAAAATGTGATATTCAAATGTAATAATAAAGAATTGAACCAGGTTTGACGTAAAACACACAGACAAGATGTTCCAACAGAATAATAATAAAGACGGAACCAGGTTCGGTGTAAAACACACTGACAGGATGTTCCAATAGAATAATAGAAGAATGTCACCAAGTATAGGGTAAACCACGATACACAAAAGTTATTCCAATGTAATAATAAGCAATGGAATAACAATGCATTCTCTTCTTCATGAAAAGAAATAATAACACCCCTTACTTTTGGTAGGAGATTGAATAACGCAGTAGTGTAAGAATAAAATACTCTTCTTCTTTTCTCTTATTCTCTCTATACTTTCTCTCTCTATAGCTTGAATGAATTCGTGAAAAATAATGAAGCACTTGGCCTCTATTTATAGAAGATTTTAGCTTAAGACCGCCATGTGAAAAAAAGCAAGTGGCTTCGACGAATCGTGATGTGAAAAGAAAAGTGGTTTCGACGCCTCAGAATGTGAAACGACAAGTGGTTCGGCCTCAGTAATGTGAAACGACAAGTGGTTCGGCGCTCGTAATGTGAAACGACAAGTGGTTCGACGTCGGTAAAGGTAATTACTATCGACGAAGGTAATTACTTATTCACAAAGGTAATTACTATCGACGAAGGTAATTACTTATTGATGAAGAGACTCTTAGATGATGACATATGGGCCCCCCATAAAATAATCAAACTTACCACAAACGTCTCATAACAGACTCTTTATATTCATCAAGGATTGAATAAATATTACCACAAATCATTTTATTTTTAATCAACACATATTTAATCTTTCAACAATTATTAATCATTTATAACTTGTCGTCTCAATTATTGATTTAATACTATAACATATTATACTGAGATGATACTATGATAATAATTGAATCAATAATATAAGAGATATGATGCAAAGAATTATCGTAGTAATAATTGAGCATAATGGTGAGTGACTTCTCACGTAAGATCAATAATCAATATCGTGCTACTATACAACCACTACAGACATCGCATTTCTTTTACTTTACGGGTAGTTCAACAGCTTTTAATCGGTAACACCTCTGTAGTTATTTTATAGAAAGATAATTTTGTCATTTTCTAACTACACGATAATACTCCGTTGTGGGGTCCACTAATGATTGAGTAGTCGCATTTAATATTCCACGATAAAAAGAATATTCCCACCAAACGAATATTTTATAACAATTTGCTTACTTTGCAAAATTTATAAATATTACCCACAACTATAACATTATATCAAATTTATTCCATAATATTCAAAAATAATATTTATAGAAAATTCATCTTTATTTATAAAAGTTGGGGTCTTACAGAAGAAGCTGGGGTTTTAAATAGGAAGAGGAATTAAATGAAAGATTAAAATGGTAAAATACTATTATATATTCAAATATTTTAAAAAATTAATTATCAAATAATATATCTTTATTCAAATACAATTTAATTCTACTCTAAATTATTAGATATTTTTAAAACTTAACTTTCAGCTTTTATCACACACAACTTTATCTCTCAAACTTGTATTCATTATATTAAAGTATGAATATATACTTCTCAAATATACCCCAAGTACATTTAAATACTGACCCAAATCAATATTCCGGACTATTTTTTGCCAGAAAGAATTAATCACTCATATAGAAGACCACCCAAAATACGTTTTCACCATCTAAAATATATGTTTTGACTAGACGGCAACCAGGCGTGTTCGGGCCAGGTCGAAGTCGGGGCGAGAGCTAATCAATGGTCAAATAGAAATGGCCAAGGTTTTGGGGTCAGAATTGTCTTTCTACCATGGGCTTCTTCCTTTATTTATTTAATTTTTTTTTTGTAAAATCTTGATACACCAAAAATAGTAATAATAATAAATATTAAAAATAATAAAATAGTTTATAATAAACAATAATTCTAATTACTTACATTAACTACATATCTCAATCAATTAAAATTTTAATAGTATTATAATTTTAGATATTATTCTAAAGGCATGATTTGAGATAATGATTGATTTACTTTCCAAATGTACTACAATAAGTAGGGGGATTGCATAATTAATGGATAAAATTATCTATATTATTATGTTACAGATTTTGGACTTGCAATCTAAAATTAGTGGTTGATTCGGATTATATATTGCTAGTAATTCAAAGTATATATAATCAAATTTGATTCTTTAAAATTAATATAATTTATTTAACTTTTAAAAATAATAAATACTGTAATTAATATTAATATATAGATAATTTTAAATTTTTATAATTATATTATCTAACTTAAACTAATAATTGTTAGTTTAATAGTTTTATACTTTGAAATTATTAACTACATATCTCAATCAATTAAAATTTTAATAGTATTATAAATTAGTATTATTAATTAATTACCTACATTAACTACATATCTTAATTATAATTTTCAATTATAGTTAAAATATATTGAAGATTGCATTAAAAACAAATAGTTGTTGTAGCTCAGTTGGTTTGAACTCTTATTTATTTACTTACAAGTTTTGTGTTCAAACCTCACAACCCACAAGTAGTAATATTTTATTTATAAAAAAAAATAAAAAATCATGGAGGTGAGACGGGCCAAAGTAAAAAATGGGACCAAACCAAAACTACCCAATTTTCATTTTTGACTTAAAAATGCATCCCAAAACACTGGTTTTGATTGAGGTCGACTTGGTCATGCCAGTCTGCTTTCTCACGTGTCTAGTTTTGACTATATTAGCATGCATGTAATTAAACATGTTATTAAAAAAATAATAATAAAAATCTTAATTTCATCCCATTTTTTTCTCCTCCAAACGACCACTCATTTTCTACTCCCTTTCTCTCTCCACTTCACTATCTCATCATCTTTAACCCCTTTTCTCTCTCCTTCCTACCAGCAAAGAAAGAAAAAAGAAAGAAAGAAAGTCTTCATGAAAAGAAAAAAAGTTCTTTAATTTTTTAATTACTGTTGGGCCATGATACTTTTCTTTATTGAGCCAGATTTAATGGGCTCCTCCCTTGGATTATGTTATTTTTGTCCTGTTGGTCCGAATGATTTGGGCCCAGTTATTTGATTATTCCATTGGGTCCTTTCGGTTAAATCCGGTTACATGGGTTATTTCCATCATTTGGGCTTAGTCATTGAATTGGCCCATTATACAAATTGCCACTTAACCCAGCTTTGACCGGTAATCATGACACAAAATAATAGTTGACTGTTATGTCTGCCACTTTCTTGCATGACATTAATGAGGATGGGACTCAGCGACGCATGCAGAAGCAGATGAGTAATAGTAGGTAGGGAGGTGAGCCATGTGCTTTCTATTTGAGATGACCTGGAGTGGGGGAATGTGTCAGGATATAGTGGGTGGTACGATGGCAGAAACCGAAGTGGGTACGATGGGCAAGGATCACACAAAAAAGGTAAGTAACAAAACATTACACCACACACAATCAGATTATTATTCTCTCTCAAGCACTAGACATTATTTTCCTCCATTGTTAACCTTGTGATCGCCGACATCGACTCACGCCGAGTTATTCTCACGGTCAAGCCGTCGAACTTTTGGTTTTGACTTGTTGAACTGTGCAGGATATCAGACGCGTCTTGGTGATTGGAACGCGGGAAAAGATCTTAGCGTTAACAATTACTTTGTAAATTAAAATAGGTTTGATAATTTAGCTAAATAAAGTTACACACTCTAATAGCATAAACTAAGGGGTATACAGTATATACTACCGGTGCCGAAGTTCAGAATAATTTTTAGTAGGTCAAAATTATTATTAATTTATAAATAATTTGACGGCGGTTCGGAGAGTCAATTTTTTTTAATATTTTTATATTTTCGGGTCACACACATATATATTGACTAATAATAGATTTTTTTTTTGTGACAACCCCAAAATAAGTCCATTCCATCCAACCCATTCTGAGTCGCCAAATACATGGTACAGAAAACAACTACAACTTTATTAATACAATTATCGTGCAAGATACGACAACACTTAAATTGTGAGTTTAAATACAAATATATACCAAATCATGACTCATGTCCCAACTGTGGACAAAGACTCATAATGACACCTTACATAAATGTATAGTCGAAAACCTGTTTTAGAAATTAGAATCTTTGAGAAGTGCTCAAGGAAACCTTCGTATACGTGGGAGGCCATGCTTTTAGGTTATGATGATAGATATATGGCCACGTAATTATCCTTGGTTGATCTAATAGACCCCTAAAGAAAACGAGAAGATTACTATCATATTCTTCTCAATGTGTGTCTTCTCTCGACATATCATTATCTCCACCGCCTCTAATTGAGAATTATACTTCAACCAAACTCCAAGATTATATAGTAGTGCTCAGATATATACTTTCAAGAAGTGGATGAGCACATCCCTGTCTTATGATGACTCGAGGTTGTATGTCATTAGACATCTTGTATGATAGTGACAAAACACCCTTCCAAAGTTGGGTTCGCCTCACCTTCAACATCTATAGACCACCATTCAATTCCCCTATTATTCCCCGCTTGACTCAGCTACACTCGTATTACCTGAAAGGAATTATGAAGCAAAAGGGTGAGCATAACTAGCTCAGTAAAGAATATCATGACTAAAGATAAATAAATTATCAATAGCCTTCAACAAAGAATAAATCGTAGATTTAGAACATATGGTAGATGATAAAACTCTTCAACCATAGTTAACAGAATGAAAGCAATCCATTAGAAGAGTCAAATAGACTATAAAGTCTATTATCTTCTCCATGTTAAAAATCCACCAACAATGTTTTATCCCTGTAACATCAATCAACAATTCGGGTCCACAATCATATGAATAACTCATAATCATAATTGTAGTTCTAAATTCCTCTTCTCATCTAGAACGAAGATAATTTTCATCACATGTCTTTACCTGAAACATCAAAGATCATGGTTATACCAAATCACAGTTCATGGTCATAATCATACTAATAAATTCATCTTTGCACTACGGGCCAAAGATATTCGTCAACAGTTCATCTTTGCACTACTGGCCAAAGATATTCAACAACATGTCATCTTTGCACTATGTGCCAAAGATATTCAACAACAAAGTTATCTTTGCTCTATGTGCCAAAGATATTCAACAACAGTCATCTTTGCACCACTGTGCCAAATATATTCATCAATCAGTTCATATTCGCACTCACAGCCAAATATATTCATCAACATTCATATTTCAGCACTACGGTGCCAAATATATTAATATCTCAAAGAAATATATAATCATTTCGTAATTTATATAAACAATAATTATAACCATGTTGATCATTTCACCTTTGCACTTAAGCTAAAGATATTCAATTATAAATTCAATGGTCATGATCATACCAATAATCTACCCATCTTTACACTCCAGTGAAAGAGAATTTCAACATCGGTTATAAAAATGTTATATATGATAATAAAAATAATATAATCAATATATAGTTTTAATCTCCAGAGTAAAATTCACAAATCAACTATAATTTGGTTAAAAAAAAAAAACCAATAGTGAATAGTACCCATGAATAGTAATTCGTGAATAGTAACTCATGAATAGTAACCCATCGTGAATAATAACTCTGGAATAGTAACTCATGAATAGTAACCCCGACATGAAAAAGTTCCAAATTTGATAAAAAAAAAAATTCAACCAACATTTTGGCATAATGATATTGAAGAAATAATATCATTTAAGAAGAAATAACCTCACTTACAATCCCTTACCTCAAAAGAAAAGAAGATTTTCGACCGAATATTACGAATCTAACGAACACCATCAGATAAAGAACACTCAAGATATCAAAATACTCACAAGAATACACTCGATAATATAGAGAGAGAAATAGAGAGAAAACTTCAGTTTCTGGTGTGATTTTCAATTTTAACCTAAGCACCTATTTATAGGAAATTGCTTAGAACACCAAAGCAGAAAATTTAATAAATTAATAATATATATATATATATCAAATTTTCACGCCAACCTTTGAAAAATCCAATTCAGCATGTTTGACAACCCACCAACAATACAAAAAACGTTTTTTATATTTAAAATATTTTAAACTCCAAAAATCAATTATTTCAGAACTTCGGAACTTCAATAATTCATAATAAATAGTCCTTTTGTCAGAAAATTCAAATCTTGCGCTTTTTTATAGGAAATTCAATTCTCTACAACTTTGCAGAAGAAATTTTTTCCAAATTCCAAACAGAAATTGACCGAAATCCACATACGGACGATTTTACAGGCTATAATCAAATTTCAATCAAGAAATGGGGTCCACCGACACACAAAACATGTTGTGACTCTCCCAAAATAGGTCCAATCCATCCAACCCATTCTGAGTCCCCAAATACATGGTACAGAAATAACTACAACTTTATTAATACATTTGTCGCGTGCAAAAATACGACAACATATATATCATGTGAGTTTAAATACAATTATTGTCTTTCTGACAATATACATACCCAAATAAATCTTCATCACAATTATTTATACATTATTTTACAAAAATTGTGAGGACTACTAAATAACTCTTTCTAGAACCTTCATTCCATACCCCGACTAGTACTCGCTAGATTCTCGCCTCCTGAGAAGAAAAATGGAACAACAAGAAAAAGGGTGAGCTCAACTAGCTCAGTAAAGAATATTATGACTAAGATAATATACAACAAATTATCGTTAGTCTCCAACAGGAAAAATCTAATAGAATACAATAGACAACCGCTTTTAAATCAATCTTCAAGAATGAAATAATAATTCATTAGAAGAGTTAAGTAGAGAATGCAAACTACTATCTTCTATATATGAATTTAAAAGTCCATCGTCGATATTTTATCCTCAGTAACATCAATCAATATATATCTCGAATCAAATATTTATCTTTGCACTACAGCCAAAGATATTCATCGATTGGTCATGTTCATCTAAACACTGTTCATCTTTGCACTACGGGCCAAAGATATTAATCGGTCAGTGGCCATGTTCATCTCAACACTGCTCATCTTTGCACTACGGCCAAAGATATTCATCATGAAATCATTCATCTTTGCACTACTGAGCCAAAGATATTCAAGAATATCATCATTTAAGACCGAGGATGATGAAAAATATTTCAAAGAAAACGAATCCAAGTGAAACAAAAGAACAAATATTAAGGATTCAGTATTTTAAACAATCCAAGTTCAAAAATACTTCATAAGTAATCGTAGTGGAGTAAAATTCAAGAATGATCAAAACATGGATACAATCAAAACTAGTATCCAAAATAGATATTTTGGACAAAAAGAAGAAATTTCATTTTTTGAATGAATAAGGTCAGATTTCGTGAATAGTGTCGATACGTGAATAGTAACTTCTCGACACCAAAAGATAGAAATTTCACAAAAACATCTTCACGCTTCGTGAATAGTAATCGTGAATAGTAAACTCTGAATAGTAACTCATGAATAGTAACTCGTAAATAATAACTCATGAATAGTAACTCCCGACATGAAAAAGTTCCAAATTTGATAAAATTTCCAACCAATATTTCTAAGATAATGATATTGAAGAAATAATATCATTTTTGAATAAAATAACATCCTTACCTCGAAAAGACAAGATTTCAGTTGAAACATTTGATATAAAGGCTATGACTTGAACTTGCACCATATAGCAATAGTCAAAGTATACTCAAAATACTCACAAGAATACGCCGATAATATAGAAAGAAAACTTGGTTTACGGTGTGATTTTCAATTCTAACCCAAGACCCTATTTATAGGAAATTACTTAGAAACACCAAAGCGTAAAATTTAATATAATATATTATAATTTTTCACAACTTCATACGCACACTAACAATCTGAATTCAGCCTCCTAATCACATGTTAAATGAGTTTCAAAAATGAAAAAACGTTTTTGTAATTAAAAATATTTTAAACTTCCAAAAATCAATTATTTCTGAACTTCGAAACTTCAATAATTCATAATAAATAGCCCTTTTATCAGAAAATTCGAATCTCGCGAGTTTTTATAGGAAATTCAATTCTCTACAACTTTTCAGAAGAAAGTTTTTCCAAATTCCAAACAGAAATTGACCGAAATCCCCAAACGGGCGATTTTACAGGCTATAATCAAATTTCGGTCAATAATTGTGTCCACCAACACACAAAATATGTGTTAAACATTTAATGCCACAAAAATACTCTTCCTCCTCATATACTCATATATCCCACATTTATTATAAAAATATCACCGTTAATATATTATTAAAATAATATATTTAAATGAATTATTTTATCAGAAAAAGATAAAATATTAATTTTCAACAATTGTCATTTTAAAAATTTTCTCCATCTATATCCACATAAAATTAATATTTTTCTCATCATATAAATCAATAATTAATTATTCACAAATAATATTACAGAATCACAAGATCTTGCAACTGTGCCGTCCTCAGAGAAAGAGGGGGGCTTTCAATAAGGATCTCTCCTTCTTGGCGCATGCAATTAGGTGACCTAACCTCTCCTTAGATGTAACTTTCTAGACATTACCAATAATGTTATCCAATAATATTATTAGGATAATATGAATTATTGCTCTGATAATGGAAAAATCGTGTAATGACAATTTATTGAAACAACAAGAAAATAAAATATCAATGCAAAGAATTATTGAATCAATAAAATAAAATAATCGAATAAGAATTATCGTAACAATTATTGAGTAAAGTGCCTTCTCACGTAAGAATCAATAATTGGTGCAATACTGCAATGTCTTCTATTCAACAACGCGTATTAGTGTGTTTTAACCAACGGGTATTCCAACAAGATAATTCAGTAAATAACTACTGAGTTATTTATAAACAACTTATATTTGTCATTTTCTTCATCCAATCGCTTTCAAGTTATGGGGCCCACAAAAGCACGCGGCTACCGTCGCATTTAATATTCCCAAAGTACGAATATTCCACGACCAAACGAATATTCCCTAATAATAATGAATTTTTATAACCACTTGCTTATTCGAAATATTTGCATGATTTTACCCATAACTATCCACATTAATCAAATCAACCCTTACTATTTCAAAATAATAAATAGAGGAAAATAAATTTCATTTATTAATAATTTGGGGTCTTACAACCTCCCCTCCTTATGAAATTTTGTCCTCGAAATTGACGTACGTACCTGGTGTTTGGAAAAGATGAGAATACCTCGCTTTCATTTCCGTTACCAACTCCCAGGTCATTTCCTCAATAACATGGTTTCTCCACAAAACTTTAACTTGTGGTATAACCTCGGTATATAGGACATGTTCTTTCATATCCAATATCTTGACAGGTACCTCCTCGTACGTTAAGTCTTTCTATTATCTCGTCCGGGTTCTAACTCAATGACGTGGTTCGAGTCGTCCACATATTTACGTAACATCGACACGTGAAAAGCGTTATGAACACGCATCATACTTGGCGGTAAAAACGAGTCTATAGGCCACGATTCCTATTCGATCGAGAATTTCAAATGGATTAATAAATCGAAGGTTTGAGCTTTCTCACCTCACCGATTCTCGCTTTTGAAATAACAACTTCTTGACCTCCTTCTTCAAATTCATTAGCTCCGGTGTGTGGCTTGAGCGACTTTAACTTTATCAATTAAAAGTCGATTATACTCGTATATCATCACGTGGGTACCTAGAGTTTTCATCTCCATCTCTATTATTTGTAAATTATACGAAATTAGTCTTTGACAATATCGTACTCAGACTTCATATACGATCTTCTACTCAACACGTCGCCTACCACGTTCGCTTTTTCCAGGATGGCATGGTCGAACATGTCTTTGAAATGAGTCTCCTCTCGAGTTCTTCAAGCTCTTCCCACATTCCTTGCTCCATTCGAATTTTGTATCTCTACGAGTCAACTGCGTTAATGGAATAGCGATTCGAGAATATCCTTCAACGAATCTACGATAATAACCAACTAAGCCTGAAAGCTACGTATTTCGATTCCGACTTAGGTTGTTCTCAACTTTGACTCATATCCCAACCTTGGATAAGACGTTACAATGACACCTATCGGTTTACTATATCGCATCGAATATGGTGTCCCCATGGAGAGTCGGCTTGGTGCATTCCACAAAAGAAGTCACCAGATAAAGGCTCGTGTACCAAATTCTATAGTTGAATTTTTAACTCACGAAGTTCAATAGAGCCATTCGATATGAGATTTTAGAAATGAGTTTTGTCTAGGGGTTCAAAGTCGATACAAAATTTAATATCAAGCTTTGGGAGTAAGCCAAGAAATTCTTCAAGAAATACGTCAGGAAAAATTAATAACAACAGGAATATTATTCAAATCTGACGTGTCTTTATTCAAATCCATAACATGGACTAAGAACTTGACATCCGTAATAAACGAATGACTTCATGGCTTGATATGAAAATATTTGACTACAATGGTTTGATTGCTTGAATTCGAATAACAGGTTGCTTAAGAATATGAAAACTAACAACCTTACGAAAGTAATCAATTTCGGCAAGATGAGTAGTTAACCTTAAAATCACATCAAAAGTAAATATCTCTATAGAAATAAGGTTAACGGGTAATGTGATAGTGCCAACTGAATCAAGCAAGATTTCTAAACAACGGATGTAATGAAAGTTTCTCTAACTGAGTCTCCATAAATAAAGTCAAAGTCTAATTTCTCCGTAGTCAAGTTTAAATGTTGAGTAAAAAAAGAGATAAAAGAATGGGTAGAACCTAAGATATCTAGTAAGGTATAAACTTCGCAAGAATTTATAATTAACTAACGAGTGCTAACCGTTCGGGTTCCTCGATTTTGACCGGCCACGACAAACGCTTCTTCCAAGAACCGATTGACTTTGACTTTTCAGGACATCCTTTTGAGTCACCATTCTACATTGGATCTGGGTTTCGATACCGCATAATCTCGAGCGATATGTCCTTCTTTTCCACAATTATAGCATACCTTAAACTGTTGTGGGCAATTTAATGATATGTCCCTCTTTCCAAGATTTGTAACATCTGACCGGTGGTCTTTCTCCTCCCTTGGAACCGATTCTTCACTTGGCTTTGGCGACGTCTTCACATACGGTCGTTGTTGAATCTCCTCCCACTCGCTTCTTCTATTTTCATGGCCATGATTACCACCAGAAGTGGTTACCACCTTTGTCCGTATTCTTCTTTCTCCATTGGTTATCGTTATTACGATGATATTATCTCTTGTATGATCCTCGGTTATGGTCCTCGGTTGAATGTACTTTCGTTATCTCGCTTCTAACAACCGAGCCTGCTGACAACATCTGAATAGAGAAAATTTATGAGAAATGAGATATCGACGATGCCGGGTTTCAAACCTCTCGAAACATCCGCGTCATACGTTCCTCATTCTCCACCAAATGAGGTGAAACTGGATAACTCCGTGAACTTCGCCTCGTCTTTGGGACACAAATCATGTTATTCGCTCCGGTCTAATAAACTCCACTTCCTTCATACGATTGAATACTTTCGTGGAAGTACTTGTCATTGAATCTGCTTCTGAAATGTCTCCCGTGACATCTTTGAGTGCAATTTGGATGGTACGCTTCATGATTCCCACCAAGATGTCTGCTTCGCCATGGAACATAAAGGTGGCGAATAGAACCTTCGTTTCTCTGTGCATCCCAAGACATCGAATATCTTGGTAATTTGCGTTACCCATGTTTCCGCCATGATCGGATCTGGCTTTCCCTTAAATTCTAGTGGTCCCAACTCTTTGAAGCGCTTGGTTTGTGACAACCCGTGAATTGCTATCATTTCTCTCAGTATTTTGAACACGAAGTCTCCTCGTCGATTTTTGTATGAATCGCAAAAAGCTTCTAAACATCCCCTCGTTCATCATCGCTCGGTGGTGTTTTTCACGGGAGGTACATTGTCACTGCTGTTACGTTCTCCTCGTTGGTAAAGACAGCATCTCCACGGTCTCATTTACTCAATCATTAATATTCTCGGTCGACATTCTCAAATACTGTCATAAAACAAGGGTTAATTAAGGAAATCAATATATCACATAATATCCCTATATACTGACCAACTAACAAATAAGCTTAGGTAGGACACACTAGCGAAGGATTTACTCGTCTCTCCCCTCCTAGTTCTATTCCCCGATCTCCACCAAAGATCATATCCCTAAGCTCTGATACCAACTGTGACGCCCCCAAAATAGGTCCAATCCATCCAACCCATTCTAAGTCGCCAAATACATGGTACAGAAATAATTACTACTTTATTAATACATTTGTCGTGCAAAATACGACAACATATATACTGTGAGTTTAAATACAATTATTGTCTTATAGACAATATACATACCCAAATAAATCCTCATCACAATTATTTATACATTATTTTATAAAAATTGTGAGGACTACTAAATAACTCTTTCTAGAACTTTCATTCCATACCCCGACTAGTACTCGCTACATTATCGCCTCCTGAGAAGAAAAATGGAACAACAAGGAAAAGGGTGAGCTCAACTAGCCCAATAAAGAATACTATGACTAAGATAATATACAACAAATTATCGTTAGTCTCCAACAGGGAAAAATCTAATAGAATACAATAGACAACCAGTTTTAAATCAATCTTCGCAGCGGAAATAATAATTCATTAGAAGAGTTAAGTAGAGAATGCAAACGACTATCTTCTATATATGAATTTAAAAGTCCATCGTCGATATTTTATCCTCGTAACATCAATCAATATATATCTCGAATCAAATATTTATCTTTTGCACTACAGCCAAAGATATTCATCGATTGGTCATGTTCATCTAAACACTGCTCATCTTTGCATCACGGCCAAAGATATTAATCGATCGATCATGTTCATCTCAACACTGCTCATCTTCTGCACTACGGGCCAAAGATATTCATCATGAAATCATTCATCTTTGCACTACTGAGCCAAAGATATTCACTAATATCATCATTTAGGACCGAGGATGATGAAAAATATTTCAAAGAAAACGAATCCAATTGAAACAAAAGAACAAATATTAAGGATTAAGTTATTTTAAACAATCCAAGTTCAAAAATACTTCATAAGTAATCAGTGGAGTAAAATTCAAGAATTATCAAAACATGGATAATTTGTAAGACCGAAATTTTTTAAATAAAAAGGAATTTCCTTTATTTATTATTTTGAAATAGTAAGGGTTGATTTGATTAATGTGGATAGTTAAGGGTTAAATACGCAAATATTTCAAAATAAGCAAGTGGTTATAAAATATTCATTTTTGTCTGGGAATATTCGTTTGGTCGTGGAATATTCGATTTGGATGATCGTTGGGGAATATTAAATGCAATAAAGTAGCGACATTGACCCATGTGGGCCCCATAACTGAAAGCGATTGGATGAAGAAAACGACAAATATAAGTTGGTTAAAAATAACGTGAGCGTAGTTACCAAGATTATCTTGTTGGAATGAATATTGGTTAAAATACTGAATGTCTGGCGTGGTTGCATAAAGAAGATTACCGGTATTGCATGTAATTGTTGAATTATTGATCCTTACGTAAGAAGGCACTCTTTCAATAATTTTCATGAAGAATTACCGTTCAATATTTTATTTTATTGATTCAATAATTGCTGCGTTGATATTTTATATTATTCATATTCGATAATTGTCTTCGTGACATTATCTCCATTATCGGATCAATAATTCATATTATTTGAATAATATTATTAGATAGCATTATTGGCAATGTCTAGGAAGTTACATCAAGGAGAGGTTTGGTCACCTAATTCTTGCAAGGCCAAGAAGGAGAAATCCTTATCGAAAGCCCCTCTTCCTCGAGGAGCGGCTGGTTGTCATAATTGTGATTCTGTAATATTATTTGTGAATAATTAATTATTGATTCATATGATAAAGAAATATTTATTTTATGTGGATATAAATGATGGATTTATTTATGTGGTTATTAATGAAGGAATTAATGCTGAGATGTTTTATTTGTATTTTGTAGGATTGGAGGTATTAAAAGATCAAATCGGTGTTATTATAGCTTTATTGTGTGAGTTATAATATTTAATCCGACCGTTGGATCGTTGTAATTTTTGGATATGTTATACATACATAAGTTGAGTATATGTCCACAAATTTTGAACCGTTAAAAAAGAACGAATGATTTGTTATGAATTTTAAGAGGTGATTGATTCGGAAATTAGGTTTATAATTGATTTTGGTGGAAAATTCTAGAATTGAGTGGGCCCCACTTGTGGTTGGTGAAGAAATGTGCTGAATTTAATTTCAAATGTGGTGGGTGACAATAGTAGCGAGTAAAGCCATCAGTAAAGTGTGGTCAAGTCTGCCTTGACGTCTTAACATTTTCCTATAAATAGAGGGCTAAGTTAGAATTGAAAATCACACCGTAAACAAAGTTTTCTCTTTCTCTCTATATTATTGAGCGTATTTTGTGAGTATTTAGATACTTTGAGAGTTCTTTATTCAAAGACAAGTTTCATTCAAAGATCACTTGAGACCTTTCCTTCCAAGTAATCGATTCTTTCGAGGTAAGGGATATTATTTTTTTTCAGTAATGATATTATTTCTTCAATATCATTATCTTTGAAATGTTGATCCGAAGTTTTATCAAATTTGGAACTTTTTCATGTCGGGGTTACTATTCATAAGTTACTTATTCACGAGTTACTTATTCATGAGTTACTATTCACGAAAGTACTTATTCATTAAGCGTGAAAATGTTTTTTTGTGGAATTTCTATCTTTTGGTGTCTGAGTTCTTATTCACGATATCACGGACTATTATTCACGATATCTAAGACTATTCACGATATCTGACACTATTCATCAAAAATAAAATTTCTTCTTTTCAGTCAAAATATCTATTTTGGATACTAGCTTTGATCAGTATCCATGTTTTGATCATTCTTGAATTTTACACCACTATGATTATTTTTGAGGTATTGTTGGACATGGATAAAACAAAGTACTAATCCTTAATCCTTAATCCTTGTCATTTTGTTTCAATTGGATTCGTTCTTTAAAATATTTTCATCATCCTCGATCTTAAATGATGATATTATTGAATATCTTCGCCCTGTAGTGCAAAGATGAATGATTTCGAAGAATATCTTTGGCTGTAGTGCAAAGATGAAGCAGTGTTTAAATGAACATGACTAATCGATGAATATCTTTGGCCCTGTAGTGCAAAGATGAGCAGTGTTGAGATGAACATGATCGATTAATGAATATCTTTGGCCCGTAAGTGTAAAAGATGAATGTTTGATTTGAGATGAATATTGATTGATGTTACTGAGGATAAAATATTGATGAGGGATTCGTTAAATTCATAGATTATAGTAGATTTCATTCTCACGTAACTCTTCTATGAATTATTATTTCATCATGAATATTGATCTCGAAACTTGTTGTCTATCATTATTCTATTAAATTTTTCCCTGTTGAAGACTAACGATAATTTGTTGTATATTATCTTAGTCATAATATTCTTTTCGAGCTAGTTGAGCTCACCCTTTTCCTTTTGTTCCATTCTTCTCGTGGAGGCGAGAATATAGCGAAAGATTGCAGTGGGTATGGAATGAAGGTTTTAGAAAGGATTGTTTAGTAGTCCTCACCATTTTTGTAAAATAATGTATCAATAAATATGATGAGGATTTATTTAAGTATAAATATTGTCTCAGAAGATAATATTTGTATTTAAACTCACGCTTTCTTGTTGTAATAATAAAGTTGTAGTTGTTTACGTACTCATGTATTGACAACTCGAATGGGTGATGTATACCTATTTTTGGGGTCGCCACGGTTGGTATCGAGCTTAGGGATATGATCTGGCGGAGATCGGGGAATAGAACTAGGAGGGAGAGGCGAGTAAATCCTTCGCTAAAGTGTGTCCTACCTAAGCTTATTTGTTAGTTGGTCAAGATATATAGGGATATTATGTGATATATTGATTTCTTAATTAACCCTTGTTTTATGACAAAGATTTGAGAATGTCGATCGAGAATATTAATGATTGGAGTAAATGAGACCGTGGAGATCCCCTGTATTTACCAACGAGGAGAACGCGTCTGACAGTGGCAATGTTCCTCCCGTGAACAACACCAACCTGGCGAGATGATGAACGAGGGATGTTTAGAAGCTTTTTGCAGATTCATGCAAAATCGAGACGAGGAGACTCGTGTTCAAAATACGAGGAGAAATGATAGCAATTCACGGGTTGTCACAACAAGGCAGATTCAAAGAGTTGGGACCACGAATTTAAGGGAAAGCAGATCCGATCATGGCGGAAACATGGGTCAAACAAATTACCAAGATATTCGATGTCTTGGGATGCACGGAGGAATAGAAGGTTCCATTCGCCACCTTTATGTTCCGTGGCGAAGGATTCATTGGTGGGAGTCTCGTGAAGCGTACTCCATCCAAATTCGCACTTTCGGATGTCTTGGGAGACGTTTCAGAGATTATTTAATGACAAATACTTTCCCGAAAGTGTTCGTATATGAAGGAAGTGGAGTTCATCGATTAGAAGCAAAACAACATGACGGTGTCTCAAAGACGAGGCAAAGTTTGCAGAGTTATCCGTGTTTTGCACCTCATTTGGTGGAGAATGAGGAACGATGACGCGGATGTTTCTTAGAGGTTTGAAACCCCAAGATACGTCGATATCTCATTTCTCATAAACTTTTCTTTATTCAGGATGTTGTAAAAACAGGCTCAATTATTAGAAGCGAGATAACGAGTACGGCCAATTGAGGACCATAACCGAGGATCGTACTCGTAGATAGCGATCAATGTAATAATGATAACTCGCTGAGAAAGAAAGCAGACGGATGAATGAAATGGTAACCACTCGGTGGTAATCATGGTCATGAAAAATGAAGAAGCGAAATGAGGAGATTTTAAAAAGAGGAGATTTAACAACGACTATGTGAAGACGACATAAAGGCGTGCAAAGAATCGGTTCTAAGGGAGGAAAACGACCACCCATCATATGTTACAAATGCGAAAAGAGGGACATATCGGTCAAACTACCCACAACAGCTCAAGGTATGCTATAGTTGTGGAAAGGAAGGACATATCGCTTTCGAGATTAGACGATAGCGAAACCTAGTTCAATGGGGACGGTGACTCAAAAGATCGTCCCGTAAAAGTCAAAGTCAACGATTCCGGAAGAGCGTTTGTTGTGGATCGGTCATAATGCGAGGAACCCAAACGAGGTGATCACGGGTAAGCTATTTATAAATTCTCGCGAAGTTTATACCTTACTCGATATCTTGGTGCTTGCCCATTCATTTATCTCTCCGCTTGTGCTCAACGTTTAAACTTGACTCAGGAGAAATTAGACTTTGACCTATCTGTGGAAACTCCGTTAGAGAAACTTTCATCACATCCATCGCTTATAAAATTTGTTTGATTCAAGTTGGCACCATCACCTTACCATTGACCTTATCTCTTTAAAGATACTTGCTTTTGATGTGATTTTAGGGATTGATTGGTTAACTACTCATCATGCCAAAATTGATTGTTTTTTCGTAAGGTTGTTAGTTTTCATATTCCTAACTAACCCGTTGTTATTTAATTCAAGCAACTAAACCATTAAAATCAATCATCGTCATATCTAATCATAAAGCTATTCGCTTATTGAAAAACGGATGTCAAGCTTTCTTAGCCCATGTTATGGATTTGAATAAAGACACGCCAAATTTGAATAATATTCTGTTGTTATTGACTTTCCGACGATTTTCTCGAAGAACTTCCGGCCTACCCCGTAACGTGAAGTTTAATTCTTTATTGATCTTGAACTGCACAAAGCCCATTTCTAAAACCCCATATCGAATGGCTCTATTGAACTTCAGAGTTAAAGGTCCAACTACGTGAATTGTTGGACATCGGTTTCATTCGTCCTAGTACATCTCCTTGGGGTGCTCCCGTTTTATTTGTAAAAAGAAAGAGCGGGGAGTATGCGATTTTGTATCGACTATCGGGGAATTGAACCATGTCACCATCAAGAATAGGTATCCTCACCTCGTATTGATGACTTGTTTGACCGATTCTGTAAGGGGCACAATTCTTTTCAAAATCGATCTTCGATTACGGATATCATCATTTGAAAATTAGGCGAGGATATTCCAAAGACCGCCTTCGTAACTCCGGTATGGGCATTATGAATTTTTAGTCATGTCTTTCGGACTAACTAATGCTCCCTGCTGGCTTTCATGGATATGTTGAACCGAGTATTCAAGGAATATTTGGATCGATTCGTTGTTGTCTTTATTGATGACATCCTTATATATTCCAAAAGTCGTGAAGATCATGAGCACCATTTGAAGTCGGTACTCCAAAGGCTTCGTGAAAACCAACTATATGCCAAATTGAAGAAATGCGAGTTCGGCTCGAGGAAGTAGCATTTCTTGGGCATGTGGTGTCAAAACATGGAGTATCCATTGATCCCGTGAAGATTGAAGCAATACAAGTTAGAGAGCAACCAAGTCGGTGGATCAAGACGTAGCTTTTTGGGCTTAATTTGGTTATTATCGGAGATTCGTGGAAGGGTTTTCTCGAATCGCTACTCCATTAACTCAATTAACTCGGAAGGATACAAAATTCGTTTGGAGCGAAGAACGCGAGAAAAGTTTCCAAGAGCTTAAGAGGAGACTTATTTAAGACTGTTCTAACAATACCATCGGTTCGGATGGATTTGTTATCTGACGATGCTTCTGTGCAAAGGGTTAGGATGTGTTCTCATGCAACGTGGGAAAGTCATAGCCTATGCCTCGCGACAACTTAAAGAATATGAGAGAAATTATCCTACTCATGATCTAGAGTTGGCAAGCAATCGTTGCAGCGCTTAAAAATATGGAGGCACTATCTATATGGGGAGAAAGTGGAGATATATTCGGACCATAAAAGCCTTAAATATTTCTTCACTCAAAAGAACTCAACATGCGGCAATGACGTTGGCTCGAGCTATTGAAAGACTACGACCACACTATTCAATACCATCCCGGTAAAAGCGAACGTGGTAGGCGACGACGATTGAGTAGAAGATCATATGCGGAACGAAAAGCGATGATGTCAAGTATCTGCGATAGAGCCAACTTTAATAGAAAAAGTTAAGGTTGCTCAAGCCACCCAGGCAGGAGCCGATACGTATGAAGAAGAAAGTACAAGAAGGAGCTATTCCTAAGCGAGAATTGATGAAGAAGGAATACTTGAGTCCACTCTAGACTTTGTGTTCTAACGACTCGATTTGAAGTACAAGATTATGATGGAGGCACACAATACACCATTTGCAATCCATCCCGGAAGTACTAAAATGTATCGTGATCTTCAACATACATTTTGGTGGAATAATATGAAGAAGAGAGATTGCAAAGTTTATCTCGATGTGTTTAACTTGCCAACGTGTAAAGGCGAAGCATCTAGTACCTAAGGGTCCATTGCAACCACTTGAGAGATTAGGAATGGAAGTGGGAACACATTACCATGGATTTCGTTCACGGGTCTTCCTACGGTTTCTCAAGGCATCAATGCTATTTGGGTTATTGTTGATAGATTAACCAAGTCGCTTTCATTTCTTGCCGACACGGAGACTTATTCACTTGAACGTCTTCTTTAGTATGCACGTAAATGAGATTGTGAGGTCAGCATGGCATGCCCTGTATCCATAGTTTCGGATCGTGACCCAAGATTCACTTCAAGATTTTGGGTTAGCTTGCAAAAAAAGCTATGGGCACGGATTTGCGATTTAGTTCGCATACCATCCCCAAACAGACGGACAATCGAGAGAGGACTATTCAAACTCTTGAAGATTTATTAAGACTCGTGTCCTAGACTTCAAGGGTAGTTGGGATAAGTATTTACCATTGGTGGAATTCTCCTACAACAACAGATTATCGAAGCAAGTATAGGTGTGGCTCCATTCAAGCATTATATGGACGAAAATGTCGTTCTCCAATATGTTGGGATGAGGTGGGTGAAGCAACATTGTTGGGACCGAAAGTTAAGACGTATATGACTACCGAAAAGATCCAAATGATTCGACAACGATACAAACCAAGACAAGATCGACAAAAGAGTTATGCGGATCTTCATCGAAAGGACGTGGAATTTAATGTAGGGATCATGTATTGTTACGAGTTGCTCCATGGAAGGGAGTTACAAGATTTGGGAAAGAGAGGAAAGCTCAATCCACGATTTATTGGTCCATTTCAAATTCTTGACCGAGTAGGAAATGTAGCCTATAGACTTGCATTACCTCAAAGTATGTCTCGTGTTCATAATGTGTTTCACATATCTCATTGCTCAATAAATATGTGAAAGACCCGAACCACGTTATTGAGTTAGAAACCGGACGAGATAGCCAAGACTTAACGTATGAGGAGGTACTGTCAAGATCTTGGATAGGAAGGAGCATGTCCTACGCAAGAAAGGTCATACCACAAGTTAAAGTTTTGTGGAGGAATCATGCTATAGAGGAAATGACACAGGAATTGGAAGCGGAAATGAAAGCGAGGTATCCTCACCTTTTGAAAACACTGTGTCGTGACGTCAATTTCGAGGACGAAATTTCATAAGGAGGGAGGTTGTAAGACCAGAAATTTTTTAAATAAAAAGGAATTTCCTTTATTTATTATTTTGAAATAGTAAGGGTTGATTTGATTAATGTGGATAGTTAAGGTTAAATACGCAAATATTTCAAAATAAGCAAGTGGTTATAAAATATTCATTTTGTCGGGGAATATTCGTTTGGTCGTGGAATATTAAATCTTGTCGGGGAATATTAAATGCGACGGCCTTGCCGTGTGTGTGGGCCCATAACCGAAAAAGCGATTGGATGAAGAAAGCGACAAATATAAGTTGGTTAAAAATAACTGGCGTAGTTATTACAATTATCTTGTTGGAATACCGGTGTTAAAATAAAATACGATGTCTGGCAAAGTTAGTTAGCTGATGCACACGGTATTACGTAATTGTTGAATTATTGATCCTTACGTAAGAAGGCACTACTCAATAATTTTCACGATGAATTCTTCGCTCAATATTTTATTTTATTGATTCAATAATTGCTGCGTTGATATTTTATATTATTGCGATTCAATAATTGTCACCGCATTATCTCCATTATCGGATCAATAATTCATATTATTTGAATAATATTATTAGATAGCATTATTGGCAATGTCTAGAAAGTTACATCGAGGAGAGGTTTGGTCACCTAATTGCGGCGCGATGAGGAGAAATCCTTATCTGAAAAGCCCCTCTTTCTGAGGAACTACTGGTTTATAATTGTGATTCGTAATATTATTTGTGAATAATTAATTATTGATTCATATGATAAAGAAATATTTATTTTATGTGGATATAAATGATGGATTTATTTATGTGGTTATTAATGAAGGAATTAATGCTGAGATGTTTTATTTGTATTTTGTAGGATTGGAGGTATTAAAAGATCAAATCGGTGTTATTATAGCTTTATTGTGTGAGTTATAATATTTAATCCGACCGTTGGATCGTTGTAATTTTTGGATATGTTATACATATATAAGTTGAGTATATGTCCACAAATTTTGAACCGTTAAAAAAAGAAACGAATGATTTGTTATGAATTTTAAGAGGTGATTGATTCTAAATTAGGTTTATAATTGATTTTGGTGGAAAATTCTAGAATTGAGTGGGCCCCACTTGTGGTTGGTGAAGAAATGTGCTGAATTTTATTTCAAATGTGGTGGGTGACAATAGTAGCGCAGTAAAGCCATCGTGTAGAGGTCAAGTCTGCCTTTGCGTAACATTTTCCTATAAATAGAGGGCTAAGTTAGAATTGAAAATCACACCGTAAACAAAGTTTTCTCTTTCTCTCTATATTATTGAGCGTATTTTGTGAGTATTTAGATACTTTGAGAGTTCTTTGTTCAAGACAAGTTTCATTCAAAGATCACTTGACCTTTCCTTCCAAGTAATCTTGATTCTTTGAGGTAAGGATATTATTTTTTTCGTAATGATATTATTTCTTCAATATCATTATCTTTGAAATGTTGATCTGAAGTTTTTATCAAATTTGGAACTTTTTCATGTCGGGGTTACTATTATTCATAAGTTACTATTCACGAGTTACTATTCATGAGTTACTATTCACGAGTACTATTCAAGGAAGGCGTGAAAATGTTTTTTTTGTGGAATTTCTATCTTTTGGTGTCGAGATTGAGTTATTATTCACGATACTGCCTTTATTCACGATATCTGAGACTATTCACGATATCGACTATTCATCAAAAATAAAATTTCTTCTTTTTCGTCAAAATATCTATTTTGGATACTAGCTTTGATTGTATCCATGTTTTGATCATTCTTGAATTTTACACCACTATGATTATTTTTGAGGTATTGTTGGACATGGATAAAACAAAGTACGAATCCTTAATCCTTAATCCTTGTCATTTTGTTTCTTTGGATTCGTTCTTTAAAATATTTTTCATCATCCTCTCGGTCTTAAATGATGATATTATTGAATATCTTTGGCCTGTAGTGCAAAGATGAATGATTTCTGAAGAATATCTTTGGCACCTGTAGGTAAAAGATGAGCAGTGTTTAAATGAACATGACGGTGATGAATATCTTTGGCACATGTAGTGCAAAGATGAGCAGTGTTGAGATGAACATGACCGACTAATGAATATCTTTGGCACAGTAGTGCAAAGATGAATGTTTGATTTGAGATGAATATTGATTGATGTTCTGAGGATAAAATATTGATGAGGAATTTGTTAAATTCATAGATTATAGTAGATTTCATTCTCTACGTAACTCTTCTATGAATTATTATTTCATTGCGAATATTGATCTGAAACTTGTTGTCTATCAGATTCTATTAAATTTTTTCCTGTTGAAGACTAACGATAATTTGTTGTATATTATCTTAGTCATAATATTCTTCTTGAGCTAGTTGAGCTCACCCTTTTCCTTTTGTTCCATTCTTCTCAGGAGGCGAGAATATAGCGAGTACGAGTCGGGGTATGGAATGAAGGTTTTAGAAAGGATTGTTTAGTAGTCCTCACCATTTTTGTAAAATAATGTATCAATAAATGTGATGAGGATTTATTTAAGTATATATATTGTCTAGAAGATAATATTTGTATTTAAACTCACAGTTTTACTGTTGTAATAATAAAGTTGTAGTTGTTTCTGTACCATGTATTGACAACTCAGAATGGGTGATGTATACCTATTTTGGGGTCGTCACAGATACAATCAAAACTAGTATCCAGAATAGATATTTTAGACAAAAAGAAGAAATTTTATTTTCTAATTGAATAGTCAGATTCGTGAATAAGTGTCGTATCGTGAATAAGTAAATTCGACACCAAAAGATAGAAATTTCACAAAAAACATCTTCATGCTTCGTGAATAGTAACTTTCGTGAATAAGTAACTCACTAAATAGTAACTCATGAATAGTAACTCGTAAATAGTAACTCATGAATAAGTAACTTGAGCATGAAAAAGTTCCAAATTTGATAAAATTTCCAACCAATATTTCGGCATAATGATATTGAAGAAATAATATCATTTTCGAATAAAATAACATCCCTTACCTCGAAAAGACAAGATTTAGTTGAAACAACAGGATATAAGTTATGACTTGAACTTGCATAGTATAGCAATAGTCAAAGTATACTCAAAATACTCACAAGAATACGCCGATAATATAGAAAGAGAAAACTTCAGGTTTACGGTATGATTTTCAATTCTAACCTAAGCACCCTATTTATAGGAAATTGCTTAGAACAAAAAGCAGAAAATTTAATATAATATATTATAATTTTTCCACAACTTCATACGCACACTAACAATCTGAATTCAGCCTCCTAATCACATGTTAAATGAGTTTCAAAAATGAAAAAACGTTTTTGTAATTAAAATATTTTAAACTTCCAAAAATCAATTATTTGAACTTGAAACTTGATAATTCATAATAAATAGCCCTTTTATCAGAAAATTAGAATCTCATGAGTTTTTATAGGAAATTCAATTTCTACAACTTTTAGAAGAAAGTTTTTCCAAATTCAAAGCAGAAATTGACCGAAATCCACAAGCAGACGATTTTACAAATTTATAATCAAATTTGATTCGATAATTGTGTCCACCAACACACAAAATATGTGTTAAACATTTAATGCCACAAAAATACTCTTCCTCCTCATATACTCATATATCCCACATTCATTATAAAAATATCACCGTTAATATATTATTAAAATAATATATTTAAATGAATTATTTTATCGGAAAAAGATAAAATATTAATTTTCAACAATTGTCATTTTAAAAATTTCTCCATCTATATCCACATAAAATCAATATTTTTCTCATCATATAAATCAATAATTAATTATTCACAAATAATATTCTGAGAATCACGATCTTTGTGACCGGTAGTTTTAAGGGAAAGAGGGGCTTTCGATAAGGATCTCTCCTTCTTGGCGTATGATTAGGTGACCAAACCTCTCCTTGAGCAGAACTTTTACAGACATTGCCAATAATGTTATCCAATAATATTATTGAGGATAATATGAATTATTGCTCAGATAATGGAAAATCTTGTGTAATGACAATTTATTGAAACAATAGTAATATAAAATATCAATGCGTGATTATTAAATCAATTAAATAAAATATTGAGCGGTAATTATCGTAACAATTATTGAGTAGCTTGCCTTTACGTAAGAATCAATAATTGGTGCAATACCGATATCTTCTTTGTTCAACAACGGCGATAGTGTGTTTTAACCAACGGGTATTCCAACAAAGATAATAACGATGAATAATTACTGGCAGTTATTTATAAACAACTTATATTTTTCGTTTTCTTCATCCAATCGCTTTCGTTATGGGGCCTACAAAAATCTGCTAGGCCATCGCATGCGAATATTCCCGAAAAGTACGAATATTCCACGACCAAACGAATATTAAAACGATAATGAATATTTTATAACCACTGCTTATTAGAAATATTTGCGTATTTTACCCATAACTATCACATTAATCAAATCAACCCTTCTATTTCAAAATAATAAATAGAGGAAAATAAATTTTATTTATTAATAATTTGGGGTCTTACACATGTGTTAATCATTTAATGCAACAAAAACTCTTCTTCTCCTCATATACTTATATATCACACATTCATTGTAAAAATATCATCATTATTATATTATAATAATCTGATAAAATATTATTTTATCGGAAAAGATAAAATATAAATTTTTAACAATTGTCACTTTAAAAAAATTATCCATCTATATCCACATAAAATGAATATTTTTCTTATCATATAAATCAATAATTAATTATTCACTAATAATATTACAGAATCACAATATTGACAACCAAGTAGGTTAAAGGAAAGGGCTTTCCGATAAGATTTTTTCTCCTTATTGGCCTTGATTAGGTGACCAAACCCTTTTTTAGGCGAACTTTACAGGCATTTGCAATAATGTTATCTAATAATATTATTCGAGATAATATAAATTATTGCTCGATAATAAAAAATATTGTGTAGTGACAATTATTGAAACAGCGGTAATATAAAATATCAATGGCAATTATTGAATCGATAAAATCTTTGAGCGATGCTTCTTTGTAACAATTATTGAGTAGTGTCTTCTTCTACGTAAGAATCGATAATTGGTGCAATACTAGGTATCTTCTTGTCAGCAACAACGCGTATTATTGTGTTTTAACCATAGGGTATTCCAACAGTGTTAATCTGTGAAACAACTACTGTAGTTATTTGTAAACAACTTATCTTGTCGTTTTCTTCATCCAATCATTTTCCAGTTATGGGACCCACAAAATTTTGCGTCGTCATCACGAATATTCTCAAACGGAAGAATATTCCACGAAACGAATATTCTAAAACAACAATGAGTATTTTATAACCACTTGTTTATTTTAAAAAAATTTACATATATCGCCCTTAACTTTAAACTTTTATCAATTTAACCATTTCTTGAATAGTAATTATAAGAAAATTGAATACTTTTATTTCATAAAATTAGAGGTCTTACATTTTTAATCACAAACTGTTTATTAGTAATTAATTCATTATATATTTTTAAAATAATATAAATTAGATTATTATTTAGTTTAAAATATTATATATATATATATATATATATATATATATATATATATGAGATATATATAGTAGTATGTGGTTAAAATTTTATTGATAAAATTATAAATTTTCGGTTTAATTGCGTATAATAGAAAGTTCATAAAATTTTAGTGGAATCAATTTATATATAATATTTTAAAATTTTAAAATTGACCTTACATTATAAAATAATTATTTTTTAGTAGGTTCAATTAACCCCACAATAGCTTCGCGAGTGTATACTACATACCAGAATAGAGGTCAAATAATTTAATAAGTGGGTAAAGAGTTCAATCTTTATCACGTGAAATAAACTTTCAGTATTTAAGTAAGAATGAGGTCAAATAATTTAATAAGAGATATGTGGTATTTGATAAAATTGAGCAATTAAGACATGAATGATTAGTGTATATTTTAATAAATTAGATTATCTTAATGAAATAATATCTAAATTTAAAAAGTTGTTTGATAACTAAAAAGTATAAAACATCTGAATAACTTTTAAATTTAAAAATATCTCAAATTAATTTTTTAAAACTTAATAATGACCCCATAGATTTAAATTTTTCATTAAGAGATAATTTTTAATGATTTAGATTTATATTTTTCTCTTACCGATTAAGACACGATAAGAGACGAACATAATTTACCAAACAACTTTACCCTCTTAACGAATCAGATGCAAAGCTATTAAGATGTATTAAAAAAAATAAACAAATACCATGGTAGTCAACTTGCAACCTTATACAGGTGAAATAGGGTTTTCGGACCCTATAAAATTAAAAATTAATCAATTTTTTTTTTTTTTGCGAGGCTAATCATATAGTAAAGAATTGTATCCGTATAATAGTAATATAAATTCAAATTTTAATATTTCTAATTCAACTCTTAATTAACTATATAAATATAATATTTTTTATGTCTTAACAAAAAAGTTGACCAAATTATAACTTAATTTCCGGTGAAATAATCTTGTCCACATTTAAAAGAAAAGTTGGATATGGCCCACATGATGTGAAAAATGCATAACTCGTCTCTCATATAGACCTTTCCTTGCTTATCTGTTCAATTCCATCAAGTAACATGTGCACCTACCTAGCTGGTATGGCTATATGTCTATTCCCTCCTCTTTTTAATTTTTCCATCTCTAGAGCTCTTAAACTTTCTTAGCTTAATATTCATGGCGTTTGTTCAATTACTATAGCATGAATATTTTAGTGTTTATACCACAAATTAAAGCCCTACTACGCTACTATTCTCATCATCTATTAGTCTACGTCAAACACTTTTTCATGGAATTTCTTTCCTATTTCTCTCTGCTCAACACACCAAATTATACTCTACTACTTGATCATCATGAACAAAACAACACTAATTATAACCCTACTACTACTAGTGATGATCCCAACGGTGGCTCGGCAGAGGAAAATTATGAATTTAATTGGTCGACTTCATTGATTCCACTCCCGCTTTATCACATAACTGACTCAATCAAGAGACAGCTTCCAGTTATGGCATACAGCTCCTTCCTCCTTCAAAACAAGAAATCATCAGCTGGTAATCTTGACGGTGATGATGATGAGTATGAGCATGATGGATGTGCGGTGTGCTTGAATCCCGTGGAAGGAACCCACCTAGTGAGGGAGCTGTGGAATTGTAGTCATGTGTTTCATAAAGATTGTCTCGATGGTTGGATCGATAAGAGTAATGTCAGTACTTGTCCCCTTTGTAGAGCCAATCTATTACCACCCGCAGCACATCAGACAAAGCAGGCGATCGAGTTAAGGAAGTGCCCATGGAATTAGGATAGAGTCTTTATTTCATGGTCCAGATTTAAAATGTCTTAGAATGTGACATACAGAGATATGACTTTCCATTTCATTTGAAATGGAGATAATCCTAATCAGAATAAATAATTGAATGGATGGATGATCAATTACTTGTTTGTGAGAATTAATTAGTTCATGTTATGGCTTGATCATCCATGCATAATGCATTCATTATTTTAACTTTAATTTTCATCAGATTTTGTGGGTTACGTATACACAAATGTGATTTAGTCGGTGTAAAGATATGCGGTCTTCATTTTGGGCAAACAATTATTGTTTGTTAAATATTACGCGTGGGATATGTGTATACACGTTTTGTGGTGAAAAGGTAATAACAATACCATGTACATATCAAATGATCTATCATAATAGTAGCATAATTAAGTAAATAATTAAAATTATAAAGTTCTAATTAATATACAGTATATATATATATATATATATATATACTCTGGTGAAGTCAAAAAATTTATTTAATGGGGTCAAAATATTATGATGCTATAAATAATTTAGCGGGAGTTTGGGGGCAGTGCACGCGAGCCAATTTTTTTAGATAATTTTGTATTTTTTGGGCAGTTGCATATGTAAAACATGTACTTTGTTTACAATATTGTTAATATAACAAGTAATAACATTATATATATACACACCCCTTAGTGATATGCCTTTATAATTACAAATTTGTTAATAAATATTTGAATTTCTTAAGTTATAAAAATAATATAAATTAAATTATTATTTATTTTAAAAATATTAGAGGAAGATGCATACATCAAGGAGTAGAAATAATATGAAATTGATAAAGTTATAAAAAAAATATAATTTGATCCCGTATATTAAAAAAATTATAAGATTTTATCGGGATCAATTTATTCATTACACTTAAATTTCTTCTAAATTTATCATATATTATTGGCTGAATGTCACTTCTATCTCTAAGTTGTCACCCACTTTTAAAGTTATCCCAAAAATTTATTTTTCGACAATTAAATCCTAAAAGTGATATTTTTTGTCGTTTCAACTCATTTGACTGGGGTTGACCCCAACCCGATCTATTTTGACCAAATTTTAATTCAACTCGGCCCAATTTAACCTGACTCCAATTTCACCAATCAATTTTTTTAAAAGAAAAATAAAAAGTTTAAAATAATTTTAAAATAATAACTAGTTTAAAACTTTTAATTTATTTTTTTAAAATAGGCAGGATTAGGTTAAAATAGGTTGGGTTGGGGTCAAATCGGGTAAAAGGAACAAAAACTCCAAAAAATGTCATTTTAAAAATTTAATTGACGAAAAATAAATTTTATAGACGATTTTAAAAGTTGATGATAATTTTTAAGGACAAAAATATCATTCCACCCTTGCGTATTTCTTACCATGCAAGTTTTTTTTTATCGGTAAAATAAATTCTTTACGTACCATGCAAGTTGTTATTGAGTTTGACCTTTATACTATTACTTTCAACAAAACTTTAGACATCTTGCCAGTTGAAATACTTGCATAATTAATTTAAGTTCTCAATTTAGATGTCTATTAAGACCATTTGTAACAGTTTTTTTATTTATTTTTTTTATTCTGTAGTATTATTGGGTCATTTATAAAATAAAAATTTAATTTTTTCACTATGTACTAAATGATTCTTATATTGATTCCTTAAATAATAAAATTTAAAATTTAAAAGTTAAAATTTCCAATAGCCAAAATATCAAATTAATAATAATCTTATAATTTATAAAAGAGAATATAATTTATCAATTATATTTCAACAGTAAAATAATGTTTATTTTATTTTATATTTTAAGTAATTTATGAAGTGAGTATTGAATGGATTGTAGTTGCAAATATACATAAGATTAATATTAACTTTTAAAAGTTAATTTGTGATATTTTAAATTTAAATATAATATGATTCATTTAAATTTTGAAAATAATAAATTTTATAATTATTATTACGTTTATAATATTTATAATTATATTGACATAAATTAAATAAATTTATATCAGTTTTAAATTTGAATATGTTTGAAATTAATTTTTAAAATATAAGTCAATATTAAGTTTATAATTTAAAAATAAAGTAGTAAAAAAATGTCAAGATGTGTATGATTGATGAGTTGTCCACTTAAATGAGGGTGTGGAATGTCATTTTGTATATATAGAGAATGGTCTTTTGACTCCCTCATTCTGGGGAGTAAAATCCTATATAGGGATTAAAATAGAGAGTCAAATAAGGATAAGGAAACTGTTGGATAATGATTTGTTGATGCATTCTTCAAAATTGGGAATAAAGAGTTAATTAGGGAAACTGTTGTTAGAGCATTCACAGCAGTTTCCTTATTTCTATCTATCCCTACTTGAGTCTTTATTAGGTCATTCTGCGGGATAGGGATTCAATTTTTCACTATGTACTCCAATGATTCCTTATATTGATTCCTTAAATAATAAATTTTAAAATTTGAAATTTAAATGGCTTAAAAGTTCCAACAATTAAAACATATTTTGACCGTTGTAACTATTTTTTATTTTAAAAAAATGTTGTTTAAATTTAAAAAATGCTATTATTTTAATTTAAAAATAGATGTTGCTAGAAATCAAAAAGTGCAACGATCATTTCAATTTAGCATTCTTTTCCTACTTCTAACATCACAAATGTTTCAATTTTTTCGAAGAAGGCATCAACATCTCTTACTTGACTCTGCTGAACAAGAGGTTCTGCATGAAAATTGTTTAACCATGGAAGGAGAAATTTCAGACAAAAAAGGCAAAGCGAAGACACGTCGAGGTTCCGTTCTCGGTCGTGTTTACATTGATCGTGATCGTAAGACGGGCCATGAAAACTTGGTACGAGATTACTTCTCCCCAACCCTGACATTTCCTCATAGGCTATTTCGAAGACGATTTCGCATGAGTCGTAATGTATTCTCCGCATTCATGATCTTTGTTTTTGGCTTATGATGAATATTTTGTGCAACGTCGAAATCTTTGCCGCATACGGAGGGCTTATCTTCATTACAAAAGTTTCTTTGCAAAGACTTTCGAATGTTGTGTTATGGAGTTTACGGTGATATGGTGGATGAGTATCTTGACTGCGAGAAAGCCACAACAAATGAGGCAATGAAAAAATTTGTTGAAGCAATGATTAACATTTTTGGTGATCAATACTTAAGGTCACCTACTGCCAACGATGTAAGTAGGTTACTTTTACTACATGAGGAGCGTGGATTCCCAGAAATGCTTGGCAGCATTGATTGTATGCATTGGACATGGAAAAATTGTCCAAATGGATGGAAAGGTCACTACTCGGGCCATTGTGGTGATGCAACAGTAATATTAGAGGCAATAGCCTCACGTGATCTTTGGATATGGCATACTTTCTTTGGCCTTCCAGGTTCACTCAATGACATCAATGTTCTTGAACGTTCTCCTGTCTTTGCAGATGTTATTAATGGTCGTGCTTCGTCAGTGAACTTTGTCATCAATAATCATCAATACGATACGGGATATTATTTGGCGGATGGTATATATCCAAAATGGTCTACTATTGCAAAAACAATCCAAATGCCACAAACTCAAAAGGCAAAAAATTATGCAAGTGCTCAAGAGTCTGCACAGAAAGATGTGGAAGGTGCCTTTGGAGTTCTCCAATCACGTTTTCATATAATTCAGCAACCTTGCAGGTATTTTAGGTTAGCAACATTGAAGAATGTCATGAAGGCATGCATTATAATGCATAACATGATTGTAGAAGATGAGCGTGACCTATACAAGTCATTGGAGAAAGGTAACTATTATTTATTTGAAGAAATTTCCCCTCCAATAGTGGATTGCGGGTATGAACACTTTGATTATAACCAATTCATTGCGGGACGTGAAAATTTAAAAGATAAAACTATGCATCGTCGTCTTCAAGAAGACTTAATTGAGCATCTATAGGAGAGGCACGAAAATGTTGAGTAATTGTGTTTCTACTTATGTAATAAATGTTTAAGTTATATTGTTCTGTTTGAATTTTTGAATGTAGTGCCAAGTATTTGTATTTTGTTTAAATATAATGTCAAGCATTTATATAATATCATAATAAAATTTCTTAAAGCAATTATAGGTTAAAATAAGTCCAAAGCAATTGCAAATTAAAATTAGTCCAAAGCAATTGCAAATTAAAATTAGTCCAAAAAAACTTCAATTACCACAAGTCCAAGCAAACTTCAAAAAATACAAGTCGGGAGATATTGAAATTTGAGCAAATCTAAAGAAACAGAAACAAACTACAATTGCTAAAAGTCCATAGAAAGTTAGATAGAAAAAATAAATCGTCTACTTGTTAAACACTCTTTCAAAGATCTTTGTTTGTTTCATTTTAATGTATTTTCGTTGCATCTCATTCAAGCTAGACATGTCAATAGTCATAACCTTTTCCTCTTTATACTCCCTATCAAGTTCAAGTTTCTCCCTCTTCAACTGTAGATATTCATCCATTTTTTTGCTATCCTGGAAAATGACATCCATCTTCTATTCATGAAACTTTTGCATTAAATCTTGTGACTTTTCGAAATGAATCTTTGGTTTGAGACTCTTCACTATCTTCCACCTTTATTTTTACTGTTCTTGATCGCTCTTTTTTTAGGCCTTCTTACCAATTGGCCTTTCCATTTCTACATGACCGGAAGGCACTCGCGATCGTCTCTAAATTGATCGAATCTGATGCACTACACTTGGCTCAAATTGGGATGATGCACCATCGTAATCCACTTTGGAGAATTCTTGAGCACTTGATAATGATGTAAAAACTTGAAAACACCTCTTCCTTCTCCTCTATAGACCATGTTTTAATGGCTTGATTAATTTATAAAAATATTGTGCAATATGTCAAAATAATAAATATGAAACTATCACTTATATATTTAAGCGATTATTATATTAAAGAAAATTTACCTTGTCTTGGTCAGTCTGTAAAATCTCAACTTTTTGAATAAAGATTAATTTTCTATAAATATTAATTTTGAATATTATGGAGTGAAATTGATATAATAATTGTGGGCAATATTTATAAATTTTGTAAAGTACGCAAGTTGTTATATAATATTCGATTGGTCGGGGAATATTCGTTTTAACAGGGAATATTAGTACAACGGCACAATCATTGGTGGACCCCACAATGGAATTATTGTCGGATTGAGAAAACGACAAAAATACTTTATGAAAATAACGGCGGAAGTTTTACCGTTAACTGTTGAAGAACCCGGTGTTAAAAGTACAGTAATACGCGTGGTTGCATAGTAGCACACGGTATTGATTATTGATGCTTACGTGAGAAGTCACTCAATTTTGCTTATTTTATGGACCCCAATTTACTCATTTTTCAAAATAATCGGTAGAAAATTATTTAATATTATAAAGGTGGGGCCACATGTGGGGCCCATGTATGACTTTGGAATATGAGATTGGAGGTGGGATTTGAGTTCACAAAGTTGTAAACCGTGAATACATAATAATGTGATTATATATATATATATATATATATATATTATAATTTTTGTCTTTTATATTTATATATATAAAGATTTTGTAAGACCCCAAACTTTTATAAATAAAGATGAATTTTTCTATAAATATTATTTTTGAATATTATGGAATAAATTTGATATAATGTTATAGTTGTGGGTAATATTTATAAATTTTGCAAAGTATGCAAGTTGTTATAAAATATTCGTTTGGTGGGGAATATTCTTTTTGTTAGGGAATATTAAATACAATGGCTCAATCATTGGTGGACCCCACAACATTATTGTCGGATTGAGAAAGCGACAAAAATATTTTTATAAAAATAACTTACGGAGGTGTTACTGAATTAAAAGCTGTTGAACTACCCGGTGGTAAAAATGCGATGTCTGGCGTGGTTGCGTAGTAGAAGACACGGTATTGATTATTGATGCTTACGTGAGAAGTCACTCAATTTATGCTCATTATTACTCACATGATAATTCTTTGCATCATATCTCTTATATTATTGATTCAATTATTGTCACGAAGATCATACGTGTATAATATGTTATAGTATTAAATCAATAATTGAGACGACATGAAGTTATAAATGATTAATAATTATTGAAAGATTAAATATGTGTTATGATTTGTGGTAAGTTTGATTATTTTATGGGGGCTCTATATGTCATCATCTAAGAGTCTCTTCATCAATAGTATTTACCTTCGTCGATAAAGTAATTACCCTTGTGAATAGTATTTACCTTCGTCGATAGTAATTACCCTTGTGAATAGTATTTACCTTCGTCGATAGTAATTACCCTTGTGAATAGTATTTACCTTCGTCGATAGTAATTATTCTTGTGAATAGTATTTACCTTCGTCGATAGTAATTACCCTTGTGAATAGTATTTACCTTCGTCGATAGTATTTACCTTCGTTAATAGTAATTACCTTTACCGGACGTCGAACCACTTGTCGTTTCACATTACAAAGGCGTCGAACCACTTGTCGTTTCACATTACAGAGCGTCGAACCGGTCGTCGAAGCCACTTACCTTTTCACCACGACGGTGTCTTAAGCTAGAAATCTTCTATAAATAGAGGCCTAGGGCTTCATTATTTTCATTTAATTCATTCAAGCTATAGAGAGAGAAAGTATAGAGAGAATAAGAGAAAGAAGAAGAGTATTTTGTTACTTACATCTGCTGCGAGTATTCAATCTCCTACCAAATGTAAAGGGTGTTATTCTTTCTTTTCATGAAGAGAAGCTGTTGTTATTCCATTGCTTATTATTACATTGGAATAACTTTGTATAAGTGGTTTACCCTATACTTGGTGACATTCTTTTATTATTACATTGGAACATCACATGCATGTGTTTTACACGGACTGGTTAAAATCTTTATCATTACGTTGGAACATCACATCGTGTGTTTTACAGGACACGGTTAAAATCTTTATTATTCTGTTGGAACATCACATGCATGTGTTTTACAGGACTGGTTTAAAATCTTTATTATTGTGTTGGAATATCTATCATGTGTGTTTTACAGGATGACCGGTTCCATCTTTTATATTCTGTTGGAACATCTGTCGGTGTGAATTTCACGACACGGTTCCGTTATTTATTATTACATTGGAATAACCCGTCTGCATGCGGCCTATCGCATGCGTGGTGATTTCTTTTGTTATTCCATTCTTTATTATACCCGGTTGGTTAAAACTTTGACTTTATACTCCATGAAATTAGTAGAATATCCTTGATATTTGCGTTTCATCCGATATCTTTTCATGGAAATATTCTTACGATCATTCTTGAATTTTACTCTACAAAAACAAGATTATCATTGACAATTTGGACGTTAATAATTCTGGATAAAATAATTCTTGAACTTGTTTTATTGAATTCTTATATCATTGTCATCATCCTCATGTTTATATTTTTTTGAAAGTCATCCGTGGCACATGAAGTGCATAGATGGACTTGGTATGATTATGACCGAGAGACTATTCGGTGTAATGTCATGGTAGTAATGTTACAAATGATGTGATAAAAAAAATCCTCGATGGTAGTAGTACATTGATGGACAGGTTGTTGGCATGATCATGACCCTTAATGAATACACAAATATTCTTGGCCCGTAGTGCATGAATAATTGTGGTCGTGATACTAAAGAATATCCTTGGTAGTAGTGCGGGGGTGATTCGATGATGTGGAATATTTATTAAAATTTGAGTCTCACTATATATGATGATGAAAAACCTTTTAAAACCTAAAAGATAGTAGACTTTATTTTCTACTTGACTCTTTTAATGGATTCATATTCATCACCGCAGATTAAAGCTGGTTGTCTATTGTATTTTATCGGTTTAACATTATTGAAGACTATTGATAATTTATTACGCATTATCTTAGTCATAATATTTCTTCTTTGGGCTAGTTGAGCTCACCCTTTCTTTCCTTTGTTCTCTTGAGGAAATGATAATATAATTTGGGACGAGTCTGGGGAAGCAGTGATGGTCTGAAGATAGCATTAGTAGTCCTCACTATTCGTAAAATAGTGTGATAATAATCAGTAATGAGGACTTTTGTTTGAGTTTGTATAATATCTAGTGAAGCGATATTTGTATTTAAACTCACGGTTTATATGTCGTATTGCATACCTGACAGATTATGTTAATAAGTTGTATTTAAATTACGTACCATGTAAGTGGCGACTCAAGATGGGTGATGTATACCTATTTTTGGGGGCGTCACAGATTTGGTAATCAGAAAGTAGGGGAGGGAGAAAGAAACGTGGGGGAGTATTATTGTGACTTTGTTGGCAAAGTGGGGGAAAGGTACAATTATTAATTGTATATATATATAATATATATATTATATTTTATTTAAAAAATTTTGCTTTAAATATGGACCGTCAGATTAAAGTAAATCAATCTCGATCGTTCATGAGTTAGTTACTTATGCATTCCATTTTTCTATAAATAGAAGCTCATTCATTCATTATTTTCTTTTAATTCTTTGAAACTAGAGAGATAAACTATAGAGAGAAAGAAGAAAGTATTCTGCTACTTCACTACTTATATATCCGGTACTTTTCTTCTTAAGGTAGGGAATATTATTTGTTGTGACTCGTAAGGGGTGTTATTCTTTCTTATTCATGAAGAGAAGCTGTTGTTATTTCATTTCTTATTATTCTCATTGGAATAACTTTTATCTGTGATCTACCCTATACTTGGTGACATTCTTCTATTATACATTGGAACATCTTGTGCATGTGTTTTACCGGGACTGGTTAAAATCTTTATTATTATTCCGTTGGAACATCACATCGTGTGTTTTACACGGGACTGGTTAAAATCTTATTATTATTCTATTGGAACATCCACATCACGTGTGTTTTACAGGACTGGTTAAAATCTTTATTATTCTGTTGGAACATCATCCCGCTTGCAAATTTTGCACGACTTTGGTTCCGTTATTATTATTCATTGGAATAACTTTGTCATCTGAAGTACCGCATGCATGGTGATTTCTTTTGTTATTCCATTCTTTATTATACTCTGTTGGTTAAAGTTTTTGACTTCTATACTCCATGAAATTAGTAGAATATCCTTGATATTTGCGCTTCATCCGATATCTTTTCATGGAAATATTCTTCTGATCATTCTTGAATTTTACTCTACAAAACAGTATCGTGTTGACAATTTGGACGTTAATAATTCTTGGATAAAATAATTCTTGAACTTGTTTTATTGAATTCTTATATCATTGTCATCATCCTCATGTTTATATTTTGTTGAAAGTAAATACATGGCTGTGAAGTGCATAGATGGACTTGGTATGATTATGACCGAGGGATTATTCGGTGTAATCATAATAGTAATGTTACAAATGATGTGGTAAAAGTTCTCATTGGCCCGTAGTGCATTGATGGGATGAGTTGTTGGCATGATCATGACCATTAATGAATACACAAATATTCTTGGCCCGTAGTGCATGGATAATTGTGGTCGTGATACTAAAGAATATCCTTGGCCGTAGTCAGTGGGGTGATTCGATGATGTGGAATATTTATTAAGTCGAGTCTCGGCGATAATGATGATGAAAAACCTTTTAATCATAAAAGATAGTAGATTTTATTTTCTACTTGACTCTTTTAATGGATTGCTTGTTCATTATGATTAAACTTGATGTCATTATATTTTATCGGTTTAACATTGTTGGAGACTAATGATAATTTATTCGCATTATCTTAGTCATAATATTTCTTCTTGGGCTAGTTGAGCTCACCCTTTCTTTCTTTATTCTCTTGAAATGAGAACATGCGAGGGACTAGTCGGGGAACAGTAGGACTCGGTCCGGATGATAGCATTAGTAGTCCCTCTATATACGCGTGAAATAGTGTGTTAATAATTGTAATGAGGATTCCTTTTGAGTTTGTATAATCTCTAGTAGACAATAATTTTATTCAAACTCACAGTTATATTTTTTGTCGTATTATACACCAGTTGTATTAATAAGTTGTATTTGAATTTTATACCATGTATCTGACGACCCAAGATGGGTGATGTATACCTAATTTTGAGGGCGTCACAGTTGGTATCAAAGCTTAGAAATATGATCCCTGGCTAAGATGTGAGACTAGAACTAGGAGGGGAGAGACGGAGAATTCCTTCGCTAGTATGACCTACTTAAATTTATTTTGTATTTAAATTGGTTGGTCGAGTTTAGAGATATTATGTTACATGTCAATTAACCTTTGTTTTGTGGCGATTCGAAAATGATATCCGAAAATATTGAGAATAGCAATGGAGCACAAGAAACCGTTGAGTCTCCACATATCAATAATCAGGAGAATGTGTATCAGGAAAGCGACAATCCTCATGCAAACAACAACACCGACCAAATGATGAATGATGGATTGTTCGGAGGAGGCTTTATGCAATTTATGACAATGCAATGATGAGAGCATTTCTCCCATCCAAAATGTGAAGGTGGAAACACTTGAAACTCTCGACGGCCATCGCATAAAAAGCGATTGAAATTTTAGACTAGTAGTCTAAAAGGAGAGCCAACACATTATACTAAAATAAATAGTAAAATAAATAATAAGTATAGGACAACAATGTATTCTTAAAATTTGTAGATGTTACAAATAAAATTTCTTTTTTACCGAGTATAAATGTTGTAATGTAGAGTTGGCCCAAAAATATTAATCACCAGGAGCCATTTGAAGCATGATATTTATTTAATCATCATATATACTCGGTATATATGATATGATGTGGGTGGTTACGTTACGTAGTCTTTAATGAAAAGATGACGTAATATATTTATTTATTTTAATACTTTCAAAGGTTCATCTTTCTCTTTTCATGGGAAAATACAGAATTACACAACTTCGGCCTTCTCAATTGGAAGAAACACTTGTCCAATTGTGACCCAAGTTTATATTAATTATATTATACTAACATCTATGGAATCATCCTAACATGTAATTTGTTATGAATTTTTATAAGATATATACCACTTATAATATTGAAAATGATAAAGAATGACTATAATTAAAAATTAAAAATCGAAATCCATTACTATTAGTAGCGGATGGTTAAAAAAACAAACATATTAACGGATGCTAATTAGAATAAGAGTTTGACTTTATTAATTAGAGTTTTAATTAATTAACTAAGGTTTGATGTTTATTAACTAGAGTTTAGGATTTTGATAAATCAAGATATAGGGTCATTAACTCATTAATAAATCATAACCCCAATTAAAAAATGAGTTAATAAACCATAAAATATAGTTTATAAATCTTAAACCCTAGTTAATTATCTGAAACGGTATGATATTTTTTAACCATCCGCTACGGATGTCGATTTTCAATTTTTAATTATGGTCGTTTTATTTTTTTTTCAATGGTATAGATGATAAGGATCCATAACAAATATATATTATCGATTATTACCCAACAACTATATATATATATATATATATATATATATATATAAGTCGAGGATCGATTAAGGGCTTCACTTACTTTTGTTAAAATACGGATTTTTTTTTTTTTTTTTTTTTAAATAACTAAAAAAAAAGTTTAATATTTATGGAACTGAAAATTTTTCATGTCTGATGTTTTGGATGTGATTTGGATCACGATAACAAAAAAGCAGTGCATGCGATGCAATGCAGACCGCATCACCATTTTTTGGTATAGGTATTCAAATTACGCCTAAAACATTCTATTATGGAAAAATATCGATTCCATAAAAATAAAAAAAAAATTTAGTTGTTTAAAAAAAACAAAAAAAGGTCAAGTATTTTAATGAAAGTAAGAAGTCCTGACACGACGGCTCATATATATATATATATATATATATATATATATATATATATATATATATATATATGTGTGTGTGTGTGTGTGTGTGTGTGTGTGTGTGTGTGTGTGATATTTAATTTATTTTATTCATGTATTGTTTTCATTTTATTATTTAATTTATTAACAAATACCAATCACACACTTCCATATCGAACTATTTACTGAATACAGTTTAACTTTAAAATAAAACTATTTGACCAACAATAATTAATTTCATAGAAGAAAGTATTTCAACTTTTCTTTCAAAAAATCAAAATGACATATATATTTTTGGAAAGGATGGATTTTTACTTAAACATAATGACAATTATTATATGGAAAAATAACGCCAAACAAGGCCGCGACAAACAGAGGCCTTAAATTCCTTTCACTCTAGAAAATCTCATTAACTTATATATAAGAATAAGTATTTTAAAAGAATAATCAATTTTGCTAATTTGATGGATATATATAATTATATGAATAATCTTAGAAACAAACTATTTTCTAAACGTTTTAAAGAATCGATGGCGATGTATACACCACATCAAAGATATCAATCATGACCAAGACTATATTAAATAATTTGTTGATTAATAGGCTGACGTGGAGTATGCCACATCAACAATTTGTAAAATATTTATAAAATAGTTTGTGTCTCTAACACCACTCTAATTATATATATATTCTTATCGTCCAAAATTTAAAAGTAAACTTTTGAACAGGTCAACATAACAGCCTATTGCTTATATTGACTTTGATTTTGAGAGAGTCTATTATTTGTGGAGTTTATTGCTTACATTGGCTTTGATTTTAACATTAAGTCAGCCTTCGATTTCTTGAACTTGGAGCGACATAATATCCTAAAGTATCATCTCCTTCCGTCCGTATTATACCTCCTAATTTATTTTTTAAAATGTTTCACATTAAATATTCTATTTTTATATTTATAATTATTTTTATTCTATTTTTTTACTCATACCCTCATAATTTTTTTACTCAAATTTTATTAGAAATTAAAAAAATAAGAAATGGTTTAAATTGGGAATTGATTAATTATTATTATACCACTTTCTCTCTTATACTACTAGGATAACATGTCTTCTATTTAATGACTCTCTTTCTCTATTCATTTTACTCCCTCCGTTCCTAAACGATTGTCGTTTTAGAAAGTAATTTTTGTTCCAAAAAGATTGTCGTTATAAAATTAACAATACACATTAGCTATTTTTTTTCCTACTTTACCCTTATTTAAAACTTTCTCATATTTAAAGCTTTCTTCCCTTCCCAATGATTCTTATTCAATTCAATGCTATAATCCAAGTAGTAATTGGTTGAATAAGAAGTACTAATTGGTTGAATTGAATAAGAAACATTAAGAAGAGAATAATTGGTTGAGACAATTAATAAGGGTAGTATAGTATTTTCGCTAGATATTAATTATATTACTTAATATGTATGCATTAACCTTAAGAGTAGCTTTTTAGTACTCCCTCCGTCGGGTTGGGGGGCGGTCCGGTGCACTTATTGATCGGTACCGTCTGACACCTTTTTTATTTTATTTTTTTTAACCACAATTATAAGAATAATAAATAAAAAATAATAAAAAAATTTTAAACAAAAAACTATAAAAAAATATATATTTTTAATTAAAAATACATTGTTTACCTCATATAATTTACACGATCAATAGAAAATGTTCTATTTTTCTTCTTAGTTAACGCAAGGGAGCAGTCAGAATATTCATGCTGGGCCACTTACTTTTGCTAATAAATACATAGACCATGAAATAATTAATTATCAAACTGTTAAGTCTCCTAGATATATATACTAATATATGGTGGTAAAATAACTTGTAAGGTTGTTATGGCCATAGGGTGTTAACGAGTCGAATCGGAGCGAATAGAGAGCTACTCGAATTCAATTCGAAATGATAAATTTGTATTCAAATTCGAGTCGAATTCGATTTATATTTGAAAAATTCTACTCATATTCGACTCGACTCGAATATTTATTACTTGAATTCAATCTGCCTCGACTCGAATATTTATTCAAACTACTCGCGAGCTTTAAATTCAAGCTCGAATTCGAGTCTCTACATAATAACTAGTTGTCCGATTCAAAGTTATATTATGAGATTTCAATATCCAGATTCAGATTATGGTTTACTTACCTTCGTAATTATGTTCCAGATTCGGATTCCCAAAATCCTTCGATCTTCGAGACTCGGTTTCCAAATCCTTCGATCCTTCGATCTTCGAGACGCGGTGGTGATGCGGGCGTTTTGGGGAGTCGAGTGATGAAGATAATGAAGAAGAAGCACGACTCACCAGGCTTGCTTTGGAAGAGAATAAAGCTCAATAGCAAGCGTAAAGCTAGCGACAAGAAACGAGTGTAAGACCCCAAATTATTAATAAATAAAATTTAATTTCCTCTATTTATCATTTTGAAATAGTAAGGGTTGATGTGGTTAGTTATGGGTAAAATGCGCAAATATTTTAAAATAAGCAGGTGGTTATAAAATATTCATTGTTATCGGGGAATATTCGTTTAGTCGTGGAATATTCTTGCTGTCAGGGAATATTCGTACGACGACGCAGTCTTTTGTGGGCCCCATTACGGAAAGCGATTGGATGAAAAAAACGACAAGTATAAGTTGTTTATAAATAACGGCGCAGTTGTTACGCAGTTGTTGCACAGTAGCGCACGGTATTGCACCAATTATTAATTCTTACGTAAGAAGGTACTACTCAATAATTGTTACAGTAATTAATGTTCAGTATTTTATTTTATTGATTCAATAATTGTTGCATTGATATTCTATATTACCGTTGTTTCAATAATTATCACTACACAGTATTTTCCATTATCGAAGCAATAATTCATATTATCTGAAAGTTTTGTCTAAGTAAAGTCTATTCTACTCGTATATTCGTTATCTTCACGTGGGTCCCTAGAGTCTTTAACTCTACCTTCATCATTTATAAGTCATATAAAATAGATTTTTGTGTTAACAACATTGCACTCGTAAACGCATATGATCTTCTACTCAACGCGTCAGCTACCACTTTCGTTTTCCCATGATGGTATTGAATGGTACGATCGTAATCTTCAACAGCTCGAGCCAACGTCTTTGGCGCATTATATGTTCGTTTTGGTTGAAGAAATATTTAAGAGTTTTAGAAATGAGTTTTGTACTGGGGTCAATACAAAATTCGATTTCACGCTCTAGGGGTAGGCTAAGAAGTCCTTCGAGAATACGTCGGAGATTTATTAACAATAGAAATATCATTCAAAATCATGACTCTCATCCAAGACTTGGATAACACATGTAATGAAGGTTTCTCTAACGGAGTTTCAACGATAAGTCAAAATCTAACTTCTTGAGTCGATTTAAGCGTTGAGCGTAAAGCAAGAGAGATAAAAGAATGGGTAGAATCGGTATCTAATAAGGTATAGACTTCGCAAAAATTTATAATTAACTAACTTGAGTGCTAACTTCGTCGGGTTACTCGCTCTCCGAGAAGTCAATAAAAAACGCTCTTCCTAAAACCACAGAGCTTTGTTTTGTCAGTATCCACCTTTGGTGCCACATAGTCCCAATGGACTTGATTTATACTGAGGACAAAATCGAGCTATGTGAATAATCTTTTCCACAACTAAAACATATCTTGGAAAGCTGTGAACAGTTTGGACTTATATATCCCTCTTCTCCGCATTTGTAGCATCTAACTGATGGTCGTTCTCCTCCCCTAGAATTTGTTGCTGGTGCTGGTGTTGTTGCTGACGTCTTCTCGTCATCGTTAAATCTTCTCTTCTTGAAATTTCCACTTGAATCATTTCTTCTATTATCTTGGCCATGATTACCACCGAAGTGGTTACCATTTCTTGCATGATAATTTCTTCCACGATGGTTATCATTGTTCCGATGACCGTTGTCACCGGTACGATTATTATCGTGTTGTTGCTCGTTATCCTTCGATTGGGCTGGCTCATTATCACGCTCCAATAACTGAGTCCTATTCACTACATCTGAATATAAACAAAGTTTGTGAGAAATGAGGTATTGACGTATTTCGGGTTTCAAACCTCGCAGAAACATTCGCGTCATTCTCTCCTCATTATCAACCAAATGGGATGCAAATCGGGACAACTCCGCAAACTTAGGTTCGTATTGCGACACGTTCATATTGTTTTGCTCCAGCTTGATGAACTCAACCTCCTTCATGTGACGAATACTTTCGGAAAAGTACTTGTCGTTGAACAATTCTTGGAACTTCTCCCAAGACATCTTCAGTGCGGCAGATTGAGTACGTTACAGATTCCCACTAATGATCTGCCTCTCCTCGCAACATGAAGGTGGCAAAGGGAACCTTTTGCTCCTCGGAACATCCTAAGACATCAAATATCTTGGTGATCTGCTTTATCCACGTCTCTGCCGTAAGTGGTTCTGGCTTTCCCAAAAACTCCGGTGGTCCCAGCTCCTCGAAGCGCTTAGCGGTGGCCAAATCAGTGGGTTGCCATTGTTTCCACCTGCATTTTGAATAGGAACCGCTTTCGCCTGATGTTGCATGAATTTCATAAAGCCTCTGAACATCCCATCGTTCACCATTTCATCGGTGTTATTGTTTACCTGAGGATTATCGTCTTCCTGCTGCACCTTATCCTGAATATTGATTAAAGGTGTCTCCACTGTCTCGTTCACTCCATCGTTAATATTTCCTGATGCCATTCTTAAATACTTCCATAAAACAAGGGTTAATTAACAAATCACATATTATCCCTATACTCTGACCGACCAATTAAATACCAAATAAACTTAGGTAGGTCATACTAGTGAAGGAATTCCCCGTCTCTCCCCTCATAGTTCTTGTCTCACATCTCAGCCATGGATCATATCCCTAAGCTTTGATATCAACTGTGACGACCCCAAAATAGGTCCATTCCATCCAACCCATTCTGAGTCGCCAAATACATGGTACAAAAATAAATACAACTTCAGTAATACAATTATCGTGCAAAATACGACAACACATATATTGTGAGTTTAAATACAACTATTGTCTAATAGACAGGATAAAAACTCAAAAGGGTCCTCATTACAATTATTGATACGCTTATTTCACAAAATAGTGAAGACTACTAATGCAACCATACGGATGAAATCAATCCATTCCTCGATTAGTCAAACTATATTCTCATTTCTGAAGAAAACGGTGAAAGAAAGGTGAGCTCAACTAGCCAAGTAAAGAATATTATGACTAAGATAATATACAACAAATTATCGTTAGTCTTCAACGAGGGAAAAATCGATAAAATATACTAGCCAACAAGTTTTAGATCAACAATTGCAGATGGAAAGCAAAGAATCCATTAGAAGAGTCAAGAGAGAATGAGTTCTACTATCTTCTAAGATTTAAAAGTCCATCATCAATATTTTATCCTCAGTAATAACAATCAATATACATCTTTAATCAAATATTCATCTTTGCACTACAGCCAAAGATATTCATTTGTATCACCCGGTTGGTCATGTTCATCTCAACACTTTTGCTCATCTTTGCACTACTGGGCCAAAGATATTCATCGATTAATCATTTATCTTCGCACCACTGAGTTGAAGATTTTTAGTAATATCATCATTTAGGGACCCGAGGATGATGAAAATATTTAAAAAAAAATGAATCAAAGTGAAACGGAAGGACAAATAGTAGGGATTAAGTATAACGGTTTATCCAAGATCAATAATACTTCATAAATACCAATTTTGAAACAGAATTCAAAAATAAAGACCAAAACATGGATACAATCAAAGATAGTAACCATAATAGACATCTTGGACAAAAAGAAAAAAAATTTATTTTTCGGTAAATAGTGCCGTATTCGTGAATAGTGCCGTATACGTGAATAGTAACCCCGACACAAAAGTTCTAAATTTGATAAAAAATTTAGATCAATACTTCGGCATAATGATATTGAAGAAATAATTACATATATGAAGAAAATAACATCCCTTACCTTGCAAAGACAGTACTTCTGACTGGAATACTGGATAAAGTGTTGAAGGAACTTGCACCGCTAATTAGAAACTCGCAAAGTATCTAAATACTCACAAAATACACTCGATAATATAGAGAGAAAGAGAGAAAACTTGTTTCTGGTGTGATTTTCAATTCTAACTTAGCCTCTATTTATAGGAAAATGTTGTTACGGCAAGTTAGACTTAACTCGCAACTCCGATGGCTTTACTCTGCTACTATACCCACCCACCACATTTGAAAATTCAATTGAGCACATTTCTCACCAACCAAAAGTGGGGCCCACCAATTCTAGAATTTTCCACCAAAATCATTTATAACCTAATTTTGAATCGGTCACCTCTTAAAATTCATAACAAATTATACGCTCATTTTAACGGTTCAAAATTTGTGGACATATACTCAACTTATATATGTATAACATATCCGAAAATTACAACGATCCAACGGTCGGATTAAATATTATAACTCACACAATAAAGCTGTAATAACACCGATTTGATCTTTTAATACCACCAATCGGACAAAATACTGATAAAACACCTCAACATTAACTCCTTCATTTATAACCACATAAATAAACCCATCATTTATATCCATATAAAATAAATATTTCCTTATCATATGAATCAATAATTAATTATTCACAAATAATATTCTGTAATCACATTTATAATGACCATTTGTTCCCGAGCAGGAAGGAGGGGCTTTCAGATAAGGATTTCTCCTTCTTGGCGCCGCAATTAGGTGACCAAACCTTTCCTTCGAGAACTTTCTAGACATTGCCAATAATGATATCTAATAATATTATTCAAATAATATGAATTATTGATCGATAATGAAGATATTGTCTTTGTGACAATTATTGAACAACAATAATATAAAATATCAACGCAAGAATTATTGAATCAATAAAATAAAATATTGAAGCAAGAACTCACCGTGACAATTATTGAGTAGTGCCTTCACGTAAGGATCAATAATTCAACAATATCACATGCAATACCGTGTGTCTTCTTGCAACGACGCGTATTCGTATTTTAACCACCGGGTATTCAATAGTGTTATTCGTGGTAATAACTTCGTCGTTATTCAATTTTGTCATTTTCTTCTTCCGATGGTTATCCGTTATGGGGCCCATAAATAGGCTGCGTCGTCGCACGAATAATCCCGACGGAAAGAATATTCCACGACCAAACGAATATTCCCCACAACAATGATGAATATTATATAACCACTTGCTTATTTTGAAAATTTGCACATTTCACCCATAACTAAAGTATTATATCAAATTAATACCTTATTATTCACAATAATAAATAAAGGAAATTTGATTTTATTCATTAAAAAGTTGGGGTCTTACAACCTCCCTCCTTATGAAATTTCGTCCTCAAAATTGACGACGTCTTGGTGTTTGAAAAAAGTGAGGGTTTTCGCTTTCATTTTGATTCCAACTCCCGGTCATTTCTTCAATAGCATGGTTTCTCCACAAAACCTTAACTTGTGGTATAACCTTCGTGCGTAGGTGTGACGCCCCCAAAATTAGGTATACATCACCCATCTTGGGTCGCCACTTACATGGTACAGAAATTTAAATACAACTTATTAACATAGTCATGGTATGCAATACGACATAAAGCTGTGAGTTTAAATACAAATATCGTCTCACTAGATATTATACAAACTCAAACAAAAGTCCTCATTACAATTATTATCACACTATTTCACAGAATAGTGAGGACTACTAATCTTATCTTGGGACCATCACTCGTTTCCCAGACTCGTCCCGGCTATATTCTCATTTCACGAAGAGAAACGGTGAAAGAAAGGGTGAGCTCAACTAGCCTCAAGAAGAAATATTATGACTAAGATAATGCGAATAAATTATCAATAGTCTTCAACAATGTTAAAGCGATAAAATACAATAAACAACCGGTTTAAGCTGCAGTGGAATATGCATTCCATTAAAAGAGTCAAGTAGAAAATAAAATCTACTATCTTTTATGATTTTAAAGGTTTTCATCATTGTTATATTTGAGACTCAAACTTTAATAAATAATCCACATCATCGAATCACCCTTACCACTACGGACCGAGGATATTCTTAAGTATCGCGATCACAATTATTCACGCACTACGGGCGAGAATAGTTGTGTATTCATTAATGGTCATGATCATGCCAACAATCATCCATCAATGCACTACTACACCCTTCGAGGATTTTTAATCACATCATTTGTAACATTACTACCACGATTGATTGATTACGAATAATCCTGGTCATAATCATACCAAGTCCATCCATGCTCTACAGCCACGAGATGACTTTAAAAAAAAAATATAAACATGAGGATGATGACAATGATATAAGAATTCAATAAAACAAGTTCAAGAATTATTTTATCCAGAATTATTAACGTCCAAATTGTCAATAATCTTTGCTTTGTAGAGTAAAATTCAAGAATGATCGGAAGAATATTTAAAAGTGAAAAGATATGGATGAAACTTAAATATCAAGGATATTCTACTAATTTCATGGAGTATGAAGTCAAAGTTTTAACCAATTTGGGTATAATAAAGAATGGAATAACAAAAGAAATCACCATGCATGCGGTGCTTGGCGATAGGCGAGTTATTCAACAGAATAATAATAACGGAACCGGTCGGGTGAAATTCACACAAGACGTGATGTTCAACGAGAATAATAAAGATGGAACCGAGATCGGTGTAAAACACACGAGATAGGATATTCCAATGAGAATGATAAAAGGCGGAACCAGTCCGGGTGTAAAACATGCAGATGAGGATGTTCCAACGAGAATAATAAAAAGCGGAACCGGTCCGGTGTAAAACACATGACGAGGATGTTCCAATGAGAATAATAGAAGAATGTCACCAAGTATAGGGTAAATGGCGTATACTGAGGTTATTCCAGCCAGAATAAATAAGCGATGGAATAACATAAGGATTTCACCAAGTATAGGGTATCGGCATGATACAAGGTTATGTATAGGGTATGCCACTTTTACAAAAGTTATTCCAAATGGAATAATAGTGAATGGAATAATGAAGTTCTCTTGAAGAAAAGAATAACACCTCTACCGTAAAAAGAACTGAATATAGAAGTAGTGAAGTAGCAGAATACTCTTCTTCTTTCTATAACTTTCTCTCTATAAACTTCTCTATAATTTCTCTCAGAGTTTCAATGAATTAAAAGAAAATAATGAAGGAATGAGCTTTATTTATAGGAAAATGGAATGCATAAGTAACTAATCCATGAGCGATGCAGATTGATTTACTTTAATCGACGGTCCATATTTAAAGAAAAATCTTTTAAATAAAATATAATATATTCTATTTATATAAAAACATTTTACTATGCAAACACTATGCAATACTATGCAAAACACTATGCAAAACACTATGCAATACTATGCATAATAAAATATAATATATTCTATTTATAGAATAACTTTAATAAAGTATTCTATTTTATATAAAAGATGTTTTGAATAAAACAAAACGTCATTATCGCTATATAATAATTCATATTATTAATCGATGATAATGGAATCAAACCGAGTGACTTCTCACATAAGCATCGATAATCAATACTGCGCGCTACTTACGCAACCACATACATCGTACTTTTACTACTAGAGTAGTTCAGCGGTAACCACAGTAAAACTTCCGCCGTTATTTCAATAAAATATTTTTGTCTTTTCTCAATCCGACAATAATTACATTTGTGGGGTCCACCAATGATTGAGTAGTTGTACGAATATTCCCCGCTAAACCGAATATTCCCTAGACCAATCGAATATAATATAACCACTTGCATACTTTGCAAAATTTATAAATATTACCCACAACTATAACATTATATCAAATTATTCCATAATATTCAAAAATAATATTTATAGAAAATTCATCTTTATTTATTAAAAAGTGAGGGTCTTACAAGTGGGACATCTTTCTTTCCTATCCAAGATCTTAACAGTACCTCCTCGATCGTTAAATCTTCTATTATCTCATCCGGTTCTAACACAATAATGTGGTTTGGGTCGTCCACATATTTACATAACATCGTCGATACGTGAAAAGCGTTATGAACACGCGACATACTTAGCGCGTTAAGGCGAGTCTATAGGCCATAGTTCCTACTTGATCGAGGATTTCAAATAAATCGAAGGCTTGAGCTTTCTTTCTTCATCGACTCTTACTTCAGAATAACGCATTCTTCGCACCTTCTTCTTTATATTCATCACCCGGTGTGTAGCTTGAAGCGGTTTTAACTTTATCGATTAAAGTCTATTCTACTCGTATATTCGTTATCTTCACGTGGGTCCCTAGAGTCTTTAACTCTATCTTCATCATTTGTGAAGTCATATAAAATAGATTTTGTGTTAACAACATTGCTTTCAGAACGCGTATGATCTTCTACATAAATAAACCCATCATTTATATCCACATAAATAAACCCATCATTTATATCCACATAAAATAAATATTTCTTTATCATATGAATCAATAATTAATTATTCACAAATAATATTACTGAGAATCACATTTATGACAACCGTGTACATTTCTAGGAAGAGGGGCTTTTCGATAAGGATTTCTCCTTACTTAGCGCAATGATTAGGTGACCAAACCTCTTCTTGTGAGAACTTTCTAGACATTGCCAATAATGATATCTAATAATATTATTCAAATAATATGAATTATTGATCGATAATAGAATCTTGTCGTGTTGACAATTATTGAACAACAATAATATAAAATATCAACGCAAAGAATTATTGAATCGATAAAATAAAATATTGAGCGAACTTCTTTGTGACAATTATTGAGTAGTGCCTTACTACGTAAGGATCAATAATTCAACAATCTTTGTGAAATACCGTGTGCTACTGCAAGTGCAACCCACGCCAGACATCGTATTTTAATCAAGGGTATTCAATAAAGCAGTGTTAGCAGTAATTCTGCCTGTTATTGATTTTGTCGTTTTCTTCTTTCGACAGTTATCCGTTATGGGGCCCATTGTAAGACCCCGATTTTATGAAATAAAAGTATTCAATTTTTCTTATAATTACAATTTAGTAAATGGTTAAATCGATATAAAGTTAAAGTTAAGGGTGATATATGATTTTTTTTTTCTAAATACACAAGTGGTTATAAAATATTCATTTTCGGGAATATTGTGGTGGAATATTAGTTTGGTGGTGGAATATTTATTTTCAGAAAAGGTAATTCAGGGTCCCATAATGTAATAATCACGAACGAAGAAAATGACAAATTTGAGTTTTATAAATAATTAATGCGAGTTAATGCATTGGTCAGACAAGAAGACATTACCAGATATACAATATTTTTGAATTATTGATTCTTACGTATGAAGGAGAATAATTGTTACATAAAGATTTATCGCTCAATATTTTATTTTATCGATTCAATACAAATTGATATTTTATATTATCATATTTCAATAATTATAATCGCATAATATTTCTCATTATCGATCAATAATTCATATTATTTGAATAATATTATTAGATAAAGATTATTGGCAATGTCTAGAAAGTTCTCACAATGAGAGGTTTGGTCACCTAATACGCCAAGAAGTGAGAAATTTTATCGAAAGCCCCCTTTCCGGAACCACTCGGGTTGTCATAATCATTTGATTCGTAATATTATTTTGTGAATAATTAATTATTGATTTATATGATAATGAAATATTTATTTGATGTGGATATAAATGATGGATTTATTTATGTGGTTATAAATGAAGGAATTAATGTTGAGGTATTTTATCGGTATTTTGCCTGATTGGAGGTATTAAAAGATCAAGTCGGTGTTCTTACAAATTTCTATTATGTGAGTTATAATTTTTAATCAAATAGTTGGATCGTTTTGATTTTTGGATATGTTATACATATATAAGTTGAGTATATGTCCACAAATTTTGAACCGTTAAAAATAAACGAATAATTTATTATGAATTTTAAGAGGTGACTGATTCCAAAATTAGGTTTATAAATGATTTTGGTGGAAAATTCTAGAATTGAGTGGGCCCCACTTGTGGTTGGTGAAAAAATTTGCTGAATTTTATTTCAAATGTGGTGGGTGGAAATAGTAGCAGGTAAAGTCATCAGGTTGCAGGTCAAGTCTGCTAAAATTTTCCTATACATAGAGGGCTAAGTTAGAATTGAAAATCACACCAGAAACATAAGCTTTCTCTCGCAATAATACATGATCCCCTACACCAGAATTGTAACTCCCTTCCATGGAGCAACTCGCAATAATACATGATCCCCTACACTAAATTCCACGTCCTTTCGATGAAGATCCGCATAACTCTTTTGTCGATCTTGTCTTGGTTTGTATCGTTGTCGAATCATTTGGATCTTTTTTAAAGTGATTATCATACATTCAACTTTCGGGTCCCAACGGTGTTGCTTCACCCACCTCGTCCCAATATACTTGAGAAGCGACACTTTCGTCCATATAATGCTTTAAATGGAGCTACACCTATACTTGCACGATAAGCTGTTGTTGTAGGAGAATTCCACCGATGGTAAATACTTATCCCAAGCGCCTTGAAGTCAGGACCAGAGTCTTAATAAATCTTCAAGAGTTTGAATAGTCCTTTTGATTGTCGTCTGGTTTGAGGATGGTATCCGAAGCCCAATCATAAATCCGTGCCCATAGCTTTTTGCAAGCTAACCCAAAATCTTGAAGTGAATCTTGGGTCGCGATCCGAAACTATGGATACGGGCATGCCATACAACCTCACAATCTCATTCACGTACATACTAGCAAGACGTTCAAGTGAATAAGTCACCCGTGTCGGCAAGAATGAAGCGGAGACTTGGTTAATCTATCAACAATAACCCAAATAGCATTGATGCCACGAGAAGCTTAGTAGGAAGACCCAAAGAACGAAATCCATGGTAATGTGTTCCCACTTCCATTTGAGAATCTCAAGTGGTTGCAGCGGACCCTTTAGGTACCAGATGCTCGCCTTTACTACGTTGACAAGTTAAACACATTGAGATAAACTTTGCAATCTCTCTCTTCATATTGTTCCACAAAATGTATGTCGAAGATCACGATACATTTAGTACTTCCAAGATGGATTGCAAATGGTGTATTGTGTGCCTCCATCATAATCTTGTACTTTAAATCGAGTCGTTAGGAACACAAAGTCTACAGAGTGGACTCGAAGTATTCCTTCTTCATCAATTCTCGCTTAGGAATAGCTCCTTCTTGTACTTTCTTCTTCATACGCATCATTTCAAGATTCGGTGGCTTGAGCAACCTTAACTTTTCTATTAAAGTTGGCTCTGTCGTATACTTGACATCATCGACTTTTCGTTCCGTATATGATCTTCTACTTTCAACGCGTCATTACCACGTTCGCTTTTCGGGATGGTATTGAATAGTGTGGTCGTAGTCTTTCGATAGCTCGAGCCAACGTCATTGCCGCATGTTGAGTTCTTTTTGAGTGAAGAAATATTTAAGGCTTTTATGGTGCGAATATATCTCCACTTTTTCCCTATATAGATAGTGCCTCCATATCTTTAGCGCGAAAGCGATTGTTGCTTGACTCTAGATCATGAGTAGGATAATTCTCTCATATTCTTTAAGTTGTCGTGAGGCGTAGGCTATGACTTTCCCACGTTGCATGAGAACACATCCTAACCTTTGCACAAGAAGCATCGTAGATAACAAATCCATCCGAACCGGATGGTATTGTTAGAAACAGTCTTAGAAATAAGTCTCTCTTAAGCTCTTGGAAACTCTTCTCGCATTCTTCGCTCCAAACGAATTTTGTATCCTTCCGAGTTATTTGAGTTAATGGAGTAGCGATTCGAGAAAACCCTTCCACGAATCTCCGATAATAACCATTTAAGCCCAAAAAGCTACGTGCTTGATCATGAGCTTGAGTTTGCTCCCAACTTTGTATTGCTTGATCTTCACGGATCAGCAGATACTCCATGTTTTGACATTACGCGCCCAAGGAATGCTACTTCCTCAAGCGAACTTCGCATTTCTTCAATTTGGCATATAGTTTGTTTTCACGAAGCCTTTGGAGTACCAACTTCAAATGGTGCTCATGATCTTCACGACTTTTGGAATATATAAGGATGTCATCAATAAAGACAACAACGAATCTGATCAAATATTCTTGAATACTCGGTTCATCATATCCATGAAGCCGCAGGAGCATTAGTCAATCTGAAAGACATGACTAAGAATTCATAATGCCTTGTCTGGGGAGTTCGAAGGCGGTCTTTGGAATATCCTCGATTAATCTTCAAATTTGATGATATCCGAGCGAAGATCGATTTTGAAAAGAATTGTGTGCCTTGCAATTGGTCAAACAAGTCATCAATACGAGGTGAGGATACCTATTCTTGATGGTGACATGGTTCAATTCGAGATAGTCAATACAAAAGTCGCATACTCCGTCTTTCTTCTTTACAAATAAAGCAGGAGCACCCCGAGGAGATGTCTTGGGGCGAATGAAGCAGATATCCAACAAATTCACGTAGTTGGACCTTTAACTCCACAAGTTCAATAGGAGCCATTCGATATGGGGTTTTAGAAATGGGCTTTATGCGGGTTCAAGATCAATAAAGAATTCAACTTCACGTTCGGGGTAGGCAAGGAAGTTCTTGAAATCGTCGGGAATGTCGATAACAAAAGGAATATTATTCAAATTTGGCGTGTCTTTATTCAAATCCATAACATGGGCTAAGAAAGCTTGACATCCGTTTTTCAATAAGCGAATAGCTTTATGATTAGATATATAGCAAGTGATTGATTTTAATGGTTTAGTTGCTTGAATTGCATAACAACGGGTTGGTTAGGAATATGAAAACTAATGACCTTACGAAAACAATCAATTTTGGCATGATGAGTAGTTAACAATCAATCCCTAAAATCACATCAAAAGCAAGTATCTTTAAAGAGATAAGGTCACGCGGTAAGGTAATGGTGCCAACTTGAATCAAACAAGATTTATAAGCGATGGATGTGATGAAAGTTTCTCTAACGGAGTTTCCACGAGATAGGTCAAAGTCTAATTTCTCGGGAGTCGAGTTTAAGCGTTGAGCACATGGCGGAGAGATAAATGAATGGGTAGCACCGGTATCAAGTAAGGTATAAACTTCGCAAGAATTTATAAATAACTTACCGTGATCACCTCGTTTGGGTTCCTCACATTATGACCGATCACAACAAAACTTCTTCCGGAATCGTTGACTTTGACTTTTACGGGACGATCTTTTGAGTCACCATCCCCATTGAACTAGGTTTATTCCGTCTGATCTCGAAGCGATATGTCCTTCCTTTCCACAATTATAGCATACCTTGAAATGTTATGGGCGGTTTGGTGATATGTCCCTCTTTCCGCATTTATAGCATATAATGGGTGGTCGTTCTCCTCCCTTAGAACCCCGATTCTGCTTTGGCTTTATCGTCTTCACATGGTCATTGTTAAATCTTCTCTTTTAAAATCTCCTCGACTCGCTTCTTCTATTTTCATGGCCGTGATTACCACCGAGTGGTTACCATTTTTGTCCGTCTGTTTCTTTCTCATTGGTTATCATTATTACATTGATTGCTATCTCTCTCAGTACGATCCTGGTTGTGGTCCCTCGGTTGTAGTATACTCGTTATCTCGCTCTAATAATTGAGCCACATTTTACAAAATCTGAATAGAGAGAAAGTTTATAAGAAATGAGATCTTGGCGTATCTTGGGTTTTAAACCTCTAAGAAACATCCGTGTCATACGTTCCTCATTCTCCACCAAATGAGGTCTGAACACTGGATAACTCGCAAACTTTGCCTCGCATCTTTGAGACAAATCGTGTTGTTTCTTTCTAATCGATGAACTCCACTTCCTTCATATAGATGAACACTTTCGGAAAGTATTTGTCATTAAATAGTTCTCAAACGTTTCCCAAGACATCTTTGAGTGCTTGTTTGGATGGAGTACGCTTCCTGAGACTCCACCGATGATGCGCCTCGCCACGGAACATAAAGGTGGCGAATGGAACCTTCTGTTCTCCGTGCATCCCAAGACATCGAATATCTTGGTAATTTGTTTGACCCATGTTTCCGCCATGGCGTGATCGGATCGGCTTTCCCTTAAATTCGGTGGTCCCAACTCTTTGAGCTCGTTGGTTTGTGACAACCCGTGAATTGCTATCATTTCCTCACGTATTTTGAACACGAGTCTCCCAAATGCGATTTTGCATGAGCTGCAAAAAGCTTCTAAACATCCCTCGTTCATCATCGCTTTTCGGTGGTGTTGTTCACAAGAGGAACATTGCAAACTGTTGCACGTTCTCCTCGTTGGTGAGTACTGAGCGTCTCCACGGTCTCATTTCCATTGTTAATATTCTCGATCGACATTCAAAAATATCGTCATAAAACAAGGGTTAATTAAGAAATCAATATATCACATAATATCCTTATATCTTGACCAAAAAAATAAGCTTAGGTAGGACACTTTAGCGAAGGATTTACTCGTCTCTCCCTCCTAGCTCTATTCCCCGATCTCCTTGGAGATCATATCCCTAAGCTACGATACCAAGCGTGGCGCCCCCAAAATAGGTATACATCACCCATTACGAGTTGTCAATACATGATGCGTAAACAACTACAACTTTATTATTACAACAAGAAAGCGTGAGTTTGAATACAAATATTATCTTCTAGAGCAATATCTATACTCAAATAAATCCTCATCACATTTATTGATACATTATTTTACAAAAATGGTGAGGACTACTAAACAATTCTTTCTAAAACCTTCATTCCATACCCCAGGCTAATTGCACATTATATTCTCGCCTCACGAGAAGAAAAATGAAACAAAAAAGGAAAGGGTGAGCTCAACTAGCCCAAATAAAGAATATTATGACTAAGATAATATACAACAAATTACCGCTATTAGTCTTCAACAGGAAAAATATAATAGAATACAATAGACAACAAATTTTAAATCAATATTAATGAATGAAAATAATAATTCATTAGAAGAGTTAAGTAGAGAATGCAAACTACTATCTTCATGTATGAATTTAAAAGTTCATAAATCTATCTTTTATCCTGTAACATCAATCGATATACATACGGAATCAAATATTCATATTTTCACTACAGCCAAAGATATTCATCGGTTGGTCGTGTTCATCTAAACACTGTTCATCTTTGCACTACTACCAAAGATATTCTTGAGAAATCATTCATCTTGCACTACTGGGCCAAAGATATTCAATAATATCATCATTTAAGGCGAGGATGATGAAAATATTTTAAAGAAAGCGAATCCGGTGAAACAAAATGACAAGGATTAAGGATTAAGGATTAGTACTTTGTTTTATCCATGTTCAAAAAAATACCTCAAAAATAATCATAGTGATGTAAAATTCAAGAATGATCAAAACATGGATACAATCAAAGCTAGTATCCGAATAGATATTTTGGACAAAAAGAAGAAATTTTATTTTTCTATTGAATAGTCTTAGTATCACGTGAATAGTAACTTTCAGACACCAAAAGATAGAAATTCCACAAAAAAAAAACATCTTCACGCTTCATGAATAGTACTTGTAAGACCCGAAATTTTTTAAATAAAAAGGAATTTCCTTTATTTATTATTTTGAAATAGTAAGGGTTGATTTGATTAATGTGGATAGTTAAGGGTTAAATATAAATATTTCAAAATAAGCAGTGGTTATAAAATATTCATTTTTTGTCGGGGAATATTCGTTTGGTCGTGGAATATTAAATCTTTGTCGGGGAATATTAAATGCGACAGTAGCGACCATGTGTGGCCCCATGTGAAGCGATTGGATGAAGAAAGCGACAAATATAAGTTGGTTAAAAATAACAGGCGTAGTTATTACAATTAATTTATTGGAATACCCGGTGGTTAAAATACGATGTCTGGCGTGGTGGTTGCGATGCGATGGCGGTATTACCGCAGTATTGTTGAATTATTGATCCTTACGTGAAGGCACTACTCGATAATTTTCACGGTAATTCTTATTCAATATTTTATTTTATTGATTGATAATTCTTTGCGTTGATATTTTATATTATTGTTGTTCGATAATTGTCCTTTTTGCGATATTCTCCATTATCGGATCAATAATTCATATTATTTGAATAATATTATTAGATAACATTATTGGCAATGTCTAGAAAGTTACATCGAGGAGAGGTTTGGTCACTAATTGCGGCGCCCGATGAGAGAGATCCTTATTGGAAGCCCCTGCTCTGAGGAGCGGCTGGTTGTCATAATTGTGATTACGTAATATTATTTGTGAATAATTAATTATTGATTCATATGATAAAGAAATATTTATTTTATGTGGATATAAATGATGGATTTATTTATGTGGTTATAAATGAAGAAATTATTGTTGAGGTGTTTTATCAGTATTTTACCAGATTGGAGGTATTAAAAATTAAATCAGGGGTTTTGAGATATATTGTGGGGGTTATAATTTTTAATCCAAATAGTTGGATTGTGGTAATTTTTGGGTATGTTATACATACATAAGTTGAGTATATGTCCACAAATTTTGAGCGAATTAAAAATGCACGAATGATTTGTTATGAATTTTAAGAGGTGTCGATTAGGAAATTAGGGTTATAATTGATTTTGGTGGAAAATTCTAGAATTGAGTGGGCCCCACTTGTGGTTGGTGAAGAAATATGCTGAATTTTATTTCAAATGTGGTGGGTGGCAATAGTAGCGAGGTAAAGCCATCGGTGTGCGGTCGAAATGCCTTGGTGTAGCTAACATTTTCTATAAATAGAGGCTAAGTTAGAATTGAAAATCACACGAAACAAAGTTTTCTCTCTTTCTCTCTATATTATTGAGCGTATTTTGTGAGTATTTAGATACTTTGAGAGTTCTTTGTTTAGTACAAGTTTCATTCGACATCACTTGAGCCTTTCCTTAGAAATCTTGATTCTTTGAGGTAAGGGATGTTATTTTTTTTTAGTAATGATATTATTTCTTGATATCATTATCTTTGAAATATTGATCTGAAGTTTTTATCAAATTTGGAACTTTTTCATGTGGGGTTACTATTCATGAGTTCTTATTCACGAGTTCTTATTCATGAGTTCTTATTCACGATTCTTATTCACAAAGTCTATTAAATGAAGCGTGAAAATGTTTTTTGTGGAATTTCTATCTTTTGGTGTCGGAGTTCTTATTCACGTGTCTGACCTTATTCACGTATCTGACCTTATTCACGTATACCACTATTCACTATTCACCAAAAAAATAAAATTTCTTCTTTTTGTCCAAAACATCTATTTTGGATACTAGCTTTGATTGTATCCATGTTTTGATCATTCTTGAATTTTACACCACTTGTGATTATTTTTGGGGTATTGTTGGACATGGATAAAACAAAGTCTGAATCCTTAATCCTTAATCCTTGTCATTTTGTTTCTTTGGATTCGTTCTTTAAAAATATTTTCATCATCCTCGGTCTTAAATGATGATATTATTGAATATCTTTGGCTTTTGTAGTGCAAAGATGAATGATTTCTGAAGAATAAGAATGAATGATTTGAAGAATATCTTTGGGCTGTAGTGCAAAGATGAGCAGTGTTGAGATGAACATGGTAGGTGATTAATATCTTTGGGCTGTAGTGCGAAGATGAGCAGTGTTTAAATGAACATGACGAATGATGAATATCTTTGCTTTTGTAGTGCAAAGATGAATATTTGATTCGGATGTATATTGATTGTTATTTACGAGGATAAAAGATATGAGCGATGAACTTTTAAATTCATACATAGAAGATAGTAGTTTGCATTCTCTACTTAACTCTTCTAATGAATTATTATTTCATTGCGAATATTGATTGAAAATTTGTTGTCTATTGTATTCTATTAAATTTTTCCTGTTGAAGACTAACGATAATTTGTTGTATATTATCTTAGTCATAATATTCTTTCTTGAGCTAGTTGAGCTCACCCTTTTCCTTTTGTTCCATTCTTCTCGGGGAGGCGAGAATATAAGCGATGCAGTCGGGGTATGGAATGAAGGTTTTAGAAAGGATTGTTTAGTAGTCCTCACCATTTTGTAAAATAATGTATCGATAAATGTGATGAGGATTTATGTGAGTATAAATATTATGCAGAAGATAATATTTGTATTTAAACTCACAGATTTCTTGTTGTAATAATAAAGTTGTAGTTGTTTACATACCGTGTATTGACAACTCGAGAATGGGTGATGTATACCTATTTTGGGGGCGTCGCGGTTGGTATCGAGCTTAGGGATATGATCTCTGGCGGAGATCGGGGAATAGAACTAGGAGGGAGGCAGAGTAAATCCTTGTTAGTGTGTCTACTAAGCTTATTTGTTAGTTGGTGAGTATATAGGGATATTATGTGATATATTGATTTCCTTAATTAACCCTTGTTTTATGGCGGTATTTGAGAATGTCATTGAGAATATTAATGATTGGAGTAAATGAGGCCAGTGGAGATGCTGTCTTTACCAGCGAGGAGAGCGTGCAGTGGTGGCAATGTTCTCTCTGTGAACAACACCATTTGCGAGATGATGAGCGAGGGGATGTTTAGAAGTTTTTGCGGTTTCATGCAAAATCGACGAGGAGACTTCGTGTTCAAAATCTGAGGAGGAAATGATAGCAATTCACGGGTTATCGCGTGGCAAGCGATTCAAAAAGTTGGGACCACGAATTTAAGGAAAGCGGATCCGATCATGGCGGAAACATGGGTCAAACAAATTACCAAGATATTCGATGTCTTGGGATGCGGAGAGAACAGAAGGTTCCATTCGCCACCTTTATGTTCGTGGTGGCGAGGCGGACTCTTGGTGGGAATGCGTGAAGCGTACCCATCAGCGCTTTTCGGCATGTCTTGGGAAGCGTTTGAGAGACTATTTAATGACAAATACTTTCACGAAAGTGTTTCGTCGTATATGAAGGAAGTGGAGTTCATCGATTAGAACAAAACAACATGGCGGTGTCTCGATGCGAGGCAAAGTTTGCGAGTTATCGAGGTTTGCACCTCATTTGGTGGAGAATGAGAGCGTATGGCGCGGATGTTTCTTAGAGGTTTGAAACGGCGTCGTCGGTATCTCATTTCTCATAAACTTTCTCTTTATTCGGATGTTTATAGTGGGCTCAATTATTAGGCGAGATAACGATGCGGTCGGTGAGGACCATAACCGAGGATCGTACCGGAGATAGCGATCAATGAGAATAATGATAACTGCGGAGAAAAAAAGCAGACGGACGAAATGGTAACCACTCTGGTGGTAATCATAGTCGTGAAAAGCAGAAGAAGCGAGTCGGGAGGAGATTTTAAAAAGAGGAGATTTAACAACGACTATGTGAAAGGCAGCGTCTGACGGTGGTATTTGGTTCTAAGGGAGAGAATCGACCACCGGTCGTATATCTACAAATGCGGAAAAGAGGACATATCGGTCAAGCGCCCACAACGATTCAAGGTATGCTATAGTTGTGGAAAGGAAGGACATATCGCTCGAGATTATGCAGTAGCGAAACCTAGTTCAAGTGGGGACGGTGACTCAAAAAGGTATCCCGAGAAAAGTCAAAGTCAGCGATTAGGGAAGGCGTTTGTTGTGTTGGTCATAATCGAGGAACCCAAACGAGGTGATCACGGGTAAGCTATTTATAAATTCTTGCGAAGTTTATACCTTACTTGATCACGGTCTTTACCCATTCATTTTTATCTCTCTGCGTGTGCTCAGCGTTTAAACTTGACTCAGGAGAAATTAGACTTTGATCTATCTGTGGAAACTCAGTTAGGAGAAACTTTCATCACATCCTTTGTTTATAAATCTTGTTTGATTCAAGTTGGCACCATTACCTTACTGTTGACCTTATCTCTTTAAAGATACTTGCTTTTGATGTGATTTTAGGGATTGATTGGTTAACTACTCATCATGCCAAAATTGATTGTTTTCGTAAGGTTGTTAGTTTTCATATTCTAACTTGACTTTGTTATGCAATTCAAGCAACTAAACCATTAAAATCAATCACTATCATATCTAATCATAAAGCTATTCGTTTATTGAAAAGCGGATGTCAAGCTTTCTTAGCCCATGTTATGGATTTGAATAAAGACACGTCAAATTTGAATAATATTCTGTTGTTATTGACTTTCTGGCGTATTTCAGAAGAACTTCCGGTCTACCCCGAGCGTGAAGTTGAATTCTTTATTGATCTTGAACACGGTACAAAGCCCATTTCTAAAACCCCATATCGAATGGCTCTATTGAACTTGAGGAGTTAAAGGTCCAACTACTGAGGAATTGTTGGACATCGGTTTCATTAAATCTAGTACATCTCCTTGGGGTGCTCTGTTTTATTTGTAAAAAAAGAAAAGCGGGGAGTATGCGACTTTGTATTGACTATCGGGAATTGAACCATGTCACCATCAAGAATAGGTATCCTCTACCTCGTATTGATGACTTGTTTGACCGATTCTGAGGGCACTGATTCTTTTCAAAAATCGATCTTAGATTACGGATATCATCATTTGAAAATTAGGCGAGGATATTCAAAAGCGCCTTGAGAACTCGGTATGGGCATTATGAATTCTTAGTCGTGTCTTTCGGACTAACTAATGCTCCTATGACTTTCATGGATATGATGAGCCAAGTATTGAGGAATATTTGGATCGATTCGTTGTTGTCTTTATTGATGACATCCTTATATATTCCAAAAGTCGTGAAGATCATGAGCACCATTTGAAATTTGGTACTCAAAGGCCCGTGAAAACCAACTATATGCCAAATTGAAGAAATCACGAGTTACGGCGAGGAAGTAGCATTTCTTGGGCATGGTGTCAAAACATGGAGTATCTGTTGATCCGTGAAGATTGAAGCAATCAAAGTTAGAGCACAGCAAAGTCGATTGGTGAAGTCGTAGCTTTTGGGCTTATTTGGTTATTATCGGAGATTAGTGGAAGGTTTTCTCGAATCGCTACTCCATTAACTTCGGCTAACTTCGGAAGGATACAAAATTCGTTTGGAAGTGAAGAATGCGAGAAAAGAGTTTCAAGAGCTTAAGAGGAGACTTATTTTATTTTGTTCTAACAATACCATCTGGTTCGGATGGATTTGTTATCTCTGACGATGCTTCGAGCAAAGGGTTAGGATGTGTTCTCATGCAGCGTGGGAAAGTCATAGCTTTATGCCTCGCGACAACAAAAAAGAGTATGAGAGGAATTATCCTACTCATGATCTAGAGTTAGCGGCGATCGTTTCGTATTAAAGATATGGAGGCACTATCTATATGGGGAGAAAGTGGAGATATATTCGGACCATAAAAGCCTTAAATATTTCTTCACTCAAAAAGAACTCGACATCTGGCGTGACGTTGGCTCGAGCTATTGAAAGACTACGACCACACTATTGATACCATCTGGTAAAAGCGAGCGTGGTAGGTGGCGCGTTGAGTAGAAGATCGTATGCGGGGCGAGTGCGATGATGTGTCAATATCGCGTAGAGCCGACTTTAATAGAAAAAGTTAAGGTTGCTCGAGCCAGGCCCGGGTAATCGTATGAAGAAGAAAGTACAAGAAGGAGCTATTAGGAGCGAGAATTGATGAAGAAGGAATACTTGAGTCCACTCTAGACTTTGTGTTCTAACGACTACGATTTGAAGTACAAGATTATGATGGAAGCACTGATACACCATTTGCAATCCATCTGGAAGTACTAAAATGTATCGTGATCTTGACATACATTTTGGTGGAATAATATGAGAGAGAGATTGCAAAGTTTATCTCGATGTGTTTAACTTACCCGGCGTGTAAAGCGGAGCATCTAGTACCTAAAGGGTCCGTTGCAACCACTTGAGATTAGGAATGGAAGTGGGAACACATTACCATGGATTTAGATTCACGGGTCTTTTCTACGGTTTCTCAAGGCATCAATCTTATTTGGGTTATTGTTGATAGATTAACCAAGTCGCTCATTTCTTTGCCGTCGGAGACTTATTCACTTGAGCGTCTTGCTAGTATATGCGTAAATGAGATTGTGAGGTTGCATGGCATACTGTATCCATAGTTTCGGATCGTGACCCAAGATTCACTTCAAGATTTTGGGTTAGCTTGCAAAAAGCTATGAGCGCAGTTTGCGATTTAGTTGACATACCATCCCCAAGCGGACGAGACAATCGAGAGGACTATTCAAACTCTTGAAGATTTATTAAGACTACGTGTCCTAGACTTCAAGGCGGTTGGGATAAGTATTTACCATTGGTGGAATTCTCCTACAACAACGAGTTATCGAGCAAGTATAGGTGTGGCTCCATTGAAGCATTATATGGACGAAAATGTCGTTCTCGATATGTTGGGATGAGGTGGGTGAAGCAACATTGTTGGGACCGAGTTTAATGCGTATGACTACCGAAAAGATCCAAATGATTCGACAGCGTATACAAAGCGGCTCAAGATCGACAAAAGAGTTATGCGGATCTTCATCGAAAGGGCGTGGAATTTAATGTAGGGGATCATGTATTGTTGCGAGTTGCTCCATGGAAGGAGTTACAAGATTTGGAAGAGAGAGAAAGCTCGATCCACGATTTATTGGTCCATTTCAAATTCTTGACCGAGTAGGAAATGTAGCCTATAGACTTGCGTTACCTCTCAAAGTATGTCTCGTGTTCATAATGTGTTTCACATATCATGCCGTAAATATGTGAAAGACCGAACCACGTTATTGAGTTAGAAGCCGGACGAGATGGCGAAGACTTAACGTATGAGGAGGTACTATCAAGATCTTGGATAGGAAGGAGCATGTCCTACGCTATGAAAGGTCATACCACAAGTTAAAGTTTTGTGGAGGAATCATGCTTTATAGAGGAAATGACTTTGGGAATTGGAAGCGGAAATGAAAGCGAGGTATCCTCACCTTTTGAAACACAGATCGTCGTCGTCGATTTCGAGGACGAAATTTCATAAGGAGGGAGGTTGTAAGAGACCGAAATTTTTTAAATAAAAGGAATTTCCTTTATTTATTATTTTGAAATAGTAAGGGTTGATTTGATTAATGTGGATAGTTAAGGGTTAAATCATAAATATTTCAAAATAAGCGAAGTGGTTATAAAATATTCATTTTTGTCGGGAATATTCGTTTGGTCGTGGAATATTAAATCGTTGTCGGGGAATATTAAATGCGACAGTAGCGATGACCGTGTGTGTGGCCCCATGTGAAAGCGATTGGATGAAGAAAGCGACAAATATAAGTTGGTTAAAAATAGCAGGCGTAGTTATTCACAGAATTAAAATTTGTTGGAATACCCGGTGGTTAAAATACGATGTCTGGCGTGGTTTTGCGATGCTGTGCGCGGTATTACGCAGTATTGTTGAATTATTGATCCTTACGTGAAGGCACTACTCGATAAATTTTTCACAGTAATTCTTATTCGATATTTTATTTTATTGATTGATAATTCTTTGCGTTGATATTTTATATTATTGTTGTTTGATAATTGTCCTTTACAGATTATCTCCATTATCGGATCAATAATTCATATTATTTGAATAATATTATTAGATAACATTATTGGCAATGTCTAGAAAGTTACATCGAGGAGAGGTTTGGTCACCTAATTGCGGCGCCGATGAGGAGAGATCCTTATTGGAAGCCCCTCTTTCTGAGGAGCGGCTGGTTGTCATAATTGTGATTACGTAATATTATTTGTGAATAATTAATTATTGATTCATATGATAAAGAAATATTTATTTTATGTGGATATAAATGATGGATTTATTTATGTGGTTATAAATGAAGAAATTATTGTTGAGGTGTTTTATCGATTATTTTGCAGTTGGAGGTATTAAAAATTAAATCGGGGTTTTGAGATATATTGAGGGGGGTTATAATTTTTAATCCAAATGAGTTGGATTGTAGTAATTTTTGGGTATGTTATACATACATAAGTTGAGTATATGTCCACAAATTTTGAGCGAATTAAAATGCACGAATGATTTGTTATGAATTTTAAGAGGTGTCGATTAGGAAATTAGGGTTATAATTGATTTTGGTGGAAAATTCTAGAATTGAGTGGGCCCCACTTGTGGTTGGTGAAGAAATGTGCTGAATTTTATTTCAAATGTGGTGGGTGGCAATAGTAGCGAGGTAAAGCCATCGGTGTGCAGTCAAAATGCCTTTGGTGGGCTAACATTTTTCTATAAATAGAGGCTAAGTTAGAATTGAAAATCACACGAAACAAAGTTTTTCTCTCTCTCTCTATATTATTGGCGTATTTTGTGAGTATTTAGATACTTTGAGAGTTCTTTGTTTAGTACAAGTTTCATTCAACATCACTTGAGCCTTTCCTTCCAAAATCTTGATTCTTTGAGGTAAGGGATGTTATTTTTTTTTAGGATGATATTATTTCTTGATATCATTATCTTTGAAATATTGGTTGGAACTTTTTATCAAATTTGGAACTTTTTTTTCATGTGGGGTTACTATTCATGAGTTCTTATTCACGAGTTACTATTCATGAGTTCTTATTCACGATTCTTATTCACGAGTACTTATTAATGAAGCGTGAAAATGTTTTTTTGTGGAATTTCTATCTTTTGGTGTCGGATTCTTATTCACGTATCTCGGACTTTATTCACGATATCTGGCACTATTCACGTATCTGGCACTTTATTCACCAAAAAAATAAAATTTCTTCTTTTTGTCCAAAACATCTATTTTGGATACTAGCTTTGATTGTATCCATGTTTTGATCATTCTTGAATTTTACACCATTTGTGATTATTTTTGGGGTATTGTTGGACATGGATAAAACAAAGTCTGAATCCTTAATCCTTAATCCTTGTCATTTTGTTTCTTTGGATTCGTTCTTTAAAAATATTTTTCATCATCCTCGGTCTTAAATGATGATATTATTGAATATCTTTTTGTAGTGCAAGATGAATGATTTTCTGAAGAATATCTTTGGCTGTAGTGCAAAGATGAATGATTTCTGAAGAATATCTTTGGCTTTTGTAGTGCAAAGATGAGCAGTGTTGAGATGAACATATTGAAGTGATTAATATCTTTGGCACAGAAGTGCAAAGATGAGCAGTGTTTAAATGAACATGACGAATGATGAATATCTTTGGCTGTAGTGCAAAGATGAATATTTGATTCGGATGTATATTGATTGTTATTCTGGGGATAAAAGATGAGCGATGAACTTTTAAATTCATACGTAGAAGATAGTAGTTTGCATTCTCTACTTAACTCTTCTAATGAATTATTATTTCATTGCGAATATTGATTGAAAATTTGTTGTCTATTGTATTACTATTAAATTTTTTCCTGTTGAAGACTAACGATAATTTGTTGTATATTATCTTAGTCATAATATTCTTTTCTTGAGCTAGTTGAGCTCACCTTTTCTTTTTGTTCCATTCTTCTCGGGAGGCGAGAATATAGCGATGCAAGTGGGGTATGGAATGAAGGTTTTAGAAAGGATTGTTTAGTAGTCCTCACCATTTTTGTAAAATAATGTATCGATAAATGTGATGAGGATTTATGTGAGTATAAATATTATCAGAAGATAATATTTTGTATTTAAACTCACAGATTTCTTGTTGTAATAATAAAGTTGTAGTTGTTTACGTACCATGTATTGACAACTCGGAATGGGTGATGTATACTATTTTGGGGCGTCCACAACTCATGAATGAATAATAAGAATCGTGAATAGTAACTCATGAATAGTAACTTCGTGAATAGTAACTCATGAATAGTAACCCCAGACATGAAAAAGTTCTAAATTTGATAAAAGTTCCAACCAATATTTCAAAGATAATGATATTGAAGAAATAATATCATTTGAGAAGAAAATAACATCCACTTACCTTGAAAGATTAGTACTTTAATTTGGAATACTAGGGTATAGTCTTTGAAGGAACTTGCACCATCTAACAATACTCAAAGTATACTCACAAGAATCGCTCAATATATCGAGAGAGAAATAGAGAGAAACTGGGTTTACATTGTGATTTTCAATTCTAACCTAAGCACCTATTTATAGGAAAATGCTTAGAACACCAAGCGAGAAAATTGAATATAATATTAATATATTTTTCACATTTTCTTTAGCCCACTTAGAACAACTGATCTCAGCCCATTTGAATCACGTATGTGAGGCCAACTTAGTTGCAAAAAACGTTTTTTCTCAAAATAATTAACTAAAACTCCCAAAAATTAATTATTTGAACTTGAACTTCAATAATTCATAATAAATAGCCCTTTTATCAGAAAATTCAAATCTCGCTAGTTTTTATAGGAAATTCAATTTCTACAACTTTGCGAGAAGAAAGTTTTTCAAATTCCAAATAGAAATTGGCCAAAATCCACAAGCAGGCGATTTTACAAAATTTATAATCAAATTTCGATTCGATAATTGTGTCCACCAACACACAAAACATGTGTTAAACATTTAATGCCACAAAAATACTCTTCCTCCTCATATACTCATATATCCCACATTCATTGTAAAAATATCATCGTTAATATATTATTAAAATAATATATTTAAATGAATTATTTTATCGAGAAAAAGATAAAATATTAATTTTCAACAATTGTCACATTAAAAATTTTCTCCATCTATATCCTCATAAAATCAATATTTTCCTCATCATATAAATCAATAATTAATTATTCATAAATAATATTACGAGAATCACATTATTTGACAACCAGGCGGTTCAGGATAGAGTGGGGCTTTCCAATAAGGATCTCTCACTTCTTGGTAGCTTGATTAGATGACCAAACCTCTCCTTAGGCGAGAACTTTCTAGACATTGTCAATAATGTTATCTAATAATATTATTAGGATAATATGAATTATTGCTCCGATAATGGAAAATACGGTGTAATGACAATTATTGAAACAATGATAATATAAAATGTCAACGTAGCAATTATTGAATCAATAAAATAAAATCTTGAGCGATAATTCTTTGTAACCATTATTGAGTAGTGCCTTCAATAATTGGTGCAATCAATATGTGATAATCTTGTGCAACAACGCGTATTCTTGTGTTTTAAACCGGGTATTCCAACGGTGTTAACTTGTAACAACTACGCCGTTATTTTTAAACAACTTATATTTGTCGTTTTCTTCATCCAATCGCTTTACAGTTATGGGGCCCACACATGGTCTAGCGTATAAATACGAATATTCCCGACGCGAGTCTGAATAATATTCTCCACAACAATGAATATTTTATAACCACTTGCTTATTTTGAAATATTTGCGTATTTTACCCCTAACTATCCACATTAATCAAATCAACCCTTACTATTTCAAAATAATAAATAGAAAATTAAATTTCATTAATAATAAGTTGGGGTCTTACAACCTCCCTCCTTATGAAATTTCGTCCTCGAAATTGGCGTCACGTACACAGTGTTTGAAAAGGTGAGGATACCTCACTTTCATTCCGTTTCAATTTCGGTCATTTCTCTATAGCATGATTCCTCCACAAAACTTGAACTTGTGGTATGACCTTTCTTAGCGTAGGACATGCTCCTTCCTATCCAAGATCTTGTGAGGTACCTCCTCATACGTTAAGTCTTGGCTATCTCGTCCGGTTCTAACTCTAGCGCGTGGTTCGGGTCTTTCACATATTCTGAAATACGGATATATGAAACACATTATGAACACGAGACATACTCGGAGGTGTAGCGAGTTTATAGGCTACATTTCCTACTCGGTCAAGAATTTGAAATGGACCGATAAATCGTGGATTGAGCTTTCCTCTCTTCCCAAATCTTGTAACTCCCTTCCATGGAAGCGAACTCGCAACAATACATGATCCCCTACACTAAATTCCACGTCCTTTCGATGAAGATCCGCATAACTCTTTTGTCGATCTTGTCTTGGTGTGTATCGTTGTCGAATCATTTGGATCTTTTTAGTAGTAATACGTACACCAACTTCGGGTCCCAACAATGTTGCTTCACCCACCTCATCCCAACATCTTGGAGAAGCGACACTTTCATCCATATAATGCTTTAAATGGAGCTACACCTATACTTGCACGATAAGCTGTTGTTGTAGGAGAATTCCACTGATGGTAAATACTTATCAAGCGCCCTTGAAGTTCAGGACACGAGTCTTAATAAATCTTCAAGAGTTTGAATAGTCCTTTTGATTGTTCGTCTGGTTTGAGGATGGTATGCGGCCAGATAATCGTAAATTCGTGCCCATAGCTTTTTGCAAGCTAACCCAAAATCTTGAAGTGAATCTTGGGTCGCGATCCGAAACTATGGATCTGGGCATGCCATGCAACCTCACAATCTCATTTCGTCACATATACTAGCAAGGCGTTCAAGTGAATAAGTCTCCGTGATCGGCAAAGAAATGAAAGCGGACTTGGTTAATCTATCAACAATAACCCAAATAGCATTGATGCCTCGAGAAAACCGTAGGAAGACCCGTAACGAAATCCATGGTAATGTGTTCCCACTTCCATTTCGGAATCTCAAGTGGTTGCAGCGGACCCTTAGGTACCAGATGCTCGCCTTTTACGTTGACAAGTTAAACACATTGAGATAAACTTTGCAATCTCTCTCTTCATATTGTTCCACCAAAATGTATGTCGAAGATCACGATACATTTTAGTACTTTCCGGATGGATTGCAAATGGTGTATTGTGTGCCTCCATCATAATCTTGTACTTCAAATCGAGTCGTTAGGAACACAAAGTCTAGAGTGGACTCGAAGTATTCCTTCTTCATCAATTCTCGCTTAGGAATAGCTCCTTCTTGTACTTTCTTCTTCATACGCGCATCGGCTCAAGATTCGGTGGCTTGAAAGCGACCTTAACTTTTCTATTAAAGTTGGCTCTGTCGTATACTTGACATCATCCTTTTCGTTCTCGCATATGATCTTCTACTCAACGCGTCGGCTACCACGTTAAACTTTTCGGGATGGTATTGAATAGTGTGGTCGTAGTCTTTTCAATAGCTCGAGCCAGCGTCATTGCTTAGCGTGTTGAGTTCTTTTTGAGTGAAGAAATATTTAAGGCTTTTATGGTGCGAATATATCTCCACTTTCTCCCCATATAGATAGTGCCTCCATATCTTTAAGCGGCAGCTTGGCATTACATGACTCTAGATCATGAGTAGGATAATTCCTCTCAAACTCTTTAAGTTGTCGCGAGGCATAGGCTATGACTTTCCCACGTTGCATGAGAACACATCCTAACCCTTTGCACGAAGCATCATTTGTAGATAACAAATCCATCGAACCGGATGGTATTGTTAGAAACAGTGCGAAATAAGTCTCCTCTTAAGCTCTTGGAAACTCTTCTCGCATTCTTCGCTCAAAGCAATTTTGTATCCTTCGAGTTAATTTGAGTTAATGGAGTAGCGATTCGAGAAAACCCTTCCACGAATCTCAGATAATAACCGGCTAAGCCCAAAAGCTACGTACTTGATCATGCAGACTTGGTTGCTCCAACTTTGTATTGCTTGATCTTGCCGGATCAAGCGAGATACTCCATGTTTCGACACCACGTGCCCAAGGAATGCTACTTCCTCGAGCTGGAACTCGCATTTCTTCAATTTGGCATATAGTTTGTTTTCACGAAGCCTTTGGAGTACCGACTTCAAATGGTGCTCATGATCTTCACGACTTTTGGAATATATAAGGATGTCATCAATAAAAACAACAACGAATTGATCCAAATATTCCTTGAATACTCGGTTCATCATATCCATGAAAGCCGCGGGAGCATTAGTCAATCGAAAGACATGACTAAGAATTCATAATGCCATCACCGAGTTAAAAGCGGTCTTTGGAATATCCTCGATTCTAATCTTGGTGATGATATCTCGAGCGAATATCGATTTTGAAAAGAATTGTACCCTTGCAATTGGTCAAACAAGTCATCAATACGAGGTAGAGGATACCTATTCTTGATGGTGACATGGTTCGATTCAGATAGTCAATACAAAGTCTCATACTCCGTCTTTCTTCTTTACTGAATAAAGCAGGAGCACCCCGAGGAGATGTCTTAGGCCGAATGAAACCGATGTCCAACAATTCTGTAGTTGGACCTTTAACTCCCGAAGTTCAATAGGAGCCATTCGATATGGGGTTTTAGAAATGGGCTTTGTGCGGGTTCAAGATCAATAAAGAATTCAACTTCACGTTACGGGGTAGGCCAGGAAGTTCTTTGAAATCGTCGGGAAAGTCGATAACAAAAGGAATATTATTCAAATTTGGCGTGTCTTTATTCAAATCCATAACATGGGCTAAGAAAGCTTGACATCCGTTTTTTGATAAGCGAATAGCTTTATGATTAGATATGACGGTGATTGATTTTAATGGTTTAGTTGCTTGAATTAAATACAACGGGTTGGTTAGGAATATGAAAACTAATGACCTTACGAAAATAATCAATTTTGGCATGATGAGTAGTTAACCAATCAATCCCTAAAATCACATCAAAAGCAAGTATCTTTAAAGAGATAAAGGTCAACGAGGTAAGGTAATGGTGCCAACTTGAATCAAACAAGATTTATAAGCGGTGGATGTGATAAGTTTCTCTAACGGAGTTTCCACGAGATAAGTCAAAGTCTAATTTCTCGAGTCGAGTTTAAGCGTTGAGCACAAGCGGAGAGATAAATGAATGGGTATGCCGGTATCGAAGTAAGGTATAAACTTCGCAAGAATTTATAAATAGCTTACCCGTGATCACCTCGTTTGGGTTTCTCGCATTATGACCGATCACAACAAACGCTCTTCCCGGAATCGTTGACTTTGACTTTTACGGGACGATCTTTTGAGTCACCATCCCCATTGAACTAGGTTTCATTCTACCATACAATCTCGGCGATATGTCCTTCCTTTCCATAATTATAGCATACCTTGAAGCTGTTGTGGGCGGTTTGGTGATATGTCCCTCTTTTTCCGCATTTATAGCATATAATGGGTGGTCGTTCTCCTCCCTTAGAACCGATTCTTCTTAAGCCTTTGTCGTCTTCACATGGTCGTTGTTAAATCTCCTCTTTTAAAATCTCCTCGACTCGCTTCTTCTTCATTTTCATGGTCATGATTACCACCGGAGTGGTTACCATTTTTTAAAATCTGTTTCTTTCTCCATTTGGTTATCATTATTACATTATTTCTTTATCTACGAGTACGATCTGGTTGTGGTCCCTCGGTTGGCCGTACTCGTTATCTCGCTCTAATAATTGAGCCACATTTCTACAACATCGAATAGAGAGAAAGTTTATGAGAAATGAGATCTTGGCGTATCTTGGGTTTCAAACCTCTAAGAAACATCCGCGTCATACGTTCCTCATTCTCCACCAAATGAGGTCTGAAACACGGATAACTCTGCAAACTTTGCCTCGTCTTTGAGACACCGTCGTGTTGTTTTGTTCTAATCGATGAACTCCACTTCGCCATATAGCGAACACTTTCGAGGAAAGTATTTGTCATTAAATAGTTTCTGAAAGCGTTTCCCGAAGACATCTTTGAGTCTTGAATTTGGATGGAGTGCGCTTCCGCAGACTCCCACCGATGATGCGCCTCGCCACGGAACATAAAGGTGGCGAATGGAACCTTCTGTTCTCCGTGCATCCCGAGACATCGAATATCTTGGTAATTTGTTTGACCCGTGTTTTCGCCGTGATCGGATCGGCTTTCCCTTAAATTCGGTGGTCCTGACTCTTTGAAGCTTGCTTGGTTTGTGACAACCCGTAATTGCTATCATTTTCTCACGTATTTTGAACACGAGTCTCCACAAATCGATTTTGCATGAGCGCAAAAAGCTTCTAAACATCCCCTCGTTCATCATACGCTTTCGGTGGTGTTGTTCACGGGAGGAACATTGCCCGACTGTTGCCACGTTCTCCTCGTTGGTGAGTACAGGCGTCTCCACGGTCTCATTTCCATTGTTAATATTCTCGATTCGACATTCTCAAATCTTGTCATAAAACAAGGGTTAATTAAGGAAATCAATATATCACATAATATCCTTATATCTTGACCGACTAAAAAATAAGCTTAGGTAGGACACCTTTAGCGAAGGATTTACTCGTCTCTCCCTCTAGTTCTATTCCCCGATCTCGCTTGAGAGATCATATCCTAGCTACGATACCAATTGTGGCGCCCCAAAATAGGTATACATCACCCATTACGAGTTGTCAATACATGATGCGAAAGCAACTACAACTTTATTATTACAATGAAGAAAGCGTGAGTTTGAATACAAATATTATCTTCAGACAATATCTATACTCAAATAAATCCTCATCACATTTATTGATATATTATTTTACAAAAATGGTGAGGACTACTAAACAATTCTTTCTAAAACCTTCATTCCCACCCAGGCTACGTACTTCATTTATATTCTCGCCTCCCAAGAAGAAAAATGGAACAAAAAGGAAAAGGGTGAGCTTAACTAGCCCGATAAAGAATATTATGACTAAGATAATATACAACAAATTACCGTTAGTCTTCAACAGGAAAAATCTAATAGAATCTGATAGACAACAAATTTTAAATCAATATTACATACGTGAAAATAATAATTCATTAGAAGAGTTAAGTAGAGAATGCAAACTACTATCTTCTATGTATGAATTTAAAAGTTCATCGTCTATCTTTTATCCTGTAACATCAATCGATATACATACGGAATCAAATATTCATCTTTACACTACTCTGGCCAAAGATATTCATCGATTAGTCGTGTTTCATCTAAACACTGTTCATCTTTGCACTACTACCAAAGATATTCTTGAGAAATCATTCATCTTTGCACTCTGGGCCAAAGATATTCAATAATATCATCATTTAAGGCGAGGATGATGAAAAATATTTTAAAAAAGCGAATCGGTGAAACAAAATGACAAGGATTAAGGATTAAGGATTCGTACTTTTTGTTTTATCCATGTTCAAAAAAATACTCAAAAAAAATAATCATAGTGATGTAAAATTGAGAATGATCAAAACATGGATACAATCAAAGCTAGTATCGAGAATAGATATTTTGGACAAAAAGAAGAAATTTTATTTTTAGGTGAATAGTGAATAAGTATCGTGAATAGTCTTGCAAGTATCGTGAATAGTAACTCAAACACCAAAAGATAGAAATTCCACAAAAAACATCTTCACGCTTCGTGAATAGTACTCGTGAATAGTAACTTCGTGAATAGTAACTCATGAATAGTAACTTTCGTGAATAGTAACTCGTGAATAGTAAATGAATAGTAACCCAGACATGAAAAAGTTCCAAATTTGATAAAAAGTTCCAACCAATATTTGACATAATGATATTGAAGAAATAATATCATTTGAGAAGAAAATAACATCCCTTACCTCGAAAGATTAGTACTTTAATTTGGAATCACAGGGTATAGTCTTTGAAGGAAACTTGCGAATCTCTACAATACTCAAAGTATACTCACAAGAATACTCAATATATCGAGAGAGAAAGAGAGAAACTTGGGTTTTACATTGTGATTTTCAATTCTAACCTAAGCACCCTATTTATAGGAAAATGCTTAGAACACCAAAAGCAGAGAAAATTGAATATAATAGTAATATATTTTTCACATTTTCTTTAGCCCACCTTAGACAACTAATCTTAGCCCATTTGAATCACATGTGAGGTCAACTTAGTTGCAAAAAACGTTTTTCTCAAAATAATTAACTAAAACTCCCAAAAATTAATTATTTTGAACTTGAACTTCAATAATTCATAATAAATATCCCTTTTATCAGAAAATTCAAATCTACTTGAGTTTTATAGGAAATTCAATTCTCTACAACTTTGCAGAAGAAAGTTTTTCAAATTCCAAGCAGAAATTGGCCGAAATCCACAAGCAGGCGATTTTACAATCTATAATCAAATTTCGATTCGATAATTGTGTCCACCAACACACAAAACATGTGTTAAACATTTAATGCCACAAAATACTCTTCCTCCTCATATACTTATATATCCCACATTCATTGTAAAAAATATCATCGTTAATATATTATTAAAATAATATATTTAAATGAATTATTTTATCAGAAAAAGATAAAATATTAATTTTCAACAATTGTCACATTAAAAATTTTCTCTATCTATATCCTCATAAAATCAATATTTTCCTCATCATATAAATCAATAATTAATTATTCATAAATAATATTACAGAATCACATTATTGACAACCAGGCAGTTCCCAGGATAGAGGGGCTTTCGATAAGGATCTCTCCTTACTTGGCCTTGATTAGATGACCAAACCTCTCCTTAGGCAGAACTTTCTAGACATTGTCAATAATGTTATCTAATAATATTATTAGAGATAATATGAATTATTGTCTTCGATAATGGAAAATACGGTGTAATGACAATTATTGAAACAACAAGAATATAAAATGTCAACGTAGCAATTATTGAATCGATAAAATAAAATCTTTGAGCAGTAATTCTTGTAACCATTATTGAGTAGTGCCTTCAATAATTGGTGCAATATCGTGGTAATCTTCTTGTGCAACAATGGCAGACATCGTGTTTTAACTTCGGGTATTCCAACGATTGTTAACTTGTGATAACTAACTGCCAGTTATTTTTAAACAACTTATATTTGTCGTTTTCTTCATCCAATCGCTTTCAAGTTATGGGGCCCCACATGGTATTGCTGGCATTGTAAATGCGAATATTCCCAAGCGATACGAATATCTCCAAACAACAATGAATATTTTATAACCACTTGCTTTATTTTGAAATATTTGCGTATTTTACCCCTAACTATCCACATTAATCAAATCAACCCTTACTATTTCAAAATAATAAATTGAGAAAATTAAATTTCATTAATAATAAGTTGGGGTCTTACAACTATTCACTACAAAATTGGTTTCTTTTTCTAACCAAATTATAGTTGATTTATGAATATTACTCGGAGATTAAAACTATATATTGATTATATTGATTTTATTATCATATATAATATTTTATAACCACGATGTTGAAATTCTCTTTCCTTTGGAGTGTAAAGATGAGTAGATTATTGGTATGATCATGATTGTAGGTTCTTTTTGGCAAGAATGAAAAGTTGAATTGTGATTTGGTATGATCATGACCATTGAATTTATAATTGAATATCTTTAGCTTAAGTGCAAAGGTGAATTGATCAACATGATTATAATTATTGTTTATATAAATTCTGAAATGATTATATATTTCTTTGAGATATTAATATATTTGGCCTGTAATGCAAATATGAACTGTTGATGAATATATTTGGCTTGTAGTGTAAATATGAACTGTTGAAGAATATCTTTGGCCTGTAGTGCAAAGATGAATTGTTGATGAATATCTTTGGCTAGTAGTGCAAAGATGAATCGTTAATGAATATCTTAGGCCCGTCAGTGTAAAGCATTTGATTGTTGTTGAATGTCTTTGGCGGTGGTGCGAAGATGAATCGTGGATGAATATCTTTGGCCCGTAGTGCAAAGATGAATTTATTAGTATGATTATGTAAGCGAGGGCGTGATTTGGTATAACCATGATCTTTGATGTTTCGTGTAAAGACATGTGGTGAAAATTATCTTCGCCCTAGATGAGAAGAGGAATTTAGAACTACAATTATGATTATGAAGTTATTCATATGATTGTGGACCGTAATTGTTGATTGATGTTACGGAGGATAAAACATTGTTGGTGGATTTTAACATGGAGAAGATAATAGACTTTATAGTCTATTTGACTCTTCTAATGGATTCCTCATTCCACGCAACTATAGTTGAAGAGTTTTATCATCTACCATATATTCTAAATCTCGATTTATTCTTGATGATGAAGGCTATTAATAATTTATTTATCTTTAGTCATGATATTCTTTATCGAGCTAGTTGTGTTTCACCCTTTTGCTTCACAATTCTTTTTGTAGTGTCTGAGTGTAATTTGGGTCAAGGGGTAATGAGGGAATAGAGCGGTGGTCATCATTTAGTAGTTATATTTGATGAATCCAATAGGGTGAAGCGAACCCAACGTTGGAAGGGTGTTTTGCCACTATCATACAAGATGTCTAATGTCATACAACCTCGTGTCATTATAAGACGAGGTTGTGTACATCCATTTCTTTGGGTATATTTACGAGCACTACCTATATAATCTTGGTGTTTGTTTGAAGTATAATTCACGATTAGAGACAGTGGAGATAATGATATGTCAAGAGAAGACTCACCATACTCACCATTGAAAAGAATATGATAGTAATCTTCTTGTTTTTCTTTGGGGTCTATTAGGTCAACCAAGGATAATTCTGTGGACATATGATATCTATCATAACCTGGAAGCATGGCCTCCCATGTATGAAGGTTTCCTTGAGCACTTCCCAAAGATTCTAATTTCTAAAATAGTTTTTGACTATACCTTTATGTAGGTATCAGTGTGAGGTGATGTCCACTGATGGGACATTTGTCACATTACGGTTGGGACACGAGTCACAGTTGGTATATATTTGTATCCAAACTCACAACATATGTGTTATTGTATTTTGCACGACAATTGTTGTAATAAAGTTGTAGTTGTTTTCTGTACCATGTATTTGGCGACTCAGAATGGGTTGGTTGGAATGGACCTATTTTCGGGGCGTCACACCCATAAATAAATGCTACTGGCACGTAAATACGAATATTTCCAACGAGTAAAGAATATTTCACGACCAAACGAATATTCCCCGACAACAATGAATATTATATAACCACTTGCTTATTTTAAAAATTTACACATTTCACCCATAACCAAAGTATTATATCAAATTAATACCTTATTATTCACAATAATAAATAAAGAAAATTTGATTTTATTCATTAAAAAGTTGGGGTCTTACAATTCACGTATACAGCACTATTCACGAATACGACACTATTCACAGAAAAATTAAAATTTTCTTTTCTATGTCCAAGATTGTTTGTTATAGTTCCTATCTTTGATTGGATCTATGTTTTGGTCTTCATTCTTGAATTTTACTTCACTCTGGTTATTTATGAAGTATTTTTAAACTTGAGTTATTTAAAGTATGAATCCTTAATACTTGTTCTTTATTTTCACTGGATTCGTTTTCTTTAAAATATTTTTCATCATCCTCAGTCCTAAATGATGATATTACTGAATATCTTTGGCCTATAGTGCAAAGATGAACATGTGTTTAGATGAACATGACCAACTGATGAATATCTTTGGCTCAGTAGTGCAAAGATGAATATTTGATTCGAGATATATATTGATTAATGTTACAGGGGATAAAAGATGAGCGATGAACTTTTATATTCATATATAGAAGATAGTAGATTTCATTCTCTACTTAACTCTTCTAATGAATTATTATTTCATTGCGAATATTGAATTAAAACTTGTTGTCTATTGTATTCTATTAGATTTTTCCTGTTGAAGACTAACGATAATTTGTTACGTATTATCTTAGTCATAATGTTCTCTTCTTGGGCTAGTTGAGCTCACCCTTTTCCTTTTGTTCCATTTTTCTTCTCAGGAAGCGAGAATTTAGCGAGTACTAGTCGGGGTATGGAATGAAGGTTCTAGAAAGTCGTTTTAGTAGTCCTCGCCATTTTTATAAAATAATGTATCAATAATTGTAATGAGGACTTATTTAAGTGTGGATATTGTCTAGATGACAATATTTGTATTTAAACTCACAGTTTTTATGTTGTATTAATAAAGTTGTAGTTGTATCTGGACCATGTATTTTGACGACTCAGAATGGGTGTTGTATACCTATTTTGGGGGCGTCACAGTTGGTATCAGAGCTTAGGGATATGGTCTCTGGCGGAGATCGGGGAATAGTACTAGGAGGGGAGAGACGAGTATTCCTTCGCTAGTGTGTCATACCTAAGCTTATTTGTTGGTCAGTTGAAGCATATGGATAATATGTGATATGATATGTTAAATTATTTAATTAACCCTTATTTTATATAAGGTATTTAAGAATGGCGGTGAGAATATTAATGGTGGAGTTAATGAGACCGTGGAAACACCTTTAATCACCACCCGAGGGGCGTGCAGCAGGGAAGGCAATATTCCTCCATAAACAACACCCTTGAGCGAGGCGATGAGCGACGGGATGTTTAGGAGCTTTTGCAGTTCATGCAAAAACCAGATGAGGAGACTCGTGTATACAGAATACGGGTGGAAATGATAGATAGAATGCCTTGACTCATCACTACCAAGAAGTTTAAAGAGTTGGGACCACGAATTTAAGGGAAAGCGGATCCGATCATGGCGTGAAGCGTGGATCAAGCAAATTACCAATATATTCGATCTCTTGGGATGCGGAGGAGCAGAAGGTTCCATTCACCACCTTTATGTTAGTGGCGAAGCAGACCTCTTGGTGGGAGTCTCGTGAAGCGGACCCGACTTCGCCAAGCTTTTCGGCATAGATGTCTGGGGAAGCGTTTGAAACTTTTCAGCGAAAAATACTTTCTAAAAGTATTCGCCATATGAAGGAGGTAGAGTTTATTAGACTAGAACAAAACAACATGGCGGTGTCCCAATACGGCGTGAAGTTCGCAGAGAGTTATCGAGTTTGCACCTCATTTGGTAGAGAATGAGAGCGAATGATGCGAGGATGTTTCGAGAGGTTTAAAACCCGAGATTCGGCAATATCTTATCTCTCAAAATTTTCTTTATATTCAGGGATGTTGTCACATACGGCTCAATTATTCGAAAGCGAGATAGCGAAATACGTTCAACGAAGGACCGTAACTGAGGTCATCAAATACCGGTGGAAGCGATCATCTGAGTAATGAAAACCGGTGGGGAGGAAAACATTGAAAAGCGGTAACCAACTGGTGGTAATCGTGGCCATGAAAATAGAAGAAGCGAGTGGGGGGAGATTTTAAAAGAGGAGATTCAACAATGACAATGTGAAGGCGCCACCACTGGTTGGTTCCAGGAGGAGAAACGACCACCGGTTATATCTTTATAAGTCGGAAAAGAAGGACATATCATTCAAACCGCCCACAACAGTTTAAGGTATGTTATACTTGTGGAAAGAAGAAGACATATCGCTCGAGATTACCGTGAAGAAAAACAAGTCCAATGGGATGGTGACTCAAAAGGATGTCCGAGAGAAAAGTCAAAGTTAACGGTTCTGGAAGGCGTTTTGTCGTGATGGTCAACATCACGAAGAACCCAAACGAGGTGATCACGGGTAAGCTAATCATAAATTTATGCAAAGTTTATACATTACTTGATATCGGTGCTACCCATTCATTTATCTCTCTTGCTTGTGCTCAACGTTTAAACTTGTCTCCAAAGAAATTAGACTTTGATTTATCTGTGGAGACTCCGTTAGGAGAAACTTTCATCACATCCACTGTTTATAAATCTTGTTTGATCCAAGTTGGCACCGTCACATTACCTGTTGACCTTATCTCTTTAAAGATACTTGTTTTTGATGTGATTTTAGGGATTGATTGGTTAACTACTCATCATGCCAAAATTGATTATTTTCGTAAGGTTGTTAGTTTTCATATTCTATTCAACTTTGTTGTTCAATTCAACAACTAAACCATTAAAATCAATCACTGTCATATCAAGTCATAAAACTATTCGTTTATTAAAAAACGGATGTCAAGCTTTATTAGCCCATGTTATGGATTTGAATAAAGACACGTCGATTTGAATAATATTCCTGTTGTTATTGACTTTCCGACGTATTTCTGAAGAACTTCCCGGTCTACCCCGAGCGTGAAGTTGAATTCTTTATTGACCTTGAACACAGTACAAAGCCCATTTCTAAAACCCCATATCGAATGGCTCTATTGAACTTCAGGAGTTAAAGGTCCAACTACGGGGAGTTGTTGGACATCGGTTTCATTTGTCTAGTACATCTCCTTGGGGTGCTCTGTTTTATTTGTAAAGAAGAAAGGCGGAGTATGCGACTTTGTATCGATTATCGGAATTAAACCATGTCACTATCAAGAATAGGTATCCGCTACCTCGTATTGATGACTGTTTGACCGATTCAAGGAGCACAATTCTTTTCAAAATTGATCTTTATTACGGATATCATCAATTTGAAGGTTAAAAGCGAGGATATTAGAAGATCGGCCTTGAGAACTCGATGCGGGCATTATGAATTCCTAGTCATGTCCTTTGGATTGACTAATGCTCTGCTGGCTTTCATGAATATGATGAACCAAGTATTCAAGGATTATTTGGATCGGTTCGTTGTTGTCTTTATTGATGACATCCTCATATATTCCAAAACCCGTGAAGATCGTGAAAGCGTTTTGAAATTTGATCTGCAAAGGCTTCGTGATAACAAGCTATATGCTGGTGAAGAAATGCGAGTTCGGCTTGAGAAGTAGCATTCCTTGGGCACGTGGTGTCGAAAACATGGAGTATCCACAATTGACGGCGAAGATTGAAGCAATACAAATTGGGAGCAACAAAAGGCGGTGGCCAAAATCACGTAGCTTTTTGGGCTTAAATTTGGTTATTATCGGAGATTTGTGGAAGGATTTTCTAGAATCGCTACTCAGATTAACTCGGTGACTCGTAAAGATACAAAATTCGTATGGAGCGAGGAATGCGAGAAGAGTTTCCAAGATCTCAAGAGGAGACTCATTTTATGACTGTTCGGACAATACCATCCGATGCGGATGGATTTGTTATCAATGATGCTTCAAGCAAAGGGTTAGGATGTGTTCTCATGCAACGTGGGAAAGTCATAGCCTATGCCTCGCGACAACTTAAAGAATATAAGAGGAATTATCCTACTCATGATCTAGAGTTGGCAGCAGTCATTTTCGCGCTAAAGATCTGGAGGCACTATCTATATGGGGAAAAAGTGGAGATATATCCAGACCATAAAAGCCTCAAATATTTCTTCACCCAAAAGGAACTTAACATGCGACAACGACGTTGGCTCGAGCTATTGAAAGATTACGACCACACTAGTCAATACCATCTTGGAAAAACGAACGTGGTAGCTGACGCATTGAGTAGAAGATCATACGCGGGAAGAAATGCGATGTTGTTAAAACAAAGGCCCATTTTGTGTGATTTACAAAAGATGAAGATAGAATTCAAGACTCTAGGGACCCATGCAATGATGTCAAGTATACGTATAGAACCAACTTTAATCGAGAAAGTTAAAGTTGCTCGAGCCATGAGACCCGGGGTGATGATTATGAAGAAGAAAGTACAAGAAGGTGCTATTCCAGAAGCAAGAATCGATGAAGAAGGAATACTTCGAGTCCACTCCAGACTTTGTATTTCTAACGATTCTGATTTGAAGTATAAGATCATGATGGAGGCACACAATACACCATTTGCAATTCATCTTGGAAGTACCAAAATGTATCGTGATCTTGACATACATTTTGGTGGAACAATATGAAGAAGAAGAGATTGCAAAGTTTATCTCGATGTGTTTAACTTGTCGGCGTGTAAAAGCGGAGCATCAAGTGCCAAAGGGTCCATTGCAACCACTTGAGATTACGAAATGGAAGTGGGAACACATTACCATGGATTTCATTACTGGGTCTTCCCAAGGTTTCTCAAGGCATAGATGCGATTTGGGTTATTGTTGATAGATTAACCAAGTCACCCATTTCTTTTATCGTGAGACTTATTCCTTGAGCGTCTTGCTAGTATATACGTGAATGAGATTGTGAGGTTGATGGCATGCCAAGTATCCATAGTTTTGGATCGTGACCCAAGATTCACTTTAAGATTTTGGGTTAGCTTGCAAAAAGCTATGAGCGCTGATTTACGATTTAGTTGAGATACCATCCTCAAAGCGGACGGACAATCGAGAGGACTATTCAAACTCTTGAAGATCTATTAAGACTTTGTGTCCTAGATTTCAAAGGAAGTTGGGATAAGTACTACCATTGGTGGAATTCTCCTACAACAACAGATTATCGAGCAAGTATAGGTGTGGCTCCATTTGAAGCATTATATGGGACGAAAGTGTCGCTCTCCAATATGTTGGGATGAGGTGGGTGAAGCAACATTGTTGGGACTAGGGAGTTAGTACGTATGACTACTGAAATGATCCAAATGATTTGACAACGATACAAAGCGGCACAGGATCGACAAAAGAGTTATGCGGATCTTCATCGAAAGGACGTGGAATTTGACATTGGGGATCATGTATTGTTGCGTGTGGCTCCGTGGAAGGAGTTACAAGATTTGGGAAGAGAGAAAAGCTCGATCCACGATTTATTGGTCCATTTGATTCTTGACCGAATAGGAAATGTGGCCTACAGACTCGCGTTACCTCCAAGTATGTCTCGTGTTCATAATATTTTTCATATATCTGCGCTTCGTAAATATGTGAAAGACCCGAACCACGTCATTGAGTTAGAACTGGACGAGATAATAGAAGACTTAACGTCTGAAGAGGTACTGTCAAGATCTTGGATAGGAAGGAGCATGTCCTACGCATACGAAGGTCATACCACAAGTTAAAGTTTTGTGGAGAAACCATGCTTATTGAGGAAATGACTTTGGGAGTTGGAAAGCGGAAATGAAAGCGAGGTATCCTCATCTTTTGAAACACTAGTACGTCGTCGTCAATTTCGAGGATGAAATTTCATAAGAGGAGGAGGTTGTAAGACCCCAAATTATTAATAAATGAAATTTAATTTCCTCTATTTATCATTTTGAAATAGTAAGGGTTGATGTGGTGGTTTTGTTATAGGTAAAATCATGCAAATATTTTAAAAAATAAGCGGTGGATATAAAATATTCATTGTTGTCGAGGAATATTCGTTTGGTCGTGGAATATTCTTCTTTGTTAGGGAATATTAAATGCTGACAGTGCCTTGATCTTTTGTGGGCCCCATGAAAAAATGATTGGATGAAGAAAATGACAAGTATAAGTTGTTTATAAATAATGGCGCTTGGTTATTTACAATTAATCTTGTTGGAATACGGTGGTTAAAAACACGATGTCTGGCGTTGTTACCTGATGGCATGCGGTATTGCACAATTATTGATTCTTACGTGAAGAAGACACTACTCAATAATTATTACGGTAATTCTTATTCAATATTTTATTTTATTGATTCAATAATTGTTGCATTGATATTCTATATTCTTTGTTGTTTTGATAATTATCACTACACGGTATTTTCCATTATCGAAGCAATAATTCATATTATCTGAATAATATTATTAGATAACATTCTTGGTAATGTCTAGAAAGTTCTGTCTAAGAGAGGTTTGGTCACCTAATTGCTTGTGGCTACGATGAGGAGAAATTCTTATTGGAAGGCCCTCTTTCCAGGGAACCTGCACGGTTGTCGATATTGTGATTACGTAATATTATTTGTGAATAATTAATTATTGATTTATATGATGAGGAAAATATTCATTTTATGTGGATATAGATGGAGAAAATTTTTAAAGTGACAATTATTGAAAATCGATATTTTATCTTTTACGATAAAATAATATTTTATTATATTATTATAATATAATAATGATGATATTTTTACAATGAATGTGGGATATATGAGTATATGAGGAGGAAGAGTATTTTTGTTGCAAAAGTTGTTTTACAACATGTTAAACATGTCTCGTGGGCCCATTTCTTTTGAAATTTGATTATAGCTTTATAAAATCGTCTAGTTTATGGATTTGGTCGATTTACATTTGGAATATGGAAAAACTTTCTTACCAGAAAGTTGTAGAGAATTGAATTTTCTATAAAAAATCGCAAGATTTGAATTTTACGATAAAAGGCTATTTATTATGAATTATTGAAGTTAGGATAAATTAATAATTAATTGTTGGAAGTTTTAAATATTTATAATTAGAAAAACATTTTTGTTTTTGTTGGGTGAGTGGACTGATGTTGTGGACTAAGTTTGTGTGCATAGGGAATTTAATAAATTATATTAATATTATATTAAATTTTCTGCTTTAGTGTTCTAAGCATTTTCCTATAAATAGGGTGCTTAGGTTAGAATTGAAAATCACACCGAAACTAAATATCTCTCTTTCTCTCGATATATTGAAAGCGTATTTTTGTGAGTATTTTAGTACTTTGAGTATTGCTTATCTGGTGCAAGTTCTTTCAAAGACTATATCGATCGAAATAATCTTATCCTTTTGAGGTAAGAGATATTATTTTTTTAAAAATGATATTATTTCTTCAATATCATTATGCCAAAATATTGGTTGGAACTTTTATCAAATTTGGAACTTTTTTTGTTACTCGGGTTACTTATTCACGATTCTTATTTAGTTACTATTCATGAGTTCTTATTCACGAGTACTATTCACGAAACATGATGATATTTTTTATGAAATTTCTATCTTTTGGTGTCAGAGTTACTATTCACGTATACGGCACTATTTACGAATACAACACTATTCACAGAAAAATTAAAATTTTCTTTTCTATGTCCAAGATTGTCTGTTATAGTTCCTATCTTTGATTGGATCTATGTTTTGGTCTTCATTCTTGAATTTTACTCCATTCTGGTTATTTATGAAGTATTTTTGAACTTGAGTTATTTAAAGTATGAATCCTTAATACTTGTTCTTTTGTTTCACTGGATTCGTTTTTTATAAAATATTTTTCATCATCCTCAGTCCTAAATGATGATATTCTTGAATATCTTTTTTTTTTGTAGTGCAAAAGATGAATGATTTCGATGAATATCTTTGGCTTTGTAGTGCAAAGATGAACACGTGTTTAGATGAACATGACCGGTGATGAATATCTTTGGCACTTGTAGTGTAAAGATGAATATTTGATTCCAAATATATATTGATTGATGTTACAGAGATAAAAGATAGACGATGAACTTTTATATTCATATATAGAAGATAGTAGATTTCATTCTCTACTTAACTCTTCTAATGAATTATTATTTCATTGCGAATATTGATTTAAAACTTGTTGCCTATTGTATTCTATTATATTTTTTTCTGTTGAAGACTAACGATAATTTGTTCGTATTATCTTAGTCATAATGTTCTTTACCGGGCTAGTTGAACTCAAAGGCAAGAATTTAGCAGTCTTTAGTGAAAGGTATGGAATGAAAGGTTCTAGAAAAGTCGTTTAGTAGTCCTCACCATTTTGTAAAATAATGTATCAATAATTGTAATGAGGACTTATTTGAGTGTGGATATTGTCAGATGACAATATTTGTATTTAAACTCACATTTTTTATGTTGTATTAATAAAGTTGTAGTTAGATCTCAGATTTCACGTGTATTTTGATGACTCGAATGGGTGTTGTATACCTATTTTGGAGGCGTCACAACGAGCGTTTCCTTATTTCTGTTAAACTGAATGATCTGACATGGTTATTGTGTTGCACTCTTTTTATAATTAATTTGTAAATATATTTATCTTGTAATTATTTTCTAATTATTGTATAGTAGTGTAAAAGGCTCTTTAATTTATCCTCATACTCACAAACTTAATCCATGGATCTTATATATTGGATCCTTGTAAAGCTAGGCTGGCCAACTGGACACCCTCTATATGATTCATATAAGTCATGGGTTGTTTACAATTTATAAGATGAGTAGTGGGCTTGGGTTCTAAAGGCTTAGCAGTTAGCATATACAAGTTATAATAAGTCTTGCTATATCTTACAAAAAAATATTATAATATTTTTTTTACAACTAAACATTCTAACACTATGTAAATAATAAATATGAAGCTTATGTTACAACCAATAGGGCTTATTTGTTTAATTACAATTATAATTATTCATTATATACATGTGATAATTATAATTATAATTGTTATAAACTCATACATGTGATAATTATAATTATAACACTATCTTACAAATAATATGTTATTATAATTATATTTAGAAAACTAATACTTTTATATAAAAATAATAATATTTTCGTATGAGTCTCTCTAACCTGAATGTTATGTGAAAATATAAAAAAAAATTTATATAATTTTGGATATGAGAGAAAAAATCATGTTATTTAGAATTTTTTTTTTTTTATAAAAAACAAATGGTTATCAAATTCAAGTCCTTTGCGTGTAACTTACAGGATATCAGACAATCAAAATTAGAATATCTTATCCTAAACAAACCTTTCATTGCAGCCTCTCGTTCGCAGCTGATCCCCATTTCTTGTTGAAGAAGATGGACTTTCACCATAACACCAAACTCGAATATGTCTCTACCGCCGCCGTCGCCGCCATGCCCAACCGTCTTCCACAAGAATCCGTCGTTATCGTCATCACCGGCATCTCTATCTGATTTCATCTTCACTGTTTCTCTCTCTTCATTCTAATCTCTTCTCCCAAACCAACCTCCAATTTCTTCCACAAATTCCCACCCCCACTCTCTTTCCCACTGAATCCTCGCCGCTTTCTTTCGTTTCCCATCATGTCCATCGCCAATAGAAACCCTAATAAGCGCCATAACTTCGCTACCCCACAGTCTCTCTCCGAATGGCTCAGCCCACGCCTACCCTCCGACTCATTCGCTACCTGGGGCATCAAACCCGGCACCAAAAATGTCCACAATCTCTGGCTCGAGATCTCCCAAGGAGAAACTTCTCTCGCAGATTCGACACCTCCGATTCGAACGGTAGAGGTCGTAATTGTCCGCGTTATCGGCAACAATAATCAAATTTTAATAGAATCCCATCAAGAGTTATCGGATGGAAGTGTTAGATATCGGTCCCGGCCTCTCTCTGAGAAAATGAAGCCTGGCGAGACTGTCGATTCTGCAGTTATTCGGGCTGTTAAAGAAGAGCTTGGCTCCATAATTAATGGGTGCTTTGGTAATTCTGATAGCAATGATGATGCCATTTTGAGAATTGTTCCAAATTCTTATACTAAGAAGGTGGAAGAGAGGGTTTCGGTTTCATATCCGGGATTGCCTGCTTGTTATGTGCTGCATACAGTCGATGCATTGGTGGATGGTTGCCTGCTTGTTATGTGCTGCATACAGTCGATGCATTGGTGGATGGTTTACCGGAAGGCGAGTTTTGTACCGAAGAAGGGGAGGAGTATGAGGAATCTGATGAGAAGAAGCTAGCTAATGGTGCAGTTTCGTGTAAAAAGCATTACTGGAAGTGGGTTGATTTTGATTCAGTTTGATCCTTTTTGGGCGGTGAGTATGAGTTCTCTTTCCCAGTAATTTCTTCTTTCATTCTTTCTTTTTTTTTGGGGGGGTTGGAATTTTAATATTGTTTTAGTTGCTATACGAGATAGTTTTGTAATTAGTTTGTCTTCACTGGAATCATGGAATGTCAGTATATAGTATATACAGTACCTGTGCTTTTGATTGATATGGAATGACCTAACTGCTTGTTTTTACGTTCAAATTAATGTAAAGTTCTAATTAGTCTTAGCTATTGATCATGTTTTGAATATTCTGGTTTGAATTAAGTCTTTTAAAAATTCAATCTAAATTAGTTTATGCCAAAAAAAGATAGCTAGATTTAATACTAGAGTGGTTGAGGGTAAAGCTAGGATGAACACTGACTGATTTATTCATCTAGCAACTGCATACTGGTACTGGCAACTTTGCCTCTCTTGTCTTGATAAGCCCAATATAACTGGAAGTATATATGTTGGGTTGTGAAAATCCAATACGGCTGGGATTTCATACAGACATTGGTTTTTGTTTTGATGGATTAATTTGGGTAGGATATTTATGTATTACTCGCTAAGTATGTGTATGGGTAAAGTGAAGTCGAGTGTGACCTACCAGGATTACTTCGTCAGGCAGAAGATCAAAGATCATTGTGAAAATCCACTAAAAACTGTTTTTAAAGCTGATGATGCTTCTTGAGCTTTTCCCGACTATTTAAGTTATTTGTTTCTTTAAGAAACGCAACATTATGGTCACAAGATACAAAATAGTAAAATAAAAAATAAAAAATCTCAACGCACTGTTGTTTTAAGGCTACCTGTTGCATGTCCAAAAATTAGCAGGAAGTAATTGTAAAGTGTTGATGGAAACAATATTTGGTGGCATTTTAAGCGAACCTAGATAATACTATTCAAGGTTTTAGGAAGCATTTCTGATTGCTTACATATTAAAGTTATCTAATAGTTAGATTTGTTTCTGTGTTCGCATATCAATATTTTGGTCAAAATTCAAGCAAGAACTAGGAATTATCGATCTAAGCTTCAAAATTTCTTTAAAGAATATTGGTTTCCTTCTACTCCATGTTTTCATATGTAACTTAAGTATTATGCTACAATTTTTATATTCGCCTTTTAGTTTTATAGAGTTAGTGTTAGCTATAGGTTCGTTGTTTCTGTTTTGAGTTCGCTAGTTTGTTGAAATAAGTCCTGTTCTTTAGGAGAGATAGGAGTTTGTTTTCTAGCCACTACGCTATAGGCTTGTAAAGCGTAGTTTCATTATTTCTTTTTTTGTAAAAAGCTATAAATAGTTCTTTGGTATGTTTAATGAAATAACACATTCCTTTGTTCGCTTTTTTCTAAGCTTTCTAAGTTACGATCTCCAACAATTGGTATCGAGCAAAAGGGGCCTGATTAAAAGAGGAATGTGAGAGTGAGTGAAGCATGACAACCTCAGAGAAATTCGTGATTCCAAAATTTGATGGGTATTACGACCATTGGTCGATGTTGATGGAAAATTTCTTGAGCAAAGAGATGTGGAATTTGGTGGATGAAGGGATTCCGTCACGAGCGATCGGGACTTCATTAGCAAGTGAGACGCAGAGGAAGAGCGTCGAAGAAGCTAAGCTCAAGGACCTGAAGGTAAAGCATTATCTGTTTCAAGCAATTGAAAGAGAAATTATTGAAACCATTCTTGACAAAAGTACGTCGAAGGAAATCTGGGATTCGATGAAGCAGAAGTACCAAGGATCCACGAGGTGAAAAAAAATGCAATTTGCATGACCTTTGAGGAAGGAGTTTGAAATGCTGACTATGAAGGAAAGAGAAAAGATCGACAACTATTTTGCACGAACTCTTGACAGTTGTGAACAAGATGAAGGTGAATGGTGAAGCTATGAAGCCAAACACAGTGGTGCGTAAGGTTTTGAGATCTTTGACTCCCAAATTTAATTATGTTGTCTGTTCAATTGAGGAGTCAAATAATTTAGATACCATGACCATTGATGAGCTCCACGGAAGTCTACTGGTTCAAGAACAGAGAATACATGGGAGTCAGGAAGAAGAACAAGCCCTAAGAATCTCTTATGATGATAAGCTAGAGAGAGGAAGGGACAGAGGCTCATTCCAAGGAGGTCGAGGTAGAGGACGAGGGAGGATGTCTCCAAACAAAGCTACTGTTGAATGTTTCAAATGCCATCAGTTGGGACACTATCAATATGAGTGTCCTAATTGGGACAAGAAGGCTAACTATGCTGAACTTGGAGAACAAGAAGAAGAGCGTCTGTTGATGTCTTATGTCGACTCTCATGAAACCAAAAGAGAAGAAGCCTGGTTCCTTGACTCTGGGTGTTCCAATCATATGACCGGAAACAAAGAATGGTTCTCGGAGTTGGAGGAAGGATTTCGTCAAACGGTGAAACTTGGTAATGACACCAGGATGGCAGTGGTGGCTAAAAGAAGTGTACGACTTCAAATGAATGGCACTATTTAGGTAATTTCAGAAGTTTTTTACATACCTGAATTGAAGAGCAATTTGTTGAGCATAGGACAACTTCAGGAGAAAGGTTTAGCTATTTTAATTTAGCAAAGGACATGTAGAATCTATCATCCTAGAAGAGGGTTAATTATGAAAACTGATATGAGTGGAAATAGAATGTTCTATCTGTTAGCATCCGTGGCACCGAAAAATCCTATGTGTCTTCAAGCTGAAGCTTTGGCTGAAAAAGAGTCACACCTGTGGCATCGTCGCTTTGGTCATTTGAATTATCAGGGGTTGAGAACACTTGCATACAGAAAAATGGTAGATGGTGTGCCTCTTCTCAAAGTTCCAGAGAAATTATGTGAAGCTTGTTTGGTTGGAAAACAACACAGAGAATCTATACCAAAGCAGAGTTCGTGGAGAGCATTGAAGCAGCTTCAACTGGTGCATTCTGATCTATGTGAACCTATCAAACCGGCTTCCAACAGTGATAAAAGGTATATCATAAGTTTTATTGATGATTTTTTCACGTAAAACTTGAGTTTATTTTTTACGTGAGAAGTCAGAAGCTTTTGTTGCATTCAAAAACTTCAAAGTGTGTGTTGAAAAAGAGATTGACGCACATATTACTTGTTTGAGAACAAATAGAGGAGGTGAGTTCAACTCCAATGAATTTGGAGAATTTTGCAAAACTCAGGGTATAAGCAGGCAGTTGACAGCAGCGTACACTCCACAACATAACGGAGTTGCTGAACGAAAGAACCGAACAATCATGAACACAGTGCGTTCAATGTTAGCTAACAAGAAAGTTCCAAAAATGTTATGGCCCGAAGTTGTAAAGTGGTGTGTGCACATTCAAAACAGGTGTCTAACTGCAGCAGTGAAAGGACAAACTCCAAAGGAAGCATGGAGTGGTGTGAAACCAAAGGTGGATTATTTTCGGATCTTCGGGTGTATAGCTCATGCTCACATTCCAGACCAGAAGAGAAGCAAGTTGGATTCCAAGAGCAAGAAGTGTGTATTATTGGGTGTTAGTGATGAATCCAAGGCCTATAGATTATATGATCCATCCACTAAGAAGATTATCATCAGCAATGATGTTTTATTTGAAGAAGAAGAGAGTTGGGATTGGGGCAGAACTAACGAAGAATTGAAGTTGGATGTTCTAGAAGATGATAAAGAAAGTAATGACGAGCATATTGAGGAGGAAAATATTCAGAATGTCTTAGGCAGCAACAGTTCAGATAGTTCACTTCCAAATGAAGTAAACACTCAAGAAGTTGTAGTTGAAGAGAGGGATGAAAGAATCAGAAGAGAACCGGTCTGGATGGCAGATTATGAAACTGGTGAAGGGTTCTCAGAAGAGGATGATATGCATGAAATGATGATGGTCATAGATGATGATCCATTTAGCTTTGAAGAGGCAGTCAAGAGCAAGAAGTGGAAAGAGGCAATGACAACAGAAATTGAAGCAATAGAGAAGAACCAGACTTTTGATGGATCTGCCCAAGGGTGCTAAATCTATTGGAGTTAAGTGGGTTTTCAAGACCATACTTAACGAAAATGGGGACGTGGAGAAATACAAGGCAAGATTGGTAGCTAAGGGTTATGCACAGCGCCATGGAGTGGATTATACTGAAGTATTTGCACCAATTGCAAGACTCGACACCATTCGAGTAATATTTGCAGCAACAACACAGTATGGATGGGAAGTTTTTCAGCTTGACGTGAAGAGTGCTTTTCTTCACGGTGAGCTCAAGGAGGGAGTATTTGTGCAACAACATGAAGGATTTATTAAGGAGGGAGAAGAAGGAAGGGTGTACAAATTAAAGAAAGCTCTGTATGGCCTCAAGCAAGCACCAAGGGCATGGTACAACAAAATTGAGGCTTATTTTCTGCGTGAAGGCTTTGAGAAATGTCCCAGTGAGCACACTTTGTTCACCAAATTAGTTGGAGGTAAAATTTTAATAATAAGTCTTTATGTAGATGATTTAATTTTCACTGGAAGTGATTTGAGCATGTGTAATGAGTTTAAAAACTCAATGATGATGGAATTTGACATGTCTGATCTGGAAGAATGAAGCATTTTCTTGGAGTAGAAGTGTTACAGAATTCAAATGGTATGGTATTTTTATTTGTCAGAGAAGATATGCGCGAGAGGTATTAACAAGATTTGAGATGGCAAGTAGCAATGCTGTGAAAAATCCAATTGTCCCTGGTACAAAGCTGTCAAAGGATGAAGGAGGAACTAAAGTTGATACAACTTTGTTCAAACAACTAGTTGGGAGTCTCATGTATTTAATTGTGACTCGTCTCGACTTAATGTATGGTGTAAGTCTCCTTAGCAGGTACATGTCTAGGCCAACCATGTCACACTGGTTGGCAGCCAAGAGGATTCTAAGGTATTTGAAGGGGACAACAGAACTAGGCATTCTCTACAAGAAGGGTGAAGGCAACTCAAAAGGAAATGGCAGTTCAAAACTCTTGGCATTTACGGATAGCGGATATGTTGATGATCTTAACGATATGAGGAGTACTTTTGGATATGTGTTCATGATAGGGTCTGGAGTTGTTTCATGGTCTTCTAAAAAACAACCGGTGTTGACTTTGTCTACCACCGAGGCTAAGTATATCGCAGCAGCTCTATGTGCATGTCAGTGTATATGGCTCAAGAGAATTTTGGGAAAAATTGGAGTGGAGAAGAATGGAGGTACTATAATTCAATGTGATAGCAGTTCTGCTATTCAACTGTCTAAGAATCCTGTCTTTCATGGAAAAAGTAAACATATTCATGTGAGATTTCATTTCTTAAGTGATTTGGTGAATGATGGTGTTGTGGAGTTGAGGTATTGCAATTCTCAAGAACAAGTTGCAGACTTGATGACAAAGCCACTTAAGCTGGAGCAGTTTGAAAAACTTCGTAGTATGCTTGGAATGGTTAATGCATCAGAAGTAAGCTAAATGCATAGTTTTTAGCTTAAGGGAGGGAATGATAGCTATAGGTTCGTTGTTTTTGTTTTGAGTTCGCTAGTTTGTTGAAATAAGTCCTGTTCTTTAGGAGAGATAGGAGTTTGTTTTCTAGCCACTAAGCTATAGGCTTGTAAAGCGTAATTTCTGTTATTTCTTTTCTGTGTAAAAGCTATAAATAGTTGTTGGTATGTTTAATGAAATAACACATTCCTTAAACAGATAAATTTCTGGTTATAAAAATTCCGTCCACAAATTTAAACAGATAGAAATATGAGGGTCAAACATAATAATAATAAACCTGTATAAATAATAAACCTATTTCGTTAAACATAATAATAATAAACCTGTATAAGAATTCCGTCCACAAATTTCTGGTTGATTGGATAGTATTCAAGTTGTGCTTTGTGGCTATCAAAGGTGTCAATGTGTTGTCTTTGCTTTAGCCTAAGACAGAGGAGTACGGTTACTAGGGTAAGGTTAGGATCATTTTCAAAGTTTGGGGGGGGTAGTTACATGTGGGGAAAAGCGTTGGGAAAAGAAGGGTTATTGCACCAGCTTTTTTGATGTAGCATGTTTATTATCAATCTAGTGGAACAAGGTCTCTCTTCGCATTACCATATTATCTAATAAACATATGATAGTTAAATTATGCAAAAGAAACTAGTAATCTCAATCAGTTGGGGAATTTTTGACACTCTTTTAGATGGATGCTATTTAAGTGTAATTGAACCCTCAACTGTTTTTCCTTGGTATGTTTCTATAAATTTTGTGCTCCTTGTTCAAGGAGTAGGAATATATGATCTTTTTTATCATCAATTTCTGCATACAAATGTAGAAAAGGAAATTATTCCTTGCGCTGACCCCAAGTAGATTATGGTATAAAAGAAGCACCGTGAATCTTTTTGTCACGGATTGTATATCTTTTCTGGCAATAGTGTTGGATACATTCTCACTAGTCACTAGCCTCCTGTTTATACTTGCATACTTTTCTGTAGCTCAACCATGAACAACTTTTTTCCTCCTGATCTGCAGGATGCCTTTGTGGCAAAACTCTCCAGTCCAAGTGAAATCCTAATCATTTTTTTTTTTTCAAATATATTTTTAAGTGAGATATAATAATCAAATTATATTGAAGTATTCGGGCAAAGTGCAGAAGTCTTTAAAACACCTGAAGTATTATTGCGTGGGTAGTGTTGTTGGCAAGTTGACAGAAGAAAGAAAAAGGTTGGCATTTACTAGCTAGCTAGCATTCTGGAGAGGATTGATTGCTTATATAGTTGCATAGTGTTGAGGGGGCGATCAACAAAATAGGGAGTACAACACTGGGTTAAGAAGTTTAGAATAAGATGTTGGTTTGTGGAAAACTACCTCTCCTAATTAGATGGAAGAGAAGATAGATAAATAACTACTGGGTGTGGTTAACATGAAGTTAATTTTGGTCAATTGACTAATATAGTGTCGACACGGAGGCTGGGAGGTGATCTCTTTGCGTATTAGCACTGTATTGGTCAATTGACCAACTTACGATGAAGCTAATCGGATCCAACTAACACACAAGATCCTATAGATGTGGACCGGACCTTATTGGAAACTCAACAACAACATACAGACAGCTTTCAGTTATGTCCTTGCTTTTCAAAAGATGAACGGTAACTGTTTTAAAAAATCCTACTTGAATGTTTGAATTGAAATTTAGCCTCTGTGAATATTCAGTAAGAACTATTTACAGATTCTGGAAATACTTAAAAAGTGTGATGGTGGTTGATTTTAGACAGGATATATCAATTAAAAAGGAAACCATATTAACCAAGCTGCTTCTTTTATAGCTTGTTGAACTTCAACAACAACCTTCCGTCCTGTCCTAGACGAATTACACTTACAAATTTCACTAAGCCTTCATATTAATTAATTATTATGATCTTGAAGAAAATAAGGCAACATCCAAACGCAGTACAAGTGGATACATGGAAAAGGTGAAAGTAAAATTTATTGGTAAACTTTCCACACAAAGATTACTCGACTTAAAACACTAAGGCCATGTTTGTTTGCAAAAACATCTTTAGGACTGAATTATGTCTTAATTTATCACATGATGGGGATTAATAGTTCTTTAAATAGTCCTATGAGTGTTTTAGACTTTGGAGAAAAAGAAAACTTTGCCATGGATGGGGGTGGCCTTATTGAGTTCCAAATAAACCGAGAAATAACATTATTTAGGGGGAAAAACATGGCCCCATTTCAAAAGATGTCTTTAGGTGCTTACTTCTCTTTCATCTTTTATTTATTTACATATATTTATTTGGTAGCAACTTCCTGGCTTTTATAACCATTAAAAGTTTATTAGCTTTTCAAAATCTATGGCACTACTAGCTCTCTTTTCTTTCTTTATTTACACCTTTTTTCTTTTCTTTCTGGAATAGCAAGAGTAAAGGAGCTGTTTTTGTCAGTATTTCAACACTTGCGGCACATCTTCAGCTGGTGGCTGTGGTTACACTGTTATCCAACATGCTGGGGTCCCTTTAGCTGCAATATTTCCTAGGTTTTGTGCTGCTGATTATTATTGTATTCTACCAATAATTAGAAATGAAAAGAAAACAGTGCATATTCAGCTACAGAGAAATTCTCTTCCTTTCTTGATTGAGGGGAAAAAAAACAAGTAAAAGAGGAGGTCAGTAATAAATATTACATGAATATTTAAAGTACATATGTCATGCAAAGAGTCATTTTCCGCTTTAACCAAGTCTTGCTAAGACGCCTCAACTCGAGTCTAATAAGCTATGAACATGTAATCTTTATTCACCCACTGATTTTGATACTGGTATGAAGGGAAGAAGGATCAGGGAGACCTAGCTAAATAATCATTAGAGCTGTGTAGAATTTCATTCATTCAATTCAAACATAGCGTCAGGAACTGGACTATGGAAACTGAAGATTCCTTAGCAAAGAGAGACAGATTTCCCTTTTAGCTTGGAATTTTATTTCATAATAATACCACCCTCTTGGTCTATCATTCTTTCTAATCACAAGCCATGACGACATTCAAAAGAATCATAGGTAAAACAGTTTTCTCCAACACTCAGAAATCCATGCCACTACACTACACACATTAAGAACCATTTCAACCCATCACATGTAAAGCAAAATCAAGTCAGAAGTGAGAAGATAAGATAAACCAAGTACCCAAGCAAGCTTTTTCTTCATTATCATCATAATTGCAATTAACTTTCAGTCATGTCCTTGATTATTAATGTACAAAATATAACTAACATCAAAGTACGTACAAAAAAAACAATATATATATATATATATATATATATATATATATATATATATATATATATATACTAATTAAACATGCATGTTTAGTCAATATGTGATCAAACAGTAGTAGAACACTGAGTCCCTAGCTTAGAACTGAGCGGACCTGATGGTATCGAAGATCCAAAAGGAATAATAGCAACACAATTCACATTGTACCTATACTTGCCAGAAACCCAAGTACCCACCTTCCATCGAAGCCGTCCATTTACCTTAAGATTTAAGACCAGTTTTCCCACGGTCTGGTCTCGTCCCACTTCATAACCAAAAGAGGGAGCCACTGGCAGCCCATTTCCGACCAAAGACGCTGTTAGAAGGTTGCTATCCTGATGCCCTTGATAGAAAGGAGGAAGAGATGTAGCAACAGTTATCTGCTGTCCCTTGTAAGCTGCATAAACTTGTTGGTCGTCGTAGTAAATACCAACTCTCTGGTTTGGATTCTTAGAGAGTAAGGTGAGTTGAATGGAGGAGTTGAGAAGGTGGGGACCTGAGATCAGGTTGAGTTGATAGATATCGGCTTCTTTGAGGGAGAATTCCGGGTTGGAGGGGCGTAGTATAAAATATATAACGAGGATGAGTGATAAAACTGAAAACAGAAAGGTAGAGAAGGCGTAGATTAACTTCTTGTAGCGCTTGTTGATGCTAAACCTTTGCTCGGCACAGTGTTGGGGAGATTTTTCATGGATTCGAGACATTGGCAATAATAGAGAGAGAGAGAGAGAATGGATGTTAACAATGCTAAGGAAAGGGAGGTTATGGGGTTAATAAAGGGTGACCTGGGAAACAGAAAGCAGCAATTATTTGGCTTGCTGCTTTTCTTCTTTTTTTTTGACTAGGAGCTCCGATCCTCATGTTTGTGGGAACTGGGAGGAGGCGAAGTATTTAAATTTGCAAATGTACCTTGATTATATTACCGTCCTGTCCTGTCCTGTGATCGGAAGTGGTTAGCATGAAGTTCATTTTTTAGTAAGTTGGTCAATTAACTAATAGAGTGCTGACACGCAGACGGTGCTTTATGTGTGTCAACATTCTATTAGTCAATTGACCAACTTATCAGAAAATAAATTTCATGTTAACCGGATCCCCGGTGATTATATGGCGGGTCCACAAAAGCATGTAATGTATCTCAACCACTTGATTAACATTGACTTGCAGCAGTAACGTCTTGTGGGTGCATTGATACAAATTCAACAGGTAGCAAGCTAGCAGATGCAGATCAATCTTTTTAAAAAGCAAAGCAAAGCAAAAGTTCATATTAATTGCATGGACTTTGAAACTTAAAAACCTTATTTTACACAACTTGTATCACCATCTTGTTAAAATTATGGTTCACTGTCTAAAGTTTTGAGTTAATAATATGTAACAGCATCTCCAAAAGTAGTAACAAAAAAAACTTTTCAAATTGAAGTTTGTTGACCTACATGGCAATTTGAAGTCTTATTTGCTATTTTCATATTGTGTCAATGAGATTTATATCAAAATCATCAAGCGTAATAAATGTATTGCAGATTTGATGACTAAAATTGAAGAGGTTGATGATTAAGTATCTCAAAGTGATTGAAAAGACTGTTGGAGATGCTCTAAATAGCCCTTAAAGTCGAATCCATGCACCGAGTCGTGTAGTATTTTAAATACTAGGATAGTTTTTTCTCTCTTTTGCTCAAGAGTCTGAAACATTGCAATAAAGATTCAATTTTTATATATGAAAACTGTTGTATGTGCCCACCAAATAAACATATTGATTTATTTTGAATGTGAATATGTGTATCTATTAATGATTCATGCTGTAAAAGGAATTGTTTTTACTTATTTGTTTCTTTCCCCTTTTAGATTTGATGGGAAAAAGTCCAACCTTAGTGGCTAGCAGAAGATGGAATCAGAGAGTGGTAGTCTTTATATATAGTGCCATATCTGAGTCCTGGGCTAAGCCTGTCAATCTAGTTAATTAACAATTGAAGTAATTCATACTCCCTCCGTTCCTATTTAAATGACGTTTTAGAGATAGGCACAAGCATTAAGATAATGATTGGAAAGCATTAAATATAGTACTTAATTTGTCTATAATACCCTTAAATCTTTTGTTGGGATAAGGAAAATTTTGTTGGGATAAGAAGAGTTTTGTTGGGATAAGGAGAGAGAAAGAGAGAAAGAATTTAAAGTATCAAAAAAGTAGGAAGAATAATGAGGGATAATTTTGGAAAAATTATCATTAATTCCCCTAGATTTGAACAAACGTCAAATAATTAGGGACAAATGAAAAACTCTAAAACGTCATTTAAATAGGGACGGAGGGAGTATTAATTAGAATCAATTGAGTTGATTAATTATTTTTATTTATTTAAGTTGGGTAAAGTTTAAACTCATATTTCTAAAAAATAGAGTCAAACCTATGACCCATATTTATGACTTGAAAATTCGACAGGTCAGATGCATGGAGGCCATGAACTGAAAATCTTCTTCATTAATAGCAGCTAATTCTTTCTTTGCAGCCTCCAATTCTTCCAACACCGAGTGTAAGAACGATAAAGATTTGGATTCTTCCCCTTTCATAGAATTATCCCTGGGCTGCTTCAAACTCTCTTTTCTTTGGATATCCGTATCCTTAAGTATAGCTAGTTCATTCTTTAGCATATTGACATCATCGGTTGTAGCAGCCAGTTTTGTTGCATTACTAATGCAGTCGATAATGATTTAATGAAAGAGGGAAATACTTGTGGGATATCTATCTATCTCTATCAGCCGGGAAGTGCCTTTCTTTCTTTAGAATAATTGAAACAAAAGTTGAGGCTTTTTTTAAAGTGCTAAGATATATATTACTATTAGGTAGCTTTTTTGTGTTGATTGAAGGGAGATACTTGTGTAATGGTTCATTTTCATCACATCTCCCCACGCAACTTGATCAATAGATTTTTTGTTAACATGTTATTTATGTATTAAAGTGGTAAACTCAAGAAAAAGTGTTTGCATTATACAAAATCAAGTGAATTTATTTGCTGTGTTAAAGTTGTAAAGCATGAATAATGGTGACGAATATAGTGAATGAATCCTTGCCGTCTGATTTGATTAGAAACATTTTGGTGGACCATCAGTTGTTTTGGATAATAATAATCATATATCGGCTGCCATCTCTGTTTCATAAGATGAGGGGAGGGAGACTTTCTAGTAGCTAGGATCTTCTTACAGCCTTGGAAGCAAAGTTAGTTTGAAATTAAGGAGAGGTCGCTATTCACTTTTTTGAATCTTTTATAGTATTATTTTAGTGTTGGATTGGAGCCTTCAATCATCCAGTAGAAAAGGTAGTCTGGTCAGTCTGTCGTAAATGTCCAAGTTTGGCCACATCCTACACATGGTAAAAGATCACGGCCAATCTTATTTATTTGAATCTAAAAGACCCTATTACAAGGATCCGGTTAGCATGAAGTTTATTTTATGATAAGTTGGTCATTTGATCAATAGAATGCTGACACTCATAGAGTCTCGCCTCTATTGGTCAATTGACCAATTTATCCAAAAATGAACTTTATGCTAACTACTTCGCTATAACAAAGGTAATAAGCAAATAGTAAGACATCATCATTATCATTATTGACTGACTAGTGTAATGACACGTGTTCGAGTCCATCTTCTAACAAAGTCCTTATATGATCAGAAATCAGAATTATTGAAATGTAATAATACAAGTTGTTTAAAAATAAATTTTTAAAGGAAAAAAGAATTAAGTCTTTGCAATTGATGTTGCTTATGATGTTGGTTCACTGGGGTAGATCAATGTCCACTAGGTTGAACAAATTTATCAACACCAAGTTGGCAAATTGACCGCACTCAAGAAAATGCATATCTATATCAAGATCATCTGTTTACAGACGTATCCATGTTGCAACTCTGGAGGAAATACAAGTTTTCTAATATCATATCACACGGTGACTATTTTTTTTTGAGTGTCTTTACATTTTTAGCATGATTGAGTCCATTTTATTTTATTATATAAAAAGGTTTGGCAAAACTAATGATTTGGCCACCAAAGTTAGCACATTTTACTGAATACTTGATTGAACTTTTAATTTTTCAAATTAAGTTACTGAACTAATTTTTATTTTAATTGGTCATTCAGATTAAAAAAAGTTGATAAGACGTTAGATTTTTGTCGATGTGGTTGACGTGTAAGAAAAACTAAAAATATTGCTTATGTGACAAAAAAAATCAAAAAAGATTTTAAAAAATAAAAAATTAACATTTTAAAAATAACAAAAACATAATAAAATAAAACAAAAAAATACAGATTTTTTATTAAAAAATCCGTTTTTTAAATTAAAATCTGTTTTTTAAAAAAAAAATTTAGAAAAAAACAATTTTACAAAAACTTTTTTAAAAAAATGTGTTTTTTAATCTGTTTTTAAAAATCTGTTTTTTAAAAAATATGTTTTTTAAAAAATCTGATTTTTAAAAGTATGTTTTTAAAAAAAAACTGTTTTTTTAAATCTATTTTTTAAAAAAACAATTTGCTTTTAAAAAACTGTTTGTTTAAAAATCTGTTTTTTTTTAAAAAACCTGTTTTAAAAAAAAAATCTGTTTTTAAAAATCTGCTTTTTTCAAAAAATCTGTTTTTTTAAAAAACATTTAAAAAAATCTGCTTTTTTAAAATCTGTTTTTTTAAAAATTTATATTTTTTAAAAAAAATCTGTATTTTTTTGTTTTATTTTATTATGTTTTTGTTATTTTTAAAACTTTAAAATGTTACTTTTTTATTTTTAAAATCTGTTTTTGATTTTTTTTTGCCACATAAGCAATATTTTTTAGTTTTTCTTGCCACGTCAACGCCACGTAGACAAAAATCTAACGTCTGTTAATTTTTTTTAACGGAATGACCAAATTTGAAAATAAAAATTAGTTCAGTGATTTAATTTAAAAAATTAAAAGTTCAATCGGATATTCAGTAGAACGTTCCAACTTTGGTGCCCAAATCATTAGTTTTGCCAAAAAAGTTTGCTAACTTGATATCGCCCGGTGTTTTCTAGCAGGGTAGCAAGCAGTATTCGAGTTGGGGAATACAACCCAATCAACTTTTGCACAAAGTGTTGGTGATATCTAATCAAAATTTTGAGTAACCTCATTATCTCATATGACTATTATATTACTAGTGCAAAAATATTAGTGTCAAATTGTCGCTAAATATATTTTTGTTCTGAAAACATTATTTTTCTTTGGCAATATCAAAAACCTTACTAAAACAAGCATCCCTTTAGAATGAATCCAAGTTATAGCCACTTTATGAAAACAAGAGTGGGACATCCATGGTGGCAACTGGCAAGTTGGGTTATGTGCACAAATGAAATGCCCTTCATCTTGGTTCTTCTCGTCTGCTTGGACAATTGTTGCAAATTTGATTAGAAATTATAGCCAAGTTCAATAATAAAATACAGTGAAGAATAGTGTTCCAACCCTGGAGGAAAGATGTTACATAAGTCATTTCGACTGAAGCTAGATGGATTGTACAAATGGAGGAATATTTGTGTTAGTTTGCTAGACTCTATGTCCACACAAAGTTTCTAATCTGAAAAAGAATTCGTCTCTCCATAAATATGAACAAGAGAATCCTCTATAAACAGTAGACAAGGTATATCAAAGAATTTTACAACACTATATTACAATAAATACATTCTACAATAGTCATCTTGACAACAAAAGCTACCGAGGTTAGCGCCTTCAAAAGTCTAAAGTCTTTGTACCCTCATCACCCGTAGTGGATGAAAAAATCTGTGAGGGGCAATTTACACCAATCAACCTAATCTCTTTTGTGATGGTTGGGGGTCCATCTGCTCCTAGTTGTTTCAGTGTAATTGTATCACAAGTAGCTAACTAGTTAATGAGGTGACCAATTGAGTATCAGTTTCTACTGATGGAGACTCAGTTTGCACCTGACGAACAAACTGTCCTTTTACTCGGGGACGTTGCTCTGCAAGTTTTCTTCTGCTTTCATAACGTACCTGGCAACAAATTATTCCATGTTAGTCTACTACACTAAGAAATTGCATATAATATGCATGTTATCTGTTTACAATTTCTTTATAGATTTAAGTAAATTAGAAGCTGTGATGACATCTATGTAAAAATCATGTTTTGCAATAGTAATGTTGATTATGGAAAGCTTCTGTTAAACCCGTAATAACATCTATGTAAAAATCTTGTTTTGTCAGTTCATTTTGATTATGGAAAGCTTCTGTTAAATTCAGGGGGGGTGAATTCATTCAAAAAATGCTTCTGTAACATTCTGTTTAATAATTGTATAACTTTCTATAAGAAAATGATATAGTAAAATCAGAGAGTATAACAAGCAAAGAGCTATGGGGAAGTAACTATGATATATACATTGACTAAGATGAAGATCATTATTGCGGGAAGGATATACCTTCTTCTCATAGCATCTGTCTTTTCGCTTCATGCGGAATTTGGTTAAAGCAGCTTCTCTTTGTATAGAACGATGACAATTTCCATCATGGACGAGGGTAGCTTCATTTCCATACTCTGCAGCAACCTTGATAACTGGAATAGCATTGAAGCTGCCACTGCTTCCACTATTTATGCTGTTAAAACAACTTAAAATGCCATTACAGAAACTACCACTCCCACTCTGATCAGTGGCAGAAGAAAAATGTCCTTGATCTTCCAAAGGGTCCAATTTATGCCTCTTCTTACGCTCCATCAGCTCAGAGGCATTGTGGGTGTTTTGGTCAATCAGATAATGTAGGTGTTGAGAGTTTATGGTTTCGGGATTAAATGGATAAATTTGATTTACTTGAAAGGAAGGATCATGGTGGCCAGATGAACCTGGACTCTGCAATGGTGACCGACTTGATTGTGTACAAAACACAGGAGGCATTACTTTACCATGGGCAGTACATTCACTTTCAATCCTTGTATCTCTCACTGGAACTGTGACAGGAGTAGCTCTCTGTTTAGGGCAAGAAACTTGAATTTCAGGTTGACCAATAGTCAAGGACATCATATTATTATTATCATACATTACTGTAGGACCACAAGTGTCAGAGTTATAATCAAGGGCTTGATGGGATAACTGTTTATCAGAATTGGTTTCATAACCCCTTTGTTGATTACAAATGCTCAGCGATGTAGAATGTAGGGGCTGAAATGCCCTGCTGCTAATATACCTGCTTTGAGAATTTAAATGAAAATGTAATAAACAAACTGATAGATACAGGACGATTATGGCATTCATAAAAGAAACTTACACTTTTCTTATTGTTCCAGCATGTTAAAACATTTTCCCTTGAATAAATTTAATGAACAATACATCTCAGAGCTTTCCCAAATATGACTTGATGAAAGAGAATAATTTAGCATTGTCCCATCAAACCTTTCCCCAAATTCTACATTGTCATTCTGCCTGGTCTAAGGACATATTACTATTAAACCAGCCTATATATCTCGCTACTAGCCTACTACCAATGAAGAGAGAGAACTTTAAATGCATTTGAAATATCAAGGTCTGGAAAGGGAAAGTTGAATAATTGTAACTATCTAATTTACTTTTTTATTAGGGGTGCAACACAGTGATTTTCTAGGGGGTCGCCCATCCTAGTACTACTCTCTCCCAAGCATGCTCAACTTCGGAGATATGATGAGATCCGGTGTACTATTGCTGAGCTTACACCTACAATATAATATCTTACAACTAGGGATTGAATTTGCTAAAAGAAGAAACTATCAATTAAGGCATGGTCATGAAGTACTTGTATTGGCAACTGAATGAATCTTTATCAACATCTAACACAGATGTTTAACAAATCATTACATATATTGCTGAAATAAAGAGGGAGTAAGAGTGAACGATCAGAAGTAAAAACTCACCGCGAAAAGGCTGAGGCATCTGACTGCTTCAACCTATTCCTATCATTCATAACTTGATTCACTGAGCCACTAGGATGAGATCCTCTCAAGGAAAGGTCCAACAGCGATGAATAATCAACCTTGTTTGTGCCATAGTTTGAACCTGAGCTTTTGTAACTGCATTTAGGGTAACTATCGAATGCTCCAATCAAGTCAATAGCTTCCCTAGAATAGTTTATACGAACACCATCATTATCAAAAGCTTCAGTAGTAACATTAGCACGTTCTTGGTGGTTATTAGCAGCCGAATCTCCTTTTGAAGTTGTTGAATTAGCATTCTTGGGAACTGCTGTGGATCCTAAATACAATTTATTTTTTTACAGAACATCAGATAGTATCCTACTAGTAGTTAGAGGAAATATATAAAGATTATGGAGATGCTAGATTCGTAAAACATCAAATGCTTTACCGTGAGCTTCACTGTCATGCATCAGAGCTCGCTCACTCCCTACACATTTTTCACCCTTTGGTATTATTTTCGTGTCGCTAGACAGAGATTTGCTGTGTTTTGGTCGTGTGAGGTCCTGCCTATGTTCCATGTCTGCTTCCTCTGCTTCTAAATCTGGTTTTGTGCAAGAGCTCTGCACATGAAACAGAATAATCAGCTGCAGTAATACATCATGTATCCAACCTTAACTGAAAGGAAATTTCTTTTAACCACAAGTGGACTTAGCTGGCTAAGACCCAAACAATCGATGAATATCACATTTTCTCACAAAAATCTACAAATTTTGTCACAAGTAATGCATTGTCCATCTCAAAACAAATGTCTTGTTTAGAAAGAAACACTACCTGGGCATCACTTCCTTTCTCAATGCATTCTCGATTTCTCTGAATACATGCCTCGTAACCACTAGAATGATTACTAGTAGCATTGTTTTCAGCCGTGGCTTCAACCTTTTGCTGTGCATCGCTTGCAGCTTGGGGTCTGCCACTACTTGACTGATAGGACAATCATGGAAAAAAACAATGCTCAGTCAAAAGGTAATATAAATAAGCTACAAAGAAAAGTGAACAAAGTTAAATATATCTGACAAGAGCAATGATGAAGCATACAGCTTGTCTCCTCCAAGCATGCTGCCATAAGTTCTTCAGCTCATTTTTCCTAACGGGCTTCACAAGAAAGTCAGCAGCACCTCTCAGCATGCATTTATAAACTGTGCTAACTGAATCATGTGCGGACATCACTGCATAATCAGGAAATGTTTGAATGAAACTGTCAGATAAATTAGTAATTTGAACAACTGTGATAAATGCCACAAGCTTGACTTGATATATCTTACTTATAACCGGAATATTTTTGCAGACTTCATGCTCTGTGATCAAAGTAAGCAGCGCGAATCCGGAGATTGATGGAAGCTCCACTTCTGACAATATAAGGTCTATGTTATGGGATCTTGCTTTCAGTACATCCCATGCCTTCAAGCCATCAGATACAGCAGCAACTGCACAAGTAATAAATGAGAACTGTTTAAGTTCCAGGAGGAACATATGCAGCCAAAGCAAGAACAGTAAAGGAAATAAAGAATATAAAAAGGCAAGGCAAGACAGACAGAAAAAGGAACAAAGATCATCAGCAAACAGACCTTGTACACATTGGATACAAATTTGATTTATGAAGAATTATTTAAGTGTCTAAGTTCATACAAGTGGGCAATAGGCTCATCCTCATAACTTTCTTTTGGATAGGTAAAAATGACACTTCCCTGAAAATTAGGTTATTCTTTCAGGAATATAAGCTTTGCATACAATTTGGAATAACTTAAGGTGTTGATATAATTTTATGCCACCAAAAGCTCTTCACAGTTACAATGCCAACAGATGCTAGTGAATTCATAACAAGGTGTTTTCTCATGCCCAATGTATTTGAAATAGTCCGTTTCGTGGTTAAAGAGAAAAAGAATCAAGACGAAGTGCACTTTGAAATACTCCTGTATACAGATGTTGTAAAAAATACATAGTAGGGCTAGCAAAAAAATAGGGTGGTGTTTGATTGTATTTTAATACATCTTAACAACCCACCTCTTAATGCATCTTAATGTGGTCCTCTGACTAGTTTAGACTCGTATTTGTATCTTAATGATTTAGAGGAATTTTTTTTTATCCCTATCTCAAACACTAAGACGCATTAAGTGGTGGGTGGTTAAGATGTGTTAATATGCAATCAAACACTTCAACATGGAAGAAATTAAGTTCTGCAGTCTCTTTTTATTTCTCTGTCAAATACGTTCAACATGAAAATGGAGAATTCTGTAGCCGATGATACTCTACATGAAATAAGTATCCACTCATAATTGGACTAAACTGCAAACCCAATTCTGAAATTTGAATATGAATCACATACTGACAACTAACTCAATTAGGATTAGCACCCTAATCAACTGGGAGTGGCAGATTAATCCTTGCCCTTAATCCATGTATTTTCAAGAATTTTCAAGTTTCTTTAGAAAATTAGGCATATACAGAAACACAGAGGTATTTTCAAAGTTTGAATTAACTTTCTTAGACTAACCCAAGTCAAAAATCAACTTTCTGGGGTGAATTAAAGCTAAATGAGCAGCAACGAAGATGTGGGCATGTCAAGAAACACAAAAAGTTATGGACTTTTGATCAATTTCTAGCTCTTTCAAGTAGAATCTTTAATCACAACCAACCAACAAAAAAAAAGGCACTTGAAGGAAATCTTGAACACGTGAGGTAGTAGTGTACCTTTGTAACTGCATTTCCTTAGAAGAGCAGTGATAATTTGTCTGGTGGAATCATCAGATTCTACCAATAAAACTTTGAGAACCATTCTAGGAAGAAATTTCTCCCACCTTAAAACGTTAGCCGCTGCTTCTTCGCCATCATTCTTCTTAATCTCTGTCTGTGTTCCAACCCCTGTTTCTTTAACGATCATCACCTCCTCGCTACTCGCCGCCATTTTCTCTCTCTCTCTCTCTCTCTCTCTCTCTTCAAAGATTATGGAGTAACTAACAGAATTGAGCCGCATATATATCTTAAGAATTCAGGGAGAAAGAACAGAGCTTGTTGGTGGTGGCATAGTACTCCTCTTTTGATTTCAGAAACACAAGCTGCAAAATAAAATCTCTTCCTCAGTACAACTGTACAAGTATCAAATGGAATATGTAGCCAGATGTTTCTAGGGCCACGCTTGGCTCTGAAATTGAATAACCTCCACTAATCACACGGTTAATATTCAAAACGTAAATGCTGATAAAGACGGAAAATATATAGATCTTTGGAAAGATAGTATTGAATGGCCCAGAATTACCATGTCCACAGTCCTCCCATCAAAAAAAGAAAAGGAGGTTTGATGGATGGCTCAAATGGTTTTGGTAAAGTAAAGGTCAAACAAATTCTGGCTACCGTGATAAGAAATTATTATAAAAATAATATTAAATGAAATGTTGAATTATAATTAATAAATATTTTATTATATACAAGTGAATTCAATAATTACTATTTACGTTATTTTGTATCTGATTTTCAATCACCAAAACATTAATTTAATGATTCACTAGTATAATCATGGTTTTAAAATTCACTATTATCTCAATTTTGGTCAAACCCAACAGAACCGGTTGAACTGATAGTAAAGTTGACCAAATAAATTGATTTTAATTATTTTTTAATATTAAAACTAATTAGTTTTAGTAATATTGTAATTCATTTAAAAATAAATTTTATTAATTATTAATAATATATATTTTTAAATATTAATAATGTCAATGTAATTCAATAATTACCATTTAATTAAATTAGGTATTGATTTTCAAATCACCAAAACATTGTTTTAATGATTCACTATGAATAATGAATGGTTTGAAATTCACTATTTGTTTTTTTAATAGAACCGGTTGACCAAACAAATCGAACCGAAAATTGAATTTTAAGTCAATTTTTTTGAAATTTGAATGGTTGAATGAAAAATTGAATTAATTAAAAAATTAAAAGAAATATTAACTATTATATTAAGTAATATTAAATAAATTTATAATAATTTTGAATTTTTTAAAGGGTAAAATAATAAAAATTTAATAATTCGGATGTTTAAACGTTAATTATCAAATAATTTTTTTATTGATTCAAATTAATTCATTCAAATTGATTCAAATTTAACTATTTTTATCATGATGAGTATAAGTACGAAAACATAGAGTATAATACAATACTATAGTCTATAGATAGATGATGTATTTTGTAACAAATATTGCAATTTTTACTATAAGTAGATACTAAATAAAAAGATTATTAGGAGGCGGTGGGACCCATCCGAAGAGGGGAAGATATTTTGGAGACAAGTGGGAGGATTGATGATTTCTTCTTCGGTGGTGCCATGTGGACAGACCACTTGACATTGGTGGCTTTGAAGTTATCAAATGAGGCTTTTATCTTTTGTCAGACTTTCATTTCACGGGAATGCGCTGGACTTTTCGAACTTGCTGCGAGTATAACCCAAAGCTATTACTCGCTTTTCTATTAGCAGATGTGAAAATTTTTTATTATTATTTTAAATTTGGCGGTGGGAGAGAGAGAGTGGAGTTCATTTCATTTATTGGGCTACTAAAAAATAGACACATAAAAAGAATCATAGTTAGAAAATTTGCCGATATCAGCGTGGGGATTGGCCAATGAAAGTGCAAGTGCGCCATCTGAGTGAGGGCTGCGCTGTGCCTTGTCCCTTCATTTATATGCATCACAATAACTTTTCCATTTTTTTTTCAGTCGGTTACTTTTGATTTAACTCATCCAACCACTAAACATGGCACTAACATACTCCCCGTTTCAAATAAATAAAGATTTTTTATTTTATAATTTATATTTAAATTTATTTATTTTTCTTCTATCAGTATAATGTCACATTCTAATATATTTTAAATTTGAATTCTAAAATAGAGACTTGGAGAGTCTCTAATTATTTGAAATGGAGAAGATCCTTGTCCCTAAAGATGTAGGGAGCATTATTTTTATATGAATTCTTAATATTTTTATATGATTTTATTGTCACATTAAGGCAAAATTCACTTTCTTTTTATGTGAAAAAAAATTATATAGAAATATCAAAAACATATATAAAAATATCAGTTTCCAATATGTATTACATAGTCAATATAGTGGAATAAATGAGGTGTTTATAATTCTTACAAATTTCATGTACCGATAAATTAGCCTACTCACAATGAAAGACATGCATCTAACTGCAATCAAAAATTAAATACAATTTACATTTTACCACTACGTGTAACCCTTTTTTTTTTGACAAAACCACTAAATGTACTTTGTTTTATAATTAAAGGTGACATTTTTGTGATTGGGCTTTTTTGTAAGAAATTGAGCTCATGAGCTCTGGCCCTTTTTTTTTGTGCTAAATAAGTGTTTACATTGGGCTCGTTAGATATGCTATTAGTGGGGTTAGAATTTAGATTATAGCTCAACATTTTCTTATTGACTTCTCTTCAATTCCCCTCTCTAAATAGGCAATGTATAAATTAATAAAAGAAAACTATAAAAGTTAGCAGATTGAATGGGCTGGGCTCGTGCCCACAATGATTTTGGTCTCCGTTGAGCCTAGTATGTTCGGGCCGACCCAAGGTTAACCTGTGGAGTAAGGACCACATTAGTGGGCCCAGGACCATAGATAGTCATCCCAGCCACGTACCGGTATTGATATTACTGCAAATTATCTGAATCTGGATAATGTGTCGAATTGATGCGGGACAATAGACAAAAAAATCGAGAATTCTATTTTCTTTTATCAACGTTCGGTACCGGAAAAACCTTGCCGGAGAAAAAACAATGGCGACTCTGTTCGCTTCCCCGACCGTAAAAACCACCGTCCACCACCACAAGCAGCCTTATTTATCAGCCACAACTGGTGTTTCTCGCTCCAAGATTCACCTATCCCCATCATCATCATCACACTCGTTCTGCAGCTTTCGAAACCCTTCATTCTCTTCCTCCTTCACCGATCTTAACTCATATACTTCTGCTATTAAGAAATTTTTAATTCCTCTTCCTAAAACTAAAAGGAACAGTTCAATGAAGTTTCGTGGTACTTGCATGGCATGGGATGGCCCTCTCTCCTCCGTCAAATTGATCCTCCAAGGCAAAAACCTCGAGGTACTAATCTTTATCCTTACCCCCAGATTAACCCCTCATTGATTTTTCACTACTCTGTTTCCCTTTTCTTCTTATGTTTCCTGCTGCAGCGCCCTAAATAAGGCTGCAAATGGCGCTGCGGCGCCAGCCGGCAGTCCCCAATTTCCAGATTTCTTTGTTATTGAGCCTGTTCGGCAATAAGTTTAGTAACGTGCGGCCCTCTTGTTCCGATGGAGCTATGATTAGCTTTTCATGAAATTTCCACGAACTTATAACCAACTTATAAGCTTCTTTTAACCTGGTTGAGAATCTTTTTGACTTATAACTTATTTTGATAAGTACGAAATTCTGACTTGTTAAAAAATAATTTATAAATTATTTTAGGATAAATAAGTTTGACCAAATGTAAAAAAGATTGTTTTGACCTCATTTTAACAGTTACATCTTATTTTAATCATTTTAGTTAAATATTTTTACATTTTATTTTTATTTAATTTTTGATTTATAAGTTAAAAGAGTGTTAAACACTTATTTATAAGTTAGTACTTAATATGACTTATAAATCATTTTAAAATTTTAAGTTATAAGTCATTTTAAAATAAGTCATCCTGAACATTTGTGACATTTCAATTAATTTTATTCGTAGTAAGAAATGAAATGAAAGGTTATAAATTGTTTGCATAAAATTTTAGTAATTTATTACAGTTGAGTGATAATGTAAAGAGCCATGTAGAAGATAAGGTTGGGAAGGCAATCCAGAAGCATAGTCATCTTGTCAGGGAAGTGGATGTTAGGTTGTCTGTTCGCGGTGGTGAATTTGGCAAAGGCCCCAAGATTCGGAGATGTGAGGTATGCTCTCAAACCTCTAAATCTAAATTATACAGTCATCCTTAATTATTTGGCCATCTGATAAGATAGAAGAATGTTACATGTTAGGAGATGAAGATATAGTGATAATACTTCTAATGCTGCATTTGGAATCATGGATTTTGCACTTTGAAATTGGGGTTTCAGAGCTTAAATTTGAAAGAGCAATCCCTAATTCCAAGTCCATGGCATCGATTTAATGCTAATAAACATAACCCACATAAATTGGAATGCTGTTAGTTTCAGTTTAATTCATTTTGTTTGTTGAGTGTTTTATTTAGGTTACTTTGTTTACAAAGAAGCATGGAGTGATTCGGGCAGAGGAAGATGCAGAGACAATGTATGCTAGTATAGATTCTGTATCTTCAATTATACAAAGGAAATTGAGGAAGATTAAGGAGAAAGATTCTGACCACGGTCGCCACATGAAAGGGTTTGATAGACTGAAAGTGAGGGACCCTGAGGTATTATTAGCTGAGAATGGTTCAGCGTCAGTTGCTCAAGGAGAAGATGAAGATGACTTCATGGATGAGGTTGTCTCTTACTTTCAATATCTCTTTAAATTGCTTTCTTTTGGAAGTGTTTATTAGTTCACTAGGGAATTGATATTTACCCAAGTAAAAAGTGATATTTCCACAGGTCTTCCTCCCATGAATAGTAAGTGGGTCAACACTCATCTGAGAGACCTTATAGACGTATCAATCTTACTTGTATAACTAAAACTTCTGTTCATTTATTTTTTTCTCATGTTTAACACTATTGTTATTTGTTTTCTTCATTCCATTTTCCTTTTCCTATTCCTATAGCTTTAGGATCTGACACTGAAGAATTGAAATTGTTGTTAAATTGTTTTCTAACTACTTATAATTTTCCTAAGCAATTAGCATAGCCATGTTGATGTTTGCAGCCTATGATTTGAATAATGTTTACTGTTCTCGTGTCTAGCACATTTGATCAGCACTTGCTCACTCCATAAATTCATCTTTCAGATTGTGCGCACAAAATACTTCGACATGCCTCCTTTGACAGTCGCTGAAGCAATCGAGCAGCTGGAAAATGTTGATCATGACTTTTATGGTTTCCGAAATGAAGATAACGGTATAAAGATTTAGAATTTTTGTTTTTCTTTCAACTTTGTTGTCAGTTATTTGATTGTTGGATTATCATTACTCCAGGTGAGGTTAATATTGTGTACAAAAGAAGAGCTGGAGGCTATGGGCTTATTATTCCTAAACAAAATGGTAAAGCCGAGAAGTTAGAGCCTGTGGTGGTTGAACCGGCTAGAGAATCTTCGTTGACAGAATAAATGGCTTTGTTGAAGGGCCAGATGAAGGTTGGGATAGATCCAATGGCCTATAAACGCACGATAATGATTTTGTAGCATGATATGTAAATCATTGGGTTATGTGAAGGCAAAGGAAGAGTTGATCTGATTAAGATTTTCAGATTAAATGTGTGAGGAGGTTCTCCCAGGTCATTAACTATTGTAAGATCAGATGCTTTTTGGTGCCCAACTGCTCAGGGAAAAACCTGCATATTCACACTAAAAATATGTATATATACGAGATCTTGATTCCTTTCTGCCTTTTTGATTACCTATTCTTAATATTCTTCCTTTGGATTCGCATGTTCAAGTTAGCTTTCAGTTATTGCCATTATTTAATTTGCTTATAGCGTCGTGTTGCTTTGAAGGTCTCAATATCTCTGTAGAGTTTAAATTAAGGTGGAAGCTGAGTCTGGAGTTATTAGTATTTCAATTGATATGAACGATGTGGGCTATGTAAGCGCACAGCACTAGGGGAAGAAAATTGCTACAAGGCTTTGAATCCAAGGCTGCATTATCTTGGCTACAAGGCTTTGAATCCAAGGCTGCATTATCTTAACTAAATTCTTATGGAGCATTCAAGAGAATTAGATCCAGAACAGTACTAGAGTACATAATCTAATAGAGAGCATTACGATGTGAATGGTCAGCTAATAACACAGCATTTAAATAACTACGCGTAATGTTTTTGTATTCTGATCCAACATAAGCTGAAAAAGACCATACGGTAATAAATGAAGGTCAAAGTATCATGTAGATATGATTCATCCAGTTGATATTTGTTACACCAAAAATTATGTTTCTTGTCCCATATGATTTTTAGTAGTTGAGCATAAGAGAGAAGCTTCAGTGCCTTGGTGGTATGTATCTTCAATAACTACAACCTTCAACCTGCATACTAGAACTCTGAATCTCTTTCAACTAAAAGCAATAGCCACTGCTATCTCCATAACAGCAATAGATAAAAGCAGAATTCTTGTGCAACAGAATCGAATACATGGAAGAACTCCAGAAGGAGAAATTTTTAGGCATTACTGGCTGTCAACTGCCCAAGAATAATTTACACAACAAATTGGTAAAAAAAACATATATGTCCATCCATTTCATCTAACCTTCATCTCAATTCATGTTGTCAAAGAGCAGCATTGACTGGATACTTTTTTCTTTTTCTTCTTCGTCGAGAATGTTGCTGTCGACACACTCAAGAGCTTGTTGAGGGACATTCCTTCACCTAAGATCTTCTTTGTCACTTCATACCTATGCTTAATCCTACCATCAAGCTGGTAACCAAGAAATGCGGGAAAAGCCAAAAGCTCTCCAACTTCTCGTCCCATATCCTCAATCAAGTAATCAATCTTCTCTTCTAAAGAGTCATGATTATATTGCAGTATCTGCGGATGCTTCTTAGCCATGGCAAGAATGTCCTCACAAGTTAAGCCATAATTCAAAAAAAGGCTAACAACCTCCTGCATATTTTTGTAGCTGGTTCTGGTCACCGCTCCCATGGCCAGTGCCAGCTCCATTGTTCTATTCTCATAGCCAATCTTCACCAAGAGAACCAATTTGTGCGCAAGGTTCTCTTCAAAGGACAAACTTAAAAACAAAGGGGCTTTGATCAAGAACTTAAATATATCATTAGGACTCAATCCGCATTGTTTTAGAAAATGAATTCTAGGATGCAATTTCCTCCTCCTACTGGCACTGAACAAACTTGGATACACAAGAACAATCCTAAAAATTTCCTGGTCGCTTAAACCAGCAAATGATATCAAGAACTCAACATGGTCTTTTAAATGCTCCACGGTGTAAGCCAAGACGAATGGTAATTTACGCAACACTGTTGCTGTGGCATCCTCGTTTCCCCCACTCAGCTCTAAAAGAAACCCAATTCTTGGATTCAGCTGACTGTCCAAATCATAATTGAGAATTGCTGGGCGCCGGAGGATAAGATCAGCTCCACCAAAACGATTCAAGAAAATGAGTAAACTTTCAATCTCTTCCCGAGACTTGAAGCAGAAGGCCTTGTTTATTTTGACATTGTTGAGAATGTAAGCAAGTTTTTCTTGGGGAATTCCATGATCAAGCAACAAACTAACTTTTCCCTCAAAACCAAAAAGGAATCTGTGTTCTGTAGTATGTAAAAGGCGTTCAAGCTGAACCACATCAATGTTTCCTTCTAAAGTATTGCCCAAAAAGTATATCAAATCGTCAATTTCTTTAGCTGTTAATACATCTGGTCGCTTTGCAATTAATCGAGACAACTTGAGGCCTTTGATTCCAATAGATTGCAGTGATTGAATTCGGGCACGTAGCGAGTCGAATGGTGTAAAAACAAGACCTGGGTGGTTTTCCAACAGTATTCGAGCTCCCTTCTCTTCAATTCCAATTTCTTGGAAGATTGAAAACAACATTATCCCTGATAAAACAACATGGAGTATAACTTAGGGTACAAAAATCAAAGTACGCAATGTGTTTGAAAACTGGACCGAGAGAGAGACTAACCGATGTCGGTGTAGTGATTGGTGGAGTTGTTACATTGTATTGGTAAATGGTTGAAGGATCGGAGACCCAGTTCGGCTAATAATGGATTTTGTTCATTCTTTCTTGTGTAACTGAATTTAACAGTTGAGAACCACCCATCGAGAAAGAACGGTGCCAATGAGGACTGTACTTTTGACGAAGGATTCAGAGCCAGAGAGGAAAAAGAAGAAGAGGAAGAAAGAGGAGAGAGAAAATGAATGCGCATGGTTAGTACAGCAACCATTACTGGATAATGGTGGCCGCTCGTTGGATAGATAAGCTTCGTCTTCACTTCTAAATCTCACTCAACACATTAGCGCCAAGCATGAAAGTCATCTATTAATAAGCCTTCACATTTTTCTCCCCCATACTTTCACCTATTTATAGCTTAACCCTGCTTTTTTACACCGGCATTTCTTGTATATTGATACATGCTTTAGATAAAGAAGTCTTGGCAGATATGAATATTAGACATTTTCATATATTTTTTTGTTGTGACTCTCAAAAAATGTATAATATTTATTTTAATTAGAATTTTTATAAATTATAGTGTTTTAGGTGTAATTTAGATACATATACAAGAACAAGGTTGTACAGTTTGTATAATCCTATTCTTGTATAATGTATTTAAATTACACCTAAAACACTATTCCTAATCCCATAGTTATAAATTTGATTTTCCATTTTTGAGATCCCAATATATAAAGCTACTTACTATTTATAAAATTTAGTTGGTTCATTGTTTTACTTTTATGCCCTTATAATAAATATTCAATCATTACTCTTTTTTTGAAGAAACAACATTCAATGTCATTATTTTTATCACCACATTTAATGTTGTTGTATTCTCTTTGGTTAAAGTTCTATGGTTATGGATTTTAATGGTCAGTACACGTCAATCAATGAAGTTGAGAGTTCCAGTGTGATAATTAAGGAGTAATTAACTTATTTATTAATTCCATATTAAGGGGTATATGTGAAAAATTTATGTTAAAAATTGTCACTTGACTAATTTTCTTAAACTATGTGCTAAAAGAAATCAGCCTATAACTATAGGACGGAGAGAGTATAATTTATAAAAATTTCAGTTGTGTATATTTTTTGAGAGTCACAAACAATTTTTTTTTTGAAAATATTCAATATTCCGGTCCAATAAACATGTTCATGTAAAAGGACTAGCTTTAGATTATTTGTGTATCAGCATTGGACTGTTGTTTGAGCTCTGTAATTCATGACTATACTATTAATTATCTGCTAACAAGGTTATCATGTCTACTGAAACAAGCTCTTATTTGGATAAAAAGTATCTCAAAGCTAACTGTATCTAAGACATTCTAAAAGCCAAGTTTAAACTAAGCACTTTCAGGAAAAGCATCCTGAAATTTTTTCTAATACAGCTATAACATAAATGTTTAATGTGAAGAATTGAATGTTTACAAATTGCTACAAACAAGAAGATAAACAAAAACTCGATTGATCAGCCATACAATACAATGATAATTTAGCATCATGAGCTCAAATGTTGTACTTCTTCTTGTAGGTCATATATGTTCCATCGGAGACTCTGACTGTGCCATTGAAAGAAAGTATTGTATTGTACTGCAAATGATTGGCTTTCTTTATTTCAAGGTTCAGAATCTTTGTAGAGCTTATTTTATCAACACTCGATGTAGCCTCTGTGTTGACTTCTAAAAGCTTTTAGGATTGCTCCTAAAGTTTTTCTTAGTTGTGGGGATGCTTTTTATAAGGATTACCGACGAGCTTCCCTTTTTCAATTTCCTGTGCAACCTGCAATATATGTCCATTTGGGAATGAATATTTCAGTAACACACTCGAGGAGGAAGTAGATTCTTCAACTCACACAACCAAGAACCCACATAAATTTTAATGTCTTCTTGCCTTGTTTTAGGAAATTGGCTAAGATTATCCGGCCCCTCTTTACAAGCTGCCCCCACTCTGTTGTTTGGATCAAGTCCCTGCATAAAGTATGATAAACCATGACATATCTTGAAAACAGTGAGGCAATATGGGGTAGATCATGAAAAAGAAAAACATAAAGAATATGATACTTCCTCCATCCCAAAAATTAGAGATACATTTTTTTTTAGTCCGTTCCAAAATAATTGATACATTTCTATTTTAGAATTATAAAGTGACATGATATTTCCTAATTTGCCATTACATTTTTACTATCATTTTTAATATTAAACAACCATAGTTGAATTCTTAACTAATATTAAGGCTATATTTGAGAACATAAAATTGTCCTTAAAAGTAGTCGTTTTACAAATGTATCTCTAATTTTGGAATGGAGATAGTATAATTTAATACATATCAATCCTTGTCACATTTGAACGTCAGATTAAGTCCTCAAAAGGACATTCAAACGAAAGTACAACTTCTCAGCATCGTTGAATATTTAAATTACATTCTATAAGGAAATCTGCTGTCATGAGTGTGTATGTGCTTCCGGTCTAAGTCAATATCATTACATTATTTTGATTTTAGTGAAAAACAATCTTGGTATCAACGTACTCAACTCAACAAAGGCTTCCCCTAAAACTTGGAAGAAGCTAGATGATCCTGCTTAATCATTGTTCTCTAGACAGGACAAAACAGCCTCAATCGAGCAGGTTGATACATAAGCTGGTAAAAAAAATAATCAACACCATGGAAACTATACAAGTTTTTCTCATGATCAACCCATATTTTTTTTTTGGGTTAATTACCCATATTTCAGTATACGCACCATAAAATAATAAATAGACCGACTGCAATATTTATCAAGGCTCAACTTAACCCAACGCAACGCCTTCATACCAAACTAGTTGGGGATAAGTAGGCTGTAATGAATCTCGTATGTAGGAGTAAAAGTAATAAAGGCAGGCAGAAAATAAATAAATAAAAATAAGAAAAGAACAAATTAAAAATAATAAAAATAGATGAAAAAATAATTAAAACACATCCACGTGACATATAAAAATGAAAACAAAGGAAAGAGTGACAAAAAAGGAGAGGGGGTAAAGACAGAAACAGAAAACAAACCCTAGCCTGACATGCGGATTGCACTCCTTGACCCACTCTTATCAAAGGCCATGTGCTCAATTCCTCGTTTATATTCAATTCATCAAGTCTATTTTTACTAATTCCTCGAAGTAATTTTTGACCTATTCCTCCGTCTTCTAATATCTACTCCCTAATACAAGACTCCTCATCTCACCACTACATCTATAGTGATGTTGAATAAGACCACATACCATCTCAAAATCAATGTTCACTCATTTCCAGCCCACATTTTCAGCATAGCTGGTCTCACTGCCTTCTACAGAACATTAAAATTTATGGAATGCAGACTTAGAAGCCTCTAAGTGAGGCAAACTATCAGTGCAAAGTCATGCAATAGACCAAGTAAGTATACAGATAGACAGTACATATCACTAAGATTGAATTGGGCCTTGTTAAAGATGAAGGCAGTTTTTTGAAGTCAGGATAGTACCAATAGATTAGACTGATCTTAACAATGAAAATCAAGATTTAGCAAGTGCATGATAATAAACATATATTACACGTAACAGATATAGTCGCACATCACTTCTGAGGCATATTATAGTTAACACAGTCAAAAGTATTCCATAACTCCAATCAAGTTGCAAAGGGATAACTATAGTTTAGAAACTGCACCAAAATAAGGAATTAGAGGCCATCATTATTTCATGAAACAGTTATGATAACAGATAGATGATCAATTTGCAAAAACACATAATATACAAATAGATTATTCTTCCATACTTCCAAATATTGTACCCATAGCATTTACCTAGTCTAGCATGTAAGCTAGACAAGCCTAGACTGGTAGAGACTTCAATATCTCACGACAGAGCTAGAGGTCATAATGTATCAGTACAAAATTATCAGCCAGTGTAAACTGTAATCTTTCTGGAACACCTTACCTTAGCAAGCATGCAAGCAGAATACAAGAAGCAAGTCATGAAGCGTTCGATGAAGGCACCAATATACCTTTGAAATGTACAAATTTAACCACCAAACTCATACATACAATGGTATATGCCAATACTAAACCACCAAGCAGAAACTATGATAGCAAAGTAGAATTTAAAGTAAACCACCAAGCAGAAACTATGATAGCAAAGTAGAATTTAAAGTATAAACAATCACCATTAATCCTTGACAGAAATGCATCAAAAGTACCAAGTTATCCTTCAATGTTAGCCATCTTTAAGATCAGAACGGAAACTCAATAACAAATTTTAATTCATTTAGATGTAGGCTTGAATGTAGTCTGCATTCATTGCAGTTCTCATTGATTATATCAAATATGCAGTGGTAATAGAAAGCTATTGTCCAATCACATAACATAATATCTCCAAACTGTAGCATAAATTTTTGTCAATAAAAAGACGATCTTTCAAACATGCAATACTAGAACAACAGAAGGGAAGAACTACAGCTCGTCATATATATCCAATAACATTATCATTGAAACTAAACTACCAGATTCCATATAAAGCAAACAATGTAAAGATAAATATTAGCAGTATACAATTCCTAACTAAGACCGCAAGACATACTTTATATTATAAAATTTAGGAGTAACATGTGTCAAAGATTAGCAACTTACTTCATTTGGTAGCACATTTAATGAACTACACTGCCCTGAAGAAAGCTTTGGCTTTTTCTCAATACTAAAAGTATCCTCACCCAACAAAGTACTTGCCTTCCTCTTCTTTCTACCTATATTGATCATTCCTTTGCTCTTCTTATCTCGAACTTTCCACACATTCTTCCTCCTGAATAACATCTTCTCAAATTTCCACGACCCACAGCTCGTGTCAATTACAGTAACTTCAGTCCGCGAAAATGCAGAAAGATCTGCACGACACGTGTCCTCGTCTTCACCATCCAATACACCTCCATTAACTACTTCTACTTGCTCGTTATTTCCCCTGATACTGTTATTGTGGCTCGACGGCGACGGAGCATTTTCCGTCTGAAAGTTTCCGTTTGAAGGAAGACAAATTTTAGGGTTTGGCTGTTTGCGATAACTCTTTTTTCTCGGGAAATTATTGTAATCGCCCATGATAAAGAGTTCCGATAGTACGTTGCTCATGATACCAAACCAATTTTTGTCTCCATTTTCGGGCCGAATCTCCGTCATTTGTTTCCGATGAAGGACCGGATTTTGAGCTGGAGTCGAATTGGTATTTGGGTTCGGATCATTGTGGGAAGAAGTGGGGTCAGCGAATTTAGTATCGGAGAGGTAAGGGTTAGGGTGATTGAGGAAGTGTTCAAGATTGAGGTCGTGGTCGGCGGGAATGCCTTTGGATGATCGGAGCCGGTCGAGCCAATTCGAACCGGACTTACCGGTTGACATTGGACAGAGCATGTTTGGACTTTGGAAGAGAGAGAATGAGGATCGTGACCGTTTGGAAGGGAAGGATTCTAATGTAGGGGACATGGTTACTTCTATGATATCAGGTTAAAATATTACAAAAATGGAAATGGTCGGCATGTAATTTTATTTTTGGACAAGTTGATTAATTGGTTAATAGAATTGATATGCAGGTGAGACTCTATATGTGTCAATATTTTATTGACTAGTTGATTAACTTATCAAAAAAATAAACTTCATGCTAATTGGATTCTACAAAAATATTAATTTCCTCTAATATATTTTATAATTTAACTACTATAATTTACACATAAAAATAAAAATAAATTAAATTTATTTTTAATAGTCTCACAAAATTATATAAATTATAAAGCGATGAATATTCTTAAATTTTATATTAATATACCTTATTAAATGGCTTAGTTAGTTTTCATTTTATTATTATAAAAATATTTGTAATTTTAGTTATTTTTAAAAAAACCGGAAGTAAATATTTACATCAAGTGCTTACGTACGTTGTTGATCCATATGCGATCTGTTTGGCTTACAGCCTTATCTGATGCTGGTTTATGTTTTGAGTTTAAAACTCTGTTTGGTAGGTGGGGAAAGGAAAGGAAAGGGAGACTAATATTTTTACAAAGTTCAAATAATTGGAGAAAAAAACCTTGTGAAAACACCATCCCATTTTCATTACACTATGTCTAGATTCATTTTTTTATAAATTTTAATATTGTACTATGAGCATGTAATGTTATTTTTAAATTGAAATCGTGTATATTTAATTGTTGACGGTAGTGAATAGTGTAATAGAATAACAAAATTGTTACGTACTCGAATAGATTTCATTTATGATTCCACCATAATTTTCGTCAAAAGAATTGAAAGAATTTTCATTACATCAAAATAGTTTATCCGTTAAAATGATCACTAAATATATTGTTTTTTATGAGAATGTAATGTTATTTTAGATTGACATATTGAATGTATATTTAGGAATAGTAGTTATCCGTTAAAATGATCACTAAATATATTATTTTTTATTTAATTTTTCATTTTTTAATCAAAACGTAACATAATAGATAATATATATATATATATATATATATATATATATATATGACGCCTCTAAAATTAGGTATCACCCATCTTTGGTCGCCACTTACATACGTACATACATAAATTCAAATACAACTTACTTAATATAAATATAGGTATGCAATACTGACATAAAGCATGTGAGTTTGAATCAAATATTGTCTACTAGATATTATACAAACTCAAAAGGAGTCCTCATTACTACTTATTATCACACTATTTCACGAATAGTGAGGACTACTAATCTTATCCTTTGGACCAATTCTTCAGTTCACACTCTAGTAAAAAAACTATGTTCTCATTTCACGAAGAAGCGAAACGGTGAAAGAAAGGTGGTGAGCTCAACTAGCCAAAGAAGAAATATTATGACTAAGATAATGCGAGAATAATTTATCATTAGCCTTCAACGATGTTAAAGCGATAAAATCTGATAGACAACAAGTTTAATCTGCAGACGGAATAAAGAATCCATTAAAAAAATTCAGTAGAGAATAAAGTCTACTATCTTTAGGTTTTAAAAGGTTTTCATCATTTATATATTTGAGACTCGGTTTTAATAAATAATCCACATCATCGAATCACCTCATATTTACTACGGCGAGGATATTCATCAAATTATCAATGGTGGTCAGTTTATCTAGAATCACCCCAGTCATAATCATACCAAAATTATCCATCAACGCATTACTGGGCCAACGAGGACTTTTATCACATCATTTATAACAAGCCGTGATTATCTTAGAATGATCCACAGTCATAATCATACTAAGTTCATCTATACACGTAAGCGAAGATAACATAATATAACATGAGGATGATGACAATGACATAATAATTCAATAAAACAAGTTCAAGAATTATTTTATCCGGGAATTATTAACGTCCAAATTGTCAAAATGATCTTTGTTTTGTAGAGTAAAATTCAAGAATGATCGGAAGAATATTTCCATGAAAAGATCTTTGGATGAAGCCAAATATCGAGGATATTCCACTAATTTCATGGAGTATAGAAGTCAAAGATTTAACTTATTTGAGTATAATAAAGAATGGAATAACAAAAGAAATCACTTATGCATGCGGTACTTGCGCATGGCGAGGTTATTCCAATGAATAATAATAACGGAACCGGTCGGTGAAATTCACACCAAGAGCAGGATGATCCAACAGAATAATAAATCTTGAATAATAAACAATGGAACCGAAGTAGGTGTAAAACACACAGACGAGGATATTCAGCGAGAATAATAAATGCGGAATAATAAGCAATGGAACCACGGTAGGTGTAAAACACACGCACAGAATATTCCAATGAGAATAATAAAGAATGGAATAATGAAGGAGATCACCAAGTATAGGGATTTCTGCGTATACGAGTTATTCAACATAATAAATAAGAATGGAATAATATAAGGATTTCACCAAGTATAGGTACGCCACAGCGTATACGAGGTTATGTATAGGGTATACCACTTTTACGAGTTATTCAATGAAGAATAATTAGAAATGGAATAACAAATGATTCTCTTCATGAATAAGAAAGAATAACACCCCTTACGTGTAAGACCCTGACTTTTTAATAAAGATGAATTTTTTCTATAAATATTATTTTTGAATATTATGGAATAAATTTGATATAATGTTATAGTTGTGGGTAATATTTATAAATTTTGCAAAAGTATGCAAGTTGTTATAAAATATTCGTTTGGTGGGAATATTCTTTTTGTTAGGGAATATTAAATACAAATGCTCAATCATTGGTGGACCCCTAATGTAATTATTATCGGATTGAGAAAGCGACAAAAATATTTTATAAAAATACTTGGCGGAGGTATTACTGAATTAAAAGCTGTTGAACTACCCGGTGGTAAAAGTAAAAAATACGATGTCTGGCGTAGTTGCGTAGTAGCGCTGCGGTATTGATTATTGATCTTTACGTGAGAAATCACTTTAATTTATGCTTTCAATTATTGCTTTCACGATAATTCTTTGCATCATATCTCTTATATTATTGATTCAATTATTTTCACAATTATCATCTACATATAATATGTTATAGTATTAAATCAATAATTGAGGCGACAAGTTATAAATGATTAATAATTGTTGAAAGATTAAATATGTGTTGATGAAAAAAAAAATGATTTGTGGTAAGTTTGATTATTTTATGGGGGCTCATATGTCATCATCTAAGAGTCTCTTACGTCGATAGTATTTACCTTCGTCGATAGTAATTACCTTCGTCGATAGTAATTACCCTTGTGAATAGTATTTACCAACCGTCGATAGTAATTACCTTCATCGATAGTAATTACCCTCGTGAATAGTATTTACCTTAAATCGATAGTATTTACCTTCGTTAATAGTAATTACCTTTACCGGACGTCGAACAACTTGTCGTTTCACATTACTGAGCGTCGAACCACTTGTCGTTTCACATTACAAAGGCCAAACTTTTCTTTTTCACCATTCAAGCCACTTCGCTTTTTCACCTACGGCGGTCTTAAGCTAGAAATCTTCTATAAATAGAGAGGCTAGGGCTTCATTATTTTTCACGAATTCATTCAAGTTTATAGAGAGAGAAAGTATAGAGAGAATAAGAGAGAAAGAAGAAGAGTATTTTTTCTTACACCGCTGTGCGATATTCAATCTCTACCAAATGTAAGGGGTGTTATTCTTTCTTATTCATGAAGAAGGCTGTTGTTATTCCATTGCTTATTATTACATTGGAATAACTTTGTATAAGTGGTTTACCCTATACTTGGTGACATTCTTCTATTATTACATTGGAACATCACATGCGTGTGTTTACACCGGACTGGTTAAAATCTTTATTATTATACATTGGAACATCACATGCGTGTGTTTTACAGGACTGGTTAAAATCTTTATTATTATTCATTGGAACATCACATGCGTGTGTTTTTACGGACTGGTTAAAATCTTTATTATTACTGTTGGAATATCTATATCGTGTGTTTACACGGATCCGGTTCCATCTTTATTATTACATTGGAACATCCGCTTGCGAATGTGAATTTCACGACTGGTTCGATTATTTATTATTACGTTGGAATAACTTTATGCGTGCGGATCATCGCATGCGTGGTGATTTCTTTTGTTATTCCATTCTTTATTTTACCCGGTTGGTTAAAACTTTGACTTTATACTCCATGAAATTAGTAGAATATCCTTGATATTTGCGTTTCATCCGATATCTTTTCATGGAAATATTCTTCCGATCATTCTTGAATTTTACTCTACAAGCGATGATCGTGTTGACAATTTGGGCGTTAATAATTCCTAGATAAAATAATTCTTGAACTTGTTTTATTGAATTCTTATATCATTGTCATCATCCTCATGTTTATATTTTTTTGAAAGTCATACGTGGCACAGAAGTGCGTAGATGGACTTGGTATGATTATGACCGAAGAGACTATTGATTGTAATCATGTACCGTAATGTTACAAATGATGTGGTAAAAATCCTCGATGGCCAGTAGTGCATTGATGGACGATTATTGGCATGATCATGACCATTAATGAATACACAAATATTCTTGGCCCGTGTGCATGAATAATTGTGGTCGTGATCTTAAAGAATATCCTTGGCCGTAGTAGTGCGGGGGTGATTCGATGATGTGAAATATTTATTAAAGTCGAGTCTCAAATATTATACTTGATGATGAAAACCTTTTAAAACCTAAAAGATAGTAGACTTTATTCTCTACTTGACTCTTTTAATGGATTGCTTATTCATTGCTTGATTAAAGCTGGTTATCTATTGTATTTTATCGGTTTAACATTGTTGAAGGCTAATGATAATTTATTACGCATTATCTTAGTCATAATATTTCTTCTTGGGCTAGTTGAGCTCACCCCTTTCTTTTTCAACTCTTTAGGAAATGATAATATAAATTTGGGGACGAGTCGGGAAGCAGTGATGGTCTGAAGATAGCATTAGTAGTCCTCCTTATTACGTAAAATAGTGTGATAATAAGCTGTAATGAGGACTTTTTTTTTGAGTTTGTATAATATCTAGTAGGCGATATTTGTATTTAAACTCACGGTTTATGTCGTATTGTACCTACGGCAGTTATGTTAATAAGTTGTTTTTAAATTACATACCATGTAAGTGTCGACCCAAGATGGGTGATGTATACCTAATTTTGGGGGCGTCACGGTTAGTATCGAGCTTAGGATATGATCCACGGCTAAGATGTGAGAATAGTACTAGGAGGGGAGGAGGCGGAAATACCTTCTTAGTAGTATACCTACCTAAGTTTATGTGATATTTTATTGGTTGGTGGGAAGATAGGGATAATTTGTTACATGTCAATTAACCTTTTGTTTTGTGGCGATGTCGAAAATGACATCCGAGAATGTTGAGAATATGAATGGAGTAGCGAGCGATTGTTGATTCACCACATATCAATAATCGAGGATAATGTGCATCGAGGAAGGCGACAATCCTCATACAAACAACAACTTGACCAAATGACGAATGATCAAATGTTCAGAGGCTTTATGCAATTATGCAACAGCCGGCGAGAGCGACTCTGTCCAAAGCGTGGGTGGAAACACGGAAAACTCTCGGCGGTCACCGCATTAAACAATTTAAGGAAATTTGGGACCACCGGAGTTTAAGGGAGAGCGAAAACCACTTACGGCGGAAGCATGGATAAAGCAGATTACAAGATATTTGATGTCTTGGGATGCTCGAGGAGCAAAAGGTTCCCTTTCTGCCGCCTTTATGTCATGCGCTTGAGAGAGGCGGATTCTTGGTGGGAATTCCAAAAGCGTACTCAACCAATTTGTCTTGAAGATATCTTGGGAGAAGTTCAGAGTCATTCGGCGACAAATACTTTCACGAAAGTATTCGCCACACGAAGGAGGTGGAGTTTATCAAGTTGGAACAAAAACAATATGGCCCGGTGTCGCAATACGAGGCAAAATTTGCGGAGTTATCACGGGTTTCGTCCCACTTTGGTGGATAATAAAAGAGAGAATGCGCGAATGTTTTTAAGAGGTTTGAAGCGGAGATACGTCAACATCTTATTTCTCATAAAGCGTGTTTGTATTCGGATGTTGTAAATAGGGCTCGATTAGTGGGTAGCGATAATGAGTCAACGCGAACTAAAAGAGAGAAGCGGTAGCAAAATTATAATACCGGCGAGAATAGTCATCGGCGGTGACAACAAGCGTGGAGGAATCAACGGGCGGATATGGTAACCGCCGGTGGTAATCGGGCCAAAACAATAAGAATGGACATTTCAAGAAAAGGAGATTCAACAATGATGGAAAGGCGTCAAGACCAAAGACCCATTGTTAAGGAAGGAGAAAGACCACCTATCATATGCTTCAAATGCGGAGGAGAGGGACACATCGATCAAAGCTGCGTCATGTAGTCAAAGCATGTTATAATTGTGGAAGAGAAGGTCACTTAGCTCGATTTTATCGTTTCACAGAAGACAAATTCAACTAGGATGGAGGCACAAAGGCCATCCCGGAAAATTCAAAAGAGTAGTCTGAGGAGAGCATTTGTTGTGACCTCCCAAAGAAGCAAGGAATCCGAATGAGGTCATCACGGGTAAGCTTATCATAAACTCTAATGAAGTCTATACTTTATTTGATCTGGGGTTCTACCCATTCTTTTATTTCTCCTACTTTTGCTCATCGATTAAATTTTACTCAGGAGAAATTAGACTTTGACTTATCGGTGGAAACTTTCGGTTGGGAGAAACCTTCATTACATCCCTTTGTTTATAAGTCTTGTTTGGTTCAAATCGGTACCCTCACATTTACGTCGATCTTATTTCATTAAAAATACTTGCATTTGGCGTGATTCTATGGATTGATTGGTTAACTACTTATCATGCAAAAATTGATTGTTTTCGTAAGGTTGTTAGCTTTCATATTCCTAATCAACCTATTATGCGAATTCAAACGACCAAACCATTAAAATCAATCACGGTCATCTCAAGCCATAAAGCTATTCGTTTATTGAAAAGCGGATGTCAAGCTTTCTTAGCTCATGCCATGATTTAAATAAAAATACGTCGGTTTTAAGCGATATTTCTATTGTTAATAAATTTCTGACGTATTCCGAAGAAGAACTTCTGGCCTACCCCAGAGCATGAAATTGAATTTTGTATCGACCTTGAACCGGTACAAAACCTATTTCAAAGCCCCATATCGAATGGCTCTATTGAACTTGAGGAGTTAAAGACCCAAGCTGCGAGGAATTGTTAGCCATTGGCTTTATTCGTCCTAGTACTTCTCCTTGGGGTGCTCTGTTACATTCGTGAAGAAGAAAGATGGGAGTATGCGACTTTGTATTGATTATCGGGAGTTGAATCACGTCACCATCAAAAATAGGTATCCATTGCCACGTATTGATGACTGTTTGACCCGATTGCAAGGAGCCAAATTCTTTTCAAAGATTGATCTTCGTTAGGATATCACCAATTGAAGATTAGAGCCGTGACATTCCAAAGGCGGCTTTCGAGAACTCGATGCGGGCATTATGAATTCCTAGTCGTGTCCTTTGGATTGACTAATGCTCCCTTTGACCTTCATGGATATGATGAACCGAGTATTGAGGAATATTTAGATCACTTTGTGGTCGTCTTTATTGATGACATCCTTATTTATTCCAAAAGCCGTGAAGATCATGAAGCAACACTTGAGGTCGACACTCCAAAAGCTTCGTGAATATAAGCTTTATGCGAGTTGAAGAAATGCGAGTTCGGCTTGAAGAAGTAGCATTCCTTGGGCACGTGGTATCAAGTCATGGAATATCTGTTGACCCAAGAAAGATTGAAGCTATTCAAAGTGGGAACAACCTAAATCGATGGATAGAAGTCACGTAGCTTTCTCGATTTATTTGGTTATTATCGGAGATTCGTGGAAGGATTTTCTCGAATCGCTATTCCATTGACTTCGGTGACTCGGAAGATACAAAGTTCGGTTGGAGGCGCGAAGAATGTGAGAAGAGTTTTCAAGAACTCAAGAGGAGACTTATTTATTTTGTGCTCGACAATACCATCGGCTCGGAGGGATTTGTCATCTCTGGTGATGCTTGAGCAAAGGGTTGGGATGTGTTCTCATGCAACATGGAAAAGTAATAGTTTATGCCTCGCGACAACTCAAAGAATATGAGAGGAATTATCCTACTCATGATCTAGAGTTGGCATTTGTTATCTTCACACTTAAAATTTGGAGGCATTACTTGTATGGGGAGAAAGTGGAGATCTTTACGGATCATAAAAGCCTCAAATATTTCTTCACTCAAAAGGAACTCAACATGCGACAACGACGTTGGCTTAAAGCCATTGAAAGATTATGATCGTACCATCAATACCATCTGGAAAAGCGAGCGTGGTAGTGGCGCATTGAGTAGAAAATCATATGCAATCTGAGTGCGATATTGTCGTATGAAAGCCCATTTTGTGTGACTTGCAAAGGATGGAGATAGAATTAAAGACTCGAGGGGACGCGTGTGAGGATAAGCGAGTATCTGAGTAGAAGCAGACTTTAATTGATAAAGTTAAAGGCTGCTCAAGCTCTGAGACTGAAGGCGATGCGTATGAGGAAGAAAGTGCAAGAAGGTGCTTTATCTGGAAGCAAGAATCGATGAAGAAGGAATACTTGAGTCGACTCCGGACTTTGTGTTCTAACGACCACGATTTAAAGTATAATATCATGATGGAGGCACACAACACACCATTTGCAATCCATCACAGGAGTACCGAAATGTATCATGATATTAAATCCATACATTTTGGTGGGAGCAATATGAAAGAGAGATAGCGTTGTTTATCTCAAGGTGTCTAACTTGTCAACGAGTTAAAGCGGAGCATCAAGTACCAAAAGGTCCATTGCAACCACTTGAAATTCCGGAATGGAAGTGGGAGCACATTACCATGGATTTAGATTCACGGTCTTCCTAAGGTTTCTCAAGGCATTGATGCGATTTGGGTCATTGTTGATAGGTTGACCAAGTCTGCTCATTTCTTACCGATCGAGAAACTTATACACTTGAACGTCTTGCTCGTATGTACATAAGCGAGAGTTGTAAGGCGCATGGTATGCCGGTATCCATAGTTTCTAATCGAGACCCAAGATTCACTTCACGATTTTGGGTTAGTTTGCAAAAAGCTATGAGCGCAGACTTACGATTTAGCTTCGGCATATCATCCTCGCAGACAGACGGACAATCGGAGAGGACTATTCAAACTCTTGAAGATCTATTAAGACTGTGTCCTTGATTTCAAGGGAGTTGGGACAAGTTCTTACCATTGGTGGAGTTTTCCTACAACAACGATTATCAAGCAAGTATTGGCATGGCTCCATTGAAGCGTTGTATGGAAGAAAGTGTCGTTCTCGGTATCTTTGGGATGAGGTGGGTGAAGCAAGCGTTGTTGGGGCCGGGAGTTGAGTACGTATGACTACGGAAAAGATTCAAACGATCAAACAACGTATAAAAACCTCACAAAATCGACAAAAGAGTTATCTTGATCTTCATCGAAAGGGCGTGGAATTCGATATAGGAGATCATGTGTTGTTAAAGTTGCTCCATGGAAAGGAGTTACAAGATTTGGAAAGAGAGGAAAACTTAACCCTCGATTCATCGGTCCATTTTAATTCTCGATCGAGTAGGAGGCGTGGCCTATAGACTCGCTTTCGCTGAAATATGTCTCGTGTTCATAACGTTTTCACATATCTATGTTACGTAAATATGTGAAAGACCCGAACCATATTATTGAGTTAGAACCAGGACGAAATAGCGGAAGATTTGGCGTATGAAGAGGTTCTGTTCAAATTTTGGATAAGAAGGAACATATTCTACGCTCAAGGTTATACCTCAAGTCAAAGTTTTGTGGAGGAACCACGATGTTGAGAAATGACTTGGGAGTTAGAATCGAAATGAAATCAAGGTATCCTTACCTCTTTGACATACCAGTGCGTACCCCTAATTTGAGGGCGAAATTTCATAAGAAGGGAGGTTGTAAGACCCGACTTTTTAATAAAGATGAATTTTTTCTATAAATATTATTTTTTGAATATTATGGAATAAATTTGATATAATGTTATAGTTGTGGGTAATATTTATAAATTTTGCAAAGTATGCAAGTTGTTATAAAATATTCGTTTGGTGGGGAATATTCTTTTTGTTAGGGAATATTAAATACAAATGCTCAATCATTGGTGGACCCCTAATGAAATTATTGTCGGATTGAGAAAGCGACAAAAATATTTTATAAAAATAACGGCGGAGGTGTTACTGATTTAAAGCTGTTGAACTACCCGGTGGTAAAAATACGATGTCTGGCGTAGTTGCGTAGTAGCACACGGTATTGATTATTGATGCTTACGTGAGAAGTCACTTCATTTATGCTCAATTATTCTTCGATAATTGTTGCATCATATCTCTTATATTATTGATTCAATTATTGTCACAGTATCATCATATAATATGTTATAGTATTAAATCAATAATTGAGACGACAAGTTATAAATGATTAATAATTGTTGAAAGATTAAATATGTGTTGATGAAAAAAAAATGATTTGTGGTAAGTTTGATTATTTTATGGGGGCTCGTATATAAATCATCATCTAAGAGTCTCTTAAATCGATAGTATTTACCTTCGTCGATAGTAATTACCTTCGTCGATAGTAATTAATTACCTTGTGAATAGTATTTACCTTCGTCGATAGTAATTACCTTCGTCGATAGTAATTACCCTCGTGAATAGTATTTACCTTTCGTCGATAGTATTTACCTTTGTTAATAGTAATTACCTTTACCGGACGTCGAACAACTTGTCGTTTTTCACATTACTGAGCGCCGAACCACTTGTCGTTTCACATTACGAGCGTCGAACCGATTCGTCAAGCCACTCGCCTTTTCACACGGCGGTGCTAAGCTAGAAATCTTCTATAAATAGAGGCTAGGGCTTCATTATTTTTCACGAATTCATTGAGCTATATAGAGAGAAAGTATAGAGAGAATAAGAGAAAGAAGAAGAGTATTTTTTGTTACTACTTCTTTGCGATATTCAATCTCTACCAAATGTAAGGGGTGTTATTCTTTCTTATTCATGAAGAAGAGAACTGTTGTTATTCCATTGCTTATTATTACATTGGAATAACTTTTGTATAAGTGGTTTACCCTATACTTGGTGACATTCTTCTATTATTACATTGGAACATCACATGCGTGTGTTTTTTACCAGGACTGGTTAAAATCTTTATTATTATTACATTGGAACATCCATGCTCGTGTGTTTTACAGGACTGGTTAAAATCTTTATTATTACTGTTGGAACATCACATGCGTGTGTTTTACACAGGACTGGTTAAAATCTTTATTATTACTGTTGGAATATCTATACGTGTGTTTTACAGGATCTGGTTCCATCTTTATTATTACATTGGAACATCACATCGGTGTGAATTTCACGACGACTGTTCGATTATTTATTATTACATTGGAATAACATGCATGCGATCTATCGCATGCATGGTGATTTCTTTTGTTATTCCATTCTTTATTATACCCGGTTGGTTAAAACTTTGACTTCTATACTCCATGAAATTAGTAGAATATCCTTGATATTTGCGTTTCATCGATATCTTTTCATGGAAATATTCTTACGATCATTCTTGAATTTTACTCTACAAAAGCGATATCATGTTGACAATTTGGGCGTTAATAATTCCTAGATAAAATAATTCTTGAACTTGTTTTATTGAATTCTTATATCATTGTCATCATCCTCATGTTTATATTTTTTGAAAGTCATACGTGGCTGTAGTGCATAGATGGACTTGGTATGATTATGACGAGAGACTATTGATTGTAATCATGGTAGTAATGTTACAAATGATGTGGTAAAAATCCTCGATTGGTAGTAGTGCATTGATGGACGATTGTTGGCATGATCATGACCATTAATGAATACACAAATATTCTTGGCGTAGTGCATGAATAATTGTGGTCGTGATCTTAAAGAATATCCTTGGTAGTAGTGCGGGGGTGATTCGATGATGTGAAATATTTATTAAAGTCGAGTCTCATTTATAAGCGATGATGAAAAACCTTTTAAAACCTAAAAGATAGTAGACTTTATTCTCTACTTGACTCTTTTAATGGATTGCTTATTCATTGCAGATTAAAGCTGGTTGTCTATTGTATTTTATCGGTTTAACATTGTTGAAGGCTAATGATAATTTATTACGCATTATCTTAGTCATAATATTTCTTCTTGGGCTAGTTGAGCTCACCCTTTCTTTTTCTTTGTTCTCTTGAGGAAATGATAATATAATTTGGGACGAGTCTGGGAAGCAGTGATGGTCACGAAGATAGCATTAGTAGTCCTCACTATTACGTAAAATAGTGTGATAATAAGCTTATAATGAGGACTTTTTATTTGAGTTTGTATAATATCTAGTAGAGCGATATTTGTATTTAAACTCACGGTTTATGTCGTATTGTACCACGACGCAGTTATGTTAATAAGTTGTTTTTAAATTACATACCCATGTAAGTGTCGACCCAAGATGGGTGATGTATACCTAATTTTGGGGGCGTCACATTACTGGTACAACAAATAATATTCCCTACCTTAGAAGAAGCTGAATATTGGCGCAAGGTGAAAGTAGCGAGAATACTTTTCTTTTTTCTCTCTATAGTTCTCTCTCTAGAGTTTCGGTGAATTCGTGAAAAATAATGAAGCACTAGGCCTCTATTTATAGAAGATTTCTAGCTTGCTTTTGCCATATGAAAAGGAAAAGTGGGACGATATTTGGTGATGTGAAGCGACAAGTGGTTCGGCCTTTTGTAATGTGAAACGACAAGTGGTTCGGCCTTTGTAATGTGAAACGACAAGTGGTTCGACTTTGTAATGTGAAGCAGCAAGTGGTTTGACGTCTCGGTAAAGGTAATTACTATTAACGAAGGTAATTACTATTCACAAAGGTAATTACTATCGACGAAGGTAATTACTTATTGACGAAGGTAAATACTATCGACGAAGGTAATTATTATTCACAAAGGTAATTACTATCGACGAAGGTAATTACTATTGATGAAGGTAAATACTATCGATTGAAGGTAAATACTATTCGTGAAGGTAATTACTATTCACAAAGGTAATTACTATTGTGAAGAGACTCTTAGATAATGACATATACGGCCCCCATAAAATAATCAAACTTACCACAAAGCGTCTCATAATGAGACTCTTTATATACATTAAGGATTGAATAAATATTACCACAAATCATTTTATTTTTAATCAACACATTTTTAATCTTTCAACAATTATTAACCATTTATAACTTGTCGTCTCAATTAATAATATAACATATTATACGGATGATCTTTGTGACAATAATTGAATCAATAATATAAGAGATATGATGCAAAGAATTCATCGAGTAATAATTGAAAGCAAGCGTAAGGTGAGTGACTTCTCACGTAAGCATCAATAATCAATATCGTGTACTTCTTATGCAACCACAGCGCCAGACATCGTACTTTTACCATCGGGTATGTAGCGCCCCCAAAATTAGGTATCGTCACCCATCTTGGTTCGCCACTTACATGGTACATAAATTCAAATACAACTTACTAATATAAGCGTAGGTATGCAATACGACATAAAGCGTGAGTTTGAATACAAATTTTGTCTACTAGATATTATACAAACTCAAAAGGAGTCCTCATTACAACTATTATCACACTATTTCTCGAATAGTGAGGACTACTAATGCTATCCTCGGACCATTACTTACGTTCCAGACTGCGTCCCAAATTATGTTCTCATTTCAAGAGAAACGGTGAAAGAAAAGGTGAGCTCAACTAGCCAAGAAGAAATATTATGACTAAGATAATGCGAGAATAAATTATCATTAGCCTTCAACATGTTAAAAGCGATAAAATACAATAGACAACCGGTTTAAGCTGCAAATGAATAATGAACCCATTAAAAGAGTCGAAGTAGAGAATAAAGTCTACTATCTTTTAGGGTTTTAAAGGTTTTCATCAATTTTTTATCATTTGAGACTCAAATTTTAATAAATAAACCACCACATCTAATCATCCCCTGTATTACCACGGTCGAGGATTTTCATCAAGTTATCAATGGTCATGACTATCTTAGAATCACCCCTGGTCATAATCATACCAAAACTATCCATCATTCGCATTACAAGCCACTTTGAGGACTTTTGTCACATCATTTATATCAAGTCGTGATTATACCGAATGATCCTCGGTCATAATCATACTAAGTTCATCTCCATGCACGTAAGCCAAAGATAACATAATATAACATGAGGATGATGACAATGACATAATAATTCAATAAAACAAGTTCAAGAATTATTTAATCCATGAATTATTAACGTCCAAATTGTCAACATAATCTTTGTTTCATAGAGTAAAATTCAAGAATGATCGGAAGAATATTTCCGTGAAAGATCTTTGGATGAAACGCAAATATTAAGGATATTCTACTAATTTCATGGAGTATAGAAGTCAAAGTTTTAACCAATTTGGGTATAATAAAGAATGGAATAACAAAAGAAATCACCATGCATGCGGTACCCAGATAGAGCAAAGTTATTCCAACAGTAATAATAATAACGGAACCAAAGTCGGTGAAATTCACACAAGCAGGATGTTCAACAGAATAATAAAGATGGAACCGGATCCGATTGTAAAAACATGAGATAGGATATTCAACAAAATGATAAAGAGCGGAACCAGTCCGGTGTAAAAACACTGTGATGAGGATGTTCCAATGAATAATAAAAAAGCGGAACCGAAATAAAAGGTGTAAAACACATGCATGAGGATGTTCCAATGAGAATAATAGAAGAATGTCACCAAGTATAGGTAAATCACGTATCTGAGTTATTCCAAGCAGAATAATAAGCAATGGAATAACATAAGGATTTCACCAAGTATAGGGTATCGCAGATACAAAGGTTATGTATAGGGTATGCCACTTTTACGAGTTATTCCAATGAATAATAATGAATGGAATAATGAAGTTCTCTTCAAGAAAAAAGAATAACACCCTTACTAGTAAAAAGAACCTGAATATAGAAGTAGTGAAGTAGCGAGAATACTCTTTCTTCTTTTTATAATTTTCTCTCTATAGCTTCTCTCTATAATTTCTCTCAGAGTTTCAATGAATTCGTAAGAAAATAATGAAGGAATGAGCTTTATTTATAGGAAAATGGAATGCGTAGTAACTAATCCATGAGCAGTTCAGATTGATTTACTTTAATCTAACGGTCCATATTTAAAGAAAAATCTTTTAAATAAAATATAATATATTCTATTTATATAAAAACATTTTACTATGCAAAACACTATGCAATACTATGCAAAAACACTATGAAAAAACACTACGCAACACTATGCATAATAAAATATAATATATTCTATTTATAGAATAACTTTAATAAAGTATTCTATTTTATATAAAAGATGTTTACGTTTTATTACGTTAATAATACGAATAAAACAAAAGCGTCATTATCATTATAATAATTCATATTATTAATCGATGATAATGGAATCAAAGTGAGTGACTTCTCACATAAGCATCGATAATCAATACTGGTGTCTTCTTATGCAACCACACGTATTCATCGTACTTTTTACTACCAAGAAGTAGTTCAACAAAGAACTACGGTAAAACTTCCGTAGTTATTTCAATAAAATATTTTTGTCGTTTTCTCAATCAACAATAATTACATTGTGTAGGGTCCACCAATGATTGAGTAGTTATGCGAATATTCCTCGCTAAACCGAATATTCCCCACCAATCGAATATAATATAACCACTTGCATACTTTGCAAAATTTATAAATACTACCCACAACTATAATATTATCTCAAATTCACACCATAATATTAAAAATTATTTCGACAAAATTTAAATCTTTATTGATAAAATCGGGGTCTCACAATCTCCCTCCTTATGGAATTTAAGCCCTCGAAATTAGGGTGCGATACTGGTATGATAAAGAGATGAGGATACCTTGAATACCTTTATCGTTTTAAAATATTAAATTCATCTTTGAAATCGCCAAAGCTATTCATTAACAATTCATCTTTGACACTACAAAGCTAAAGATATATACATTTATAAAACCAATAATCTTTGAGACGCAGACTTAATAGTATTACGACCACGAATTATCCATGCACTTTCGCCAAGGATATTCGTGTTTTCAATCTGATCATGATTATACCGAATAATCCTTGGTCATAATCATACCAAGTCTATCAATGCACTACTGACTAAAGATGACTTTTACCACATCCATGAATTAATATTTCATTCTTTGAGACTCATTTCGATAATTAATTCATATCATCGAATCATCCCCGCACTACGGGCCGAGGATATTCATTAGTATCACAACCACAAATTATCCATGCACCAAGGCCAAAGATAATTGTGTATTCATTAGTATCACGACCACAAATTATCCAAGCACTACTACCAAAGATAATCGTGTATTCATTAGTATCACGACCATAAATTATCCATGCACTACTACCAAAGATAATTGTGTATTCATTAGTATCACGACCACAAATTATCCATGCACTACTGACCAAAGATAATTGTGTATTCATTAAGTATCACGACCACAAATTATCCAAGCACTACTGACCAAAGATAATTGTGTATTCATTAGTATCACGACCACAAATTATCCATGCACTACTACCAAAGATAATTGTGTATTCATTAGTATCACGACAACAAATTATCCAAGCACTACGTCCAAAGATAATTGTGTATTCATTAGTATCACGACCACAAATTATCCATGCACTACGGCCAAAGATAATTGTGTATTCATTAGTATCACGACCACAAATTATCCAAGCACTACGGCCAAAGATAATTGTGTATTCATTAGTATCACGACCACAAATTATCCATGCACTACAACCAAAGATAATTGTGTATTCATTAGTATCACGACCACAAATTATCCAAGCACTACTACCAAAGATAATTGTGTATTCATTAGTATCACGACCACAAATTATCCATGTACTATGGCAAAGATAATTGTGTATTCATTAGTATCACGACCACAAATTATCCATGCACTACTACGACAAAGATAATTGTGTATTCATTAAGTATCACGACCACAAATTATCCATGCACTACGGCCAAAGATAATTGTGTATTCATTAGTATCACGACCACAAATTATCCATGCACTACTACCAAAGATAATTGTGTATTCATTAAGTATCACGACCACAAATTATCCACACTACTACTACCAAAGATAATTGTGTATTCATTAGTATCACGACCACAAATTATCCAAGCACTACTACCAAAGATAATTGTGTATTCATTTACTAGTTATGATTATACCGAATAATCCGTGGTCATAATCATACCAAGTCCATCTATGCATTTCTGAAGCCACAAATGACTTTCAACATAATATAAACATGAGGATAATGATATAAAGAATCAATCAAATGAGATAAAGGATAAATATTAAACATTTATAATATAATTTATCCGAGATTCAAGAATATCCTCATGTTATCAATCACTTAATAATCTCATAATCTAATAACATTAATATTATAATAATATTTTAATCACTTCTTAAATTTATAAACAATTTTTCTCAATTGTTTACGCTTTACCATATAATGCATTTAATCATTCAAAATGCCATACTCATAAAATATCATCACCAATTATCAAATCCTCATCAAAAAAATATGCATATATTCTATATAGGATTCTCTAGCCATAAAATCCTATTTTCAACTTTGTTACTTCACATAACATATTTAACTCATATGTTTAAGTAACTAAACTATTTTCATGAAAAATACCAAATTAGTCCCAAAAATATTTCTTTTCTGGGATTTAGCATAATATAGTCCCATAATGAAAATATATTTTTCTCGGAATTTTTAAAATTCATTTACTATTTTTCAAAAATCAATTTCTAATTAATTCCTTAAGAAATTAGCTACCTCAAGTTTAACTCCAAAAATTCCCAAATCTTGGCAGAATCTTACACATGTTAACGTGAGCTTCTAGTTTAAATTTCATGGTCATCGGAGTTATAGAACTCCGGTTATAGCGTTTTAAATTCGAAAAAACCTAAATATTGAAATAGTCATAACTTGCTCATTTTAAGTCAGAATGAGCTCATTTTTGGACAGGAGGTACTTTATACCATATACCTTCATGTCCCAAAAGGCCAGAATTTTTCTCATAATTTAAGTGGCCGAAACAGTCCCTTAAAGTTTCTGGGCAGTAGCATTTTCAAAATTTACAGCTTTGGCCTCCTTTGTTAAAATCAGTCCACACAAAAATCTACAACACCTTTTCCAGTAATTCCACTTGGATTAGTTAGGTAACTCATAGATCTAACTCTAGGACTTGACCACATTCAAAAATTCAAAATATAATAAGAGATATGGTCAATTGAATTTCATGTTACGTTTTTCACCAAAATCTGATTATCAACTCTTTGTGATTTCTAAGAAACTTTCATGTTTTTACATACTAACCAACATAACTCATCATAAAACTTACTAATACCACGAATACCCATGATTTTCATTATTCCAATGCTTTTATTATGACTTTCATCATAAACCACGTAAACAGTTCATTTAGTTGAAGAAATATTTGAGGGTTTAAGAAATGGGTTTTTGTCTTTGGGGTCGATACAAAATTCGATTTCACGCTCTAGGGTAGGCTAGGAAATCTTCAAGAATACGTCAAGAAATTTATTAATGATAGAAATATCATTCAAAATCACATCTTATCAAGACTTGGATAAGACGTCACATTGATACCAATTGTGACTTCTATCCCTTAACCTAGATAAGACACCTCAATGATGATTGTGGCGCCCCAAAATAGGTATACACAACACCCATTTCGAGTCGCCAAATACATGGTACAAAAAGCAAACTACAACTTCAATAATACAAATGTCGTGTGAAATACGACAATATATCTTAATGAGTTTAAATATAATATTGTCTTCAGACAATATCCACATGCAAATAAATCCCCATCATAATTATTGATTCATTATTTTACAAAATGGTGAGGACTACTAAACAACTCTCTAGAACCTTCATTCCATACCCCGACTAGTACTTTCGCTACATTCTCGCCTCTCACGAGAAGAAAAATGGAACAACAAGGAAAAGGGTGAGCTCAACTAGCCCGATAAAGAATATTATGACTAAGATAATATACAACAAATTATCGTTAGTCTTCAACGAGGAAAAATCGATAGAATACAATAGACAACAAGTTTGAGATCAATATTTGCGGTGAAATAATAATTCATAGAAGAATTACGTAGAGAATGAAATCTACTATAATCTATGAATTTAACGGTCCATCATCAATATTTTATCCTGTAACATCAATCAATATACATACGGAATCAAATATTCATCTTTGCACTACTGAGCCAAAGATATTCATCGATTAAGTCATATTCATTTAAACACTGTTCATCTTCTTTGCACTACTGGCCAAAGATATTAATCAATCAGTCGTGTTCATCTCAAATAATTTCATCTTTTGCACTACAGCCAAAGATATTCTTGAAATCATTCATCTTTGCACTATGGGCCAAAGATATTCAATAATATCATCATTTAAGGCGAGGATGATGAAAAATATTTTTAAAGAAAGCGAATCCGATTGAAACAAAATGACAAGGATTAAGGATTAAGGATTAAGTACTTGGTTTTATCCACGCCCAAAAATACCTCAAAAATAATCATAGTGGTGTAAAATTCAAGAATGATCAAAACATGGATACAATCAGAGTTAGTATCCGAATAGATATTTTGGACAAAAAGAAGAAATTTTATTTTTAGATTGAATAATGACCAGATATCGTGAATAATCAGAGTATCGTGAATAGTCCGTATATCGTGAATAATAACTCAGACACCAAAAGATAGAAATTCTACAAAAAACATCTTCACGCTTCATGAATAGTACTCGTGAATAGTAACTCATGAATAAGTAACTCATGAATAAGTAACTCGTGAATAGTAACTCATGAATAGTAATCGTGAATAGTAACTCATGAATAGTAACCCATGAATAGTAACCCGACATGAAAAAGTTCCAAATTTGATAAAACTTCAGATCAACATTTCAAAGATAATGATATTGAAGAAATAATATCATTACAAAAAAATAATATCCCTTACCTCGAAAGATCAAGATCTTACAATTAAAAAACAGGATATAAAGGCTATGACTTGGACTTTTAACAGTATAGCAATACTCAAAGTATACTCAAAATACTCACAAGAATACGCTCGATAATATAGAGAGAAAACTTGATTTACGGTGTGATTTTCAATTCTAACCTAAGCACCTATTTATGAAATTGCTTTAGAACACCAAAAGCAGAAAATTTAATAAATTAATATATATATATATATATCAAATTCATACGCCAACCTTAGAATTCAGATCCTAGCATTTCCACATGCCACCTTCTAGAAAAGAAATGATAAAAAACGTTTTCATAAAATAAATAATTAAAACTTACAAAATTAATTATTTTGAACTTGAACTTCAATAATTCATAATAAATAGCCCTTTCATCAGAAAAATTTGAATCTCTTAATTTTTATAGGAATTTCAATTCTCTACAACTTTGCGGAAGGAAGTTTTTCCAAATTCCAAATAGAAATTGACCAAAATCCACAAAGCAGGCGATTTTACATTTATAATCAAATTTCGGTCAATAAATGGGGTCCATGAGCATGTTTAACATGTTTTAAACATTTATTGCAACAAAAATACTCTTCCTCCTCGTATACTCATATATCCCACATTCGTTGTAAAAATATCACCATAGTTAATATATTATTAAAATAATATATTTAAATGAATTATTTTATCGAAAAAGATAAAATATTAATTTTCAACAATTGTCATTTTAAAAAATTTCTCCATCTATATCCACATAAAATCAATATTTTCCTCATCATATAAATCAATAATTATTTATTCACAAATAATATTACAGAATCACAATATTGACAACCGAGGCGGTTCTCAGGAAGAGGGGCTTTCAATAAGAATTTCTTCATCTTGGCGCAATTAGGTGACCAAACCTCTCCTTAGACGAACTTTCTAGACATTGCCAATAATGTTATCTAATAATATTATTAGGATAATATGAATTATTGCTTCGATAATGAAAGAGATTTGTGTAATGACAATTATTGAAACAACAATGAATATAAAATATCAACGCGACAATTATTAACTCGATAAAATCTTTGAAAGTAATTACTCTAACCATTATTGAGTAGTGCCTTCTTTACGTAAGAATCAATAATTGGTGCAATCTGGTATCTTCTTGTTCAACAACGCGTATTAGTGTGTTTTAACCACCGGGTATTCAACAATGATACTTGATGTAATAACTACGCTGATTATTTAAAAACAACTTATATTTATCGTTTTCTTCATCCAATCGCTTTTAGTTATGGGGCCCACACATGGGCTACATTGGTCAGTAAATACGAATATTCCCCGACAGCGACGAATATTCCACGACCAAACGAATATTCCAAGCGATAATGAATATTTTATAACCACTTGCTTAATTTGAAATATTTGCATATTTAACCCTTAACTATCCACATTAATCAAATCAACCCTTACTATTTCAAAATAATAAATAAAGGAAATTCCTTTTTATTTAAAAAATTTGAGGGTCTTACAACCTCCCTCCTTATGAAATTTCGTCCTCGAAATTGGACGTACGATACACAGTGTTTGAAAAGGTGAGGATACCTCGCTTTAATTTCCGTTTCAATTTCGGTCATTTCCTCAATAGTATGATTCCTCCACAAAACTTTAACTTGTGGTATAACCTTTGCGTGTAGGACATGCTCCTTCCTATCCAAAATCTTGACGGTACCTCTCCTCATACGTTAAGTCTTGATTATCTCGTGGGTTCTAACTTCTATAACGTGGTTCGGGTCTTTCACATATTTACGAAATACGGATATATGAAACACATTATGAACACGAGACATACTCGGAGGTAACGCAAGTCTATAGGCTACATTTCCTACTCGGTCAAGAATTTGAAATGGACCGATAAATCGTGGATTGAGCTTTCCTCTCTTCCCAAATCTTGTAACTCCCTTCCGTGGAGCAACTCGCAACAATACATGATCCCTACATTAAATTCCACGTCCTTTTGATGAAGATCCGCATAACTCTTTTGTCGATCTTGTGCTTGGTTTTGTATATCGTTGTCGAATCATTAGTCATACGTCATTAACTTCGGGTCCCAACAATGTTGCTTCACCCACCTCATCCCAACATATTGGAGAGCGACATTTCGTCCATATAATGCTTGAATGGAACTATGCCTATATTTGTTTAATAACTATTATTGTATGAGAATTCCACCGATGGCAAGTACTTATCCCAACTTCCTTTGAAATCTAGGACACTGAGTTTTAATATATCTCAAGAGTTTGAGTAGTCCTTTCGATTGCCCATCCGTTTGAGGATGGTATGCCAAACCAATCGTAAATTCGTGCCCATAGCTTTCTACAAACTAACCCAAAATCATGAAGTGAATCTTGGGTCACGATCTAAAACTATGGATCTTGGCATGCCATCTGATCTCACAATCTCATTTTACGCATATACGAAAAAGGCGTTCAAGGAATAAGTCTCTCGATCGGTAAGAAATGAGCGGACTTGGTTAATCTATCAACAATAACCCAAATAGCATTGATGCCTTGAGAAACCGCAGGAAGACCCAGAATGAAATCCATAGTAATGTGTTCCCACTTCCATTCAGGAATCTCAAGTGGTTGCAACGGACCCTTAGGTACTAGATGCTTCGCCTTTACACGTTAGCAAGTTAAACACATCGAGATAAACTTTGCAATCTCTCTTCATATTGTTCCACCAAAATGTATGTCGAAGATCACGATACATTTTAGTACTTCGAGGATGGATTGCAAATGGCGTATTGTGTGCCTCCATCATAATCTTGTACTTCAAATCGAGTCGTTAGGAACACAAAGTCTAGAGTGGACTCAAGTATTCCTTCTTCATCAATTCTCGCTTAGGAATAGCTCCTTCTTGTACTTTCTTCTTCATACGCATCATCTCCGAAAGTCGGTGGCTTGAGCAATCTTAACTTTTTCTATTAAAGTTGGCTCTGTCGTATACTTGACATCATCCTTTTCGTTCTCGCGATATGATCTTCTACTCATCGCGTCATACTACCACGTTCGCTTTTCCGGGATGGCATGATCGAACATGTCTTTGAAATGAGTCTCCTCTTGAGTTCTTCAAGCTCTTCCCACATTCCTTGCTCCATTCGAATTTTGTATCTCTACGAGTCATTTACGTTAATGGAATAGCGATTCGAGAATATCCTTCAACGAATCTCGATAATAACCAACTAAGCCTGAAAGCTACGTCTTTCGATAAGCGACTTAGGTTGCTCTCAGCGTGACTCATATCCCAATCTTGGATAAGACGTCACAATGACACCTATCGATTTCTTATCGCGCGAATATGACGTCCCTACAGAGAGAGTAAAGCAGGTGAATTCCACAAAGGAAGTCACAAAATAAAGGCTCGGTACCAAATTCTATAGTTGAATTTTTAACTCTCGAAGTTCAATAGAGCCATTCGATATGAGATTTTAGAAATGAGTTTTGTCTGGGTTCAAAGTCGATACAAAATTTAATATCGATCTTTGGGAGTAAACCAAGAAATTCTTTGAAATACGTCGGGAAAAATCAATAACAATGGGAATATTATTCAAATCGGCGTGTCTTTATTCAAATCCATAACATGGACTAAGAAAACTTAACATCCGTAATAAACGAATGACTTCATGGCTTGATATGAAAATGTTTGACTACAATGGTTTGATTGCTTGAATTGAATAACGAAGTTGCTTAGGAATATGAAAACTAATGACCTTACAAAAGCAATCAATTTGGCGTGATGAGTAGTTAACCTTAAAATCACATCAAAAGCAAATATCTCTATAGAAATAAGGTTAACGAGGTAATGTGATAGTGCCAACTTGAATCAAGCAAGATTTTTAAACAACGGATGTAATGAAAGTTTCTCCTAATGGAGTCTCCACGAGATAGGTCAAAGTTTAATTTCTCCGTGAGTCAAGTTCAAACGTTGAACGCAAGCAAAGAGAGATAAAAGAATGGGTAGAACCCAGATATCTAGTAAGGTATAAACTTCGCAAGAATTTATAATTAACTAACCCGTGCTAACCGTTCGGGTTCCTTGCATTTTTGACCGGTCACGACAAACGCTCTTCCAAGAACCGTTGACTTTGACTTTTACAGGACATCCTTTTGAGTCACCATTTCATTGGACTGGTTTCGATATCGTCTAATCTCGGCGATATTTCCTTCTTTTCCACAATTATAGCATACCTTGAAGCTGTTGTGGGCGTTTGACCGATATGTCCCTCTTTTCCGTATTTGTAGCATATATGACCGGTGGTCGATTTCTCTCCCTTAAAACTAGTTACTCTCTTGACGACGCGTCTTCACATGGTCGTTGTTGAATCTCTCTTTTAAAATCTCCTCCGACTCGCTTCTTCTATTTTCATGGCCACGATTACCACCAGAGTGGTTACCGCCTTTCATCGTATTCTTCTTTCTCCATTTGGTTATCGTTATTACGATGAGTGCTATCTTTGAGATGATCTGGTTATGGTCCCTCGGTTGAACGTACTCGTTATCTCGCTTCTAACAATTTGGGCCACATTGACACACATCTGAATAGAGAGAAAATTTATGAGAAATGAGATCTTGGCGTATGTCGAGTTTCAAACCTCTCGAAACATCCGCGTCGTCACGTTCCTCATTCTCCACCAAATGAGGTGCTGAACTGGATAACTCCATGAACTTCGCCTCGTCTTTGGGACACCGCCATCGTTATTATTCTACTCTAGTCTAATAAACTCCACTTCCTTCATATATACGAATACTTTCGGGGAAGTACTTGTCATTGAATCATTTCAAACGTCTCCCATGACATCTTTGAGTGCGAATTTGGATGGGATGGGTACGCTTCATGATTCCCACGATGAATCGCTTCGCCACGGAACATAAAAGTGGCGAATGGAACTTTCTGTTTCTCCGTGCATCCCAAGACATCGAATATCTTGGTAATTTGTTTGACCCACGTCTCCACCTTAATCGGATCCGCTTTCCCGAATTCGGTGGTCCCAACTCTTTGAACCGCTTGCTTGGGGCTGTGACCACCCGTGAATTGCTATCATTTCTCTCGTATTTTGAACACGAGTCTCCTCAAATCGATTTTGCATGAAGCGCAAAAAGCTTCTAAACATCCCTCGTTCATCATCTCGCTTTCGGTGGTGTTGTTCACGGGAGGAACATTACCACATTGTCAGACGTTCTCCTCGTTGGTGAAAGACAGCATCTCCACGGTCTCATTTGCTCCATCATTAATATTCTCGATTCGACATTCTCAAAATCTTGTCATAAAATAAGGGTTAATTAAGGAAATCAATATATCACATAATATCCCTATATCTTGACCAACTAACAAATAAGCTTAGGTAGGACACACTAGCGAAGGATTTTACTCTCTCTCCCTCCTAGTTCTATTCCCGATCTCCGCATGAGATCATATCCCTAAGCTCGATACCAAATTGTGGCGCCCCCAAAATAGGTATACACAACACCCATTACGAGTCGCCAAATACATGGTAAAAAGCAAACTACAACTTCAATAATACAAATGTCGTGTGAAATACGACAATATATATAATGTGAGTTTAAATATAATATTGTCTTACAGACAATATCCACATGCAAATAAATCCCCATCATAATTATTGATTCATTATTTTACAAAATGGTGAGGACTACTAAACAACTCTCTCTAGAACCTTCATTCCATACCCAGACTAGTACTCGCTACATTCTCGCCTCACGAGAAGAAAAATGGAACAACAAAGGAAAAGGGTGAGCTCAAATAGCCCGGTAAAGAATATTATGACTAAGATAATATACAACAAATTATCGTTAGTCTTCAACAGGAAAAAATCGATAGAATACTGATAGGCAACAAGTTTCGGATCAATATTCATGGTGAAATAATAATTCATAGAAGAATTACGTAGAGAATGAAATCTACTATAATCTATGAATTTAACAGATCCATCATCAATATTTTATCCACGTAACATCAATCAATATACATACGGAATCAAATATTCATCTTTTCACTACTGAGGCCAAAGATATTCATCGATTGGTCGTGTTCATTTAAACACATTGTTCATCTTTGCACTCTGAGCCAAAGATATTAATCAATCGGTCGTGTTCATCTCAACACTGTTCATCTTTGCACTACTGTGCCAAAAGATATTCTTGAAATCATTCATCTTTGCACTACGGGCCAAAGATATTCAATAATATCATCATTTAAAGGCGAGGATGATGAAAAATATTTTTAAAAAGCGAATCCGGTGAAACAAAATGACAAGGATTAAGGATTAAGGATTCGTACTTGGTTTTATCACGCCCAAAAATACCTCAAAAATAATCATAGTGGTGTAAAATTCAAGAATGATCAAAACATGGATACAATCGAGTTAGTATCCGAATAGATATTTTGGACAAAAAGAAGAAATTTTATTTTTCGATTGAATAGATGCTAGTATCGTGAATAATGCAAGTATCGTGAATAGTCAAGTATCGTGAATAGTAACTCAGACACCAAAAGATAGAAATTCCACAAAAAAACATCTTCACGCTTCATGAATAGTACTCGTGAATAAGTAAGCTTCATGAATAGTAACTCGTGAATAGTAACTCGTGAATAAGAAACTCATGAATAGTAACTCGTGAATAGTAACTCATGAATAGTAACCCATGAATAGTAACCCCGACATGAAAAAGTTCCAAATTTGATAAAAACTTCAGATCAATATTTTAGCATAATGATATTGAAGAAATAATATCATTACAAAAAAATAATATCCCTTACCTCGAAAGATCAAGATCTTCAAATTAAAAACACAGGATATAAGGCTATGACTTGGACTTGCACCGTATAGCAATACTCAAAGTATACTCAAAATACTCACAAGAATACGCTCGATAATATAGAGAGAAAACTTGATTTACGGTGTGATTTTCAATTCTAACCTAAGCACCTATTTATAGGAAATCGCTAGAACACCAAAGCAGAAAATTTAATAAATTAATATATATATATATCAAATTCATACGCCAACCTTAGAATTCAGATCCTAGCATTTCCCACATGCCACCTTCTAGAAAGAAATGATAAAAAACGTTTTTCATAAAATAAATAATTAAAACTTACAAAGATTAATTATTTCGGAGCTTCAGAACTTCAATAATTCATAATAAATAGCCCTTTCATCAGAAAATTCGAATCTCGCGAGTTTTTATAGGAATTTCAATTCTCTACAACTTTGCAGAAGGAAGTTTTTCCAAATTCCAAATAGAAATTGCTCGAAATCCACAAACGGGCGATTTTACAAGCTATAATCAAATTTCAGTCAATAAATGGGGTCCACCGACATGTTTAACATGTTTTAAACATTTATTGCAACAAAAATACTCTTCCTCCTCGTATACTCATATATCCCACATTCGTTGTAAAAATATCACCGTTAATATATTATTAAAATAATATATTTAAATGAATTATTTTATCAGAAAAAGATAAAATATTAATTTTCAACAATTGTCATTTTAAAAATTTTCTCCATCTATATCCACATAAAATCAATATTTTCCTCATCATATAAATCAATAATTAATTATTCACAAATAATATTACAGAATCACAATATTGACAATGTGCGAAGTTTCAGGGAAGAGGGCTTTCGATAAGAATTTCTTCTTCTACTTGCGCATGATTAGGTGACAAACCTCTCCTTAGACGAGAACTTTCTAGACATTGCCAATAATGTTATCTAATAATATTATTCAGGATAATATGAATTATTGCTTCGATAATGAAAGATCTTTGTGTAATGACAATTATTGAAACAACAATGAATATAAAATATCAACGCTTGACAATTATTAACTCAATAAAATCTTTGAGCGATAATTCATCGTAACCATTATTGAGTAGTGCCTTCTTTACGTAAGAATCAATAATTGGTGCAATACTGGTGTCTTCTTGTTCAACAACGCGTATTAGTGTGTTTTAACCAAGGGTATTCCAACAAAGATTAACAATAACTACGCCAGTTATTTAAAAACAACTTATATTTGTCATTTTCTTCATCCAATCGCTTTCAGTTATGGGGCCCACACATGGTTACTGTCCGTCAATACGAATATTCCCCGACGATACGAATATTCCACGACCAAACGAATATTCCCGACGATAATGAATATTTTATAACCATTGCTTAATTTGAAATATTTGCATATTTAACCCTTAACTATCCACATTAATCAAATCAACCCTTACTATTTCAAAATAATAAATAAAGGAAATTCCTTTTTATTTAAAAAAATTTAGGGTCTTACAACCTCCCTCCTTATGAAATTTCGTCCTCGAAATTGACGTGACGTACTGGTGTTTGAAAAGGTGAGGATACCTCGCTTTAATTTCCGTTTCCAATTCCGTGTCATTTCCTCAATAGTATGATTCCTCCACAAAACTTTAACTTGTGGTATAACCTTTCTTAGCGTAGGACATGCTCCTTCCTATCCAAAATCTTGATGGTACCTCCTCATACGTTAAGTCTTCTATTTATCTCGTCTGGTTAACTCTATAACGTGGTTCGGGTCTTTCACATATTTCTGAAGTGCGAGATATGTGAAACACATTATGAACACGAGACATACTCGGAGGTAACGCAAGTCTATAGGCTACATTTCCTACTCGGTCCAAGAATTTGAAATGGACCGATAAATCGTGGATTGAGCTTTCCTCTCTTCCCAAATCTTCAGTAACTCCCTTCCATGGGAGCAACTCGCAACAATACATGATCCCTACATTAAATTCCACGTCCTTTTGATGAATATCCGCATAACTCTTTTGTCGATCTTGTGCCGTTTGTATCGTTGTCGAATCATTAGTCATACGTCTTAACTCGGGTCCCAACAATGTTGCTTCACCCACCTCATCCCAACATATTCGAGAAGCGACATTTTCGGCCCATATAATGCTTGAATGGAACCATGCCTATATTTGTTTAATAACTATTGTTGTATGAGAATTCCACCAATGGCAAGTACTTATCCCAACTTCCTTTGAAATCTAGGACACGAGTTTTAATATATCTTCAAGAGTTTGAGTAGTCCTTTCGATTGCCCATCCGTTTGAGGATGGTATGCCAAACCAGAATCGTAAATTGCGTGCCCATAGCTTTCTACAAACTAACCCAAAATCATGAAGTGAATCTTGGGTCACGATCTAAAACTATGGATCTTGGCATGCCATGCAATCTCACAATCTCATTTACGTACATACGAGAAAGGCGTTCAAGGAATAAGTCTCTCGTATCGGTAGAAATGAAAAGCAGACTTGGTTAATCTATCAACAATAACCCAAATAGCATTGATGCCTTAAGAAACCGCAGGAAGACCCGTAATGAAATCCATAGTAATGTGTTCCCACTTCCATTCCAGGAATCTCAAGTGGTTGCAACGGACCCTTAGGTACTAGATGTTCGCCTTTACACGTTAGCAAGTTAAACACATCGAGATAAACTTTGCAATCTCTCTCTTCATATTGTTCCACCAAAATGTATGTAGAAGATCACGATACATTTTAGTACTTCCGAGGATGGATTGCAAATGGCGATTGTGTGCCTCCATCATAATCTTGTACTTCAAATCGAGTCGTTAGGAACACAAAGTCTAGAGTGGACTCAAGTATTCCTTCTTCATCAATTCTCGCTTCCTAGGAATAGCTCCTTCTTGTACTTTCTTCTTCATACGCATCACCTCCGAAGTCGGTGGCTTGAACAATCTTAACTTTTTCTATTAAAGTTGGCTCTCTCGCGATACTTGACATCATCCTTTTCGTTCCGATATGATCTTCTACTCATCGCGTACCTACCACGTCGCTTTTCCAGGATGGCATGATCGTAACATGTCTTTGAAATGAGTCTCCTCTTGAGTTCTTGAAGCTCTTCCCACATTCCTTGCTCCATTCGAATTTTGTATCTCTACGAAGTCATTTCGTTAATGGAATAGCGATTCGAGAATATCCTTCAACGAATCTCCGATAATAACCAACTAAGCCTCAGAAAGCTACGTCTTTCGATAATCGACTTAGGTTGCTCTCAATTGCGACTCATATCCCAATCTTGGATAAGACGTCACAATGACACCTATCGGTTCTTATCGCATACGAATATGACGTCCCTACAGAGAGTTCCGCTTAGGTGAATTCCACAAAGGAAGTCACAAAATAAAGGCTCAGTACCAAATTTATAGTTGAATTTTAACTCACGAAGTTCAATAGGAGCCATTCGATATGAGATTTTAGAAATGAGTTTTGTCTTGGGTTCAAAGTCGATACAAAATTTAATATCGGTCTTTGGGAGTAAACCAAGAAATTCTTCAGAAATACGTCCAGGAAAAATCAATAACAACAGGAATATTATTCAAATCGGCGTGTCTTTATTCAAATCCATAACATGGACTAAGAAAACTTAACATCCGTAATAAACGAATGACTTCATGGCTTGATATGAAAATGTTTGACTACAATGGTTTGATTGCTTGAATTGAATAACAAAGTTGCTTAGGAATATGAAAACTAACAACCTTACAAAAGCAATCAATTTGGCATGATGAGTAGTTAACCTTAAAATCACATCAAAAGCAAATATCTCTATAGAAATAAGGTTAACGGGTAATGTGATAGTGCCAACTTGAATCAAGCAAGATTTTTAAACAACGGATGTAATGAAAGTTTCTCCTAATGGAGTCTCCATGAGATAGGTCAAAGTTTAATTTCTCCGTAGTCAAGTTCAAACGTTGAACGCAAGCAAGAGAGATAAAAGAATGGGTAGAACCCAGATATCAGTAAGGTATAAACTTCGCAAGAATTTATAATTAACTAACCCGTGCTAACCGTTCGGGTTCTTGCATTTTTAATGGCCACGACAAACGCTTCTTCCAAAAACCGTTGACTTTGACTTTTTACGGGACATCCTTTTGAGTCACCATTCACTGGATCTGGGTTTCGATATCGTCATAATCTCGAAAGCGATATGTCCTTCTTTTCCACAATTATAGATACCTTGAACTGTTGTGGGCGGTTTGATCGATATGTCCCTCTTTTCCGCATTTGTAGCGATATATGGCCGGTGGTCGTTCTCCTCCCTTAAAACTAGTCACATTGGGCCGACGTCTTCACACATGGTCGTTGTTGAATCTCCTCTTTTAAAATCTCCTCCCGACTCGCTTCTTCTATTTTCATGGCCACGATTACCACCAGAGTGGTTACCGCCTTTGTCTGTATTCTTCTTTCTCCGCCTTTGGGACATTGTATGGTTGTAAGACCCCGAATTTTATGAAATAAAAGTATTCAATTTTTCTATTCAGTAAATGGTTAAATTGATAAAAGTTAAAGTTAAGGGTGATATATGAATTTTTTTTCAAAATATGCAGTGGTTATAAAATATTCATTGTTGTGGGAGAATATTCGTTTGGTCGTGGAATATTCTTTTCGCCGGGAATATTAAATGCGGCCATAGCTAGATCATTTGTGGGCCCCATAATGTAATAACCGCTTCGGATGGAGAAAAGCGACAAATTTGAGTTTTTATAAATAATTGGCGTAATCGTTATCAAGAATTAATCTTTGTTGGAATACCCGGTTGGTAAAGTAAAGTAATACGCGTTGTCGCACAAAGAAGTACTACCAGTATTACAAGATATTTTTTCAATTATTGATTCTTACGTGAGAAGGCACTACTCAATAATTGTTACAAGAATTAATCTTGCTCAATATTTTATTTTATTGATTCAATAATTTGCGTGTTGATATTTTATTATTGTTGTTCAATAATTATCAACCGCACAAATATTTTCCATTATCGGATCAATAATTCATATTATTTGAATAATACTATTAGATAGCATTATTGGCAATGTCTAGAAAGTTCGTCAAGGAGAGGTTTGGTCACCTAATTGCGCCAAGAAGAAGGAGAAATTCTTATTGGAAAGCCCCTCTTTCCAGGAACTACTGTCATCATAAATGTGATTCGTAATAATATTGTTTGTGAATAATTAATTATTGATTCATATGATAAGAAAATATTTATTTGATGTGGATATAAATGATGGATTTATTTATGTGGTTATAAGTGAAGGAATTAATGATGAGGTGTTTTATCAAGATTTGTCGAAATGGAGAACAAAATATGGGATTTTCGGAAAAATTAGTTTATTACTTGATTTTGTAAAATCCATAACTCTTTGTGTATAATGAGTTAAGAGATGAGCCATATATCAAAAGAAAGCCCTAGAAGTAAGCTAATCAGAGAAATTTGAATCACCCAAAAATTCTTTGTAGATATTTCTGTGGTGAAATTTTGAATAAAATCGGTTCAAGGACTAATAGTCAGAAAAATCGTTGTTCTTCACTATATTGCATGAGTTATAAATTTTGCTCAAATAGTTGGATCGTTGTAATTTTTGGATATGTTATACATATATAAGTTGAGTATATGTCCACCAATTTTGAACCGTTAAAATGAACGTATGATTTGTTATGAATTTTAAGAGGTAACTGATTTGGAAATTAGGTTTTGGTGGAAAATTCTAGAATTGAGTGGGCCCCACTCTTGGTTGTTGGGGAAGATGGCTGATTTTTGGTGGGTGGAATAGTAGCGAGGTAAAGCCATCGTGCAAGCAGTCAAGTCCTGCTTGCTACGGCTAACATTTTCCTATAAATAGAGGGCTAAGTTAGAATTGAAAATCACACCGTAAACAAAGTTTTCTTTTTCTCTCTAGATTATTGAGTGTAATTTGTGAGTATTTAGATACTTGGTGAGTTGATATTCATCGGTCTGCAAGTTTTCTTCACGTAATATATCCGATATCCCGTCGTAAGTCCGCTCTTTTGAGGTAAGGGATAGTAAGGGATATTATTTTTTCGTAATGATATTATTTCTTCAATATCATTATGTTGAAATATTGATCTGGAGTTTTATCAAATTTGGAACTTTTTTCATGTCGGGTTATTTATTCATGAGTTACTTATTCACGAGTTACTATTCATGAGTTACTTATTCACGAAGTTCTTATTCACGAGTACTATTCATGAAAGCGTGAAGATGTTTTTTGTGGAATTTCTATCTTTTTGAGTGGGAGTTACTATTCACGTGATACGGCCTTTATTCATGTATACGACATTATTATTGTATATAATACTATTTACGATATGACATTATTTACGATATACGGTACTATGTCACGAATCTGAATACTATTCATGAGGTCTTATTCATGAGTTACTATTCACGAGTTACTTATTCATGAGTTACTATTCACGAGTTACTTATTGAGGATTTACTATTCACGAGTTATTATTCATGAGAGTTACTATTCATGAGTTACTTATTCATGAGTTCTTATTCACGAGTTACTATTCACGGGTACTATTCACAATAAAATTGGTTTCTTTTTCTAACTAAATTATCGTTGATTTATGAATCTTACTCTTGAAATTAAAACCATGTTTTGATTATATTGTTTTTATATAACATTCTTATAACCCTAATGATGATATTTCTCTTTGACTTGAGTGTAAAGATGGGTAGATTATTGGTATGATCGTGACCATAGGTTCTCTTTGGCGAGAGTGCAAAAGTTGAATTGTGAATTGGTATGATCATGACCATTGAATTTACAATTGAATATTTTTAGCTTAAGTGCAAAGGTGAATTGATCAACATGGTTATAATTATTGTTATATAACTTCACGAAATGATTATGTATTTATTTGAGATATGAATATCTTTTGGCCGTAGTGCAAAGATGACTTGTTGATGAATATCTTAGCTTTATAAGTGCAAAGATGAATTATTGATGAATATCTTTTGCTCGTAATGCAAAGATGACTGTTGTTGAATATCTTTAGCTTTGTAGTGTAAAGATGAGCTGTTGATGAATATCTTTGGCCGTGGTGCAAAGATGAATTTATTAGTATGATTATGAGCAGAACCGTGATTTGGTATAACCATGATCTTTGATGTTTGAGGTAAAGACAAGTGATGAAAATTATCTTTGTCTTGGATGAGGAAAGGAATTTAGAACTACAATTACGATTATGAAGTTATACACGTGATTGTGGACAAGAATTGTTGATTGATGTTCTGAGGATAAAACATTGTTGGTGGACTTTTAACATGGAGAAGATAATAGATTTTATGGTCTATTTGACTCTTCTAATGGATCGCTTTCATTCACCGCAACTATGGTTGAAAAGTTTTATCATCTACCATATGTTCTAAATCTCGATTTATTCTCGATGAAGACTATTGATAATTTATTTATCTTTAGTCATAATATTCTTTTATCGAGCTAGTCAGGCTCACCCTTTTGTTTCACAATTCCTTCGTGTAATAAAAGTGTAAATTTGGGTCGAGCTGGGGGATAGCGAGGAATAGAGTGGTGGTCTATAGATGTTGAGGGTGAGGTGAATTTAACTTGGAAGGGTGTTTTGTCACTATCATACAAGATGTCTAATGACATACAACCTCGTGTTATCATAAGACATGGTTGTGCTTTCATCCACTCTTTGAGTATATTTACAAGCACTACCTATATAATCTTGGTGTTTGTTTGGAGTATAATACCAAATTAGAGACAGTGGAAATAATGATATGTCAAGAGAAGACTCGCCATTGGGAAGAATATGATAGTAATCTTCCTGTTTTTCTTTGGGGTTCAACCAAGGATAATTCTGTGGCCATATGATATCTACCATAACCTAAAAGCATGGCCTCCCATGTACGAAGGTTTCCTTGAGCACTTCCCAAAGATTCTAATTTCTAAAACAGTTTTTGACTATACCTTTATGTAAGGTGTCATTGTGACATGCTACTGGTTGGTATATATTTGTATCCAAACTCACAAAGATAGGTGTTGTTGTATTTTGACACGACAATTGTTGTAATAAAGTTGTAGTTGTTTTTTCGTACCATGTATTTAACGACTTCGAATAGGTTGGATGGAATGGACCTATTTTGGGGTTGTTACATTTGGTATCGAGCTTAGGATATGATCTCTGGCGAGATCGGGGAATAGAACTAGGAGGAGAGATGAGTAAATCCTTCGCTAGTGTGTCCTACCTAAGCTTATTTGTTGGTCACCATAATATCGAGATATTATGTGATATGTTAATTTGCTTTCAATTAACCTTTGTTTTGAAGTCGTATTCTAGAATGATATCCGAAATACGAGGAGATGAGCAATGGAGAAATCATGATGACGGGGAGATAGAATCGAAATGAAAACAAGGTATTCTCAACTCTTTGAAATACTGTGCACGTAAATTTCGGGGACGAAATTTCATAAGGAGGGAGATTGTAAGACCCGAATTTTATGAAATAAAAGTATTCAATTTTTCTATTCGGTAAATGGTTAAATTGATAAAAGTTAAAGTTAAGGGTGATATATGAATTTTTTCAAAATACACAAGTGGTTATAAAATATTCATTGTTGCCGGAGAATATTCGTTTTGGTCGTGGAATATTCTTTTTCGTTGGGAATATTCGCAAATACAGCAGTAGCGATCATTTGTGGGCCCCATAATGAGAATAAGCATCGGATGGAGAAAACGACAAATTTGAGTTTTTATAAATAATCGGCAGAATCGTTACTGATTAACTTTGTTGGAATACCCGGTTGGTAAAGTAAAGTAATACGCGTTGTTGCACAAGAAGACACCAGATTAGATAAAGATATTTTTCAATTATTGATTCTTACGTGAGAAGGCACTACTCAATAATTGTTACGAGTAATTCTTGTTCAATATTTTATTTTATTGATTCAATAATTCTTTGTGTTGATATTTTATTATCATTGTTCAATAATTATCTTTGCCGCATATTTTCCATTATCGGATCAATAATTCATATTATTTGAATAATACTATTAGATAGCATTATTGGCAATGTCTAGAAAGTTTACATCGAGGAGAGGTTTGGTCACCTAATTTAGCGCCAAGAAGGAGAAATTCTTATTGGAAAGCCCCCTCTTCAGGAGGAACTACGGTTGTCATTATAAATGTGATTACGTAATATTGTTTGTGAATAATTAATTATTGATTCATATGATAAGAAAATATTTATTTGATGTGGATATAAATGATGGATTTATTTATGTGGTTATAAGTGAAGGAATTAATGATGAGGTGTTTTATCAAGATTTGTCGAAATGGAGAACAAAATATGGGATTTTCGGAAAAAATTAGTTTATTACTTGATTTTGTAAAATCCATAACTCTTTTGTGTATAATGAGTTAAGAGATGAGCCATATATCAAAAGAAAGCCCTAGAAGTAAGCTAATCAGAAATTTGAATCACCCAAAAATTCTTTGTAGATATTTCGTGGTGAAATTTTGAATGAAATCGGGTTCAAGGACTAATAGTCAGAAAAATCAAGTGTTCTTCACTATATTGCATGAGTTATAAATTTTGATCCGACCGTTGGATCGTTGTAATTTTGGATATGTTATACATATATAAGTTGAGTATATGTCCACCAATTTTGAACCGTTAAAATGAACGTATGATTTGTTATGAATTTTAAGAGGTGGCTGATTCTAAATTAGGTTTTGGTGGAAAATTCTAGAATTGAGTGGGCCCCACTCTTGGTTGTTGGGGAAGATGGCTAATTTTTGGTGGGTGGAATAGTAGCGAGGTAAAGCCATCGTGCAGTTGCAAAAGTCAAGTCTCGCTTTCATACGGCTAACATTTTCCTATAAATAGAGGGCTAAGTTAGAATTGAAAATCACACCGTAAACAAAGTTTTTCTCTTTCTCTCTAGATTATTGAGTGTAATTTGTGAGTATTTAGATACTTGGTGAGTTGATATTCATCGCTGCAAGTTTTCTTCTCAATATATCCGATATATCCCGTCGGAAGTCTTTGCTTTCTTTTGAGGTAAGGGATAGTAAGGGATATTATTTTTTCGTAATGATATTATTTCTTCAATATCATTATGTTGAAATATTGATCTGAAGTTTTTATCAAATTTGGAACTTTTTCATGTCGGGGTTACTTATTCATGAGTTCTTATTCACGAGTTACTATTCATGAGTTACTTATTCACGAGTTCTTATTCACGAAGTACTATTCATGAAGCGTGAAGATGTTTTTTTGTGGAATTTCTATCTTTTTGAGTCTGGTTAGTTACTATTCACGATACTAAGACTATTCATGATATCGACACTATTCATGTATATAATACTATTTACGATATATGACATTATTTACGATATCACGGTACTATGTACGAATACTAATACTTATTCATGAGGTCTTATTCATGAGTTACTATTCACGAGTTACTATTCATGAGTTACTATTCACGAGTTACTATTGAGGATTTACTATTCACGAAGTTATTATTCATGAGTTACTATTCATGAGTTACTATTCATGAGTTACTATTATTCACGAGTTACTATTTGGTACTATTCACAATAAAATTGGTTTCTTTTTCTAACTAAATTATCGTTGATTTATGAATCTTACTCTTGAAATTAAAACCATGTTTTGATTATATTGTTTTATATAACATTCTTATAACCCTAATGATGATATTTCTCTTTGACTTGAGTGTAAAGATGGGTAGATTATTGGTATGATCGTGACCATAGGGTTCTCTTTGGCGATGAGTGCAAAAAGTTGAATTGTTCGTTGGTATGATCATGACCATTGAATTTACAATTGAATATTTTTAGCTTAAGTGCAAAGGTGAATTGATCACATGGTTATAATTATTGTTATATAACTTCGAAATGATTATGTATTTATTTGAGATATGAATATCTTTGGCCGTGTAGTGCAAAGATGACTTGTTGATGAATATCTTAGCTTTATAGTGCAAAAGATGAATTATTGATGAATATCTTTTGCTCGTAATATAAAGATGATTTGTTGTTGAATATCTTTGCTTTGTAGTGTAAAGATGAATGTTGATGAATATCTTTGGCCGTGGTGCAAAGATAAATTTATTAGTATGATTATGAACAGAACTGTGATTTGGTATAACCATGATCTTTGATGTTTGGTAAAGACAAGTGATGAAAATTATCTTTGTCTTGGATGAGGAAAGGAATTTAGAACTACAATTACGATTATGAAGTTATACACGTGATTGTGGACAAGAATTGTTGATTGATGTTACTGAGGATAAAACATTGTTGGTGGACTTTTAACATGGAGAAGATAATAGATTTTATGGTCTATTTGACTCTTCTAATGGATCGCTTCATTTCACCGCAACTATGGTTGAAAAGTTTTATCATCTACCATATGTTCTAAATCTCGATTTATTCTCGATGAAGACTATTGATAATTTATTTATCTTTAGTCATAATATTCTTTATCGAGCTAGTTGTGTTTCACCCTTTTGTTTCACAATTCCTTCGGTGTAATAAAAGTGTGTAAATTTGGGTCGGCGGGGATAGCGAGGAATAGAGTGGTGGTCTATAGATGTTGAGGGTGAGGTGAATTTAACTTGGAAGGGTGTTTTGTCACTATCATACAAGATGTCTAATGACATACAACCTCGTGTTATCATAAGACATGGTTGTGCTTCATCCACTACGAGTATATTTACAAGCACTACCTATATAATCTTGGTGTTTGTTTGGAGTATAATACCAAATTAGAGAGCGGTGGAAATAATGATATGTCAAGAGAAGACTCGCCATTGGGAAGAATATGATAGTAATCTTTTCTTTGTTTTTTTCGGGGTTCAACCAAGGATAATTTCGTGGCCATATGATATCTACCATAACCTAAAAGCATGGCCTCCCATGTACGAAGGTTTCTTGAGCACTTCCCAAAGATTCTAATTTCTAAAAGCAGTTTTTGACTATACCTTTATGTAAGGTGTCATTGTGACACGCTTCTACAGTTGGTATATATTTGTATCCAAACTCACAAAGATAGGTGTTGTTGTATTTTTGCACGACAATTGTTGTAATAAAGTTGTAGTTGTTTTCTGTACCATGTATTTAACGACTCAGAATAGGTTGGATGGAATGGATTTATTTTGGGGTCGTTACAATGGTGGAAGGATTGAAATTAGACGAAGAACTATTTACTCAAAGGTTCTTTTATGATTAATGTTGAAATCTATATTATCCGGAAAGTCGTTGATCGCTAGGGAGGCTTATCCTATTGTAGAATAAATATTATTTATTTAAATAAATTAATTGTTTAATTTATTTATTTAAATAAGATTAGAATTGTTCTAATTGATTTATTCACAACCGGGTTTAATATGGAGAACCTAAAAGGTCACACCATAAAAGGAAGAATAATTATTTAAGAAGTTAATGGCATAATCGTAATAATATAGTTAAGTATATTTAATTTAATCTATGGTGATAGAATAAATTAAATAACTTAATATTTATTATTTAATATTTTAGAAATATTAAATATAAATTAATAAGAGGAGTCTTATTAATATTATTACAATTATTATTATTTTAATTTCTAAAAGAGTTTAGGAATTAATTTAATATAAGTACTCTCATTTATTCCTAATTGGATTAGGAAGGAAAATTAGTTAAAGGAGTTTAATTAATTATCCCTAATAAGATTAGGGAGCTTAATTAATTAAAAGAATTTAATTAATTAAATAAAACCCAATTCCTTAATTGTTAAGATGGGTTGCCCACATCTATAAATAAGAGGAGTCTTATTATGGGTGTTATGGGTTGTTGACTTTTTCAACATACGAGATAATTCCAATTGTTGGGAGAGTACACCCTTTCTATAGAGATAGAAAAACTAGGGTTTAGCCAACCACCCTTCTTCTTGAATTTTTTTCTTCCTTGGTGGATCACCTCTAGAGGCCAAACATTTGGGTGGCTAACGTTGATCAAAGGAAGGAACCAAACCCGGTGGATTCAAGATTGAACGCGAAAGGATTTGGAGGTGAACTTATTGAAAGTAGTATGCACACAAGCCAATCATGTTTGATGATAAAGCATATACTTTGTAACAATCTTATTCATTTATTAATAAAAAGTATTAATTAATTAAAGGCTTTTAATTATCTACATGATGCTGTTTTATAATATGTGATAAACCCATAGTTTTAAGCAATGCTTTTAGAATAATGATGATGATCATTCTAATGAGATCTAAATTCTTAGAAAGCTTAAAACTAAAATAGTTCCCAATCATTGGATTACTAAATTGGGGATTAGTGAATCCGGATAGATTGGTACATACGTTCTTTTGCTCATTGGATGAGGATGATTGATCTCATGATCATTTGTGTGGAGACACTAAAGCAAGTATGTAGGTGCTTATTAGAGAATAAGTTCATCGAACGTGGCTCGCTAAGGAATACCTAATGGAGTTTTATTTGCTCGTCAATAGGAATTTCAGTAGTGATAGTAAGACAAGTGATCCTTGGACTTGAGATCATCATAGTATCTTGTGTATGATGAGTTATACTTTGACTTATTCCTTAAGACCCTTAGGGTATATCAAAGGGTATGCTTGGGTATAATAAGTTGTATACATGGAGATAATGTATGATCAATAAAGAATCTACCACTTCTAATAAAAGAAGAGAAATGTCCTATGTGATTCGATAAATGACAACCCAAAGAGTCCTGGTTAGCGGCGTAATGAAATTAGAAAGGAGTTTCTAATTTGCATTATTTGAGTTGTGCATTTAAGAGTCGAAATACATATAATTAAATAAAATAAGACTTGACAAGAATTCCATGTCTTATATTTAATTGGGACATCAGTATGGTGGAAGGATTGAATTGTATGCAGTAACTATTTACTCAAAGGTTCTTTTATGATTAATGTTGAAATCTATATTATCCGGAAAGTCGTTGATCGCTAGGAGGCTTATCCCTATTGTAGAATAAATATTATTTATTTAAATAAATTAATTATTTAATTTATTTATTTAAATAAGATTAGAATTGTTCTAAGTGATTTATTCACAACCGGTTTAATATGGAGAACCTAAAGGGTCACACCATAAAAGGAAGAATAATTATTTAAGAAGTTAATGGCATAATCGTAATAATATGTTAAGTATATTTAATTTAATCTATGGTGATAGAATAAATTAAATAGCTTAATATTTATTATTTAATATTTTAGAAATATTAAATATAAATTAATAAGAGGAGTCTTATTAATATTATTACAATTATTATTATTTTAATTTCTAAAAGAGTTTAGAAATTAATTTAATATAAGTACTTTCATTTATTCCTAATTGGATTAGAAAGAAAATTAGTTAAAGGAGTTTAATTAATTATCCCTAATAAGATTAGGAGCTTAATTAATTAAAAGAATTTAATTAATTAATTAAAACCCAATTCCTTAATTGTTAAGGTGGGTTGCCCACATCTATAAATAAGAGGAGTCTTATTATGGGTGGTATGGGTTGTTGATTTTTCAACATACGTAATAATTCCAATTGTTGGGAGAGTAGACTTTTTTACATAGAGATAGAAAACTAGGGTTTAGCCAAACACCCATCTTCTTGAATTTTCTTCTTTCTTGGTGGATCACCTCTAGAGGCCAAACACATGGGTGGCTAACGTTGATCAAAGGAAGGAACCAAAACCGGTGGATTCAAGTCGAACGCGAAAAGGATTGGAGGTGAACTTGTACTTGAGGAAGCTCGATCTTCAAGGGTATGATTTTATTCTTTATCTTTTCGTTTAATTAATAATTATGCATAAAGGATGATCCGGGTATATGGTTTGTAAATTTTTTAAAACTCTGATTTTACCACGCTTCCGCCTAATTTTTGCAATTTGATTGCGTTATGAATATTACAAACCTAACAGTGGCATCAGAGCCAAACCTTTATGCGAATTATTAATTGTTTAATTTGATATTATATTGATATGTGTTTAGAACAATTTAATTGGGCATAATTTTATTATATAAAATTTATAAATAAAAAAAAAAATTTTTTTTTTTTTTATATACCCAACTAGGAAGTCATGGCGTCCATGGTGATATTTTTTTTTTCAAAAGCAAATTCGGTATCATGTTATGTTCCTTCGGATAGATAAGCTTTTTTAAAAAAAAAAAAAAAAAAAAAAAAAAAAGGAGGCAGCGTGCCTGTTAACATGCTGCCGTTTTTTTAAAAAGTCACAGATATCTAAGGAGCTTGCATGTTACCAGGTTTCAAAGATTAAAAGAATTAGAGATCATGCACGGAAATAGCTGCAAGGGTTTTATGAAAAAGTAACAGGTTGCACGGTTATATATATGTATATATATAATAGTTATATATATATATATAATAGTTATATATATATATATATTCTTAATTATTTTAATAATTAAAATTAAATTTTATTTTAATCTTAAAATAAAAAGTTTATTTTAATATTAAAATATAAAGTTTTATTTTAATCTTAATAATTTTATAATTAAAATAAAAGTTTATTTTAATTTTAAAATAAAAGGTTTATTTTAATATTAAAATAAAAGAGTTTATTTTAATTTTAAAATTAGAATTTCATGCTAACTAATTAGAGTTGGAATTGGATTCCATGATAACTAATTGGAGTTGAAATTGGATTTTATTTTTCTAAAATAAAAGAGTTTATTTGTGAATAGGAAAGAAAATCAAGTGTTTCCTTAAATAAAGGAGTTTATTTAGATATGAAATAGATTTCATATTATTCAAAATAAAAGAGTTTATTTGTGAATAGGAAATATAATCCGTGTTTCCTTTAATATTTTTTATTACATGGAATTAGATTCCATAATTAATTAAAATAAAGGAGTTTATTTTGATTAAAATTTTGATTAAAATAAAATAGTTTATTTTATTCAAAATATGATAAATTAAAATAAAATAGTTTTATTTTGATTTAAATTTGGATTAAAATAAAGGAGTTTATTTTGATTCAAAAATAGATTTTATACTAACTAAATTTGCCCATTAAATGATATCAATATATATATTAAATGTTTATTATTCATAAGATGAATATTATTTATTGATGCATATGGTGATGTGTATGATAATAAATGGGATTGATTATGGACTATTGACCAATGCGATTGGATTTTATTTTAGTTGGATGCATGAATGTATGGGTTTTATTAAATGGGGTCTGCAGACCTCGCCTTCTCTAATTTTTCTTAATGTAAATTCTATCTCCTCCTATGCATTTCCCTCGATCACGATCAAGGCTTCTATTTATTTTAAATAGTTTTGTAATAGAAATAGTTAGAATTAATTTGAAAAATTAGAGATCAAGGAACAAGGAGCGCTTGAAGACCCGTTTGTAATGGAGAGCCCAGTTTAAATGTAATAGTTATATTTAAATATTATTATTTCGCACCCTAGGGTTTGACCTTTTGGTTCACTTGGTGGCTCTAGTGAACCAAACTAGAATAAAAGTCCATAATCAATCCGAGTAGAATATAGTATTCTATATGTGCATGCTATACTATATATATTATATATTATGCAAACATGCTTCGCATGTTCATTAATACGACGCGTATTTTATATATATATGTGCACGCTAGCTTAAACAAGATGAGACAAATTAATAACAAACCCTCAATTTATATATTAAGTCCTAAGCGCTCAAAGATATTTGGAATATCGAACGTCGCTTTCTAAAGCATGATAAAATTAATAGAGTATTAAATATTTAATATGAGTTTGTTGTGTCACCACAAGGCAAGTATTAAGTATTTAAGATGTTAATTTATCACATTTGATGCTTATAAAGAAAATTGAACAATATTGTTTTGTTGTGTCACCACAAGGATGATATTTTCTTTTTGAATATATGGAGTGCTAGGTTGGACTTAACTTGGATAATTTTGATTCGGATGTGCCACCACTGATCAAAATAATCTAAGAGGCAAAATACAAGGAGTTGCATGGTTGATGTAATTGACAAGAGTTGTCTACCTATTTATTTATATATAGTTTGTTGTGTCACCACAAGGCTATATACATTTGAAATGGGATCCTTATTCTCACTAGCAAATCTTTAATTAGATTTTGCTTAGAACTATATAAGTGAGGTAATATAGTTTGAAGAAAATAGTGGGAGATACCAATTTAAAACAAGACCTAATTTATTTTGGTAATTAATAAAAGAATGTATGTTAAAATGTTGTTAATTACAAATTCATTTACGAAATTTTACAATGTCTAAAATTACTATCATCACAGAAAGCATATTAGATGCTAAATTAACCTAGGACCTAATTAAACGGATTGGTTAAGGAATTTGAGAATAGTTCTCATAGTGAAAAGCTATCTTATGTCCTTAATACGCCTATCCTCAAGAATGGTTGCGCATAATGCCTCCGAGGAAGACATTGCTACTTTTAGAAAGTGGCAAGATGATGCACATTGGCTCAACGCATCATGCTCGCAGATCCATGAGTAACGAGCTTCAAAGATCAAAGATGAAACTATGGATGCTCCTATTATATTCCCGCACATCAAGTAGTTGATGGTGAGGAAAGTAGGACCGATAGATATCGAGATATCTAAGGAGCTCTTCCGATCTAGAATGGCCGATGGCACTATATAAGATGCATAAAAAGTTCTTAACATAATCAATTTGATTGATCAATTAGACAACCTGGTTTTGTCATGGATGGAGAGTTGAGCCAAGATTTGATCTTGCACTCACTCCCGGACTCCTTTCCAATAATTGTTGTGAATTTTCATATGAACAAGCTAGATATCGCCACTTTGATTTGCTTAACATGTTGAAAAATGTTGAGAGTCACTTTCCAACCAAGAAAGACCATGTCTTCTTGGTAGGGGCCAAAAGGATCTTCCAAAAGAAGAACGATTCAAAGAAGGTATATATAAAGGCAAAAACAAAGGATAATAAGAACAAAATCGATATGGATAGAAAGAAGTTTGCTTCCACCGCAATAAGCCCGACACTAGAAAGAAGCTCAAGAAGCATCTGCAGAGGCTAACCAAAGAAGCTTAGTGAAGTTTGATTACATAATACAAATTTGTTCATGATTGAAATAAATTTTTCTTTAAGTCAAGGTTCTACTTGGGTATTGGATAACCGACTTTGGTTATCATAAATATAGATTTATGAAAGGACCAAACAGAAGTAGAAAGCTAAACAAATATAAGTAATCCATGTGTGGAAAATGTAGCAAAGGTTGCCATATTAGCCATAGAAACTTATAGTTTAGCAATGCTTACGGGTAAATTTATTAAGTCAATAAGTTGTTATCAGTATTCCAGTTCTTGTTAAAAATATTATTTCTATTTTATTGTTGACAATAAAATCTTTGGTATTATAATTAAGAACAATTGTTGTTCTATTTATAATAATAATGTTTTGTATAGAATCGGAATATTACTTAATAAATTTTGTATACTGACTTTACATGAAAATAATTTTACATATTGAACAAATTAGTATAAGAAAAGGAGATGATCATTCAAAGAGTTGAATGTGTGTATTTCTTTCGAATACAAGTGTGAATTATTTGAAAGGTTCAAAGAATTCAAAAGTGAAACAAATTGGCAAAGTATTAGGATTCTTTCGATCGGATCAAGGAAGGAATACTTGTGCAATAAGTTTCTAGATCATCTCAAATGGTTTTCTCATAATGGACGCTCTCGATACATAATAATTGATTGATGTATCCGAATGAAAAATCGTACCTTGTTGGACATGGTGCGGTTCATAATGATTTTACCGACATTTCAAGATCCCTCAGGTCATATCCTAGAAATGGTACGATATCTCACGTAAAATGGTAACCTCAAAATCCTACCCCAAGACTCCATAAAAGTTATGGACGTGGAGGATTCCTAATCTTAAGTATGTTAAGATAAGGGTTGTCCAACTTATGTGAAAAGGTTTCAAAAGGATAAGCTTGGGACAAGATTTGACATGTATGATTTGTGGGACATCCTAAAGTAAGTTTAGGGTATATGTTCTATAATTCTACTTAGCAAAAGGTGTTTGTTACGAAACACGCCGCTTCTAAGATAAAGGTGTTTATCATTCAAGAGGCTAGTGGGAGGATAATAGATCTTGAAGAGTTCAAGAACCACAAAACACTATAAGTCAAATAAGAGGAACTCGTAGATAGACCTATTGTACCACAAACCGAATAGTAAACTGAATAGTATCAAGATACCTAGGAGGTATGGATTCATCATAGATGTTAATGATGAGGTACACATCATGTAAGATGATGATCAAGAGTTACATTCGATGAGGTAAGACTCAAGTGTGTACAAAAGGGTCGATTGGGGAGGGAGCGTGAAATTTCTAGTATTATATGTTGATATACTACGGATGAGGAATTACATACCAATGCTACAATCAGTAAAGATAAAGTTGTCTAAACATTCCTCCATGAATGGTTTGGGAAGAGTATCTTAATTGGGGATATAAATCTATATAGATAGATTTAAAAGGATGCTCAACTTAACCCAAGGAACGTATATTCATTTGATGCTAAAGTCGTTTAGCATGGCAAACTCCAAGAGATGTCTCATGTTGATGAGCTATGGAGTGTATCTCTCTTAATAGTCCCCATAGACTCCAAAAAGAAGAGAGATTGCATGAGTGACAATCATGTATGCAATGAAATGTACGAGACTGATGTCGATCGGCCATATTTCGAGAAGATCACCGTAAGACGTTGAAAAACATCTTAAAGTTCTTTAACCCAAGCACTAAGGATGTGAGCAAACATGGTGGGTCCGAATTAAAACTAGAGGGCTTTACTGAGACTCAAGTTTTTCGCATGTATCAAGACGATCGAAAATCCACTTTAAGGTAAAGTGTTACCTTGAACAATGGTGCGTTGAATTGGAAAGGTTCCAAACAACAAAGAGTCTTTGGTTAAGTGATAAAGACAAAGTATATAGCTATAAATGAAGTCGCAAGTTGATTGTTTGGATTAAAAGTTCATTACGTAACTAGGAATAGTTCCTAAATCTCATCTTGGATCTAAACATGTGTGTGGCACTTTCATTTGATTATTAGAATCATTGAAAGATGGGAAATCACTATAGAGATAGTGGACTCTCAAGAACAACATTACATATCCATTAACTAAAGCTTATCCAAAAAGCAGGATAATCGTCACTTAGAGAAGAAGAGTATGAGTTACCACGACGATTGGCTTTAGTGCAAGTGGGAGATTGAAAGTAGTATGCACACAAGCCAATCATGTTTGATGATAAAGCATATACTTTGTAACAATCTTATTCATTTATTAATAAAAAGTATTAATTAATTAAAGGCTTTTAATTATCTACATGATGTCTTTGTTTTATAATATGTGATAAACCCATAGTTTTAAGCAATGCTTTTAGAATAATGATGATGATCATTCTAATGAGATCTAAATTCTTAGAAAGCTTAAAACTAAAATAGTTCCCAATCATTGGATTACTAAATTGGGGATTAGTGAATCCGGGATAGATTGGGTACATACGCTCTTGCGCTTCATTGGATGAGGATGATTGATCTCATGATCATTTTGTGTGGAGACACTAAAGCAAGTATGTAGGTGCTTATTAGAGAATAAGTTCATCGAACGTGGCTCGCTAAGGAATACCTAATGGAGTTTTATTTGCTCGTCAATAGGAATTTCGTAGTGATAGTAAGACAAGTGATCCTTGGACTTGAGATCATCATAGTATCTTGTGTATGATGAGTTATACTTTGACTTATTCCTTAAGACCCTTAGGGTATATCAAAGGTATGCTTGGGTATAATAAGTCAGTATACATGGAGATAATGTATGATCAATAAAGAATCTACCACTTCTAATAAAAGAAGAGAAATGTCCTATGTGATTCGATAAATGACAACCCAAGAGTCCTTGGTTAGGCGTAATGAAATTAGAAAGGAGTTTCTAATTTGCATTATTTGAGTTGTGCATTTAAGAGTCGAAATACATATAATTAAATAAAATAAGACTTGACAAAGAATTCCATGCCTTATATTTAATTGGGACATCAGATGGTGGAAGGATTGAATTGATTTGCTAAGTAACTATTTACTCAAAGGTTCTTTTATGATTAATGTTGAAATCTATATTATCCGGAAAGTCGTTGATCGCTAGGGGAGGCTTATCCCTATTGTAGAATAAATATTATTTATTTAAATAAATTAATTATTTAATTTATTTATTTAAATAAGATTAGAATTGTTCTAATTGATTTATTCACAACCTAGGTTTAATATGGAGAACCTAAAGGGTCACACCATAAAAGGAAGAATAATTATTTAAGAAGTTAATGGCATAATCGTAATAATATGTTAAGTATATTTAATTTAATCTATGGTGATAGAATAAATTAAATAGCTTAATATTTATTATTTAATATTTTAGAAATATTAAATATAAATTAATAAGAGAGTCTTATTAATATTATTACAATTATTATTATTTTAATTTCTAAAAGAGTTTAGAAATTAATTTAATACAAGTACTTTTCATTTATTCCTAATTGGATTAGGAAAGAAAATTAGTTAAAGGAGTTTAATTAATTATTCCTAATAAGATTAGGAGCTTAATTAATTAAAAGAATTTAATTAATTAATTAAAACCCAATTCCTTAATTGTTAAGGTGGGTTGCCCACATCTATAAATAAGAGGAGTCTTATTATGGGTGGTATGGGTTGTTGATTTTTCAACATACGTAATAATTCCAATTGTTGGGAGAGTACCCCTTTTTCTATAGAGATAGAAAACTAGGGTTTAGCCAAACACCCATCTTCTTGAATTTTCTTCTTCCTGGTGGATCACCTCAGAGGCCAAACACATGGGTGGCTAACGTTGATCAAAGGAAGGAACCAAACCCGTGGATTCAAGTTGAACGCGAAAAGGATTGGAGGTGAACTTGTACCTGAGGAAGCTCGATCTTCAAGGGTATGATTTTATTCTTTATCTTTTCGTTTAATTAATAATTATGCATAAAGGATGATCCGGGTATATGGTTTGTAAATTTTTTAAAACTCTGATTTTTACCACGCTTCCGCTAATTTTTGCAATTTGATTGCGTTATGAATATTACAAACCTAACACTTGTACCTGAGGAAGCTCGATCTTCAAGGTATGATTTATTCTTTATCTTTTCGCTTAATTAATAATTATGCATAAAGGTGATCCGGGTTTATGGTTTGTAAATTTTTAAAACTCGATTTTACACGCTCAAGCATTATTTTTGCAATTTTGATTAAGTTATGAATATTACAAACCTAATAAATGGCATCGAGCCAAACCTTTATGCGAATTATTAATTGTTTTAATTTAATATCTATATTGATATGTGTTTAGAACAATTTAATTGGGCATAATTTTATTGTATAAAATTTAATAAATAAAAAAAAAAAATTTGGCCAAAGAGGAATCCAAGCAAAGAAATTACGTTTTAAAACTAATAAAGGAACGGAAAACTTAAAAAAAAAGAAAAGAAAAGGTGCACGGTTATTAAAGGAAAACCGGAAAAGACTTATAAAGGAAGATATATATATATATATATATATTATGGTTATATATATATATATATTCTTAATAATTTTATTATTAAAATAAAATTTTATTTTAATCTTAAATAAAAAGTTTATTTTAATTTTAAAATAAAAAGTTTATTTTAATTTTAAAATTAGAATTTCATGCTAACTAATTAGAGTTGGAATTGGATTCCATGCTAACTAATTGGAGTTGAAATTGGATTTCATTTTTTCTAAAATAAAGGAGTTTATTTATGAATAGGGAAGTAAATCCATCTTTCCTTAAATAAAGGAGTTTGTTTAGATATGAAATAAGATTTCATATTATTCAAAATAAAAGAGTTTATTTGTGAATAGGAAAGAGAATCCTAATTTCCTTAAATAAAAGAGTTTATTTAAATATGGAATAAGATTTCATATTATTCAAAATAAAGGAGTTTATTTGTGAATAGGAAAGAATATCGTGTTTATTTTAATTAAAGATTTTTTTTTTACATGGAATCGATTCCATAATTAATTAAAATAAAGGAGTTTATTTTGATTAAAAATTTTGATTAAAATAAAATAGTTTATTTTATTCAAAATAGGATAAATTAAAATAAAATAGTTTTTTTTTTATTTAAATTTGGATTAAAATAAAGGAGTTTATTTTAATTCAAAATTAGATTTTATACTAAATAAATTTGCCCATTAAATGATATCAATATATATATTAAATGTTTATTATTCATAAGATGAATGTTATTTATCGATGCATATGGTGATGTGTATGATAATAAATGGGATTGATTTATGACTATCGACCAATGCGATTGGATTTTATTTTAGTTGGATGCATGAATGTATGGGTTTTATTAAATGGGGTCTCACAGAGTACCTCGTCCTCTCTCTAATTTTTCCGAATGTAAATTCTATCTCCTCCCATGTACTTCCCTTCGATCACGATCAAGGTTTCTATTTATTTTAAATAGTTGTGTAATAGGAATAGTTAGAATTAATTTTAGAAAATTAGAGATCAAAGGAGCAAGGAGTCAGCGTGAAGACCGATTTATAATGGCCAGGGTTTAAATGTAATAGTTATATTTAAATATTATTTCTTGCACTTAGGGTTTGACCTTTTGGTTCACTTGGTGGCTCTAGTGAACCAAACTGTAATAAAAGTCCATAATCAATCAAGGGTAGAATATAGTATTTATATGTGCATGCGTATACTATATATATTATATATTATGCAAACATGCTTCGCATGTTCATTAATACGACGTGTATTCTATATATATATATGTAATGTACGCTTAAACAAGATGAGACAAATTAATAACAAAACCCTCAATTTTTTATATTAAGTCCCAAGCGCTCAAAGATATTTGGAATATCGAACGTTGCTTTCTAAAGCATGATAAAATTAATAGAGTATTAAATATTTAATATGAGTTTGTTGTGTCACCACAAGGCAAGTATTAAGTATTTAAGATGTTAATTTATCACATTTGATGCTTATAAAGAAAATTGAACAATATTGTTTTGTTGTGTCACCACAAGGATGATATTTTTCTTTTTTGAATATATGGAGTGCTAGGTTGGACTTAACTTGGATAATTTTGATTCTGGATGTGCCACCACTGATCAAAATAATCTAAGAGGCAAAATACAAGGAGTTCAGATAGTTGATGTAATTGACAAAAGTTGTCTACCTATTTATTTATATATAGTTTGTTGTGTCACCACAAGGCTATATACATTTGAAATGGGATCCTTATTCTCACTAGCAAATCTTTAATTAGATTTTTTAGAACTATATAAGTGAAGGTAATATAGTTGAAGAAAGAAAATAGTGGGAGATACCAATTTAAAACAAGACCTAAATTATTTTGGTAATTAATAAAAGAATGTATGTTAAAATATTGTTAATTATAAATTCATTTACGTAATTTTACAATGTCTAAAATTACTATCATCGCTGAAGCATATTAGATGCTAAATTAACTGAATCAATTAAATGGATTGGTTAAGGAATTTGAGAATAGTTCTCATATGCCGAACAACTATCTTATGTCCTTAATACGCTTTATCCTCGCAATGGTTGCGCATAATGCCTCGAGGAAGAGATTGCTACTTTTAGAAAGTGGCAAGATGATGCCTGATTATTTCAACGCATCATGCTCGCATCCACGAAAGTAACGAGCTTGTACACAAGATGAAACTATGGATGCTCCTACTATATTCCCGCACATCGAGTAGTTGATGGTGAGGAAAGTAGGACCGATAGATATCGAGATATCTAAGGAGCTCTTCCGATCTAGAATGGCTAATGGCACTATAAGATGCATAAAAAGTTATTAACATAATCAATTTGATTGATCAATTAGACAATTTGGTTTTGTCATGGATGGAGAGTTGAGCCAAGATTTGATCTTGCACTCACTCCCCGGACTCTTTTCACAATTGTTGTAAATTTTTCATATGAACAAGCTAGATATCACTTCACCGATTTGCTTAACATGTTGAAAAATGTTGAGAGTCACTTTCAACCAAGAAAGATCAAGTCTTCTTGGTAGGGCCAAAGGATCTTCCGAAAAGAAGAACGATTCAAAGAAGGTAAAAGAAAGGCATAAACAAAGGATAATAAGAACAAAACCGATATGGATAGCAAAGGAGTTTGCTTCCACCGCAATAAGCCGTGACACCGGAAAGAAATCTGCGAGAAGCATCTTGCAGAGGCTAACCAAAGAAGCTTAGTGAAGTTTTGTTACATAATACGCTTTTGTTCATGATTGTAATAAATTTTTCTTTAAGTCAAGGTTCTACTTGGGTATTGGATACTGACTTTGGTTATCATAAATATAGATTTATGAAAGGACCAAGAAGTAGAAAGCTAAACAAATATAAGAGATCCTATGTATGGGAAATGTAGCAAAGGTTGCCATATTAGCCATAGAAACTTATAGTTTAGCAATCCCTACGGCAAATCTATTAAGTCAATAAGTTGTTATTGTATTCCAAAGATTCTTGTTAGAAACATTATTTCCATTTTATTGTTGGACAATGAAATATTTGGTATTATATTTAAGAACAATTGTTGTTTCTATTTATAATAATAATGTTTTGTATAGAATCGAAATATTACCTAATAGATTTTGTATACTTGACTTACGTGAAAAATTATTTTGTAAATTGAACAAACTAGTATAAGAAAAGGAGATGATCATTCAAAGAGTTGAATGTATGTATTTGTTGAATACAAGTATGAATTATTTGAAAGGTTCAAAGAATTGAAGTGAAACAAATCGACAATGTATTAAGATTCTTTGATTAGATCAAGGAATAAATACTTGTGCAATAAGTTTTTCGGATCATCTCAAATGGTTTTCTCATAATGGAAATATCCCGATCACGCAATAATTGATTGATGTATCCGAATGGAAAATTCGTACCTTGTTGGACATGGTGTGGTCCATAATGATTTTACCGACATTCCAAAGATCCTTACGGGATAATGTCCTAGAAATGGTCGTGATATCTACGAAAATGGTAACCTCAAAATCCGCCCCAAGACTCCATAAAAGTTATGGATAGGAGGATTCCTAATCTTAAGTATGTTAAGATAAGGGGTTGTCCAACTTATGTGAAAAGGTTTCAAAAGATAAGCTTGGGACAAGATTTTATAAGTGTCGATTTGTGGGACATCCTAAAGTAAGTTTAGGGTATATGTTCTATAATCCTACTTAAAAAAGGTGTTTGTTGAAAACACGCTTTCTAAGATAAAGGTGTTTATCATTCAAGGGGCTAGTGGGAGGATAATAGATCTTCAAGAGTTCAAGAACCACAAAACACTATAAGTCAAATAAGAGGAACCTATAGATAGACTTTATTGTACACAAACCGAATCGTAAACGGAATAAGCATCAAGATACCTAGAGGTGTGGATTCATCATGGATGATGATGATGAGGTACGCATCATAGAAGATGATGATCTAGAGTTACATGCGATGAGGTAAGAGTTCTAGTATGTACAAAAGGGTCAGTAGGAGCATCGTGACATTCCTAATATTATATGTTGATATACTACGGATAAGGAATGACATACTAATGCTACAATCAATAAAGATAAAGTTGTCTAAACATTCCTCCATGAATGATTGGGAAGAGTATCTTAATTGGGGATAAAATCTATATAGATAGATACAAGAGGATGCTCGACTTAACCCAAGGAACGTATATTCATTTGATGTTAAAGTCGTTTAGCATGGCAAACTCCAAGAGATGTCTCATGTTGATGAGCTATGGAGTGTATCTCTCTTAATAGTCCCCATAGACTCCAAAAGGAGAGGTCGCATGAGTGTGATCATGTATGTATGCAATGAAATATACGAGACCGATGTTGATCGGTCATATTCGGAGAAGTTCACTATGAGTCGTTGAAAAACATCTTAAAGTTCTTAAGCGGCACTAAGGATGTGAGCATACATGGTGGGTCCGAATTAAAACTAGAGGGCTTTACGGACTCAAGTTTTCGAGATGCATCAAGATTTAACCGAAAATCCACTTTTAAGGTAAAAGCGTTATCTTGAGCAGTGGGTGCAGTTGAATTGAAAGGTTCCAAACAACAAAAGAGTTCTTTGGTTTAGTGATAAAGACAAAGTATATAGCTATAAATGAAGCTACAAGTTGATTGTTTGGATTAAAAGTTCATTCTTGTAACTAGAATAGTTCCTAAGTCTCATCTTGGATCTAAACATGTGTTGTGGCACTTTCATTTGATTATAAGAATCATTGAAAGATGGGAAATCACTATGTAGATGGTGGACTCTCAAGAACAACATTACATATCCATTAACTAAAGCTTATCCAACAAACAGGATAATCGTCACTTAGAGAAGAAGAGTATAAGATACAATGGCGATTGGCTTTAGTGCAAGTGGGAGATTGAAAGTAATATGCACACAAGCCAATCATGTTTGATGATAAAGCATATACTTTGTAACAATCTTATTCATTTATTAATAAAAAGTATTAATTTATTAAAGGCTTTTAATTATCTACATGATCTTTGTTTTATAATATGTGATAAACCCATAGTTTTAAGCAATGCTTTTAGAATAATGATGATGATCATTCTAATGAGATCTAAATTCTTAGAAAGCTTAAAACTAAAATAGTTCCCAATCATTGGATTACTAAATTGGGGATTAGTGAATCCGGATAGATTGGTACATACGTTGCTTGCTTCATCGGACGAGGATGATTGATCTCATGATCATTTGTGTGGAGACACTAAAGCAAAGTATGTAGGTGCTTATTAGAGAATAAGTTCATCGAACATGGCTCGCATAAGGAATACCTAATGGAGTTTTATTTGCTGTCAATAGGAATTTCAGTAGTGATAGTAAGACAAGTGATCCTTGGACTTGAGATCATCATAGTATCTTGTGTATGATGAGTTATACTTTGACTTATTCCTTAAGACCCTTAGGGTATATCAAAGGGTATGCTTGGGTATAATAAGTTATATATGGAGATAATGTATGATCAATAAAGAATCTACCACTTCTAATAAAAGAAGAGAAATGTCCTATGTGATTCGATAAATGACAACCCAAAGAGTCCTTGGTTAAAGCGAGAATGAAATTAGAAAGGAGTTTCTAATTTGCATTATTTGAGTTGTGCATTTAAGAGTGAAATACATATAATTAAATAAAATAATACTTGACGAAGAATTCCATGTCTTATATTTAATTGGGACATCAGTATGGTGGAAGGATTGAATCAGATTCAGTAACTATTTACTTAAAGGTTCTTTTATGATTAATGTTGAAATCTATATTATCCGGAAAGTCGTTGATCGCTAGGAGGTTTATCAGAACTAACCCCAAAATAGGTCCATTCCATCCAACCCATTCGAAGTCGCCAAATATATGGTAACGAAAAACAACTACAACTTTATTACAACAATTGTCGTGCAAAATACAACAACACATATATCTTGTGAGTTTGGATACAAATATATACCAATCAGAAGTACGTTACAATGACACCTTACATAAAGGTATAGTCAAAAACTGTTTTAGAAATTAGAATCTTTGGGAAGTGCTCAAGGAAACCTTCGCATATATGGGAGGCCATGCTTTTAGGTTATGGTAGATATCATATGGCCACTGAATTATCCTTGGTTGACCTAATAGACCCCAAAGAAAAACGAGAAGATTACTATCATATTCTTCCCAATGGCGTAGTCTTCTCGACATATCATTATCTCCATTGTCTCTAATTTGGTATTATACTCCAAACAAACACCAAGATTATATAGGTAGTGCTTGTAAATATACTCAAAGAAGTGGATGAGCACAACCATGTCTTATGATAACACGAAGTTTGTATGTCATTAGACATCTTGTATGATAGTGACAAAACACCTTCCAAAGTTGGGTTCGCTTTCACCCTATTTAATTCACCAAAAATAACTATTAAATGATGTATAAAATACAACACACTAAAGCCCTCAATAAAATTATTTTCATACTCTTTAGGAGAACCTCAACAACTATAGACCACCGATTCTATTCCCTTGTTATCCCCGGGCCAACCCAAAATACACTTTTATTTACGAAAGGAATTGTGAAACAAAAGGGTGAGCACAACTAGCTCAAGAAAGAATATTATGACTAAAGATAAATAAATTATCAATAGTCTTCATCAAGTAATGAATCGTAGATTTGTAACATATGGTAGATGATAAAACTTTTCAACCATAGTTATAATGAACGAAAGCAATCCATTAAAAGAGTCAAATAGACTATAAAGTCTATTATCTTCCACGTTAAAAGTCCACCAACAATATTTTATCCCTGTAACATCAATCAATGAGTTCCTTTCCACAATCATATGAATAACTCATAATCATAATTGTGATTCTAAATTCCTCTTCTCATCCGTGACAAAGATAATTTTCATCACTGCTTTTTACCGAAACATCAAATATCATGGTTATACCAAATCATAGTTCTGCTCATAATCATCTTAATAAATTCATCTTTTGCACCACTACCAAAGATATTCATCAACGATTCATCATATATTTACACTACAAAGCTAAAGATATTCAACAACAGGTCATCTTTTGCATTACGAGCCAAAGATATTCATCAATAATTCATCTTTGCACTACAAAGTAAAGATATTCAACAACAAAGTCATCTTTGCATTACGAGCCAAAGATATTCATCAATAATTCATCTTTGCACTACAAAGTTAAAGATATTCAACAACAGTCATCTTTGCACAACGAGCCAAAGATATTCATATATCAAAGAAATACATAATCATTTCGAAGTTATATAACAATAATTATAACCATGTTGATCAATTCACCTTTGCACTTAAGTTAAAAATATTCAATTGTAAATTCAATGGTCATGATCATACCAACCAACAATTCAACTTTTTGACATCGCTAAAAAGAGAACCTATGATCACGATCATACCAATAATCTACCCATCTTTAAACTCAAGTCAAAGAGAAATATCATCATTAGAGTTATAAGAATGTTATATAAAAATAATATAATCAAAACATGGTTTTAATTTCAAGAGTAAGATTCATAAATCAATGATAATTTGGTCGAGAAGAAACCAATTTGTCGTGAATAGACCTCACGATTCGTAGTATAGTATCGTGATACGTGCATAAAGTATCCTCGATAACTAAAAGATAAAGTTTCATAATAAAATTCATATCCATATTTATAACACCTTAATCCAAATGTTATAAATCACTTAGAAATCTCATAATCTAATATTATTAATATTATAATAATATTTTAATCATTTTTAAACTTATAAACAATTTAATTAAATTGTTTACACTTTACTAATAAATGCATTTAATCATCATAAAATGCCAAACTCATAAGATTTCATCACCAATAACCAAAACCCTCATCAAAAATCAGATATACCTCATATATGATTCTCAAGCCATAAAATCATATTTTCCAACTTTCTTACTTCACATAACATATTTAATTCATTTACTCATAACTAGAATATTTTCATGAAAATACCAAATCGGGCCAAAAATATTTCTTTTCCGGGATTTAGCATAACATAGTTCCATATTCTAAATTTTAAAAATTCATTTACTATTTTTCAAATGGCCAAAACCAATAGAATATTTAAATATTTATCATAAATTATACTTTTATCCAAAAATTTGAAATTTACACTCAGATATTGATATTATATAAATTTTACGGGTGATCCGGGTTTATGGTTTGTAAATTTTTAAACTCGATTTTACACGCTCAGCATTATTTTTGCAATTTTGATCATACGTTATGAATATTACAAACCTAACACTGTAGGGTAGGCTAGAAGTCTTCAAGAATACGCCAAGAAATTTATTAATGATAGAAATATCATTCAAAATTACATTTCGTCCAAGACTTGGATAAGACGTCACATTAATACCAACTGTGACTTCTATCCCTTAACCTAGAAAAGACCTCACAATGATACCTATCAACTTGCCATATTCAATCGCGGCCACGCCTCTACGTAAAGTCCGGCTTTGCATTTCACACAAGGAAGTCAACAACGAAAGGATCGGGGCTCTTTACTTATGGCTCGATATAACAAATGATTAACTTTAGGGTTTGGTTACTTTGAATTCAGATAACAAAGTTGGTTAGGAATATGAAAGCTAACAACCTTACAAAAAAAAGAATAATGAGTAGTTAATCAATCATTTTCAAAAATTACCTCAAAGGCAAGTATTTTCAAAGAGATAAGATCGACAGTAACGCAAAAAATGTTTATTTGAATCAAACAAGATTTAAAAATAGTAAGCGTAACGAAGGCTCCTACTAACTAAGTTTCAACCAATAAGTCAAAGTTTAACTTCTTGAGTCAAAATTTAAACGTTGAACACAACCAGTGAAATAAAAGAGTGGGTAGAATCGGTATCTCAACACGGTATAGACTTGCAAGAGCTTATGATTAACTTACCCGTGATAATTTTATTTAGGTTCCTCGTCACAGAAAAAAAACGCTCTCTTAAACTCTAGGCTTTGGTTTATGCGGGATGACCTTTGGTGCCTCCATCCTAGTTGAATTTGTCTTGAAACGACAAAATCGAGCTAAGTGACCTTCTCTTCCATAATTATAACACGCTTTTTTGGATTGCGCGCATTCGGATCGATGTGTCCTCTCCTCCGCATTTGAAGCATATGATAGGTGGTCTTTCTCATTCCTTAACAATGGTCTTTGGTCTTGACGTCTTTCCATCATTGTTGAATCTCTTTTTTTGAAATGTCCATTCTTATTATTTTGGCCCGATTACCACCGAAGTGGTTACCATATCTCGCCCGTTGATTCCTCCACGCTTGTTGTCACCGCTCGATGACTACTCTCACCGGTATTATAATTTTGCTCACCGCTGCTTTCTCTTTTAGTCAACGTTGACTCGTTATCGCGCTCCACTAATCGAGCCCTATTTACAACATCCGAATAAACACGTTTATGAGAAATAAGATGTTGACGTATCTCCGCTTCAAACCTCTTAAAATATTCGCGCCATTCTCTCTTCATTATCCACCAAGTGGGGACGAAACCGTGATAACTCCGTAAATTTTGCCTCGTATCATGATTACACTGGCCATATTGTTTTGTTCCAACTTGATAAACTCCACCTCTTTCATGTGGCGTAATACTTTCGTGAAAGTATTTGTCGTTGAAACGACTCCTGGAACTTCTCCCAAGATATCTTCAATACAAGAAGTCGAGTACGTTTTTACCGATTCCCACCAAGAATCGCCTCTCACATGCAACATAAAGGCGTAAAAGAAACTTTTGCTCCTGGAAAGCATCCCAAGACATCAAATATCTTCGTAATCTGCTTTATCCATGCTTCCGCCTGAAGTGGTTTTTGGCTCTCCTTAAACTTCGGTGGTCCCAGCTCCTTGAATTGTTTAGCTGTGTGATCGCCGAGAGTTTTCCGTGTTTCCACCCACGTTTTGGGACAGAGTCGCTTTTACCACGATGTTGTATGAATTCTAAAACTTCTTAAACGCATCGTCGTTTCGTCGAATCGATCGGTGTTGTTGTTTATGTGGAGGATTATCGCCATCCCGCTGCACATTATCCCCGATTATCGATCCGGCTCCATTGTTATTCTCAACATTCTCGGATGCCATTTTCAAACACCGCCACAAAATAAGGGTTAATTGACATGCAAACATATTATCACTATATTCGAATCACCAATCAAATACCAAATAAACTTAGGTAGGTCATACTAGTGAAGGTATTCCCCGCCTCTCCTCCTAGTACTATTCTCACATCTTAGCCAGGATCATATCCCTAATCTCGATACCAACCCATGACGCCCTAAAATTAGGTATACGCCACCCATCTTGGGTCGCCACTTACATGGTACATAAATTCAAATACAACTTACTAATATAACTGCTGTAGGTATAATAATTATATAAACCGTGAGTTTGAATACAAATATTGTCTACTAGATATTATACAAACTCAAAAGGAGTCCTCATTACTACTATTATCACACTATTTCACGTAATAGTGAGGACTACTAATGCTATCCTCCGGACCATTACTCCGCTCCCCGACTCGTCCAAAATTTATGTTCTCATTTCTCAAGAGAATAAATGAAAGAAAGAAAGGGTGAGCTCAACTAGCCCAAGAAGAAATATTATGACTAAGATAATGCGTAATAATTTATCATTAGCCTTCAACAAAGTGTTAAACCGATAAAATACAATAGACAATAAGTTTAATCTGCAATGAATAAGAATCCATTAAAAGAGTCAAGTAGAGAATAAAGTCTACTATCTTTTAGGTTTTAAAAGGTTTTTCATCACTGTTATAGCTGAGACTCAGTTTTAATAAATAATCCACATCATCGAATCACCCCTGCACTACGGCTAAGGATATTCATCAAATTATCAATGGTCATGACTATACCGAATCACCCCTGGTCATAATCATACCAAAAATTATCCATCACTGCATTACAGGCCACTGAGGACTTTTATCACATCATTTATAACAAGCCATGATTATACCGAATGATCCTCAGTCATAATCATACTAAGTTCATCTATACACGTAGTTCAAGATAACATAATATAACATGAGGATGATGACAATGACATAATAATTCAATAAAACAAGTTCAAGAATTATTTTATCCAGAATTATTAACGCCCAAATTGTCAAAATGATACTTGTTTTGTAGAGTAAAATTCAAGAATGATCGTAAGAATATTTCCATGAAAAGATCTTTGGATGAAGCCTAAATATCAAGGATATTCCACTAATTTCATGGAGTATAGAAGTCAAAGATTTAACCAACCGAGTATAATAAAGAATGGAATAACAAAAGAAATCACCATGCATGCAGATTGCAGATGTATAAAAGTTATTCCAATGTAATAATAATAATAACGGAACCGTGTCGTGAAATTCACAAGCATGTGATGATCCAAATGTAATAATAAATTTGAATAATAAATGGAACCGAACCAGTCCTGTAAAACACACATGCATGTGATATTCCAATGTAATAATAAATGCGGAATAATAAACAATGGAACCAGTGGGTGTAAAAAACACATGCGTGTGATATTCCAATGTAATAATAAAGAATGGAATAATGTAAGGAGATCACCCAGTATAGGGGATTCAGCGATACAAAGTTATTCCAATGTAATAAATAAGAATGGAATAATATAAGATTTCACCAAGTATAGGGTGTCTGCACGTATCACAAGTTATGTATAGGTATACCACTTTTACAAAGTTATTCCAATGTAATAATAAGCAATGGAATAACAACAGCTTCTCTTCATGAATAAGAAAGAATAACACCTTTAATTGCACAACAAATAATATTCCCTACCTTAGAAGAACCGAATATTGGCAGGTGAAGTAGCAGAATACTTTTCTTCTTTCTCTATAGTTTCTCTCTAGAGTTTCGGTGAATTCATGAAAATAATGAAGCACTAGGCCTCTATTTATAGAAGATTTCTAATTTAAAGACCGCCATGTGAAAAGGCAAGTGGCTTGACGAACTGTGATGTGAAAAAGAAAAGTGGTTCGACGTCAGAATGTGAAACGACAAGTGGTTCGACGCCTTTGTAATGTGAAACGACAAGTGGTTCGGCATCGTAATGTGAAACGGCAAGTGGTTCGACGTCTGGTAAAGGTAATTACTATCGACGAAGGTAATTACTATTCACAAGGGTAATTACTATCGACGAAGGTAATTACTTATCGACGAAGGTAAATACTATCGACGAAGGTAATTACTATTCACAAAGGTAATTACTATCGACGAAGGTAATTACTATCGACGAAGGTAAATACTATCGACGAAGGTAAATACTATCGACGAAGGTAATTACTATTCACAAAGGTAATTACTATCGATTTAAGAGACTCTTAGATAATGACATATACGGGCCCCCATAAAATAATCAAACTTACCACAAACGCCCCATAATGTGAGACTTTTTTATATACATTAAGGATTGAATAAATATTACCACAAATCATTTTATTTTTAATCAACACATTTTTAATCTTTCAACAATTATTAATCATTTATAACTTGTCGTCTCAATTAATAATATAACATATTATACGGATGATATTGTGACAATAATTGAATCAATAATATAAGAGATATGATGCAAAGAATTATCAGTAGAATAATTGAAAGATATAAGTGAGTGACTTCTCACGTAAGATCAATAATCAATACCAGTGCGCTACTACGCAACCACGCCAGACATCGCATTTTTTTACCACCGGGTAGTTCAGCAGTTTTAACCAGAATACCTCCGCCAAGTTATTTTTATAAAATATTTTTGTCGCTTTTCTTAATCCGATAATAATTTCATATGTCCACCAACGATTGAAGTTATTGTATTTAATATTCCCTAAAAAAAGAATATTTCTTTACCAAACTAATATTTTATAACAACTTGCATACTTTGCAAAATTTATAAATACTACCCACAACTATAATATTATCTCAAATTCACACCATAATATTAAAAATTATTTCGACAAAATTTAAATCTTTATTGATAAAATCTGGGATCTCACAATATATATATATATATATGGATTGGAATCACTTGTAAAACTCAAGATTATATAATAAAATATAGTAAATGCATTTGTTGAGTCAATGAATAAAGTACTTCACTTCATAAATTCTTGCATATAACTGACTTAATTGTAATGTAAGTATATAATTATTATGTTCATGATTAGTTCACCAATGACTCATTTGAATTTAAATTAAACAAGTTGGACTTTGAACTTCAAATGAAGTTCATTAATTTACCTTGAATTAAAAATAATAATAGAGACTAATGGTGAAAATTTTAGTCGTAAAAAGCATAATCTTTATAGTGTAGTGCAGGGTTATAGTTTTAAGTTGGTCTTCTCATAAAAAATCAACACTACATGATTACATAGCAAATATAAATTTACCCCAAGTTTTATTTAGTTCCTTACCTAGTCCCTCCCCAGTCCCCACCAAACCTTCAAAATTGAATGTATTAGTATTATACATTTTTTCTAGTAGAATTATTTTTTGAATAATTTAATAGGCATTAAGGTCTATGACAATTTGAATCTTTAAAAAGTATTTTGTCATGTAAATTGTTGAATAATGTATACATGTTAAAAGTTAAAAGTTAAATCAAAACTAATATACTCTCTATTTATGTGTATATGCGTTGGACGTGATCCATAATCACATGTAAATACAGTCATATTTTTTAGTCCCCTCATTTTATATTAATAAAAAGTATTTCATTATGCATTTAAGACATTTTAAACTTTAAATTAACATATATTCAAATATTTTAGTCAACATAAAAATGAATATTATAATATATCACAAAATAGTATTGATTATCTTAATTTTAAATAAATATCATAATTGTGAGTTTAATTATTTATTTTTAATTCAATAATAATTTTATATTTTGCAACAGATAAAGTATATAAAATAAATAATACTCCATTATTTTAGTGTCATCTATAAATTCGGTTTGGTATATACTTGAACCAAACCAAAGCGACAATTTAACTATTTAAGTTTATAGAAAAATTATATCCAAACTAAATCAATTAATTTGTGTAAAAATATCGAAAAATAAAAATAAAAGGTTTGGTTTAAAATTCAGTTTTATGAAGATTCGTAGCCGGCTGTAAGCTGTTACTCGGTACCACGCACGCTAGATATTGAAAAGAAGCATATGCCAATTATCAAAAAAGAAATAATAATAATAAAAAAAAGCATATGCCAGGAAGGTCAAAATCTGATACGTACGTGACGAGGAACCGCGGCGACCACAAGACAAAGTACCATAACAACCCAACAAACAAAGCTCAGCCGTAATTTGAATTTAGGATTAAGACCACTGACTGACGTACGGTGGAATTAGGAACGCTCATGTCTCATCATCCTTGTTTAGGAAGCCTACTAGTAAATTTTTAATTTGTTTTTCCCCCCCTTAAATCACCACCACAAGGACTCCTATCTATGGCTTTAGCCAATAGCCATTGGCGGTGGTGATACTTAGCATAAATCAACCTTCCTCCGCCTCCCCTTCCCCTTCCCCTTCCCCTTTCTCTTTCTCAAACAAACACATCTTTTTCCTTTTCTTTTATTTATTTATTTTATTTTATCTTTCTTTTCGAAAATATCCGCTAAGTTTTAAGAAAGGTTTCGTCTTGGGTTTTTCTTTCCCACCCATCAATTTCACGCTATTCTTGATTCTGTTACATTTGTTTCTGGGTTTGGAGGGACTCTGACCTTATTATTAATTATGGCTATGGCTCTAGTGGAGGCTTTTTTGGAGATATTGGACATACCCACAATTGCTACAGTTATTGCCTTTCTTCTTGGGGTTATGGTTGGTTGGTCTTGGAAACCCAGATGGGCTAGCTTGGGCAATTGCATATTCCAGCTTTCTGCACCTTCTTCTCCTTCTGCCTTGGTTTCTCCCCCCGTGAAGAACAAGGGTTTTGGTACTGCTCAGAGCGTTGAGTCCCTCAAAGTTGGGACCCCAAGTTTTGGCTCTTGTATCATGGATAGTGGGTCGGATAAAGACCAAATCTTTACACAGCCTTCTATGGAAAATCCCAATTGCAGGTAATTGTAATTCTTCTTGTTTTGTGCGTTTTCATTTGATAATTCTTCCCAATTCATATTGTTAACGCCAAGATCTTCTCCAACATCCCAATCACGTAAGACACTAAACACAGTCAACACTAAAAAGCGGCGAAACTTCCGAATCGTCGAGGATAAATTTCGAGCGTGAGAGTCAGTCTGAGCGGTTAGGCGTGAGAGTCAAGTCAAGATGCTGATGATTCTGAGGTTAACAAATGGAGGATAAAATGTCTAGAGTCTTGAGAGAAAAATTATCAGTTGAATGTGTGTACCTTTTTCTTGAAGACTTCCTTGTTAGGTTATACTCTCTTACTCGGTTTACCGTGCCAACTACTACTGTCTGACACATCCCCACACTCCTCAGTGATCTCTGCCGACTGCATGCAGGTTGTCACCTTTTTTCTTCATCGTGCATACCGCCATTTAATTATAATCCCATCCACATTAATGATCTGCAGACTTTTGGTCAACAGTCATCCTTTTTAATCATTACAAGTCAAAAATAGAGATATTAAAAGATCTAATGGATCAACCCATTGATCCGACCCGATCCTGTAAGGACTTAACAGGAATAAGATGATTACTAGGCCCGATAACTTAAAGACTCAATAGTGAAGACCCAATGGACTAATTAAATAAATAGGCCCAATCCATTCGGCCCAATAGGAGAAATATCATGACCTAACATTGCCCCCTAGTTTTTTTATTAAATAAGATATTTAATAGAAAACTATAAGTGGTCCGTGACTTTATAGGATTTGATAGGATTGAAATAAGTCCAAACTGAAATTTACCAAAGCCCAAACGGCGGAGAGTTAAAAGTAAAGAGATGAACTGAGACCGGAAGTTCAATTGAAAGGCCCAATTTGACAAATATTTGAGGATTAACCTGGACGCTTTCCATTCAACTTCTCCGTCATTGCCAGAAATTAAATGTGTCGCCTTCGTAACTCGTATAACCGTCAATATAAAAAGTAATTTTTGCCCAAATTGACATTTTTACTTGTCAATTTGAATTTTGAACCTTTGAGTCCTTCCCTTCTTTCTCAAACTTCCTTCTCAGTTTTGCAAAATCTCAACAATGGTGACTCTGAATTCGAACCAGAACTCTCCCCTTCGTGTAATCCCTATCGCCACCGTTCCTTCAAGCCCCAAACCTAATGAAGAAGCATCGAGCTCAAACCCCAAGACTGCCACCCCTACCGAAAAATCTGTGCCTCCGAAACCCGTGCCTGAACCCTCCGATTTCTTCAAAAACAAAGAACAATATCTCCATGCCAACACACCCTCCATCATTTCTGAGGCCGAGTTAAGGACGATTAAGGCTCGGTATCACATCCCTGATACCCACTTAATAAGAACCCCCAAATCTGAAGAGAAGATGTACCAACGCCCGGATGGATGGTTGACCGTACATTAGGTGACCCTACTCGAAAAGGGGGTTAGGTTTCCTCTTCATGTCTTTCTGGTTACCCTCCTAGGGTTTATTGGGGTAGGGTTTGCTCAACTGGTGCCAAACTCCTACATTCACATTTTGGCTTTTATCGCATTCTGTCATGAATTAGGGGTCGAACCCACTCTCGACTTCTTCTTTACTGTATACAAGATTGCCCAAACTAGAGAAAAGGGGTTCAAAGTTCTGGGTAAGCACGCACACAAGGCTGGTGAGAAGTTCGAGAGGCGGTCGTTGATAAATACTCCTTCGAGCAACAGAGGATGGCATGAGAGATGGTTTTTCGTCAAGGGACCAGAAATCGCCTCTTTATCGAACTGGGCGACTGATGAAAATATTTCTGCTGACTTCGGCGATATTCCCGAAGAACGTGTAGCCGAAATGATCGAATTTTTGAATAATTTCCCAAAGGAGGAGTGGAAACACGGACTTCTTTCCAAACAGGCATGGCTGTATGATCATAAACGTAAGTATTAAACTATTTTCGTGCATAATTCTGTGAAACCTTTGATAATATTGGTTTTGATTTGTCGTTGCACAATCTTTGCAGTGTCCTTAATTAGACCGAACTCTTCAGAGGTGAAAGAGCTTGAAGACTTTTTGGCTGGGAAGACTACAGATGCGAATGAAGAGTTTCCCCCAGAAGGATTTCCTCAGGCCGATCCTCTCACCACTGAAACACCCATCGTCAACCCTTAGATTAACGAACCACAAACTGATGAACCCATTATTCCTGAAAAATCCCTCAAACCCCGACGAAGAAAAAGAGCTACTGGGAGATCTAAATCCATCCGCTCAGATATAGACCCTGAGATAGATCCAGAAACAAATCTAGAAGCAAACCCAGAAGCAAGCCCTTCATCCAATCCCACTTCTGTACCTCCTGAATCCGCTCCAACCAAGAGAAGTCTGTTTGACATACCTCTGCACGAACGGGCGAAAGTCCTTCGTGTCAAGAAGTTGAGAACAAAGGTTACCCCCTTGACTGTTGAAGAACTTCGAGTTCCCACATCTTCGATCAATAATCCACCAGCGATCCCCATGGAAACTCAAGTGCCGGATGTTGACGAACCAATCGAATTTACTCCTTCGATCTCTCGTAAGAGAAAACAACCGTCTGATAGTCACCCAGGTTCATCATCCGTTCCTTCACCGGTTCGCGAACCTATTCCTGCCCGATCACCTTCTCCTGAAAACATATATATGGATCCATCACCAACCCACGATCAACCCATTCCTTCCCCTCCAAGACAATCACCTTCCGAATTTCAACGTGAGGCTATGGCCTCTCCAACCATGTGGCCTCGGTTTAATGCCAACTTCCCCTTTCGACTGTTTGATGCCTTCGTCCGTGAGACCGATAATCATCGATTTGGTAATAGTTCGAACATGGATCTGCTTAAGGAAGGCATGAGCTATCTAGCGAAGGTAAATGGTTTTCTCTTTAATTTCCGTGTTTATCTTTATACTTAGATATTTGAAATTGATCAAATAATGTCAATGAATCGTGTAGCGAATCGTCGTATTTGGACGTCAGGTCCAAAGTCTATCAAGTCAAGTCAAGAAGAGGCAATAAGAAAGGAGAACGCCATCTTGAAGTCGGCTTTGGCTCGGGAAAGAACTCAACGTGAAGGCGTTCTTCACACTAATGAAGGTCTTCGAAATGAGTTGGCTCAGACTAAGGAAGAGGTGAAAACTTCCAATGAAGAATTGAAGTTATCCAAGGCCAACCACCAAGAGGTTGTTAAGATGAATGCTGACCTGGTTCAACGGAATGAACCGAGGATGGAGAAAGTTAAAGAGCTGAAGGCCAGCAATAAGATCCTGGCCAAATCGATCGAAAAACTGGAGTTACAAGAGACTCGCACATCCGCAGATAAAGCCGAAGCTCAAGAAGAGATCAGGGAACTCCGGGCTCTTCGGGATTTGGGACCCCCCTTGACCGATGATCTCCGCAGGCAAATCTGCGAAGAGTATCGGAAATCAGATGAGATCAACGGGGAAATTATGAAGATATATTTTGAAGGCTATGAGCTCGTCAAGTCGTGTGAGGAGAAATTGATTGCGAGTTTAACGTGGATCCGCCCCTCGCTTTCGACTCTTGGATGGAGAAGATGATGCCTGATATGTTACTGCTTCATTCTGACTTTTCAAGATTTATGTGAAAATTATCTGTCTCTCTGGGGTTTATTTTTAAGAACTTTATTAAAAAGATTTTAATTTTATGTAATGGTTTGATATTATAGTTGGATGGATGAACGAATCTTCAAATTTATTTGTCATGGCTTCTGTTTTGATTCGTTTGTTGTCAATAATTCAGTATCAATGGTTTTGAATGAACTTAACTTAGACTGTGAATCGGATAAGGCATATAACAGTTAAGTTAAGAAACGAAATGAACTGAATTTAATGAACTGAACTGAGTGAACCGAACTCAACACTTGAACAAAATAAAGTAGTGCATACTTATCGTTTCCGAAGTATGAGACAGATTAGGCATAAGGTGAATTCGGCTGATTCTCCTTGCACCATTGGGATCTTGTTTACCACTCAGGGTGAAACAAGTATATAAGGACATTTGTATACCATGCGGAGTATAACAAACATATAAGGACATCTGTCTACCATGCGGGGTAGAACAAATATATAAGGACACTCCTGACAAAAAGACTACCATTGAATGGCCAGCGAGTCTGACCATACCTCCTTACTTCGGTGCATATTGATTTACCACTCGCGGTAAAAACAATATTAAAAGGACCATGGAATTTGTCTACCACTCGCGGCAAATCAAATCCACAAGGACACTCCTACCGAAAAAACTGCCATCGAATGGCCAGCGAGTCCACCCCGTCTTCCTTACACCGATGAAGTTTTCCTACCCCGAAGGGCCTGACAAATTCATAAGGACTACCTGCCAAAAAGGCTACCATCGAATGGTCAGCGAGTCCCCCCGTCCTCCTTACACCATTGTGAACTTAGGACAAATAGGACGAAGATCAATTGTGAAAAAGTGAATCTTTTATTGATGATGAACAACTATGTACAGACTTCCGATAAACTGACTCGATCTCTATTGGAAATATTTCCGAAGCCTGCCAGCATGCCAAGTGTTCTTGATCTCGGATCCGTCTAATGCCTTCAGTCGGTAAGTTCCTGGCTTTGGTACTTCGATCACCTCATAGGGTCCTTCCCAGTTCGGTATCAGTTTTTCCATGTTCTGAGGTGTAGACGCTTTGACTTCTCTGAGGACGAAGTCTCCCACTTCAAATCTACGAAGCTTTACCCTTTATTGTAATGCTTGGCAACTCTCCGCTGGTAGGCTGCTAATTTGATCAAAGCCACCTCTCTGACTTCTTCCAACAGATCTAAGTTGGTCCTTAGTCCTTCATCATTATAGATTTCTTTGAACTGACTAACCCGAAGACTTGGAGATCTAATCTCATCTGGGACTAAGGCATCAGTACCATAGGCCAATCTGAAAGGTGAATCCCCTGTTGTAGTCCTCGGTGTAGTCCGGTAAGCCCACAATACACTGAGCAGCTCCTCTGGCCATCTTCTCTTAGCTTCGTCCAGTCTGCACTTGATCCCGTTTAGAAGCGTTCTGTTGGTCACCTCAACTTGCCCATTTCGACTGTGGATGAGCCACCGAAGTCTTCCTGTGTTGAATCCCCAACTCTTTCAGAAATCCTTCAAATTTTGATGCCATTTGATCCCGTTTAGAAGCGTTCTGTTGGTCACCTCAACTTGCCCATTCGACTGTGGATGAGCCACCGAAGTCTTCCTGTATTGAATCCCCAACTCTTTCAGAAATCCTTCAAATTTTGATCCCACTTAACCGCGCTTCGCCGTCAGTCCGATATCACTACTTTAGGAATTCCAAAACGAAACACTACGGACTCTTTCATGAACTTCAAACACTCCTGTTTCGTTATCAACCAAAGTGGCTTCGCTTCTACCCATTTGGTCATGTAATCGATAACAATTATGACAAAACTGACCTGACCTTTAGCTTTCGGCAACGGACCCAATATATCTACCCCCAGACAGCAAAGGGTATAGGAGATAAAATTGAGTATAACTCCTCTGGTGGCTGATGCGAGATCGAGCTGTTGAGCTGGCACTTCGCGCATTTCTTCACATATTCTATAGCTTCCTTGAAGATCGTAGGCCAGTAGTACCCCTGCCGAAGTACTTTATAAGCCAAAGACTTAGCGGCCATATGGTCACCGCAAATACCCTCGTGAACCTCCCGAAGAGCATACTCAGCTCGGATGGAACCAGACATTTCAACAATGGTGACGAAAATGCCAATCGATAAAGGTCCCCATCAATAAGAACGAAATTAGCACTCTTGTACTTGATCTTTTTTGCCAGTATCTGGTCCGAAGGAAGGACGCCATCTGCCAGATATTCAATGTACGGAGTCATCCAACAGTTAGATCGCTCAATACACATTACCGCTACGTGTTGGATGCTCGGCTGCTGCAAAACCTCCAAATAAACTGACCCGTTGAAAACAACAGCATCCGTAGTGGCCAGCTTCGACAATGCATCGACAATGGAATTGTCGTTACGTTCTATGCCCTGAAACTCATAGGAAGCAAAATACTGAAGTCGGTCCTTCAACTCTGCCAAATACTTGATCATCCTCGTCCCACGAGCTTCATACTCTCCCGATAATTGCTTGACGACCTGTTGAGTCATCAGAGATGATCGCGCTCAACTTAAACTTTTTGCTAATCGGACTTCCGCCAACACCGCCTCAGATTCAAACCTCGTTGTTTCGTTGCTCGAACCCAAATCGATGGCTCTCATCGCGACTTGAATCCTCCCGGACTTGTCAAAATAATTCTCGCCCACCGACATCCAAGTAGAAGATCCATCCGCATACAACGCCCATGAATTTCGATCAGGTTTGAAAAACATAATCGCCGACGGATGTCTCAGCTTCGGCACCAAAGATTCGCCGGAGAACGAGCACTCCACCATGAAATCGCCAAGGCTTCAACCTTTCGATATAGCAGTCAGGATGATATTCAATAAAAAATTGTGATAATTCCATAGTCCACGCCGCTAATCTCCCCGAAACTTCCGCTTGCTCATCACCTTCTTCAAAGTGGTTGATCCGCAGGTACAACTAGAGCCGACCTTGAAAATATATGCCAAGCTTTCGATTAGCAATTATTAAAGCGAAGGCAAATTTTTCGATATTTGGGTACCTGGTTTCAGCATCTCTTAAGACGTGACTGACATAATAAACCGGATGTTGCTTCCCGCTGACCTCCCAAACTAGCACTGCTCCAACTGCCAACGAGCTAGCTGCCAGATATAAATACAAGGTCTCATCCGGAGCAGGTTTCACCAATAAAGGAGCCGAAGACAAATATGTCTTTATGCCTTGGAAGGCATCTTCACACTCCGAAGTCCACTGGAATGTCTTTGCATTCTTCGGTCCCTTTAGTGTGTCGAAGAATGGCAAGCATCTCTCTGCAGATTTGGACATGAACCTCCTCAAAGCTGCAATCCTACCAGTCAGACGTTGAACGTATTTGAATGACTGAGGAGTTTTCATGTCTAGGATGGCCTGAATCTTTTCTGGATTGGCCTCGATGCCCCTTTGACTGACCAGGTAACCCAGGAACTTCCCTGCACCGAGTCCGAAGGTACACTTTGTAGGATTGAGCCTTAATTTGTGGTGGCGGACTGTCTGATAGCATTCCTCTAGATCATCCAAATGCTTCTGAACAAGCATGTTTTTCACGATCATGTCATCCACATACACCTCTATGTTCCTTCCCAGTTGCTTCTGGAAGACAAAGTTCATTATTCTCTAGTAAGTGGCTCCAAAGATTTATCGTGTCAAGGTCATCTTCATAGCGCATACACCGAATCGATTGTGTGATGAATGTTGTCTTTGGAATGTCTTCTTTGCACATAGAAATTTGATGATAACCTGAAAAAGCATCCATAAAGCTTAGTAGTGCATACCCCGAAGTCGCATCAATAAGTTGATCAATGTGGGGTAAAGGATAGAAGTCCTTTGGGCATGCTTTGTTCAGGTCTGCGTAGTCGATGCAGACTCGCCATTTCCGCTCGCTCGCGCACCAAGATTACATTTGCCATCCACTCCGGATAGTCGATCTCGAAGATGAAGTCAGCAGCTATCAGCTTCGCGATCTCCTCATCAATGATCCTTTGACGCTCAGGTGCAAAGATCCGCCTTTTCTGCCGAACTGGCTTCTTTGATGGATCCACATTCAGTCGATGTTCGACAATCTTTCGGCTGATCCCAGGCATGTCTTGTGGTTCCCATGCAAAATGTCCGTGATAGTAAATGTGAAGAAGTTCTATAAGGTTTGTCCGGAGAGGTTCCGGCAAACCCGAACCAATCTTCACTATTTTGTCTTTCTTCCCAAAGACTAGCTCGATCTCCTCTGTCTCTCCTGCAGGGACAACCAATGGCTCCGAACTGCTTTCAGTGAAGGGCTCGATCTCAATTACCATGGTTTGCTTTCATTTTTTGTCGAATTTCTACCCCGAGGAGACGATGCAAGTTCGAGAACAAATACGGCCATATCCAAGTCCCCGCCACCTCTCCAACTCATGTGTGCGCGTGGGGAACTTGATCCAAGTGAGGATGGAAGTCACATTGAGAGTCATTAGTGTAGGTCTTCCCAATATGGCGTTGAAGGCCGAATCTACATGAACAACATAAAATTTACAGGTTATTTCTACCTGCTGAGGAGCTGTGCCGAAGACCATTGGTAGTTCAATAGTGCCTGCAACTTTGACTGGATCGTTGTTAAAACCATATAGGGGAGCTTCCTGCCCAACCTCCATCTTTCGCCCATCAAGATGCATCCTCTGATAAGCATGGGCATATAAAATATCCACTGAAGATCCGTTGTCTATCATCATGCGCTTCACATCTACTGAACCCACTTGTGCCGTGATCACCAATGCTCCTTCATGGGGCTCGATGGGTTCCGAAGGATAATCTACATCACTAAAAGTTATAACTGTCTCTGGAAACGGTCTGTCGATCTTCGGGGGAACCTCCGCCACGGACATGACTGAATCCAGATATCCCCTCCTCTTCTTTCCTACCAACTTCCCTGCTGTCCCACCGGTTATTACGTCAACGACATGCCTTGGTGGCTGATTCGGAGCAGGCTGCACGGGGGGAGCCGTTTGAACTGTCTGAACAATACGGTCAACATTTTGTTGCTCTTGTTGGTCCCTCCCGACCACATATTGAACCAGCAAGCCACTTTGAACCTTTCTCTCCACAAAATCTTTCAAATTGCAATATTCATTAGTGTCGTGACCTGTAGCCTGATGATAGCCACAATATTTTCGAGCGTTGCCTTGTCCTGGCTTAAAGTTATCACGAGGTGGTTCAAAGAACGGCTGGCCCCTGATATGATCCAGAATCACCGACCTATCCGTATTCAGTTTGGTGTAAACCTTATTCACCTTCTGAGCGGGAGCAGGTGGACGATTACTTCATTGTCGCCATGTGTGGTTGTACTTCTTCGAGCTGCCCTCTGGCCGATCATTATACCCCCTGCCTTCTTCTGATCGCCTTCAACTTTAGGAGTATCTGCCTCCTTTATTCGATCCGAAGAAGGACGTTTCAGGCTGTTCATGGCCTCCTCCACTACAATATAGCCTTCTGCCTTATCAAAAGCTTCTGCCAAACTCTTCGGATGGTGAAACATCAACTTCTTCACCAACTTTTCGGACTTAACCAGATCTAGCTCGTTCTGAAATAAACCTACAACTTGCAGATCATTAAGGTCGGACACCTGGCCAACTGCCTCCCTGAACCTCTTCACATACTGACCCAAGGACTCATTGGAGAACTGCTCGACTGTGTTAAAGAACCGCATGTGTTTCCTCTTCTTGGTTGCTCTAAGCGGGCATGGAATTTGTCACACAGCTCGGACCATGAAAACACCGAATCTACCGGTAAAGTCCCCATCCACTGCCTCGCATCTTTCCTTAACGTTGTGACGAACGTATGACACTTGGCAGCATCGGTAAAGTCATAATAATCCATCAGCCGGTCAAACGCCTGGCTATGGTCATAAGGGTCCCCAGACCCATCGTAACTCTCCATGTGAGGCAACTTCTTGGTGGTGTCTGCCTTCTCCTTAAGAATATCCGGGGAAAATGGGGATGCCTTTTTTCCCGGAGTATCCTTCACCTGTTGGACTTCAGCTAATTGCTTCCGAAGCTCCTTTAATTCCTTCACCAAGAAATCCACATCTTCTGGCTGCGAGGAAACTTCTTTCTCCGGCGACTCTTTCCTCTTTGGAATGGACCGACCCTCTCTAACAGAAACCACCGCCCTCGATGGAGTTCTGGATTTACTTCGGCGGGTGACCCTACAATCACGGTGAGAGTGCTCATGACGCTGCTCTCTCCTTCTACTTTCTGGTACGATCTCCCTCGACCTACTCCTCCGTCGGCCACCATCTCGGTCTTGAGAACCGATGACAATAAGTGCTCCCTTTGATGCCTCAGGAGTTTTGCTCCTCGATCTCCTTCGATTACGAGAACGGTCCCGAGACACATGTACAGAATGTTCTGGTTCTTTCCCCTATCGTCGTTGTACATCCTTATGCCTACTGCCGTCTTTTTGGATGAACATAAGTGGGACGCCTCGTCCTTCGGATCGGCCATCCAAGCATCTGCGCAGACATGACTATATCTTCCTTTGCTTTAGAAGAACCTCCAAAGCTTTATCCGCCTCTTCTGCCATCTTTGCCAACCTGGCGGCTTTGTCATCTCGACCACTTCGGTGATGGGTTCTAGGCGGAAAACCCTCCACTTGCCTTCGGTCTTGGTCTTTGCCTTTATCATCAGCAAATTCCAACCTTCGTCTAGCACCACCATAGGCTCTCGGACGAGAACCCTTGGAATCATGTTTGGAAGCAGTGCTCTCACTCTCATGAGCACTCTTCGAAGGACCCAGACGATCCTTGACAGAAATGTGTGGGATAGATGAGCTTATGACCCTCGGGTCAGTCCTTCCTTCATGTATCTGCTCTACTCCTCACCATCTTATCCGACGTAGAACAAATGAAAGTTGTGATTGAAAATTACAAGACACTAGAACAGCCCTCCTTCTAGCGCCAAATGTTAACGCCAAGATCTTCTCCAACGTCCCAATCACGTAAGACGCCCTGATCCTGCACACTAAACACAGTCAACACCAAAAGCTTGACGGCTTCGACCGTCGGGGGATAACTCAGGCGTGAGAGTCAGTACAGGCGGTTACAAGGGTTAACAATGGAGGATAAAAAATGTCTAGAGTCTTGAGAGATAAAAATTATCAGTTGAATGTGTGTACCTTTTTCTTGAAGACTTCCTTGTTAGGTTATACTCTCTTACCCGGTTTACCGTGCCACCTACTACCGTCTGACACATCCCCCACTCCTCAGTGATCTCTGCCGACTGCATGCAGGTTGTCACCTTTTTTCTCCACTGTGCATACCGCCGGCCGGCTATAATCCCATCCACATTAATGATCTGCAGACTTTTGGTCAACAGCCATCCTTTTTAATCATTACAAGTCAAAGATAGAGATATTAAAAGATCTAGTGGGTCAACCAATTGATCCGACCCGATCCTGTAAGGACTTAACAGGAATAAGATGATGACTAGGCCCGATAACTTAAAGACTCAATAGTGAAGACCCAATGGACTAATTAAATAAATAGGCCCAATCCATTCGGCCTAATAAGAGAAATATCATGACCCAACACATACTTTGCTCATTGTTTATGATGCCATAACATTGGTTGAGTATGATGTCCTTGCAATGATTTTTCATGCCTATTGATTTTAGTAGGAAGAAATGTGTAGCTAAATTTATTAGTTAGTTACAATCTCAACCTTTCAGAGGAAATGTTGATGCTTTAACATATCTGAACATCTAACATGGGATATAAGATTTTTTCCCCCCACACTAGTGCATATTTACTCTTGGGATATCTTAGGATATGTTTGTTTGCAAGGACTACTTTTAGGGGAATATGGATTATAATCCGAGGATAATTAACCCTAGGTATTGTTTTAGCCTCTTAGATATCAAGCTTTTTTAGTGGAACTGTGCTTTAGAATGACAAAATCTTGCTATGTTTTTCCTTCATTTAGTTCCTCACATACTAAAAAGGAAGAGTGTCTTGTCGTGACTGAAGAAGATTTTGATCATCTATGCCATCTTGTCGAAAGAAAAGATGGAGGTCCCCCTTGGAGACATATGATGGATCGATCTACCCCCAATATGACCTACCAAGCATGGCAGAGGGAACCTGAGGTGCTGTTTTTTCTTCTTCATTAATTGTTAGGTTTTCAGGTTCATCTTCACTGATTATTATTTTTTGTGTGTACTTCCCTCGTGGATTTTTTATGATTTGTTCTGTCAATTGTTTTGACTGACTTTATCGATGTCTTTGGCAGACTGGTCCTCCTCAATATTGCAGCGGAACTGTGTATGAGGACACCTCACCTGAAATGCTAAGAGACTTCTTCTGGGATGATGAGTTCCGACTCAAGTGGGACGACATGATTGTACATGCTTCAACTATAGAAGAATGCCCCACCACAGGAACGATGATAGTGCACTGGATACGGAAGGTGAGTGAAGTTTCATTCAACTACTGCCTACTGGTATAACTGACATAGCTTTTGCTTGCAAAATCCTAAATTTTTTATTACTCTTTTGTGCAGTTTCCCTTTTTCTGTAGTGATAGAGAGTACATAATTGGCCGTCGAATATGGGAATCGGGAAGAACATATTACTGTGTGACAAAGGTATGTCAAAAGATATTGTTTTGGTACTATAAGTAAGATCAACAATATACTGCATGGTTGGGATGTTATGTTGTTGCATTGTTATTGAAATGAAGAGTTTGTCCCTCGAGAAGCCAAAGCTTGAAAAGCTCAATAAGAATCATGCTCTATATGTTGGCATCTGTTTCTGGAAAGATATTGGACTGCGATGGGTAATGTTATTAGCAATTAGTACTCGGCAGTAAAGCCGCTAGTTCTTAATGATAAGCCAACGGAAAAGGTAAATTATGTTACTTGGCCATAAGAGCATTTGAGCAAGTAATCGGAGTCAAAGGCACTATGAGGGAAGAGTAAAGCTTAAAGAATGATAGTAATAAAACAGGTCCTAAATTTTACAAATGAAGACATGCATAGCGATTTCAGATAGTTAAAAAAATGCATTATACTGGTAACGGAATTTTGCAATGAAATATCAGTGCTGCTTCAGACAACACTGTGATGCCAAATGGCATTTTTGCATTTCTTTGTATTTTGGTTTTTCTATTCTTTTTCCTGTTCTAGTTGTTAAAATTTTGACTTCTTATTCTAATTGCCTTATCTGCTCTACAAGGGAGTGCCCTGCTCTTCTATTCCTAGGCGGCAGAAACCAAGACGTGTTGACCTTTACTATTCAAGTTGGTCAATTCAAGCAGGTAGTGTAACAATGGAGGTTTTTCTTTTTTTCCTCTTCGTAATTTATGAATATAGAATATAACATGTGGATCAGCAGAGGTTATTTCTTAAAGCATAAGCAAGTGATGTGTGTTGAGTTTAGGTCTCTTAAGATTAGTTTTGGCAATATTTGTTTTCATAATATATTGTTCTTGTAAATGTTTCACCAAAAGGGGCAAAAAATATTTTAAAATTTTGCTGGATGGATAAAAATGATGTTCTAGTGACTGTGTTGCTGTGTCACATGTGGTCCTACATTTCTAACTTGAATTTTCTCATAATAATCTTGCATCTTGTGTGCATTAAACAGTGGAATCAAGGAAAGGGAATGGTCAACTGACTGCATGTGAAGTTATACTCTTCCATCATGAAGATATGGGCATTCCATGGGAGATTGCAAAATTTGGAGTAAGGCAGGGAATGTGGGGAGCCGTCAAGAAGATTGAATGTGGTTTCCGTGCCTACCAAAAGGAAAGAGCTTCTAGGTCACCAATATCTCGCCCCGCATTTATGGCTCAGATCAACACCAAGATTGATCCAAACTACCTAAAATCCTTGGAAAGTGATGAAGGTTTACCAGAGACTGAAGTGGTTAGCTCATCTGAAAAGCCTGTGGGTATGAATATACCAAAGCTTGTAGTCTTTGGTGGGGCGGTTGTCCTTGCTTGTAGTCTTGATCGTGGTCTCTTGACTAAAGCGGTTATATTCGGTGTTGCCAGAAGGTTAGCAAATATAGGAAGGAGAGCTTGTCCAAGATAGTGACTTGTCGTGAAACAAAGTCATGGTCTTGCTTACCTGCTTGGTTATGAGCTTTAGTCGCTGACCTCTCGGAAAATAAGTGTATGTATTCTTTTTGTAAGTAAATGTTGTTATTTGGGAGCACCTAGAAGTTAAATTGTATAGGAGGGAAGAGGGCTGTTCTTAGATTTACTTGATAATAGACGCAATCTTCGGGTCCAGAGAAAAATTAATTTGTTGATCTCATGTGGCCTCCCAAAACACTTGTGGAAATGATAAGTTTGTTGAAAAAGCTATTATAAATATTGTTACGTATAGTTCATAAACAATTTGCAAGTTTTACTACATACATAGTTTGTCAAAATATGGGAAACCACTTTGATTTGAGCTGCTATGTCACAAAAGTGATATGAATTCTCTTTGATTTGAGCATTCGTTCATGGGGCTGAAGCTTTTAATACATTTGTCCTGGGTGATATGTTGGTGCAAATTCAAGGTTCATGACCTCATGCTGTCATAAATTAACAAACACAAATCTGAACAGATTTAAATCTTGTGGAAAGTAAGCTTCTCCAAGCTATGAAGTCTTGTTTTAACTAAAACGAGGAGGGGGGTGGGGGGGTGGGGGGGGGGGGGGAGCTATAAAGTATTTCATTGTCATTAAAATGCTATTAATATTCCATATATAGCTTAGCAGCAAGGAAGAATCAACCATGCTAACTAAAGAAACAGGGCAGATTAAAGAAATGATTAACAATACACGAGGCTTTCAAAACAGTTCAACCCGTCGAACTGTGGTGCCAACTTTGGCATCTCATTACTACTTTTCTTCCCTGCAGTTGCAATATTCGCCATGGATGATGATGACCGTAGTCCACCTCCAAGTTCCTGTAAGGAATTTGATTTTGGCATAGTAAGATATAGAAGACACAAAGTGAGAAAAGTAGGAGAGAATTATAGGTGTATTAGTAATTACCTTGGTGTCGGAATAATGTTGGTATTTATCAAAGAAATAAATCCCAACTGCAGCAGCTACTGCTGGTGCTGTCATGTAAAGGGTGCCCAGAGCCATTAATCTCTTAGAGCAGAAGAAGCAGAGGTTTTTATTCTTCCCTTTGTAGGCAAAGAGAAAAATGTCTTGTTTGTAGCTCTTCTATCTGCTGAAAATCTTCAGAGATATAGGAAGGAAAAGGAGATGATCAGTAAAGCAAAGCAAAGGAATATGAGATATCTTGGTGGTAAAGACAAGTAAAGAATGGAGTATAAAAAATAATAAGAGAAAATGTGGAAGACCTGACCTCATGTCAAAGGCACAAATTAATGGAATTTTTGTGGGCCCTAGAATTTTCCATTAAAAACATGCGACAAAATTTGTGTGATTCAGGAAACACAGAACCAAATTATTATATATATATATTTCCTCAAGTTCATGGCAAATAGTAGTGCACCTCCATCTCCATGATATTACCATCTCTCCAAATTGTTTAATATGTATGTTTAAGAAGTTGGTTGGAAAAAAATTAATCTTAAGATATCTGATTAAGTCAATGCTTAATGCATGATTTTTTCATCATGGCTGAACATATTATTTGCATGGGAATTATTAAATCCACAACAAAAAATGTTATTTCATTAACAAATATATATAGATCCTATAAGTCGGTTTTTTACTGGTCATTATACATCTTCACACTTTTATCAGTAAAAATAAAAAAAATGTTGTGAATTTAACAATTTCCTATTTGCATTCATCATATATTAGGGGAAGTCTGGTTTACACATTTCACCGTAGTATGTCAAGACTCACCCTCAACCTGATGGTTATCATATGTTGAGGCCAAATGCCTTTGACTTGGGTCAAGAGGTTAACGTTTTCTATATATCTATGATTATTTGTTATTAATGTTTTCTAAAAAATATATATATATATATATATATATATATATATATCATATCAAATGATTACTATATTAATATTTAAAATTTGTGCAAAATTTATTTTTAAAAGTATTATAAAATACACTAAATTACAATCATCATCTCCAAAGTTTCAAGTCATGAAACATAATGATATAAATAGAACAAAATATATATTTATAGAAAAGTCAAAATAAAACCTCATGCCTGAAATTAAAAATTCTACTCATTTTAATTAATTGTTACAACTTGCATTTTCTTATGTTCAGATAACTATTTTTAAAATTAATAGTTTATGTCATTTTTGAAAAATATAGGCCAAAATACACAATGAACCTTTTGTTCGAGAGTATATACCGAGTTACCAACAACACTATTGATTTTGGATGCAATTTGATAATTTTAAAATTACACTTGACACCATTTGTGATTGGTGTAATGCGTTTTTAAAACTTATGTTGTAGCTAGTTCGATTTTGGTTTCAAAATTAATTAACATAGTCAAAAATAATATTAAATACATCAAATTATCTTTGTCTAAGAAAAAAAATTCCAAATATTACTATGTAATTTCATGGAGAATGGGACAGTAAAAATAATTTAAATACTAAACCATTTTACAAATAATAGAAAAAATAAATGAGAGAAGAAGTTTTATGAATAATAAATTGAGATATAAAATTAAAAGATCATACTAAACGGTAAAACAATGAGAAATGTCAAATATATCATTGGCAAGTGAGAAGCAAGGAGGTCAATCTCTTTTAAATATACAATATGAATTCTGACATAGCAATGTAGTTGGACTCTCATGTACTCAATTAATTATTTTTCCTGGGAGGTCAATCTTTGCCTGTTAGGCAAAAGGATAGAAAGATCCACTTTCCACTGAACTGAACTAAGAGCAGCAATTTCTTATTAGAAAAGATAAAAAAACTGTAAAGAAACATTTTTAACCCCAATATATCTTTTTTGAATGAAAGATTATATATACCGAATTTGAATTGATCTCAATTAATCCTTCATTATTGTTCAACAGAAAAGTAACAAGTAGGGATGACACCCACCCATCACAACATAACCACACCAATACAAAGATAAAAAATTATGATTCAAAATGTATACATCACACATTTCAAATATTATTATTATTATTATTATTTTAAAATTATTATTATTATTATTATTTTTAAAATTATTAAAATTCAATCAAAAATTCAATAAAACGTGTCATTAGTTTTGTCATATATATATATAAGTGGTGCGGTGCAAGAGCCTCGTAAAATGGCACCCAAACGCATACGTGGAAACTCTTAAAATACGCCCCCACATATGTCAAAACTGTTAATGCGGCTAATCAGTACCGTTTACTAATTTTTAGTGCTATTTTGGGGCCCATTTTCAGTCCTGCTCAGCCCAAGTAGCCGCACACGATTTGAAGGTCTATAATAACCCGCTGAGAACCTTTGGCCTCTTATGCATACACTAGCATCCGATGGCTCAGACGCACAGTAGACAAATAATTTATTTATAAAATTTAAAGGGTTAAATTAAAAAATAAAACAAAATAATATAATATAAGAAAGACAAAATAAAAATTATCATCCAAATTAAAGGACATTTTTGAAAGCCAAAAAGACTACATAAATTGAACTAACAAACCAGTATATAGGAGTATTAGATTACTTGAACTAACACAACATTTATACACAATTTGCATAAATAATCAACGTACCGCCGCTGATCATTTAAATTTGAGGGGGTTTGTGTCGCGTAGGGCAGCAAGTCAACCACCTATGCGACCTACCGAGTTAAATTCGTGGAACATATTCAATTGAAAAATGCCCTTTTGATCTTTGATTACTTGTTAATTCTATTTTTAATTGTTTTTGATATGTTAATTCGTAAAAGAATCTTGTGAGACTACGTATTTTCCACGTCAAAGGAAAGAAGTTTCAAACTTTATGAAAGAAAGAAAGAATCTGATTAAAAATAAAAAATTAAATAGAATGGTAAAATATGGTATTGATTAATACAGAGATGTATATGGAATAAAAATTAAAAAAAATCAAAGAGTGATGGATGTTTGATCCATAATCAAGAAAGAATTATGGTCTCAAAACAGAAAACTCCATCCAATTCCGGTGCGAATCTTGGATTTCCCCTCCTCTGCTGTCGTTGAGGTTCTTGATTTTCTGGCTCCTTCTTGACACTCGTCGTCGTCGTCGTCGGAGGGGCTTGTTTAGTTAGTACCGGCGGCGGATTACCCCAAGAAAATCCGACTTTCTGACCCAAGGATTCGGCAGAAAGAACATCAAATGAACTGAAAATTGACATCATCATCGTGTCCTGCTACCTTAATTCTTTCTTCCTTAGCTCTTGCTAGCTACTTTTCTTTTCCTTCACTCTCTTTGCAAAAGTAAACGTTTGATGATATTATGAAAACTTTTAACTTGTCAACTGTGTCTGTAATCGTAGATGGATGGCTACAATAATATAACAGAGGAAGTGGAGTTTATATAGGAAAGGAAAAGGAAAAGGATGACTTGACTTCTTTATTTTGTTGTTTGGACCGGACCGGACCGGACCGGACCAGGCAATTAGCCTGGAAGTTGGAATTTTGGTCAGATTAAGGAGAAACATAAAGCGTGTCGGTCGGTCCACTAATCCTTCTGGATGTAGCTGGAATTTGTTTACCCGAACCAAACGACACACAAGACTTTTTGACTCCTACGTCTCTCCTTCCTCTCCACGCGTCCTCAAAACTTTTACTACTCCCAAGTCCATCCATATCCATTACCACCAAGGACGAAAGATTACCTTGGCATGTTTGGATTTATTTTTATATAATTAAAAAAATTATATTTAATTAGTTCATTAGAATAGAATAAATTGTTTTTATTTTCATTAAATTTATGAATTTTATTTTCAAGGAAAAATATGGAATGACTCATTAGTCATTACACCCGGAATAGTCGAATGAATAATTTCATTTTTCATTCTATACTCTTTTCTATTTCATTCTTTCACTCATTTCATTTCTTCAATTCAAACTAACATAAAAGCTAAACTCTTCTAAATCAACATTATATTCCTATTATTTATATAGTAGTAATTAATTATAATGTGAACTCAAATTCACGAGACTTAAAAATATTAGATAAATTTGAGACAAGTTTGCTGTTGAAAATGAGATTTGAAAACATTAAATATTGGAGCATTTTAAGGCTCAATTAAATGAGAGACCCACATTTTGAAAATATCGGGTCTTTGCACCAATGTGTTCTCCTTCATGAGGAGTATAACTTGGTATATTTATGTGCTCAAATTCATTAAGAATTAAATGAGAAAATTGACTCCAAAGTCACCTACTTGAAGTTGTAAATTGCAAAAGTCTCACATGGGACATTAGAGGAAAAATTGAAGAACATATATATGGTATGTTTGCTCAATGGGAAGGGCCCCAAGGGGCATCCCACTTGTAACAACCCCAAAATAGGTCCATTCCATCCAACCCATTCTGAGTCGCCAAATATATGGTACGAAAAACAACTACAACTTTATTACAACAATTGTCGTAAAAATACAACAAATACGTATCTTTGTGAGTTTGGATACAAATATATACCAACTCAGAAGACGTCACAATGACACCTTACATAAAGGTATAGTCAAAAACCCATTTTAGAAATTAGAATCTTTGGGAAGTGCTTCGAGAAACCTTCATACATGGGAGGCCATGCTTTTAGGTTATGGTAGATATCATATGGCCACAGAATTATCCTTGGTTGACCTAATAAACCCCAAAGAAAAACGAGAAGATTACTATCATATTCTTCCCGATGGTGAGTCTTCTCTTGACATATCATTATCTCCACTTTGTCTCTAATTGGGTATTATACTCCAAACAAACACCAAGATTATATAGGTAGTGCTTGTAAATATACTCGCAAGTGGATGAAGCACAACCATGTCTTATGATAACACGAGTTTGTATGTCATTAGACATCTTGTATGATAGTGACAAAACACCTTCCAAAGTTGGGTTCGCCACCCTATTTAATTCACCAAAAATAACTATTAAATGATGTATAAAATACAACACACTAAAGCCCTCAATAAAATTATTTTCATACTCTTTAGGAGAACCTCAACAACTATAGACCACCGATTCTATTCCTTGTTATCCCCTTTCAACCCATTCTACACTTTTATTACACGAAAGGAATTGTGAAACAAAAGGGTGAGCACAACTAGCTTCGATAAAGAATATTATGACTAAAGATAAATAAATTATCAATAGTCTTCATCGGTAATGAATCGAGATTTAGAACATATGGTAGATGATAAAACTTTTCAACCATAGTTGCGGTGAACGAAAGCAATCCATTAAAAGAGTCGAATAGACTATAAAGTCTATTGTCTTCTCCACGTTAAAAAGTCCACCAACAATATTTTATCCTCGTAACATCAATCAACAGTTCCTTTCCACAATCATATGAATAACTCATAATCATAATTGTGATTCTAAATTCCTCTTCTCATCCGGGACGAAGATAATTTTCATCAATTGTCTTTTACGAAACATCAAATATCATGGTTATACCAAATCACGGTTCATTCATAATCATACTAATAAATTCATCTTTGCACCACGGTCAAAGATATTCATCAACGATTCATCTTTACTACTGGTAAAGATATTCAACAACAGTCATCTTTGCATTCTGAGACAAAGATATTCATCAATAATTCATCTTTGCACTACGAAGTAAAGATATTCAACAACAGTCATCTTTGCATTACGAGCCAAAGATATTCATCAATAATTCATCTTTGCACTCAAAGGTAAAGATATTCAACAACAGTCGTCTTTGCATTACGAGCCAAAGATATTCATCAATAATTCATCTTTACTTCTAAAGCTAAAGATATTCAACAACAAAGTTATCTTTGCACAACGAGCCAAAGATATTCTATATCAAAGAAATACATAATCATTTGAAGTTATATAACAATAATTATAACCATGTTGATCAATTCACCTTTGCACTTAAGCTAAAAATATTCAATTGTAAATTCAATGGTTATGATCATACCAATCAACAATTCAACTTTTGCACCTTCTCGGCCAAAGAGAACCTATGGTCACGATCATACCAATAATCTACCCATCTTTACACTCAAGTCAAAGAGAAATATCATCATTAGGGTTATAAGAATGTTATATAAAATAATATAATCAAAACATGGTTTTAATTTCAAGAGTAAGATTCATAAATCAGCGATAATTTGGTTAGAGAAGAAACCAATTTGTTGTGAATAGTACCCGTATTAAATACATAGTCCCGTATCGATACGTGCAAGTAACCTCGATAACGAAAAGATAAAGTTTGATAATAAAATTCATATCCATATTTATAACACCTTAATCCAAATGTTATAAATCACTTAGAAATCTCATAATCTAATATTATTAATATTATAATAATATTTTAATCATTTCTCAAACTTATAAATAATTTAATCCAATTATTTACACTTTAATAATTAATGCATTTAATCATCTAAAAATGCCAAACTCATAAGATTTCATCATCATTAACCAAAACCCTCATAAAAATCATATATATCTCATATATGATTCTCAAGCCAATAAATCATATTTTCCAATTTTTCTTACTTCACATAACATATTTAATTCATTTAATCATAACTAGAACATTTTCATGAAAAATACCAAATCGGGTTCCAAAAATATTTCTTTTATGGGATTTAGCATAACATAGTCCCATATTGAACAAATATTTTCTCAAAATTTTAAAAATTCATTTACTATTTTTCATATGGCCAAAACCATAGAATATTTAAACATTTATCATAAATTATACTTTTATCCAAAAATTCGAAATTTACACGGTATTATGATATTATATAGATGTACTTCAATAAAAATTTCATCAATTTTAGAGTTAATCACAAGGAGTTATAAATAGTTACTTTTAAAATAGTCTTTTCTCATAAAATCCATAACTCCTAATCTATACATCCAAAAATACCTCAAAATAATCATAGTGGTGTAAAATTCAAGAATGATCAAAACATGGATACAATCAAAGCTAGTATCCGAATAGATATTTTAGAGCGAAAAGAAAAATTTTCATTTTTAGATTGAATAGTCAAGTATTCGTGAATAGTCAGATATCGTGAATAGTCTTAGTATCACGTGAATAGTAACTCAAACACAAAAAGATAGAAATTCTACAAAAAAACATCTTCACGCTTCATGAATAGTACTCGTGAATAGTAACTCGTGAATAGTAACTCATGAATAGTAACTCGTGAATAGTAACTCGTGAATAAGTAACTTGACATGAAAAAATTCCAAATTTGATAAAAAGTTCCAACCAATATTTCAAAGATAATGATATTGAAGAAATAATATCATTCTGAAAAAAAATAATATCCCTTACTATCCCTTACCTCAAAGAATCAAGATTTTGAATGAAAGGTGGAAGTGATCTTTGAATGAAACTTATCTTTGAAATGACAACTCTCAAAATATCTAAATACTCACAAAATACGCTCAATAATATAGAGAGAGAAGAGAAAACTTGTTTACGGTGTGATTTTCAATTCTAACAGCCCTCTATTTATAGGAAAATGTTAAGACGCTCAAAGCAGACTTAACTCCGCAACTCGATGGCTTTACTCGCTACTATTCCCACCCACCACATTTGAAAATTCAATTGAGCACATTTCTCACCAACCAAAAGTGGGGCCCACCAATTCTAGAATTTTCCACCAAAATCATTTATAACCTAATTTACGAATCGGTCACCTCTTAAAATTCATAACAAATTATACGCTCATTTTAACGGTTCAAAATTTGTGAACATATACTCAACTTATATATGTATAACATATCCAAAAATCCCAACGATCCAACGGTCGATTAAAAATTATAACTCACATAATAAAGTCGTAAGAATAATCGATTTGATCTTTTAATACCTCCAATCCGACAAAATATCGATAAAATACCTCAACATTAATTCCTTCATTTATAACCACATAAATAAATCCATCATTTATATCCACATCAAATAAATATTTCATTGTCATATAAATCAATAATTAATTATTCATAAATAATATTATAGAATCACAATAATGACAATGAGTGCAAGTTCCAGGGAAGAGGGCTTTCCAATAAGAATTTCTCCTTCTTGGCGGCGCAATTAGGTGACCAAACCTCTCCTTGTGAGAACTTTCTAGACATTGCCAATAATGTTATCTAATAATATTATTCAAATAATATGAATTATTGATCGATAATGGAGATCTTTGTGCGTTGATAATTATTGAACAACAATAATATAAAATATCAACGCATCAATTATTGAATCAATAAAATAAAATATTGAGCAATAATTATTTGTAACAATTATTGAGTAGTGCCTTCTTACGTAAGAATCAATAATTCAAAATTTGTAATCTGGTAATCTTCTTCTTGTGCAACAACGCGTATTACTTTATTTTACCAACCAAGGTATTCAACGGTGTTAATGTGATAACGATTACGTCGTTATTTATAAAAACTTAATTTTGTCGTTTTCTTCATCGAAGACGGTTATTACATTATGGGGCCCCATAAATAGGCTGCTTGTCGCATTTAATATTCCCTGACAGAAAGAATATTCCACGACCAAACGAATATTCCCCGACAATAATGAATACTTTATACCCCCTTGCATATTTTGAAAAAAAAAAAAATTTCATATATCACCCTTAACTTTAACTTTTATCAATTTAACCATTTCTTGAATAGAAAAATTGAATACTTTTATTTCATAAAATTAGGGGTCTTACAATCTCCCTCCTTATGAAATTTCGTCCCCTAAATTTACGTGACTTGGTATTTCAAAGAGTTGAGAATACCTTGTTTTCATTTGATTCTATCTCCCCTGTCATCATGATTTCTCCATTGCTTTCATCTCTCCGTATTTGGATATCATTTTAGAATACGACTTCAAAACAAGGGTTAATTTAACAAATTAACATATCACATAATATCCCGATATTATGACTAACAAAAAATAAGCTTAGGTAGGATACACTAAGCGAATGATTTACTTATCTTTCCCCTCTTAGTCCTATTCCCCGATCTCCGCCAGAGATCATATCCCTAAGCTCTGATACCAAATGTAACTCTGGACACCAACTTGTGTCAGCACCTCACATTGATACCTATCAGTTTGCCCTTAGCATGAGCAAGGCGTCCCCTACGGAGAGTGCGGCCGGTGCATCCCCATCAACGAAGTCACCAGCAGAGAGGCTGGGGCTCTTTACTTATAGCTCTGATACCAAATGTAACGACCCCAAAATAGGTCCATTCCATCCAACCCATTCTGAGTCGCCAAATATATGGTACGAAAAACAACTACAACTTTATTACAACAATTGTCGTGCAAAATACAACAACACATATCTTTGTGAGTTTGGATACAAATATATACCAAGCTGTGAAGACGTCACAATGACACCTTACATAAAGGTATAGTCAAAAACCATTTTAGAAATTAGAATCTTTGGGAAGTGCTCAAGGAAACCTTCATACATGGGAGGCCATGCTTTTAGGTTATGGTAGATATCATATGGCCACGAATTATCCTTGGTTGACCTGATAAACCCCAAAGAAAAACGAGAAGATTACTATCATATTCTTCCCAATGGTGAGTCTTCTCGACATATCATTATCTCCACTTTGTCTCTAATTGGGTATTATACTCCAAACAAACACCAAGATTATATAGGTAGTGCTTGTAAATATACTCGGCAAGTGGATGACCACAACCATGTCTTATGATAACACGAGTTTGTATGTCATTAGACATCTTGTATGATAGTGACAAAACACCCTTCCAAAGTTGGGTTCGCTTTCACCCTATTTAATTCACCAAAAATAACTATTAAATGATGTATAAAATACAACACACTAAAGCCCTCAATAAAATTATTTTCATACTCTTTGGGAGAACCTCAACAACTATAGACCACCGATTCTATTCCCTTGTTATCCCCATTTCAACCCAGCCTACACTTTTATTACACGAAAGGAATTGTGAAACAAAAGGGTGAGCACAACTAGCTCGATAAAGAATATTATGACTAAAGATAAATAAATTATCAATAGTCTTCATCAAGTAATGAATCGGAGATTTAGAATATATGGTAGATGATAAAACTTTTCAACCATAGTTGCAAATGAACGAGCAATCCATTAAAAGAGTCAAATAGACTATAAAGTCTATATCTTCTCCACGTTAAAAGTCCACCAACAATATTTTATCCCCGTAACATCAATCAACAGTTCCTTTCCACAATCATATGAATAACTCATAATCATAATTGTGATTCTAAATTCTCTTCTCATCCGGGACGAAGATAATTTTCATCACTGTCTTTACGAAACATCAAATATCATGGTTATACCAAATCACGGTTCTGTTCATAATCATACTTAATAAATTCATCTTTGCACCACGGTCAAAGATATTCATCAACCAGTTCATCTTTACACTACTGGTACTAAAGATATTCAACAAAACGGTCATCTTTGCATTACGAGACAAAGATATTCATCAATAATTCATCTTTGCACTACAAAGTTAAAGATATTCAACAACAGTCATCTTTGCATTCTGAGCCAAAGATATTCATCAATAATTCATCTTTGCACTACAAAGCTAAAGATATTCAACAACAAAAGTCATCTTTGCATTCTGAGCCAAAGATATTCATCAATAATTCATCTTTGCACTACAAGTTTAAAGATATTCAACAATGAGTTATCTTTGCACAACGAGCCAAAGATATTCCTATATCAAAGAAATACATAATCATTTTGAAGTTATATAACAATAATTATAACCATGTTGATCAATTCACCTTTGCACTTAAGCTAAAAATATTCAATTGTAAATTCAATGGTTATGATCATACCAGTCAACAATTCAACTTTTGCACTACTGGCCAAAGAGAACCTATGGTCACGATCATACCAATAATCTACCCATCTTTACACTCAAGTCAAAGAGAAATATCATCATTAGGGTTATAAGAATGTTATATAAAAATAATATAATCAAAACATGGTTTTAATTTCAAGAGTAAGATTCATAAATCAACGATAATTTGGTTAGAGAAGAAACCAATTTGTTGTGAATAGTACCCAGATTCGCACATAGTCCCAGTATAATGCATAGTAACCTCGACACGAAAAGATAAAGTTTGATAATAAAATTCATATCCATATTTATAACACCTTAATCCAAATGTTATAAATCACTTAGAAATCTCATAATCTAATATTATTAATATTATAATAATATTTTAATCATTTCTCAAACTTATAAATAATTTAATCCAATTATTTACACTTTAATAATTAATGCATTTAATCATCTAAAATGCCAAACTCATAAGATTTCATCATCATTAACCAAAACCCTCATAAAAATCTGCGCATATATCTCATATATGATTCTCAAGCCAATAAATCATATTTTCCAATTTTCTTACTTCACATAACATATTTAATTCATTTACTCATAACTAGAACATTTTCATGAAAATACCAAATCGGTTCCAAAAATATTTCTTTTATGGGATTTAGCATAACATAGTCCCATATTGAACAAATATTTTTTTCTCAAAATTTTAAAATTCATTTACTATTTTTCATATGGCCAAAACCAATTAGAATATTTAAACATTTATCATAAATTATACTTTTATCCAAAAATTTCGAAATTTACACGCAGATTACGATATTATATAGATGTACTTTCAATAAAAATTTCATCAATTTTGGAGTTAATCACAAGGAGTTATAATAGTTACTTTTAAAATAGTCTTTTCTCATAAAATCCATAACTCCTAATCTATACATCCAAAAATACCTCAAAATAATCATAGTGGTGTAAAATTCAAGAATGATCGAAAACATGGATACAATCAAAGCTAGTATCCGAAATAGATATTTTAGACGAAAAGAAAAATTTTCATTTTCGATTGAATAGTGCAAAGTATTCGTGAATAGTCTTAGTATCGTGAATAGTCCAGTATCGTGAATAGTAACTCAAACACAAAAGATAGAAATTCCACAAAAAACATCTTCACGCTTCATGAATAGTACTCGTGAATAGTAATCGTGAATAAGTAACTCATGAATAGTAACTCGTGAATAGTAACTCGTGAATAGTAACCCGACATGAAAAAATTCCAAATTTGATAAAAGTTCCAACTAATATTTCAAAGATAATGATATTGAAGAAATAATATCATTACTGAAAAAAAATAATATCCCTTTACTATCCCTTACCTCAAAGAATCGAAGATTTGGAATGAAAGGTCGGAAGTGATCTTTGAATGAAACTTATCTTGAGCAAAGAACTCTCAAAATATCTAAATACTCACAAAATACGCCAATAATAATATAGAGAAAAGAGAAAACTTGTTTACGGTGTGATTTTCAATTCTAACTTAGCCCTCTATTTATAGGAAAATGTTAGACGCCAAGCAGACTTAAACAACTGACGATGCTTTTACCGCTACTATTCCCACCCACCACATTTGAAAATTCAATTGAGCACATTTTCACCAACCAAAAGTGGGGCCCACCAATTCTAGAATTTTCCACCAAAATCATTTATAACCTAATTTACGAATCGGTCACCTCTTAAAATTCATAACAAATTATACGCTCATTTTTAACGGTTCAAAATTTGTGAACATATACTCAACTTATATATGTATAACATATCCAAAAATCCCAACGATCCAGCGGTCGGATTAAAAATTATAACTCACATAATAAAGTCGTAAGAATCGATTTGATCTTTTAATACCTCCAATCCGGCAAAATCTTGATAAAATACCTCAACATTAATTCCTTCATTTATAACCACATAAATAAATCCATCATTTATATCCACATCAAATAAATATTTCATTGTCATATAAATCAATAATTAATTATTCATAAATAATATTATAGAATCACAATAATGACAATGAGGCGGTTCAGGAAAGAGGGGCTTTCAATAAGAATTTCTCCTTCTTGGCCTTGATTAGGTGACCAAACCTCTCCTCGATGAGAACTTTCTAGACATTGCCAATAATGTTATCTAATAATATTATTCAAATAATATGAATTATTGATCGATAATGGAGATATTGTGCGTTGATAATTATTGAACAACAATAATATAAAATATCAACGCATCAATTATTGAATCAATAAAATAAAATATTGAACAAGAATTATCGTAACAATTATTGAGTAGTGCCTTCTTACGTAAGAATCAATAATTCAAAAATATCATGTAATACTGGTGTCTTCTTTGCAACAACAGCGTATTACTTTATTTTACCAACGGGTATTCCAACAGTGTTAACTGTAACGATTACGTCGTTATTTATAAAAACTTAATTTTGTCGTTTTCTTCATCAAGCGAGCTTATTATTACGTTATGGGGCCCACAAATCATTTGCGCGTCGTGCGAATATTCCCAAGCGGAAAGAATATTCCACGACCAAAACGAATATTCAAACAATAATGAATACTTTATACCCCGCGTATTTTGAAAAAAAATTTCATATATCACCCTTAACTTTAACTTTTATCAATTTAACCCATTCTTGAATAGAAAAATTGAATACTTTTATTTCATAAAATTCGAGGTCTTACAATCTCCCTCCTTATGAAATTTCGTCCCCGAAATTTACGTCGATTTGTATTTCAAAGAGTTGAGAATACCTTGTTTTCATTTTGATTCTATCTCCCTGTCATCATGATTTCTCCATTGCTTTCATCTCCGTATTTCGGATATCATTTTAGAATACTGACTTCAAAACAAGGGTTAATTTAACAAATTAACATATCACATAATATCCCGATATTATGACTAACAAAAAAATAAGCTTAGGTAGGATACACTAGCGAATGATTTACTTATCTTTCCCTCTTAGTCCTATTCCCGATCTCCGCCAGAGATCATATCCCTAAGCTCGATACCAAATGTAACTCGACACCAACTGTGTGTCAAGACCTCACATTGATACTATCGGTTACAAGCAGAAGCAGGCGGCCCCCTACGGAGAGTGCGGCGGTGCATCCCCATCAACAGAAGTCACCGGCGAGAGGCTCGGGGCTCTTTACTTATAGCTCGATACCAAATGTAACGACCCCAAAATAGGTCCATTCCATCCAACCCATTCTGAGTCGCCAAATATATGGTGCGAAAAACAACTACAACTTTATTACAACAATTGTCGTGCAAAATACAACAACACATATCTTTGTGAGTTTGGATACAAATATATACCAACTGTGAAAGACGTCACAATGACACCTTACATAAAGGTATAGTCAAAAACTGTTTTAGAAATTAGAATCTTTGGGAAGTGCTCAGGAAACCTTCATACATGGGAGGCCATGCTTTTTAGGTTATGGTAGATATCATATGGCTACGTAATTATCCTTGGTTGACCTAATAAACCCTGAAAAGAAAAACGAGAAGATTACTATCATATTCTTCCCAATGGTGAGTCTTCTCTTGACATATCATTATCTCCACTGTCTCTAATTGGGTATTATACTCCAAACAAACACCAAGATTATATAGGTAGTGCTTGTAAATATACTCGAAAGAAGTGGATGAGCACAACCATGTCTTATGATAACACGAGTTTGTATGTCATTAGACATCTTGTATGATAGTGACAAAACACCCTTCCAAAGTTGGGTTCGCTTTCACCCTATTTAATTCACCAAAATAACTATTAAATGATGTATAAAATACAACACACTAAAGCCCTCAATAAAATTATTTTCATACTCTTTAGGGAGAACCTCAACAACTATAGACCACCGTTCTATTCCTTGTTATCCCCATTTCAACCCAGCCTACACTTTTATTACACCGAAAGGAATTGTGAAACAAAAGGGTGAAAGCACAACTAGCTCGATAAAGAATATTATGACTAAAGATAAATAAATTATCAATAGTCTTCATCGGTAATGAATCGAGATTTAGAACATATGGTAGATGATAAAACTTTTCAACCATAGTTGCGGTATGAACGAAGCAATCCATTAAAAGAGTCAAATAGACTATAAAAGTCTATTGTCTTCTCCACGTTAAAAGTCCACCAACAATATTTTATCCTCAGTAACATCAATCAACAGTTCCTTTCCACAATCATATGAATAACTCATAATCATAATTGTGATTCTAAATTCCTCTTCTCATCCGGACGAAGATAATTTTCATCATTGTCTTTACGAAACATCAAATATCATGGTTATACCAAATCACAGTTCTCGCTCATAATCATACTAATAAATTCATCTTTGCACCACAGGTCAAAGATATTCATCAACGATTCATCTTTACACTACAAAGCTAAAGATATTCAACAACAGTCATCTTTGCATTACTGAGACAAAGATATTCATCAATAATTCATCTTTGCACTACAAAGCAAAGATATTCAACAACAGTCATCTTTGCATTACGAGCCAAAGATATTCATCAATAATTCATCTTTGCACTACTGAAATTTAAAGATATTCAACAACAGGTCATCTTTGCATTACGAGCCAAAGATATTCATCAATAATTCATCTTTGCACTACAGGCTAAAGATATTCAACAACAGGTTATCTTTGCACAACGAGCCAAAGATATTCCTATATCAAAGAAATACATAATCATTTCAGAAGTTATATAACAATAATTATAACCATGTTGATCAATTCACCTTTGCACTTAAGCTAAAAATATTCAATTGTAAATTCAATGGTTATGATCATACCAGTCAACAATTCAACTTTTGCTTCTTCGCCAAAGAGAACCTATGGTCACGATCATACCAATAATCTACCCATCTTTACACTCAAGTCAAAGAGAAATATCATCATTTAGGGTTATAAGAATGTTATATAAAATAATATAATCAAAACATGGTTTTAATTTCAAGAGTAAGATTCATAAATCAACGATAATTTGGTTAGAGAAGAAACCAATTTGTTGTGAATAGTACCCGTGATAAATACATAGTCCCGTTATCGATGCGATAAGTAACCTCGATACTAAAAGATAAAGTTTGATAATAAAATTCATATCCATATTTATAACACCTTAATCCAAATGTTATAAATCACTTAGAAATCTCATAATCTAATATTATTAATATTATAATAATATTTTAATCATTTCTCAAACTTATAAATAATTTAATCCAATTATTTACACTTTAATAATTAATGCATTTAATCATCTAAAATGCCAAACTCATAAGATTTCATCATCATTAACCAAAACCCTCATAAAAATCGCATATATCTCATATATGATTCTGAAAGCCAATAAATCATATTTTCCAATTTTCTTACTTCACATAACATATTTAATTCATTTACTCATAACTAGAACATTTTCATGAAAATACCAAATCGGTTCCAAAAATATTTCTTTTATGGGATTTAGCATAACATAGTCCCATATTGAACAAATATTTTTCTCAAAATTTAAAAATTCATTTACTATTTTTCATATGGCCAAAACCATAGAATATTTAAACATTTATCATAAATTATACTTTTATCCAAAAATTTAAAATTTACACTCAGATTCGATATTATATAGATGTACTTCAATAAAATTTCATCAATTTTGGAGTTAATTACAAGGAGTTATAAGCTATTACTTTTAAAATAGTCTTTTCTCATAAAATTCATAACTCCTAATCTATACATCCAAAAATACCTCAAAATAATCATAGTGGTGTAAAATTCAAGAATGATCAAAACATGGATACAATCAAAGCTAGTATCCGAATAGATATTTTAGATTTAAAAGAAAAATTTTCATTTTTCTATTGAATAGTGCGTGTATTCGTGAATAGTGTCAGATATCGTGAATAGGCCGAGTATCGTGAATAAGTAACTCGACACAAAAGATAGAAATTCCACAAAAAAACATCTTCACGCTTCATGAATAGTACTCGTGAATAATAAACTCGTGAATAAGTAACTCATGAATAGTAACTTCGTGAATAAGTAACTCGTGAATAGTAACCCCATACATGAAAAAATTCCAAATTTGATAAAAAGTTCCAACCAATATTTCAAAGATAATGATATTGAAGAAATAATATCATTCTGAAAAAAATAATATCCCTTACTATCCCTTACCTCAAAGAATCGATTACTTGAATGAAAGGTCGGGAAGTGATCTTTGAATGAAACTTATCTTGAACAAAGAACTCTCAAAATATCTAAATACTCACAAAATACGCAATAATATATAGAGAGAAAGAGAGAAAACTTGTTTACGGTGTGATTTTCAATTCTAACTTAGCCTCTATTTATAGGAAAATGTTAAGACGTCAAGGAATTTAACTCGCAAAACTGATGGCTTTTACTCGCTACTATTCCCACCCACCACATTTGAAAATTCAATTGAGCACATTTCTCACCAACCAAAAGTGGGGCCCACCAATTCTAGAATTTTCCACCAAAATCATTTATAACCTAATTTCAATCACCACCTCTTAAAATTCATAACAAATTATACGCTCATTTTAACGGTTCAAAATTTGTGAACATATACTCAACTTATATATGTATAACATATCCAAAAATCCCAACGATCCAACTACGATTAAAATTATAACTCACATAATAAAATTTGTAAGAACAATCGATTTGATCTTTTAATACCTCCAATCCGGACAAAATATCGATAAAATACCTCAACATTAATTCCTTCATTTATAACCACATAAATAAATCCATCATTTATATCCACATCAAATAAATATTTCATTGTCATATAAATCAATAATTAATTATTCATAAATAATATTATAGAATCACAATAATGACAACCGTGCGTAGTTTCCAGGAAAGAGGGGCTTTCAATAAGAATTTCTCCTTCTTTGCGTAGCAATTAGGTGACCAAACCTCTCCTCGATGTAACTTTCTAGACATTGCCAATAATGTTATCTAATAATATTATTCAAATAATATGAATTATTGATCCGATAATGGAGATATCATGCGATGATAATTATTGAACAACAATAATATAAAATATCAACGCATCAATTATTGAATCAATAAAATAAAATATTGAGCAATAATTATCGTAACAATTATTGAGTAGTGGCCTTCACGTAAGAATCAATAATTCAAAAATCTTGTGTAATACCGTGTGTCTTCTTCGTGCAACAACGCGTATTACTTTATTTTACCAAGGGTATTCAAACAAGTGTTAATTGAGAACGATTACGTCGTTATTTATAAAAACTTAATTTTGTCGTTTTCTTCATCAAGACGGCTTATTTACATTATGGGGCCCACAAATAGTCGCTTGCGTCGCACGCATTTAATATTCCCTACGGAAAAGAATATTCCACGACCAAACGAATATTCAAACAATAATGAATACTTTATACCCCTTGCGTATTTTGAAAAAAAATTTCATATATCACCCTTAACTTTAACTTTTATCAATTTAACCATTTACTGAATAGAAAAATTGAATACTTTTATTTCATAAAATTTGGGGTCTTACACCACTTTTGTGGAAGGGAGAGGACCTAGCCAAGGCATGGTTGAAACCTGCGCGTCGCCGCCGTCCGTCTGGTCGGTCGGGCCAGGCTCGGGGTTGTTGGCTGTTGGTCTTGATATATATTTTTTGGACAAAATTTATTTAATATTTTATCAGATTTGTTAAAAATAATTATCATGATACTACGTAGTTTTGGCTACAGTACATGATACTACGTAGTTTTAACGGAAACAAATGCCAACGGAAATAAACCGCGCGACAACGGTAATAAACCGCGCGCCAACGAAAATATTTTAGCCTATAAATAAACGATGTGAGAAGCATTTCAGACATAATTTTTCTCCTTCCCATTTTCGTTCCTAAAATATTTTCCGTTCTGCATCATTTTCCGTTTTCTGTTTATGTAAAACACAGAGTCTTATTCCACAATCTGAAGTTCTCGTTCTACAGTACTTTTTTCGTTCCCGTTGCAGTCATATTTTTCCGTTCCCATTCTCTACAAGAGTGTTGCATTGCTTTCCCGTTTCTACAAAATCCTGCTATCTGTCAAAGGGTAGCAGTAATCTTTTTACCAGTTTTTGCATGCATCATTATAATTCATTCAGTTCAGTACATAACATAATATTGTGTTCGTAGAGTTCTTAAATTTGAAGTGCTTCTAATTAAGAACTGAAAATCCGTTTTATCTTGGAAGCAATTATTCATTTAATCCTTTTAGCACCAGTAAGTGAATAAATTTGCTTTAAGGAGACTTTGTGAATTCAAAGGACTCGAATTTATTTACATTTTATAATTACATTTTAGTGTGTGTATATATATATATATATATATATATATATATATATATATATATATATTAAATAATACTATATATTACGGAATACAATTGCTACTAATAAATTACCAAGTTCAAAAGGCGGATCAAAGACTCAAATTTGCACTGCTTCACATGTGAACGACTTGAATCGCCGTTTATTGGGGAACGAAACTCCCGACTACTATGTCATTATGGTCATTGGTCGGATCACTAAAGTGTTGGATTATTGGGGAACGAAACTCTCGGGTCCGTCGTTAAAGGAGGTGAACTTCGGGAGCTAGTTAGATAAGGGATGAACTTAAGATCCTGATCATATATATATATATATATATATATATATATATATATATATATATTGTATAAAATTAAAAAGATGATTTTAGTTCTATTTTAAAAAAATTAAATTTTGGAATATTTTATTTCGTATAAATTAAAAAGATGATTTTAGTTTTATTTTTACAAAAATCCAATTTTGGAAAATTTCTCCAACATAAAGTATGAGCTAATCACAATATTTTATCGTTTAATTTTTTTTGTTAATGATAATTTTATTACTCATTATTTTGAAATTTTTAAAAAATGCTAAGGAACGGGTCCCATCACTGGACATTTACCATCAGTTGAATAATGTGAAACATATCATGTGGTTAAAATACTAGGGTCCATTTTCTTCTTAGAAAATTCAAGACTTCGAATCTGGCCTGCATATTGTACAATATTATTATGTAACTTGGCGAACCAGACCACGTACCTTGCACACTATACAAATATCACATATTTAATTTATTAATAAATCGAATTGAGTATCTCGGTACTATATATGATCTAAAATTTGAATTTAAATTTTATCCGAGTCATATTCGATTCATACTCGTTTTTATTTAATAACATACGAGTCGAATTTGAGTATATCAACGTTTGCTTAACTAGATTAGGGTTCGATTATTTTATTTTTTTATAAACTATACTCGTTACATTCTCGATGGAACATACTCGAATATTGATCTGAACCATACTAGTGATATTTGTATCAATTTTTATAATTTATAATGTGTAGTATGTAATTGTGTAAACTTGTACCTGAATAAATCAATGAATTGATTGTCAACTTATATTACATTCTTTATAAATTTTTTTACATAAATAAAAGTAAAAAACTTTTATATATAAACATTGATTTTATAATTGAGTCGAGTATTTGCGAATCCAACATGTCTGAGTAATATATTTTTTCTAATCGAATCTAATATAAACAAGAGTATTTGCTAAACACCAAAAAGGCCGCAACAAAATTATCCATTTGGTCACTGAACCAATGACGAGTTCTTCTCCCTTTGGGAAATGATAATTCAAGTCCATGACAAGTGATGACATAAAGGCCCACAAGTTTATTAATTGAAACAAGCCCTGCAATTGCATCGACCCTTCATGGTTTCCATCACAAATTACATTATGTAATTGGAATTAATATTCATTATTTTGCCAAATATCTGTGACCTTTATTCCTTCCTTCATTGGCACCGGGGTAAAATTGAGATTTTACAATGCTTAGAGTAAATAATATTTGTTGTATGTTTATTTCTGTTAACGCCAAGATCTTTTGCCACGTCCCAATCACGTAAAACGTCCTGATCCTGCAACGTAAACACAATAAACACCACAAGCTTGACGGCGGTTCCGTCGGGGGATAGCTCAGGCGTGAGAGTCAGTAAAAATGTTCACAAGGTTTATCGAAATGGAGGCTATATCGCCTAGTGTATTGAGAGAGAGAGATAATAATAATCCTCTATATCTATGTGATTATGAATGAAGAAGTGTATGAGAACCTACCTCTTTGTGAAGACTTCCTTGCTAAGTTATACTCTCTTTGTCTGGATTCCTGTGCCACCCACTACTACCTGACACACTCCCTTTGATCTGATGGGTCCTGCCGACTGCATATAGTTTATCCAACGCTTTTGTCATCATTACTACCTGGCCCGTAGGTTATGATCCCATCCACATTAATGCATGACAGGTTCTTTAGTCAATCGTCATGCTTTTTCATCATTGCAGGTCAAAATGATAGATATTAAAATGTCCAAAGGATCGACCCACTGGATCGACCCGGTCTTATAAGTTAAAAAGAAAATAATAAGATAACCGGGCTCAAAGACTTCCGTGGTGGTTTACTAATAAAGGCCCAATAGATTAATTAAAAGAATAAGCCCAATACACCCTATAATGAGAGAAAATATCATGACCCAACATTGCCCCTAGTTTTTTGTTGAATGAATGTTTAATAGAAAACTATAAATAATCCATGATATTTTACCGAGAATCAATAATAATAAGATGTAATTAAAACGCATCCATTTATTGCTCACGAAATGAGATTTAAAGGAAATTAAAGGCCCAAATCGGAAAGGCCCTATCCATTAAATATCCGGACCAAACCAGACGCTTCCCATTCAAATTCCAAATTATTACTAGCATTTAATGTACACCCTTGAACACCGATGTATCAGCTAATATAAAAGGATAACTTTACCAAATTTGGCGATTTTACTGCTCATTTGAAATTCGAGCGCCCTCTAAACTTTCTGATCTTTCTCTGCAAATCATCACAAATGGCTTCCCACAACCCTGAACAGAGTTCCCCATACTCGTAACACCAATCACAGTGGTTCCACCAAACCCCAATCCTCACGAAGGGACTTCAAGCACGAATCCCAAGCAGAAAACTCAAAAAACCCCCTCTGAATACTACAGGAGTACGGAGCGATTCTCGCATGCCAACACTCCTTCTATCATAACTGAGGCTGAACTAAAGAGGGTTCGATCTCGGTTCCACATTCCGGATACCCACGCGACGATCGGTACCCGATGGCGGTGAAAAGATGTACCAACTACCAAGGATGGACGGTACCGTCCATTGACCTTCTTTGGAGAAGGGGGTTCGTTTCCCCCTACACGTCTTTATAGTGACTCTACTAGGGTTTCTGGGTGTGGGGTTTTCACAACTGGTGCCAAACTCCTACATTCACATTCTGGCCTTCGTGGCCTTCTGCCATGAATTGGGCGTCGAGCCCTCCCTGGACTTCTTCTTCACTGTCTACAAAATAGTACAATCCAGGGAGAAGGGGTTCAAGGCCTTATAAGCATTCTCCAAGTCCGGAGAAAAATTTGATAGACGTCATTTGGTGAACACCCTTCGAGCAATAGGGGTGGCACGAGAAATGGTTTTTCGTCAAAGGCCCCGAGATTTCTTTTTTTACCGAATCGGGCAACTCGACGAAAAGATATCTCTTGACTTTTTTGAGACGCTTCAAGAACGGAAAGTGGAAATGATGGAACTATTCGACAACTTCCGAAGGAAGAGTGGAAATATGGACTCTCTCAAGCGAGCATGGTTATATGACCATAAGTGTAAGTACCAAACTTATTTCATATATATATTTTTTGAAAATATTTTATGATATATAATTTTAACATAAAATTGTTTGATTTATGCAGTATCTTTGATCAGACCGAGCTCCTTAGAAATAAAGGAGTTCGAAGATTTTTTGTCCGGGAAGTCTTCGGAAACAATTGAGGCTATACCAACCGAAGCTACTCCCGAAGTCGAACCAACACCAGAAATTCATACGGATGAATTTTAAACAGAAGAAGCAGAGGCCGAAGAGGTTCTCATACCAGAAGAGACCCTTCACCCTCGACAGAAGAGGAGAGCTACCAGAAAACCCAGGTCAGCCCCCCTTGTCACTCCTCCCGAATCCATACCAGAAATAGAACCAACCCCTAGAACCATTCCTCGACCAGGCGGTTTACTTGATCGTCCTGATCAAAGAAATATACTTAGGATCAAAAATTAAAAACAAAATAACCCCTCTAGCTAATCAGAAGAGCTCAGGGTTCCTAAGTCTTCGGTCATTCCACCCTTCGTGCCCCCTCTAGAAATACAGATTGAAGAGGACGGTGACCAGGACGAAGGGATTCCGACGCTATCTAGGAAGAGGAAAGCACTCCTAATAGCCATCCGAGTTCGCCTCGCTTCAACAATCGAAAAGGACCCACCCCAATAAATCTCCCATAATTGAAACTATACATGCAGACCCTACACCTCCCGAACAGCCTATTCTCTCTCTTGAAAGACCGAGACCCTCTCCTGAACGACCCGGTCCATCAGGTCAGAGTTACCATGCAGAGGCTGTGGGATCTCCGACCTTGTGGCCCAGGTTCAACGCCAATTTCCCTTCGACCTTCTTGAGCTTTGTTCGAATAATCGGCGACCACCGGTTCAGTTGATCATACTGGACGGAAATCTTCTCGACGAGGGGATGAGTTATTTGGCTAAGGTAAATAACAAGCTCTTCTTCCTCTATATCTCTATTTTCCTTTGAATATTTGGACATTTGACTTGAATATTTTTGAAAATACGTGAGGCTAATCTTTTTGACGACGGCTGCGTCAAGAGACACATAAATGGAGAGGCCGAGGGAGATTTCATGCGACAAGAGATAAATATGTTGAAATCGACCATGGACTGAGAAAGAGCCGGTCGTGAAGATGCTTTTCATACCATCAACGGTCTTCAAACAGAATTAGATCGGGCTAGGATGGATTTAAAGACATCTGATGACGAATTAAGGGCCACGAGGGACGGGTTGGCGGCGTCAAGCCCCGCCCAACAAACTCGACTAACTCGAACATTTGGTTTGGTTGAAGAAAACTTACTCAAGACAAAAATGAGGAGTTTTCTTCACCAACCAAGCTTATCATACAACTGGGTGAGGGTGAGACGAAGGCTCAAGATGAAGCCCGAAGGCATAAGGCCAAACGTCACAAGCTCCGCCATAAAATAAAAGATCTCGAGGGACGAGGGCCCATTCGATGAAGAGCTCCTAAAAGCAGATTCAAAGTGACTACGAGGACTCCGGACGAACTCAATCTTGAGATCATGAAGGTATACTCGGAGGGTATGAGGATTGCCGAGAGCGAGGAAAAGAAAAGCTATCTACCGTCAATTGACCCGGCATTGCTCAACTCCGATGATGAAGGCAAGTGCACGAATGTGACGCCCCAAAATTAGGTATCGCCACCCATCTTGGGTCGCCACTTACATGGTATATAAATTCAAATACAACTTACTTAACCTAAGCGCAGTGTACAATACGACATAAACGTGAGTTTGCATACAAATATTGTCTACTAGATATTATACAAACTCAAAAGGAGTCCTCATTACAACTATTATCACACTATTTCTGAGAATAGTGAGGACTACTAATGCTATCCTCGGACCATTACTTCGTCCCCGACTCGTCCCGGCTATGTTCTCATTTCTGAAGAAACGGTGAAAGAAAGGGTGAGCTCAACTAGCCCAAGAAGAAATATTATTATGACTAAGATAATGCGTAATAAATTATCATTAGCCTTTCAAATGGTGTTAAACCGATAAAATACAATAGACAAACCGGTTTAGCTGCGGTGAATAAGCAATCCATTAAAAGAGTCAAGTAGAGAATAAAGTCTACTATCTTTTAGGTTTTAAAAGGTTTTCATCAATTTTTATCATTTGAGACTCAAATTTTAATAAATAAACCACCACATCTAATCATCCCCGTACCACGGTCAAGGATTTTCATCAAATTATCAATGGTCATGACTATACCGAATCACCCCCGGTCATAATCATACCAAAGACTATCCATCATCGCATTCTGAGCCTTCGAGGACTTTTGTCACATCATTTATATCAAGTCGTGATTATACCGAATGATCCTCGGTCATAATCATACTAAGTTCATCTATGCACGTAAGCCAAAGATAACATAATATAACATGAGGATGATGACAATGACATAGTAATTCAATAAAACAAGTTCAAGAATTATTTAATCCATGAATTATTAACGTCCAAATTGTCAACACGATCATCGTTTCATAGAGTAAAATTCAAGAATGATCGGAAGAATATTTTCATGAAAAGATATTGGATGAAACGCAAATATCAAGGATATTCTACTAATTTCATGGAGTATATAAGTCAAAGTTTTAACTATTTGGGTATAATAAAGAATGGAATAACAAAAGAAATCACCATGCGGTACGGCAGATCAGATAGGCAAAGTTATTCAGCAGTAATAATAATAACGGAACCAGGTCGGGTGAAATTACACCGACGAGGATATTCCAATGTAATAATAAAGATGGAACCGGATCCGGTGTAAAACACACGATAGGATATTCCAATGTAATGATAAAGAGGCGGAACCAGTCCGGTGTAAAAACACATGAGGATGTTCTAATGAGAATAATAAAAAAGCGGAACCAGTCCCAGGTGTAAAACACATGCATGTGATGTTCCAATGTAATAATAGAAGAATGTCACCAAGTATAGGTAAAATCACAGATACAAAGTTATTCCAATGTAATAATAAGCAACGGAATAACATAAGGATTTCACCAAGTATAGGGTACGCCATGACACAAAGTTATGTATAGGGTATGCCACTTTTACAAAAGTTATTCCAATGTAATAATAATGAATGGAATAATGAAGTTCTCTTCAAGAAGAAAGAATAACACCCTCACTAGTAAAAGAACCTGAATATAGAAATAGTGAAGTAGCGAGTATACTCTTCTTCTTTCTATAATTTTCTTTATAGCTTCTCTCTATAATTTCTCTCTAGAGTTTCAATGAATTCGTAAGAAAATAATGAAGGAATGAGCTTATATTTATAGGAAAATGGAATGCATAAGAATTAATCCATGAACCATCCAGATTGATTTACTTTAATCTGACGGTCCATATTTAAAGAAAAATCTTTTAAATAAAATATAATATATTCTATTTATATAAAAACATTTTACTATGCAAACACTATGCAATACTATGCAAAACACTATGCAAAACACTATGCAACACTATTCATAATAAAATATAATATATTCTATTTATAGAATAACTTTAATAAAGTATTCTATTTTATATAAAAGATGTTTCGCTTTTATTACGTTAATAATACTGAATAAAACAAAGCGTCATTATCGTTATAATAATTCATATTATTAATCGACAATAATGGAATCAAACCGAGTGACTTCTCACATAAGCATCAATAATCAATACCGGTGCTTTATATGCAACCACACGTATTCGCATTTCTTTTACTAATGAGTAGTTCAACAAGAACTACGGTAAAACTTCCGCCGTTATTTCAATAAAATATTTTTGTCGTTTTCTCAATCAAATGATAATTACATTATTAGGGTCCACCAATGATTGAGCCGTTGTACGAATATTCCCTGTTAAATCAAATATTCCCCGACCAATCGAATATAATATAACCACTTGCATACTTTGCAAAATTTATAAATACTACCCACAACTATAATATTATCTCAAATTCACACCATAATATAAAAAATTATTTTGACAAAATTTAAATCTTTATTGATAAAATCTGGGGTCTCACACTGAATATCTGTCATGTTTTTGTTCTATGTACTAATTTAACTACTTTAAGTTTTTTATGTTAATGTAATTAATTTATGATTGATTTGAATGAATGAGCGTTTTATATTATTGATAAATCTTTAACTATCTTGATTATGACTTATGTTTTGATCAATTTCTTGTCAATAATTTAGTATCAATAAGTTTAACCCAACTAGTGAATTAGATATGGCATATAACGCTTAACTTATGAAATGAAATGAATTGAATTTCTGATGTGATTCAACTTTAATCGAAATGAACTCAACACTTGAACAAAATAAAGTAACGTATACTCATCGGTACCGAAGAGTGAGATCAGCCATGTGTGAGGTAAAATTGGCTGACAAATATTTAAGGACCAAGATATAAAAATCAATAGTGACCATTGACTTACCAATTTCGATAAAATCAATATAGGATCAAAAGGACCTGGCTACCATCGAATGGCAATGAGTCCTACCATACCTCCTTACACCATAGTGACCATCGGACAAATAGACCAGGACTAATAGTGACCATCGACTTACCACCGATAAGATCAATATAGATCAAAAGGACCTTGGGCTACCATCGAATGGCCAATGAGTCCTACCATACCTCCTTACACCATAGTGACCATCGGACAAATAGACCGGGACCAATAGTGACCATCGACTTACCATTTCGATAAGATCAATATAGATCAAAAAGACCTTGGGCTACCATCGAATGGCCAATGAAGTCCTACCATACCTCCTTACACCATAGTGACCATTCGGACAAATAGGACCCGGTGATTATTTATGAAAAAAGTGACCTTTTATTAATAACAAACATTCGTGGTATGCAGACTTCCCAGAACCGACTTAATCTTTATTGAAAATATTTTCCGCTTCCGCCAAAGATGCCAAGTATTCTTGATCTCGGAACCATCGAAAGTGCCTTTAACCGATAAGTACGGCTTTGGTACTTGATCACCTCATATGGCCCTTCCCAATTCGGCATTAGCTTTCCCGTGTTTTGAGGCGTAGAAGCTTCGGCTTCTCTAAGAACGAAGTCTCCCACTTTGAATCTACGAAGTTTGACTCCTTTGTTATAATGCTTGGCTACCCTTCGTTGATAAGCAGCCAATTTGATTAAAGCTTCCTCTCTGACTTCGTCTAGCAGGTCCAGGTTAACTTTCAGTCCTTCATCATTGTAAATTTCTTTAAATTGAGTTACCCGAAGACTTGGAGATCCGATCTCGATCGGGACTAAGCATCGATTACCATGGAAGCCAATCGAAAGGCTTAATCCCGTAGTAGTCCTTGGTGTAGTTCGGTATGCCCACAAAGACGCTCAGAGTTCTTTTCCGCCATCTTCCCTTAGCTTCATCCAATCCACGCTTGATTCCGTTTAATGTCATTCCGTTAGTCACTTCGACTTGTCCATTCGACCGTGGATGAGCCACGTAAGTCTTCTTTGTCTTTGAATCCCCAAATCATTCAAAATTCTTCAAATTTCGAACCCATTTAACCGGGCGCTCGTTGTCCGATATCAATACCTTAGGGATCCCGGCGAAACACCACTGCACTCCTTTATAAACTTTAGACACTCTGTCCGTTATCGATCAAGTAGTTTTGCCTCTCACCCACTTAGTCATATAATCAATAAAGAAACTATGACGGTTAACTCGACCTTTAGCTTTAGGTAACGGTCCCAATATATCCACCCCCTGCAGATGTCAAGGGTATAGGAGATAAAATCGAGTATAACTCTTCCGGTGGTCGATAATGGGACCGGACTATTGAATCGACATTTTTCGATTTCTTGACATACTGTAGCTTCTTTGAAAATTGTAGGCCAATAGTATCCTTGTTGAAGTACTTTATGAGCCAAGGACTTGGCGACCATACGATCACCAAGAAATTCCTTCATGAACCTCCCAAGAGCATACTCAAACTTGGACGGAACCAAACATTTCAACAATGGTGAGGAAAATGCCAATCTATAGAGATCCCCATCAATAAGACTAAAATTGGTACTCTTGTATTTAATCTTCTTTGCCAAAGATTTGATCCAAGAAAGGACGCCATCCGCCAAATACTGATGTAGGGGGTCATCCAACAGTTCGTTTCGCTCGATACACATCATCGCGTCAGGTCAACACTGGTCATTTAAGAAAATTTCCAAATATACCGATCCGTGAAAAACATCTCGCATCAGTTCAGCCAGCTTTTGACAATGCATCGGCAGTTGAATTGTCATTACGCTCTATACTCAAACTCATACGGCTTAAAAATTGAGTTGGTCTCTTAATTCCGCCAGATATTTGATCATTCAGTTCCACGAGCTTCGTAATCTCCCGACAATTGTTTAACGACTAAAGCGAGAATCGCTATAGATAATCAATCGTTGGACTTCTTGAGACTTTGCAATCGGACACCGCTAACACCGCTTTCATTACTCATTTTCATTGTTCGTTGCTTTAAACCCGAATCGATGGCTTCATTGGACTTTGAATCCTTCTGGACTTATTAAAATAATTCCTGCCCCACTAATAGTCATCGTAGAGGATCCATCTGCATACGGCCCACGCCTTTTGATCCTCGGCCAAGAACGGCCATCGCTTCGATCGTAAAATTCAGCTTCCCAGAATTCAAGATTCGCCGGTGAACGAAAGCATTCTACCATAAAGTCGCCAGGCTTGGCCTTTGATGGCGATCGGGGGGATGATACTCGATAAAAAATTGGGATAACTCCATAGTCCATGCTGCTAGTCTGCCCGAGACCTCTGGCTTGCCCATCACCTTCTTCAATGGTCGATCCATGTGAGCACTGTGAGTCGACCTTGAAAATACTGCCGAAGCTTTCTACTGGCAATTATTAAGGCAAAGGCAAATTTCTCAATGTTTGGATACCTGGTTTCAGCATCTCGCAGGACGTGGCTGACATAATAGACCGGATGCTGCTTCCCACTGATCTCTCGAACCAACACTGCTCCAACTGCTAAGGAACTTGCCGCAAGGTACAAATATAAAGTCTCTGCTGGGACAGGCTTTACCAATAAAGGAGCCGAAGACAGATACGTCTTTATACCTTGGAAAGCGTCTTCACACCAAGTCCATGGAACGCCTTTCAATTCTTGGCCCCTTCAATGTGTCAAAGAAAGAAAGGCATCTCTCCGCGAGACCCCAGATTTTATCAATAAAGATTTAAATTTTGTTGAAATAATTTTTAATATTATGGTGTGAATTTAAGATAATATTATAACATGGGTAGTTTTATAAATTTTGCAAAGTATGCAAGTGGTTATATTATATTCGATTGGTCTGGGAATATTCTTATTTAGCAGGAATATTCAGATAACTACCAATCATGGTGGACCCCACAATGTAATTATCATTTGATCGAGAAACGACACAAAAATATTTTATGAAATAACTACGGAAGTTTTACCGTGGTTACCGTTGAACTACCCAGAGTAAAAGTACAAAGAATACGTGTGGTCGCATAAGAAAGACACCAGATTCGATTATCGATGCTTATGTGAGAAGTCACCGTTTGATTCCATTATCACGATTAATAATATGAATTATTATAATGATAACGACGCTTTTGTTTTATTCAGATTATTAACGTAATAAAATGTAAACATCTTTTTATATAAAATAGAATACTTTATTAAAGTTATTCTATAAATGTAATATATTATATTTTATTACGATAGTGTGTCATATAGTGTTTTGCATATGTTGTTTTGATAAGATTGCATAAGTTGTTTCAGATAGTAAAATGTTTTTATATAAATAGAATATATTATATTTTATTTAAAAGATTTTTTTTTAAATATGGACCGCCGATTAAAGTAAATCAACTGGACCGCTCATGGATTAGTTACTACGCATTCCATTTTCCTATAAATAAGCTCATTCCTTCATTATTTTTTATTTAATTCATCAAACTCTAGAGAGAGAAATTATAGAGAGAAGCTTATAGAGAAAAAATTATAGAAAAGAAGAAGATTATTCTCGCTACTTCACTACTTCTATATTCATATTCTTTTTACTAGAAGTGGGTGTTATTCTTCTTCTTCGAAGAGAACTTCGTTATTCCATTCATTATTATTCTCGTTGAATAACTCGTAAAAGTGGCATACCCTATACATAACCTCAGATACGCAGATACCCTATACTTGGTGAAATCCTTATGTTATTCCATTGCTTATTATTTCTCATTGAATAACTCAGATACGCCGGTTTACCCTATACTTGGTGACATTCTTCTATTATTCATTGAACATCCCCGTCTGTGTTTTACACCGACCGGTTCCGCTTTTTTTATTATTCGCTGGAACATCCCGTCTCTGGTGTTTTACACCGACCGGTTCCGCCTTTTTATCATTCTCGTTGAATATCCTATCTCGTGTGTTTTACACCGGATCCGGGTTCCATCTTTATTATTCTGGTTGAACATCCCGCTTGTGAATTTCACCGACCGTTCCGTTATTATTATTCTCGTTGAATAACTCGTTCATGCGCAAGCACCGCATGCACGGTGATTTCTTTTGTTATTCCATTCTTTATTATACCCAAATTGGTTAAAACTTTGACTTCTATACTCCATGAAATTAGTAGAATATCCTCGATATTTCGCGCTTCATCCAAAGATCTTTTCATGGAAATATTCTTCCGATCATTCTTGAATTTTACTCTCACTTAAACAAAGATTCATGTCGATAATTGGACGTTAATAATTCATGGATTAAATAATTTTGAACTTGTTTTATTGAATTATTATGTCATTGTCATCATCCTCATGTTATATTATGTTATCTTCGCTTACGCATAGATGAACTTAGTATGATTATGACTGTGGATCATTCTAAGATAATCACGACTTGATATAAATGATGTGACAAAAGTCCTCAAAGGGTCTGTGAATGCAAGTTGATGGATAGTTTTTGGTATGATTATGACCTGTGGGTGATTCTAAGATAGTCATTTAATTATCGATAATTTGATGAAAATCCTCGATCGTGGTATGTGGATGATTAGATGTGGTGGTTTATTTATTTGTCGAGTCTCGCCGATAAAAATTGATGAAAACCTTTAAAACCTAAAAGATAGTAGATTTTATTCTCTACTGACTCTTTTTAATGGATCGATATTCACCGCAGCTTAAACCGGTTGTCTATTGTATTTTATCGCTTAACATCGTCAAGGCTAATGATAATTTATTCGCATTATCTTAGTCATAATATTTCATCGGGCTAGTTGAGCTCACCTTTTCTTTCACCGTTTTCTTGTGAAATGAGAACATAGCCGGGATTTAGCCTGGGAACTAAGTAATGGTCCGCAGGATAAGATTAGTAGTCCTCACTATTCGTGAAATAAGGTGATAATAGTTGTAATGAGGACTCCTTTCGAGTTCAGATAATATCTAGTAGACAATATTTGTATTCAAACTCACGCTTTATGTCGATTGCATACCTACGCTTATATTAGTAAGTCAGATTTGAATTTATGTACCATGTAAGTGGCGACCCAAGATGGGTGACGATACCTAATTTTGGGGCGCCACAGCTTGGTATCGAGCCTAGGATACGATCCCCCGCTAAGATGTGAGAATAGTACTGAGAGGGGAGAGACGGGAATTCCTTCGCTAGTATGACCTACCTAAAGTTTATTTGGTATTTAATTGGTCTCACGTAGTATAGGATAATATGTGATATGTTAATTAACCCTTATTTTGTGGCAAAGTTGTTTGAAAATGGCATCCGAGAATGTTGAGAATAAGAATGGAGCATGTGAGACTGCTGATTCTCCACATATCAATAATCGTGATAATGTGCAACAGATGGCGATAATCCTCCCGTAAACAACAACACCGATCAATTGATGAACGACAGACGCTTAAAAGGTTTTTAGAATTCATGCAACATCAAAGTAAAGCGACTCTTGTCCAAAACGTAGGTGGAAACATGAAAACTCTCAAGGCCACACCGCTAAACAATTCAAGGAGCCGGGACCACCGGAGTTTAAGGAGAGCCAAAACCACTTTCGCTGAAGCATGGATAAAGCAGATTACCAAGATATTTGATGTCTTGGGATGCTCCGAGGAGCAAAGGTTCCTTTCACGCTTTTATGTCATGCTTTGAGAGGCAGAGATCGGTGGGAATCCAGAAACGACTCAACTCCGTCAGATCAAGATATCTTGGGAGAAGTTCCAGAGTCGTTTCAACGACAAATACTTTCCCGAAAGTATTCGCCACATGAAGGAGGGAGTTTATCAGTCGAACAAAACAATACGACCGTGTCGCAATACGAGGCAAAAATTCATGAGTTATCACGATTTCAAGGCCCCACTGGTGGATAATGAAGAGAGAATGGCGCTAATGTTTTTAAGAGGTTTGAAGTCCGAGATACGCCAACATCTTATTTCTCATAAACCGTGTTTTTATTCAGATGTTGTAAATAGGGCTCGCTAAGGAGAGCGATAACGAGTCAACGCGAACTAAAAGAGAGAAGCACCAGCAAAAATTATAATATCAAATGAAAGTAGTCATCAAGCTATGACAACAAGCGTGAGGGAATCAATGTAGATATGGTAACCACTTTCTGGTGGTAAATGGCAAAAAATAATAAGAATGGACATTTCAAGAAAAGGAGATTCAACAATGATGGAAAGACGCCAAGACCAAAGACTGTTGTTAAGGAAGGAGAAAGACCACCCATCATATGCTTCAAATGCGAGGAGAGGGACACATCATCCGAATCGCGCCATGCCATCCAAAGCATGTTATAATTGTGGAAGAGAAGGCCATTTAGCTCGATTTTTTGTCGCCATCAAGACAAATTCAACTAGGATGGAGGCACCAAAGGTCATCCCTGCATAAACCAAAGCCAGTAGTTTAAGAGAGAGCGCTTTTTTTTCTCGTGACGAGGAACCCGAATAAAATTATCACATGTAAGTTAATCATAAGTTTCATGTAAGTCTATACCGTGTTAGATACCGGTTCTACCCATTCTTTTATTCTCACCTAGTTATGCTCAACGCTTAAATTTGACCGAGAAGTTAGACTTTGACTTTATGGTTGAAACTTCGTTAGTAGGAGCCTTCGCTATCGCTTACTATTTTTTTAATCTTGTTGTTTCAAATAAACACTTTCACGCTAATTCGTCGATCTTATCTCTTTGAAAATACTTGCCTTTTGAGGTAATTTTTGAAAACGATTGATTAACTACTCATTATTCTTTTTGTAAGGTTGTTAGCTTTCATATTCCTAACCAACCCGTTTACTTAATTCAAAGTAACCAAACCCTAAAGTTAATCATCGTTATATCAAGCCATAAGTAAAGAGCCCCGAACCTTTCGTTGTTGACTTCCTTGTGTGGAATGCAATCAAGCCGACTTTTCAGAGGCGACGTGAATGAAGATGGCAAGTTTATAGGTATCATTGTGAGGTGCTATCTAGGTTAAGGGATGAAGTCACAGTGGTATTAATGTGACGTACTATCCAAGTCTTGGATGAGAGTAACAGCTTTTGAATGATATTTCTATCATTAATAAATTTCTTGACGATTCTTGAAGATTTCTAGCCTACCCTAGAGCGTGAAATCGAATTTTGTATTGACCCAAACAAAAAACCCATTTCTTAAAACCTCAAATATTTCTTCAACTAAATGATCAGCTTTACGTGGTTTATGATGAAAGTCATAATAAAAGCATTGGAATAATGAAAATCATGGGTATATGAAGTATTAGTAAGTTTTATGATGAGTTATGTTGGTTAGTATGTGAAAACATGAAAGTTTCTTAGAAATCACAAAGAGTTGAAAATCGATTTTGGTGAAAAACGAATATGAAATTCAATTGACCATATCTCCTATTATATTTTGAATTTTGAGTGTGGTCAAGTTCTAGAGTTAGATCTATGAGTTACCTAACTAATCCAAGTGGAATTACTGGAAAAGGTGTTGTAGATTTTGTGTGGACTGATTTTAGCAAAGGAGGCCAAAGCTGTAAATTTCAAAAAATGCTACTGCCCAGAAACTTTAAGGGACTGTTTTGGCCACTTAAATTATGAGAAAAATTCTGGCCTTTTGGGACATGAAAGTATATGGTATAAAGTACCTCCTGTCCAAAAATGAGCTCATTCTCGACTTAAAATGAGCAAGTTATGACTATTTCAATATTTAGGTTTTTCCGATTTAAAACGCTATAACCGAGTTCTATAACTCCCATGACCATGAAATTTAAACTGAAGCTCACGTTAACATGTGTAAGGTCCTGCCAAGATTTGGGAATTTTTGGAGTTAAACTTGAGGTAGCTAATTTCTTAAGGAATTAATTGGAAATTGATTTTTAAAAAATAGTAAATGAATTTTAAAAATTCGAGAAAAATATATTTTCATTATGGGACTATATTATGCTAAATCCCGTAAAAGAAATATTTTTGGGACTGATTTGGTATTTTTCATGAAAATAGTTTAGTTACTTAACATATGAGTTAAATATGTTATGTGAAGTAACAAAGTTGAAAAATAGGATTTTTATGGCCAGAGAATCCTATATAGTAGTATATGCATATTTTTTGATGAGGATTTGATAATTGGTGATGATATTTTATGAGTATGACATTTTTGAATGATTAAATGCATTATATGGTAAAGCGTAAACAATTAAGATAAATTGTTTATAAATTTAAGAAGTGATTAAAATATTGTTATAATATTAATGATATTAGATTATGAGATTATTAAGTGATTGAAAACATGGGGATATTCTTGAACTCGGATAAATTATATTATAAATGTTTAATATTTATCCTTTATCTCATTTGATTGATTCTTTATATCATTATCCTCATGCTTATATTATGTTGAAAGTCATCTCATCCGTAGTAGTATAGATGGACTTGGTATGATTATGACTGTGGATTGTTCTAAGATAATCATAACAGTAAATGAATACACAATTATCTTCGTCAGTAGTGCATGGATAATTTGTGGTCGTGATACTAATGAATACACAATTATCTTCGTCAGTAGTGCATGGATAATTTGTGGTCGTCGGATATTAATGAATACACAATTATCTTCGTCAGATAAGTGCATGGATAATTTGTGGTCGGATACTAATGAATACACAATTATCTTCGCCAGTAGTAGTATGGATAATTTGTGGTCGGATACTAATGAATACACAATTATCTTCTTCGTCAGAAAGGTATGGATAATTTGTGGTCGTGATATTAATGAATACACAATTATCTTTCGCAGAAGGTATGGATAATTTGTGGTCGTGGATACTAATGAATACACAATTATCTTTCGCAGTAATGCATGGATAATTTGTGGTCGTGATATTAATGAATACACAATTATCTTTCGCAGAAAGTGTATGGATAATTTGTGGTCGTGATACTAATGAATACACGATTATTGGTCAGAAGTGCATGGATAATTCGTGGTCGTGATACTAATGAATATCCTCGGCCCAGAGCAGGTGGATGATTCGATGATATGGATTAATTATCGAAATGAGTCTCAAAGAATGAAATATTAATTCATGGATGTGGTAAAAGTCATCTTCGTCAGTAGTGCATTGATAGACTTGGTATGATTATGACCACGGATTATTCTAAGATAATCACGATCAGAATTGAAAACACGAATATCCTTAGCCAAGAAGTGTATGGATAATTCATGGTTGTGATACTATTGTCGAAGTCTCAAAGATTATTGGTTTTACAGCTTGTATATCTTCGGCTTCAGAAGTAAAAGATGAATTGTTAATGAATATCTTCGCCGGATTGCAAAAATGAATTTAATGTTTTCAACGATAAAGGTATTCAAGGTATCCTCACCTCTTTATCATATCAGTACGCACTCTAATTTCGAGGGCTTAAATTCCATAAGGAGGGAGATTGTGAGACCCCAGATTTTATCAATAAAGATTTAAATTTTGTTGAAATAATTTTTAATATTATGGTGTGAATTTAAGATAATATTATAGTTGTGGGTAGTATTTATAAATTTTGCAAAGTATGCAAGTGGTTATATTATATTCGATCGGGTCTGGGAATATTCGGGTTTAGCAGGAATATTCGCATAACTACCAATCATTGGTGGACCCCATAATGTAATTATCATTTGATCGAGAAAACGATAAAAAAATATTTTATGAAATAACTATGGAAGTTTTACCGTGGTTATCGTTGAACTACCTAGTAGTAAAAGTACAAAGAATACGTGTGGTCGCATAAGAAGACACCAGATTGATTATCGATGCTTATGTGAGAAGTCACCGGCTTGATTCCATTATCATCGATTAATAATATGAATTATTATAATGATAACGACGCTTTTGTTTTATTCGTATTATTAACGTAATAAAATGTAAACATCTTTTTATATAAAATGTAATACTTTATTAAAGTTATTCTATAAATGTAATATATTATATTTTATTACGCATAGTGTTGTATAAAGTGTTTTGCATAATGTTTTTTATAGATAAGATTGCATAAAGGTTTGCATAAGTAAAATGTTTTTATATAAATAGAATATATTATATTTTATTTAAAAGATTTTTCTTTAAATATGGACCGCCGATTAAAGTAAATCAATCTGGACCGCTCATGGATTAGTTACTATGCATTCCATTTTCCTATAAATAAGCTCATTCCTTCATTATTTTCTTTTAATTCATCAAACTCTAGAGAGAAATTATAGAGAAGTTTATAGAGAGAAAAAATTATAGAAAAAGAAGAAGAAGAGTATTCGCTACTTCACTACTTCTATATTCATTTCTTTTACTAGTGAAGTGGGTGTTATTCTTTCTTCTTCAAGAGAACTTCGTTATTCCATTCATTATTATTCATTGAATAACCTCGTAAAAGTGGCATACCCTATACATAACCTCAGATACGCCAGACATACCCTATACTGGTGAAAATCTTATGTTATTCCATTGCTTATTATTATTCGTTGAATAACTCAGATACGCGCGCTTTTACCCTATACTTGGTGACATTCTTCTATTATTCATTGGAACATCCTGCTCTGTGTTTTACACCGACCGGTTCCGCTTTTATTATTATTCTCGTTGAACATCCCGCTCTGTGTTTTACACCGACCGGTTCCGCCTTTTATCATTCTCGCTGAATATCCTATCCGTGTGTTTTACACCGGATCCGGTTCCATCTTTTATTATTCGTTGAACATCCCGCTTGCGGTGAATTTCAACCGACCGTTCCGTTATTATTATTCTCGTTGAATAACTCGCTCATGCGGCACCGCACGCATTCGGTGATTTCTTTTGTTATTCCATTCTTTATTATACCCAAATTGGTTAAAACTTTGACTTTATACTCCATGAAATTAGTAGAATATCCTCGATATTTTGCGTTTCATCCAAAGATCTTTTCATGGAAATATTCTTCCGATCATTCTTGAATTTTACTCTCACGTAAACAAAGATCACGTCGATAATTTGGACGTTAATAATTCATGGATTAAATAATTTTGAACTTGTTTTATTGAATTATTATGTCATTGTCATCATCCTCATGTTATATTATGTTATCTTCGCTTACGCGGCATAGATGAACTTAGTATGATTATGCACTGTGGATCATTCTAAGATAATCACGACTTGATATAAATGATGTGACAAAAGTCCTCAAAGGGGCCTCAGAATGCAAAGTTGATGGATAGTTTTTGGTATGATTATGACTGTGGGTGATTCTAAGATAGTCATGACCATTGATAATTTGATGAAAATCCTCGACCGTGGTATGTGGATGATTAGATGTGGTGGTTTATTTATTGTCGAGTCTCAGCGATAAAAATTGATGAAAACCTTTTAAAACCTAAAAGATAGTAGATTTTATTCTCTACTGACTTTTTTAATGGATCAGATATTCCACCGCAGCTTAAACCGGTTGTCTATTGTATTTTATCGCTTAACATCGTCAAGGCTAATGATAATTTATTCGCATTATCTTAGTCATAATATTTCATCGGGCTAGTTGAGCTCACCCTTTCTTTCAATCGCTTTCTTCGTGAAAATGAGAACATAGCCGGGATTTAGCCTGGGAACGTAAGTAATGGTCCAGAGGATAAGATTAGTAGTCCTCACTATTCTCGTGAAATAGTGTGATAATAGTTGTAATGAGGACTCCTTTCGAGTTTGTATAATATCTAGTAGATAATATTTGTATTCAAACTCACGCTTATGTCAGATTGCATACCATACGCTTATATTAGTAAGTCAGATTTGAATTTATGTACCATGTAAGTGGCGCACCCAAGACGGGGGTGACGATACCTAATTTTGGGGCGCCACACCCTTCTCACCACATATTGAATCGAAGTCGCTTTTAATCTTGCTCTCCACAAAATCCTTTAGATTACAACACTCATTAAAGTGTCGTGACAAAGAAACTTGATGATAACCACAGTATTTCCGAGGGTTGCCGTGTCCCGTTCTGTAATTATCCCGAGGTGGCTCAAAGAAAGGCTGGTTTCTGATCTGATCCAAAATTGTCGACCTTTCCGTATTCAATTGGGTGTAGACCTTATTAACCTTCGGGGTAGAAACAGGTGTACGACTGCTGCCTTGTCGCCACGAGTTACTGTACTTCTTCGAACTACCTTCTGCCCCTTGGTTGTACCCTCCCACTCTTCTCTGATCAACATCAGTCTTGGGAACCTCTACCTCCTTCAATTGGCTCAAAGAAGGATTCTTCAGACTATTCATAGCCTCTTCTACAACAATATAGCCCTCTGCCTTGTCGAAGGCTTCACAGCTCTTCGAATGGTGAAACATCAACTTCTTTACCAATTTCTCCGATTTAACCAGATCTAGCCCATTCTGGAACAACCCAACAGCTTGGAGATCATTAAGATCGGATACCTGACCGACCGCTTCCCTAAACCTCTTTACATATTGGCCTAAAGATTCATTGGTGAACTCACGGACTGTGCTAAAAGAGCTCAGAGGTTTTCCCCTTCTTCTATTGCTTCCAAAAGCGGCATGGAATTTATCACAAAGTTCGGTCCACGAGGTAATCGAATCCGATGGTAAAGTTCCCATCCATCGTCTCGCGTCTTTTCTCAACGTCGTGACAAAAGTGTGACACTTGGCAAAGATCGGTGAAGTCATAGTAATCCATTAATTTGGCCAAACGCTCGACTATGGTCATAAGGATCTCCGGACCCATCATAGCTTTCCATACGAGGAAACTTTTGGTAATATCCGCTTCTCCTTGAGAATATCGGAGGAAAAAGGGACGCTTCTTCTTTCAGGAGTGTCCTTCACCGTTGGACCTCGCCAACTGCTTTTCGGAGTTCTTTCAACTCCCTTACTGTAAAATCAACACCTTCGGGTGTGATGAGATCTCCTTCTCGAGCGACGTTAAGCTCCTGAATGGATCGACCTTTCCCCGCCGATCCCACCGCCCTTGTGGGACTTCTTGATTTATTAGGGCGATAATCTCATCCTCATGATGAGAACGGTTGTGTCAGTATTCTCCCTTCGGGTTTTCGCACAATTTCTCTCGACCGCTTTTTCGCCTTTCATCGTTGCGATGAATTGATCCCACGATCGCCGTTCCTTCTTCGAGGCTAAAGGCGTTCGCTTCCTCGATCTCCTCCCTCTGCGAGAATGATCCTCGGACATATGCATAGAATGTTCCGGCCTTACCCTTCCGACGGGTATCTCCTTATGCCTACTCCGTCTTTCGGAATGAATATGGCTAGATGCTTCAGTCCCTCAACTCATTCACCAAGCATCTGCTCTATTTATATCTTCCCTTTGTTTTAATAGAACCTCCAAAGCCTTATCTCGCTTCGTCCGCCATCCTCGCCAACTTGGTAGCTCTGTCTTCTTCGACCACTTTACGATGAGTCCCTGGTCGTGAACCTTCTACCCGTTCTCGATCAAGATCACGCCCTTATCGGCGTTGAAAACCAACTTCCGTCTCTGCTCCACCATGGATCTTCTGGACGAAGTTCTCTGAATGTGCTTAGAAGCCGTGCTTTCGTGAGCACTTTTAGAAGGACCCAGTGGGTCCTTATGAAATACGAGGCAAGTTGATGAACTAACATACCATCGCTCGCCTCTTCCGTGTGTACCATCTCTACTCCTCATCATCTTCAAGCAAGTTTAAACAATTGTGATTGAAAAAAGCCGCCTCTTCTAGCGCCAATGTTAACGCCAAGATATTTTGCCACGCCCCAATCACGTAAAAACGTCCCCGATCCTCGCAACGTAAACACAATAAACACTACAAGCTTGATGGCGGTTCCGTCGGGGGATAGCTCAGGCGTGAGAGTCAGTAAAAATGTTCACAAGGTTTATCGAAATGGAGGCTATATCGCCTAGTGTATTGAGAGAGAGAGATAATAATAATCCTCTATATCTATGTGATTATGAATGAAGAAGTGTATGAGAACCTACCTCTTTGTGAAGACTTCCTTGCTAAGTTATACTCTCTTTGTCTGGATTTTTGTGCCACCCACTACTACCTAACACACCTGTGAGACCCCAGATTTTATTAATAAAGATTTAAATTTGGTGAAATAATTTTTTAATATTATGGTGTGAATTTGAGATAATATTATAGTTGTGGGTAGTATTTATAAATTTTGCAAAAGTATGCAAGTGGTTATATTATATTCGATTGGTCTGGGGAATATTAGGTTTAGCTTAGGAATATTTCGACAACTACTCAATCATTGGTGGACCCCATAATGTAATTATTGTCGGATCGAGAAAACGCACAAAAAATATTTTATTGAAATAACGGCGGAAGTTTTACCGTGTTATTCTTGTTGAACTACTCGGTAGTAAAAGTACAAAGAATACGTGTGGTTGCATAAGAAATATTACCGGTATTGATTATTAATGCTTATGTGAGAAGTCACTCGGTTTGATTCCATTATTGTCGATTAATAATATGAATTATTATAGCGATAATGACGTTTTGTTTTATTCAGTATTATTAACGTAATAAAATGTAAACATCTTTTTATATAAAATAGAATACTTTATTAAAGTTATTCTATAAATAGAATATATTATATTTTATTACGCATAGTGTTATATAGTATTTTTATATAGTGTTTTGTATAGTATTGCATAGTGTTTGCATAGTAAAATGTTTTTATATAAATAGAATATATTATATTTTATTTAAAAGATTTTTCTTTAAATATGGATCGTCGATTAAAGTAAATCAATCGGGACCGTTCATGGATTAATTACTTATGCATTCCATTTTCCTATAAATAAGCTCATTCCTTCATTATTTTCTTTTAATTCATTGAAACTCTAGAGAGAGAAATTATGAGAGAAGTTTATATAGAGAAAAATTATAGAAAGAAGAAGAGTATTCGCTACTTCACTACTTCTATATTCAGTTTTTTACGGTAAGGGGTGTTATTCTTTCTTCTTGAAGAGAACTTCGTTATTCCATTCATTATTATTCATTGGAATAACTCGTAAAAAGTGGCATACCCTATACATAACCTATATACGCTGGATACCCTATACTTGGTGAAATCCTTATGTTATTCCATTGTTTATTATTACATTGGAATAACTTTGATACGCTGATTTACCTATACTTGGTGACATTCTTCTATTATTCATTGGAACATCCATGTCTCAGTGTTTTACACCGGACCGGGTTCCGATTTTATTATTCATTGGAACATCCTCGTCGCAGTGTTTTACACGGATTCTGGTTAAAATTTTTATCATTCTATGGAATATCCTATCGTGTGTTTTACACCCGGATCCGGGTTCCATCTTTATTATTCATTGGAACATCGCCGCTTGTGAATTTCACCGACCGGTTCCGTTATTATTATTCTCGCTGAATAACTCGTCTATGCTAAGTACCGCATGCATGGTGATTTCTTTTGTTATTCCATTCTTTATTATACCCAAATTGGTTAAAACTTTGACTTTATACTCCATGAAATTAGTAGAATATCCTTGATATTTGCGTTTCATCCAAAGATCTTTTCATGGAAATATTCTTCCGATCATTCTTGAATTTTACTCTCTAAACAAAGATCATGTCGACAATTTGACGTTAATAATTCATGGATTAAATAATTCTTGAACTTGTTTTATTGAATTATTATGTCATTGTCATCTTCCTCATGTTATATTATGTTATCTTTTTGGCTTACGTGCATAGATGAACTTAGTATGATTATGACCGAGGATCATTCTAAGATAATCATGGCTTGTTATAAATGATGTGATAAAAGTCCTCGGTGGCTGTAATGCGTTGATGGATAGTTTTTGGTATGATTATGACCGGGGTGATCTTAAGATAGTCGCTTGACCATTGATAATTTGATGAAAATCCTTGACCGTGGTACGTGGATGATTAGATGTGGTGGTTTATTTATTGTCGAGTCTCAATGATAAAAATTGATGAAAACTTTTAAAACCTAAAAGATAGTAGACTTTATTCTCTACTCGACTCTTTTAATGGATCGCTTATTCATTCATAGCTTAAACCGGTTGTCTATTGTATTTTATCGGTTTAACAACATTTGAAGGCTAATGATAATTTATTCTCGCATTATCTTAGTCATAATATTTCATGGGCTAGTTGAGCTCAATTTTCTTCTTTCACCGTTCTCTTCAGTGAAATGAGAACATAGGCCGAGACGAGTGGGAACGTAAGTAATGGTCCAGAGGATAGCTTTAGTAGTCCCTCACTATTTCGTGAAATAGTGTGATAATAGTTGTAATGAGGACTCCTTTTGAGTTTGTATAATATCTAGTAGACAATATTTGTATTCAAACTCACGATTTATGTCGTATTGTATACCTACATGCTTATATTAGTAAGTTGTATTTGAATTTATGTACCATGTAAGTGGCGACCCAAGATGGGTGACGATACCTAATTTTGGGGGCGTCACGGTTGGTATCGAGCTTAGGGATATGATCCTCAGCTAAGATGTGAGAATAGAACTAGGAGGGAGAGACGGGAATTCCTTCGCTAGTATGACCTACCTAAGTTTATTTGGTATTTGATTGGTCGATCCGAGTATAGTGATAATATGTTGTATGTCAATTAACCCTTATTTTGTGACAACGGTGTTTGAGAATGGCATCCGAAAATCTTTGAGATAAGCAATGAAGCACATGAGAGTGTTGATTAGGTTCAAACAAAAGGTAACGACCAACAACACGATAATAATCATATTTGGTGGCAATTCGGCCATCGAACAATGATAACCATCGGGGAAATTATCATGCTAAGAATGGTAACCACTTCGGTGGTAATCATGGCAAAGATAATAGAAGTGGAAATTTCAAGAAGAGAAGGTCATTTAGCTCGATTTTGTCGATAGTGAAGTCAAGTCCAAATTTGGGATAGTGGCACCAAAAGCGGATCACTGACAAAACAAAATCGGTGGTTTCAAGAAGAGCGTTTTTCGTGACTTCTCAAAAAGTGGGTAACCCGAACGAAGTTAGTATGGGTTAGTTAATTATAAATTCTTGTAAGTCTATACCTTATTAGATCTGGGTTCTACCCATTCTTTTATCTCTCTTGCTTTGCGCTCAACGTTTAAATTTGACTCAGGAGAAATTAGACTTTGATTTATCTATTGAAACTTCGTTGGGAGAAACCTTCGTTACCTCCAACTGCTTATTAATCTTGTTGTTTCAAATAAACACTTTCACGCTACTTCGCCTATCTTATCTCTTTGAAAATACTTGCCTTTGAGGTAATTTTTGAAAACGATTGATTAACTACTCATTATTCTTTTTGTAAGGTTGTTAACTTTATATTCCTAACCAACTCATTATCTGAATTCAAAGTAACCAAATCCTAAAGTTAATCACTTTGTTATATCAAGCCATAAGTAAAGAGTCCGATCCTTTCATTGTTGACTTCCTTGTGTGGAAGCACCAGAAGCCGCATTTCTCAGAGGCGTACATCATGATCAAGATGGCAAGTTTATAGGTATCATTGTGAGGTCTTTATCTAGGTTAAGGGATAGAAGTCACATTCAGATCAATGTGACGTACTATCCAAGTCTTGGATGAGAGTAATGATTTTGAATGATATTTCTATCATTAATAAATTTCTTGACGTATTCTTGAAGATTTCTAGCCTACCCTAGAGCGTGAAATCGAATTTTGTATTGACCCCAAAGACAAAAACCCATTTCTTAAACCCTCAAATATTTCTTCAACTAAAAGGATCTGTTTACGTGGATTATGATGAAAGTCATAATAAAAGTATAGAACTAATAAAAATCATGGGTATATGAAGTATTAGTAAGTTTTATGATGAGTTATGTTGGTTGGTATGTGAAAACATGAAACTTTCTTAGAAATCACAATGAGTTGAAAATCAGATTTTGGTGAAAAACGTAACATAAAATTCAATTGACCATATCTCCTATTATATTTTGAATTTTTGAATGTGGTCAAGTCCTAGAGTTAGATCTATGAGTTACCTAACTAATCCAAGTGGAATTACTGGAAAAGGTGTTGTATATTTTTGTGTGGACTGATTTTAGCAAAGGAGGTAAAAGCTGTAAATTTCGAAAATGCTACTGCCCAGAAACTTTAAGGGACTGTTTCGGCCACTTAAATTATGAGAAAAATTCTGGCCTTTTGGGACATGAAGGTATATGGTATAAAGTACCTCCTGTCCAAAAATGAGCTCATTCTGACTTAAAATGAGCAAGTTATGACTATTTCAATATTTAGGTTTTTAGGTTTTAAAAAAAAGCGTTATAACCGGAGTTCTATAACTCCGATGACCATGAAATTTAAACTGGAAGCTCACGTTAACATGTGTAAGGTCCTGCCAAGATTTGGGAATTTTTGGAGTTAAACTTGAGGTAGCTAATTTCTTAAGAAATTAAGTGGAAATTGATTTTTAAAAATAGTAAATAAATTTTAAAATTCGAGAAAAATATATTTTCATTATGGGACTATATTATGCTAAATCCCAGAAAAGAAATATTTTTTGGGGCTGATTTGGTATTTTCATGAAAATAGTTTAGTTACTTAACATATGAGTTAAATATGTTATGTGAAATAACAAAGTTGAAAATAGGATTTTATGGCCAGAGAATCCTATATAGAGTATATGCATATTTTTGATGAGGATTTGATAATTGGTGATGATATCTTATGAGTATGACATTTTGAATGATTAAATGCATTATATGGTAAAGTGTAAACAATTAAGATAAATTATTTATAAATTTAAGAAGTGATTAAAATATTGTTATAATATTAATGTTATTAGATTATGAGATTATTAAATGATTGATAACATGGGGATATTCTTAAATCCTCGGATAAATTATATTATAAATGTTTAATATTTATCCTTTATCTCATTTGATTGATTCTTTATATCATTATCCTCATGTTTATATTACGTTGAAAGTCATCTCGTGGCAGTAGTAGTGATAGATGGACTTGGTATGATTATGACCACGGATTATTCGGGGTATAATCATAATCAGTAAATGAATACACAATTATCTTTGGCCGTAGTGCATGGATAATTTGTGGTCGTGATCTTAATGAATACACAATTATCTTTGGTAGTAGTGCATGGATAATTTGTGGTCGTGATACTAATGAATATCCTTGGCACGTAGTGCGGTGGATGATTCGATGATGTGGATTAATTATTCGAAATTTGAGTCTCAAAGAATGAAATATTAATTCATGGATGTGTTCAAAGTCATCGTGGCTTACGATGCATAGATGGACTTGGTATGATTATGACCGAGGATTGTTCGGGGTATAATCATAATCAGTAATTGAAAAACACAATTATCTTGGTAAGTAGTGCATGGATAATTTGTGGTCGTGATCTTAATGAATACACAATTATCTTTGGTAGTAGTGCTTGGATAATTTGTGGTCGTGATACTTAATGAATACACAATTATCTTCGGTAGTAGTGCATGGATAATTTGTGGTCGTGATACTTAATGAATACACAATTATCTTTGGTAGTAGTGCTTGGATAATTTGTGGTCGTGATACTAATGAATACACAATTATCTTTCGTAGTAGTGCATGGATAATTTGTGGTCGGATACTAATGAATATCCTCATTCGTAGTGCGGGGATGATTTGATGATATGGATTAATTATCGAAATGAGTCTCAAAGAATGAAATATTAATTCATGGATGTGGTAAAAGTCATCTTCGTCAGTAGTGCATTGATAGACTTGGTATGATTATGACCAAGGATTATTCGGTATAATCATGATCAGATTGAAAAACACGAATATCCTTGGCCGTTGGTGCATGGATAATTCGTGGTCGTGATACTATTAAGTCTGCGTCTCAAAGATTATTGGTTTTCTGAGTTGTATATATTTAGCACAGTAGTGCAAAGATGAATTGTTAATGAATAGCTTTCAAGTAAGATTTCAAAGATGAATTTAATATTTTTAACGATAAAGGTATTCAAGGTATCCTCATCTCTTTATCATATCAGTACGTACCCTAATTTCGAGGGTAAATTCCATAAGGAGGGAGATTGTGAGACCCAGATTTTATTAATAAAGATTTAAATTTGGTCGAAATAATTTTTTAATATTATGGTGTGAATTTGAGATAATATTATAGTTGTGGGTAGTATTTATAAATTTTGCAAAGTATGCAAGTGGTTATATTATATTCGATTGGTCTGGAGAATATAGGTTTAGCAGGAATATTCGTATAACGGCTCAATCATTGGTGGACCCATTAATGTAATTATTGTCGGATCGAGAAAACGACAAAAATATTTTATTGAAATAACGGCGGAAGTTTTACCGTGGTTCTTGTTGAACTACTCAGTAGTAAAGTACAAGAATACGTGTGGTTGCGACAAGAAGACATTACCAGTATTGATTATTGACGCTATATGTGAGAAGTCACTCGGTTTGATTCCATTATTGTCGATTAATAATATGAATTATTATAAGCGATAATGACGTTTTGTTTTATTCGTATTATTAACGTAATAAAAACGAAACATCTTTTATATAAAATAGAATACTTTATTAAAGTTATTCTATAAATAGAATATATTATATTTTATTTATGCAAGTGTTGCATAGTATTTTTGCATAGTGTTTTGTATAGTATTGCATAGTGTTTGCATAGTAAAATGTTTTTATATAAATAGAATATATTATATTTTATTTAAAGATTTTTCTTTAAATATGGATCGCCGATTAAAGTAAATCAACTGGACCTGAGTTCATGGATTAATTCTTATGCATTCCATTTTCCTATAAATGAAGCTCATTCCTTCATTATTTTCTTACTTAATTCATTGAAACTCTAGAGAGAGAAATTATAGAGAGAAGTTTATAGAGAGAAAATTATAGAAAGAAGAAGAGTATATTCGCTACTTCACTACTTCTATATTCAGGTTCTTTTTACGGTAAGGGTGTTATTCTTTCTTCTTGAAGAGAACTTCATTATTCCATTCATTATTATTACATTGGAATAACTTTTGTAAAAGTGGCATACCCTATACATAACCTATATCGCCAGATACCCTATACTTGGTGAAATCCTTATGTTATTCCATTGTTTATTATTCATTGGAATAACTCAGATATCTGTGATTTACCTATACTTGGTGACATTCTTCTATTATTCATTTGGAACATCACATGCATGTGTTTTACAGGACACCGGTTCCGCTTTTTATTATTACATTGGAACATCCACATGCATGTGTTTTACAAGGACACCGGTTCCGTTCTTCTTTATCATTCTATTGGAATATCCTATCTCATGTGTTTTACACCGGATCCGGTTCCATCTTTATTATTCTGTTGGAACATCCCGCTTGTGTGAATTTCACGACCGGTTCCGTTATTATTATTCTGTTGAATAACTGCCTACATCGCAAAATACCGCATGCATGGTGATTTCTTTTGTTATTCCATTCTTTATTATACCCAAATTGGTTAAAACTTTGACTTCTATACTCCATGAAATTAGTAGAATATCCTCGATATTTCGTTTCATCCAAAGATCTTTTCATGGAAATATTCTTCCGATCATTCTTGAATTTTACTCTACGTAAACAAGATATCATGTCGACAATTTGGACGTTAATAATTCATGGATTAAATAATTCTTGAACTTGTTTTATTGAATTATTATGTCATTGTCATCTTCCTCATGTTATATTATGTTATCTTTTCGCTTACGCAAGATAGATGAACTTAGTATGATTATGATGAGGGATCATTCTTAAGATAATCATGGCTTGTTATAAATGATGTGATAAAAGTCCTCGGTGGTTCTGTAATGCGATGATGGATAGTTTTTGGTATGATTATGATTGGGGGTGATTCTAAGTATAAGTCATGACCATTGATAATTTGATGAAAATCCTTGACCGTGGTGCAGGGGATGATTAGATGTGGTGGTTTATTTATTGTCGAGTCTCAAATGATAAAAATTGATGAAAACTTTTAAAACCTAAAAGATAGTAGACTTTATTCTACTAACTTGACTTTTAATGGATCACTTATTCACCGCAGCTTAAACCGGTTGTCTATTGTATTTTATCGGTTTTAACACTTTGTTGAAGGCTAATGATAATTTATTACGCATTATCTTAGTCATAATAATATTTCTTCGGGCTAGTTGATTGAGCTCACCTTTTCTTTCACTTTTTCTCTCGTGAAATGAGAACATAAATTTGACGAGTCGGGAACGAAGTAATGGTCCGAGGATAGCTTTAGTAGTCCCTCACTATTCCGTGAAATAGTGTGATAATAGTTGTAATGAGGACTCCTTTTGAGTTTGTATAATATCTAGTAGACAATATTTGTATTCAAACTCACGATTTATGTCGATATTATATACATATATATATTAGAAGTCAGATTTGAATTTATGTATCATGTAAGTGGCACCCAAGATGGGTGACGATATTTAATTTTGGAGGCGTCACAACACCCCTTTGATCGATAGGTCCCGCCGATCGCATATAGTTTATCCATCGCTTTTGGTCATCATCATTACCACTACTTAAGGGTTATGATCCCATCCACATTAACGTATTTGGCAGGTTCTTTAGTCAACCGTCATCCTTTTTCATCATCGCAGGTCAAAATGATAGATATTAAAACGTCTAAAAGGATCGACCCACCTGATCGAATCTTTGGCCTTATAAGTTAAAAAGAAAATAATAAGATAACCTACCAAAGACTTTATTTGGTTTTTTACTTAATAAAAGGCAATAGATTAATTAAAAGAATAAGCGTCCACCATCCGATGAGAGAAAATATCACTTAACCCAACAATTTCTAATATTGTATAATACTAGTAATTAATTTCTGGTTAATATATACTCCATTGATTAATGATGATTGTCTTATCAAAGTTACTAACTAGTAGTAGCATGGTAGCCGTAATTGCAATTTGCACGCACGCACGCATCCTGAACAAGTCATGGCCCGTACCCGCATCATAATCGGGTCTCCCAATTTAAAGGCTTCCGAGATCAATCATGATGGTGTGTCTTTTCTCTCTCTTCCCTCTGCGAATGTAGTACAGTGGAGTAATTTTACTACTACAATTTAAAATTTATTAATTCAAAGCCCACGTGAAGAGCAATTTATTGATATTTTGAGAACTCTCATGCACAACATAAACGTGTCAGAAAATTAATAAGTTATTAATTTCATTGTGATGATATAATAATAAAGTTATGAATTTTTTTTTGAAATTTTTGTATCATTTTATATTATTATCATTTAAAAGTAATTTTTTTACGAATAAAAAGTTTGATAAATCAGACTGTTTTTATAAAAAAATAAAATAAATAAATAACAGGTATCATGTAACTAGAACGATGAATTCATTGATCGTGCTCGGGCTACTCTAATCACCCTAAAAGGAGAAAATTCGTTGATAGTGAAAAATTAAGTAAATGTACAGATGCTGCAAGTCTGCAACAACAATGTGATGGGCATGGGTGTAACATTTTATTGTCATTTCTTATACGGAAATGCTACGTTTTGATTAGAGTAATGAAAGTGAAAATAGAATAAAAAAAAATTGTGTTTGATTACTTGAGGGAGGGAGACAGAGGCGGAAGGAGGGGTGGTCGTCGGGGGTCATATGACCCCGGAATCTCGCCTCCACCCCCACCTCCATAAGCATACGCATTTATAACATTAATAACTATAATATTTGCCATTTTAAATGTTGTATTTCTAAGGGTATTTTAACTTTGTGTGACCAATATTTATGGTATATTGTTTAAAATGGCCACTATTGTAATTGTCAATGTTATAAATGAGTATGCATATGACAACATTTAAAATGGCCAATATTTATGGTATATTGTTTGTGAAATAATTGAATTAGGTTAGTTGATGAAATTATGATGAAATGTTTGAATTGATGAAATTATTATGAAATGTTTAAATTGATGAAATTATTGTCAAATACTATAATTGGACAAAATGAATTTGAAACAAGCTCAATAAATATTTTTTTTAATTGATGTATTTTGACCCTCTAAAAATGTTCTAATTCCGGCCCTGGAGGAAGAACATGTGAAATAATTCATTCAAACTAGAATAGAATGAATTATTCCACTCTTTATTTCATTCCTTCAATTCAAATCATGTGTTTAATTAAGCCTAAATACATTGTGCCAAAATTTGGTAGATAATTGCCAAGTTGCTTTCAAACCTTTACTTATTCTTAAAGTGGGTTTGATTTTAGTAATCGATTAGGTAATTATTAGTCTTGTAATCCACGTCTTCCCTCGTTATTTATTGAAGCTGGGCATGAAATATGTATCTTAATTATACATTAATTATACTGTTACAATTAAAAACACAATTTTCATAATTTTGATTAGGGTTTAGTCGGACTTTCAAGCTCTAGTGATAATGACCTTACCCACTAACTGCATGCTTAGTTGAAAATTGAAATCCATGGGAAATATACAAGAAAAGCATAACTAATATGAGCATAAAGTACTTGACTTAATTGTTTTTTATCAAATGAATATTGGTAACCCGTGCAAGAAACCGTCAAACTTGCACTATAGGACTAACAAAATTTTCACATATTATTTTTTAGTATACGTATAACCCCCGTATATATACATATTAAAAGTTAAAATACCTCGATTCAAACAATTTGAACTAAGAACCAACAACAGTCAGATCATTTGTCATGCGAGATTGAACTTTTCTAAAAAATATCAAATAAAAAGATCCATTTAGATCGTTACCTAAGAAAATATAATAAAAATTGTTGTAGTAGTATACATTCTAGGCATTATGAAATATCAAGGTATATATTTTTTTTTATGGCATTTCATCAAACATAATGTGCACTTGGGATTTGGGAAAGGAATGACACAAACTATATATATATATATAGAGAGGGAGCGGATCCCGTCCGGACTCCCGTATTTTAGTTGTTTTTAAAAAATAAAACTCGCATTTTAGTAGTGTGCGGGAGTACTCCGGACTGGATCCCGTGTATATATATATATATATGTCACTGCCATTTCTTTAACTCATAAGCGCCAGGTTGGATCCAACATCTACATATATATTTGGAACGGTGGGAGTAATTATTAGGTTGGAATCAGAATATAAAGGGGAACAGAGTTCTGCACCTGCTTAGAGGTACCAAGTCTCATCCTTGTTTCCAGCCTTGCTTCTTCAGTAGTTGCATATACGAATGAATGCACTATTAAAACTCATACTTATTGCAAAACAAAACAGAATGAGCAAAAGACATATATATATATATATATATATATATATATATACACACAATTATATCAAGAGAGAATAAGAGAAAACATTACCTGAAACCAAAATCAAAATTTGTTGAGGCGATGGATGTTGCTGCAGAAGAGAGGAAGGGAAGAGAAGAGGTAGCTTGGAAGATCTAATGGAAAGGGGTGAGGATTTTTGTTTGCACTGTTGATTTGAATGATTGGATTAGGGAATCCAGACTGGATGAATCATGGAAGCACTCTTAGTCGCGAATACCGTAACACCTGTTGCCACCATTATCGCCCATGTATCAACCACATAATCCATAACACCCTAGTCCATATAGAAAGAAATGAAATTTTTTTGTGTATAAAAATTTAAGTTACGAATCTTTTAATTATGATTTTTGGGTGAGCTTGTAGTAGGATAAGATGATCAAATAATATATTATTGTACTAATATTTTTAAGGTCTTGTTTTGATGAATTTGATTCGGACTTGAGATTTGACGCAAAATTTGTTCTAGACTCTATTTAACTAGGGTTGTTTCATATGTTATCAGAGTCGACTCTCAAAACACATCAGTAAATATGATTATAATATTTTGAGTGAACTTGTGGTGGACTAACCTTTTGGGTGAACATGTGATAGACTAAGATGACCCAATAAGATATTATTGAGCCAATAAGAAAGAGATAGGGTACAAATTTAATTAATAGAAAATTGATAAATCGATCTCTTAATTTGAACGAATGAAATCAACTCAATTTAATTTAAACATATTCAAAACACTATTATTGAATGAAAAATAGGCCAAACTCAAGAAAACTCAAAATTAACCCAATCAACGCAATTGAAGGATTACCTTACAGATTGTTATATAATAAAGAAAAGAATGACACAAAAGTTGTCTATTTAACCTACTAACATTTGAAGTGTTACTAATTACCCATTTGACTTTTTGATATTAATTTATGAAATTTTAAAATTAAAAGTTAATACGGATTTATTTGATTTTAGCATTAATATAAACCAGCTCAAAAGACTAGTAATTACACTTAAATTTTAAATAAATTTATATTATTTTTAATTTTAGTATTTACAAATTCTCTTTTAAAAGTCAATTTATGTCTTTAATTTTCAAACATAGAGAATGCACTACATATATAATTTTAGGAAATTAGTAATTTTATAGAAAATTTTGGTATTTTCACAATATCCCATTCACACGAATGTGAAACTCATTTATTATTTATGTAAAGAAAATTGTAAAATTATAAATTTTCTTATGGTAATATTAATTTTCTAATTTTATGGAGTACAATAGAAAACAATAAAATTGAGGACTTTGTGATTATCCTTTCTTTTATAACAAGGGATTGAAAAATTGTTGTTACCAAAGAGCCTATCATGGATCGAGCAAACTATATTGGACTCCCTTTCATCTACATTTGCCTGTAAAGATAGTAACAACATTATTGTTATGGTGACAAAAAAGAACATGGCTATTTGGTCACACGGACCTGAGGTAAATGAACTTACACTGTTTCTGAGATTTGGACGAGAAAAAAAAAAAAGAATATAAAAGTTAAATTAGAAATATAAAAAAATAAAAAATTTAAAGTTTTTTTTAAGTTGTTTCTGAGTTTTTAATAAAAAAAATAGAAAATTTAAAAAATTCTTTTTTTTGAGTTCCAATTAAAAGAAAATAAAATATCACTTTTACAAATTTACCCTTTTATTAATTATAACCACATTGAACCATAAATAAAAATATGCAAGATAAATTTAATAAACATATCAAAATTACAAATAAGTTGCTACCTAATGTAAATTATTTATGCCGATTGCTATCATATTTCCTCTTTTCTATGTTCATGGCTCATAGTTGAATGTAACATTGGAGCTTGTAATATAATTATATGTCAAATTATAGCTAGCCGCTGGTACAGTTACAGTCTTCATTGTTTTGACATAAATCTTGTGGAACCTTGAGATTTTGAGGGAATATTACTGCAATCATGTAGCACCTCATTCTGGCATTATGATATATTTTTCTGATGTGGGGTTTTTTTTTGCATCACATTTGATATTGTTTAACTTAGATTTAGAAAACAACGATGGTTCGACTTCTTTTTTGTGACGCTCCCAAAATAGGTATACACAATCTATTTTGAGTCGCCAAATACATGGTACAGAATTTAAATACAAACTTAATTATACAATTATCGTGTAACATAAGTTGAGAGTTTTAACACGAATATTGTCTCGTAGACAATATCAAAACTCAAATGGAGTCCTCATTACAATTATTATCACACTATTTTATAAAATAGTGAGGATTACTACAGCCATAATCTCGGACCGTCACTCCATTCCCGACTAATCCCAGCTATGTTCTCATTTCATGAAGAGAACAATGAAAGCAAAGTGTGAGCTCAACTAGCCCAATAAAGAATATTATGACTAAGATAATGCATAATAAATTATCATTAGTCTTCAACAGTATAAAAACTGATAGAATACAATAAACAACAAGTTTAACTACAGCGGAACAAACAATCCATTAGAAGAGTCAAGTAGAGCATGATATCTACTATCTTTTATGATTTAAAAGTTCATCATCAATATTTTATCGTTGTAACACAGCTCACTAATCCACATCATCGAATTATCCATGCACTACGGGCCAAGGATATTAATTATTATCACCAATGGTCATGATCATGCCAACAACTGTCCATCAATGCACTACGGGCCAATGAGGACTTTTACCACATCATTTGTAATATTACAGGTCATGATTATATCGATACATAATTCCTGGTCATAATCATACCAACAACTGTCCATCAATGCATTACGGGCTAATGGGGACTTTAATCACAATATAAGCATGATGATTATGATAATGATATAAAATTCAATTAAATTAGAGCAATGATAAATTTGAAAATTTTATAAATCAATTTATCCAGAATTTAATAATGTCCAAATTGTCAACATGATACTGCTTTGTGGAGTAAAATTAAAGAATAATATTCATGTAAAAATAATTTGGATAGAAAAAAAATTTAATTTTTGTCATGAATAGTACCCCGGGTGAATAGTACCCGAGTGAATAGTACCCCATAAATAGTTCTTCGTAAATAGTATCCCGTGAATAGTACCCCGACATGAAAAGATTAAAATTTAACAAGAATGTTCAGAAAAATATTCTTGTGAAACAATACTAGATGAAGCGCAAATTTCAAGGATATTCTACTAATTTCGAGAAGTATAGAAGTAATACTTATCAACATGAGTGTAGAATTAGGAATACGAACCGAAATAATATTACTTACATACTACAAAGTATGGAAGAAAATATTATTTCTTAAGAATATTGAACAAAAATAATATCCCTTACGAATACGAAAAGTAATATCTCTTACGAATATGAAAAGCAATATGTCTTACGAATATAAAATAAATAATATCCCTTACCTTAGTAAGAGATTGGATACTGCAATAGTGTAGTAACAGAATACTCTTCTTCTTTCTCTCTGATTCTCTCTCTCTATAACTTTCTCTTGTGAGTCTTAGTGAATTGGTACCAACTGTGACGCCCCCAAAATTAGGTATACATCACCCATCTTGGGTCGCCAGATACATGGTACAGAATTCAAATACAACTTACTAATGCAACTGTCGTGTACAATAAGACAAAACATAACTGTGAGTTTGAATACAAATATTGTCTACTAGAGATTATACATACTCAGAAGGAGTCCTCATTATAATTATTATCACACTATTTCACAGAATAGTGAGGACAACTAATGCTATCCTCTGGACCATCACTCCGTTCCCCGACTCGTCCCAGCTATATTCTCATTTCCTGAAGAGAACAGTGAAAGAAAGGGTGAGCTCAACTAGCCCAGTAAGAAATATTATGACTAAGATAATGCAGAATAAATTATCATTAGCCTCCAACAATGTTAAACTGATAAAATACAATAGACATCAAGTTTAACTGCAGCGGAACAATAAATCCATTAAAAGAGTCAAGTAGAGAATAGAATCTACTATCTTTTATGATTTAAAAAGTTTTTTTTCATCACTTTTATCGTTGAGACTCAGCTCAATAAATAATCCACATCATTAAATCATCCCTGCACCACAGGCCAAGGATATTCTTTAGTATCACGACCACGAATTATCCATGCACTCTGTGCCAAAGATAATCGTAGTTTTCATCAATCTGGTCCCGATCATGCCATAAAATAATTCATCTTTGCTCCTCGTGGTAGAAGAGAATCCATAGCCATAATCGCACTCAAAACCGCCATCAATGCACTACGCCAATGAGGACTTTTAATTTTCACATCATTTGTAACATTACGGTCATGATTATACCGAATAATCCCTGGTCATAATCATACCAAGTCCATCTATGCACTACAGGCCACAGATGACTTTCAACATAACATAAAATGAGGATGATGACAATGATATAAGAATTCAATTAAACAAGTTCAAGAAATAATTTGTCCAGAAACCAATAACGTCCAAATTGTCAACATGATACTTCTTTGTAGAATAAAATTCAAGAATGCTCAGAAGAATATGTGAGACCCCAGATTTTATCAATAAAGATTTAAATTTTGTCGAAATAATTTTTTAATATTATGGTGTGAATTTAAGATAATATTATAGTTGTGGGTAGTATTTATAAATTTTGCAAAGTATGCAAGTTGTTATAAAATATTCGTTTGGTGGGAATATTCTTTTTGTCGGGAATATTCGCACGACGGCTCAATCATTAGTGGACCCCATTAACGGAAGTATTGTCGTAGTTGAGAAACGCATAAAATTATCTTTCTATAAAAATAACTAGCAGAGGTGTTACCATTAAAACCGTTGAACTACCCAAAGTAGTAAAAATACAAAGAATGTCTGGCGTAGTCAGATATAGTAGACACGATATTGATTATTGATGCTTACGTGAGAAGTCACTCATTTATGCTCAATTATTGCTCACGAGAATTGTTGCATCATATCTCTTATATTATCGATTCAATTATCACACAAAGATCATCATCGTATAATATGTTATAGTATTAAATCAATAATTGAGACGATAAGTTATAAATGATTAATAATTGTTGAAAGATTAAATATGTGTTGATTAAAAATAAAATGATTTGTGGTAATATTTATTCAATCCTTGATGTATATAAAGAGTCTGTTATGAGACATTTGTGGTAAGTTTGATTATTTTATGGGGGGCCCATATGTCATCATCTAAGAGTCTCTTCGTCAATAGTAATTACCTTCGTCAATAGTAGTTACCTTTGTGAATAGTAATTGTAAGACCCCAACTTATTATTAATGAAATTTAATTTTCTCTATTTATTATTTTGAAATAGTAAGGGTTGATGTGATTAATGTGGATAGTTAGGGTAAAATACGCAAATACTTCAAAATAAGCAAGTGGTTATAAAATATTCATTGTTGTTGGGAATATTCGTTTGTGGTCGTGGAATATTAAATGATCGTTTGGGAATAAATTGACGACAGCAAATATGTGTGGGCCCCATAACTGAAAGCGATATGGATGAAGAAAACGACAAATATAAGTGGTTTAAAATAATTGGCAGAAGTTATATCAAGATAATCTTGTTAAAATACCCGGTGGTTAAAACACAAGAAGACACTGGCGGCATTGCACCAATTGTTGATTCTTACGTAGAAGGCACTACTCAATAATGGTTACGATGAATTATGTTTAGTATTTTATTGAGTTAATAATTGTGCAATTGATATTTTATATTCTTGTTGTTTCAATAATTGTCATTACACAAGATTTTTCATTATCGAAGCAATAATTCATATTATCTCAATAATATTATTAGATAACATTATTGGCAATGTCTAGAAAGTTACGTCTAAGGAGAGGTTTGGTCACTAATAATTGCGCGCCAAGAAGAAGAAATTCTTATTGGAAGCCCCCTTCCTCAGGAACCGCCTGGGTTGTCAATATTGTGATTACGTAATATTATTTGTGAATAATTAATTATTGATTCATATGATGAGAAAAATATTGATTTTATGTGGATATAGATGGAGAAAAATTTTAAATGTGACAATTGTTGAAAATTGAAATTTTATCTCTTTTACGATAAAATAATTCTTTTAAATATATTATTATATTTTAATAATATAATATTGGTGATATTTTACAACGAATGTGGGATATATGAGTATACGAGGAGGAAGAGTATTTTTGTTGCAATAAATGTTTAAAACATGTTAAACATGTCGATTGGACCCCATTTATCGATTTGAAATTTGATTATAACTTTGTAAAATCCCGTTTGTGGATTTGGTCAATTTCTGTTTGGAATTTGGAAAAACTTTCTTCCAGTAAAGTTGTAGAGAATTGAATTTCCTATAAAAACTCATGAGAGATTCGAATTTTATGATAGAAGGGCTATTTATTATGAATTATTGAAGTTTCAAACTCAAATAATTGATTTTTGGAAGTTTAAAATATTTTAAATAATAAAACGTTTTTGTTTGTTTTGTGGGCTACAACATGTGCATAATGAGCTGAGATCAGATCTAGGAAGGTGGGCGTAGAAATCTTAATATATATATTAATATTATATTAAATTTTTCGCTTTGGTGTTCTAAAGATTTTCCTATAAATAAGGTGCTTAGGTTAGAATTGAAAATCACAATTCGTAAACTCAGTTTTCTCTCTCTATATTATCGAGTATTATTCTTGTGAGTATTTTGAGTATACTTTGAGTATTGTTAGGCGATGCAAGTTCCTTCAAAGACTATACCCGGTATTCCAAATTTAGAAGTATTAATCTTTCGAGGTAAGTGGATGTTAATTTCTTCTCAAATGATATTATTTCTTCAATATCATTATCTTTGAAATATTGGTTGGAACTTTTATCAAATTTGGAACTTTTTCATGTTGGGGTTACTTATTCATGAGTTACTATTCATGAGTTCTTATTCACGAAGTTCTTATTCAGCGAGTTACTATTCACGAGTACTATTTATTCATGAAGCGAAGATGTTTTTTGGGAAATTTCTATCTTTTGGTGTCTGAGAGTTCTTATTCACGATAAAGCCTTATTCACGATATACTCTGACTATTCACCCTAAAAAATGAAATTTCTTCTTTTGTCCAAAATATCTATTCGGATACTAGCTTTGATTGTATCCATGTTTTGATCATTCTTGAATTTTTACACCACTATGATTATTTTGAGGTATTTTTGGACATGAATAAAACAAAGTACTTAATCCTTAATCCTTAATCCTTGTCATTTTGTTTCTTTGGATTCGTTTCTTTAAAAATATTTTTCATCATCCTCTTAGTCTTAAAATGATATTATTGAATATCTTTTGCTTTTGTAGCAAAGATGAATGATTTGAAGAATATCTTTTCGTAGTAGTGCAAAGATGAAGCAGTGTTTAGATGAACATGACTAATCGATGAATATCTTTGGCTCAGTAGTGCAAAGATGAATATTTGATTCGGATGTATATTGATTGATGTTACTGAGGGGATAAAAGATGAGCGATGAACTTTTAAATTCATACATGAAGATAGTAGTTTGCATTCTCTACTTAACTCTTCTAATGAATTATTATTTCATTGCGAATATTGATTTAAAATTTGTTGTCTATTGTATTCCATTAGATTTTTCCCCTGTTGAAGACTAACGATAATTTGTTGTATAATATCTTAGTCATAATATTCTTTTCTTGGGCTAGTTGAGCTCACCCTTTTCCTTTTTGTTCCATTTTCTTCTCGTGGAGGCGAGAATATAAGCGAGTACGAGCCTGGGTATGGAATGAAGATTTTAGAAAGAATTGTTTAGTAGTCCTCACCATTTTGTAAAATAATGTATCAATAAATGTGATGAGGATTTATTTGAGTATAGATATTATCTGAAGATAATATTTGTATTCAAACTCACAGCTTTTCATTGTTGTAATAATAAAGTTGTAGTTGTTTCATACCATGTATTGACAACTCGGAATAGGTGATGTATACCTATTTTTGGGGCGCCGCGATAATTACCTTCGTCAATAGTAATTACCTTTGTGAATAGTAATTACCTTCAATCGATAGTAATTACCTTTGTGAATAGTAATTACCTTCGTCAATAGTAATTACCTTTGTGAATAAGTAATTACCTTCGTCAATTGTAATTACCATTACTAAAAGCGTCGCCAAACCACTTGTCGTTTCACACACAAAGGCCGAACCACTTGTCGTTTCACATCACCAAATCGTCAAGCCACTTGCTTTTCACATGGCAGGTCTAAGCTAGAAATCTTCTATAAATAGAGGCCTAGTGCTTCATTATTTTTCACTTAATTCACTTTGAAACTCTAGAGAGAGAAACTATAGAGAGAAAGAAGAAAAGTATTCTGCTACTTCACCTTGCCAATATTCAGTTCTTTTAAGGTAAGGGGTATTATTTGTTGTACCCGTAAGTGGTGTTATTCTTTCTTATTCATGAAGAGAACTTCTGTTATTCCATTCGTTATTATTCTGTTGGAATAACCTGTAAAAGTGGTATACCCTATACATAACCCGTATATGCGGCATACCCTATACTTGGTGAAATCCTTATGTTATTCCATTCTTATTTATTTTGTTGGAATAACTCAGATACGCTGAATCCCCTATACTTGGTGATCTTCTTACATTATTCCATTCTTTATTATTCATTTGGAATATTACATACATGTGTTTTACAGGACTCGGTTAAAATCTTTATCATTCCGTTGGAATATCCTATCTCGTGTGTTTTACACCGGATCCGGTTCCATCTTTTTATTATTCATTGGAACATCCGTCGCTTGTGAATTTCACGACCTGGTTCCGTTATTATTATTACATTGGAATAACTGCCATACGTAAATCACCGCATGCATGGTGATTTCTTTTGTTATTCCATTCTTTATTATACCCGGTTGGTTAAAACTTTGACTTCTATACACCATGAAATTAGTAGAATATCCTTGATATTTGCGTTTCATCCAAAGATCTTTTCATGGAAATATTCTTCTCGATCATTCTTGAATTTTACTCTACAAAACAAAGATCATGTTGACAATTTGGACGTTAATAATTCTCGGATTAAATAATTCTTGAACTTGTTTTATTGAATTATTATGTCATTGTCATCATCCTCATGTTATATTATGTTATCTTTGGCTTACGTGTATAGATGAACTTAGTATGATTATGATGAGGATCATTCGGTATAATCATGGCTTGTTATAAATGATGTGATAAAAGTCCTCGGTATTCGTAATGCGATGATGGATAGTTTTTGGTATGATTATGACTAGGGGTGATTCGGTATATAGTCATGACCATTGATAATTTGATGAATATCCTTGGCCAGAAAGCGAGGGGGTGATTCGATGATGTGGATTATTTATTAAAGTTGAGTCTCAACTATAACTTGATGATGAAAAACCTTTTAAAACCTAAAAGATAGTAGACTTTATTCTCTACTTGACTCTTTTAATGGATTGCTTATTCCACCGCAGATTAAACTTGTTGTCTATTGTATTTTATCGCTTAACATTTGTTGAAGGCTAATGATAATTTATTCGCATTATCTTAGTCATAATATTTCTTCTTTGGCTAGTTGAGCTCACCCTTTCTTTCACTTTATTCTCTTCGTGAAATGAGAACACATTGGGACTTAGAGGGGAACGGAGTAATGGTCGAGAGGATAGCATTAGTAGTCCCTCACTATTCGTGAAATAGTGTGATAATAGTTGTAATAAGGACTCCTTTTGAGTTTGTATAATATCTAGTAGACAATATTTGTATTCAAACTCACGCTTTATGTCGTTTATTGCATACCTACGCTATGTTATGTTAGTAAGTTATTTTTGAATTTATGTACCATGTAAGTGGCGACCCAAGATGGGTGACGATACCTAATTTTGGGGGCGCCATGTAATATTTCCATGAAAAAATTTGGATGAAGCTTAAATATCGAGGATATTCCACTAATTTCATGGAGTATAAGTCAAAATTTTAATCAACCGAGTATAATACCGAATGGAATAACAAAAGATATCACCATGTATGCGGTACTTGGCGATGGCGGTTATTCAACAGAATAATAATAACGGAACCGGTCGTGTGTAATTCACAAGCGGGATGTTCCAAACAGAATAATAAATGCGGAATAAAAATGATGGAACCAGTCCCACAGATAATATGCATGACGGGATATTCGACGTAATAATAAAGATGAATAATAAAAATGGAACCGAGTTGGCGATATATACGATGACGGTGATATTCACGAGTAATAATAAAGAGAATAATAGATGAATGTCACCAAGTATAGGGTAGCAGCGTGATACAGAGTTATTCCAATGAACAATAAAGAATGGAATAATGTAAGTTCTCTTCGTGAATACAAAAGAAATAATACCCCTTACGAGTACAACAAATAATATCCCTTACGAATACAACAAATAATATTCCCTACTTTAAGAAGAAGAGTACTGGATATATAAGTAGTGAAGTAACAGAATACTTTCTTCTTTCTCTCTATAGTTTATCTCTCTAGAGTTCAGTGAATTCGTAAGAAAATAATGAAGGAATGAGCTTCTATTTATAGAAAAATAGAATGCATAGTAACTAATCCATGAGCAGTCCAGATTGATTTATTTTAATCGATTTGATTTATATTTAAAGAAAAATCTTTTAAATAAAATATAATATATTCTATTTATATAAAAAGATTTTTACTATACAAACACTACGCTTGAGCCTTATGCAAATATCTATGCATAATAAAATATAATATATTTTATTTATAGAATAACTTTAATAAAGTATTCATTTTTATATAAAAAGATTTTACTATGCAAAACACTATGCATAATAGAATATAATATATTCTATTTATAGAATAACTTTAATAAAATATTCATTTTATATAAAAAGATGTTTCTATTTTATTACGTTAATAATATGAATAAAACAAAACTTCTAAATCAACAATAATTGAATCAAATAATGTGAGATACTATGCAGCAACTATTATAGCAATAATTGAACAAAACTGAGTAATTTCTCACATAAATATCAATAATCAATACCGTGTGTTATTATGCAACAACGCGTATTACTGTACTTTTACTACCGAGTAGTTCAACAGTATCAACGGTAAAACTTCCGTCGTTATTTTCAATAAAATATTTTTGTCGTTTTTTCAATCCGATAATAATTCCGTTGTGGGGTCCACCAATGATTGTGCCGTCGTACGAATATTTTCTGTTTAAAACGAATATTCCCCGACCAATCGAATATAATATGACAACTTGCATACTTTGCAAAATTTATAAATATTACCCACAACTATAACATTATCTCAAATTCACACCATAATATAAAAAAAAATATTTCGAGAAAAATTAATTCTTTATTCATAAAATATGGGGTTTCACAGTTTTAATTATTATTTTTAAGAAAAACGTTTTTTTTTACATTGTGGGCCTCATTAAACATGTGCAAGATGGCTGAGTTTAGATGGTCTTGAGGTGGGCGTGAATTTTGTTTATAAATATATTACTACCTCCGTCCCATAATAAGTGCTTTTTAGCTTAAATCACACATACCAATACACAAGCTAAAATGACAAAAATACCCTTGATATATTTTTTTTGAAGTAGAAAAGTTAATGAGTGTCATTTAATTATAGTGATGGTAAGATGCAATAAATACCATTGAATGCATAAGGGCATATATGAGAAAATATTGCAAAAATTATATTGGAGTTCTAACCCATCACTTATTTTGGGAAAAAATATTAAGCCTAAAAAAGCACTTATTGTGGGACGGAGGTAGTATTATATTAAATTTTTTGTTTTGGTGTTCTAAGCTATTTCCTATAAATAGGGTGCTTAGGTTAGAATTGAAAATCACACCAGAAACTAAAGATTTCTCTCTCTTTCTCTCTCTATAATATCGAACGATTTTGTGAGTATTTTAGTACTTTGAGTATTGCTATATCTGATGCAAGTTCTTTCAAAGACTATATCCAAGATTCCAGCTTTAAGTATTGTTTTTGCGAGGTAAGGATGTTATTTTCTTCAGTAAATGATATTATTTCTTCAATATCATTATACGCCGAAATATTGGTCCGAATTTTTATCAAATTTGAAACTTTTCATTGTGGGGTTACTTATTCATGAGTTACTTATTCACGAGTTACTATTCACGAGTACTATTCACGAAGCATGATGATATTTTTGTGAAATTTCTATCTTTTAGTGTCTGAGAGTTACTATTCACGATACGATTAATTATTCACGATACATCTGACTATTCATTTAATCAATTACACTATTCACGTAAAAATTAAATTTTATTTTTGTGTCCAAGATTGTCTCGTTATGATTCCTATCTTTGATTGGATCTATGTTTTGGTCTTCATTCTTGAATTTTACTCCACTCGTTATTTATGAAGTATTTTTGAACTTGGATTGTGTAAAGTACGAATCCTTAATATTTGTTCCTTTTTGTTTCACTGGATTCGTTTCCTTTAAAATATTTTTCATCATCCTCAATCCTAAATGATGATATTACTGAATATCTTTGGCCCAGTAGTGTAAAGATGAATGATTTTTTGATGAATATCTTTGGCCAGTAGCAAAGATAAGCAGTGTTTAGATGAACATGATTAACCGATGAATATATTTGGGCCAGTAGTGCAAAGATGAGCAGTGTTGAGATGAATATGACTAATATATGAATATCTTTGGCTTCAGAAAGTGCAAAGATGACTATTTGATTTATGATGTATATTGATTGATGTTACAGGATAAAATATCGATGATGGACTTTTAAATTCATAGATGATAGTAGATTTCATTCTCTATTTAACTCTTCTAATGAATTGTTGTTTCCGCAGCTTATTGATCTAAAACTTGTTGTCTATTGTATTTACATCGATTTTTCCTGTTGAAGACTAAGGATAATTTGTTGTATATTATCTTAGTCATAATATTCTTTACTGGGCTAGTTGAGCTCACCCTTTTCCTTTTTGTTCCATTTTTCTTCTCAAGAGGCGAGAATATAGCGGGAACTAGTTGGGGTGTGGAGTGATGGTTCAAGATAGTTGTTTTAGTAGTCCTCACCATTTTGTAATATAGTGTATCAATAATTGTATGAGGACTTTATTTGGGTATAGATATTGTCTAGAAGACAATATTTGTATTTAAACTCACAGCATAAGTGTTGTCGTATTTTGCACGACAATTGTAAATAATAAAGTTGTTGTGAGACCCCAAATTTTATGAAATAAAAGTGTTCAATTTTTCTATTTTGGTGAATAGTTAAATTGATAAAAGTTTAAAGTTAAGGGTCATATTTGAAAATTTTTCAAAGTAGACAAGTTGTCATAAAATACCGGTTACTATTCACGAGTTCTTATTCACTAGAGTTACTATTCACCGAAATTACTATTCACTCTAGTATTGTTTCACTCTAGTATTTGGGACACTTTTTGTGTCTGAGTTACTATTCACGAGTTACTATTCACGGAGTTACTATTCATGAAGTTACTATTCACAGAACAAAATATTTTATAAAAATAACTACGGAAGTTTTACCGTTGACATTGTTGAACTACCTTCAGTAGTAAAAAAATGCGAATACGTGTGGGTGCATAAGAAATACACCTGTATTGATTATCGATGCTTATGTGAGAAGTCACTCGGTTTGATTCCATTATTCACGATTAATAATATGAATTATTATAGCGATAATGACGTTTTGTTTTATTCGTATTATTAACGTAATAAAAATGCGAAACATCTTTTTATATAAAAATGTAATACTTTATTAAAGTTATTCTATAAATAGAATATATTATATTTTATTATGCATAGTGTTGCGTAGTGTTTTTGATATAGTGTTTTGCATAGTGTTTGCATAGTAAAATGTTTTTATATAAATAGAATATATGATATTTTATTTAAAAGATTTTGCTTTAAATATGGACCGTCGATTAAAGTAAATCAATCGGACCGATTCATGGATTAATTACTATGCATTCTATTTTCCTATAAATAGAAGCTCATTCCTTCATTATTTTCTTATTTAATTCAATTTGAAACTCTAGAGAGAGAAATTATAGAGAGAAACTATAGAGAGAAAATCTATAGAGAGAAAGAAGAAGAGTATTCGGTACTTCACTACTTTGATATCCAAAGTGTCTTTTACGGTAAAGGATATTATTTGTTGTGTAGTAAAGGGTGTTATTCTTTCTTATTCACGAAGAGAACTTCATTATTCCATTCATTATTATTATGTTGGAATAACTCGTGTAAAAGTGGCATACCCTACATACATAACTTGATAACGCTGTGATACCCTATACTTGGTGAAATCCTTATATTATTCCATTCTTATTTATTACATTGGAATAACTTGTATATGTGAATCCCCTATATTTGGTGATCTTCTTTCGTTATTCCATTCTTTATTATTCATTGGAATATCCCATGCATGTGTTTTTACACACGGACTGGTTCTATTGTTTATTATTCGCATTTATTATTCTCATTGGAATATCCATCTCGTGTGTTTTACACGGGACCGGTTCCATTGTTTATTATTCAAAGATTTATTATTCGTTGGATCATCCCGCTTGCATTTAATTTCACCGACTCGGTTCCGTTATTATTATTCTATTGGAATAACTCTGTCTATGCCAAGTACCGCCAGTACGGTGATTTCTTTTTTATTCCATTCTTTATTATACCCAGGTTGGTTAAAACTTTGACTTCTATACTCCATGAAATTAGTAGATTATCTTTGATATTTGCGTTTCATCCAAAGATCTTTCATGGAAATATTCTTCCGATTATTATTGAATTTTTTATCTAAAAAATGTAAGATCATGTTGACAATTTGGATGTTAATAATTCTCGGATTAAATAATTCTTGAACTTGTTTTATTGAATTATTATGTCATTATCATCATCCTCATGTTATATTATGTTATCTTTCGCTTACGTACATAGATGAACTTAGTATGATTATGACCGAGGATCATTTTAAGTATAATCATGGCTTGATATAAATGATGTGACAAAAGTCCTCGGTGGCTCTGTAATGCGATGATGGATAGTTTTTGGTATGATTATGACCGGGGGTGATTCTAAGGTATAGTCATGACCATTGATAATTTGATGAAAATCCTGACCGTGGTAATGCGGGGATGATTAGATATTGTGGTTTATTCATTAAACCGAGTCTTAGTAATAAAATTGATGAAAACCTTTTAAAACCTAAAAGATAGTAGACTTTATTTTCTACTTGACTCTTTTAATGGATCGATATTCACCGCAGATTAAACCGTTGTCTATTGTATTTTATCGGTTTAACACTGTTGAAGGCTAATGATAATTTATTCTCGCATTATCTTAGTCATAATATTTCTTCTTGGGCTAGTTGAGCTCACCCTTTCTTTCACCTTTATTCTTCTTGAAATGAGAACATATTTGGGACGAGTCGAGAAGCGGAGTAATGGTCCGAGAGGATAGCATTATTAGTCCTCACTATTCGTGAAATAGTGTGATAATAGTTGTAATGAGGACTTCTTTTGAGTTTTGTATAATATCTAGTAGACAATATTTGTATTCAAACTCACGGTTTATGTCGACATTTACCTACGCTTATGTTAGTAAGTTGTATTTGAATTTATGTACCATGTAAGTGGCGACCCAAGATGGGTGACGATACCTAATTTTGGGGCGCCACGGTTAGTATCGAGCCTAGGATATGATCCTGGCCAAGAGGTGAGAATAATACTGAGGAGGGGAGAGACGGGAATACCTTCGCTTAGTATGACCTACCTAAGTTTTATGCTATTTTATTGGTCGATCGAATATAGGAATAATTTGTTATATGTCAATTAACCCTTGTTTTGTGACGGTGTTTGAGAATGGCATCCGAAAATCTTTGAGATAAGCAATGAAGCACATGAGAGCGCCGATCGAAATTTCAAACAAAAGGTAACGACCAACAACACGATAATAATCATATTGGTGGCAACGATTATCGTAATAATGATAACCATCGTGGGGAAATTATCATGCCAAGAATGGTAACCACTTCGGTGGTAATCATGACAAAGATAATAGAAGTGGAAATTGCAAGAAGAGAAGGTCATTTAGCCCAATTTTGTTGTGCACCAAAGTCAAGTCTAGCTGGGACGGTGGCACCAAAGGTGGATATGGACAAAACAAAGTCGTTGGTTTTAGGAAGTGCATTTTTCATGACTTCTCAAAAAGCGAGTAAACCAAACGAAGTTAGCACGGGTTATTTAATTATAAATCATGAAGTCTATACCTTATGAGATCTGGGGTTCTACCAATTATTTTATCTCTCTTGCTTGCGTGCTCAACATTTAAATTTGACTCAGGAGAAGTTAGACTTTGACTTATTGGTTGAAACTTCGTTAGTAGGAGCCTTCAACGCATCGCTTACTATTTTTAAATCTTGTTTGTTCAAATAAATATTTTCACGTCGATCTTATCTTTTGAAAATATTTGCCTTTGATGTGATTTTAGAAATCAATTGGTTAATCGCTTTCATCATGCTTTTCATAAGGTTGTTAGCTTTTATATTCATAACCAACTTGTTGTGCAAATTCAAGTAACCAAACTACTAAAGTCAATTATTGTCATATCAAGCCATAAGTAAAGAGCCCCGAACCTTTCGTTGTTGACTTCCTTGTGTCGAATGCAAAGCCGGACTTTACAGTGGCGACATCGTGAATGAAGATGGCAAGTTTATAGGTATCATTGTGAGGTCTTTATCTAGGTTAAGGGATAGAAGTCACGGTTGGTATCAATGTTACGTCTTATCCAAGTCTTGGACGAGAAGTAACGCTTTGAATGATATTTCTATCATTAATAAATTTCTTGGCGTATTCTTGAAGACTTCCTAGCCTACCTTAGAACGTGAAATCGAATTTTGTATTGACCCTAATACAAAAACCCATTTCTTAAACCCTCAAATATTTCTTCAACTTAAAGGATCTGTTTACGAGGATTATGATGAAAGTCATAATAAAAACATTGGACTAATGAAAATCATGGGTATATGAAGTATTAGTAAGTGTTATGATGAGTTATGTTGGTTATTATGTGAAAACATGAAAGTTTCTTAGAAATCACAAAGAGTTGAAAATCAGATTTTGGTGAAAAACGTAACATGAAATTCAATTGACCATATCTCCTATTATATTTTGATTTTTTGAGTGTGGTCAAGTCCTAGAGTTAGATCTATGAGTTACCTAACAAATCCAAGTGGAATTACTGGAAAAGGTTTTGTAGATTTTTGTGTGGACTGATTTTAGCAAAGGAGTGCAAAGCTGCAAAAACCGAAAAAGATGCTGCCATGATTTTAGAGGGGCTGTTTCGGCCACTTAAATTATGAGAAAAATTCTGGCCTTTTGGGACATGAAAGTATATGGTATAAAGTACCTCCTGTCCAAAAATGAGCTCATTATGACTTAAAATGAACAAGTTATGACTATTTAAATATTTAGGTTTTTCCGATTTAAAACGCTTTATAACCTAGGAGTTCTATAACTCAGATGACCATGAAATTTAAACTGGAAGCTCACGTTAACATGTGTAAGGTCCTGCCAAGATTTGGGAATTTTGGAGTTAAACTTGAGGTAGCTAATTTCTTAAGGAATTAATTGGAAATTGATTTTGAAAAATAGTAAATGAATTTTAAAAATTTAGAGAAAAATATATTTTCATTATGGGACTATATTATGCTAAATCCCAGAAAAGAAATATTTTGGGACTGATTTGGTATTTTTCATGAAAATAGTTTAATTCTGAATATATGAGTTAAATATGTTATGTGAAATAACAAAGTTGAAAATAAGATTTTATGGCTAGAGAATCCTATATAGAGTATATGCATATTTTTTTGAGGATTTGATAATTGGTGATGATATCTTATGAGTATGGCATTTTTGAATGATTAAATGCATTATATGGTAAAGCGTAAACAATTGAGATAAATTGTTTATAAATTTAAGAAGTGATTAAAATATTATTATAATATTAATGATATTAGATTATGAGATTATTAAGTGATTGATAACATGGGGATATTCTTGAATCTGGATAAATTATATTATAAATGTTTAATATTTATCCTTTATCTCATTTGATTGATTCTTTATATCATTATCCTCACGCTTATATTATGTTGAAAGTCATCTCGTGGCTGTAGTGCATAGATGGACTTGGTATGATTATGACTGTGGATTGTTGGTATAATCATAACCGTAATTGAAAACACGATTATCTTTGGTAGTAGTGCATGGATAATTTGTGGTCGTGATACTAATGAATACACGATTATCTTTGGTAGTAGTGCATGGATAATTTGTGGTCGTGATACTTAATGAATACACGATTATCTTTGGTAGTAGTGCATGGATAATTTGTGGTCGTGATACTAATGAATACACGATTATCTTTGGTAGTAGTGCATGGATAATTTGTGGTCGTGATCTTAATGAATACACAATTATCTTTGCACGTAGTGCATGGATAATTTTAGTCGTGATACTAATGAATACACGATTATTATTTACGCACGTAGTGCATGGATAATTTGTGGTCGTGATCTTAATGAATACACAATTATCTTTGCACGTAGTGCATGGATAATTTGTGGTCGTGATACTAATGAATACACGATTATCTTTGGCACGTTGTGCATGGATAATTTGTGGTCGTGATACTTAATGAATACACGATTATCTTTGGCACGAAAGTGCATGGATAATTTGTGGTCGCGGATCTTAATGAATACACGATTATCTTTGGCGTAGTGCATGGATAATTCGTGGTCGTGATACTAAAGAATATCATTGGCACGTAGTGCGGGGATGATTGACGATGTGGATTAACTATCGAAATGAGTCTCAAAGAATGAAATATTAATTCATGGATGTGTTCAAAGTCATCCATGGCTTACGTGCATAGATGGACTTGGTATGATTTGCCACTGAGGATTGTTCGGTATAATCATGATCATAATTGAAAACAAAATTATCCTTGGCCCGTAGTGCATGGATAATTCGTGGTCGTGATACTATTAAGCTGAGTCTCAGCATTATTGGTTTTACAGTTGTATATCTTTGGCCTGTAGTGCAAAGATGAATTGTTAATGAATATCTTTGGCAGGATTGCAAAGATGATTTTAATGTTTTCAACGATAAAGGTATTCAAGGTATCTTCACCTCTTTATCATACCAGTATCGCACCCTAATTTCGAGGGCTTAAATTCCATAAGGAGGGAGATTGTGAGACCCCAAATTTTATGAAATAAAAGTGTTCAATTTTTCTATTTTGGTGAATAGTTAAATTGATAAAAGTTTAAAGTTAAGGGTCATATTTGAAAACTTTTCAAAGTAGACAAGTTGTCATAAAATACCTGGTTACTATTCACGGGTTACTATTCACCGAAATTACTATTCACTCTAGTATTGTTCACTCTAGTATTTGGGACACTTTTTTGTCGTAGTTACTTATTCACGAGTTACTATTCACTAGTTACTATTCAATCAAATTACTATTCACTCTAGTATTGTTCACTCGAGTATTTGGGACACTTTTTTGTGTCGAGTACTATTCACTTAATTACTATTCATAAGTTACTATTCACCCGAACAAAATATTTTATGAAAATAATACGGAAGTTTTACTGGTTGACATTGTTGAACTACTTCGGTAGTAAAAGTACGATGAATACGTGTGATTGCGTAAGTAGACACTGCAGTGATTGATTATTGATGCTTATGTGAGAAGTCACTTAGTTTGATTCCATTATCACGATTAATAATATGAATTATTATAGCGATAATGACATTTTGTTTTATTCGTATTATTAACGTAATAAAAGCGTAAACATCTTTTTATATAAAATGTAATACTTTATTAAAGTTATTCTATAAATAGAATATATTATATTTTATTATGCATAGTGTTGCATAGTGTTTTGCGTAGTGTTTTGCATAGATAGTGTTGCGTAGTGTTTGCATAGTAAAATATTTTTATATAAATAGAATATATGATATTTTATTTAAAAGATTTTGCTTTAAATATGGACCGCCGATTAAAGTAAATCAACTGGACCGATTCATGGATTAATTACTATGCATTCTATTTTCCTATAAATGAAGCTCATTCCTTCATTATTTTCTTTTAATTCAATTTGAAACTCTAGAGAGAAATTATAGAGAAACTATAGAGAAAATCTATAGAGAGAAAGAAGAAGAGTATACGGTACTTCACTACTTTGATATCCAAAGTGTCTTTTACGGTAAGGATATTATTTGTTGTAATACCGTAAAGGGTGTTATTCTTTCTTATTCATGAAGAGAACTTCATTATTCCATTCATTATTATTATGTTGGAATAACTTGTAAAAGTGGCATACCCTATACATAACCTTGTATACGCAGATACCCTATACTTGGTGAAATCCTTATATTATTCCATTCTTATTTATTACATTGGAATAACTTTGTATACGCTGAATCCCCTATATTTGGTGATCTTCTTACGTTATTCCATTCTTTATTATTCTGTTGGAATATCTCATGCGTGTGTTTTATTTTAGGACTGGTTCTATTGTTTATTATTCCGCATTTATTATTACATTTGGAATATCCATGTCGTGTGTTTTACAGGACACGGTTCCATTGTTTATTATTCAAAGATTTATTATTCCGTTGGATCATCCCGCTTGTATGAATTTCACCCGACACTGGTTCCGTTATTATTATTCTATTGGAATAACTCGCCTATGCCAATCACCGCTTGCGTGGTGATTTCTTTTTATTCCATTCTTTATTATACCCGGTTGGTTAAAACTTTGACTTATACTCCATGAAATTAGTAGATTATCTTTGATATTTGCGTTTCATCCAAAGATCTTTTCATGGAAATATTCTTGATTATTATTGAATTTTACTATACAAAACAAAGATATCATGTTGACAATTTGGATGTTAATAATTCACGGATTAAATAATTCTTGAACTTGTTTTATTGAATTATTATGTCATTATCATCATCCTCATGTTATATTATGTTATCTTTGGCTTACGTACATAGATGAACTTTAGTATGATTATGACCGGGGATCATTCGGTATAATCATGGCTTGATATAAATGATGTGACAAAAGTCCTCGTGGGTTCGTGTAATGCGTTGATGGATAGTTTTTGGTATGATTATGACGGGGGTGATTAAGTATAGTCATGACCATTGATAATTTGATGAAAATCCTTGACCAAGTAGTACGTGGATGATTAGATATTGTGGTTTATTCATTAAAGCGAGTCTTAGTAATAAAAATTGATGAAAACCTTTTAAAACCTAAAAGATAGTAGACTTTATTTTCTACTTGACTCTTTTAATGGATTAGATATTCATTATGATTAAACTGGTTGTCTATTGTATTTTATCGGTTTAACCTTTGTTGAAGGCTAATGATAATTTATTCGCATTATCTTAGTCATAATATTTCTTCGGGCTAGGCTAGTTGAGCTCACCCTTTCTTTCACCGTTCTTCTGTGAAATGAGAACATAATTTGGGATTTAGTCGGGGAATGGAGTAATGGTCGAGAGGATAGCATTAGTAATCCTCACTATTCTGTAAAATAGTGTGATAATAGTTGTAATGAGGACTCCTTTTGAGTTTGTATAATATCTAATAGACAATATTTGTATTCAAACTCACAGTTTATGTCGTATTGTACACGACAGTTATGTTAGTAAGTTGTATTTGAATTTATGTACCATGTAAGTGGCGACCCAAGATGGGTGACGTATACCTAATTTTGGGGGCGTCACAGTTGTAGTTGTTTCTGTACCATGTATTTGGCGACTCAGAATATGTTGGGTGTGTAAGACCCCAACTTATTATTAATGAAATTTAATTTTCTCTATTTATTATTTTGAAATAGTAAGGGTTGATTTGATTAATGTGGATAGTTATGGGTAAAATACATTAAATATTTCAAAATAAGCAAGTGGTTATAAAATATTCATTGTTGTCGGAGAATATTCGTCATTGTTGGGAATATTAAATGCGATTAGGCGCAAGATCCATGTGGGCCCCATAACGGAAAAACGATTGGATGAAGAAAGCGACAAATATAAGTTGTTTAAAAATAACGGCGTAGTTATTCACAATTAACAACTTGTTGGAATACCCGGTGGTTAAAACACAATAATACTGGCGTTGTTGCACGAGAAGACACTGCGGTATTGCACCAATTATTGAAGGCACTACTCAATAATGGTTACGATAATTCTTATTCGGTATTTTATTTTATTGATTCAATAATGCTACGTTGATATTTTATATTCTTTGTTGTTTGATAATTGTCATTACAATCAGTATTTTCCATTATCGAGACAATAATTCATATTATCCGAATAATATTATAAGATAACATTATTGACAATGTCTAGAAAGTTCTGTCTAAGGAGAGGTTTGGTCATCTAATTGCGCGCCAGTAAGGAGAGATCCTTATTGGAAAGCCCCCTCTATCCTGGGAACTGCTTGGTTGTCAATAATGTGATTCTGTAATATTATTTATGAATAATTAATTATTGATTTATATGATGAGGAAAATATTGATTTTATGAGGATATAGATGGAGAAAATTTTTAATGTGACAATTGTTGAAAATTAATATTTTATCTTTTCTAATAAAATAATTCATTTAAATATATTATTTTAATAATATATTAACGATGATATTTTTACAATGAATGTGGGATATATGAGTATATGAGGAGGAAGAGTATTTTGTGGCATTAAATGTTTAACACATGTTTTGTGTGTTGGTGGACACAATTATTGACCAAAATTTGATTATAGCTTGTAAAATCGCTTCTGTTTGTGGATTTTGGTCAATTTTCGTTTGGAATTCGGAAAAACTTTCTTACGCAAAGTTGTAGAGAATTGAATTTCCTATAAAAACACGCAAGATTTGAATTTTTCGACAAAAGGGCTATTTATTATGAATTATTGAAGTTCAAGTTCAAATAATTAATTTTTGGGAGTTTTAGTTAATTATTTTGAGAAAACGTTTTTTTGCAACTAAGTTGGCCTCACATGTGATTCAAATGGGCTGAGATCAGTTGTCTAAGGTGGGCTAAAGAAAATATGAAAATATATTAATATTATATTCAATTTTACTCGCTTTTGTGTTCTAAGCAATTTCTATAAATAGGGTCTTGGGTTAGAATTGAAAATCACAATGTAAACTGAAGTTTCTCTCTATTTCTCTCTCGATATATTGAGCGTATTCTTGTGAGTATACTTTGAGTATTGTTAGGCGGTGCAGCAAAGTTCCTTCAAAGACTATACCCTAGATTCCATTTGAAATCTTAATCTTTTCGAGGTAAGGATGTTATTTTCTTCTCAAATGATATTATTTCTTCAATATCATTATCTTTGAAATATTGGTTGGAACTTTTTATCAAATTTGGAACTTTTTTATGTCTGGGTTACTATTCATGAGTTACTATTCACGAGTTACTTATTCATGAGTGAGTTACTATTCACGAGTACTATTCATGTAAGCGTGAAGATATTTTTTGGGAAATTTCTATCTTTTGGTGTCGAGATTACTATTCACGATATCAAGACTATTCAATAGAAAAATAAAATTTCTTCTTTTGTCCAAAATATCTATTCGGATACTAGCTTTGATTGTATCCATGTTTTGATCATTCTTGAATTTTACACCACTATGATTATTTTTGAGGTATTTTTGAACATGGATAAAACAAAGTACTAATCCTTAATCCTTAATCCTTGTCATTCTGTTTCACTAGATTCGTTTATTTAAAATATTTTTCATCATCCCTGGTCTTAAATGATGATATTATTGAATATTAGTACAAAGATGAATGATTTCGAAGAATATCTTTGGTAGTAGTAAAGATGAGCAGTGTTTAGATGAACATGAATTAATCGATGAATATCTTTGGCAGTAGTGCAAAGATGAATATTTGATTCCGGATGTATATTGATTGATGTTACAGGATAAAAGATAGAGCGATGAACTTTTAAATTCATACATAGAAGATAGTAGTTTGCATTCTCTACTTAACTCTTCTAATGAATTATTATTTCCATTGCGAATATTGATTTAAAATTTGTTGTCTATCAGTATTCTATTAGATTTTTCCTCGTTGAAAACTAACGGTAATTTGTTGTATATTATCTTAGTAATAATATTCTTTCATTGGGCTAGTTGAGCTCACCCTTTTCCTTTTTGTTCCATTTTTCTTCTCGGGAGGCGAGAATATAAGAAAGATTTAGTGGGGGTATGGAATGAAGGTTTTAGAAAGAATTGTTTAGTAGTCCTCACCAATTTTTGTAAAATAATGTATCAATAAATGTGATGAGGATTTATTTGAGTATAGATATTGTCTAGAAGATAATATTTGTATTCAAACTCACAGCTTTTCTTGTTGTAATAATAAAGTTGTAGTTGTTTCTTGCATCATGTATTGTAACTCGAGAATGGGTGATGTATACCTATTTTGGGGGCGCCACGAGAGGTGGATTGGACCTATTTTGGGGCGCCACATATAGTCTTTGAAAGAACTTCATTTGTATAGCAATACTCAAAGTACTAAACTACTCACAAAATACGTTCGATATTATAGAGAGAGAAAGAGAGAGAAAACTTTAGTTTCTGGTGTGATTTTCAATTCTAACCTAAGCACCCTATTTAGCAGAAAATTTAATATAATAATATTATATATAAACAAATTTCCTACGCCCACTTTTTAAATTTGAATTCAGCAACTACATCACATGCAAGACCCACAATTAATGACAAAAACGTTTTTTCATATAAAAAAATAATTAAAACTTCCAAAAATCAATTATTTCGGAACTTCGGAACTTCAATAATTCATAATAAATAGTCCTTTTGTAAGACCTCAAATTATTAATAAATGAAATTTATTTTTCTCTATTTATTATTTTGAAATAGTAAGGGTTGATTTGATTAAGGTGGATAGTTGTGGGTAAAATATGCAAATATTTCGAATAAGCAAGTGGTTATAAAATACTCATTATTGTCGGGGAATATTCGTTTGGTCGTGGAATATTAAGATTTGTCGGGGAATATTCATATGACGACTTGCAGTAGCCTTTTGTGGGCCCCATAACTGAAAAAGCGATTGGATGAAGAAAATGACAAATATAAGTTGTTTATAAATAACCAGGCGTAGTTATTACTGATTAATAATGTTGGAATATCCGGTGGTTAAAACACACTAATACGTTGTTGTTGAACAAGAATAATGCGGTATTGCACCAATTATTGATTCTTACGTAAGAAGGCACTACTCAATAATGGTTACTGATAATTATTATTCGATTATTTTATTTTATTGATTCAATAATTGTTGCGATTGATATTTTATATTACTTTTGTTTGATAAATTGTCATTACACGATTATTTTCCATTATCAAGTAATAATTCATATTATCCGAATAATATTATTAGATAACATTATTGGCAATGTCTAGAAAGTTCATGCTCAAGGAGAGGTTTGGTCACCTAATTGGCGCCAAGAAGGAGAAATTCTTATCGAAAGCCCCTCTTTCACAGAAGCTACTGGTTATCAAGATCTTGTGATTACGTGATATTATTTGTGAATAATTAATTATTGATTTATATGATGAGGAAAATATTGATTTTATATGGATATAGATGGAGAAAATTTTTAATGTGACAATTGTTGAAAATTAATATTTTATCTTTTTACGATAAAATAATTCATTTAAATATATTATTTTAATAATATATTAAGCGGTGATATTTTTATAATGAATGTGGGATATATGAGTATATGAGGATGAAGAGTATTTTGTGGCATTAAATGTTTAAAACATATTTTGTGTGTTGGTGGACACAATTATCGATAGAAATTTGATTTTAGCTTGTAAAATCGCCTGGTTTATTGATTTCGGTTAATTTACATTTTGAATTTGGAAAACTTCCTTTTGTAAAGTTGTAGATAATGGAATTTTCTATGGAAATTCATGAGTTTCAATTTTTTCGATAAAAGAGCTATTTATTATGAATTATTTAAGTTCCAAGCTCAAAATAATTAATTTTGGAAGTTTTAATTATGTTTTTTTAAAAAAACGTTTTTCAAATGTTGGTGGCCATCTTTAACATGTGCTTGGTGGCTGAAATCGGATTTCAAAGTGGGCGTAGGAATGTGTTTTGTAAATATTAATATTATATTAATTTTTTCGCTTTGGTGTTCTAAGCATTTTCCTATAAATAGGGTCTTGGGTTAGAATTGAAAATCACATCGACATCTTTGAAGTTTTTCTCTCTATATTATCGGCGTATTCTTGTGAGTATTTTGAGTATACTTTGAGTATTGCTATACGGTGTAAGTTCAAGTCATAGCCTATATCCTGTGTTTAAATTTAGAAATCTTGATCTTCGAGGTAAGGGATGTTATTTTATTGAAAATGATATTATTTCTTCAATATCATTATCGCCGAAATATTGGTTGGAAATTTTATCAAATTTAAAACTTTTTCATGATTTGGGGTTACTATTCATGAGTTACTAATAATGAGTTCTTATTCACGAGTTACTATTCATGAGTTCTTATTCACGAGTTCTTATTCACGAGTTCTTATTCACGAGTACTTATTCACTTAAACGTGAAGATATTTTTTTTTGTGAAATTTCTATCTCTTGGTGTGAGAGTTACTTATTCACGTATACTGACTTTATTCACTTAATCTGGCATTATTCAATCGAAAAATAAAATTTCTTCTTTTGTCAGAAATATCTATTATGGATACTAGCTTTGATTGTATCCATGTTTTGATCATTCTTGAATTTTACTCAACTCTGATTACTTATGAAGTATTTTTGAACTTGGATTGTTTAAAATACGAATCCTTAATATTTGTTCTTTTGTTTCACTGGATTCGTTTCCTTTAAAATATTTTTCATCATCCTCAATCCTAAATGATGATATTACTGAATATCTTTGGCCTGTAGTGCAAAGATGAATGATTTCTTGATGAATATCTTTGGTAGTAGTGCAAAGATGAGCAGTATTGAGATGAACATGACCGATCGATTAATATCTTTGGCCCGTAGTGCAAAGATGAGCAGTGTTTAGATGAACATGAATTAATGGTGAATATCTTTCCTCAGTAGTGCAAAGATGAATATTTGATTCGGATATATATTGATTGATGTTACGGGGATAAAATATCGACGATGGACTTTTAAATTCATATATAGAAGATAGTAGTTTGCATTCTCTACTTAACTCTTCTAATGAATTATTATTTCACTGCAAGATTGATTTAAAAGCGGTTGTCTATTGTATTCTATTAGATTTTTTTCTGTTGGAGACTAACGATAATTTGTTGTATATTATCTTAGTCATAATATTCTTCTTTGGGCTAGTTGAGCTCACCCTTTTCCTTTTGTTCCATTTTTTCTTCTCGGGAGGCGAGAATGTAGCGAAAGTACTTAGTCGGGGGTATGGAATGAAGGTTCTAGAGAGAGAGTTGTTTAGTAGTCCTCACCATTTTTATAAAATAATGTATAAATAATTGTGATGAGGATTTATTTGGGTATGTATATTGTCTAGAAGACAATAATTGTATTTAAACTCACAGTATATATGTTGTCGTATTTTGCACGACAAATGTATTAATAAAGTTGTAGTTATTTCTGTACCATGTATTTGGCGACTCGGAATGGGTTGGATGGAATGAACCTATTTTGGGGGCGTCACACCTTTTATCAGAAAAATTGAATCTCACGATTTCTTATAGAAAATTCAATTCTCTACAACTTTACAGAAGAAAGTTTTTCCAAATTCCAAACATAAATTGGCCGAAATTCACATACGGACGATTTTACAGGTTATAATCAAATTTCAGTCAAGAAATGGGTCCATCAACATGTTTAACATGTTTTAAACAACTTTTGTAACAAAAATACTCTTTCTCCTCATATACTCATATATCCCACATTCATTGTAAAAATATCATCATTATTATATTAAAATAATATAATAAAATATTATTTTATCAGAAAAGATAAAATATCAATTTTTTAACAATTGTCACTTTAAAAATTTTCTCCATCTATATCCACATAAAATCAATATTTTCCTCATCATATAAATCAATAATTAATTATTCACAAATAATATTACAGAATCACAAAACTGACAATCATACCGTTCCTAGGAAAGAGGGGGCTTTCCAATAAGAATTTCTCCTTATTGGCGCGCAATTAGGTGACCAAACCTCTCCTTGCATGTAACTTTCAGACATTGCCAATAATGTTATCTAATAATATTATTAGGATAATATGAATTATTGCTCCAGATAATGAAAAATACTTGTAAAGTGACAATTATTGAAACAACAAGTAATATAAAATATCAACGTAGAAATTATTGAATCAATAAAATAAAATATTGATAAAGTAATTATCGTAATAATTATTGAAAGGCTTTCTTACGTAAGAATCAATAATTAGTGCAATCCGTGTCTTCTACTTACTGCAACAACTTTGTATTATTGTGTTTTAACCACCGGGTATTCCAACAATATTAATCTGATGTGACGTCTGTAGTTATTTATAAATAACTTATACTTGTCGTTTTCTTCATCCAATCGCTTTCAGTTATGGGGCCCACACAAGGTTCATGGCTTCATTGCATTTAATATTCCCGACAAAGAAAAAATATTCCACGCACCAAACGAATATTCTCCGATAACAATGAGTATTTTATAACCACTTGCTTATTTGAAATATTTGCGCATTTTACCAATAACTAACCACATTAATCAAATCAACCCTTACTATTTCAAAATGATAAATAGAGGAAATTAAATTTCATTTATTAATAATTTGGGGTCTTACATGTTTTATGTAAAAAGATTTTCTTACGCAAAATACTATCTGAATATAATTATGCAATCTCATCGTAATAGAATATAATATATTCTATTTATAGAATAATAACTTTATACAAGTATTACGTTTTATTACATAAATAATACTAACAAAAAAAACTGAGGTGACTTATCACGTAAAGATCAATAATCAATCGCAGTGTCTTCTTGCAACTAATGCCAGATATCTTTATTACTTTAACACCTTGGTGTTTCAACGATTAACGGTAAAACTTCCGCCGTTATTTTCATAAAGTATTTTTGTCATTTTTTCAATCCGATAATAATTTTATCGTGGAGTCCATTTTGATGATTATGTCGTTGCATGCGGATATTCCCTATTAAAACGAATATTCTAAACCAATCGAATATAATATGACAACTTGCATACTTTGCAAAATTTATAAATACTACCCATAACTATAACATTATCTCAAATACCATAATATTAAAAACAAATATTTTAAAAAAATTAAATCTTTATTCATAAAATCTGGGGTCTCACATACAATAATATTGAATATTTTAATTTTAATTATAATTTATAGTTTAATCAATCACATCAGATTTATTCAATTAATGTGATGGTGACACATCATTTGAGATATTTTTTGTGACAAAAAAATGATACCATTTCCCAATCTAAAATGATATTCTGTGTCACAATACGTCCCATTTAACTTTTTGATTCTTTAATATATAGGGAAATGATATTTTTATATGTAATTTTGATATTTTTACACGTACTCTCACATAAAGGTAGAATCCATCATACTCTCTTACGTTCTGTTTCTGAGTTTTAAAATGGACAGAAAAGAAAAGAAATAGACGAAAAATTTAAGTTTTTTTTTCCATTCTTATGTTTTTTAAGTTTTTTAATAAACGGAAAAGAAAAGAAATGGATAGAAAACCTGGCCACTTTTTCGGTCAAAGTTTTCCGTTCAAAATTTGCCTAATTTGGACGGAAAAAATTTGGAATAAGTAATATTTTTATAATTCTCATATTATTCCCAACTTTTAATATAATAAATTTTAAATTACAATTCATATCCCCAATTTATTTTTATCTACTAAACTTAATGTACAATACTGACAAAAAAGGGAGACCATTTTTTTTATTCGGTCACGAATATTATATGGTCCCGTATTTATTTATGGCCTCCAATTCCATTATTCTTCATTGATGCATAAATAGACAAGCAAAATAAGTTCAATATTTGTTTCTGTACTAAAGGTATTTTTATTTTATTTGAAATATATCTAGAAAAGAAAAAGATTATATTTTTACAGATACACATTAAACTTTTATAAACTTGTATGAATAGAATAAAGTGTGATAAAAAATTAAAAGAAGCTGTAGAAGAATATATCGCAAATTCAATTAAAAGTTTTATTAAAAATTAAGTAAAAAGGAGAGGAAATGTATTTGGATATTTGTATTTGAATATGGATTTTTTCTTTAATTAAATTTATCTTGTATATTTTTATTCATGGTTTAATTGTTATAATTAATAGAAGAGTAAATTTATAAAAGTAATATTTTTCTTTTCTTTTTATTGGAACTCAAAACGCAAGAAAAGTTAACTTTTTTAAATTTTCATTCTTTTCTATTAAAAGCTAAGAAGCAAATGTGATGAGGAAAACTTTAAGTTTTCTATTTTTCTCGCAATTACAATTTAAGTTTTTATTATTTTTTTTTCACGTCAAAGCTCGTAAAGCAAAGTGTTAGTCTCTTGTGAGAGAAGATCATATGAAAATATTAAAAGTATATGTAAAAATAGTGTTCCTTTATATATATATATATATATATATATATATATATATATATATATATATATATATATACATGTCGATATTTATGGAGACGCACTTAAAAAAATTAATACTAGGAGTATTTTTTAAGTTCACATAAACTCATCAATCTCTCGTCAATTTTTAAAATTTTCTCTTCAGTACATGTCGATATTAGTTGAGCCACCCCTATAATGTATTTTAAATTTGCTGGAGCTCATCATCTTATCGTTTTATTTACAATTTGTAATATATATATGTAGAATATAAATTTTGTAACTTCTTTTACATTTTTTCTCAGTAGTTGTTGATCCTTGTTTTCTTATTTTTAATAATAACATTTATTTTAATACTTGATAGTAAAAATTATATATATCCTGATAAATCTACGTAAATTTTTTTAAAATAAATTTTTTAACATAATATAATGCGTGTGTGTACGTTCACTCACATTTACTAAATAATAAAATAAAGAACGTTATGAATTTATTTACTTTTAGTGCAAAAATAATTGTTATATAATAATAATAATTATAATAATAAATCATCTTTGTATTTTTATAATTATATATTTGAATTTAATAATTTACAAGTTTATTATAATAAGTTAAATTGAGGAAATCCGCCATTTTGATTGTATCCATCGTCATGGTTTTGGTTTGTAAGTTTATTTTGATGATTTAATGATGTAACGCTGATATTATATATATATATATATATATATATATATAATTATTACTCCACATAACTTAAAGTAAAGGGGAAAAAAATGTTGGGTAGGGTAGTCACTGTTGATCATTTTGGGATGTTGTGAAGAAGGTCCAAAAAGGTAGTGGCCAAAACGGACGATCCGAAGAACACACCTCTTTTCTCTCTCTTAAACTCTTTCTCTCTCTATATATGTTCTCCTCTCTTTGCAGACTGACTAAAATTATTATTATTAATATATATATAAAAAAAAAGGTTAAGTTGTGCTCTTTTTTCTTCTCTCTTCCTTCATTTTCCATTTTTGAACCGACGATCTTTATCTCTAGAGGTAATGGACATGCTTTAGACTCGATCAGCAGGTACGTTTTGATCTCATCCTTCTTAGCTCTTTGAAAAATGTAAAAACATAATAAAAATCCAGTCTTTATTATTATTATTATTTTTCTGAGTTAAATTTTTTTATTGATCGGATAGTATTCGACGGAGATTAAATAGGAAGAAGGAATCGATCATGGCAGTTGTTGAGAATGCTGAGATTAATATTAATAACTCGTTGAATCAGACTGAGTCACTCGTACAAAACGACGTCGATCAGCCGAAATCGAATCATTTGAGCAGCAACGGCAACGGCAACCCTACTTTCCGGCCAAATGATCAGAATAATTTTCACATGGGTGTTAAAAATCAGCAGCAACAGCAGCAGCAGCAGCAACCGACGATAAATACGGGCCATCAGACTAATAATAACGGTACGGCTGCTGACCCGATGAGTTTAATTCAGCAGCAGAGCCACGGCATCAACGGTAATGGTGTGGCTCATCATCAAAATCATCATCATCAGATGAACGGTGGGGTGGATTTGCAGAGAAATGGCGGAGATGATGAGAATGATGACGGAGAGGGTTTTAAGCAGGAGATAAGGGATTTGGAAGAAATGCTGTCCAAATTGAACCCTATGGCTGAAGAATTTGTGCCGCCTTCACTTGCTAGTTATAGACCTCTTATGCAGCACTCTGCTCCTGGGGCTGCTCACTTTGGTTATATTACTGACAGTAATTTTGTAATGCAACCTAATTCTCCCGTTGCCAATGGAAATTCTGCTAGACGGGTATACAAAATTTCTTATCTTTTTATAAATCTTATTTATGTTCTGCTTATGCTTGTTTTTGGTTGTAAAAATGTTCGATGATTTTGTTTAGAATTGCAAGATTGATAATTTTATTCTCTTGTATGAGATTAGATTTAGTAAACTTTCTAACTTACTCATATTTGTTACTTTGTTTGGTTGGATATATATAGCTAGGGACATATAGAAGAAAGGATTATTTACATCATTTTCCCTACTGACCAAATAAAAGATTTCCTTTGTTTTAATTCTATAGTTGTTTGTAATGAACTTCTATTTTATACCCTATGTTCAGAAGAAGAATAGCTATAGTCATGCCAAGCGAAGGATGAATAGTCGAACCAGTATGGCTCAGAGGGAAGATGTTATTAAGAGGACTGTTTATGTTTCTGACATTGATCATCAGGTACCGAATTAGTATGATTTGTCTGTTGTCATTTTCTTGGGCTTCTCTTTTTAGTATGTTTTGATCTTCTGTGGATGTGTTTTTGTTGCTTGGTTTAGGTTACTGAAGAACAACTTGCAGCTCTCTTTATTAGTTGTGGGCAGGTACTTTTTATTTAATTGATCTCATTGGCATAACCTTGAATTCACGTTAATGGATGCATATTTTTCTGTATTATATATCCTATTTATTTATTTACTTTTTCCCGAAGGTTGTTGATTGCCGTGTCTGTGGTGACCCAAACTCTGTTCTCCGCTTTGCCTTTATTGAGTTTACTGATGAGGGTAAGCCGACAAACAACTTGACATATACGTGTAATGAATAGGGTGTTACATTTCATTGTCTCTTATATTTGTGCAGAAGGTGCTAGGAATGCATTGAGTCTGGCAGGGACTATGCTTGGTTTTTACCCAGTAAGGGTGCTACCTTCAAAAACTGCAATTGCGCCTGTTAATCCTACATTTTTGCCCCGAGTGAGTAGTTTGGTTCACTATGTTTAACTTCTTATACCATGAATTTTTCATACTTGAAGTCAATCTTAGAAAGTGAACTGAGAGGCAGATTTAAACTTACTTGATTGCCTTTTGCTATGTTATCTAGTCTGAAGATGAAAGGGAGATGTGTGCAAGGACTATTTATTGTACAAATATAGATAAGAAGGTACTTTTGGAATTGTAAACATCCCTTGTTCTGGTATTCAAAAGCATTGTTAGAATTTGTTTTGACTATTTCTATGCTTATTTGTTTCAGGTTACTCAAGCAGATGTCAAACTCTTTTTTGAATCTATTTGTGGAGAGGTTTGTAACTGCTTATGTAACAAGTCTGAAAGTGCTCTTATTCTTGATGTCCTAACTAAAAGTTATGGAATATCTTGTCTGCCATAGGTTCTCCGCTTGAGGCTGCTTGGAGACTACCATCATTCGACTCGTATTGCATTTGTTGAGTTTGTAATGGTAAGTATAAATAGCTGTTCATGCGTTGCTGCCTGATATTTTAGTCTGATGTATATCATTTTTTTCTGCACTCAATACACATCGTAAAGAAGAAACATCTGTATGATCCCTGTGCAACTGCAAATTCAAATACATTGCATTTGGGCCTCAAATAGGAAATTAAATAATGGTTTGGTGAAATACCTGACTTTCAAGTATTTGGTAATCAGTTGACTTATAAAAACAAATAAGATTAATGTGGTTTTGTATATAAAGAACCAGTTTGACCACTCCTAAGAATTATTCAGACACAATTTTATATCAGTCTTTTTGAAAGTCTTACCATTGATTTAGTTAGAAAATAGAAAAGTGTCTCAAGTTAAAGAGGCAGGTGGCCTTCAGAAATAATTTGCTTAGTCTGAGACTAGTATTTGCAACCATTTGTTTTCATCTACATAAATCATATTTCGATCTTTTGTTAATTTGGGGCCATAATTTACTTACAGAAGGCATGGTTTGGCATGAAGAATTCATAATTTGGTAATTTTTTGCTTAAATTAGGGATGAAAGGGGAAGGTTGTAGAATGTTATATTATATTTTTATTTATTTTGGGTTGGGGAGTGGGGGGAGAAATTAAGTGAAAGTTGAAGCGAAGCTTATGATTTATTTATCAAAAAAAAAGAGAAAGAAAAGTGCAGTTTATGATTTTATTTTTGGGTTGTGCTATGGTTTTTCAATGATTTCCTAAATTGACGTGCCTAACTATGATGCAGTCAACCGTCAACCAATGTATTAACTAATGACGCATCAATTTGCAAACCCAAATTTGAGAAATCACTTAAAACCCTTAAGAACCTAACATTTTGTTTTGGGATGACGAACATAATTATATTAGTGACTAAACTCCCTCTCTCTCTCTACCCCATGAGAATTCATCAGTAAAAATACCTTAAAGGGTGTCTTACCTTTTACTGCAGCTTCTCACCAGTCTGGCAGGCTCCTTCCCTAATGGGGTTGGAATCACCAGTGAGATATATTGAGCTAGATAGGTGTACTCAGAATTGCAGATTTTTAGGGGTTCCCAGCGCCGGAAGGCAAAGAAGAGGAGAATGGGATGAAAGAATTCCCTAAAAAATGTCGATTAGGTAAAATTTCCAAGCTCAGGAGTGTTCTGTATTCAGTATTGGAGTTTATGTTTGCTAATAATGAGGCATACTGGTCTTAGGCTGGAGTTTTTTGTCCAAATAAGTGAGTATGGTCGGTCCAGCTTTCATTTATTGGTTATCGATGGAAATAGTCACTTTCAAATGACGATGGGCATAGTCTTCTACTTATTATTACCTTTTTTCAATAGTTCTTCAGAGTCTCTCACAATTGAAGAAAGTAAATATATTAAGTTACATATATAAAATAAATAAATCTATTTAGTTTTAGATAGTTAACTGCAGATATTTGTACATTTGGTGCGCTCGAATATGGTGCTTGTTCCCTTGACAAGTTTGAAGTCAAAGTGGTATTATTTTCTTGAAATGCAATGAGCATGTGTTTAGGCTAGGATAGATACTGCAAAAAGGGCTACAAGCTATGCCTAGTCATAAAGGCTGTCTGTAGAGTTGCTGATGGGTTTACTAAGATTCAGATGGAGGCAAGACGAAGCTTGTAACATTTGAGTTGGCTAGTCACATAATAGACTGTAGCTTGAATATGTAAATTACATTTACCAAAAAATGTATTCGTAAATCACGTCTGTGCTATCAGTCTATTAGGCTATGGGGAACATCTAAACTCTGCTGCATCTTTTATGACGGTCGCATTTGCCTCTTGTTGCATTGCTTCTGTGATCAAGACAAGGTGAATCATCTTATGAGCTGTAACAGGTTCATTATGAACCCATTATCTCCAAGCTATTAACTATCTTGAAGTCTTTGCTTTTAGTTGGGTTTGTAACAATTGACAACTGAGTATCGGTTATAGACTGGTTAGCTCCTCGGCAATTTGTCTTGGAAGTGGGAGTGAGAAGAGGCATTCAGATAGCCTTTTCCATCAACTTTTACCATGTCAAGGATAGATATGACTGATTACAATTTCGTAATTTAAGGGTATTCAGATATGCCTTTTCTGTTCTTTTGCTTTGTCCTGTATCAGTACGGGTGTCAACAAAAATGAGTTTTTAATAATCAGATTTTCTCCCATGCAGGCTGAGAGTGCAATTGCAGCGCTGAACTGTAGTGGTGCTGTCTTGGGATCATTGCCAATAAGGTTACTTTTCTTAATTTTGCAACTTTATGTTTGTTCCTTTCTTCTTTCTAATTGCCTTAGATTGTGTTATTTTTATCCATGCAGGGTAAGCCCATCAAAGACACCTGTCCGGCCACGTGCTCCACAACCTGCAATGCACTGAGACTACCTTGCGTTTCTTCTGAACTGATATTCTGCTGATTAAAGTATCATATATACATACATAGATACGGAGATACTTTTTAGGTACTTTTGCCCATTGAATCTCAGCCTGGTATCTCCCATCTATAAGGTTATTTATGGAAGTTTGTTCACCATGTAGAGTTTGATGGAACTTTGAGGCTATAGTTGGCTTAGTTATGCTGCCATATTAAGTGGAATTCTGTAGGCATCGTCCCAAATTATTATACTTTTTGAATGTTTCTAACGTGGAAACTGGAAGATTAATTTTATGGGATTCTATTCCTCTTGTTTTTTTCCTAGTTATTCCTCTTGTTTTTTCAATGATCAAGAATTTTGGGTGCTCTTCCTTGCTTGGTATATCGTTCCATTGAGAGTGATATGGTTAAAAATTATGGAACTTTTGGGGACATTAAGAACACGTGTATATTTTGGTAATAGTAGCATCAACCTTTTCCAGATCAAATGCATTTAACCTAAATTATCTTTTTAAATACCTTGCTAAAAAGAAGGGGAAGGGTCTGCGTATAATGATGCATTAGATTGGCTGTTTGCGTTTTGTTTGAAGTGTTCCTGAAGGGGAAGCTCCAAATCTCATCATGTAGTAGTTTTGGAGTGCTAATAGCACCTCCCTAGTTGTATGTATTTTCAGTTCAACTGTTTTACTTTAGTCTCCGACATTCCCAACCTTGAAAGGTTACAAAAATGTGAATAAAGCCTTGTAACTTGGTTGAGAATATATAGTAGGAGTATAGAATAGAATAGAACAACACTTGAAGTTTACAAGACTTGTTATTGAAAACCAAGCATACTCAAATAGATTGACTTACGTCTCTCCGGAATAATGGACTCTGTTTGTGTGTTGAATTTCCCAGAATAGGAACTTTCTTTGAGATGAGACTTCTCCTTATACATTGAGTTAACAAAAGAGCAAATCTTAGTAAGGAGCAGCAGCTAGTTGGGCGTGTAACAAAGTATGTCATGATTTTTAATACTCTATGAAAATTGACCAGCTATGTCACGGGCCTCATTCATATATTCCAATAATATTCTAAAATCCGTCATTGTTAGCTATAACTTATTGATTATTTATTGGGATTCATATTCTGATGGCATTTATAATTTAGAATTTGGATAAGGATTAAACCAGAGGCATGCACTTGTTATGTACATAGCTCCTCTTAAATTGGATACGGATTTAAATCCACGTATGTCCCTTTCTAAATCTTGTTATTTGTTTGACTTTTATATGTAAAATATAAGAGTCTGGGGTTGTTTCCCCCCTTTCTTTTTAATAAAAGATTGGCACCACTTTCTCTTTGGGAGGACCAACCTATCTACTTTGATAAATGAATAGTAGTGCCCAATTGAGACACTTGCATAGTTAACATTAACAGGAAGGGTATGGGCAGTGTTTGTTTCGTGAAGAAAACAGGGGAGAGGCAGAAGCCACCCCCACCCCCACCCTTACCCTTTATATAAAATACAAAAACCAGTAAGTAATTGGTCTTACTACAAAAAAACAAAGGATGAGCAATGCCAATGCGCCACCTTCCACTAAACCGACCCCTCTTGCATGCGTGTTGACAAAAATCTTTACTGGTTACTTTATTTAATTGCCCTTCACTTTTTTTATTCTTACATTTCCCTCTTTCTTTTTGCCACCCTATTAAACCATAATTCCTTTCTCAACTGAAACATAACTTTCTAGCATTCTTTTCAGCTCACAACTGAACAAAACGCCATCATCTATCTGTATCTTTAACACTCACCATTCCCCCTCCATACTCAACTAATCTCTTGTACAATTCAATTCCATATCTCCCCCCATTATATTCTACTACTAGATCATCTACAATATTCTTTCAAATCTAGGGCTCCAACTTTATTCTATTTTGCAGCAACATAATGGGAAATTGCTTTGCTGCTTGTAGACAGCGTAAAGTTTCTTGTTGTGGAGCTGTTGCATTCAAGAACCAGAAAGCAGTGCAGCTGGTGAAGACGGATGGAAATATCATTGAGTTTTCGATGCCAATTCTTGTCAAGGATGCGCTACTTAATTTCTCGGGATTTGGTATTGCTTTGGCAAGGAAAACTCCCCTTCAACTCCCTCCTAATTTCCAGTTGAGGTTAGGAAACAAATACTATCTCATTCCTCCTCCAGTTGGGAGTTCAAAAACTGCTGCTGCTGCTGCTGATCATTCGCAAAAGGTCGAAAAAGATCCAGAGAAAGGCAGTGTCAAAAGGATCAAAGTGATTATAACAAAGCAACAACTTCAAGAGTTGCTCTCAAAACAAGTGTTAGCTAAGGATATTTTGTCCGGGCTTGATCAGAGTAAAACAACTTGCTTTTACTCTGATGATGATGATGATAATTCATCCACATGCTGCTGGATGCCAAAGCTCGAATCTATTCCCGAAGGAAATGAGATAATTTAGCAGTATGTAGCATCTATATTAGATTTAGGTGTTATATATATAGGGACCGCATCTATGGCAACCGGTTGCTGGGAGCAATCAAAAAAATCATGGCACAATAACTTGTTAGCGGCTTGTCACTATTCATATTAGTTTGTAATATTATTAATACTATTATATTAATATTTTGTAATATTAGTATTTATAATATTTATATTTATAATATTAATAATAATATTTTGCAATATTATTCCTTCAACCTGTGTTTTTTTTTATTAATTGAAGGTGGGGTGCGCATCATTTATGTCCTACCAGCTTTGACAATGGCTTAGTTTTATTTGTTTCTCTTTTTGATAAATGGTATATTAAGGTTAGGCTTCCTACCAGATTCTTGGAGGGTTAGTGTAAGCAAAAAAAATAATCAACCGCTACAAGATGTAGCGATTTATTTTTTATTTTTTTATAATATTAATATTTATATTAATAAGAATAATAATAATATTAATATTCATATTTATATTAGTTGTTACTATTATTAATACTAATATTATAAAATATTAATATAAGTATTAATAATATTATAAAATATTATTATTAATATTAATATTATAGATATAAATATTATTAATACTAATATAAATATAAATTTTAATGTCCTTTTTAAATTCTCACCAAAGCTACAAATTAACGCATGTTAATAACTTTTTTTTTTTTAATTTTTAAGAAATGGATCGGATGGAATTGATATATATATATATATATATATATATATATATATTGAGAGAGTGTGTGCGGGTAAGAGGGAGAGGAGAGAGTATCCAAGAGAGAATGAGTTCCAATCCCGAAAAGAATGGGCATAGCAATCTGAGCTCTCTCTTTCGCTAGATTTCGTAACACGTGATGAACAAAGCCAAAGCTAACACCAACACCAACACCAACAGAGCTGCTGCTGTTCACCACCTCTCTCTCTCTCTCTCTCTCAACATCAAAATGCTTTAATCATTTGTAAATTTACTTACGAATAATGAGAGCCTAACAATAAAGTTGTGATCATAAACGGAAGAACATAACATATATAGTGTAATATTCAATATTGTACTACTAAGCAAATGAGTTTATATATATATATATATATATATATATATATATATATATATATATATATATAAAAATAAATAAATAATAAAATTGGACCGGTCTATACGCTTTTATTACGCCTCAGTAATACTCTATATATTAGGGTTATATGATATACACAATACAGTATATATATAGTGACTACGCATTTATGCTCACCCGTTCAAATCGTAAAAAAACCATCAATTCACTGTCGTCATATAAAAATGTCATCATAGCCGACTGTACTACATTGTTGTGTACATCATATATATATATATATATAATAATAATTAATCAAATTATAAGAAACGGAAAAAGTAATTAATCAAATTTGAGTGTTCTCGAGACCAGCTCCTGATGCACACTCTTTCAGGCTAACTATCTCTCTGACACACTTGCATTAATATGCGTTTACCATTCTTCCTCAGTTTGACCTCCCTACCTCCCTCCTTCCTCTTCGTCTTCCTCTCTATCATTTGCAAACAAACTAGCTTAATTCCCAATGGGAAAGAATGTTGGAGGAAGCTCATGGTTAAATGTTTTCAAAAAGGCTTTCAGGTCTCCTACCACCCAACAACAAGATGAGCACGTACAAGAAGAAGATGAAAAGGTAATTAATTAACAAACCTATACTCATGTCTACTTTATATATATATATATATATATATATATATATATATATATATATATATATATATATATATATTAATTGGATTGCCTAAAATTTGCATTGCATATGCAGAAGAGAGGAAAGCGAAGATGGATTTTCAGCAAACCTTCTATTTACATAACAACTATACAACACAACGAACCAAACAACATAACCGCCATTCCTAATACACAAACCTCAGCTATGAAACCCAAGTTCCAGTTGGATATTGCTGCTGAATCTAACCAAAGGCGTGCCATTGCATTGGCTGTGCCTGTGGCAACGACAACAGCTACCGAGGAGGCAGCAGTTGCTACAGCCCAAGCAGCTGAGCAACTCATCCGCCTCGCCAGACCAACACCGTCCAATATTGCCAGAAAATACTATGCAGCCATTGTTATTCAAACTGCCTTCAGAGGATATCTGGTAATTAACTGTGCATTTGTGCCACCACCTCTTTTTCTTAATTATGATTTATACATACCCAGTTTTAGAGCAATTAACTTTTAATGAAGAGTCGAGTCTGGTTACTTAATTAGGCAAGGAGAGCTCTTCGGGCACTTAAAGCAATTGTAAAACTACAAGCCTTGGTAAGAGGACGCAATGTCAGGAAACGAGCAGAGATGACTCTCCAATGCATTCAGTCACTAGTCCGAGTCCAAGCTCGAGTTTGTGATCAACGTAGTAGGAGGCTGTCGTATGAAAGAAGCATGGACGCCACATTCGGTGAATCCAACGGCTTGAGGGAATTTCATCCTACAACTAGCAAGTCTATTAATGTGGGTTCATTTTCATTGATATATTGCTAGCTAGTATAAGATCTCTTATGCTTCAGTAAACTTGTGTATTGAGCGGTTTGCTGCTATTTTTTAAACACAGACTGGAGGAGGAAAAGATGAGTGGGATGGTCACCGACATACATTAGAGGAAATAAAAGCCATGTTGCGGAGAACAAAGGAAGCAGCTTCAAAGCGCGAAAAAGAACTTTCATCTGCTTTTTCCCGTCGGGTATTATAATTCATCTTTCTCTCCATTCTTTTCCTGGTTTTCTGTTGGCATCTACCATCTCAACGGAGTTTTAAGTATTTATGTATTGATAAATAGATGTGGAGATCCGGTAAGGACCAATTTTTAGGCAATGCAGAGAAAGAAGAAAATCACAGATGTTTTGACCAGGGGACAATGAAGCAATGCGAAAGGATAGGTAGGAATTCTTGTGATCTAAGGGAACCCATAAGAACTGTTGAAATTGACACTGCTCAATCTTATTTTTACTCGCCTCCAAATTCCCATGGAACACAAAATCAACATTACCACTACCAACAGCGAAAACCCAAATCAGATCCTGCTTGTACTCCTCTCCACAGAACAAACAGGAACGTCCTCTCCATTCCCTCCCCTATCATACCATTTCCATCCAATGCAAAACCTCTCCATGTTCACTCAGCCAGCCCTCGTTGCCTAAAAGAAGAGAAGGGCTTTATAATGGCTCAAAGACCAACCTTAGGCTGCTCCAGTTACTACAAAATGGGTGAACTTGAAAATGTTGCTGCTGCGGCTGCTTCAGTGCGGCCAAACTACATGGAAGACACTGCATCAGCCAAGGCTCGAATTCGGTCTCAAAGTGCACCAAGGCAGAGGCCTTTGACACCAGAGAGAGATAAAATGGGTTCTGCAAAGAAACGTCTATTTTTCCCAGCTACTGAACAGGATACTGCCATTCGCATGAGCGACGTAGAATTTGCGGAGTCCAAATTTTAAGACCATTAACTCATAGGGGACCAAATTAAACACATGTTGTTGTTGCGAGGACAGCCTCGGTTAAGATATTATATCTCCACCTTCAACTATTGGGATAAGGAGGGAGGGTATTCAGACGAGTGAAATGAATGGGAATGGCGAGGAAGCAACCATGGGCACGAGGACAAAAGATGCATAGTCTATTCTGTTACAGTATTGCAATGTGAAGCCAAAAAGTACAGTTATTATGCGAGGAGAGATAGATAGATTGAATGAGTCGGTGATTCACTTCCTTGTAAAAAAATTAGGCTTGTAAGAAGAAGGATGGTAAAACATCTACTAGTCGTTGACATATATGGTTATAGGGCCATATTATATCACTGCATTATATATATATCATATATATATATATATATTTTCCATATTCATAATTAATATTTTCCAATATAATATTTTCCATATAAGTTTATATAACAAAAAATGGCTTATTTCATCTCAGCTTTGAAAAATATCATAAACTGTCTACCAATCAAGGATTCTTGCACTATTGCCAATTCGGAGCCAGTACTACTCTCTATAGTTACAGTCCAGTCTAGCTGGCAGCTGCACCCACTCATTTTCATTTCCTTATAGTCCTATAACATGCAGCATACAAGCTGGACAAGTGCCAGATAATTGTTGAATTTTCAGAGGAGTGGTCGGTCAAACAAATAAAATTAACAGCAAAAGTAAAAAGTAAATAAGAACACTAAAGCAAAAGGAAAGACACTCGAGCATTGGACCGGACCTAGCTACAAAGATATCCGTTCCTTTCAAGTTCAAAATCCTCTATCTATCATTTCAATACAATACAATACCCATAAAAGGAGTGAGTTAATTAATTCTTTTACCAATGATCACTCATCATCTTTAACTTTAGCTTCTATTAAGTCACAAGTTTGACAGACAGACAAAGCCTGCATTAGATTTAGATCGTAAAAATGTCTAAGAAATATACGAGTTTAGTACAAAAATGTTGTTGAGAGTGGGATTTGAACCCACGCCCTTTCGGACCAGAACCTTAATCTGGCGCCTTAGACCAACTCGGCCATCTCAACATTTGGAAATTTATAATCTGTACAGGCTAAACATTTACTTATCACAACAAATTGTTTATGAGATGGCGGGAATACTTGGCGCCATTAAGCGTCTTCCATTCCATCTTTACCGGGCAACTTTACTGTATATATATATATATATATTATATTAAGGCCCCTTAATAATGTTTACCCTTCCCTCCTCAAATTCCTGGTTCAGTTTTCTTCTCTCTCGCACACAAGTCATCGTGATGGCCCAATTGGAGTCCCAGAGCAATGTCTCGGAGATCAAAGAACCAAGCCCAAAGATTCAGAAACTTATGAACCAAAATGGAATATCCGACCACTCGATTATCCCTTTTCTGCGAGTGAAAAAGCTATCTGAAAAAGCTGTTTTACCCTCAAGAGGATCCCCTCTCTCTGCTGGCTACGATCTCTCAAGGTAAAACTGACCCAAAAAATCTTTCTTCTTCTCTCTAAATTTAATTGGCTTTCTCATATTTTCGTTTTTGGTGTAGTGCCGAGGAGACTAAAGTTCCTGCCAGAGGGAAAGCTTTGGTTCCAACAGATCTAAGCATAGCAGTGCCCGAAGGGACATATGCTCGTATTGGTAAGTATCTTTCTGTATCTCTCATCATTATTTGTCGATTTATGTAGTGAAGGGGGTGGATTTTGCGAATGTAGCGCCGCGATCGGGGTTGACATGGAAGCATTCAATTGATGTTGGTGCTGGAGTAATCGATGCCGATTACAGAGGTCAAGTGGGGGTAATCTTGTTCAACCATTCTGATACTGAATTTGAGATTAAGGCTGGAGATAGGATTGCTCAGTTGATTATTGAGAAGATTGTGACTCCTCAGGTTACTGAGGTTGACGATTTGGATTCTACTACTAGGGGCGCTGGCGGCTTTGGATCCACCGGCGTTTGAGAATTAGTAATCCTAGGAATGGTCTTCTTCTTGGATAAAAGTGAGAATTAGGTTTTCTTTTGTTAGAGAATATTATCAGTTTCAGCTCGTTGACTCGTCACTTGGTGGGTTTTGGTTGGAGATGATCTGAAGTTGGATGGCTCGTGGAGAGGGACAATTAGGTGGTATTCTGTTTGGTAATTTTGTCAAAAACGTTGTGGATATTGTTGGTCCTATTGAAGATTATTTTTGTGTTTTGCAACTCTTTGGACTGCGAATGGAATTCTGTTCTTCTTGTCTAATCTATAATAATATTTCTAGATTTATCAACTTTTTTTTACGAATGGTATTAAATACACTTGATTTGTGCATATTTATGTTTCCCAATATTATTTTGCTTTTGGTTGAAAATTAAATTTAGTGTTTTTTTCTCTCTCGATGATGCTCTTAATTACCAATCAACTCCAATAATCATCGTGTAATTTTGTGATTAGCATTGTATTTAAGCTATTGAATTTGAAGCAACAGCAGTCTCAGATTGTAATTGTATAGGACTATAACAAAAACGTAGGGAGGTTTTCTTTTGTTATATTCTATTGAAATTTTACTTTTTACAAGAATGGATTCTAAGATCTCGTGCGCTCAAGTAATTTATTTACATTGTCCCATGAGGGGCTTGGTAACCTAGGGAGGTTTTCAAGCACACCATTGTTGTGATAGCTATATTACACGGAAGTTTATTTTTAGGTAAGTTTATTGAATTGATCTTTGGCAGCATTATGCTGCGATAGACTACATGTGTGTCAAGATTCTATTACATTAGTCGATTCAACTTACAAAAAAATAAACTTACGTTAGAATTGATTCATATTACACATATCATACCCCATTATTTTTTTTATTTTTATTTTTATTTTTGTGAGATTTTGAGTTGGAAGTACAATTCATTGTGTTGGCTTATTATTATACATTGTTATCTCTTTTAAATAGTTTATATTAAAATTCTGATTGTGTAAGTTTCGGTCTTCTTCCCATTTCTTTAATTTGTGCCGCCGTGGGACAATTACATATTTTAATACATTTTTAAAAATAATTACATCAATAGTGCACTCATATAATATTTACATAATTAATACATTTTTATATTTATTTACATATTCTAGTGTAATTAGGATTCCTTAATTTAGGGAATTATAATTCAATTAGAAATCCTTAATTTAAGGATTAGTTATAGCTTCTTCTCTCTCCCTTCAAATTATTTAACAAATTCAACCTTTTAATAATAATAATGAAGAAGAAAGAGAGCAGTGACAAGAAAGCGAGCAGCGATTGCAGTGGCGGTGGCGTTGATCGTGGCGGTGGCGGTGGCGTTGATCGTGGCGGCGGAGGACTTCTAGGCGAACAACCACCACAATCCACCATAATCTCACCGGAAAATTTGTTATGCGCCACATTAAGCTGCTCCAAACTATCCATTCCTCCCATAGACTCCGGCAAACTTCCACTCAACCTATTAAAACTACGTCAAACACAGTAAAACCTTTTAACAACCCTATCTCTTTAGCCAAACACCCTTGAGATAATAATCTCATTTAGGGTTTTCCCCATTTTAGTAATACTCGCCGGAAAACAGCCGTTATGATTATTATTAAGCTAAAACCAGCACGCATATCGATAATTTAATTATATGAAGATGGAGAAGAGAGAAAGAGGAGAAAATGGAGTCTTGAAACGGTGCAATGGACTCAACAAATATGAAGGACCGGGGATGAGGGTGGAGACTAAGGAGAAGGGAAGAACGTTACCATCACTCTGCTTTGCAGCTTTTTTTTCATAACGTTGGTAGTAAACCTTCATATCGCCAGAACCAATTGCAAATTTTTATTAAGTTTCCAATTTATTTTGCATGTAATCTGAGTTGGTAGCAAACCTTACATGATTGGTTCAAAACTTTCGACAAAAGAATAGCCAATGGTGTGAAAGTAGATTGGTTATCTTAGTATAAAAGTTTGGTTATCAATTCAGATTTTATTAAGTTACAAATTTAAACTTGAATGTGATGGAGTTGGTAGTAATTAACCATTCATACAAAGGTAACCATTTTATTATTTATGAGTAACAAAATAGTTATAAAAAAATTTGAACATTAATAGTTACATTTATTTATTTTAAACTTTTTTGTAGGCGAATCTTCTTCTTATTCTCATTGACGTTTTGGACAACGGAGATTGATTAATGGTGTAGCGGTGGACTATTATTTCAAAGTGTATGTGAGGGAAATGAAGATTTGAATTTGAATATTTAAATTTGAATTATTATTTTAAATTTGAATTTGTTTTTGTTGTTAGATCTAAATATTTGAATTTGAATTATTAATTTATGGCGAGTTATTTGTTCTTGATTTTAGGTTTCCTTATTAATATGAATTGTACTATTTTTGTAATATGGATCATAATTACATTCTTTTTGTAATTATTTGATTGATCTTGACTTTTCTCAGTAATTATTTTTTATTTGTTGTATACTTATGTAAATGACCCATTATTTTTTAACTCTAAAAATTAGGACCTCGAAGGCTATTCATATCTGGATTGGGCCGTCGTTACAAGTAGCCTTTGTAACCTAGGGAGCTAAAGAAAGGATTAGATCACATCAGGACAAGGCCCTTTCAAACCCAAATAAAATCACACCATTAATATTGTTGGAACTGGAAAATTTATTGATTTAGAAAGTTATTATTTAATCGATAAATTAATAATTTATTAATTTAAAGAGAGTTTTTCTATTGAGTGAACATAAATTGAATTACAATAAAATTATTGCATTTTATTGATGTTTATATCTTACTTTTTTTATGCAATGTATCATACTTATTAAATTAATGTAATAATAGAATTTATTGTAAGTGATATTAATTATTTATAATAATTAAATATTGTTCATTGTATCCACTTTTCAAATTACATTCACATTTTATTTCAAAAAATATTATATTCAATTAGATTTGAATTTCAAGACAACATTATTTTGATGGGACCATATATTAAGGATGAAATTCAATTAGATTTGAATTTCAAGAAAATTTAAGGATGAAATTAAGATAGATTTGAATTTCAAGACAAAACAAATGAGAATAGAATCATATTTTATAAAATTATCCTAATATTACTTAATATTTTATTTTTTTAATTCTTTTTTACTTCATTAGATTTTCTTATTCAACCATTAATAAAAAAAAAAATTATTAATTTATAATTTTTGATTGGAGACCAAAACAAACTCAATATTTAGATTAAGCTCCATCCCCTAAGACTAATTTGGAGTCCTTAAATATAACTTTAATAACAATAGTTTTGTAAGAGGAAATTTCTCTTATTTTTTAGTCTCCCAAACCTGGTAAAATCATTTTCCTAATTAAAGTCATAGGAGTAATACATCTACATCTACATGTGTAGTCCTTCAGTCGTCATGAGTTCCCAAAATACCCACCTACCTCTATGGGCCTATCACTCCATATTAGTAATTGAGTTTTGCATATTTGCTGAAAAATGCAAACCAGGAACCATGGGGTCGTGAAATCATCAAAACTTTGGAGCAATACAAATTTGTTGTATTTATTAAGTCTGTCAAATCCAAAATGCTTTCGCATAAACACATGAAAAGCTACTTATTACTAGTATTCTATTAATAGCACCACTATCCATTGCATTACCACTACTTGCTATCAAGCCCCCATCACCCATTTCCATCTATATTTAGTTTAGTTTAAATCAGCGAACAAAATAATCCATTGAATACTCACTCCATCATAATCCAGCCAAAAGCAAGATAAAAGGGAAAGATGGCCAGGGACAGAAAGACCATCACCAAACAAAACAACAAAACAAGCAGCTGAGCTGCTGCTGCTTATGGCTAAATCTACCGTCCAGGTCCACACACGGCTAATAATAAAATAAGCCTACTTCCATTTTGCTTTTTGCCGGGTACTATAATAAATTGCTACGAAAATTTACTCCGGCGACTGGGGATTAGAATATACTACTACTTACTTAATTGTCACAAAAATAGGTTAACAAAATCAGGGGAATTAATCACCATGCCCATACATTTCCCTTCGCTAGTAGAGAATATTTATCATATCATAGACAATCTTATATTTTAAAACTTAGTTTGATCAACAAACAATAAAATAACAGAAGCTGGCAAATTAATTTAAAACAAAATCAAACAAGATGAAGCCTTAAAAATTCCAAAAAAATGATGCTCCGGGCTCCATACGTTTGTTTAACTCAGCCACTGGAACCCAAGAACTTCCGGTGCTGCGGTCGAAGTAGCTGCTAGTGTTGGGCTATTGGAAACACTACTATCAGACAGTGATAGCATAGCTCTCTGCAGAACCCCAGATGGGGAAGAAGCTGAGGTAGCCGGAGGGCTAATTGCGTCGCAATTTTTTCCGGCATAGGGAGACCCTGGATTTGAACATATGCCGAGGCTGCTGGGCCGCAGTACCTCAGCTAATGGTCCACCAGGTGTAGAACCCATCCAAGGAACAGGGCTTAACCAGCTTGAAACTTGAGATTTGTGGTGATGATTTGTATCTCTAACGCCACCTAAACCCATTTGGATCTGACCCATTTCCTCATTGCTCACCGCCATGGCCATTGAAAGATTCAGTGAAGAAGGTGAGAGATTCCCATTAGCTGCAACAGAGGAGTCGTTATTTTCAGAGTTGGGATTGTTGTCATTAGACCAGGCATCAATGAAATCCCTTGGGGGCTGATATGGGTTGAGAAACAAATTGTATTCATCATTGTTAGAATTACCAATCTCTGGAAGAGAGAGTAAATTCATTGGTTCTTCCCCGTAATCTTGCTGAAAAATAGAGGAAGTACTGGTGTTATAAATTGAGCCCTCACTCATCAACTGCTGCCATTGTTGCTCAGATGTGTCCATTGTAACCATCTCTCCTTCCATCATCCAGTCCAAACCCCTTCAATTTCAATATGCAAATACAAATCAAAAAATAAAATAACATCAATACCCAAAAATTATGCAAGTATACTAAACAAGCTAAACTAACCTGTTGGGTTGTTGATCTCGGCAAGGAGGAGCAGATATATCTTCATTTTTTGTGGTATTATTAAGTACAAGTGATGTTGGGTTCGTAATCTCATTTGGGGGAATACAAGATCGAGGAGAAGGATTGTTGGGGGCTTGAGATGTTGGAGCCGTGGGAAGATGAAGGCGAGTTTTCTTGGTGGTGGTGTTTGGAGGGACTTCCACAGGCTTTCTTGAACGGGGACGGCCTCTGTGCATGTGACGCTCACAGTATTTCTGATGGGGCGCCACATCTCTAGAGCACCTCCATTTCTTCCCATCCGTCCTTTTACACCTTCCTGGTTCAGGATCTTTACTGTTTCCGAATTTCAGGTTGAATATACCATACCCACCACCCACTAGAATGTCACAATGAGAGGAAAATAAATTAATTTAAGATTTAAAGAGAACAAACAAAAAAAGAATACCCAGAAATCAGAATAGAAAGGAGAAATTTCAAGTATTGAGTACAGGAGCAGTAGTAGTGAAGAAGAAAATGTAAAAAATTAATTACAGGGTGGATGGGAGGCAGAAGAATCTGCAGTGTGGGTAAAGGGTAAGAGGAGATCAGGAGGCACAGGTACAGAGGCCACCATGTACTTATAGATCATTGCTTGTCTCTCAAGCTCCTTCCATTGTGCCGATGTAAAACCACCTGGATATCCCAAAGTTGTGGCCATACCTCCTGCAAATATTAACACACCAACTCATAAACCCAACTCATGCATCTTTCTTTTTCACTACTAGCACGCATATCCACATCAAAAGAGAGGAAAAGAAAGAAATTATGATATGAATTCGTTTGACTTAGATAAGAAAGAAAGAATTGAAGAGGAAAAATAGCTAGGTAGCCTTTACTTTACCTGGGAATTTCAAGTTAGTATCGGTAGTTGTAGTAGTGGTGGTGGAAATTTTGTCAAAAGGCTGCTGCACACCCCTTACAAGTTACAACTACTGGCCTAGCAGTAGCTGCAGCAGCATCAGCATCAGCATCAGCATCATCATCATCACGGTATATATTGCTGCACCAACCCGGCATAACCTTGTTAGTACAAGTGGGACCACTACTCTCATCATCACCACCCATACTTTGTGATGGTGAGAATGAACGGTGATGATCACTATGGTAACTCATCATCTTCTTGTTGGGAAATGATTCAGTACTTTGCACTTCAAACCTAAACCCACATCAATATCACCTATCTATGGAGGGGGAGTGATAATATCTTTGTCTGAACGCCAAATCAGTTTCTCATACCCATCAAAAAATTAAAACCAAACAACTTTCCTTATGGAGTAAAGTGTATTTATTATAATTTAAAAAGACAAATCCCACTCAAAGGCAAAGGTTGTACCCCGTTTTCTGTTAGCCGCTTCTAAAGGAAAAAATCCCGTTACTAGGTTTGGTAGTGATAGTACTAGTAAATACTCCTATACTACACACGCACACAAACAAAATAATAATAATAATAATTTACGACTAGACAATCACTTGAGATTTATCTAATCAGTATTATGATAATATATTATTTGAAATACTTTTTAATACCAAAAAAATTAACAATCCTCACATTAACCATAAAAACAAATTATAAAAAGAGAATGGGGTTTGATTCTCATGCATAGCATATGGTCATTGTAAGTGCAATCAGATCTCTTAGGAATTTAAGATACCTTAATTACTTACATCTTAAGTTTTGCATCATAAAAGAGAGTAAAAAATAATTATATTTTTAAATTTATCATCATAATTTTATTATAATATCATCTTTAAAATTAAATGTTAAAATACATTTTTAACTTTTATAAAATTATAAATGTGACTCTTTATGCACAATGGAGGGGGAGTATATATTTGTGGGGTTTATTAGTAGCCATCCTATTGTTCTTGGATTTTAGTAATGTGTGTGTGCCACCATTTTCGGTCTCTGCTCTGCTTCCATGCTTCCAACATTCAAACTGTTATGTATTACTACTAGCCACTAAATTATTCTCCATGTGTTCCAACATAAAAGTTCTAATTCAATTTTTACACATATTAAAAGAAAGATGATCAAATCATAAAATTCTACATATTTAATTATGACTAGTGATATTATATAAATATACATAAAAAAAATAGAAATATGATACTCCCTCTTGTCCCGAATTTTCTGCTGTTTTAACAAAAAAAATTTGTCCCACAATATCTGCTTTTTTAAGATTTCAATACATTTTTTCTATTTGTTTTTCAAATTTGCCCCTTTATCCTAATTGTTGATAATCATTACTCTCGTTAATGCCTCTCCTCTTTTTTAAACATCCACATTCATGCCTCTCTCTCTCTTCAATTAATAATTGTTTCTCTCTATCTCTCTCTTCAATTAATGTGCTGCTTTTTCTCTCTCTTCAATGTTTCTCTCTCTCTCTCCAATTAATTAGCTGCTTTTTCTTTCTCTTCAATTAATAAAAAAGTCAGCACAAAGGGTATTTTAGTATTTTTATCATATATATTGGTATATGTGTAAAATTCTAGAAAAGCAGATAATTTAGGATGGAGGAAGTAATTAATACTAAGGGTATTATAGATAAATTATTATTAAAAATAGATTATTTAAGGTAAGTTGACATTTAACTTAGAATTACTTAAAAAATTACTCCCTCCGTCCTTAATCGTTTTAGAGAAATATTTTTGTCTCTTAATATTTGTCATTTGAAAATTTCTAGTAAGTATTAATTATTTAGTTTTCAATATTACTCCAAATATTAAATATAACGTTGATTCACTCACTATTTTTTGTCCAATTAATAACACTCTCTTTGTTCAATACAAGGACAATATAAATAATTAATATTATATTTAATGTTATATAATTATTTTTTTAATACTTGTACATAACTCTAAAACGACTTATATTAAGGGACTGATAAAATAATAAAAACTTTTATCCCAGAATAACGTTGAGGCCAGCCTCTCTCCTATTAACTTTCATTTCATTAATAATTGAGTACTAGTAATATATACTTTCTCTGTTGTAAGATAGAAATAAAATTATTGACTTTTATAATCAAAATGACAATTTTTAAATTTATGATTATACATATATATTTAAAATTTCAAATAAAATAAATTTTGATATTAATATAGTACTAAAATATACTCCATCCGTCCCTTAATACAAGTCGTTTTAAAAAATATTTTTATTTTTTAATATTTGTCGTTTGAGAATTTCAAGTAGCATTAATTAATTACTTAGTTTATAATATTATTCAAACTATTAAATTATAACTTTGATTTTCTCACTATTTTACATTCAATAAACAACACTCTCTATTTTTCTAATACAATGAGTTAATAACAATATAGATAATTAATATTATATTTAATATTATACAATTATTTTATCAATACTTATGTACAACTTTAAAACGACTAATATTAAAGAACGGAGCATATCTCGTTTATAATGTTTATAGGCTTTTTACATATATAAAAAAGAATAACATGATAAATAGATTTTAAATTGGTTGATTTGACCCTAACGCTCTGTTTGAACAGGGAAAAAAAAAGAATAGAAAACTTAAATTTGAACAGAAAAAAAAAGAATAGAAAACTTGAAGTTTTCCTTTGTGTTGTTTCTGAGTTTTTAATAGAAAAGAATAGAAAATTTAAAATTGAGGACATAAGTTGTAATTTAAAATTTATTATATTAAAAGTTGAGGATGATATGAGAATTATAAAAATATTACTTATTCAAATTTCTTTTCCGTCCAAATCAGACCAATTTTGGATAGAAAACTTTGGCAGAAAAAGTAGCCAAATTTTCTATCAATTTCTTTTCTTTCCCTTTTATTAAAAAACTCAGAAACATAAGAATTAAAAAGAAAACTTCAGAAACAGAGTGTAAGAGTCTATAGATGACTTTTATCCTACTACGGATGAAGTATACATGTACGCTTCTTTCTTCTGTTTTTTTTCTTCCTAAATATATGATTAAACCTAAGTTTTAAAATCAATTTATGATATTTTTAAGTAAATTGTTAAATTTATAATAGAAAATATTATTTTAATAACAAAAGTGTCGCTATAAATTCTATAGCGACGGTTTTTACCATCGCTATATATCTACATCGACACTTTGGTTGTAAAAATAACAAAAAATATTGTGAATTTAACAATTTCCTATTTTTAAGTAACCTAAAAGTATACATTTATATTTAATATAATTAAAAATGATTAAAAAAATACAATAATTAAAAATCTAAAATATTAAATTAATTAAAAAATGAACATTAATCTTATAGTTTAAAATTGAGTGGATATCTTCTTTTCTGATAATTTTAATGCTACAAGATAAGCATGGGATATTGGCACACTTTGCCCGTACCCCTTGGAATTTTTCCTAGATTACACTTCGCTGATTTCCTTCTTTATACTTTATGAATAAAAAATTTGAAATTCGTGCTAGACATGTGCTAAATTTTCTATATGTGATTTGAGATTTTTTTTATAATTGGGATTTATTTTAGTTTAAGTTTATTATTTTCAATAATAATTATTTAATAATTTTGTTATTAATCAAATTGATTCATTTATAGGATCCTCTTTTAAATTATATATTCTTATATAAATTTTGATTAATGTAATAATAGCAAACACGAATAAATAGTAAAATAAATTTTGTGTTAGTCTAATTTGATGCGTAATTTTAAGTTAGTTCAGTCTTGATGTGAAAATTTTGAGTTCATAACAAAATTAAGCCAATTTAGGATCTCTTTTAGATTATTATTATATATAAGTATTTTATAGAGAAATATGTTAGTTATACAAAATCTAGATCTCCCACAATCCACTTGCTCAAAGTAAAATCAAACTTTATGTTTGTTTGTAAGGATTATAATATAATTTTAAAATTATTAAATTATTTTATAATCTTTAGACTACTAATCTTAAGTCTAAATTTAAAAATAAATAAGACATTTACAATTAATTATTTTATTTTAAATATAATACTCGTAAAGAAACATAGTCTAAACCTGTAAAATACGGAAGTGGTTAGTATGAAGTTTATTTTTAGATAAGTTGGTCAATTAATTAATAAAATATTAACACACAAACAAGACTATGTGTATTAATATTTTATTAATCAATTAATTATTTATTAAAAAATAAATTCCGTACTAACCGAATTCGTAAAACACTAACAACTAATCATCCTTTGTCTTTTCAATTATCACATCCCCTACCAAGCTTTAAGTTTTTACCACCGGAAAGAAACGATTGAAAATAGCAGTATTCTGAATTTAAGAATGTTAGAAAGTCAAAATAGATACATACTACTACTACAAGGCCACAGGGTAAGATCAGGTAAGTATGAAGTTATTTTTTTGATAAATTATTCAATTAATCAATAGAATATTGATATATATATAATTTTGTTTGTGTATCAGTATTTTATTAGTCAATTAACCAATTTATTCCAAAATAAATTTCATATTAACCACTTCCACTAATATATAGGAACAGAATATCTTGAGTTCGACTTCCACTCGAAACATGCATTTGTGGTTATGGACCGCAGACTTAAAACATGTGTTCGAAAGTCTTGTTTGAAATGGAGAGATTAATCCGACGTAAATCAGGATACTCCGCATATTAAAAAAAAAATGGATACCTAAAATCGCCATAAATAACTTTTTGCTAAATTACAATAGAAATTTTTATTAATATATAAAATTAGATGTAATTATAAAAGAACTATATTTTTTCAAAAAAAAATTATCAATATTATTTATCCATATAATTAATATAAAAAAAAACATTAACCTTTGCAATATATATCATTCTCCTGTCATTTATCTTTTGAAATTACCTACCTGTCCCAGCAGGCCAGCATTATTCCCTTCGGAATGAAGCCAATAAGCGTCGCCATCGTCAGCGCGCTGTAGACCGTAAATGAGGCCGTAAACTCCATGCCTCGATTCACGCAGTGGGCCCCAACGTAATTTTGAATTGGGTCGTCGGGAGATAATGAGTAAATGTGTGAGTGCTAGCCACTCGCGGTAATTAGCGAGGTTGACTCCTCTAACGTGTATCGTAAGCGCTGGGATAGAGTGTGTGAGGTTCTCAAAGGGAAATTAAGAATTGGAAGTTAGGATGTGACCAGACAATGAAGTAGGACAGCACGCTATATTGACCTATTGTATTAAATGATACTACTACAGGATAACATGTTTATTTACGTACTAAATTTTAAGGCAGACAAAAATAGAAAATTTATGTTCTTAAAATAAATATACATTTATTGATATTTTAATAAATCTTAATATTTATTATTAAAATAATATTACTATCACGTAAAAAAAGATTCGCATAATCTTTATATACACATATATATTTTATGGAATCCCACATATCGCGCGAGGAATATACATATATGTGTGTACGAAAGATTATATATAATTCTTTTTATATAATAATAATAATAATAATGTTGTTATTATTATTGATATATCAATTTTTCTTTGATAATTCTTAAAGTTTTCTAGATATCATATGTTAAACTCATCAAATTAAACCAAAATTTAATATTTCAATAATACAAAATTACATTTACAAGTATGAATGGGTTTTCCTCGAATCTTTTTTTAGCTTGAAAAACAGGTACCTTGGCCCTCTAAATATTTATTACCCCACCGACTTTAACCACTTTCGTAGCCCAACCATAAATTTCTAGTTACAGCTAACATTATTTTTTTGAAAAACCATTTTTTCACATGTTTTTTAAGTGTATTTTAACATGACACTCTATCACATGTTAATAAAGTGGGTTTTACTTTTATTTGATAAAAAAATATGTAAAAATATTAAGAATTTATGTGAAAATAATTATTCTTTATTTATTTTTATTAGAAGGACGGATGAAAAGGATGAGTGGAAGTATCATTTTAATAGATAATTGACTACGGTATTTAAAAAAAATAAAATGACTGCATATATTTTTTTATAATAAGAATTATAAAATGAATCTAATAAAAATTACACAAAGTCATTATAAAATATTATTTGAAATTTCTTTATTTTTTTTGAATCGTTTCAATTTGCACATTTTTAAAGTAAATTAAGTATAATAAAAGAAATGCTTCATTTTTTCTTAATACGTAAATCATTTGAGGTTTTTAATTTCCAAAAACTTGACACAACGTTGGACACAACAATGAAAAATAAGATTTGTTTGTAGAGTAGAGAAGACTAACGCTCTGTTTCTGAGTTTTAAAATGGACAGAAAAAAAAAAGAAATTGACGAAAATTTTAAGTTTTCTTTTTAATTCTTATGTTTTTGAGTTTTTTAATAAACGAAAAATAAAATAAATGGATAGAAAATTTGACCACTTTTTCTACCAAAGTTTTTCGTCCAAAATTGGTCTGATTTGGACGGAAAAAAAATTAGAATAAGTAATATTTTTATAATTCCCATATTATCTTCAACTTTTAATATAATAAATTTTAAATTACAACTTATGTCCTTAATTTATTTTTATCTACTAAATCTAATCTGATAAAGAGAAAAGTATACGCGCGAATAACTTGCTGCGAACAAGTTTTCTTCTTCGGTTCAAGCCTAAGCTCCATGCAACAGTGTAACTGAACAAATTCATCCCCATATTTTTTTTGTCAGCGATCCGGCATCCCATTCTCTTCCTCTTCGGTAACTTTCCAGCCAGATCTGTTGTGACGCCCCCAAAATTAGGTATACGTCACCCATCTTGGGTCGCCACTTACATGGTACATAAATTCAAATACAACTTACTAATATAACTGTCGTGTACAATACGACATAAACTGTGAGTTTATAAACAAATATTGTCACCCTAATTTCAAGTAAATCATTTGAGGTTTTTAATTTCCAAAAACTTGAGACAACGTTGGACACAACAATGAAAAATAAGATTTGTTTGTAGAGTAGAGAAGACTAACGCTCTGTTTCTGAGTTTTAAAATGGACAGAAAAAAAAAAGAAATTGACGAAAATTTTAAGTTTTCTTTCTAATTCTTATGTTTTTGAGTTTTTTAATAAACGAAAAATAAAATAAATGGATAGAAAATTTGACCACTTTTTTTACCAAAGTTTTTCGTCCAAAATTGGTCTGATTTGGACGAAAAAAATTTGGAATAAGTAATATTGTGACGCCCCCAAAATTAGGTATACGTCACCCATCTTGGGTCGCTACTTACATGGTACATAAATTCAAATACAACTTACTAAAATAACTGTCGTGTACAATACGACATAAACTGTGAGTTTAAATACAAATATTGTCTACTAGATATTATACAAACTCAAAAGGAGTCCTCATTACAACTATTATCACACTATTTCACGTGAGAATAGTGAGGGACTACTAATCTTATCCCTACGGACCATTACTCGTTTCCTCGACTCGTCCAAATTTATGTTCTCATTTCACGAAGAAAACGGTGAAAGAAAAGGTGAGCTCAACTAGCCCAAGAAGAAATATTATGACTAAGATAATGCAGAATAAATTATCATTAGTCTTCAATGATGTTAAAGCGATAAAATACAATAGACAACAACCGGTTTAAGCTACTTGATGAATATACGCAATTCATTTAAAAAGTCAGTAGAAAATAAAGTTTCTACTATCTTTTAGGTTTTAAAAGGTTTTCATAAATTTTTATCACTAAGACTCGGTTTAATTAATAAACCACAATATCTAATCATCCTTGTACCACGGTCAAGGATTTTCATCAAATTATCAATGGTCGTATTATCTTAGAATCACCCCTGGTCATAATCATACCAAAACTATCCATCATTTGCATTCTGTGCCCATCGAGGACTTTTATCACATCATTTATAACAAGCCATGATTATCAAGAATGATCCTCGTCATAATCATACTAAGTTCATCTATGCACGCGTAAGCAAAGATAACATAATATAACATGAAGATGATGACAATGACATAATAATTCAATAAAACAAGTTCAAGAATTATTTTATCCGGAGAATTAGTAACATCCAAATTGTCAACAAGATCTTTGTTTTGTAGAGTAAAATTCAAGAATGATCGGAAGAATGTTTCCATGAAAAGATCTTTGGATGAAACTTGAATATCAAGAATATTCTACTAATTTCATGGAGTATAGAAGTCAAAGTTTTAACCAACTAGGTATAATAAAGAATGGAATAACAAAAGAAATCACCATGACATCGATTGTGCCCTATGGCAGAGTTATTCGATAGAATAATAATAACGGAACCGTGTCGGGTGAAATTCACAAGACGGGATGATCCAAAGAATAATAAATTTGAATAATAAACAATGGAACCGGTAAAATGTAAAACACACAAACAGGATATTCCAGCGAGAATAATAAATCTTGAATAATAAACAATGGAACCAGTCCGGGTAAAAACACGGACGAGGATATTCCAAGAATAATAAATGCGGAATAATAAACAATGGAACCGGTCCGTGTAAAACCCATGCATACATGATATATTCAACAGAATGATAAAAGGCGGAACCAGTCCGGTGTAAAACACACAGATGAGGATGTTCCAATGATAATAAAGGCGGAACCAGTCCAGATGTAAAACACATAGACGAGGATGTTCCAACAGAATAATAATAAAGAGGCGGAACCGGTCAAATTGTAAAACACACGCACGAGGATGATCCAATGAATAATAGAAGAATGGAATAAAGAAGAAGATCACCAAGTATAGGGGATTTGGCGTATCTGAGTTATTCAATGTAATAAATAAGAATGGAATAACAAAAGAAGTTCTTTTCATGAATACAAAAGAATAAATAACACCTTACGAAGGTACAACAAATAATATTCCCTACTAGTAAAAGACCTTTGGATATCAAAGTAGTGAAGTACTTAGAATACTCTTCTTCTTTCTCTCTATAGATTTTTCTCTATAGCTTCTCTCTATAATTTCTCTCTAGAGTTTGATTGAATTCGTAAGAAAATAATGAAGGAATGAGCTTTTATTTATAGGAAATAGAATGCATAGTAATTAATCCATGAGCGGTCAGTTGATTTACTTTAATGTGACGGTCCATATTTAAAGCAAAATCTTTTAAATAAAATATCATATATTCTATTTATATAAAAACATTTTACTATGCAAACACTATACAACAACACTATACTGAAAAACACTATGCAATACTATGCATAATAAAATATAATATATTCTATTTATAGAATAACTTTAATAAAGTATTACATTTTATATAAAAGATGTTTACATTTTATTACGTTAATAATCTGAATAAAACAAAAGCGTCATTATCATTATAATAATTCATATTATTAATAAATGATAATGGAATCAAAGTGAGTGACTTCTCACATAAGCATCAATAATCAATACGTGTCTTACTTCTTGCAACCATACGTATTCTTTGTACTTTTACTACAGGAGTAGTTCAACAAGATCAGCGGTAAAACTTCCATAGATTATTTGATAAAATTTTTTGTCGTTTTCTCAATCAAAACAATAATTACATTGTAGGGTCCACCAATGATTGAGTAGTTATGCGAATATTCCTGCTAAACCTAATATTCTGAGCCAATCGAATATAATATAACCACTTGCATACTTTGCAAAATTTATAAATACTACCCACAACTATAATATTATCTCAAATTCACACCATAATATTAAAAATTATTTCACAAAATTTAAATCTTTATTGATAAAATCTGGGGTCTCACAATCTCTCCCTCCTTATGGAATTTAAGCCCTCGAAATTAGAAGGTGCGATACTGGTATGATAAAGAGGTGAGGATACCTTGAATACCTTTATCGTTGAAAACATTAAATTCATCTTTGCAATCCTACCGAATATATTCATTAATAATTCATCTTTGCACTACAAGCCAAAGATATTTATTAACAATTCATCTTTGCACTTCTGCCAAAAAGATATATAAGCGTAAAACCAATAATAGTGAGACTCGACTTAATAGTATCACAACTACGAATTATCCCGTACCTTCTTGGCTAAGGATATTCGTGTTTTCAATCTGATCATGATTATACCGAATAATCCTGGTCATAAGCATACCAAGTCCATCAATGCACTACTGACTAAAGATGACTTTTATCACATCCATGAATTAATATTTCATTCTTTGAGACTCATTTCAATAATTAATCCATATCATCGAATCATCCCCGCACTACTGGCCGAGGATATTCATTAGTATCACGACCACGAATTATCCATGCACTACTACCAAAGATAATCGTGTATTCATTAATATCACGACCACAAATTATCCATGCACTACGCCAAAGATAATCGTGTATTCATTAGTATCACGACCATAAATTATCCATGCACTACTACCAAAGATAATCGTGTATTCATTAGTATCACGACCACAAATTATCCATGCACTACTACCGAAGATAATCGTGTATTCATTAGTATCACGACCACAAATTATCCATGCACTACTGACTAAAGATAATCGTGTATTCATTAGTATCACGACCACAAATTATCCATGCACTACTACCAAAGATAATCGTGTATTCATTAGTATCACGACCACAAATTATCCATGCACTACGCACCAAAGATAATCGTGTATTCATTAGTATCACGACCACAAATTATCCATGCACTACGACCAAAGATAATCGTGTATTCATTTACGGTTATGATTATCTTAGAACAATCCTGGTCATAATCATACCAAGTCTATCATCTATGCACTACAGAGCCACGAGATGACTTTCAACATAATATAAGCATGAGGATAATGATATAAAGAATCAATCAAATGAGATAAAGGATAAATATTAAACATTTATAATATAATTTATCCGAGATTCAAGAATATCCCCATGTTATCAATCACTTAATAATCTCATAATCTAATATCCTTAATATTATAACAATATTTTAATCACTTCTTAAATTTATAAACAATTTATTTCAATTGTTTTACGCTTTTACCATATAATGCATTTAATCATTCAAAATGTCATACTCATAAGATATCATCACCAATTATCAAATCCCTCATCAAAAAAAATATGCATATACTCTATATAGGATTTCTCAAGCCATAAAATCCTATTTTCAACTTTGTTACTTCACATAACATATTTAACTCATATTTTTGTAACTAAACTATTTTCATGAAAAATACCAAATCAGTCCCAAAAATATTTTTTTCTGGGATTTAGCATAATATAGTCCCATAATAAAATATATTTTTCTCGTAATTTTAAAATTCATTTACTATTTTTCAAAAATAAATTTCTAATTAATTCCTTAAGAAATTAGCTACCTCAAGTTTAACTCCAAAATTCCCAAATCTTGGCAGGATCTTACACATGTTAACGTGAGCTTCCAATTTAAATTTCATGGTCATCGGAGTTATAGAACTCGGTTATAGCGTTTTTAAATTGGAAAAACCTAAATATTGAAATAGTCATAACTTGCTCATTTTAAGTCAGAATGAGCTCATTTTTGGACAGGAGGTACTTTATACCATATACTTTCATGTCCCAAAAGGCCAGAATTTTTCTCATAATTTAAGTGGCCGAAACAGCCCCTCTAAAATTATGGCAGCAGCTTTTTCGGTTTTTACAGCTTTGCACTCCTTTGCTAAAATCAGTCCACACAAAAATCTACAACACCTTTTCCAGTAATTCCACTTGGATTAGTTAGGTAACTCCTAGATCTAACTCTAGGACTTGACCACACTCAAAAATTCAAAATATAATATGAGATATGGTCAATTAAATTTCTTGTTACGTTTTTCACCAAAATCTGATTTTCAACTCTTTGTGATTTCTAAGAAACTTTTATGTTTTCACATACTAACCAACATAACTCATCATAACACTTACTAATACCACGAATACCCATGATTTTCATTAGTCCAATGCTTTTATTATGACTTTCATCATAAACCACGTAAAGCTATTCATTTTAGTTGAAGAAATATTTGAGGGTTTAAGAAATGGGTTTTTGTCTTTGGGTCAATACAAAATTCGATTTCACGTTCTAGGGTAGGCTAGAAGTCTTCAAGAATACGCCAAGAAATTTATTAATGATAGAAATATCATTCAAAAGCTATTAGTATACATCACCCATTACGAGTTGTCGATACATGATGGACAACAACAACTACATATTATTAAAGCGTGAGTTTAAATACAAATATTATCTTACAGACAATATCTATACTCAAATAAATCCTCATCACATTTATTGATACATTATTTTACAAAAATGGTGAGGACTACTAAACAACTCTCTCTAGAACCTTCATTCCATTACCCCAGGCTTCGTACTCATTTATATTCTAGCCTCACGAGAAGAAAAATGGAACAAAAAAGGAAAAGGGTGAGCTCAACTAGCTCGATAAAGAATATTATGACTAAGATAATATCTGACAAATTATCGTTAGTCTTGACGAGGGAAAAATCTAATAGAATCTGATAGACAACAAATTTTAAATCGATATTCATGGTGAAATAATAATTCATTAGAAGAGTTAAGTAGAGAATGCAAACTACTATCTTACATGTATGAATTTAAAAGTTCATAAATCTATCTTTTATCACTGTAACATCAATCGATATATATACGGAATCAAATATTCATCTTTTACTTTCTGGGCGAAGATATTCATCGATTAGTCGTATTCATCTAAACACTGTTCATCTCTTTTACTCTGGGCGAAGATATTCTTGAAATCATTCATCTTTGCTCTGGGCCAAAGATATTCCATAATATCATCATTTAAAATGAAGATGATGAAAAATATTTTAAAAAAGCGAATCGGTGAAACAAAATGATGAGGATTAAGGATTAAGGATTAGTACTTTTGTTTTATCCACGTCAAAAATACCTCAAAAATAATCGCGGTGGTGTAAAATTGAGAATGATCAAAACATGGATCTGATCAAAGCTAGTATCCAGAATAGATATTTTAGACGAAAAGAAAATTTTTTCATTTTTTAGATGAATAGTCTTAGTAATAAGTGAATAATGTATAGTATCGTGAATAGTCTGTAGTATCGTGAATAGTAACTCTCAAACACCAAAAGTTCCAAATTTGATAAAAACTTGGATCGATATTTCAACATAATGATATTGAAGAAATAATATCATTCTGAAAAAAATAATATCCACTTACCTCGAAATCGAGTCTTACAAATTTGAAACAGGATATAGGCTATGACTTGAACTTGCATAGAATAGCAATACTCAAATTATACTCAAAATACTCACAAGAATCGCTCGATAATATAGAGAGAAAACTTGAGTTTACGGTGTGATTTTCAATTTAACCTAAGCACCTATTTATAGGAAATTGCTTAGAACACAGAAAGCGAGAAAATTTAATATAATATTAATATATATATATATAAATTTCCCTCGCACACAATCTATGATCTGAATTTCAGCAACATTGACAACAAATAAGTCTACCAAACAAATCAAAAAACGTTTTTATTATTTAAAATAATTAAAACTTCCAAAAATCAATTATTTAGGAATTTGAACATGATAATTCATAATAAATAGCCCTTTTATCGGAAAAATTGAATCTCGCTTGTTTTTATAGGAAATTCAATTCTCTACAACTTTGCGGAAGAAAGTTTTTCCAATTCAAGCAGAAATTGGCCGAAATCCACAAGCAGGCGATTTTACAATTTATAATCAAATTTCGGTCGATAAATGGGGTCCGCAGAGCATGTTTAACATGTTTTAAACATTTATTGCAACAAAAAATACTCTTCCTCCTCGTATACTCATATATCCCACATTCGTTGTAAAAATATCACCATTATTATATTATTAAAATATAATAATATATTTAAAAATAATTATTTTATCGAGAAAAAGATAAAATTTCAATTTTCAACAATTGTCACATTAAAAATTTTCTCCATCTATATCCACATAAAATCAATATTTTCCTCATCATATGAATCAATAATTAATTATTCACAAATAATATTCTGAGAATCCATGATATTGTGACGAGGCGGTTCAGGAAGAGGGGCTTTCGATAAAATTTCTCACTTCTTGGTGGCTTGATTAGGTGACAAACCTCTCCTTAAGCAGAACTTTCTAGACATTGCCAATAATGTTATCTAATAATATTATTAGGATAATATGAATTATTGCCGATAATGAAAAATATTGTGTAATGATGATTATTGAAACAACAATGATATAAAATATCAATATGACAATTATTGAATCGATAAAATCTTTGAGCGATAATTCTTTGTAACCATTATTGAGTAGTGCCTTCTTACGTAAGAATCAATAATTGGTGCAATCTGGTAATCTTCTTGTGTTTTAACCATAGAGTATTTTAACGGTATTAATGGTAACAACTTCTGTAGTTATTTTTACTTGACTTATATTTGTCGTTTTCTTCATCGATCGCTTTTAGTTATGGGGCCCACACATGGGCATTTGCTTGCAAGTAAATACGAATATTCCAAGCGATCTGAATATTCCACGACCAAACGAATATTCCAAACAATGATGAATATTTTATAACCACTTGCTTATTTTGAAATATTTGCGTATTTTACCCTAACTATCCACATTAATCAAATCGACCCTTACTATTTCAAAATAATAAATAGAAAATTAAATTTCATTAATAATAAGTTGGGGTCTTCTGACCTCCCCTCCTTATGAAATTTAGTCCTCGAAATTGGCGTCACGTACAGTGTTTGAAAAGGTGAGGATACCTCGCTTTCATTTTAGTTTCAATTTCGGTCATTTCCTCATAGCATGATTCCTCCACAAAACTTTAACTTGTGGTATGACCTTTCTTGGCGTGGGACATGCTCCTTCTATCAAGATCTTGGCGGTACCTCCTCATCGTTAAGTCTTGGCTATTTAAATGGGTTCTAATTCTATAGCGTGGTTCGGGTCTTTCACATATTTCTGAAATGCGGATATATGAAACACATTATGAACACGAGGAGACATACTTGGAGAGTGCTTATGAGTCATAGGCTACATTTCCTACTCGGTCGAGAATTTGAAATGGACGATAAATCGTGGATTGAGCTTTCCTCTCTTCCCAAATCTTGTAACTCCCTTCCATGGAGCGACTTCATGACAATCATGATCCCTACACTAAATTCCCGTCCTTTTCGATGAAGATCGCATAACTCTTTTGTCGATCTTGTCTTGGTTTGTATCGTTGTCGAATCATTTGAATCTTTTCGGTGAGTCATACGTCTTAACTTTCGGGTCCCAACAATGTTGCTTCACCCACCTCGTCCCAACATATTGGAAGCGACATTTTCGTCCATATAATGCTTGAATGGAGCCACACTATACTTGCACGATAAGCTTTGTTGTTGTAGGAGAATTCCACCGATGGTAAATACTTATCCCAAGCGCCCTTGAAGTACAGGACCACGAGTCTTAATAAATCTTCAAGAGTTTGAATAGTCCTCTCGATTGTCCGTCTGGTTTGGGGATGGTATCTTAGAACTAAATCGTAAATCCGTGCCCGTAGCTTTTTGCAAGCTAACCCCAAAATCTTGAAGTGAATCTTGGGTCGCGATCGAAACTATGGATACGGGCATGCCATACTGACCTCACAATTTCATTCACGTACGTACTAGCAAGGCGTTCGAGGAATAAGTCTCCGTGTCGGCAAGAAATAAGCGGACTTGGTTAATCTATCAACAATAACGAATAGCATTGATGCCTTGAAAGCGTAGGAAGACCGTAATGTGAAATCCATGGTAATGTGTTCCCACTTCCATTTCGGAATCTCGAGTGTGGTTTGCAGCGGACCCTTAGGTACTAGATGCTCGCCTTTACGTTGGCAAGTTAAACACATCGAGATAAACTTTGCAATCTCTCTCTTCGTATTGTTCCACCAAAATGTATGTAGAAGATCACGATACATTTTAGTACTTCGAGGATGGATTGCAAATGGTGTATTGTGTGCCTCCATCGTAATCTTGTACTTCAAAATCAGTCGTTAGGAACCTGAAAGTCTAGAGTGGACTCGAAGTATTCCTTCTTCATCGATTCTCGCTTAGGAATAGCTCCTTCTTGTACTTTCTTCTTCATACGCATCGGCTCAAGATCGGTGGCTTGAAGCGACCTTAACTTTTTCTATTAAAGTTGGCTCTCGTCGTATACTTGACATCATCCTTTTCGTTCCGCATATGATCTTCTACTCTCGCAGCGCGTCGGCTACCACGTTAAGCTTTTCGGGATGGTATTGAATAGTGTGGTCGTAGTCTTTCGATAGCTCGAGCCAGCGTCATTGCTTGCCGCGTGTTGAGTTCTTTTGAGTGAAGAAATATTTAAGGCTTTTATGGTGCGAATATATCTCCACTTTCTCCCCGTATAGATAGTGCCTCCATATCTTTAAGCTTGAAAGCATTGCTTGCTTGACTCTAGATCATGAGTAGGATAATTCCTCTCATACTCTTTAAGTTGTCATGAGGCATAGGCTATGACTTTCCCGTTGCATGAGAACACATCCTAACCCTTTGCACGAAGCATCATTTGTAGATAACAAATCCATCGAACGGATGGTATTGTTAGAGAGCAGTCTTAGAAATAAGTCTCCTCTTAAGCTCTTGGAAACTCTTCTCGCATTCTTCGCTCGAAGCAATTTTGTATCCTTTAGAGTTAATTTGGGTTAATGGAGTAGCGATTAGAAAACCCTTCCACGAATCTCAGATAATAACCGGCTAAGCCCAAAAAACTTCGTACTTGATCATGAAGCTTGGTTGCTCCGACTTTGTATTGCTTGATCTTGGTCGGATCAGCGGATACTCCGTGTTTTGACACCGCGTGCCCGAAATGCTACTTCCTCAAGCGAACTTCGCATTTCTTCAATTTGGCATATAGTTGGTTTTCACGAAGCCTTTGGAGTACCGACTTCAAATGGTGCTCATGATCTTCACGACTTTTGGAATATATGAGGATGTCATGATAAAAATGACAACGAATTGATCAAATATTCCTTGAATACTCGGTTCATCGTATCCATGAAAAGCGCGGAGCATTAGTTAGTCAGAAAAGACATGACTAAGAATTCATAATGCCCATCTGGGGAGTTACGAAGGCGGTCTTTGGAATATCCTCGATTCTAATCTTGGTGATGATATCGAGCGAAGATCGATTTTGAAAAGAATTGTGCCCCTTGCATTTGGTCGAAACAAGTCATCAATACGAGGTGAGGATACTATTCTTGATGGTGACATGGTTCGATTCAGATAGTCGATCTGAAATCGCATACTCCGTCTTTCTTTCTTCTGAATAAAGCAGGAGCACCCCGAGGAGATGTCTTGGGGCCAGATGAAAGCAGATGTCCAACAATTCTGTAGTTGGACCTTTAACTCTGAAGTTGATAGGAGCCATTCGATATGGGGTTTTAGAAATGGGCTTTGTGCGGGTTGAGATCGATAAAGAATTGACTTCACGTTACGGGGTAGGCAGGGAAGTTCTTGAAATCGTCGGGAAAGTCGATATAACGGGAATATTATTCAAATTTGGCGTGTCTTTATTCAAATCCATAACATGGGCTAAGAAAGCTTGACATCAGTTTTTTGATAAGCGAATAGCTTTATGATTAGATATGATAGTGATTGATTTTAATGGTTTAGTTGCTTGAATTAAATACTGACGGGTTGGTTAGGAATATGAAAACTATGACCTTACGAAAACAATCAATTTTGGCATGATGAGTAGTTAACGATCGATCCCTAAAATCACATCAAAAGCAAGTATCTTTAAAGAGATAAGGTCAGCGGGTAAGGTGATGGTGCTGACTTGAATCAAACAAGATTTATAAGCGCGGTGGATGTGATGAAAGTTTCTCTAGCGGAGTTTCCACGAGATAGGTCGAAGTCTAATTTCTCGGTCGAGTTTAAGCGTTGAGCACATGCGGAGAGATAAATGAATGGGTAGCACCGGTATCAAGTAAGGTATAAACTTTGAGAATTTATAAATAGCTTACCGTGATCACCTCGTTTGGGTTTCTCGCATTTTGACCGATCCTGACAAAAAGCGCTTCTTCCGGAATCGTTGACTTTGACTTTTACGGGGACGATCTTTTGAGTCATAATCCCATTGAACTAGGTTTTATTCTGCGTCTGATCTCGGCGATATGTCCTTCCTTTCCACAATTATAGCATACCTTGATTTGTTGTGGGCGGTTTGGTGATATGTCCCTCTTTTTCGCATTTGTAGCATATAATGGGTGGTCGTTCTCCTCCACTTAGAACCGATTCTTTCTTACGCCTTTGTCGTCTTCACATAGTAGTTGTTAAATCTCCTCTTTTTAAAATCTCCTCTGACTCGCTTCTTTATTTTCATGGCCATGATTACCACGGAGTGGTTACCATTTTTGTAAAATCTGTTTCTTTCTCATTTGGTTATCATTATTACATTGTTCTTATATCTACAGATGCGATCTGGTTATGGTCCCTTGGGTTGAATATACTCGTTATCTCGCTCTAACAATTGAGCCACATTTGACATCTGAATAGAGAAAATTTATGAGAAATGAGATATTATGCGTATCTTGGGTTTGAACCTCTCGAAACATCCGCGTCATCGTTCCTCATTCTCCACCTGAATGAGGTCTGAACTGGATAACTCTGCAAACTTTGCCTCGTCTTTGAGACACCGTCGTATTGTTTTGTTCAATCGATGAACTCCACTTCGCCGTATAATGAACACTTTCGGGAAAGTATTTGTCATTAAATAATTCTGAAAGCGTCTCCGAGAGACATCTTTGAGTCTTGAATTTGGATGGAGTGCGCTTCAGACTCCCACCGATGATGCCTTTCGCGGAACATAAAGGTGGCGAATGGAACCTCTGTTCCTCCGTGCATCCCAGACATCGAATATCTTGGTAATTTGCTTGACCCGTGTTTCGCCGTGATCGGATCGGCTTTCCCTTAAGTACGGTGGTCCTGACTCTTTGAGCTGCTTGTTTTTGTGACAAGTGAAGTAATTGCTATCATTTCCTCTGTATTTTGAACACGAGTCTCCTAAATGCGATTTTGCATGAGCTATGAAAAAAGCTTCTAAACATCCCTCGTTCATCATACGCTTTCGGTGGTGTTGTTCGCGGGAGGAACATTGCCCGACTGTTGCACGTTCTCCTCGTTGGTGAGTCTGAGCGTCTCCACGGTCTCATTTCCATTGTTAATATTCTCGATTCGACATTCTCAAATCTTGTCGTAAAAGCAAGGGTTAATTAAGAAATCAATATATATCATAATATCCTATATCTTGACCGACTAACAAATAAGCTTAGGTAGGACACACTAGCGAAGGATTTTTTCGTCTCTCCCCTCTGAGTTACATTCCAGATCTCGCTTGGAGATCGTATCCCTAGCTACGATACCATTGTGGCGCCCCCAAAATAGGTATACATCACCCATTACGAGGTTGTCGATCGTGAGTGCGAAGCAACTACAACTTTATTATTACAACGATGATAAAGCTGTGAGTTTAAATACAAATATTATCTTCTAGACAATATCTATACTCAAATAAATCCTCATCACATTTATTGATACATTATTTTACAAAAATGGTGAGGACTACTAAACAAACTCTCTCTAGAACCTTCATTCCATTTACCCCAGCTCGTACTCATTATATTACCGCCTCACGAGAGAAAAATGGAACAAAAAGGAAAAGGGTGAGCTCAACTAGCTCGATAAAGAATATTATGACTAAGATAATATCTGACAAATTATCGTTAGTCTTGACGAGGAAAAAAAATCTAATAGAATCTGATAAAGCAACAAATTTTAAATCAATATTACATGGTGAAATAATAATTCATTAGAAGAGTTAAGTAGAGAATGCAAACTACTATCTTCCATGTATGAATTTAAAAGTTCATCGTCTATCTTTTATCCTGTAACATCAATCGATATATATACGGAATCAAATATTCATCTTTTTTTACTTCTGAGGCGAAGATATTCATCGATTAGTCGTATTAAATCTAAACACTGTTCATCTTTGCACTCTGGGCCAAAGATATTCTTGAAATCATTCATCTTTTTACTTCTGAGGCCAAAGATATTCATAATATCATCATTTAAGGTGAAGATGATGAAAAATATTTTTAAAAGAAAGAAGAATCCGGTGAAACAAAATAGTGAGGATTAAGGATTAAGGATTAAGTACTTTGTTTTATTCACGTCAAAAATACCTCAAAAATAATCGCGGTGGTGTAAAATTGAGAATGATCAAAACATGGATCTGATCAAAGCTAGTATCGAGAATAGATATTTTAGACGAAAAGAAAATTTTTTTCATTTTTAGATGAATAGTAGTAGTATGAATGATAGTAAGTGAATAATGTAATGTATATCGTGAATAGTCGTGAATAGTATCGTATCGTGAATAGTAACTCAGAGCACCAAAAAGTTCCAAATTTGATAAAAACTTGGATCGATATTTCACATAATGATATTGAAGAAATAATATCATTCTGAAAAAAATAATATCCACTTACCTCGAGAAGATTAGTCTTACAAATTTGAAACAGGATATAGGCTATGACTTGAACTTGCCTTAGAATAGCAATACTCAAATTATACTCAAATACTCACAAGAATCGCTCGATAATATAGAGAGAAAACTTGATTTACGGTGTGATTTTCAATTCTAACCTAAGCACCTATTTATAGGAAATTGCTTAGAACACAAAGCGAGAAAATTTAATATAATATTAATATATATATATATAAATTCCTCCTACACAATCTATGATCTGAATTCAGCCATTGCTTGACAACAAATAAAAGTACTAAACAAATCAAAAACGTTTTTTATTATTTAAAATAATTAAAACTTCCAAAAATCAATTATTTGAATTTGAACATGATAATTCATAATAAATAGCCCTTTTATCAGAAAATTTGAATCTCGCGAGTTTTTATAGGAAATTCAATTCTCTACAACTTTGCGGAAGAAAGTTTTTCCAAATTCCAAGCAGAAATTGGCCAAGAAATCCAAGCGAGGCGATTTTAATTTATAATCAAATTTCGGTCGATAAATGGGGTCCATGAGCATGTTTAACATGTTTTAAACATTTATTGCAACAAAAATACTCTTCCTCCTCGTATACTCATATATCCCACATTCGTTGTAAAAATATCACCATTATTATATTATTAAAATATAATAATATATTTAAATAATTATTTTATCGAGAAAAAGATAAAATTTCAATTTTCAACAATTGTCACATTAAAATTTTTCTCCATCTATATCCACATAAAATCAATATTTTCCTCATCATATGAATCGATAATTAATTATTCACAAATAATATTCTGAGAATCCTGATATTAATGATGAGGGGGGTTCGGGAAGAGGGGCTTTCGATAAAATTTCTCTTCTTCTTGGTATGATTAGGTGACCAAACCTCTCCTTAAAGCAGAACTTTCTAGACATTGCCAATAATGTTATCTAATAATATTATTAGGATAATATGAATTATTAGCCGATAATGAAAAATATTGTGTAATGTGATTATTGAAACAATGATGATATAAAATATCAATATGACAATTATTGAATCGATAAAATCTTTGAGCGAGTAATTCTTTGTAACCATTATTGAGTAGTGCCTTCTTACGTAAGAATCGATAATTGGTGCGATCTGGGTAATCTTCTTGTGTTTTAACCATAAGTATTTTAACGGTATTATGGTAACAACTTCTGGCATTATTATTTTTAACTTGACTTATATTTGTCGTTTTCTTCATCGATCGATCGCTTTTTAGTTATGGGGCCCACACGCCATTTGCTTGGCAGTAAATACGAATATTCCAAACGATCTGAATATTCCACGACAAACGAATATTCCCAACAATGATGAATATTTTATAACCACTTGCTTATTTTGAAATATTTGCGTATTTTACCCTAACTATCCACATTAATCAAATCGACCCTTACTATTTCAAAATAATAAATAGAAAATTAAATTTCATTAATAATAAGTTGGGGTCTTCACGAGTCTTAATAGATCTTCAAGAGTTTGAATAGTCCTCTACGATTGTCCGTCTGGTTTGGGGATGGTATCTTAGAACTAAATCGCAAATCAGGTGCCCATAGCTTTTTGCAAGCTAACCCAAAATCTTGAAGTGAATCTTGGGTCGCGATCCGAAACTATGAATCTTTGGCATGCCATGCAACCTCACAATCTCATTCACGTCACATCTTAGCAAGGCGTTGAGGAATAAGTCTCCGTATCGGCAAAGAAATAAGCGGACTTGGTTAATCTATCAACAATAACCCAAATAGCATTGATGCCTTGAGAAGCCGTAGGAAGACCCGTAATGAAATCCATGGTAATGTGTTCCCACTTCCATTTCGGAATCTCAAGTGGTTGCAACGGACCCTTAGGTACTAGATGCTCTTGCTTTTTACGTTGACAAGTTAAACACATTGAGATAAACTTTGCAATCTCTCTTCGTATTGTTCCACCAAAATGTATGCCGAAGATCACGATACATTTTAGTACTTCAGGATGGATTGCAAATGGTGTATTGTGTGCCTCCATCATAATCTTGTACTTCAAATCGAGTCGTTAGGAACACAAAGTCTAGAGTGGACTCGAAGTATTCCTTCTTCATCAATTCTCGCATCGGCTTAGGAATAGCTCCTTCTTGTACTTTCTTCTTACATACGCATCGGCTCAAGGGTGGTGGCTTGAAAGCAACCTTAACTTTTTCTATTAAAGTTGGCTCTGTCGTATACTTGACATCATCGCACTCGTTCCGCATATGATCTTCTACTCGTAGCGTAACTACCACGTTCGCTTTTCGGGATGGTATTGAATAGTGTGGTCGTAGTCTTTCAATAGCTCGAGCCAGCGTCGTTGCTTGCGTGTTTGAGTTCTTTTTAGTGAAGAAATATTTAAGGCTTTTATGGTCGAATATATCTCCACTTTCTCCCCATATAGATAGTGCCTCCATATTTTTAGCGCGAAAGCATTGCGCATGACTCTAGATCATGGTAGGATAATTCCTCTCATACTCTTTAAGTTTATGCAGGCATAAGGCTATGACTTTCCCACGTTGCATGAGAACACATCTAACCCTTTGCACGAAGCATCATTTGTAGATAACAAATCCATCAAGAACGGATGGTATTGTTAGAACAGTCTTAGAAATAAGTCTCCTCTTAAGCTCTTGGAAACTCTTCTCGCATTTCTTCGCTCCAAGCGAATTTTGTATCCTTAGAGTTATTTGAGTTAATGGAGTAGCGATTCGAGAAAACCCTTCCACGAATCTCGATAATAACCATTAAGCCCAAAAAACTACGTACTTGATCATGAGCTTGGTTGCTCCCAACTTTGTATTGCTTCAATCTTCGTTGGGATCAGCGGATACTCCATGTTTTGACACGCGTGCCCGAGGAATGCTACTTCCTCGAGCGAACTCGCATTTCTTCAATTTGGCATATAGTTTGTTTTCACGAAGCCTTTGGAGTACCCGACTTTAAATGGTGCTCATGATCTTCACGACTTTTGGAATATATAAGGATGTCATCAATAAAGACAACAACGAGCTGATCAAATATTCCTTGAATACTCGGTTCATCATATCCATGAAAGCCGCGGGAGCATTAGTTAGTCAGAAAGACATGACTAAGAATTCATAATGCCCATCTGGAGTTTTGAAGGCGGTCTTTGGAATATCCTCGATTCTAATCTTGGTGATGATATCGAGCGAAGATCGATTTTGAAAAGAATTGTGCTCCTTGCAATTTGGTCGAACAAGTCATCAATACGAGGTGAGGATACCTATTCTTGATGGTGACATGGTTCAATTCAGATAGTCAATACAAAGTCGCATACTCCGTCTTTCTTCTTTACTGAATAAAGCAGGAGCACCCCGAGGAGATGTCTTGGGGCCAGATGAAAGCGATGTCCAACAATTCACGTAGTTGGACCTTTAACTCACGAAGTTCAATAGGAGCCATTCGATATGGGGTTTTAGAAATGGGCTTTGTGCGGGTTTAAGATCGATAAAGAATTCAACTTCACGTTAAGGGGTAGACAGGGGAAGTTCTTTGAAATCGTCGGGAAAGTCAATAACAACGGGAATATTATTCAAATTTGGCGTGTCTTTATTCAAATCCATAACATGGGCTAAGAAAGCTTGACATCCGTTTTTCAATAAGCGAATAATAGCTTTATGATTAGATATGGCGGTGATTGATTTTAATGGTTTAGTTGCTTGAATTGCATACAACGGGTTGGTTAGGAATATGAAAACTAATGACCTTACGAAAACAATCAATTTTGGCATGATGAGTAGTTAACGATCAATCCCTAAAATCACATCAAAAGCAAGTATCTTTAAAGAGATAAGGTCGGCGGGTAAGGTAATGGTGCTGACTTGAATCAAACAAGATTTATAAGCGGTGGATGTGATGAAAGTTTCTCTAACGGAGTTTCCACAGATAGGTCAAAGTTTAATTTCTCGGTCAAGTTTAAGCGTTGAGCACAAGCGGGAGAGATAAATGAATGGGTATGCAGGTATCAAGTAAGGTATAAACTTCGCAAGAATTTATAAATAGCTTACCGTGATCACCTCGTTTGGGTTCTCGCATTATAACCGATCACAACAAAGCGCTTCTTCCGGAATCGTTGACTTTGACTTTTCTGGGGATGATCTTTTGAGTCAAATCCCCATTGAACTAGGTTTTATTTCTTGTACAATCTCGGCGATATGTCCTTCCTTTCCACAATTATAGCATACCTTGAAGCTGTTGTGGGCGGTTTGGTGATATGTCCCTTTTTCGCATTTGTAGCATATAATGGGTGGTCGTTCTCCTCCCTTAGAACCCGATTCTTCTTAAGCCTTTGTCGTCTTCAGCATGGTCGTTGTTAAATCTCCTCTTTTTAAAATCTCCTCTGACTCGCTTCTTCTATTTTCATGGCCATGATTACCACGTGAGTGGTTACCATTTTTGTCCGTCTGTTTCTTTCTCCATTTGGTTATCATTATTACATTGGCTATCTCGGTATGCGATCTGGTTGTGGTCCCTCGGTTGACCGTACTCGTTATCTCACTTCTAATAATTGAGCCTGTTTACAACATCCGAATAGAGAGAAAGTTTATGAGAAATGAGATATCTGCGGCGTATCTGGGATTTCAAACCTCTAAGAAACATCCGCGTCATCGTTCCTCATTCTCCACCAAATGAGGTCTGAACTTGGATAACTCGCAAACTTTGCCTCGTCTTTGAGACAAATGTTGTTTTGTTCTGTCTGATGAACTCCACTTCCTTCATATGTGAACACTTTCGAGGAAAGTATTTGTCATTAAATAATTTCTGAAATGTCTCCCAAGAGACATCTTGAGTGTCTTTGTTTGGAGTGCGCTTCATACAGACTCCCCCCGATGATCGCCTCGCCCACGGAACATAAAGGTGGCGAATGGAACCTTTTGTTCTTCCGTGCATCCCAGAGACATCGAATATCTTGGTAATTTGTTTTGACCCGTATTTACGCCATGATCGGATCTGGCTTTCCCTTAAATTCAGGGTGGTCCCTGACTCTTTTAACTTGCTTTTTGTGACAACCCGTGAATTGCTATCATTTCCTCATGATTATTTTGAACACGAGTCTCCCTCAAATTCGATTTTGCATGAGCGCAAAAATCTTCTAAACATCCCCTCGTTCATCATCTCGCTTTCGATGGTTGTTCACGGGAGGAACATTGCCCGACTGTTGCGACGTTCTCCTCGTTGGTGAGTCTGAGGCGTCTCCACGGTCTCATTTCCATTGTTAATATTCTCGATCGACATTCTCAAATCTTGCCATAAAACAAGGTTAATTAAGAAATCAATATATCACATAATATCCTTATATACCGACTAACTAAAAAATAAGCTTAGGTAGGACACACTAGCGAAGGATTTACTAAATCTCTCCCCCTAGTTCTATTCCAGATCTCCGCTGGAGATCATATCTCTAGCTAACCAGGATGGCGCCCCCAAAATAGGTATACATCACATTACGAGGTTGTCAATACGTGATGCGAAACAACTACAACTTTATTATTACAAAAGTAAAAGCGTGAGTTTGAATACAAATATTATCTTACTGAAGGCAATATCTATACTCAAATAAATCCTCATCACATTTATTGATACATTATTTTACAAAATGGTGAGGACTACTAAACAATCCTTTCAAAACCTTCATTCCATACCCCAGGCTCGTACTTTTATATTCTTCGCCTCACGAGAAGAAAAATGGAACAAAAAGAAAAGGGTGAGCTCAACTAGCCCGATAAAGAATATTATGACTAAGATAATATACAACAAATTTCGTGTTAGTCTTCAACGGGAAAAATCTAATAGAATCTGATAGGCAACAAATTTTAAATCAATATTCGCAGTGAAATAATAATTTATTAGAAGAGTTAAGTAGAGAATGCAAAACTACTATCTTACATGTATGAATTTAAAAGTTCATCATACATCTTTTATCCTGTAACATCAATCGATATACATCCGGAATCAAATATTCATCTTTTGCACTCTGAGGCGAAGAGATATTCATCGATTAAGTCGTGTTCATCTAAACACATTCATCTTTTTACTACTGACCAAAGATATTCTTGAGAAATCATTCATCTGCACTACGGGCCAAAGATATTCAATAATATCATCATTTAAGGCGAGGATGATGAAAAATTTTTTTTAAAAGCGAATCCGGTGAAACAAAATGGACAAGGATTAAGGATTAAGGATTAAGTACTTTGTTTTATCCATGTCCAACAATACCTCAAAAATAATCATAGTGGTGTAAAATTCAAGAATGATCAAAACATGGATCTGATCAAAGCTAGTATCCGAATAGATATTTTTGACGAAAAGAAAAATTTTCATTTTTAGGTGAATAGTCTTATATTCGTGAATAGTCTTGAGTATCGTGAATAATTAACTCAGACACCAAAAGATAGAAATTCCACAAAAAACATCTTCACGCTTCGTGAATAGTACTAACGTGAATAGTAACTCGTGAATAGTAACTCATGAATAGTAACTTCGTGAATAGTAACTCATGAATAAGTAACCCCGAGCATGAAAAAGTTCCAAATTTGATAAAAAGTTCCAACGATATTTCAAAGATAATGATATTGAAGAAATAATATCATTTGAGAAGAAAATAACATCCTTACCTCGAAAAGATTAGTACTTACATTTGGAATAAATGGTATAGTCTTTGAAGGAACTTTACAGATCTAACAATACTCAAAGTATACTCAAAATACTCACAAGAATATATTTCGATAATATAGAGAGAAAACTTGATTACGGTGTGATTTTCAATTCTAACCTAAGCACCTATTTATAGGAAATTGCTTAGACCACAAAGCAGAAAATTTAATAAAATATTAATATATATTATAAATTTCCTTAGCCCATCTTTGAAGATCTGATTTCAGCAATTAATATCACATGTTAGCCCACTTAAATGCAAAAAAAGCGTTTTCTTTAAAATAATAATTAAAACTTCAAAAATCAATTATTTGAAGCTTGAACTTTAATAATTCACAATAAATAGCCCTTTTATCGGAAAAATTAGAATCTTGCGAATTTTTATAAGAAATTTAATTCTCTACAACTTTGCGAAGAGAAAGTTTTTCCAAATTCCAAGCGAGAAATTGATAGAAATCCACAAGCAAGCGATTTTACTGGTATAATCAAATTTCGATCGATAAATGGGGTCCAATTGAGCATGTTTAACATGTTTTAAATATTTATTACAACAAAAATACTCTTCCTCCTCGATATCATCATATCCCACATTCGTTGTAAAATATCACCATTATTATATTATTAAAATATAATAATATATTTAAATGAATTATTTTATCGAGAAAAAGATAAAATTTCAATTTTCAACAATTGTCATATTAAAATTTTCTCCATCTATATCCACATAAAATCAATATTTTCCTCATCATATGAATCAATAATTAATTATTCACAAATAATATTACGAATCACAATATTGACAACCGAGGCGGTTCCTGGAAAGCAGGGCTTTCGATAAGAATTTCTCCTTCTTGGCAATGCAATTAGGTGACCAAACCTCTCCTTAGACATGAACTTTCTAGACATTGCCAATAATTTTATCCAATAATATTATTCGGATAATATGAATTATTGCTTCGATAATGAAAAATCACGTGTAATGACAATTATTGAAACAAAAAGAATATAAAATATCAACGCAAAGCAATTATTAACTCAATAAAAATAATCGAATAAAGTAATTATCGTAACCATTATTGAGTAGTGCCCTTCACGTAAGAATCAATAATTGGTGCAATACCGTATAATTCTTGTGTGTTTTAACCACCGAGTATTTTAAGATAATTCAGAATAATAACTACGTTGTTATTTTTAAAACGACTCTAATACCAATATAATAAAGATTTTCTATTTATTATTTTGAAATAGTAAGGGTTGATGTGATTAATGTGGATAGTTAGGGGTAAAATACGCAAATATTTCAAAATAAGCAAGTGGTTATAAAATATTCATTGTTGTTTGGGAATATTCGTTTGGTCGTGGAATATTCAGAATGCATTCAGGGAATATTCGTATTTACGGCGCAGTAGCCCATGTGTGGGCCCCATATGTGAAAGCGATTGGATGAAGAAAACGACAAATATAAGTTGTTTAAAAATAATAACAGAAGTTGTTACCAATTAATACCGTTAAAATACTCGGTGGTTAAAACACAAGAAGATATTACCGTGATTGCACCAATTATTGATTCTTACGAAGAAGGCACTACTCAATAATGGTTACGTAATTACCGCTCAAAGATTTTATTGAGTTAATAATTGCTGCGTTGATATTTTATATTCACGTTGTTTCAATAATTGTCATTACACAAGATTTTCATTATCGAAGCAATAATTCATATTATCCGAATAATATTATTGGATAACATTATTGGCAATGTCTAGAAAATTTCGCCTTAAGGAGAGGTTTGGTCACCTAATCATACGCCAAAGAAGGAGAAATTTTTATCGAAAGCCCCTCTTCCCTGAACCGCCTAGTTCACAATATTGTGATTACGTAATATTATTTGTGAATAATTAATTATTGATTCATATGATGAGGAAAATATTGATTTTATGTGGATATAGATGGAGAAAATTTTAATGTGACAATTGTTGAAAATTGAAATTTTATCTTTTTCCGATAAAATAATTATTTAAATATATTATTATATTTTAATAATATAATAATAGTGATATTTTTACAACTAATGTGGGATATATGAGTATACGAGGAGGAAGAGTATTTTTGTTGCAATAAATGTTTAAAACATGTTAAACATGTAAATGTGGACCCCATTTATCGACCGAAATTTGATTATAAATTGTAAAATCGCCTGCTTGTGGATTTCGGTCAATTTCGCTTGGAATTTGGAAAAACTTTCTTCCGCAAAGTTGTAGAGAATTGAATTTCCTATAACAATCAAGCGAGATTCAATTTTCCGATAAAAGGATTATTTATTGTGAATTATTGAAGTTCAAGTCTCAAATAATTGATTTTTGGAAGTTTTAATTATTATTTTAAAAAGAAAACGTTTTTTTGCATTTAAGTGGGCTAACATGTGATATTAATTGCTGAAATCAGATCTTCAAAGATGGGCTAAGGAAATTTATAATATATATTAATATTTTATTAAATTTTTCGCTTTGGTGTTCTAAGCAATTTCCTATAAATAGGGTGCTTAGGTTAGAATTGAAAATCACAATTTAAATCAAGTTTTCTCTCTATATTATCGAGCGTATTCTTGTGAGTATTTTGAGTATACTTTGAGTATTGTTAGCGGTGTAAGTTCCTTCAAAGACTATATCCCAGATTCCAAATAAAATCTTAATCTTTCGAGGTAAGTGGATGTTATTTTCTTCTCAAATGATATTATTTCTTCAATATCATTATCTTTGAAATATTGGTTGGAACTTTTATCAAATTTGGAACTTTTTCATGTCGGGGTTACTTATTCATGAGTTACTATTCACGAGTTACTATTCATGAAGTTACTATTCACGTAGTTACTATTCACGAGTACTATTCACGAAGCGTGAAGATGTTTTTTTGTGGAATTTCTATCTTTTGGTGTCTGAGTTACTATTCACGATACAAAGACTATTCACTTAATACTTCAAGACTATTCAATCGAAAAATGAAAATTTTTCTTTTCGCCTAAAATATCTATTCGGATACTAGCTTTGATCAGATCCATGTTTTGATCATTCTTGAATTTTACACCACTATGATTATTTTTGAGGTATTGTTGGACATGGATAAAACAAAGTACTAATCCTTAATCCTTAATCCTTGTCATTTTGTTTCAATCGGATTCGTTTCTTTAAAAAATATTTTCATCATCCTCGGCCTTAAATGATGATATTATTGAATATCTTTGGCCCAGTAGTGCAAAGATGAATGATTTCAAGAATATCTTTTCGCCAGAAAAAAAAGATGAACAGTGTTTAGATGAACATGATTAATCGATGAATATCTTCGGCCTCAGTAAAGTGCAAAGATGAATATTTGATTCCGGATATATATTGATTGATGTTACAGGATAAAAGATAGAAGATGAACTTTTAAATTCATACATGAAGATAGTAGTTTGCATTCTCTACTTAACTCTTCTAATGAATTATTATTTCCATCATGCTAATAATATTGATTTAAAATTTATCGTCTATCAGATTCTATTAGATTTTTTCCCGTCAAGACTAACGGTAATTTGTCAGATATTATCTTAGTCATAATATTCTTTTATTGGGCTAGTTGAGCTCACCCTTTTCCTTTTTGTTCCATTTTTCTTCTCGTGGAGGCGAGAATATAGCGAAGTACTAGCTGGGGGTATGGAATGAAGGTTTTAGAAAGGATTGTTTAGTAGTCCTCACCATTTTGTAAAATAATGTATCAATAAATGTGATGAGGATTTATTTGAGTATAGATATTGTCTGTAAGATAATATTTGTATTCAAACTCACGCTTTATCGTTGTAATAATAAAGTTGTAGTTGTTTCGCATCACGTATCGACAACTCGTAATAGGTGATGTATACCTATTTTGGGGGCGCCACAGCTTGGTATCGTGAGCTTAGGATATGATCTCCATGAGATCGGGGAATAGAACTCAGGAGGGGAGAGACGAGTAAATCCTTCGCAGTGTGTCCTACCTAAGCTTATTTTTTAGTTGGTCAAGATATAAGGATATTATGTGATATATTGATTTCTTAATTAACCCCTCGTTTTATGACAAGATTCGAGAATGTCGATCGAGAATATTAACAATGGAAATGAGACCGTGGAGACGCCTCAGCTTTTCACCAACGAGGAGAACGCGTAACAGTCGGGCAATGTTCCTCCCGTGAACAACACCACCGAGCAGATGATGAACGAGGATGTTTAAGCTTTTGCAGCTCATGCAAAATCGCACGACGAGGAGACTCGTGTTCAAAATACAGGAGGAAATGATAGCAATTCACAAGTTGTCATCCAAGCAGCTCAAAGAGTGGGACCACCGTAATTTAAGGAAAGCTAGATCCGATCATGGCGGAAACATGGGTCAAACAAATTACCAAGATATTCGATGTCTTGGGATGCACTGGAAGAACGAAGGTTCCATTCGCCACCTTCATGGCCATGAAAATAGAAGAAGCCGAAGTCAGAGGAGATTTTAAAAGAGGAGATTTAACAACGACTATGTGAAGACGACATGCTTACAGAAGAATCGGTTCTAGGTGGAGGAGAACCACCACCCCATTATATGCTACAAATGCGTAAAAAGAGGACATATCACCAAACCGCCCACAACAGTTCAAGGTATGCTATAATTGTGGAAAGGAAGGACATATCGCCGAGATCAGACAAAGAATGTAAACCTAGTTCAATGGGGACGGTGACTCAAAAGATCGTTCTTAAAAGTCAAAGTCAACGATTCCGGAAGAAGTTTTTGTCGATCGGTTATAATGCGAGGAACCCAAACGAGGTGATCACGGGTAAGTTTATTTATAAATTCTTGCATAAGTTTATACCTTACTTAATACCGGTGCTACCCATTCATTTATCTCTCCCGCATGTGCTCAACGCTTAAACTTGACTCGAGAAATTAGACTTTGACTATCTGTGGAAACTCCGTTAGAGAAACTTTCATCACATCCCATCGCTTATAAATCTTGTTTGATTCAAGTTGGCACCATTACCTTACCATTGACCTTATCTCTTTAAAGATACTTGCTTTTGATGTGATTTTGGGATTGATTGGTTAACTACTCATCATGCCAAAATTGATTATTTTCGTAAGGTTGTTAGTTTTCATATTCCTAACCAACCTGTTGTATGAATTCAAGCAACTAAACCATTAAAATCAATCACCGCTATATCTAATCATAAAGCTATTCATTTATTGAAAAACGGATGTCAAGCTTTCTTAGCCCATGTTATGGATTTGAATAAAGACACGCCAAATTTGAATAATATTCCTGTTGTTATTAACTTTCCCGACGATTTCAAGAACTTCCCGGTCTACCCCTTAACGTGAAGTTCAATTCTTTATTGATCTTGAACCCGCACAAAGCCCATTTCTAAAACCCCATATCGAATGGCTCCTATTGAACTTCAGGAGTTAAAGGTCCAACTACAGGAATTGTTGGACATCGGTTTCATTCGTCTTAGTACATCTCCTTGGGGTGCTCCTGTTTTATTTGTAAAGAAGAAAGACGGGAGATGCGCGATTTTGTATTGACTATCGGGAATTGAACCATGTCACCATCAAGAATAGTATCCTCTACCTCAGTATTGATGACTTGTTTGACCAAATTCTAAGGGCACAATTCTTTTCAAAATCGATCTTCGCTCGGATATCATCACCAAGATTAGAACCGAGGATATTCCAAAGACCCGCCTTCGTAATCCCCAGATGGGCATTATGAATTCTTAGTCATGTCTTTCTGACTAACTAATGCTCCCAAGTGCTTTCATGGATATGATGAACCGAGTATTCAAGGAATATTTGGATCGATTCGTTGTTGTCTTTATTGATGACATCCTTATATATTCCAAAAGTCGTGAAGATCATGAGCACCATTCGAAATTCGGTACTCCAAAGGCTTCGTGAAAACAAACTATATGCCAAATTGAAGAAATGCGAGTTCGGCCGAGGAAGTAGCATTCCTTGGGCACGATGGTGTCGAAAACATGGAGTATCCGTTGATCCGGCGAAGATTCAAGCAATACAAAGTTGGGAGCAACCAAGTCTATGGATCAAGTACGAGTTTTTGGGCTTATTTGGTTATTATCGGAGATTCGTGGAAGGTTTTCTAATCGCTACTCCATTAACTCACCTAACTCGGAAGGATACAAAATTCGTTTGGAGCGAAGAATGCGAGAAAAGTTCCCAAGAGCTTAAGAGGAGACTTATTTTAAGACTGCTCTAACAATACCATCTGGTTCGGATGGATTTGTTATTCACAAATGATGCTTTAGGCAAAGGGTTAGGATGTGTTCTCATGCAACGTGGGAAAGTCATAGCCTTTATGCCTCATGACAACTTAAAGAGTATGAGAGGAATTATCCTACTCATGATCTAGAGTTAAAGCGATGCTTTTCGCCGCTTAAAAATATGGAGGCACTATCTATATGGGGAGAAAGTGGAGATATATTCGCACCATAAAAGCCTTAAATATTTCTTCACTCAAAAAGAACTCAACACGCGCAGCAATGACGTTGGCTCGAGCTATTGAAAGACTACAACCACACTATTCAATACCATCCCGAAAGGCGAACGTGGTAATGACGCGTTGAGTAGAAGATCATATGCGGGAACGAAAGTGCGATGATGTCAAGTATACGACAGAGCCAAATTTAATAGAAAAAGTTAAGGTTCTTTCAAGCCACCGAATTCGTGAGTCGGAAATGATGCGTATGAAGAAGAAAGTACAAGAAGGAGCTATTCCTAAACGAGAATTGATGAAGAAGGAATACTTGAGTCCACTCTAGACTTTGTGTTCCTAACGACTCGATTTGAAGTACAAGATTATGATGGAGGCACACAATACACCATTTGCAATCCATCCGAAAGTACTAAAATGTATCGTGATCTTCGACATACATTTTGGTGGGAACAATAAGAAGAGATATTGCAAAGTTTATCTCAATGTGTTTAACTTGTCAACGTAAAGGCGGAGCATCTAGTACCTAAGGGTCCGTTGCAACCACTTGAGATTCGAAATGGAAGTGGGAACACATTACCATGGATTTCATACTACGGGTCTTCCTACGGTTTCTCGTGGCATCAATGCTTATTTGGGTTATTGTTGATAGATTAACCAAGTTCCGCTTCATTTCTTGCCGACACGGAGACTTATTCCTTGAACGCCTTGCTAGTATGTACGTGAATGAGATTGTGAGGTTGCATGGCATGCCAAGATTCATAGTTTCGGATCGTGACCCAAGATTCACTTCAAGATTTTGGGTTAGCTTGCAAAAAGCTATGTGCACGGATTTGGCGATTTAGTTGGCATACCATCCCCAAAACAGACGACAATCGAGAGGACTATTCAAACTCTTGAAGATCTATTAAGACTCGTGTCCTAGACTTCAAGGGCGTTGGGATAAGTATTTACCATGGTGGAATTCTCCTACAACAACAAATTATCGTGCAAGTATAGGTGTGGCTCCATTCAAGCATTATATGGACGAAAATGTCGCTTCCAATATGTTGGGATGAGGTGAGTGAAGCAACATTGTTGGGACCCGAAGTTAAGACGTATGACTCACCGAAAAGATTCAAATGATTCGACAACGATACAAAGCGGCACAAGATCGACATAAAAGAGTTATCGCGGATCTTCATCGAAAGGACGTGGAATTTAGTGTGTGGGGATCATGTATTGTCATGAAGTTACTCCATGGAAGGAGTTACAAGATTTGGGAAGAGAGGAAAGCTCAATCCACGATTTATTGGTCCATTTCAAATTTTGACCGAGTAGGAAATATAGCCTATAGACTTGCGTTACCTCCAAGTATGTCTCGTGTTCATAATGTGTTTCATATATCTGTATTTCAGAAATATGTGAAAGACCCGAACCACGTTATAGAATTAGAACCTGATTTAAATAGCCAAGACTTAACGTATGAGGAGGTACTGCCAAGATCTTGGATAGAAGGAGCATGTCCTACGCCAAGAAAGGTCATACCACAAGTTAAAGTTTTGTGGAGGAATCATGCTTATAGAGGAAATGACCGGGAATTGGAAACGGAAATGAAAGCGAGGTATCCTCACCTTTTCAAACACACCGTGCACGACGTCAATTTCGAGGATGAAATTTCATAAGGAGGGAGGTCAGTAAGACCCCAAATTATTATTAATGAAATTTAATTTTCTATTTATTATTTTGAAATAGTAAGGGTTGATGTGATTAATGTGGATAGTTAGGGTAAAATACTGTAAATATTTCAAAATAAGCAAAGTGGTTATAAAATATTCATTGTTGTTTGGGAATATTCGTTTGGTCGTGGAATATTCAGATCGTGTGGGAATATTAAACGACGACAAGTAAATGTGGGCCCCATAACGTAAAAGCCATTGGATTGGAAGAAAACGACAAATATAAGTTGTTTAAAAATAATAGCGTAGAAGTTGTTACAATTAATCTTGTTAAAATACTCGGTGGTTAAAACACAAGAAGTATTACCAGGTATGCACCAATTATTGATTTTACGAAGAAGACACTACTCAATAATGGTTACAGTAATTACTGTTCAGTATTTTATTGAGTTAATAATTGCTGCGTTGATATTTTATATTGTTGTTGTTTCAATAATTGTCATTACACAGTATTTTTCATTATCGAAGCAATAATTCATATTATCTCGAATAATATTATTGGATAACATTATTGGCAATGTCTAGAAAGTTACATCTAAGGAGAGGTTTGGTCACCTAATTGCTGGCCAAGAAAGGAGAAATTCTTATTCGAAAGCCCCTCTTCCTTGAACCGCCGGTTGTCAATATTGTGATTTCGTAATATTATTTATGAATAATTAATTATTGATTCATATGATGAGGAAAATATTGATTTTATGTGGATATAGATGGAGAAAATTTTAATGTGACAATTGTTGAAAATTGAAATTTTATCTTTTCTCGATAAAATAATTATTTAAATATATTATTATATTTTAATAATATAATAATGGTGATATTTTTACAACGAATGTGGGATATATGAGTATACGAGGAGGAAGAGTATTTTTGTTGCAATAAATGTTTAAAACATGTTAAACATGTCATTGGACCCCATTTATCGAATCGAAATTTGATTATAAACCGTAAAATCGCCTTGCTTGTGGATTTGGTCAATTTCGTTTGGAATTTGGAAAAACTTTCTTCTACAAAGTTGTAGAGAATTGAATTTCTTATAAAAACTCTGCGAGATTCGAATTTTCTGATAAAAGGGCTATTTATTGTGAATTATTGAAGTTCAAGTTCAAATAATTGATTTTGGAAGTTTTAATTATTATTTTAAAGAAAAACGTTTTTTTTGCATTTAAGTGGGCTAACATGTGATATTAATTACTAAAATCAGATCTTCAAAGATGGGCTAAGGAAATTTATAATATATATTAATATTTTATTAAATTTTTCGCTTTTAGTGTTCTAAGCAATTTCCTATAAATAGGGTGCTTAGGTTAGAATTGAAAATCACACCGTAAATCAAGTTTTTCTCTCTATATTATCGAAGCGTATTCTTGTGAGTATTTTGAGTATACTTTGAGTATTGTTAGGATTTGTAAGTTCCTTCAAAGACTATACCGGTAGATTCCATTTGTAAGTCTTAATCTTTCGAGGTAAGTGGATGTTATTTTCTTCTCAAATGATATTATTTCTTCAATATCATTATCTTTCAAATATTGGTTGGAACTTTTTATCAAATTTGGAACTTTTTCATGTCGGGTTACTATTATTCACGAGTTACTATTCACGAGTTACTATTCACGAAAGTACTATTCATGTAAGCGTGAAATGAAGTTTTTTGGAATTTCTATCTTTTGGTGTTTGAGTTACTTATTCACGATATCAAGACTATTCACGTGATACGACACTATTCAATTAAAAATAAAATTTCTTCTTTTTGTCCAAAATATCTATTACGGATACTAGCTTTGATTGTATCCATGTTTTGATCATTCTTGAATTTTACACCACTATGATTATTTTTGAGGTATTTTTGAACATGGATAAAACAAAGTACGAATCCTTAATCATTAATCCTTGTCATTTTGTTTCACTGGATTCATTTCTTTAAAAAAAATATTGTGAATTATAATAATGATGATAAATGTTGTTATATATATATAAGTTTTATTATTTGTCAAGTGGGGAATCATGGGTGCATTCCGTGAATGAGAATTATAGAACATATGTCTTAATCAATATTTTTTTTGGTGAAGACTTATGGAGCATTATCTTGCTGTTAAATATATATATAAGTGTTAATGTTTGTCTAGTGGGGGAATGGTGGGTACAACCCGTGAGTGAGCTAGCATTGTGATGTCTTATCATCAAAAGAAATTAGTAGAATGGGTGGAGCATTATATCATTATTAAATAAATTTATTAAGTGTAGCATTTGTTTGGTAAATCAAATGATATCACGGGATTGAATCCCGTGAATTTAAGAAAGAAGCATGTTTTTATATATATATATATATATATATATATATATATATATATTATATATATTATATTTTATTTAAAAGATTTTCCTTTAAATATGGACCGTCGATTAAAGTAAATCAATCTGGACCGTTCATGAGTTAATTACTTATGCATTCCATTTTTTATAAATAGAAGCTCATTCTTTCATTATTTTCTTACTTAATTCAATTGAACTCTGAGAGAGAAACTATAGAGAGACTATAGAGATAGAAGAAAAGTATTTCGCTACTTAACTACTTTTTATATTTAGTTTCTTTTACGGTAAGGGATATTATTCTTTTTTGTATTCAAGAAGAGAACTTCGTTATTCCATTTCTTTATTGTTCTCGTTGGAATAACTCAGTATCACGCGGAATACCCTATACGTGGTGACATTCTTCTATTATTCTCGTTTTATTATTCCATTGGAACATCCTGCATGCAGGCTATATCTGTGGGACTGGTTCCGCTTTTTATTATTCTCATCTTTATTTTCCGTTGGAACATCCTGCATGCATTTTTACTTGGGACCTAGTTCCGTTTTTATTATTTCATTCTTTATTATTCTGTTGGAACATCCTGTCGGTGCAAATTTTGCCTGACCTGGTTCCATTATTATTATTCTGTTGGAATAACTTGCAATTCATCAAGTACCGCGCGCATGGTGATTTCTTTTGTTATTCCATTCTTTATTATACTCAGTTGGTTAATGTTTTGACTTCTATACTCCATGAAATTAGTAGAATATCCTTGATATTTGTGCTTCATCCAGTATCTTTTTATGGAAATATTCTTCTGATCATTCTTGAATTTTACTCTACAAAACAATATCATGTTGACAATTTGGACGTTAATAATTCCTGGATAAAATAATTCTTGAACTTGTTTTTATTGAATTCTTATATCATTGTCATCATCCTCATGTTTATATTTTGTTGAAAGTCATTTGTGGCACAGTAGGTATGTAGATGGACTTGGTATGATTAGGGCTGTGGATTTTTCAAAGGTAATCATGGTAGTAATGTTACAAATGATGTGGTAAAAGTTCTCATTGGCCCGTAGTGCATTGATGGACGATTGTTGGCATGATCATGACCATTGATGAATACACAAATATCCTTGTCTCCGAAGGTGCATGGAATTTGTGGTCGTGACCCTAATGAATATCCTTGGCAGTAAAAGTGTGGATGATGTAGATTATTTATTGTCGAGTCTCGCCGATAAAAGTGATGAAAAACTTTTTAAATTAAAATAGATAGTAGATTCTATTCTCTACTTGACTCTTTTAATGGATTGCTTGTTCACCTATGATTAAACTTGATGTCTATTATATTTTATCGGTTTAACCTTTGTTGGAGACTAATGATAATTTATTCTACATGGATAAAGCGGATCACCAAGATATTTGATGTCTTAGGATGCTCGAGGAGCAAAAGGTTCCCTTTCACGCCTTTTATGTCATGCGGGAGGAAGATTTTTGGTGGAAATCCAGAAACGTACTCAACCTCATTGCATCAAGATATCTTGGGAGAAGTTCCGGGAGTCGTTCAACGACAAATACTTTCCCGAAAGTATTCGCCACATGAAGGAGGTGGAGTTTATCAAGTTGGAACAAAACAATATGACCGTGTCGCAAATACGAGGCAAAATTTATGAGTTATCATTTTCGTCCACTTAGTGGATAATGAAGAGAGAATGGCGCGAATATTTTTAAGAGGTTTGAAGTCGGGAATCGTCAACATCTTATTTCTCATAAACCGTGTTTGTATTTAGATGTTGTAAATAGGGCTCGATTAGTGGAGCGATAACGAGTCAACACAACTAAAAAGAAGCGGTGACAAAATTATAATACCAACGAGAGTAGTCATCGAAGCGGTGACAACAAGCGTGGAGGAATCAACAAAGCCGTAAATGGTAACCACTTCGGTAGTAATCGTACAAAACAATAAGAATGGACATTTCAAGAAGAGGAGATTCAACAATGATGGAAAGACGTCAAAGACCAAAGACCCGTTGTTAAGGAAGGAAAAGACCACATTCGTATATGCTTCAAATGCGGAGGGAGGGACACATCAAAGCCAAATCAGATGATGCCGGCCCAAATCATGTTATAATTGTGGAAGAGAAGGTCACTTAGCCCGATTTTGTCGTTCATCAAGACAAATTGACTAGGTTCAAGGCACCAAAGGTCGTCATTCCGAAGAAAAGTCAAAACCGGTAGTGCAAGGGAGAGCGTTTGTTGTGACCTCCCAGAAAGCAAGGAACCCGAATGAGGTCATCACGGGTAAGCTTATCATAAACTCTAGCAAAGTCTATACCTTATTTGATACCGGTTCTACCCATTCTTTTATTTCTCCTACTTGCGCTCATCGATTAAATTTGACTACGGAGAAATTAGACTTTGACTTATCTGTGGAAACTCCGTTGGGATAAACCTTCATTACATCCACGGTTTATAAGTCTTGTTTGGTTCAAGTCGGTACCCACACATTACCTGTCGATCTTATTTCATTAAAAATACTTGCATTTGACGTGATTCTAGGGATTGATTGGTTAACTACTCATCATGCAAAAATTGATTGTTTTCGTAAGGTTGTTAGCTTTCATATTCCTAACCAACCTATTATGCGAATTCAAGCGACCAAACCATTAAAATCAATCACAGTCATCTCAAGCCATAAAGCTATTCGTTTATTAAAAATGGATGTCAAGCTTTCTTAGCTCATGTCACAGATTTAAACAAAAATTCGTCAGTTTTGAACGATATTTCTATTGTTAATAAATTTCCTGACGTATTCCCCGAAGAACTTCCTAGCCTACCCCCAGAGCGTGAAATTGAATTTTGTATCGACTTGAACCCTAAGACAAAACCTATTTCCAAAGCCCCATATCGAATGGCTCTATTGAACTTCGTGAGTTAAAGACCCAATCGCAGGAATTGTTAGATATTGGCTTTATTCGTCCTAGTACTTCTCCTTGGGGTGCTCCTGCTCTATTCGTGAAGAAGAAAGATGGGAGTATGCGACTTTGTATTGATTATCGGGAGTTGAATCATGTCACCATCAAAATAGGTATCCATTGCCACGTATTGATGATCTGTTTGACCCGATTGCAAGGAGCCAAATTCTTTTCAAAGATTGATCATCATTAGGATATCACCAATTGAAGATTAGAATCGTGACATTCCAAAGACGGCTTTCGTAACTCGAAGACGGGCATTATGAATTCCTAGTCATGTCCTTTGGATTGACTAATGCTCCCCGCCGCCTTCATGGATATGATGAACCGAGTATTCAAGGAATATTTGGATCACTTTGTGGTCGTCTTTATTGATGACATCCTTATTTATTCCAAAAGCCGTGAAGATCATGAAAGCAACACTTGAGGTGACACTCCAAAAGCTTCGTGAATATAAGCTTTATGCCAAGTTGAAGAAATGCGAGTTACGGCTTGAGGAAGTAGCATTCCTTGGGCACGTGGTATCAAGTCATGGAATATCATTGACCCAAAGAAAGATTAAAGCTATTCAAAGTGGGAACAACCTAAATCGATGGATCAAATCACGTAGCTTTTCGGTTTAATTGGTTATTATCGGAGATTCGTGGAAGAATTTTCTCGAATCGCTACTCCATCGACTTCATTGACTCGGAAGATACAAAGTTCGGTTGGAGCGAAGAATGTGAGAAGAGTTTACAAGAACTCAAGAGGAGACTTATTTCAAAGACTTTTGTTACGACAATACCATCCGGCTCGGAGGATTTGTCATCTACTGATGATGCTTGAAGCAAAGGGTTGGGATGTGTTCTCATGCAACATGGAAAAGTTATAGCCTATGCCTCACGACAACTTAAAGAATATGAGAGGAATTATCCTACTCATGATCTAGAGTTAGCAATTTGTTGTCTTTGCACTTAAATTTGGAGGCATTACTTGTATGGGGAGAAAGTGGAGATCTTTACGGATCATAAAAGCCTCAAATATTTCATCACTCAAAAGGAACTCAACATGCGACAACGACGTTGGCTTGAAGCTGTTGAAAGATTATGATCATACCATCCAATACCATCATGGAAAAGCGAACGTGGTAGGCGACGCATTGAGTAGGTAAGATCATACGCAAGCACGAGTGCGATATTGTCAACGCAAAGGCCCATTTTGTGTGACTTACAAAGGATGGAGATAGAGTTAAAGACTCGAGGACGCATGTGATGATAGCGAGTATCTGAGTAGAATCGACTTTAATCAATAAAGTTAAAGTCGCTTTCAAGCTACGGACACGGAGGCGATCGCGTATGAGGAAGAAAGTGCAAGAAGGTGCTATCTTAGGAAGCAAGAATCGATGAAGAAGAAATACTTCGAGTCAACTCCAGACTTTGTGTTCCTAACGATCCTGATTTAAAGTATAAAATCATGATGGAGGCGCACAACACATCGTTTACAATCCATCCTGGGAGTACCAAAATGTATCATGATATTCGTCATACATTTTGGTGGAGCAATATGAAGAGAGAGATAGCGTTGTTTATCTCAAGGTGTCTAACTTGTCAACGAGTTAAAGCGGAGCATCAAGTACCAAAAGGTCCATTGCAACCACTTGAAATTCCAGAATGGAAGTGGGAGCACATTACCATGGATTTCGTTACCGGTCTTCCTAAGGTTTCTCAAGGCATAGATGCGATTTGGGTCATTATTGATAGATTGACCAAGTCTGCTCATTTCTTACCGATACGAGAAACTTATACACTTGAACGTCTTGCTCGTATGTACATAAACGAGATTGTAAGATCGCATGGTACGCCTTGCAGTATCCATAGTTTCGATCGAGACCAAAGATTCACTTCACGATTTTGGGTTAGTTTGCAAAAAGCTACGAGCGCAGACTTACGATTTAGCTAGGCATATCATCCTCATGCATTTTACGATGCGATCGGAGAGGACTATTCAAACTCTTGAAGATCTATTAAGACTCTATGTCCTTGATTTCAAGGAAGTTGGGACAAGTTCTTACCATTGGTGGAGTTTTCCTACAACAACATGGTTATCAAGCAAGTATTGGCATGGCACCATTCAAGCGTTGTATGGAAGAAAGTGTCGTTCTCCAATTATCTTTGGGATGAGGTGGGTGAAGCAACGTTGTTGGGACCGGAGTTGGTACGTATGACTACTTTAAAAGATTCAAACGATCCAAACAACGTATAAAAATCTCACAAAATCGATAAAGAGTTATCTTGATCTTCATCGAAAGGACGTGGAATTCGATATAGGAGATCATGTGTTGTTAAGAGTTGCTCCATGGAAATGAGTTACAAGATTTGAAAAGAGAGGAAAACTCAATCCTCGATTCATCGGTCCATTTTAATCCTCGATCGAGTAGGAATCGCATGCCTATAGACTTCGCGCTTTCTGCCAAGTATGTCTCGTGTTCATAACATTTTCACATATCCATGTTACGTAAATATATGAAAGACCCGAACCACATTATTGAGTTAGAACAGGATGAAATAGCGGAAGATTTGACGTATGAAGAGGTTCTGTTCAAATCTTGGATAAGAAGGAACATATTCTACGCCCAAGGTTTTACCTCAAGTCAAAGTTTTGTGGAGGAACCACGATGTTGAAGAAATGACTTAGGAGTTAGAATCAAATGAAATCAAGGTATCCTTACCTCTTCGACATACCGTGTCGCACCCTAATTTCGAGGGCGTAAATTTCATAAAAAGGGAGGTTGTAAGACCCCAACTTTTATAAATAAAGATGAATTTTCTATAAATATTATTTTTGAATATTATGGAATAAATTTGATATAATGTTATAGTTGTGGGTAATATTTATAAATTTTGCAAAGTAAGAAGTTGTTATAAAATATTCGTTTGGTGGGAGAATATTCTTTTTTGTGGGGAATATTAAATTTGCGGTTCAATCATTAAGTGGACCCCATAACGGAAGTATTGTAAGTAGTTAGAAAGCGACAAAATTATCTTTCGATAAAAATAACGGCAGAGGTGTTACCGTTAAAACCGCATTGAACTACCTAGTAGTAAAAAAAAAGAATATGCTGGCGTAGTTGCATAGTAGCACACGATATTGATTATTGATGCTTACGTGAGAAGTCACTCGGTATGCTCAATTATTGCTACGATAATTCTTTGATCATATCTCTTATATTATTGATTCAATTATTATCACAAGATCATCCGTATAATATGTTATAGTATTAAATCAATAATTGAGACGACAAGTTATAAATGATTAATAATTGTTGAAAGATTAAATATGTGTGATTAAAATAAAATGATTTGTGGTAATATTTATTCAATCCTTGATGTATATAAAGAGTCCATTATGAGGGCGTTTGTGGTAAGTTTGATTATTTTTATGGGGGCCATATGTCATCATCTAAGAGTCTCTTCGTCAATAAGTAATTACCTTTGTCAATAGTAATTACCTTTGTGAATAGTAATTACCTTCGTCAATAGTAATTACCTTTACCAGACGTCAAACCACTTGCCGTTTCATATTACAAAAGGCCGAACCACTTGTCGTTTCACATTACTGAGCATCGAACTACTTGTCGTTTCACATTTACAAAAGGCCAAACCACTTTTCTTTTCACATCACCGATCGTTAAGCCACTTGCCTTTTCACATGGCGGTAAAAGCTAAGCTAGAAATCTTCTATAAATAGAGGCCTAGTGCTTCATTATTTTCACTTAATTCATTCAAGCTATAGAGAGAGAAAGTATAGAGAGAATAAGAGAGAAAGAAGAAGAGTATTTTATTACTACACTACTTTAGAAGATTCAATCTCCTACCAAAAGTAAGGGGTGTTATTCTTCTTATTCATGAAGAGAACTGTTGTTATTCCATTGCTTATTATTACATTGGAATAACTTTTATACGCTTATTTACCTATACTTGGTGACATTCTTCTATTATTACATTGGAACATCCATGCTGTATGTGTTTTACAGGACCTGGTTCCGTCTTATTATTATTACTGTTGGAACATCCTGCTCGTGTGTTTTACAGGACTGGTTAAAATCTTTATTATTATTACATTTGGAACATCCCACATGCAGGTGTTTTACGTGGGACCGGTTTCATTCTTTATTATTACATTGGAATATCCATGTCTGCGCCTTTTTACATGGGACCGGTTCCGTTATTTATTATTCTGTTGGAATAACCCTTTGTCATGATCTATCGCATTTGCATGGTGATTTCTTTTGTTATTTCATTCTTTGTAAGACCCCAACTTATTATTAATGAAATTTAATTTTCTCTATTTATTATTTAGAAATAGTAAGGGTTGATTTGATTAATGTGGATAGTTAGGGGTAAAATACGCAATATTTCAAAATAAGCAAGTGGTTATAAAATATTCATTGTTGTTTGGGAATATTCGTTTTGGTCGTGGAATATTCAATCTTTGTCGGGGAATATTCGTATTTACCGACAAAGCTGACCATGTGTGGGCACCATAACCTTGAAAGCGATTGGATGAAGAAAACGACAAAAATAAGTTGTTTAAAAAGCAGGCGTAGTTATTCAAGATTAATCATTGTTAAAATACTAGGTGGTTAAAACACGAAGAAGATTGCAGTATTGCACCAATTATTGATTCTTACGTAAGAATGCACTACTCAATAATGGTTACAGTAATTTCGCTCAATATTTTATTGAGTTAATAATTAACGTGTTGATATTTTATATTGTCATTGTTTCAATAATTGTCATTACACAATATTTTTTATTATCGAAGCAATAATTCATATTATCGAATAATATTATTAGATAACATTATTGGCAATGTCTAGAAAGTTCGCCTAAGGAGAGGTTTGGTCACCTAATTGCGCGCATAATAAGGAGAAATTCTTATTGGAAAGCCCCCTTCCTGAACCGCACTCGATTGTCAATATTGTGATTACTGTAATATTATTTGTGAATAATTAATTATTGATTCATATGATGAGGAAAATATTAATTTTATGTGGATATAGATGGAGAAAATTTTTAATGTGACAATTGTTGAAAATTGAAATTTTATCTTTTCTCGATAAAATAATTATTTAAATATATTATTATATTTTAATAATATAATAATGGTGATATTTTTACAAACGAATGTGGGATATATGAGTATACGAGGAGGAAGAGTATTTTTGTTGCAATAAATGTTTAAAACATGTTAAAAATGTAAATTGGACCCCATTTATCGGTGAAATTTGATTATAGCTTGTAAAATCGCCTCGTTTGTGGATTTCGGTCAATTTACATTTGGAATCGGAAAACTTTCTTCTCGCAAAGTTGTAGAGAATTGAATTTCCTATAACAATTAGCGAGATTCGAATTTTCCGATAAAAGGATTATTTATTGTGAATTATTGAAGTTCAAGTTCAAATAATTGATTTTTGGAAGTTTTAATTATTATTTTAAAGAAAAACGTTTTTTGCATTTAAGTGGGCTAACATGTGATATTAATTGCTGAAATCAGATCTTCAAAGATGGGCTAAGGAAATTTATAATATATATTAATATTTTATTAAATTTTACGCTTTGGTGTTCTAAAATTTTCCTATAAATAGGGTGCTTAGGTTAGAATTGAAAATCACACCGTAAATCAAGTTTTCTCTCTATATTATCGAGCGTATTCTTGTGAGTATTTTGAGTATACTTTGAGTATTGTTAGACAGTGCAAGTTCCCTTCAGCACTATACCCCGTATTCTAGCTAGAAGTACTAATTTTTCGAGGTAAGGGATGTTATTTTCTTCTCAAATGATATTATTTCTTCAATATCAATATGCTGAAATATTGGTTGGAACTTTTTATCAAATTTGGAACTTTTTCATGTCGGGGTTACTATTCATGAGTTCTTATTCACGAGTTACTATTCATTAATTCTTATTCACGAGTTCTTATTCACGAAAGTACTATTTATGAAGCGTGAAGATGCTTTTTTGGAAATTTCTATCTTTTGGTGTCTGAGTTACTTATTCACGATATGGCACTATTCACGATATCACACTATTCATAGAAAAATAAAATTTCTTCTTTTTGTCAAAATATCTATTACGGATACTAGCTTTGATTGTATCCATGTTTTGATCATTCTTGAATTTTACACCACTATGATTATTTTTGAGGTATTTTTGAACATGGATAAAACAAAGTACTAATCCTTAATCCTTAATCCTTGTCATTTTGTTTCACCGGATTCGTTTCTTTAAAAATATTTTTCATCATCCTCGGTCTTAAATGATGATATTATTGAATATCTTTGGCTGTAGTGCAAAGATGAATGATTTCTGAAGAATATCTTCGGTAGTAGTGCAAAGATGAGCAGTGTTTAGATGAACATGAATTAATCGATGAATATCTTTGGGCTTTGTAGTGCAAAAGATGAATATTTGATTCGGATGTATATTGATTGATGTTACGAGGATAAAAGATGAGCGATGAACTTTTAAATTCATACATAGAAGATAGTAGTTTGCATTCTCTACTTAACTCTTCTAATGAATTATTATTTCATTGCGAATATAGATTTTAAATTTGTTATCTATTGTATTCTATTAGATTTTTTCCTGTTGAAGACTAACGATAATTTGTTGTATATTATCTTAGTCATAATATTCTTTCTTGGGCTAGTTGAGCTCACCTTTTCCTTTTTGTTCCATTTTTCTTCTCGGAGGCGAGAATATAGCGAAAGTAATTAGTCTGGGTATGGAATGAAGGTTTTAGAAAGGATTGTTTAGTAGTCCTCACCATTTTGTAAAATAATGTATCAATAAATGTGATGAGGATTTATTTGAGTATAGATATTATCAGAAGATAATATTTGTATTCAAACTCACAGCTTTTTCTTGTTGTAATAATAAAGTTGTAGTTGTTTACGTACCATGTATTGACAACTCGAGAATAGGTGATGTATACCTATTTTGGGGGCGTCACATTCTTTATTATACCCAATTTGGTTAAAAATTTGACTTCTATACTCCATGAAATTAGTGGAATATCCTTGATATTTGAGCTTCATCCAGTATCCTTTCATGGAAATATTCTTCTCAAAGATTCTTGAATTTTACTCTACAAAGCGATGATCATGTTGTGGTTTGGATGTTATTGGTTCTTAGATAAATTAATTCTTGAACTTGTTTTTATTGAATTCTTATATCATTGTCATCATCCTCATTTTTATATTATGTTGAAAGTCATACGTGGCACCTGTAGTGCATAGATGGATTTGGTATGATTTGATGACGAGAGACTATTCGTTTTAATCATTAATTAGTAATATTACAAATGATGTGGTAAAATCCTCGATGGCCCATAATGCATTGATGGACGAGTTGTTGGCATGATCATGACCATTAATGAATACACAAATATTCTCGCCCGTAGTGCATGAATAATTGTGGTCGTGATACTAAAGAATATCCTTGGCAGTAGTAGTGCATGGGTGATTCGATGATGTGGAATATTTATTAAAGTGAGTCTCAAATTATAATAAATGATGAAAAACCTTTTAAATCATAAAAGATAGTAGATTTTATTTTCTATTTGACTCTTTTAATGGATTGCTGGTTCCGATGTAGTTAAACTTGATGTTCATTATATTTTATCAGTTTAACACTGTTGTAGGCTAATGATAATTTATTCTGCATTATCTTAGTCATAATATTTCTTACTGAGCTAGTTGAGCTCACCCTTTCTTTCACTTTTCTCTTCAGGAAATGAGAATATAGCTGGGACGAGTCGGGGAACGTAAATAGGTGGAAGACCCGAACCACATTATTTAGTTAGAACCGGACGAAATAGCGGAAGAATTGACGTATGAAGAGGTTCCTATTCAAATCTTGGATAAGAAGGAACATATTCTACGCACCAAGGTTATACCTCAAGTCAAAGTTTTGTGGAGAAACCACAATGTTGAGGAAATGACTTGGGAGTTGGAATCTGAAATGAAATCAAGGTATCCTTACCTCTTCGACATACCAGGTACGTACCCTAATTTCGAGGGCAAAATTTCATAAGAAGGGGAGATTGTAAAACCCCAACTTTTTGAATAAAAATGAATTTTCTATAAATATCATTTTTTAATATTATGGAATAAATTTGATATAATGTTATAGTTGTGGGTAATATTTATAAATTTTGCAAAGTATGCAAGTGTTATATTATTTCGATTGGTCAGGGAATATTCTTTGTGTCAGGGAATATTCGTTACAACGAAACAATCATTGGTGGACCCCACAACGAAATTATTGTCGGATTGAGAAAATGACAAAAATATTTTATTGAAATTAACGGCGGAAGTTTTACTGGTTATCTTTGTTGAACTACTAGGTAGTAAAGAAATGCGATGTCTGGCGTGGTTTCATAAAGTAGCGCACCAGTATTGATTATTGATGCTTACGTGAGAAGTCATTCAGTTTTATTCAATTATTGTCGATATTATATATATTATTAAATCAATAATTGAAATGACAGCGTTATTAATATTATAAATTATAATATTAACGATGTCTAGAAGTTCTGTCAGTGAGAGGTTTGGTCACCTAATTGCGCGCCAATAGGGAGAAATCCTTATTGGAAAGCCCCCTCTTTGGTGGAAACGACACGGTCGATTAATATTGTGAATTATAATAATGATGATAAATGTTGTTATATATATATATATATATATATATATATATATATATATAAGTTGTATTATTTGTCAAGTGGGGAATCATGGGTGCATTCCGTGGATGAGAATTATAGAGCATATGTCTTAATCAATATTTTTTTTGGTGAAGACTTATAGAGCATTATCTTGCTGTTAAATATATATATAAGTGTTAATGTTTGTCTAGTGGGGGAATGGTGGGTACAACCCGTGAGTGAGCTAGCATTGTGATGTCTTATCATCAAAAGAAATTAGTAGAATGGGTGGAGCATTATATCATTATTAAATATATTTATTAAGTGTAGCATTTGTTTGGTAAATCAAATGATATCACGGGATTGAATCCCGTGAATTTAAAAAAGAAGCATGTGTTATATATATATAATATATTATATATATTATATTTTATTTAAAAGATTTTACTTTAAATATGGACCGTCAGATTAAAGTAAATCAATCTGGACCGTTCATGAGTTAGTTACTATGCATTCCATTTTTCTATAAAAATAAGCTCATTCTTTCATTATTTTCTTACTTAATTCTTTGAACTCTGCAGAGAGAAACTATAGAGAGAGACTATAGAGATGAAGAAAAGTATTCGCTACTTAACCACTTTTATATTCAGTTTCTTTTACGGTAAGGGATATTATTCTTTTGTATTCAAGAAGAGAACTTCTATTATTCCATTTCTTTATTGTTCTCGTTGGAATAACTCGTATACGTGGAATACCCTATACGTGGTGACATTCTTCTATTATTCTATCTTTATTATTAGTTGGAACATCCTGCATCTGTCTATATCTGTAGGACACGGTTCCGATTTTATTATTATTCTCATCTTTATTTTCCGTTGGAACATCATATACGTGCTTTTACGTTGGACTGGTTTTGTCTTTATTATTTCATTCTTTATTATTACATTGGAACATCCCGCCGATTGCAAATTTTGCTCGATTCGGTTCCATTATTATTATTCATTGGAATAAACTATCATCACAAGCAACCGCATTTATGGTGATTTCTTTTGTTATTCCATTATTTATTATACTCGGTTGGTTAAAGTTTTGACTTCTATACTCCATGAAATTAGTAGAATATCTTTGATATTCAAGGCTTCATCGAAGATCTTTTCATGGAAATATTCTTACGATCATTCTTGAATTTTACTCTACAAAACAAGATCATGTCGACAATTTGGACGTTAATAATTTCTGGATAAAATAATTCTTGAACTTGTTTTATTGAATTCTTATATCATTGTCATCATCCTCATGTTTATATTTTGTTGAAAGTCATTTGTGGCTTTGTAGTGCATAGATGGACTTGGTATGATTATGACTCGTGGATTATTCGATTGTAATCATGACCAGTAATGTTACAAATGATGTGGTAAAAGTTCTCATTGGCCCGTAGTGCATTGATGGGACAGTTGTTGGCATGATCATGACAATTGATAAATACACAAATATCCTCGCACGTAGTGCATGGAATTTGTGGTCGTGACCTAATGAATATCCTTGGTCAGTAGTCTTGAGGATGATGTGGATTATTTATTAAAGGTCGAGTCTCGGTGATAAAAGTGATGAAATTTTTTTAAATCATAAAAGATAGTAGATTTTATTCTCTACTTGACTCTTTTAATGGATTGCTTGTTCCGCTGCAGTTAACTTGATGTCTATTATATTTTATCAGTTTAACATTGTTGGAAACTAATGATAATTTATTCTGCATTATCTTAGTCATAATATTTCTTACCTTTCTTTCACTGTTCTCTTCAGGAAATGAGAATATAGATGGGATTTGAGTCTGGGAGCGGAGTGATGGTCCGAGAGGATAGCATTAGTAGTCCTCACTATATTACGTGAAATAGTGTGATAATAATTGTAATGAGGACTCCTTTTCGAGTTTGTATAATCTCTAGTAGATAATATTTGTATTCAAACTCGAGTTTATGTTTTATCGTATTGCATACGGCAGTTGTATTAGTAAGTTGTATTTGAATTTTGTACCATGTATCTGGCGACCCAAGATGGGTGATGTATACCTAATTTTGGGGGCGTCACAACTCAGTTATACTCAATTATTGCTACAGTAATTCCTGCATCATATCTCTCATATTATTGATTCAGTTATTGTTATGGTATCATTTGTATAATATGTTATATTATTAAATCAATAATTGAGACGGCAAAGTTATTCATATTATTATTTACAATATTGACAATGTCTAGAAGTTACATCGAGGAGAGGTTTGGTCACCTAATTGCGGCATGATAAGGAGAAATCCTTATCGGAAAGCCCCCTCTTTCCTGGGAACGACCTAGTTGTTAAATATTGTGAATTATAATATTAATGATGAATAAGTTCGTGTTGATTAAAGATGTATTTTATAGTATCATTGTGTTGAAATTATTTGTGTTAGTGAAAATTGGGTATTCGATAATAATTGATGTCTGGAGGTTATATTGTTCAATCGGGTATTCGGGGCACTTTTCGTGTCGAAGTTACTATTTACGAATTACTATTCACGAGTTATTATTCACGAGTTACTATTCATGGGTTACTATTTACGAGTTACTATTCACGGGATACTATTCACCCATAAGATATATTTCTTTTCGGTCCAAATCATTTTTGGGTACAATATTATTCCATGAGGAGATATGCTAATTTTTCGAATCGTTGGTTGAAGATATAATAATAATAAATCTGGACCGTTCATGAATTAGTTACAATTGGTCCATTCTCCTATAAATAAGCTCATTCCTTTATTATTTCTTACGAATTCACTGAAATCTAGAGAGAGAAAGAAGAAAAGTATTCTGCTACTTCATTACTCCAGTATTCAGTTTTTCTAAGGTAGGGAATATTATTTGTTGTACTCGTAAGGGGTATTCTTTCTTTCTTATTCGTGAAAAGAACTTCTGTTATTCCATTCTTTATTATTCTGTTGGAATAACCTGTATACGCGGGCTACCCTATACTAGGTGAAATTTTTTTGTTATTCCATTCTTATTATTTTGTTGGAATAACTTTGTTTGCTAAATCGCATACACGTGGTGAAATTCTTCTAATATTCCGTTCTTTATTATTCTATCGGAATATCCCCATCTGCATGCGTTCGCCGGACTGGTTCTATTATTTATTATTACATTGGAATATCCATGCATGCGTTCTGGCGGACCGACCGGGTTCCATTATTTATTATTTTATTGGGAATAACCATGCATGCGAGTACTATCGCACGCACGGTGAATCATTCATTATTCCATTCTTTATTATTACATTGGAATAACACGTCATGTGGATTACCACATGCATGGTGAATGATCCTTTGTATTCATTCCTTATTAAATAATGGAAATGATCTCAGATATCGTGGATTACCGCACGGCGGTGAAAATCCATTTAGCTTCATATATTCTATTATACTCGGTTGGTTAAAGTTTTGGCTTCAATACTCCATGAAATTAGTGGAATATCCTCGATATTCAAGGCTTCATCCATTATCTTTTCATGGAAATATTCTTCGAGCATTCTTGAATTTTATTTGCCAAAGCAAAGATCGTGCCGATAATTTGGGACGTTATTGAGTTCATGATAAATTAACTTATAAATCTTTAAAATTTATTCTGAACTTGTTTTATTAAATTGTCATCATCCTCATACTTATATTATGTTGAAAGTCATCTTTGGCTTACGTGCGTAGATGGATGGACTTGGTATGATTATGAATTGAGGATTATTCGGTATAATCATAATAGTATACGACGAATAATGTGGTAAAAGTCATCATTGGCACGTAGTTCATTGGTGCACAATTGTTGTTATGATTATGACTGAGGAATTATTCGGTATAGTTATGACCTATTGATGATTATATGAATATCCTGGTAGTGGAGCGAGGATGATTCGATTTTATTTATTAAGTTGAGTCTCGGCGATAAAAGTGATGAAAAAATTTTAAATCATAAAAGATAGTAGATTTTATTCTCTACTGACTCTTCTAATGGATTGATTGTAAGATTTGCGCTTAAACTTGATGTTTATTATATTTTATCGGTTTAACAATCGAGTTCAAGGCTAATGATAATTTATTACGCATTATCTTAGTCATAATATTTCTTCTTAAGCTAGTTGAGCTCACCCCTTTCTTTCAATTATTCTCTTCGTGAAATGAGAACGTGGTGGGACTAGTCAGGAACAGCAGTGATGATCCTAGAATCTTTGATTAATAGTCCTCACTATTCGTGAAATAGTGTGATAATAAATGTAATGAGGACTCCATTGAGTGTGGATATTGTATGCAGATGACAATATTTGTATTAAAACTCACAATTTTATGTTTTGTCGTATTTTACACATTGTTGTATAATTAAGTTGTATTTGTATTCAAGACTAGTATCTCATGACCCAAAATGGGTAATATATACTGTTTTAGAGGCGTCCATGTTATTTGATAAAATTTTATTTGTCTCTTATCGTCTCTTAATCTGTAAAGAAGAAGATATAAATTTAAATTCGAAAATTTTAAATCTATGGAGTCTCTATAAATATTGTACTTCATCTATTCCAAATTGAAGATCATTATTGAGTTTTGAGAAATAAATTTGAGATATTTTTAAATTTAAAATTCATTCAAATATTTTATATTTTTAGTTATCAAATAATTTTTAAGTTGAGTTGATATTTCACTCAAATAATTTAATTTATTAAGATATAATAACTATTTAGATGTTAATTGTTTAATTTTATGAAACACCACCTTACTCTACTTATATATATTAAGCGGAGTATTATATTTACAAGACTCTTTGCGGTGGTCAGTATCATATCTAACATCTTTAGTGCTTTGGACTACAAATTCTTGCATTCAAACCCAACTTACTTGTCACAAATTAGTAGTTACAATTTTTAGACTGATGATATTTGTAATCTAATAAATTACACCACTTACAATTGTATTAGGGAGTATTATATTTATTAAAAATTATATATACATTGCGGTTAAAAATGGTAGGAATAGTATTTTCCAGTTTTTGTTTTTAAAAGGTACTGTAGTAAGTTTGGTCTCAATCAGTAATTATGGATATGGTATGAGGAATGATTGTGAAATGACAACGAACGAGTAAAAGTTGAAAGAAAAAAGAAAAAAAGGGCAGACAGCTGTAGAGAGGATGGCTGGTCCCCAAAGAATCTTGACTTGTACTCCTGCCCTCTCATACATTTCTTTTTTTAAATATCAAATTCAGAATTAATATTTTTATGAATAAATTTTTATTCACATGAAAAGGAGCTCCTAAATGAATACTAATAAGAGATGGCAGAACAATAATTTAGGTGGAAAATAGGAACCAAGCTATAGCTATAGCTATAGCTACGTACTGACTGACCTACTACTGCTGTTTCGTACTGACCGTTATACATGCCTGCTCTGCTCTCTAATAATCTTCTTCCCAACTGACAACCCCTTCCCCTCCTGGCCCCTGCCCCTGCCCCTTACACCAATAATTTCTCTCTTCCATTTGAATCCATTCCTTCATCTCTCCACTCATCAAATTAATATTTGATTTTCATTTCTTGTTACCAAAAAACATAAGGAATTAGCAATTCTTATGAAATGAAAACAATTGTGATCATGAATACACACACTTTAGTTTTGTTAGTTAAACTAAACATAGCAATTAGCAAGCGATATGATCCCAAAATAGAAGATGGAAGATGCTCCTAATTATTTGAAGGGGAGGGGGAAGGTGGTATGTTTCCAAGCAAGGAACAAGGACATAGGTAGAGCATATGGGCCAGTCCGAGTGTTGTGTCATTTCCAAGCTACCACCGCCAAGGAAACACTACCTTTTCTGCTGCTGCTGCTTAAATCATTAATATCACCATACTCGTACCAATTCCCTTTTATATATAATATAATAATAATAATAATAATAATAATAATAATAATAATAATAATTTATGGATGGATGGATGGATGGATGGATGGATAGGTAGTTCATAAGTCATAAATAAATAAAGAAAATGATACTCGAGGAAAGGGAAGAAAAAAGTACAAGAAAATCTTAACGACAAGATTCGATATGAAATTACGGCCTCTGAGGTAGAAGAATACAGAGAGTAGCATATGGGTTGGCATGGGCTTTAATGTCCAAAGGGACCACTCTGTCGGGTCCCCCCTCCCCTCCTCTACTCCCTACTCCCTACTCCCAGTAGTCAATGTCTCCAATCTAATCTACACCCACCCCTAGTACCCCTACAAATACAATGATTTTCTCATCAACAGACTGTAATCTCTCCTCTCTCTCTCTCTCTAAGAGATGGATGTTTGGATTGGAGTTTTGTTTGTTTTTTTCCCTTAACATGTCATTTGCTCATCTAAATACAGATTTATTATTAATTCAGACTTTTAAACTTCAAATTTATCACACTATTTTTGGTGTTGTACGTGTACGACTTAAAAATCATCAAACCACTCTTTCCCAACGTCTCAAACGCACCAAAACAAACAAGCCTTTAGTATTTTAGTTAATTTCCTCACGAGTGCTTCTTTAGACTAAATAGAAAATGGTATGTTCAAATTGAAAGAAACGTGTTACGTGTACATAATAATCTATACTTCCATTATACAAAAAAAAGAAAAAAGAATCTCACTTCAAGTTGATCCTAATCATTTTACAAACTCTAAAATTTAAATTACGATATAAATTTATTATAATTTTCTACTTAATAATAGTTTTTAAGTAATTTACAATATTAACTATTAGATTGAGCAAAATCAAATGAATACCCCTCCATTTTGAATTTAAGATATTGCAAATTGATTAAGAAAAAATGGTAAGGAGGGAGAATTGTAATATTTTCTCTCTTTGTATTCACGTAATTAAATAAGTAATTAATAATCAATCAAACCCCACGTAATTAAAAAAAAATGAAAGAATAAACTCAAATTAATGAGAAAGAAACCCGACACTTAAAGGTCAAACCTCCTCGGTTTCAACTATTAGACCTCCTGATTAGCAATTGTAATCTTTTTGTTGATTCAACCTGTGAGAGCATTCCAAAGGATTTGGATTTGGATGGACATTCAAACTCAAAATGTCACCACACAGATTTTCTTAACACCTTTAATCCCTAGCCAAAACTTTATAAAAGAAAAGCGGGAGACTTTCAAGCCCAAATTCAGTAAACAAACAAAGATCAGCAGTAATATAAATTTTACAAAGATTAATTAGCACGCCCAATATAATTCCACTTTTTCATTATCGCTCCCTTAAAAATCTAAATAGGTAGGGTATCGGGTATAAAAACCTCCGCAGGCATTCCTGTTTATTGTATCTGATGATGGGTAAAGACTCCAAAACTACATTATATATGAAGTGACAAGTGACCGCATATGTCGATGGATACCCGAAGAGGACATCTAAAGGGATGTTACTTCCGTAAGTAACGAATATTGCTCTACAATTTAACAATCTACCATCCTCAATGAATGAGCAGGCTTCAAAATTCAAATTCCCTACTCCTTACATTATAAAAAGTATAAATAACGTAAAGATCACATGATAGCCAACTTGAAATTTTACAAGAATTCAATAAAAAGGCGCATGCACCATCACATAAGAAGTTGAGGAATCCAAAGAGACCACAAAGTACTTGCAGTTCAAAGCGATGGCAATAGATTCCAAGCCACTAGAAGTTGCATTTCATGAAAACTACATTATGATGTCACTTCTCCAAATTATCAACAGCATAGACAACCACAGTAGTTATTAATACCACTACTACATTTATTATTTAACAAGTATCTAAAAGTTTGTAACTTCTACAAGTACTTGTTGATTGACAGATATGTGGAGCAATGTCACAATTGTGACAAAGGATTCGTGCTCTCATTTCTGACACTTCCGCTCCTCCACACCCCCCCACCCCCACAACAAAAAAAAAAAGTAAAAGTAAATAAACATTTATATTTTTGGGTTTGGAGATGGCTTGCACTCTGCAAGAGTTACCAAACCTAAGCAACTTGTAGATATACATGCATAGTAGCTGACAGCGCCCCTAATCAATTATCAACCAGGCAATGACAAAAAATACTTCAGGTGACGTACAACAGTCAACTGGTAAAACAATCTTTAGTGTCAACCTTATTTAACCAAAAAATAAAAAAATTGAATTACAAAAACAAACCATTATATTTAAAAAATTAGAATCCTTGCTTCCAATTCGATTGACCTCAAATAAAACCAAGTAAAGATGGCCTCTATTCAAGTTCTTGACATGTTAAATAAATAAAAAATACATTATCCTGTCCAACTTCAGTGAACCTTCTCAAGATGGCATTTTGTTCAAGTTTGTACAATAAACTTAGTCTGGCTACTTAAATACTGCCAATTAAGAACGAAAAAGACAAATAGTTGCCCTTGTATAATCAATAATGTTTTAACACTCTTCAATTAACAAGAGTAGCACTGACACTGATGATAAAAATGGAATAAGAAATGGACGACAGTTACAAACTTTTTTTTTAAAAACCAAGTTTGTCCCCAAGAATAGGGGTTGTAAACAGTGACCATGAGATTCATTCTCCGAGGCTCTGCCATATATCCCACCCAAGAGGTTACCGCAGTTATGAAGATTGTCAGAGACAAACAAGTAAATACCAAGAAGTAAAGCAATAAAGGTTGTCATAATTTCTTTTATTGGCTAATCTGATGACCATTAATATAATATCCTTATCTAATTTTGACACAACACATAAAGAAAGTAAACTGCACACTAAAAGGAATTGTACTGTACATAAGATGAGCAAGAAGTTCAGGCATCGTTAACTGAAACATCAAACACATAAAGAATAGTATCTGAACTCCAACCTTGCTAGCACAGCTAATCATATCTTCAAGCACCAAATAAGGAATCACAGTTCGAATTCATCTTCAAGCTTGAGTGCCTCGGCCGCAGCTTCCTCTTCTTCGTCATCAATTGCAAAATAAGGATTGTGAGCCTTAGGCCTGAAATTATACCCCGTGAAAACATAGAACGCAAGTGTAGCCAATTCAGCAGCTACGACACTAGTCCACTCATAACGATACGAAGTAATAGTCTCCAAAGCGTAAACCACAACCCTTGTGAAGTAGAGATAACATATAACAACAATGTAATACTGCCTGAACAACGTCAACTTCATCAAGTTCACCACAGCCTTCCCATCAGTCCTGGCGGCTTCCCTCAAATTCTTAATAGACCACACAATGGGGAACAACACCGCACAACAACAAACTATATCAACAAGCAAGAACACTTGCTTCCACCTATATGAGTCTTCCCCAAATGGCCCGGTCTCATCAATCACAATTTGGGCCACATTGGCCACAACTTGCAAAGGTATCACAATCATCAAAACCTTCTTTTCTTTACCTTGCAAATACGGTTTAATAAAAGACCAACCAGTCCCAATCAACACAATCAAAGTGAACAAAGTAATTCCCTTCAAGAAGCTAAAAATATAGAACAAAACATCCCAGCCATGAGCAGTACCAGTTTTCTTTATGAAAGATTTATCCTCGGCCTCACATACAAGATTCAACGCTTTCAAAATAACCACGGCCATCATAAAGAAATGAATGCGAAAAACTGACAATCTCTTATTATAAAGGGTATAAATCCATAAACCTGTAAGTAACACGTATACCAAGAAGAACAAGAAATAAAGGGACGGCAGAGAAGTTTTACCGGCCGACAAGTAAACCCGCTTACCCGTTTTGGTGTTGATGTTGTACATAGCTGAGAGCACATTCATTGAAACCTTGAGATTTGGGGCGCAATTAGCAAAAACGAGAGTGAATTGATTTGCGTCATTGACTTGGACTGTGGTATCGAACCGATTGCTGGAGTGTTCGAGTTGATGGAATTTGAAAACAGGTTTGATGAGATTGGAATTGAGGGCACATTGGATTTCGCCTTCTTGGAGCTGTTCGAGAACATGGAGCCAGGATTCGCGGGTCGAGAGGAAGAAGCCGACCTGAGAGAGGTCGGGTTTAGGGTTTTGTGGACTGTTAGGGTTTGAAAGGGAGATGCGGGAGACGTTGAGATCGAGGCGTCCGGAGTGAGTGAAGCCGAATTCATCGAAGGGGATGGTCAGTCGGTTGTCGGATCGGATCTCGGTGAGGCGGATTTCGGCAAAGGTGGTTGTGAAGAAGAAGAAGATGACGAGAAAGAATCGTGGAATTGCCATTTTCTGGAGGAGAGGGAAAATCGAGAACAAGGGTTAAGAAAAAATACAATTAAAGAAGAAGAAGAAGAAGAAGAAGAAGAAGAAGAAGAAGTAGTATATGAGAGGTAGAGAGAAAACTCAACGTTCCTCCCTCATATCCAACCGACAGCAGGAGGAGGAGGACAGAAAGGTATTAGTCAACTTACTGTAAGACTTTGAAGAAAGATGTAGATTTGACTTTTTTAAATCAGGCCTTTAAGAATAGTTCAATTGGGCTGGCGAGAAAGGCTATTTGTTTCCGACCCAAATGTAGGAGTAGGACCATGTTTGGATTCATTTCTAGTAGTATATATTTTATTTACTGTTTTCTTTTGATCACTGTGATTGGTAAAGTAACTTCCAATATTATTTGATTTCATTAAATTAGTAATGTGTTCAAAAAAGAGTCTTATTTAGAATAGGTTTTTATTTTATATATCTCTGAAAATAATATGTTGCGAGTAACGTAGTAGTATAGTTTTAAAATTATAATAATAATAAATACGAGTACACAATGTCATTTTTATACGATTATGTGAAGTCTTTTTTGGGAATTAATTTTTACAAATACAAATCTTTTTCTTTTGAACGGAAGAAGTAATAATTATCTTATTTTGAATTTTACCATCAATAAGCTCATAAATAAGTTCAGAAATAACTATTGTTGCTTTATAAGAACAAAAAATTCAAGGACTATTTATCAATTTAAAGTTCGAACCAAATAATTTGAGTTTTAGATAAAAGTTGGCAAAGTTTTTTGATGAATTAGACGTATCTCAAATTGGATTAGAAAAATCAGTTGAGTGGAAAACGAAATTTATAAATTATCAGTAATTGGTAAACTACTACTTCAACTTGGACATGAAATTTAACGTTTGATTTGGCACCCAATATGCAACTGTAAATTGTTGCTTAAACTTGGACACCTACCTTGTCAAGTTGTAATTATGTTAATACAAATCTTCATAACTAGACTTCAAATGCATCCAACAAGGCAACAACAAATATAAGAGCATTACCACTGTTTTCTCTGTGCAATCATATTCTATAGTTAACAATTACCAGACTACAAATGTGTTTACTTTATTTCAAGTAAACAGCATATAGCACTTGCTGTCTCCTACAAATGCTCATGCTTAAAAGATCTCAGCAGTACAAAGCTTTAACATACAGACAAAGGAATGATTTTATTTCTGTAAACTGTGGCAAAGAAGTCGATGTATTATGTCATTAAGATAATGTCCTCATCATAGTCCTCCTAAATAGTTTTCAATATTGCTTCCATCCAGGAAGAATTTTAAGCAAGATGGTGAAACAAACTTGTACATATGTATCATACAAAACAGCATGGGTGTAATTATTGGGAAAGGAAAAAATAATAATTCAAGAACACACTTGAGAGAAGAAGCCGCAATATCAAACCTCAATAGGCATCTATTCTGTTGCTTCCACGTGTTTTGAAGCTTCGTTGTACCTCAACTTTTCCATAGTAGAAATGCGCCCATCAAGAGTCTCATGCAGACCTTTCATCTGGAAGACCAAAAATGTGAAATTTAGTGATCAGATAGACTACCAACTCAGTATATGTATATGATGGAGCACGCAGATCTTGATTTTATGCAAGAATTGAAACACCTGAGAAATAATTGTATAGTTTCTCACGATGATTGAATTGGCTTACAAAAGCAGGATTATTTATTGGGTATAAAAAATGATCTTTATTATTAGCATGACGAAACAAGCGACAAAACTGGTGGCCAATTATGGCAACTATACTTAAAAGTATCTTCTAGCATTTAGGCACGTATGTTTTTCCCTCACTCGTATAGTTTACCTTAGATTTGTTAAGAAAACAATCAAGTTCTGATTAATTAGTATGTTAGGACTGCTTTCCCCCCAAAGAGCCATCCTCAACACAAATGATGTTGTGTTTGAACCCCACTTCATCCAAATTCTAAAAATTCCAAACATAACAGGGAATAGTTATCAAACAAGCAAGTAAGTTTCGCACTTTGTCAATTATCATAATCACGTTTTAATTAACTGAGCCTAGGAAATAAATGACTAGGCAATTGACAACTAAAAGGAAATGTTGAAGATCGTGTAATATCATTATAGAACTGAGACCCAAATGGTAAGAGATTAATGTAAACTAGTTGTAAGATGAAATAAATCCATTTGGTTTCTAGATTAATCTACACCATCACTGTTTCTAGCAATTAAAAGCATCTTAAGGAAAACAATATACTAAGAAATTATGTGAATCCTGAAGTCTTTGTTATACCAAAAACCTATTAGACTGAATCCATTAACTGCTGGTTCAGAATCCGGTACATTTTGTATAAAAAAGAAAGTAATCATATGTTACACAATTAATATTAGTAATGCTCTTCACATATATCTCAATCTGACAATTTCTTATATTTAAGGGTTAAGTTCAGATGACCACCTGGGGTTTGGGCGGTTTCCCACTTAACCACCTGTAGTCAGTAAAGCTACATTTAAACTCCCGACCTTTTGAGTTAAAGTGAAAAAGTCACATTTTCCATCCAACTTAATAGTGCGTGTATGTCAGACGCCAAATGCGCGTGAGAAGGATCTCTAACAGTAAAAAACAACTGGTAAATGTCTAAAATAGTCTTTCTTCTTCCTCTTTGTTATTAACAAAGTTATTAAAGTGACTCACCCTCGTCCTCCTTAGCCGATAAAGGCTTCCCCATTTCCGTCTACGACCGCACCACCTCCTTCGCCGATAAAGGCTTCCCCTTTCTTCTTCCTCCAGATCCGTCATTTCTCTCTCTCTCTCTCTCTCTCATTTACACCGGCCAATCTTTTCCCCAATCTCGGTTTTGCACACGGCGGGAAACAGATTATTTTGGGGTAATCTGATCTCCCTCAAATTCACCCGTTAAAACCCTAAAAATTCTTCTCTATCCGCTCAATTTTGGCTAACTCACGTTTACTCCCGTCGCCGGAATCGGTATTCGCCCCAAAAGCCGTCTATTTTCGATGATTTGACGGTGAAATCCGTGGTGGTGAAGACGGAGGTTGAAGAAGGAGAGGGAGGTGGGGTGGGGAGTGGGGAGTGGAGGAAGAGGAAGAGGAGGAAAATGGGGTGTAGTGAGCTGATTAATTTAGGGGTTGATTGTAGGAAGAGGAGGAGGAAAATGGGGTTGGTTCAGTTTCGGATGAGGGATTTTGCCCAAGCTCTTAAAGATTGTGACGAAGCCCTGAAAATCGAGGATACCCATTTCAAGACTCTGCTCTGTAAAGGTAAGATCTTGCTTAATCTATGTATAGTATGGCTTTGCAGTGCTCCAAGTCTGCAATTCTTGATCCGCATGCCAATGTGAACTCTGAAACCCTTCACGGGTTCTTACAGAAGTGCAAGAAAATGGAGTCTTTGTCAAAGACAGAACTAGCAGAGTACATTGGTGCGATGGAAATCAAGAAATCCAAATCCAAGATTAGTGGGCGTGTTGCAGAGTACCTTTTGTTGATGCAATAATAAAGATCAAATCTTTTGGATTAAATTTGTGATATCGATTCAAACTTATAATTCTTATTGTTGGGATCTTAGTGGAGTTCAATTTTTTTATTTTTGTTTCTTGAAGACTGGTTTACAGTATCGGTGGGTCTTTTCTTCGTTATGGAGTTCCTACCTGTTGAAGTAATTGGCAACATACTATCCCATCTTGGAGCTGCTCGAGATGTGGTAATTGCCTCTGGTACTTGCAGGAAATGGAGAGAAGCTTTGCTAAACATGGTTCTCAACTGTCATTTTTAATATATATATATATATATATATATATATATATATATATATGAAGGTAATTAAGTCTTTTTAATAAAGAAAAAAGTAGCAGAGTTAAGACGGAAAACACTTTTTCACTTTAACTCAAAAGGTCGGGAGTTTAAATGTAGCTTTACTGACTACAGGTGGTTAAGTGAGAAACCACCCAAACCCTAGGTGGTCATCTGAACTTAACCCTATATTTAATTATGAACAATGACCAATCTTTCCCAACATTTACAACTACAACTAACTTGTTGATTTTCAGAATCCATAAAACAAAATGGGTATTCCAAGTGAAAGTGAATCGATCAATTTTACATATCTAGTAAGGCAAATTTAACTTTCAATTATCAGACCCAAAAGAAATAGAGGATGGTTAAACATTTAATTTAATTTTATTTGGTAGAGGATGAGAGAATACAATACCTGTTGAGAAATGAAGTCGTGAGCAACCTTGAAATCCTTGTGAAGGAGATAAAGTCCCAAAAACGATGCCATTGATGCTCCTGCCAAGAAAGACACCATCTTTACTTTTACAACGTAACCCATCTCTCTCTCTCTCTCTGTGTCTCACAAATCTGCCTTCTTTTTTGGGTAAAAAGACCAACTTTATTTTTCTGGACGAAAACACATTAAACGGGGCCGTTTAGTTTATTAATGGAACACTTTATTTATTATTTCACCTTGTATCCTGTGTACTGTATATACTATAAGTTTCCTTGGCATTTTAAAAATTTTCTTCTTAAGCAAGCAGGACTATTCTCAAAATTTCACAATCTACATATCCAAACCACCAAAAAAATAATCATTCCATACCCAAAATTCATCATAACCATGTATAATTAATTAACTTTACAAGCAGGACTATTCTCTCATCATTTTTCAATCTATTTTTCTCAAAGGAAGGAGAAGGATAGGGTTTAAGGTTCCCTCGGGGGGGTTTAAACTTTCTTCTAATAAAAAAACACAAGTAGAATCGAAACATCGGATTAAGAAAAATGCAACAACAACCGCCACTGCCGTCTTTGAAATCCGGTCCTCCACCTCCATTCCTTCGTAACTCCCTCACCACCGAGCAGATTCAAAAGATATATTCTTACATGTATGGATATGTTATAACTTATAAATGTATAAACTATGTTACTAAGAGCTGAAAATGGGTTAACTTGTTATGCCTCGTTTTCATGAAATTCCTATATGTATGAAATATGTGGACTTACGCGTAGAGCATAACTTGTCTGATTCAGGTTTAAACATTCATTCATAGACTGAGCGCCCACATTCATTGTTTTAATGTGCTACTTGGTTGTGTTGAATCCATACCATGAACTTGGAATTGGAGTTAAAAGTCCAATTTTCTCTACCACCAGTTTCAAAATGAGGAATCTAATTTCCCAAAGCATCTTAAGTGCAAGAACTAGTGCTGGATTTTATTGAACAACCTGTTGTATACGCATAGGACGATTATTTTTAATGAGTTTAAAGACTCCGAAGTGATTCGATGCTTTTATTTTCCGTGCCATAACTTCTATTGATGAACTAGTGATTGGTCATGGATATTCTAAACTAAGTCATTACTAAAAAGCTGTCTTACATTGCAATTTATGGGTATTCCTGCTCGATGTAGACTTGTAGTTGGAACCATATAAACAATAAGTTTGAAGTTTCAACTAGCTTAATTACCCCAAAAGACCCAAGTTTTTAATTTTTAGATTGGACCCCGTTTAACCTCAGATATAGCTTTAATTAAAATTTAGATTATTTTCTGATTTAGGCTTGATACCTTTATGTTCATCATTGCATTGGTGTCTTATGCTTGGTGCAGTATTTGGATGAGAACAGAAATTTGATTCTGGCAATACTGGAAAATCAAAATCTTGGAAAACTTGCAGATTGTGGCCAGTAAGTTTCCAGCAACGAACATATTAATTTTTTGACTGTGCAATCATTAACAATTATGTAATCTACCTATCAGCTAGGTTGCCATTGTTGTGAGTTTTTTGTAGCTGAGATAAGATTTTGTGTAACAAACTTATGAGTTATGATCTTGTGTGGTAAAGCATTTGCTGAGTTTTTCTGAATTCAAGGGTCCATGGGAAAGGATACCAAATTACTTTTAGCAGCATCAGATCTCTGCTTTCGTAGTCCGAATTAATGTTTAACCTTTAAGCTATGAGATAATTTGGGTTTGGCTAACTACATTGCAAAAGTTTAGATTTGAATCGGTCAACTTTATGAGTTTATTAGCATTGTCGTGATCATATCTAATGTAGTCTATAACTGTAACAGTTATCTGAGACCTGAATCACTCACCTGTCCTAGCAATTATTGTTCATGGAAACCTACATGTTCCTATCCATTTTTGATGACTCGTTATTTCTCTCTCAATCACGCCTCAAAGATTTAGCTAAATGATTCATCAGCTGAACTAAAGCATCAACCTTAGTGTATATCCCCAAGCCTGCCTCCATCAGACTAGTGAGAACCAATAGTAGTTTCTCTTAATATGCCAACATCTTACTGCATAATTTGTTTAAAATTTTCTTAGCTTCCATTTTCAGGGTTACGAGGTATTATTATCCTAACTCTAATACGAAGACCAATATAAAAATTTTGCAAGCTAAGTTGAGACTTGTGATGATTTTCTCTCTGCTGTCTGTATGGGTCAGGTAATACTCACAAAATTATACGCAAGTAAAGAAAGCTGGAAAAACTACTTTTTTATGGGGACTGTGACTAATAAGTTTTCAGCCATTGGTAGTAGTTATTGACTTTTAGCATCAAGATTTGTCATAAAAACAAAGATTCGATTTGCCAACTTATATTTAGTTTTAGTTGTTTTCCCTTTTTATTGGCTCGATGGGACTGAGCAAGTCTGTGTCTGGTCCATTTCAGGAAATCTCAAAAAAAAATCAATTTAAATCTAGTTAATAAGGAAGTGCTTAACCCATTAAATAGATAGGTTAGATAATATTATGCAATCAAAATTCATAGGCTTCCTGAAGAATCAGCGGTTTAAATTTTAAGAGTGGCTCATTATAAAGATGGGAAATTCATCAAGAATCAAGACCAATGATACTCTAGTGGTAGTTCATGTTAACAGGTCAAGATTGATAATTAGTATTTCAACAACAATGTAGAAGAATTAAAAGTAGTATAGCATATAATGTTGAAAGCCATAGGACTCTTTTAATGAGAGCATGGGAGTTAATTAATTATAAAAGATAAGATACCAATCTTGTAGAACATATGGGCACCCTTGCAATGAAGCTTCTTAATGATAAATAACATTAGTACTCCTTCAGTCCAAAAATGAGAGTCTAGTTTTTTAAACTATATTGAAGTAAAAGGAAAGTTTGACTTTACAATGATCAAAGACCAAGATCAAAACTTACTTGAATATGATTTGAGTTTTGTACTTTGATTGTGGAGTCTCATTTTTGGGATGTACCAAAAAAATAAAAATTGGACTCTCACTGTTGGGGCGAATTGAGTATAAGTATATCAATGTTATTCATGCTAAAGAAGGTCATTGCAAAATAATGTATTTGAAACAAATTGTGCAAAGTTCAGGAAGAAAAAGATTGCTTTCTGGTTAAAGTTACCAATTTTATTTGATCTTATTAGTTGTCATTCTATTCAGAACATTATTAAATTTTATTCTCAAATGAGAATTTGTGGATGTTCGGAAGATTGATGATGTATATTGGTTTATACATTTGTTTGCATTTTCTCTTCCATTTAGCTTTTTTTTTTGTTTAGGGAGAGAGACACAAGGAAATCTCCATTGCAGGGTAATGGTTTTCCTTTGATTTTACGTTCCTCTGTCCGTCTCATTTTCTCAGTGTGTGCGCGTATTAGTATATTGCCTTCATTTTCATGTTTCCATTCAAGGGAACATAGTTTGGCCACTCATTAAATGATTTAGGTTGCAAGCACTGCTTCAGAAGAATTTGATGTACTTAGCTGCAATTGCAGATACCCAACCTCCACCGTCTGGCCCTTCACAGGTGGTTAGCTTATTAATGCAGTTCAAAGCCTCTTATAAGATTACATCTGCTTAGTCAAGTCTAATATTATTGCAGGTGTCGCCAAACTCTGTTGCCCAACAAGCAAACTACATGCTGCAACCTCAAGGTGTAACGCCTCAGCAGCAACAAGGTGGTGGTGGTGGTGGTGGTGGTGGTGGCGGTGGCGGCGGCGTTCCAAAGTTGCCATTCCAGCTTAATGACCTCAGGTCCCATGATCAGCAACAACAGCTACTCCATTTCCAACAGCAGCAACAAATCCATGGTCAAATAGGCTGGCAGTTTGATGGATGGCCGAGGGAATAGGCAGGATGTATTTGAGGCTGCTTTTGCTGATGGACAAGGAAAATCAGCTTCCGGACGTGGCAATAGTAATAGAGAATCATAAGTTCCAGATGACACAGAGATTGCAGGCTCACTATGGTTTTTGTAGTAATGTTGGATCTCTAATAGTCTCAATACGTGTGAGTAAACATGAGTAATCTTTTTTAGCTCTTCATCAATGGGTACTAGTGTCGAAATGAGCAGCACTGGTGAGAATCTTTCGGTCTCCAAATACTCTCAATATACTGTACTGAGTAATTAAGATGTGAATGGTTAATATATCTTAATAAATTAGAATAACATCAAAAACTGTTTGATAACTAAAAGTGTAAAACATCTAAATGACATTATTTTATTATTTTAACTCGAAGTTATTTAAAAATTTTATTTGAACAAATTGAAGGAGTACAATATTTATTGAGGTTATTTTTGTCAATAAATTTTAAATAAACTATTATGAGACAGATTTTCATAGTTAAGATTTGAGTTTCTGTCTTAAAGATTAAGAGGCAAAAAATAATAATTACCAAACAAGTTTTGCCATAGACCGAATTAAATATAAGATGAATTAAGAGGCATTCAAACACAAACAAACGCCACCTTAATTATCTGATATTCCGTATCTATTCAGATCATGTATTCATGTGTTCATTTTTCAGCTGGAAGAGTCGTCATTAAGTCATTTACACTATGCTAAGGAGTTTTAAAATAGAGAGAAAAAGAAAGAAAGCAACTCTCTTCTTTTCACTTGCTTGTGATTTTAATGAAGAGAAAATGTAGCTACTTCAATGCTATTAAAGAATAGAAAATTAATGAAGTTGAAGACAAAATGGTATAAAGTGTTATGAAATATTATAAAAGATAACTAAAATCAAGTACAAAGATAATTAGAGAGAAGAGAGTATTTCCATAATATTTTGTATTCACCATTCACTTTACAAAATGATATTATTTATACATGTACTAACATCAATATTAGGAGGTTATAAAACTCAAAGGTCATGAGTTTTATAACTCGTTGAACATGGGAGTTACAAGATAAGAATGAATCTAGACATCCTATGAATCTAGACATCCACTATAATTTTATAACATTCCCCCTTGGATGTCTATTGTATAGCAATACGCATTGAAAGCTGCCTAATTAAAAACTTTACCAGAAAAAACCCAATGGAAAAAAATTTTGGTTAAGGAAAAAAGAGTGTAGCGCGCATTAACTCCCCTCATGAATGTATACTTAAGTTCTTCAGCTGTCGCATTCCAATATTGCGACGCAATCCTTCAAACGTTGCAGTTGGTCTGCTAGATTATCTTTGATGTATCCTCCCTTTAATTGAACTATACATGCAACATTGTCTTCATACAGAATGGATGGAGTTCTTTTGTAGCAATTTTCTAAGAATATGCCTCGTTAAAAACCTTACCAAATAAAACCCAGTGGAAAAAAATTTTGGCTAAGGAAAAGAGTACAATATTCTTATATAACTTCTAGTGCCTTGGGATTGCCTCATTAAAACCTTGCAAAGAAAAACCCAGTGGGAAAAAACCTTAACGAAGGAAAAAGAGTACAATCAGCACATATCTTTTTTACTCCTCTTCATAAGTACATAGAATTTTCATTGTTCGTGGTAAAAATATCATTAAGTCGAAGTATGCCAATATTGTGCACCATCTTCTTCAAAATCATAGTTGGTAATGACTTAATGAATATATCAACCAAATTATCACATGATCAATATTGTCATTCTTTTGGGGCTCATGTGTATAAAATAATTTTGGTGCAATATGCTTGGTTCTATCACCATTTGGATTAAATAATCCCAAATCAATAGTCTCACAAAGATAACTTAAAATATGTTTAATTTCATTATAATATCTTCGAGTTGGTGCATAACTATACATTGCTAGTATGTTAACTGCAAATGCTATATCAAGTCTTGTGAAATTTGCAAGATACATCAAAATATCAATTGCACTAAGATATGGTACTTCAGGACCTAATATATGGTACTTCAGGACCAAGAGTTTCTTAATTATTTTCTTGTGGCAAAACAGATATTTCTTGATATCAAGTGACCAACCCATTATTGGAGTACTCAAAGGATTAACATTATCCATATAAAGTTATTTCAAGACTTTTTCTGTGTATGTTGATTGATGAACAAGAATTTCATAGTTCAATTTGTAGGCCAAGACAAAAATTTAGCTTATCAATATCTTTCATCTTAAATTAGTTATTTTTGTCGACTTTTCTGGAGCAAGATCTTTCATCAATAAATACAATAATAATAACAAATCCAGATTATGATCTTTTGATAAAAATGCATGCACAAATTGGATTATTCTCAAATCCTTCTTTCAAAAGATATCCACTTAGGCGATTATACCACAATATTTATCTGGATTGCTTTAACCTATATAAAGATCTTTGTAGCTTAATAGAATACACATTTTGAGATGTAGAATTATATGCTTCAGGCATTTTATATCCTTCAGGGATTTTCATGTATATATAATTATATAATGATCCATACTGATATGATGTAACAACATCCATTAATTTATCTTTCTATCAAGCTAATTAAAAATCTGAATGTAATTGTGTCCATTACAGGAGCACATGTTTCTTCATAATTAATACCATGTCTCTGCGAAGAAACCTTGTTCTAAAAGTTGCGCTTTGTACCATATAATTTTATTTTTCTTATTTCATACAAATACCCATTTGTATTCAACAAGCATTACACCTTTAGGTGTTCGGACTACAGGTCCAAAAATTTCATATTTACTTAGTGAATTTAATTATGCTTGAATCGCCTCTTTCTACATTGGCCAAATATTTCTACATTCATCAACGATTTGTGGTTCATATATATGATCATTACTTACGGTAATATCCATATAAATTTATATGAAAATATATTATCAACAACGATTTTATTTCTATCCAATATATCGTCTCTCATATATATATATATATATATATATATATATATATATATATATATATATATAATATATCGAGATCTCGTTATTTTCGAATTTTGATCCTCTTGAGGATAACTCATCTTCTTCAGGGAATAACTCTTCAAGAGTTTTATTTACAGGAGATTTTTGTTCATAAGTTTTGAATAGATTGATAAATTTTGTAGTCTGTTTCATGGGTATAGCCTCTTTATAGGCTGTAACTTGTTTTTCTTGTACTTTCTTCTTCTGGAAAATTCTATGTTTCAGGTGTGACTTTGATTCAATTTGCTGCTGCATTAATTGATTGTCCTACAGGGACATCAATCCTTACTAGGGTATTAACAACTAGAATGTGAGATATCACTATTTTTTTTTATTATCGGTGAATAATTCTGGTAATTAATTTGCAATTCATTACAAATGAATAATCTTCTGAACTTCTAGTTCATATTGATTTGTATGAGAATCAGGATTAAATAACGTTGAAACATTCCAATTAATCACCCATCGCGCTTCAGGCAACGATCTCACGTTGTGCTTCAGGCAACGACTTTTCTCCCCCTAATGGTGGGAAGACTATTAAAATAACAATCCTCAAAATATATCTTAAAAATATCACTCTGAATTCTTTCTTAGAAAGATGAACACTAAATAACAATAATTAAATATGATAGTTTGGTAATTAATTTACTTTGATATAATCAATAGGTAAAGGAATCTCCTGGTTCTTTAAGAGATGTTCATGGGAGTTTTCAATAATTCAATGCATCATTATTGATCCTAAATGATCATACCAAATCATAAAAATATTTGAATCTGAACACTTCTGGTGTATTACACACTTCTGGTGTATTACAACATTTGTTTCAACTATTCTCATTTTAGTATAATATAACCTAGAAGAGAAAATATACAATTTTTCTAATATGAGCTTCTAGCCCGATACTATTTATTGATTTCAATATAATAACTATTATAACGTATATCCTTAAAAACTGAGCAAATTTCTGCTTGTCTCAGAAAAATATAAAGAATCATCAATACAAAGTTTTGTATTCTTTGACAACATTATAATTGCTCTTCCAGAGACTTTAATTAAGTTTGATGAATAATCACTCTTCAAGAGTCTTTTATGTTTGATGAATAATCGTTCTTCTAGAGCCTTTAATTAAGTTTGATGAGTTTCTGGCCCATACAACTTCATATATGCAAAACAATAAATTTAACTTTATTACTTAAAACATAAATAAAACATATAATAAAAAATACTTATTATAATACCATAATCTGATGAAATAAAAATAATTAATTGGTTTGAACATTTCTATAAACATTATCAAGTAAATCATAGATATCAAAATTAGTTATATTCACTCCATTTGAAAAGTCAAAATAATCCATGGGATCTTCAGGATCATTCCATTTCCTTTTCTTTTATGGAGTCTTGGTACAAATCTACCAAATGTTTAGGAGTGCGATGGATACATTCCCTTTTATATATTAATTGTTCATTTCAAGTCCAGTACCACAACTACAACCATAATTTCCTTTATGATTATCAAATGAGGTTCCATTCACTTCAGGGAATGTAATAGAATCGGTCGTGTGAGATTGTTGGTTTTTTCAGCAAAAACTCATTATATTGTACAGCCACTAGAAGAAATGATATCACTTCTAGGAATATAAAAATCCTTTATCGTTTCAAGGAATATATTATGAACTTACACTCACAATATTGCTACTACAGGAGCATATTCGAGGGATGAAAATATAATAAATATTTTCTCTAACATGTCCTCATCAGTGTTTTTCACTCTCAGAACTTTTAAAATCTTGCAACTTCAGGTGCAACCAATTATAATGAGCTTTTAAAATCTTTCCTTTAAATCATTTCATAAGACAAGTGAGACTTTTACTGTAATGTACTCAACTTTTAATTTTTCATGGAGATGATAGCGAATAAAAATTATTAATTTTTTTCATGATCCTGCAGGGATGCATGATTGTCAACTATAATTGTATCTCCAAGGTTCTTTGCCTTTATATGAATCTCAGCATCAAGATTCCATTACAAATAATTCTTGCTCGATATAAATCAAGGGTAACAAATTCAAATTTATAAAATTTGAATATTAAATAACTAAACATATTTCCCATCAAATTAAATAATTATATATGTTCAGATTTAATTGTAATGAAACAATTTATAGAAATGCGAAAAAAAACAAGAAACTAAATTTGTCCACTAAAACTAAATAACAAACCAACACTACTAAGTATATTTGCCATTGTAACTTCATACAAAAATATATCAAAATCATTAGAAATTTAGTTTATTATAATTATCCACATATAACTATTCACATGTGCATAAACATATACATATATATACAATATAACACACATATATTGTTTTCTCATTTCCGTTATTCATCATCATCATTATATTGTATGACTAAATATATATTGTACTACAATTTGTTATTATGTGAGGTATATTTTATCTTTTGTCACAATAAAATAAAAATGCTAATTGAAACTAATTTCAGTATATTATACCTTCTTTGCAAGTTCTTTTACTAAACCTTTTTGTCCCATAAAGCGATACACATGAGAATAATTTTGCTCACTAACTCTAAATGGGTTTATGTATCCTATTATCTCAAATGGAGAAAAATGGATTTAAATTTGGAGAGTTTCGATACATAAGATCGAGCACACAATATCAAAAGCGGAGCTACTCGATCTCTTCATGGGTAGTAGTCGTTATTGACCATTGAAATAAAAATAAAAATTGCGTGATATGTTTTGCATCATTTATGAAATTTGTATGAGTATATAAGTAGAGATGTGAATAAAGGAAATGAACACAATAAGACAAGCACAATATACATGCGATGAAATCAAACCATGTATGCGAACACAAAAAAATATTAGTTACTTACGATATATATATATATATATATATATATATATATATATATATATATAATATAAATATACCTTCTCCTTCAAATCAAATATGATTTTCTTCAAGATGAAAGTTAAGAAGCAACTCGTCGATAACGTGTTATGAAATGTTATAAAAGATAACTAAAATCAAGTACAAAGATGATTAGAGAGAAGAGAGTATTTTCATAATATTTTGTATTCACCATTCACTTTACAAAATGATATTATTTATAGATGTACTAACATCAATACTAGGATGTTATAAAGCTCAAAGGTCATGAGTTTTATAACTCATCTATGAATCTAGACATCCAGTATAATTTTATAACATAAAGTTAAATATATATATATATATATATATATATATATATAACATTTACCTGGCTAAAGCCCAAGTGCTTGAGGGCTTGAGGCCCAAAAATTTTTAGGGCCCCTTAAATATTATCTTCCTTTTATAGTTTTATTAGTTAAATATTAAAGCAAATAATTAATCTGTAAGACCCCAACTTATTATTAATGAAATTTAATTTTCTCTATTTATTATTTTGAAATAGTAAGGGTTGATTTGATTAATGTGAATAGTTATGGGTAAAATATGCAAATATTTCAAAATAAGCAAGTGGTTATAAAATATTCATTGTTGTCGGGGAATATTCGTTTGGTCATGGAATATTCTTGTTGTCGAGGAATATTAAATGCTGACAATGCAAAGATATTTTATGGGCCCCAATGTGACGATTGGATGAAGAAAATGACAAATATAAGTGGTTTAAAAATAACTTGGCGTAGTTATTCACTGATTAATCTTGTTAAAATACTAAATTGGTTAAAACACGATAGCACCAGTATTGCACCAATTATTGATTCTTACGTAAGAAGACACTACTTAATAATGGTTACGATAATTCTTTGTTGATTATTTTATTGATTTAATAATTCTTTGCGTTGATATTTTATATTCTTTGTTGTTTGATAATTGTCATTACACACAGTATTGTTCATTATCGATCTTGATAATTCATATTATCTGAATAATATTATTAGATAACATTATTGGCAATGTCTAAAAGTTACATTAAGGAGGAGGTTTGGTCACCTAATTACGCGCCAGAGAAGGAGAAATTCTTATTGGAAAGCCCCTCTTTCCAGGAGGCTGCTCGGTTGTCGATATTGTGATTACGTAATATTATTTGTGAATAATTAATTATTGATTCATATGATGAGAAAAATATTGATTTTATGTGGATATAGATGGAGAAAATTTTTAATGTGACAATTGTTGAAAATTAAAATTTTATCTTTTTACGATAAAATAATTTATTTAAATATATTATTATATTTTAATAATATAATAATGGTGATATTTTTACAACGAATGTGGGATATATGAGTATACGAGGAGGAAGAGTATTTTGTTGCAATAAATGTTTAAAACATGTTAAACATGTCGATTGGACCACATTTATTATTTGAAATTTGATTATAAGCGCAATAAAATCACCCGTTTGTGGATTTCGGTCAATTTACATTTGGAAATTGGAAAAACTTTCTTCTGCAAAGTTGTAGAGAATTGAATTTCCTATAAAAAGTCGCGAGATTCGAATTTTCTGATAAAAGGACTATTTATTATGAATTATTGAAATTCCAAAGCTCCGAAATAATTGATTTTTGAAAGTTTTAATTATTATTTTAAAGAAAAACGTTTTTTTTGCATTTAAGTGGGCTAACATGTGATATTAATTGCTGAAATCAGATCTTCAAAAAGATGGGCTAAGGAAATTTATAATATATATTAATATTTTATTAAATTTTCTAACTTTGAGTGTTCTAAGTATTTTCTATAAATAGGGTACTTAGGTTAGAATTGAAAATCACACTTTTAAAGCTGAAGTTTTCTCTCTCTATATTATCGGCGTATTCTTGTGAGTATTTTGAGTATACTTTGAGTATTGTTAGGCGGTCTGCAAGTTCCTTGACCTTATCCTAAGTATTCCAATTAGAAGTACTTAATCTTTCGAGGTAAGGGATGTTATTTTCTTCTCAAATGATATTATTTCTTCAATATCATTATCTTTGAAATATTGGTTGAAACTTTTTTCAAATTTAGAACTTTTTCATATGGGGTTACTATTCATGAGTTCTATTCACGACGATTCTTATTCATGAGTTCTTATTCACGATTCTTATTCACGAATACTATTCATGAAGCGTGAAGATGTTTTTTTGGGAAATTTCTATCTTTTGGTGTCGGAGTTATTATTCACGTATATGGCACTATTCACCGAAAAATGAAATTTCTTCTTTTTGTCCAAAATATCTATTCTGGATACTAGCTTTGATTGTATCCATGTTTTGATCATTCTTGAATTTTACACCACTATGATTATTTTTGAGGTATTTTTGAACATGGATAAAATAAAGTACGAATCCTTAATCCTTAATCCTTGTCATTTTGTTTCACTGGATTCGTTTCTTTAAAAATATTTTTCATTATCCTCAGTCTTAAATGATGATATTATTGAAAATCTTTGGCCTGTAGTGCAAAGATGAATGATTTTGAAGAATATCTTTGGCAGAAGTGCAAAGATGAGCAGTGTTAGGATGAACATGACCGGTGATGAATATCTTTGGGCTGTAGTGCAAAGATGAATATTTGATTCGGATATATATTGATTGATGTTCTGAGGGATAAAAGATAGGCGATGAACTTTTAAATTCATACATAGAAGATAGTAGTTTGCATTCTCTACTTAACTCTTCTAATGAATTATTATTTTAAATTTATGAATATTGATTTAAAATTTGTTGTCTATTGTATTCTATTAGATTTTTTCCTGTTGAAGACTAACGATAATTTGTTGTATATTATCTTAGTCATAATATTCTTTTCTTGGGCTAGTTGAGCTCACCTTTTCCTTTTTGTTCCATTTTCTTCTCGGGAGGCTAGAATATAAGCGAGTATGCAAAGTGGGGTATGGAATGAAAGTTCTAGAGAGAGTTGTTTAGTAGTCCTCACCATTTTTTGTAAAATAATGTATCAATAAATGTGATGAGGATTTATTTGAGTATAGATATTATCAGAAGATAATATTTGTATTCAAACTCACGAGTTTACTATTGTAATAATAAAGTTGTAGTTATTTCGCATGCCATGTATCGACAATTTCGAATGGGTGATGTATATATATTTTGGGGCGTCACATAATCTGTGAGGACCGAGTGGTGACAGTTCGTCTCTACTCTCCTTCATCCTGAATTACAAATAGTCTCCTTCACAGTTCACTCAAATAGTTCGTCTCCTACTCGTAGACTCCTTCACACAAATAGTTCATCTCCTTCACACAAATCAATTAATCTGAAAAGAAAATAATCAATTGAGCTTCTCCAATGGACTTCGTCTCCTTCAATCCTTCATCACTATTTAAGTTCAGGTATTAATTCTATTTTTAGGGTTTTGAAATTAATTATTTTGTTTATGAGATTTATGGTAATCCGAGGTTACTAGGCGTCCTTTAAGTCTTTATAGTTGAATTAATGCTTCGGTGACTCAGTGTCTTTTAATTGAATATTACTCATATTAGCAAACATAAATAGGGATAAGGGATATCATGATTATTGTAATATTCTACATATTCAAAGCATATAAATCTATAATTTGTACAAAACAGTTTAAATAAGTTTAATTATTATGTACCTGGGGGTTCATATCAAATTCAGTCTTTTGGATTTTTTTAATTGTTTGGGAGTAGTGTTAGACTTTAATAAAGGAGGCCCTATTTGGTAATTAATTTATAGATAATCACGAGATTATGTTGGAATTTTGCAGATTTTTAAATTTTAATTCACCATGACTCCTAAAAAGTATATGTCTGGATCTGAAAAAAGATAAAGAAAGAAAAAAGCGAATGAATTAGTTCAATCTCTAGCGGGTTCACTCGATAAATTTTTTGGAAGTAAGAAACAAAAGGAGAGTTCTAGTGTGGTTGAACAGTCAGATAAATTTTTTGGTAGTAAGAAACAAAAGGAGAGTTATTATATTTGGTATTTTTTTCATATTGATGCTCTTTTGTTCAAGTTCTTCGTTTTTTATGCCTATCTTAATAGCAATTCATAAAAGGCCAATTTTTTTGTTATCCGTTTTAGGCCTTTCAAAACTCAGGACCGGCCATATATATATATATATATATATCGGAATTTATAATGACGTATTTTTTGGCTACTATGACGAGGTGAAGCTATCGCATATAACCCAAAAAATCGTCGTTATAACCAATCGTATGTCTACATTGTGTGTACATATATTTTTCCAATATATATATATATATATATATATATATATATATATATATATATGACAATGATCCATAACATGTATTTGATGTATTTGTTATGGATCAAAAATAAACAAATAACATTTCTAAAATTGGATAAAATGATCAACCGGTGATATTTAAAAAAAGGCAATAGCATCCGCTAGTTAATCTAGCTGACCGGATAAAATAAAATGGGGACAATTTTTATTCCACAACTTGCGCTAGCATAACTAGCGGACTGTTTATAACCCAAGTCCCATAACTTACTGTCTCAAAGATTGCTATTAAATCACAAGAAATTGCTTGTTTTGCCAAGTGTATTAAATCACAAGAAATTGCTTGTTTTGCCAAGTGAAATACATATTCTCTGACGGGAACACTGACGAGAAATATGATGGAGTTCTTTAAGTGTTCTATTGGAGGGGAGTCTTATGGAACTGCTATCACTGAAATTGAGATGGGAGGAGCACAACGGAATAGTGTAAATGTTGAGGAGGTATAACAGGCTGTTTAAGTGGAAATCAAAATTCATTTTTTGATATGTAATTATGAGTAAACTTAATGTCACCACAAGGTCAGAAATTGTCCAAATTTTTTTTATCCCTAGATAATCTAGCGGACGTCGTTGTCTTTTTTTAAATTATTAAATATCAGCCGTTGATCATTCTATCTATTTGCCTATTTTTGATCCATATATATATATATATATATATATATATATATATATATATATATATATGGGATGTGTAACACACTTTTTGAATAGATTGATAAACTTATTGGAAATTTGAGATTGAAACATAAATATCGTAATAAGCTGTAAAACATCTTAGTTTTTATTTTTAATATAGTACAGCATATAATCAACGTGTTGTCGGTTTGTTTAAATAAAAGCGAATTTTTAATATTAAATAATCTTTAAAATAGGGACAAGCTCTCTTACGTCTGTTAAAAAAAAAAAAAAAATACCAACCGGAACAAGCTCTTAAACTTTGTATAAAAAAATAGTGGCACAAGTTCTTTATTTGCTATTTTTTATAACAATATTTGTTATTTTATAAAACAAATATTTTTATAAAAACAAATATTTTATAATAACAAATAAAGAATATAAAATATTTTATAAAAACAAATATTTTATAATAACAAATATTTTTATAATTCTTTATTTGCTATTTTTATAAAAATATTTTATATTCTTTATTTGTTATTTTATAATAGGATATAAAAATATTTTATAATTCTTTATATAACAAATATATGCTATTGTTATATAAAATAGGATATAAAATATCATAAAGAATTAATATTTTAAATTAAAGTGGGGAAGAAATTAATATATTTTTATATAAAGAATTATAAAAATATTTTTATATCCTATTTTATATCCTATTATAAAATAACAAATATTTTTATAAAAATAGCAAATAAAGAATTATAAAAATATTTGTTATTATAAAAATATTTGTTTTTATAAAATATTTTATATTCTTTATTTGTTATTATAAAAATATTTGTTTTTATAAAATATTTGTTTTTATAAAATAACAAATATTGTTATAAAAATAGCAAATAAAGAACTTGTGCTAATTATTAGATTTTTTATACGTTAGGAAGAGGTTATAAGAGCTTGTTAGGTTGGTATTTTTTTTTTAACAAGCCGTAAGAGCTTGTCCCGGTTGGTTTTTTTTTTTTTTTTTTAACAGCCGTAAGAGCTTGTCCCGGTCGGGCATTATTTAATATTAAAAATTCATTTTATTTAAACAAACTGACAACATGTTGACTATGTGGGGTCCTCATATTAAAATAAAAGTTTAATACAACAGCTTGACTATTAGATATTTATGTTTCAATCTCACCTTCCAATAAGTTTTATCATCAACATTCAAAAGAAATGGTGTTAAGATAAGACTCCATAAAGAACTTTATTTGCTATGGAAATTCCTATATATATATATATATATATATATATATATATATATATATATATATATTATTTTAATTTGGAAAGGAATAAAAAGTGAAAGTACTGTCTCTGGCACATGAATAAATGAACCCCATACTTTGATATCTCCCTGTGAACAATTTCAACCACCAGAATAAGTAGAAACATAAACCGTGGAATCAAAGGAAGCATGCATCGACAAGGAATTGAAAGTCTTGAAAAGATTAAGCATATGTAGTCTATGTCATCAAGAAAGTTCAGCTTCCAAAGTCATTAAGCATTACAAAACAGTTATGTCCGACTTCTTGAGGTAGAACTTCGTATGTCAACTTTGAAACACATCATACTGTTCATTTAGCAATCAGTAAAGTTTAACAACTGCATATAAGAGCAAAGACTCGAAACAGATACATAAGAACTGCATATAAGATTCTTTCCAACAATCCGGCACACATAAGATCTGCATTATATCTTTTTCATACACCATTCGGGCCCATAAAATAACAGAAAGACAAGCCTTCAACGAAATCTAGAGTTTCATCAGCTGAGAGTAATCGCTATTTGTTGTTTAATTTAAATCCATAAAGTAAAATGAAATCTGTCAGATGCACATATTCAATTGTGCATAACTGTGCCAATTGGCTGTACAGTTTTTGAGTACCAAAACATGCAGTAAGAAACATTTCTTCCCATAAAAACCTATATATCAGCTAAAGAAGCCAATTCAACTTTCTACAGAATACAAAAGATTAATAGATATTCCTTCCCGAGAGAACATAATTCTTTAATTCCTGTCATCATCCCCGACACAACTGATCTGGATATTGGGTGCATTCATTTGATCTTTATCTATCTTGTCCCAAACTATATATCCTGCCAAGACAAAAATGAAACATTGCCATTAACAATGAGAATGAAAACATTAGGTCAACATGTGTTTAAAACAAAACAGCCGCTAAGGAAATATGTGATTATGTAGAAGAGGAAAATGGAAAAGTTGATGATTCACTCCTTAAAAATGAGAACTGTCATAGCCAAGCTTCCAAACGAATTGAACATAGTTTGCCAAAATAACAATTAAAAAATCACTAAATTCCAAGCCACGAAAATTCGGTTTTAAGAGATGCATCAAATTCCAAGACACATTTGATAAACTTACTATCTTCTTGAGCTTGATGAAGTCCCAGTTGACCTGCCACAAGTACAATTTAGCTTATTAAGCAAAATAAATGGTGAGCACATCAGCTAAAGCCTAAAAACAAGGTATATATTTAGACAATTTTTTTGAAGCTGAATCAGTACCTGCCCTGCTGTTTCACAGAGAAATTAGCATTCTCCCTCCCCTGGATTGAACCCCTGCTTTGAGAGCTGACTAAATCAGATCTACCCATACCAGCTCCATTTCCAGTAGTCAAGTGCATAGCTGATTGACTGGTCCTAGTTTCTGGGCCATTAAGCTCCACAAGGTCCTTAGGTTTGCTCAAAATTTTTACTCCGCCAACAGCAAATGTAACACCATTAGAATGCTGAGTCTGCATTGCCGAGAACTGTGAATGATTATCAGTACTGTTTCCAGCTCTGGAGGTTGCATGTTCTCTGAACAAGGTCTGGTCAGGTCTTCCAGATTTGGAATCCATAGATGGGGCCTTCCTCAGTCTGTGAGACTGAGCCATGGGAGTGACAGCAACAGAAGGTAACAGTGCCGAGTATGCAGATGTTGCAGAAGCAGCAGCTTTAACTTTAGCAAAAGCTGCAGTAGCTGCTATAATTTCTTGTGCACCTTCTCTGAGCTGAATATAGTCCCCTTCAATTACAAATAACTGCAAAATAAAGATTAGTTGGTCAAAAATAAGATTTGTATCATCAACATATAACAATTAAGCATAAAGTATAAGATATTACTTCAGGATGACCGGCAACAAAATCATCAAGTTTTCCATAATTTTTCTTGTAATCATGCCAATGTAGAGGTGCAAGCATTTTACCAAACCTGTTTGGCAGCTGTACATCACACAGATAAAAGATATCATCAGCTAACACAAATGAAGAAATATAAACATGTACCATTGCAAAATTACTCACTAACCGTTGAACTAATCCTGATTCTACCATTAGGTGGAATTGTGCGAACAATGCAGCCCAACAGAGATCCTCTATCAAGGAGAGTAATCTCTGAACTCATTCCAACTACAAGTTTAGTTATTTCCTCATTGGAGACAAAAGCTTCTGGTGGTAATGCAACACTAGCATTGTTCATTGCGGTTTTTTCACTGAAATTTATGATATTAATAGGAGCTTCAGATGCCGAACTGGGTTGTTGTTCTGTCATTGAACCTTGGGCATCTACTTTGGCCAGAGACGTAACATTCTTCTCCTGCGCAGGTTTACCAATTGCTTACATGCTAACCTACTGATCTCAAATATACCCAAGTGTGAACCACAACCACCGCATAAGACAACAGATCAAATCCCAGAAGAAAGAAATATCACAAACCTCAGTCTCACTATTATGCTCACGAGAATCCAATTTCAAGGCATCCTGAAATTGGGAAGATATTTGTTGCAAGTTTTGCAGAGGTTGAGGATCCACCATGTAGCTTTTATCAATAGATTCTTGAACCTGAGTGAAATATTTGGCGGATCAAATAGAGTTAATGAAGAAAAAAGAACAACAAATGAAGAATTATGAGCAGTTCAATTTTCAAGTTACACAACCTGTGCTCCCTCATTTGAGGATGGAACCACAACATGAGGTTGAAGCCCTTGACTGATATGCTCATCCATATAATCTGGATGTAGAGATTGCCCATTTGCAGACACTTCATAGTCATAATTATTGTCTGGTCTCAACAAAGTTTGTTCACTTTGAGATGGAGGATATTGGTTATGCATTGGCATCTGTGAACCTTCTGATACAGCCTAAAAATTGAAAGAGATAAAAATCACAAAATGTTTCAAACATTCCAATATGGTTTAATAGCTAGTACCTGTTGATTCTGCCAATGTTGAAGAGATGATATTGCTGGTACCGAGTGAAAATGTCCAGCATGAGACTGAGGAACATGTGAAGGAACAGATTGGGGTAACCCTTGTTGATGCATAACAAAAGGATGCATAGCAGCCACTTGCCCAGGGGGGAGGAAGGTCGGCATCCCAACTAACGACTGGGGAGCAATAGGAACAGAAAGAACATGGTTTGTCTGGTGATACAAAACGAAAGAATGTCAACACATTAGCACACAGTAAGACAACTATATCAGTAATGTTTTTCTTACTGCAACCAATGTTCTAAAAGGCGCTAGGCGGGCGGCTGTAAGGGGCCTAGCACCTAGGGGGCCTAGGTGGATTTTTTAATTTAAGCCAATTTTAATATTTTATCTTACATTTATCCAAACAAAACAATAATATAAATCAAAACAATCTATAATAAAGATAATAAAGGCCTATTGCTTAAAGTTCAACCACATATCCATATTGCCAATGTCAAAGTTCAAACACAAACATGCAAATGTTCAAATTTCAAACATATCTTTAACGTATTAGTTTTATTCATAAACAAGATTGCTATTAAATAATAAAATTTCAAGAATTCAATTCAATATTAAAACTTAAGAAACTAAACATAAATTTAAGAATTATATTGAATTAAACTAAATATTACAAAAGTATCATCATTTATATAATTTGAAGTTTGTACAAGTTCAAAAAATTACAACTATAATCAAATTATCCATTTTAACTTTGATCTTGTTCACTTCTTGTCGTGATTTGATATGCTACAACCTACATTATGAATATGATAAATAATATGAAAAATAAATATATGAAGATCTGGTTTGAATAGTTATTAAAATAAATAAAAAAACTCTTCACCTAGACCCCGCCTAATTTTCTGGAGGAATTTTTTTGTTGTCTTGGGCCTAAGTGAGGCACTAGGTGAGGCGCCAGGGGGGGCTAGCGCCTAGGCGGGAATTTTTAGAACACTGACTACAACTTGAAAATGTGAAAGGTTAATTATACAAATAATCGTAGCACAGAGTCTAAAGACAAGAATATAGTAAATCTGATTTGCAAAACAAAACTGAAAATGGAGTAAACCACATTCCATGTGCCAATGCACTACGCTAAATCGCTAATAGTATACTCAATTCAACAAAGCATTTTTATCGCAAGGTAGTTGGAAATTGGAATAGGCAGAGTAAAATAAGAAAATTTTAAGACTTCAACAAGTACTCGTGTTTCTTAAACTAAGTACCAAGTAAAGGTGATTACTTCAAATAGGATGGAGAGATGATTCAAATGTCTTTCTACCCCACTTCACTACGTCAGAGATAGCGACACCTCCTACTACAGTACTACTAGTTGCTTAACCTCCATTTTCAAGTTAACTCGTGACCTTAGCAATCATACGGGATCTAATTACTTGCAAGCGAAGTTCAAAACTTTTTCCATAGGGAACGTTTAAAAAAATGAACAATGGAACCATTTAAAATTGACCAGAAGAATAAGTACATAACATGGAAGGCCAACATTAGACCATTTTATTATTTTTCAAAAAAAAAACAAATAGAGAATTACACTACGCATTAGAAAAGTGTGGAGGGGGGAAAGTATATATTGGGAAATAAAAATAAAAAATATTAGACAACAAATTTTTGTTGTAAAAGAAGTTACTGCACCTTCATCTTTGTAATAATATTTATCACTTAAAATTTGCTGACAAGAATTATCATATAAGCATTTTATTAAAATGTCTTTTTCAACAAATTTATGTCGTAAAACAAATTTAGAAATAGAACACAGTCGACCTGTCCAACCAATCCAGAAGAATTCCCTTTGGACTCAACAGATGAAACATTCTCTACATTCCCATTTGGAAGCCCCTCAGAATTTCCGCTTTTCCCATTTCCACTAACATCCAGGTGGCCTCCACTGCCCTGTCCAAATTGAGAAGCATCTTTCAAATTTGATTGGGAAGCGCGTGATTCATCAGAGAAAGATCCACTTATTTCTCTTGCATCTGCCAGCTCAATCTGGAGCATTTGAATTGTATGCACGAACTCGGCAAACTGACAATAATAATAATTAACAAATTAATAAATAAATAATCTTTAGAGCAAGCTTACTATCAATACAAAATAACACAAACTAAAAGATGGAGTATGATTGGTAAACAGAAGAAAACCACATTTGGCAGCATGAACTCAAAGCTTCTATTAATTGATTTCATGTTAAGAACAAATGGAAAGGAATGCGTATTAAATTCAGTAATTTACCAACCAACCTGTCTTTGGCAACCCATCCAAAGCTGATTAAATTGTTCAGTACGCTCTCGCAGTTCAGCTTGTAATGTTTGGTTTGTACTTGTTTGTAACGCATCCATCTCCTGAACACGTGTGATCCATGCTTGGGCCTCCCTTAATTGGTCATCTTTAAAAATTACAGTTTCCTGAGCAACTCTATGCTGAAAGAAGGATACCGAGATTAGGGACCCCTGAATCTTAGGCAAATTGTACTGGTTCATATCTCAATTAACTAGCTATATTGCACACAAGTAGTAATTCTAACAACAGATAAATAGGATTCCAGAAACACAAGTACTTCCCTGCAAAACTATCATATGACAAGATCCCAGAACTAGGTTATCCTTTTTCCTACATGAAAGTTGTTCTACTAAAACTTAGAATATTAGAGACTAAGAACCCGCAAATCTTACAAGGATATAAATCAAGTATATGTGCAATGAAAAGTTCAATATGCTATTTATCCACCAAGGTAGGATTGTAGAAATCATTGAAAAATGGCAGACCTGTTCCTGCAACTCCATGAACTGACGCTCTTTCTCCTGAATATGTTCTTGAAAGTCATGAATTTGTTTAAGATTTTGAGCTCTTTCAGCCTCTGAGTTGTCACGCTCTCTCCTGCAATCAGATAGAACCCCACTTAGATAACATCCACCAAACCTCCAAAAACTTGTTAAACAGATGACGCCAACTTAATGATTATAAGCAGCATTGCTTCGAGCCATATTTTCAAAACTGGATGTGGGGCAGAAAGTCCCACCTCATACAAGTAGATATAATAACAGCACACAAATCATTGTCAGTTGATAAAAGGGTCAAAAGCACTAGCATACGCTGATTCAAAAAACATTGCATAGAGACCTAAACAATACTCCCTCCATTCCAAAATATAAGATCATCTTTGACTTTTAGAAAGTCAATTTGAAATATTTCCAAACTCAAAATTTATAGGATTCAATTAAATTAAAAATAAATCCAAGTAATAGTGCTTTTTAGATAGAGTATAATATTCATAATTGTTGACTAAAATTAAATAAAAATATATCAACTTTGAGTTTGAAAATGTCTCAATTGACTTTCAAAAAGCTATGGAAATTCTATAACTGGAAGAGCCTGTGAACATATACCTCAAAGTTGCCAGTTCTTTGTTTTGTTCCCTGACCTGCTCAATAATAATAAGAAGAAAATCATTATTAACAAATGACTCGGCGGGAGGGAGGGGAGGGGAGAGGTGGGGTGGGGGAGGAGATAAAACTTGCACATGGATGTAAGTATAATGATCAAACATACCGCTTTGGTATCTAATCTAATTGCATGTAGCTCTCTTTGTCCCTCTTCTATCTTCCTTTCCAATTCATGTATAGTATGTTCCCTTTCCCATAATTGCTCCTTCACAGGCCAGGAATCCAAAAATATTAGGCATATAAATCACAACTCCATATAAAAAATTAGACCAGTTAGATTTAGAAAACATACTTGAATCTTGACATTGGCATTGACATGCTCCTTGATCTGAGAATCATAAGAATTCTGCAACCCCATTATCTCCAATCGAGCAATGAGCTGTGCCTGAAGCTCAGTCTCAATCTGCTGCAACTCTTCCCTCTGTTTCATTACAGTATGAAGTCGCTGCTGCAAAATGTCATTGTCCAAACTTCCATCAATGGTAATCGAGCAGAAGTCCACATCAGCAGGTTGCTGCACCTTAACAAAAACACCAATCATCCTTCATTTTCAAAAAAAAAAAACTTGACTTCAGCAGGACCCTAGACCTAAAGAAACATGCATTACCTCATGTCAATCTCTCATCCAATTGCCCTAACTTAGATCGTTCCAAGTCCTATAACAAAAACTGGGTATTTAAACCTCAAGATAAATTGATAAACAGATAACAGTAACCTAACATCTAAAAAAGAAACAATGCAAGCAAGTTGAGTGAAGGATTACCTCGTCGCCAGAGTTTCGAACAGGATGTTCAGAAACAGCGCGCCACTCTTTGCGGGAAGACTGTAAAGAAGGCATCGGAAGAGAAACGCCACGTGAGGAGGCGACGCTGGCCGCGGCCTCCATTAAATCAGGATTTCGGACCGTACTCCAATTTGATCTCTCGCACAAAAAGCCCTAATCTTTTTATTAAAAAAAATCAAAAAGAAAATTGAAAATGAGGAGATATAATGAGGGGGGATTAACTACGAAATGAATGAATTTAGACTGTATAATGAAGAAGATGCCAATGTGGTTTTGTACCTCTTTCTGACAGTGTGGATTTGGGGAAGAGGAAGAAGAGGAGGTTTCGCGATTGAACAAGGGTTTCAATTTTAGTTTAAGAAGAAGAAAAGGATTAATGGAGTATCTGAATTAAAAACGTTGACGACACAAAGACGAAACGACAAAGAGAGATACTAGTATGATTGCCTTGGTGTGACAAAATTCTAACAGAGTTGAGCCTCCCGCGACTTATAGAAGGGGCAGGTCCAATTGCTGTCAATGGGCGTGGACCAAATTTATGTTGAATAGTTAATGGGCCTGGATTAATTGGGCTTTAGTATCGGCTCAACTTAATAGTGGACTTTTGGAGTTTCCATCTTTGTTTTCAGCGATGGTTTTTATGATGCTATATCATCATGTAATGTTATGTGCTTAAAATCAAAGACATTCATAACATTGCAATCATTATGTTTTACTACTAATTAATTATACTAGTAAAATAATTTCGTACTAGTTTTGTTTGATTTTGTTTACTAGCCTGTTCTATTAATTACTCCATTTTTTGTTCCTCCTTTCCGAGCTCCATATCTAGTATATGCGGCCATCGATATTTCTACATATATTCTTAATATTCTCATATGCTTATCTCTTACATGTTAGCAAGCATGCAATGAATCACACCTTCATATACGAAAAAATTATGTAAAAATATAAAAAACACAATAAAAACAGTGTTCTCCTATAATAAACTGTATCAAATGAGATAATACTACGTACGATACGACCCCATCTAATCATTAAACGCAAAGAAACTTGTGAGTTATTAAGAACGTCACCTAGTTTATAGGTTGGGGTGGCAGATTTGACATAACCACTTTTAACAACTTTAATTGACCATTGCAGGGTTGAAATAAATATTCCCATTGAGACCAATAACTTGTTATGAAACAAGGCAGCTCCTAGTCCCATTATTAGGTGGTAGTTGATTTGTTTGTAATTCCTTGTGTTGGAATGTTTTATTTCTTATGTTGTCTTTATTATTTATGTAATTATTGGATTTACATATTGTATTAATTTAATCACTTTATTTATGGGTTTGGTAATTAATTATGTGGCCTATAAATAATATTCTAATAAAGTATAAATAAAAAAGCGAGCAGGGTTTGAATCCCAATTGTAAATACCGTTAATTTTATACACACCTATCCATCCTAAGATTGAGAGAAGCAATTGAAGATCTTCATCCCCAAGTCATAAGCCTTGTGAGCGTGATACACATGAAAGTCTTCTCTCAATTCATGTAAGTAATTATTATTATGATTATTGATTTTATTTTATTCTATGCAATAACACGTTCCTGTTTAATTTATTCAACATCTAATATCAAAGCAAAGGTTACGCTATTGTATAGAATAAATTATTACGTTGTTATGCTAGAAATTTTATTTTCGCATAACCTCTTTATTGGTATAATATAAAATTTTCAGTATGTTTTATGAAAAGAGATTTCCGAAAGTAACGTTAATCTGCCAATTTAGCATACGAATTCTGATTACCGCATATGTTAATGTTCCTGTACATTATCAATATAAATATATATATATGCAGCAATCAGTACGATAACATATATAATACATATATGTTAATATTAATAGAACATGTCCCTGGCGGCTGGCGTCATTCATTCATATATATATATATATATATGAATTAATATTAAGTTAATTGTTTAATTACGTAATTGTGCTATGATTTTTTTTAATTCTGCATAATCTCTTTACAAAATTGCCAAGCCAAACATTTATATGAAAAGTGACTTATTCAGGATTAAATTTTCAATTATGTTCAGACATAATTTTACGTTATGATTATGTATCCTGATTATTTATTTATTTATTATTATTGTTTTTAATACTTGTGCGATGGACATTGTCTTGCCTCTTGCCTCATTGATCAAACTATAACATGTATATATATATATATTGACGGTTGATCAAACTATAACATGTATATATATATTGACATTGACATGCATGTGTTGGGTAATCATTGTGCTTTACCCAAATGCTGTGAAATAGTAATTGATTTCAGGTATACATGGTTAATGTTAATTTATATAGTATATATATGATTATGAAAACTTTGTCATATATGTCTGCTAATTTTAATTAGAGTAATGTTACAGACACAAACTATTTTATAAATATTTTACAAACTGCTGAGGTGGAGTAGGCATACTCCACCTCAGCATATTGATTTATAAATTATTTCAATGTAATATTAATTGCATTGATATCTTTGATGTAGGTATCTTGCATCGATAGTTTTGTAAAATGTTTGTAGAATAGTTTGTGTCTCTAGCATTATTCTTTTAATTACGTAAAAGTGGGAATGATACCTTGGTGTTTCCATGAAATTGCAAACCTTTATATGCGTTAACATATAATTGCAGTATATTTATATATATGTTAAATTTATTATTTATTATGTTTTGATAATATTATGATATTCTTATGACCTCATGTATTCATGTTAAAATTAACGTGATTATTTTATAATCAATTCATGTTCATAATTATATATTTTAATTTAAGATTTTAGAACATGATGTAATGTATTATTAGGGCTTTTAAGATGTTACATGTAAATTTTAAATAATGTTAATTTTCAAACTTGATTAAATTAAGTTTGATCATAAAAAATTTACGTGTATGCGTGACTCTTTTATTGTTAAAATTAATAATCAGCCCAACGGAGGATTATTAATTGAAACAATTAAAGATTAAGAAAAGTCACATAATGTTACATTTAATAAATAAAGATTTTAATTTTGCCCAACGAAAAAATTAGAATTAGAATTTATTAAATGGAATTTTATTGCACAAGTAACATGTTTATTTCGTTTCTGCCCAACGGTGATGCATGGATAAATGTGTTTTGCATTGTATTATGGGGATGTTATTAGCATATTATTAATTGGACCAACGAAAGATTGATAATTATGCACCAACGTCTCATTAAAATCTATTTTTGGGTGTTGTAAATAGATTTTATGTAACTAACTGATTGTCCTACAGTTGATTTTTTATTATGATTAATTATTAATTATTAATTAATGTTGTACATTGTGGATTTCTTTTAGTTTTTTGTAAGCATGTTTATGAGCTTAATTATGTTTCGACATTGACTCCAACTAGTATTTTTGGGCATCTCTCTGGAATTGAAATATTTAATGAAACTAATTTTAATGCTTGAAAAGTGTAAGTGAAAATTATTCTCGGCACTATGATTTTGGACTATGCATTACGAGTGGATCATCCTGCTCCACTTACAACTACTAGGTTATTTATGAAAGTGGGAGCGATCCAACTGCATGTCCCTTATGATTATGAAAAACTCTATCACGACAGTCATTCGAGGAGTCATTCCTGACTTTGAGAATGTTAAAGAGTACTTAACTTCAGTCGAGTAACAATTTAAGGGTTCTTCTAAAAATCATGCAAGTACCTTTATTTTGAAAATGCTTATTAGCAGGTATGATGGGGTTATAGTGGGGTGCGCGAGCACATTATGATGATGAACGAGATGACTTTTAAATTAAAGGGTATGGACATGACGAATTTTGAGGGTTTTCTTATTCACTTCATTATGACTTCTCTTCCTGCAAAGTTTGATCCATTTAAGATCAATTATAACACGCAGAAAGAAAAAGTGGAAGATGAGCAAGTTAATCTCGATGTGCGTCCAAGATGAAGAAATGCTTAAGGTTGAAAAACCTAATGTTGCTCATTTGACTACCACTGGATAAGAAGAAGGCTTATAAAAAATGGCAAAGGTTTTAAGAATAAGGATAAACCAATTTCTACAAAAACAAATAAGGCAAAGTATTCAGGTAACAACTCTTAGACATGTTCTAAATGTCACTTCTGTAAAAAGCAAGGACATATTCAGAAAGAATGCCCTAAATTAAGAGAATGACTTGAAAATAAAGGTATATTGTCCATCAATTATGTAACTTATGAATCTTTTCTAATTGATGTTCCTTCTAATACATAGTTGCTTGACACTGGTGCTATGGTTCACATTACTAATTCATTGCATAGATTTTTTTTCCAAAGAAGACACTCAAAAAAGGGGAAAGAACCATTAAAGTTGACAATGGAGAGTCTGTACAAGTTGAAGCTGTAGGAATTCTTCCTTTAGTTTTGGAGAGTGGTTTGATCTTGTATTTATATGATACACTTTATGTTCCCAGTATGACACAAAATTTAATTTCTGTATCTAAACTTGACGTTGATGGATTTTCGTTTAAGTTTGGGAATAATAAAATAACTATTTATCATTACTTTCATGTTATTGGTTCTGGCTCATTAGAGGAAAACCTCTATAAGATAAATTTGGATGATGTCTTTGCTGAATCCTTGTTAACAATGAATGTGACAGAAAGTACCTCTAAAAGTGGAAATAAGAGAAAACTAGATTGTAAGACCCCAAATTATTAATAAATGAAATTTATTTTCCTCTATTTATTATTTTGAAATAGTAAGGGTTGATTTGATTAATGTGGATAGTTATGGGTAAAATACGCAAATATTTTGAATAAGCAAATGGTTATAAAATATTCATTATTATCGGGGAATATTCGTTTGGTCGTGGAATATTTATGCGATGGTTGATCTTTTATGGGCCCCATAACTGGAAAGCGATTGGATGAAGAAAGCGAAAAATATAAGTTGTTTATAAATAACTGGCGTAATTGTTTCAATTAATCTTTGTTGGAATACCGGTGATTAAAACACACTAATCTGGCGTTGTTGAAGAAGATGGCACAGGTATTGCACCAATTATTGATTCTTACGCACTACTCAATAATTGTTACGGTAATTCTTATTCGATAGTATTTTATTTTATTGATTCAATAATTCTTTGCATTGATATTTTATATTCTTTGTTGTTTCAATAATTGTCATTACACACGGTATTTTTCATTATCAAGCTAATAATTCATATTATCCGAATAATATTATTAGATAACATTATTGGCAATGTCAGAAAAAGTTCTCTCTAAGGAGAGGTTTGGTCACCTAATTCTTGCCGTAGTAGAGAGAAATTCTTATTAGAAAACCCCTCTTTCCGGGAAGCGCATGGTTGTCGATATTGTGATTCTGTAATATTATTTGTGAATAATTAATTATTGATTCATATGATGAGGAAAATATTGATTTTATGTGGATATAGATGGAGAAAATTTTTAATGTGACAATTGTTGAAAATTGAAATTTTATCTTTTTCTGATAAAATATTTCATTTAAATATATTATTATATTTTAATAATATAATAATGATGATATTTTTGCGATGAATGTGACGCCCCCAAAATTTGGTATACGTCACCCATCTTGGGTCGCCACTTACATGGTACATAAATTCAAATACAAACTTAATTATACATCTGTCGTGTAACATACGACAATACCTAAACTGAGAGTTCTAATAGGAATATTGTCATTTAGACAATATCCATACTCAAGAGTCCTCATTACATTTATTGTCACACTATTTAATGAATAGTGAGGACTACTAATGCTATCTTGGGACCATCACTCTTTTTTCCGACTCGTCCCGGCTATATTCTCATTTCACGAAGAGAAAACGGAAAAAGAAAGGTGAGCTCAACTAGCCCGATAAGAAATATTATAACTAAGATAATGCGAATAAATTATCAATAGTCTTCAACAATGTTAAAGCGATAAAATACAATAGACAACCGGTTTAAGCTGCGTGAATATCTAATCCATTAAAAGAGTCAAGTAGAAAATAAAGTCTACTATCTTTTAGGTTTTAAAAGGTTTTCATCAATTTTATCACTAAGACTCGGTTTAATGAATAAACCACAATATCTAATCATCCATGTACTACGGTCAAGGATTTTCATCAAATTATCAATGGTCATGACTATACCGAATCATCCCCGTCATAATCATATCATCTAAAAACTATCCATCACTTTGCATTCTGAGCCACCGAGGACTTTTGTCACATCATTTATATCAAGCCGTGATTATCTTAAGAATGATCCTGGTCATAATCATACTAAGTTCATCTATGCACGAAAAGCCAAAGATAACATAATATAACATGAGGATGATGACAATGACATAATAATTCAATAAAACAAGTTCACGAATTAATTTATTCAGGGAACTAATAACGTCCAAATTGTCGACATGATATTGCTTTTTGTAGAGTAAAATTCAAGAATGCTCGGAAAAATATTTTCATGAAAATCTTTGGATGAAGCGCAAATATCGAGGATATTCCACTAAATTCATGGAGTATAGAAGTCAAAAATTTTAACTTAGTTGAGTATAATAGCGAATGAAATAACAAAAGAAATCACCGTAAATGCGGTGCCGCGCATGAGCGGAGTTATTCAGCAGAATAATAAATACGAGAATAATAAAGGCGGAACCAGTCAGATGTAAAACACATGACGAGGATATTCCAATAGAATAATAAAGACGAGAATAATAAAAGCGGAACCGAAGTCCTGTAAAAAACACGACGAGGATATTCCAATAGAATAATAAAAGGCAGAATAATAAAGCGGAACCAGGTTAAAGGCGTAAAAGCCTATGATGAGGATGTTCCAACGGAATAATAAAATAATAGAAGAATATCACCAAGTATAGGGGATTCCAGATATATCTGAGTTATTCCAATGAATAAATAATAATGGAATAATATAAGGATTTCACCAAGTATAGGGTATTAGCATATATGGTCATGTATAGGGTATGCCACTTTTTACGGAGTTATTCCAACGAATAATAAAGAATGGAATAATGAAGTTCTCTTCATGAATAAAAAAATAACACCCTTACGAGTACAACAAATAATATTCCCTACCTTGAAGAAATTTGAATATTGGAAAAGTGAAGAAGAAAATACTTTTCTTCTTCTCTCTATAGTTTTCTCTAGAGTTCAAGGTGAATTCGTAAGAAATAATGAAGGAGTGAGCTTTCTATTTATAGAAAAAGCGAGGGTGGCTCTTAGTCTTAACGAAGGGTCAAAATGACTCTTGGTAATATTGAAGAGACAACTACTTATTCACTGAAGGGGTAATTAACCCTTGGAACACAAGAAGATGCGATTAACTCTTGGTAATATTGAAGGACAACTACTATTATTTGCGAAGGGGTAATTACTATTGTGAAGGTAATTACTATTGAAGAAGGTAATTACTATTGGCGAAGGTAAATACTATTGACGAAGGTAATTACTATTCACAAAGGTAATTACTTATCGACGAAGGTAAATACTATCGACGAAGGTAATTCTATATTCACAAAGGTAATTACTATTCACAAAGGTAATTACTATTGATGAAGGGACTCTTAGATGATGATATATGGGCCCCCATAAAATAATCAAACTTACCACAAGCGTCTCATAATTGGACTCTTTATATACATCAAGGATTGAATAAATATTACCACAAATCATTTTATTTTTAATCAACACATATTTAATCTTTCAATAATTATTAATCATTTATAACTTGTCGTCTCAATTAATAATTTAATACTATAACATATTATATGAGATGATCTTGTGACAATAATTGAATCAATAATATAAAGAGATATGCAAAGAATTCTTGTAGCAATAATTGAGCATAGCTAAGTGACTTCTCACGTAAGCATTAATAATCAATATCGTGTGCTTCTTATACAACTACGCGATATTCTTTGTATTTTTTACTACCGGTAGTTCAAGCAGTTTTAATGATAACACCTCTGCCGTTATTTTTTATATGAAAAATAATTTTGTCGTTGTGGGGTCCACCTAATGATTGAGTAGTCGTACAAATATTCCCGACAAAAGAATATTCCCCACCAAACGAATATTTTATAACAACTTGCTTACTTTTGCAAAATTTATAAATATTACCCACAACTATAACATTATATCAAATTTATTCCATAATATTCAAAAATAATATTTATAGAAAATTCATCTTTATTTATAAAAAGCGGGGTCTTACAACCTCCCTTCTTATGAAATTTCGCCCTCGAAATTAGAAGTGCGCATTACTGGTATGTCGAAGAGGTAAGGATACCTTGATTTGATTTGATTCTAACTCCCAAGTCATTTCCTCAACATCGTGGTTCCTCCACAAAACTTTGACTTAAGGTATAACCTTGGGCGTAGAATATGTTCCTTCTTATCCAAAATTTGAAGCAGAACCTCTTCATACGTTAAATCTTCCGCTATTTAAATGGGGTTCTAACTCAATAATATGGTTCGGGTCTTTCACATATTTACGTAACATAGATATGTGAAAAGCGTTATGAACACGAGACATATTTGGCGGTAGAAAGCGAGTCTATAGCCACGATTCCTACTCGATCGAGGATTAAAATGGACCGATGAATCGAGGATTAAGTTTTTCTCTCTTTCCAAATCTTGTAACTCCTTTCCATGGAAGCGACTCTTAACAACACATGATCTCCTATATCGAATTCCACGTCCTTTCGATGAAGATCAAGATAACTCTTTTGTCGATTTTGTGAGGTTTTTATATCGTTGTCGGATCGTTTGAATCTTTTCCAGTAGTCATACGTATCAACTCCGGTCCCAACAACGTTGCTTCACCCACCTCATCCCAAAGATACTAAAGAACGACACTTTCTTCTATACAACGCTCGAATGGAGCCATGCCGATACTTGCTTGATAAGCTGTTGTTGTAGGAAAACTCCACCAATGGTAAGAACTTATCCCAACTCCCTTGAAATCAAGGACACGAGTCTTAATAGATCTTCAAGAGTTTGAATAGTCCTCTCCACCGTCTCGTCCGTCTCGAGGATGATATACTAGCTAAATCGTAAGTCTGTTCCCATAGCTTTTTGCAAACTAATCCAAAATCGTGAAGTGAATCTTGGGTCTCGATCGAAACTATGGATCTTGGCATACCATGCGATCTTACAATCTCGTTTATGTACATCTGAGCAAGGCGTTCAAGTGTATAAGTTTCTCGATCGGTGCGAAATGAGCGGACTTGGTCAATCTATCAACAATGACCCAAATCGCATCGATGCCTTGAGAAACCTTAGGAAGACCGGTAACAAAATCCATGGTAATGTGCTCCACTTCCATTACGGAATTTCAAGTGGTTAAAATGGACCTTTTGGTACTTGATGCTCCGCTTTAACTCGTTGACAAGTTAGACACCTTGAGATAAAATTATCTCTCTCTTCATATTGCTCCACCAAAATGTATGCCGAATATCATGATACATTTTGGTACTCCGAGATGGATTGCAAATGGTGTGTTATGCGCCTCCATCATGATATAATACTTTAAATCATGGTCGTTAGGAACACAAAGTGCTGGAGTTGACTCAAGTATTCCTTCTTCATCGATTCTTGCTTCCGGCATAGCACCTTCTTGCACTTTCTTCCTCATACGCATCGTACTCCGTCTCAGTGCATGTAGCTTGGCGACTTTAACTTTATCGATTAAAGTCGGTTCTACTCGTATACTCGCTATCATCACATGCGTCCTGAGTCTTTAACTCTATCTCCATCCTTTGCAAGTCACAAAAAATGGGCCTTTGCGTTGACAATAACGCACTTTTCGTGCTTGCATATGATCTTCTACTTTCAATCGTCGCCTACCACGTTCGCTTTTCCAGGATGGTATTGGATGGTATGATCATAATCTTTCAGCAGTTCAAGCCAACGTCGTTGTCGCATGTTGAGTTCCTTTTGAGTGAAGAAATATTTGAGGCTTTTATGATTCAGTAAAGATCTCCACTTTCTCCCCATACAAGTAATGCCTCCAAATTTTAAGTGCAAAAATAATACCGCTAACTCTAGATCATGAGTAGGATAATTCCTCTCATATTCTTTGAGTTGTCGCGAGGCATAAACTAAAACTTTTCCATGTTGCATGAGAACGCATCCCAACCTTTTGCCGAAGCATCCTTTGTAGATGACAAATCCTCCGAGGCAGGATGGTATTGTCGAGCAGTCTTTGAAATAAGTCTCCTCTTGAGTTCATGAAAACTCTCCGGGAGGTCACCCGTGATGACCTCATTCGGGTTCCTTGCTTCTGCGAGGAGGTCACAACAAACGCTCTCCTTGACTTCCGGTTTGACTTTTTCCAGAGCGGCCTTTGGTGCCTCCATCCTAGTTGAATTTGTCTTGATGAAACGACAAAATCGAGCTAAGTGACCTTCTCTTCCACAATTATAACATGCTTTGGACGACATGGCGCAGTTCGGACTGATGTGTCCAACTCCTCCGCATTTGAAGCATATGATTGGTGGTCTTTCTCCTTCCTTAACAACGGGTCTTTGGTCTTTGACGTCTTTCCATCATTGTTGAATCTCCTTTTCTTGAAATGTCCATTCTTATTGTTTTGGTACGATTACCATCAAGTGGTTACCATATCCGGCACTGATTGATTCCCTCCACGCTTGTTGTCACCGCCGATGACTACTACTCATTTGGTATTATAATTTTGCCGGCTACTCTCTTTTTAGTTAACGTTGACTCGTTATCGAGCTCCACTAATCGAGCCCTATTTACAACATCTCGAATACAAACACGGTTTATGAGAAATAAGATGTTGGCGTATCTCCCGCTTCAAACCTCTTAAAAACATTCGCGCCATTCTCTCTTCATTATCCACCAAGTGGGGCCTTGAACCGTGATAACTCCGCAAATTTTGCCTCGTATTACGACATGGTCATATTGTTTTGTTCCAACTTGATAAACTCCAACTCCTTCATGTGGCGAATACTTTCGAGAAAAGTATTTGTCGTTGAATGACTCTTGGAACTTCTCCCAAGATATCTTGAGACAATGAAGTTGAGTATCGTTTTACCGATTTCCACCAAGAATCGCCTCTTGGCAAGAACATAAAGGCGAAAAGGAACCTTTTGCTCCTCGGATCATCCCAAGACATCAAATATCTTGGTAATCTGCTTTATCCATGCTTCCGCGAAGTGGTTTGGCTCTCCCTTAAACTCCGGTGGTCCCGGCTCCTTGAATTGTTTAGCGGTGACCGCCCGAGAGTTTTCCGTGTTTCCACCTACGTTTTGGGCGAGTCGCTCTCATTCTTTGTTGCATAAATTGCATAAAGCCTCCGAACATTTGATCATTCATCATTTGGTCGGTGTTGTTGTTTGCATGAGGATTATCGCCTTCGATGCACATTATCACGATTATTGATATGTGGTGAATCAATAATCGCTTTGTGCTCTCATTCTTTATTCTCAACATTCTCGGATGTCATTTTCGAGACACCGCCACAAAACAAAAGGTTAATTGACATGTAACAAATTATCTCTATATTCAATGAGACCAATAAAATAGCACATAAACTTAGGTAGGTCATACTAGCGAAGGTATTCCCTGTCTCTCCCCTCCTAGTACTATTCTCACATCTTAGCCGAGGATCATATCCCTAAGCCTTGATACTGTTGTGGCGCCCCCAAAATTAGGTATACATCACCCATCTTGGGTAGTCGGATACATGGTATGTAATTTAACTACAACTTATTAATATAGCTGCCGTATACAATATGACATATAAGCGTGAGTTTGAATACAAATATTGTCCACTAGATATTATACAAACTCAAAAGGAGTCCTCATTACAATTATTATCACACTATTTCACGAGAATAGTGAGGACTACTAATCTTTATCCTCGGACCATTACTCCGTTCCCAGACTCGTCCCAAATTATATTCTCATTTCTGAAGAGAGCGGTGAAGGAAAGGGTGAGCTCAACTAGCTCGAGAAGAAAAATATTATGACTAAGATAATGTAGAATAAATTATCATTAGCTTTCACAACGGTGTTAAACCGATAAAATATAATGAACATCAAGTTTAACTACGGTGAACCAAAGAATCCATTAAAAGAGTCAAGTAGAAAATAAAATCTACTATTTTTATGATTTAAAAGGTTTTTCATCTTTGTTATATTTGAGACTCACTTTAATAAATATTCCACATCATCGAATCACCCACCGCACTATAAAAATAACGACGAGAGGTGTTACCGTTAAAAGCTGTTGAACTACCCGGTGGTAAAAAATACAAGAATGTCTGGCGTGGTTGCATAGTAGACGCAGTATTGATTATTGATGCTTACGTGAGAAGTCACTTAGCTATACTCAATTATTACTACGATAATTCTTTGCATCATATCTCTTATATTATTGATTCAATTATTGTCACAAATATCATCCGTATAATATGTTATAGTATTAAATTATTAATTGAGACGACAAGTTATAAATGATTAATAATTGTTGAAAGATTAAAAATGTGTTAATTAAAAATAAAATGATTTGTGGTAATATTTATTCAATCCTTGATGTATATAAAGAGTACATTATGGGGACGTTTGGGGTAAGTTTGATTATTTTATGGGGGCCCATATGTCATCATCTAAGAGTCTCTTCATCAATAGTAATTACCTTTGTAAATAGTAATTACCTTTGTGAATAAGTAATTACCTTCGTCGATAGTATTTACCTTCGTCAATATAGTAATTACCTTTGTAAATAGTAATTACCTTTGTGAATAGTAATTACCTTCGTCAATATTATTTACCTTCGTCGATAGTAATTACCTTCTTCAATAGTATTTACCTTCGTCGATAGTAATTACCTTCGTCAATAGTAATTACCCCTTCATGAATAGTAGTTGTCCTTCAATATTACCAAGAGTTAATCGCCTCTTGATTGTTCCAAAGGTTAATTACCCCTTCATGAATAGTAGTTGTCTCTTTGATATTACCAAGAGTCATTTTGACCCTTCGTTAAGACCAAGAGCCACCCTCGGTTTTCTATAAATAGAAAGCTCATTCCTTCATTATTTCTTACAATTCATTGAAACTCTAGAGAGAGAACTATATAGAGAGAAGAAAAAGTATTCGCTACTTCACTTTTCCAATATTCAGTTCTTCTAAGGTAGGGAATATTATTTGTTGTACCCGTAAGGGTGTTATTCTTTCTTATTCATGAAGAAGGCTGTTGTTATTCCATTTCTTATTATTACATTGGAATAACTTTGTATATGTGATCTACCTATACTTGGTGACATTCTTCTATTATTACATTGGAACATCTTGTACGTGTGTTTTTTAGGACTGGATTCCGTTCTTTATTATTATTCCGTTGAATATATCACATGCGTGTGTTTTACACGGACTGGTTCCATTTTTATTATTCGCCTTTATTATTATTCGGCCGGAATATCACATGCATGTATACTGCCGGACTGGTTCCATCATTTATTATTCGCATTTATTATTCTGTTGGAACATCCCGCTTGTGAATTTCACACGACCGGTTCCGTTATTATTATTCTGTTGGAATAACTTTGCTGTCATGATCTATCGCATGCGTGGTGATTTCTTTTGTTATTCCATTCTTTATTATACCCAAATTGGTTAAAACTTTGACTTCTATGCTCCATGAAATTAGTAGAATATCCTTAATATTTGCGTTTCATCTAAAGTATCTTTTCATGGAAATATTCTTACGATCATTCTTGAATTTTACTCTCAAAAAAAGATTATCATGTTGACAATTTGGACGTTAATAATTCTGGATAAAATAATTCTTGAACTTGTTTTTTATTGAATTCTTATATCATTGTCATCATCCTCATGTTTATATTACGTTGAAAGTCATCACGTGTATTCAGAAGTGCATAGATGGACTTGGTATGATTTTGACCGAGAGACTATTCGATTGTAATCATGACCGTAATGTTACAAATGATGTGATGAAAGTCATCTCGTGGTTTATGTCGTAGCATGATGGACTTGGTATGATTATGACCAGAGACTATTCGGTGTAATCATGACCGTAATGTTACAAATGATGTGATAAAATCCTCGATTGGTAGTAGTGCATTGATGGGCCGATTGTTGGCATGATCATGACCATTAATGAATACACAACTATTCTTGGCCCGTAGTGCATGAATAATTGTGGTCGTGATACTAAAGAATATCCTTGGTAGTAATGCAGGGGTGATTCGATGATGTGGAATATTTATTAAAGTCGAGTCTAAATTTATAACGTTGATGAAAAACCTTTTAAATCATAAAAAATAGTAGATTTTATTTTCTACTTGACTCTTTTTAATGGATTCTTTGGTTCATTGTAGTTAAACTTGATGTTCATTATATTTTATCGGTTTAACTTAACATGTTGTAGGCTAATGATAATTTATTCTCGCATTATCTTAGTCATAATATTTCTTCTTGAGCTAGTTGAGCTCACCCTTTCTTTCACCGCGTTCTCTTGTGAAATGAGAATATAATTTGGGACGAGTCGGGGAGCGGAGTAATGGTCCAGAGGATAGCATTAGTAGTCCTCACTATTACGTGAAATAGTGTGATAATAATTGTAATGAGGACTCCTTTTGAGTTTGTATAATATCTAGTAGACAATATTTGTATTCAAACTCACGGTTTATGTCGTATGTATACATGCAGTTATATATAAGTAAGTTGTATTTAAATTACGTACCATGTATCCGACTACCAAGATGGGTGATGTATACCTAATTTTGGGGCGCCACAACGTACTGATATGATAAAGAGGTGAGGATACCTTGAATACCTTTATCGTTAAAATATTAAATTCATCTTCGCTAATCCTACCAAAGATATTCATTAACAATTCATCTTTTTTGCACTCTGGGCCAAAGATATACAAATCATAAAACCAATAATCTTTGAGACGCATGACTTAATAGTATCACGACCACGAATTATCCATTACCTTCTTGGCGAGGATATTCGTGTTTTCAATCTGATCATGATTATACCGAATAATCCTTGGTCATAATCATACCAAGTCTATCAATGCACTACTGACCAAAGATGACTTTTACCACATCCATGAATTAATATTTCATTCTTTGAGACAAATTTCAATAATTAATCCATATCATCGAATCATCCCCGCACTACAGGCCAAGGATATTCATTAGTATCACAACCACGAATTATCCATGCACTATAGCCAAAGATAATCGTGTATTCATTAGTATCACGACCACAAATTATCCATGCACTACTACCAAAGATAATCGTGTATTCATTAGTATCACGACCACAAATTATCCACGACTACGGCCAAAGATAATCGTGTATTCATTAGTATCACGACCACAAATTATCCATACTACTACTACCCAAAGATAATCGTGTTTTCAATTACGGTTATGATTATACCGAACAATCCTCGGTCATAATCATACCAAGTCCATCTATTCACGTAAGCCATGTATGACTTTCAACACAATATAAGCATGAGGATAATGATATAAAGAATCAATCAAATGAGATAAAGGATAAATATTAAACATTTATAATATAATTTATCCAGATTCAAGAATATCCCATGTTATCAATCACTTAATAATCTCATAATCTAATATCATTAATATTATAACAATATTTTAATCACTTCGTAAATTTATAAATAATTTATCTCAATTGTTTACGCTTTACCATATAATTCATTTAATCATTCAAAAATGCCATACTCATAAGATATCATCACCAATTATCAAATCCTCATCAAAAAATATACATATATACTCTATATGAGGATTCCATAAAATCCTATTTTCAACTTTGTTACTTCACATAACATATTTAACTCATATGTTCAGAATTAAACTATTTTCATGAAAAATACCAAATCAGTCCCAAAATATTTCTTTTCTGGGATTTAGCATAATATAGTCCCATGATGAAAAATATATTTTTCTTAGATTTTTAAAATTCATTTACTATTTTTCAAAAATCAATTTCTAATTAATTCCTTAAGAAATTAGCTACCTCAAGTTTAACTTCAAAAATTCCCAAATCTTGGCGGGACCTTACACATGTTAATGTGAGCCTCCATTTAAATTTCATGGTCATCTGAGTTATAGAACTCCGGTTATAGCATTTTTGTCAAAAAACCTAAATATTGAAATGGTCATAACTTGTTCATTTTAAGTCGAGAATGAGCTCATTTTTGGACAGGAGGTACTTTATAACATATATTTTCATGTCCCAAAAGGCCAGAATTTTTCACATAAATTTAGTGGCCGAAACAGCCCTTAAAGTTTCTGGGCAGTAGCGTTTTTGTAATTTGCAGCTTTGGACTCTTTTGCTAAATTCAGGTCCACACGAATATCTACAAACACCTTTCCAAAGTGATTCCACTTGGATAAGCTACAAAACTCATAGATCTAACTCTAGGACTTGACCACACTCAAAAATTCAAAATATAATAGGAGATATGGTCAATTGAATTTCATGTTACTTTTTACCAAAATCGATTTTTCAACCCTTTGTGATTTCTAAGAAACTTTCATGTTTTCACATAATAACCACATAACTCATCATAACACTTACTAATACTTCATATACCCATGATTTTTATTAGTCCAATGCTTTTATTATGACTTTCATCATAATCCCCGTAAAATGATCCTTTTAGTTGAAAAAAATATTTGAGGTTTAAGAAATGGGTTTTTATCTTTGGTTGATACAAAATTCGATTTCACGCTCTAGGGTAGGCTAGAAATCTTCAAGAATACGTCAAGAAATTTATTAATGATAGAAATATCATTCAAAAGCGCTACTCTTATCCAAGACTTGGATAATACGTTACATTGATACCAACTGTGACTTCTATCCTTTAACCTAGATGGCACCTCACAATGATACCTATCAACTTGTCATCGTCATTCACGGCGTCTCCTACGAGAAAGTCCGGCGGTGCATTCCACACAAGGAAGTCAACAACGAAAGGATCGGGGCTCTTACTTATGGCTCGATATACTTGGTGATTAACTTTAGGGTTTGGTTACTTTGAATTCAGTATATGAGTTGGTTCGGAATATGAAAGCTAACAACCTTACAAAAGAATAATAAGTAGTTAATCAATCGTTTTCAAAAATTACCTCAAAGGCAAGTATTTTCAAAGAGATAAGATCGTGAAAGTGTTTATTTGAAATAACAAGAATAATAAGCGATTGGAGGTAACGAAGGTTTCTCCCAACGAAGTTTCAATAGATAAATCAAAGTCTAATTTTTCCCGAGTCAAATTTAAACATTGAACACAACTAGGTAGAATAAAAGAGTGGGTAGAACTTGTATTGAATAAAGTATAGACTTCGTAATAATTTATAATTAATTTACCAGTAATAACTTCGTTCGGGTTTCTAAACAAACCTTTCTCACTTAAATTACCGAAGTTTGACTTACTATAGGGTACATTCCACCCTTAAGTGCTTCTTCACATTCCCGATCCATGATTTGAATCATTATTCTCGATCCATATCGAATTCGGGTTGACCGCTATGCACGAGTTAATTAGAATTCGATGTTGGGTTCTCCCAATTCTTTCAAAAAGCAAAGTCCATTTCATCTATTTTGGCTTTATTGGATCGGACGTCTTTTTTCTACACTATCACGCGTTGTGTAACTTTTACCCATGCATCGTCTATTCTCCTTCGTTCGGTTGTTTCTTCTTTCAATTTGATCTTTGATTTTTAAATTCTCGATTCAACTTTAATATCTTACACCGCCAAAGCGTGATTTTGTTCGAGCATCACATATCGGGTAACCCAATTTTGAATTATTGTATCCTTTGTTCAACTAATATCGTTAGCCGATTCTTCAACTTTGTTCTTCTAGCTCACGAACACGATTTTGTAATTCTAAGTTTTGATCGTAAATTTCTTCTAACCAATTCTCCTCGAGTTCCTCTTCTTCCTCTTCTTCCTCACTCTCATTTGCTACCTCTACAACTAGCTAAAGGTGCAACAATTAGTTCTTCATTCACTACGTGAATATCTCTAATTTGTTCCAAAAGTCGACCTAATCGCATTAACTTCGATTAGTGATTAAAGGTGTCACAACGGTCACATTCACTCCATTGTGAATATTTTCATTTGCCATTTCCAAACACCGCCACAACACGAGGGTTAATTAATATATCAAATATAATCCCTATACTACAATTCCACCAATTAAATAACAAATAAACTTAAGTAGGTCATACTAGCGAAGGAATTCCCGTCTCTCCGTCCTAGTTCTTATCTAGATCTTAGCTGAGGATCATATCCCTAGCTCGATACCAATTGTGGCGCCCCAAAATTTGGTGTACGTCACCCATCTTGGGTCGCCACTTACATGGTACATAAATTCAAATACAAACTTAATTATACATCACACGGTGTAAAATACGACAATACCCAAACCGAGAGTTCTAATAGGAATATTGTCATTTAGACAATATCCATACTCAAGAGTCCTCATTACATTTTATCACACTATTTATTTAATAGAATAGTGAGGACTACTAATGCTATCTTGGGACCATCACTCTTTTCCATGACTCGTCCCAACTATATTCTCATTTCTGAAGAGAAACGGTGAAAGAAAGGGTGAGCTCAACTAGCCCAAAGAAGAAATATTATAACTAAGATAATGCGAGAATAAATTATCAATAGTCTTTAACAATGTTAAAGCGATAAAATACAATAGACAACCGGTTTAAGCTAGGCGGAATATCGCAATCCATTAAAAGAGTCAAGTAGAAAATAAAGTCTACTATCTTTTAGATTTTAAAAGGTTTTCATCAATTTTTATCACTAAGACTCAGGTTTAATGAATAAACCACAATATCTAATCATCCATGTATACCACCGCAGCCAAGGATTTTCATCAAATTATCAATGGTCATAACTATCTTACCGAATCACCCCTGGTCATAATCATACCAAAAATTATCCATCACCGCATTACGAATGCCATCGAGGACTTTTGTCACATCATTTATATCAAGCCATGATTATACGAATGATCCTCGGTCATAATCATACTAAGTTCATCTATGCACGTAAGCCAAAAGATAACATAATATAACATGAGGATGATGACAATTACATAATAATTCAATAAAACAAGTTCACGAATTAATTTATTCGAGGAACTAATAACGTCCAAATTGTCAACATGATACTACTTTGTAGAGTAAAATTCAAGAATGCTCGGAAAAATATTTTCATGAAAATTTGGATGAAGCGCAAATATCAAGGATATTCCACTAAATTCATGGAGTATAGAAGTCAAAATTTTAACCAATTTGAGTATAATAGCAAATGAAATAACAAAAGAAATCACCGTGCATGCAGATTTGATGATGACGGAGTTATTCCAAACGAGAATAATAATCTGAGAATAATAAAATTTTAACCCGAGTTGATTGTAAAACACACGTATATAATATTCCAATAGAATAATAAAGAGCAGAATAATAAAAGGCGGAACCAGTAAAATTGTAAAAACACATGACAGGATATTCCAATAGAATAATAAAAGAAGAATAATAAAGAGGCGGAACCGGTCAAGGCAGAAAGCATGAACAGGATGTTCCAGCGGAATAATAAAATAATTGAAGAATATCACCAAGTATAGGGGATTTCGCATATACAAAGTTATTCCAACAAAATAAATAATAATGGAATTATATAAGGATTTCACCAAGTATAGGGTATTCCGTATATACAAGGTCGTGTATAGGGTATGCCACTTTTACAAAGTTATTCCAATGTAATAATAAAGAATGGAATAATGAAGTTCTCTTCATGAATAAAAAAATAACACCCCACTTAAAGTACAACAAATAATATTCCCTACCTTAGAAGAAAGTGAATATTGGAAAAGTGAAGTAGAAAATACTTTTCTTTTTTCTCTATAGTTTTCTCTCTAGAGTTTAATTGAATTCGTAAGAAATAATGAAGGAATGAGCTTTTATTTATAGAAAAACCGAGAGTGGCTCTTGGTCTTATGAAGGGTCAAAATGACTCTTGGTAATATTGAAGAGACAACTACTATTTGCGAAGGGTAATTAACCCTGGAACAATCAAGAGGCGAGTTAACTCTTGGTAATATTGAAGGACAACTACTATTTGCGAAGGGGTAATTACTATTGTGAAGGTAATTACTATTGAAGAAGGTAATTACTATCGACGAAGGTAAATACTATTGACGAAGGTAATTACTATTCACAAAGGTAATTACTATCGATTGAAGGTAAATACTATTCGATTGAAGGTAATTACTATTCACAAAGGTAATTACTATTCACAAAGGTAATTACTATTGATGAAGGGACTCTTAGATGATGACATATGGCCCCCATAAAATAATCAAACTTACCACAAACGCCTAATAATGGACTCTTTATATACATCGAGGATTGAATAAATATTACCACAAATCATTTTATTTTAATCAACACATATTTAATCTTTCAACAATTATTAATCATTTATAACTTGTCGTCTCAATTAATAATTTAATACTTTATAACATATTATACGGATGATATTGTGACAATAATTGAATCAATAATATAAGAGATATGATGCAAAGAATTATTGTAGTAATAATTGAAAGCATAAATGGTGAGTGACTTCTCACGTAAGCATCAATAATCAATATCGTGTGCTACTATACAACTACGCCAGACATTCATTGTACTTGTACTTCTAGGGTAGTTCAGCTGATTTTATGAATAATTCTCTGCATAGTTATTTTTATAGAAAAATAATTTTGTCGCTTTTCTAACTACTTATAATACTTCCGTTAATAGAGGGTCCACCAATGATTGAGTAAAATCGTACAAATATTCCCGACAAAAAGAATATTCCCCGACCAAACGAATATTTTATAACAACTTGCTTACTTTGCAAAATTTATAAATATTACCCACAACTATAACATTATATCAAATTTATAAAAAATTCATCTTTATTTATAAAAGCTGGGGTCTTACAATGAATGTGGGATATATGAGTATATGTGGAGGAGGAGTATTTTTGTTACCAAAAATATTTAAAGCATGTGTTATGTGTCGGTGGACCCCATTTCTTGACTGAAATTTGATTATAGCCTGTAAAATTGCCTGTTTGTGGATTTCGGTCAATTTTTGTTTGGAATTTGGAAAAACTTTCTTTTTCAAAGTTGTAGAGAATTGAATTTCCTATAAAAACTCGCAAGATTCGAATTTTTTGGCAAAATAGCTATTTATTGTGAATTATTAAAGTTCCGAAGTTCTGAAATAATTGATTTTTGTAAGTTTTAATTATTTATTTTATGAAAAACGTTTTTTTATTACTTTTTCTAGAAGGTTGGCATGTGGGAAATGTTAGGAGCTGATTTCCAAAGAGGCGTAGGAAAATTTATTATTAAAAATATATTATATTAAATTTTACGCTTTGGTGTTCAAGCAATTTCTATAAATAGGGTGCTTAGGTTAGAATTGAAAATCACACGTAAACTGAAGTTTTCTCTCTATATTATCGGCGTATTCTTGTGAGTATTTTGAGTATACTTTGAGTATTGCTATACTGATTGCAAGTTCAAGTCATAGCTTTATATCAAGGTGTTTCAACTAGAAGTATTGTCTTTCGAGGTAAAGGATGTTGTTTTATTCGAAAATGATATTATTTCTTCAATATCATTTATCTTAGAAATATTGGTTGGAAATTTTTACCAAATTTGGAACTTTTTCATGACGGGTTACTATTCATGAGTTTCTTATTCACGAAGTTACTATTCATGAGATTCATTATTCACGAAAGTACTATTCATTAAGCGTGAAGATGTTTTTTTTTGAAATTTCTATCTTTTGGTGTTGAGTTACTTATTCACGATACGGCCTTTATTCACGATATCACGACACTTTATTCACGAATACTAAGACTATTCAATAGAAAAATGAAATTTCTTCTTTTTGTCCAAAATATCTATTCGGATACTAGCTTTGATTGTATCCATGTTTTGATCATTCTTGAATTTTACTCCACTCGATTTACTTATGAAGTATTTTTGAACTTGGATTGTTTAAAATACTGAATCCTTAATATTTGTTCTTTTGTTTCAATGGATTCGTTTCCTTTAAAATATTTTTCAACATCCTCAGTCCTAAATGATGATATTACTGAATATCTTTGGCCTTTAGTGCAAAGATGAGCAGTGTTGAGATGAATATGGTGAGTGATTAATATCTTTGGCCGTAGTGCAAAGATGAGCAGTGTTTAGATGAACATGACTAATCGATGAATATCTTTGGCTCTGTAGTGCAAAGATGAATATTTGATTCCAGATATATATTGATTGATGTTACAGGGATAAAATATCGACGATGAACTTTTAAATTCATATATAGAAGATAGTAGTTTGCATTCTCTACTTAACTCTTCTAATGAATTATTATTTTCGTTGCGAAGATTGATTTAAAACTGGTTGTCTATTGTATTCTATTAGATTTTTCCCTGTTGGAGACTAACGATAATTTGTTGTATATTATCTTAGTCATAATATTCTTTACTGGGCTAGTTGAGCTCACCCTTTTCCTTTTTGTTCCATTTTTCTTCTCAGGAGGCGAGAATGTAGCGAGTACGAGTCGGGGTATGGAATGATGGTTATAGTGAGAGTTATTTAGTAGTCCTCACAATTTTTGTAAAATAATGTATAAATAATTGTGATGAAGATTTATTTGGATATGCATATTGTCTAGAAGACAATAATTGTATTTAAACTCACAGTATATATGTTGTCGTATTTTGTACGACAAATGTATTAATAAAGTTGTAGTTATTTCTGTACCATGTATTTGGCGACTCATAATAGGTTGGATGGAATGAACCTATTTTGGGGGCGTCACATAGATAATGAAAATTCTTCAAAATAGTGGCATTAACGCTTAGGCCATATTTCAAAAGACATAATACAACGTCTTATAAAGGATGGAATTCTTCATTCACTAGATTTTTCTGATCTTGACCATTGTATTGAATGAATAAAAGGAAAATTTATGAAAGGTAATAAGAAAGGAGCAACTAGAAGTAGTGCACTTCTTGAGGTGATTCACACTGATATATGTGGACCATTTTCTCCAGGAATTGGTGGACACAAATCTTTCATTACGTTCATTTATGACTATTCTCATTATACTTATGGCTACTGTAAGACCCCAACTTATTATTAATGAAATTTAATTTTCTCTATTTATTATTTTGAAATAGTAAGGGTTGATTTGATTAATGTGGATAGTTAGGGTAAAATGCATAAATATTTCAAAATAAGCAAGTGGTTATAAAATATTCATTGTTGTTTCGGGAATATTCGTTTGGTCGTGGAATATTAAATCTTTTTCGGGGAATATTAAATACGACGAGTAGCTGACCCATAATGTGGGCCCCATGTGCGGAAGCGATTGGATGAAGAAAAGCGATAAATATAAGTGGTTTAAAAATAATGGCGTAGTTATTCACAGATTAATATTGTTAAAATACTCGGTGGTTAAAACACATGGCTTTACGGTATTGCACCAATTATTGATTCTTACGTAAGAAGGCACTACTTAATAATGGTTACGATAATTCTTATTCAAATTATTTTATTGATTTAATAATTCTTTGCGTTGATATTTTATATTCATTGTTTTTGATAATTGTCATTTACACGGTATTTTTCATTATCGATGCAATAATTCATATTATCTAAATAATATTATTAGATAACATTATTGGCAATGTCTAGAAAGTTACATCTAAGGAGAGGTTTGTTCACCTAATTCTTGTGAGTAAGAAAAATTCTTATTGGAAAGCCCCTCTTTCTGAGGAGCGCACTGGTTGTCAATATTGTGATTACGTAATATTATTTGTGAATAATTAATTATTGATTCATATGATGAGGAAAATATTAATTTTATGTGGATATAGATGGAGAAAAATTTTAATGTGACAATTGTTGAAAATTGAAATTTTAGCTTTTTACGATAAGATAATTCATTTAAATATATTATTATATTTTAAATATATAATAATGGTGATATTTTTACAACGAATGTGGGATATATGAGTATCTGAGGAGGAAGAGTATTTTTTGTTGCAATAAATGTTTAAAACATGTTAAACATGTCGGTGGACCCCATTTATTATTTGAAATTTGATTATAGCACTGTAAAATCGATAGTTTGTGGATTTGGTCAATTTACATTTGGAATTTGGAAAACTTTCTTACGCAAAGTTGTAGAGAATTGAATTTCCTATAAAAATACGTGAGATTCGAATTTTCGATAAAGGGCTATTTATTGTGAATTATTAAAGTTAGAAACTCGAAATAATTAATTTTGGAAGTTTTAATTATTATTTTAAAGAAAAACGTTTTTTGAATTTAAGTGGGCTAACATGTGATATTAATTGCTGAAATCAGATCTTCAAAGATGGGCTAAGGAAATTTATAATATATATTAATATTTTATTAAATTTTTCGCTTTTTGGTGTTCTAGCGATTTTCTATAAATAGGGTCTTGGGTTAGAATTGAAAATCACACCAGAAACTGAAGTTTTCTCTCTCTATATTATCGGCGTATTCTTGTGAGTATTTTGAGTATACTTTGAGAATTGTTAGGCGGTCTGAAGTTCCTTCAAAGACCTATATCACGGTATTCCAATTTTAAATCTTAATCTTTCGAGGTAAGGGATATTATTTTTTTCGTAATGATATTATTTCTTCAATATCATTATGTTGAAATATTGATCTGAAGTTTTATCAAATTTGGAACTTTTGGTGTCTGAGTTCTTATTCACGATATCTGAGCCTTATTCACGATATCGACACTTTATTCACGAATCTGGCCTTTATTATGGCCTTTAAAAAATAAAAATTTTCTTTTTGTCCAAAATATCTATTACGGATACTAGCTTTGATTGTATATCATGTTTTGATCATTCTTGAATTTTATACCTTTGTGATTATTTTTGAGGTATTTTTGAACGTGGATAAAACAAATCACGAATCCTTAATCCTTAATCCTTGTCATTTTGTTTCTTTGGATTCGTTTCTTTAAAATAGTTTTCATCATCCTCGGTCTTAAATGATGATATTATTGAATATCTTTGGCTTTTGTAGTGCAAAAGATGAATGATTTCTGAAGAATATCTTTGGTAGTAGTGCGAAAAGATGAGCAGTGTTTAGATGAACATGACCGGTGATGAATATCTTTGGCTTTGTAGTGCAAAGATGAATATTTGATTCGGATATATATTGATTGATGTTACGAGGGGATAAAAGATGAGCGATGAACTTTTAAATTCATACATAGAAGATAGTAGTTTGAATTCTTTACTTAACTCTTCTAATGAATTATTATTTCCATTGCGAATATTGATTTAAAATTTGTTGTCTATTATATTACTATTAGATTTTTTCCTGTTGAAGACTAACGATAATTTGTTGTATATTATCTTAGTCATAATATTCTTTCTTGGGCTAGTTGAGCTCACCCTTTTCTTTTTGTTCCATTTTTCTTCTCGGGGAGGCGAGAATATAGCGATGCAGAGTCTGGGGTATGGAATGAAGGTTCTAGAGAGAGTTGTTTAGTAGTCCTCACCATTTTGTAAAATAATGTATCGATAAATGTGATGAGGATTTATTTGAGTATAGATATTGTCAGAAGATAATATTTGTATTCAAACTCACGATTTTCTTGTTGTAATAATAAAGTTGTAGTTGTTTACGTACCATGTATTGACAACTCTCAGAATGGGTGATGTATACCTATTTTGGGGCGTCGCGGTTGGTATCGAGCTTAGGGATATGATCTCTGGCGGAGATCGGGGAATAGAACTGGAGGGAGAGGCGAGTAAATTCTTCGCTAGTGTGTCTACTAGCTTATTTAAGCTTACTTGTTTTATAACGATATTATTGAGAATGTCTTGAGAATATTAACAATGGAAATGAGAATGTCGTGAGAGCGCTATGATGGAAATCACCAAGTAGAGTAGAGCAGCGAGGAGAGCAACAGTCAAGTGGCAATGTTCTCTTGTGAACAACACCACTTTGAAGCGAGATGATGATGAGCGAGGGGATGTTTAGAAGCTTTTTACGATTCATACAAAATCGACGAGGAGACTCGTGTTCAAAATATAGGGAGAAATGATAGCAATTCACGGGTTGTCACAATGACCCAAGCGATTCGAAGTTGGGACCACGAATTTAAGGGAAAGCAGATCCGATCATGGCGGAAACATGGGTCAAGCAAATTACCAAGATATTCGATGTCTGGGATGATGCGGAGAACGAAGGTTCCATTCGCCACCTTTATGTTAAAAGTGGCGAAGCGGACTCTTGGTGGGAGTGCGTGAAGCGTACCCATCCGTGCACTTTCGGCATATCTTGGGAGACATTTGAAATTATTTAATGACAAATACTTTCACGAAAGTGTTAAATATATATGAAGGAAGTGGAGTTCATGATTAGAACAAAACAACATGGCGGTGTCTCTAATGCGAGGCAAAGTTTGAGAGTTATCGAGTTGCACCTCATTTGGTGGAGAATGAGGAGCATGTGACGCGGATATTTACGAGAGGTTTGAAACCCGCGATCGACAATATCTCATTTCTCATAAATTTTTCTCTATTAGGATGTTGTTAATGTGGCTCAATTGTTAGTGCGAGATAATGAGTATGTTGTTGAGGACCATAACCGAGGATCGTACGAGAGATAGCGATCAGCAAGAATAATGATAACCCGGTGGAGAAAAGCAGACGGACAAAAATGGTAACCACTCTGGTGGTAATCGTAGCCGTGAAAATAGAAAAGCGAGTCGGGAGGAGATTTTAAAAAGGAGATTTAACAACGACCGTATGAAGGCAGTCTTGCAAAGAAGAAGCGGTTCTAAAGAGAGAAACGACCACCGGTTATATCTACAAATGCGGAAAAAGAGGACATATCGATCCAAGCGCCCACAACAGTTCAAGGTATGCTATAATTGTGGAAAAGAAGGACATATCGCTCGAGATTATGCAGTGGCGAAACCTAGTTCAATGGGGTAAATAAAGATATCTAAAGATATAAATATTATTTTTGAATATTATGGAATAAATTTGATATAATGTTATAGTTGTGGAATAAATTTGATATAATATTATAGTTGTGGGTAATATTTATAAATTTGCAAAGTATGCTGAGTTGTTATAAAATATTACGTTTGGTGGGGAATATCTTTTTTAGGGAATATTAAATACAATGGCTCAATCATTGGTGGACCCCTAGCAATGAAATTATTGTCGGATTGAAAGCGACAAAAATATTTTATAAAAATAACGGCGGAGGTATTCGTTAAAAAGCTGTTGAACTACCGGTGGTAAAGAAATGCGATGTCTGGCGTGGTTGCGTAGTAGCGCGGTATTGATTATTGATCTTACGTGAAGTCACTTTTTATGCTCGATTTATTACTACGATAATTCTTTGCATCATATCTCTTATATTATTGATTGATTATTGTCGCGATATCATACGTATAATATGTTATAGTATTAAATCGATAATTGAGGCGACAAGTTATAAATGATTAATAATTGTTGAAAGATTAAATATGTGTTGATGAAAAATAAATATGATTTGTGGTAAGTTTGATTATTTTATGGGGGCTCGTATGTCATCATCTAAGAGTCTCTTCGTCGATAGTAATTACCTTAAATGAATAGTAATTACCTTCGTGAATAGTAATTACCTTCGTCGATAGTAATTACCCTTGTGAATAGTATTACCTTCGTCCGTCGATAGTAATTACCTTCGTCGATAGTAATTACCCTTGTGAATAGTATTTACCTTCGTCGATAGTAATTACCTCGTCGATAGTAATTACCCTTGTGAATAGTATTTACCAACCGTCGATAGTATTTACCAACCGTTAATAGTAATTACCTTTACCAGACGTCGAACCACTTGTCGTTTCACATTCTGAGTCCGAACCACTTGTCGTTTCACATTACTGGTGATCGAACCACTTTTCTTTTCACATCATTGAGTCGTCGAGCCACTTGCCTTTTCACACGGCGGGTCTTAAGCTAGAAATCTTCTATAAATAGAGGGCTAGGGCTTCATTATTTTCACGAATTCATTGAGCTATAGAGAGAGAAAGTATAGAAAGAATAAGAGAAAGAAGAAGAGTATTTTATTCTTACCTTCTTTGCGATATTCAATCTCTACCAAAAGTAAGGGGTGTTATTCTTTCTTATTCAAGAAGAAGCTGTTGTTATTCCATTGCTTATTATTACATTGGAATAACTTTTGTATAAGTGGTTTACCTATACTTGGTGACATTCTTCTATTATTACATTGGAACATCACATGCATGTGTTTTACAGGGGACTGGTTAAAATCTTTATTATTGATACATTGGAACATCACATGCGTGTGTTTTTACCGGACTGGTTAAAATCTTTATTATTATTACATTGGAACATCACATGCGTGTGTTTTACATTGGGACTGGTTAAAATCTTTATTATTACATTGGAATATCTATACGTGTGTTTTACAGGATGCAGTTCCATCTTTATTATTACATTGGAACATCACATCGGTGTGAATTTCACGACTGGTTCCGTTATTATTATTACATTGGAATAACACATACATCTGAAATATCGCGTGCGTGGTGATTTCTTTTGTTATTCCATTCTTTATTATACCCGGTTGGTTAAAACTTTGACTTCTATACTCCATGAAATTAGTAGAATATCCTTGATATTTGCGTTTCATCGATATCTTTTCATGGAAATATTCTTACGATCATTCTTGAATTTTACTCTACAAAGCGATGTCGTGTTGACAATTTGGGCGTTAATAATTCTGGATAAAATAATTCTTGAACTTGTTTTATTGAATTCTTATATCATTGTCATCATCCTCGTATTTTATATTATTTTGAAAGTCATACGTATTTTGTAGTGCGTAGATGGACTTGGTATGATTATGACGAGAGACTATTCGGTGTAATCATGGTAGTAATGTTACAAATGATGTGATAAAAATCCTCGATGGTAGTAGTGCATTGGTGGGCCGATTGTTGGCATGATCATGACCATTAATGAATACCACAAATATTCTTGGCGTAGTGCGTGAATAATTGTGGTCGTGATCTTAAAGAATATCCTTGGTAGTAGTGCGGGGTGATTCGATGATGTGGAATATTTATTAAAATTGAGTCTCAATTTATACTTGATGATGAAAAACCTTTTAAAACCTAAAAGATAGTAGACTTTATTTTCTACTTGACTCTTTTAATGGATTGCGTATTCATTATGATTAAAGCTGGTTGTCTATTGTATTTTATCGGTTTAACATTGTTGAAGACTATTGATAATTTATTACGCATTATCTTAGTCGTAATATTTCTTCTTGGGCTAGTTGAGCTCACCCTTTCTTTCCTTTGTTCTCTTGAAATGAGAATATATTTGGGGACGAGTCGGGGAAGCAGTGATGGTCTGAAGATAGCATTAGTAGTCCTCACTATTACGTAAAATAGTGTGATAATAATTATAATGAGGACTTTTTGTTTGAGTTTGTATAATATCTAGTAGGCGATATTTGTATTTAAACTCACGGTTTTATGTCGTATTATACTGCGGCAGTTATGTTAATAAGTTGTATTTAAATTACATACCATGTAAGTGGCGACCCAAGATGGGTGATGTATACTAATTTTGGGGGGGCGTCACGGTTAAGTATCGAGCGTAGGGATATGATCCTGGCTAAGATGTGAGAATAGTACTAGGAGGGAGGCAGGGAATACCTTATTAGTATGACTACTAAGTTTATGTCTTTATTTTATTGGTTGGTCGGAAGATAGGGATAATTTGTTACATGTCGATTAACCTTTTGTTTTGTGGCGATGTCTGAAAATGACATCGAGAATGTTGAGAATATGATGGGCCTTGAGGCGATCGTTGATTCACCACATATCGATAATCGGGATAATGTGCATCGGAAGGCGACAATCCTAAATACAAACACACAACCTTGACCAAATGATGAATGATCGAATGTTAGGAGGCTTTATACGATTTATCTGACAATGGCGGTGAGGCGACTCATCCAAAAGCGTGGGGTGGAAACACGGAAAACTCTCGGCGGTCGGCATTAAACAATTTAAGGAGGCTGGGACCACCGGAGTTTAAGGGAGAGCAAAACCACTTGGCGGAAGCATGGATAAAGCAGATTACCAAGATATTTGATGTCTTGGGATGCTCAGGAAGCAAAAGGTTCCCTTACGCCTTTATGTTGTTTAGCGAGAGGCGGATTCTTGGTGGGAATCGGTAAAAGCGTACTCGACTTCTTTGTCTTGAAGATATCTTGGGAGAAGTTCGGGGAGGCATTCAACGACAAATACTTTCACGAAAGTATTCGCCACATGAAGGAGGTGGAGTTTATCAAGTTGGAACAAAACAATATGGCCAGTGTCATGATACGAGGCAAAATTTGCGGAGTTATCACGGTTTCGTCCCACTTGGTGGATAATGAAGAGAGAATGGCGCGAATGTTTTTAAGAGGTTTGAAGCGGGAATCGTCGACATCTTATTTCTCGTAAAGCTGTGTTTGTATTAGGATGTTGTAAATAGGGCTCGATTAGTGGAGCGCGATAATGAGTCAGCCTTGACTAAAAAAAGAAGCGGTAAGCAAAATTATAATACCGGCGAGAGTAGTCATCGAGCGGTGACAACAAGCGTGGAGGAATCAAGCGGGCGGATATGGTAACCACCGGTGGTAATCGGGGCCAAAACAATAGAATGGACATTTCAAGAAAAGGAGATTCAATGATGATGGAAAGGCGTCGGCACTGGCACCCGTTGTTAAGGAAGGAGAAAGACCACTATCGTATGCTTCAAATGCGGAGGAGAGGACACATCGATCAAGCTGCGTCATCTTAGTCAAAGCGTGTTATAATTGTGGAAGAGAAGGTCACTTAGCTCGATTTTTTGTCGTTCAAGAACAAATTGACTAGGATGGAGAGCACCAAAGGCCGTCCGGAAAATTCAAAGCCCGGTAGTCTGAGGAGGCGTTTGTTGTGACCTCCCGAAAGCGAGAATCCGAATGAGGTCATCACGGGTAAGCTTATCATAAACTCTAATGAAGTCATACTTTATTTGATCTGGGTTCTACCCATTCTTTTATTTCTCTACTTGCGCTCATCGATTAAATTTGACTCAGGAGAAATTAGACTTTGACTTATCTGTGGAAACTCAGTTGGGAGAAACCTTCATTACATCCTTTGTTTATAAGTCTTGTTTGGTTCAAATCGGGTACCCTCGCATTACATCGATCTTATTTCATTAAAAATACTTGCATTTGGCGTGATTACAAAGGATTGATTGGTTAACTACTTATCATGCAAAAATTGATTGTTTTTCGTAAGGTTGTTAGCTTTCATATTCTAATCAACCTATTATGCGAATTCAAACGACCAAACCATTAAAATCAATCACGGTCATCTCAAGCCATAAAAGCTATTCGTTTATTGAAAAGCGGATGTCAAGCTTTCTTAGCTCGTATCCTGAGATTTAAACAAAAATCGTCGGTTTTGAGCGATATTTCTATTGTTAATAAATTTCTGGCGTATTCCCAGAAGAACTTCTGGCCTACCCCAGGCGTGAAATTGAATTTTGTATCGACCTTGAACCGGTACAAAACCTATTTCAAAAAGCCCATGTCGAATAGCTCTATTGAACTTGAGGAGTTAAAGACCAAGCTGCGAGGAATTGTTAGACATTGGCTTTATTCGTCTAGTACTTCTCCTTGGGGTGCTCATTCTATTCGTGAAGAAGAAAGATGGGAGTATCGACTTTGTATTGATTATCGGGAGTTGAATCATGTCACCATCAAAAATAGGTATCCATTGCCGCGTATTGATGACTGTTTGACCCGATTTGCGAGAGCAAATTCTTTTCAAAGATTGATCTTCGTTAGGATATCACCGATTGAAGATTAAAGCCGTGACATTCAAAGGCGGCTTCCGAGAACTCGATGCGGGCATTATGAATTCTAGTCGTGTCCTTTGGATTGACTAATGCTCTCTTGCCTTCATGGATATGATGAGGCAGAGTATTGAGGAATATTTAGATCACTTTGTGGTCGTCTTTATTGATGACATCCTTATTTATTCCAAAATAGTGAAGATCATGAAAAAACACGACACTTGAGGTGACACTCCAAAAGCCGTGAATATAAGCTTTATGCGAGTTGAAGAAATGTGAGTTACGGCTTGAAGAAGTAGCATTCCTTGGGCGCGTGGTATCAAGTCGTGGAATATCATTGACCCGGCAAAATTGAAGCTATTCAAAAGTGGGAACAACCTAAATCGATAATGAAATCGTAGCTTTCTCGGTTTATTTGGTTATTATCGGAGATTCGTGGAAGGATTTTCTCGAATCGCTACTCCATTATTTCGGTGACTCGGAAGATCAAAGTTCGGTTGGAGGCGAAGAATGTGAGAAGAGTTTTCAAGAACTTCGAGAGGAGACTTATTTATTTTGTTACGTGATACCATCGGCTCGGAGGATTTGTCATCTCTGATGATCTTGAGCAAAAAGGTTGGGATGTGTTCTTATGCTGACATGGAAAAGTTATAGCTTTATGCCTCGCGACAACTCAAAGAATATGAGAGGAATTATCCTACTCGTGATCTAGAGTTAGCGGTATTATCTTCACTTAAAATTTGGAGGCATTACTTGTATGGGGAGAAAGTGGAGATCTTTACGGATCGTAAAAGCCTCAAATATTTCTTCACTCAAAAGGAACTCAACATCGACGACAACGGCGTTGGCTTGAAGCTATTGAAAGATTATGATCGTACCATCGATACCATCACTGGAAAAGCGAGCGTGGTAGGTGGCGCGTTGAGTAGAAAATCATATATGCAAATCTGAGTGCGATATTGTCGTATGAGCCCATTTTGTGTGACTTGCAAAGGATGGAGATAGAGTTAAAGACTCGAGGGGCGCGTGTGATGATAATGAGTATCTGAGTAGAGCAGAGCTTTAATCGATAAAGTTAAAAGTTGCTCAGCTACTGACGGACACTGGAGGTGATCGTATGAAGAAGAAAGTGCGAGAAGGTCTTATCTTAGGAAGCAAGAATCGATGAAGAAGGAATACTTGAGTCGACTCCGGACTTTGTGTTCTAACGACCACGATTTAAAGTATAATATCATGATGGGGGCTGACACACCATTTTGCAATCCATCACAGGAGTACCAAAATGTATCGTGATATTCGTCATACATTTTGGTGGAAGCAATATGAAGAGAGAGATAGCTATTTGTTTATCTCGAGAGGTGTCTAACTTGTCAGCGAGTTAAAGCGGAGCATCAAGTACCAAAAGGTCCATTGCAACCACTTGAAATTCCAGAATGGAAGTGGGAGCACATTACCATGGATTTCGTTCTGCGGTCTTCTAAGGTTTCTCAAGGCGTTGATGCGATTTGGGTCATTGTTGATAGATTGACCAAGTCGCTCATTTTTCTTGCAAATCTGAGAAACTTATACACTTGACGTCTTGCTCGTATGTACATAAGCGAGATTGTAAAGCTGCATGGTATCTTGCGGTATCCATAGTTTCGATCGAGACCGAAGATTCACTTCACGATTTTGGGTTAGTTTGCAAAAAGCTATGAGCGCAGACTTACGGTTTAGCTTCGGCATATCATCCTCGAGACGAGACGGACGATCGGAGAGGACTATTCAAACTCTTGAAGATCTATTAAGACTACGTGTCCTTGATTTCAAGGGAGTTGGGACAAGTTCTTACCATTGGTGGAGTTTTCTCTACAACAGCAGTTATCAAGCAAGTATTGGCATGGCTCCATTCGAGCGTTGTATGGAAGAAAGTGTCGTTCTCGATTATCTTTGGGATGAGGTGGGTGAAGCAGCGTTGTTGGGGCCGGGAGTTGATACGTATGACTACGGAAAAGATTCAAACGATCAAAATGACGTATAAAAACCTCACAAAATCGACAAAAGAGTTATCTTGATCTTCATCGAAAGGGCGTGGAATTCGATATAGGAGATCGTGTGTTGTTAAAAGTTGCTCCATGGAAAGGAGTTACAAGATTTGGAAAGAAGAGAAAACTTAATCCTCGATTCATCGGTCCATTTTAATCCTCGATCGAGTAGGAAGCGTGGCTATAGACTCGACTTTCTGCTTGAAATATGTCTCGTGTTCATGCGTTTTCACATATCTCTATTACGTAAATATGTGAAAGACCGAACCACATTATTGAGTTAGAGCCAGGACGAAATAGCGGAAGATTTGGCGTATGAAGAGGTTCTGTTCAAATCTTGGATAAGAAGGAACATATTCTACGCTCGAGGTTATACCTCGAAGTCAAAGTTTTGTGGAGGAACCACGATGTTGAGGAAATGACTTGGGAGTTAGAATGCGAAATGAAATCAAGGTATCCTTACCTCTTGACATACATACCAGTCGTACCCTAAATTCGGCGAGAAATTTCATAAGAAGGGAGGTTGTAAGACCCTGACTTTTATAAATAAAGATGAATTTTTCTATAAATATTATTTTTGAATATTATGGAATAAATTTGATATAATATTATAGTTGTGGGTAATATTTATAAATTTTGCAAAGTATCTGAAGTTGTTATAAAATATTCGTTTGGTGGGGAATATTCTTTTTTAGGGAATATTAAATACAATGGCTCAATCATTGGTGGACCCCCTAGCGAGAAATTATTGTCGGATTGAAAGCGACAAAAATATTTTATAAAAAATAACGGCGGAGGTGTTCTGAATTAAAAGCTGTTGAACTACCGGTGGTAAAAAATACGATGTCTGGCGTGGTTGCGTAGTAGTAGCGCGGTATTGATTATTGATCTTACGTGAGAAGTCACTCATTTATCTTTCGATTATTACTACGATAATTCTTTGCATCATCATATCTCTTATATTATTGATTGATTATTGTCGCGATTATCATACGTATAATATGTTATAGTATTAAATCAATAATTGAGGCGACAAGTTATAAATGATTAATAATTGTTGAAAGATTAAATATGTGTTATGATTTGTGGTAAGTTTGATTATTTTTGGGGGGGCTCGTATGTCATCATCTAAGAGTCTCTTCGTCGATAGTAATTACCTTTGTGAATAGTAATTACCTTCGTCGATAGTAATTACCCTCGTGAATAGTATTTACCTTCGTCGATAGTAATAATACCCGTCGATAGTAATTACCTTGTGAATAGTATTTACCTTCGTCGATAGTAATTACCTTCGTCGATAGTAATTACCCTTGTGAATAGTATTTACCTTTCGTCGATAGTATTTACCTTCGTTAATAGTAATTACCTTTGCAGACGTCGAACCACTTGTCGTTTCACATTACTGCGTCGAACCACTTGTCGTTTCACATTCTGAGCGTCGAACCACTTTTCTTTTCACATCATTGAGTCGTCGAGCCACTTGCCTTTTCACACGGCGGTCTTTAAGCTAGAAATCTTCTATAAATAGAGGGCTAGGGCTTCATTATTTTTCACGAATTCATTCAAGCTATAGAGAGAGAAAGTATAGAAAGAATAAGAGAAAGAAGAAGAGTATTTTATTCTTACCTTTCTTTGCGATATTCAATCTCTACCAAAAGTAAGGGGTGTTATTCTTTCTTCTTATTCATGAAGAGAAGCATTGTTATTCCATTGCTTATTATTACATTGGAATAACTTTTGTATCTGTGGTTTACCTATACTTGGTGACATTCTTCTATTATTACATTGGAACATCACATGCATGTGTTTTACAGGACTGGTTAATCTTTATTATTACATTGGAACATCACATGCGTGTGTTTTACAGGACTGGTTAAAATCTTTATTATTATTACTGTTGGAACATCACATGCGTGTGTTTTACAGGACTGGTTAAAATCTTTATTATTACATTGGAATATCCTATCATGTGTTTTACAGGATGCAGTTCCATCTTTATTATTACATTGGAACATCACATCGATTGTGAATTTCACGACACAGTTCCGTTATTATTATTACATTGGAATAACACATACATCTGCAATACATCGCATGCGTGGTGATTTCTTTTGTTATTCCATTCTTTATTATACCCGGTTGGTTAAAACTTTGACTTTATACTCCATGAAATTAGTAGAATATCCTTGATATTTGCGTTTCATCGATATCTTTTCATGGAAATATTCTTACGATCATTCTTGAATTTTACTCTACAAAAGCGATATCATGTTGATAATTTGGGCGTTAATAATTCTGGATAAAATAATTCTTGAACTTGTTTTATTGAATTCTTATATCATTGTCATCATCCTCATGTTTATATTATTTTGAAAAAGTCATACATGGCTGTAGTGCGTAGATGGACTTGGTATGATTATGACCGAGAGACTATTGGTGTAATCATGGTAGTAATGTTACAAATGATGTGATAAAAATCCTCGATGGTAGTAGTGCATTGGTGGGCCGATTGTTGGCATGATCATGACCATTAATGAATACACAAATATTCTTGGGCGTAGCGCATGAATAATGTGTGTCGTGATCTTAAAGAATATCCTTGGTAGTAGTGCGGGGTGATTCGATGATGTGGAATATTTATTAAAGTGAGTCTAAATTTATATGATGATGAAAAACCTTTTAAAACCTAAAAGATAGTAGACTTTATTTTCTACTTGACTCTTTTAATGGATTGCATATTCAATTGTGATTATTAAGCTGGTTGTCTATTGTATTTTATCGGTTTAACATTGTTGAAGACTATTGATAATTTATTACGCATTATCTTAGTCATAATATTTCTTCTTTGGGCTAGTTGAGCTCACCCTTTCTTTTCTTTATTCTCTTGAGGAAATGAGAATATAAATTTGGACGAGTCGAGTGATGGTCTGAAGATAGCATTAGTGATGGTCACGAAGATAGCATTAGTAGTCCTGAGGACTTTATTTTGAGTTTAAAATAGTGTGATAATATTTGTATTTAATGAGGACTTTTTGTTTGAGTTTGTATAATATCTAGTAGGCGATATTTGTATTTAAACTCACGATTTATATATGTATTGAATAAACCACAGCAAAGTTATGTTAATAAGTTGTATTTAAATTACATACCATGTTCTAAAAGTGAATGGCGACCAACTACTGAGAGATGGGTGATGTATACCTAATTTTGGGTTTGACCGATTCTGAGGGCACAATTCTTTTCAAAAATCGATCTTCGATTACGGATATCATCAATTTGAAGATTAGGCGAGGATATTCTAAAGCGCCTTGAGAACTCGGTATGGGCATTATGAATTCTTAGTCATGTCTTTCGGACTAACTAATGCTCCTGTGGCTTTCATGGATATGATGAACCAAGTATTGAGGAATATTTGGATTAGTTTGTTGTTGTCTTTATTGATGACATCCTCATATATTCCAAAAGTCGTGAAGATCATGAGCACCATTTGAAATTTGGTACTCAAAGGGCCGTGAAAACAAACTATATACCAAATTGAAGAAATGCGAGTTACGGCGAGGAAGTAGCATTTCTTGGGCACGTGGTGTCAAAACATGGAGTATCAGTGGACCCGCGAAGATTGAAGCAATACAAAGTTAGGAAGCAAATAAAAGTCGGTGGCCAAAAAATCACGTAGCTTTTTGGGCTTAATTTGGTTATTATCGGAGATTCGTGGTGGAAGGATTTTCTCGAATCGCTACTCCATTCTTCGGTGACTCGGAAAGATATAAAATTCGTTTGGAGCGAAGAATGCGAGAAGAGTTTCAAGAGCTTAAGAGGAGACTTATTTGGCACTGTATTCTAACAATACCATCTGGTTCGGATGGATTTGTTATCTCTGATGATGTTTGAGGCAAAGGGTTAGGATGTGTTCTCATGCACTGGCGTGGGAAAGTCATAGCTTTATGCCTCGCGACAACTTAAAGAGTATGAGAGGAATTATCCTACTCATGATCTAGAGTTAGCGGTGAATAATTTTGCTGCTTTAAAGATATGGAGGCACTATCTATATGGGGAGAAAGTGGAGATATATTCGGACCATAAAAGCCTTAAATATTTCTTCACTCAAAAAAGAACTCAACATCGCGGCGAAATGACGTTGGCTCGAGCTATTGAAAGATTACGACCATACTATTGATACCATCACGAAAAGCGAGCGTGGTAGGTGACGCGTTGAGTAGAAGATCATATCGCGGGAACTAGTGCGATGATGTCAAGTATACGTATAGAGCCAACTTTAATAGAAAAAGTTAAGGTTGATCGAGCCCATGGGCAGGGCGATGATGCGTATGAAGAAGAAAGTACAAGAAGGAGCTATTAGAAGCGAGAATTGATGAAGAAGGAATACTTGAGTCCACTCTAGACTTTGTGTTCCTAACGACTACGATTTGAAGTACAAGATTATGATGGAGGCACACAATACACCATTTGCAATCCATCACGGAAGTACTAAAATGTATCGTGATCTTGACATACATTTTGGTGGAACAATATGAAGAGAGAGATTGCAAAGGTTATCTCGATGTGTTTAACTTGCCAGCGTGTAAAGGCGGAGCATCTAGTACCTAAGGGTCCGTTGCAACCACTTGAGATTCCGAAATGGAAGTGGGAACACATTACCATGGATTTCGTTACGGGACTTCCTACGGTTTCTCAAGGCATCAATGCTATTTGGGTTATTGTTGATAGATTAACCAAGTCTGCTCATTTTTCTTGCCGATCACGGAGATTTATTCCTTGAGCGTCTTGCTTTAGTATGTACATGAATGAGATTGTGAGGTTGCATGGCATGCCGGTATCCATAGTTTTGGATCGTGACCCAAGATTCACTTCAAGATTTTGGGTTAGCTTGCAAAAAGCTATGAGCGCAGATTTGCGATTTAGTTTGACATACTATCCCCAAAGCGGATGGACAATCGAGAGAACTATTCAAACTCTTGAAGATCTATTAAGACTACGTGTCCTAGACTTCAAAGGCGGTTAGGATAAGTATTTACCATTGGTGGAATTCTCCTACAACAACAGGTTATCGAGCAAGTATATAGGTGTGGCTCCATTTGAAGCATTATATGGGACGAAAGTGTCGTTCTCAATATGTTGGGATGAGGTGGATGAAGCAACATTGTTGGGACAGAGTTAATGCGATATATGACTCGAAAAGATCCAAATGATTCGACAGCGTATACAAAAACCGGCACAAGATCGACAAAAGAGTTAGTTATGCGGATCTTCATCGAAAGGGCGTGGAATTTAGTATAGGGGATCATGTATTGTCATGAGTTGCTCCATGGAAGGGAGTTACAAGATTTGGGAAGAGAGGAAAACTCGATCCACGATTTATTGGTCCATTTCAAATTCTTGGCCAGAGTAGGAAATGTAGCCTATAGACTCGCGTTACTTAAAGTATGTCTCGTGTTCATAATGTGTTTTCATATCTATACTTCGTAAATATGTGAAAGACCGAACCACGTTATAGAGTTAGAACCCAGGACGAGATAATGAGAAGACTTAACATATGATGAGGAGGTACTGTCAAGATCTTGGATAGGAAGGAGCATGTCCTACGCTATGAAAGGTCATACCACAAGTTAAAGTTTTGTGGAGGAATCATGCTTTATAGAGAAATGACCAGGAATTGGAAAGCGGAAATGAAAGCGAGGTATCCTCACCTTTTGAAAACACAGTACGTCGTCGATTTAGAGGGCGAAATTTCATAAGGAGGGAGGTTGTAAGACCCCAACTTATTATTAATGAAATTTAATTTTTCTATTTATTATTTTGAAATAGTAAGGGTTGATTTGATTAATGTGGATAGTTAGGGGTAAAATATAAATATTTTAAAATAAGCAAGTGGTTATAAAATATTCATTGTTGTTGGGAATATTCGTTTGGTCGTGGAATATTAAATGCTTTGTCGGGGAGAATATTAAATGCGACTGTAGTATGACCGTGTGTGGCCCCATGTGAAAGCGATTGGATGAAGAAAGCGACAAATATAAGTGGTTTAAAAATAACGGCGTAGTTATTACAGATTATCTTGTTAAAATACCGGTGGTTAAAACACAATATAGATTTGCAGTATTGCACCAATTATTGATTCTTACGTGAAGGCCACTACTTAATAATGGTTACGATAATTCTTTATTCGATTATTTTATTGATTTAATAATTCTTTGCGTTGATATTTTATATTGTTGTTGTTTGATAATTGTCATTACAGTATTTTTCATTATCGATGCAATAATTCATATTATCGAATAATATTATTAGATAACATTATTGGCAATGTCTAAAAAGTTCTATCTAAGGAGAGGTTTGGTCACCTAATTGCGCGCCAGTAAGGAGAAATTCTTATTGGAAAGCCCCCTCTTTCCCGAGGGCGCACTGGTTGTCGATATTGTGATTACGTAATATTATTTGTGAATAATTAATTATTGATTCATATGATGAAGAAAATATTGATTTTATGTGGATATAGATGGAGAAAAATTTTAATGTGACAATTGTTGAAAATTGAAATTTTATCTTTTTACGATAAGATAATTCATTTAAATGTATTATTATATTTTAAATATATAATAATGGTGATATTTTTACAACGAATGTGGGATATATGAGTATCTGAGGAGGAAGAATATTTTGTTGCAATAAATATTTAAAACATGTTAAACATGTCGGTGGACCCCATTTATCGATTGAAATTTGATTATAGCTTTGTAAAATCGCTTGGTTTGTGGATTTCGGTCAATTTACATTTGGAATTTGAAAAACTTTCTTACGCAAAGTTGTAGAGAATTGAATTTCCTATAAAAATTCGCATTGAGATTCAAATTTTACGATAAAAGGGCTATTTATTGTGAATTATTGAACTTAGAAGCTCAAAATAATTGATTTTTGGAAGTTTTAATTATTATTTTAAAGAAAAACGTTTTTTGCATTTAAGTGGGCTAACATGTGATATTAATTGCTGAAATCAGATCTTCAAAGATGGGCTAAGGAAATTTATAATATATATTAATATTTTATTAAATTTTACTGCTTTTTGTATTCTAAGCATTTTCTATAAATAGGGTCTTGGGTTAGAATTGAAAATCACACCGAAGCTGAAGTTTTTCTCTCTATATTATCGGCGTATTCTTGTGAGTATTTTGAGTATACTTTGAGTATTGTTAGGCGGTGCAAGTTCCTTCTTGACTATACCCGGTATTTAAATTTAGAAGTCTTAATCTTTTCGAGGTAAGAGATATTATTTTTTTTTCAGTAATGATATTATTTCTTCAATATCATTATGTTGAAATATTGATTTGAAGTTTTTATCAAATTTGGAACTTTTGGTGTCGGAGTTACTTATTCACGTATCTGGCCTTTAAGATTATTACGATACTATTAATTATTCACGAATCTAAGACTTTATTCATCGAAAAATGAAAAATTTTCTTTTCGTCCAAAATATCTATTACGGATACTAGCTTTGATTGTATCCATGTTTTGATCATTCTTGAATTTTACACCTTATGATTATTTTTGAGGTATTTTTGAGCGTGGATAAAAACAAATCACGAATCCTTAATCCTTAATCCTTGTCATTTTGTTTCCTTTGGATTCGTTTTTTTAAAATAGTTTTCATCATCCTCGGTCTTAAATGATGATATTATTGAATATCTTTGGCTTTGTAGTGCAAAGATGAATGATTTCTGAAGAATATCTTTGGCCCGTAGAAGCAAAGATGAGCAGTGTTTAGATGAACATGACCCGGTCGATGAATATCTTTGGCACTGTAGTGCAAAGATGAATATTTGATTCGAGATATATATTGATTGATGTTACGAGGGATAAAAGATAGGCGATGAACTTTTAAATTCATACATAGAAGATAGTAGTTTGCATTCTCTACTTAACTCTTCTAATGAATTATTATTTCATTGCGAATATTGATTTAAAATTTGTTGTCTATTGTATTCTATTAGATTTTTCTCTGTTGAAGACTAACGATAATTTGTTGTATATTATCTTAGTCATAATATTCTTTCTTGGGCTAGTTGAGCTCACCCTTTTCCTATTTGTTCCATTTTTCTTCTCGGGAGGCGAGAATATAGCGAGTACAGTGGGGGGTATGGAATGAAGGTTTAGAGAGAGTTGTTTAGTAGTCCTCACCAATTTTGTAAAATAATGTATCAATAAATGTGATGAGGATTTATTTGAGTATAGATATTGTCAGAAGATAATATTTGTATTCAAACTCACGATTTCTTGTTGTAATAATAAAGTTGTAAGTTGTTTTACGTGCCATGTATTGACATTTCGAGAATGGGTGATGTATACCTATTTTGGGGCGTCATTTATTGTTTAATGAAAAAATCAATCACTATGTGAGACCCAGATTTTATCAATAAAGATTTAAATTTTGTCGAAATAATTTTTAATATTATGGTGTGAGTTTGAGATAATATTATAGTTGTGGGTAGTATTTATAAATTTTGCAAAGTATGCAAGTGGTTATATTATATTCGATTGGTCTGGGAATATTCGGTTTAGCGAGGAATATTCGCATAACTACTCAATCATTGGTGGACCCCTAGCGTAATTATTATTCGGATTGAGAAAGCGACAAAAAAATATTTTATTGAAATAACGGCGGAAGTTTTCTGGTAGTTCTTGTTGAACTACTTTCGGTAGTAAAAATGCGATAATACGTGTGGTTGCATAGTAAGTATTTGCGGTATTGATTATTGATGCTTATGTGAGAAGTCACTCGGTTTGATTCCATTATTGTCGATTAATAATATGAATTATTATAGCGATAATGACGTTTTGTTTTATTCAGTATTATTAACGTAATAAAAGCGAAACATCTTTTATATAAAATAGAATACTTTATTAAAGTTATTACATAAATAGAATATATTATATTTTATTATGCATAGTGTTGCGTAGTGTGTTTTTGCATAGTGTTTTGCATAGTATTGCATAGTGTTTGCATAGTAAAATGTTTTTATATAAATAGAATATATTATATTTTATTTAAAAGATTTTTTTCTTTAAATATGGACCGTCAGATTAAAGTAAATCAATACAGATAGTTCATGGATTAATTCTTATGCATTCCATTTTCCTATAAATAGAAGCTCATTCCTTCATTATTTTCTTACGAATTCATTTTGAAACTCTGAGAGAGAAATTATAGAGAGAAGTTTATAGAGAGAAAATTATAGAAAGAAGAAGAGTATTCTCGCTTACTTCACTACTTCTTATATTAGGTTCTTTTACGGTGTGGGGTGTTATTCTTTCTTCTTGAAGAGAACTTACATTATTCCATTCATTATTATTACATTGGAATAACTTTGTAAAAGTGGCATACCCTATACATAACTTTATATCTGTGGCATACCCTATACTTGGTGAAATCCTTATGTTATTCCATTGCTTATTATTACATTGGAATAACTTTTATATCTGTGGTTTACCTTATACTTGGTGACATTCTTCTATTATTACATTGGAACATCCACATGCGTGTGTTTTTTACAGGACTGGTTAAAATCTTTTTATTATTACATTGGAACATCACATGCGTGTGTTTTACAGGACTGGTTTAAAATCTTTATTCATTCTGTTGGAATATCCTATCGTCGTGTGTTTTACAGGATGCAGTTCCATCTTTATTATTACGTTGGAACATCACATCGGTGTGAATTTCACGACACCGTTCCGTTATTATTATTACATTGGAATAACTGTCTATGCATGCAATCTGCATGCATGGTGATTTCTTTTGTTATTCCATTCTTTATTATACCCAGTTGGTTAAAACTTTGACTTTATACTCCATGAAATTAGTAGAATATCCTTGATATTTGCGTTTCATCCGATATCTTTTCATGGAAATATTCTTACGATCATTCTTGAATTTTACTCTCTGAAACGATGATCATGTTGACAATTTGGGCGTTAATAATTCATGGATTAAATAATTCTTGAACTTGTTTTATTGAATTACTATGTCATTGTCATCATCCTCGTGTTATATTATGTTATCTTTTGGCTTACGTGCATAGATGAACTTAGTATGATTATGACCGAGGATCATTCGGTATAATCGTGACTTGATATAAATGATGTGACAAAAGTCCTCGGTGTTTTGTAATGCGATGATGGATAGTTTTGGTATGATTATGACTGAGGGGTGATTCGGTATAGTCATGACCATTGATAATTTGATGAAAATCCTTGACCGTGTAATGCGGGGATGATTAAATGTGGTGGTTTATTTATTAAAAGTGAGTCTCAATGATAAAAATTGATGAAAACCTTTTAAAACCTAAAAGATAGTAGACTTTATTCTCTACTTGACTCTTTTAATGGATTGCTTATTCCGCTATGATGATTAAGCGGTTGTCTATTGTATTTTATCGGTTTAACATTTGTTGAAGGCTAATGATAATTTATTCTGCATTATCTTAGTCATAATATTTCTTCTTTGGGCTAGTTGAGCTCACCCTTTCTTTCATTTTATTCTCTTGAGGAAATGAGAACATAAATTTGGAGACAGTCGGGGAGCGAAGTAATGGTCCAGAGGATAGCATTAATAGTCCTCACTATTACGTGAAATAGTGTGATAATAGTTGTAATGAGGACTCCTTTTGAGTTTGTATAATATCTAGTAGACAATATTTGTATTCAAACTCATAGTTTATGTCGTATTGCATACGGCAGTTATATTTAGTAAGTTGTATTTGAATTTATGTACCATGTAAGTGGCGACTCAAGATGGGTGACGTATACCTAATTTTGGGGGCGTCACGGTTGGTATCGAGCCATAAGTGTGAAGAGCCTCGAGCCTCCATTTGGTGACTTCGTTGATGGGGAATGCACCGAAGCAGGACTCTCCGTAGGGACGCCGCCGTCTTCGGTGGCAGTGTCGATAGAGTACTAATGTGAGGTCTTGACACAAGTTGGTGTCCGAGTTACTGATTGGTATCGAGCTTAGGATATGATCCCTGGCTAAGATGTGAGAATAGTATTAGGAGGGAGAGGCGGGGAATTCCTTCGCTAGTATGACCTACCTAAATTTATTTGGTATTTAATTGGTCGGTCGAATATAGGGATAATTTGTTACATGTCAATTAACCCTTGTTTTGTGACGGTGTTTGAGAATGGCATCGAAAATCTTTGAAATAAGCAATGAAGCACATGAGAGTGTTGATTCAAATTTCAAACAAAAGGTAACGACCAACAACACGATAATAATCATCTTGGTGGTGCAATTTATCGAACAATGATAACCATCGTGGGGAAATTATCATGCTAAGAATGGTAACCACTTGGTGGTAATCATGGCAAAGATAATAGAAGTGGAAATTTCAAGAAGAAGGTCATTTAGCTCGATTTTGTCGTATAGTGAAGTCAAGTCCAATTTGGGATAGTGGCACCAAAGGCGGATCTGAGATAAAACAAAGTCGGTGGTTTCGGGAAGAGCGTTTTTTGACTTCTCAAAAAAGTGGGTAACCCGAACGAAGTTAGCACGGGTTAGTTAATTATAAATTCTTGCGAAGTCTATACCTTATTAGATACCGGTTCTACCCATTATTTTATCTCTCTTGCTTGCGTTCAACGTTTAAATTTAACTCCGAAGAAGTTAAACTTTGACTTATTGGTTGAAACTTCGTTAGTAGGAGCCTTCGTTACCGCTACTATTTTTAAATCTTGTTTAATTCAAATAAACACTTTCACGATCTTATCTCTTTGAAAATACTTACCTTTGAGGTAATTTTTGAAAACGATTGATTAACTACTCATTATTCTTTTTGTAAGGTTGTTAGCTTTCATATTCCTAACCAACCTGTTATATCTGAATTCAAAGTAACCAAACTACTAAAGTCAATTATTGTCATATCAAGCCATAAGGAAAGAGCCCCGATCCTTTCGTTGTTAACTTCCTTGTGTGGAATGCACTGCGAAGCGGACTTTTCGTAGGCGACGTCATTGAATGAAGATGGCAAGTTGATAGGTATCATTGTAAGGTCTTTATCCGGGTTAAGGGATAGAAGTCATAGTTGGTATTAATGTGACGTATTATTCAAGTCTTGGACGAGAGTAATGATTTTGAATGATATTTCTATCATTAATAAATTTCTTGGCGTATTCTTGAAGATTTCTAGCCTACCCTAGAGCGTGAAATCGAATTTTGTATTGACCAAATCAAAAAACCCATTTCTTAAACCCTCAAATATTTCTTCAACTAAATGGATCTGTTTACGAGGATTATAATGAAAGTCATAATAAAAGCATTGGACTAATGAAAATCATGAGTATATGAAGTATTAGTAAGTGTTATGATGAGTTATGTTGGTTATTATGTGAAAACATGAAAGTTTCTTAGAAATCACAAAGAGTTGAAAATCAGATTTTGGTGAAAAACGTAACATGAAATTCAATTGACCATATCTCCTATTATATTTTGAATTTTTGAGTGTGGTCAAGTCCTAGAGTTAGATCTATGAGTTACCTAAGTAATCCAAGTGGAATTACTGGAAAAAGTGTTGTAAATTTTTGTGTGGACTGATTTTAGCAAAGGAGGCCAAAGCTGTAAATTTCGAAAATGCTACTGCCCAAAAACTTTAAGGGACTGTTTCGGCCACTTAAATTATGAGAAAAATTCTGGGTTTTTGGGACATGAAATTATATGGTATAAAGTACCTCCTGTCCAAAAATGAGCTCATTCGACTTAAAATGAGCAAGTTATGACTATTTCAATATTTAGGTTTTTCCGAAGCGAAAAATGCTATACTTAGGAGTTCTATAACTCCGATGACCATGAAATTTAAACTGGAAGCTCACGATAACATGTGTAAGGTCCTGCCAAGATTTGGGAATTTTAGAGTTAAACTTGAGGTAGCTAATTTCTTAAGGAATTAATTAGAAATTGATTTTTGAAAAATAGTAAATGAATTTTAAAATTCGAGAAAAATATATTTTCATCATGGGACTATATTATGCTAAATCCCAGAAAAGAAAATATTTTTGGGACTGATTTGGTATTTTTCATGAAAATAGTTTAATTCTGAACATATGAGTTAAATATGTTATGTGAAGTAACAAAGTTGAAAATAGGATTTTATGGCTAGAGAATCCTATATAGAGTATATACATATTTTTTTATGAGGATTTGATAATTGGTGATGATATCTTATGAGTGTGGCATTTTGAATGATTAAATGCATTATATGGTAAAGCGTAAACAATTGAGGTAAATTGTTTATAAATTTAAGAAGTGATTAAAATATTATTATAATATTAATGTTATTAGATTATGAGATTATTAAGTGAGTGATAACATGGGGATATTCTTGAATCTGGATAAATTATATTATAAATGTTTAATATTTATCCTTTATCTCATTTGATTGATTCTTTATATCATTATCCTCGTGTTTATATTATGTTGAAAGTCAATACGTGGCACTGTAGTGCGTAGATGGACTTGATATGATTATGACCACGGATTATTCGGTATAATCATAGCAAGTAATTGAAAACACAATTATCTTTGGCCGTAGTGCATGGATAATTTGTGGTCGTGATACTAATGAATACACGATTATCTTTGGTAGTAGTGCATGGATAATTTGTGGTCGTGATACTTAATGAATACACAATTATCTTTGGTAGTAGTGCATGGATAATTTGTGGTCGTGATCTTAATGAATACACAATTATCTTTGGTAGTAGTGCATGGATAATTTGTGGTCGTGATATTAATGAATACACAATTATCTTTGGTAGTAGTGCATGGATAATTTGTGGTCGTGATATCTTAATGAATACACAATTATCTTTGGTAGTAGTGCATGGATAATTTGTGGTCGTGATCTTAATGAATACACAATTATCTTTGGTAGTAGTGCATGGATAATTTGTGGTCGTGATACTAATGAATACACAATTATCTTTGGTAGTAGTGCGTGGATAATTTGTGGTCGTGCGTAATCTTAATGAATACGATTATCTTTTGGTAGTAGTGCATGGATAATTTGTGGTCGTGATCTTAATGAATACACAATTATCTTTGGCCATAGTGCATGGATAATTTGTGGTCGTGATACTTAATGAATATCCTTGGCACGTAGTGCGGGGATGATTTGATGATATGAATTAATTATTGGAAATTTGAGTCTCAAGAATGAAATATTAATTCATGGATGTGGTAAAAAGTCATCTTTGGTAGTAGTGCATTGATAGACTTGGTATGATTATGACCAAGGATTATTCGGTATAATCATGACCGTAATTGAAAACACGAATATCCTTGCCCAGTGGTGCATGGATAATTCGTGGTCGTGATACTATTAAGTTGCGTCTCGGCATTATTGGTTTTACAGTTGTATATCTTTAGCCTGTAGTGCAAAGATGAATTGTTAATGAATAGCTTTGGCAGATTTCAAAGATGAATTTAATATTTTTAAACGATAAAGGTATTCAAGGTATCCTCATCTCTTTATCATACCAGTCGTACCCTAATTTCGAGGAGGAAATTCCATAAGGAGGGAGATTGTGAGACCCAGATTTTATCAATAAAGATTTAAATTTTTGTGAAATAATTTTTAATATTATGGTGTGAGTTTGAGATAATATTATAGTTGTGGGTAGTATTTATAAATTTTGCAAAAGTATGCAGTGGTTATATTATATTCGATTGGTCGGGAATATTCGGTTTAGCGGGGAATATTTGTACAACGGCTCAATCATTGGTGGACCCCTAGCGACGAATTATTGTCGGATTGAGAAAAGCGACAAAAATATTTTATTGAAATAACGGCGGAAGTTTTACTGTAGTTCTTGTTGAACTACTTTCGGTAGTAAAAAAGTACGAGAATCGTGTGGTTGCATAAGTAATACGGTATTGATTATTGATGCTTATGTGAGAAGTCACTCGGTTTGATTCCATTATTGTCGATTAATAATATGAATTATTATAGCGATAATGACGTTTTGTTTTATTCAGTATTATTAACGTAATAAAAGCGAAACATCTTTATATAAAATAGAATACTTTATTAAAGTTATTCTATAAATAGAATATATTATATTTTATTATGCATAGTGTTGCATAGTGTTTTGCATAGTGTTTTGCATAGTATTGCATAGTGTTTGCATAGTAAAATGTTTTTATATAAATAGAATATATTATATTTTATTTAAAAGATTTTCTTTAAATATGGACCGTCGATTAAAGTAAATCAATCTGGACCGTTCATGGATTAATTCTTATGCATTCCATTTTCCTATAAATGAAGCTCATTCCTTCATTATTTTCTTACGAATTCATTGAAACTACAGAGAGAGAAATTATAGAGAGAAGTTTATAGAGAGAAAATTATAGAAAGAAGAAGAGTGATTCGCTACTTCACTACTTCTATATTAGGTTCTTTTTACGGTAAGGGGTGTTATTATTTTCTTCTTGAAGAGAACTTACATTATTCCATTCACTTTATTATTACATTGGAATAACTTTTGTAAAAGTGGCATACCCTATACATAACTTGTATACTGTGGCATACCCTATACTTGGTGAAATCCTTATGTTATTCCATTGCTTATTATTACTGTTGGAATAACTTTTGTATCATATGGTTTACCTTTATACTTGGTGACATTCTTCTATTATTACATTGGAACATCACATGCGTGTGTTTTACACCAGGACTGGTTCCGCTCTTTATTATTATTACATTGGAACATCACATCGTGTGTTTTACACGGACACTGGTTAAAATCTTATTCATTCTGTTGGAATATCCTATCGTGTGTTTTACAGGATGCGGTTCCATCTTTATTATTCATTGGAACATCCCGTCGATTGTGAATTTCACGACTGGTTCCGTTATTATTATTACATTGGAATAACACATCATCTTAATCACCGCATGCACGTGGTGATTTCTTTTGTTATTCCATTCTTTATTATACCCGGTTGGTTAAAACTTTGACTTCTATACTCCATGAAATTAGTAGAATATCCTTGATATTTGCGTTTCATCCGATATCTTTTCATGGAAATATTCTTACGATCATTCTTGAATTTTACTCTCTGAAAGCTTGATATCATGTTGACAATTTGGACGTTAATAATTCATGGATTAAATAATTCTTGAACTTGTTTTATTGAATTACTATGTCATTGTCATCATCCTCGTGTTATATTATGTTATCTTTGGCTTACGTGCATAGATGAACTTAGTATGATTATGACCGAGGATCATTCGGTATAATCATGACTTGATATAAATGATGTGACAAAAGTCCTCGGTGGCACGTAATGCGATGATGGATAGTTTTTGGTATGATTATGACCGGGGGTGATTCGGTATAGTCATGACCATTGATAATTTGATGAAAATCCTTGACTGCGTGGTACGGGGATGATTAAATGTGGTGGTTTATTTATTAAAATTGAGTCTCAATGATAAAAATTGATGAAAACCTTTTAAAACCTAAAAGATAGTAGACTTTATTCTCTACTTGACTCTTTTAATGGATTGCTTATTCCATTGCAGATTAAGCTGGTTGTCTATTGTATTTTATCGGGTTTAACTTTGTTGAAGGCTAATGATAATTTATTACGCATTATCTTAGTCATAATATTTCATCTTGGGCTAGTTGAGCTCACCCTTTCTTTCTTTATTCTCTTCGTGAAATGAGAACATATATTTGGGACGAGTCGAGGAGCGAAGTAATGGTCCGAGAGGATAACATTAATAGTCCTCACTATTACGTGAAATAGTGTGATAATAGTTGTAATGAGGACTCCTTTTGAGTTTGTATAATATCTAGTAGACAATATTTGTATTCAAACTCATAGTTTATGTCGTATTATTATACCAGCAGTTATATTAGTAAGTTGTATTTGAATTTATGTACCATGTAAGTGGCGACTCAAGATGGGTGACGTATACCTAATTTTGGGGGCGTCACACACTAAATATGTTTAAAGTTTTCAAAGCTGAAACTAAAGTTTTCAAAGTTGAATCAGATAAAGGCGGAGAGTATTATGGTAAACACTCCGATACAGGTCATAGTCCTGGCCCATTTGCCTTATTTTGTCAAGAAAATGGAATCGTCACTCAAGATATACAATGCCCCGGTACACTTGCAGCAGAATGGAATGGTGTAGCTGAGAGGCAAAATCGTACCCTTATGGATATGGTACGTAGTATGTTATGCAATTCTAGGTTACTTGCATTTTTATGGATTGAGGCATTGAAGACAACTGTTCATATTTTAAACCGGGTTTCTAGCAAATCTTTCCCTAACACTCCTTATGAAATTTGAACAGGTAGGAAACCTAGTTTAAAATACTTACGGGTGTGGGGCTGTCCAGCCGAGGATAAGTTTTTTAATCCACAAATAAAGAAACTTGACTCTAAAACCATTAGTTGCCATTTATTGGATATCCTGAGAGATCTTAGGGTTTTCGATTTTACTGTCCCTCGCATACCACTAGAATTGTTGAGACTAGGCATGTAGAGTTTTAGATAATGGTGATTTAAGTGGGAGTGGTGAGCTTTGAAAAATTGATCTTGAAGAAAACAGGTTTTATGTTTATAATCCTGAGCCACCACCTAATGTTGAACCCCACATTATTGAAAATCATATTCCTTAAATTGTGCAGCCTTTATGTAGGTCCGAAAGACCTAGAAAGCCTATTAATTTTGATGATTTTATAACCTATCTTAATGAGATTGACTATGATTCAAGTAAGATTAGTGATCCTATCTTCTATAAAGAGGCCATTATGAGTGCTCAATCAACTCAATGGCTTGAAGCCATGAATGATGAGTTGAAATCAATGGAGCTTAATAACGTTTGGGATCTTGAAGAATTATCAAAAGGTTTTAAATCTGTTGGTTGCAAGTGGGTATAAGACCAAATTAGATCCTAAAGGGGACGTTGAAAGGAATAAAGCTCGATTGGTTGCTAAGGGTTTCACTCAAAAGGAAGATGTGAATTATAATGAAACTTTATATCCAGTATCTAGGAAAGATTCATTTAGAATAGTCATGACTTTAGTAGCTCATTATGATTTAGAGTTACATCAGATGGATGTTAAAACTACATTCTTTAATGGTAACTTGCATGAGAATGTCTATATGACACAACCAGAAGGTTTTTTGGCTAAAGGCAAGGAACATATGGTATGTAGACTTAAGAAGTCCATATATGGGTTAAAACAAGCTTCTCGACAATGGTATCTTATGTTTCACGAGGTGATGAGTAATTTTAATTTTAAGAAAAATATAGTGGATCAATGTATATACTTGAAGGTCAGTGGGAGTAAATTTGTTATTCTTGTTTTGTATGTTGATGATATACTACTTGCAAGTAATAACTTAGACATGTTGCATTAGACCAAACGTTTTTTTTTGGAAATTTTGAAATGAAGGATCTCGGTGAAACCTCTTATGTTATAGGTATTGAAATTCATCGAGATAGGTCTCGCGGGATATTAAGATTGTCCCAAAGATCTTATATTGACAAAGTTATTAACAAATACAACATGCAAAATTGCTTCCCTATTGTCGCCCCTGTAGTTAAGGGTGACAAATTTAGCTCATATCAATATCCTAAGGATATTAAGCTTACATTTAAAAAAAACAGATAACCTTGAAGTTGTTGGTTATTCTGATTCTGATTTTGCTAAGTGTAAAGATGAAAAGAAATCTACATCAGGGTACATCTTTATGCTTTCAGGAGGCCCTATTTCGTGGAGAACTCATAAGCAAGAGTTAACTACCACTTCCACGATGATGGCAGAATATGTGACTTGTTATCATGCTACTTGTCACGTCATATTATTAAGGAATCTTATTTCATGACTTAAGGTTGTAGATTCCATTTCAGGGCCATTGAAAGTATTTTGTGATAATAATTCTAATGTTAGTTTGTCCAACAGCACCATTTCGAGTGGCGCTGGACTATACATCGACACTAAGTACTTATTTGTCAGGGAAAGAGTTGAAGATCAAAACGTTGTATATTAGTACGCATGATATGTTAGCGGATCCACTTACGAAGGCTTACCACCCAAGCTCTTTTTAGAGCATGTTGCCGGCATGGGTTTAACTGGTAGTCTTAATTAGTAAGTTATTTTGATGTAAGACAACAATTTTGAGCTCGTTGTTTTGAACTTCACATTATGTTTATGGTTTGCTATTCTCTTTATTATGCACACTTGAGAACTTGTGAGCAAACGGTACGGTTATGTTTTGGACCATATGAATGAGTTTAATCTATTACCACTTATGTAAACTCTATTCATACTTGTTATGCTTAATGTTAATCTTTGTTTTAATAAAAGTACTAATTGTGTAATTAATGGGGATCTTGTGTTAATAGTGACACAAAGATTGTATTAATTCGCATTGGCACTTTTATTTGAACAAGATGTAGATATTAAATTAATACTTGGCCAAATTAATGATCGTAAGCGTTATGTTTTGTATATAAATAGTATTTCGGCCAAGTGGGAGAATGTTGGAATGTTTTATTTCTTATGTGGCCTTTACTATTTATGTAATTATTGGGCTTACATATTGTATTAATTTAATCACTTTATTTATGGGTTTGGTAATTAATTATGTGGCCTATAAATAATATTCCTAATAGTATAAATAAAACAGTTAGGGTTTAGTCCCAATTGTCGTCTCAAGAATTTTATACACATCTATCCATCCTAAAATTGAGAGACACAATTGAAGACCTTCACCCTTAAGCGCAGCAGAAGCGTGATACACACAAATCTCTCAATTCATATAAGTAATTATTATTATGATTATTAATTTTATTTTATTCTATGCAATAACACGTTCACGTATAATTTATTCAACACCTTGAACAAGAGCCAAGTGCCAACAAGTTGTCAATCGGGTAAGGTTGATAAGTAAGAAGCTCAAAGAAAAAGCACATGAACATCGATGTAATCGATAGAAAAACAATTACTGGAGTATTCAACAATTACAAAGCTAATAGCATTTGTTTTATTTAATCTGTCCTTGTACTCCATAATATTCAATTCAGATTCCCTCCAATATATATACGTAACACAATTATTATTACTCCATATATTTTTCCAATTGCATCTCATTTTAATTTATTAGATAAGTTTAAAATAATATTTTTTACATAATTTATAATATTAACAATTTTATTGATCAAATTAGATAACTTTATATTATTATAAAATTTATAAATTAATTATTAAAATATTTAAATGAGATTTTTTTGAAAAAATACTATAAGAAGGAAAAATATTCCAATCAAGTCTCACGAGTCTGATCAAATGGTTTAAAATGCGGCGTTTCACAAAATTAATTCTTTGTTGAAAGCTTGGAAAAAGAAAGAAAAATCTTTCCTTTTATTCTCTCCGTGTGCATATATATACATTTCTGACGATTCTGTCTAGACACCTATAACGTTCTCTGGCCAGCGTTAGTCACAGGATTCTTCTTCCCTTTGATCGATTATCATCGGAGATTCGTTAGCCGTTGATGGGGCATTGTTGCAGCAAAAATGTAACAGCCACAGTCAACGACAATAAACGGCCGGAATCACCGCCTCAGTCATCGGAGGCGGTTCACTCCGGTAATGGAACCGCAGAGGTCCACTCCAATAATAATAAGGACACGCCGGCTCACTCATTCTCAGCCAGTCCATTCCAAACCCACTATCCGGCCGGCGTGGACCCGTCGCCGTCATGGACTCCAAAGAGATTTTTCAAGTGGCCGTTCCCTCCGCCGTCGCCTGCGAAGCCGATCATGTCGGCAGTTCTGAAGCGGCAAGCTACGAGGAAGTCAAAGGAGAGGACGTCACCGGCTCCGGAAGTTGAAGGCGGAGCCGGCGGCGAGAGAGCCCTGGATAAGACTTTCGGGTACCCGAAAAACTTGACCGCCAAGTATGAGCTGGGGAAGGAAGTTGGTCGAGGGCATTTTGGTCATACATGCTCTGCTAAGGGTAAGAAGGGCCAGCTGAAAAATCAGCCTGTTGCTGTGAAGATCATTTCCAAAGCTAAGGTGTGTGGTATGTTCTTATATTTTGTTTTTTAATTTCTTTTTCTTGCTTTATTGTGCGAGAGTTGATATATTTATTTCTATCCGAAATACATTTTAAAGATAATTTTGTGTACTTAAATATCCCTAATGGCAAATTAAGAAATTAATGTGACCTTATAGTCTTTAAGTATCTCGCATGATGGGAATAACAAGATGATTAAAGATGAACTAATGTGCTGCGTTATACATCCAAATGGGAAAATTTCTATGGGCTTTTTTTGCACTCAATTGTTTGTTTGTTTTCAACAATATTAACTTATCTGTTATGCCGGTATGGGGAGACAACCTTTGTTTAACACTAATTCCTAAAAAATTAAAATTTCCCTAACCAAGTTGATGAGCACTTGAAATTCAGTTTTGCAATATGGTACTAACTAAATGACTGTTACACGTCAGATGACAACAGCCATAGCAATTGAAGATATTCGCCGGGAGGTGAAGTTATTGAAAGCCTTATCCGGACATAAAAATACAGTCGAGTTTTATGATGCATTTGAGGATGCTCAAAACGTCTATGTAGTCATGGAGTATGTATTTTCCTTTTGTAAGTTTATTTAAGGGCGCAAATATATGAGTTTTATGATTCAAATTTCAACCTTTATATAACTTGCATAAACCATTGCATTGCATTTGATTCATGTATGTACATTGTTGCATACCGTGAATTGAGAAATTTGTGTCATGTATTCTAAATTTTGGGATAGCTCTAGTGGCTGTCTTGTCTGTCTAGGTTCTCCTGTCTGATAATTCATGGTCCGGGTTCCTAAAATTTCCTTCTTTTGTTTTGTTTTATTGGTACGCCTATTTTTTTTCTTCCAGCAATGCATATTCACTGGTGTTCGTCTACAAACTTTTATTTGTAATTTTAAAATTAGAAGTTGGTTCTGATGTATCTGGAACTTTGTCCCCTTGACAGACTATGTGAAGGTGGAGAACTACTGGATCGAATTTTATCAAGGTGAAATGGATTTACTTATATATACCAGTGTGGTGTTAATTCGGGTTTAATATTTGAGATGCACTTTCTTCTTGAAGTAAGTAAACCTTACAACTATAATTCTCTGCAGAGGTGGAAGATATGCAGAAGAGGATGCTAAAACTATTGTTTTGCAGATACTAAATGTAGTTGCCTTTTGTCATCTCCAAGGTGTTGTGCACCGTGATTTAAAACCAGAGGTATTGATTGTGAACATATTCTTGAGTCTTCTGTGTTGATTAGTTAATTTTATGACTTGGGATCATTATTCATGTACTAAAGGTAATTTTCCATAAACCCATTTCTTGTTTAGTGTGCGTCTGTATTCTCATTCTAGCTTTAAACCAATTAATTCAATATCTTGATTGCTTGACAGAACTTTCTTTTTGCCACAAGAGATGAGGATACTCCATTGAAGATTATAGATTTTGGTCTATCTGATTTCAGTAGACCAGGTAATGATTGCATAGTCACCATTATGTTTGTGTTTCCTTTTTGCTTGAAGGATCTTTCTGACAATGAGTGTATTCCAGTTATGAATACAATGGCATAAAAAAATCTAGTAAAACTCCCATGTTGAAAAATTAGGCGTGGTTCAGAATATATACGTTTCATATGTAAAATAGACCACCTTATCACCCTCCCATTCTATACATTACCATGATTTTGATACCGTGTTCTTAGAAAGTGAAATTTAAAAGGTATTGCTTCTTTTACCTGGAGTTCTAAAATTTTGTAAGGATGTTATACCCTGCTTAAAAAGGATAAGAAGAAATATGGGTACTGAGTAATATTTTGACAAACTATAAAAGAATCTAGAATGCTCTGTTTCACTAATTTACATGTTGAAGTGCTTATTACATCATCTTGAAACAGAGAGAAAAACATGACTAGCGATGGCAACTTGAGGTTTAAAGTCCCTATTTGATCAGTTAAATAAAAGAACCTTACAACAAATATTTTCGTTCAGAAAGAAGGTTTAGAAACAATCAAAAATTAAAGGAAGGCTTAGAAACAATAAAAATTGAATATTTAATTTTATGCATCGTGAAGGTGTTGTAGTATTGGGTGGTTATATAGGTGGTGTAAGTTCAGTGAGCTGATACTGTAAAAAGTCCATAGTCTATTGTTAACACTGATTTCCCAAGGCCTATCTGATAATGCTGATAAAGAGAAATAAAAATTCTATTACCCTAAGAATCTCAAACAAACTATGCTCAAAACTAATCTTAGAATTAATTGCTTGAAGGGTTCTTCAGTATGGATCATGAATTAAGTACTGATTTATGCTTTTAGCTATGACGGGATAGAGTTCGGAAGAAGTTATTCATAAATTCTTGCTAGTGGGCTCTAATTGTGGTCAATGTCGTTTGCTAGGTGGAGTTCCCAATCTCATGCATGCTGAAATTGTTACTTGCCCGATCAGTCATTTACGTTTATTTGGTTTATCAACATGTTGAATATACCGTCTCTGTAGAAATTTCTTAATACATACATAGTTGCTGATATCTGGTCGAGTCATTTTACCCTTACTCATGGCTAGCAGTACGAGATTGTCTTGTGATAGTATTTCATTTACCAAGAATCCATTGCTTTACATGTCTATACAATCGTGTATATAGTATGCCTTTATGTTGGTGCTTCTCTCTTTTCTATGTTTGAATTCCTGCTATTTTGTTAGTTCAGAGGCATCAATCAGATCTTGTGCATGTGCAGATGAACGTCTCAATGATATTGTTGGCAGTGCATACTATGTTGCTCCTGAAGTACTCCATAGATCATATGGTGTCGAAGCTGATATTTGGAGTATCGGTGTCATAACATATATATTGTTATGTGGAAGCAGACCTTTCTGGTCGCGAACTGAATCAGGAATTTTCCGCTCAGTGCTAAGAGCTGACCCTAACTTCAGTGACTCACCTTGGCCTAATGTATCACCGGAAGCCAAAGATTTTGTGAAAAGGCTTCTGAACAAGGACCACAGGAAAAGAATGACAGCTGCCCAAGCACTGTGTAAGATGTTATAAATTATTCCATGCATCTCTTTAGTGGTGTACTGTACTATTGACAGAATCTGGAAACTGAAATATCTTGTCTAACAATTTGTTATTGGCCCTTTAATAGCTCATATTCTTGATTAAGTAATATACAACTCTTATATGCAGCTCACCCATGGTTAAGACATGAAAAGCGCACTATGCCTTTGGATATTCTAACATACAAATTAGTCAAGTCATATGTCCGTGCAACACCGTTAAAGCATGCAGCACTAAAGGTATCTATCTATGTTTAATATATCTTTGCAGAATCGGTTGCCTTTGTTTCTATAAGCAGGCTTGGTGGTATATGGTTGGTTAAGTGGTTTATGTCACTTCTATGTTGCGGCTTTAGGGAAAGTTACCCTTTGTGTGGATGATTTTTGTATTCATTTGGTCAACTTATTATTGCTTGTCCCTGTGCAGGCACTCTCAAAAGCTTTAATGGAGGATCAGCTCATTTATCTTAGGGCTCAGTTTAACCTGTTGGAACCAAAAGATGGGTGTGTATCCCTTGAAAATTTTAGAACGGTTAGTAGGCGCTTCTTTTCATATCATATTGTATAATAACATATGTATTATATGCCATTTTGAACTTAATTAGAAGGTCTCGGTGATAATCGCAACTGTATTTACTTTGTTATTACGTTATGTAATTCATTCACTTTGTAACCTGATCTAATAACATTTGCAGGCTCTTGTGAAAAACATGACTGATGCCATGAAAGAGTCCAGGGTTCCAGATATATTAAATTTGGTGAGACATTTTTGATATTTTCTTTACTTATATATAGGGGTGTTCATTGGTAAATAACCGGTCCACCGCTCCAAACCGAACACCGATAGTACCCAAAATAGGAAACCGAAACCGGAACCGGTATACCGGACCGATTAGCCGGTTCAGTACCGGTTTTTACTTTATTAAAACCGGCCCAAATTTAAACAAAAACTCAGCCCAAACTTAAATCAAAACCGACCCAAGAGCTGCCCAAGACTTGCTTTTAAGCCAAAATTCGGCCCACGATCAAGCAACTTGCCCAAGGCCCAGTCTTCTTTGAGCCAAATTTCGGCCCAATAAAGATAAAAGACTTAGATGTCTTTTTAAAAGGAAAATTTTCTTACTATTTGTTAAAGAAACCAATGTGGGACTTAGTTATGACTTAACTATTAAGAACTCACTTGGTTGTATTTTTATAAGAAAAACTTCCTTGGACTTTTATAAAATAACCAATATGGGACTTGACTATATGTTTTTTTATAGGAAAATTTTCTTACTTTTTATAAATTAACCCATCAATGTGGGACTTGCAAACAAAAATATTCTATCCAATTAATTAAGACTTTTATTCTAACTTATGAACAAATCTTTCCCAACTTATTGATAAATAATTTAGTTTATCTAATTTCTTTTACTTTTACCAATTTAATCAATATAGAATTTCTAAACCACCAACTATTAATATATTTAAGTTTATCTAATTTCTTTTACTTTTACCAATTTAATCAATTTAAACTTGTAAACCACCAACTATTAATAGTTGATAGTCTTTTTAGACTTTCCAATGTAGGACTTGGCTATTAAGGATTCAATTACTTACCACTAACTACTAAGTTTTCATTTTATAACAAACGTGGGACTTAGCTATTAAGATTTTTTTATAAAGAAAACTTCCTTAGATTTTTAAAATTGAACCAATGTGGAACTTCTGAAATAGGTAATCGAACCAAAGACTAAAAAAAATGGGGTATATCTGGGTTTTTTTCTATAATCAACCAGACCCCGGTTCTTTTGTATACTAAACCGACCGGTTTGATCCGGTTCGGAAAACCGAAAAACTGGAAAAACCGAACGAAATGAACAGCCCTACTTATATATAAGTTGCACATTTAAAATTAGATTGGTGAATATGCAACTCAAAACATTTTCTAGTCTTTTCATGTGGGATTAGTTTGGATTGTCACAATATTTATACTGTAAAAACATAACATTGACACCAATATTTCATGTTGTTCTCTACTGATGGATAAATCTGGTTTTTGACTGGAGATGGAGCCTCTCTCTTGTAAAGAAATGGAGTTTGAAGAGTTCTGCGCTGCTGCAATCAGCACGTATCAGCTTGAAGCTCTTGAAGAATGGGAAAATATTGCGAGTGCAGCTTTTGAGTATTTTGAACAAGAAGGAAACATTGTGATTTCAGTCGAGGAATTAGCACAGGTGTGGTGACGCACACTGGTTATTTATTCATAAAAGTACTTGTACTTGCTCCTACTCCTACCTGAATGTCATAAACAATTTATGCAGGAGATGAATTTGGGGGCTTCAGCTCGATCTTTACTGAAGGATTGGATAAGGAATTCTGATGGAAAACTCAATCTTGTCGGATACACCAAGTTTTTGCATGGTGTAACAATCCGCAGTTGTAATAAATAATAATACAAGACATCGATAGTGTCGTAGTCTAGTCAGAGGAATGAGAAATCCGGGTTTGATTTTAAGGCTATGTTTTCATATTTGAGAGGATATTTTTGTATTTAAAGGCTTTATAATTTAAATGAATGGCTGCATAAATTTTAAATTTAAAAAATATCAAATTTGGTCGAGGGATAATTTTAATTAACTAATTTAATTGAGAAGCAATATAGTCTAGTCTAACCTAGAAAAGGGGCAAATATGAAATATCTTACATTTATACCTTGGATTGTTGGTGTATTACTCACATTTAGAATTGAATGATGTTTTTAGTATTAGAGATTCCACTTTGCGATTCGAAAATAGAATTAATAAACAATTTTTCAAGAGTCAACCGGCATCAAAAATTAATTAAACAATAAAAGAAGTTATATTTCTTAAAAACAAAAAATATATATATATATATATATATATATATATTTATAAATGGTCTATGGAATTAATGACTTTTGAGTAGGATGAATTGGTATGGTGCCTGGAAGCTATGGTCAGGCTTTCGCTCTTGCTGGTTTTATTTGGCGGCGGCTGCTGCATTCCCACAAAATTGGAAGAAGCATAACTTGAGTTGGATATTTATTTATTTTTGCGACTTTCTGCATATATAAGCAAACATTTGGAATAAGAGCTGACTTTGTAAATATTAAATCAGGGAATGACACATGCTAACATGCTATGCATATATTAATTGTCAGCTTAAGATTTTATTCTTTTGCGTTACTTTATTTCTTTATTCGAATTGCTTTATTAGTTAATCTTCTTCTTTTTTTCCCCTTTACAAAAGTAGGTATTGTTATGCTAAAAGAAAAGGGGGGTGTTGTGTTACATCAAAGATAGTTAAGTCGCACCAGTTGAGGATTCTCCTAATAAAATAATGACGAAAAGTGATATATATATATATATATATATATATGGTCTCGCTACACAGTTTACGTTAGTTCGGAGCCCTATTCCAACTAATAGATTTTTATCCGTTCATTTAATTAATCAATGACTTAGATTAATTTTGGCTTGAGCTTGACCGCTGCGGCCGGTGCAAGTCCTTCTTACTGCCACGGAAATTATCTAAATTCCCCAAATTTAGAAATCGAATTCACACTGGCCACAAAAAGGAGGTACAGCAAGGGAAATTCGACTTCTAGGTTCATTTTGACTTACTTTTTAAGACATACATAATTAGGGCAGACATTTTACTTCATACACATCAATTGTCTAAACAACTATCCAATTTAGATCTGGAGAGAAGTTGCTTTGCCAAAATTTATAGAAATCAGTTGTGAAGGAGAGTACTTTTTGATAAGTGTTCATCAATAACTTTCATATGCTACGAAGACATTTATGTCTAGTTCATCAATTCCCTCCCCATAGCCTCCCCACCAATTCTAAATTTTTTTGGTAGGTTTTCTTCTAAATTAATTTTGGAAATTTTTTGTACATATATCTAGGCAATGTGAGATGTAGGACTAGAAATTAAGCTTGATTGTATAACTTAAAATTAAAATCTATACAAGTTGGGCCGGGAAGAAAAAGTAGCCGTAGTAGTATTTTCATTACTAATTTATAGTTATCTATATATAGACAGCTCTAACTGCCCCTTCATGATTGAACGGTTAGATTCAACTTGCAGAGTACTTCACCAGCTCTATCTATATGTCAGCACTGTATTGATCAATTGACCATGAAGTTAATTTCATGATAACGAAATTCATGAAAATGCAATAATATTTTTATATAAGAAAAAAAATACATATGTATATACAAATACACAGTAATTTTCAAGACCGTGTACATCAAATGGTCCTCGTTTATAAAATAATTCCTTCCTTCTATATTATTTAATTTTTTAAAGTTAATTTAAGAGATTTTTAAATGTAAAATTGATATAAATTCTTTTAATTTTAATTAATACAATCGATGAATATTATAAACTATTTAAAAAGTATTACTCATTGTATGTTTTATTGTTTCATAATTTTTAACGAATTATCTACATTTTGAGTTTAAAAAGTCAGTAATAATTATATAATTTAGATGGAGTACATCCAATGTAATGGATTTTTCATCATCTAAAAAAAACTCAAGAAAAATACATTTTAAGAATGAAATTGATGTTCACAATTTTCAGGTCAGCGTATCTCGACCTTAGTCTATTAATCGGTTGTCATGTATTACTATATGAACTTACTACGGTGAAGTTGGTGTCAAATTTATTTTTATTTTTTTTCCAGTAAATTTCGGTTTAATGAAGAAACGTTAATATTAAGATTTAATAGTAGTAGTATCATTTTTGGGATATTTGTGAATCCTCCAATTAATTAACTTAAATGGTAAAAGCGTACGATATCTGTATATATTTATGACCTCCCTAATGACAAGGCCCATATGCCGGAAGGTCCGCGGACAAACTTGCAAATCCTTAATTTCTGTTCTAATGATTTGATAAACAAAGAAATACTATATTATTACCTCCGTTACTAATACCTACGTTATTAAAAGATTGTCGTTTAAAATTTTTTATCATTTATAATTAACATTTGTTTGAAATTCCATCACTACCCTTTATGAAAAGTTAAAAACTATTAATACAAATGAGAGAATTTCTTGGGACAATGAGAGAAGGTAAATATGATATAGAAAAGTAAATAATTTATTCTTTTAAAAAATTATAAACGACAAATAAATTAAAATAAATATTTTTTTTTAAAACAACATTTTTTAGAAACGGAGGGAGTAATACTAATTAAATAGAATAAAGTAGTAGTAGTAATGATTTTGTAAAATTAATCATTTATTGAGATTAGATACTACTAGTAGTATGAAATATATACTCAACAAATTTATCAAAACAAAAATATTAGGCACGTGTAATCCGCGTGATAACAGCCAAAAGAGTACCCAGGAATTTGGGGACAATCATGATGGGAGAATCCAAGTGTGTGAACTTAAATACCCAAAAATCTCGGTGCGCCAACCAGCTTTACAATTCTTTTCCTTGAAGAAAGGAGAGAGGGAACACAATTAATGAGCGTGGGGACAATAGATACCCATTTGTGAAAGTGATTAGCATGAACTGAATTACATGATCATTAATGTACAGACACGTAGACAGAATGGTTACTCCCATTCATTATGCTCTCTAATCCGAGAGCAGATCCTTTATCCCTAAATTCTATGTTCTCTTCTGTCTATTCACTTAAATATCGACACATGTCCTTTTATTTAATTTTAGAATTAATTAGTGTTAAGTAAGAGATTATGTGTCAAAATTTAAATAAAAAGACACAAGAGAATAGGAAATTTGGGGACAGAGGATCTGCTCTCCTCTAACCCTGCCGATTCCCATACCAAAATGGGCAGCTTGTATTCTCTCCGGGGCTATGAGCATTTTTACAAATTTCTTATCAAAAGATAATATTAACTAATATAAAAGAAGAAGAAGCTAGATTCATTAACAACCTTTAGTTCAATTTAAAGCAAAATTTGAAAAACAAAACAGCTTATCTAGAGAGAAAATTATCCCGTTTTCATGGATCCACATTTCAACAAATTAATCAATGCTAGGAATAATTCATAACAGACCACCTTAACAGAACATGGAACCATGGCATATCAATTGCGTATAATGGGTTCATTATAGCATTATGGTACTATAAGGTTTGACATAGTAGAGACCATATCTCGAGTTAGAATGATTTTTAATATTGGGACAACAATGAAGTAGCAAAAGGTAGCAATGAAACAACACAAGAAACAATGAGAAATTAAATGGAAAAGCTTACACAATACTCCAATTACTAGGAAAAGCCTTATTTTTGACGTAATTTTTCGTCGAAAATAGTCTTATTCTGTCGAAATTAAAATATTTCAGACTAAATATTCTGTCAACAATTCAGTCAAATATATATCGATCGAGAATAAGTCAATTGAGATTTCCGATCGAATTTCAGTCGACATTGGTCAATAAATCTTGACGAAATATAATTTCAACAGAAATTTCATCAACAATATATTGCCACGTGTTGACTTTTAACTAAATTTAGAAAGATAATTTCGGACATAATTTATGTCGAAAGCATATATTATTCCGACGGAAATATCTTACCTCATGTTTGCTTTATACTGAATCTAGAAAGATAATTTTCGACAGAAATTCAGTCGAAATTAGTTTATTTCGTCAGGAATAAATCATTTTTTAAATTATTTTTTTTAAATACAATTTTTAAGTTTTTAAACCACAATTTGTACCTCCGCCTGTACCTGTTTTAAAATTATGTATAAGAATAAAGAAATAGTTGGAAATATTAAATATAGTATCAATTGTCTATAATACCCTTAAATTCTCATTTATTACCATACTTATTTTATACTCTCTCATCTGTAATATTTTCCCACAAGTGATAATTTTGAAAATATTATAATTAATTCTTCTAAATTTTATAAAGCGTCAAATAATTTAAAATAAATAAAATCACTTAAAATGTCATATATTATGGAGGGAGGGAGAAAGAAAATATGGTATTTATAAGAGAGGAAGTGAAAGAGGCAGGTTAAGAAGAGAAGAAAGGAAGAGATAGATTGACAGATGAGCGAAAAGGGAAAAGACAAATTGGAAACTCGATCAATCGACTCAATGCCAAAGAAATTAACTCAAATTAGGATCGCCTGTCTTATTATATACTACTAGTACTATTGATTTAGAGAAAATGTATATACTAAAAAGATTAAATTGTTGCATTATATATTTGGAAAATTGTAAAATGATTAAAATAAGAAAAACAAAAAAGAAAATAGAACATATTTTCACAAAATATTACTCTCTCTATCCCAAGATAAAAGATTTTATTACTATTTTAAATAATCTCAATGCTAGTCTACTTACCTTAATAATTTATTTTTACAATAATTGTCATATTTCAATTTTCTATGCATATTTATGGAATATCGGTAATTATGTGTAAAAATTATGCAATTAAATAAAAATTTAAATATGAATAATTTTATCATTTTATCATCTTTTTATTATGTTTAAAAATTAGCCACAATATAATATTTAATCATTTAAAGCTATTTAATATGAAACGAAGACGAACTCAAATACTCCAATACTTGTGGATCTAAGGATCTTTATTGGAAGTAAATAACAAGCGCAACAATTTCTTATAATTACACCACACAAACATAAAACTCAAATCTATTATTTTTATATTCTTAAAAACTCGGTAATATATAAAGGAGTGACTAATATATACACAACTTAAATTAAAAAAGCAACTATTGTTTAGGGTGTGTATATTTTAACATCCTATATTTTCATTTAGGAAATTATTAAATTCACAACAAAAATTATTATTTCCACAACAAAAGTATCGTTATAGATCCTATAACAACGGTTTTCAACGTATTATATATCTACAAATGATACTTTTCATGTGAAAATAATAATTTAGTAATAATTTAACAATTATCTTTCATTTATTGTAATGAAATTATGAAGTATACAACTGGCAACCATTAAACTTTTCAGTTTTAGCAATCAAATATATATATATATATATATATATATATATATATATATATATATATATATACTTAAATTTCTAAAAGTCAACCTTAAAAAGCTAAATAAAGCAGATAATTAATCGTCGTCTTTGGTATCTATATGGTGACAGTCAATTCGGCCGTCGTCAAAAACTACATGGTTGTGTGATGATTTTAATCGTCAGTTTTGGTGTCTATAGCGATTTGCAGTTCAACCCGTCGTCAAAGACTACATGGTTATGTGACGATGACGAATGTCGTCTTTGGTGTCTATGCTGACGGTTTCGACCCGTCGTCAAAGACTACATGGTTGCCATGACGGATCGAACCGTCACCATAGACCAAAAAGCGATGGTTAAATGCCTTTGATTCATTTTAAGGTTCGACTTTTAGAGACCGGATATATATATATATATATATATATATATATATATATATAGAGAGAGAGAGAGAGAGAGAGAGAGAGAGCCATAAACACGCCAGATTGATTATGATCGGCCTAACCTAGTGTTGACGCTACTTTACCCCACCCTTTTTAATTTGAATGGTTCTAAGCAATCCTCTTTCGAGTTACCTCCCACCATACAAACAAACACGTACGTTGACCAACGAGAGAGAGAGAAAAAAACCATTCATCACGCGATCGCATTATGTAAGCGATAAATTAAATTGAAGCAATCCAAATACACAAAAATCAAATTCCCAATAATAATATAAAAAAAATTAATCATTTATAATACCATTGATTTTCCTTTTTTCCAATCACAATAGTCTACTTCAAGAATATTACTGAAAGAAGGATGAACGTAGACAATTAATACATGATTGAAACTAGAATAAGAAACGAATATCAAGATCAAGCCTTGAAGCACCAAACAAGGTGGTGATGTTGGTGGTTATGATGATGATGATGGTGGTGGTGGTGGTGGTGGTGGTGGTGGTGAGTATTTTCCTGGTCGATCAAACCCTGAACGTTTCGAAACTCCTCAACGTGACAAGGGATGTTAAGGGGTCCTTCATGATCAAATCCGTACTCTTCCTCTGCCTCTTTCAATAACTGCATAAAGAGGGGGTGATTGATGTAAATCACCGGAATTATAAACTTTTGCTGCTCCTCCCCTTGACCCACCATGACCGCCAGGCACCCCTTTGGTATCTCTTCCTTGATCATTTCTTTCTTCACCTGTTGATTGTGGTGATGGTGGTGGTGGTGATGGATATGAAAACTGAGCAGATTTTTGTAATCTCCACTACCCATTTGAGTGACGAAGAATACGGGACAAACAAACGATCTGATGGGGTGGTTGGGTGTGCTTGTTTGTTTTTTGTGGTTCCACCTTTAGTAGGTGTGAAATTGAGGTTACAGGATGGAGAAAGGCCAAGGGTCAGAGGCAGAGATGGCTAATTTTAATTTGAAGATGGTAAGAGAAGAGTTTGATTGAGATGTTGGAATATTGCTCATTCTAAATGACTGTTTTCTGAAATTAAAAGCATATATGATATGAAAATGAAAATTTTGAGGGATGAAATTTAGAGGTGGAGATGGGGGGGTTTATATAGTGGAAGAGAGAGATTTCTTCAAGTAAAAGAAAGGAAAGGTTTATTCATTCTATAGAGGGAATAGGGATTGACTGACCCAGCTGAGACCCGACCGCGTCATAACTAGGATCGACTGACCCAGCTAAAACCCGACCGTGTCATAACTAGGAGGGTACTGGGTTGGGTGGGTTAAATCTTTTGCCGTCTTCGAAATGGTTTTACTTATAACTTGGAGGAGAATCACAGCGCCTATTGCCAGCTCAGATATTTATGCCGCCACATATTGTTACCTACTTGTTTTGTTTTGTTAAAAAAAAATAGGTTTTTCTTCTAAAAAATAATGTCTCGTTCCCACCACAAAAGAATTTTTTGTTTTGATTTTTTGATTGTGTAAAAAGGTTAATTTAATCTCGAAAGACAAATTAAAATGTTTATTATAGACCAAATTGGGTATGTCTCAATTACTTCCTGTTATGGGCCTTTACTAAATTCTAATATCATGGACCATTTATAGTTTTCTATTAAACATTCTGTTCAACAAAAACTAGAAAAGAATGTTGGGTGTGATATTTTCCTCTTTGGGTACAAGTAAGTTAGAATTTACTTGTTTAATTAATCTATTGGCCATCATTATTGAACATCGAAAGTCACTTGGCTAATCACCATATTCTTTATTTAACCCTATAAGACCAGGATCATTTATTGGACTAACCCATTAGATCATTTAACATCTATTACTTTGACTCAGTAATGATGAAAAAAGCATGATGATTGATTAAGACATCGCCATGCATTAATGTGGATGGGATTATAAATTTGGTTTACACATAAATAAATAAATGATAATAGGTAGTGAGTAGATATGCGGTGAATACAGGACCCATCAGATCAGCGGGGCTATGTCGGAAGTAGTGGCAAGTACTAATGAAACCCAAGAAGGCAGAAAGTATAACCTATCAACTAAGTCTTGCTTTGACAGACGCTTCACCATACGCGTTCACATTCACATTAAATTTTTTAATATATTTATAAAATAACTATTCATGATTTATTCAATTATTAGGCATACTATTTTCAAGTATGGCATTAATAATAAATTAAACTAATAATAATAAATAACAAACAACACCAGTATTTTTGTATGAACAATGAATTATTTTAGTTAAACATATAAGTCGAAAAACAAAAAAAATAAATATAAATTATGTGACTAATAAGGATATATATATATATATATATGTGTGTGTGTGTGTGTGTTCTAATTATTAAATATAAAGAATATGTGTGTGTAAATTAATAAAATTTCAAGATAATCACATTGTGATAATCTCATATTTTTTAGTCATAAAATTTTAACATTTTATCATGTACTTATCTAATTACGGATCGAGAATGTAAGTTACCAATATGATCTAGACATATGAGTAGCTATCCAGTATTAAACATGATCAGTTTAGAATAACAACCGTCTCCTAATTAAGATTAATATTGATTTGATGATGACTAAAGAATGATTACTATTGATAGGCATACAAGATAGATAATGTGGTTGGTTGTAATTTATTATTATCATCTAAAATATGACTAGATCATTCATTAATAATTGAATAACTAATTATCACATCATTTTGTAAGTTATATTTTTTTATAACCCTAGCAATTAATGCTATAAGACATAGTATAATTTTTTTAATTATTAAAATTGAAATTAGTATCACTTTGTGAATAAATTATAATGATTATGATTGAATTACCTAAAATTGAAAATACCCTTCCAAACATAACTACCTCTCCTTTCACTTAACGGTCGAACCATTCCTATTCCAATCACAGGGAGGTTTCAACCAATAGCACTTTTTTTCTTGGATTCTTTCTTAGTAGGAGTAATAAAAAGAAATCTGATTTCAGATTAAAATGAACAAGTAGGGCTGTCCTATCATTTATCAAGCAAGTCTACACCAAAAGCAAATGTAATGGCATGGGAAGGAAGTCAGTTACGTAGTTGTTATAGCTCGCTCTTCCATGTTGGACCATTCCATACTACACCCGGAGCCTAGATTTCATACTAAACTAAAACATCAAGGATCGAAAATAAATGAGTAATTTATTAGAGGGAGTTTTTCAATGCATGCACATATGTAGCAGTCAGTTAGATGAACAATGAAGAAGGAAGAAGGTTATTATTATATGTGGAGTGCGCTCCCTCCCTCATCACATGAACAAACAAAGACTTTTGCAACCAACTATAAATCTATTAATATGCAACTGCCAACTAGCATAGCATAGCATAGCATGCCTCTCTCTCTCTCACATATTCTCCATCATTTCTTTAATTTCACATCTTCTCAATAATAATAATAAAGGCAATGGAATAAGGATATCTTAAGCATTTAATGGAAGAAGGGAAAGCAGCATGAAATTTGAGGTGGGCCAACTGGACGGACCGAGAAATGCGGGGTGAACTTTGCTTTCAAACAAAGCGAATCTTTTTATATAAATAATATGCAATTTTTTTAATTTACTCCACCTCTCATAATTAATACTACTACTACTACTTTGAAAATTAAAAAGAAAAAAAAAAAAAAGGTAATAATATGACACATTATTTCATCAAGCTGTCCCATAATCCTCTACTTCCTAAGCCCAACAAAATATTATGATGATCCAGTAATCCACCGTATTTTGGACTGAGGAGAAAAGGGGGCTTAATCATATATTAAGCACACTTATTAAAAAATAACACAAAATATCTTTTGTGTCCCTAATTAATTATTTCTCTATCCACAATTGCCTCTTCTCATTCTCCACAATTGTCCCTAATTAATTATTTATCATTACACAATTGTATTTACTAAGCATATTAAATAGAGGGGTAAATTAGGAAAAAATAGTACAATATTGCATAGAGATTCCAAAATGACACTTATATAGAATAAAATTAAACTCCCTAAAACGTCATTTAATCTGAATAGGAGGGAGTACTTAATTTCATTAAATTTACCAATCCAACTCCCAATATTTATTATTTTATTTTGAGACCACCCGGAATATTCATCATCACTCACTCACACTCTGTTTCTGAGTTTTGAACAGAAAAGAAAAAAATAAAAAGTTTAAATTAGAACAAAAAAGAATAGAAAACTTGAAGTTTTCATTTGTGTTGTTTCTGAGTTTTTAATAGAAAATAAAATAAAATTTAAAATTGAGGACATGAGTTGTAATTTAAAATTTATTATATTAAAAGTTGAGGATAATATGAGAATTATAAAAAATATTACTTATTCCAATTTCTTTTCCGTCAAATCAGGTAATTTTAGGATGAAAACTTTGGCGGGGAAAAGTGGCAAGTTTTTCTATCTATTTCTTTTTTTTTTTCCGTTTATTAAAAAACTCAGAAACATAAGAAGAAAACTTAAATTTTTCGTCCATTTCTTTTATTTTCTGTCCATTTTAAAACTCAAAAACAAAGCGTTAGTTTCTTCTGTTTAATCACGGGTACTAACTACTATTAAGTGTCTCCAATTTTTATTCTCAAATAATAAAAAAAATGATAATTTATGAATCATTAAAAATGTACTACTTAATAATGTTATGAAGATGCCTCTTATTTTGAGAGATAATGACGTGGATTTAAAAATAAAAACCCAAAAAAAAGTCATGTCGACTTTTTCATTAGGTATACGAAGGGCAATAAAATATTTTACTTTTAGCCCAATTGGGGATGGTGTCATGCAAATTGTAGTAAGATTGAAGAGACCGAAACCGCCAATTCAAACAACAATCAAAAGATTACTTACGCCAAGAAGATTCCGGCCAAACAAACCGATTAGTTGGTTAATTCTTAATTTCTTTCAAAACGTTTCTTACGAAACATTTCAACTTATTTGGTCAAAAGCTTTAGGGTGGTTAATTATATGGCTTAAATATAATTCATTATCTTAAATTAAGGTCATATTCCACTTCGATGATCCACCTTTCAATTTTGTCAATTAGATGATTGAACTATCAATTTTTTCCACTTTGATTCAATTAAGTCTGCCACATCATAAATTGATGATGTGGCTCACTGACTAGACAAATTTGTGCTGATGTATACTAAAAAAAATGTATTTATAATTATAATTTTTAATAATTTTAATTTATTTTATAATTTTAATTTTTAATAATTTTAAATTATATAAAAAAAGGTCTGTATTTATTTCTGATAGGCAGAAGGGGTTTTCAATACAATGTTACCCAATAATGAACATAGATATTTGTACAACAACTCCAATATCAAGTTTAAGGGGAAAATATTGAGGGATTTGTTCTTGAATTCAGCCAATTGTGGTGATATGTATACATTTCAAAAAGCCATGAAGGAAATTCACAAAACTGATCCATCTGCAGCTAAGTGGTTGATGTCAATTGAGCCCAAATATTGAGTCAGATCTCATTTTTCTCCCCATTGTAGGTCAGATGTACTTGTAAACAACTTTAATGAGTCATGGAATAATTATATCTTAGAAGCAAGGAATACAGCGATAATTAACATCCTAGAGCGGATAATGAAGAAATTAATGGTTAGGTTTCAAATTAAAATGAAGGCAAGAAAAAATATGGAGGGTCAATTGGGCCAAGAATTCAAAAGAAGTTGGAGAACAATACTCTTTTAGGGGGTGCACTGCTTTGAAGGCTGGAAGTGGATCATATGAGGTTGAATATGATGAAAAAAACTTATATGATGAACTTGAATGACGAGTATGTGGGTGCATATCGATTATGGCAACTTAGTGGGATTCCATGCAAATATGTTGTGAGTGCAATTTGGTGTAATAGGGATAACCATACGCTTATTGTCATCCTTGCTATAGCAAAAAAATCTACTTGAACACGTACAAATTTAACATATAGCTTGTACCAAGTCATCATGAATGGATATAATCTAAGTTTCCAAAGATTCAACCTTCAATCTATCATATGTCCACTGACAGACCAAGGAAAATGAGAAGAAAGGCATCATATGAACCTAAAAATCCTTTCAAGGCATCAAGAATTAAAAAGTGGCACAATGACATGTGCAAGGTGTTTGATGCTTGAGCATAACAAGAGGGTTGGTAAGCAGTCAATTAATCCCAATTTCAAAATGAACAAAGTATATAAAATTAACCAAGTGTAATTTTTCAATAAACTTACTTGTTTTATCATTGATAACTAATTTGTAGGAATTTTATCTTGTGAAACAGTCCAAAAATTATACCCCTTTTGTTGGGGCAAAGAATTCTACAAAGGCATCATCTACATATTTTTCACAGGTTGTAATTACTTTAATTTTGTGCATTTTAAGTCTTCTTTGAATTTATTACTGCACTGTAACTTTGTTACTGACATTACTGCACATGTTTGTATTTTCAGCGAAATACAAGACCACCAAAGTTTCAACGAAGAGGGAATAGAACTAAAGGGATTACTACTACCTCACATATCAATCAGGTATACCAAGCTTTCCCTTAAAATGATTTTAAAAGTTTTGAGTATTAACAAGTAAAACTGGTTATTAATATCATCTCAATTTTTCAATGCTAACCACCCAAATCAAGCTTTTAACCTAACCTTAACCCTCAGTGGGTTAATCTTAGATCAAATTTGTCTACAATGTGGAGTAATCCAACTGTTAACGCCAATATCTTTCTCCACGTCCCAATCACCAAGACGCGTTCGATATCCTGCACAGTTCAACAAGTCAACACCAAAAGCTTGATTACCTGCCGTCGAGGGGATAGCTCCTAAGCGTGAGAGTCAAGATTCGGCGATCACAAGGTCAACAATGGAGAGAAAATAATGTCTAATGTCTGAGAGAGAATAATAATATGAATGTGTGTAATATTTTGATACTTACCCTCTTTTGTGATCCTAGCCCCATATACATACTCCAATCTGGCCATCGCGCCACCCATCATCTCCTCGACACCTTTTCCCCACTCCGGTCATTTCGGTAGAAAGTATGTAGCCTACTCTCTCTCACTGCTACTACTCTTTTCACACCACGGAATCATCCGAGTCTCATCCTCATTAATGCCATGCAGAAAGGTAGACATATAGTAATCAACTATCGTTTGGCATAATGATTACCAAGTCAAAGATGGGTTAAGTGACAATCAGTATAATGGGCCAATTCAATGACTAAACCCTGAAATGACCCAAACGATTTGGATCCAACCGAAAGGACTTAATGAAATAATCAAATAACCTGGTAAACCATTCGGACCAACCAGACTAATTAGAATACGTGATCCGAGGGAGTTTAAAATTAAGTCTCTACTAATAAGGAAAAAGGATTATTACCAACACCAACTATGGGGATGATTTCTTCAATTTCTCACCATAGTATCAAGCTCACAGTCTACCAGAACCAACATAAAAAACAAACCAGCCTCAAAGAAGTTAATAACCCGAAGGCAGATTAGTTTCACCAAAAACGGTAGGAAGGGATAGATTAAGGCTTTAATTTAGCGTTGGTTCATTTATGTTTTTTGATAGTCAAGTGTTAACTAAATGTTGACCGATACTAAATTTAGTATTTTTATTATAAGTGTTATTTTTTAGAATAGTTTGATATGGTAAGATAAGTAGCTTTGGTACAATTTCATATGTCATTTTCGTATTTTGGATACAATTGCTATAATAAAGTATTTTGGGTACAGTTTGATATCACTAAATATTTGGATATAATAAATCTTTTAGTATAGTTGGGGTTTTTTTTTGCCAGTTGCTAAATTTAATAATACGGCTATACATTTGATATGTAAAGTCTTATGGCCAAACTTTTGGTTAATTGAATGAAGTTCTATGTTTTTGTTGTTAATGATATCTTTTTTATTTTTTAAAACGGAATGTTGTTGTTTATTTGTCCTAGTTATTTTTTTTTATCATTTTTACTTGTGCACATGTTGAAAATTGAAAGATATAAAATAACAGAAAATAGGATTCCATTGAATTAAAACCATTAGAAACTTCATTTCTTACTTAAAATCATCATGAATGACATGAGATATAACACAAGTCCAACAATTATTATTATCTTAACATAATTTTCAACAATTATCACCATAGTATGTAAGAGTATAAAAGAACCTAGTCGAGCCAAGTATTGAATTGCTCAGATTTAGTTAACAAAATTTATCGAGTATAAAATAATATTTGATTGAGTCTTGTTTAGCTATTGAGTCGAGCAACGATCTCGAATCGAGCCTGAACAATTTAAACTTTTTCGAACGAATATGATCCGAGTATCAATAGAAAATTATAATTTGAGGAGATTCGAATAATTTATTGAACTTTAAAATTAGCTCATATTTGAATCACTTATATTTCGAGTTGAGTTCGAATTGAACTTTTAGTCCAACAAGTACAAATCGAACCCGAACTGTTTGCTCATTTTACAACATTATTAGTATGTAAATTATTATACTCACATAGACACTTGCATGTTGTTCCCCTCACCACTATACCACTATACCACTATACCCATTCCTTCGTTGTTTTCCTAGTGCCACTCATTGTCCGACTTGAGGTGGTTGTAGAAGGCAAGTACTATGCCCAAAACTCACAATCATTGCATACAAAATACAACTTCCTTTTTATTGGTTTGTTCGAGTTGACAATTCTTATAGATGCATTCTTATCCTGGGTATGTAGCGAAAGTCACCATTATTCCCTCATATATTATTGCTTGACAAAGACAGAACTTCAAATTCAAAATAAAATGAAGAAATTTGAGACGATACCTTTTAACACTCATTGTGGGAAATTTTAAACTAAAGCTAACAACAATAAAATTATGACAACAAATTAAATTATGACAAAAAATTAGTTGATGTACATATCTTATTTTTTAATATGAGAAATTAATATCTTTGATCAAAACTACAGAGAAGTTAGAGATATTAAAAAAATAGTAGAAAATAGCTGATAATGTAAAATAATGCGAGTAAGTGATACTTTTTTAACCAATATATAGGTTGGGGGCATTCTGAACAATTTTTCACCTAATTTGACCGTTAGAACCGTTGCTCATACTCACTTAACGAGTTACTAACGCACAGTTAATTTAAAAGGAAAATGTAATCTTTTCATTTCATCTCAAAATCTAAGATGTTTAAGTGGGAAAATATTAAAATTATAAAGTGAAATTTACCTTATTATTCACCTAAAAAATTGTACAAAAATAATTATGAAATAAAAAATATACAATGACTAAATTGAAAGGAAAGTAAGAATATAAGAGAGATACTTTTCTAAGCAATTATACAATCAACTGCTAAATTTGCAGGCTTGTAGCCCATAACGCTTACGAGATATACTTTTCTAAACATCACTTGCCTAGTTGCAGCTCATTATCCCGCAGTCACATTTCACCCAATAAATGGACAATCGATTATGCGGGAAAGCATGAAATCCTTAAGTGGAGTACAAAGGTTATTCTCCTAAAGATGCTGGAATTATCACCGCAACACAATAGTCAAAACATAATTTCGAAACTAATATATTATGGGAATTTATATTGATTTTATATTACGAGTTAACGTTAATAGCAATATTTTAATAATATATTTGATACAGTAGGCCTAATAATCTTATTCAATTTTATATATTGATATATGTCACAAGTTTATTTAATTTTATATATTAATATTTGTCAAAATACACATTCCGACCCCAGCAGAGGCGCCACACGAACGAACATTGTTAAAGACTAACGCCGCCGAATGCGGCGTTTTCCAGCAAATCCAACGAAGATAACGCAAGGAACAAACTACTGCAGTGAGTTTATATCGACCGTCAGCGCCAACACGTTGATTCGACCCCTTATGCATTTTGTTAACGCCAAGATCTTTCTCCACGTCCCAATCACCAAGACACGTCCAATATCCTGCACAGTTCAACAAGTCAACACCAAAAGCTTCGACTACCGATCGTCGAGGATAGCTCCGGCGTGAGAGTCGATCTGAGGCGATCACAAGGTCAACAATGGAGAAAAATATTATCTAGTGTCTGATAGAGATAGAATAAGAATTCTTATGAAAAATGTGTGTTACTTACCCTCTTATGTGATCTTAGCCCCATGCATACTCCACTATCCGGTTTACCGTGCCACCCACCACCTTCTAACACCTTTTTCCCTTACTTGGGTACTTCGGTAGAAAGTAAGCGATCTACCTTCACCCCTCTCATTCTTTGTTTGCCACCACATGGGCCACACCGAGTCCCATCCTCATTAATGCCATGCAGCAAAGTGGCAGACACAATAGTCAAACGTCATTTGGCATAATGATTACTGGTCAAAATTGGGTTATGTGATAATTTGTATAATGGGCCAATATAATGACTAATCCCAAATAATAATAATAGAAATGACCCAAGTGACCGGATCCAACCATGACTCAGATAACATGATCCAAGGAGGAGCCCAATAATTTCTACCTACCAATAAGGAAAAGGATTATGGCTAACATTACCCCCTAGTCTTATATTAAGCGAGGTGTTTAATGAAAGACTATAAGCGATATAAGTGAGGGGCGTAACCAATTATGATAAGTCATAAGAGATCCAAAGTGAAACTTGCCAAAGTCCAAATTGTTATCAGTGCGAAATGAGAAGCCCAATAGACGCTTGAGCCCACAAAGGTGAAGATATTTAGGTCTAAAAAGCAGATGAAACCCCTTCCCATTCATCATCATTGCGTTGAATTAAATGTGCGCCCTTAATTACTGCAACAATGTCGATTATAAAAGGTAAACTTTACCAATTCAGCGGTTTTTACCTCGCTAATTCAAAATTTGAACCTTAGAGCTTTCTTCTTCTCTGCGCAAATTTCTTTCTCGCTTCACAAAATCTTAACAATGGTGATTTGAAACCTCCGCCAAAACTCTCCTCTTCGCAACTCCCATCAAGATGGTTTCTCCCAACCCAAACCCTAACCAAGAGGGTTCAAGTTCCAACCCTCAATCAACCACCATGAGGGAAACCCTTCATGACCCCTCTACCTCCGATTTCTTCAAGGATGGGGAACAATTCCCTAATGCCAACATCCGTTCTCGATTCATCGAATCTGAAATATGCATGCTCGGGACTCGTTATCGATTCCCGACATATCGCTGTGATAAGGGTCCCCGCTCCGAAGAAGCGTATGTACTCAAAAATGACCGGACGGTTGGGTCGCCATGCTTGTCACTCTTTTGGAAAAGGGGGTTCGCCTACCTCTCCATGTCTTCATCATTACCCTCTTAGGGTTTATAGGAGTGGGCTTCGCCCAGCTAGTGCCCAATTCCTACATCCATATCTTGGCATTTATTGTTTTCTGCCATGAACTAGGGATTGCTCCCTCTGTCGATATCTTCTTCACCCTCTTTTCTGCTGGTAGGTCTCGGGAACGAGGCTTCAAAGTGTTGAGCAAGCAATCTCCTCGACCCAACACCAGGTTCGAGAGGAGACCTCTGATGAATACTCCTTCCAGCAACAAAGGTTGGCATGAGAAGTGGTTTTTCATTACGGGACCTGAGATCTCTTCTCTTCCAGACTGGACCACCTCTGACCAGGTCTCTGCTGACTTTGGAGACATATCCGAAGAACGGGTGAGGGAGATGGCAGACTTCTTGAGGAAGATTCCTCCAAAAGAATGGAGTTTCACACTTCTGACCAAAACAAGACTGGTTATACAACCACAAATGTAAGTTTTGAATAACTTTGAAACATAATTCTTGAGCTATATAAGTGATCTGAGGTTACGATCGCGTGATTTTTTGCAAAGGTGTCTCGATCAAACCGACTTCGGAGGTGAGAGACTGGAAGATTTTTTAGCGCGGGGAAGAATGCGGATCAAGTGAAGAGCATCCGTACCAAGAATCTTCCCAGTTAACCCTCCCACTTGAACCCACCAACTTCTTCCCTTTAAACTGACGAACCTCAAACTAACGAACCCAACATTCCCGAAGAAAACCTTAGACCTCGCCGAAGAAAGAGATCCGCCAAACGATCCAAAACCACCCAATCAGAAACAAACCCTGAAAGTGACCCTGAAACACTTCCCGAAACAACCCCTCAAACAACCTTCACAACCAATCCCAATCCTCCAACCTCTGAACCTGCCCCAGTGAGAAGGAGCCTTCTCGATATTCCTTTGCACGATCGGGCTAAGGTCCTTCGTGTAAAGAAAATAAGAACCAAAATAACCCCCCTGACTGCCGAAGAGCTTCGAGTCCCTACCTCTTCGGTTGTCACTCCTCCGACCACATCCACAAAAACCCCCGTGCCTGATAATGAACCAACCGGGTCAACCCTCACTCCTTCCCGAAAAAGAAAAGAACCACACCCTGGTTCATCTCCTGCACCTTCGCCAACTCCTGAACGCATACCTGCCCGATCTCCTTCTCCCGAAACCATACACGCAGACCCCTCACCCATTCGCGAAGAACCTCCACCTTCTCCACCAAGAGAACCAACCACCGAGATTGATCGGGAAGCCATGGCCTCTCCAACAATGTGGCCCCGCCTCAATGCTCATTTTCCCTTCCAACTGTTCAACACCTTTGTTCGTGAAACCGACGATCATCGGTTCGGGAACAGTTCGAATGGAGATCTACTCAGTGAAGGCATGAGCTACTTGGCGAAGGTAAACGAGTATCTTCTTTATTTCTGAATTTATCTGCATACTTATATATCTGAAAACTGATCAAATGGTATTGGAAACATATAGGCCAATGCAGTATTCGGACGTCTTCGTCCAAGGTCTCTCGAAGCTGAAGCAGAAGAAAAGATCTTGAGGAAGGAGAATGCCATACTGAAGTCTACCTTGGCGAAGGAGAAAACTCAACGTGAATGCCTTCTTCATACAAATGAAGGTCTTCAAAAAGAGTTATCCCAAGCCAAAGGAGATGTGAAGGCCTCCAAGGAAGAACTGAAGTTAACCAAAGCACAGCACGAGGAAATCGTGAAACTGAATGTTGACTTGGTTCAGAGGAGCGAGATAAGGATGGAGAAGATCGAGGAATTGAAGGCTGATGCTAAGATCTTAACCAAGACTATCCATAAGCTGGAGGCAGCAGAGACTCATCACATGAGTAGGCGGCTTAAACTCGAAGAGGAAATTCGAGAACTCAAGGCTCTTCGGGACCTTGGGCCCCTTTCAAAACGACCTTCGCAAACAAATATCACGAAAAGCACGGAACTTCGGATGAAATTAATGGGGAAATAATGAAGATATACTCTGAGAGTTACGAGCTTTGCCAAAGTCGTTGCAAGGAAAAGCTGTCTGCAGCCAATCTGGACCCATCCTTACTCGATTCTTCAGACGAAGAAAGGCGCTACCAAGTCGATATTCTTGTTTATGTCTTTCACATCTTTAATTTCTGATGATTCTGTAAAAATTATCAACAGTGTAATTAAATTAAATATTAATGAAAATGGCTTCATTCCTTATGACTTCGGTATGTTTATTTTCTGCCAATACTCCAATATTTATCTAAATGAAAAGATGCACAAACCCCTTCATGGGCTGAACCCGAACTGTTAGGTAACAACTAAATATGCTATATAACAGATAAGATGAAGTGTAAAAATGAAGCTTTCAACTCAACACTTAGAAAAATTTAGGTAATAAAGTAAAGAGATACTTATTAAGTTATCAAGTGTGAGATAAATTTGCTTCGTTAGGAATTTGTTTACCCCAAAGGCCTAACAAAACTAAAAGATGACATTTGCCTACCCCAAGAAGGAACGATAAAGTCGAAGGATGACACTTGCCTACCCCGAAAGGCCTGACAAGGTCTAAGTGTCGACAATTGCCTACCACGTAGGGCCTGACAAGGTCTTAAAGATGACACTTGCCTACCACGAAGGGCCTGACAAGGTCTTAAAGATAACACTTGCCTACCACGAAGGGCCTGACAAGGTCTAAGGACCACCTGCCAAAAAGGCTGCCATCGAATGGCCAGCGAGTCCACCCGAACCTCCTAACACCAATGACATTTGTCTACCACGAAGGGCCTGACAAACTCATAAGGACCACCTGCCAAAAAGGCTGCAATCGAATGGTCAGCGAGTCCACCCGAACCTCCTAACACCAATGACATTTACCTACCACGAATGGCCTGACAAACTCATAAGGACCACCTGCCAAAAAGGCTGCCATCGAATGGCCAGCGAGTCCACCCGAACCTCCTAACACCAATGACATTTGCCTACCACGAAGGGCCTGACAAACTCATAAGGACCACCTGCCAAAAAGGCTGCCATCGAATGGCCAGCGAGTCCACCCGAACCTCCTAACACCGATGATCTAATCAGCAATGAAGACAAAATTTGTTCGAAAAAAGGGAACTTTTATTGATGATGATATGAATATTTACAGAGTTCAATGTCACGAACATCATTTCTCATCGAAAGTACTTTCTAAGCCCGCCGCCAAATGCAAGTATTCTTAATTCTTTGACCCATCTAACGCTTTCAATCGATAAGTTCCCGGCTTCGGCACTTCAGTTATTTCATACGGTCCTTCCCAGTTTGGCATCAGTTTTCCTATATTCTGAGGTATAGATGCTTCGACTTCTCTGAGGACAAAATCTCCTACTTCGAACCTTCGACATTTTACCCCCTTATTATAATGCTTAGCCACTCTTCACGATATGTCGCCAACCTGATTAGAAATGTTTCTCTTACTTCTTCAAGTAAATCAAGGTTGGCCTTTAAGCCCTTCCTCATTGTAGATTTCTCGAATTGGGTGACCAAGACTAGGAGATCCAATTTCAAGCTGGGACTAAAGCATCGATTACCATAGGCCGCCTAAAAGGTGAATCCTGTTGTAGTCCTCGGAGTAGTTCGATAAGCCCACAACACGCTAAGTAGCTCCTCCTACCATCCGCCTTGGCTTCATTCAATCAAGGCTTGATCCCATTCAGCATGATTACATTGGTCACTTAACTTGTCCATTTGATCGTGGATGAGCCATCAAGAAGTCTTTCGTGTTGAATCCCAGTTCTTTCAAGAATGCCTCAAATTTCGATCCCCAAATCAAGGCGTGGTTGTCCGATATCAACACCTTAGGTATCCGGCGAAACACACACAGACTCACTTTTATAAAATTTAGGCACTCCTGTTTCGTTATTGACCGAAGTGGTTTTGCCTCCACCCACTTAGTCATATAATCAATAGTAACTATGACGAAGCTGACCTGACCTTTAGCTTTCGGTAGTGGACCCAGTATATCAACCCCCCAGACAGCGAAGGGTATAGGAGATAAGATCGAGTATAGTTCTTCTGGTGGCTGATGTGGGATCGGACTGTTGAGCTGACATTTCTCGCACTTCTTGATGTACTCAATTGCTTCTTTAAAGATGGTAGACCAATAGTACCCTTGGCGAAGTACTTTATAGGCTAATGACTTAGCCGTCATATGATCGCCACAAATACCTTCATGTATTTCCCGAAGAGCATATTCAGCTTCAGATGGAGTCAAGCATTTCAATAATGGAGATGAGAAAGCTCTTCGGAACAGATCCCCATCAATCAGAACAAAATTAGCACTTTTATACTTAACTTTCTTGGCGAGCATCCGATCCGAAGGTAAGACGCCATCTGCCAGATACTCTATATATGGAGTCAACCAGCAGTTGGTTCGGTCAATGCACATTACCGATTCATAATAGACACTAGGATGTTGCAAAGTTTCTAAATAAACCGACCCATCAAAGATGTTAACATCCGTAGTGGCTAACTTGGAGAGTGCATCGGCAATTGAATTGTTATTACGCTCGATCCCTTGAAACTCGAAGGATTGGAAATACTGAAGTTGTTCCTTCAATTCTGTTAGATATTTGATCATTTTTGGGCCTCGAGCTTCATATTCTCCAGAAAGTTGCTTAACGATTAACTGAGAATCACTAAAGATGATTATTCTTTGCACTTCAAGACTCTTTGCCAATCGTAACCCTGCAAGTACCGCTTCATACTCAGCTTCATTGTTTGTCGCTTTGAACTAAAATCTGATGGCCTGTTGTACCTTGAATCCCTCCGGACTCATCAGAATAATCCCTGCACCACTGACATCCGTGGTAGAAGACCCATCTGCATCTGACGTCAAGAACTCGCTCATTAAGAAGAAGAATCGCAAGCGTCTGTCAGGCCCTTGACTTTTGCCACAACTTCATCAGCTTCAAAAAACGAGCATTCAACAATAAAATCAGCCAAGGCTTGCCCTTTAATAGCGGTTCGGGGATGATATTCAATAAAAAATTGGGACAACTCCATCGTCCATGCAGCTAATCTCCCCGATACCTCAGGTTTGCCCATAATCTTCTTCAGAGGCTGATCTGTATACACTATTACCAATCTACCCTGAAAGTATTGCCTAAGCTTTTGACTAGCAGTTATTAAAGCAAAAACAAACTTTTCAATATTCGGGTACCTTGTTTCAACATCTCGAAGGACATGGCTTACATAATAAAGGGTCAACTTTCAACTTCACGGACCAAAGCGCTCCCACACGCTTAAATGAACTCCATTTGCTAAGTACAAATATAAAGGTTCAGCAGGAACGGGCTTCACCAACAAAGGCGCCGAAGATAAATAGGACTTGATGCTCTGAAAGGTGTCCTCACACTCCGAAGTCCATTGAAATGTCTTTGCATTCTTCGGCCCTTTCAATGTATCAAAGAACGGTAGACATCTTTCCGCCGACTTGGACATGAACCTCCTCAAAGTCGCAATCCTTCCAAATCGACGACGTTGAACATCTTTAAATGACCGAGGAGTCTTCATGTTCGGGATCGCTTGAATCTTTTCAGATTGGCCCGATTCTCTCGATCGACAAGATAACCCGTAAATTTTTCGGACCACCTGGGCAGAAAGGTGCACTTAGTGGGATTCTGTAACAACCCCAAAACAGGTCCATTCCATCCAACCCATTCTGAGTCGCCAAATATATGGTACGGAAAATAACTACAACTTTATTACAATAATTGTCGTGCAAAATACAACAACACATATGCTGTGCGTTTGGATGCAAATATATACCAACTGTATCACGTCACAATGACACCTTACATAAAGGTATAGTCAAAAATTGTTTTAGAAATTAGAATCTTTGGGAAGTGCTCAAGGAAACCTTCGTACATGGGAGGCCATGCTTTTAGGTTATGGTAGATATCATATGGCCACAGAATTATCCTTGGTTGACCCAATAGACCCCAAAGAAAAACGAGAAGATTACTATCATATTCTTCCCAATGGTGAGTCTTTTCTTGACATATCATTATCTCCACTGTCTCTAATTGGGTATTATACTCCAAACAAACACCAAGATTATATAGGTAGTGCTTGTAAATATACTCAGCAAGTGGATGTGCACAACCTTGTCTTATGATAACACGAGTTTGTATGTCATTAGACATCTTGTATGATAGTGGCAAAACACCCTTCCAAAGTTAAATTCACCTCACCCTCAACATCTATAGACCACCACTCTATTCCTCGCTATCCCCCCATTTCGACCCAAATTTACACTTTTATTACACGAAAGGAATTGTGAAACAAAAGGGTGAGCACAACTAGCTCGATAAAGAATATTATGACTAAAGATAAATAAATTATCAATAGTCTTCATCAAGAATAAATCGTAGATTTAGAACATATGGTAGATGATAAAACTTTTCAACCATAGTTGCAAGTGAACGAAGTAATCCATTAAAAGAGTCAAATAGACTATAAAGTCTATTGTCTTCTCCACGTTAAAAGTCCACCAACAATATTTTATCCCTGTAACATAAATCAACAGTTCCTTTCCACAATCATATGAATAACTCATAATCATAATTGTAATTCTAAATTCCTCTTCTCATCCGGGACGAAGATAAATTTTTATCACCTGTCTTTACCTGAAACATCAAATATCATGGTTATACCAAATCACAGTTCCTGTTCATAATCATACTAATAATTTCATCTTTGCACCACGGGCCAAAGATATTCATCAACAGATTCATCTTTACACTACAAAAAGCAAAGATATTCAACAACAGTCATCTTTGCATTACGAGCCAAAGATATTCATCAATAATTCATCTTTGCACTACAAAGCTAAAGATATTCAACAACAGTCATCTTTGCATTACGAGCAAAAGATATTCATCAATAATTCATCTTTGCACTACAAAATTTAAAGATATTCAACAACGGGTCATCTTTTGCATTACAAGCCAAAGATATTCATCAATAATTCATCTTTGCACTACAAAAGTAAAGATATTCAACAACAGTCGTCATCTTTGCATTCAAGCCAAAGATATTCATCAATAATTCATCTTTGCACTACAAAGCAAAGATATTAATATCTCAAAGAAATATATAATCATTTCGAATTTATATAAACAATTATAGTCATGTTGATCATTTCACCTTTGTACTTAAGCTAAAAATATTCAATTGTAAATTCAATGGTCATGATCATACCGGTCAACAATTCAACTTTTGCACCATCTTGGCCAAAGAGAACCTATGGTCACGATCATACCAATAATCTACCCATCTTTACACTCAAGTCAAAAGAGAAATATCATCATTAGGGTTATAAGAATGTTATATAAAAACAATATAATCAAAACATGGTTTTAATTTCAAGAGTAAGATTCATAAATCAATGATAATTTGGTCAGAGAAGAAACCAATTTGTCGTGAATAGTACCCCGTATTCGTACATAAGTACCAGTATCGTGCATAAGTAACTCTCATATACTAAAAAGATAAAGTTTCATAATAAAATTCATATCCATATTTATAACACCTTAATCCAAATGTTATAAATCACTTAGAAATCTCATAATCTAATACTATTAATATTACAATAATATTTTAATCATTTCTAAAACTTATAAACAATTTAATTAAATTGTTTACACTTTACTAATTAATGCATTTAATCATCATAAAATGCCAAACTCATAAGATTTCATCACCAATAACCAAAACCCTCATCAAAAATCTGCATATACCTCATATATGATTCTCAAGCCATAAAATCATATTTTCCAATTTTCTTACTTCACATAACATATTTAATTCATTTACTCATAACTAGAACATTTTCATGAAAAATACCAAATCAGTTCCAAAAATATTTATTTTCTGGGATTTAGAAGAATATAGTCCCATATTGAATATATATTTTTCTCAGAATTTTTAAAATTCATTTACTATTTTTCACATGGCCAAAACCACCGAATATTTAAACATTTATCATAAATTTTACTTTTGTCCAAAAATTCTGAAATTAATACGGTATCTTGACATTATATAGATGTACTCCGAATAAAAATTTCATCAATTTTGGAGTTAATCACAAGGAGTTATAAGCGGTTACTTTTAAAATAGTCTTTTCCCGTAAAATTCATAACTCTTTATCTATACATCCAAAAATCACCATTTTTGGACACAATCAATAAAACTCATCAAAATATCATTTCAAATTTTTCCAGAATTTTCTGAAGGTCAGAAAAATTACGAAACTTAAAATCATAACAACCCTTAAAATCCCTTACTATCCCTTACCTCAAAAAAAAAGACTTCCTTACATTTGGATATCGGATATATTTGAAGGAAACTTGCAATCGATGAATATCAACTCACCAAGTATCTAAATACTCACAAAATACACTCAATAATCTAGAGAGAAAAGAGAAAATTTATGAATTACGGTGTGATTTTCAATTCTAACTTAACCTCTATTTATAGGAAAATGTTAAGACGCATGAAGCAAACTTAACTTGCAACACGATGGCTTTTACTCGCTACTATTCCCACCCACCACATTTGAAAATTCAATTGAGCACATTTCTCACCAACCAAAAGTGGGGCCCACTAATTCTAGAATTTTCCACCAAAATCATTTATAACCTAATTTAGAATCGGTCACCTCTTAAAATTCATAACAAATTATCGCTCATTTTTAACGGTTCAAATTTGTGGACATATACTCAACTTATATATGTATAACATATCCAAAAATCCCAACGATCCAACGGTCGATTAAAAATTATAACTCACATAATAAAGTTTGTAAGAACAATCGATTTGATCTTTTAATACCTCCAATCAGGCAAAAAATCGATAAAATACCTCAACATTAATTCCTTCATTTTTAACCACATAAATAAATCCATCATTTATATCCACATCAAATAAATATTTCATTGTCATATAAATCAATAATTAATTATTCATAAATAATATTATAGAATCACAATAATGACAACGAGGCGGTTCCAGGAAAAGGGGCTTTCAATAAGAATTTCTCCTTCTTGGTAGCCTTGATTAGGTGACCAAACCTCTCCTTGATGAACTTTCTAGACATTGCCAATAATGTTATCTAATAATATTATTCAAATAATATGAATTATTGATCCGATAATGGAATCTTTGTGCGGTTGACAATTATTGAACAACAATAATATAAAATATCAACGCATCAATTATTGAATCAATAAAATAAAATATTGAGCAGTAATTATCGTAACAATTATTGAGTAGTGCCTTCTTACGTAAGAATCAATAATTCAAAATATCATGTGTAATACCAGTAATAGCTTCTTTGTGCAACAACGCCGTATTATTTTTATTTTACCAACCGTATTTCAGCGGTGTTAGCAGTAACGATTACGTCGTTATTTATAAAAACTTAATTTTGTCGTTTTCTTCATCAAGATAGTTATTACATTATGGGGCCCACAAATAGTCTGCGTTGTAAATGCGAATATTCTACGCGGAAAGAATATTCCACGACCAAACGAATATTCCCCGACAATAATGAATACTTTATACCCCCTTGCGTATTTTGAAATTTTTTTTTCATATATCACCCTTAACTTTAACTTTTATCAATTTAACCATTTACTGAATAGCAAAATTGAATACTTTTATTTCATAAAATTCGGGGTCTTACAGATTCAATCTCAAATTGTGTTGACGAATTGTCTGAAAACATTCTTCCAAATCATCCAGATGTTTATGTTCCAACATACTTTTGACAATCATGTCGATCTCACGTACACCTCCATATTCACCTTGGTGATATCTCGAAAATATGGTTCATCATCCCTCGATATGTGGCTCCGGCATTGAAGGTAGAAGGTCATTTTCTTATAAGCATATCTTTAAGAGCGATGCGTAATGAACGTTGGTTGTGGACGCCCCAAAATAGGTATACACAACACCCATTTCGAGTCGCCAAATACATGGTACAAGAAGTAAACTACAACTTCAATAATACAAATGTCGTGTGAAATACGACAATATATATCTTAATGAGTTTAAATACAAATATTATCTTCTAGATAATATCTATACTCAAATAAATCCTCATCACATTTATTGATACAATATTTTACAAAAATGGTGAGGACTACTAAACAACTCTCTCTAGAACCTTCATTCCATACCCGACTAAGTACTCGCTACATTCTCGTCTCCCGAGAAGAAAAATGGAACAACAAGGAAAAGGGTGAGCTCAACTAGCCCAAGAAGAATATTATGACTAAGATAATATACAACAAATTATCGTTAGTCTCCAACAGGAAAAATCTAATAGAATACAATAGACAACAAGTTTCAGATCAATATTCGCATTGAAATAATAATTCATAGAAGAGTTACGTAGAGAATGAAATCTACTATAATCTATGAATTTAACGATCCATCATCAATATTTTATCCTCGTAACATCAATCAATATTCATCTCAAATCAAATATTCATCTTTGCACTACGTGCCAAAGATATTCATCAATCGGTCATGTTCATCTCAACACTGCTCATCTTTGCACTAAAGGCCAAAGATATTCATCGATCGGTCATGTTCATTTAAACACTGTTCATCTTTTGCACTACAGGCCAAAGATATTCATCGATCGGTCATGTTTATTTAAACACCTGCTCATCTTTGCACTACTGAGCCAAAGATATTCTTCAGAAATCATTCATCTTTGCTGCTGCGCAGCCAAAGATATTCATCAGTCGGTCATGTTCATTTAAACACCTGCTCATCTTTGCACTACAGGCCAAAGATATTCTTCAGAAATCATTCATCTTTGCACTACGGGCCAAAGATATTCAATAATATCATCATTTAAGACGAGGATGAATGAAAAAATATTTTTAAAAGAACGAATCCAAATTGAATCAAATTGTCAAGGATTAAGGATTCATACTTGGTTTTATCCACGTCCAAAAATACCTCAAAAATAATCATAGTGGTGTAAAATTCAAGAATGATCAAAACATGGATACAATCAAAGCTAGTATCCAGAATAGATATTTTAGACGAAAAGAAAAATTTTCATTTTCTATTGAATAGTCTGCCAGATTTGTGAATAAGGTTAGTATCACGTGAATAGTGCAGATATCGTGAATAGTAACTCTCGATACCAAAAGATAGAAATTCCACAAAAACATTTTCACGCTTTCATGAATAGTACTCGTGAATAGTAACTCGTGAATAGTAACTCATGAATAGTAACTCGTGAATAGTAACTCATGAATAGTAACCCCACATGAAAAAGTTCCAAATTTGATAAAAAATTCCAACCAATATTTCAAAGATAATGATATTGAAGAAATAATATCATTCGAGAAGAAAATAACATCCCTTACCTCAAAGAATCGATTTCCGGAAGGAAGGTCGGAAGTGATCTTTGAATGAAACTTATCTTGAACAACAACTCTCAAAGTATCTAAATACTCACAAAATACGCTCAATAATATAGAGAAAGAAGAGAAAACTTTGTTTCGGTGTGATTTTCAATTCTAACAGCCCTCTATTTATAGGAAAATGTTAGCCGTAGAAGCAGACTTGACTGCCTACACGATGGCTTTACTCGCTACTATTGCCACCCACCACATTTGAAATAAAATTCAGACATTTTTTCACCAACCACAAGTGGGGCCCACTCAATTCTAGAATTTTCCACCAAAATCAATTATAACCCTACTTTCCTAATCAAACACCTCTCAAAATTTATAACAAATCATTCGTTCATTTTAACGGTTCAAAATTTGTGGACATATACTCAACTTATATATGTATAACATATCCAAAAATTACAACGATCCAACGGTCGGATTAAATATTATAACTCACACAATAAAGCTATAATAACACCGATTTGATCTTTTAATACCTCAATCCGAACAAAATACAAATAAAACATCTCAAAGATTAATTCCTTCATTAATAACCACATAAATAAATCCATCATTTATATTCATATAAAATAAATATTTCCTTATCATATGAATCAATAATTAATTATTCACAAATAATATTACGTAATCACAATTATGACAAACCAGCCGCTCCTGTGAAAGAGGGGCTTTCCAATAAGGATCTCTCCTTCTTGGCGGCAATTGATTAGGTGACCAAACCTCTCCTTAGATGTAACTTTCTAGACATTGCCAATAATGTTATCTAATAATATTATTCAAATAATATGAATTATTGATCCGATAATGGGAAATCTTGTGCAAATGACAATTATTGAACAACAATAATATAAAATATCAACGCAAAGAATTATTGAATCAATAAAATAAAATATTGAGCAAGAATCATCGTGAAAATTATTGAAAGTAGTGCCATCTTACGCACGAATCAATAATTCAACAATCTTTGTGCAATACCGTGCTTCTTCATGCAAACCAGCGTAGACATCAGATTTTAACCACCGGGTATTCCAACAATCTTAACGGTAGAATAACTACGCCGTTATTTTTAACCAACTTATATTTGTCGCTTTCCTCATCCAATCGCTTTCAGTTATGGGGCCCACATGGTTCTTGCTGGTCGCATTTAATATTCCCGACAAGCATTGAATATTCCCACGACCAAACGAATATTCCCGACAAAATGAATATTTTATAACCACTTGCTTATTTTGAAATATTTGCGTATTTAACCCTTAACTATCCACATTAATCAAATCAACCCTTACTATTTCAAAATAATAAATAAAGGAAATTCCTTTTTTATTTAAAAATTTTCGGTCTTACTGACCTCCCTCCTTATGAAATTTCGTCCTCGAAATTGACGTACGACGTACTGGTGTTTGAAAAGGTAAAGATACCTCGCTTTCATTTTCGTTTCCAACTCCCAGTCATTTCCTCAATAAGCATGGTTTCTCCACAAAACTTTAACTTATGGTATAACCTCGAAGACATTGGACATGTTCTTTCCTCTACAAGATCTTGGATGGTATCTCCTCGCACGTTAAGTCTTCTACTATCTCGTCGGTTCTAACTCAATGACGTGGTTGGGTCGTCCACATATTTACGTAACATCGATACGTGAAAAAGCGTTATGAACACGCGTCATACTTGGTGGTAAAAGCGAGTCTATAGGCCCGCAGTTCTATTCGATCGAGAATTTCAAATGGATTAATAAATCGAAGGTTTGAGCTTTCCTCACCTCACCGATTCTCGCTTTTGAAATAACAACTTCTTGCACCTCCTTCTTCAAATTCATCACCTCGGTGTGTAGCTTGAACAACTTTAACTTTATCGATTAAAGTCGATTATATACTCGTATATCATCACGTGGGTACCTAGAGTTTTCATCTCCATCTCTATTATTTGTAAATTATACGTAAATTAGTCTTTGACAATATCGTACTCGTCTTCAGATACGATCTTCTACTCAACACGCCGGTACCACGTTCGCTTTTCCAGGATGGCATGGTCGTAAGCGTGTGTTGAAATGAGTCTCTCTTGAGTTCTTCAAGCTCTTCCACATTCTTTACTCCATTCGAATTTTGTATCTCTACGAGTCATTTGCGTTAATGGAATAGCGATTCGAGAATATCCTTCAACGAATCTTCGATAATAACCAACTAAGCCTAGAAAGATACGTATTTCGATTACCGACTTAGGTTGTTCTCAATCGTGACTCATATCCCAACCTTGGATAACACGTTACAATGACACCCTGTCGGTTTTTACTATCGCATCGAATATGGTGTCCCCACGGAGAGTGCGGCCAGTGCATTCCACAAAGGAAGTCACCAGATAAAGGCTCGTGTACCAAATTCTATAGTTGAATTTTTAACTCACGAAGTTCAATAGAGCCATTCGATATGAGATTTTAGAAATGAGTTTTGTCTAGGGTTCAAATTCGATACAAAATTTAATATCGCTTTGGGAGTAAGCCAAGAAATTCTTCAGAAATACGTCAGAAAAATCAATAACAACAAGAATATTATTCAAATCGACGTGTCTTTATTCAAATCCATAACATGGACTAAGAAAACTTGACATCCGTAATAAACGAATGACTTTTATGGCTTGATATGAAAATGTTTGACTTCAATGGTTTGATTGCACGAATTGAATAACAGAGTTGCTTAGGAGTATGAAAACTAACAACCTTATTTAAAGCAATCAATTTGGCATGATGAGTAGTTAACCTTAAAATCACATCAAAAGCAAATATCTCTATAGAAATAAGGTTAACGGGTAATGTGATAGTGCCAACTGAATCAAACAAGATTTCTAAACAATGAGATGTAATGAAAGTTTCTCTAACTGAGTCTCCATAAATAGGTCAAAGTCTAATTTCTCCGTAGTCAAGTTCAAACGTTGGCGCTTAAGCAAGAGAGATAAAAGAATGGGTAGCCGGTGATCTCAGTAAGGTATAAACTTCGCAAGAATTTATAATTAACTAACCCGTGCTAACTTCGTTCGGGTTCCTCGCATTTTGAATGGCCACGACAAACGCTCTTCCAAGAACCGTTGACTTTGACTTTTTCGGGACGATCTTTTGAGTCACCAATCCCCATTGAACTAGGGTTTCATTATCGCATAATCTCGAAGCGATATGTCCTTCTTTTCCACAATTATAGCATACCTTAAACTGTTGTGGGCGGCCAATGATATGTCCCTCTTTCGCATTTGTAACATACGACCGATGGTTTTCTCCTCCTTGGAACTAGTCACACATCTGGCGCCGACGTCTTCACATGGTCGTTAATGAATCTCCTCTTTTAAAATCTCCTCCCAACTCGCTTCTTCTATTTTCATGGCCACGATTACCACCCGAGTGGTTACCGCCTTTGTCCTCAGTATTCTTCTTTCTCCCTTTGGTTATCATTATTCGATGATCGCTATCTTGGTATAATCTGGTTATGGACCCTCGGTTGAACGTATTTCGTTATCTCGCATTTCTAACAATCGAGCCCTCATTGACAACATCCGAATAGAGAAAATTTATGAGAAATGAGATATCGACGTACTTGGGTTTCAAACCTCTCGTAAACATCCGCATCATACGTTCCTCATTCTCCACCAAATGAGGTGCGAACACGGATAACTCCATGAACTTCGCCAGACGGGGACACCGCCATGTTATTCGCCCATCTAATAAACTCCACTTCCTTCATACGACGAATACTTTCGTGGAAGTACTTGTCATTGAATCTGCTTTCAAACGTCTCCCAAGACATCGCCGAAGTGCAATTGGATGGTACGCTTCACTGATTCCCACCGAAGAATGCGCGCCACGGAACATAAAAGTAGCGAATGGAACTTTCGTTTCCTTTGTGCATCCCAAGACATCGAATATCTTGGTAATTTGCTTGACCCATGTTTCCGCCATGATCGGATCGCTTTCCTTGAATGCACGGTGGTCCCAACTCTTTGAATCGCTTGTTTGTGACCACCCGTGAATTACTATCATTTCTCCTATATTTTGAGCACGAGTCTCCCTCGTCGATTTTTGCATGAATCGCAAAAAGCTTCTAAACATCCCCTCGTTCATCATCGCTTTCGGTGGTGTTATTCATGGAGAGGTACATTGTCACTGTTGCACGTTCTCCTCGTTGTTGAAATACAGCATCTCCACGGTCTCATTTACTCCACTATTAATATTCTCAATCGACATTCTCAAACACCGTCATAAAACAAGGGTTAATTAAGGAAATCAATCACATAATATCCCTATATCTTGACCAACTAACAAATAAGCTTAGTAGGACACCTAGCGAGGATTTACCTCTCTCTCCCTCCTAGTTCTATTCCCCGATCGCCGCCGGAGATCATATCCCTAAGCTCGATATTAACTATGACGCCCCAAAATAGGTATACACAACACCCATTCCGAGTCGCCAAATACATGGTACAAGAAGTAAACTACAACTTCAATAATACAAATGTCGTGTGAAATACGACAATATATCTTGTGAGTTTAAATACAAATATTATCTTCTAGATAATATCTATACTCAAATAAATCCTCATCACATTTATTGATACAATATTTTACAAAATGGTGAGGACTACTAAACAACTCTCTCTAGAACCTTCATTCCATACCCGACTAAGACTCTCGCTACATTCTCGCCTCTTGAGAAGAAAAATGGAACAACAAGGAAAAGGGTGAGCTCAACTAGCCCAAGAAGAATATTATGACTAAGATAATATACAAAAAATTATCGTTAGTCTCCAACAGGAAAAATCGATAGAATACAATAGACAAACAAGTTTCGGATCAATATTCGCAATTTGAAATAATAATTCATAGAAGAGTTACGTAGAGAATGAAATCTACTATAATCTATGAATTTTAAATCCATCATCAATATTTTATCCCTCAGTAACATCAATCAAAAGACCCCGAATTTTATGAAATAAAAGTATTCAATTTTTCTATTCAAGAATTGGTTAAATTGATAAAAGTTAAAGTTAAGGGTGATATATGAAATTTTTTTCAAAATAAGCAAGGGGTATAAAGTATTCATTATCGTTTGGGAATATTCTTTTCGTCGTGGAATATTCTTTCCGTTTGGGAATATCGTACGACGACGCAGCAGCCCATGTGGGCCCCATAATGTAAAAAGCGATATGGATGAAGAAAACGACAAATATAAGTTCAAGTTAAAATAACTACAGAAGAAGTTTATTAAGTAAGATCGCTGAATACCCGTGGTTAAAATAAGAAGAATACGCTGCGGTCGCACAAAGAAGACACCAGATTGCACAATATTGTTGAATTATTGATCCTTACGTAGAAGAAGGCACTACTCAATAATTTTCACAAAGAGTTATCGCTCAATATTTTATTTTATTGATTCAATAATTGTTGCGTTGATATTTTATATTATTGTTGTTCAATAATTGTCACCGCACGCACATTATCTCCATTATCGATCAATAATTCATATTATTTGAATAATATTATTAGATAAAGCATTATTGGCAATGTCTAGAAAGTTCTCACAAGGAGAGGTTTGGTCACCTAATTGCGCGCCAAGAAGGAGAAATCCTTATCTGAAAGCCCCCTCTTCCCGGGAACTACCGTCATTTATAAATGTGATTTCGTAATATTATTTGTGAATAATTAATTATTGATTCATATGATAAGAAAATATTTATTTGATGTGGATATAAATGATGGATTTATTTATGTGGTTATAAGTGAAGGAATTAATGATGAGGTGTTTTATCAAGATTTGTTTAAATGGAGAACAAAATATGGGATTTTCGTAAAAATTAGTTTATTACTTGATTTTGTAAAATCCATAACTCTTTGTGTATAATGAGTTAAGAGATGAGCCATATATCAAAAGAAAGCCCTAGAAGTAAGCTAATCAGAGAAATTTGAATCACCCAAAAATTCTTTTGTAGATATTTCGTGGTGAAATTTTGAATGAAATCGGTCCAAGGACTAATAGTCCAAAAAATCGTTGTTCTTCAAACTATATCATGTGAGTTATAAATTTTGATCCGACTGCTGATCGTTGTAATTTTTGGATATGTTATACATACATAAGTTGAGTATATGTCCACAAATTTTGAACCGTTAAAAATGAACGAATGATTTGTTATGAATTTTAAGAGGTGAATGATTCTAAATTAGGTTTATAATTGATTTGGTGGAAAATTTAGAATTGAGAGGGCCCCACTCTGTGGTTGGTGAAGAAAATGTGCTGAATTTTATTTCAAATGTGGTGGGTGGAATAGTAGCAGTGTAAAGCCATCAAAGTCAGCAGTGTTAAGTCTCGCTTTGCAAGGCTAACATTTTCCTATAAATAGAGGGCTGTTAGAATTGAAAATCACACCGTAAACAAAGTTTTTCTTTTCTCTCTAGATTATCGAGTGTAATTTGTGAGTATTTAGATACTTGGTGAGTTGATATTCATCGCGCTGCAAGTTTCCTTTCATTATATCCGATATCCCGCCGTAAGTCGCTTTTTTCGAGGTAAGTGGATAAGTAGTGGATATTATTTTTTTTTTGTAATGATATTATTTCTTCAATATCATTACGTCAAATGTCGATCCAAGTTTTTATCAAATTTGGAACTTTTTCATGCTCTGGGTTACTATTCATGAGTTACTATTCACGAGTTAGTTACTATTCATGAGTTACTATTCACGAAGTTACTATTCACTTAGTACTATTCATTAAGCGTGAAAATGTTTTTTTTGTGGAATTTCTATCTTTTTCGTGTTTGAGTTACTATTCACGATACTCAAGACTATTCACGATACTCAAGACTATTCACTTAATACGACAAGACTATTCAATTAAAAATGAAAATTTTTCTTTTCGCCTAAAATATCTATTCGATATACTAGCTTTGATTGTATCCATGTTTTGATCATTCTCGAATTTTACACCACTATGATTATTTTTGAGGTATTTGGACGTGGATAAAACCAATGCAAAGATGAATGATTTCAAGAATATCTTTGGCTCAGAAAGTAAAAGATGAACAGTGTTTGTTGAAACGAATATTATTAATCGATGAATATCTTTAGCCAAGAAGGCAAAGATGAATTATCGATGAATATCTTCGCTTCAAGAATGCAAAGATGATTATTGATGAATATCTTTGTCAGAGTGCAAAGATGAATTATTGATGAATATCTTTTGCTCAGAATGCAAAGATGAATTGTTGATGAATATCTTTAGCCTCAGAATGCAAAGATGAATTATCGATGAATATCTTTCGCTCAGAATGCAAAGACGATTTGTTGATGAATATCTTTAAATTTCAGAATGCAAAGATGAATTATCGATGAATATCTTTTGCTCAGAATGCAAAGACGACTGTTGTTGAATATCTTTAATCAGAGTAAAAGATGAATTATTGATGAATATCTTTCGCTTCAGAATGCAAAGATGACCCGTTGTTGAATATCTTTAGCCAGTAGTGTAAAGATGAACTGTTGATGAATATCTTCGCCCGTGGTAAGCAAAGATGAATTTATTAGTATGATTATGTAAACAGAACCGTGATTTGGTATAACCATGATCTTTGATGTTTCGTAAAGACAAGTGATGAAAATTATCTTTGTTTCGATGAGGAAAGGAATTTAGAACTACAATTACGATTATGAAGTTATACACGTGATTGTGGATGTGAATTGTTGATTGATGTTACAGGATAAAACATTGTTGGTGGATTTTTAACACGGAGAAGACAATAGATTTTTATACTATTCGACTCTTCTAATGGATCGCTTCATTCACGCAACTATGGTTGAAAAGTTTTATCATCTACCATATGTTCTAAATCGATTGATTATCGATGAAGACTATTGATAATTTATTTATCTTTAGTCATAATATTCTTTATCGAAGCTAGTCAGGTTTCACCCTTTGTTTCACAATTCCTTTCGTGTAATAAAAGTGTAAAATGGGTCGAGCTGGGATATAATGGAGGAATAGAGTGGTGGTCTATAGATGTTGAGGGTGAGGTGAATTTAACTTGAATGGTGTTTTGTCACTATCATACAAGATGTCTAATGACATACAACCTCGTGTTATCATAAGACACGGTTGTGTTTCATCCACTTCACGAGTATATTTACAAGCACTACCTATATAATCTTGGTGTTTGTTTGGAGTATAATACCCAATTAGAGACAAGTGGAGATAATGATATGTCAAGAGAAGACTCACCATCGGGAAGAATACGATAGTAATCTTCTCGCTTTTTCTTTGGGGTTTATCGGGTCAACCAAGGATAATTTGTGGCCATATGATATCTACCATAACCTAAAAAGCACGGCCTCCCATGTACGAAGGTTTTCTCGAGCACTTCCCAAAGATTCTAATTTCTAAAAAAGCTTTTTGATCGCACTTTTATGTAAGGTGTCATGGTGACGTGTTATCCAAGTTGGTGTCCAGAGTTACATTTGGTATATATTGGTATCCAAACTCACAAAGATACGTGTGTTGTTGTATTTTGCACCACAATTGTTGTAATAAAGTTGTAGTTATTTCGCATCATGTATTTAACGACTCGTAATAGGTGGATGGAATGGACCTATTTTGGGGTTGTTACATTTGGTATCGTAGCTTAGGATATGATCTCTCCATGAGATCGGGAATAGAACCAGAGGGAGAGATGAGTAAATCCTTCGCTAAAGTGTGTCCTACCTAAGCTTATTTGTTGGGTCACCATAATATCGAGATATTATGTGATATGTTAATTTGCTCAATTAACCTTTGTGTTGAAGTCAGATTCTAGAATGATATCTCAAATATGTGAGATGAGCAATGGAGAAATCATGATGATGTGGGAGATAGAATCAAATGAAAACAAGGTATTCTCAACTCTTTGAAATACTGTGCACGAATTTTTGGGACTTAAATTTCATAAGGAGGGAGATCAGAAGACCCCTAATTTTATGAAATAAAAGTATTCAATTTTTCTATTCAAGAATTGGTTAAATTGATAAAAGTTAAAGTTAAGGGTGATATATGAAATTTTTTTCAAAATAAGCAAAGGGGTATAAAGTATTCATTATTATCGTTTGGGAATATTCGTTTGGTCGTGGAATATTCTTTCCGCTTTGGGAATATTCGCACGACGACATGCAAAAGCCCATGTGTGGGCCCCATAATGTAATAAAAGCGATGGATGAAGAAAACGACAAATATAAGTTGGTTAAAAATAACTACAGTAGTTGTTACATCAAGTAAGACCGCTTGAATACCCTATGGTTAAAATATAAAGAATACGCGTGGTCGCATAAAGAAATACACCAGATTGCACAATATTGTTGAATTATCGATCCTTACGTAAGAAGGCACTACTCAATAATTTTCACAAAGAGTTATCGCTCAATATTTTATTTTATCGATTCAATAATTGTCAAGGTTGATATTTTATATTATTGTTGTTCAATAATTGTCACCGCATTATATTTCCATTATCGATCAATAATTCATATTATTTGAATAATATTATTAGATAAAGCATTATTGGCAATGTCTAGAAAGTTTCACAAGGAGAGGTTTGGTCACCTAATTGCGCCGCCAAGAAGGAGAAATCCTTATCTGAAAGCCCCTTTCCCGGAACTACCGTCATTATAAATGTGATTCTCGTAATATTATTTGTGAATAATTAATTATTGATTCATATGATAAGAAAATATTTATTTGATGTGGATATAAATGATGGATTTATTTATGTGGTTATAAGTGAAGGAATTAATGATGAGGTGTTTTATCAAGATTTGTTTAAATGGAGAACAAAATATGGGATTTTCGTAAAAATTAGTTTATTACTTGATTTTGTAAAATCCATAACTCTTTGTGTATAATGAGTTAAGAGATGAGCCATATATCAAAAGAAAGCCCTAGAAGTAAGCTAATCAGAGAAATTTGAATCACCCAAAAATTTTTGTAGATATTTCGTGGTGAAATTTTGAATGAAATCGTCCAAGGACTAATAGTCAAAAAAATCGTTGTTCTTCAAACTATATCATGTGAGTTATAAATTTTGATCCGACCGCTGATCGTTGTAATTTTTGGATATGTTATACATACATAAGTTGAGTATATGTCCACAAATTTTGAACCGTTAAAATGAACGAATGATTTGTTATGAATTTTAAGAGGTGATCGATTCTAAATTAGGTTTATAATTGATTTTGGTGGAAAATTTAGAATTGAGGGCCCCACTTGTGGTTGGTGAAAAATGTGCTGAATTTTATTTCAAATGTGGTGGTGGAATAGTAGTGTAAAGCCATCAGTCACAAAGTTAAAGTCGCTTTTGCAAGGCTAACATTTTCCTATAAATAGAGGGCTAAGTTAGAATTGAAAATCACACCGTAAACAAAGTTTTTTTTTTTCTCTCTAGATTATCGAGTGTAATTTGTGAGTATTTAGATACTTGGTGAGTTGATATTCATCGCTGCAAGTTTCCTTCAAATTATATCCGATATCCCCGCCGCGTCGTTTTTCGAGGTAAGTGGATAGTAGTGGATATTATTTTTTTCAGAATGATATTATTTCTTCAATATCATTACGTCAAATGTCGATCCAAGTTTTTATCAAATTTGGAACTTTTTCATGTCGGGGTTACTATTCATGAGTTACTATTCACGAAGTTACTATTCATGAAGTTACTATTCACGAAGTTACTATTCACTAGTACTATTCACGAAGTGAAGTGAAAATGTTTTTTTGTGGAATTTCTATCTTTGGTGTTTGAGTTACTATTCACGATACTAAGACTATTCACGATACTCAAGACTATTCATTTATCATTTAAGACTATTCAACCAAAAAATGAAAATTTTTCTTTTCGCCTAAAATATCTATTCGGATACTAGCTTTGATTGTATCCATGTTTTGATCATTCTCGAATTTTACACCACTATGATTATTTTTGAGGTATTTTTGGACGGATAAAACCAATGCAAAGATGAATGATTTCAAGAATATTCAGAAAAAAAAGATCAAGAAAATCTTTAAACTAACCAAAGATGAATATGAATATAAAAATGAGAAAGTGTTTAAATGAATATATTTTGCTCGTAGAAGCAAATAACGATGATGAATATCTTTAGCCAAGAGTGCAAAGATGAATTATCGATGAATATCTTTCGCTCAGAATGCAAAGACGATTGTTGTTGAATATCTTTACCCCAGAAGAGCAAAAGATGAATTATCGATGAATATCTTTCGCTCAGAATGCAAAGATGAATTGTTGTTGAATATCTTTAGCCTCAGAAAGCAAAAGATGAATTATCGATGAATATCTTTCGTCAGAATGCAAAGACGACTCGTTGTTGAATATCTTTAAATTCAGAAAAAAAAAGATGAATTATTGATGAATATCTTCGCTCAGAATGCAAAGATGACCCGTTGTTGAATATCTTTTAGCCCCAGAAGTAGTAAAGATGAATCTGTTGATGAATATCTTTCGCCCGTAAGCAAAAGATGAATTTATTAGTATGATTATGAAACAGAACCGTGATTTGGTATAACCATGATCTTTGATGTTTCGTGTAAAGACAAGTGATGAAAATTATCTTTGCTTCGATGAGGAAAGGAATTTAGAACTACAATTACGATTATGAAGTTATACACGTGATTGTGGGATGTGAATTGTTGATCGATGTTACAGGATAAAACATTGTGGTGGATTTTAACACGGAGAAGACAATAGATTTTATACTATTCGACTCTTCTAATGGATCGCTTCATTCCACGCAACTATGGTTGAAAAGTTTTATCATCTACCATATGTTCTAAATCTCGATTTGACATCGATGAAGACTATTGATAATTTATTTATCTTTAGTCATAATATTCTTTATCGAGCTAGTCAGGTTTCACCCTTTGTTTCACAATTCCTTTCGTGTAATAAAAGTGTACCGGGTCGAAGTGGGGGATAGTAGGAATAGAGTGGTGGTCTATAGATGTTGAGGGTGAGGTGAATTTAACTTGAATGGTGTTTTGTCACTATCATACAAGATGTCTAATGACATACAACCTCGTGTTATCATAAGACACGGTCAGGTTTCATCCACTTGCCGAGTATATTTACAAGCACTACCTATATAATCTTGGTGTTTGTTTGGAGTATAATACCCAATTAGAGACAAGTGGAGATAATGATATGTCAAGAGAAGACTCACCATCGGGAAGAATACGATAGTAATCTTCTCGCTTTTCTTTTGGGGTTTATCGGGTTAACCAAGGATAATTTTGCGGGCCATACGATATCTACCATAACCTAAAAAGCATGGCCTCCCACATTAAGGTTTCTCGAGCACTTCCCAAAGATTCTAATTTCTAAAACAGCTGACTGCACTCTTTATGTAAGGTGTCATGGTGACGTGTTATCCAAGTTGGTGTCCAGAGTTACATTTGGTATATATTGGTATCCAAACTCACAAAGATACGTGTGTTGTTGTATTTTGCACGCACAATTGTTGTAATAAAGTTGTAGTTATTTCGCATCACGTATTTAACTAACTCGTAATAGGTTGGATGGAATGGACCTATTTTGGGGTTGTTACATTTGGTATCGTAGCTTAGGATATGATCTCCATGAGATCGGGAATGTAACTAGAGAGGGAGAGATGAGTAAATCCTTCGCTAAAGGTGTCCTACCTAAGCTTATTTGTTGGTCACCATAATATCGAGATATTATGTGATATGTTAATTTGCTCAATTAACCTTTGTTTTGAAGTCGTATTCTAGAATGATATCCAAATACGTGAGATGAAAGCAATGGAGAAATCATGATGACAGGGAGATAGAATCAAATGAAAACAAGGTATTCTCAACTCTTTGAAATACTGTGTACGAAATTTTGGGACTTAAATTTCATAAGGAGGGAGATCAGAAGACCCGAATTTTATGAAATAAAAGTATTCAATTTTTCTATTCAAGAATTGGTTAAATTGATAAAAGTTAAAGTTAAGGGTGATATATGAAATTTTTTTTCAAAATAAGCAAAGGGGTATAAAGTATTCATTATTGTTTGGGAATATTCGTTTGGTCGTGAAATATTTTTTCGCTTGGGAATATTCGCACGACACGCCGCAGCCATGTGTGGGCCCCATAACGTAAAAAGCGATGGATGAAGAAAACGACAAATATAAGTTGGTTAAAAATAACTACGAAGTCAAGTTACTGCTAAGATCATTGAATATTTATGGTTAAAATATAAAGAATACGCTGTGGTCGCACAAAGAATACATACCAGATTGCACAATATTGTTGAATTATTGATCCTTACGTAAGAAGGCACTACTCAATAATTTTCACAAAGAGTTATCGCTCAATATTTTATTTTATCGATTCAATAATTGTCGCGGTTGATATTTTATATTATCGTTGTTCAATAATTGTCACCCATTATATTTCCATTATCGATCAATAATTCATATTATTTGAATAATATTATTAGATAGCATTATTGGCAATGTCTAGAAAGTTTCACAAGGAGAGGTTTGGTCACCTAATTGCGCGCCAAGAAGGAGAAATCCTTATCTGAAAGCCCCCCTTTCCTCGAACTACCGTCATTATAAATGTGATTCTCGTAATATTATTTGTGAATAATTAATTATTGATTCATATGATAAGAAAATATTTATTTGATGTGGATATAAATGATGGATTTATTTATGTGGTTATAAGTGAAGGAATTAATGATGAGGTGTTTTATCAAGATTTGTTTAAATGGAGAACAAAATATGGGATTTTCGTAAAAATTAGTTTATTACTTGATTTTGTAAAATCCATAACTCTTTGTGTATAATGAGTTAAGAGATGAGCCATATATCAAAAGAAAGCCCTAGAAGTAAGCTAATCAGAGAAATTTGAATCACCCAAAAATTCTTTGTAGATATTTCGTGGTGAAATTTTGAATGAAATCGGTCCAAGGACTAATAGTCCAAAAATCGTTGTTCTTCACTATATTATGTGAGTTATAAATTTTGATCCGACTGCTGATCGTTGTAATTTTTGGATATGTTATACATACATAAGTTGAGTATATGTCCACAAATTTTGAACCGTTAAAATGAACGAATGATTTGTTATGAATTTTAAGAGGTGATCGATTCTAAATTAGGTTTATAATTGATTTTGGTGGAAAATTTAGAATTGAGTGGGCCCCACTTGTGGTTGGTGAAGAAATGTGCTGAATTTTATTTCAAATGTGGTGGTGGAATAGTAGCAGTGTAAAGCCATCGTCAGCAGTGTTAAGTCTCCGCTTTGCAAGGCTAACATTTTCCTATAAATAGAGGGCTAAGTTAGAATTGAAAATCACACCGTAAACAAAGTTTTCTCTTTCTCTCTAGATTATCGAGTGTAATTTGTGAGTATTTAGATACTTGGTGAGTTGATATTCATCGCTGCAAGTTTCCTTTCATTATATCCGATATCCCGTCGTAAGGCATTCGCTTTTCGAGGTAAGGGATAGTAAGGATATTATTTTTTTGTAATGATATTATTTCTTCAATATCATTACGTCAAATGTCGATCTCAAGTTTTTATCAAATTTGGAACTTTTTTTTTCTGGGCTATTATTCATGAGTTACTATTCATGAGTTACTATTCACGAAGTTACTATTCACGAAGTTACTATTCACGAAGTTACTATTCACGAAGTTACTATTTAGTACTATTCATGAAGCGTGAAAATGTTTTTTTTGTGGAATTTCTATCTTTCGTGTTTGAGTTACTATTCACGATATATTCAAGACTATTCACGATACTAAGACTATTCACTTATACATAAGACTATTCAATCAAAAATGAAAATTTTTCTTTTCGCCTAAAATATCTATTTCGATACTAGCTTTGATCAGATCCATGTTTTGATCATTCTTGAATTTTTACACCACTATGATTATTTTTGAGGTATTTTTGGACGGATAAAACCAATGCAAAGATGAATGATTTCAAGAATATCTTTGGCTCAGAAAGCCAGTGAAGTGTAAAGATGAATGAATAGTGTTGAAAATGAATATGAATAATGCAAAGACGAACTGATGAATATCTTTAGCCAAGAAGGCAAAGATGAATTATCGATGAATATCTTTCGCTCAGAATGCAAAGACGACTTTGTTGATGAATATCTTTAGCCAGAAGAAAGCAAAGATGAATTATCGATGAATATCTTTTGCTCAGAATGCAAAGATGACTTGTTGTTGAATATCTTTAGCCCAGAAGCAAAGATGAATTATTGATGAATATCTTTCGCTCAGAATGCAAAGACGACTGTTGTTGAATATCTTAGCCCAGAAGCAAAAGATGAATTATTGATGAATATCTTCGCTCAGAATGCAAAGATGACCCGTTGTTGAATATCTTTAGCCCTCTAGTGTAAAGATGAATCTGTTGATGAATATCTTCGCCCTGCGCAAAAAGATGAATTTATTAGTATGATTATGAACAGAACTCGTGATTTGGTATAACCATGATCTTTGATGTTTCGTAAAGACAAGTGATGAAAATTATCTTTGTTTCGATGAGGAAAGGAATTTAGAACTACAATTACGATTATGAAGTTATACACGTGATGTGGATGTGAATTGTTGATTGATGTTACTGTGGATAAAACATTGTGGTGGATTTTAACACGGAGAAGACAATAGATTTTATAGTCTATTCGACTCTTCTAATGGATCGCTTCATTCCACGCAACTATGGTTGAAAAGTTTTATCATCTACCATATGTTCTAAATCTCCGATTTATTATCGATGAAGACTATTGATAATTTATTTATCTTTAGTCATAATATTCTTTATCGAGCTAGTCAGGTTTCACCCTTTTGTTTCACAATTCCTTTCGTGTAATAAAAGTGTAGCCGGGTCGAATGGGATATGCGAAGGAACAGAGTGGTGGTCTATAGATGTTGAGGGTGAGGTGAATTTAACTTGAATGGTGTTTTGTCACTATCATACAAGATGTCTAATGACATACAACCTCGTGTTATCATAAGACACGGTTGTGCTCATCCACTTGTCGAGTATATTTACAAGCACTACCTATATAATCTTGGTGTTTGTTTGGAGTATAATACCCAATTAGAGACAAGTGGAGATAATGATATGTCAAGAGAAGACTCACCATCGGGAAGAATACGATAGTAATCTTCTCGCTTTTTCTTTGGGGTTTATCGGGTCAACCAAGGATAATTTTGTGGCCATATGATATCTACCATAACCTAAAAGCACATGGCCTCCCATGTACGAAGGTTTCTCGAGCACTTCCCAAAGATTCTAATTTCTAAAACAGCTTTTTGACTGTACTTTTATGTAAGGTGTCATGGTGACGACGTTATCCAAGTTGGTGTCCAGAGTTACATTTGGTATATATTGGTATCCAAACTCACAAAGATATGTGTTGTTGTATTTTGCACCACAATTGTTGTAATAAAGTCAGAAGTTATTTCGCATCACGATTTAACGACTCGTAATAGGTTGGATGGAATGGACCTATTTTGGGTCGCATTCTACCAGTATACAAGGGTTAATTAAGGAAATCAATCACATAATATCCCTATATCTTGACCAACTAACAAATAAGCTTAGGTAGGACACCTAGCTAAGGATTTTCCTCGCCTCCCTCCTAGTTCTATTCCCGATCTCCGCCTGGAGATCATATCCCTAAGCTCGATTAATCGTGACGCCCCCAAAAAAATAGGTATACACAACACCCATTCGAGTCGCCAAATACATGGTACAAGTAAACTACAACTTCAATAATACAAATGTCGTGTGAAAATACAACAATATATAATGTGAGTTTAAATACAAATATTATCTTCTAGATAATATCTATACTCAAATAAATCCTCATCACATTTATCGATACAATATTTTACAAAAATGGTGAGGACTACTAAACAACTCTCTGTAACCTTCATTCCATACCCCGACTAAGACTCGCTACATTCTCGCCTCCCGAGAAGAAAAATGGAACAACAAGGAAAAGGGTGAGCTCAACTAGCCCAAAGAAGAATATTATGACTAAGATAATATACAACAAATTATCGTTAGTCTCCAACAGGAAAAACTGATGTAATACAATAGACAACAAGTTTCAGATCAATATTCGCAATGAAATAATAATTCATGTAAGAGTTACGTAGAGAATGAAATCTACTATAATCTATGAATTTAACAACCCATCATCAATATTTTATCCCTCAGAACATCAATCAATATTCATCTCAAATCAAATATTCATCTTTGCACTACAGCCAAAGATATCAATCATCAATCATCTCAACATGTTCATCTCAACAAAGATATTCTCATCTTGCACACTGCTCTAAAGGCCAAAGATATTCATCACCACCATGTTCATTTAAACACTGCTCATCTCATCTTGCACTAAAGCCAAAGATATTCTTCAGAAATCATTCATCTTTGCACTATGTGCCAAAGATATTCATCACATGGCCATGTTCATTTAAACACCGCTCATCTTTGCACTATGTGCCAAAGATATTCTTCAGAAATCATTCATCTTTGCACCATGTGCCAAAGATATTCAATAATATCATCATTTAAGACCGAGGATGATGAAAAATATTTTTAAAGAAACTAATCCAAAGGAAACAAAATGTCAAGGATTAAGGATTCATACTTGGTTTTATCCACGCCCAAAAATACCTCAAAAATAATCATAGTGGTGTAAAATTCAAGAATGATCAAAACATGGATACAATCAAAGCTAGTATCCGTAATAGATATTTTAGATTTAAAAGAAAAATTTTCATTTTTCTAATGAATAAGTGCCGATTCGTGAATAGTGTCAGATACGTGAATAAAGGCCAGATACGTGAATAAGAATCTCGACACCAAAAGATAGAAATTCCACAAAAAACATTTTCACGCTTCATTAATAGTACTCGTGAATAAGAATCTCGTGAATAAGAACTCATGAATAGTAACTCGTGAATAAGAACTCATGAATAGTAAACCCGACATGAAAAAGTTCCAAATTTGATAAAACTTCCAACCAATATTTCAAAGATAATGATATCAAGAAATAATATCATTCGAGAAAAAATAACATCCCTTACCTCAAAGAATCAAGATTTTAAGGAAAGGCTCAAGTGATGTCGAATGAAACTTGTAGATCAACAAAGAACTCTCAAAGTATCTAAATACTCACAAAATACGCCAATAATATAGAGAGAAAGAGAGAAAACTTTGTTTCGTGTGATTTTCAATTCTAACTTAAAGCCTCTATTTATAGAAAAAATGTTAATCTACCAAGCAGATTTCGACTCGCACACCGATGGCTTTTACTCGCTACTATTGCCACCCACCACATTTGAAATAAAATTCAGCACATTTTTTCACCAACCACAAGTGGGGCCCACTCAATTCTAGAATTTTCCACCAAAATCAATTTATAACCCTATTTTTCCTAATCAAACACCTCTCAAAATTTATAACAAATCATTCGCTCATTTTTAATCTGCTCAAAATTTGTGGACATATACTCAACTTATATATGTATAATATATCCAAAAATTACAACGATCCAACTGGCCGGATTAAATATTATAACTCACACAATAAAGCTATAATAACACCGATTTGATCTTTTAATACCTCCAATCCGATAAAAATACAAATAAAACATCTCAAAGATTAATTCCTTCATTAATAACCACATAAATAAATCCATCATTTATATTCATATAAAATAAATATTTCTTATCATATGAATCAATAATTAATTATTCACAAATAATATTACGTAATCACAATTATGATAAACCAAAGCCGCTCCTCAGAAAGAGGGGCTTTCCAATAAGGATCTCTCTCATCGGGCGCCGCAATTAAAGTGACCAAACCTCTCCTTAGATGTAACTTTCTAGACATTGCCAATAATGTTATCTAATAATATTATTCAAATAATATGAATTATTGATCCGATAATGGGAAATATCAGGCAAAGGACAATTATCGAAACAACAATAATATAAAATATCAACGCAAAGAATTATCGAATCAATAAAATAAAATATCGAATAAAGAATTCATCGTGGAAAATTATCGAGTAAAGTGCCATCTTTACGCATTTAATCAATAATTCAACAATACTGCAATACCGCAAAGCCATCGCGGCAACCACGCCAGACATCAGATTTTAACCAACGGTATTCCAACAAATTTAATCTCAGAATAACTACGCCTGCTATTTTTAACCAACTTATATTTGTCGCTTTCCTCATCCAATCGCTCACATATGGGCCCACACATGGTCGCTACCATCGCATTTAATATTCCCCGACAAAGATTTAATATTCCACCACCAAACTAATATTCCCCGACAAAAATGAATATTTTATAACCACTGCTTATTTTGAAATATTTCATGATTTAACCCTTAACTATCCACATTAATCAAATCAACCCTTACTATTTCAAAATAATAAATAAAGGAAATTCCTTTTTATTTAAAAAAATTTCGGTCTTACAACCTCCCTCCTTATGAAATTTCGTCTCTAAATCGACGACGACGACTGTGTGTTTCAAAAGGTAAAGATACCTCGCTTTCATTTTCGCTTTCCAACTCCTGTGTCATTTCCTCAATAAAGATGGTTTCTCCACAAAACTTTAACTTATGGTATAACCTCAAGACATAGGACATGTTCTTTCCTCTACAAGATCTCGACAGTATCTCCTCAGACGTTAAGTCTTCTGGCTATCTCGTCCTGCTTCTAACTCAACGACGTGGTTCGGGTCGTTCACATATTTACGTAACATCGATACGTGAAAAACGTTATGAAACACGCCATACTTGGTGGTAAAACGAGTCTATAGGCCACAGCTCCTATTCGATCGAGAATTTCAAATGGATTAATAAATCAAGGTTCGAGCTTTCTCACCTCACCGATTCTCGCTTTTGAAATAACAACTTCGCACCTCCTTCTTCAAATTCATCACCCGGTGTGTAGCTTCGAATAACTTTAACTTTATCGATTAAAGTCGATTATACATCATCAGATATCATCACGCGGGTACCTAGAGTTTTCATCTCCATCTCTATTATTTGTAAATTATATTAAATTAGTCTTTGACAATATCGCACTCAGATTCAGATACGATCTTCTACTCAACACGCCAGTACCACGCTCGCTTTTCCAGATGGCATGGTCGTAACACGTGTTGAAATGAGTCTCCTCTCGAGTTCTTCAAGCTCTTCCCACATTCTTTACTCCATTCGAATTTTGTATCTCTACGAGTCACCGCGTTAATGGAATAGCGATTCGAGAATATCCTTCAACTAATCTCCGATAATAACCAACTAAGCCTAGTAAAGCTACGATTTCGACATCGATTTAGGTTGTTCTCAATCGCGACTCATATCCCAACCTTCGATAACACGCTACAATGACACCTATCGCTTTACTATCGCATCTAATATGGTGTCCCCCACAGAGAGAGTTCGCTTAGTGCATTCCACAAAGGAAGTCACCAGATAAAGGCTCGTGTACCAAATTTATAGTTGAATTTTTAACTCCTCAAGTTCAATAGAGCCATTCGACATGAGATTTTAGAAATGAGTTTTGTAACCGGGTTCAAAGTCGATACAAAATTTAATATCGTGCTTTGGGAGTAAGCCAAGAAATTCTTCAGAAATACGCCAGAAAAATCAATAACAACAAGAATATTATTCAAATCGACGTGTCTTTATTCAAATCCATAACACGGACTAAAAAAACTTGACATCCGTAATAAACGAATGACTTCATGGCTTGATATGAAAATGTTTGACTACAATGGTTTGATTGCTTGAATTCAATAACAAAGTTGCTTAGAATATGAAAACTAACAACCTTACAAAAGCAATCAATTTGGCATGATGAGTAGTTAACCTTAAAATCACATCAAAAGCAAATATCTCTATAGAAATAAGGTTAATGTGTAATGTGATAGTGCCAACTCGAATCAAACAAGATTTCTAAACAAAATGATGTAATGAAAGTTTCTCCTAACTGAGTCTCCATAAATAAAGTCAAAGTCTAATTTCTCCGTAGTCAAGTTCAAACGCTGAGCGCAAAGCAAGAGAGATAAAAGAATGGGTAGAACCCAGATTCTAGTAAGGTATAAACTTCGCAAGAATTTATAATTAACTAACCTGCTAACTTCGCTCGGTTCCTCAGATTTTTGACCTGGCCACGACAAACGCTTCTTCCAAGAATCGCTGACTTTGATTTTTTTTCGACATCCTTTTCGAGTCACCATTCTCACCGGATCGGGTTTCGATATCGCATAATCTTCGAGCGATATGTCCTTCTTTTTCCACAATTATAGCATACCTTAAACTGCTAGGGGCGCCAATGATATGTCCTCTTTCCAAGATTTGTAACATACGACCGATGGTTTTTCTCCTCCCTCGAACTAGTAGTCACATCGGCGCCGACGCCTTCACATGGTCGTTATCAATCTCCTCTTTAAAATCTCCTCCCAACTCGCTTCTTCTATTTTCACGGCCACGATTACCACCAGAGTGGTTACCGCTTTGTTCGTATTCTTCTTTCTCCACCGGGTTATCGTTATTCGATGATCGCTATCTTTCAGATAATCTCGTTATGGACCCTGGCTGAACGTATTTCGTTATCTCGCTTAACAACCGAGCCTCGCTGACAACATCCGAATAGAGAGAAAATTTATGAGAAATGAGATATCGACGACGACGCCGTTTCAAACCTCTCGTAAACATCCGCCATAACGCTCCTCATTCTCCACCAAATGAGGTGCAACTCGATAACTCCGCGAACTTCGCCAGATCGGGACACCGCCATGTTATTCTCGCGCTTCCCTAATAAACTCCACTTCCTTCATACGATTTAATACTTTCGTGGAAGTACTTGTCATTGAACTGCTTTCAAACGCCTCCCAAGACATGCCGAAAGGCAAATGGATGGGTACGCTTCACGATTCCCACCAAGAATCGCTTCGCCATTTTAACATAAAAGTAGCGAATGGAACTTTTGCTCTTTCGCATCCCAAGACATCGAATATCTTCGTAATTTGTTTTGACCCATGTTTCCGCCATGATCGGATCCGCTTTCCTGCACTCGTGGTCCCAACTTTGAATCGCTTGGTCGTGACCACCCGTGAATTACTATCATTTCCTCCTATATTTTGAGCACGAAGTCTCCTCGTCTCGATTTTTGCATGAATCGCAAAAAGCTTCTAAACATCCCTCGCTCATCATCCGCCAATGGTGTTATTCACAGAGGTACATTGTCACTGCTGCACGCTCTCCTCTCGTTGTTAAGCATGTGCATCTCCACTGGGCCTCATTTACTCCACTATTAATATTCTCAACGACATTCTCAAACATCGCCATAAAACAAGGGTTAATTAAGGAAATCAATCACATAATATCCCTATATATCGACCAACTAACAAATAAGCTTTTAGTAGGACACACTAGCTAAGGATTTACTCGCTCTCCCTCCTAGTTCTATTCCCGATCTCCGCCAGAGATCATATCCCTAAGCTCGATATTAACCGTGACGCCCCAAAATAGGTATACACAACACCCATTCTCGAAGTCGCCAAATACACGGTACAAGAAAAAACTACAACTTCAATAATACAAATGTCGTGTGAAATACATATATATATAATGTGAGTTTAAATACAAATATTATCTTCTAGATAATATCTATACTCAAATAAATCCTCATCACATTTATCGATACAATATTTTACAAAAATGGTGAGGACTACTAAACAACTCTCTAGTAACCTTCATTCCATACCCCGACTAAGACTCGCTACATTCTCGCCTCCCGAGAAGAAAAATGGAACAACAAGGAAAAGGGTGAGCTCAACTAGCCCAAGAAGAATATTATGACTAAGATAATATACAACAAATTATCGTTAGTCTCCAACAGGAAAAATCTGATAATACAATGTACAACAAGTTTCAGATCAATATTCGCAATGAAATAATAATTCATGTAAGAGTTACGTAGAGAATGAAATCTACTATAATCTATGAATTTAATACCCATCATCAATATTTTATCCTCAGAACATCAATCAATATTCATCTCAAATCAAATATTCATCTTTGCACATACAGCCAAAGATATGCCAAAGATATTCATCAATCTTTGCACTAAAGGCCAAAGATATTTCATCTCAACACTGCTCATCTTTGCACTAAAGGCCAAAGATATTCATCATGGCCATGTTCATTTAAACACCGCTCATCTTTGCACTATGTGCCAAAGATATTCTTCAGAATCATTCATCTTTGCACTATGTGCCAAAGATATTCATCTTCATGTTCATTTAAACACCGCATTCATCTTTGCACTAAAGCCAAAGATATTCTTCAGAAATCATTCATCTTGCACTAAAAGCCAAAGATATTCAATAATATCATCATTTAAGACCGAGGATGATGAAAAAATATTTTTAAAGAACTAATCCAAAGGAAACAAAATGTCAAGGATTAAGGATTCATACTTGGTTTTATCCACGCCCAAAAATACCTCAAAAATAATCATAGTGGTGTAAAATTCAAGAATGATCAAAACATGGATACAATCAAAGCTAGTATCCGTAATAGATATTTTAGATTTAAAAGAAAAATTTTCATTTTTCTATGAATAAGGCCGATTCGTGAATAAAGGTCAGATACGTGAATAAAGGCCAGATACGTGAATAAGAAACTCGACACCAAAAGATAGAAATTCCACAAAAAACATTTTCACGCTTCATTAATAAGACTCGTGAATAAGAATCGTGAATAAGAACTCATGAATAAGAACTCGTGAATAAGAACTCATGAATAGTAACCCATACATGAAAAAGTTCCAAATTTGATAAAAACTTCCAATCAATATTTCAAAGATAATGATATCAAGAAATAATATCATTACGAGAAAAAAATAACATCCCTTACCTCAAAGAATCAAGATTTCTAAGGAAAGGCTCAAGTGATGTCGAATGAAACTTCAGATCGAAACAAAGAACTCTCAAAGTATCTAAATACTCACAAAATACGCCAATAATATAGAGAGAAAGAGAGAAAACTTTGTTTTCGTGTGATTTTCAATTCTAACTTAAAGCCTCTATTTATAGAAAATGTTAGCCTACCAAGGCATTTCGACTCGCCACCGATGGCTTTTACTCGCTACTATTGCCACCCACCACATTTGAAATAAAATTCAGCACATTTTTTCACCAACCACAAGTGGGGCCCACTCAATTCTAGAATTTTCCACCAAAATCAATTATAACCCTACTTTTCCTAATCAAACACCTCTCAAAAATTTATAACAAATCATTCGCTCATTTTTAACGGCTCAAAATTTGTGGACATATACTCAACTTATATATGTATAACATATCCAAAAATTACAACGATCCAACTATTCGGATTAAATATTATAACTCACACAATAAAGCTATAATAACACCGATTTGATCTTTTAATACCTCCAATCCGATAAAAAATACAAATAAAACATCTCAAAGATTAATTCCTTCATTAATAACCACATAAATAAATCCATCATTTATATTCATATAAAATAAATATTTCTTATCATATGAATCAATAATTAATTATTCACAAATAATATTACGTAATCACAATTATGACAACCAAAGCCGCTCCTCAGAAAGAGGGGCTTTCCAATAAGGATCTCTCTCATCGGGCGCAAGCAATTAGTGACCAAACCTCTCCTAGATGTAACTTTCTAGACATTGCCAATAATGTTATCTAATAATATTATTCAAATAATATGAATTATCGATCCGATAATGGGAAATATATCAGCAAAGTTGACAATTATCGAACAACAATAATATAAAATATCAACGCAAAGAATTATCAATCAATAAAATAAAATATCGAATAAAGAATTCATCGTGGAAAATTATCGAGTAAGGCCATCTTACGTACGTAATCAATAAATCAATAATTCAACAATATCGCAATACCGTATTTTAAGCCATCGCAGGCAACCACGCCAGACATCAGATTTTAACCAACGGTATTCCAAAATTTAATCTAGAATAACTACGCCGTTATTTTTAACCAACTTATATTTGTCGCTTTCCTCATCCAATCGCTCACATGGGGGCTCACACATCGGTCGCTACTATTGCATTTAATATTCTATACAAAGATTTAATATTCCACCACCAAACTAATATTCCCCACAAAAATGAATATTTTATAACCACTTGCTTATTTTGAAATATTTCATGATTTAACCCTTAACTATCCACATTAATCAAATCAACCCTTACTATTTCAAAATAATAAATAAAGGAAATTCTTTTTATTTAAAAAATTTCGGTCTTACATGGTGGAGACTCCATAATGTAATTATCATTTGATCGAGAAAACGACAAAAATATTTTATGAAATAACTACGGAAGTTTTTACCGCTTTTGATAATGAGCTATTGAACTATTTTTATAAATAAAGATGAATTTTCTATAAAATTAGTGGAATAATTTGAATAACATATAATATGTGGGTAATATTTATAAAGCAAAATACACCAGATTGATTATCGGGATGCAGGAATATTCGTGATAAGAAGTCATTATCATTTGATCGAGAAAACGATAAAAATATTTTTTGAAATTCCATTATTGCTGATACATTAATTATTATAGAAATACGATAACGACAGATGATTTTTATTTTATTCAGATTATTATTAACGTAATTATTAAGCGATAAACATCTTTTATTATATAAACATCTTGTATATACTTTATTAAAGTTATTTTATAAATAAAATATATTATATTTTATTACGATGTTGTCAGATATAGTGTTTTGTATAAGATTTGCATAGTAAAATGTTTTTATATAAATAGAATATATTATATTTTATTTAAAAGATTTTGCTTTAAATATGGACCGCCGATTAAAGTAAATCAAACTGGACCGCTCATGGATTAGTTACTATGCATTCCATTTTCCTATAAATAAGCTCATTCCTTCATTATTTTCTTATTTAATTCATCAAACTCTAGAGAGAGAAATTATAAAGAGAAGTTTATAGAGAGAAAGTTATAGAAAAGAAGAAGAGTATTCTCGCTACTTCACTACTTTTATATTCATTTTTTTTACGGTAAAGGGTATTATTTGTTGTATCTGTAGTGGTTGTTATTCTTCTTCTCAAGAGAACTTCGTTATTCCATTCACTATTATTCATTGAATAACTCGTAAAAGTGGCATACCCTATACATAACTCAGATACGCAGATACCCTATACTTGGTGAAATCCTTATGTTATTCCATCGCTTATTATTCTCATTGGAATAACTCAGATATGTGGTTTACCCTATACTTGGTGACATTCTTCTATTATTCATTGGAACATCCTCGTCTCGTGTGTTTTACACGGACCTAGTTCCGCCTTTTTTATTATTATTCGTTGAACATCCTCGTCTCAGGTGTGTTTTACACCCGACCGGGTTCGCTTTTTTATCATTCGTTGAATATCCTATCCGTGTGTTTTACACGGATCCGGTTCCATCTTTATTATTCTGTTGGAACATCCCGCTCATGTGAATTTCACCGACCGGTTCCGTTATTATTATTCTCGTTGAATAACTCGCATCTGCGCAAGTACCGCATGCATAGTGATTTCTTTTGTTATTCCATTCTTTATTATACCCAATAAGTTAAAACTTTGACTTCTATACTCCATGAAATTAGTAGAATATCCTTGATATTTGCGTTTCATCCAAAGATCTTTTCATGGAAATATTCTTCCGATCATTCTTGAATTTTACTCTACAAAGTCAGATCATGTCGATAATTTGGACGTTAATAATTCTCGGATAAAATAATTCTTGAACTTGTTTTATCAATTTTATATCATTGTCATCATCCTCATGTTTATATTTTTTTTAAAGTCATCTCATTCTAGTAGAGCATGGATGGACTTGGTATGATTATGACTGTGGATTATTCTAAGTGTAATCACGACCGTAATATTACAAATGATGTGGTAAAAATCCTCATGGCGTAGAAGTATTGATGGACGCTTGTTGGCATGATCATGATTATTAATGAATACACAACTATTCTCGCCCGTAGAAAAGGGAATAATTGTGATCGTGATACTAAAGAATATCCTCGGCCAGAAAAGTGTAAGTGATTCGATGATGTGGATTATTTATTAAAGTCGAGTCTCAAATTTATAATAAGTTGATGAAAACCTTTAAATCATAAAAGATAGTAGATTTTATTTTCTACTCGACTCTTTTAATGGATCAGATATTCGCCGCAGCTTAAACCGGGTTGTTTATTGTATTTTATCGTTTAACATTGTTGAAGACTATTGATAATTTATTCTCGCATTATCTTAGTCATAATATTTCTTATCGGGCTAGTTGAGCTCTCACCCTTTCTTTCACCGTTTTCTTCGTGAAATGAGAATATACCGGGACGAAGTCTGGGAAACGAGTGATGGTCCTCAAGATAAGATTAGTAGTCCTCACTATTCGTGAAATAGTGTGATAATAATTGTAATGAGGACTTTTGTTTGAGTTTGTATAATATCTAGTAGACGATATTTGTATTTAAACTCACAGCTTTATGTCGATTGCACAAAGACGCTTATGTTAATAAGTCAGTATTTAAATTGCACTCACGTAAGTGGCGCACCCAAGATGGGTGATGTATACCTAATTTTGGGGGCATCACAGGTTAGTATCGTGAGCTATGGATATGATCCTGGCTAAGATGTGAGAAAAGTACTAGAGGGAGAGACGGGAATACCTTCGCTAAGTATTTGACCTACCTAAGTTTATGTATATTTTATGGCTCACGTAATATAAAGATAATTGTTACATGTCAATTAATCTTTTGTTTTGTGGCAAGATCTCAAAATGACATCCGAGAATGTTGAGAATAAGAATGGAGCACAAAGCGATCGCTGATTCACCACATATCAATAATCAAGATAATGTGCATCGTGAAGGCGATAATCCTCATGCAAACAACAACACCGACCAAATGATGAATGATCAAATGTTCAGAGGCTTTATATAATTTATGCAACAAAGAAAGCGAGAGCGACTCGCCCAAAACGTAGGTGGAAACACGAACTCTCTCAAGGTCACCGCTAAACAATTCAAGGAGCCGGGACCACCGAGTTTAAGGAGAGCCAAAACCACTTCGCGGAAGCATGGATAAAGCAGATTACCAAGATATTTGATGTCTTGGGATGCTCCGAGGAGCAAAAGGTTCCTTTCACGCTTTTATGTTGCGGCGGAGAGGCGACATCGGTGGGAATTCCAGAAACGACTCAACCTCATGTCAGATCAAGATATCTTGGGAGAAGTTCCAGAGTCGTTTCAACGACAAATACTTTCCGAAAGTATTCGCCACATGAAAGAGGTAGAGTTTATCAAGTTCGAACAAAACAATATGACCGTGTCGCAATACGAGGCAAAATTTATGAGTTATCACGGCCAGGCCCCACTGGTGGATAATGAAAGAGAATGGCGCTAATGTTTTTAAGAGGTTTGAAGTCGGAGATACGCCAACATCTTATTTCTCATAAACCGTGTTTGTATTCAGATGTTGTAAATAGGGCTCGCGATTAGTGGAGCGATAATGAGTCAACGCAACTAAAAGAGAGAGAAATTGACAAAGTTATAATACAATGAGTAGTAGTCATCAAGCGGTGACAACAAGCGTGGAGGAATCAACAAGTCAGATATGGTAACCACTTCGGTGGTAATCGTACAAAACAATAAGAATGGACATTTCAAGAAACGGAGATTCAACAATGATGGAAAGACGCCAAAGACCAAAGACCCGTTGTTAAGGAAGAAGAATGACCACCTATCATATGCTTCAAATGCGGTAAGAGAGGACACATCATCCGAATCTGTGCCATGCCATCCAAAACATGTTATAATTGTGGAAGAGAAGGTCACTTAGCTCGATTTTGTCGCCATCAAGACAAATTCAACTAGGATGGAGGCACCAAAGGCCATTCCGAGTAAAAGTCAAAACCCAGAGCTGCAAGGAGAAGCGTTTGTTGTGACCTCCTGAGAGAGCAAGGAACCCGAATGAGGTCATCACGGGTAAGCTTATCATAAACTCTAATGAAGTCTACACTTTATTTGATACCCGTTTCTAGCCATTCTTTTATTTCTCCTACTTGCGCCATCGATTAAATTTGACTCAGGAGAAATTAGACTTCGACTTATCTGTGGAAACTCCGTTGGGAGAAACCTTCATTACATCCATCGCTTATAAGTCTTGTTTGGTTCAAATCGGCACCCTCACATTACTGTCGATCTTATTTCATTAAAAATACTTGCATTTGACGTGATTCTAGTGGATTGATTGGTTAACTACTTATCATGCAAAATTGATTATTTTCGTAAGGTGTTAGTTTTCATATTCCTAATCAACCTATTATGCTAATTCAAACGACTCAAACCATTAAAATTAATCACGGTCATCTCAAGCCATAAAGCTATTCGTTTATTGAAAAATTGATGTCAAGCTTTCTTAGCTCATGTCACGATTTAAACAAAAATACGCCGCTTTTGAGCGATATTTCTATTGTTAATAAATTTCCGACGATTCTCAAGAACTTCCTCGCCTACCCCAGAGCGTGAAATTGAATTTTGTATCGACCTTGAACCCGGTACAAAACCTATTTCCAAAGCCCCATATCGAATGGCTCCTATTGAACTTCGTGGAGTTAAAGACCCAACCGCAGGAATTGTTAGACATGGCTTTATTCGCCCTAAGACTTCTCCTCGGGGTGCCCTGCTCTATTCGTGAAGAAGAAAGATGGGAGTATGCGACTTTGTATTGATTATCGGAGTTCAATCATGTCACCATCAAAATAGTATCCATTGCCACGTATTGATGACCGTTTGACCACCAGTAAGGAGCCAAATTCTTTTCAAAGATCGATCTTCGTCCGGATATCACCAATTGAAGATTAGAACCACGACATTCCAAAGACTCGCCGTAACTCCCCAGACGGCATTATGAATTCCTAGTCATGTCCTTCGATTGACTAATCGTTGTGACGCCCCCAAAATTAGGTATACATCACCCATCTTGGGTCGCCACTTACATGGTATGTAATTTAAATACAACTTATTAACATAATCGCTGTATACAATACTTACATAAATCGTGAGTTTAAATACAAATATCGCTCACTAGATATTATACAAACTCAAACAAAAAGTCCTCATTATAATTATTATCACATTATTTCACGTAATAGTGAGGACTACTAATGCTATCTTCGTGACCATCACTGCTTTCCGACTCGTCCCGGCCTATATTCTCATTTCAAGAGAATAAAGGTGAAAGAAAGGGTGAGCTCAACTAGCCCAAAGAAGAAATATTATGACTAAGATAATGCAAAATAAATTATCAATAGTCTTCAACAATGTTAAACCGATAAAATACAATAGATAAACCCAGTTTAACTCAAATGAATATGCAATCCATTAAAAGAGTCAAGTAGAAAATAAAATCTACTATCTTTTATAATTTTAAAAGGTTTTTCATCATCGTTATAATGAGACTCGCCTTTTAATAAATAATCCACATCATCGAATCACCCTCGCACTACGGCCAAGGATATTCTTTAAGATCACGATCACAATTATTCTCGCACTACGCCAAGAATAGTTGTGTATTCATTAATGGTCATGATCATGCCAACAATCATCCATCAATGCACTACTACCATCGAGGATTTTTTCTTTTTTACCACATCATTTGTAACATTACTGGCCATGATTACAATCAATAATCCTCGGTCATAATCATACCAAGTCCATCCATGCTCTATGTGCCATGTATGACTTTTTAAAAAAAATATAAAAATGAGGATGATGACAATGATATAAGAATTCAATAAAACAAGTTCAAGAATTATTTTATCCAGAATTTTTAACGCCCAAACTGTCAACATGACATCTTTGTAGAGTAAAAAATTCAAGAATGATCAAGAATATTTCCATGAAAAGATATCGATGAAACGCAAATATCAAGGATATTCTACTAATTTCATGGAGTATAGAAGTCAAAGTTTTAACCAACTCGGGTATAATAAAGAATGGAATAACAAAAGAAATCACCATGCATGCGTGCAGATCGTGATGAAAAGTTATTCCAATGTAATAATAATAACGGAACCAGTCGTGAAATTCACACCGATGTGATGTTCCAATGTAATAATAAAGATGGAACTGCATCCTGCAAAACACATGATAGATATTCCAATAGAATGATAAAGAGCGGAACTGTGTCCTGTAAAACACATGCATGTGATGTTCCAATGTAATAATAAAATTTTAACCAGTCCTGTAAAAAACACATGCATGTGATGTTCCAAACTAATAATAGAAGAATGTCACCAAGTATAGGTAAATCACAGATACAAAGTTATTCCAATGTAATAAATATGAATGGAATAACATAAGGATTTCACCAAGTATAGGGTACATTTGGCGATATACAAAAGTTATGTATAGGTATACCACTTTTACAAAAGTTATTCCAATGTAATAATAGTGAATGGAATAACATAAGTTCTCTTCAAGAAGAAAGAATAAACCCCTTACTGTGAAAAAAGAATCGAATATAGAAGTAGTGAAGTAAAGAATACTCTTCTTCTTTCTATAACTTTCTCTATAGCTTTCTCTATAATTTCTCTGTAGTTTTAATGAATTCGTAAGAAAATAATGAAGGAACGAGCTTCTATTTATAGAAAATGGAATGCATAAGAATTAATCCATGAACGGTCCAGATTGATTTACTTTAATCGACGGTCCATGTTTAAAGCAAAATCTTTTAAATAAAATATAATATATTCTATTTATATAAAAACATTTTACTATGCAAACACTATGCAAAACATACTACGCATAATAAAATATAATATATTTTATTTATAAAATAACTTTAATAAAGTATTCATTTTATATAAAAGATGTTCAATTATTTTTATTACGTTAATAATACTGAATAAAACAAAACGTCATTATCGCTATAATAATTCATATTATTAATCGACAATAATGGAATCAAACTAAGTGACTTTCACATATAAGATCAATAATCAATACCGCGCTAGCTACGCAAACCACACACGACATCGCATTTTTTTACTACCGAGTAGTTCAACAAGATCAACCGGTAAAACTTCCGCCGTTATTTCAATAAAATATTTTTGTCTTTTTCAATCCAATAATAATTTTGCTAGGTCCACCAATGATTGAGTCATTGTATTTAATATTCCTCGCTAAACCTAATATTCCCTCACCAATCGAATATAATATAACCATCAGATACTTTGCAAAATTTATAAATATTACCCACAACTATAACATTATATCAAATTATTCCATAATATTCAAAAATAATATTTATAGAAAATTCATATTTATTTATAAAAGTCGGGGTCTTACAACCTCCCCTTCTTATGAAAATTAGCCCTCTAAATTAGGGTACGACGGTATGTCAAGAGGTAAGGATACCTTGATTTCATTTTGATTCTAACTCCCAAGTCATTTCTCAACATCGTGGTTCCTCCACAAAACTTTCGACTTCGAGGTATAACCTCGAGCGTAGAATATGTTCCTTCTTATCCAAAATTTGAACAGAACCTCTTCATACGCCAAATCTTCCGCTATTTCATCCTGGTTCTAACTCAATAATATGGTTCGGGTCTTTCACATATTTACGTAATATGGATATGTGAAAAACGTTATGAACACGAGACATATTTCAAGCAGAAAGCGAGTCTATAGCTACGCTCCTACTCGATCGAGGATTAAAATGGACCGATGAATCGAGGATTAAGTTTCTCTCTTTCCAAATCTTGTAACTCCTTTCCATGGAGCAACTTTTAACAACACATGATCTCCTATATCAATTCCACGCCCTTTCGATGAAGATCAAGATAACTCTTTTGTCGATTTTGTGAGGTTTTTATACGCTTGTCGGATCGTTTCAATCTTTTCAGTAGTCATACGCATCAACTCCCGGCCCCAACAACGTTGTTTCACCCACCTCATCCCAAAGATATCGAGAACGACACTTTCTTCCATACAACGCTCGAATGGAGCCATGCCAATACTTGCTTGATAATCGTTTGTAGGAAAACTCCACCAATGGTAAAAACTTGTCCCAACTCCCTCAAATCAAGAACACAGTAGTCTTAATAGATCTTCAAGAGTTTGAATAGTCCTCTCCGATCGTCCGTCTGTCTCCGAGGATGATATGCCGAAGCTAAATCGTAAGTCCGGTGCTCATAGCTTTTTAAAAACCAACCCAAAATCTTGAAGTGAATCTTGGGTCTCGATCGAAACTATGGATACGGCAAGATACCATGAAGTCTTATAATCTCGCTTATGTACATACGAAGCAAGACGTTTCAAGTGTATAAGTTTTCAGACGCAGAAGAAATGAGCAGACTTGGTCAATCTATCAACAATGACCCAAATCGCATCAATGCCTCGAGAAACCTTAGAAGACCCCAGAACTAAATCCATGGTAATGTGCTCCTACTTCCATTTCGAATTTTAAGTGGTTGCAATGGACCTTTTGGTACTTGATGCTCCGCTTTAACTCGCTGACAAGTTAGACACCTCGAGATAAATAAATACATATCTCCTTCATATTGCTCCACCAAAATGTACGATTTAATATCATGATACATTTTGGTACTCCTGTGATGGATTGCAAATGGTGTGTCAGGCGCCCATCATGATATTATACTTCAAATCGTGGTCGTTAGAACACAAAGTCCGAGTCGACTCCAAGAAGTATTCCTTCTTCTTCCTCATCGATTCTTCCTTGAGATAAGACCTCTCAGACTTTCTTTTCAGATACTCGCGCGATCACCACTGTCCAGAGTCATAAAAGCAGCCTTTTAACTTTTTATCGATTAAAGTTTCTCTGCCTACTCAGATATTTGCTATATCATCATACGTCCCCGAGTCTTTAACTCTATCTCCATCCTTTGCAAGTCACACAAAATGGGCCTTTCAGGTGTATTAATAATAACGACATCGTGACTTGCATACGATCTTCTACTCAAGACAATTGTAAGCCCCAGCTTTTTATAAATAAAGATGAATTTTCTATAAATATTATTTTGAATATTATGGAATAATTTGATATAATGTTATAGTTGTGGGTAATATTTATAAATTTTGCAAAGTATACAAGTGGTTATATTATATTCGATTGGTCTGGGGAATATTGGCTTAGCAGGAATATTCGCATAACTACTCAATCATTGGTGGACCCCACAATGTAATTATATCATTTGATCGAGAAAAAGACAAAAATATTTTATTAAAATAACTCGCGGAAGTTTTACCGTTGACATCGTTGAACTACTCTCAGAGTAAAAGTACAAAGAATACGTGTGGTCGCATAAGAAGATACCAGATCGATTATCGATGCTTATGTGAGAAGTCACTTAGTTTGATTCCATTATCATTTATTAATAATATGAATTATTATAATGATAATGACGCTTTTGTTTTATTCAGATTATTAACGTAATAAAATGTAAACATCTTTTTATATAAAATGTAATACTTTATTAAAGTTATTTTATAAATAAAATATATTATATTTTATTACGCATAGTGTTTTGTATAAGTGTTTGCATAGTGTTTTGCATAGTAAAATGTTTTTATATAAATAGAATATATTATATTTTATTTAAAAGATTTTGCTTTTAAATATGGACCGCCGATTAAAGTAAATCAACTGGACCGCTCATGGATTAGTTACTATGCATTCCATTTTCCTATAAATAAGCTCATTCCTTCATTATTTTCTTACTTAATTCATTAAAACTCTGTAGAGAGAATTATGTAGAGAAGCTATAGAGAGAAAGTTATAGAAGAAAGAAGAAGAGTATTCGCTACTTCACTACTTCTATATTTTTCTTTTTACTGTAAGGGTGTTATTCTTTCTTTCGAAGAGAACTTATGTTATTCCATTCACTATTATTCTCGCTGAATAACTCGTAAAAGTGGTATACCCTATACATAACTCAGATACGCCAGATACCCTATACTTGGTGAAATCCTTATGTTATTCCATTCTTATTATTCTGCTGAATAACTCAGATACTCTTCTATTTACCCTATACTTGGTGACATTCTTCTATTATTCTCGCTGAACATCCCGTTCTGCAGGTTTTACACCCGACCGGTTCCGCTTTTTATTATTATTCGCTGAACATCCCGCTCGCAGGTGTTTTACAACCGACCGGTTCCGTTCCGCTTTTTATCATTCTATTGAATATCCTATCTCGTGTGTTTTACACCCGGATCCGGGTTCCATCTTTATTATTCTCGTTGAACATCCCGCTTGGTGAATTTCACACCGACCGTTCCGTTATTATTATTATTCGTTGAATAACTCCGCTCTACGCAAGCACCGCATGCACGGTGATTTCTTTTGTTATTCCATTCTTTATTATACCCAAATTGGTTAAAACTTTGACTTCTATACTCCATGAAATTAGTAGAATATCCTCGATATTTCGCGTTTCATCCAAAGATCTTTTCATGGAAAATATTCTTCCGATCATTCTTGAATTTTACTCTACAAAGCAAAGTATCATGTCGACATTTTGACGTTAAAAATTCCTCGGATAAAATAATTTTTGAACTTGTTTTATCAATTCTTTATATCATTGTCATCATCCTCATTTTATATTTTTTTTAAAGTCATCCATTCTGTAGAGTAATGGATGGACTTGGTATGATTACGACTGTGGATTATTCGGTAATCACGACCGTAATGTTACAAATGATGTGAAAAAAAAAAAATCCTCAAAGGGTCAGAGAGTGTATCGATGGATGCTTGTTGGTGATGATCATGACTATTAATGAATACACAACTATTCTCGCCGTAGAAAGGTGAATAATTGTGGATCGCGATACTAAAGAATATCCTCGTCAGAAAAGTGTGGGTGATTCGATGATGTGGATTATTTATTAAAGTCGAGTCTCAAATATAATAAAGTTGATGAAAACCTTTAAAATCATAAAAGATAGTAGATTTTATTTTCTACTGACTTTTTAATGGATCAGATATTCCACCGCAGCTTAAACCGGGTGTTTATATCAGATTTTATCGCTTAATATTGTCAAGACTATTGATAATTTATTTTGCATTATCTTAGTCATAATATTTCATCGGGCTAGTTGAGCTCACCCTTTCTTTCACCGTTTTCTTCGTGAAATGAGAATATACCGGGACTTAGCTCTGGGAAACGAGTGATGGTCCTCAAGATAAGATTAGTAGTCCTCACTATTCTCGTGAAATAGTGTGATAATAATTGTAATGAGGACTTTTGTTCGAGTTTGTATAATATCTAGTAGATTTATATTTGTATTTAAACTCACGCTTATGTCGATTGCATACACTACGCTTATGTTAATAAGTCAGTATTTTAAATTCAGACTACGTAAGTGGCGCACCCAAGATGGGTGATGTATACCTAATTTTGGGGCGCCACAACAGTATCAAAGCTATGGATATGATCCCCGCTAAGATGTGAGAAAAGTACTAGAGAGGGGAGAGACGGGAATACCTTCGCTAGTATGACCTACCTAAGTTTTTGTGCTATTTTATTGGTTTCACGTAATATAAAGATAATTGTTAAATGTCAATTAATCTTTTTGTTTTGTGGCGAGATTCAAAATGACATCCGAGAATGTTGAGAATAAGAATGGAGCACAAAAGCGATCGTTGATTCACCACATATCAATAATCGTGATAATGTGCATCAGAAGGCGATAATCCTCACGCAAACAACAACACCGACCAAATGATGAATGATCAAATGTTCAGAGGTTTTATGCAATTTATGCAACAAAGAAAGTAGAGCGACTCTCTCGCCCAAAACGTAGGTGGAAACACTTTGAAACTCTCTCAAGCACACCGCTAAACAATTCAAGGAGCCGGGACCACGGAGTTTAAGGGAGAGCCAAAACCACTTCTCGCTAAGCATGGATAAAGCAGATTACCAAGATATTTGATGTCTGGGATGCTCCGAGGAGCAAAAGGTTCTTTCACGCTTTTACGTCATGCGCGGAGAGGCAGACACATCGGTGGGAATTCCAGAAACGACTCAACCCTCATCAGATCAAGATATCTTGGGAGAAGTTCCAGAGTCGTTTCAACGACAAATACTTTCCCGAAAGTATTCGCCACACGAAGGAGGTGGAGTTTATCAAGTCGAACAAAACAATACGACCGTGTCGCAACACGAGGCAAAATTTCATGAGTTATCACGGCCAAGGCCCCACTGGTGGATAATGAAGAGAGAATGGCGCTAATGTTTTTAAGAGGTTGAAGTTTGAGATACGCCAACATCTTATTTCTCATAAACCGTGTTTCAGTATTCAGATGTTGTCAAATAGGGCTCATTAGTGGAGCGATAACGAGTCAACGAACTAAAAGAGAGCAAAATTTAAGAAAGTTATAATACCAAATGAGAGTAGTCATCAAGCAAATGACAACAAGCGTGAGGGAATCAAAAAGCCAGATATGGTAACCACTTTTGGTAATCGTACAAAACAATAAGAATGGACATTTCAAGAAACGGAGATTCAACAATGATGGAAAGACGCCAAAGACCAAAGACCCGTTGTTAAGGAAGGAGAAAGACCACCTATCATATGCTTCAAATGCGAGAAGAGGGACACATCATCTCGAATCGTGCTATGCCGCCCAAAGCATGTTATAATTGTGGAAGAGAAGGTCACTTAGCTCGATTTTATTGCCATCAAGACAAATTCAACTAGGATGGAGGCACCAAAGGTCATTCCCGTAAAAGTCAAAACCAAGAGCTGCAAGGGAGAGAGCGTTTGTTGTGACCTCCCAGAGAGCAAGGAACCCGAATGAGGTCATCACGTAAGCTTATCATAAACTCTAATGAAGTCTACACTTTATTTGATAACCTGTTCTACCCATTCTTTTATTTCTCCTACTTTGCGCCATCGATTAAATTTGACCGAGAAATTAGACTTTCGACTTATCTGTGGAAACTCCGTTGGGAGAAACCTTCATTACATCCATCGCTTATAAGTCTTGTTTGGTTCAAATTGCACTTCACATTACCCGTCGATCTTATTTCATTAAAAATACTTGATTTGACGATGATTCTGTGGATTGATGGTTAACTACTTATCATGCAAAAATCGATTGTTTTCGTAAGTTGTCATAGCTTTCATATTCCTAATCAACCTATTATGCTAATTCAAACGACCAAACCATTAAAATCAATCACGGCCATCTCAAGCCATAAAGCTATTCGCTTATTGAAAAATGGATGTCAAGCTTTCTTAGCTCATGTCACGATTTAAACAAAAATACGCCTTTTTGAGCGATATTTCTATTGTTAATAAATTTCCGACGATTCTCAAGAACTTCCCGCCTACCCCAGAGCGTGAAATTGAATTTTGTATCGACCTTGAACCCGGTACAAAACCTATTTCCAAAGCCCCATATCGAATGGCTCCTATTGAACTTCGTGGAGTTAAAGACCCAACCGCAGGAATTGTTAGACATCGGGCTTTATTCGCCCCAAGACTTCTCGGGGTGCTCCCTGCTCTATTCGTGAAGAAGAAAGATGGGAGTATGCGATTTTTGATTGATTATCTGGAGTCAATCATGTCACCATCAAAAATAGGTATCCATTGCCACGTATTGATGACCTGTTTTGACCAACAAGTAAGGAGCCAAATTCTTTTCAAAGATCGATCTTCGTCCTGATATCACCAATCAAGATTGAATCACGACATTCCAAAGACGGCCGTAACTCCCCAGACGGCATTATGAATTCCTAGTCATGTCCTTTCGATCGACTAATGCCCCGCCGCTTTCATGGATATGATGAACCGAGTATTCAAGGAATATTTAGATCACTTTGTGGTCGCCTTTATTGATGACATCCTTATTTATTCCAAAAGCCGTGAAGATCATGAGCAACACTGAGGTCGACACTCCAAAAGCTTCGTGAATATAAGCTTTATGCCAAGTCAAGAAATGCGAAGTTCGTCAAGAAGTAGCATTCCTTGGGCACGTGGTATCAAGTCATGGAATATCCGCTGACCCAAGAAAGATCAAGTTATTCAAAGTCGGGAACAACCTAAATCAAAGGATCAAGCACGTAGCTTTCTTGCTTTAATGGTTATTATCTGAGATTCGTGGAAGGATTTTCTAATCGCTACTCCATCGACTCAAATTGACTCAAAAGATACAAAGTTCTATTGAGTTAAGAATGTGAGAAGAGTTTTCAAGAACTCAAGAAGAGACTTATTTCAAAGACTGCTCGACAATACCATTTGGCTCTTGAGGATTTGTCATCTACAAGTGATGCTTCGAGCAAAGGGTGGGATGTGTTCTTATGCAACATGGAAAAGTTATAGTTTATGCCTCGCGACAACTCAAAGAATATGAGAGGAATTATCCTACTCATGATCCGAGTCGGTAAAATTATTCTTTCAGACTTAAAATTTGGAGGCATTACTCAGATGGGGAGAAAGTGGAGATCTTTACGATCATAAAAGCCTCAAATATTTCTTCACTCAAAAGGAACTCAACACGCGATAAACGACGCTGGCTTGAACTGCTGAAAGATTATGATCATACCATCCAATACCATCCCGAAAAGTTTAACGTGGTAAATGATGATCGAGTGTAAGATCGTATGCAAGTACGAAAAGCGTTATTGTCAACACAAAGGCCCATTTTGTGTGACTTGCAAAGGATGGAGATAGAGTTAAAGACCTGTGGACGTTACGTGATGATAGCAAATATACGAAAGTAGAACCGACTTTAATCGATAAAGTTAAAGTCGCCGCTTGCTATGCACTCGGAGCCTGGCGCGTGATGAAAAAGAAAGTGCAAGAGAGGTGCTACGCCAAGCAAGAATCGATGAAGAAGGAATACTTCGAGTCAACTCTGCACTTTGTGTTCCTAACGACCTCGATTTAAAGTATAATATCACGATGGAGGCGCACAACACACCATTTGCAATCCATCTCGGGAGTACCAAATGTATCATGATATTCGCCATACATTTTGGTGGAGCAATACGAAGAGGAGATAATACTGCTTATCTCAAGGTGTCTAACTTGTCAACGAAAGTTAAATGGAGCATCAAGTACCAAAAGGTCCATCGCAACCACTTGAAATTCCGTAATGGAAGTGGGAGCACATTACCATGGATTTCAAGCACGGCCTTCCTAAGGTTTTCAAGGCATCGATGCGATTTGGGTCATTGTTGATAGATCGACCAAGTCCGCTTCATTTTTACCGATACGAGAAACTTATACACTTGAACGCCTTCGTCAGATGTACATAAACGAGATTGTAAGATCGCATGGTACGCTAAGATCCATAGTTTCGATCGAGACCCAAGATTCACTTCAAGATTTTGGGTTAGTTTGCAAAAAGCTATGGGCACGGACTTCACGATTTATTTTCTAAGATATCATCCTCGACGGACGGACAATGGAGAGGACTATTCAAACTCTCAAGATCTATTAAGACTCGTGGTTCTTGATTTCAAGGAGTGGGACAAGTTTTTACCATCGTGGAGTTTTCCTACAACAACAGCTTATCATCGCAAGTATCGCATGGCTCCATTCAAGCGCCGCCAGATGGAAGAAAGTGTCGCTTCCAAAGATGCCGGGATGAGGGGTGGGTGAAGCAACGTTGTTGGGACCGAGTTGGTACGTATGACTACTAAAAGATTCAAACGATCCGACAACGATAAAAACCTCACAAAATCGATAAAAGAGTTATGCCGATCTTCATCGAAAGGACGTGGAATTCAATATAGAGATCATGTGTTGTTAAAAAGCTTCCATGGAAAGGAGTTACAAGATTTGGAAAGAGAGGAAACTTAATCCTCGATTCATCTGGCCCATTTTAATCCTCGATCGAGTAGGAATCCGTGGCCTATAGACTCGCTTTTACCGCCAAATATGTCTCGTGTTCATAACGCTTTTCACATATCCATGTTACGTAAATATGTGAAAGACCCAACCATATTATCGAAGTTAGAACCGGATTTAAATAGCGGAAGATTTGACGTATTTAAGAGGTTCCTGCTCAAATTTTGATAAGAAGGAACATATTCTACGCCCAAGGTTATACCTCAAGTCAAAGTTTTGTGGAGGAACCACGATGTTGAGGAAATGACTGGGAGTTAGAATCAAATGAAATCAAGGTATCCTTACCTCTTCGACATACTGTGTACGCATTCTAATTTCGAGGGCTTAAATTTCATGTTAAGGGAGGTCAGAAGACCCCAGCTTTTATAAATAAAGATGAATTTTCTATAAATATTATTTTGAATATTATGGAATAATTTGATATAATGTTATAGTCAGGTAATATTTATAAATTTTGCAAAGTATACAAGTGGTTATATTATATTCGATTGGCTCTGGGAATATTCGCTTAGCAGGAATATTCAGATAACTACCAATCATCATGGTGGACCCCACAATGTAATTTTATCATTTGATCGAGAAAAGACAAAAATATTTTATAAAATAACTACGGAAGTTTTACCGTTGATATCGCTACTACTCTCAGTAGTAAAAGTACAAAGAATACGTGTGGTCGCATAGATAAGAAAGACACTACAGATTGATTATCGATGCTTATGTGAGAAGTCACTTAGTTTGATTCCATTATTGTCGATTAATAATATGAATTATTATAGCGATAATGACGCTTTTGTTTTATTCAGATTATTAACGTAATAAAATGTAAACATCTTTTATATAAAATGTAATACTTTATTAAAGTTATTTTATAAATAAAATATATTATATTTTATTACGCATATATGCATATAGTGTTTTAATGTTGTTTTGCATAAGTGTTTGCAGATAGTAAAATGTTTTTATATAAATAGAATATATTATATTTTATTTAAAAGATTTTGCTTTTAAATATGGACCGCCGATTAAAGTAAATCAATCTGGACCGCTCATGGATTAGTTACTATGCATTCCATTTTCCTATAAATAAGCTCATTCCTTCATTATTTTTTTATTTAATTCATTAAAACTCTAGAGAGAAATTATAGAGAGAAGTTATAGAGAGAAAGTTATAGAAAAAGAAGAAGAGTATTCTCGCTACTTCACTACTTCTATATTCATTCTTTTTACTAGTAAGGGTGTTATTCTTCTTCTTCGAAGAGAACTTTATGTTATTCCATTCACTATTATTTCGCTGAATAACTCGTAAAAGTGGTATACCCTATACATAACCTCAGATACGCCAGATACCCTATACTTGGTGAAATCCTTATGTTATTCCATTCTTATTATTCTCATTGAATAACTCAGATACGCTTGTTTTTACCCTATACTTGGTGACATTCTTCTATTATTCTCATTGAACATCCCGTCTCAGGTGGTTTTACACCGACCGGTTCCGCTTTTTATTATTATTTCGTTGAACATCCTCGCTCGCAGTGTTTTACACCTGACCGGTTCCGCTTTTTATCATTCTATTGAATATCCTATCTCATGTGTTTTACACCGGATCCGGTTCCATCTTTATTATTCTCGTTGAACATCCCGGTTGCTTGCGGTGAATTTCACCGACCACCGTTCCGTTATTATTATTATTCGTTGAATAACTCGCCTATGCGCAAGCACCGCATGCACGGTGATTTCTTTTGTTATTCCATTCTTTATTATACCCAAATTGGTTAAAACTTTGACTTCTATACTCCATGAAATTAGTAGAATATCCTCGATATTTCATGTTTCATCCAAAGATCTTTTCATGGAAATATTCTTCCGATCATTCTTGAATTTTACTCTACAAAGAAAAGATCATGTCGATATTGACGTTAAAAATTCCCGGATAAAATAATTTTGAACTTGTTTTATTGAATTTTATATCATTGTCATCATCCTCATTTTATATTTTTTTAAAGTCATCCGTATTCGTAGAGCATGGATGGACTTGTATATGTATGATTATGACTGTGGATTATTCTTGTAATCACGACCGTAATGTTACAAATGATGTGTAAAAAAAAAAAAAATCCAAAGGGTCAGAGAAAGTATCGATGGATGCTTGTTGGCATGATCATGACTATTAATGAATACACAACTATTCTCGTCAGAAAGGTGAATAATTGTGATCGTGATACTAAAGAATATCCTCGTCAGAAAAGTAAGGGTGATTCGATGATGTGATTATTTATTAAAGTCGAGTCTCAAATTTATAATAAATGATGAAAAACCTTTTAAAATCATAAAAGATAGTAGATTTTATTTTCTACTGACTTTTTAATGGATCAGATATTCACCGCAGCTTAAACCGGTTGTTTATCATTGTATTTTATCGCTTTAATATTGTTCAAGACTATTGATAATTTATTTGCATTATCTTAGTCATAATATTTTTCATCGGGCTAGTTGAGCTCACCCTTTCTTTTTCACCGCTTTCTTCGTGAAATGAGAATATAGCCGGGACTTAGCCTGGGAAACGAGTGATGGTCCCAAGATAAGATTAGTAGTCCTCACTATTCGTGAAATAAAGGTGATAATAATTGTAATGAGGACTTTTTGTTTGAGTTCAGATAATATCTAGTAGATTTATATTTGTATTTAAACTCACGCTTTATGTCGATTGCATACACTATGCTTATGTTAATAAGTTGTATTTAAATTTATGTAAGTGGCGCACCCAAGATGGGTGATGTATACCTAATTTTTTGGGGCGTCACACCCAACGATGATGGTGATGGTATATCCTAATTTTGGCCAACGTCGTTGTCGCATGTTGAGTTCCTTTTGAGTGAAGAAATATTTGAGGCTTTTTATGATCCGTAAAGATCTCCACTTTCTCCCCATACAAGTAATGCCTCCAAATTTTAAGTGCAGAAGATAATAACCGCTAACTCCAGATCATGAGTAGGATAATTCCTCTCATATTCTTTGAGTTGTCATGAGGCATAGCTATAACTTTTCCATGTTGCATAAGAACACATCCCAACCTTTTGCTCAAGCATCATCAGATGACAAATCCCTCCGAGCCAAATGGTATTGTCGTAACAAAATAAATAAGTCTCTTCGAGTTCTTGAAAACTCTTCTCACATTCTTCGCTTCCAACCGAACTTTCAGATCTTTTCGAGTCACCAATTTGAGTCAATGGAGTAGCGATTCGAGAAAATCCTTCCACTAATCTCCGATAATATAACCAAATTTAAACCGAGAAAGCTACACGATTTTGGCCATCGATTTAGGTTGTTCCCACTTTTAATAGCTTCAATCTTTGCCGGTCAACAGATATTCCATGACTTGATACCACGCGTGCCCAAGGAATGCTACTTCTTCAAGCCGTAACTCGCATTTCTTCAACTCGCATAAAGCTTATATTCACGAAGCTTTTGGAGTGTCACCTCAAGTGTTGCTTTCATGATCTTCACACGGCTTTTGGAATAAATAAGGATGTCATCAATAAAGACGACCACAAAGTGATCTAAATATTCCTTGAATACTCTTGGCTCATCATATCCATGAAGGCAAAGAGGAGCATTAGTCAATCCAAAGGACATGACTAGGAATTCATAATGCCCGCATCGAGTTCTCGGAAGCCGTCTTTGGAATGTCACGGTTCTAATCTTCAATTGGTGATATCCTAACTAAGATCAATCTTTGAAAAGAATTTGGCTCTCTTGTAACCGGGTCAAACAGTCATCAATACGTGGCAATGGATACCTATTTTTGATGGTGACATGATTCAACTCCCGATAATCAATACAAAGTCGATACTCCCATCTTTCTTCTTCACTTAATGTAACAGAGCACCCCAAGGAGAAGTACTAGGACTAATAAAGCCAATGTCTAACAATTCCTCGCAGTTGGGTCTTTAAACTCAAGTTCAATAGAGCTATTCGACATGGGCTTTGGAAATAGGTTTTGTACCGTGTTCAAGGTCGATACAAAATTCAATTTCACGCCTGGGGGGTAGGCCAGAAGTTCTTCGGGAATACGTCAGAAATTTATTAACAATAGAAATATCGCTCAAAATCGATTTATTTTTGTTTAAATCGTGATATGAGCTAAGAAAGCTTGACATCCATTTTTCAATAAACGAATAGCTTTATGGCTCGAGAGATGACCGTGATTGATTTTAATGGTTTGGTCGTTTGAATTCGCATAATAGGTTGATTAGGAATATGAAAGCTAACAACCTTACGATTTAAAACAATCAATTTTTTGTATGATAAGTAGTTAACCAATCAATCCCTAGTAATCACGCCAAATGCAAGTATTTTTAATGAAATAAGATCGATGTGTAATGTGAGGGTACCGATTTGAACCAAACAAGACTTATAAACAGTGGATGTAATGAAGGTTTCTCCCAACGGAGTTTCCACAGATAAGTCAAAGTCTAATTTCTCCTGAGTCAAATTTAATCGATGAGCGCAAGTAGAGAAATAAAAGAATGGGTAGAACCCAGATCAAATAAAGTGTAGACTTCATTAGAGTTTATGATAAGCTTACCCGTGATGACCTCATTCGGGTTCCTCGCTCTTCGGGAGGTCACAACAAACGCCTCCTCAGACCATCGGTTTTGACTTTTTCGACTACCTTTGGTGCCTCCATCCTAGTTGAATTTGTCTTCTCAGAAACGACAAAATCGAGCTAAGTGACCTTCTCTTCCACAATTATAACACGCTTTGACGGCATTTACGCAGCTTCGGATCGATGTGTCCTCTCTCCACATTTGAAGCATATGATAGTGGTCTTTCTCCTTCCTTAACAACGGTCTTTGTGTCAGACGACGTCTTTCCATCATTGTTGAATCTCCGCTTCTTGAAATGTTCATTCTTATTGTTTTGGCCCCGATTACCACCAAGTGGTTACCATATCCGCCCGTTGATTCCTCCACGCTTGTTGTCACCGCTCGATGACTACTACTCACCGGTATTATAACTTTGCTTACCGCTTCTCTTTTAGTTAATATTGACTCGTTATCGCTACTCCACTAATCGAGCCCTATTTACAACATCCGAATACAAACACGCTTTATGAGAAATAAGATGTCGACGATCTCCGACTTCAAACCTCTTAAAAACATTCGCGCCATTCTCTCTTCATTATCCACCAAGTGGGACGAAACCGTGATAACTCCGCAAATTTTGCTCAGATCATCATTACTGGCCATATTGTTTTGTTCCAACTTGATAAACTCCACCTCCTTCATGTGGCGTAATACTTTCGTGAAAGTATTTGTCGTTGAATGCCTCCCCGAACTTCTCCCAAGATATCTTCAAGACAAAGAAGTCGAGTACGCTTTTACCGATTCCCACCAAGAATCGCCTCCGCGCCAACATAAAGGCAAGAAGGGAACCTTTTGCTCTTCTGAGCATCCCAAGACATCAAATATCTTGGTAATGCTTTATCCATGCTTCCGCCGAAGTGGTTTTGCTCTCCCTTAAACTCCGGTGGTCCCAGCCTCCTTGAATTGTTTAATGGTGACCACCGAGAGTTTTCCGTGTTTTCACCCACGTTTTGGACAGAGTCGCTCTCATCATTGTTGCAGATAAATTGCATAAAGCCTCTGAACATTTGATCATTCATCATTTGGTCAGTGTTGTTGTTTGCATGAGGATTGTCGCCTTCCTGATGCACATTATCCTGATTATTGATATGTGGTGAATCAACGATCGCCTGTGCTCCATTGCTATTCTCAACATTCTCAGATGTCATTTTCAGATACTGCCACAAAACAAAAGATTAATTGACATTTAACAATTATCTTTATATTCGACCAACCAATAAAATAAAGACATAAACTTAGGTAGGTCATACTAGCGAAGGTATTCCCCTGCTCTCCCTCCTAGTACTTTTCTCACATCTTAGCCAGGATCATATCCTTAGCTTTGATATCAACCTGACGACGCCCCAAAATTAGGTATACATCACCCATCTTGGGTCGCCACTTACATGGTATGTAATTTAAATACAACTTATTAACATAATCTGCCGTGGTACAATACGACATAAATCGTGAGTTTAAATACAAATATCGCTCTACTAGATATTATACAAACTCAAACAAAAAGTCCTCATTATAATTATTATCACACTATTTCACGTAATAAATGAGGACTACTAATGCTATCTTTCAGACCATCACTGCTTCCGACTCGTCCCTCAAATTTATATTCTCATTTCAAGAGAAATAAAGTGAAAGAAAAAGGTGAGCTCAACTAGCCCAAAGAAGAAATATTATGACTAAGATAATGCAAAATAAATTATCAATAGTCTTCAACAATGTTAAACCGATAAAATACAATAGACAACCGGTTTAATCATGCAATGAATACGCAATCCATTAAAAGAGTCAAGTAGAAAATAAAATCTACTATCTTTTATAATTTTAAAAGGTTTTTTCATCATCGTTATAGCCGAGACTCAAACTTTAATAAATAATCCACATCATCGAATCACCCCCGCACTACGGCCAAGGATATTCTTTAAGATCACGATCACAATTATTCTCGCACTACGCCAAGAATAGTCAGTGTATTCATTAATGGTCATGATCATGCCAACAATCAATCATCCATCAATGCACTACTACGCATCGAGGATTTTTTTTTTTACCACATCATTTGTAACATTACGGCCATGATTACACCGAATAATCCTCGGTCATAATCATACCAAGTCCATCCACGCTCTATGTGCCATGTAGATGACTTTTAAAAAAAATATAAAAATGAGGATGATGACAATGATATAAGAATTCAATAAAACAAGTTCAAGAATTATTTTATCCAGAATTTTTAACGCCCAAACTGCCAACACGATACTTCTTTGTAGAGTAAAATTCAAGAATGATCAAGAATATTTCCATGAAAGATATCGGATGAAACGCAAATATCAAGGATATTCTACTAATTTCATGGAGTATAGAAGTCAAAGTTTTAACTAACCGGGTATAATAAAGAATGGAATAACAAAAGAAATCACCATGCATGCAGATTGACAGACAAAAGTTATTCCAATGTAATAATAATAACGGAACTGTGTCGTGAAATTCACACCGCATGTGATGTTCCAATGTAATAATAAAGATGGAACCAGATCCTGTAAAACACATGATAGATATTCCAATAGAATGATAAAAGACGGAATTGTGTCCCGTGTAAAAACACATGCATGTGATGTTCCAAATAGTAATAATAAAACTAAACCAGTCCTGTAAAAACACATGCATGTGATGTTCCAATGTAATAATAGAAGAATGTCACCAAGTATAGGTAAAATCACAGATACAAAAGTTATTCCAATGTAATAAATATGAATGGAATAACATAAGGATTTTCACCAAGTATAGGGTACGCCGCATATACAAAGTTATGATAGGGTATACCACTTTTTACAAAGTTATTCCAATGTAATAATAAAGTGAATGAAATAACATAAGTTCTCTTCAAGAAGAAAGAATAACACCCCTTACCGTAAAAAGAACCTGAATATATAAGTAGTGAAGTAAGCGTAATACTCTTCTTCTTTCTATATACTTTCTCTCTATAGCTTCTCTCTATAATTCTCTCAGAGTTTTAATGAATTCGTAAAGAAAATAATGAAGGAATGAGCTTCTATTTATAGGAAAATGGAATGATAAGAATTAATCCATGAACTATCCGTATTGATTTACTTTTAATCTGACGGTCCACATGTTTAAAGCAAAATCTTTTAAATAAAATATAATATATTCTATTTATATAAAAACATTTTACTATGCAAACACTATGCAAAAACACTATGCAAAAAATACTATGCAAAATAAAATATAATATATTTTATTTATAAAATAACTTTAATAAAGTATTCTGCTTTATATATAAAGATGTTTCGCTTTTATTACGTTAATAATACTTAATAAAACAAAACGTCATTATCGCTTATAATAATTCATATTATTAATCGACAATAATGGAATCAAACTAAGTGACTTCTCACATAAAGATCAATAATCAATACCGTAATTGCTTACTACGCAACCACACGACATCGCATTTTTACTACCGAAAGTAGTTCAACAAAAGATCAACCAGTAAAACTTCCGCCGTTATTTCAATAAAATATTTTTGTCTTTTCTCAATCCGATAATAATTTCGCATTGTGGGGTCCACCAATGATTGAAAGCCGTCAGATTTAATATTCCCGCTAAAAGAATATTCCCCACCAATCGAATATAATATAACCATCAGATACTTTGCAAAATTTATAAATATTACCCACAACTATAACATTATATCAAATTATTCCATAATATTCAAAAATAATATTTATAGAAAATTCATATTTATTTTATAAAACTGGGTCTTACAAATGCTCCCCGCCGCTTTCATGGATATGATGAACCGAGTATTCAAGGAATATTTAGATCACTTTGTGGTCGTCTTTATTGATGACATCCTTATTTATTCCAAAAGCCGTGAAGATCATGAAAGCAACACTTGAGGTCGACACTCCAAAAGCTTCGTGAATATAAGCTTTATGCCAAGTTGAAGAAATGCGAGTTCGTCAAGAAGTAGCATTCCTTGGGGCACGTGGTATCAAGTCATGGAATATCTGCTGACCCAAAGAAAGATGAAGCTTATTCAAAGCCGGGAACAACTTAAATCAATTGATCAAGACGTAGCTTTCTCGGCTTAATTGGTTATTATCTGAGATTCGTGGAAGGATTTTCTAATCGCTACTCCATCGACTCAAATTGACTCGAAAAGATACAAAGTTAGGTTGGAGCGAAGAATGTGAGAAGAGTTTTCAAGAACTCAAGAGGAGACTTATTTCAAAGACTGCTTGACAATACCATCCGGCTTGAGGATTTGTCATCTACAATGATGCTTCGAGCAAAGGGTTGGGATGTGTTCTTATGCAACATGGAAAAGTTATAGTTTATGCCTCGCGACAACTCAAAGAATATGAGAGGAATTATCCTACTCATGATCCGGAGTTAGTACCGTTGTCTTCAGACTTAAAATTGGAGGCATTACTTCAGATGGGGAGAAAGTGGAGATCTTTACGGATCATAAAAGCCTCAAATATTTCTTCACTCAAAAGGAACTCAACACGCGACAACGACGTTGGCTTGAACTATTGAAAGATTATGACCATACTATCCAATACCATCCCGAAAAGTTTAACGTGGTAGCCGACGCATCGAGTAGAAGATCGTATGCAAGTACGAAAAGCGTTATTGTCAACACAAAGGCCCATTTTGTGTGACTTGCAAAGGATGGAGATAGAGTTAAAGACTCCAGGACGCATGTGATGATAAATAATATACGAGTAGAGAACCGACTTTAATCGATAAAGTTAAAGTCGCTCAAGCTACTGAGACTGGAGATGATGCGTATGAGGAAGAAAGTGCAAGAGGGTGCTACGCTTAGGAAGCAAGAATCGATGAAGAAGGAATACTTTGAGTCAACTCCGCACTTTTGTGTTCCTAACTCACCCCGATTTAAAGTATAATATCATGATGGAGGCGCACAACACACCATTTGCAATCCATCTCGGGAGTACCAAATGTATCATGATATTCATCATACATTTTGGTGGAGCAATACGAAAGAGAGATAAATATTTGTTTATCTCAAGGTGTCTAACTTGTCAACGAAGTTAAAGCGGAGCATCAAGTACCAAAAGGTTCATCGCAACCACTTGAAATTCCAGAATGGAAGTGGGAGCACATTACCATGGATTTTCACACGGCCTTCCTAAGGTTTCTCAAGGCATTGATGCGATTTGGGTCATTGTTGATAGATCGACCAAGTCCGCTCATTTCTTACCGACACGAGAAACTTATACACTTGAACGCTCTTGCTCAGATGTACATAAACGAGATTGTAAGATCGCATGGTATGCCAAGATCCATAGTTTCGATCGAGACCCAAGATTCACTTCACGATTTTGGGTTAGTTTGCAAAAAGCTATGGGCACAGATTTCACGATTTAGCTCTCTAAGATATCATCCTCGCATTCGGACGGACAAATGGAGAGGACTATTCAAACTCTCAAGATCTATTAAGACTGTGGTTCTTGATTTCAAGGGAGTTAGGACAAGTTCTTACCATTGGTGGAGTTTTCCTACAACAACAGCTTATCGCCAAGTATTGGCATGGCTCCATTCAAGCGTTGTATGGAAGAAAGTGTTCGCTTCCAAGATCTTTGGGATGAGGTGGGTGAAGCAACGTTATTGGGACCGGAGTTGGTACGTATGACTACCGAAAAGATTCAAACGATCCGACAACGATAAAAACCTCACAAAATCGATAAAAAGAGTTATGTTGATCTTCATCGAAAGGACGTGGAATTTGATATAGGAGATCATGTGTTGTTAAGAGTTGCTTTCCATGGAAAGGAGTTACAAGATTTGAAAGAGAGGAAAACTTAATCCTCGATTCATCGGCCCATTTTAATCCTCGATCGAGTAGGAACTGCGGCTATAGACTCGCTTTTACCGCCAAATATATCTCGTGTTCATAACGCTTTTCACATATCCATGTTACGTAAATATGTGAAAGACCAACCATATTGTTGAAGTTAGAACCAGGACGAAATAGCGGAAGATTTGACGTATGAAGAGGTTCCTGTTCAAATTTTGGATAAGAAGGAACATATTCTACGCCCAAGGTTATACCTCAAGTCAAAGTTTTGTGGAGGAACCACGATGTCGAGGAAATGACTTGGGAGTTAGAATCAAATGAAATCAAGGTATCCTTACCTCTTCAACATACCAGTACGCACTCTAATTTCGAGGGCGTAAATTTCATAAGAAGGGAGGATGTAAGACCCCAACTTTTATAAATAAAGATGAATTTTCTATAAATATTATTTTGAATATTATGGAATAATTTGATATAATGTTATAGTTGTGGGTAATATTTATAAATTTTGCAAAGTATGCAAGTGGTTATATTATATTCGATTATTCTGGGAATATTCGGTTTAGCAGGGAATATTCGCGATAACTACTCAATCATTGGTGGACCCTATAATGTAATTATTATTGATCGAGAAAACGACAAAAATATTTTATGAAATAACGGCGGAAGTTTTACTGGTTGACATCGTTGAACTACCTGGTAGTAAAAGTACAAGAATACATGTGGTTGCATAAGAAGACACCAGATTGATTATCGATGCTTATGTGAGAAGTCACCAATTTGATTCCATTATCATTACGTAATTATTATAGCGATAATGACTTTTTTGTTTTATTCAGTATTATTAACGTAATAAAATGTAAAACATCTTTTTATATAAAATGTAATACTTTATTAAAGTTATTTTATAAATAAAATATATTATATTTTATTATGATAGTGTTGCGTAGTGTTTTGCATAAGATTTTGCATATAGTGTTTGCATAGTAAAATGTTTTTATATAAATAGAATATATTATATTTTATTTAAAAGATTTTGCTTTTAAATATGGACCGTCCGATTAAAGTAAATCAATCTGGACCGCTCATGGATTAGTTACTATGCATTCCATTTTCCTATAAATAAGCTCATTCCTTCATTATTTTCTTACTTAATTCATCAAACTCTGAGAGAGAAATTATAAAGAGAAGTTATAGAGAAAGTTATAGAAAGAAGAAGAGTATTCTCGCTACTTCACTACTTTTATATTCAGGTTCTTTTTACTAGTAGTGGGTATTATTTGTTGTATTCGTAGTGGGTGTTATTCTTTCTTCGAAGAGAACTTCGTTATTCCATTCACTATTATTACGTTGAATAACTCGTAAAAGTGGCATACCCTATAATGTAACTTCGATACGCGGATACCCTATACTTGGTGAAATCCTTATGTTATTCCATCGCTTATTATTCTCGTTGAATAACTCGTATAATGCATTTTACCCTATACTTGGTGACATTCTTCTATTATTCTGTTGGAACATCCCGCTGGTGTTTTGTTTTACAGGACGACCGGTTCCGCTTTTTATTATTATTCATTGGAACATCCCGTCTCAGGTGTTTTACACCGGACCGGTTCCGCTTCTTTATCATTCTCGTTGAATATCCTATCTCGCAGTATTTTACACCGGATCCGGTTCCATCTTTATTATTATTCTTGTTGAACATCCCGCTTGTGTGAATTTCACCCGACTGGTTTCGTTATTATTATTCCGTTGGAATAACTCGTCATGCTAAGCACCGTATGCATGGTGATTTCTTTTGTTATTCCATTCTTTATTATACCCGGTTGGTTAAAACTTTGACTTCTATACTCCATGAAATTAGTAGAATATCCTCGATATTTGCGTTTCATCCAAAGATCTTTTCATGGAAATATTCTTCTGATCATTCTTGAATTTTACTCTACAAAGCAGTATCATGTTGACAGTTTGGACGTTAAAAATTCCTGGATAAAATAATTCTTGAACTTGTTTTATTGAATTCTTATATCATTGTCATCATCCTCATTTTTATATTTTTTTTAAAGTCATCTGTGGCCTGTAGAGCATGGATGGACTTGGTATGATTATGACCAGGGATTATTCGGTGTAATCATGACCGTAATGTTACAAATGATGTGGTAAAAATCCTCAGGGTCAGTAGTGCATTGATGGATGTTGTTGGCATGATCATGACTATTAATGAATACACAACTATTCTCGCCCGTAAAGGTGAATAATTGTGGTCGTGATACTAAAAAGAATATCCTCGCCAGAAAGTGCGCGAGGGGTGATTCGATGATGTGGATTATTTATTAAAGTCGAGTCTCAAATATTATAATAGTGATGAAAAACTTTTAAATCATAAAAGATAGTAGATTTTATTTTCTACTTGACTCTTTTTAATGGATCAGATATTCGCCGCAGCTTAAACCGGTTGTCTATTGTATTTTATCGGCTTAACATTATTTCAAGACTATTGATAATTTATTCTCGCATTATCTTAGTCATAATATTTTCATCGGGCTAGTTGAGCTCACCTTTTTTTTCACCGTTTCTTCGTGAAATGAGAATATAGTTGGGACGAAGTCTGGGAAACGAAAGTGATGGTCCTCAAGATAAGATTAGTAGTCCTCACTATTCGTGAAATAGTGTGATAATAATTGTAATGAGGACTTTTGTTCGAGTTTGTATAATATCTAGTAGAGATTTATATTTGTATTTAAACTCACGGTTTATGTCGTATTCATACATGAGACGCTTATGTTAATAAGTTGTATTTAAATTCTGTACCATGTAAGTGGCGACCCAAGATGGGTGATGTATACCTAATTTTGGGGGCGTCACAGCTACTCTCTGTGAAAGGTTCGATCTCTATCGCCATAGTCTGCTTCTGCTTCGATAATCCCACTCCCGAAGTGATTACAACATTTCTATAACATCTTCTCGCCGATCCAAGTCCCCTTCACCTCGTCGACCCTATGAGTAGTAGGAAATTTGATTTTGAAATGAGGAATAGAGGTCAAACTTGCAAAGCAATTAAAGCGAGCCTTCCCAAAATAAAGCATTATAATAGTAATCTACATTTACAACATAAAATTTGCAAGTAATTTCTACCGTTGGGGTCGTTCAAGATGATGGCGGTTCAATAGTTCCAACCACCTTAATCGGGTCATTACTAAAACCATATAAAGGAGCTTCTGTCCAACTCCATCTTTCGCCCATCTAGTGCATCATCTCTCATTAGCATGGGCATACTGAATATCTATGTAAGACCCATTATCTACCATCATTCGTTTATATCTACCAACCCACTTCAGACAGTCAACACCAATGATCCTCGTAATGCGGTTCGATGATTTCAAGGGTAATCTTCATCAAGAAAAGAGATTACCGAAACTGGATAAAGTCTGTCGATCTTCGGGAGGGTACCCGCCATCGTCTACGATCAATTCAAATAGCTTCTTGCGCTTTTTTCCAACGAAGTTTACCGTAAGTACCCCTAGTGATGACATCTATCACGTGCCTTGCAGTCGCTTAGGAGCCTGGTAACACTTATTGAATCGGGTTGAGCTACTGAACATGCCTCCGTCCTGCATTGTTGATTAGTTACGGCACTACACATCGAACTAAAGCATCGCCACCTTACCTTCCTTTCAATAAAGTCCTTCAAACTAGCATAGTCGTTTCAGTATCATGACCAAGCTTGATGATAATCACAATACTTACGAATTCCTTTCCCAAAGCTTAATGTTATCTCGCGGTGGTTCAAAATAGGTTGATTCTTAATTTGATCCAAGATAATGTACCGCATTCGTGTTAAATCTTTGTCGTACGTTCTATTCACTCTCTCGAGTTTGGAGCAGATTTAACGCCCTCCACCTTCGTCTCCAATTGTTAAACTTTTTCGACCAAACCTTCAGAATTCGGCCTTCTTTATTTCCCTCATTCTTTCTCCGGTGTTTATCGATTCTATCCCGATCCGTCTCCTTAAGCCATTCTAAAGTAGGACGTTTGAGGTCATCCATGGCTTCCTCCACCACAATATAACCTTCAAACTTTGTCAAAGGCTTCAAAGAAGACTCTTCTTGGGTGATGAAACATCAACTTCTTCACTAACTTCTTCGATTTGACCAGATCTAACCCATTCAAAAAATCCAACGGCTTGTAGATCATTCAAATCATCACCGCCTGATCGCTTCACGGAATCTCTTCACATATCGCCCAAAGACTCATTCAAAACTCAGTAGAACCCGAGCCAACGAACCAGTTGGTTTTCCCTTCTTTGTTGCTCCCGAAGCGAGCATGAAATTTATCGCATATGCCCCGCCAAGATGAAATGAATCGAGGGCAAAGTCCCCATCCACCGCCGAAAGCATCCTTTCCGAAAGTGTTGTGACAAAAGTATGACACTTAAGCAAAGATCGCTTAAAGTCATATTAATCCATCACGATCGAACGAGCCTCGATCAGGGTCATAGGATCCCCGATCCATCATAACTCTTAATACGGGCAACTTCTTGGTGGGGAATTCACTTTTTTCTAAGAATCTCCGCGGAAAAAGGGATGCCTTCTTTCCCAAGTGTCCTTCATCTTTTGTACTTGACGGCTAAGTTCGCTCAAGTTCTTTTAACTCTTTAACCAAATACTCTACACCTTCCGTTGAGATGATGCTTCCTTTTTCGGTGACTCCTTTCTCCTTCGAAGTAGAATTTAGCTTTCACAATAGAGCCTTCAACTATAGAAGGGCTTCTTTTGATGACGAGTGTTCATGTATGTACCCTCTAGAGACTCTCTGGAGTACAATCTCTAGATATGCTTCGCTTTCATACCGCACCGAGGCGAGAATGTGCAATAACAAGGGCTTTTTTGTGATTTCGGAGAACGATCCTCGGATCGACCTCTCCGTTTCTCTTCGACCCTCGCCCTTAGAATCGATAAGGTGATGTACTCTCCTCGATCTTTGAGGAGTAGGCTTCGGATCTTCTTCTTTTCGATTTCGACCTCGAGACTCTCGTCCCGAATGAATGTGTTCTTTTCCACTTCGATGTCCTCGCTTGCTCTTCTGGACCGATTATAATCGAGCTCTTCATCTCTCAACTCATCATCCCGCCATCCGTCACCTATATCCCCGTCGTTGCTTCACAAGTACTTCCATAGCTCTATCCGCCTTCATCACCATCTTAGCCATCGTGAAGCTTTTTTCATCTTGGTCTTTCTCAGATCGAGTTCAGCGAAGTGCCTTCTACTCGCTTCCGATCGTATGACGCTTTATCGATAGGGTAAACTAACCTACGCTTAACCTTACCCATCTTCTTCAACCGAAAATCTTTGGGGATCGTTTAGACGTTTGTCTTTGCATTTGAACACTTATTACCGGTCCCAAACGATCCTCGATGAGATACTGGGGGTGTCGATTCACCGTGATTTCTACCGCCTCTTCAGTGTAGGTGTTCTACTCTTCACCATGAATACCGACGTAGTAACAAATACTGGTTTGTGATTGAAAAATATTCAGACACTAGAACTCAACCTCCTTCTAGCGCCAATGTTAACGCCAAGATCTTTCTCCACGTCCCAATCACCAAGACGCGTCTAATATCCCCGCATACCAACAAGTCAACACTAAAAGCTTCGATTTTACCGATCGTCGAGGATAAATTCGACGCGAGAGTCAAGAAGCGATCACAAGGTCAATAAATGAGAGAAAATATTATCTAGTGTCCGAGAGATATAAAATAAGAATTCTTATGAAAATGTGTGTTATTTACCCTCTTATGTGATCTTAGCCCCACGATACTCCACTATCCGGCTTCATCGTGCCACCCACCACCTTCCGACACCTTTTTTTTTACTTTCATTACTTCCGGTAGAAAGAAAATAGCCTACCTTCACCCCTCTCATTCATGTTTTCACATCACGGCCACCGAGTCCCATCCTCATTAATGCCACGCAAAGAAAAAAGCATAACATAATAATCAAACGTCATTTGGCATAACGACACTTTGGTGAAAATGGGTTATGTGATAATTTGTATAATTGGCCAATATAATGACTAGTTCAAATAATAATAATAGAAATGGACCAAGCCGACCGGATCCAACCACGACCAAAGATACTTGTGATCCGCAGGAAGTTCAATAATTTCGATCCAATAAAGAAAAAGATTATGGCCTAACACATTTATTAATCACCAACGATAAAACCTTCCAACACGACATCAAGAACCCTAATGCGTAGGCCACCCCAAACGCCGCAAAAACCGTGCAACTGAACAACGGGTACGTGCACATAACCGTCCTATTGCCAAAAAAATCCTGGGAAAGGACCGAACTCCGATGCATTATTGTTGGGAGCTGCGCCTCTAAGGGCGACAGGAACACGAAAAATATCTGCAGCAGCAAAATCGGCAGGCACGTGACCCCAACCGTGGAAATCGCCGACATGTGGTTCGGATTTCGCTTCTTGATGGAGACCTTTACCAGAAAAAGGAGGGTGATTAGGATTCCGGGTTGGAATAATCCAAGAGACAGAACCACATAGATTTTACAGAGGTTCGCTTCTTGGGTTAAGGATAAAGGCGGCATGAACGAGTAAATATATTGGCGGCGGAAGAATGGTAGCCGTAGGATTTCGTTGACGGCCGAAAAGGAGATGAATGCGACGAGGAGTAATCTGACGGACCAGATGCTGCTGAAATTTTGAAGATGGTGGGACCAGCGGGATTTAAGGCGGAGGTGGAAGATGAAGGAGAGAGAAAGTAGAGAGAGAAGGAGGAGGCCGGAGATAATGGTGAGTGTGGCTAAATCGTAGGCGCTGTCAGCGATCGGAAGGGAAGGGAATAAGTAGAAAAAAGAAGGGGCGTTTATATTTTCATCTTGTATTGAAAATGGAGAAGGAGATGGGGAAGGTGAGGATGAGTAAGGCGGTAATACCGGTGGAAATGCCGTACTGCCATGAGGATCGTCAATGATTTTTCTCATTTGATATATGAGGGGGTGGCGGCGGCGACGACGGGGATAATATTTTGTTATGGTTATGTTTCAATTGCATAATTTAGGGGTGGATCGGAGGAGATGGGTGGGAAGAGAGAAAGAAAAGTTGAAAGGCCGCTTTACTTTCTTTCTTTCTCTTCTCCCAACCGGCGGGAAAGCAGACAGTTGTGGAAACACAAAAGGATTTGGGGTGAGAAGAGAGAAAATGAATGTGTGAGGGTGATCGTGGTGGGGTGTTAATTATGGGATGGTTCTCAAATGGCGGTTTTGTACGGTCCTCGTGATTTTGTACTATTGCCCCATGCACGCACGCCCGCCCGCCCTAGCTCCAAATAATAATTTAACCTTTACTTTAAAACGTAAAAAGATTAATCTAATGTAGTCCATATATAATTAATTTATTATTATAGTCTAGTTATATATGGGTAAATATTTATATTATGACTTATCAAAAATACGACTTCAAATATATACACATCAATCAACTACACTCATATATTCATATAAATTAATTATAGATTATATGCATGTTCTAATCACATGCAACAATTGAATCAAAAATATTTCATTTGAATCAAAGGTTGCAATGCCATTAAAAGTTGTCATTTGACTATTGGTAAGGTACGTTTACATTGATAAATTAAAATAATAATAATAATTTTTTCCGGATCAAATGAAGATCTATAGTGAATGTGGATGTCTCTCCTAAAAAAATTCCAATTATTATTATTATTATATACTAAAACCAACATTTCTCACATTCTGCAAATTAATGGAATTTGAATTTGGTAGGTGTAGGGATATATATATATATATATATATATATATATATATATATATATATATATATATATAAGCCCGGCCGGATGATCATTGACTTCATTTGGATTGTGCTATGTGCCCGACTTCAGTTTGTTCTCAAAATTATACGAAATTAATAATTAATCTTAACAGTAGGAAGGAGGTAATGAACCAACTTTTGAAGATGGGCAAATCTCTCACATTTGACTTTGATTTTGGCAACTAATAATTAAACAACCCATTACAAGTTATTAAGCTTTACAGCCAGTAGCTATTAATTCGCACTATAATATTATAATCTAAATTCGCTTCTAACATTGTTTAAACGCTTGAAATATTCAACATCACGTACACAAATTAATTTTCATTTTTTTAAAAAAAAATTCACAGGAATTAACATTATTATTCTTTATATGCGATGGTTTTGTCAATCAATATTTTCTCAATTTTATTTTCTTAAGAATTTTAACGCAACTTGAGGATTTTATTTTCATTGAATTACTAGTATTTTGTTTGAAAGACAAACAGCTAATAAAGGCCCAATGTTAGGGGGTTTAAGGGTAGCTTGAACATACTTTTTTACTCATTCAAATTGGGCCCTATCGCAACGGAATTGGATGAGATGCCGCCACCTACTTAATATTCGTCGTTGTTTCATTTTTGTTCCAAACTGAGAGAGACTGCAAAGTCAATACTTTTTTGGAAAATTAAGGACGTCAAGGTGAAATATGTGTTGGTCAATTTCAATCTTAACATGTAACTATCAGGAATTGTTATTTCTACACACAATTTTATAGTTTTATAAAAAAAAAAAAAAAATAGTAAAGTACATTCCACACTTGTGCAAGAGAGAACTCATAAGACTATAAAACATTATTATTATTATATAATTACAATAACAATAACAATTCTCAAATTATATTAAAGTTCATTTGTAAAAGAAGTTCTTTTTCAGAAAAAATCTTAAAATTTAAAGTTAGTTGTAACCATTAATAATAATGTCGTGATTTTTTTACATATATAAGGAAAAATATTCAAAAATATAACTCACTTTTTTTTATTCTTTTGCTAAATTATAAGATCACTTCTCTTTATATTTTTCAAACACATGATCTAATATTTTAAAACTGAACGAACATATACAGTTTTACTATTTTTAGTTTTCTTTGCGCACGTTTACATAGGCCGTCACCAGTTCACCAGTCTTGCGGTCACGACTCACTAGCTAAAGCCTAAAGTAAGTAAGTAACACCCCTTCCCCCTGGCCTAAGAAAGTGCTAGTTTCGTATAGCATTTATATATGCCAACCTCAAAGAATTCTCTACTCAAATTTACATGATTTTAGGATTTTAGAAAAAGTGTGCAATTTCCAAATAAAGAGAGAGTACAAAGAGTCCTACCAATTATAATTGCAATAAGAATTATAAGACAATCCCACTTATTACACACCTTAAGTAATTGACAATCAAAAAGTTGACATATACATTTACAATATATATACATATCATTCTCCGAGTTAAAAAAAGGTTAGAAATTCATATCTCAACAAAGACTAGTTGATGACGAATGCTGAAGAAAAATGCAAGGGTCCATAACATTTTTGACATAACTAACTTATTTATTTATTTATTTAATTATTATTTTTATTTTAAAATATTTTGAATGGACATTACTAACTTTGATTCAAGAAAGCATGAAAGCGTGTTAGTGCAAAGTTTAATCTATTTCATGCTGCATAAAAATTGTTACCCAGAATTCTAATACTTATCAAGAAAGATTAAGACATTCAATCAAATCCATGACGCAAACCATTTCTTTCTTTCACCCACTACCGTACTTTGATCATAAGAAACAAATAATAAGGAAGTGCATGAAACTTCTCTCCTCCCAAACTATTCCCCAAGTGGGCTCTTTACACGTGTCCTTTCTTCCACCCAACGAACCTGGTTTGAAAAGGATCATTCATAGAATCATATATATATATATATATATATATATATATATATATATATAGCAAATAATAATAATGGCCGTGTAAGACAAATAAGTCGGTCATTCTCACTTAAGAGTTGGTGTGCGATAGGGAGTGTAAGGTAGCCCATTCATCATTGATTCACTGAAAGGGGCCAATTTTTTCTTCACCAAGTTGGCATAGCTAGATTCTTGGAATTGGATAGACATGATAAAATTACTACAAATAAATTAAAAAAATATAATCATATTATTAAAGTTTTGCAGACATCTTTTGATTATTAACAGCAATTGGTCTCCTTTATTTCACTAAAAAGGAGAAGAATTGTATCACCTGCAGAGGTTTTAGCTCATTCAAGATGCGTCTTGGGCCAGAGATGACTAGATGAGCGACAACTCAACCGCGTGGAGGAGACATTACACCAATGATGACATGGACAGGACACACAAGAGGTAGGCCACGGCAAACACTGTTACTGATGACCTGTCAAAAGACGACAACTTTGGAAGGTTAAAATTAATTTCAAACATGGGATACGTGGCTATTCTTGGAATAAAAAAAAGAATTAAAGAAGAAGAAAGAATCCTATGAGTCCCTAGCTCCCATGTTAGCTATGAATGTGAGGTTTCCTTGCTTCTTATGATTGGTAGCGTAATCGTAATGATCCTTAATTTCTTCTTTTTCTACTTTTTTTTTTTTTGGGCAAACCCAAATCTTCATTGATGATGCTTTGCGACAGCACATGAAACGTCTAATCCTGTCTCTCTCCCCCCGTATATGATATACCCATGCCAGCTCTTTTCTTTGTTGGGTAGATCCTTAAATTTTTTAAAGGTGCAAGCAAGAGTAAAAACCTGCCATATACATGGAAGAAATTCATTAGGTGAATTCTTTTTGGACATACCATAACTAACACATATGTTCTCCCAACAATATGAAACCATGACCTCTTTCTTTCCATTTATCTACTCCTTTTCTTCTCTTAGTTTCTGAAACATATATATACCAATTGACTTTCATTCTCTCTTTCTCTACTACTCGATCATAATTATAGTCTCAATAATTCAACAGAATAATAATCCAGTGTTATATGTCTATACAAATAAAGGATTCTACAAGTAACATGCCCACCACATGCATGACCATGAAATCATAACAACATTGCACGTTAATTGGAACAACAGAAACAGGAGCACTGTTGTATTTTTTGCTATTTATCTATTTATTTAATATTTATTTATTTATGTTGGACATTGATTTATTAATAAAACCACATCATTTATCATTCATTAAATGATCATTAATTTGTTTTTATATATCTCCATGTTATATATGTTATGGTTTAGTGTATAAATAAATGTTATACAAATCATATGTAATATATAAATAAAGAAATAATAGTTTATAACATAGGATAATTTGAGATATTATCTTGTAGGTTATATAGTACTTTAACAGAGATGATTTATATTGATCATGAAAGTTGGACTTCTAATTAAAGTACTAATGCATTAATAGTGTACATTAAGCGGATCATGTGATAATATTTTATTTATAAAATATTTTCACATAAATACTAATTAGTAAAATTTCTTAATTTTGAAATTATAGTGGGCTTAATATTGTTATATATATTAATTTGATGTTCAAATGAGTGAGCTTACATCGTGTTAATTGATACATCGAAATATCAATTAATATATTTAATTAATATTACTTAACATTATTATTGTCAAAACATTTATAAAAATTTCATAAGATAATTTATCATTAATCATAAAATCTTGACTAAGTCTTTTAATATTTATTATTAAAAGGATTGATTTAATTGTTAAATCAATTTATGATCAAATTGAGATAAATTATGGACTTATGAAATTATTTTAAATGTATTGGAATTATATTAATTGATTCTAAAATATTTATGTACATTTTATAGAGAAAATATTTACGCTTTATTAGTAAAGTGTTTATTTAATTAATTTCGAATCAAGTGCAATTACAATTATTTAGTGGAATTAATTGTAATTAATATTTATTTTGAATATTATTATTAGATAATACCACATTCGTTCTTAAAAGATTGTCGTTTAAAGTTTTGGCACATGGATTAAGAAAGTATCATTTACCAAGTAAAATTTGTTTGAAATTTCATCACTACCCCTTTATGGAAAGTTGAAAACTATTAATACAAGGGAGAGAATTTCTTGGGACAATGAGAGAAGGTAGGGGTAATATAGAAAAGTAAATAATTTATTCTCCTTGAAAGTTGTAAAGGACAAACTTTTTGGAACAAATTTTTTCTTCTAAAACAACAATCTTTTAGGAACGGAGGGAGTAATATTTAAATAAGTATTGGAGTCGGAAGAGGAATCCCTTAAGATCCCTTTTCTAGCCAAATATGGACCAAATTCATAAGATTGGGTAAGGATCAATGTTATTATATATATCATTGAGACTTTTCTATATGAAGAAAACACAAAATTTACGTATTCTCTTTTTCAGCCTAGGAAAAACAAAGAGGTATTTTGTAAGACCCCAAATTATTAATAAATGAAATTTATTTTCCTCTATTTATTATTTTGAAATAGTAAGGGTTGATTTGATTAATGTGGATAGTTATGGGTAAAATACGCAAATATTTCAAAATAAGCAAGTGGTTATAAAATATTCATTGTTGTCGGGAAATATTCGTTTGGTCGTGGAATATTCTCATTGTTTGGGAATATTCGCATTTATTTATACGCAAAGATTTTGTGGGCCCCATAACTGAAAGCGATTGGATGAAGAAAACGACAAATATAAGTGGTTTAAAAATAGCAGAAGTTGTTATTCACAGATTATCTTTGTTAAAATACTAAATTGGTTAAAACATAGAAAGACACCAGATTGCACCAATTATTGATTCTTACGAAGAAGGCACTTGTGACGCCCCCAAAATTAGGTATACGCCACCCATCTTGGGTCGCCACTTACATGGTACATAAATTTAAATACAACTTATTAATATAACTGCTGTAGGTATAATACGACATAAATCGTGAGTTTGAATACAAATATATTATGTCTACTAGATATTATACAAACTCAAAAGGGTTCCTCATTACAACTATTATCACACTATTTCACAAAAATAGTGAGGACTACTAATGCTATCCTCCGGACCATTACTCCGCTTCCCGACTCGGTTCCAAATTATGTTCTCATTTCCTCAAGAGAATAAACGGTGAAAGAAAGGTGAGCTCAACTAACCAAAGAAGAAATATTATGACTAAGATAATGCGAATAAATTATCATTAGCCTTCAACAAATGTTAAACCGATAAAATACAATAGACAACCAGCTTTAATCACAAATGAATATACAATCCATTAAAAGAGTCAAGTAGAAAATAAAGTCTACTCGTCTTTTAGGTTTTTAAAAGGTTTTCATCAATTTTATATTGAAACTCAAATTTTAATAACAAAACCACCACATCTAATCATCCCCGTACTACACTGGCCAAGGATTTTCATCAAATTATCAATGGTCACGACTATACCGAATCACCCCCGGTCATAATCATACCAAAAACTATTCATCATCGTGCATTAAAGCCACCGAGGACTTTTTGTCACATCATTTATAACAAGTCGTGATTATACCGAATGATCCTGGTCATAATCATACTAAGTTCATTTATGGACGTAAGCCAAAGATAACATAATATAACATGAGGATGATGACAATGACATAATAATTCAATAAAACAAATACAAGAATTATTTTACCTGTGAATTATTATCGTCAAATTGTCAACATGAATGCTTTCAGAAAGTAAAATTCAAGAATGATCGTAAGAATATTTCCATGAAAAGATATGGATGAAAACGCAAATATCAAGGATATTCTACTAATTTCATGGAGTATAGAAGTCAAAGTTTTAACCAACCTGGGTATAATAAAGAATGGAATAACAAAAGAAATCACCATGCATGCAGATCTTGATGTAGACAAAGTTATTCCAATGTAATAATAATAACGGAACCGAAGTCGTGAAATTCACACGATAGGATGTTCCAACAGAATAATAAAGATGGAACCAGATCCTGTAAAACACATGAGATAGGATATTCCAATGAATGATAAAGAGACGGAACCAGTCGGTGTAAAACACATGCATGTGATGTTCCAATGTAATAATAATAAAAGCGGAACTGTGTCCTGTAAAACACATGCATGTGATGTTCCAATGTAATAATAGAAGAATGTCACCAAGTATAGGTAAAACGGCATGATACAAAAGTTATTCCAATGTAATAATAAGCAATGGAATAACATAAGGATTTCACCAAGTATAGGGTATACCGTGTATACAAAAGTTATGTATAGGGTATGCCACTTTTACAAAAGTTATTCCAATGAATAATAAAGGAATGGAATAATGTAAGTTCTCTTCAAGAAGAAAGAATAACACCCTTACGGTACAATAAATAATATCCTCATCAGAAAAGACATCGGATATCAAAGTATTCAAGTACCGTAATACTCTTCTTCTTTTTTCTCTATAGATTTTCTCTATAGCTTCTCTCTATAATTTCTCTCTCTAGAGTTTCAATGAATTCGTAAGAAAATAATGAAGGAATGAGCTTTCATTTATAGGAAAATGGAATGCATAAGAATTAATCCATGAACGGTCCAGATTGATTTACTTTAATCGACGGTCCATATTTAAAGAAAAATCTTTTAAATAAAATATAATATATTCTATTTATATAAAAACATTTTACTATGCAAACACTATGCAATACTATGCAAAATACTATGCAAAACACTATGCAACACTATGCATAATAAAATATAATATATTCTATTTATGTAATAACTTTAATAAAGTATTCTATTTTATATAAAAGATGTTTCGTTTTATTACGTTAATAATACTTAATAAAACAAAACGTCATTATCGCTTATAATAATTCATATTATTAATCGACAATAATGGAATCAAACCGAGTGACTTCTCACATAAGCATCAATAATCAATATTGTAGTGCTACTATGCAACCACACGACATCGTATTTCTTTTTTACTACCGAAAGTAGTTCAACAAGAATCACCTGTAAAACTTCCGCCATTATTTCAATAAAATATTTTTGTCGCTTTCAATCCGACAATAATTTCGCTAGGGTCCACCAATGATTGAGTAGTTGCATTTAATATTCCTCGCTAAACCTAATATTCCCCACCAATCGAATATAATATAACCACTGTGATACTTTACAAAATTTATAAATACTACCCACAACTATAATATTATCTCAAATTCACACCATAATATAAAAAAATTATTTCGACAAAATTTAAATCTTTATTGATAAAATCTGGGGTCTCACAATCTCCCCTCCTTATGGAATTTTGCCCTCGAAATTAGGGTACGTACCTGGTATGACAAAGAGATGAGAATACCTTACTTTCTTTTCAGATTGTACCTTCCCAGTTATATCCTCTGTATCATAATTTTCCCATTACTCATCTCCTGTATTTCAGATATCATTCTAAAATATACCTTCAAAACAAAGGTTAATTGACATATCACAAATTGTCAACTCATCAAGAAAAATTGCGGCTTAGGTAAGTCACACCTCAATAAGTATATTACCCGCCTTCAGACTAATATCTCCGCTAGTGACCATATCCCCGTAACATCAATCAACAATTTCATCCACAATCATATGAATAACTCATAATCATAATTGTGATTACGAATTCTCTTGCACCCAAGAAGAAGATAATTTACATCACCTATCTTCACCAAAACATCAAAAATCATAGCTATACCAAATCACAATTCTCGCCATAATCATATTTAATAAATTCATCTTCGCACTACTACCAAAGATATTCATTAACAATTCATTTTTTTGCACTATAGGCCAAAGATATTTATTAACAATTCATCTTTGCAACCACAAAAGCCAAAGATATATAATCAGAAACCAATAATACCGAGACTCATTTTAATAGTATCAACGACCACGAATTATCCACGCACCATCGCTAAGGATATTCGTGTTTTCAATTACTGATTATGATTATACCGAACAATCCTCGGTCATAATCATACCAAGTCCATCTATGCACGTAGTTTTCATGTAGATGACTTTGAACACATCCATGAATTAATATTTCATTCACGAGACTCATTTCAATAATTAATCCACATCGTCGAATCATCCTCGCACTACGGTAAGGAGATTCATTAGTATCACGACCACAAATTATCCATACACTACTACCAAAGATAATTGTGTTTTCAATTACTAATTATGATTATACCAACAATCTTCGGTCATAATCATACCAAGTCCATCTATGCACGTAGTTTCATGAGATGACTTTGAACGCATCCATGAATTAATATTTCATTCACGAGACTCATTAATAATTAATCCACATCATCGAATCATCCCCGCACTACGTGCCAAGGATATTCATTAGTATCACGCACCACAAATTATCCATGCATTACTACCAAAGATAATTGTGTATTCATTAGTATCACGACCACAAATTATCCATGCACTACTATACCAAAGATAATCGTGTATTCATTAAGTATCACGACCACAAATTATCCATGCACTACTACCAAAGATAATTGTGTATTCATTAGTATATCACGACCACAAATTATCCATGCACTACTACCAAAGATAATTGTGTATACATTTACTATTATGATTATACCGAATAACCGTGGTCATAATCATACCAAGTCTATCAATGCACTACTACCAAAGATGACTTTTACCACATCCATGAATTAATATTTCATTCACGAGACTCATTTCAATAATTAATCCATATCATCGAATCATCCCCGCACTACGTGCCACGTATTTGACTTTCAACATAATATAAGCGTATGAGGATAATGATATAAAGAATCAATCAAATGAGATAAAGGATAAATATTAAACATTTATAATATAATTTATCCAGATTCAAGAATATCCCCATGTTATCAATCACTTAATAATCTCATAATCTAATATCATTAATATTATAACAATATTTTAATCACTTCTTAAATTTATAAACAATTTATCTTAATTGTTTACACTTTACCATATAATGCATTTAATCATTCAAAAATGTCATACTCATAAGATATCATCACCAATTATCAAATCTCTCAACAAATATGCATATACTCTATATAGGATTCTCTAGCCATAAAATCTTATTTTCAACTTTGTTACTTCACATAACATATTTAACTCATATGTTCGTAACTAAACTATTTTCATGAAAAATATCAAATCAGTCCCAAAAATATTTCTTTTCTGGAATTTAGCATAGTATAGTCCCATGATAAAAATATATTTTTCTCGGAATTTTTTAAATTCATTTACTATTTTTCAAAAATCAATTTCTAATTAATTCCTTAAGAAATTAGCTACCTCAAGTTTAACTCCAAAAATTCCCAAATCTTGGCAGGACCTTACATATGTTAACGTGAGCTTCTAGTTTAAATTTCATGGTCATCGGAGTTATAGAACTCCGGTTATAGCATTTTTCGTCGAAAAAACCTAAATATTGAAATAGTCATAACTTGCTCATTTTAAGTCAGAATGAGCTCATTTTTGGACAGGAGGTACTTTATACCATATACTTTCATGTCCCAAAAAGGCCAGAATTTTTCTCATAATTTAAGTGGCCGAAACAGCCCTCTAAAATCATGGCAGCAATTTTTTTCGGTTTTTGCAGCTTTACACTCCTTTGCTAAAATCAGTCCACACAAAAATCTACAATACCTTTTCCAGTAATTCCACTTGGATTAGTTAGGTAACTCATAGATCTAACTCTAGGACTTGACCACATTCAAAAATTCAAAATATAATATGAGATATGGTCTATTGAATTTCATGTTACGTTTTTTCACCAAAATCGATTTTCAACTCTTTGTGATTTCTAAGAAACTTTCATGTTTTCACATAATAACCAACATAACTCATCATAACACTTACTAATACTTCATATACCCATGATTTTCATTAGTCCAATGCTTTTATTATGACTTTCATCATAATCCTCGTAAATGCATCCTTTTAGTTGAAGAAATATTTGAGGGTTTAAGAAATGAGTTTTTGTCGGGGTCAATACAAAATTCGATTTCACGCCTAGGGTAGGCTAGGAAATCTTCAAGAATACGTCAGGAAATTTATTAATAATAGAAATATCATTCAATACTGTGACTCTCATCCAAGACTTGGATAGTACGTCACATTGATACCAACTGTGACTTCTATCCCTTAACCTAGATAACACCTCACAATGATACCTATAACCTTGCCATCTTCATTCACGATGTCGCCTACAGAAAGTCTGGCTTCGGTGCATTCCACACAAGGAAGTCAACAACGAAAGGTTTGAGGCTCTTTACTTATGGCTTGATATGACAATGATTAACTTTAGGGTTTGGTTACTTTGAATTCGTATAACAGGTTTGTTAGGAATATGAAAGCTAACAACCTTACAAAAAGAATAATGAGTAGTTAATCAATCGTTTTCAAAAATTACCTCAAAGGCAAGTATTTTCAAAGAGATAAGATCGACAGGTAACGTGAAAGTGTTTATTTGAAACAACAAGATTAATAAACAGTGGAGGTAACGAAGGTTTCTCCCAACGAAGTTTCAATAGATAAATCAAAGTCTAATTTCTCCGAGTCAAATTTAAACGTTGAACGCAAGCAAAGAGAGATAAAAGAATGGGTAGAACTAGTAGATTCTAATAAGGTATAGACTTCGCAAGAATTTATAATTAACTAACCTGCATAACTTCGTTTCAAGTTACCCACTTTTTGAGAAGTCACGAAAAACGCTCTTCCGAAAAAAACCACCGACTTTGTTTTGTCCAGATCCGCCTTTGGTGCCACTATCCCAAATTTGGACTTGACTTCATTATACTGAAAAAATCGAGCTAAATGACCTTTCTTCTTGAAATTTCCACTTTATTATCTTTGCCATGATTACCATCAAGTGGTTACCATTCTTAGCATGATAATTTCCCCCACGATGGTTATCATTGTTCGATAGTCAAGTACACCAAAGATGATTATTATCGTGTTGTTGGTCGTTACCTTTTGTTTGAAGTGAATCAACACTCTCATGTGCTTCATTGCTTATCTCAAAGATTTTCAGATGCCATTCTCAAACACTTGTCACAAAACAAGGGTTAATTGACATGTAACAAATTATCCCTATATTACGATTGACCAATCAAATACCAAATAAACTTAGGGTAGGTCATACTAGTAGAAGGAATTCTGCCTCTCCCTCCTAGTTCTTATCTCAAGATCTTAGCCAGGATCATATCCCTAAGCTCGATACCAACCGTGACGCCCCAAAATTAGGTATACGCCACCCATCTTGGGTCGCCACTTACATGGTACATAAATTTAAATACAACTTATTAATATAACTGCTGTGGTATAATATTTATAAATCGTGAGTTTGAATACAAATATTGTCTACTAGATATTATACAAACTCAAAAGGGTTCCTCATTACAACTATTATCACACTATTTCACAAAATAGTGAGGACTACTAAAGCTATCCTCTCGACCATTACTCCGCTTCCGACTCGTCTCAAATTTATGTTCTCATTTCCTCAAGAGAAAAAAGTGAAAAAGGGTGAGCTCAACTAGCCCAAAGAAGAAATATTATGACTAAGATAATGCGTAATAAATTATCATTAGCCTTCAACAAATGTTAAACCGATAAAATACAATAGACAACCGGCTTAATCAAGCAATACGGAATATACAATCCATTAAAAGAGTCAAGTAGAAAATAAAGTCTACTATCTTTTAGGTTTTAAAAGGTTTTCATCAATTTTTATCATTTGAAACTCAAATTTTAATAACAAAACCACCACATCTAATCATCCCTGTACCACGGTCAAGGATTTTCATCAAATTATCAATGGTCATGACTATACCGAATCACCCCTGGTCATAATCATACCAAAAACTATTCATCACTGCATTACAGGCCACTGAGGACTTTTGTCACATCATTTATAACAAGTCATGATTATACCGAATGATCCCTGGTCATAATCATACTAAGTTCATTTATGGACGTAAGCCAAAGATAACATAATATAACATGAGGATGATGACAATGACATAATAATTCAATAAAACAAATACAAGAATTATTTTACCCAGGAATTATTATCGTCCAAATTGTCAACATGAATCTGTTTCGTAAAGTAAAATTCAAGAATGATCAGAAGAATATTTCCATGAAAAGATACTGGATGAAACGCAAATATCAAGGATATTCTACTAATTTCATGGAGTATAGAAGTCAAAGTTTTAACCAACTGGGTATAATAAAGAATGGAATAACAAAAGAAATCACCATGCATGCGGTATTTGAATACAAAGTTATTCCAATGTAATAATAATAACGGAACCAGTCGTCGTGAAATTCACAATCGATAGGATGTTCCAAATGTAATAATAAAGATGGAACCGGATCCGGTGTAAAACACACGATAGGATATTCCAACAGTAATGATAAAAGACGGAACCTGTGTCCGGTGTAAAACACATGCATGTGATGTTCCAATGTAATAATAATAAAGATTTTAACCAGTCCGGTAAAACACATGCATGTGATGTTCCAATGAATAATAATAATAAAGACGGAACCAGTCCAGGTGTAAAACACATGCATGTGATGTTCCAATGTAATAATAGAAGAATGTCACCAAGTATAGGGTAAATCACAGATACAAAAGTTATTCCAATGTAATAATAAGCAATGGAATAACATAAGGATTTCACCAAGTATAGGTATACCGCAGTATAAAGTTATGTATAGGGTATGCCACTTTTTACAAAGTTATTCCAATGTAATAATAGTGAATGGAATAATGTAAGTTCTCTTCAAGAAGAAAGAATAACACCCCTTACTTACGGGCACAATAAATAATATCCCTTACAGTAAAAGACACCTCGGATATCAAAGTATTGAAGTACCGTATCACTCTTCTTCTTCTCTCTATAGATTTTCTCTCTATAGCTTCTCTCTATAATTTCTCTCTGTAGTTTCTAAATGAATTCGTAAGAAAATAATGAAGGAATGAGCTTCTATTTATAGGAAAATGGAATGCATAAGAACTAATCCATGAACGGTCAGATTGATTTACTTTAAACTCGATTTTATCCATATTTAAAGAAAAATCTTTAAATAAAATATAATATATTCTATTTATATAAAAACATTTTACTATGCAAACACTACGCAATACTATGCAAAATACTACGCAAAAACACTACGCAACACTATGCATAATAAAATATAATATATTCTATTTATGTAATAACTTTAATAAAGTATTCTATTTTATATAAAAGATGTTTCGCATTTTATTACGTTAATAATAATAAATAAACAAAACGTCATTATCGCTATAATAATTCATATTATTAATCGACAATAATGGAATCAAACCGAGTGACTTCTCACATAAGCATCAATAATCAATACCGTGTGCTACTATGCAACCACACGTGACATTCATTTACTTTTACTACCGAGTAGTTCAACAAGAACTCACAGTAAAACTTCCGCCATTATTTCAATAAAAAATTTTTTTGTCGTTTTTCAATCCAAACAATAATTTCGCTAGGGTCCACCAATGATTGAGTAGTTGTACTAATATTCCCCGCTAAACCTAATATTCCCCGACCAATCGAATATAATATAACCACTGCATACTTTACAAAATTTATAAATACTACCCACAACTATAATATTATCTCAAATTCACACCATATAATATAAAAAATTATTTCGACAAAATTTAAATCTTTATTGATAAAACTGGGGTCTCACAAAGACTACTTAATAATGGTTTACGAATTATCGCTCAAAGATTTTATTGATTTAATAATTGTCGTTGATATTTTATATTTTTGTTGTTTCAATAATTGTCTATTACACAAAGATTTTTCATTATCGATGCAATAATTCATATTATTATCTGAATAATATTATTAGATAACATTATTGGCAATGTCTAGAAAGTTACGTTTAAGGGAGAGGTTTGGTCACCTAATTCGCGCCAAGAAGGAGAAATTCTTATTGGAAAGCCCCTGCTTCCAAGAACCGAATCGGTTATCAATATTGTGATTTCGTAATATTATTTGTGAATAATTAATTATTGATTCATATGATAAGAAAATATTGATTTTATGTGGATATAGATGGGGAAAATTTTTAATGTGACAATTGTTGAAAATTGAAATTTTATCTTTTTCTGATAAAATAATTCATTTAAATGTATTATTATATTTTAAATATATAATAATGGTGATATTTTTACAACGAATGTGGGATATATGAGTATACGAGGAGGAAGAGTATTTTTGTTGCAATAAATGTTTAAAACATGTTAAACATGTCTGTGGACCCCATTTATCGAATCGAAATTTGATTATAACTTGTAAAATCGTCTGCTTGTGGATTTTATTCAATTTCTTGTTTGGAATTTGGAAAAACTTTCTTCTACAAAGTTGTAGAGAATTGAATTTCCTATAAAAAGTCGCAAGATTCGAATTTTCTGATAAAAGGGCTATTTATTGTGAATTATTGAAGTTCCGAAGCTCCGAAATAATTGATTTTTGGAAGTTTTAATTATTATTTTAAAGAAAATGTTTTTTGCATTTAAGTGGGCTAACATGTGATATTAATTGCTGAAATCAGATCTTCAAAGATGGGCTAAGGAAATTTATAATATATATTAATATTTTATTAAATTTTCGCTTTTGGTGTTCTAAAGATTTTCCTATAAATAGGTGCTTAGGTTAGAATTGAAAATCACACCGTAAATCAAGTTTTCTCTCTATATTATCGAGCGTATTCTTGTGAGTATTTTGAGTATACTTTGAGTATTGTTAGACGTCAGTAAGTTCCCTTCAAAGACTATAATTTTATTCCAAACTGTAAGTACTAATCTTTCGAGGTAAGGATGTTATTTTATTCGAAAATGATATTATTTCTTCAATATCATTATGCTTAGAAATATTGGTTGGAAATTTTATCAAATTTGGAACTTTTTCACGTTGGAGTTACTATTCATGAGTTACTATTCATGAATTACTATTCATGACGTTGATGATGATTTTTGTGAAATTTCTATCTTTTGGTGTTGAGTTACTATTCATGTATATCACGGCATTATTCACGATATCTGACTATTCACTTAATACTGGCACTATTCACCAAAAATAAAATTTCTTCTTTTTTTCGTCTAAAATATCTATTATGGATACTAACTTTGATTGTATCCATGTTTTGATCATTCTTGAATTTACACCACACCGATTACTTATGAAGTATTTTTGAACTTGGATTGTTTAAAATACTTAATCCTTAATAATTGTTCTTTTGTTTCACCGGATTCGTTTTTTTAAAATATTTTTCATCATCCTCGGCCTTAATGATGATATTATTGAATATCTTTGGCCCAGAAAGCAAAGATGAATGATTCTGAAGAATATCCTTGGGTCAGAAGTGAAAAGATGAACAGTGTTTAGATGAAAATGATTAATCGATGAATATCTTTTGCCTCAGAGTGCAAAAGATGAATATTTGATTCCGGATATATATTGATTGATGTTACAGGATAAAAGATGACGATGAACTTTTAAATTCATACATGTAAGATAGTAGTTTGCATTCTCTACTTAACTCTTCTAATGAATTATTATTTCATTGCGAATATTGATTTAAAATTTGTTGTCTATTGTATTCTATTAGATTTTTCCCCGTGAAGACTAACGATAATTTGTTGTATATTATCTTAGTCATAATATTCTTTCTTGGGCTAGTTGAGCTCACCTTTTCCTTTTTGTTCCATTTTTCTTCTCGTGAGGCGAGAATATAAGCGAGTATTTAGCCTGGGGTATGGAATGAAGGTTCTAGAGAGTTGTTTAGTAGTCCTCGCCATTTTTGTAAAATAATGTATCAATAAATGTGATGAGGATTTATTTGAGTATAGATATTGCCTGTAAGATAATATTTGTATTCAAACTCACGCTTTTCTTGTTGTAATAATAAAGTTGTAGTTGTTTCGTATCATGTATTGACAACTCGTAATGGGTGATGTATACCTATTTTGGGGCGCCACAATTAGTATCGAGCTTAGGATATGATCTCTGGCGTAGATCGGGGAATAGAACTAGGAGGGAGAGACGAGTAAATCCTTCGCTAGTGTGTCCTTCCTAAGCTTATTTGTTAGTTGGTCGATAGATATAGGATATTATGTGATATATTGATTTCTTAATTAACCCTTGTTTTATGACAAAGATTTGAGAATGTCGACCGAGAATATTAATAATGGAAATGAGATCGTGGAGACGCTGTACTCACCAACGGGAGAACGGCAACAGTCGGGCAATGTTCCTCCCGTGAACAACACCAATCGAAAGCGAGATGATGAACGAGGGGATGTTTAGAAGCTTTTTGCAGTTCATGCAAAATCGCATTTAGGAGACTCGTGTTCAAAATACAGGAGGAAATGATAGCAATTCACGGGTTGTCACAACCAAACAACAGCTTCAAAGAGTGGGACCACCGAATTTAAGGGAAAGCCGATCCGATCACGGCGGAAACATGGGTCAAGCAAATTACCAAGATATTCGATGTCTTGGGATGCACTTGAGGAACAGAAGGTTCCATTCGCCACCTTTATGTTCGTGATGGCGAGGCGGTATCATCGGTGGGAGTCTCGTGAAGTTGCATCCATCCAAGGTTCGGCACTCAAGTCTCTGGGAGACATTTCAGAATTATTTAATGACAAATACTTTCACGAAAGTGTTCGCTATATGAAGGAAGTGGAGTTCATCGATTAGAACAAAACAACATGACGGTGTCTCAAGACGAGGCAAAGTTTGCAGAGTTATCCGTGTTTGCACCTCATTTGGTGGAGAATGAGGAACGTATGACACGGATGTTTCGAGATGTTTGAAACCCCAGATACGACAATATCTCATTTCTCATAAATTTTCTCTATTCGGATGTTGTTAACAAGGCTCAATTGTTAGAGCGAGATAACGAGTATGTTCAACCGAGGGACCATAACCGTGGATCGTACGTGAGATAGCAATCAATAGAATAATGATAACCAACGGAGAAAGAAACAGACGGACAAAATGGTAACCACTCTCGATGGTAATCATGGTCATGAAAATAGAAGAAGTGAGTCGGGAGGAGATTTTAAAAGAGGAGATTTAACAACGATTATGTGAAGACGATAAAGGTTTAAGCAAAGAATCGGTTCTAAGGGAGGAGAAACGACCACCCATCATATGCTACAAATACGGAAAAGAGGGACATATCACCAAACCGCCCACAATGATTCAAGGTATGCTATAATTGTGGAAAGGAAAGACATATCGCTTCGGGATTTATGCAGTAGCGAAGCCTAGTTCAATGGGGACGGTGATTCAAAAGATCGTCCCGTAAAAGTCAAAGTCAACGATTCCGGAAGAGCGTTTGTTGTGGATCGGGTCAAAATGCGAGGAACCCAAACGAGGTGATCACGGTAAGCTATTTATAAATTCTTGCAAGTTTATACCTTACTCGATACCGGTTGCTACCCATTCATTTATCTCTCCGCATGTGCTCAACGCTTAAACTTGACTCGGAGAAATTAGACTTTGACCTATATGTGGAAACTCCGTTAGAGAAACTTTAATCACATCCATCGCTTATAAATCTTGTTTGATTCAAGTTGGCACCATCACCCTTTACCCGTTGACCTTATCTCTTTAAAAATACTTGCTTTTGATGTGATTTTTAGGATTGATTGGTTAACTACTCATCATGCCAAAATTGATTGTTTTCGTAAGGTTGTTAGTTTTCATATTCCTAACCAACCCATTGTATTTAATTCAAACAACTAAACCATTAAAATCAATCACCGTCATATCTAATCATAAAGCTATTCGCTTATCGAAAAACGGATGTCAAGCTTTCTTAGCCCATGTTATGGATTTGAATAAAGACACGTCAAATTTGAATAATATTCTGTTGTTATTGACTTTCCGACGATTTCGAAAAACTTCCCGCCTACCCCGTAACGTGAAGTTGAATTCTTTATTGATCTTGAACACCGCACAAAGCCCATTTCTAAAACCCCATATCGAATGGCTCCTATTGAACTTCGGAGTTAAAGGTCCAACTACAGAATTGTTGGACATCGGTTTCATTCGTCCTAGTACATCTCCTTGGGGTGCTCTGCTTTATTCTGTAAAGAAGAAGAAAGACGGAGTATGCGACTTTGTATCGACTATCGGGAATTGAACCATGTCACCATCAAGAATAGTATCCTCTACCTCGTATTGATGACTTGTTTGACCGATTCTGAGGGCACAATTCTTTTCAAAAAATCGATCTTCGTTATGGATATCATTAGTCAAGATTAGAATCGAGGATATTCCAAAGATCGCCTTGTAACTCCAGATGGGCATTATGAATTCTTAGTCATGTCTTTCGGACTAACTAATGCTCCTATGGCTTTCATGGATATGATGAACCTAGTATTCAAGGAATATTTGGATCGCTTTGTTGTTGTCTTTATTGATGACATCCTCATATATTCCAAAAGTCGTGAAGATCATGAGCACCATTTGAAGTCGGTACTCCAAAGGCTTCGTGAAAACAAACTATATGCCAATTGAAGAAATGCGAGTTCGCTCGAGGAAGTAGCATTTCTTGGGCACGTGGTGTCAAAACATGGAGTATCCGTGGACCCGCCAAGATTGAAGCAATACAAAGTTGGGAGCAAACCAAGTCGGTGATCAAGCACGAAGTCGGGTCTTTGGTTATTATCGGAGATTCGTGGAAGGGTTTTTCTAATCGCTATTCCATTAACCCAAAATTAACTTCGGAAGGATATAAAATTCGTTTGGAGCGAAGAATGCGAGAAGAGTTTCCAAGAGCTTAAGAGGAGACTTATTTTAAGACTCTATTCAAACAATACCATCCGGTTCGGATGGATTTGTTATCTGATGATGCTTCAGCAAAGGGTTAGGATGTGTTCTCATGCAACGTGAGAAAGTCATAGCTTATGCCTCGCGACAACTTAAAGAGTATGAGAGGAATTATCCTACTCATGATCTAGAGAGTTAAAGCAATGCGATCGTTCGCTTAAAGATATGGAGGCACTATCTATATGGGGAGAAAGTGGAGATATATTCGCACCATAAAAGCCTTAAATATTTCTTCACTCAAAAAGAACTCAACACGCGACAAATGACGTTGGCTCGAGCTATTGAAAGACTACGACCACACTATTCAATACCATCCCGGTAAAGCGAACGTGGTAGTGACGCGTTGAGTAGAAGATCATATGCGGAATGAGTGCGATGATGTCAAGTATACGATAGAGCCAACTTTAATAGAAAAAGTTAAGGTTGCTTTCAAGCCACCCATCCGGAGTCGATGCGTATGAAGAAGAAAGTACAAGAAGGAGCTATTCCTAAGCGAGAATAGATGAAGAAGGAATACTTGAGTCCACTCTAGACTTTGTGTCCCTAACGACTCGATTTGAAGTACAAGATTATGATGGAGGCACACAATACACCATTTGCAATCCATCTTGGAAGTACCAAATGTATCGTGATCTTCTTGACATACATTTTGGTGGAACAATATGAAGAGAGAGATTGTAAAGTTTATCTCAATGTGTTTAACTTGTCAACGTGTAAAAGGCGAGCATCTAGTACTAAGGGTCCGTTCAGAACCACTTGAGATTCGAAATGGAAGTGGGAACACATTATCATGGATTTCGTTACGGGTCTTCCTACGGTTTCTCAAGGCATCAATGCTATTTGGGTTATTGTTGATAGATTAACCAAGTCCGCTTCATTTCTTGCCGACACGGAGACTTATTCCTTGAACGTCTTTGCTAGTATGTACGTGAATGAGATTGTGAGGTTGCATGGCATGCCTGTATCCATAGTTTCGGATCGTGACCCAAGATTCACTTCAAGATTTTTGTGACGCCCCCAAAATAGGTCCATTCCATCCAACGATTTCGAGTCGCCAAATACATGGTATGTAAATAACTACAACTTTACTATTACAACATATAAAGCGTGAGTTTAAATACGATATTGCCATCTAGACAATATCCACACGCAAATAAATCTCCATCATAATTATTGATACATTATTTTACAAAATGGTGAGGACTACTAAACGACTCTCTCTAGAACCTTCATTCCATAATTCCCCACTAAGTACTCGCTACATTCTCGCCTCCCCGAGAAGAAAAATGGAACAACAAGGAAAAGGGTGAGCTCAACTAACCCAAAGAAAGAATATTATGACTAAGATAATATACAACAAATTATCGTTAGTCTTCAACAGGAAAATCTAATAGAATACAATAGACAACAAATTTTAAATCAATATTCGCAATGAAATAATAATTCATTAGAAGAGTTAAGTAGAGAATGCAAACTACTATCTTCTATATATGAATTTAAAAGTTCATCGTCGATATTTTATCCTCGTAACATCAATCAATATACATCCAATTTTAAAAATAAATACTTATGATAACAAGAAATAAGCATTTGAGAAGTATGCAAGGTATACATCACCCATCTTGGGTCGCCACTTACATGGTATGTAAGTTTAAATACAAATTAACAAATATAAATCGACATAAACTAGATATACAAATATCTACTACTAGATATTATACAAACTCAAACAAAAAGTCCTCATTACAATTATTATCACCACTATTTCACGCAGAATAGTGAGGACTACTAATCTTATCTTGGGACCATCACTCGTTTCCCAGGCTTCGTCCAAATTTATATTCTCATTTCTGAAGAAAACGATTGAAAGAAAGGGTGAGCTCAACTAGCCCGAAGAAATATTATGACTAAGATAATGCAAAATAAATTATCAATAGTCTTCAACAATATTAAGCGATAAAATACAATAGACAACCGGTTTAAGCTGCGGCGGAATATCTGATCCATTAAAAAGTCAGTAGAAAATAAAATCTACTATCTTTTATGATTTTAAAGGTTTTTCATCCTTTGTTATAAATTTGAGACTCGACTTTAATAAATAATCCACATCATCGAATCACCCACACTTTTCTGCCGAGGATATTCTTTAGTATCACGATCACAATTATTATTCACACTACTGGCCGAGAATAGTTGTGTATTCATTAATGGTCATGATCATGCCAACAATTTGTCCATCGATACTCTGACCCTTTGAGGATTTTTTTTACCACATCATTTGTAACATTACGGGTTATGATTACACCGAATAATCCACAGTCATAATCATACCAAGTCCATCCATGCTCTCTACGGGCCACGAGATGACTTTAAAAAAATATAAAAATGAGGATGATGACAATGATATAAAATTGATAAAACAAGTTCAAAATTATTTTATCCGAGAATTTTTTAACGTCAAATTGTCAACGTGATCTTTGCTTTAGAGTAAAATTCAAGAATGATCGGAAGAATATTTCCATGAAAAGATCTTTGGATGAAGCTTGAAATATCGAGGATATTCTACTAATTTCATGGAGTATAGAAGTCAAAGTTTTAACCATTTGGGTATAATAAAGAATGGAATAACAAAAGAAATCACCGTGCATGCGGTGCCCGCGCATAGGCGAGTTATTCAGCAGAATAATAATAACGGAACGGTCGGGTGAAATTCACACGCAAGCGGGATGTTCAACCAGAATAATAAAGATGGAACGGATCAGGTGTGTAAAACACAGATAGGATATTCAGCGAGAGAATGAAAAAAGCGGAACCCGGTCCGGTGTAAAACCTGTGAGCGAGGATGTTCCAGCAGAATAATAAAAAAGCGGAACCCGGTCAGGTGTAAAAACACTGTGACGAGGATGTTCAAGCAGAATAATAATAAAGAAGAGGTGGGTGTAAAACCACGCAGGATGTTTCAGCGAGAATAATAGAAGAATGTCACCAAGTATAGGGTAAATAGCGATACACTGAGTTATTCAATGAGAATAATAAGCGATGGAATAACATAAGGATTTCACCAAGTATAGGGGTCTGGCGTATACGAGGTTATGTATAGGGTATGCCACTTTTACGAGTTATTCAACGAGAATAATAGTGAATGGAATAATGAAGTTCTCTTGAAGAAGAAGAATAATAACACCCACTAGTAAAAGAAAATGAATATAGAAGTAGTGAAGTAGCGAGAATACTCTTCTTCTTTACATAACTTTCTCTCTATATAACCTTCTCTATAATTTCTCTCTAGAGTTTGATGAATTAAGTAAGAAAATAATGAAGGAATGAGCTTATTTATAGGAAAATGGAATGCATAGTAACTAATCCATGAGCGGTCAGTTGATTTACTTTAATCGGCGGTCCATATTAAAAGCAAAATCTTTTAAATAAAATATAATATATTCTATTTATATAAAAACATTTTACTTGCAAACCTTATCAAAAACTATACAAAACTATGCAAAACAACTTATGCATAATAAAATATAATATATTTTATTTATAAAATAACTTTAATAAAGTATTACATTTTATATAAAAGATGTTTACATTTTATTACGTTAATAATCTGAATAAAACAAAAGCGTCATTATCATTATAATAATTCATATTATTAATAATTAATGATAATGGAATCAAACTAAGTGACTTCTCACATAAGCATCGATAATCAATACTGGTGTCTTTCTTATGCGACCCTGCGTATTCTTTGTACTTTTACTTCTAAGAGTAGTTCAGCGGTATCAACGGTAAAACTTCGCGTAGTTATTTGATAAAATATTTTTGTCTTTTCTCGATCAACATGATAATTACATTGTGGGGTCCACCAATGATTAGTAGTTATACGAATATTCCTGCTTAAGCAAGAATATTCCCAGGCCAATCGAATATAATATAACCACTTGTATACTTTTGCAAAATTTATAAATATTACCCTAACTATAACATTATATCAAATTATTCCATAATATTCAAAAATAATATTTATAGAAAATTCATCTTTATTTATAAAAGCTGGGGTCTTCTGACCTCCCTTCTTATGAAATTTAGCCCTCGAAATTAGAATGCGATACTGGTATGTCGAAGAGGTAAGGATACCTTGATTTCATTTGATTCTAACTCCCAAGTCATTTCCTCGACATCGTGGTTCCTCCACAAAACTTTGACTTGAGGTATAACCTTGGGCGTAGAATATGTTCCTTCTTATCAAAATTTGAGCAGGGAACCTCTTCATACGTCAAATCTTCCATTATTTAAATGGGTTCTAACTTCGATAATATGGTTGGGTCTTTCACATATTTCGTAACATGGATATGTGAAAAGCGTTATGAAACACGAGACGTATTTGGCGGTAAAAGCGAGTCTATAGGCCGCGTTCCTACTCGATCGAGGATTAAAATGGGCCAGATGAATCGAGGATTAAGTTTCCTCTCTTTCCAAATCTTGTAACTCCTTTCCATGGAGCGACTTTTAACAACACATGATCTCTATATTGAATTCCCGTCCTTTCGATGAAGATCGGCATAACTCTTTTATCGATTTTGTGAGGTTTTTATCGTTGTCGGATCGTTTGAATCTTTTAAAGTAGTCATACGTACCAACTCGGTCCCAACAACGTTGCTTCACCCACCTCATCCAGCATCTTTGGAAGCGACACTTTCTTCCATACAACGCTTGAATGGAGCCATGCGATACTTGCTTGATAAGCATTGTTGTTGTAGGAAAACTCCACCGATGGTAAAAACTTGTCTGACTCCCCTTGAAATCAAGAAACACGAGTCTTAATAGATCTTGAGAGTTTGAATAGTCCTCTCCATTGTCGTAAAATGCGAGGATGATATCTTAGAAGCTAAATCGTGAAGTCCGTGCCCATAGCTTTTTGCAAACTAACCCAAAATCTTGAAGTGAATCTTGGGTCTCGATCGGAAACTATGGATACCGGCATACCATGCGATCTTACAATCTCGTTTATATACATCTGAGCAAGGCGTTCAAGTGTATAAGTTTCTCGTATCGGTAAGAAATGAAAGCGGACTTGGTCGATCTATCAACAATGACCCAAATCGCATCGATGCCTTGAGAAACCTTAGGAAGGCCGTGCTTGAAATCCATGGTAATGTGCTCCCACTTCCATTACGGAATTTCAAGTGGTTCTGATGGACCTTTTGGTACTTGATGCTCGCTTTAACTTCGTTGACAAGTTAGACACCTTGAGATAAGCGGTATTTATCTCCTCTTCGTATTGCTCCACCAAAATGTATAGCGAATATCATGATACATTTTGGTACTCCCGAGATGGATTGCAAATGGTGTGTTATGCGCCTCCATCATGATATTATACTTTAAATCGGGTCGTTAGGAACACAAAGTGGAGTTGACTCGAAGTATTCCTTCTTCATCGATTCTTGCTTGGCGTAGCACCCTCTTGCACTTTCTTTTTCATACGCATCGGCTCAGTGCGTAGCTTGGCGACTTTAACTTTATCGATTAAAGTCGGTTCTACTCGTATATTTGCTATCATCACATGCGTCCACAGAGTCTTTAACTCTATCTCCATCCTTTGCAAGTCACACAAAATGGGCCTTTGTGTTGACAAACGCTTTTCGTGCTTGCATACGATCTTACTACTCGATCGCATCGGCTACCACGTTCGCTTTTTTCGGGATGGTATTGGATGGTATGATCATAATCTTTCAGCAGTTCAAGCCAGCGTCGTTGTCGCATGTTGAGTTCCTTTTGAGTGAAGAAATATTTGAGGCTTTTATGATAAAGTAAAGATCTCCACTTTCTCCCCATACAAGTAATGCCTCCAAATTTTAAGTGCAAAAACAACGGTTTATGACTCGGATCATGAGTAGGATAATTCCTCTCATATTCTTTGAGTTGTCATGAGGCATAGGCTATAACTTTTCCATGTTGCATAAGAACACATCCCGACCCTTTGCTCGAAGCATCTTTGTAGATGACAAATCCCTCAAGGCAAATGGTATTGTCGAGCAGTCTTTGAAATAAGTCTCTTCTTGAGTTCTTGAAAACTCTTCTCACATTCTTCGCTCCAATAGAACTTTGTATCTTTTGAGTCAATTTGAGTCGATGGAGTAGCGATTCGAGAAAATCCTTCCACGAATCTCCGATAATAACCATTAAGCAAGAAAGCTCGTGCTTTGGTCTTTGATTTAGGTTGTTCCCGACTTTGAATAGCTTGATCTTTCTTTGGGTCAGCGGATATTCCATGACTTGATACCGCGTGCCCAAGGAATGCTACTTCTTGACGAACTCGCATTTCTTGACTTGGCATAAAGCTTATATTCACGAAGCTTTGGAGTGTCGACCTCAAGTGTTGCTCATGATCTTCACGGCTTTTGGAATAAATAAGGATGTCATCGATAAAGGCGACCACAAAGTGATCTAAATATTCCTTGAATACTCGGTTCATCATATCCATGAAGCGGCGGGAGCATTAGTCGATCAAAGGACATGACTAGGAATTCATAATGCCGTCTGGGGAGTTACGAAAGCCGTCTTTGGAATGTCGTGGTTCTAATCTTCAATTGGTGATATCGGAGCGAAGATCGATCTTTGAAAAGAATTTGGCTCCTTGCTGTTGGTGAAACAGGTCATCAATACGTGGCAATGGATACCTATTTTGATGGTGACATGATTGACTCCAGATAATCAATACAAAGTCGCATACTCCCATCTTTCTTCTTCACGAATAGAGCAGGAGCACCCCGAGGGAAATACTTAGGACGAATAAAGCCGATGTCTAACAATTCCTGCGGTTGGGTCTTTAACTCACGAAGTTCAATAGGAGCCATTCGATATGGGGCTTTGGAAATAGGGTTTTTGTGCGGGTTGAAAGTCGATACAAAATTCAATTTCACGCTACGGGGTAGGCGGGGAAGTTCTTGAGAATCGTCGGAAATTTATTAACAATAGAAATATCGCTCAAAAGCGGCGTATTTTGTTTAAATCGTGACATGAGCTAAGAAAGCTTGACATCCATTTTTCAATAAGCGAATAGCTTTATGGCTTGAGATGGTAGTGATTGATTTTAATGGTTTGGTCGTTTGAATTAGCATAATAGGTTGATTAGGAATATGAAAGCTATGACCTTACGAAAACAATCAATTTTGCATGATAAGTAGTTAACCAATCAATCCACTAGAATCACGTCAAATGCAAGTATTTTTAATGAAATAAGATCGACGGGTAATGTGAAGTCTGGAATTTGAACCAAACAAGACTTATAAGCGGTGGATGTAATGAAGGTTTCTCCAGCGGAGTTTCCACGAGATAAGTCAAAGTCTAATTTCTCGGTCAAATTTAATCGATGGCGCAAGTAGGAGAAATAAAAGAATGGGTAGAGCCGGTATCAAATAAAGTGTAGACTTCATTAGAGTTTATGATAAGCTTACCGTGATGACCTCATTCGGGTTCCTTTGCTCTCTGGGAGAGTCCTGAAACGCTCTCCCTTGCCTTCTTGGTTTTGACTTTTACGGGAATGACCTTTGGTGCCTCCATCCTAGTTGAATTTGTCTTGATGGCGACAAAATCGAGCTAAGTGACCTTCTCTTCCACAATTATAACATGCTTTTGGGACGCATAGCGCGATTCGGATGATGTGTCCCTCTTCTCGCATTTGAAGCATATGATAGGTGGTCTTTCTCCTTCCTTAACTGTGGTCTTTGGTCTTGGCGTCTTTCCATCATTGTTGAATCTCAGGTTTCTTGAAATGTCCATTCTTATTGTTTTTGTACGATTACCACAGAAGTGGTTACCATATCTCGGCTTTGTTGATTCCCTCCAGCTTGTTGTCATAGCTTGATGACTACTCTCTCATTTGGTATTATAACTTTTTAAATTTGCTCTCTTTTAGTTGCGTTTTCGTTCGTTATCGCGCTCCACTAAGCGAGCCCTATTTACAACATCCGAATACAAACACGGTTTATGAGAAATAAGATGTTGGCGTATCTCCGACTTGAACCTCTTAAAAACATTGGCGCCATTCTCTCTTCATTATCCACCAAGTGGAATATGGCAAGTGATAACTCGCAAATTTTGCCTCGTATTGCGACACGGTCGTATTGTTTTGTTCAACTTGATAAACTCCACCTCCTTCGTATGGCGAATACTTTCGGGAAAGTATTTGTCGTTGAGCGACTCTGGAACTTCTCCCAAGATATCTTGATCTGGCGAGGTTGAGTCGTTTCTGGATTCCCACCGATGTCTGCCTCGCGCATGACATAAAAAAGCGTGAAAAGGAACCTTTTGCTCCTCGGAGCATCCAAGACATCAAATATCTTGGTAATCTGCTTTATCCATGCTTAGCGAAGTGGTTTTGGCTCTCCTTAAACTCCGGTGGTCCCGGCTCCTTGAATTGTTTAGCGGTGGCCTTAGAGAGTTTCAGTGTTTCCACCTACGTTTTGGGCGAGGAGTCGCTCTACTTTCTTTGTTGCATAAATTGCATAAAGCCTCACGAACATTTGATCATTCATCATTTGGTCGGTGTTGTTGTTTTGCATGAGGATTATCGCCTTCGATGCACATTATCACGATTATTGATATGTGGTGAATCAGCGATCGCTTTGTGCTCCATTCTTATTCTCAACATTCTCGGATGTCATTTTTGAATCTTGCCACAAAACAAAAGATTAATTGACATTTAACAATTATCTTTATATTACAATGACCAATAAAATAGCACAAAAACTTAGGTAGTAGGTCATACTAGCGAAAAGTATTTCCCGTCTCTCCCTCTCTAGTACTTTTCTCACATCTTAGCGGGATCATATCCCTTAGCTTTGATACTGTTGTGGGCCCCCCAAAATTAGGTATACATCACCCATCTTGGGGTGCGCCACTTACGTAGTCTGAAATTTAAATACAACTTATTAACATAAGCGTCGTGTATGCAATCTGACATAAGCGTGAGTTTAAATACAAATATAAATCTACTAGATATTATACAAACTCGAACAAAAAGTCCTCATTACAATTATTATCACACTATTTCACGAGAATAGTGAGGGACTACTAATCTTATCTTGAGGACCATCACTCGTTTCCCAGGCTCGTCCGGCTATATTCTCATTTCACAGAGAAACGGTGAAAGAAAGGGTGAGCTCAACTAGCCCGATGAAATATTATGACTAAGATAATGCAAAATAAATTATCAATAGTCTTGACAATATTAAGCGATAAAATACAATGAAATGACCGGTTTAAGCTGCGAGTGGAATATCTGATCCATTAAAAAAGTCAGTAGAAAATAAAATCTACTATCTTTTATGATTTTAAAGGTTTTTCATCCTTTGTTATAAATTTGAGACTCGACTTTAATAAATAATCCACATCATCGAATCACCCCCACACTTTTCTGACGAGGATATTCTTTAGTATCACGATCACAATTATTCCGCACTACGGGCGAGAATAGTTGTGTATTCATTAATGGTCATGATCGTGCCAACAAGCATCCATCGATGCACTTCTGACCCTTTGAGGATTTTTTTTTTTTACCACATCATTTTGTAACATTACGGGTAATGTGATATTGCAGAATAATCCACTGGTCATAATCATACCAAGTCCATCCATGCTCTACGAATACGAGATGACTTTAAAAAAAATAAAAATGAGGATGATGACAATGATATAAAATTGATAAAACAAGTTCAAAAATTATTTTATCAGGAATTTTTAACGTCAAATTATCGACGTAATCTTTTGCTTTGTAGAGTAAAATTCAAGAATGATCGGAAGAATATTTCCATGAAAGATCTTTGGATGAAAGCATGAAATATCGAGGATATTCTACTAATTTCATGGAGTATAGAAGTCAAAGTTTTAACTTATTTGGGTATAATAAAGAATGGAATAACAAAAGAAATCACCGTGCATGCGGTGCCGGCATGGCGAGTTATTCAGCGAGAATAATAATAACGGAACGGTCGGGTGAAATTCTGCAAGCGGGATGTTCAACGAGAATAATAAAGATGGAACCGGATCCGGTGTAAAAACACGATAGGATATTCAGCGAGAATGATAAAAGATGGAACCGGGTCGGTGTAAAACACCTGAGACGAGGATGTTCAGCGAGAATAATAAAAAGCGGAACCCGGTCGGTGTAAAACACTGACAGGATGTTCAAGCGAATAATAATAAAAAAGCGGAACCGGTGGGTGTGTAAAACACTTGAGACAGGATGTTCAATGAGAATAATAGAAGAATGTCACCAAGTATAGGGAAGAGCAGCGTATCTGAGTTATTCAATGAGAATAATAAGCGATGGAATAACATAAAGATTTCACCAAGTATAGGGTATCTGGCGTATCTGAGTTATGTATAGGGTATGCCACTTTTACGAGTTATTCAGCAGAATAATAGTGAATGGAATAATGAAGTTCTCTTGAAGAAAGAATAACACCACTACTAGTAAAAAAAGGCTGAATATAGAAGTAGTGAAGTAGCGAGAATACTCTTCTTCTTTCTATAACTTTCTCTCTATAAGCTTCTCTCTATAATTTCTCTCTCAGAGTTTTGATGAATTCGTAAGAAAATAATGAAGGAATGAGCTTATTTATAGGAAAATGGAATGCATAGTAACTAATCCATGAGCGGTCAGATTGATTTACTTTAATCGACGGTCCGTATTTAAAGCAAAATCTTTTAAATAAAATATAATATATTCTATTTATATAAAAACATTTTCTACTATGCAAACACTATAAAAACAACATGCAAAACTAATACTTATCGTAATAAAATATAATATATTTTATTTATAAAATAACTTTAATAAAGTATTACATTTTATATAAAAGATGTTTTACATTTTATTACGTTAATAATCTGAATAAAACAAAGCGTCATTATCATTATAATAATTCATATTATTAATCGTGATAATGGAATCAAACTAAGTGACTTCTCACATAAGCATCGATAATCAATCTGGTGTCTTCTTATATGACGACCACGTATTCTTGTACTTTTACTCTAGAGTAGTTCAGCGATATCAGCGGTAAAACTTCATAGTTATTTTGATAAAATATATTTTGTCTTTTTCTCGATCAAATGATAATTACATTTGTAGGGTCCACTGATGATTAGTAGTTATGCGAATATTCCTGCTAAAGCAGAATATTCCCAGGCCAATCGAATATAATATAACCACTTGTATACTTTGCAAAATTTATAAATATTACCAACTATAACATTATATCAAATTATTCCATAATATTCAAAAATAATATTTATAGAAAATTCATCTTTATTTATAAAAGCTGGGGTCTAATACTCAAAGTATACCAAAATACTCACAAGAATACGCTCGATAATATAATAGAGAGAAAACTTCTTGGATTTCGTGTGATTTTCAATTCTAACCCAAGCACCCTATTTATAGGAAAATGCTTTAGAACACCGAGAAAAGCAGTAAAATTGAATATAATAATATTATTTATAAACAAAATTCCTTAGCCTAATTTTGAAATCTGATTTTCAGCCATAAGACATGTTAAATGAGGTTCACAAACTCACCAAAAACGCTTTTCTCAAAATAATTAATTAAAACTCCCAAAAAATCAATTATTTCAAACTTGAACTTCAATAATTCACAATAAATAGCTCTTTTATCTAAAAAAATTGAATCTCGCTTTTTTATATAGAAATTCAATTTTTACAACTGCGGAAGAAAGTTTTTCAAATTTCAAGCGTAAATTGGACAAGAAATCCTCAAACAGGCGATTTTACAAAGCTATAATCAAATTTCACCAAGAAATGGGGTCCACTGACACACAAAATATGTGTTAAACATTTAATGCCCACAAAAATACTCTTCCTCCTCATATACTCATATATCCCATATTTATTATAAAATATCACCGTTATTAATATATTATTAAAATAATATATTTAAATGAATTATTTTATCGTAAAAAAGATAAAATATTAATTTTCAACAATTATCACATTAAAAATTTCTCCATCTATATCCACATAAAATCAATATTTTCCTCATCATATAAATCAATAATTAATTATTCACAAATAATATTACAGAATCACAAAGATGGCAACTGTGCCGCTCCTTAGAAAGGAAAGGGGGCTTTCAATAAGAATTTCTCCTTACTAAATACTTGAATTGGGTGACCAAACCTCTCATTAGATGTAACTTTCTAGACATTGCTAATAATGTTGTGGCGCCCCCAAAATAGGTATACATCACCCATTTCGAGTTGTCAATACATGGTACGTAAAACAACTACAACTTTATTATTACAACAAGTAAAGCGTGAGTTTAAATACAAATATTATCTTGTATAATATTTATACTCACATAAATCCTCATCACATTTATTGATACATTATTTTACAAAAATGGTGAGGACTACTAAACAATCCTTTCTAAAACCTTCATTCCATACCCCACTCGTACTCGCTTTATATTCTCGCCTCCGAGAAGAATGGAACAAAAAGGAAAAGGGTGAGCTCAACTAGCTCGATAAAGAATATTATGACTAAGATAATATACAACAAATTATCGTTAGTCTTCAACAGGGGAAAAATTTAATAGAATCTGATAGACAACAAATTTTCAATCAATATTCGCAATGAAATAATAATTCATTAGAAGAGTTAAGTAGAGAATGCAAACTACTATCTTACATGTATGAATTTAAAAGTTCATCGCATCTATCTTTTATCCTCAGAATAACAACAATCAATATACATAAATACGGAATCAAATATTCATCTTTTACTACAGCCAAAGATATTCATCGATTAGTCATATTCATTTAAACACTGTTCATCTTTGCACTCTGAGGCCAAAGATATTAATCGATCGCCATGTATTCTCATCTCAACACATTCATCTTTGCACTACTGGGCCAAAGATATTCTTGAAATCATTCATCTTTTACTACTGGCCAAAGATATTCAATAATATCATCATTTAAACCGAGGATGATGAAAAAATATTTTTAAAGCGAATCCGGTGAAACAAAATGACAAGGATTAAGGATTAAGGATTAGTACTTTGTTTTATCCATGTCCAACAATACCCCAAAAATAATCACAAAGTGGTGTAAAATTGAGAATGATCAAAACATGGATACTGATCAAAGCTAGTATCCAAAATAGATGTTTTGGACAAAAAGAAGAAATTTTATTTTTTTGGTGAATAGTCAGTATCGTGAATAGTGTCAGATATCGTGAATAGTCCCAGAGTATCGTGAATAAGACTTAGTATCATGAATAGTAAATCAGACACCAAAAGATAGAAATTCCAAAAAACATCTTCACGCTTCATGAATAGTACTCGTGAATAGTAATCGTGAATAGTAACTCATGAATAGTAACTTCGTGAATAGTAACTCATGAATAGTAAACTTAAACATGAAAAAGTTCCAAATTTGATAAAACTTCAGATCGACATTTCAACATAATGATATTGAAGAAATAATATCATTGAAAAAAATAATATCCCTTACCTCAAAAAGAATCAAGACTTCGGAAGGAAAGGCTCAAGTGATCTTTGAATGAAACTTATCTTTGAACAAAGAACTCTCAAAGTATCTAAATACTCACAAAATACGCTCAATAATATAGAGAGAGAAAGAGAAAACTTTGTTTACGGTGTGATTTTCAATTTAACTTAGCCCTCTATTTATAGGAAAATGTTAGCTTGAGAAAGCGAGACTTGACTTGCTTGCACCGATGGCTTTACCGCTACTATTGCCACCCACCACATTTGAAATAAAATTCAGCACATTTCTTCACCAACCACAAGTGGGGCCCACTCAATTCTAGAATTTTCCACCAAAATCAATTATAACCCTAATTTAAGAATCGTACACCTCTTAAAATTCATAACAAATCATTCGTGCATTTTAGCGGTTAAAAATTTGTGGACATATACTCAACTTATGTATGTATAACATACCCAAAAATTTCCACAATCCAACAATCGGATTAAAAATTATAATCCCCTGCAATATATCTCAAAACCCACGATTTAATTTTTAATACCTCAATCAGGTAAAAATCTTGATAAAACACCTCAACAATAATTTCTTCATTTATAACCACATAAATAAATCCATCATTTATATCCACATAAAATAAATATTTCTTTATCATATGAATCAATAATTAATTATTCACAAATAATATTACGAATCACTGATTATGATGACCAGTAGTCCTCGAGGAAAGAGGGGCTTTCGATAAGGATTTCTCCTTCTTGGTAGCCGCGCAATTAGGTGACCAAACCTCTCCTTGTGCGGAACTTTCTAGACATTGCCAATAATGTTATCTAATAATATTATTTAAATAATATGAATTATTGATCGATAATGGAGATAATGTGCGGTGACAATTATTGAACAACAATAATATAAAATATCAACATGAAGAATTATTGAATCAATAAAATAAAATATTGAGCGGTAACTCTTGTAAAAATTATTGAGTAGTGCCTTCTTACGTAAGGATCAATAATTCAACAAACATGCAATACTGGTGTCTTCTTGTCTTGACCACGCATTAGACATTGTATTTTAACCACGGGTATTCAATGATCTTACTTGGTAACAACTTCGCCGTTATTTTTAACCAACTTATATTTGTCGTTTTCTTCATCCAATCTTTTCCGGTTATGGGGCCCACATACACATTTTGCTAGTGCATACGAATATTCCAAGCGACGAATATTCCACGACCAAACGAATATTTCCTAAAACAACAATGAATATTTTATAACCACTTGCTTATTTTGAAATATTTGCGTATTTAACCCTTAACTATCCACATTAATCAAATCAACCCTTACTATTTCAAAATAATAAATAAAGGAAATTCCTTTTTATTTAAAAAATTTGGTCTTACAAATGTTATCCAATAATATTATTCGGATAATATGAATTATCATAATGATAATGATAAAAAAAAAATCATGTAATGACAATTATTGAAACAACAAAGAATATAAAATATCAATGCAAAGAATTATTGAATCAATAAAATAAAATCTTTGAGCGGTAAGAATTTGTAATAATTATTGAGTAGTGCCTTTTACGTAAGAATCAATAATTGGTGCAATACTGAGTGTCTTCTTGTTCAACAACGCCAGATTAGTGTGTTTTAACCAACGGGTATTCCAACAAGATAATTCAGAATAACTACTACTGTTATTTATAAACAACTTATATTTGTCGCTTTCTTCATCCAATCGCTTTCCGTTATGGGACCCACAAAAAGGCATACTGGTCAGCATTTAATATTCCCAAAGATCACGAATATTCCACGACCAAACGAATATTCTCAAACAATAATGAATATTTTATAACCACTTGCTTATTGAAATATTTGCGTATTTTACCCATAACTATCCACATTAATCAAATTGACCCTTACTTATTTCAAAATAATAAATAGAGGAAAATAAATTTCATTTATTAATAATTTGGGGTCTTACAACCTCCTCCTTATATGAAATTTCGTCCTCGAAATTGGCGACGATACTGGTGTGTTTCAAAAGATGAGAATATCTCGCTTTCATTTCCGTTTCCAACTCCCGGTCATTTCCTCGATAGCATGGTTTCTCCACAAAACTTTAACTTGTGGTATGACCTTCAGACGTGGGACGTGTTCCTTCCTATCCAAAATCTTGGCGGTACCTCTTCATACGTTAAGTCTTGACTATCTCGTCGGTTCTAACTCAATAGCGTGGTTCGGTCGTCCACATATTTACGTAACCTCGATACGTGAAAAATGTTATGAACACGCGCCATATACTTGGCGGTAAAAGCAGTCTATAGGCGCGGTTCCTATTCGATCGAGAATTTTAAATGGATTAATAAATCGAAGGTTTGAGCTTTCCTCACCTCAGGATTCTCTCGCTTTTGAAATAACAACTTCTTGCACCTCCTTCTTCAAATTCATCATTTCCGGTGTGTGTAGCTTGAACGACTTTAACTTTATCGATTAAAGTCGATTATACTTTGTATATCATCACGTGGGTAACTAGAGTTTTCATCTCCATCTCTATTATTTGTAAATTATTGAAATGAGTCTTTGACAATATCGTATTTTCGTACTTGTATACGATCTTCTACTCAACACGTCGCCTACCAAGTTCGCTTTTCGAGGATGGCGTGGTCGTAAACATGTCTTTGAAATGAGTCTCTCTTGAGTTCTTGAAGCTCTTCCCACATTCCTTGCTCCATTCGAATTTTGTATCTCTACGAGTCAATTGCGTTAATGGAATAGCAATTGAGAATATCCTCAACGAATCTCCGATAATAACCAACTAAGCCTGAAAGCTACGTATTTCGATTTACCGACTTAGGTTGTTCTCAATGTGACTCATATCCCAACCTTGGATAACACGTTACAATGACACCTATCGGTTCTACTATCGCGACGAATATGGTGTCCCCTACGGAGAAGCGGCGGTGCATTTCTAAAGGAAGTCACTAGATAAAAGCTCGGTACCAAATTCTATAGTTGAATTTTAACTCACGAAGTTCAATAGAGCCATTCGATATGAGATTTTAGAAATGAGTTTTGTGTACTGGGTTCAAAGTCGATACAAAATTTAATATCGGGCTTTGGGAGTAAGCCAAGAAATTCTTGAAATAAATGGGAAAAATTAATAACAACAGAATATTATTCAAATCGGCGTGTCTTTATTCAAATCCATAACATGGACTAAGAAAACTTGACATCCGTAATAAGCGAATGACTTCATAGCTTGATATGAAAATGTTTGACTACAATGGTTTGATTGCTTGAATTGAATAACGGGTTGCTTAGGAATATGAAAACTAACAACTACACAAAAGCAATCAATTTGGCATGATGAGTAGTTAACCTTAAAATCACATCAAAAGCAAATATCTCTATAGAAATAAGGTTAACGAGGTAATGTGATAGTGCTTGACTGAATCAAGCAAGATTTCTAAACAACGGATGTAATGAAAGTTTCTCTAACGGAGTCTCCATAAATAGGTCAAAGTCTAATTTCTCCGTAGTCGAGTTCAAGCGTTGGTATGCAAGCAAAGAGATAAAAGAATGGGTAGAGGCAGGTATCTAGTAAGGTATAAACCCGCAAGAATTTATAATTAACTAACCGTGCTAACCGTTCGGGTTCCTCGCATTTTAATTGGAAGTCACGACAAACGCTCTTCCGAAATCGTTGTCTTTGACTTTTACGGGACATCCTTTTGAGTCACCATTCCATTTGGATTGGGTTTCGATATCGTCTGATCTCGAGCGATATGTCCTTCTTTTCCACAATTATAGCATACCTTAAAGCTGTTGTGGGCGTTTTGGTGATATATCCCTCTTTCCGCATTTGTAACATCTGACCGGTGGTCTTTCTCTCTCCTTGGAACCGGTTGTTTTCGGTGTTAGCGTCTTCACATGGTCGTTGTTGAATCTCCTCTTTTAAAATCTCCTCTCAACTCGCTTCTTCAATTTTCATGGCCACGATTACCACGGAGTGGTTTCCGCCTTTAATCGTATATTCTTCTTTTCTCCTTTGGTTATCGTTATTACGATGGCGCTTATCTTGGTATGATCTAGTTATGGTCCCTCGGTTGAGCGTACTTTCGTTATCTCACTTCTAACTGTTGAGCCATTGACAACATCCTGAATAGAGAGAAAATTTATGAGAAATGAGATCTTGGCGTATCTTGGGTTTCAAACCTCTCGAAACATCCAGCGTCATCGTTCCTCATTCTCCACCAAATGAGATGCAAACTGGATAACTCCATGAACTTCGCCTCGTCTTTGGGACACCGTCATTGTTATTACTGCTCAGTCTAATAAACTCCACTTCCTTCATATAGCGAATACTTTCGAGGAAGTACTTGTCATTGAATTATTTCTGAAACATCTCCCATGACATCTTTGAGTGCAATTTGGATGGAGTGCGCTTCATGATTCCACCCGATGTCTGCCTCGTTCACGGAACATAAAAGTAGCGAATGGAACTTTTTGTTCCTCGTGCATCCCAAGACATCGAATATCTTGGTAATTTGTTTGACCCACGTCTCGCCTTAATCGGATCGGCTTTCCCAGTGCGGTGGTCCCGACTCTTTGAGGCTGCTTGCATTTGTGACCACCGTAATTGCTATCATTTCCTCTCTGTATTTTGAACACGAGTCTCGCAAATGCGATTTTGCATGAGCTGAAAAACTTCTAAACATCCCTCGTTCATCATCATCGCGCCGATTGGTGTTGTTCACGGGAGGTACATTGCCGACTGTTGCACGTTCTCCTCGTTGGTAAGTACGGGCATCTCCACGGTCTCATTTACTCCTTTGTTAATATTCTCGATTCGACATTCTCAAATCTTGTCGTAAAAAAAGGGTTAATTAAAGAAATCAATATATCACATAATATCCCTATATCTTGACAACTAACAAATAAGCTTAGGTAGGACACACTAGCGAAGGATTTACTCGTCTCTCCCCTCTAGTTCTATTCCCGATCTCATGGAGATCATATCCTAAGCTACGATACCAATTTGTGGCGCCCCCAAAATAGGTCCATTCCATCAACCCATTACGAGTCGCCAAATACATGATGCGAAATAACTACAACTTTATTATTACAACATATAAGCGTGAGTTTAAATCTGAGATATTGCCATCTAGACAATATCCACATGCAAATAAATCCCCATCATAATTATTGATACATTATTTTACAAAAATGGTGAGGACTACTAAACGACTCTCTCTAGAACCTTCATTTCATAAACACTAGTACTCATTTACATTCTCGCCTCACGAGAAGAAAAATGGAACAACAAGGAAAAGGGTGAGCTCAACTAGCCCGGTAAAGAATATTATGACTAAGATAATATACAACAAATTATCGTTAGTCTTCAACGAGGAAAAATCTAATAGAATCTGATAGACAACAAATTTTAAATCAATATTCGCAGTGAAATAATAATTCATTAGAAGAGTTAAGTAGAGAATGCAAACTACTATCTTCTATATATGAATTTAAAAGTTCATCGTCGATATTTTATCCTGTAACATCAATCGATATACATCGGAATCAAATATTCATCTTTGCTTCTGGGCCAAAGATATTCATCGATTGGTCATGTTCATCTAAACACTGTTCATCTTTGCACTCTGAGGCAAAGATATTAATCGATCGGTCGTATTCATCTCGACACTGTTCATCTTTGCACTACGGGCCAAAGATATTCATCAAAAAATCATTCATCTTTTGCCTTCTGGGCAAAGATATTCCATAATATCATCATTTAAGGTGAAGATGATGAAAATATTTTAAAAAAGCGAATCCGGTGAAACAAAAAGACAAGGATTAAGGATTAAGGATTAGTACTTTTATCCATCGTCAAAAATACCTCAAAAATAATCATAGTGGTGTAAAATTGAGAATGATCAAAACATGGATAAAATCAAAGCTAGTATCCGAATAGATATTTTAGACGAAAAAGAAGAAATTTCATTTTTAGGTGAATAGTGTCGTGATTCGTGAATAGTCAAGTATCGTGAATAGTCTTATAGATATCGTGAATAGTAACTCAAACACCAAAAGATAGAAATTCCAAAAAAAAAAACATCTTCACGCTTATGAATAGTACTACGTGAATAGTAACTCGTGAATAGTAACTCATGAATAGTAACTTCGTGAATAGTAACTTCATGAATAGTAACCCAGAGCATGAAAAAGTTCAAATTTGATAAAAAGTTCAACCAATATTTAAAGCATAATGATATTGAAGAAATAATATCATTTGAGAAGAAAATAACATCATCCTTACCTCGAAAGGCAGTGCTTAGTTTGAAACAGGATATAGGCTATGACTTGAACTTGCACTTAGTATAGCAATACTCAAAGTATACTCAAAATACTCACAAGAATCGCTCGATAATATAGAGAGAAAACTTGATTTACGGTGTGATTTTCAATTCTAACCTAAGCACCTATTTATAGGAAAATCTTAGAAACACCAAAAGCGAGAAAATTGAATATAATAATATTATTTATAAACAAAATTCCTTAGCCCACCTTTGAAATCTGATTTCAGCCATAGCACATGTTAAATGAGGTTCACAAACTCACCAAAAACGTTTTTCTCAAAATAATTAATTAAAACTCCCAAAAATCAATTATTTCAAAACTTGAACTTTGATAATTCATAATAAATAGCTCTTTTATCGGAAAATTGAATCTCGCTATTTTTTTATAGAAAATTCAATTCTCTACAACTGCGAAGAAAGTTTTCCAAATTCCAAACAGAAATTGGCCAAAAATCCTCAAAGCAGGCGATTTACATTTATAATCAAATTTGATCGAGAAATGGGGTCCACAAGACACACAAAATATGTGTTAAACATTTAATGCCACAAAAATACTCTTCCTCCTCGTATATACTCATATATCCCACATTTATTATAAAAATATCACCAATTAATATATTATTAAAATAATATATTTAAATGAATTATTTTATCGGAAAAGATAAAATATTAATTTTCAACAATTGTCACATTAAAAATTTTCTCCATCTATATCCACATAAAATCAATATTTTCCTCATCATATAAATCAATAATTAATTATTCACAAATAATATTCTGAGAATCACGATCTTTGTGACCGGTAGTTTCCTCAAGGAAGAGGGCTTTCGATAAGAATTTCTCCTTCTTGGTAGCATGATTAGGTGACCAAACCTCTCCTTAGAGCAGAACTTTCTAGACATTGCCAATAATGTTATCCAATAATATTATTAGGATAATATGAATTATTGCTTCCGATAATAAAAATCTTGTGTAATGACAATTATTGAAACAACAATAATATAAAATATCAATGCGTGACAATTATTGAATCGATAAAATAAAATCTTTGAGAGTAATTCTTTGTAACAATTATTGAGTAGTGCCTTCTTACGTAAGAATCAATAATTGGTCCAATCTGTAATAATCTTCTTGTTCAACAACGCGTATTAGTGTGTTTTAACCACCGGGTATTCAGCGATGATACGGTAACAACTACGCCGTTATTTATAAACAACTTATATTTGTCGTTTTCTTCATCAATCGCTTTTTAGTTATGGGGCCCACAAAAGCTGCTTGGCAGTAAATCACGAATATTCCCCGACGATCTGAATATTCCACGACCAAACGAATATTCCCAAACGATAATGAATACTTTATAACCACTTGCTTTATTGAAATATTTGCGTATTTTACCCATAACTATCCACATTAATCAAATCGACCCTTACTATTTCAAAATAATAAATAGAGGAAAACAAATTTCATTTATTAATAATTTGGGGTCTTATATTTTTTGTTAGCTTGCAAAAGCTATGGAGCGCGGATTTGCGATTTAGTTCGGCATACCATCCCAAGCGGACGGACAATCGAGAAAACTATTCAAACTCTTGAAGATCTATTAAGACTACGTGTCCTAGACTTCAAAGGCGGTTAGGATAAGTATTTATCATTGGTGGAATTCTCCTACAACAACAGCTTATCGTGCAAGTAGTATAGGTGTGGCTCCATTCGAATCATTATATGGACGAAAGTGTATTTCTCCAATATGTGGGACGAGGTGGGTGAAGCAACATTGTTGGGACCCGAGTTGAGTACGTATGTCATGAAAAGATCCAAATGATACAACAACGTATACAAGCAGCACAAGATCGACAAAAGAGTTATCACGGATCTTCATCGAAAGGACGTGGAATTTTTAGTATAGGGGATCATGTATTGTTGCGAGTTGCTCCGAATGGAAGGAGTTACAAGATTTGGGAAGAGAGGAAAACTCAATCCACGATTTATTGGTCCATTTCAAATTCTTAGCGAGTAGGAAATGTAACCTATAGACTCGCATTACCTCCAAAGTATGTCTCGTGTTCAAAATGTGTTTCACATATACGTACATCGTAAATATGTGAAAGACCCGAACCACGTTATAGAGTTAGAACCGGACGAGAGATAGCCAAGACTTAACGTATGAGGAGGTACTGTCAAGATCTTGGATAGGAAGGAGCATGTCCTACGCCAAAAGGTCATACCACAAGTTAAAGTTTTGTGGAGGAATCATGCTTTATAGAAATGACACAGGAATTGGAAAGCGGAAATGAAAGCGAGGTATCCTCACCTTTTGAAACACAGTATCGTCACGTCAATTTCGAGGACGAAATTTCATAAGGAGGGAGGTTGTAAGACCCCAAATTATTAATAAATGAAATTTATTTTCCTCTATTTATTATTTTGAAATAGTAAGGGTTGATTTGATTAATGTGGATAGTTATGGGTAAAATACGCAAATATTTCAAAATAAGCAAGTGGTTATAAAATATTCATTGTTGATTGGGAATATTCGTTTGGATGGAATAATATTCTTGTCGGGAATATTAAATATTGACGACGCTAAATATTTTATGGGCCCCATAGCTGGAAGCGATTGGATGAAGAAAATGACAAATATAAGTGGTTTAAAAATAACTTGGCGTAGTTATTTGCATTATCTCGTTAAAATATAAATTGGTTAAAAATAAGTAGCACACGGTATTTGTAAGACCGAAATTTTTTAAATAAAAAGAATTTCCTTTATTTATTATTTTAAAATAGTAAGGGTTGATTTGATTAATGTGGATAGTTAAGGGTTAAATACATGAAATATTTCAAAATAAGCAGAGTGGTTATAAAATATTCATTTTGTTGATTATGAATATTCGTTTGGTCGTGGAATATTAAATGCTTGTCGGGGGAATATTAAATGACGGTAAATGTATGTAGCCCCATAACGGAAAGCGATTGGATGAAGAAAAGCAGCAAATATAAGTTGGTTAAAATAACGGCATAGTTATTACCGTTATCTGATGAATACCGGTGGTTAAAATCTGATGTCTGGCATGTGTCTTTGATATTAGCTTAGTATTGCAAAGATTATTGAATTATTGATCCTTACGTAAAAGGCACTACTCAATAATTTTACGGTGAATTCTTATTCGATATTTTATTTTATTGATTTGATAATGCTGCGTTGATATTTTATATTATTGTTGTTCGATAATTGTCCGCACATTATCTCCATTATCGGATCAATAATTCATATTATTTAAATAATATTATTAGATAGCATTATTGGCAATGTACAGAAAGTTACATCGAGGAGAGGTTTGGTCACCTAATTGCTTGGCATGATGAGAAATCCTTATCGGAAAGCCCCTCTTTCACAGGAGCAGCTGGTTGTCATAATTGTGATTACGTAATATTATTTATGAATAATTAATTATTGATTCATATGATAAAGAAATATTTATTTTATGTGGATATAAATGATGGATTTATTTATGTGGTTATAAATGAAGAAATTATTGTTGAGGTGTTTTATCGATATTTTACCAGATTGGAGGTATTAAAAAATTAAATCGGGGTTTTGAGATATATTGCGGGGATTATAATTTTTAATCAAATAGTTGGATTAATGGAAATTTTTGGGTATGTTATACATACATAAGTTGAGTATATATCCACAAATTTTGAGCAGATTAAAAATGCACGAATGATTTGTTATGAATTTTAAGAGGTGTCGATTAGGAAATTAGGGTTATAATTGATTTTGGTGGAAAATTCTAGAATTGAGTGGGCCCCACTTGTGGTTGGTGAAGAAATGTGCTGAATTTTATTTCAAATGTGGTGGGTGGCAATAGTAGCGGGTAAAGCCATCGGTGCTTGAAGTCAAGTGCCGCTTGGGTAGCTAACATTTTCTATAAATAGAGGGCTAAGTTAGAATTGAAAATCACACCGAAACAAAGTTTTTCTCTTTCTCTCTATATTATTGAGCGTATTTTGTGAGTATTTAGATACTTTGAGAGTTCTTTGTTCAATTACAAGTTTCATTCAAACATCACTTGAGCCTTTCCTTAGAAATCTTGATTCTTTGAGGTAAGGGATATTATTTTTTTCGTAATGATATTATTTCTTGATATCATTATGTTGAAATGTTGATCCGAAGTTTTTATCAAATTTGAAACTTTTTTCATGTGGGGTTACTATTCATGAGTTCTTATTCACGAGTTACTATTCATGAGTTCTTATTCACGATTCTTATTCACGAGTACTATTCAGTGAAGCGTGAAGATGTTTTTGTGGAATTTCTATCTTTTGGTGTCGGATTTACTATTCATGTATACGATCTTATTCACGTATCTGACCTTATTCACGTATCAGCACTATTCACGATATCTGGCACTATTCACCAAAAAAATAAAATTTCTTCTTTTTGTCCAAAACATCTATTTTGGATACTAGCTTTGATTGTATCCATGTTTTGATCATTCTTGAATTTTACACCTTTGTGATTATTTTTGGGGTATTGTTGGACATGGATAAAATAAAGTCTGAATCCTTAATCCTTAATCCTTGTCATTTTGTTTCTTTGGATTCGTTCTTTAAAAATATTTTCATCATCCTCGGTCTTAAATGATGATATTATTGAATATCTTTGGCTTCAGTAGTGCAAAGATGAATGATTTGAAGAATATCTTTGGCTGTGTAGTGCAAAGATGAGCAGTGTTGAGATGAACATGATTGGCGATTAATATCTTTGGCACTGTAGTGCAAAGATGAGCAGTGTTTAAATGAATACATGACCGGTGATGAATATCTTTGGCTGTAGTGCAAAGATGAATATTTGATTCGAGATGTATATTGATTGTTATTCTGGGGATAAAAGATGAGCGATGAACTTTTAAATTCATACATAGAAGATAGTAGTTTGCATTCTCTACTTAACTCTTCTAATGAATTATTATTTCATTGCGAATATTGATTGAAAATTTGTTGTCTATTGTATTCTATTAAATTTTTCCTGTTGAAGACTAACGATAATTTGTTGTATATTATCTTAGTCATAATATTCTTCTTGAGCTAGTTGAGCTCACCCTTTTCCTTTTGTTCCATTCTTCTCGGGAGGCGAGAATATAAGCGAGTATGCAGTGGGGTATGGAATGAAGGTTTTAGAAAGGATTGTTTAGTAGTCCTCACCATTTTTGTAAAATAATGTATCAATAAATGTGATGAGGATTTATGTGAGTATAAATATTATCAGAAGATAATATTTGTATTTAAACTCACAGATTTCTTGTTGTAATAATAAAGTTGTAGTTGTTTACATACCATGTATTGACAACTCGGAATGGGTGATGTATACTATTTTGGGGGCGTCACGGTTGGTATCGAGCTTAGGGATATGATCTCTGGCGGAGATCGGGGAATAGAACTAGGAGGGAGAGGCGAGTAAATCCTTCGCTAGTGTGTCTACCTAAGCTTATTTGTTAGTTAGTCGGTATATAGGGATATTATGTGATATATTGATTTCCTTAATTAACCCTTGTTTTATGGCGGTATTTGAGAATGTCGTGAGAATATTAATGATGAAGTAAATGAGACCGTGGAGATGCTGTCTTTACCAAGCGAGGAGAAGCGTGCAGCACAGTGGCAATGTTCCTCCTGTGAACAACACCATTGGCGAGATGATGAGCGAGGGATGTTTAGAAGCTTTTTGCGATTCATGCAAAAATCGACGAGAGACTCGTGTTCAAAATCTGAGGAGAAATGATAGCAATTCACGGGTTATCACGACCAAGCGATTCGAAAAGTTGGGACCACGAATTTAAGGGAAAGCGAGATCCGATCATGCGGCGGAAACATGGGTCAAACAAATTACCAAGATATTCGATGTCTTGGGATGCGGAGAACGAAGGTTCCATTCGCCACCTTTATGTTAAAAGTGGCGAAGGCGGACCATGGTGGGAATGCGTGAAGCGTACCCATCCGGCCGCACTCGGCGTATGTCTTGGGAGGCGTTTGAGAGACTATTTAATGACAAATACTTTCACGAAAGTGTTCGTCATATGAAGGAAGTGGAGTTCATCGATTAGAAAGCAAAACAACATGGCGGTGTCTCGATGACGAGGCAAAGTTTGCGAGTTATCGGTTTGCACCTCATTTGGTGGAGAATGAGGAGCGATATGGCGGATGTTTCTTAGAGGTTTGAAACCCGGCATCGTCGATATCTCATTTCTCATAAACTTTCTCTTTATTCGAGATGTTATATAAGCGAGGGCTCAATTATTAGAAGCGAGATAGCGAAATACAGTCGTTGAGGACCATGCTTGAGGATCGTACCGGAGATGGCGATCAATGAGAATAATGATAACTGCGGAAAAAAAGCAGACGGACAAAAATGGTAACCACTCTGGTGGTAATCATGGTCATGAAAAGCGAAGAAGCGAGTCGGGGAGGAGATTTAAAAGAGGAGATTTAACAACGACTATGTGAAGGCAGCGATGTCTGCGTGAGAAGCGGTTCTAAGGGAGAGAAACGACCACCGGTGGTATATGCTACAAATGCGGAAAAGAGGGACATATCGGTCAAGCCGCCTACAACAGATTCAAGGTATCTTATAGTTGTGGAAAGGAAGGACATATCGCTCGAGATTATGCAGTAGCGAAACCTAGATTCGGTGAGGGACGGTGACTCAAAAGATCATCCCGAGAAAAGTCAAAGTCAGCGATTAAGGAAGAAGCGTTTGTTGTGGTGGTCATAATCGAGGAACCCAAACGAGGTGATCACGGGTAAATTTATTTATAAATTCTTGCGAAGTTTATACCTTACTGACAATCTGGTCTTTACCCATTCATTTATCTCTCTGCGCATGTGCTCAGCGTTTAAACTTGACTCGGGAGAAATTAGACTTTGACCTATCTGTGGAAACTCAGTTAGGAGAAACTTTCATCACATCCATTGTTTATAAATCTTGTTTGATTCAAGTTGGCACCATCACCTTACATTGACCTTATCTCTTTAAAGATACTTGCTTTTGATGTGATTTTAGGGATTGATTGGTTAACTACTCATCATGCCAAAATTGATTGTTTTCGTAAGGTTGTTAGTTTTCATATTCTAACTTGACTTTGTTATATTAATTCAAGCAACTAAACCATTAAAATCAATCACTATCATATCTAATCATAAAGCTATTCGTTTATTGAAAAGCGGATGTCAAGCTTTCTTAGCCCATGTTATGGATTTGAATAAAGACACGTCAAATTTGAATAATATTCTGTTGTTGTTTGACTTTCCGACGTATTTCAGAAGAACTTCGGTCTACCCCGAGCGTGAAGTTGAATTCTTTATTGATCTTGAACTGGTACAAAGCCCATTTCTAAAACCCCATATCGAATGGCTCTATTGAACTTCGGAGTTAAAGGTCCAACTCTGAGAATTGTTGGACATCGGTTTCATTAAATCTAGTACATCTCCTTGGGGTGCTCTGTTTTATTTGTAAAAAAGAAAGGCGGGAGTATGCGACTTTGTATTGATTATCGAGAATTGAACCATGTCACCATCAAGAATAGGTATCCTCTACCTCGTATTGATGACTTGTTTGACCCGATTTGAGGGCACAATTCTTTTCAAAAATCGATCTTCGATTCGGATATCATCGGTGAAAATTAGGCGAGGATATTCCAAAGCGCCTTGAGAACTTCGGTATGGGCATTATGAATTCTTAGTCATGTCTTTCGGACTAACTAATGCTCTGCGGCTTTCATGGATATGATGAACCAAGTATTCAAGGAATATTTGGATCGATTCGTTGTTGTCTTTATTGATGACATCCTTATATATTCCAAAAGTCGTGAAGATCATGAGCACCATTTGAAATTTGGTACTCAAAGGCCGTGAAAACCAACTATATGCCAAATTGAAGAAATGCGAGTTACGGCGAGGAAGTAGCCTTTCTTGGGCATGTGGTGTCAAAACATGGAGTATCTGTTGATCCGTGAAGATTGAAGCAATACAAAGTTAGAGCAACCGAAGTCGGTGGATGAAGTCACATCGTAGCTTTTTGGGCTTAATTTGGTTATTATCGGAGATTCGTGGAAGGGTTTTCTCGAATCGCTACTCCATTAACTTTCATTAACTTTCGAAGGATCTGAAATTCGTTTGGAGGCGAAGAATGCGAGAAAAGTTTCAAGAGCTTAAGAGGAGACTTATTTTAGACTGTTCTAACAATACCATCTGGTTCGGATGGATTTGTTATCTCAATGATGCTTCGTGCAAAGGGTTAGGATGTGTTCTCATGCAGCGTGGGAAAGTCATAGCTTTATGCCTCATGACAACTTAAAGAGTATGAGAGGAATTATCCTACTCGTGATCTAGAGTTAGCGGTGATCGTTTCATTATTAAAGATATGGAGGCACTATCTATATGGGGAGAAAGTGGAGATATATTCGGACCATAAAAGCCTTAAATATTTCTTCACAAAAAAAGAACTCAACATCTGGCGAAATGACGTTGGCTCGAGCTATTGAAAGACTACGACCACACTATTGATACCATCCTGGTAAAAGCGAGCGTGGTAGTGGCGCATTGAGTAGAAGATCATATCTTGCGGGCGAGAGTGCGATGATGTCAATATACGATAGAGCCAACTTTAATAGAAAAAAGTTAAGGTTGCTTTCAGCCACCAGGCCGGAAATCGTAATCGTATGAAGAAGAAAGTACAAGAAGGAGCTATTAGGGCGAGAATTGATGAAGAAGGAATACTTGAGTCCACTCTAGACTTTGTGTTCCTAACGACTCGATTTGAAGTACAAGATTATGATGGAAGCACACAATACACCATTTGCAATCCATCTGGAAGTACTAAAATGTATCGTGATCTTGACATACATTTGGTGGAATAATATGAGAGAGAGATTGCAAAGTTTATCTCGATGTGTTTAACTTACCAACGTGTAAAGGCGGAGCATCTAGTACCTAAGGGTCCATTGCAACCACTTGAGATTCCGGAATGGAAGTGGGAACACATTACCATGGATTTCGTTCTTGGTCTTCCTACGGTTTCTCAAGGCATCAATCTTATTTGGGTTATTGTTGATAGATTAACCAAGTCCGCATTTCATTTCTTACCGATCACGGAGACTTATTCACTTGAACGTCTTGCTAGTATGTACGTAAATGAGATTGTGAGGTTGCATGGCATACTGTATCCATAGTTTGGATCGTGACCCAAGATTCACTTCAAGATTTTGGGTTAGCTTGCAAAAAAGCTATGAGCGCGATTTGCGATTTAGTTAAGCATACCATCCCCAAGCAGACGGACAATCGAGAGAGGACTATTCAAACTCTTGAAGATTTATTAAGACTCTGTGTCCTAGACTTCAAAGGCGGTTGGGATAAGTATTTACCATTGGTGGAATTCTCCTACAACAACAGATTATCGAAGCAATATAGGTGTGGCTCCATTGAAGCATTATATGGGCGAAAATGTCGTTCTCAATATGTTGGGATGAGGTGGGTGAAGCAACATTGTTGGGACCCGAGTTGAAATGCGATATGACTAGAAAAGATCCAAATAATTGACAGCGTATACAAGCGGCTCAAGATCGACAAAAGAGTTATGCGGATCTTCATCGAAAGGACGTGGAATTTAATGTAGGGGATCGTGTATTGTTGCGAGTTGCTCCATGGAAGGAGTTACAAGATTTGGGAAGAGAGGAAAGCTCGATCCACGATTTATTGGTCCATTTCAAATTCTTGACCGAAGTAGGAAATGTAGCCTATAGACTTGCGTTACCTCAAAAGTATGTCTCGTGTTCATAATGTGTTTCACATATCCGTACTTCGTAAATATGTGAAAACCCGAACCACGTTATTGAGTTAGAAGCCGGACGAGATAATAGAAGACTTAACGTATGAGGAGGTACTATCAAGATCTTGGATAGGAAGGGGCATGTCCTACGCTGAAAGGTCATACCACAAGTTAAAGTTTTGTGGAGGAATCATCTTATAGAGGAAATGACACAGGAATTGGAAGCGGAAATGAAAGCGAGGTATCCTCACCTTTTGAAACACCAGTACGTCACGTCGATTTCGAGGCGAAATTTCATAAGGAGGGAGGTTGTAAGACCGAAATTTTTTTAAATAAAAGGAATTTCCTTTATTTATTATTTTAAAATAGTAAGGGTTGATTTGATTAATGTGGATAGTTAAGGGTTAAATCATGCAAATATTTCAAAATAAGCGAAGTGGTTATAAAATATTCATTTTGTGGGGAATATTCGTTTGGTCGTGGAATATTAAATGCTTTGTGGAGAATATTAAATGCGATTGACCTTGACCATGTGTGGGCCCCATAACGGAAAGCGATTGGATGAAGAAACGCACAAATATAAGTTGGTTAAAAATAACGGCGTAGTTATTCTGAATTAAGATCATTGGAATACCAAATTGGTTAAAATCTGATGTCTGGCGTGGTTCCACAAGAAGACACTGCGGTATTGCGAGTATTGTTGAATTATTGATCCTTACGTAAGAAGGCCTTTACTCAATAATTTTTACGATAATTCTTGTTCAATATTTTATTTTATTGATTCAATAATTCTTTGCGTTGATATTTTATATTATTGTTGTTTGATAATTGTCATTCTGCGCATTATCTCCATTATCGGATCAATAATTCATATTATTTAAATAATATTATTAGATAGCATTATTGGCGATGTCTAGAAAGTTACATCGAGGAGAGGTTTGGTCACCTAATTGCGGCAGAGAGGAGAAATCCTTATCGGAAAGCCCCCTCTTTCACAGGAGCGGCTGGTTGTCATAATTGTGATTACGTAATATTATTTGTGAATAATTAATTATTGATTCATATGATAAAGAAATATTTATTTTATGTGGATATAAATGATGGATTTATTTATGTGGTTATAAATGAAGAAATTATTGTTGAGGTGTTTTATCGGTATTTTACAGTTGGAGGTATATTAAAAATTAAATCGGGGTTTTGAGATATATTGCGGGGATTATAATTTTTAATCCAAACCAGTTGGATAATGGAAATTTTTGGGTATGTTATACATACATAAGTTGAGTATATGTCCACAAATTTTTAACCGAATTAAAAAATGCACGAATGATTTGTTATGAATTTTAAGAGGTGTACGATTAGGAAATTAGGGTTATAATTGATTTTGGTGGAAAATTCTAGAATTGAGTGGGCCCCACTTGTGGTTGGTGAAGAAATGTGCTGAATTTTATTTCAAATGTGGTGGGTGGCAATAATAGTAGCGGTAAAGTAAAAGCCATCGGTGTAGCAAGTCAAATCGCCTTGGTAGGCTAACATTTTTCTATAAATGAGGGCTAAGTTAGAATTGAAAATCACACGAAACAAAGTTTTCTCTCTTTCTCTCTATATTATTGGCGTATTTTGTGAGTATTTAGATACTTTGAGAGTTCTTTGTTCGATACAAGTTTCATTCAAACATCACTTGAGACCTTTCCTTAGAAATCTTGATTCTTTGAAGTAAGGGATATTATTTTTTTTTAATGATGATATTATTTCTTGATATCATTATGTTGAAATGTTGATCTGAAGTTTTTATCAAATTTGGAACTTTTTCATATCGGGGTTACTATTCATGAGTTACTATTCACGAGTTACTATTCATGAGTTCTTATTCACGAGTTCTTATTCACGAGTACTATTAAATGAAGCGTGAAGATGTTTTTGTGGAATTTCTATCTTTTGGTGTCGGATTTACTTATTCATGTATATCGGTCTTATTCACGATATCTGAGACTATTCACGATATCTGATTTATTCACCAAAATAAAATAAAATTTCTTCTTTTGTCCAAAACATCTATTTTGGATACTAGCTTTGATTGTATCCATGTTTTGATCATTCTTGAATTTTACACCACTTGTGATTATTTTTGGGGTATTGTTGGACATGGATAAAACAAAGTACTGAATCCTTAATCCTTAATCCTTGTCATTTTGTTTCCTTTGGATTCGTTCTTTAAAAATATTTTTTCATCATCCTCGGTCTTAAATGATGATATTATTGAATATCTTTGGCTGTAGTGCAAAGATGAATGATTTCGAAGAATATCTTTGGCTGTAGTAGTGCAAAGATGAGCAGTGTTGAGATGAACATGGACCGAGTGATTAATATCTTTGGCACAGTAGTGCAAAGATGAGCAGTGTTTAAATGAACATGACTAATGATGAATATCTTTGGCTTTGTAGTGCAAAGATGAATATTTGATTCGGATGTATATTGATTGTTATTCTGGGGATAAAAGATGAGCGATGAACTTTTAAATTCATACATAGAAGATAGTAGTTTGCATTCTCTACTTAACTCTTCTAATGAATTATTATTTCCGCTGCGAATATTGATTGAAAATTTGTTGTCTATTGTATTCTATTAAATTTTTCCTGTTGAAGACTAACGATAATTTGTTGTATATTATCTTAGTCATAATATTCTTCTTGAGCTAGTTGAGCTCACCCTTTTCCTTTTTGTTCCATTTCTTCTCGGGAGGCGAGAATATAGCGAAATGCAGTGGGGTATGGAATGAAGGTTTTAGAAAGGATTGTTTAGTAGTCCTCACCATTTTGTAAAATAATGTATCAATAAATGTGATGAGGATTTATGTGAGTATAAATATTGTCTATAGAAGATAATATTTGTATTTAAACTCACGATTTCTTGTTGTAATAATAAAGTTGTAGTTGTTTACATACCATGTATTGACAACTCGGAATGGGTGATGTATACCTATTTTGGGGCGTCACAAAGATTGCACCAATTATTGATTCTTACGTAAGAAGGCACTACTTAATAATGGTTACGATAATTCTCAAAGATATTTTATTGATTTAATAATTCTTTGCGTTGATATTTTATATTCATTGTTGTTTGATAATAATTACACAAAGTATTTTTCATTATCGATGCAATAATTCATATTATCTGAATAATATTATTAGATAACATTATTGGCAATGTCTAGAAAGTTACATACAGGAGAGGTTTGGTCACCTAATCAATTACTTGTAGGTAAGGAGAAATTCTTATTCGAAAGCCCCCTGCTTTCTGAGGGCGGAATGGTCATCGATATTGTGATTCTGTAATATTATTTGTGAATAATTACTTATTGATTCATATGATAAGAAAAATATTGATTTTATGTGGATATAGATGGGAAAAATTTTAATGTGACAATTGTTGAAAATTGAAATTTTATCTTTTACGATAAAATAATTCATTTAAATGTATTATTATATTTTAAATATATAATAATGGTGATATTTTACAACGAATGTGGGATATATGAGTATCTGAGGAGGAAGAGTATTTTGTTGCAATAAATGTTTAAAACATGTTAAACATGTAAATGGACCCCATTTATTATTTGAAATTTGATTATAGCTTGTAAAATCGTCCGTTTGTGGATTTTTGGCCAATTTTTGTTTGGAATTTGGAAAACTTTCTTACGCAAAGTTGTAGAGAATTGAATTTTCTATAAAAAGACGCGAGATTCGAATTTTTCTGATAAAAGGCTATTTATTGTGAATTATTGAAGTTAGAAGCTCAAAATAATTGATTTTTGGAAGTTTTAATTATTATTTTAAAGAAAAACGTTTTTTACATTTAAGTGGGCTAACATGTGATATTAATTGCTGAAATTAGATCTTCAAAGATGGGCTAAGGAAATTTATAATATATATTAATATTTTATTAAATTTTTCGCTTTTGGTGTTCTAGCATTTTCTATAAATAGGGTCTTAGGTTAGAATTGAAAATCACCCAGAAGCTGAAGTTTTCTCTCTATATTATCGAGTGTATTCTTGTGAGTATTTTGAGTATACTTTGAGTATTGTTAGGCGGTGCAAGTTCCTTCTTGACTATATACCAGTTATTCCAATTTAAGTACTTAATCTTTCGAGGTAAGGGATGTTATTTTATTCGAAAATGATATTATTTCTTCAATATCATTATCTTTGAAATATTGGTTGGAAATTTTTATCAAATTTGGAACTTTTTCATGTCGGGGTTACTATTCATGAGTTCTTATTCATGAATTACTATTCATGAAAGCGTGATGATGTTTTTTGTGAAATTTCTATCTTTTGGTGTGGAGATTCTTATTCATGTATATCACGACCTTATTCACGATATCTGACACTATTCACGAATACGGACTATTCAAGAAAAATAAAATTTCTTCTTTTTCGTCCAAAATATCTATTATGGATACTAACTTTGATTGTATCCATGTTTTGATCATTCTTGAATTTTACACCACTCTGATTACTTATGAAGTATTTTTGAACTTGGATTGTTTAAAATACGAATCCTTAATAATTGTTCTTTTGTTTCACTGGATTCGTTTCCTTTAAAATATTTTTCATCATCCTCAGTCTTAAATGATGATATTATTGAATATCTTTGGCCTGTAGTGCAAAGATGAATGATTTCTGAAGAATATCTTTGGCCCGTAGTGCAAAGATGAACAAGTGTTTAGATGAACATGAATTAATGATGAATATCTTTGGCACGTAGTGCAAAGATGAATATTTGATTCGGATATATATTGATTGATGTTCTGGGGGATAAAAGATGAGCGATGAACTTTTAAATTCATACATAGAAGATAGTAGTTTGCATTCTCTACTTAACTCTTCTAATGAATTATTATTTCCATTGCGAATATTGATTTAAAATTTGTTGTCTATTGTATTCTATTAGATTTTCCCTGTTGAAGACTAACGATAATTTGTTGTATATTATCTTAGTCATAATATTCTTTTCTTTGGACTAGTTGAGCTCACTCTTTTCTTTTTGTTCCATTTTTCTTCTCGGGAGGCGAGAATATAAGCGAAATGCAGTGGGGTATGGAATGAAGGTTCTAGAGAGAGTTGTTTAGTAGTCCTCACCATTTTTGTAAAATAATGTATCAATAAATGTGATGAAGATTTATTTGAGTATAGATATTGTCTAGAAGATAATATTTGTATTCAAACTCACAGTTTTACTGTTGTAATAATAAAGTTGTAGTTATTTTTGTACCATGTATTGACAACTCAGAATGGGTGATGTATACCTATTTTGGGGGCGTCACATATTTTTTCTAGAAGGGTGCTTCGGATACCACACTCCAGGTTCAACATAAGGTCATAGAAAAGAAGATCTTGAGGATACAAGAGATTGTACTGATATTAAAAACGTGTTAATCCAACCAAGCACTAGGTAACAAATTCGTTCTATAGATACATGGTATATATATTGATGAGTAGGTTGAAAACTTACGAATTGGGTACTACTTTGCTTGAAATATTGTGAGTTTTTGGGTATTGTTCATGTTCCTTTTTAGGATTTGTGTTGATTTGTAGGGAAAAGTGGCAAGGATGGGTTTAGAAGATGAAAAGAGAGAAAATGGTGATGAATTGGACATTCTGATAGAGTGACGCGCGCGAGGCGTGCTATAGTTGCATTAAGAGCAGCGCGGGCCGCGCTAGGCTAGTTCAAGATTCTGATGAGGCAGCGTGGGGCGTGTCGTTTAACAAGGGACTGCAGCGCGGAGCGCGCTAGTCTGACGGATTTGATAGATTTAGTTTCCTTGTTTGCTTGAAGTTGATTCCATTGAGGATTTTCACTTACCTAATGTAATAGGATTTTGTTACGAAAGTACTTATATGTCATGTGTAAATGTGTTAGGAGTTTGTAGTTAATGAATATATTTTAAGTGTCTTGTATGAAAATAATAAAATAACTAAAATATATCTTTTTATTAATTATTGAAAGATGTTAATAAATTGATAGGCAGATTGTAAGACCCCAACTTATTATAAATAGAATTAAATTTCTTCTATTTATTATTTTGAAGTAGTAAGGGTTGATTTGATTAATGTGGTTAGTTATGGGTAAAATGCGCAAATATTTCAAATAAGTAAGTGGTTATAAAATATTCGTTTTTATCGGAGAATATTCGTTTGGTCATGGAATATTCTTTACCGTCGGGGAATATTAAATGCAATGACGGTGACCTTATGTGGACCCCATAACGTGGAAAGCGATTAGATGAAAGAAAACGACAAGTATAAGTTGTTTATAAATAATGGCGTAGTTATTACAGATTATCTTTGTTAAAATACCCGAGTGGTTAAAACACGATAATATCGTTGACAAGAAGGTACTGCAGTATTGCACCAATTATTGATTCTTATGTAAGAAGGCCTTACTCAATAATTGTTACAATAATTACTATTCAAGTATTTTATTTTATTGATTTAATAATTCTTTGCGTTGATATTTTATATTTCTTGTTGTTTTGATAATTGTCTACTACGATTATTTTCTATTATCGAGCAATAATTCATATTATCCTGAATAATATTATTAGATAACATTATTGGCAATACAGAAAGTTCTACATACAGGAGAGGTTTGGTCACCTAATTACTGGCGCCAGTAAGGAGAAATCCTTATTGGAAAGCCTCTCTTTTCTGAGGCGCGCTTTGGTTATCGATATTGTGATTCAGTAATATTATTTGTGAATAATTAATTATTAATTTATATGATGAGAAAAATATTCATTTTATGTGGATATAGATGGAGAAAATTTTTAAAGTGACAATTGTTGAAATGTTTCCGCTACGAGTATTGATCTGAAACTTGTTGTCTATTGTATTTTATCATATTTTTCTCTATTGAAGACTAACGATAATTTGTTCTATATTATCTTAGTCATAATATTCTTTACTGGGCTAGTTGAGCTCACCCTTTTTCTTTTTGTTCCTTTTTTTCTTCTCAGGAGGCGAGAATGTAGCGAGTACTAGTCGGGGTATGGAATGAAGGTTCTAGAAAGTCGTTTTAGTAATCCTCACCATTTTTGTAAAATAATATATCAATAATTGTAATGAGGACTTATTTGGGTATGAATATTGTCTAGATGGCAATATTTGTATTTAAACTCACAGTTTTTATGTTGTATTATTAAAGTTGTAGTTGTTTCTGTACCATGTATTTTGACGACTTAGAATGGGTGTTGAATACCTATTTTGGGGGCGTCACACAATCCTAACTAGTTAGCAACTCATTGGAATAATTAAGTGGGAGTAAGATAAGACGATTATTGTAGAGCAATTGAAAAAATTGTATTCCTATGTCTTAATCATCTGCTGATCAATACTTTGTAGTTAATTTAGTTCTAACTTTTATTTAATTAATTTCACAAATTAATTAAGGTGACTGTGTAAGTGGAATTAAATTGGTTGAAACTTGATAATTAGAGTAATTATTAGGATCCGTTCTCTGTGGGTTCGACAACTTTTTTTATCTCTTTATTACTTGATTGACCATGTATACTTGCGTATATTTGCCATTATATAAATCGGACAACATATATATTTATTATTTCGTATAAAACCATAAAGATGATCCTGATTTTTATTTATTTATTCTTTAAAACCTATTTTTTGAAGAAAAAAAATTCCTTCAAGCAACCCATCACATACGATCATGAGAACACCAAGTTAGAAGTTTAAATGGAAAAAAATAAGTATGGTGTATCCATATAGGAATGTCACCGTCCTTAAAAATGTTAAATTCTTTCGCAAAGATGTGGTACTACTGACTGTCAAAATTATGAAGTAATTATATATCTCCCATATATCTTCCATTTATATAAAGTTACACAAACGTTGCACTTGTAAGCAAATGACACCTCTACTATTCCTACCATAACCGTTGAAAAAAGAAACCAAGAATAGGACTTGAACTCATAATTAGAAAGAAAGACAAGTAACAAGATTAGAAATGCTACAAGTGATAGTAGAACAAGTGGCACACGACATCAAAGACCATTGGTGAAGATAAACCATCAAGAGAAAGAACCAATGAATTAAAAGCAACTGTGTACATAGTTACTTTCTACATAGCCGACTATATATCTTACAACCCAACCTATCCATCAAGGTTCTAACAAACAGTCTCCTAGCTACAAGATAAACAAATTACCTCCGCAATTGAAGAACAAGTTCAACCAGATCTCTGAAGCTCACGGTAATAACCTGAGAAAGTAGTAATGGAAGGCGGAGAATTCTCTTCGTCACCACCGGCAGACATATTAGCTGCATCTTACGCCTCCCAGAATCATGAGCTTAAAACTCAGAGGATAAAGAAGAACAAGAACACTAAGAGGTTCAGTGATGACCAAATAAGGTTACTGGAGTCCATGTTCAAGCTGGAGACAAAGCTTGAGCCGAAAAAGAAGTTGCAGCTGGCGAGAGAGCTTGAGTTGCAACCTCGCCAGGTGGCTATATGGTTTCAGAACAGAAGAGCTAGATGGAAGTCAAAGAAATTGGAGCAAGAATATAGAGTACTCAAAGCCAATTATGACAATCTAAATTCGCAATTTGAATCCTTGAAGGAAGAAAAACATTCCTTGCAGACACAGGTGCCCTTCTAGTTATTATTCTTATATTTGCTTCTTCTTCTTCCTCCTCCTTTTATCTTAGAATATATATATATATATATATATATATATATATAATTTTTTCATGGTCTTAAATAAGTTTGTTTTTCTAACAGTTACAGAAGCTAAAAGAAACTCATTCTACGAGCAAGGTAACCAAAGTTTTGGAAGGAAGAAGCACGCACAGAGGATTGGATGATGAAGATACAAATTGTGATCAGCTAAAAGCGAAAACAAGTACCTTTACTGATAGACTGGACCACAGTTTGATTATGCATTCAGATGATGATGAGAGAGGAAACACGGGGTATCCGCCTCAGTATGAAGAACCAGAACTACTGAGCTTGTGTGAACAGTTAGATGGCTCCTTGACACCAACTCATGAAAAATGGTGCAATTTTGAGTCAAGTGGCATTTCCAATCATTCATGTGGCAATTCTAACTGGTGGGAGTTCTGAACTTGATAAATGTACCAGGAAGTTGAAAGTGATGTAGATAGAGAAACAACTGGTTCTGATCATGTTTGATTGCTTTCGTGGACATTTGAAGCCAAACTGCTTCAGTGAAGCTGGTAAAGTTATAAATCGATTAAGGTTACAAATGAAAGCTTGTCTTGAGCATTATCCTTTCTTTACACTGTTCTTTTCAAGATCCAAACGAAGCGTAATTGTCTCACTATATTTCGACTGGAAGGGAGAGATCGAACATGGATTAACCAAGAAGGCAGAATGTCTGTAGCGCAGGAAGGAGAAACCCTGCAAGCTAGGTGCAGCAACTAGTTATTATGCCTGTGACTGGGCATATGTGCAACATGGAGCACAAATTTTTACAAATATTAGATCTGACATGCATGATATAGCTAGATACTGGGATAAGCCTAGTAGATTGTTGTGTGTATTAGCGACTACAAACTAGTCTAATTTTTGTTTTTATTGCTTCATGATATAATTGCAATTTGCAAGACATAATATGATCTTTTAGTGGTGAAATCAGTCGTTCAATTTATATAAAACATTTTAGTAGTGAAACCCATGGTTCAACTATATATATATTCACCAACTACTAATGGGATTGAGCTTACTTATGGAAACCGTGTTTGTTAATTTACAACATTATAGTCGTTTTAAATTAACATTACAAACTCCAGCTATGACTTTTTGTAAAAACACACCAAGTGAAAACATTCCAAATTTTTTGACTTTTTAAAGTTAATTTGTAAAATTATAAAAATATTTTGATCTTAGCACAAACAACTATAATTATTGGAAACTAACTAAAAAATACTAATACTAAGTACCAACTACAACTATAGTCAAAATGTATTTCTAATTTTAGAATGGAAGGAGTAATAAAAAAAATTGCAAACTCATAAGGTTAAAGTATAATTAATGACCGGATATAAAAATGACTTCGTAGGCAATGCGGGAAAAGTGTCAATCATTAACCTAATCTTCACAAAACACATCATCTTTTATTCCTTTTTCTATAAGCACTGTTTGGATCTTGGAAAGGGCAATGGGAAAGATAAAACCTAAAATAAATCCTTTATATTCAGTTAAATTTAGGATGATATACTTGTACCGAATTTCACTAATTATAAATTTACTTCTCTGTTTTTCTATTTTTCTCGTTCACAGTTCAAAACAAAACAAAGAGTTGGCTTCATTTCGTTTGAGGATTTGTACATGGAAAGAAAGGAAATTCAAGGTGCCCACATTTCCTACTTTGGAACATGAGGAATAGTAAGAGAGAATTCTAATTCATACACCTCAATCACCTATGTTGAAAAAGCCTTTTTTTTTCCTTTTTTTTTTGATAATGTGGAGTATCGATGTGTCTGCGCCCGTGACCCCATTACCATTTATTGACTTGACAAATTAGAACTGATGGTATTCAAGCCCAAGACGTCAACACTGCTGGGGTTCGCAACCTTTTAAAGTATTACTATAAATATGCCAATTCATATTTATATTTGATGTTTTCAGTATTCATAAACATGACCAGGTTGATTTTATATTAAAACATATTTCAAACAAAAGGCTTCATATGCTGTAAAAAAATAAGTCATTTCTGAACCAATGAACAGTAATAAATAACTTATAAATTAATTTGAGCATTCCCGAGGCCCGATAGAAAACAAAATCCATTATTATTATTTTATTATTATTAAATCCCACAGTTGTCATTATTTTTTTTTTATTATTATTAAATATTAATATTAATATTAAATATTTTATTAATATTTAATATTAAATATTAATATTAATATTAAATATTATTTTTTATTATTATTAAATCCCACAGTTGTCATTATTAATTTTTTATTATTATTAAAGAAAAACAAAATAATAGAAAACAACTTAAATTTGATAAGAAAAATAATAATTTTATTTTTATGTTGTTACTGAATTTATAAAAAAAAAATTAAGTTTTACATTCAAAAAATATTATTCGATCCTAATATTAGTTTTGTGTACGATCAAACACCACCGCAGTCTCCTTTATTTAAAAGAGAGAGAGAAACAGGATAATTTTGTCCGACTTCTATCCAAATAGCAAATAATAATCCTATGAAAGCAAAGCAGCAGAGTAGTGGTATCGTCACACCCAAAGTCACTTCTAAAGAATGCTAATCTCATCATCCTCAATGTCCATAGTGGCAACCCCCACCGCCTCATTCACCCCTGCAATCGAATCATCTTCTTCTCCCTTAAAGTCTCTCAGAATCCCCAAATTCGGACCTCTTTTCTGGCCATGGCAAAAGGTTAAGATGGGCCCACTCACTGTGTCTCCAATGGGTTTTGGGACTTGGGCCTAAACGAATATAATTTCATTTAGGAGAAAAACCAGCTTCTGTGATGAAGTACAGGCACAATCAGAAAACAACTCTTCATCACAAAACAACAATAGAAGACTGAATGGTAAATACGTGTTGCTTATCAGGAATCCATGGATGGTGAGCTTCAACAGATATTTAACCTTGCCGTTGAGAAAGGTATCAACCTCTTCGATACTGCTGATTCATATGGAACTGGAAAATTGTATGGTCAAAGCGAGAAGCTTCTTGGCAAGTTCATTCGTGAGTTTCAAGGTCATTTTTCTACTTCCGGGTAGTGCATAATGTGTGAGTGGAACATGTATGGTTTTGGATTAAAGAATCTATAACAAATGTTTGTTGAATCCTATTTAGAAATAATTTGACATAACCTAGTTGGATTTATTGTATAATCCTTGGCAAGTACTACTCCCTCCGTACCACAAAAAGAGTCCCATACAAAGAAAAAATATATACTATAGTATATTGTTAGCAAGAAGAGCCATCTTTTTGTGATGGTAGACTGATAAGTATAAAATGACACAAAGTTTAACATCACAATTTCACTACGGTGTACTAAACTAAAAGCTCACTATATTTTAGGATAAACATGGAAGAAAAATGTATCCTTAATATTTGTAAATTTTGCAAATGAGACTCATTTTGTGGAACCAGATACCCAATTGATGAGTTAGCCTACTTATGCATGCCTAATAGAGTAGTTACACACTGACACTGCAGTTTTTTATGTGAGAAATGTTGTTTAGCTTGCTGAAGGTTTAGTTGACTGCATTTCAGGACAGAAGCAGGTAACAGACAACATTGTAATTGCCACAAAGTTTGCTGCATATCCATGGCGTCTCACACCTGGACAGTTTGTGAATGCTTGCAAGTATGGCAACCCTTTCTTCGCCTTTCTTTAAGTGACTCTCTATCTATTTTAGTTGATTAGATTATGTGTGTCCGAATGGACTGAAATAATGATTACATATTGAAGATAAACCAATACTTGGAACCAACAAAGGAAACACAAACATAGAAAGAACAGCAGAATTTAGCTATTGGCTTATTGGGATTGTTATCAGTTGATAAATGTAGTATGGTATTTCAGGTATTCTCTTGATAGAATGCAAATTGAGCAAATTGGAATAGGACAATTGCACTGGTCAACAGCAAACTATGCTCCTTTGCAGGAGCGAGCTCTTTGGGATGGTCTAGTGGCAATGTATGACAAGGTTACCATGAACCTGTTTTTCCTAATACCACTAATTTATCAAGAGAATAAATAACCACTGAAACCATTGTCTTGGTTAAATTTTCTTTGATGTTGCATTTAAAATTTAAAACAGTAGCTTGGAGATTGTCCATATGAAATTTAGTTAAGGATCAGTTTTAGATTGAGCATAACTGCATAAGTAGTTTCAATATATCAATAGATATAATCGATTGAAATTCAAACATTCTTTTTAATTATTCTTTGATTTTATTCCTTCTGGTAAGAGTCAGAGTCCAGGTTGTATAGTAAGTATAGTTTGTATTGTGCTTACAAAGATGAGGGAAATAATAGTGAGGGTTTAAATCCGTATGGACCGTATCTTATTTACAAGCCACCGTACTATAATTGCAAGATTTCCACATGGCTAAACTCACCGTATCTTATTATGCAGGGTTTAGTTCAAGCAGTTGGGGTGAGCAACTATGGACCAAACCAGCTCGTAAAAATACATGAATATCTTAAAGCACGTGGAGTCCCTTTGTGCTCAGCTCAGGTTCTACGTTTTGTTTCATGGTGCTTACATATGGCATTAACTTAGCGTCTTTCATGGCTTTCACAGCTTCCTGAACATGATCCTAGGGTTTTGGTGTTATTTATTGTGGACAATCTGTCAGGGTTTAGCTGTAAATGAATTTATTAGACAATCTTTTTAGCTGGGGAAAAATATCGTCAATCTGTCCGATACATGAGTAGTGAGATTTTTTGGTGACAAGTGAACTAATAATTTATGGTGATTTAAGCAGAATATAAACATAACATATGTCTGAATTAATGTTGTGATATAAGTGAGTGGGTACTTAAATTGATGGTTGGACTATACTCCCAAAACAAAAATAATCTTATTCTCTTTTAATCAACAATTTCCTTTTTTTTTTAATCTTCGATAAGTAAGAGTATTATAAGCAAAGAGGCAACAAGGGGATGCCACCCATGTACAATTTGAGGGGAATGAACGCTCTTTTGTTAATAGGATTGTATCTTCTTAAATTTCAGGTGCAATTTTCATTGCTGAGTATGGGAGATGATCAGATGGAGATCAAGAATATATGTGATTCTCTGGGAATCCGTTTGATTTCTTACAGTCCTCTGGGGCTTGGTATGCTTACTGGAAAATATACACCTTCTAATCTTCCGCGTGGACCGAGGTACTGAAAACTTCCGTCTTTACCTTTTTACCAAACTAAATTGTAGAATAGAGATGAATAATTTAGTTCTATCTTGAAGGCATCGTTGGATCTTTTTCTCATTCAATATTTGCCTCGTTTTATCAGGGGCCTACTATTCAAACAAATTATACCTGGACTGGAGCCTCTATTCAATTCGCTCAGCAAAGTTGCTAAAAGAAGACGTAAAACTATACCTCAGGTAAATTCGTCTTGTCTTTCATTACTAGTGGCTTAACATCCAGAGTGATGGGAAGATTTTTCGAAGTCCCAATAAAGTCATGAGTACAATTTTGTCAATGCACCAGTAATACCTGTGATGTTCCTTTTATTCTTATAAATCAAGTGGTTTGTACCTTCTGCAGTTTAACATAAGATATGCACCAATTTCACCACTTCAAGGCTTCTTTACGATGGAAATTAGGCATCTAAAGCTGGGTTTCTTATTTTTGTGGTTTAATGAACTTAAAATCTTATCTCTGTGCGTGTGTTTTTTGGTTTTTTGGTTTTTTTGGTTTTTTTTTTTTGGGGGGGGAGTGGGGGCTTTGAAGCTGGAAGTACTGTTTCACCCAATTACAACCATGTCAGCTTTATTGAAAGGATCTGAGAAAATTATTGATGAATTGAGGAGCTCTATTAATAAACATCAACCATAACTACTTATAGTATACAGTGAGATTGCTCCACTGCTCATATATCAATAGTTTCTCATTCATTTTTGTTTTATGCTGGCCACACAGGTCTGCCTTGCTCCTATTTATCTGAAAATGCTCTTTATTTGTTTACCACTTTTTATGTGCCTCATTTTGGTTTCAACTTGAGAAGTCACCTGATAAGGTTCTCAGATTTATAATAGGCGGAGGAAAAGCATTCAATGTTTTGTAATATAATCATGATATTGTTGTAACTCTTTTCTTAATAGATATGTCTATTCCTGAAAAAGAAGAATGAATTTGAGAGTTTGCTGTAAATTATCTGAGTAACATACCTGTCGATTAGTAAGTAATGACTACTCATTTCAGTATGAGAATCAGATAAGTAAGAGCGGGACAATGAGTTGGGATGAAACAATGGAAGGAAGGTTTTTTATTCATGCAAAAGCACTTTCTTTCTTTTTTGTAGAGGGAGGGGTGTGTGTTGCAACGGAATTGGAAAACAAAACGGTCAATATCATGAATTGAGAATTATGATTATTGCAATAACTGATAAAATTCATTACCAAGTTACTTGATCCTGGCAAGGCAACCTTGCATCATCAGTAAGTTCATGTAAACCATACTTGTAGGTCTTCAAGTTAGTAAAAAGTAAAACCATAATACTGAAGTTTGGAGCAGATCCTTTCAGGACATGGTAAAAGTGAACTTAAGTCACTTTACTTGGAAATTCTCTTCATGGCTTCATCCACAACCATGAGAGAGATGCTGACTGGAAGCTGTGTCCAGTTTTTTGAGTTCAAGATTCTATATGCATTTTCCCAGATTCTTCCAATTTCTTTTGATATCAATTTTACAAAGCTGGTCTATTATAGTATAGAGCTTTCGGTATCACTGGTTCTCCATTTGATGAAAAATAATAATAAAAAATCCTTAATTGTTAGGTTGCCATAAACTGGTGCATCTGCAAGAGCACTATTCCAATACCTGGAGTCAAGACAGTCAAACAAGCCAAAGAGAATTTGGGAGCTCTTGGTTGGTATCTCAGTTCAGATGAGTTACTCGAATTAGAATATGCAGCACACCAGTCTCCACGCAAGATGATCCAGAACGTTTTCCAGACAAGGTAAGAATCTTATTTGATAGTTATCTATGGTAATTGTAATGCTAATATTTATGCTTCCCTTTCTTCTTCTGTTTCCTTCCCCCATAGATGAATTCTGGAAAGCAACTCGTGGCAAAAAGGACTTGGCAAGTACATCATAATACTTAAAAGACTAAAACTACTAGAACGTATACATCTTGATGCATACTTGAGATTTGAGAACAAGTTATATAGCATTTATATCATGTCAAATAGGACCTGCGAAGTTTCATTAGCCCAGTAGGAAACAATGTTGACAGATGAGAAAGTTCTGAAAATTGTGGCACATCCTTGTATACTTCTTGATAATTGAATTCTCCAACTTTATGTGCAATTATATACATGGAATGTTACAATTGAGTTCTTGCATAGATAGACCTTAACTATGTAAACTAAGATGATCCCCTCTGGAGGAATAATTTGAGGTTGCCAAGTAAAAAGTGAGAATCACCCCAGCATCTGCAAACAATTCAAATACTAAATTGGTGGCATGGAGTAGGATAAATAAATTAATAATTAAAAAAACATACTATTTGGCTGCCAACTCATTTAAAAATAGATTTTAAATGAATTCACAAATCGTGGAATAGTCTACGATCGTAGACTAGTTTACGAGTGGTGACTACTCTACGCTCGTAGAGTGAATTACTCTACGATTGTAGACCGTGTATCTTTAAAAGTTATACAGTTGTGCACATTCATATTCTCATATATATATATATATATATATATATATATATATATATATATATATATATATATATATATATATATGATTAGCGTTAATCGGGAGCATTATTTTAGTTAATGATCGTATTCGTTCATTCTATTAATTGAGAGCTGATCCTAAAACTTCTGCGACACTTTGATTTTGGTGCTCGAGCAGTGTTGAATACTAGGGTTGCATTGATAAACTCTAGTCTTCGCATTGAAGTATTGCAGAATTGTGTGGGTCCCGAGATTGAGAATCATAAGGATGATAAAAGTTTTTTTGATAAAAATCTTATACTCCCTCGCAGGATAAAAGTCCTGGTTGATTTTTTGCGCAAATTAAGAAATGAGATAAAATGACAAAATTATCCATATTTAAATTCTCATTCAATTGCATAGTTTTCTGCACATTACTAGTGATGTTCCATAAATATGCATAGAAAATAGAAATATAACAATTAATAATAAGGGTATTATAGGCAAATTATTGTAAAAAATAGATCATTTAAAGTAAGTAGACATTTAACTTGGGACTACCTGAAATAGTAATAAAGACTTTTATCCTGGAACGGAGGGAGTAGTTCCCAGGTGCAGTTAGTTTGAAAAGTCAAAATAGTGACAATTACGCTGAAGATGGAACATATGAGTAATATATTTAATATATTCCAATATCTCAGCATAATAATAAAAAATATTTATATCAAACTTAGAAATATTGGATACAATAAATTTAATATTTTGATATCAAACTTTTAAGTTTGATATTTTTCTTCTTAAACTTCAAAAAATATTTTTTAAGTTTGAAAAACTTAAAAATTATTTTTCAAACTTAAATATTAAACTTCAAAAATATTTTTTTTAAGTAAGAAAAAAAATATCAAACTTAAAAAGTTTAATATCAAAATATCAAATTTGGTGTACTCCAATATTTCTAAGTTTGATATTTTTTTTTATTATTATTATTATGTTGAGATATTGGAGTACATTAAATATATTACTCATTTGTTCCGTCTTTAGCGTAATAGTCAATATTTGAGGGCATAATAGGCATTAGTCTGACCGTAAGAAAGAGTTGCACTGGCAACACCTAGGAGGTGCGGCTAGGCCTATGTCAAAATTAATCTCAGCTCTCAATTAATCGAATGAACGACCACAAATCTATTAGTTAGAATAGTGTTCTTAGTAACCGTGGAACATGATCTCCCCCACCCCACCCCACCCCACCCCACCCCCTCATCCCCCCACCCCACCCACCCACATATATATATATATATGAGAAATTATCCATAACATGTATTATGTATCAAAAATAAGCATATACTATTTTGGCAAAACTATGTTTTTCTACACTATTGTGAGATCCCGAATTTTATGAAATAAAAGTATTCAATTTTTCTATTTTGGTAAATAGTTAAATTGATAAAAGTTTAAAGTTAAGGGTGATATGTGAAAATTTTTCAAAGTAGACAAGTTATTCGTAAAATACCAGATTACTATTCACTTTAGTATTGTTCAACCGAGTATTTGGGGCACTTTTTTGTGTAGAGTCTTATTCACGAGTTCTTATTCACCTAAATTACTATTCAATTTAGAATATTATTCACTCCGGGTATTTGGGATATTTTTAGTGATTTTATCTTATTCACGAGTTATTATTTCGATTACTATTCACTCTAAAGTATTGTTCACTGAATTATTTGGGATATTTTTTGTGTCGTCGGTACTATTTTGAATTACTATTCATTTGGTACTATTCACCCAAAAATATATATTTCTTTTAGGCCTAAATCATTTTTTAGTACAATATTATTCCATGAGGAGATGTCTTAATTTTTCGAATAGTTGGTTGAAATTATAATAGTAAATCAATATGGATCGTTGGTTTAAAGTTTTAATAGTAAAATCTTTTTATATAAAAGCAGAATATTTTATAAAGTTATTCTATAAATAGAATATATTATATTCTATTACGCATAGTATTTTGCATAGTAAAATCTTTTTATATAAAATGTAATACTTTTATAAAGTTATTCTATAAATAGAATATATTATATTTTATTATGCATAGTGTTGCGATAAAGTGTCTGTGATAGTATTTTGCATAGTAAAATCTTTTTATATAAAGCAGAATACTTTTATAAAGTTATTCGTTTTATTAAATTATAAATAGAATATATTATATTTTATTTAAAAGATTTTGCTTTAAATATGGACCGTCCAGATTAAAAGTAAATCAATCTGGATAGTTCATGAATTAGTTACTTATGCGATCCATTCTCCTATAAATAAGCTCATTCCTTCATTATTTTCACGAATTCTTTGAAACTCTATATAAATAAACTATATAGAGAGTTCTTCTTCTATAATCTTGGCGTATTTCTTTAGAGTTTAAGAAAGCTTTCAGCGTAAGACAAGTTTTGTGGCGCCCCAAAATTAGGTATACGTCACCCATCTTGGGTCGCCACTTACATGGTATGTAATTTAAATACAACTTACTAATATAAGCGTAAGTGTACAATCGACATAAATTGTGAGTTTGAATACAAATATTGTCTACTAGATATTATACAAACTCAAAAGGAGTCCTCATTACAATTATTATCACACTATTTCACGGAATAGTGAGGACTACTAATCTTATCCTCTGGACCATTACTCCATTCCCGACTTGTCCCAAATTTATATTCTCATTTCACAAGAGAAGAAACGGTGAAAGAAAAGTGAGCTCAACTAACCCGAGAAGAAATATTATGACTAAGATAATGCGAATAAATTATTATTAGTCTTCAACAATGTTAAACCGATAAAATACAATAGACAACCGGTTTAAGCTGCAATGGAATATGCAATCCATTAAAAGAGTCAAGTAGAAAATAAAGTCTACTATCTTTTAGGTTTTAAAAGGTTTTCATCAATTTTATCACTAAGACTCGGTTTAATGAATAAACCACAATATCTAATCATCCCTGTACCACGGTCAAGGATTTTCATCAATTTATCAATGGTCATGACTATACAAGAATCACCCCTGGTCATAATCATACCAAAACTATCCATCATTTGCATTACAGGTGCCATTGAGGACTTTTGTCACATCATTTATATCAAGCCATGATTATCTTAGAATGATCTCTCGTCATAATCATCATACTAAGTTCATCTATGCACGTAAGCAAAGATAACATAATATAACATGAGGATGATGACAATGACATAATAATTCACTAAAACAAGTTCACGAATTAATTTATTCAGAACTAATAACGTCCAAATTGTCAACACGACATAATCTTTTGCTTTGTAGAGTAAAATTCAAGAATGATCGAAGAATATTTCCATGAAAAGATCTTTGGATGAAACACAAATATCAAGAATATTCTACTAATTTCATGGAGTATAGAAGTCAAAGTTTTAACCAACTGGGTATAATAAAGAATGGAATAACAAAAGAAATCACCGTGCATGCGGTGCTTGCATAGGCGAGTTATTCCAACAGAATAATAATAATGAGAACCGGTTCAGGTGAAATTCACGCATGACAGGATGTTCCAATGAATAATAAAGATGGAACCGGATCCAGGTGTAAAACATACGAATAGGATATTCCAATGAGAATGATAAAGAGCGGAACCGGTCGGTGTAAAACACATGATGGGATGTTCAACGAGAATAATAAAAAGCGGAACCGAATTGGTGTAAAACACATGAGCAGGATGTTCAGCGAGAATAATAGAAGAATGTCACCAAGTATAGGGTAAACCACATATCTGATTATGTATATGGTATGCAGCGATATCTGAGTTATTCCAGAGAATAATAAAGAATGGAATAATGAGAGGATTTCACCAAGTATAGGGTATGTCCAGCGTATCTGAGTTATTCAACGAGTAATAAAGAATGGAATAATGAAGTTCTCTTCATGAATAAGAAATAATAACACCCTTTACAGGTACAACAAATAATATCCCTTACCTTAGAAGAATGAATATTGGAAAAGTGAAGTAGCGAGAATACTTTTCTTCTTTCTCTCTATAGTTTTCTCTACAGAGTTTCAATGAATTTCGTGAAATAATGAAGGAATGAGCTTTCTATTTATAGAAAAAGCGAGGGTGGCTCTTGAGTCTTAATGAAGGGTGAAATGACTCTTGATAATATTGAAGAGACAACTACTATTTCATGAAGGGGTAATTAACTCTTGGAATCAAGAAGGCGGTTAACTCTTGGTAATATGAAGGGACAACTACTATTTCATGAAGGGGTAATTACTATTGAAGATAATTACTATCGATGAAGGTAATTACTATGAAGAAGGTAATTACTATCGACGAAGGTAAATACTATCGACGAAGGTAATTACTATTCACAATGGTAATTACTATTCACAAAGGTAATTACTATTCACAAAGGTAAATACTATTAACGAAGGTAAATACTTATTGATGAAGGTAATTACTATTCACAAAGGTAATTACTATTACAAAGGTAATTACTTATTCACAAAGGTAAATACTATTGTGAAGGTAAAATATCGATTGAAGAGACTCTTAGATGATGACATATGGGCCCCCATAAAATAATCAAACTTACCGAAACGTCTCATAACGGACTCTTTATATACATCGAGGATTGAATAAATATTACCACAAATCATTTTATTTTTAATCAACACATATTTAATCTTTCAACAATTATTAATCATTTATAACTTGTCGTCTCAATTAATAATATAACATATTATACTGAGATGATCTTTGTGACAATAATTGAATCAATAATATAAGAGATATGATCGTGAATTCTTCAGTAGAATAATTGAGTATAGCTAAGTGACTTCTCACGTAAAGCATCGATAATCAATACCGTTTCTTCTTATCGCAACCACAGCGTATTCTTGTACTTTTACTACTTAGGGTAGTTCAGTTCAGCGGTTTTAACGGTAACACCTCTGTAGTTATTTTTATAGAAAGATAATTTTATCGTTTTTTAACTACGACAATACTCCGTTGTGGGGTCCACCATTGATTGGTAGTCGTATACGAATATTTACCAAACAAAAAGAATATTCCCCACCAAACGAATATTTTATAACAAATTGCTTACTTTGCAAAATTTATAAATATTACCCACAACTATAACATTATATCAAATTTATTCCATAATATTCAAAAATAATATTTATAGAAAATTCATCTTTATTTATAAAAGTTTGGGATCTTCTACAACCTCCCTTCTTATGAAATTTCGCACCGAAATTGGGGTGCGACGACGATATGATAAAGAGGTGAGGATACCTTGAATACCTTTATCGTTAAAAATATTAAATTCATCTTCATGATCCGCCAAAGATATTCATTAACAATTCATCTTTGCCTTACAAAGCAAAAAGATATACAATCAGTAAAACCAATAATCTTTGAGACGCAGCGACTTAATAGTATCACAACCACGAATTATCCATGCACCCTCTTGGCCAAGGATATTCGTGTTTTCAATCTACTCGTGATTATTATAGAATAATCCTTGGTCATAATCATACCAAGTCTATCAATGCACTACTACCTAAAGATGACTTTTACCACATCCATGAATTAATATTTCATTCTTTGAGACTCATTTCGATAATTAATCCATATCATCGAATCATCGAATCATCCCCGCACTACTGGGCAAGGATATTCATTAGTATCACGACCACGAATTATCCATGCACTACTACCAAAGATAATCATGTATTCATTAGTATCACGACCATAAATTATCCATGCACTACTACTAAAAGATAATCGTGTATTCATTAGTATCACCGACCACAAATTATCCATGACTACGACCAAAGATAATCGTGTATTCATTAGTATCACGACCACAAATTATCCATGCACTACTACCAAAGATAATCGTGTTTTCAATTACGGTTATGATTATCTTAAAACAATCCCTAGTCATAATCATACCAAGTCCATCTATGCACTACAGCCACAAATGACTTTCAACATAATATAAGCGTGAGGGATAATGATATAAAGAATCAATCGAATGAGATAAAGGATAAATATTAAACATTTATAATATAATTTATCCGAGATTCAAGAATATCCCCATGTTATCAATCACTTAATAATCTCATAATCTAATATCATTAATATTATAACAATATTTTAATCACTTCTTAAATTTATAAACAATTTATCTCAATTGTTTACGCTTTTACCATATAATGCATTTAATCATTCAAAAAATGTCATACTCATAAGATATCATCACCAATTATCAAATCCTCAAAAAAATATGCATATACTCTATATAGGATTCTCAGCCATAAAATCCTATTTTCAACTTTGTTACTTCACATAACATATTTAACTCATATGTTCGTAACTAAACTATTTTCATGAAAAATACCAAATCGGTCCCAAAAATATTTCTTTTTCCGGAATTTAGCATAATATAGTCCCATGATGAAAATATATTTTTCTCGGAATTTTAAAATTCATTTACTATTTTTCAAAAATCAATTTCTAATTAATTCCTTAAGAAATTAGCTACTTCAAGTTTAACTCCAAAATTTCCAAATCTTGGCGGGACCTTACACATGTTAATGTGAGCCTCGATTTAAATTTCATGGTCATCTGAGTTATAGAACTCCGGTTATAGCATTTTTCGTCGAAAAGAAACCTAAATATTGAAATGGTCATAACTTGTTCATTTTAAGTCGAGAATGAGCTCATTTTTGGACAGGAGGTACTTTATAACATATATTTTCATGTCCCAAAAGGCCAGAATTTTTCACATAAATTTAGTGGTAAAAAATTTCTTAAAGTTTAAAAGGCGGTAGCGTTTTTGTAATTTGCGACTTTGGACTCTTTTGCTAAATTCGGTCCATTAAAATCTACAAACACCTTTTCCATTGATTCCACTTGGATAAGCTACAAAACTCATAGATCTAACTCTAGGACTTAACCACACTCAAAAATTCAAAATATAATAGGAGATTTGGTCAATTGAATTTCATATTACGTTTTTCACCAAAATCGGTTTTAACTCCTTGTGATTTTAAGAAACTTTCATGTTTTCACATACTAACCAACATAACTCATCATAACACTTACTAATACCACGTATACCCATGATTTTCATTAGTCCAATGCTTTTATTATGACTTTCATCATAAACCACGTAAAGCTATTTATTTTAGTTGAAGAAATATTTGAGGTTTAAGAAATGGGTTTTATCTTTGGGGTCAATCTGAAATTCAATTTTACGCTCTAAGTAGGCTAAGAAGTCTTCAAGAATACGCCAGAAATTTATTAATAATAGAAATATCATTCAAAGCTGTGACTCTCATCCAAGACTTGGATAAGACGTCACATTGATACCAATCCGTGACTTTTATCCCTTAACCTAGATAGCACCTCACAATGATACCTATAAACTTGTCATCTTCATTCACGATGTCGCTTCTGAGAAAGTCGGCTTTGGTGCATTCCACACAAGGTAGTCAACAACGAAAGGTTCGGGCTCTTACTTATGGCTTCGATATGACAATAATTGACTTTAGTAGTTTGGTTACTTGAATTCGCATCACAAGTTGGTTATGAATATAAAAGCTAACAACCTTACTGAAAAGCATGATGAGTAGTTAACCAATTGATTCCTAAAATCACATCAAAGGCAAATATTTTCAAAAGATAAGATCGACGAAGTAACGTGAAAATGTTTATTTGAATCAAACAAGATTTAAAAATAGTAAGCGATATGAAGGCTCCTACTAACGAAGTTTCAACCAATAAGTCAAAGTTTAACTTCTTGGAGTCAAATTTAAGCGTTGAACACAACTAGGTGAAATAAAAAAGAGTGGGTAGGCGGTATCTAACACGGTATAGACTTTGAGAGCTTATGATTAACTTACCCGTGATAATTTTATTCGGGTTCCTCGTCACGAGAAAAAACGCTCTCTCTCTTAAACTACCGGCTTTGGTTTGTCAGGATGACCTTTGGTGCCTCCATCCTAGTTGAATTTGTCTTGATGGCGACAAAATCGAGCTAAGTGACCTTTTCTTCCACAATTATAACATCGCTTTGGAATGGCGTGGGCGCGATTCATTCAAACCGATGTGTCCCTCTCTCCGCATTTGAAGCATATGATAGGTGGTCTTTCTCCTTCCTTAACAACGGATCTTTGGTCTTGGCGTCTTTCCATCATTGTTGAATCTCCTTTTCTTGAAATGTCCATTCTTATTGCTTTGACCACGATTACCACCGAAGTGGTTACCATATCGGCCGCATTGATTCCCTCCGTTTGTTGTTGTCACCGCTCGATGACTACTCTCATTTGGTATTATAATTTTGTTGATTTTGATCTCTTTTAGTTGCGTTGACTCGTTATCGCGCTCCACTAAGCGAGCCCTATTTACAACATCCGAATACAAACACGGTTTATGAGAAATAAGATTTTGGCGTATCTCGACTTTCAAACCTCTTAAAAACATTAGCGTCATTCTCTCTTCATTATCCACCGCAGTGGGACTTGAATCGTGATAACTCGCAAATTTTGCCTCGTATTGCGACCACGGTCATATTGTTTTGTTCCAACTTGATAAACTCCACCTCTTTCATGTGGCGAATACTTTCGGGAAAGTATTTGTCGTTGAACGACTCTGGAACTTCTCCCAAGATATCTTGATCAATGAGTTGAGTATGTTTTACCAATTCCCACGAGATGTCCGCCTCTCCAATATGACATAAAAGCGGTAGTGAAAGGAACCTTTTGCTCCTCGGAGCATCCCAAGACATCAAATATCTTAGTAATCTGCTTTATCCATGCTTCCGCCAGAAGTGGTTTTAGCTCTCTCTTAAACTCCGGTGGTCCCAGCTCCTTGAATTGTTTAGCGGTGATCGCCCGAGAGTTTTCCGTGTTTCCACTTACGTTTTGGATAGAAGTCGCCACCGCGATGTTGCATGAATTCTAAAAACCTCTTAAACGCGTCTCGTCGTTTAAATCGATTGATCGGTGTTGTTGTTGTTTACGGGAGGATTATCGCCATCTGTTGCACATTGTCCCGATTATTGATCATGGAGAATCAGCGGTCTCGTGCTCCATTCTTATTCTCAACATTCTCGGATGCCATTTTCAAACACCGCCACAAAATAAGGGTTAATTGACATGCAACATATTATCACTATACTCCTAACCGACCAATCAAATACCAAATAAACTTAGGTAGGTCATACTTAGCGAAGGAATTCCCTATCTCTCCCTCCTAGTTCTAGTCTCACATCTTAGCTAGGATCATATCCCTAAGCTCGATACCTGTTGTGGCGCCCCAAAATTAGGTATCGTCACCCATCTTGGGTCGCCACTTACATGGTATGTAATTTAAATACAACTTACTAATATAAGCGTAGGTATGCAATCGACATAAAGCGTGAGTTTGAATACAAATATTGTCTACTAGATATTATCAAACTCAAAAGGAGTCCTCATTACAATTATTATCACCTTTATTTCACAGAATAGTGAGGACTACTAATGCTTATCCTACGGACCATTACTCTCGTTCCCAGACTTCGTCCCACTATATTCTCATTTCACGAAGAGAACGGTGAAAGAAAGGGTGAGCTCAACTAGCCCGATAAGAAATATTATGACTAAGATAATGCAGAATAAATTAACATTAGTCTTCAACAATGTTAAAGCGATAAAATACAATAGACAACCGGTTTAAGCTGCGGTGAATATCTGATCCATTAAAAGAGTCGAGTAGAAAATAAAAGTCTACTATCTTTTAGGTTTTAAAAGGTTTTCATCAATTTTTATCACTAAGACTCGGTTTAATGAATAAACCACAATATCTAATCATCCCGTGTACCACGGTCAAGGATTTTCATCAAATTATCAATGGTCATAACTATAAAGAATCACCCACGGTCATAATCATACAAAAACTATCCATCATTTGCATTAAAGTTACCGAGGACTTTTGTCACATCATTTATATCAAGCCGTGATTATCTTAGAATGATCTGCGGTCATAATCATACTAAGTTCATCTATGCACGTAAGCCAAAGATAACATAATATAACATGAGGATGATGACAATGACATAATAATTCACTAAAACAAGTTCACGAATTAATTTCTTCAGAAACTAATAACGTCCGAATTGTCAACACGATAATCTTTGCTTTGTAGAGTAAAAATTCAAGAATGATCGGAAGAATATTTCCATGAAAAGATCTTTGGATGAAACATAAATATCAAGAATATTCTACTAATTTCATGGAGTATAGAAGTCAAAGTTTTAACCAATTTGGGTATAATAAAGAATGGAATAACAAAGGAAATCACCGTGCATGCGGTACTTTGCGATAGGCGAGTTATTCCAGCAGAATAATAATAACGGAACGGTCGGGTTAAATTCACACAAGCGGGATGTTCAATGAGAATAATAAAGATGGAACCGGATCCAATTGTAAAACATACGAGATAGGATATTCCAAAAGAATGATAAAAAGCGGAACCAAGTCGGTGTAAAACACACGACGAGGATGTTCCAACAGAATAATAAAAGAGCGGAACCAGTGGGTGTAAAACACATGTGAGCAGGATGTTCCAGCAGAATAATGAAGAATGTCACCAAGTATAGGGTAAACCACATTATCTGATTATGTATATGGTATCTGCGTATCTGAGTTATTCAACAGAATAATAAAGAATGGAATAATGAGAGGATTTCACCAAGTATAGGGTATCTGGCGTATCTGAGTTATTCCAACAGAGTAATAAAGAATGGAATAATGAAGTTCTCTTCATGAATAAGAAAGAATAACACCCTTACGGGTACAACAAATAATATCTCTTACCTTAGAAAAGGCTGAATATTGGAAAAGTGAAGTAGCGAATACTTTTCTTCTTTCTCTATAATTTCTCTCTACAGAGTTTTGATGAATTCGTAAGAAATAATGAAGGAATGAGCTTTCTATTTTTATAGAAAAAGCGAGGGTGGCTCTTGGTTTTAACGAAGGGTCAAAATGACTCTTGGTAATATTGAAGAGACAACTACTATTTCTGAAGGGTAATTAACCCTTGGAACAGAAGAAGCGGTTAACTCTTGGTAATATTGAAGGGACAACTACTATTTGCGAAGGGGTAATTACTATTCGACGAAGGTAATTACTATTGAAGAAGGTAATTATTATCGAAGGTAAATACTATCGATTTGAAGGTAATTACTATTCACAATGGTAATTACTATTCACAAAGGTAATTACTATTCACAAAGGTAAATACTATTAACGAAGGTAAATACTATCGAAAAAGTAATTATTATTCACAAAGGTAATTACTATTCACAAAGGTAATTACTATTCACAAAGGTAAATACTATTGACGAAGGTAAATACTATCGATTGAAGAGACTCTTAGATGATGACATATGGGCCCCCATAAAATAATCAAACTTACCGTAAAGCGTCTCATAATGACTCTTTATATACATCAAGGATTGAATAAATATTACCACAAATCATTTTATTTTTAATCAACACATATTTAATCTTTCAACAATTATTAATCATTTATAACTTGTCGTCTCAATTAATAATATAACATATTATACTGAGGATGATCTTGTGACAATAATTGAATCAATAATATAAGAGATATGATCAAAGAATTCTTGTGTAATAATTGAGTATAGCTAAGTGACTTCTCACGTAAGCATCAATAATCAATATCGTGTCTTCTTTATGCAACCACGCGTATTCTTGTACTTTTACTACTAGGGTAGTTCAACGGTTTTAACGGTAACACCTCTGTAGTTATTTTTATAGAAAGATAATTTTGTCGTTTTCTAACTACGACAATACTTCCGATTAATGGGGTCCTGCTGATTGAGTCGTCGTCATGCGAATATTTCCCGACAAAAAGAATATTCCCCGACCAAACGAATATTTTATAACAACTTGCTTACTTTGCAAAATTTATAAATATTACCCACAACTATAACATTATATCAAATTTATTCCATAATATTCAAAAATAATATTTATAGAAAATTCATCTTTATTTATAAAAGCTGGGGTCTTACAAGTTTCTTCGAGTATATCATCGCCCTACTAGTTGGAATACTCTTCTTTCAAAAGTAGGGGAATATTATTTGTTGTACTCGTAAAGGGTACTCTTTCTTTCTTATTTATGAAGAGAACTTCTGTTATTCCATTCCTTATTATTACATTGGAATAACTCAGATATCGTGCATGAGCTACCCTATACTTGATGAAATTCTTCTGTTATTCCATTCTTTATTATTATGTTTGAATAACCTGTCTATGCAAAATATTGCATACATGGTGAAATTCTTCTAATATTTCATTCTTTATTATTACATTGGAATATCGTGTCTCATGCGTTTTTACGGAGGACCGATTCTATTATTTATTATTCATTGGAATATCTTATACGATTGGGTTTTACTGTAGGAATTGGTTAGATTATTTATTATTCATTGGAACATCCTGCCGCATTAATTTTACCGACACGTTTAATTATTATTATTCATTGGAATAACTCGTATACGCGGGCAATCGCATGCATGGTGATTTCTTTTGTTATTCCATTCTTTATTATACTCAGTTGGTTAAAGTTTTGACTTCTATACTCCATGAAATTAGTGGAATATCATTGATATTTGCGCTTCATCCAAGATCTTTTATGGAAATATTCTTCTGAGCATTCTTGAATTTTACTCTACAAAGAAGTATCATGTTGACAATTTGGACGTTATTAGTTCCTGAATAAATTAATTATTGAACTTGTTTTATTGAATTCTTATATCATTGTCATCATCCTCATGTTTATATTTTTTTGAAAGTTATCTGTGGCCTGTAGTGCATAGATGGATTTGGTATGATTATGACCAGGGATTATTCGGTGTAATAATGACCATAATGTTACAAATGATGTGAAAAAAGTCTTCATTGGCCCGTAGTGCATTGATGGACGATTTTTGGTATGATTATGGCTATGGATTCTCTTTGGCCGTAGTGCAAAGAAGAATTGTTTTATGGCATGATCAGGACCGTTGATGAAAATATGATTATCTTAAGTAGTAGTGCATGGATAATTCGTGGTCGCCATCATTAAAGAATATCCTTGGTAGTAGTCTGAGGTGATTTGATGATGTGGATTATTTATTAAGCTGAGTCCTAGCGATAAAAATGATAAAAAAAAATCTTTTAAATCATAGAAGATAGTAGATTTTATTCCATACTTGACTCTTCTAATGGATTGTTTTGTTTATTGCAGATTAAACTTGATAGTTATTATATTTTATCGGTTTAACATTATTTGAGCTAACGATAAATTATTCTACGCATTATCTTAGTCATAATATTTCTTCTTGGGCTAGTTGAGCTCACCCTTTTCTTTCAACATTCTCTTGAGAAAATGAGAACGAATCTGCTTGGAAATAGTCGGGAACGAGTGATGGTCTAGATGGTGTATTAGTAGTCCTCACTATTACGTGAAATAGTGTGATAATAATTATAATGAGGACTCCTTTTGAGTTCAGTATACTCTAATAAACAATATTTGTATTCAAACTCACAGTTTATGTTTTGTCGTGCATATGCGAAAGTTGTATTATTAAGTCAGATTTGAATTATGTACAATGATATCTGGCGATTTTCGAGATGGGTGATGTATACCTAATTTTGGAGGTATGCAACTATCTTAGCAAGTTTCTTATTACACCATTGAACTTTTAATTTTTTGAATTACCCCATTAAACTAATTAAAATATTAAAATTGGGTCATTAAAATTCGAAAAAAGTTTATAGTCGTTAAAATAGTCTTTGTGTGACAAAAAACTAAAAAAAAAATATTGCTTATGTGGCAAAAAAATCAAAAAGCAGATTTTAAAAATAAAAAATTAACATTTTAAAAGTTTTAAAATAACAAAAACATAATAAAATAAAACAAAAAATACAAAAAGATTTTTTAAAAAAAATTATTTTAAAAAATAGATTTTTTTAAAAAGCAGATTTTAAAAAAATAGAATTTTATAAAAATATAATTTTTTAAAATTAGATTTTTAAAAATTAGAATTTTTTAAAGAATGTAATCTTTTTAAAACATATTTTTTTTTAAACATATTTTTAAAAATAGAATTTTTAAAAACATTTTTTTAAAAAATATAATTCAAAAAAAATATAATTTTTAAAAACAGATTTTTAAAAAAAATAGAATTTTTTAAAAACAGTTTTTCAAAAAAATAGATCTTTTTAAAATTTAGATTTTTTTAAAAAAATAAATATTTTTTTTAAAACGGGTTTTTAAAAAAACGCTTTTTTTAAAAAACTGGATTTTTAAAAAAATTCTACTTTTAAAAAAATCTGTTTTTTACAAATTCTAAAATCTGTTTTTAAAAAATTCAAATTTTAAAAAATATGTTTTTTAAAAATTCTATTTAAAAAAAAAAAAAGCTGTTTTTTTAAAAATATATTTTTATAGAATTTGCTTTTAAAAAAATCTATATTTTAAAAAAATCTTTTGTATTTTTTTAATTTTATTATGTTTTTGTTATTTTTAAAATGTTAATTTTTTTTAAAATTTATTTTTGATTTTTTTTTGCCACATAAGCAATATTTTTTTAATTTTTTTGCCACGTCAGCACTATTTTAACGTCTGTCAACTTTTTTGGACGGAATGACCCAATTTTAATTAGTTTAATGGGGTAATTCAAAAAATTAAAAGTTCAATGGTGTAATAAGTAAAATTTGCTAAGTATAGTGGTGAAAAACATAATTTTGCCATACTATTTTTATCGTTTAATATAAGAACCAACGGCTCAAATTAATTCACGTCCGTTACTATTAGTAACAGACGAGTGTCTAATAATAATAGTGGATGACGCTGAAAAAAGTACTGTCGTCCGCTAATAGCTGAGATTAATGCATGTCCGCTGCTATTAAAGTAGCAGACGAGTGTCTAATAATAGTAGTGTCCGCTACTATCAGTAGCGGACATTAATCTCAATCATTAGTTCTTATATTGAACGATAGAAATGATGTATGCCCATTTTTAATCCATACCAAATATATTTTGATCCCAAAGATATAAGGATTTTTTTTCTGTATTTAAGAATTAAGTTATAGTTGACCCGAAATTTTAAATTTAAACCGAGTTATTTCGCATTACCTATATATGTATATATATGATGGATTAATCATATCGTCTAATTAACACTCGAAGCTAAAGATGTAAAAAATCCACAATTAGAGATTTGTAATTCGTTATGGTAATCTGAGTTATGTTGAAAGATTTTCAGTCGAAGAGTATGTATCCATCTTTGGTCAGTAAACGGTCGGAAATTATGCTTTACTGTGTATCAATTGCGTAATGGATGAACTCTTCTCCTCATTCATAAAGTCATGTATTCAACATATACATATTACGTACATGTATGTATACAAATACAACTATTGAGAAGCAATATATATTTTTGTCATTTTTTATTATCAAATATGACGTCATTTTTTTATTTTTAAAAGTCATATTTTTTTTTTAAATTTTAAATGTCATGTCATTCCTAATAATATTGTCATTTCTTTTTTCATATCCTAAAAAAAAATGCAACACAATCCATGTAACTGAACATGCATTTAGTAGTTAAATAGGTTTGTTCCGGGAGAGATTTAGTTTCTGTTGATATCCTTAACGGAAAAAAAAAAAAGAAGTTGAAATTTTATTTATTTTATTTTTAAAATACTAGTATTATTTGCATTTTTTTTTTAATTTTTGTCACGAGTATTTGTCACGTGTCAAACAATGAAATGAGACCTCTCCATCGTGCGGCCAGCTATGCACACCAGTTAAAAACCCATCACGTGAACCGGTCCGTTCTTTCACCAGCGCCGTTGAATAATTAGGTGAGCACTAACCACTAAGCATATGATCTCATCGTCCTGCGATTTCTCAGTTACCCTACCCAAACTCTCCTTCGTTCGACGATTTCCGCCGTCTGTTCTGTTAACATATCGGTCATTCATTCACAATCCTCCGATTCCTCGGTCGGAGCAACCATCGGCGTGAATCCTAAAAAATTTGAGTGTTTGACGAAAACATCAACGGCTGAGATGGCGACCGATAAAGGCAAAGGGGAGGTGAAGTTGTTCGATTCTGAAGAAGATTTGGCGGTCTCGCTGGCGAAATACATCGCCGATTTGTCTGATAAATTTGCTAAAGAAAGAGGCGCTTTCTCTATTGTTTTCTCCGGTGGTTCTCTGTTTAATTCGCTCAGGTTTCTCAAAACTAATTCATTTTTCCTTCCTGCTCTGGTCTCGTTTAATATTAATTACTCCATCTTTTCCACACCAAAAATTATCATGTCACCACTACATAACTATTTTGGGGTGGAAGTGAGGTAGTAATATGTTTTACTAGTATTACTAGTACTCTGTTAGTTAATAAAGAATTGGAATGTTAAATTTCAGTATATTAGTGAAGCCGCCGTATATTAATTCAGTGGACTGGTCGAAATGGCATGTGTTCTGGGTGGACGAAAGAGTTGTTCCTAAGGATCACCCAGATAGCAATTACTTGCTCGCTTATGATAATTTTCTATCCAAGGTACACTTTTATTTTTTTTTTCTCTTTTTGTTGGCGTAGAATATTTTAATCTTTATACCAAAATTAATTGATAAACTTATGTGCCTAAATTGTTGCATTTCTGTAGCTAGGTATTTCACTTGGCTATTGTAATTCAATCCTAAGAATTTAGCATATGTTGATATCTTAGAATATAGCATACAATTTATATACTGCTAGTAGGCCTGGCATTATGCATACTCATGTTATATACATGAGTTTTGTGTTTTCTTACTAGACTGAAAATCATAAAGTTTGGATTGGAAAAACTCATGACCTAGAGCTCTTTTACTATACATAAATAAATAATTTGTTCTTTCATCTATCTTAAATATTTAGACGTATTTTTGAATTTGGTGTTGTCTTAACAGATTTTATTTTATCTAGTGCATGATTTTCATTAATCAAAATTATGTCTTTGGGGAGTATGTGGAATCTCATTTTCTTTAGAATTAGAAGGGTTATAATTTGGTTTTTTATTCCCCCCAACACCCTGCACAAAAAATTGTTCTCATTGGAAATTGATAGCATTTTCTTTAATAGTTCAATAGTTTTTTCATTTATGATGCGACTTTATGCCTATCTTCATATATGTAATTATGTGTAACCCTGTACCTTTCTCATTACTCTGGCAGGTTCCAATTCTCCCTGGTAATGTTTATGCTATCAATGATGCTCTCTCGGCCGAGGGTGCAGCTGATGATTATGAGACATGTCTTAGGCATTTGGTTAAGCATAATATAGTTGCTTCATCTGGGGCTAGTGGATTTCCAAAATTTGATCTCATGTTAATAGGTATGGGCCCAGATGGACATGTGGCCTCTTTATTTCCTGGTCATCCTCTTGTACAAGAGAACGAGAAGTGGGTTACCTTCATTAAAGATTCGCCAAAACCACCTCCAGAAAGGATTACTTTCACATTTCCAGTAATAAACTCCTCTGCGCATGTTGCACTTGTGATAGTTGGGGCTAGTAAAGCGCATCCGGTACATGTAGCCCTTGGCGATGGTCAAAATTCTGGGGTTTTGCCAATTCAGATGGTCTCACCTGAAGGGGAGCTGGTATGGTTCTTGGACAAGGAAGCAGCTTCAAAGCTGTAGGCTGGCCATGCATGTAGCTCTGTGAGTTAAATCTTTATGATGATTTGGTTACCTATCTTATGTTTTGGAATTTATTTGAGGATTGTAATTTTGGTAGTAATAACTAAGTATTTGAATAATGTTGTATCTATTTCTTACATTTGGTACCAAATGGTGTTTAGTGCAAGTTTGAACTTCTCAAAATGTCATTTCTTTTTCTTCCTCTCCCTGTTGTGATATTTCGCATCTATAACATTTTAGGTCACCAAAGTGCAAGAATGAATATATGAGTCCACACTCCACATGCAGTCGTTGTGTCAACTATGGTTAAAAAATAACCCTTGTAAGCTTCTCCTTTTGTCTTTTCTTTTTTTGAATGGGTTGTGGGGGGTAGGAAACATTGTGTTTATCAATAGCTTAATATATTGGAAAACATCTTGCTGGTGATATATTGTAGCTTAGTTCAGGTTAATTTCCCTTCTCCCTAGTAATCAGGCTGAGCTACTAGTCTTCTGGTCCATGTTGCCATAATTATGTTTTTCAGATAATATGCAGAGGAAAAAAAAAGAAGGTAAAGGCTGGAGTTGGCTACATTGGGGGGTACTTATGGTTTCAGTCAGAGATGCGTATAGGTGTGACCCCAGGTATGGCTACTATAGTCGAGAATTGTGTTACCGACAAGGACTATAGTTTCTAGCTTTGTATTAAGCCCTACTCCTTATGAATGTAGTGATTGAATAGGTTTTACCCTTTCCTCACTTATCCCATGATCTTAAGCTGTGCAACTTAACAAACACGGGCTTAGCCAATATTCCTGTAGTGTGGTTTATGACATTAGGGAGACATATATTGGATCATTGTACAAATTTTTTTTTGCTCTTGGTTATTCCGAGAAAACGAAACCGATGGGGAACTTTATCAAACACGGTGGAAAAAGTTAATAATAAGGGCGTTGGATTTATGCAAATCTACTTTGATCACCATTTGATATCTGAGGACTTCTTTTTAAGTGTTCATTTGATCTCTCTGCTCTGTGGACTTGTTTTTAAGTGTTATAATATGTTTGTTTGACTTATTTTTACTAGTCAAGTACCAATGACACTTTTTTAGTATTGGACAAGTTCCAAGATGGTAAGTTGGTAACCTCGTGAATAGTTTTTTTGTACCTTAAGTCATTTACGAGGGATTATATAATTTCAAGGAAAGAAGGTGAGATTAAATAGTCCAAACTTATCCTACAATCCTATAAAAACCTCCAGTATAGAAGCCACTGGAGGTCTTCCATTCGGGATGTTGGGAAACATTTTATAGGCTAATTTGTTCATTTTATAGCAATATATCTTTTGGCCTTTAATTGCAAATTTGCATTCATGTCCATAACTTCTTTACCTCTCTCTTTTCATGCCATCTACATTCTCTAGAACTTGATTAGATTGTAATTTATTTTTCCCTACTTGCTTATCAACCAAAAAAAGAAAAAGAAAAACTATGGCAAGCGATATTTTCACAACAATTTTTGATATTTTCACGCATGAAGTTGTCATTTGTAGATGTAAAATCGTCATTTATAAGATTTATAATGACAACTTTTTTAAAGGAAATATCAAAAATTGTTGTGGTTCCTGCATCATTCTTACGAGTAGCCTTTTTATGGTAAGAGCCTCCTAATTCCTAGAGTCGTTATAACCTTTAAAAAGGACAACTACAAGGATATGAAGCAATGAATTTTATTTTTGGTTGCAACTGGCGTTGGTTGGCTATTTATAATTTATTTTTTTATCGACAAATAAATATTTTTAATATCTTTTGATGTGAGGGTGGAGTGTTACATAAGCATGTAGCCAAGGAGTGGTTCAGAGATGGCCTTAGCAACTTCCTGTCGAGACCAATTCAATTCTATTTACTCTTCCCATTTTATCAAAGTTCCGTCTTATTTATGGACCATCCCCAAATGGGCTGTAAAATCGTAATTATACACTCTTCATTCCATTAATAAAAGATAGGAACAATTACATTTTATATTCCATTATAAAAAGTCTAATTTGTATTTTATTTTAATTTTTTTCTACAAAAACAATTCATTTTTAGTGGTAAGTTTGTATTTATAATTGAATATCGTACCACACTACTACACTAACAACTTGTTATTTTAAGAGTATTCATGGAACAAAAATATATATTCTTAATGTTTGCAAATTTTACTTTATGGAACATATAGTTTATTATTTTGTTATTTTTTTAAAATATAAATTATATGTATTAAATGAATTTTATTTTTAATGCTTCTTAAAAATACCAAAAATAAAACATAAAACAAAAAAGAAATAAGGAGAGGGTAAATAGCATAATTGACAATATTTATCCTGAGAATCTTTTGGAAAGCCCAGCCGCCATACTTCGTTATGGGCTTCATGCTGGGCTACTACTTATCATGTAGTGGGCTCCCCATGGGCATGGCGATGGAACAACTGCACATGTTGTTTACTTGAATATGGAATGGACATATTCCTGCATAGTACTCTAGCACACGCTCCCTTTTATAAATACACGACATTTTTATCCCTCGGTATCTTGTTTTAAAATGAGAAATACAAATTTAATTTTATGAGTATTATAAAATGATATGAAAATTTTAGAATTTAATTATTATTTATATTTTAGATGGGTTGAATAGTATTATGGTTCTGGACATTCACCAACAGAAGAGGCTCTTATATCGATGGAGTTCGAATGATTCACTTTAAGGAGATATATTTGGCTCAATTTAGATCTACTGAACAATGTTCGGGTTGGGGATTGACAGTGATCGAAAGAAGGGGAGCGTGTTCGACTTGCAGTTTGGGAGTTGAGAATTTTTCTTTGGTTCGGTGTTCGGGAAATAGTTCGGATGGGATCGGTTGAGATAATGGAACAGAGTACATGGCGAATTATGAAGAAGCAACATACTAGATTAATTATTGGATCGGACACTTAGAGTGGGGCAAGTTGCGTTAACTTCTAGCTTCAGACTTGTTTGAATCGGCAAAATTTTAGTATCAATTTCGACGAGTATAAGGTCGAATTAATGCCTCCCAGAAGGGTCGGGACGACTATCATAGCGATATAAAGTTGGATGGTAGTATAAGGTCGGATCAATGCCTCTCACAGGGGTCAGGACGACTATCATAGCGGTATAAGGTCGAATAAACATTCTTCGGGAAGGATAAATTCCTCCCAAAAGGATAAATGTTCTTCGGAAAGGATAAATTTCTCCCAAAATGATAAACATTCTTCGGAAAAGATAAATTTTCTCGAAAGGATTAACGTTCTTTGGGAAGGATAAGTTTATTCCGGTAGGATAAACATTCTTCGTGGATGATAAATTTCTCCCGAAAGGATGAATGCTATTTGGGAAGGACAAGTGTAAGACCCCGAATTTTATGAAATAAAAGTATTCAATTTTTCTTATAATTACAATTCAATAAATGATTAAATTGATAAAAGTTTAAAGTTAAGGGTGAGATATGAATTTTTTTTAAAAAAATATGCAAGTGGTTATAAAATATTCAATTGTCGGGGAATATTCGTTTGGTCGTGGAATATTCTTGTTGTCTGGGAATATTAAATGCAGACGAGTTTGCCGCAGATCATCATGTGGGCCAGTAATAGAATAAACTGTCGGGATGGAAAAAACAATGCTTCGAGTTTTTATAAATAACTACGTAATTGTTACAATTAACACTTTGTTGATTACCGGTGGTTAAAATACGATGTCTGGCGTGGTTGCAAGAAAGACACGCACCAGTACATGCGAAGATTATTGAATTATTGATTCTTACGTAAGAAGGCACTACTTTCAATAATTGTTATGTAATTATCGCTCAATATTTTATTTTATTGATTCAATAATTCTTTGCGTTGATATTTTATATTATTGTTGTTTCAATAATTGTCACCGCACAAGATTTTTTCATTATCGGATCAATAATTCATATTATTTGAATAATATTATTAGATAACATTATCGGCAATGTCTAGAAAGTTCTCGAGGAGAGGTTTGGTCACCTAATTGCTTGGCCAAGAAAGAGAAATCCTTATTCGAAAGCCCCTCTTCCCGAGAACTATGCCCCGTTGTCATAATTGTGATTCGTAATATTATTTATGAATAATTAATTATTGATTTATATGATAAGGAATATTTATTTTATGTGGATATAAATGAAGGAATTTTGCATGAAATAATTGTTGAAAGTTTGCATATTTTTTCGTGAAATTATAATTATTTCTCCGATAAAATATTAATTCATATATAATATTATAATAATTGTTTAATAATAATATTATTATAATATATACGCATGTGGTTAATATTTGAATACTTTGTTGTAACATTGAAATGGTGGGTGGAAGATGTTATCTGCAAAATTTATTCCAAATGGTGGACCTTACCAATTGTGATTAATTGCTATGTTAAGCATTGAAAAATGAGAAGCTTGGCTTTGATCTCCTTGTTTTTCAAAAACCGGGTATTACATTTCTTCCTTTTCAAAACCATGTACTGATTTCATTTGTTTCTCCTGCAAACTCATTACATATTTCCTATGTCATGGGCCCTCAACCAATAAGAGTTAGGATGTTTGGAAATGAATTGTCTGCAAAGTCATTATGTGGCCCCAACCATTGAAATAAGAGAAAGTTAGGCAAATGGTTAGGCAGGAAAGAAATTAAGCAATTGCCTTCGTCCGAATTTTAGTATAAATAGAGGGGTAACCCTCCTTCCTCATCACACCATTCTCAAATTCAGAAATTAGTATTGTGAGTATTTTTCTTGAGTATAAGAATATTTTGAGCGTAGTTTTCTGTAAGATTTTTCTCAGAATAATATCCGATATTCCAGTCAAATCCAGTTCCTACCAAGGTAAAGGATATTATTTTATTTCAATACTCGTGAGAAATATTATTTTCTTTCATACTCCATAGTATGGAAGGATATTATTTAATTTCATATTCTAAAATTGAACTTACTATGGTAAGTATTGCTTCTATAATTTCCGAAATGATTAGAAATTTTGTTTCATCTAATATCATTTCATAAGATTATCGGGTCCGAACTTTTATCAAATTTAGAACTTTTCATGATCGGGTATTGTTCATTTAGCATCGCTCACTTAGCATTATTCTTATTGCTATTGTTCATTGTTCACAATCTTTCACTTCGCTATTGTTCACTTGCATCGTTTCACAAAAAAAAAAAAATTATTTTTTTTCTCTTCCAAGTTATCTGTCAGTGACCCTTATTCTTGAAATTTAATCCATGTTTTGATCATATTATTTTTATTATCATATATAACATTTTATAATCTTAGTGATGAAATTTCTCTTTGACTTAAGTGTAAAGATGGGTAATTTATTGGTATGATCGTGACTATAGGTTATCTTTGGTCAAGATTGCAAAGTTGAATCGCTGATTTGGTATGATCATGACCATTAAATTACTAATTGAATATTTTTAGCTTAAGTGCAAAGGTGAATGGATCAACATGGTTATAATTATTGTTTATATAATTTCAAATGATTATATATTTCTTTCGAGATAATAATATATTTGGCATGTAAGTGCAAATATGAATCTGTTGATGAATATATTTGGCTCAGAGTGCAAATATGAATCTGTTGAGGAATATCTTTGCGCCTGTAAGCAAAAGATGAATTGTTGATGAATATCTTTGGCCCGTAGTGCAAAGATGACATGTTGTTGAATATCTTTGGCCAGTAGTACAAAGATGAACAGTGGTGAGATTAACATTACCAAACTGGTAATACAAATGAATATCTTTGGCCGTAGTGCAAAGATGAAGTTATTAGTATGATTATGAACAAGAAATGTGATTTGGTGTAACCATGATCTTTTATGTTTCAGGTAAAGATAGGTGATGAAAATTATCTTCGTCCTGGATGAGAAGAGGAATTTAGAACTACAATTATGATTATGAAGTTATTCATATGATTGTGGACCGAGTTGTTGATTGATGTTACATGAATAAAACATTGTTGGTGGATTTTAACATGGAGAAGATAATAGACTTTATATACTATTCGACTCTTCTAATGGATCGCTTCGTTCACCGCAACTATGGTTGAAATTTTTATCATCTACCATATGTTCTAAATCTCGATTTATTGATGAAGGCTATTGATAATTTAATTATCTTTAGTCATGATATTCTTTTATCATTAGTTATGTTTCACCTTTTTGCTTCACAATTCCTTTTCGTGTAATAAGAGTGTAGTTTGGTTGGGTCGAGCGAGGGTAACGGAAATAGAATCTATGGTCTCTAGTCGTGGAGGTTCTCCCTAGCGGTGTAGAAAAGTGTCAGATACATCATTTAGTAGTTATATTTGTTGAATCACATAGGTGAAGCGAACCCAACGTTGGAAGGGTGTTTTGCCACTATCATACAAGATGTCTAATGACATACAACCTCGTGTCATCATAAGATGGTGGTTGTCTTTCATCCACTTGCCGAGTATATTTACTGAGCACTTCCTATATAATCTTGGTGTTTGTTTGGAGTATAATTCACGATTAGAGACGGTGGAAATAGTGATATGTCAAGAAAAGACTCACCATTGGGAAGAATACGATAGTAATCTTTCTCTTTTCGGGGGTCTATCGAATCAACCAAGGATAATTTCGTGGCCATATGATATCTATCATAACCTAGACGCATGACCTCTCATGTACGAAGGTTTCCTTGAGCACTTCCCAAAGATTCTAATTTCTAAAACAATTTTTGACTATACCGTTATGTAAGGTGTCATTGTGAGGTGTTGGAACATGAGTCACAGTTGGTATATATTTGTATCCAAACTCACAGCATATGTGTTGTTGATTGTTGTAATAAGTTGTAGTTATTTTCTGTACCATGTATTTGGCGACTCAGAATGAGTTTGATGGAATTGACCTATTTTGGGGTTGTCACAACAAATTTCTCCCGAAAGGATAAATATTCTTCGGTTCGGGACGTATAAACGTCCTTCCGAATGGATAACGTTCTTCTGGACGAATTAACATTCATCAGACTAAACGCTCTTCGGCTAACGTCCTCCATGGCTAATTTATGTACATCTTATTTTAAGTTTCTTATAATAAAAGAGTGGGGAGTCCTTCTAGGGCGATATTTTTCTAGTGACATTCTAGTGACATTTTTTTTTGATTTTTTTGTAGTACCTTTTTAAAAATGTATAGTATTTATTTCAATTGGAATTTTTATAAAAAACAGTGTTTTAGGTGTAATTTGGATACATACAAGAAATAGAGTATGTACAGTCTGTATAATCCTATTTTTTGTATGTATCAAAATTACACTTAAAACACGATTTTTTATAAAAATTTCAGTTAGAATAAATATTATATATTTTTTGAGAGGTACTAAAAAAAAACCAAAAAAAAAATCACTAGAATGTCACTAAAACAATGTCCCCCTAGACTTATTGAAGAGTGGGGGACAATATTGGGGTTTTATTAATTGGGCCAAGATGATTCGGTGGGCCATCCCCATTTTGGCGAATAGTTTGGGCAGGAGGTTGAATTTTAAGGAAACTAAAATTCCTAGTTGTACTTGATTTTCAATTATTAAGGAAAGAGTTAAGATAATGTTCGACTTCTTTCTTTTAAGAAATTCAATTTCATCCCATAATGGTATCCACCATAATGAGGTATTTGATTCCAATTCGGGGACGGATATGGAGAAAGATGTATGATCACTATAAATACAAGGCTATACTCATGTTCACAGGTACAAAATATTATTTTCAGTACTAAAGTTTCTCATATCGAAGTTATCCCTCGACTGTATAAGTCGTCAAGTTTTTTTGTGTGACTTCATTTTTATGCAAGCTTAGACGCGCTATTTGGTGATTGGACGCATAGACGAATTTTAACATTAACAAAATATATATATATATATATATATATATAATTTTCATTCATCCGTATGATAGTATATTTTGTGTTTATGTAAAAAAATGTCATCATGGAAATGCTTTGCTTGATTAAATATATATTATTTTTGGCTAATCGGAGATGAGGTTGGTTTTTTGTCTCATATATCTCTTGGTTATGCATAGTGGTTTGGTGGTTTTAGAGAGTTGCCTTTCTCAAAACCTTCCACTGTACTACTGTAGTTTTTAATTAAGCAATTAATATATATATATATATATATATATATATATATATATGAAGCAGAGATCATCGTTTCAATCTCGTCTCTCACTGGGCCCTTTCACTTAAATTCGACACCTAATCTCTTACTTAATATTAATTAATTTTAAAATTAAATAAAAGTTAAGTGTCAAGATTTAAGATTTAGTTTTATGACACAGATATAGAGAAAATTTGAGGATGTAAGATCTCGCTTATTTATATATATATATATATATATAGTGCTAAAGTAAAGTAGAAGTAGTGCTCCGTACTTCGCCCCTAGCCGATAACCTAACTAACATAAACAAAACACACTTGTTATCTTATCCTAACAATACAATACAATACAATACAATACTATATATTTTTTAAATGCATAATGGACCTTACTTTCATGCTTGCCCAACAAACACATAACACACATATATGTTTTTGTTTTATTTTTAATTTGTATATTAATTTTCAAAATTATATAAATAAATATGTTATTTTACATAAGATATTTGTAATTTATAAAAAATATTTATTTATTTATTTTATTTTTCAGGAATAAACGTACGGATTCCTAGATAGAATGAAGAATCATCAGTTTTGATCAGTGTGAGCTCTATGCTAACGTAACATGTGGCATCTCGAAAATAATTATCCAAATTTAATTTATTCATATATATGCTGAACTCAATGAGTCTGAACAAAAAAATAAAAAGATCCATTTTGACATGTTATAGCTCTGGACCTGGTAGCCGGTAGGTGGCCACCAAAAATGGGGCAAGTGTAGTTGTAGTAGTACTATTAGTTAATAGGGAGGGAGGGAGGTTATATGAATGAAATGCCGAAAGGAGTAGGGTCTACTGTTTATCTTTATGACACTACTGATGATCCTCCACCTGATTCGACCTTATCATTATATTGCTGTAAATTATTACATCTCTTGTTTTTTGATACGGTTACTTAGAACTTATTGTATATTTATATTTATGCGAGAGAGAATATGAAATAAAAATATCAGTGTTGGGTCGTGATATTTTCTCTATTGGGACCGAATGGACGCCTACATATTAGTCAACCCATCGGCCTTCATTATTAGGTGTTGACATTATCAATCTAGTCCACTTTATTATCTTTATTAAGTTCTTCTAAAGATCGGACCCAATCGTCGGTGAATCGACCCATCATATATTTAAATATCTACATCTTTGATTTGTAATGATGAAAAAGCGTGATTTGTTAACTGAGAACTCGCCATGCATTAATGTGGATGGGATCATAACCCACGAGCAGTAGTAATAAATGACCAAAAGCAGTGGATAAACTACATGCGCATCAAGCAGAACCCATCGATCAAAGGGGTGTGTCGGTAGTAGTAGTGGGTGGCACAAAGAATCCGCAGCAAAGAGAGTATAACTTAGCAAGGAAGTCTTCACAAAGAGACGTTCTCATACATACACTTCTTCATTCATAATCACATATACACAGAGAATTATTATCTCTCTACAGACACTGAGACATTATATTCCTCCATTGTTTAACCTGCGCGAACACGTGATCTCGACTCTCACGCTCGAAGCTATCCCGACGGAACCGCGTCCAAGCTTGTGGTGTTTATCGTGTTTATCGTCTGGAGGATCGAGCGTCTTACGTGATTGGGACGTGGCAGAAGATCCTGGCGTTAACATCAGCGCTAGAAGGAGGGCTTTTTAAAGTGTTCTCGAGCTATCAATCACAATATTTCCGGTTGTTCTACATTGGAAGTTATGACACCAATCGGGGGTTCTCGTTCGAGATCCCACCGCAAAGCCCGAAGATGGTTGGTCTTTGTTACGATAAAGAGCGAGGATCATGATCAAGGCAAGTAAAAGGCACCCGCCCATAATTCTAAGACCAAGTGGTCGGTGATAAAGATGATGGTCAAGCAGAGTAGATGAAGACCCAATGACCATTTCTGTTTCGACCGAAGAGGGTAATCAACTATTGGTCTTCGGGATGATGGTCAAGCGAGTAGATGAAGTCCCAATGACCATTTTCCGATCGACCAAGAGGGTATCCTACCATTTGCGGTTTCGGGATTATGGTCGCAGCAACGAAGAGACCGATCCAGGAGCATGCACCTTAGAATACAAATAAGGCATACCGCCTCGAGTATCCTCATCACCAGAATCGGAGAGTTTCACCAAGTATATCCGTAAATCACACTCCAGAGAGTCCATTGGGGCAGTACCTACAGTAGATACTTTTCTTCTCGAGATGCCCGCCAAGGTCAAGCTGTTCGTTGATTCAAAGACACAAAATGCACCCATATTCCTAAGCATCCAAGAGGATACCTCATCCTAGGGGTTCTGGGACTACGGCACAAACGGATGAGGAGCAATTCAAGAATATATTCACCGAGAATGCAAAAAGGTACTCTGCATTGAGTGTTCTCGCCACAGCAACAAGGACTCGTCACCAAAGCAGATCAATAAAAGCTACTCTTGGAAATTCGAACACTTGGTAAATATTTCCAAAGTCGGTTGACATTATGGTCTGACAATTCTTTTCTCAAGCTAATAATAGTTAAAGAGAAGCCGAGGAATCGACAAAGTTGCAGTTCTTGGAGAAATAGAGCTTCGTGGACATTGCATACGCAGATGGATATTCTATTTTGGACATCAAGACAAAGAAATTTATCAAGGGTCGATCACAATAACAATTACATCGATGCATTATCGAAGTTGGCCACTATAGATGCTTATAACTTTGATGGCAGATGGCGCCTTTCCTTCTGGATCAAAAATCTTGCAAAGAAAACCAATTACAAGAGTGTCAACTTTGTTCTCATTGATGAGAATCTTTATCGAAGGACCTTTTTCGTCATCATTACTCAAACATTTGGTTCCATCCAAGCGAGTATGTTCTTTGAAATTCACAAAGACATCGTGGGCATCATTTGACCCAAGTTGTTGGCCTATAAAGCACTTGGCAGGATATTCATGAAAGAACCGTGGAGTCAAGACAGACAGATTTCTGATTGGCTCATCCACATTCACTTTTGCACTATTGATCCTGGTCCTATTTTCCCCTAAGGTCACTATGGTGTAAGGAGGTATGGTAGGACTCGCTGGCCATTCGATGGTAGCCCAAGGTACTTATGATCTTATATTGATCTTATCAGGGTGGTAAGTCAAAGGTCACTATTTATCCTTATATCTTGATCCTTATATCTTGGTCCTTATATACTTGTTTCACCCCGAGTGGTAAGCAAGATTTCGATGGTGCAAGGAGGATCATCCAAATTCACCTCACATACACGACCGATCTCACACTTCGGAAACGATAAGTATACATTACTTTATTTTGTTCAAGTGTTGAGTTGATTCATTCAATCGTTCATTAAATTCTATCCATTAAATTGGGTTCACTTCATTTCATAAATTAAACTGTTATACGCCTTTATCTAGTTCATGTCCCAAGTTAAGTTCATACAGATTAATTGATCTTGAATTATCGACAAGAAATGTTCATTCAAAAGTAATAAGGCATGAAGTTGATATTTTAAATATTAACTGCTCACAACAAGTTAGAATTTTTACGTAAAGTTTTACTGACTAAAGATAAGGAGAGGTCATCTTGAGCTTCTTCCTTGTCATCGTCACCATCTAAAGAGTCTAGAAGAGATGGAACTACCTTGGCCCGAGCTTTTTTCTTGCCTTTACTTAAGTAGATTTCATATCCTTTGGCATACGTATATGGACGATCTTATTGTTCATTTCGGCGGATTTTCTCAGATTCCGCTCAGATCTCCTTACGAAAGTCTTCGATCGATGGCGGACCCAAATCTCTAAGGGTCAAAGCTCTTTGAGCTCTTCTTGAGCTTCGACGATGTACCAGATGCTTTGATCCTTTAGCTTGACAGATCGGCATTTATATCAGTGATGACCCGATGAGTGGCCTTGGTCGTTTTCAGTTCTTCTTTGACCTTGTCGATATCCTTCCGAAGGCATTCATTGTTGAGAAGAACAATGTCAAGGTTGCTTCTTTCCTTTTGCCAAACATAGACTTCAGAATGGCTTTTTCCCTTCGGTATTCCCTTGACATTCTCTTCAGATTATATTCAGTATTCCTCTCAAGATTATCTTTCAGATTCTCTCTGGCATTATCTTGGTATCCTTTTGGGCTTCTCAGATTGGGGCTAAACACACGAAGACAAAGGTTTACTGCATGATGAATCAGTAAGACCCGAAATTTTAAATAAAAGGAATTTCCTTTATTTATTATTTTGAAATAGTAAGGGTTGATTTGATTAATGTGGATAGTTAAGGGTTAAATACTAAATATTTCAAAATAAGAAGTGGTTATAAAATATTCATTATCGTCGGGGAATATTCGTTTGGTCGTGGAATATTCGATCATTGCTTGGGAATATTCGCATCGACAATGACAGACCATGTGTGGGCCCCATAACTGAAAGCGATTGGATGAAGAAAAAACGACAAATATAAGTTGTTTTTAAATAACTACAGTAGTTATTCAGATTATCATCATTGGAATACCGGTGGTTAAAGACTACTAATACGCGTTGTTAACAAGAAAGATACGGTATTGCACCAATTATTGATTCTTACGTAAGAGGGCACTACTCAATAATGGTTACAGAATTCTTCGCTCAAAGATTTTATCGAGTTAATAATTCTTTGCGTTGATATTTTATATATTGTTGCTCAATAATTGTCATTACACATTATTTTTCATTATCGAAGCAATAATTCATATTATCTGAATAATATTATTAGATAACATTATTGGCAATGTCTAGAAAGTTCTGCGTCTAAGGAGAGGTTTGGTCACCTAATCAAGGCCAAGAAGAAGAAATTTTATTGGAAAGCCCCTCTTTCCTGAGGCCTACGGTTCATTATCGATATTGTGATTCGTAATAATATTATTTGTGAATAATTAATTATTGATTTATATGATGAGGAAAATATTGATTTTATGTGGATATAGATGGAGAAAATTTTTAAAATGACAATTGTTGAAAATTAATATTTTATCTTTTCTCGATAAAATAATTCATTTAAATATATTATTTTAATAATATATTAACGGTGATATTTTTACAACGAATGGGGATATATGAGTATACGAGGAGGAAGAGTATTTTTGTTGCAATAAATGTTTAAAACATGTTAAACATGCTCGGTGGACCCCATTTTTGATTCGAAATTTGATTATAAAACAGTAAAATCGTCCGCTTGTGGATTTTGGTCAATTTCTATTTGGAATTTGGAAAAACTTTCTTACGTAAAGTTGTAGAGAATTGAATTTCCTATAAAAACTCGCATGAGATTCAATTTTTTCGATGAAAGGACTATTTATTATGAATTATTGAAGTTAGGATTAATTGATTATCATTTTTTGGAGTTTTAAGTAACTTTTGCATGAAAAACGTTTTTGTCACTTATGGGACATGTGTTAGTGGTTGATTTCAGCTGATGGTGTGCGTAGGAAGATGTGGAAAAATAATATTATTAATATATTAAATTTTTCGCTTTGGTGTTCTAAAGAAATTCTATAAATAGGGTCTTGGGTTAGAATTGAAAATCACACGTAAATCGAAGTTTTCTCTCTATATTATCGAGCGTATTCTTGTGAGTATTTTGAGTATACTTTGAGTATTGCTAGACGGTACAAGTTCCTTCAAAGACTATACCCTAGATTCTAAATTTGTAAATCTTGATCTTTCGAGGTAAAGGGATATTATTTTTTCGTAATGATATTATTTCTTCAATATCATTATTGTGACGCCCCAAAATAGGTATACATCACCCATTCGAGTTGTCAATACATGGTATGTAAACAACTACAACTTTATTATTACAACAAGAAATCGTGAGTTTAAATACAAATATTATCTTCTGCATAATATTTATACTCAAATAAATCCTCATCACATTTATTGATACATTATTTTTACAAAATGGTGAGGACTACTAAACAATCCTTTCTAAAACCTTCATTCCATACCCCGACTCGTCTTTCGCTTATATTCTCGCCTCCCGAGAAGAATGGAACAAAAAGGAAAAGGGTGAGCTCAACTAGCTCAATTTCAAGAAGAATATTATGACTAAGATAATATACAACAAATTATCGTTAGTCTTCAACAGGAAAAATCGATAGAATACAATAGACAACAAGTTTCAGATCAATATTCGCAATGAAATAATAATTCATAGAAGAGTTACGTAGAGAATGAAATCTACTATAATCTATGAATTTAACAATTCATCATCAAAATTTTATCCCCGTAACATCAATCAATATTCATCTCAAATCAAACATTCATCTTTGCACTACAGCCAAAGATATTCATCATCCATTATCATGTTCATCTCAACACTGCTCATCTTTGCACTATGAGCCAAAGATATTCATCGATTGGTCATGTTCATTTAAACACTGCTCATCTTTGCACTACAAAGCCAAAGATATTCTTCAGAAATCATTCATCTTTGCACTACTGTGCCAAAGATATTCAATAATATCATCATTTAAGATCGAGGATGATGAAAAATATTTTTAAAGAACGAATCCCGGTTGAAACAAAATGACAAGGATTAAGGATTAAGGATTCGTACTTTGTTTTATCCATGTCCAACAATACCCCAAAAATAATCATTGGTGTAAAATTCAAGAATGATCAAAACATGGATACAATCAAAGCTAGTATCCGTAATAGATATTTTGGACGAAAAGAAGAAATTTTATTTTTCGATGAATAAGGCCAGATACGTGAATAGGTCAGATCACGTGAATAAAGTCGACACGTGAATAGTAACTCGACACCAAAAGATAGAAATTCCACAAAAAAACATTTTCACGCGCTTCATTAATAGTACTCGTGAATAAGAATCGTGAATAAGAACTCATGAATAGTAACTCGTGAATAGTAACTCTCATGAATAAGTAACTCCGACATGAAAAAGTTCCAAATTTGATAAAACTTCAGATCAATATTTCAAAGATAATGATATGAAGAAATAATATCATTACGAAAAAATAATATCCCTTACCTCAAAGAATCAAGATTTCGGAAGGAAAGGTCAAGTGATCTTTGAATGAAACTTGTACTAAAAGCAAAGAACTCTCAAAGTATCTAAATACTCACAAAATACGCTCAATAATATAGAGAGAGAAAGAGAAAACTTTGTTTACGGTGTGATTTTCAATTCTAACTTAAAGCCCTCTATTTATAGGAAAATGTTAAATTACCAAGCGGACTTGACTGCCACCTGATGGGCTTTACCGCTACTATTGCCACCCACCACATTTGAAATAAAATTCAGCACATTTCTTCACCAACCACAAGTGGGGCCCACTCAATTCTAGAATTTTCCACCAAAATCAATTATAAACCTAATTTTCGAATCCGACACCTCTTAAAATTCACAACAAATCATTCGTGCATTTTTAACGGTTCAAAATTTGTGGACATATACTCAACTTATGTATGTATAACATACCCAAAAATTTACAATCCAGCGATTCGGATTAAAAATTATAACCCCATGCAATATATCTCAAAACCCCGATTTAATTTTTAATACCTCCAATCTGTAAAATATCGATAAAACACCTCAACAATAATTTCTTCATTTATAACCACATAAATAAATCCATCATTTATATCCACATAAAATAAATATTTCTTTATCATATGAATCAATAATTAATTATTCACAAATAATATTACAAAATCACAATTATAATAACCAGTAGTTTCCAGGAAAGAGGGGCTTTCTCGATAAGGATTTCTCTTCTTGGCCGCGCATTAGGTGACCAAACTCTCCTCGATGTAACTTTCTAGACATTGCCAATAATGCTATCTAATAATATTATTCAAATAATATGAATTATTGATCCGATAATGGAGAGATAATGCAAGTTGACAATTATTGAACAACAATAATATAAAATATCAACGCAAAGAATTATTGAATCAATAAAATAAAATATTGAATAAAGAACTCACCGTGAAAATTATTGAGAAAAGGCCTTCTTACGTAAGGATCAATAATTCAACAATGCGTCGCACGTAATACCGGTGTCTTCTTTCGTGCAACCACGCCAGACATCGTATTTTAACCACTGGGTATTCCAATGGTCTTAATTGTGAATAACTACGCCCGTTATTTTTAACCAACTTATATTTGTCGCTTTCTTCATCCAATCGCTTTCGTTATGGGGCCCACACATGGTCATTTTACTGTGGTCGCATTACGAATATTCTAAGCGACAAAGAATATTCCACGACCAAACGAATATTCCAAACAAAATGAATATTTTATAACCACTGCTTATTTTGAAATATTTGCGTATTTAACCCTTAACTATCCACATTAATCAAATCAACCCCTTACTATTTCAAAATAATAAATAAAGGAAATTCCTTTTATTTAAAAAATTTTGGTCTTACAACCTCCCTCCTTATGAAATTTCGTCCTCGAAATTGGACGACGCGACACAGTGTTTCAAAAAGATGAGGATACCTCGCTTTCATTTCCGCTTTCCAATTCTGTGTCATTTCCTCTATAAGCATGATTCCTCCACAAAACTTTAACTTGTGGTATGACCTTTCATGGCGTAGGATATGCTCCTTCCTATCCAAAATCTTGGACAGTACCTCCTCCTCATACGTTAAGTCTTTGGCTATCTCGTCCGGGTTCTAACTCAATAACGTGGTTCGGGTCTTTCACATATTTACTGAAATACGGATATGTGAAACACATTACGAACACGAGACATACTCGGAGAGGTAACGCAAGTCTATAGGCTACATTTCCTACTCGGTCAAGAATTTGAAATGGACCAATAAATCGTGGATTGAGCTTTCTCTCTTCCCAAATCTTGTAACTCCCTTCCATTGGAGCAACTCATGATAATACATGATCCCTACATTAAATTCCACGTCCTTTCGATGAAGATCCGCATAACTCTTTTGTCGATCTTGAGCCGTTTGTATCACGTTGTCGAATTATTTGGATCTTTTCGGTGATATCATACATACTAACTTCGGGTCCCAACAATGATGCTTCACCCACCTCATCCCAACATATTGGAGAAGCGACATTTTCGTCCATATAATGCTTGAATGGAGCCACACCTATACTTGCTCGATAAGCTGTTGTTGTAGGAGAATTCCACCAATGGTAAATACTTATCCCAACCGCCTTGAAGTCAGGGACATGTAGTCTTAATAAATCTTCAAGAGTTTGAATAGTCCTCTCGATTGTCGTCGTCTGGTTTTGGGGATGGTATGCCGAACTAAATCGCAAATCCTGCGCCCATAGCTTTTTGCAAGCTAACCCAAAATCTTGAAGTGAATCTTGGGTCACGATCCAAACTATGGATACAGCATGCCATGCAACCTCACAATCTCATTTACGTACATACTAAAGCAAGACGCTCAAGTGAATAAGTCTCCCGTATCGCAAGAAATGAGCGAGACTTGGTTAATCTATCAACAATAACCCAAATAAGATTGATGCCTTGAGAAACCGTAGGAAGACCCGTGAATGAAATCCATGGTAATGTGTTCCCACTTCCATTCAGGAATCTCAAGTGGTTGCAACGGACCCTTAGGTACTAGATGCTCACTTTTACACGGCAGTAAGTTAAACACATCGAGATAAACTTTGCAATCTCTCTCTTCATATTATTCCACCAAAATGTATGTAGAAGATCACGATACATTTTAGTACTTCCAGGATGGATTGCAAATGGCGATTATTGTGCCTCCATCATAATCTTCAGTACTTCAAATCGTGAGTCGTTAGGAACACAAAGTCTCAGAGTGGACTCAAGTATTCCTTCTTCATCAATTCTCGCTTGGAATAGCTCCTTCTTGTACTTTCTTTCTTCATACGCATCACGCCTGGGTCTGGTGGCTTGAAAGCAACCTTAACTTTTTCTATTAAAGTTGGCTCTGTCGTATACTTGACATCATCGCACTCGTCCTCGCGATATGATCTTCTACTCAATGCGTCGCCTACCACGTTAAACGCTTTTACCGGGATGGTATGAATAGTGTGGTCGTAGTCTTTCAATAGTTCGAGCCAACGTCCGCCGCATGTTGAGTTCTTTTTGAGTGAAGAAATATTTAAGGCTTTTATGATCCGAATATATCTCCACTTTCTCCCCATATGATAGTGCCTCCATATCTTTAAGCGAAAACGATCACGCTAACTCTAGATCATGAGTAGGATAATTCCTCTCATACTTTTTAAGTTGTCATGAGGCATAGGCTATGACTTTCCCACGTTGCATGAGAACACATCCTAACCCTTTTTGCTGAAGCATCGGCAGAGATAACAAATCCATCCGAACCAGATGGTATTGTTAGAACAGTGCCGAAATAAGTCTCCTCTTAAGCTCTTGGAAACTTTTCTCGCATTCTTCGCCCAAACGAATTTTGTATCCTTCCGAAGTTAATTGAGTTAATGGAGTAGCGATTCGAGAAAACCTTCCACGAATCTCCGATAATAACCAAATAAGCCAAAAGCTACGTCTTGATCCACCGACTTGGTTGCTCCCAACTTCAGATTGCTTCAATCTTCACGGATCAACAGATACTCCATGTTTTGACACTGATGCCCAAGAAATGCTACTTCCTCAAGCCGTAACTCGATTTCTTCAATTTGGCATATAGTTGGTTTTAGCGAAGCCTTTAGAGTACCAACTTCAAATGGTGCTCATGATCTTCACGACTTTTGGAATATATAAGGATGTCATCAATAAAGACAACAACGAAGGCCGATCCAAATATTCCTTGAATACTCGGTTCATCATATCCATGAAAGCCGTAGGAGCATTAGTTAGTCCGAAGACATGACTAAGAATTCATAATGCCCATCTAGAGAAGTTAAGGCGTCTTTGGAATATCCTCGATTCTAATTTTCACCGATGATATCCAGAACGAAGATCGATTTTTGAAAAGAATTGTGCCCTCAGAATCGGGTCAAACAAGTCATCAATACGAGGTAGAGGATACCTATTCTTGATGGTGACATGGTTCAATTCCCCGATAGTCAATATGAAAGTCGATACTCCCGTCTTTCTTTTTACAAATAAAACAGAGCACCCCAAGGAGATGTACTAGGGGAACGAATGAAACCGGATGTCCAACAATTCTCGTAGTTGGACCTTTAACTCTGAAGTTCAATAGAGCCATTCGATATGGGGTTTTAGAAATGGGCTTTGTACCGAGTTCAAGATCAATAAAGAATTCAACTTCACGCTCGGGGTAGGCAAGGGAAGTTCTTTGGAAATACGTCGGAAAGTCAATAACAATGGGAATATTATTCAAATTTGGACGTGTCTTTATTCAAATCCATAACATGGGCTAAGAAAGCTTCGACATCCATTTTTCAATAAACGAATAGCTTTATGATTAGATATGACGGTTGATTGATTTTAATGGTTTAGTTGCTTGAATTGCATACAACAGTTGGTTAGGAATATGAAAACTAACAACCTTACGAAAAACAATCAATTTTTGGCATGATGAGTAGTTAACCAATCAATCCCTAAAATCACATCAAAAGCAAGTATCTTTAAAGAGATAAGGTCAATAAGGTAAGGTGATAGTGCTAACTTGAATCAAACAAGATTTATAAGCGATGGATGTGATGAAAGTTTCTCCTAACGGAGTTTCCACAGATAGATCAAAGTCTAATTTCTCTGGAGTCAAGTTTAAACGTTGAGCACGCACGCAGAGAGATAAATGAATGGGTAAGACCCCAGATCAAGTAAGGTATAAACTTCGCAAGAATTTATAAATAGCTTACCCGTGATAACCTCGTTTGGGTTCCTCGCAGACATGACCCGATCACAACAAACGCTTCTTCCCTAATCGTTGACTTTGACTTTTCCGACGATCTTTTGAGTCACCATCCCCATTGAACTAGGTTTCATTCTGCATAATCTCGAAGCGATATGTCCTTCCTTTCCACAACTATAGCATACCTTGAACTGTTGTAGGGCGTTTGACCGATATGTCCTCTTTTCCGCATTTGTAAGATATAATGGGTGGTGGTCGATCTCCTCCCTTAGAACCGGGCCATACCGCAAGACCGCTGCGTCTTCACATAGTCGTTGTTAAATCTCTCTTTTTAAAATCTCCTCCTAACTCGCTTCTTACATTTTTCATGGCTATGATTACCACCAGAGTGGTTACCATTTCTGTCTGTCATCTGCTTTTCTCCGCAGTTATCATTATTCTGCTGATCGCTATCTCTGTACGATCCCCGGTTATGGTCCTCACCGGTTGCAGTACTCGTTATCTCGCTTCTAATAATTGAGCCTCATTTACAACATCCGAATAAAGAGAAAGTTTATGAGAAATGAGATCTTGACGTATCACGGGTTTCAAACCTCTAAGAAACATCCGCGTCATACGTTCCTCATCCTCCACCAAATGAGGTGCAAAACACGGATAACTCGCAAACTTTGCCTCGTCTTCGAGACACCGCGTGTTGTTTTGTTCCAATCGATGAACTCCACTTCCTTCATATACGATTTAACACTTTCAGGAAAGTATTTGTCATTAAATAGTCTCAAACGTCTCCCAAGACACATACTTGAGTGCGGTGGATGGAGTACGCTTCATGAGACTCCCACCAGAGAGTCTGCCTCGCCGCCGCGGAACATAAAGGTGGCGAATGGAACCTTCTGTTTCTCCGTGCATCCCAAGACATCGAATATCTTGGTAATTTGTTTGACCCATGTTTCCGCCATGATCGGATCCGCTTTCCCTTAAATTCGGTGGTCCCAACTCTTTGAATCGCTTGGTTGTGACAACCCGTGAATTGCTATCATTTCTCCTCAGATTTTGAACACGAGTCTCCTCGTCGATTTTGCATGAATCGCAAAAAGCTTCTAAACATCCCCTCGCTCATCATCTCGCCGGTGGTGTTGTTCGCGGGAGGAACATTGCCCACTGCAGACGTTTCTCCTCGTTGGTAAATCTGAAGCATCTCCACGGTCTCATTTACTCCAATCGTTAATATTCTCGGTCGACATTCTCAAATCTTGTCTATAAAACAAGGGTTAATTAAGGAAATAAATATATCACATAATATCCCTATATATCTTGACCAACTAACAAATAAGCTTAGGTAGGACACACTAGCGAAGGATTTACTCGTCTCTCCCTCCTAGTTCTATTCCCGATCTCCGCCAGAGATCATATCCTAAGCTCGATACCAACCGTGGCGCCCCCAAAATAGGTATACATCACCCATTTCGAGTTGTCAATACACGGTACGTAAACAACTACAACTTTATTATTACAACAAAGAAAGCTGTGAGTTTAAATACAAATATTATCTTCTGACAATATTTATACTCAAATAAATCCTCATCACATTTATTGATACATTATTTTACAAAAATGGTGAGGACTACTAAACAATCCTTTCTAAAACCTTCATTCCATACCCCAGGCTCACTTTCATTATATTCTCGCCTCCCGAGAAGAATGGAACAAAAAGGAAAAGGGTGAGCTCAACTAGCTCATAAAGAATATTATGACTAAGATAATATACAACAAATTATCGTTAGTCTTCAACAGGAAAAATCGATAGAATATAATGTACAACAAGTTTGAGATCAATATTCATGCATTGAAATAATAATTCATGAGAAGAGTTACGTAGAGAATGAAATCTACTATAATCTATGAATTTAACGATCCATCATCAAAATTTTATCCTGTAACATCAATCAATATTCATCTCAAATCAAACATTCATCTTTGCACTATGTGCCAAAGATATTCATCATCGGTCATGTTCATCTCAACACTGCTCATCTTTGCACTATGTGCCAAAGATATTCATCATTGGTCATGTTCATTTAAACACATTCATCTTTGCACTACTGAGGCCAAAGATATTCTTCAGAAATCATTCATCTTTGCACTACTGCCAAAGATATTCAATAATATCATCATTTAAGACCGAGGATGATGAAAATATTTTAAAGAACGAATCGGTGAAACAAAATGACAAGGATTAAGGATTAAGGATTAAGTACTTTGTTTTATCCATGTCCAACAATACCCCAAAAATAATCACGGTTGGTGTAAAATTCAAGAATGATCAAAACATGGATACAATCAAAGCTAGTATCCGAATAGATATTTTGGACGAAAAGAAGAAATTTTATTTTTCGATGAATAGTGCCAGATACGTGAATAGGTCAGATACGTGAATAAAGTCTTGAGTATCGTGAATAGTAACTCGACACCAAAAGATAGAAATTCCACAAAAAAAATATTTTCACGCTTCACTTAATAATAGTACTCGTGAATAGTAATCTCGTGAATAGTAACTCATGAATAGTAACTTCGTGAATAGTAACTCATGAATAAGTAACCCAGAGCATGAAAAAGTTCCAAATTTGATAAAACTTCAGATCAACATTTCAAAGATAATGATATTGAAGAAATAATATCATTACGAAAAAATAATATCCCTTACCTCAAAGAATCGAAGACTTGGAAGGAAAGGTCAAGAGTGATCTTTGAATGAAACTTGTACTAAACAAAGAACTCTCAAAGTATCTAAATACTCACAAAATACGCTCAATAATATAGAGAGAAAGAGAGAAAACTTTGTTTCGGTGTGATTTTCAATTCTAACTTAGCCCTCTATTTATAGGAAAATGTTAGCTTACCAAGAAGCAGACTTGACTTTCGCACCGATGGCTTTACTCCGCTACTATTGCCACCCACCACATTTGAAATAAAATTCAGCACATTTCTTCACCAACCACAAGTGGGGCCCACTCAATTCTAGAATTTTCCACCAAAATCAATTATAAACCTAATTTTCGAATCCGACACCTCTTAAAATTCACAACAAATCATTCGTGCATTTTTAACGGTTCAAAATTTGTGGACATATACTCAACTTATGTATGTATAACATACCCAAAAATTACCACAATCCAACGGTCGGATTAAAAATTATAACCCCGCAATATATCTCAAAAACCCCGATTTAATTTTTAATACCTCTAATACGGTAAAATCTCGATAAAACACCTCAACAATAATTTCTTCATTTATAACCACATAAATAAATCCATCATTTATATCCACATAAAATAAATATTTCTTTATCATATGAATCAATAATTAATTATTCACAAATAATATTACGTAATCACAATTATAATGACCAGCCGCTTCAGTGAGAAGGGGCTTTCGATAAGATTTCTCCTTCTTGGGCGCCGAAATTAGGTGACCAAACCTCTCCTTGACAGAACTTTCTAGACATTGCCAATAATGCTATCTAATAATATTATTCAAATAATATGAATTATTGATCTGATAATGGAGATAATGTGCAGTGACAATTATTGAACAACAATAATATAAAATATCAACGCAAAGAATTATTGAATCAATAAAATAAAATATTGAAGCAAGAACTCTGTGAAAATTATTGAGTAGTGGCCTTCACGTAAGGATCAATAATTCAACAATCAATATGCAATACCAAGTGCCATCTTCTTGTGCAACCACGCCAGACATCTTGTATTTTAACCTTTGGGTATTCCAAGCGGTCTTACTTGGTAATAACTACGCCGTTATTTTTAACCAACTTATATTTGTCGTTTTCTTCATCCAATCGCTTTCCGTTATGGGGGCCATTACACATTGGTCGCTACCGTCGCATACGAATATTCCCAAACAAGATCTGAATATTCCACGACCAAACGAATATTCCCAAACAAAAATGAATATTTTATAACCACTTGCTTATTTTGAAATATTTATGTATTTAACCCTTAACTATCCACATTAATCAAATCAACCCTTACTATTTCAAAATAATAAATAAAGGAAATTCCTTTTATTTAAAAAAATTTTGAGGTCTTTACAATTATCTTTGAAATGTTGATCCAAAGTTTTATCAAATTTGGAACTTTTTCATGTAGGGGTTCTTATTCATGGGTTACTATTCATGAGTTTCTTATTCACGAGTTACTATTCAAAGTAGTACTATTCATGAAGCGTGAAGATATTTTTGTGGAATTTCTATCTTTTGGCTTGAGAGTTACTATTCAAGATATATAAGGCTATTTATTCACGATATCTGACCTTTATTCACGATACTGGTGATAATTCAACCGAAAAATAAAATTTCTTCTTTTCGTCAAAACATCTATTACGGATACTAACTCGATTGTATCCATGTTTTGATCATTCTTGAATTTTACACCACTATGATTATTTTTGAGGTATTTTTGGGCGTGGATAAAATCAAGTACGAATCCTTAATCCTTAATCCTTGTCATTTTGTTTCTTTGGATTCGTTTCTTTAAAAAAAAAAAATATTTTTCATCATCCTCGGTCTTAAATGATGATATTATGGAATATCTTTGGCTCAGAAGTGCAAAGATGAATGATTTCTTAAGAATATCTTTTGGCTGTAGTGCAAAGATGAATGATTTTCGAAGAATATCTTTGGTTCGTAGTGCAAAAGATGAGCAGTGTTTAAATGAACATGAATTAATGATGAATATCTTTGGCTGTAGTCTAAAAGATGAATATTTGATTCGGATGTATATTGATTGATGTTACGGGGATAAAAGATGAGACGATGTACTTTTAAATTCATACATAGAAGATAGTAGTTTGCATTCTCTACTTAACTCTTCTAATGAATTATTATTTCCATTGCGAATATTGATTTAAAATTTGTTGTCTATTGTATTCTATTAGATTTTCCCTGTTGAAGACTAACGATAATTTGTTGTATATTATCTTAGTCATAATATTCTTTTCGAAAGCTAGTTGAGCTCACCCTTTTCCTTTTTGTTCCATTTTTCTCGGGAGGCGAGAATATAACGAATGCAGTCGGGTATGGAATGAAGGTTTTAGAAAGGATTGTTTAGTAGTCCTCACCATTTTGTAAAATAATGTATCAATAAATGTGATGAGGATTTATTTGAGTATAGATATTATCTGAAGATAATATTTGTATTCAAACTCACGCTTTTTCTTGTTGTAATAATAAAGTTGTAGTTGTTTCGCATCACGTATTGACAACTCGGAATAGGTGATGATATACCTATTTTGGGGGCGCCATACATGACCAATATTAATCGATCGATTCAGATTGATGGTCAAATCTCAACTTCCTTTACCGGTATATCACTCCTTCACCCATCGGGTTCCATGATGGAATTATTGCCGAACCGATGATCATCGATGTCATGGCACGACTTGAACTGCCTAGATTCGTAAGAGAATGGTTTTTGTGGCGAAAGTTTGGGTTGTTCGAGAGGCGGTGAAATATTTGTTGTTGTATGTTTAATCGAAGCGGGCTCTTTAAATGGACTTCCAATCTTAATTGATGTTGCCATTTGATATTCACCATATAAAGCTTCGATGGTAGTATTTTGGGCCTTCATTCGTCTTATATTAGTTCATTTTGTCTGAACCGATGCCATTTATAGTTTCTATTAAACCTCTGTTTAATAAAAAACTAGGGGCAATGTTGGGTCGTGATATTTCTCTCTATTGGACCGAATGGATTGGGCTACATATTCGATTAGTCCATTGGGTCTTCATTATTGGGTGTTGACATTATTGGATCTAGTCACTTTATTATCTTTATTAAGTCCTTCTAAAGATATCGGACCCAATCAAATGGAATCGACCCATCATATATTTAAATATCTACATCTTTGATTTGTAATGATGAAAAAAGCATGACGGTTGACTAGAGAACACCGCCATGCATTAATGTGGATGAGATCATGCTTAAGTAAAGCCGGTAATATGTGATGACCAAAGCGCAGTGGATAAACTATATGCGATCGGCAGAACCCATCGATCAAAGGGGTGTGTCGGGGTAGTAGTGGGTGGTACAAGAATCGAAAAAAGAGAGTATAACTTAGCAAGAAAGTCTTCACAAAGAGTGTACGCCTCATACACTTCTTCATTCATAATCACATATACTGAGAGAATTATTATTTCTCTCTCCGAGACACTGCAGACATTATATTCTCCATTGTTTAACCTTGTGAACACGTATATCGACTCTCACGCCGAGCTATTGTCTCGACGGAACCGGCAAATCGAGCTTGTGGTGTTTATCGTGTTTTTTGTCATGGGATCGAGCTGTCTTACGTGACGGACGCGTGGCGAGAAGATCCCTGGCGATTAACAATCAGTTTTTTTATAATTAATGTACTTTTCACGTGAAGTTGATGCGAGAGAGAATCATATAAAAATATTTGGCTAGAGATTTCTTGTTTTAAAATTAAAAATACAATTTTCTTTGAAATAAAATAAAAACTTTACACAAGTGTTTGAATCATTTTTCCTTTCCTTTTTGGCAAACAAGATAGTTGTTATACATACCCAACTTTAAAAAAGAAAAAAAGTGGCATAGTCTCGATCGAGCATGGGAAGCATTACCAAAAGCAAAACAAGGAGCCAATTTCCACAATGATCAGTTCATCTACTCCTTACACAAGTATTTTTCGACATTTTAAATGATCAGTTCATCTACTCCTTCCTCAAAAGAGAAACTATGTGCTGCTCGAGTCCTCCTAATATTGAGGGTGTGTTTGGATATTCATGTGGCGATTCTCAAGTCTTCGGTTAAATTAATTAGACTAGAAAATTAGCTGAATTTAGAGAGAGAGAGAGAGAGAGAGAGAGAGAGAGAGAGAGAGGAAAAGGACTTGTGAGAGAAAAAAATTGAAGTAAAAGGGAAAAGCAGTTGAGTGAGAGAAAGAGAGAGAGTGAGTTTCAGTTGGTTATGGTGGAAATTCCACTAAAGCGTGCTATTGCTTCCCAAGGGTAAATCTGTCATCAGATATTATCTCTCTCATCTCAATCTAATCATCGATGCACTTCCCCTTCTCCAGCTCCGGGGCTAATGTTGTTCAAGGCATCAGAATCATCAACAAACTCACCACTAAATTCCTTGGCCTCATCGTTGGCGGCGGAGGTTCTCCGGAGACTGCAGGTCCGAATGCCGGAGTAGCTTTCACTGTAACGGCCCTGGCAGGACTCGCCTTGGCCTCCGCCTTGTTCTACACCAGTAGGTAAAAAAACAAAACAACAACAACAAAGAAGAAAGAAATAGGGAAAACAAAGAAGCAGCAACAGTAGAAGTTTAGCTCGTATTGAAACCCTAGAAATTGATAGATTTTATTCACAGTAAAACAGTAACTTGTAGATAAATGAAGGCCCTCCGTCGAAGTCAAACTCCGTCCTCATCGTCTTCGAAATCATCTTCACCGTCGTCATCGTGGATTCATTTGAGATCAGTTTTATTTGTTGTTGCGTCATCCTCACCAGCTTCGTGTTCTTCATCTGATCGGTGAGTTTCTCTGCCCATTCTCTCTATCTTCCATTTCCTAAGAATAGTCTTTGATTCTGCACCTATTTTACCAGTGTTCACTGTTTTCACTTCAGATCTCGATCTCAAATTACTGGAAATTGTGTCCTTTTCTAGTACTAGTCCAGCTCTACATCACTTCATTACAATTTCTTTCCCTTTTTTAGGTGATAATACCGTAATGAATCAGGAATTTTGAAAATTAGAGTAGTCTTTTTTCAGATTCTTTTTGTTTTTATATACAATAGTGAATAAATCTGTCTAGCCACAGCACTTGTTATCTAAGTTCTAAAGCAGCAGCTTAGTTTACATATTTGTCTTTTCTATTGTTTATAAGCGCATTCAACTGGCTTTCCTGTGTTCGATTTTTTCAAAAGGAACAGTAAGCTTGGCCTGTTCTAGTTGGTCCTTTCTATTAAGTGTTTCCAAGAGCAAAACAGGGTTAGATTTTAAAGAAACTATCTTTTTTAAGTTTACTTCTTGTGTGACTATTTTTCATGACTTGACTTTTGTTTTCGTAGTTTTTATTTCCTGAATTTGAAGATTCATTACAGAAATTTCAATAAGCTTCTAGATGGCAAGGAACGCATATTGTAAGCTTCTATATGGCTACGAACACATGTATATTAATAATGATTGTTACCCTGATGGGGATTCATTTCTTTTTCATTTTAAGTGATTCTTTAAGTTTGTGAATCTACAATTTAAACTCTAACATTATTGGGTGAATTTATCTATTGCTTATTGTTTAATTAGTCAATATTTTGACTTATTATATGATTTGCTTCGCATAATTTGTAAGGTGTTGAAGAGTTAAATTTTTAGCAGAAGGTGTTGCCAAGTACCCTGACAGTGTTGGACTACCATACTGGACTCCAGAGGTTCAATAGTGATCAAAGGTCTAGAATTTGGATTTGCATATTTTGTATTTGAAGACTTTTATTATAATGAGTTAATTGTCCTCGGAAGTTTTCCTAGGCCCACGTGATTGAGTAATATATGCCTCGGGCATCCATGAAGAAGAATGGCTTCATGGAGAGATTTTGAAACGGTTTGGTTTTATGTCATCCTTTTTCGCTTTCATCTTAAATATCTGGCCCTCTTTCTAGAGTTGGTAGAGGGCACCAATTAAACCAGAAACATCTAACGGATAGTCTAAAGACATTAGTAAAGCATAGCGATGGTTGAAGAAGCTTAAAGTATATCCAGTTGGAGTGATTGTTAAAACTTATTTTTAATAGTTGGACAGGAGTTTAACATTAGGCCTACCTTCATCTGCAACATCAGACTTCAGCTTCACGTGGAATATTTTATGCTTGGTCATGCTGTTAATGATAGAATGAATATCTCACCCCCTATCCCCACCCTTATAAACTAAAACTTGATCAAATATTCAAGAAGCACCTCAGCCAAAGATAAGTTAGTGTTTTCATTTGCTTATTCTTGTCATTCTAGTGACTCTGCTCTGCTGTATTTAGGTGAGTTCTTACGTTGACGCTGTTAAATTAGGGTAGGAGTACTCATGGACTTGACAGGTACCAAAATAACAGAACTAACCCCTTGAGCAGAGATAATTACGTTTATATATCATTAAGCATCCACAAATGGGATGGGACTATTTGTGATTCTTAATCTGGATGCATTTTCTGCTTTAGTTCTTGGAAGCAGTGCATATTGTTTGACAGGTTCTGCTTGCTAAGTTACTAGTATATCTATATCCTTATTAGCATTATTGATGAACTGGTGTTATCTAGACATGCTAAGGTCTTAATACTGGAATATGTTAGAAGATACTTTGTTTAGTCTTTGCTGAGTGCGATTGTTTAATTTTTTGATTACTAGTAAATATATTGTTTGGACTGAAACACATTACATATGTTCCGGTAAAGATTTGCATGGATATTAGACTTCAATATATATGGTGGAGGTAATGAGATTTCTATGGTTCACTGCTTTGGTTCCATTGGAAAATTGATTGATTGCATGGCAAACTTATTTTCCAGATTCTACCGTGATTGATTGTTGGGTAGTTATGTCATTGTTGGTATTTTTATCTTCTCTAACTAAGACCAGTGTTCGCTTCCAGGGGTCGTCTTAAATCTCCATGGTCTCGTAGGAAAAGAAAACATGCCCTTTCACCTCAGCAATGGAGAAGGTTGTTTACTGCAGAGGGGAAACTCCGTGATGGTGGAGTTCGATTTTTAAAAAAAATCCGTAGTGGGGTAATTTGAACTTCTCTTAGAAATTATGATTTGTAATTTTACATGTTTCTATGTATATTCTAATTCATCAAGAATTATTGTTCAAATCAATTCCAATTTTCCAATGTAGGGTGTTCATCCGAATTTAAGGGCAGAGGTTTGGCCATTCCTTCTTGGGGTGTAAGCATCTTCACCTCCAGCTCTTACCAGAATTGACTGTGTATTCTAATTTACAAGTCTGTATTTTCTTGTTACTGATATTAGGTGCTGTGATATATCAAGGAGAGAACATCCTCCTGCAGTTTCAAATTTCTCAGTTATAAGTTGAACTCAGTTATGCAATACCTTTAAACTTTCAATGCTAATTTTTATTCAGTATGATATGTCAGTCTTCCTAAGTCGCCTTCTCATCCCTTATCATTTAAAATGTATGTCTGTGTTTTTCTTTTGGTTTGGGTTTGGGGTGGTACGTGCTCGACTTTGTGCCAGTGACTCTGGATCGGTATATATTTATATTTTACATTGTTAAGTGTTAGCAACAAGTATAATATCCATTTATTTCTTTAGTTTTTTCCAGAAATTGCCAAATATTACTTCCTGGTATCTTAATTATTAAATTCACAGAATGGAAAATCTAATTGTTTACTTATTGAAAATGCTTCTACTCAATAAATACTTGTAAATCCTTCTGAAGTCACTCTTTTTGGCATAGTACTTGCAAGATCCTTCTTTTATTGGTTCCATAACTAAAGATCGGAATCATTCGATAGAACATTGCTGTTTGGATTTGTAGCTAATGATATTGTCATTGCCTATTTGCCTTTCTCTGCTTATGTGCAATACGGTATACATTAATACCATGCTGTAACTCTATTGTCTTTATGTTAAACATTGATTTTGGCACTAAGTGCCTCTGGTGACCTATTTGCATCCTTTTTGTACAGTTATGACTTGAATAGCTCCAAAGAAGAAAGAGATAGATTGAGAACTAAGAGGAGGTATGTTTAACCAATTTTTTGGTTTTGTAAGCTAATATTTGGTCGCTCACCTATTGTGATATTCCCTCCATCCCATAAAAGATGCCTTAAGTACACTTTGCACACAATTAAAAAAAAAATGTTGAGGAGAGAGTAAGTTCCCATTTTACCCGCAATGGCCTGCACGTAAGTACAATAAAGATTCTATCTTTTTCTTAAAAGTAGTAAACCCTAATTAAGTAGTTTACTGGGTAAAATGGACTTTATATACAAACATTTTGCATTTGAATTGTATACTTTAGACATCTTCTTTTATAGGAAAATATTTTTATTTATTTCAGTCATCTTTTTTGTAGGATGGAGTATATGTTTTTTTAGCATTATGCTTCAGTATATCATGATTTTTATGTTTTTTCGGTGGTTGTAGAAAGGAATATGAGAAACTTCGGAGACGGTGCCGACGACTTTTAAAATGCAACGATGACAGTTTGAAGTTGAAGGAAATTGGTAGAACCAGCAGCAACGAAGATGATGGGAATTTCATTCAAGGAATGGATTCTGCCGACTCTGAAGATGTTGTCAGTGCCCGAGAATCTCTATCTAGTGAGGAAATGAGCCCATCTGTTGAGTACTCGGACGATCTCAATAGTGCCTTGCTGGAAAGAGATGGTGGTTCAAAACGAGTCACAGATCCCAATACTTCCGAGACCGAGTCTTCAGACTCAGACTCCTCTGTGGAAGTGAGTCACTCTTTTCCCTCCATGGAGAGCAAGGAGGAGAATGATCCTGACATGCCTTCCAATGAGGATTCTTCATCGAAAACAGAAATTCAATCAAAACTCCACACAACAGAAGATTTTGCCACTTGGCAGCGGATCATCCGACTTGATGCAATTCGTGCCAATGGAGAATGGGTGCCATATTCTCCAACTCAGGCTGCAGTGTCGGAGGAGAGGGCAAGACGTTCTGCTGAGGCTGTCGGGCTCAAGGATTATGATCACCTTGAGCCATACAGGATCTTTCATGCTGCTCGACTAGTTGCCATTCTCGAAGCTTATGCACTATATGACCCTGAAATTGGCTACTGCCAGGGGATGAGTGATCTGCTCTCTCCAATAATAACAGTAATAACAGAAGACCATGAAGCTTTCTGGTGTTTTGTTGGTTTCATGAGGAAGGCTCGGCATAATTTCAGGCTTGACGAAGTGGGGATTAGAGGGCAGTTGAATAGAGTTTCTAAAATTATCAAATGCAAGGATTCTCATCTTTTTAAGCACTTGGAGAAGCTTCAGGCAGAGGATTGCTTTTTCGTGTACAGGATGGTGGTGGTACTCTTCAGAAGGGAATTGACTTTTGAGCAAACAATTTGCCTCTGGGAGGTAATGTGGGCGGATCAGGCAGCAATTCGGGCTGGGATTGGGAAGTCTGCATGGAGTAGGATAAGACTGCAAGCCCCGCCAACAGAAGATCTGTTGCTTTATGCTGTTGCGGCATCTGTACTGCAAAAAAGGAAACTAATTATAGAGAAGTACAGTAGCATGGATGAGATAATTAGGGAATGCAATAGCATGGCAGGACATCTTGATGTTTGGAAGCTCCTAGATGATGCACATGATTTGGTGGTCACCCTCCATAACAAGATAGAGAACCCCCTTTCTGATACAGCTTAAGCTGGAAATTTTCATTCACTAATTTATCTTTGATTCTGTTATTTGACCTTATTTATTTGGGGTCTAGTCTTTAATGTCTCTTCAACCAAATGCTTCACACGAGCATATGGATTTATATACTGGTATGATGTTTACATGGCAATGTGTCAAAATTTATATTTAAAGAGAGATTTGATCCTCTCATGTCATAGGGAGGGGCCATATTCCAGTCATTGTACCATACGAACTGAAAGATCAAAACTTTGATAATACATTTCTAATCCTTGCTCTTGATTATCTGGTTTGCTTGAGCATTTGTCTGTTGGAAATTAGTCTGGTATGAGAGGCCAGGTCAATTATTACATTTGATGTTGTGATTATGTATCCCACTCCAATGTTGTGCAGGAAATGCAAGAGATATCTATATATGGTGCAAAATGGTTGGAACTTAAATTTTGTGGTATTAATTCAGCTTATCTATTTTGCAATTTCTTAATTTATACGGCTAAAGGCAAAAGCTAATAATAATATTTCAATTATTGAGTGTGAGAATAATATTTATGGAATGATACTGAAATTATAATGATAAACTTGAGTTGGGTATGTTATCGGTATTTCCTATGTTTACTTCTTTCTCTTTTTTTTATAGAACAAACGAGTGCAACTTATATTAAAACCACACATCTATCCATTTAAGATGCCTTTAATTATGATTCTCCTTCAAAATCACAAGCCTCAAGAATCACTCAAAATCAAATTTAAAATCATTAAGTTATACATTTTAAATATTAGAACTTGTTCTTTGAAAATTTTGCTATAAAAATTCCAAATTAGCCCTTTCTTAAAATTCATAACAAATCATCGTTAATCTTTAACGTTTCAAATTTAGTGAACATATTTTGGGTTAAATATGTATAACATATCAAAAATTATAATATTCTATAACAAAAACAGTGAAGACTGAAGCATATCAAGATTCCATACATTTGAATTTGATTCAGCTTAAATCTGGAAATCAAGCGATCAAATTAGAATAAACAAAGAAGTTACCAAAACTTAAATGGACTCTTCAATTTTAATTAAATCAATTATTTATTTATCTATTAAAAGAATTTAACTTTCCAAAACGAAACAAGGAAGAAAATTTAATTATTAAAAAAATTAGTAATTTATATTTTCTAATTCAGCAAAGAGATAGACACTTTTATAAAATCAAAAATAAAATTTAATTATTAATTCCCAAATATAACAAAAATATCAAAAGTCTTGCTCAATATTGCATCTAAGGGGACCGACCATAAACAAACTTCTGAGAGTTTGGCTTCCGCACCATTTGTCCAAAATGAGATGGAATATAAATATAAAAATATGGGTTATTAAAGCATCCGATTCAATAATCACTTGAACCCCAATTGCCTACCAGTCATTGAAGACGTGCCATTTCTGAGAAGTAATAGAATGACCCCATAAAAAATTCCTAACAATTTTATCCCTATCATAACAAATCTGATAAGGAACAGGAATATCCTGCGTAGCATAAACAGGAATGGCTGCGAAAAAAGATTTAGTCAACACAGTTCTTCTAGCCATAGACAGAAATTTAACTGTAGAGGTATGTTTGTTTGCTAGTTTTATCGGAGCAATTAGATTTTAATCTTTTAGTTTATGTTTGACACCAAATTTGTATTCTGAATCATCTCTCATAGCATCATATGACTTTAAATGACCACTTCAAGATTTACAAGTTTAGACCAAAATTTTCATATTCCCAATAATCCCTTCAAAACAAACATACTATCTATAAATTACAATCCCTTGAAAGCAGTAATATCCTTGCAAACATAAAATACCAACAAGGCTTTAATAAAAACACGAGTGCATAAATTTTTCCTGCTTTTGGCACAGGTTGAGATGGTATGTTCCATACCTAAGCATTCCAAATTAAAAACGTATCATAAGAGAGGAGAGATGTTATAAAGTAACTCTTGAAGGAGGTCCAATAGGACCCTCCACCAGGCAAATAGAAATGTAACAATAAGACTCTTGATTGTCATCAAACAAAATAACACAACCCATTAATTGATGATACACTGTTGCCACATTATGAACTAATGTCCCAATTCCGCATGCACAAATACAATACAACTAAAACAAGAAACCGTTCTTCTAACTACATGGTTGGATAAATTAGCGCAGTCCTCCATCTTACCCTGGAGGTAATTTATAACCGACTACTTTTCTTTGGTGTAGAATCGGACTGCAAAGGCTAGGCCCAAGATCAAGAGGGGAACAACAAACTGTAAAATCTTAATCAAAAACTCTGGAGTCTTGTCGGGATTGTAGGTGGTTTGCTGTGGTGCAACATAGGTGTGTTTCAGAGGAACAGTTGCAGCGTCTATCTCACCAATGTAATATTTCTCCATCATCTCTCTAGCATTATCACTGTGGCCAACATCTTCAAAATCATTTGTTGCATCTTTACCTGCAAATATATCAATACAGAATTAGAGAACCCATCTCACACAAGCTAAAATCAAATCTGTAAAGACAAACCGGATGAATTAAATATATAATATGTCACAGCATTACCCGTTGCGGATAGCAGGACTTCATCACCTCCAGGATGGTCTTCCATGAATGGAGTCACATCATACACCTGATATAGTAAAATTTCCCTCGCACATTAGTTTTATAAAAGAACATTAAACAATCTTACATTAAATGGAAAACTGTCTTAAAATATGACAACAGTATCATATGTAAGCATCATCTACATGCAATAGTAGTTTAAGATTTAAGATACTAGCATAACACAATCTTGAACTTAAATAATAATAAAAAATACATATCTATATCCAGAAAAAACATCATCATCACGTATAAACATGCTATACTAGCAACATTAGCTCCACTGTATTTCAACTATTAGTTCAAACATATCCTCTTTCAACACCTCAATTAGCTTCGTAAGGGGAGCGGAAATCCAACTAAAAGGAAACCTTGAAGAGCAAAAATCATTTAAAAGATATTTTTTTGCACAACTAGTACTCAATGGCCACGGGAGAACAGCGCAATTGGAAGTAGAAAAATGGACCATTATATGCGCAGTAGATTATTTCAAATCTAGAACAGTTTTAAGCATGCCAAACTTTTAGGTATCAGGAAATTTTTCTTTAAATTTCTCATTATTTGGGAGTTTGTTTCTCTTGTAGGTCAGGTCATCAGGATGGTTGCAACAGTACAAGGACTCTCTTATTTTGAGGCCAGTCCACTTTTTCTTTATAGGATGGAGTCCATTTCAAAATCAATGTACCTAATGCGAATATTACTACAATTAAAGCAATATTCACCCATCAAAAAGATAAAAATTAAAACAAAAAGTTGGTTATAATAATTATAACAGGGATAAAATAAGTAAAATACTATATACACAAGTACCCTCTTGCACTACTGTGCGACTGAAGTAGCAATTAGAGAGACCACATGAAATTATCAAAGAGTTGCGGAAATAACAACCCCCTAAAATAATTAATAATTAATAAACATGCGATGATTTCGTAACAAGTCTTGCAACAGATGCAACATAACTAGGAATCATGCTAAAATAAATTGCTCAGGCATGCAACAAAAAAGCCCCAAATACCAAATTAGAGGGAAGATAACAAATTTCTTAAACAATCAATCTGAAGTCAAACAAACAAAGATTATCTTGCCTCATACATAAACACCTCAAACGGATTAAGCTAAATCACCCAATCCAAACTTATATGAAGAAGAAAAAGCACACACTTTTACCCAAAATTGAGAATCAATCAGAAGTAAACCGAGATCTGACCTTTCCGGAAATAACAAGCCAGCAATCTTTGGTTTGGTTGTGCTTAGCCACCTCATTAAATGAGCGAAGTTTTGGATCTGATGCCATTTTTTGATGCTACTGCATCAACAGAAAGTTTCAGTCGATCTTACCAAGAAAAATCCCTAATTTTACATATACAAGCATATACAAATGCTAAAAAGATCAGTAAACACATATAAATAGATTTTAGAGAGAAATATAAAATGAGAACCTTCATATGACTTACGGGAGAGAAGAGAGCTTTGTGAATTGTGATAGCCGGAGCTTTTCTTCTTTTCTTTTTACTATTTCTTAGCAAAGAAACCTTTCTGGAAGGTGAATTGTGTATTATTTGTACACATTTTCATGCTTATGCATTTAACCCTGAGATATGACAAATTTACATATTTGTCCAAGATGACTTCACGTTTTTGACACGCGCCTCATAAATTTTGTAGCTTTTCAACAATCAAACTGGAGGTTGGTGGTAGTGATACCGGCGTACCGCCAGCCATTCAAGCTTGGAAAAATCTGAAATTAATGGACGGCAAAAGTAAGAAAAATAGGAAAATGTAGACAACTTTATATATCAATTATTTATTGCTACTTACATGCATATTTATGGTCGATACGATATATTAATTTGATATAATAAATAACTTTATAATCTTAATTCATCTCATGTATTGATATATGTCACAACTCACAATCATAATTCTACAAAAAAAAAATCTACCAACTATTAAATATTTTAACGATACATTATGATTATGTTAATCCGCCAAGATTCGCACCCCCTCTTTGACCGGGTTGGGTTAGTATGAAGTTTTACATTTAATTTAAGACTATTAGTTTGATATTACGGTCAATTAACTTGTTCAATCCCAAAATATATGAACCAAAACCACCTAGTTTACCACCAGAAATCAACAAAATATATATAAAAAAATTTGTAAGCACCTCGATTCAAGACTTTGAAATAAGAAGCAATTCACATAAATGAAGTTTAGTTACTAATGCTTGGAATCGAGTTGCCAAGAATAACTTGACCGAGTCTAATTCTACATGGGGCGTAACACTAGACGAGTAGGAAGGCAACAAATGCTGCTGAAACATTGAAATTGGGAGCAATGGCAATGGTGAGATTGAGCTTCATCACTATCACACTGAAAATTATCCCAACAAATACACTTGTAATCATTCCTCTAATCCTGATGTGGCTGCTTGTCCATGGACTAATTCTATTTTCATCCTCACCCTGCTCCTGCTGAATTTGCAAGTCGCTAATTCTTTCTATTTCCATCCTTATTCTGAAAAAAACACAAACACAAACACGTCGTATATGAATTAAGTTGGTAAAAGAACATGCACTGCCTGTACTTGTTTCAAATTGTATCAACTCGCTACTCGACTCTACAACTTGCGGAAATTCAAAATAAATAAAATTATAAATTGCTTTGTACTGCGCTGCAAAATCTTCCTCTGCACACGCACTTGAATAAAGTAAATAAATTGTTGGGTAGATGACAGGGTAATAAATTCATGCTACTGCTGATACACTAGTGTTGTACTACTATATTTGCATAAAAGAATTTAAAACTTTGCTATTAATGAATCCATAATTACTCAAAAAATTTGTACTACTAATTTCAAAAATTGGAAAGAAAAAATAAATAAAAATTATAAATCCTGTACTGCCAACTGCCAAGGTAGTAGTAAATAATAGGCGTTAGTACAACAAACAAAGTAACAAGAAAAAATCCCAGTTAGTACATTAATTAGTATTTTTGGTTGATATACAATATTTTTTTTAAATTAAATATATTTATATTTATTTTAAGTTTTTGAAAATGTTTCTAATTGATTTTTTAAAACTTAATAAGATTGGCTATGGCGATTGTATGTCCAAGTGTCGATACTTACTAGTTCCACGATAGATAGAAGAGATGTTTGGTAAACAAGTGCAATCAAAATTATTAATTAGTAATATTTTGGATGAGTAATATGTACTATTATTTACTTAATTAATAATTTTGATTAATATTATTAATTAATAATTTTGTCTTTTGTCATTATGGTACTTTGTGGAGCATGTTAATTGGCAAAATAAGGTCACATCCTCTCTGTTTAACCCGAAAACTAAGTAGAAACAAACTGGTGTACCAACCAAAAATTGATTCATCACTTTTAGTGGGTTTCTTTCAATGATTAATCAATCCAGGGCACTACTTAGGAGATAGGAGGATCACTTGTTTATTTTATTGTGGTTAAAATATTCAAACATCCATATACTCATGGAGATTACACGTGAATCGTGATCCTTTTCGTGTCCCATACAATGGCCCCCGACATACTACTATTCCTTTAATGGCTGGCTCCTTTCGTGCAGCTTTTTTGTCCATAATTTAATGCCTGCTATGCAACTTGAAGCTTATTTCAAGACTGATACCTCACAATCATTCAGATAATGTACAACAAGTTCTGTTTTTGATTTGATCCTATCAAAACTTTTCTTGAACCTCTGCGACAGGTCTTTCCCCCATCCCTTGGGCTCAACACAGGTCTTTCACTACTCACTACATATATCTTCTTTACAAACATTATATATCTATGGCAGCTCAAAGCTAAAAACTGCTTGTTAATCACTTAACTAACTAGTCTTGCACCATTGAACCATCTCTTTTCCTCAGGGACTTCGTGTGGCAAGGAAATTCATGCAAATTGGAGGATTGACCTTCGCCAAAGCAAGGATCGACGAGGGAAGAATCCACAAGCCATCTCCACATATCAAACCTGAAGCAACTGCAGGAACCATCAAACTAGCCTTCTTACTGTTGAGCTTATGCCATACAAATATGACCAAGCTCCCCATACACTACACATATCAATTGCAAAGTAAGCCCCAACAAGGAAAGGGACAGCCATGGCCATTGGAAGTGGAACCCATTTCCCAACATTTTTGGGAGAAACATCCCTCAGCAAGTTGGCCACTATTGCAAAGCCGAAAAACCCATAACAAAGCTGCAAACAAAGCTGGGGCAGCGCAGAGAAACCTTCGACTCCTAGAATTGCCATGTTCCTATATATAATTGCATAAGGAGCTTTATATTCCCCATCTGGATTCCCCACATCAAAAGCCTTGTAGAAGAGAAAAAATGTGAGGGGCGCTACCACACAACCAATAGCCGTTCCAATAACTTGGCTCAAAAGCATGGATCGCGGAGAAGTGAGGGTCAGATGCCCTGTCTTGAAATCATGCATCAAATCAGAGGATATAGACACAATGGATTTTATAAGACCACATCCCACAAGCCCTGCAACTACACCATTATCTTTCCCAGTTAAAGCTGCAAGCATAAAGAGGGCTACTTTCCCGTAATTATAAGCCATGTTCATGTCAGTTAGACCAGCACCATAGGCATTGCAAAAGCTAAGAGACGGTGCAAGAGCGTAGGCAACAAGAACATAATACCACTTCAGCTCAGGAAACATTTGAGGGATGACAATAATGGATATAATGGAAAATAGCACGTAGCCAATACAGGCTACCCATAGGGGAATGCTCTCTCTTATGAATACTTCATTCCGTTGAAGATCATCGAGGGGAGGATTATTGTCATCTGCAGCTGCAGAAAAGATATTTTCATTACTACAATTTGACATTGAGACCTGGAAAAACAGGTTGCTCCTATCCACTATATACCTTTTCAAACAAAACACCGAGGGATTGGGGAGGCATATTATATAGTCTCCAACTTACATATTTTATTAGTCTTTTTGTTCATACTGGTATACATGCTTCTGCTGGTGAAATATAGTATCTTGAGAAAATTGTAAAGCCCATCTCCTAAGATGAGAGCAATTGAAATGAAAACCTGCAAATGAAGAGCATGTTCCTCTTAGGTTCAATTAGGTCATGATATATTTCTGTGCAAGGAAATGAAAATCACTTAAATTTGTTGACCTTGTATCCATTTAGACTCTTCATGCTGCTTTCTGATAGTGTTTTGGGAAACCAATCACCTTTCCGATCACCTATGAGCGGCCACATCAGTTCCCAAGACAGCACCGCTCCAAGAAGCAACGACAGGTTCACGAGATGGGAACATATCATCCCCGCTCCAATATATGTCGTGCTGAAATTGAAGTAAAATCTGCATGACACAATTACTGATATCAGCGATGACTTGTAAGGATAAAAATCCCCAGTGGGACAGAAACGTGCAAATAACAGATGTTAATTACTCACGTTTGTCTCCAGGCTTTTAAACCAAATGTAGGAAAGTCGACAAATCCACACTGCGCTCCACCAGAATAAAACCACTGAAAAACCCCCCAGAGGAAACTAGCTGAGAAGAATTTCATAAACCCATGAACCTGCTTCCTGTAAAACATTATCATGAAACGTTTAAAAAAAATTCACACTTACACCTCTATCTATCTATCTTTAAATCTGACGAGGCAAATATACATAAATATGAATGCTTACTTGGCCATCTTATCTCCCTTGCGAGTATGAAACCCGTTTATGAGCACTGCAGTAGCAGTACCACTTGGATATGCTAATTTGTAGTCTATTACCATGATCTGTGGAACAACGCAAATAATGCACAATAAGAAAACAGTCAGAATGATTTCAGAGCCTACTAAAGGTCTTGTAATATTCATACTTTAACGAGAAGTATAGCTAAATGAATTTGCAGAAAAACCCATGAATACTTCATTCATTGGAAAACCACTAGCATAAACCCTTAATTGACAAATTCTATAGCAAGTAAAATATCACACCTTTCTGAGAGGGACCAAGGTCAAAAGCCCAACAAAGCTGCTAACAAAGAGGAAACCAGTCATCCAACCAACCCCAGGTTCCTTGTAGCTCCCTGGTGAATTACCCTCTGTATCAACCCCTGCTTGCTCATATGTCTTCTTGTTCAATCCCAACAGGTAAGAACCAAATCCACCTAAAATTAACATAGTTAACAAATAGAGTATCAATAAGTTTAAATAAATGGGTATCTATTTATATCCACAGAATTTCTGATGAATTGAATCAATAAGTATTCCAAAAATAGAAAGAAAAGAAGACATGGTAAAAACAATCGAAGGCTCTAACCTCCAACAGCAATGCTATAACACGCAACTGCGCATGTCTGAATTATTGTATTCTCCTGTCGAGAGAAGGGCGATGAGACAAATCCAGCCTTATGTATTAGCTTAGTCCAAGTTCAAATTAGTACAAAGGTAAGCAAAGCTGCTGAAACATTGAGATTAGGAACAAGGCCAGTTGTGAGATTGAGCTTCATCACTATCACACTGTAAATAATTCCAATGGCTGTGCTAGCAAAAATTCCTCGAATCGTGATGTGGTTTGTCCATGGAGGAATCCGCATTACATCCTCCGTCTGACTTTGCAACTTTCCCGACTCACCCCTCTCGATCTCTCCCATTGTTTCCGTTTCCATTTCCATCTCCATGTTTCCCATGTGTATAATAATTTCTTTGACTCTGCTCTAATTCAATAATAGAGCAAACCATCAAATTTATAAACAACAAACGAAAATAGCTTACCAAGCATAGGAGAAAAGTCATTTTGTACTGCTTTGGTTGTATAGTACAAATGAATTGGGTATTGTAGTACAACTAGTAATTAACCAAAAAAAAAAAAAGATTAGAACTTCCGGTACAGATGTGATTTGGGGGTAAAAATGGTGGGTTAGGAATGATTTGCCTTGTCGTTGACTACTTTCTCTCTCTTCCTTCCCGGAAGGTGAAATGTCACGAGGAATATTAAACGATTTTTGCTTTGGACATCCTTCTCTTTAAATGAGTAGTTGCTTTCAGGTTTATGGTCTAATAATGATTCATTGAATTCGAGTCTCTCTTTCTTCTTTTGGGTGTGGGCGACTACTGATGAACGAGGTTAAAGATTCTGATTGACCCCTAATAACTTCTCGCCATTTTATTGATGAGAACAAAAACAGAATAGATATTTTTGTAGTTTTTGATATTTCTACGCGTAAGAGCTTGTTTTTTGGGTTTTACATGCGAAAATATCAAAATTTATCATAGAAATATCTATTTGCTATGAAAAAATGATATTTATTTTTAATATTTTCACTCATTTTTTAAATCATAATTTAATTAAAAAGTGGCTCACAAACGAATTTGGTTATCATGAAATTAATTTGAGAGTAATTTGTTCAATTGACTTAATATTGACATGAAGAGAGATCATCTGTTAACATGTCTATCAATATTGTATTGATTAATTAACCAAAATTAATTTCATACTAACCACGCTCATCAAAAACTATTATGAATTTATTCATTTCCAAAAAGAATTCAGATAGACGTGGTACCCATTTTATCTTCTACTTCTCTTATTCCTAAATTAGCTTTCCACTAATTACTTTACCATCACATATGCCATCTTTATTTTTCGGAATTATAATATCACTACTGTGTTCTCATAAATTATAATTTCAACACAACTAATTTTTAGACTAAATAATTATTGTCACAAGTTTAAAATAAAATTTTTTATATTATAATTGTTTTGTAATAAATTATTTAAAGATTTAGATAAAAATATATAATTTGAACTATTTTACACTTATTAATTAGGCAGCAAGCATGACGAATTGGGTCGGTAAGAATGACGACAGTAGGGCCAAAAAAATAGGAGTTTTAATTGAAATTTGAAAATATAAACCACGTGAACTTAATTTATTATTATTATTATTTTTTTTGCAAATTCTTTGTTACACCAAAAAAAATAATATTAATAAATATTAAAAATAATAAAATAATGATCTTTTGCAGCAAGTGTTTAAACAAAATGGGTGAATCATGCATGCCAACTTAATTACGTACTATCTATCTCTTTTAAGTGTATTACCTGGCCTCTTTTAAGTGTATTACCTGGCCTCTCCATTTTGATTACATAAAGCTGGCTAGAGTCTTATATGTATATTTGTTCTATATATACTTCAAAAAAATAATAAGTTTGTTGGTTTAACAGTGGCAATTAACCCCTCTTGTAAAAAGTGATCGAAATGACTGATTTATCAGTTTCTATATAACATACTCCCTCTTTTGGAATTACAAGATTAATATTAATTTTTTAAAATTCAATTTTTAAAATCAATTAATTATAGTTTAGGCCATTGCCATGTAATAATAATAAATATTAAAAATAATAAAATAATTTATAATAAACAATAATTCTAATTACTTACATACTAATAACTTGAGAAGTTCTTGTCATGAATTGGTTGTAGTTAAATACTCCTTCATTATATAAGTAATAGACTTTCTAGAAGAAAAAAAAATAGTAAAATTTTTCAGTGAATATGAACAAGTAGTCAATTCTTCAATGAAACAAGTTATTTATGAGCATTGCCAAACAAGACTATTTGCATAGTACAACAGTAGGTGGTAGAGACTAGAGACTGCAACACACATATAGCAGAATGAAAGACTAGTTAAAAAATTTAATTGAACATATATTCAACTCGTTGAATCATGATAAGCAAGGATCAACTGAATTATTGTTTATTATATATATAGTAATGCTCATAAATAATTAAATATTATAAATTATGCACAATTTAAGTTTTACTTTTTAAGAATATTAAAATTTGAACAAAATTACAAAAGTAAAGAAACAATATATTAAACTTATTAAAGATTGCATTAAAAATAAAGAGTTGTTGTAGCTTAGTTGGTTTAAACTCTTATTTATTTACTTACAAGTCTTGTGTTCAAGCCTCATAACCGGTCCGCGAGTCTGGGCCATCTTTGCCAGGTCTATTATTAATAATAACAAATGTACAATATTATTTTACAGCATTAAGCCTCCATTGTTAAATCTTATTTAGCTTGTATTTATTCTCACACCGGAGTTATCTCCAATGGTCCAAACCGTCAAACTTTATCCCTTGACGGCCCAAGCCATCAAACTTTTGGTGCGATCTCGTTTATATGCTCACACCGGAGTTATCTCCAATGGTCCAAACCGTCAAACTTTATCCCTTGACGGCCCAAGCCATCAAACTTTTGGTGCGATCTCGTTTATATGCAGAATTTGACGAGCTTTAGTGATTAGAACGCGTGATCTTTGAATAAATAGTTAATACTCAATAATGTGAATGTAGATAAATAGAATAAGATACCCAAGTTATTTTTTAAAAACACCAAAGTTAATTTTGTGACAATTATAATACATGATCAGATATAATATTAAATAGTCTCAATTCAAGTCATTTTATTATCCTTAAATATTAGTCCCAGATTCTATTTTTAAAACAAAAAATAAACAAATATTTATATCAACTATCAAGTATGCCTAGTAATGTATGACTCATGACAAAAAAGATGAGAGACATATATGGACTACCATGCTTTCATGATAAATAGATGTTATTACAACTCCATTTGTTTTAAAATTAAAATTATAATTTAAGTTTTAAGATCAACGACTACATATTAAATTTTAAATTAACATAAATTTATTCAATTTTAGTTGATATCATTATTATAATTATATAGTACTCCATCGGTCTCAAATTAAAATCCTCTTTTGACTTTTTTTTTGTCAAAATGACTATTTTTAAAATTAATTTTGTATCATTGTTGAAAAAGTTTAGGTTAAGAGACTGCAATCATAAGAAACTAGATACAATTTGCTACTATAATTCTAATTTTTATAATTTAAAAAATGTATTTATATAGGCTTAATTATTAATTTTAAAAATACAAGTGTAAGGGTGTAAACGAGTCGAACTGAAGCGAACAAAAAGCTGCTCGAATTCGACTCGAAATGATAAATTCGTACTCGAATTCGAATTGTATTTGAAAATTTATAATCAGATTCGACTCGAATATTTTACTAGAATTCGATCCGACTCGGATCGAATCATATTCAAACTACTCACGAGCTTCAAATTCAAGCTCGAATTCGAGTCTCCACACAATAACTAATTTTATAAAAAATATAATTATAAATTGAATTTGTTATTTCACTTAGAAATAAAAAAATATATTTACTATTAGACTTTACAAATATAATATCACAATTAAAAATAAAACAAAATAATAATAATTAATTATCCTAATTTGATTTAAATTTGTATATATTATAAGAGAATGTATCAAGCATCTAATCGAATATGTATCAATCGAATATGTATTGAATTACAATAAAAAAATTCGAGTAGTTTGAATCTTAAACGAATCGAGTATAACCTTGTTCATATTCTACTCATATTTTTATCCGAACTATTTTTAATGCTCAAATTTGGATCATATTATTAACGAATCTAAGTCTCGTTCGTATTTTTCCAAGTCGAGTCTGAATCGAACTTAAACTATTTGACTCGTTTAAAGCCTCAAGCGTTATAGAGAGAAGAGAGAGTGTGCATCTTTTAGATGTAGCATTGAATGTACAAAAAAAATTATTGTATCATTGAACGGTCAATAAAATTTAAAATTTATGAATACTAATGTAATATCCCGAAAAAAATAAATAATAATATTAAATTTATATTCTTAAAACATATTGTTTGGAACTTGTCATTTATTTGGGTCAAACTAGTTATTTAAATTATGTGGGCTTATAAATATTAATAAGTGATAGATAATATTATGTGGTTAAAATTTGGGCCTTAATATTAATTTAACCCAAATAGAAGTTTATTAGGGCAACTTAATTAATAAATAGCTAAACTTAATATTACTTCATTATACAAACTGAATAAGAAGAGGTGACTACTTTGGAGATAAAGGGAACAGTTACAAAGGGGGCTCAGGTGAAGAAAGACTAGAGATTTTGATCACTAGTGGGGAAATTTCATCAGTAATAAGTAAGTATATTATACATTATATAAAGTGGGGATAAATCACATGGTTCCATATTAAATTATTAAATTTAGTATGTTGTTTTTTTTTCATCATGAGCAAGTACTTTTGTAATTCAAGAACTAAGAGCGATCTTTAAAGATGGGAGAGTTTATTTATTAATGTAATACTTATACGGATGTACTTATTATTATTATCACTTTATTCCAATTAGATTGAACGGAGGGAGTAGTCTGTGATTGATTTTGGAGATCCTAAAATAATAAATTGATGATTTCTTTAAATAAAAATATATATATATATATATATATATATATATATATATATATATAGCAATAGTAATTAAAGTTTACGAAAACTTGCATAATATGCAAGAGATGTTATACAAATAAATATGTAAGATTATATGGAATGAATTAAATCTTAATATTATAAGAAATTATATTTTATAGTCGTACCAAATAGAAGTGTTCATATTTTTATAAATGTACTTACATTTAGTATTATTAATTTGTGTAATTAGTTCAAACGGAAGGAACTTAAAGAGTTATATTTGGAATATAAATTTTGGAGTATTAATAATTGATATAAGGCGATGATTAAAGGCATATTAAATAGATTATGAATTATTTTGGAATTATTGAATTGGATTATATTTAATTTGAGGTGAATATGTTTAGGTGATGAATAACGTTTCGTATTTGATATCGTTGGCATTTGAGGGTAAGATTTTGTGGAGTGTGCTATAAATAGTTTGGAAGTATCAGGTACGGATTCCGTACTATTTCAGCGATACCTTTGTTAAATTTGATTTGTTCGTTTGTTTCCTTATTTCAAATTCTATTATGATTTCACATAATTGTTTCTTATGAAATAAATATATTAGTTTTATTTTAGAGTTGATACGTATGACTCGTATTTGTACTCTTTGAATTAGGTTATCATGTTTAGTATGTAAGACCCCAGCTTTTATAAATAAAGATGAATTTTCTATAAATATTATTTTTGAATATTATGGAATAATTTGATATAATGTTATAGTTGTGGGTAATATTTATAAATTTTGCAAAAGTATGCAAGTGGTTATATTATATTCGATTGGTGGGGAATATTCGGTTTAGCGGGAATATTCGCACAACGGCTTAATCATTGGTGGACCCTAATAATGTAATTATTTCGGATTCGAGAAAACGACAAAAATATTTTATTGAAATAACGGCGGAAGTTTTCTGGTTGATCTCGTTGAACTACTTCGGTAGTAAAAATACGATGAATACGTGTGGTTGCGTAGAAAGATATCACAGTATTGATTATTGATCTTATGTGAAGTCACCGGTTTGATTCCATTATTGTCGATTAATAATATGAATTATTATAGCGATAATGACGTTTTGTTTTATTCGTATTATTAACGTAATAAAAGCGAAACATCTTTTATATAAAATGTAATACTTTATTAATGTAAAGACCTAAATTTTATGAAATAAAAGTATTCAATTTTTTTTAATTACTATTCATGAGTTCTTATTCATGAGTTATTATTCACGAGTTACTATTCATGAGTTACTTATTCACGATAGTTACTATTCATGAGTTACTATTCACGAGTTACTATTCACGAGTACTATTCATGAAGCGTGATAAATTTTTTTTTGTAAGAAGGCATTACTCAATAATTGTTACGGTAATTCATTGTTCAATATTTTATTTTATTGATTCAATAATTGCTACGTTGATATTTTATATTATTGTTGTTTCAATAATTGTCACTACGCAATGATTTTCCATTATCAGACAATAATTCATATTATCCGAATAATATTATTGGAAAACATTATTCGCGATGTCAGAAAGTTACAATACAGAAGAGGTTTGGTCACCTAATTACGCCAAGAAGGAGAAATTCTTATTGGAAAGCCCCTCTTTCACAGAACCGCACTGTTGTCAATATTGTGATTACGTAATATTATTTGTGAATAATTAATTATTGATTCATATGATGATGAAAATATTGATTTTATATGGATATAGATGGAGAAAAATTTTAAAATGACAATTGTTGAAAATTAATATTTTATCTTTTACGATAAAATAATTTATTTAAATATATTATTTTAATAATATATTGATGGTGATATTTTACAATAAATTCATGGTTTATAAATAGATGAGGTGGAAGAGAGAAGATAGAATTGGAATTATTTAATAATTGTAAATATTTTAATAATATATATATATATATATATATATACGTATTTTGTGTGTGTGTGTGGAAGAAGTGGTGGGGGTAAGAGAAGAAAGTGGGGAAGAGAGAGAATTAGTGGAGAATTATGGGAAAGGAAGAAAAGAAAGGAAGAGAAGGAAATTAGAAAAACTTATCCGTAAGCAGATTTTGGTCATTTTTCGTTTGGAATTTGAAAAAATTTCTTCAGAAAGTTGTAGAGAATTCGATTTCAAAGCGTAATGGATATAGAATTCATTATTTTTCGATAACCGGTTTATTTTCTATGAATTGTTGAAGTTTGAGAAAATAAAATAATTTTTAATGAGTATGGGCCCCACTTTTTGGTTGGTAATTGAATGCATGTCTTGAATTGTTTTTTCAAGAGTGGAGGTCATTTGGTTCTTTGATTTTCCAAGGAGGAGGCGTAGAATAATAATAATAATAATTTATTAATTTAGTCTCCTTTTGGCGTTTCAAAGATTTTTCTATAAATAGGTCTTGGGTTAGATTTGAAAAATCACACCGTAAATCAAGTTTTCTCTATTTCTCTCTCAATATTTTGAGCGTATTCTTGTGAGTATTTTGAGTATACTTTGAGTATTGATATATCTGCAAGTTCGTTCAAATACGTTATTCCAACAAATCTCTGCTTCTTTTGAGGTAAGGGATAGTAAGGGATTTTAAGGGTTATTATGTTTTTAGTTTCGAAATTTTTCTGAACCTTCAAAAATTCTGGAAAAATTTGAAATGATATTTTGATGAGTTTTGTAGCTTGTGTCCAAAAATGGAGATTTTTGGATGTATAGATTGAGAGTTATGAATTTTATGAGAAAAGACTATTTTAAAAGTAACCGCTTATAACTCCTTGTGATTAACTCCAAAATTGATGAAATTTTTATTGGGAGTACATATATATAATATTAGTATACCGTGTAAATTTCGGAATTTTTGGACAAAAGCACAATTTATGATAAATGTTTAAATATTCGGTGGTTTTGGCCATGTGAAAAATAGTAAATGAATTTTAAAAATTCTGAGAAAAATATATATTCAATATGGGACTATATTCTTCTAAATCCCAGAAAATAAATATTTTTAGAACTGATTTGATATTTTTCATAAAAATATTCTAGTTATGAGTAAATGAATTAAATATGTTATGTGAACTAAGAAAATTGGAAAATATGATTTTATGGCTTGAGAATCATATATGAGGTATATGCAGATTTTTGATGAGGGTTTTGGTTATTGGTGATGAAATCTTATGAGTTTGGCATTTTATGATGATTAAATGCATTAATTAGTAAAGTGTAAACAATTTAATTAAATTGTTTATAAGTTTAAGAAATGATTAAAATATTATTATAATATTGATAATATTAGATTATGAGATTTCTAAGTGATTTATAACATTTGGATTAAGGTGTTATAAATATGGATATGAATTTTATTATGAAACTTTATCTTTTTCGTGTCGAGGTTACTTATTACGCACGATCACAGATTTATATATCACGAATCACGGGTACTATTCACGACAAATTGGTTTCTTCTCCGACCAAATTATCGTTGATTTATGAATCTTACTCTTGAAATTAAAACTATGTTTTGATTATATTGTTTTATATAACATTCTTATAACCCCTAATGATGACATTTCTCTTTGACTTGAGTGTAAAGATGGGTAGATTATTGGTATGATCGTGACCATAGGTTCTCTTTGGCCGATGGTGCAAAAGTTGAATTGTTGGACCTGGTATGATCATGACCATTGAATTTATAATTGAATATTTTTAGCTTAAGTGCAAAGGTGAATTGATCAACATGGTTATAATTATTGTTATATAACTTCGAAATGATTATGTATTTATTTGAGATATGAATATCTTTGGCGTAGTAGTGCAAAGATGGCTTGTTGATGAATATCTTTAGCACAGAAGTGCAAAGATGAATTATTGATGAATATCTTTGGCTCAGAATGCAAAGATGACTTGTTGATGAATATCTTTGCTTTGTAGTGCAAAGATGAATTATTGATGAATTTCTTTGGCTCGTAATGCAAAGATGATTTTGTTGTTGAATATCTTTAGCACAGTAGTAATTGTTGATGAATATCTTTGGCCCGTGGTGCAAAGATGAATTTATTAGTATGATTATGAGCAGAGAAGCGTGACTTGGTATAACCATGATATTTGATGTTTCGTAAAGATGGGTGATGAAAATTATCTTCGTCCGGATGAGAAGAGAATTTAGAATCACAATTATGATTATGAGTTATTCATATGATTGTGGAAATGAACTGTTGATTGATGTTACGAGGATAAAATATTGTTGGTGGACTTTTAACGTAGAGAAGAAAATAGACTTTATAGTCTATTTGACTTTTTTAATGGATCGCTTCGTTCTACCGCAACTATGGTTGAAAAGTTTTATCATCTACCATATGTTCTAAATCTCGATTTATCTCGATGAAGACTATTGATAATTTATTTATCTTTAGTCATAATATTCTTTTATCGAAAGCTAGTTGTGCTCACCCTTTTGTTTCACAATTCCTTTCGTGTAATAAAAGTGTAATTTGGGTTGGCCCGGGGATAACAAGGGAATAGAAGCGGTGGTCTATAGTTGTTGAGGTTCTCCTAAAGAGTATGAAAATAATTTTATTGAGGGCTTTAGTGTGTTGTATTTTATACATCATTTAATAGTTATTTTGGTGAATTAAATAGGGTGAGGCTAACCCAACTTTGGAAGGGTGTTTTGTCACTATCATACAAGATGTCTAATGACATACAAACTCGTGTTATCATAAGACATGGTTGTGCTCATCCACTTGCCGAGTATATTTACAAGGACTACCTATATAATCTTGGTGTTTGTTTGGAGTATAATACCCAATTAGAGAGCATGTGGAGATAATGATATATCAAGAAAAGACTCACCATTGGGAAGAATATGATAGTAATCTTCTCGTTTTTTCTTGGGGGGTCTATCGGGTCAACCAATGATAATTCTGTGGCCATATGATATCTACCATAACCTAAAAGCATGGCTCCCATGTACGAAGGTTTCTTGAGCACTTCCCAAAGATTCTAATTTCTAAAACAGTTTTTGACTATACCTTTATGTAAGGTGTCATTGTGACGTCTTCTGATTGGTATATATTTGTATCCAAACTCACAAAGATATGTGTTGTTGTATTTTGCACGACAATTGTTGTAATAAAGTTGTAGTTATTTTCCGTACCATATATTTGGCGACTCAGAATGGGTTGGATGGAATGGACCTATTTTGGGGTCGTCACAATTAAAGTTATTCTATAAATAAAATATATTATATTTTATTATGCATAATGTTTTGCATAGTGTTGCATAGTGTTTGCATAGTAAAATGTTTTTATATAAATAGAATATATTATATTTTATTTAAAAGATTTTGCTTTAAATATGGACCGTCGATTAAAGTAAATCAATCTGGACCGATTCATGGATTAATTACTATGCATTCTATTTTCCTATAAATAGAAGCTCATTCCTTCATTATTTTTTACTTAATTCATTGAAACTCTACAGAGAGAAACTATAGAGAAAGAAGAAAAGTATTCTCGCTACTTCACTTTGCCAATATTCGGTTCTTCTAAGGTAGGGAATATTATTTGTTGTATTCGTAAGTGGGTGTTATTCTTTCTTATTCATGAAGAGAACTTCGTTATTCCATTTATTATTATTCTGTTGAATAACTTTGTAAAAGTGGCATACCCTATACATAACATGTATATGCGTGGCATACCCTATACTTGGTGAAATCCTTATGTTATTCCATTGCTTATTATTCATTGGAATAACTTTGTATCATGATTTACCCTATACTTGGTGACATTCTTCTATTATTACATTGGAACATCCTATTCGTGTGTTTTACAGGACCGGTTCCCGTCTTTATTATTACATTGGAACATCCACATCGTGTATTTTACACCGGACTGGTTAAAATCTTTATCATTCTCGTTGGAATATCCTATCGTGTGTTTTACACCGGACCGGTTCCATCTTTTTATTTCTCATTGGAACATCCCCGCTTGTGTGAATTTCACCGACCTTGCCCGTTATTATTATTATTCGTTGGAATAACTCACATGCATCAAGCAATCGCATGCATGGTGATTTCTTTTGTTATTCCATTCTTTATTATACTCAAATTGGTTAAAACTTTGACTTCTATACTCCATGAAATTAGTAGAATATCTTTGATATTTGCGTTTCATCCAAGATCTCTTTCATGGAAATATTCTTCTTCGATCATTCTTGAATTTTACTCTATAAAGCGATGATCATGTCGAGTTTGGATGTTATTAGTTCTGAATAACTTAATTCTTGAACTTGTTTTATTGAATTCTTATATCAATTTCATCATCCTCATGTTTATATTTTTTTAAAGTCATCTCGTGGCCTAGTAGAGCATGGATGGACTTTGTATGATTATGCACTGAGGATTATTCGGTGTAATCATGACCGTAATGTTACAAATGATGTGGTAAAAGTCCTCATTGGTCAGTAGTGCATTGATGGACGATTGTTGGCGTGATCATGACTATTAATGAATACACAACTATTCTCGCCCGTAGTGCGTGAATAATTGTGGTCGTGATACTAAAGAATATCCTCGGTAGTAGAAAAGGGGGTGATTCGATGATGTGGATTATTTATTAAAGTCGAGTCTCATTTATAATAAATGATGAAAAACCTTTTAAATCATAAAAGATAGTAGATTTTATTTTCTACTTGACTCTTTTAATGGATTTGTTCATCATTACCGCAGATTAAACTTGATGTTTATTATATTTTATCGGTTTAACAATGTCAAGGCTATTGATAATTTATTCGCATTATCTTAGTCATAATATTTCTTCTTTGGGCTAGTTGAGCTCACCCCTTTCTTTCACTTTATTCTCTTGTAAAATGAGAACATAATTGGGACTTAGTCGGGGAACGGAGTAATGGTCCAGAGGATAAGATTAGTAGTCCTCACTATTGCATACGTGAAATAGTGTGATAATAATTGTAATGAGGACTCCTTTTGAGTTTGTATAATATCTAGTAGACAATATTTGTATTCAAACTCACGGTTTATGTCGTATTGCACACCTAGCTTATATTAAGAAGTTGTATTTAAATTACGTACCATGTATCCGACTACCCAAGATGGGTGATGTATACCTAATTTTGGGGGCGCCACGGTTGGTATCGAGCTTGTGGATATGATCCCCGGCTAAGATGTGAGAATAGTACTAGGAGGTGAGAGACGGGGAATACCTTCGTTAGTATGACCTACCTAAGTTTATGTGTTATTTTATTGGTGGCCGAATATAAAGATAATTGTTATATGTCAATTAATCTTTTGTTTTGTGGCGAGATCTCGAAAATGACATCGAGAATGTTGAGAATAAGAATGGAGCACAAAGCGATCGTTGATTCACCACATATCAATAATCGAGGATAATGTGCATCAAGAAGGCGACAATCCTCATGCAAACAATAACACTTGACCAAATGATGAATGATCAAATGTTCGTGAGGTTTTTATGCAATTTATCTAACAAAGAAAGTAGACGAGGCGACTCTCGCCCAAAACGTAGGTGGAAACATAGAAAACTCTCGGCGGTCACCGCTAAACAATTCAAGGAGCTGGGACCACCGGAGTTTAAGGGAGAGCCAAAACCACTTTCGCGGAAGCATGGATAAAGCAGATTACCAAGATATTTGATGTCTTGGGATGCTCCAGGAGCAAAAGGTTCCCTTTCACGCCTTTATGTGTTGCGTGGAGAGGCGATTCTTGGTGGGAATCGATAAAACGTACTCAACCTTGTCAGATGAAGATATCTTGGGAGAAGTTCCAAGAGTCGTTTCAACGATAAATACTTTCCGAAAGTATTCGCCACATGAAGGAGGTGGAGTTTATCAAGTGGAACAAAACAATATGACCGTGTCGCAATACGAGGCAAAATTTGCGGAGTTATCACGGTTTCGCCCCACTTGGTGGATAATGAAGAGAGAATGGCACGAATGTTTTAAGAGGTTTGAAGTGGGAGATACGTCAACATTTTATTTCTCATAAACTATGTTTGTATTCGGGATGTTGTAAATAGGGCTCGATTAGTGGGAGCGCGATAACGAGTCAACCTTAACTAAAAGAGCGGCAAAATGACAAAATTATAATACCAAATGAGAGTAGTCATCGAGCGGTGACAACAAGCGTGAGGGAATCAACGGCCAGACATCAGTAACCACTTCGGTGGTAATCGAGGCCAAAACAATAAGAATGGACATTTCAAGAAACGGAGATTCAACAATGATGGAAAGACGTCAAGACCAAAGACCCGTTGTTAAGGAAGGAGAAAGACCACCTATCATATGCTTCAAATGCGGAGAAGAGGGACACATCATCCGAATCGTGCTATGCCAGTCAAAGCATGTTATAATTGTGGAAGAGAATGTCACTTAGCTCGATTTTGTCGTTCATCAAGACAAATTCAACTAGGATGGAGGCACCAAAGGTAGTCGAGTAAAAGTCAAAACCCAGTAGTGCTGAGGAGAAGCGTTTGTTGTGACCTCCAGAGAGCAAGGAACCCGAATGAGGTCATCACGGGTAAGCTTATCATAAACTCTAATGAAGTCTATACTTTATTTGATACTGGGTTCTACCCATTCTTTTATTTCTCCTACTTGCGCCATCGATTAAATTTGACTCCGGAGAAATTAGACTTTGACTTATCTGTGGAAACTCCGTTGGGAGAAACCTTCATTACATCCATCGCTTATAAGTCTTGTTTGGTTCAAATCGGTACCCTTACATTTACTGGGTCGATCTTATTTCATTAAAATACTTGCATTTGACGTGATTCTAGGATTGATTGGTTAACTACTTATCATGCAAAAATTGATTATTTTCGTAAGGTTGTTAGCTTTCATATTCCTAATCAACCTATTATGCGAATTCAAATGACCAAACCATTAAAATCAATCACGGTCATCTCAAGCTATAAAGCTATTCGTTTATTGAAAAACGGATGTCAAGCTTTCTTAGCTCATGTCACAGATTTAAACAAAAATACGTCAGTTTTGAACGATATTTCTATTGTTAATAAATTTCCTGACGTATTCTCGAAGAACTTCTGGCCTACCCCAGCAGAGCGTGAAATTGAATTTTGTATCGACTTGAACCCCAGACAAAACCTATTTCCAAAGCCCCATATCGAACGGGCTCTATTGAACTTCCGGAGTTAAAGACCCAACCGCAGGAATTGTTAGACATTGGCTTTATTCGTGTATAGTACTTCTCCTTGGGGTGCTCTGTTCTATTCGTGAAGAAGAAAGATGGGAGTATGCGACTTTGTATTGATTATCGGGAGTTGAATCATGTCACCATCAAAAATAGGTATCCATTGCCACGTATTGATGACCTGTTTGACCATTGCAAGGAGGAGCCAAATTCTTTTCAAAGATTGATCTTCGTTAGGATATCACCAATTGAAGATTAGAACCACCGACATTCCAAAGACGGCCGAACCCCAGACGGGCATTATGAATTCTAGTCATGTCCTTTGGATTGACTAATGCTCCCGCCGCTTCATGGATATGATGAACAAAGTATTCAAGGAATATTTAGATCACTTTGTGTTCGTCTTTATTGATGACATCCTTATTTATTCCAAAAGCCGTGAAGATCATGAGCAACACTTGAGGTCGACACTCCAAAAGCTTCGTGAATATAAGCTTTATGCCAAGTTGAAGAAATGCGAGTTACGGTGAAGAAGTAGCATTCCTTGGGCACGCGTGGTATCAAGTCATGGAATATCCATTGACCCAAAGAAAGATTGAAGCTATTCAAAGTCGGGAACAACCTAAATCGATGACCGAAGCACGTAGCTTTCTCGGTTTATTTGGTTATTATCGGAGATTCGTGGAAGGATTTTCTCGAATCGCTACTCCATGATTTCGGTGACTCGAAAAGATACAAAGTTTCGGTTGGAGCGAAGAATGTGAGAAGAGTTTTCAAGAACTCAAGAGGAGGCTTATTTCAAAGACTGTTCGACAATACCATCATCGGCTCGGAAGGATTTGTAAATCTACTGATGATGCTTGGGCAAAGGGTTGGGATGTGTTCTCATGCAACATGGAAAAGTTATAGCCTTTATGCCTCGCGACAACTCAAAGAATATGAGAGGAATTATCCTACTCATGATCCGGAGTTAGCGGTTATTATCTTTTGCACTTAAAATTTGGAGGCATTACTTGTATGGGGAGAAAGTGGAAATCTTTACGGATCATAAAAGCCTCAAATATTTTTTCACTCAAAAGGAACTCAACATGCGACAACAACGTTGGCTTGAACTATTGAAATATTATGATCATACCATCCAATACCATCCTCGAAAAGCGAACGTGGTAGGCGACGATTGAGTAGAAGATCATATGCAGCACGAGTGCGTTATTATGTCAACGCAAAGAGCCCATTTTGTGTGACTTGCAAAGGATGGAGATAGAGTTAAAGACTCAGGGGACGCGTGTGATGATAGCAAATATACGAGTAGAACCGACTTTAATCGATAAAGTTAAAGTCGCTTCAAGCTACGGACTTGAGAAATGACGCGCGTATGAGGAAGAAAGTGCAAGAGGTGCTATCTGGGAAGCAAGAATCGATGAAGAAGGAATACTTGAGTCAATCTGCAAACTTTGTGTTCTAACGACCACGATTTAAAGTATAATATCATGATGGAGGCGCACAACACACCATTTGCAATCCATCTCGGGAGTACCAAAATGTATCATGATATTCGTCATACATTTTGGTGGAGCAATATGAAGAGAGAGATAGCTGTTTATCTCAAGGTGTCTAACTTGTCAACGAGTTAAAGCGAGCATCAAGTACCAAAAGGTCCATTGCAACCACTTGAAATTCCGGAATGGAAGTGGGAGCACATTACCATGGATTTCGTTCACGGTCTTCCTAAGGTTTCTCAAGGCATTGATGCGATTTGGGTCATTGTTGATAGATTGACCAAATCCGCTCATTTCTTACCGACACGAGAAACTTATACACTTGAACGTCTTGCTCATTATATACATAAACGAGATTGTAAGATCGCATGGTATGCCGGTATCCATAGTTTCGATCGAGACCCAAGATTCACTTCACAATTTTGGGTTAGTTTGCAAAAAGCTATGGGCACAGACTTACGATTTAGCTTCTAAGATATCATCCTCGCAGACGGACGGACAATCGGAGAGGACTATTCAAACTCTTGAAGATCTATTAAGACTCGTGTCCTTGATTTCAAGGGAGTTGGGACAAGTTCTTACCATTGGTGGAGTTTTCCTATAACAACAGCTTATCAAGCAAGTATTGGCATGGCTCCATTCAAGCGTTGTATGGAAGAAAGTGTCGTTCTCCAAAGATTGGGATGAGGTGGGTGAAGCAACGTTGTTGGGACCGGAGTTGGTACGTATGACTACGAAAAAGATTCAAACGATCCGACAACGTATAAAAACCTCACAAAATCGACAAAAGAGTTATGCTGATCTTCATCGAAAGGACGTGGAATTCGATATAGGAGATCATGTGTTGTTAAGCAACGCCCATGGAAAGGAGTTACAAGATTTGGAAAGAGAGGAAAACTTAATCCTCGATTCATCGGCCCATTTTAATCCTCGATCGAGAGTAGAACTGTGGCCTATAGACTCGCTTTACTGCCAAATATGTCTCGTGTTCATAACGTTTTTCACATATCCATGTTACGTAAATATGTGAAAGACCGAACCATATTATTGAGTTAGAACCGGACGAAATAGCGGAAGATTTGGACGTATGAAGAGGTTCTGTTCAAATTTTGGATAAGAAGGAACATATTCTACGCTCCAAGGTTATACCTCAAGTCAAAGTTTTGTGGAGGAACCACGATGTTGAGGAAATGACTTGGGAGTTAGAATCGAAATGAAATCAAGGTATCCTTACCTCTTCGATATACAGTGCGTACGCACCTAATTTCGAGGGCTTAAATTTCATAAGAAGGGGAGGTTGTAAGACCCAAACTTTTATAAATAAAGATGAATTTTCTATAAATATTATTTTTGAATATTATGGAATAATTTGATATAATGTTATAGTTGTGGGTAATATTTATAAATTTTGCAAAGTATGCAAGTGGTTATATTATATTCGATTGGTGGGGAATATTTGGTTTAGCGAGGAATATTCGTACAACTACTCAATCATTGGTGAACCCCATAATGTAATTATCATTGTCGGATCGAGAAAACGACAAAAATATTTTATTGAAATAACGGCGGAAGTTTTACCGTTGATCTTTGTTGAACTACTACTTTAGTAGAAAAGCTGATGAATACGTGTGGTTGCATAAGAAGACACGGTATTGATTATTGATGCTTATGTGAGAAGTCACTCGGTTTGATTCCATTATTGTTGATTAATAATATGAATTATTATAGCGATAATGACGTTTTGTTTTATTCGTATTATTAACGTAATAAAATGTAAACATCTTTTATATAAAATGTAATACTTTATTAAAGTTATTCTATAAATAAAATATATTATATTTTATTACGCATAAGATTTTGCGATAGTGTTGCATAGTGTTTGCAGATAGTAAAATGTTTTTATATAAATAAAATATATTATATTTTATTTAAAAGATTTTGCTTTAAATATGGACCGTCGATTAAAGTAAATCAACTGGACCGTTCATGGATTAATTACTATGCATTCTATTTTCCTATAAATAGAAGCTCATTCCTTCATTATTTTTTTTACTTAATTCATTGAAACTCTGTAGAGAGAAACTATAGAGAAAGAAGAAAAGTATTCTCGCTACTTCACTTTGCCAATATTCAGGTTCTTCTAAGGTAGGGAATATTATTTGTTGTACGTGTAAGTGGTGTTATTCTTTCTTATTCATGAAGAGAACTTCTCTTATTCCATTCATTATTATTCATTGGAATAACCTCGTAAAAGTGGCATACCCTATACATAACTCGTGTACTGCCAGATACCCTATACTTTAGTGAAATCCTTATGTTATTCCATTGCTTATTATTCATTGGAATAACTTGTATACGCTGTGTTTACCCTATACTTGGTGACATTCTTCTATTATTACATTGGAACATCCTCGCTCGTGTGTTTTTTACAGGACTGGTTAAAATCTTTATTATTCGTTGGAACATCCACTCACATGTATTTTACAGGACCGGTTCCGCTCTTTATCATTCTGTTGGAATATCCTATCTCGTGTGTTTTACACCGGATCCGGGTTCCATCTTTATTATTCTCGTTGGAACATCCTGCTGATTGTGTAATTTCACGACGATCTTGCCCGTTATTATTATTCATTGCTGAATAAACGCTCATGCCAAGCACCGCATGCATGGTGATTTCTTTTGTTATTCCATTCTTTATTATACTCGGTTGGTTAAAACTTTGACTTCTATACTCCATGAAATTAGTAGAATATCTTTGATATTTGCGTTTCATCCAAGATCTTTTCATGGAAATATTCTTCCGATCATTCTTGAATTTTACTTTATATAAGCGATAAGATGTTGTCGACAGTTTGGATGTTATTAGTTCTGAATAACTTAATTCTTGAACTTGTTTTATTGAATTCTTATATCAATTTCATCATCCTCATGTTTATATTTTTTTAAAGTCATCTCGTATTCTGTAGAGCATGGATGGACTTTGTATGATTATGACTGTGAGGATTATTGATTGTAATCATGGTAGTAATGTTACAAATGATGTGGTAAAAGTCCTCGATTGGTCAGTAGTGCATTGATGGGACGATTGTTGGCGAGGATCATGACCATTAATGAATACACAACTATTCTTGGCCCGTAGTGCGGGAATAATTGTGGTCGCGATACTAAAGAATATCCTCGTCAGTAGTAGTGCGGGGTGATTCGATGATGTGGATTATTTATTAAAGTCGAGTCTCAATTTATAATAAAGATGATGAAAAACCTTTTAAATCATAAAAGATAGTAGATTTTATTTTCTACTTGACTCTTTTAATGGATTGCTTGTTCACCGCAGATTAAACTTGATGTTTATTATATTTTATCGGTTTAACAATGTTCAAGGCTATTGATAATTTATTACGCATTATCTTAGTCATAATATTTTTATTGGGCTAGATTGAGCTCACCCTTTCTTTCACCGTTCTCTTCGAAAAATGAGAACATATTTGGGACGAAGTCAGAAGCGGAGTAATGGTCCAGAGGATAGCATTAGTAGTCCTCACTATTTACGTGAAATAGTGTGATAATAATTGTAATGAGGACTCCTTTTGAGTTTGTATAATATCTAGTAGACAATATTTGTATTCAAACTCACAGTTTATGTCGTATTGTACACGACAGTTATATTAGTAAGTTGTATTTAAATTCTGTACCATGTATCTGACTACCCAAGATGGGTGATGTATACCTAATTTTGGGGGCGTCACATAGTATTATTTATTTTGATAATTGTAGAGCGGTACATGTTGCTACTTTCCTTTTGAAACCTTGTGACTATAATTTGATTCGGTTCAACATGTACATATAGAACTCTTTTGATGGTATTATGTCGCATGTGTTGTGACATGATATTTTTGTTAGAATATACCGTAGAGTATACCTGAGTTATAACCACCTGTAGGGGTACCACAGGCACGTCGTCTTGGCACGAGAGATGTGACACTTTCCGTGGCAGTGTGATTAGTCCACGGCGTCTCCATTTTGGGCTCCGGAGGAAGTGGGCCATTTGGTGTTTTGTTGTGGGATGCGTATGGGTTAACCCTAGTTTTCTGTTCTGCGGATTTGTGATGTTGTGCCAAACACACCTATTCGATTTGTATACATTTGGATTCGCGTCGATCCAATGTGTGATTTACTGTGTGGCATTATTTTGGTCACTCGTGTGACATTATTTTGACTTGCTCGTGTGGCAATGTGTATTTCGAGCTCATTTAGATATAAAATAACTCCAAACCATTTGTTTCAACCTATTATTTTATTGGATTAGTTTTGTTGGTTTACATTGATTCAAGTCATCGAGTTAGTTACTTGATTCGTTATTTCTTTATTCTTTTATTGGTTTCTTCAATTACGTTGATTGAGATATATTCATTACGTTGATTCGAGATATATTCCATTCGAGATCCTTGGATATTATATTTTCGATTCAGATTTGCACTTAAGGCTTTGTTCAAGATTTTGTCTCGCTTATTTTCGTATATCATTTGTATATCTTTTGTATATCTCGTATCCGTCTTGGGCAATTGGCTCATCTTGTGTTTTTCTTCCGGCTGAGTTTAGGGGTGATTCGGGGTTAGTGTGATGAGATTTTGCCTTTGACCATTTTAGGTTGATTGAATTTTAAGTTTTGATTATTTTGACTCGGTTTGGAGAATTGTACTTATTACTTTATTAATGGATCACCACTATTAATATTTTGAGGTTGTTAGTGCTCTGTTTATTTATTTTGAGATTTGTTGTGTTTTGCACGTGACCTCCCTCTCTTTTTCGGAAAGGGGGTGTTACAGCTAAGTACTTAAGTTGTACAAGTTAGAAGAAGTTGGTACAAGTTGTAGTCTACGTACATAAGTTAGAAGAAGTTGGTATTACGTAAAAAAGTTGCAACAAAAGGATCCAAGAATTTTATATACAAATAAATCGTGCTTCCTTTTCACTGAATATTCTATTTGTCAAAAGATGATTGTTTTCACTAACTAAATTTGCTGGTTTTAGATTACAAGAAATAATTTGAAACAAAAAGAAATTATATTCTAATGTGTTGCAGACAAACATTTATTTTTAAAACAAGTTTAAAATATATAAATCTCTCGACGTTTATTATATTAGTAAAAGGTATTTAGGGTTTGAATTTAGTGTATTTAATAAGAATAAGGGGTTGTTTGAATGAGTCTGAGTCTGAGTCTGAGTCTGATCGAATAAGTTATTCATACCGTTTATTTTATAAATTTTAAATTATGAATGAATGCGTCTGAATGTGCATCCAAAAAATTATGGCTGGATGAGTAAGAAATAGTGTTGAATATACATACCCTAATAGACAAGTAAAAATTACATTCAATATTCTTCTTATTTTATTGTTGTAAACAAATTTTATTTTGTACAAATTGTTTTTTATTTTTCTTTAACAAATTGGTTAATAACTAATTTAATAAATATTGTTGTAATCGTTTGTTTTGATTTTATGAACAATAGAATGTTATTAATATTTTTAGTGTTTTATTTCTAAAATTATATTACTAATAGTATACTCTATCAAATATTGCTCAAAAGTGTAAATTTAATTTTTCTTAGATAACGTTGTTTATTTATAATTACATAATAAATTTATCCAAAACAATCTAAAATGTTACTCTAAAATAAAAAATATGCATATTCAGATATTTTAGACAAATAATTATTAAATATATCATTTTATTTCATAATCAGAACTTTTACCCAATTCAACTCATTTAAATTCTCTGATCCATTAAGATCTAATTCACCCTCATGCATGTTAGCTCACCAAGAAAACTGAAATTGGTCAATTATTATTTTGACTTTTCATCTTCTGACTTCTTGGTGAGCACATACGAATCAAAGCCCAATGTATTAAATACAAGAAAAGCCCATCGGGTTGAGTTTATGTTTTTTTGTACTTGTTCTCGGAGCTCATCAAACTGCGTCTCTATACGCTCGTGTCTATTGACTATTCGTATCCATATTTCTTATGACTTAAGAGTCGAGATTTCTATTTTCTTGGACAAAAATACGAAACCCGAATCTTCTGGCTGTTTTGGTCGGTCTTTCGCTCTATCTCCATCTCTATCTCTCTCTGAAACTCAAAACAAACCCTACTTAAATTCTATCATATTTGATTTTTAGATTGAAACGAGGTTGGGTGGGCTTGTGAAGATGAAACCAGAGACAAAGTTCTTGCAAGAATTGGTTTTGTATGCAGCCAGCGCCGCTTTTAGCTGCTTGGTATTGTTCGCCGGACTCCGCCATCTTGACCCGAGTCGAGAGGCCTCCAAAAAAGCTCTAGAACAAAAGAAGGAAATTGCTAAGCGTCTGGGCCGATCTCTCATTCAAACCAATTCCTACGAGGTCTATCCTCTCTCTATATAAATATACCGGGTATTTTCTGAATTTTTTTTCTTCTTCAAAAGAGTCAAAATAGATCCAATGGCCGTCGAACCGGCTGTAACAAGTTAAAAAAAAGTAAAAACAACCCCAGTTTGATGGGCCATAACAGTTCCTGCAATTGGCCTTTTGAGTTTTTAATTTTTTTTTCCACAACCATATCTAGTATCATTCTTTTATTTGCCAGTTAATAAAATATGTTCTAGCATTATATCTGTATTTGATTCATCAATACTCCAATCTGTTCCAAAATTAGATACATTTAAAAAACAATGATTTTAAAGGAAAATTTTATTTTTCTAAAATTGTTGTTACTATTGGCTAGAAATGTAGTAGTAATTGCATATATCTCTAATTTTTGCAACAGAGAATAAAGGAGAATGTATATGTAACTAGCGGTGTCCCTACATGGAAGTTGGGATTTATTCTAAATTTTGGACGGCCTAGATGATTTATTGGGGTGAACGGAAAATTCAAAATTAGTTGTATTTTGTTAGATAGATAGTGGAACAGAGGTAGCAGAATTTTCAATGCTTTTGTATTTTGTGTTGAAAAACACAATTTTGTAATCCAATTACAATTGAAATGGTGTAGAATGTTAGGATTAAATTAATTAACTATTTAATTTATCTAAATCATTTATAAAAAAAAATAGGAATATTCAATTTTTTTCATTATTATTTGCCATTAATAGATATTTATTAACATATTTAACATAAGGCATTTATTTTTTCATATAATTTACGAAACTTGGAATTAGGTTTCAATTAGCACGAAAATATGCTCCACTTTTCAATATTTTTTATACAAATTTTATTTAAGTGTAGTCATTTTGTTAATGTTTTAAAATTTTATCTATTTAAAATTAGTACTATTAAAAATATCTATTTTAGGAAGATATAGACTATTGAATGTATTTTTATAATGAGATTTTAAAAGTAGATAAATATTTAATTTGAAACAAATTATAATGAGTATCATAATTATTAATTTTGGAAGAATGAGTATGTTTAAGAAATACAATGTTTTAAAGTCCTTTATTTATTTTAGTAATTTAATATATGTACATTCTTAGTGAAGAGGATAGAAATAATAAAATTTAATTATTAGTTTTTAAAACATTTTATAGTTTACATTATTTTTATGTAAAAACACTTAATAGTACAATTTTCTTATCACAAAAAATCTGGTATACCACCAAAAACTTAATATCACAACACAAACTTAAGTGAACAAAAAAAATAAATTGAATGTCACAATATAACAAATTTAAAACTAATAATATGGACAAAAGAAATAACATTAGAGTAACATGGAGCATAGGGTCACATAATTTGGTCGTAAGGCTGGGAAGCTCCTCTTTATCAAAAAAAAGAAAAAAAATAGAGTAACATAATCATTACTTGATTTTACAATAATATTAAAAAATACTAACGTACGTACCTTTAGGGGTGTTCTGAACAAAATTAATGGAGAAAAATTGAGGTAGATGGAAGCCAAGGATGCGGCGGATGGGTAAAGATGGGTGTAGGGACGTAATTGAGATAAAAAAACAAAAAACAAAATAAAACGCCAGGTTGATTGGCGTTCATATACCTCTAGATGCTAAGAAATCAATTCAAAATTAATGGCATTTTTTGTGCCAAGAGAATGCAATTAATATTATCTCGTAGTTTTATCTTTACTTGTGAGGAACTATGTCAAGATTAGGGCATAATACTGAATAAGCAGTTAGTATTATTAAGAAGTACATTCCATGTGATGGTAGTTAGTCAGAGAATAGGCTCATGTTAGCATTTGCTATTGTAAGCACAGTAGTTCTATATAGCCAAGTATGAGAATGTAATATGCATGATGATTATATGAGTGAAAATTGTGAAAACTGAGATCATGATTGTGGCACTCAATCCCCTCTCTTGTTCTCTCATTCTCATACTTATCTTCTACCTAAATTCTACTCACTTTCTGTCCTAAATCATCCACATCCTTCTCTCAAATTCTGTTATCAATCACTGTTAGGACCGTAGCAGGGTTGTAATAAATTACCCTTTGAACCTTTTATTAAAAGTTCAGGAGAATTGCTTTATATACCATTTTACACCCTGTCTGGAGTTTAGATGCAATTTTTATAGATATTACCTGGTAAACTAAAATATGGGTAACAGGGGGCTTAAAGATTTATCTACTGTCATGTTTAACTTGTGTCTGTCTGTCTGATAATTATTGACAGGACGTAATAGCTTGTGATGTTATAAATCCTGACCACATTGAAGTGGAATTTGACTCTATTGGAGGATTGGAAACCATTAAGCAATCACTGTTCGAATTGGTGATTCTTCCACTACGTAGGCCTGAGCTGTTTTCACATGGGAAACTTCTTGGTCCTCAGAAAGGTGTGTTGTTATATGGACCCCCAGGCACAGGAAAAACTATGCTGGCCAAAGCTATTGCAAAAGAGTCTGGGGCTGTTTTCATAAATGTGAGAATAGCAAATCTAATGAGCAAGTGGTTTGGTGATGCACAAAAACTCGGTGAGTATATTATTGTCCTATGTTCCTGTTGGATCTATATTTGTTTCTTCTCATTTTTAAAATGAACATGTGGTTTAAATTCGATGAAGTTGTGATACTTGTCCATGTATTATGGTCCCGACTCCCGAGTCATCAGCAGTAAACAAATATTAATTAATTAGAAGAAAAAAAGAATGAACAAGGATATGATATGGCATGTACTTCTGTAAAGTACATGATATGCAGTGATATAGTGATATGATGAATTAGATTTCTTTTTGTCATTAGATGATGAAGCCTTGATGGTGTACTGCTATATATTTTTGACCCCAAGGGGTGAGAGAAATAGCAGAGGCCTTGAGGAATAACCTCAAGGTCACTAGTTCCAATCTCATACTTGGGCCAAAATTACCTCTAAATAAAAATATATTTATACTTAAAATGATTGTGTCAGCGATACTTTACTTTCTAGATTTACTTACGGATAAAAACTAAACTTGATTATTTACACAATTGCACGTATAGTTATGTCGCAAGGCTGCAAGTTAGACATTTTCTTTTGATAACTCTACAAGCGAGACATATCCTATAAAACAAGTTAAAACTTCAATTATAACATCTTTTCTTTTGTTTTGTATGGGTCCACTAACACCATTCTATAATTTAGCTTTGCTTATCATCTTTGTGTCAATTGGCTAATGAGAGTACCTGGGGTAGCTAGGCCGTTGCAGGAGTATATACTTATTTAAATTAAGTTGATTGAGTTTGATTAGAAATTTCTGGCCCTTCTGACCACCTATGTGTACTTAAGATTTCAATTTTAGTAGGTAACAAACTGGACAAGCTTCATTGGAAGAATTTTGGCTGGTTACAAGTCTGTTCTATTAACTTACACGTCTGAGGCTCTTACAGTGGACCATATGTATGCAAGTGTACATGAGAAAATAGATGTATGGGAAATATGATTTTGTCTTCTAAATTTGTTGATTTCACAGTTTCCTTCAACATTGTATCCCATTATTGTTTAATGTATTCTGCAAAACATTTGCAATGGCTGCTGTTGTTGGCTTTGGCCTACAAACTCCGGCCTGGTGTTATATTAATGAGAGTACTGGGGTAGCAAGGCTGGCGGAGGAGGATATACTTATATGAAGTTGATTGACTTGGTTAGAAATTTTAAGCCTGCTGACTGGTTATGTACTTATGTGTGCTTAAGATTTCAATTTTAGTAGGTAAAAAACTAGACAAACTTCATAAAAATAATTATGTTTGGTTACTAATTCCTCTGAGGGTCTTGACAAATGAATGTACATCTGTGCATGAGAAAAATAGATGTATGGGGCATAATATTTTGTTCAGTAAATTCGTGCTTCATGCTTTCCTTCATTTTAATCTTCTGTGTTTCCATAGTTGATTAATGTATTCTACAAAACTTTTGCAGTGTCTGCTGTATTTAGCTTGGCCTATAAACTCCAACCTGCTATCATATTCATTGATGAGGTGGACAGCTTTTTGGGACAGCGCCGGTCGACTGACCATGAAGCACTAACAAATATGAAGACTGAGTTCATGGCTTTATGGGATGGCTTCACTACTGACCGTAAGTTTTCAAAGAAAACTAACATTGTTCAAATTTCTTCCCTGATTTGAAATGTATCTTGCATTTTGTCTTAATTGCCTGATACTGATCAGGGATTCAATAGCTTTGGTGCCATTGTTGTACCTGTCTTTTATAGTTAAGGTGGTCAGGACAAGGTTTTTGAGTTTATCATATGATGATGTGAAATTTTCTATGTAGAAAATGCAAGGGTGATGGTTCTCGCCGCGACTAATCGTCCATCAGAGCTTGATGAAGCAATACTTCGACGTCTTCCTCAAGCTTTTGAGATAGGGATACCTGATCGCAGGGAGAGAGTTGAGATTTTGAAGGTTGTTTTAAAGGGAGAGAGGGTAGAAAATCCAATCGATTTTGATCACATAGCTGGTCTATGTGATGGATATACTGGTTCGGATATTCTTGAGCTCTGCAAGCAGGCAGCCTATTTTCCCATCAGGGACCTTCTGAATGCTGAAAAGAGAGGGGTGTCATCTTCGGTCTGTATTCTTATCTTTTTGTATTATACTTGGAAGGAGATATATTATTTATTTATTACTATTATTCTTTCCTAGTTTTTAAATGCCTAAATAAATCAATAGATAACTGGTCAAGTTACTCAAGTTGACTCAATTGTTTGAAAATTGGATAGAAAATAGGGGATGAAGAACAGGTCACGGCTCTCTCTCTCTCTCTCTCTATTCAGTAATGCTCTTCAGCATTCAATTAGAAGAATAGAATTATAATTATATCACATCCTACCTATAGAAGATACTTGTACTAGTCATAAGTTACCATGAGTTTTTCTTATCCCTCTGTGTAACTTACTCATGTAGTTACGTGTTCTTTACCCATCGTAGAATCTCCTAATAAATGAACTTTCCTGATTTACCCCAGGCTTGACACTGTACACTGGACACTTAGTTCACTTGGGGATTCAAGTTCTTCGCAACTGTTATATTTGTTATCAGTTATCCTGTAGCACCCAGCTACTATAGGCTTTGTTACCTATGGGTTAAAAAATATAGTTAGCTCCAGTTTTTTGGCAACCCCATTGGCCCATTCTACCAATTGACAGAGATCGTTCCCCATCTCATCTCTCAAGGACTCTAGAGGTCAAAATTCGTTTGTTTTCTAATGTTTCTTGAGGATGAGGATTCATGAAAGATTGATCTATGACTGTTATCTGATGCTACTCACTGCACTTGCTTACATGTCATATCTCATGTACTATCCTTCCATTTTTTACTAAATGAAACGAACTATTTCAGAACTTATGTTCCTTCCTGCTCACTGCTATTCATTTCCTCATTAATACTCTGCAGCCCTTCCTTCTACTTAACTTGAACTAGATTACAACTTATTCTTTTTCTTTACTAATTAATAACAGAATTATCCAACTCCAACTCCATATTAGATTATGATTTAGTGCAAGTGTGGGAAACTAAACTTATGCCAAGTCTAATGGCAATCAATCTGCGTAGTAGACTAGTAGTAACATATTTTTGATTAAGATGAAGCAATAATGGCCATGATCATCACTGCATCTTAAACTTGGAAATTTGTTTTCTTCTTGTAGATTTTGGAACATAGTTGATAAATGCTTCTTCTGGGCACTTCCCAGTTTAGAGCCTACTTGATATATTGTTACTTTTCAGGAACCGAGGCCATTATCACAATTGGATCTGGAGAAAGTTCTTTCAAAGTCAAAGAAAGCAGGGGTTGCTGCTAGTGAATACACCGGGTTAAGCTCGCAGTCACCAGGATGGTCGGGCAATAGGGGGTCCGACGATCATATGCGCGCTGCAATTAGTGAGCTATCTAAGCTCGTGGTGTCTCAAATATTGAATATTCAACCCGACGCCCAAGATCCTTGAAAGTTTTTGTTGTTCCTTCTCTCATCATTGGAACTGTGAAGATCTACATTTTATTAAGATTCCTTGAAAAAGATGGTTGTCTGGATTTTGTTTACATGAAGCATATTTTAATTTTTCCAGTATAGTGGGTGGATAATTTACATACGACGATTTTGAGCTAATTGAGTCACTTCTTGTTCTTTCATTTATTTCCCTCTCCCAAAGACAGATTTCAGTTTTTATTGGTTACACGGAGCATTTTAATCATCATCTATGTAATTTCTGTGGACCCCTAACTGTTTTTGTGGACGGTTGGTGCAATAAATGAGGGATAATGATGCAATTAATATCTCTGAACGTGCAGGTTTGTTTTTCATAGAGAACTTGTGTCTTTCCTAATTAGATTTTTATTTCAGTCCTGAAGGAGAATGAATGAACAATAACCAAAAACAGTATGTAGTGGGCCTAGATCGTGATGCATGATTTGTAATGAAAGTGAGTGAGTACCCCACTGGGCAATACATATATGGAAAAAGGGATTTGGCAAGTTTGACTGTCAAACCTTCAAATTCGGCTACTTTTAAACTAAACTCTAACTGTGATGTATCAGGCTACTTTCTACTACTAGACATAATCATTATTACAAATCATCTTAATCTAATTTTACATGTTCTAAGACCTTTACAAATTTAAAAGTATCATAATATAATAAATATTACATCATTCTACTTAATAAGTGTCATTCATAACATAAACTATTAAATAGAATCTTTTATTTAGAAACTTTTCATTTTTTTTTGTCTTTCTTACTCAAACTTTCGGCCTTCTCGAGCTTTAACAAATGGGCTAACAAGCTAAGTATAACAGTTAAAATAACAATAAAATCAAAAATTATGTTTTCATTTCAACAACTGAATAATAGTTGTGAAACTTTCTCGAATAAATAGGAATAATAATAATAAATTCTCTTTTATTTAACATTTTTGAAACTACGTATTGAGCGTCCAAACGCCTTGAACATTTTTCATTTCCATAAAAGGTTTAACATAAATTCATATGCAACCGTCATTTTTTAAGTATGCTAGGGGATCACTTATTGCACTTATGTTGCATATGTTGTGTGACGCTTACAAAATTAGGTATCATCACCCATTATGAGTCATGAGATACGTGGTACAAAATTTAAATCAACTTTATTTATATAATCATGAACTGCCAGTATAAAATCGACCACGATTAATTGTGAGTTTTAATACAAATGTATGTAACTCTCATGGTGCCTCGACCACAACCTTACAATGGTACTTTTACATAAAAGTATAGTCAAAAACTTTTTAGAAATTAAAATCTTTGGGAAGTGCTCAAGAAAACCTTTCGTACATGGGAGGCCATAAATACAGGTTATAATAGATATCATATATCCACGAATTATCCTTCTTGACCCAATAGACCCCAAAGAAAAGCGAGAAGATTACTATCATCTTCTTTCCGATGGTGAGTCTTCTCTTCGACATATAACTATCTCCATCTGTCTCTAAGAGAATATTATATTTCAAATAAACTCCAAGATCATATAGGTAGTGCCCAGTAGATATATTCAAATGAGTGGATCGCGCATGACCACATCTTATGATAACACGAGGTTGTATGTCATTTAGACATCTTGTATGATAGTGGCAAAACACCCTTCTAAAGTTGGGTTCGCTCACCCTATATTTGATTCACCAAATATAACTACTAAATGATGTATAGAATATAACACACTTTTTTTATCTTTGTTTAGGGAGAACCTCTACTGACTAGAGACCATGATTCTATTCTCCGGTTATCCCCGCTTCTCGACCGTGACACTCTTATTACACGAAAAGGAATTGGAAAGCAGAAAGGGTGAGCACAACTAGCCCGATAAAGAATAGCATGACTAAAGATAATTAAATTATCAATAGCTTTCATCAATAATAAATCAGAGATTTAGAACATATGGTAAATGATAAAATTTTTCAACCATAGTTGCAGCGGAACGAGCAATCCATTAGAAGAGTCAAATAGACTATAAGGTCTATTATCTTCTCTATGTTAAAATTCCACCAATAATGTTTTATTCCTGTAACATCAATCAACAATTCCCGTCTACGATCATGTGAATAACTCATAATCACAATTGTGATTCTAAATTCCTCTTCGCACACAGGACGAAGATAATTTTCATCACCTGTCTTCACCTGAAACATCAAAAATCATGGTTATACCAAATCATAATTTCTGCTTGTAATCATTAAATCATCTTTGCAATACGGCCAAAGATATTCATTATTATCACCTCCATGAATTAATATTTCATTGCTGAGACTCAGCTCAATAATTAATCTACATCATCGAATCATCCATGCACTACAGGTCAAGGATATTCTTTAGTATCACGACCACGAATTATCCATGCACTACGACCAAAGATAATCGTGTTTTCATCAACGGTCCTGATCATGCCATAAAACAATTCATCTTTGCACTACTGATCAAAGAGAATCCATAGCCATAATCATACAAAAAGCGTCCATCAATGCACTACTACAGCCAATGAGGATTTTTTTTCACATCATTTGTAACATTACGGTTATGATTATCTTAGAATAATCCTCAGTCATAATCATACCAAGTCCATCTATGCACTACATGCCACAGATGACTTTCAACATAATATAAGCATGAGGATGATGACAATATTATAAGCATTTAGTCAAACTAAATCAAGGATAAATATTAAAGACTTTAAATTTATCCAAACATTATCAATCACTTAATAAAATCATAATCTAATATTGTTAATATTATAACAATATTTTAATCACTTCTTAAACTTATAAACAATTTAATTTAATTGTTTACACTTTTCCAAATAATTCATTTAATCATTCAAAATGTCATACTCATAAGATTTCATCACCAATAATCAAATTACTCATCAAAAATCTGCGTATAACTTATATAGGATTTTCGAGCCATAAAATCTATTTACCAATTTTTCAACTTCACATAACATATTTAATTCATATGTTAAGTAACTAAATCATTTTCATAAAAAATACCAAATCGGTCCCAAAAATTATTCTTTTCTGGGATTAAGCAGAATATAGTCCCATATTGAACATATATTTTTTTCGGAATTTTTAAAATTTATTTACTATTTTTCAAAAATCAATTTCTAATTAATTCCTTAAGAAATTAGCTACCTCAAGGTTAACTCAAGAAATTCCCAAATCTTGGCAGGATCTTACACATGTTAACGTGAGCTTCCAGTTTAAATTTCATGGTTATAGCATTTTTCGTCGGAAAAACTAAAATATTGAAATAGTCATAACTTGCTTATTTTAAGTCGGAATGAGCTCATTTTTGGACAATATGTACTTTATACCATATATTTTCATATCCCAAAAGGCCGGAATTTTTCCCACAATTTAAGTGGCCGAAAATTCCCTTTTAAATTTTCTGGCAGTAGCTTTTTTGGCACTTTTCAGTTTTTGACTCCTTTACTAAAATCAGTCCACATGAAAATCTACAACACCTTTTCTAGTGATTTCACTTGGATAAGTTAGAAAACTCATAGATCTAACTCTAAAACTTGACCACACTCAAAAATTCAAAATATAATTGGAGATATGGTCAATTGAATTTCATACTCTATTTTTACCAAAATCTGATTTTCAACCCTTTGTGTTATCTAAGAACTTTCATGTTTTCACATAATAACCAACATAACTCATCATGACAATGACATAATAATTCAATAAAACAAGTTCAAGAATAAGTTTTAAAGATTTATAAGTTAATTTATCTTGAACTCAATAATGTCCAAATTGTCAACATGATATTACTTTGTGGAGTAAAATTCAAGAATATTCCGAAGAATATTTCTATGAAAAGATACTGGATGAAGCGTAAATATCAAAGATATTCCACTAATTTTATGGAGTATAGAAGTCAAAGTTTTAACCAACTGAGTATAATAAAGAATGGAATAACAAAAGAAATCACCGAGCGCATGCGATAGGCGCATGATGAGTTATTCCCACGAATAATAAATAACGGAACCGGTCCAACGTAAAAGCGCACAAAACAGGATATTCCAACGAGAATAATAAAGATCGGTACGGTTAAAGCGTAAAACGCATGACAGGATATTCCAACGAATAATAAAGAATGAAATAATGAAGAATTTCACCAAGTATAGGGTTGGCAGGTGTATCTGAGTTATTCAATGAGAATAATAAATAATGGAATAACAAAAGCTCTCTTCATGAATACAAAAGAAATAATACCCTTACTAGTAAAAGCTGAATATAAGAGTAGGGGAGTAGCAAAATACTTTTCTATAGTTTCTCTATAATTTCTCTATCTAGAGTTTTAATGAATTAAGTAAGAAATAATGAAGGAATGAGCTTTATTTATAGAAGAATGGATCTGATAAGTAACTAATTCATGAATGGTCCGGATTGATTTACTTTTTAAGCGGATGGTCCATATTGGTTTACTATTAAAACTTAAAGTAACGGTCCATCTTGATTTCTTATTAAAATTTTAAACCAAATGATCCATATTGATTTCTTATTATAACTATCCACAATGATCCATATTGATTTCTTATTATATCTTCAACCAACGATCCGAAAAATTAGCACATCTCCTCATGGATTAATATTGTACCCAAAAATAATTTGGAATAGAAAAGAAATATATTTTACGAGTGAATAGTACTTTCAAGTGAATAGTAACTTCGTGAATAGTAACTCATGAATAATAACTCATGAATAGTAACTCGTGAATAGTAACTCATGAATAGTACTCCGACACGAAAAAGTGTCCCGAATACCCGATTAAACAATACTGAGTGACTTCTCACATAAGCATCAATAATCAATATCGTGTACTACTGCTATCACGACCAGACATATTCTTGTACTTTTAACAAGGGTGTTTCAACAGTTAACGGTAAAACTTCAGTCGTTATTTTCATAAAGTATTTTTGTAAGACCCCGAAATTTTTTTTAAATAAAAAGGAATTTCCTTTATTTATTGTTTTGAAATAGTAAGGGTTGATTTGATTAATGTGGATAGTTAAGGGTTAAATACGCAAATATTTAAAAATAAACAAGTGGTTATAAAATATTCATTTTTGTCGGGGAATATTCGTTTGGTCGTGGAATATTAAATGATTGTCGGGAATATTCGAGCGACGGCCAAGTGACCATGTGTGGGCCCATGTAAAGCGATTGGATGAAGAAAAGCGACAAATATAAGTTGGTTAAAAATAACGGCGTAGTTATTTACAATTAAGGCATTGTTGGAATAATAAATTGGTTAAAATACTGATGTCTGGCGTGGTTGCCGCGATGGCTTTGCGGTACAAGATATTGTTGAATTATTGATCCTTACGTAGAAGGCACTACTCAATAATTTTTACGATAATTCTTATTCAATATTTTATTTTATTGATTCGATAATTCTTTGCGTTCATATTTTTATATTATCATTTGTTGATAATTGTCCTTTGCACATTATCTCCATTATCGGATCAATAATTCATATTATTTGAATAATATTATTAGATAGCATTATTGGCAATGTCTAGAAAGTTACATCGAGAGAGGTTTGGTCACCTAATTGCGGCGAAGAAGGAGAGAAATCCTTATCGAGAAAGCCCCCTTTCACAGGAGCGGCACTGGTTGTCATAATTGTGATTACGTAATATTATTTGTGAATAATTAATTATTGATTCATATGATAAAGAAATATTTATTTTATGTGGATATAAATGATGGATTTATTTATGTGGTTATAAATGAAGAAATTATTGTTGAGGTGTTTTATCGGTATTTTACCGATTGGAGGTATTAAAAATTAAATCGGGGTTTTGAGATATATCTTGGGGATTATAATTTTTAATCCGAGCCCGTTGGATTGTGGTAATTTTGGATATGTTATACATATATAAGTTGAGTATATGTCTACAAATTTTGAACCGTTAAAATGTACGAATGATTTGTTATGAATTTCAAGAGGTGTCGATTGAAATTAGGGTTATAATTGATTTTGGTGGAAAATTCTAGAATTGAGTGGGCCCCACTTGTGGTTGGTGAAGAAATGTGCTGAATTTTATTTCAAATGTGGTGGGTGGCAATAGTAGCGAGTAAAAGCCATCGGTAGCTTAGTCAAGTCTGCGCTTGGCGGGCTAACATTTTCTATAAATAGAGGGCTAAGTTAGAATTGAAAATCACACGTAAACAAAGTTTTTCTCTTTCTCTCTTTATATTATTGAGCGTATTTTGTGAGTATTTAGATACTTTGAGAGTTCTTTGTTCAAAGACAAGTTTCATTCAAAGATCACTTGAGCCTTTCCTTCCGGAAATCTTGATTCTTTGAGGTAAGGGATGTTATTTTCTTCTCAAATGATATTAATTCTTCAATATCATTATCTTTGAAATATTGGTTGGTACTTTTTATCAAATTTGGAACTTTTTCATATCGGGGTTACTATTCATGAGTTCTTATTCACGAGTTACTATTCATGAGTTACTATTCACGAGTTCTTATTCACGAGTACTATTCATGAAGCGTGAAAATGTTTTTTTTGTGGAATTTCTATCTTTTGGTGCCGAGTTACTATTCACGTATATATGGCTTTATTCACGTATCACGGTCTTATTCACGAATCTGACTATTATTCATAGAAAAATGAAAATTTTTCTTTTCGTCTAAAATATCTATTCGGATACTAGCTTTGATTGTATCCGTGTTTTGATCATTCTTGAATTTTACACCACTTATGATTATTTTTGAGGTATTGTTGGACATGGATAAAACAAAGTACGAATCCTTAATCCTTAATCCTTGTCATTTTGTTTCCTTTGGATTCGTTCTTTTAAAATATTTTTCATCATCCTCGGTCTTAAATGATGATATTATTGAATATCTTTGGCACAGTAGTGCAAAGATGAGCAGTGTTTAAATGAACATGATTAATGATGAATATCTTTGGCTGTAGTGCAGAAGATGAGTGAGTGTTGAGATGAACATGGTAGATTAATGAATATCTTTGGCTGTAGTGCAAAGATGAATATTTGATTTGAGATGAAAATTGATTGATGTTACTGGGGATAAAATATTGATGATGGTATCGTTAAATTCATAGATTATAGTAGATTTCATTCTCTACGTAACTCTTACATGAATTATTATTTCATTGCGAATATTGATACGAAACTTGTTGTCTATTGTATTCTATCAGATTTTTCCTGTTGAAGACTAACGATAATTTGTTGTATATTATCTTAGTCATAATATTCTTTTCTTGAGCTAGTTGAGCTCACCCTTTTCCTTTTTGTTCCATTCTTCTCGAGGAAGCGAGAATATAGCGAGTACAGTGGGGTATGGAATGAAGGTTTTAGAAAGGATTGTTTAGTAGTCCTCACCATTTTGTAAAATAATGTATCAATAAATGTGATGAGGATTTATTTGAGTATAAATATTATACAGAAGATAATATTTGTATTTAAACTCACGATTTCTTGTTGTAATAATAAAGTTGTAGTTATTTACATACCATGTATTGACCTTTCAGAATGGGTGATGTATACCTATTTTGGGGGCGTCACGGTTAGTATCGAGCTTAGGATATGATCTCTGGCGAAGATCGGGGAATAGAACTAGGAGGAGAGATGAGTAAATCCTTTGCTAGTGTGTCCTACTAAGCTTATTTGTTAGTTGGTCAAGTATATAGGGATATTATGTGATATATTGATTTTCTTAATTAACCCTTGTTTTATGACGATGATTTGAGAATGTCGAATTGAGAATATTAATGATGGAGTAAATGAGACCGTGGAGATGCCTGTCTTTACCAGCGAGGAGAAGCGTGTAACAGTGGCAATGTTCCTCCTGTGAAACAACACCATGGGCGAGATGATGAGCGAGGATGTTTAGAAGTTTTTGCGATTCATGCAAAATCGACGAGGAGACTCGTGTTCAAAATCTGAGGAGAAATGATAGCAATTCACGGGTTGTCACAATGCAAGCAGATTCGAAGAGTTGGGACCACGAATTTAAGGGAAAGCGGATCCGATCATGGCGGAAACATGGGTCAAACAAATTACCAAGATATTCGATGTCTTGGGATGCGCGGAGGAACAGAAGGTTCCATTCGCCACCTTTATGTTTAGTGGCGAGGCAGATTATCTGGTGGGAATCGTGAAGCGTACCCATCAAGACTTTTCGGCGTATGTCTTGGGAGGCGTTTGAGAGACTATTTAATGACAAATACTTTCACGAAAGTGTTCGTCATATGAAGGAAGTGGAGTTCATCAGATTAGAGCAAAATAACATGGCGGTGTCTCGAAGACGAGGCAAAGTTTACTGAGTTATCCGGTTTGCACCTCATTTGGTGGAGAATGAGGAGCGTATGACGCGGATGTTTCTTAGAGGTTTGAAACCGGCATACGTCGGTATCTCATTTCTCATAAACTTTTCTTTATTAGGATGTTTATGTGAGGCTCAATTATTAGAGCGAGATAACGAAAATACGGTCAACCGAGGACCATAACGAGGATCGTATTACGAGAGATAGCGATCAGCAGAATAATGATAACCTCCGGAGAAAGAAAAGACATGAGCGAAATGGTAACCACTCTGGTGGTAATCATGGTCATGAAAATGCGAAGAAGCGAGTCGGGAGGAGATTTTAAAAGAGGAGATTTAACAATGACTATGTGAAGCAGCGGTCTTGCGTGAAAGAATCGGTTCTAGGGAGGAGATCGACCACCCGGTCATATGCTACAAATGCGGAAAAGAGGGACATATCGATCAAGCGCCCACAACAGATTCAAGGTATGCTATAGTTGTGGAAAGGAAGGACATATCGCTTCGAGATTATACAGTGAGCGAAACCTAGTTCGGTGAGGAACGGTGACTCAAAAGATCATCGAGAAAAGTCAAAGTCAGCGATTAGGGAAGAAGGCGTTGTTGTATTTGGTCGTCATCGCGAGGAACCCAAACGAGGTGATCACGGGTAAGCTATTTATAAATTCTTGCGAAGTTTATACCTTACTTGATCACCGGTCTTTACCCATTCATTTATCTCTCTGCGTGTGCTCAGCGTTTAAACTTGACTCGGAGAAATTAGACTTTGATCTATCTGTGGAAACTCCGTTAGGAGAAACTTTCATCACATCCATTGTTTATAAATCTTGTTTGATTCAAGTTGACACCATCACCTTACCTGTTGACCTTATCTCTTTAAAGATACTTGCTTTTGATGTGATTTTAGGGATTGATTGGTTAACTACTCATCGTGCCAAAATTGATTGTTTTCGTAAGGTTGTTAGTTTTCATATTCCTAACTTGACTTTTATGCAATTCAAGCAACTAAACCATTAAAATCAATCAACGTCATATCTAATCATAAAGCTATTCGTTTATTAAAAAGCGGATGTCAAGCTTTCTTAGCCCATGTTATGGATTTGAATAAAGACACGTCAAATTTGAATAATATTCTGTTATTTATTGACTTTCCGACGTATTTCTGAAGAACTTCCGGTCTACCCCAGAGCGTGAAGTTGAATTCTTTATTGATCTTGAACTGGTACAAAGCCCATTTCTAAAACCCCATATCGAATGGCTCTATTGAACTTGAGGAGTTAAAGGTCCAACTACTGAGAATTGTTGGACATCGGTTTCATTCGTCTAGTACATCTCCTTGGGGTGCTCTGTTTTATTTGTAAAAAAAGAAAGGCGGGAGTATGCGACTTTTGTATTGACTATCGAGAATTGAACCATGTCACCATCAAGAATAGGTATCCTCTACCTCGTATTGATGACTTGTTTGACCGATTGCAAGGGGCACAATTCTTTTCAAAAATCGATCTTCGATTCGGATATCATCAATTTGAAAATTAGGCGAGGATATTCAAAGATCGCCTTGTAAGAGAACTTCGGTATGGGCATTATGAATTCTTAGTCATGTCTTTCGGACTAACTAATGCTCCTGCGGCTTTCATGGATATGATGAACCAAGTGTTCAAGGAATATTTGGATCGGTTCGTTGTTGTCTTTATTGATGACATCCTTATATATTCCAAAAGTCGTGAAGATCATAAGCACCATTTGAAAATTTGGTACTCAAAGGCTTCGTGAAAACCAACTATATGCCAAATTGAAGAAATGCGAGTTCGGCGAGGAAGTAGCATTTCTTGGGCATGGTGTCAAAACATGGAGTATCTGTTGATCCGTGAAGATTGAAGCAATACAAAGTTAGAGCAGCAGAAGTCGTTGTTGAAATCAAGTACGTAGTTTTTGGGCTTAAATGGTTATTATCGGAGATTCGTGGAAGGTTTTCTCGAATCGCTACTCCATTAACTTCAATTTAGCCTAACTTCGAAAGGATCTGAAATTCGTTTAAGGCGAAGAATGCGAGAAAAGTTTCCAAGAGCTTAAGAGAGACTTATTTTAAGACTGTTCTAACAATACCATCTGGTTCGGATGGATTTGTTATCTCTGATGATCTTGAGCGCAAAGGGTTAGGATGTGTTCTCATGCAAGCGTGGGAAAGTCATAGCCTTTATGCCTCATGACAACTTAAAGAGTATGAGAGGAATTATCCTACTCATGATCTAGAGTTAGCGTGATCGTTTTCTTATTAAAGATATGGAGGCACTATCTATATGGGGAGAAAGTGGAGATATATTCGGATCATAAAAGCCTTAAATATTTCTTCACTCAAAAAAAGAACTCAACATGCGGCGGTGACGTTGGCTCGAGCTATTGAAAGACTACGACCACTTTATTCAATACCACCACTGGTAAAGCGAGCGTGGTATGGCGCATTAAGTAGAGAAGATCGTATATGCGGAGCGAGTGCGATGATGTCAAGTATACGCGTAGAGCCAACTTTAATAGAAAAGTTAAGGTTGCTTTCAAGCCCCTTGGGCCGGAGTTGATGCATATAAAGAAGAAAGTACAAGAAGGAGCTATTAAGGCGAGAATTGATGAAGAAGGAATACTTGAGTCCACTCTAGACTTTGTGTTCTAACGACTACGATTTGAAGTACAAGATTATGATGGAGGCACACAATACACCATTTGCAATCCATCTGGAAGTACTAAAATGTATCGTGATCTTGACATACATTTTGGTGGAATAATATGAAGAGAGAGATTGCAAAGTTTATCTCGATGTGTTTAACTTGCCCAACGTGTAAAAGCGGAGCATCTAGTACCTAAGGGTCCGTTGCAACCACTTGAGATTAGGAATGGAAGTGGGAACACATTACCATGGATTTCGTTACTGGTCTTCCTACGGTTTCTCAAGGCATCAATCTTATTTGGGTTATTGTTGATAGATTAACCAAGTTCCTTTCATTTCTTGCCGTCACGGAGACTTATTCCTTGAGCGTCTTGCTAGTATGTACGTAAATGAGATCGTGAGGTTGCATGGCATGTACTGTATCCATAGTTTTGGATCGTGACCCAAGATTCACTTCAAGATTTTGGGTTAGCTTGCAAAAAGCTATGGGCGCGGATTTGCGATTTAGTTGGCATACCATCCCCAAACAGACGAGACAATCGAGAGAGGACTATTCAAACTCTTGAAGATCTATTAAGACTTTGTGTCCTAGACTTCAAGGGTAGTTGGGATAAGTATTTACCATTGGTGGAATTCTCCTACAACAACAAGAGTTATCGAGCAAGTATAGGTGTGGCTCCATTGAAGCATTATATGGACGAAAATGTCGTTCTCCAATATGTTGGGATGAGGTGGGTGAAGCAACATTGTTGGGACCCGAGTTAGTTAATGCGATATGACTACCGAAAAGATCCAAATGATTCGACAACGATACAAAGCGGCACAAGATCGACAAAAGAGTTATGCGGATCTTCATCGAAAGGACGTGGAATTTAATGTGAGGGATCGTGTATTGTTGCGAGTTGCTCCATGGAAGGAGTTACAAGATTTGGGGAAGAGAGGAAAGCTCAATCCACGATTTATTGGTCCATTTCAAATTCTTGGACCGAAGTAGGAAATGTAGCCTATAGACTTGCGTTACCTCAAGTATGTCTCGTGTTCATAATGTGTTTCACATATCTCGTACTTCGTAAATATGTGAAAGACCCGAACCACGTTATTGAGTTAGAACCGGACGAGATAGTAGAAGACTTAACGTATGAGGAGGTACTATCAAGATCTTGGATAGGAAGGAGCATGTCCCACGCAATGATGGTCATACCACAAGTTAAAGTTTTGTGGAGGAATCATGCTATAGAGGAAATGACACAGGAATTGGAAGCGGAAATGAAAGCGAGGTATCCTCACCTTTTGAAACACAGTATCGTACATCAATTTCGAGGACGAAATTTCATAAGGAGGGAGGTTGTAAGACTCAAATTTTTTTTAAATAAAAGGAATTTCCTTTATTTATTGTTTTGAAATAGTAAGGGTTGATTTGATTAATGTGGATAGTTAAGGGTTAAATACATAAATATTTCAAAATAAACAAGTGGTTATAAAATATTCATTTTGTTGGGAATATTCGTTTGGTCGTGGAATATTCGCATCTTTGTCAGGGAATATTAAATGCTGGCGCAAGTGACCATGTGTGGGCCCCATAATGTGAGCGATTGGATGAAGAAAGCGACAAATATAAGTTGGTTAAAAATAATGGCGTAGTTATTACTGTTAAGATTGTTGGAATACCGATTGGTTAAAATACGATGTCTACGCGTGGTTACTTGCGATAGCTTGCGGTATTACGCAGATTGTTGAATTATTGATCCTTACGTGAAGGCACTACTCAATAATTTTCACGGTGAATTCTTATTCAATATTTTATTTTATTGATTCGATAATTCTTTGCGTTCATATTTTATATTATTCTTTGTTCAATAATTGTCACGCACATTATCTCCATTATCGGATCAATAATTCATATTATTTGAATAATATTATTAGATAGCATTATTGGCAATGTCTAGAAAGTTACATCGAGGAGAGGTTTGGTCACCTAATTGCGGCGGTACGATGAGTGAGAAATCCTTATCGGAAAGCCCCTCTTTCTGAGGAGCGGCTGGGTCATCATAATTGTGATTACGTAATATTATTTGTGAATAATTAATTATTGATTCATATGATAAAGAAATATTTATTTTATGTGGATATAAATGATGGATTTATTTATGTGGTTATAAATGAAGAAATTATTGTTGAGGTGTTTTATCGATTATTTTACCAGTTGGAGGTATTAAAAATTAAATCGGGGTTTTGAGATATATTCATGGGGATTATAATTTTTAATCCGACCAGATTTGGATAATGGTAATTTTTGGATATGTTATACATATATAAGTTGAGTATATGTCTACAAATTTTGAACCGTTAAAATGTACGAATGATTTGTTATGAATTTCAAGAGGTGTCTCGATTGAAATTAGGGTTATAATTGATTTTGGTGGAAAATTCTAGAATTGAGTGGGCCCCACTTGTGGTTGGTGAAGAAATGTGCTGAATTTTATTTCAAATGTGGTGGGTGGCAATAGTAGCGGAGTAAAGCCATCGTGTGCTTGGTCAAAGTCGCTTTGGTAGGCTAACATTTTCCTATAAATAGAGGCTAAGTTAGAATTGAAAATCACACCGCAGAAACAAAGTTTCTCTCTTTCTCTCTCTATATTATTGAGCGTATTTTGTGAGTATTTAGATACTTTGAGAGTTCTTTGTTCAAGACAAGTTTCATTCAACATCACTTCCTCAACCTTTCCTTAGGAAATCTTGATTCTTTGAGGTAAGGATGTTATTTTCTTCTCAAATGATATTAATTCTTGATATCATTATCTTTGAAATATTAGTTGGTACTTTTATCAAATTTAGAACTTTTTTCATGTGGGGTTACTTATTCATGAGTTCTTATTCACGAGTTACTATTCATGAGTTACTATTCACGAGTTACTATTCACGAGTACTATTAAGTGAAGCGTGAAAATGTTTTTTGTGGAATTTCTATCTTTTGGTGTCTGAGTTCTTATTCACGATATATAGCACTTTATTCACGTATACGGTATTATTCACGAATCACGGCACTATTCACCAAAAAATGAAAATTTTCTTTTCGTCTAAAATATCTATTCGGATACTAGCTTTGATTGTATCCATGTTTTGATCATTCTTGAATTTTACACCACTATGATTATTTTTGAGGTATTGTTGGACATGGATAAAACAAAGTACGAATCCTTAATCCTTAATCCTTGTCATTTTGTTTCTTTGGATTCGTTCTTTAAAAATATTTTTCATCATCCTCGGTCTTAAATGATGATATTATTGAATATCTTTGGCTTTGTAGTGCAAAGATGAATGATTCTGAAGAATATCTTTGGCTGTAGTGCAAAGATGAACATGTGTTTAAATGAACATGACTAAGTGATGAATATCTTTGGCTGTGTAGTGCAAAGATGAGCAGTGTTGAGATGAACATGACCGATTAATGAATATCTTTGGCTGTAGTGCAAAGATGAATATTTGATTTGAGATGAAAATTGATTGATGTTACTGGGGATAAAATATTGATGATGGATCTGTTAAATTCATAGATTATAGTAGATTTCATTCTCTACGTAACTCTTCTATGAATTATTATTTCATACTATGAATATTGATCCGAAACTTGTTATCTATTGTATTCTATCGATTTTTCCTGTTGAAGACTAACGATAATTTGTTGTATATTATCTTAGTCATAATATTCTTTCTTGAGCTAGTTGAGCTCACCCTTTTCCTTTTTGTTCCATTCTTCTCAGGGAGGCGAGAATATAGCGAATCTGAGTCGGGGTATGGAATGAAGGTTTTAGAAAGGATTGTTTAGTAGTCCTCACCATTTTGTAAAATAATGTATCAATAAATGTGATGAGGATTTATTTGAGTATAAATATTGTCAGAAGATAATATTTGTATTTAAACTCACAGTTTTACTGTTGTAATAATAAAGTTGTAGTTATTTCTGTACCATGTATTGACAACTCAGAATGGGTGATGTATACCTATTTTGGGGGCGTCACAATTTTTGTCGTTTTCTCAGTCTGACAATAATTCTGTTATGGGGTCCACCAATGATTATACCGTCGTACGAATATTCCCTGACAAAAAGAATATTCCCCGACTAATTGAATATTCCCCGACAAAACGAATATTTTATATCAACTTGCTTACTTTGCAAAAAAAAAAAAATCACATATTACCTTTAACTTTAAACTTTTATCAATTTAACTATTTACTAAAATAGAAAAATTGAATACTTTTATTTCATAAAATTCGGGGTCTCACAACAACCAATTTCTTTTAAACGATTATCTGCGTTTACTTATACACCACGAAGGTCAATCAAAAATTTGACCAATTTTTTTTCTTCTAATAATAGGATTGTTCATCTCAAACTTAAGTCAGAGTCCTCACTAATTTAATTTGATTTGGATAACATTTAGGAATTTAATAATGTGTCTGGCCGAAACAAGACATTGACATAATTTTATAATAATTCATGAAATATCGAACTTTGAATCTTAAAATAAAAATTAAATTTAAACATATTAAATAACTTATGCAACTTATAAATTTATTACATAAGTTTTTATTTCACACAATATATAAATACTATATAAATTAACATTTTAATATAATTTGTAAATGAAACTAAAAGGCTCGTATAATAATATAATTTGTAGAAATAAAACTCGCAAAAGAGTTTAAGTATACTTGCATGAAGCGTTCTATAATAATTACTGTAAAAATGCCCCTCAATTATCCTACATATTTAATTAATAACAATATAGCAATTAGTCACATAAAAACTCCAATACATTGTATTATTACTCATTTTATGTTTTCGCGTTTTATAAATTAAATAGCGCAAAAATCTTCTTTAAAATGTCTTACGGCGTTGCGGCGATAGGAAATGGCACAACTGTGACGCCTCCAAAATAGGTATACATCACCCATCTTGAGTCGCCAAATACATGGTACAGAATTTAAATACAAACTTCTTTTATACAGTACGACAAAACATAGCTGAGAGTTTCAACACGGATAATGTCTCGTAGAGAGTATCCAAACTCAAATGAAGTTCTCAATATATTTATTATCACACTATTTCACAGAATAGTGAGCACTACTAATGCTATCATCTGGACTGTTACTCCGTTCCCCGACTAGTCTCAGCTATATTCTCATTTTCTGAAGAGAACAATGAAAGCAAAGGGTGAGCTCAACTAGCCCAATAAAAATATTATGACTAAGATAATGCAGAATAAATTATAGTTAGCCTTCAACAGTGTTAAACTGATAAAATATAATAAACATCAAGTTTAACTGCAGCGAAACAAGCAATCCATTAGAAGGGTCAAGTAGATCATGATATCTACTATCTTCTATGATTTAAAAGGTTTTTCATCACTTTTATCTCTAAGACTCAGTTTAATAAATAATCCACATCATCGAATCGCCACTACACTACGGCCAATGATATTCTTTAGTATGACGACCACAAATTATCCATGCACTACGGGCCAAAGATATTCGTGTATTCATCAATGGTCATGATCATGCCAACAACTGTCCATCAATGCACTACGGGCCAATAAAGACTTTTACCACATCATTTGTAACATTACGGTCATGATTATACCGAATAATCCCTGGTCATAATCATACCAAGTCCATCTATGCACTACAGGCCACATATGACTTTCAACATAATATAAACATGAGGATGATGACAATGATATAAGAATTCAATTAAACAAGTTCAAGGATAAATTTTGAAAGATTTATAATTTAATTTATCCAGAAATCAATAACGTCCAAACTATCAACACGATACTGTTTTGTGGAGTAAAATTCAAGAATAATATTGTACCAAAAAAATGTTTTGACCGAAAATGTATCAATTTTTATCATGAATAGTACTAGAATGAATAGTACCCCGTGAATAGTAATTCGGGAATAGTACCACGTGAATAGTATTCTGGCATGAAAAAGTTAAAACTTATCAAGAATTCCCAGAATAATATTTCTATGAAAAGATACTGGATGAAGCGCAAATATCAAGTATATTCTACTAATTTCATGGAGTATAGATGCCAAAATTTTAACAAAATGAGTATAGAATTCGAAATCTGAAACGAAATAATATTACTTACATACTACAGAGTATGGAAGAAAATATTATTTCAAGCGAATATTGAACAAAAATAACATCCTTTACCTTAAAAAGAAGAGTATTCCAACTGGTATAGCAGGGATATTTTTGAAGAAAATTTGTAATTTTTTCTACGCTCAAAGCTTTCTTAAACTATAAAGAAATACGCTCAAGATTATAGAAGAAGAATTCACTGATTCTAGTGTAATTTTCAATTCTAACTAAGCATCCTATTTATAGGAGAATGAAAGAGGTATTGTTTGATCACGGTGCACCGAATGAAAATTTTCACGGATGTAGTTTTTGGATGTTAGGCCATGAATTTCAAAGTAATATCAATAAAAACAAAACAAGGTACAATAATATATATATAACCATGACATTTTTTCCTTAACCACCCGTGACAATCATCAGATTACTCCCACATTCATTTTTCTTCCAGTGGGCCCCACATGTGGCCCCACCTTTATAATATTAAATAATTTTCTACCGATTATTTTAAAAAATGGGCAAATGGGGGTCCATAAAATAAGCATAATTTACATCAAATACTTCATAAAAAATCTCCTCAATATTTTTAACAACATTTATCATCATTATTACAATTCGCAATATTTAACAACCAGGTCGTTCCCAGGAAAGAGAGGGCTTTCTAATAAGGATTTTTCCCTATTGACGCGCAATTAGGTGCCAAACCTCTCATCGATAAAACTTCTAGACATTGTTAATATTGCAAATAATAATATAAATAACTTTGTCGTCTCAATTATTGATTTAATATTATAAAATATTATGCAGATGATACTATGACAATAATTGAATCAATAATATAAGAGATACGATGCAGCAATTGTTGCAGCAATAATTGAGTATAACTGAGTGACTTCTCACGTAAGCATCAATAATCAATATCGTATGCTACTATGCAACCACGCGTATTACTGTACTTTTATCATCGGGTATTTCAATAGTTTTAACGGTAAATCTTCTGCCGTTATTTTTATAAAAAGATATTTTTGTCATTTTCTCATTCCGACAATAATTCCGTTGTGGGGTCAACTAATGATTGTGCCGTCGTACGAATATTCTCTGTTAAAACGAATATTCTCCGACCATTCGAATATAATATAACAACTTGCGTACTTTACAAAATTTATAAGTATTACTCACAACTATAACATTATATCAAATTCACTCCTTAATATTCAAAAATGATATTTATAGAAAATTCATCTTTATTCATAAAAGTTGGGGTCTTACAACAACCTTTTAAATGATTCCTATGATGGTTTATATCCCTTATAATTCATTTTATAATATTTATTATTTTTTTATTTTTTTTATAAGTTGGAATATTTTATAACAATGTCAAAAATATCAGATGTCGTTGCGACACGGCACACACGACACCGCTCAGCGTCACCCAACACGCCTCGACGTACATCACGTCGCTTGGCGTCCAACGACACACCTCGACGTGCATCACGACACTTGGCGTTGCACAAAGTCGCACGACATCCAAAAATAACCCACAACACGCTCGTGTCAAACCTCACACCCATACATTGCCCAGACTTTGAGGCCCCGATGCCCTATTGCATACCAATGCGCCAAATGTGATGATGCCTCTCTGTTTGACTATTATGACTCCCTCATTCCTAACCTTATAATTTGGTCGTTATAAGTCGTAATTAGTTCGTTCTTGCACCATTTTCTTCATTGTAACATCTACTACAAATCCACTCGGGTGGAATTATTTTTCATACCCATTTTCAGGCCCTAAAAACCTCTAACGCCTAAATTTTTGATTTTGACAGATTTGACTATCCTCCTTTCGAAGGGAATAACTCCCACTTTTGAACTAGGAATAAGGTCATTCTTACATTTACGGACTCCTTGTTCTACAAACTACATAATTCTTAAAATAATTTTTTTTTCCAACAACCCAAACGATACAGAAATCTGCTAAAAAAAAATCAAGGGTCACACTATTTTTTTAGTTTTTTAACTAGTTTTACGGAAAAAATTGTCATGACTTCGTTACATAAGTTTTTTGTCTCCGTTCTAATTGGGTGGTGTTCGTAACTCCTAGGAGCATAACACAACACCCTAGAACTAAATTCTTACATTTGGAATCCCACACAAAAAGAGTCCCAAAACATCCCCCTTTAGTCCACTATTAGTCTATTTTTTCATTCCTTTACGCATAGGTCCATATTTTCATTCTTGGTTCTACTTTCATGCAATTTAACAAGTAGTTTGACATATTTAAACTATATACGCCCTTATCACTCCAAGTTCTTTCAACATAAACGACATTTACTAACAAAGAACTTCCTATCAAGCTATAAAGCTTTTAAAAGATAAAAAATGAAATAGTTAGGGTTTTGCTCATACCTCTTCTTGCTCTTTCTTCTCTTGATTTTGCTAGGATTTGAGTTCAGCTAATCTTGCTCCTTCTTTTCCCTTCTTGTTTATCCCATTCTCTCAATCTCTCTTGTTTTCTCTCTTACTCTTTCTTTTCTCTCTAGACTTAGAAAATGAAGATGAATGAAATAGTTAAGTGTTAGATGATCTAAGTTAATTAAATCTTTTCACAATTAACTTAACTGTGAGACCTTGAATTTTATGAAATGAAAGTATTCAATTTTCTTATAATTATTATATTTAGTAAATGGTTAAATTGATAAAAGGTTAAAGCCAAGGGTGATATGTGAAAAATTTTCAAAGTAGACAAGTTGTCATAAAATACCCGGTTACTATTCACTCTAGTATTGTTCACTCGAGTATTTGGGGCACTTTTTGTGTCGAAGTACTATTCACGGGTTACTATTAACCTAAATTACTATTCACCCGAATATTATTCACTCGGGTATTTGGGGTATTTTTCGGTTTGAGTCTTATTCATTTAATTACTATTCACGGGTTACTATTCACCCGATTACTATTCACTCTAGTATTGTTCACTCGGGTATTTGGGACACTTTTTGTGTCGGGATACTATTCACAGGGTACTATTCCCAAAGTACTATTCACGGGATACTATTCACCCAAAAAATATATTTCTTTTTGGTCCAAATCATTTTTGGGTACAATATTATTCCATGAGGAGATGTGCTAATTTTTCAGACCGTTGGTTGAAATTATAATAGTAAATCAATATGGGTCGTTGGTTTAAAGTTTTAATAGTAAAATCTTTTTATATAAAATAGAATACTTTTATAAAGTTATTCTATAAATAGAATATATTATATTCTATTATGCATAGTGTTTTGCATAGTAATTTTTTTTATATAAAACAGAATACTTTTATAAAGTTATTTTATAAATAGAATATATTATATTTTATTATGCATAAAGTGCGCATAGTGTTTTGCATAGTAAAATCTTTTTTTATAAAAGCAGAATAATTTTATAAAGTTATTCGTTTTATTAGATTATAAATAGAATATATTATATTTTATTTAAAAGATTTAGCTTTAAATATGTAATCGTAGATTAAAAATAAATCAATCTGGACTGCTCATGAATTAGTTCTTATCGGTCCATTCTTCTATAAATAGAAGCTCATTCCTTCATTATTTCTTACTTAATTCACTTAAACTCTCAGAGAGAAACTATAGAGAGAGTTCTTCTTCTATAATCTTGGCGTATTTCTTTAGAGTTTAAGAAAGCTTTCGAAGCGTAGTATAAGTTTCTTCGAGTATATCCTCGCCGTACCAGTCGGAATACTCTTCTTTCAAAAGTAAGGGATATTATTTGTTGTACTCGTAATGAATATTATTTGTTGTACTCGTAAGGGATATTATTTGTTGTACTCGTAAGGGGTATTATTTCTTTCATTTTCATGAAGAGAACTTTTGTTATTCCATTCTTTATTATTCTGTTAGAATAACCTGTATACGCAGTCTACCCTATACTTGGTAAAATTCTTCTGTTATTCCATTCTTTATTATTATGTTGGAATAACCTGTTTATGTGAAGTACCACATACATGGTGAAATTCATCTATTATTTCGTTCTTTATTATTCTATCGGAATATCCTGTCTGTGCGTTTACGCATTTCAAACACTACGCTCAACTTGGCTCGATTACATAAAAAGTTAGTTTCATTTTCTAGTTAACTTTTCTAACTTTTACGTTTAGTCAAAATATTGACTTTCTCATTTCTAAATTTTGATTTCACTTTCCATCCTCATTTTCCGAACAAACGCTATGTCAAAATTCGAAAATACGAAAATGCATTTTTAGCGTGAATAATGTTTTTATGTATTTTCTGATAAAAATATTTTTATTGGAGATTACGTCTCCTTTTTCCAAATAAACGTTATGTCGTAATTCAAAAAGTTTGAAAAACAAAAAAGTGTTTTTTCCATTTTATGAATAGTGATTTAGTGTTTTTCACGAAAATTTTTATTTTGTCTAAAAATCCCAACGCATATTCAAAATCACATAACACGTAATTTAGGTCAAAAATCAACCTTTAATCACATAACATTCAAACATTTTAATAAAACTCTTTATTTCATTCAATAAATATTAATAACTCTAATTACAACGATATGTTAGATTCTCCACTACAAGAAAAAGCTTTATCGGTGATCGCTTATCGGTCGATCGCGATACATCATGAGATAACCATCAATGATCGTGATGTTGTCACCGAAAGGCATCAAGATAAAATCGGTCATTGAGATGCACATCAATGACCACTATTAGCGATCGATATATCTGCGATGATGCTATATGAATAGGAATAACAAATCCGGTCATTAAGTCGAAAGTCAAGATGGTCCAGTAATAAAGTCGACGTGTTCCACGTGGGCAATGACCGGTAAGACGTGAAACGGATGCGATCGCTGTTGCCCACAAATAGTTATCCGTCGCTATTATCTATACGGTCGCTGATATGGAAAAATAAAAAAATAGAATCTTGCTGTTTTACAAAAATCCCAAAAACCTGTACCTGTTTTATCCCATTACACATACCCAACAATAACATACACAACAATATAAACATCCATCGTCCACCAACACATACACCAAACTAGTATATAAACCATTCAAAACCAATATGATTTTGAATAAATATAATAACATTTCAAAACTTGTTTAAGTAACATACAAACATCCTAAGAATGAATATACAAGTACAAACTTATACTATAACTATAAAACTAATCTAAAGCAGGTACGTCAAGCATCACCGCCTCCTTGATCACCCTGTAATTAAGAAAATAATAAAACAAGTTACAAATATATACTAATTATGTTAATATTGGTATATTACGACAATATACAATAAATTGATTTTATACCTCGTCCGCCATCCTCCAGTGTTGTGATGTTGTTTCGCTGCCATCGCTTTCAAATTTAACTCCTCAAAGACTCAGAGCCCCAGATGTCCGCCCAAAGATCTTTGAAGATCCCGATCTTGACATATAGCTCTCACACGGTCGGTAGGAGTATGAGCAATTTGGATGGCTCGATGATTTATGTAGATTTGGGTAGAAGAAGAACTGTTGAGCTTTTGAAGGATGGGTGTCGTCATTGTCCTTGACCTTTAATATAGTTCTTCTTCACAATGACGCCCTCCCACAACTCTTGATCGATAGACGGACGTGGAGTGCCTTCAGGATAGCGCTTATTCAATAAACGCTTATAAGTGTCTTGTCATCATGTTAACAATTAAATAGTTAAAAATAAATTAATTCTGTAAGCTTTAATTAAAGATCAAGTTGTTAAAATTTATTACCGCTATCTGGATAGCCTCAGGCAGACCATCACGAGTGTCCATGTATACATCCAGCCAATGGATAGGCTGACCTTGAGACTGAGACTCTTATACAAAAATAACACAATATTACTAAGTAAAAATGAGATATATTTTCTACAATTCATGATTGAAAACATATTAAAACTTGTAAATACGCATTCGGCAGCGTTGATATCGTCAGAATGTGAAATATCGCCGCCACTTGATGTTCTTTTAGCCTTTGTGCCATCGGATACACCCGAGGTTACATTGTTGGCGGTAGTCTTTCATCTTTTTCACCGAATTCTCAATTCTCCATTCAGCACACATCTCAAATTTATATGGATCTGGGTGCACCACTGTGGCTATGCTTTCGTGCATATAATCCTCTCCCCGGCACGGATGGTCGATCTCAAAGATTGTGAATGGCTTTTTGTCGTTCTTTATTCAAGTTATCCTTGGTGCGGACCGTGCACTTCTGCCAGAATAATGTCTGAATCACCGAAGCATGCGCGTCCTCCCATCTATACCTTTTCTGCAAATAAAACAACAATAATAACATTACTAAATAATTATCCTTTGAATATTATATTAATATTATATGTCATAATTAAAAAATATATACCAAATTACGCCAAACAAAGATCCTTGTGGGCGATAGGTGTACTTCGCCTAACGTAATCCTGGCTGTAGGCCAATTTCGTAAACATAATGTGATATACACTTGACGATTTTATTATCCGAAAAATCACTATAATATACAACATCAATTAGCATATATTAAAGCAATTTACATCTAAGTTATAATACTTATGAACATTTTTCAAACTTATACTTATATAATACTTAAAAAAAATTCTTGAGTCTCCCTACAATATGGACTAGCCACATTACACGACGACATTTACACGATATATGGACATTTTAGGCACCCAAGACACAAACCAATATAATATCAATCAAAACATTACCAATATACAATTAATGGAATCTTAAATGCTTATATAAAATTGATATATGCTTGGACGACACGTATTATTGAGGAGGAGGGTTGAATCGAATAAGAATCCGATCATCCGGATTAGTAAGGGCCTTGGGCACATGATTAGGCCCCTACCCAATGGCGCTTTTTCTGCTATTTGCTTGAAGCCATCTCAGTATATTACAAATTTCAAGATGTTTTGCAGAGTCATATTTGATTATATGTATATATGACAATAAAACATGACAAATGATATAAACATGTATATATATGAATATAAAATGACAATAAATAAAAATTGCTTTTAAATAGTTTAGTACATAAACATGGCAATTGATTTAAACATGTATATATATATATATATATGAATATAAAATGAGCAATCCATTAAAAATCTCATATGAAGTGAATCGCACCAACTCCAAACAAATATACATTCACTTTTTAAACAAAACTAATATAAGAATAACAAGGTAGAACCTCTTCTACAAAAGTACATCAGAAGAACAATAACTGCTTTAATTGATTCCCTCATTTGTTTCAAGTGTCAATGTCTGATTCAAAATCATCTTGTATACGTGTTGCAGATTCATAACCATCATCCGCTTTGATTCAAGTGTCGATTCGGATCAATAACTCTTCCTCCTCAGTATCAATGTCATCTGACACAAGTATTAACTCAGGATCTAATTCATGTGGTTCATCTCCACCATCTAACTGGATTACTTCATTGTTGTCCTCCATATTTATTATAGTATGACTATGAAGCATCTGCTCTTGGTAAATCTCCCCATCAACTAATTCTACACGACTACTGGCGGGAGTATGAATTACAACTTGCCAATCAGAAAGGGTCTATCCCTTTTCTTAATTGAGGACTAGGAGTGTAGTATATTTGTACTGTTTGAGTTGGTAAAATTAAATGGTTCGTTAGAGCACGCAGACTATGGAGGTCAATATCGACGATTCCATGTCCGTCAACACGTATCCCTTTTTCCGAATCAAACCAACGGCACTTGAACAAGTGAATATGACCCCGTCACGTGCCCTTGCACGACAACTCTACGATTTTTCTCCAACTCCCCATAAAAGGCACGACCAAGCTCATCAGTAACAATCTCCTTGGACATACACTCCAGATTTCGTTGTTCTTTTACCGCGCCCATATGCCTTTGTGTGAAATTAATCACAACCATTTATTTTTTAACCATCTGCGGTGGTGACTTGGTCCCCTATCGGTCCCATAGCTAGGACTTGTACATTAGCCAGAAATCGTTGATCCCTCAGTTAGTTTCACAAAAACTCCATCTTATTAAATGAAGTCATAGTTAACATGGAGTATATATATATATATATATATATATATATATATATATATATATATATATATATATATACTACGTGCTTTAAAATTGAACTTACTTTGTCCTTTAGCCAAAGTGCAAAATTTTTATCCCGATTGATTTGAATATCTTTATCGCTTATCATAGGGATCCTTCATTTTTAACTCGTCATCGCATAATCTATACCATGTTATAAACATTAATGTGATGCCCCAAAATAGGTATACATCACCTATCTCGAGTTGTCAATATACATGATGTAAAACAACTACAACTTTATTATTACAACAAGAAAGCGTGAGTTTGAATACAAATATTATCTTCAGACAATATCTATACTCAAATAAATTCTCATCACATTTATTGATACATTATTTTACAAAAAATGGTGAGGACTACTAAACAATTCTTTTCTAAAACCTTCATTCCATATTTCAGGCTTGCACTCGCTATATTCTCGCCTCCACGAGAAGAAAAATGGAACAAAAAGGAAAAGGGTGAGCTCAACTAGCCCAAGTAAAAGAATATTATGACTAAGATAATATACAACAAATTATCGTTAGTCTTCAATGGGAAAAATCTAATAGAATACAATAGACAACAAATTTTAAATCAATATTCGCAATGAAATAATAATTCATTAGAAGAGTTAAGTAGAGAATGCAAACTACTATCTTACATGTATGAATTTAAAAGTTCATAAATCATCTTTTATCCTGTAACATCAATCAATATACATCCGGAATCAAATATTCATCTTTGCACTCTCTGATCAAAGATATTCATCGAGTTGGTCATGTTCATCTAAACACTGTTCATCTTTGCACTACTACCAAAGATATTCTTCAGAAATCATTCATCTTTGCACTACGTGCCAAAGATATTCAATAATATCATCATTTAAGACCGAGGATGATGAAAAATATTTTTAAAAAAGCGAATCCAATTGAAACAAAATGACAAGGATTAAGGATTAAGGATTGGTACTTTGTTTTATCCATGTTCAAAAATACCTCAAAATGATCATAGTGGTGTAAAATTGAGAATGATCAAAACATGGATACAATCAAAGCTAGTATCCGTAATAGATATTTTGGACAAAAAGAAGAAATTTCATTTTTAATTGAATAGTGTCGATACGTGAATAGTGTCGTATACGTGAATAGTAACTCTGGACACCAAAAGATAGAAATTTTCCAAAAACATCTTCACGCTTCATGAATAGTACTTTGAATGAATAGAACTCGTGAATAGTAACTCATGAATAGTAACTCGTGAATAGTAACTCATGAATAGTAACCCCGATATGAAAAAGTTCCAACCAATATTTCAAAGATAATGATATTGAAGAAATAATATCATTTGAGAAGAAATTAACATCCCTTACCTCGAAAGATTAGTACTTAATTTGGAATCTAAGTATATAGTCTTTGAAGGAACTTGCACCGTCTAACAATACTCAAAGTATACTCAAAATACTCACAAGAATACGCTCGATAATATAGAGAGAGAAAACTTCAGTTTCTGGTGTGATTTTCAATTCTAACCTAAGCACCCTATTTATAGGAAAATGCTTAGAACACCAAAGCAGAAAATTTAATATAATATTAATATATATATATATTAAGATTTCTACGCCCACCTTCCTAGATCTGATCTCAGCTCATTATGCACATGTTGTAGCCCACAAAACAAACAAAAAACGTTTTTATTATTTAAAATATTTTAAACTTCCAAAAATCAATTATTTCTGAGCTTGAACTTCAATAATTCATAATAAATAGCCCTTCTATCAGAAAATTCGAATCTTGAGTTTTTATAGGAAATTCAATTCTCTACAACTTTGCAGAAGAAAGTTTTCCCAAATTCCAAACAGAAATTGACCGAAATCCACAAACGGGGATTTTCACATTTATAATCAAATTTCGGTCAATAAATGGGGTCCTTGACATGTTTAACATGTTTTAAACATTTATTGCAACAAAATACTCTTCCTCCTCGTATACTCATATATCTCACATTCGTTGTAAAATATCACCATTATTATATTATTAAAATATAATAATATATTTAAAAGAATTATTTTATCAGAAAAAGATAAAATTTCAATTTTCAACAATTGTCACATTAAAATTTTTCTCCATCTATATCCACATAAAATCAATATTTTTCTCATCATATGAATCAATAATTAATTATTCACAAATAATATTACAGAATCACAATATCGATAAACGAGACGGTTCAGGAGGAGAGGGGCTTTCAATAAGAATTTTTTCTTCTTGGCGCAATTAGGTGACCAAACCTCTCCTTAGACAGCGTAACTTTCTAGACATTGCCAATAATGTTATCTAATAATATTATTCAGATAATATGAATTATTGCTTCGATAATGATAAATCTTGTGTAATGACAATTATGAAACAACAAAGAATATAAAATATCAACGCAAACAATTATTAACTCAATAAAATCCGAATAAATAATTATCGTAACCATTATTGAGTAGTGCCTTTCTACGTAAGAATCAACAATTGGTGCAATAATCTGGTGTGCTATCGTGTGTTTTAACCACCGGGTATTTTAACGAAGATAATTCAGAATAACTACTGATTATTTTTAAACCACTTATATTTGTCGTTTTCTTCATCCAATCGCTTCCGTTATGGGGCCCACATATGGGTCTGCTAGCGTAATCATACGAATATTCCCGACAAAGATTTAATATTCCACGACCAAACGAATATTCCCAAACAACAATGAATATTTTATAACCACTTGCTTATTTTCAAGTATTTGCGTATTTTACCCCTAACTATCCACATTAATCACATCAACCCTTACTATTTCAAAATAATAAATAGAGAAAATTAAATTTCATTAATAATAAGTTGGGGTCTTACAATTAACATATTGGAATAATTTTTTAACTTAAAAGATAAATTATCAAGTTTACATGTGTACCTCACAAATTCGTCAATCTCCTCGCAATTGAGAAGAATGTAAGTATGTGCAGCATGTAATTCTTGCTCAGAGAGGAATATGCGTTTCCCTTTTCTATAAGTGCGGCCTGATAGACCAAATACAGAGAGCCGACCATTTAGTTCAACATTTCCCCCATCATCATGTCTCGATACTCGATCCCGAAATGCTATAGGCATGAGTCTCTCCATGAACACATGATAGTCATGACTCTTCATCCCTTGCAATTTCCCACCCGTAACACACCTTGCAAAGTTTGACGCATATCCATCTGGTAGTTTCAGAGACTTAACCCATGTGCACACATCTTCAACTTGCTTTTTGGACAATGTGTACTTTGCATGCGGTTTGACAATCTTACCATTAGGAGATTCATAAAGTTCTAATCCAAGACGCTTACAAATATCTTTCAAGTCCAAACGTGCCTTATCGTTATCTTTTGTCTTCCCCGTAACATTCATCACAGTGTTAAACACATTGTCAAACACATTCTTCTCAATATGCATCACATCTAGATTATGATTGAATCAAATTTGTAGACCAATATAAGGCGGTTCCCAAAAGATGCTTCTCCGAACCCGGTTATGAGATTCACCAAACCCATTGATTATGTTTGTGGCATCAACCTTACCAAATGGAATAACCAAGCGCCTCATCACACGATCTCGCATCTCCGTTTCGACAATGGCAGTGCGAGCATATCATTATCTACTTTCCCTTTCTCGAAGTGTTCTCTACTTCTTTGAAACAGGTGATCTACCGGCAAGAACCGGCGATGACAGTCAAACCAACAAGGCTTTCGACCTTTTGATAGATTAAACAACTTTGTATGCTCCATATAATACGGACAAGCCAACTTCCCGTGTGTACTCCATCCAGCTAACATACCATAAGCTGGGAAGTCACTTATAGTCCACATAACCACGCTACGAGATTGAAATTTGTTTTCGTTGCAACATCCCAAGTCTGTACTCCATCCTCCCACAATACCTTCAACTCGTCTATAAGAGGTCTCAAGTAAACATCTAAGTTCTTTCCAGGACTCTTAGGACCAGGAACCACGAGTGAAAGAAACAAGTATGGTTGTTTCATACACATCCAAGGAGGCAAGTTGTAAGGAGTAACAATCACAGGCCAACATGAGTACGGAACAGCTGAGTGGCCAAACGGATTGAAACCATTGGTGGACAATCCAAGCCTCACATTTCTAGGTTCCAATGCAAATCCAGGATGTTCTAAGTTGAAATCTTTCCAAGCCTTCCCATCTGCGGGATGATTTAGTTCTCCATCTTTAGCTGGAGATTTCGCATGCCAACTCATATGTTCAGCTATTCTTGAAGACATGTACAATCTTTTTAGCCGATGTGTTATTGGAAAATACCTTAGAATCTTAAAGCGGTATACTTGATTTTTTGTAGTCACACCTCTTTATTAGGCCTAAACCGATCATGACTGCAAAACGTGCACCTTGTCATTTGTTCATTTTCCTTATAAAATAACATGCAATCGTTGGGACATGCATCGATCTTTTGGTATCCAAGACCCAACTTCTTCACCATTTTCTTACAAAAGTAATAGTTACTGGGTAATTTCTCACCGTCAGCAAGAAGATACTCTTAATGGCCTTCAAGAGCGACTCAAAACACTCATGGCTCATGTTGTGATCGGCCTTGATGTTAAGTAATGTCGCCATCGCAGACAATGTAGTGTGTTTGGTGCAACCATGCCACAATGGATCGCTACCTCGCCTAACAACTTAAAGAAGTCTTTGGCATCGTAATTCATAGGTTGCTCTCTACCTTGCTCCCAATCAAAATCGCCCTACAATTATCATGAACCATTTCATTCATACGATGAGTACTCTTCGCCGAATTGTGTACTTGTGTGATGCCACCACCTCTCTCCGCGCCCATGTGCCCACCAAAGATTCTTCGTAATTTCTCACGAACCCGAAACAAGTAAATGATAGTTTACCATGTCTCTGCATCCATATAATTTACATTCTTACACTTCAAACATGGACATCGATTCTGCGACTTACCATTCATACATTAGGGTGACTATACGCGATACTCCAAAAACACTTGGCAACCAAATCTAAATTTAGTCAGAAGACCTATCTGGGCACTTGACTTTCATCGTGCCATCCAACTACTGATGCGAATAGAGGTCCATGATTCCACGGTACTCTACTACGAACAACATGAGCTTATTAATCATATGACTTGAGCATACTTGTAACCATATAACTTGAGCATACTTGTAAACATGCATATGATTAACATTTAAGCATACTTGTAAGCATATGACTTGAGCATACTTGTAACCATATGACTTGAGCATACTTGTAAGCATATGAGTATCATTTAAGCATACTTGAAAGTAAATGACTTGAGAGCATATATACTTGTAATCATATGATTTAAGTATACTTGTAAGCATATGATTAATGTGAGACCCCAGATTTTATTAATAAAGATTTAAATTTTGTCGAAATAATTTTTTAATATTATGGTGTGAATTTGAGATAATATTATAGTTGTGGGTAGTATTTATAAATTTTGCAAAGTATGCAAGTGGTTATATTATATTCGATTGGTGGGGAATATTCGGGTTTAGCGAGGGAATATTAAATACAACTACTCAATCATTGGTGGACCCCATAATGTAATTATTGTCGGATCGAGAAAAACGACAAAAAAATATTTTATTAAAATAACGGCGGAAGTTTTACTGGTGGTTTCTTGTTGAACTACTCGGTAGTAAAAATGCGAGAATACGTGTGGTTGCATAGTAACATACCGGTATTGATTATTGATGCTTATGTGAGAAGTCACACCGGTTTGATTCCATTATTATCGATTAATAATATGAATTATTTATAGCGATAATGACGTTTTGTTTTATTCAGTATTATTAACGTAATAAAAGCGAAACATCTTTTATATAAAATAGAATACTTTATTAAAGTTATTCTATAAATAGAATATATTATATTTTATTATGCATAGTGTTGCGTAGTGTTTTGCATAGTGTTTTGCGATAGTATTGCATAAAGTGTGTTGCATAGTAAAATGTTTTTATATAAATAGAATATATTATATTTTATTTAAAAGATTTTTCTTTAAATATGGACCGTCGATTAAAGTAAATCAATACGGACCGTTCATGGATTAATTCTTATGCATTCCATTTTCCTATAAATAGAAGCTCATTCCTTCATTATTTTCTTACTTAATTCATTGAAACTCTAGAGAGAGAAATTATAGAGAGAAGCTATAGAGAGAAAATTATAGAAAGAAGAAGAGTATTCGCTACTTCACTACTTCTATATTCAGGTTCTTTTACGGTGAGGGTGTTATTCTTTCTTCTTGAAGAGAACACATTATTCCATTCACTATTATTACATTGGAATAACTTTTGTAAAAGTGGCATACCTATACATAACTTTGTATACGCTGGCATACCCTATACTTGGTGAAATCCTTATGTTATTCCATTGCTTATTATTACATTGGAATAACTTTTATATCTGTGATTTACCCTATACTTGGTGACATTCTTCTATTATTCATTGGGACATCCACATGCATGTGTTTTTTACAGGACTGGTTCCGCTTTTTTATTATTACATTGGAACATCACATGCGTGTGTTTTACACCGGACTGGTTAAAATCTTTATCATTCTCGTTGGAACATCACATGCATGTGTTTTACACGGACTGGGTTAAAATCTTTATCATTCTGTTGAATATCTATCATGTGTTTTACAGGATCTGGTTCCATCTTTATTATTATGTTGGAACATCCCGTTAAATTGTGAATTTCACGACACCGTTCCATTATTATTATTATGTTGGAATAAACTTTGCCTATGCGCAAGTACCGCATGCATGGTGATTTCTTTTGTTATTCCATTCTTTATTATACCCCGGTTGGTTAAAACTTTGACTTCTATACTCCATGAAATTAGTAGAATATCCTTGATATTTGCGTTTCATCCAAAGATATCTTTTCATGAAAATATTCTTCCGATCATTCTTGAATTTTACTCTACTAAACGATGATCATGTTGACAATTTGGACGTTAATAATTCATGGATTAAATAATTCTTGAACTTGTTTTATTGAATTATTATGTCATTGACATCATCCTCATGTTATATTATGTTATCTTTGGCTTACGTGCATAGATGAACTTAGTATGATTATGACCGAGGATCATTGGTATAATCATGACTTGATATAAATGATGTGACAAAGTCCTCGGTGGCTGTAATGCGATGATGGATAATTTTGGTATGATTATGACCGGGGTGATTCGGTATAGTCGTGACCATTGATAATTTGATGAAAATCCTTGACCGTGGTACCGGGATGATTAGATGTGGTGGTTTATTTATTAAGCGGAGTCTCAACGATAAAAATTGATGAAAACCTTTTAAAACCTAAAAGATAGTAGACTTTATTCTCTACTTGACTCTTTTAATGGATTGCTTATTCATTGCAGATTAAACTGGTTGTCTATTGTATTTTATCGGTTTAACATTGTTGAAGGCTAATGATAATTTATTCGCATTATCTTAGTCATAATATTTCTTCTTTGGGCTAGTTGAGCTCACCTTTCTTTCTTTGTTCTCTTGAAATGAGAACATACATTTGGGACGAAGTCGGGAACGAAGTAATGGTCCAGAGGATAGCATTAATAGTCCCTCACTATTACGTGAAATAGTGTGATAATAGTTGTAATGAGGACTCCTTTTGAGTTTGTATAATATCTAGTAGACAATATTTGTATTCAAACTCACAGTTTATGTCGTATTGTATACAGCAGTTATATTAGTAAGTTGTATTTGAATTTATGTACCATGTAAGTGGCGACTCAAGATGGGTGACGATACCTAATTTTGGGGGGCGTCACGGTTAGTATCGAGCCATAAGTGTGAAGAGCCCCGAGCCTCTCATTGGTGACTTCTGTTGATGGGGAATGCAAAAGCGGACTCTCCGTAGGGGGGCTTGCGTCTTCGGTTGTGGTCGATAGTACTAATGTGAGGTCTTGACACACAAGTTGGTGTCCAGAGTCATGATTAGTATCGAGCTTAGGATATGATCCCAGCTAAGATGTGAGATAAGAACTAGGAGGAGGAGGCGGAAATTCCTTCGCTAGTATGACCTACCTAAGTTTATTTGGTATTTAATTGGTGATCGAGTATAGGGATAATATTTGATATATTAATTAACCCTTGTGTTGTGGCGGTGTTTGAAATGGCAAATTGAAAATATTCACAATGGAGTGAATGTGACCGTTGTGACACCTTTAATCACTAATCGAGTTAATGCGATTGTCGAGACGAGGAACAAATTAGAGATATCCACGTAGTGAATGAAGAACTAATTGTTGCACCTGAGCTAGTTGCAGAGAGGTAGCAATGAAAGTGAGGAAGAAAGAGAAGAAGAAGAAGAAGAGGAGAATTGGTTAGAAGAAATTTATGATCAAAACTTAGAATTACAAAATCGTGTTCGTGAGCTAGAAGAACGAGGTTGAAGAACGGCAAACGGTCGTGGAACAAAGGGATACAACAATTCAAAATTGGGTTACCCGTATGTGATGCTCGAACAAAATCACGCTTTGGCGGGGTGTAAGATATTAAAGTTGGAATCGAGAATTTAAAAATCAAAGATCGCCTAAAAGAAGAAACAAGCGAGCGAAGGAGAATAGGCGATGCATGGGTAAAAAGCTGCACAACGCGTTGATAGTGTGAAAAAGACGTCCGATCCAATAAAGCCAAAATAGATGAAATGGACTTTGCTTTTTGGACAAAGAATTGGGAGAACTTAACATCGAATTGAATTACCCAATGCATAGCGGTCAACCCGAATTCGATATGGATCGAGAATAATGATTCAAATAATGGATCGAGAATGTGAAGAAGCACTTAAGGGTGGAATGTACCTATATAGTAAAGTCAAACTTCGGTAATTTAAGCGAGAGCGTTTATCGAGAAACCGAACGAAGTTATTACGGGTAAGTTAATTATAAATTAATGCGAAGTCTATACTTTATTCAATACAAGTTCTACCCACTCTTTTATTTCACCTAGTTGTGTTCAACGTTTAAATTTGACTCAAGAAGTTAAACTTTGACTTATTGGTTGAAACTTCGTTAGTAGGAGCCTTTCATTCGCGCTACTATTTTTAAATCTTGTTGATTCAAATAAACATTTTCACGTTACTGTCGATCTTATCTTTTGAAAATATTTGCCTTTGATGTGATTTTGAGTCAATTGGTTAGCTTTACTCATCATGCTTTTCGTAAGGTTGTTAGCTTTTATATTTATAACAACCTCATTACCTAATTCAAAGTAACAAATCCTAAAGTTAATCATTGTCATATCAAGCCATAAGTAAAGAGCCCCGAACCTTTCGTTGTTAACTTCCTTGTGTGGAATGCACAAAGCGGGGCTTTTCGTGGCGACATCGTGAATGAAGATGGCAAGTTTATAGGTATCATTGTGAGGTCTTATCTAGGTTAAGGGATAGAAGTCACGGTTGGTATCAATGTGATGTCTTATCCAAGTCTTGGACGAGAAATATGATTTTGAATGATATTTCTATCATTAATAAATTTCTTGGCGTATTCTTGAAGACTTCTTAGCCTACCCTAGGCGTGAAATCAAATTTTGTATTGACCCCAGTACAAAACCCATTTCTTAAACCCTCAAATAATTCTTCAACTAAAATGAACAGTTTACGTGGTTTATGATGAAAGTCATAATAAAAGTATAGGACTAATGAAAATCATGGGTATATGAGGTATTAGTAAGTTTTATGATGAGTTATGTTGGTTATTATGTGAAAACATGAAAGTTTCTTAGAAATCACAAAGAGTTGAAAATCAGATTTTTAGTGAAAAGCGTAACATGAAATTCAATTGACCATATCTCCTGTTATATTTTGAATTTTTGAATGTGGTCAAGTCCTAGAGTTAGATCTATGAGTTACCTAACTAATCCAAGTGGAATTACTGGAAAAGGTGTTGTAGATTTTTGTGTGGACTGATTTTAGCAAAGGAATGCAAAGCTGCAAAACCGAAAAAGCTTACGCCATGATTTTAGAGAGGCTATTTCGGCCACTTAAATTATGAGAAAAATTCTGGCCTTTTGGGACATGAAATTATATGGTATAAAGTACCTCCTGTCCAAAAATGAGCTCATTCGACTTAAAATGAGCAAGTTATGACTATTTCAATATTTAGGTTTTCCGGCGAAAAATGCTATACTTGGAGTTCTATAACTCCGATGACCATGAAATTTAAACTGGAAGCTCACGTTAACATGTGTAAGGTCCTGCCAAGATTTGGGAATTTTGGAGTTAAAATTGAGGTAGCTAATTTCTTAAGGAATTAAGTGGAAATTGATTTTTAAAAATAGTAAATGAATTTTAAAAATTCAGAAAAATATATTTTCATTATGGGACTATATTATGCTAAATTCCAGAAAAGAAATATTTTTGGGGCTGATTTGGTATTTTCATGAAAATAGTTTAATTCTGAACATATGAATTAAATATGTTATGTGTGAAGTAATGAAAGTTGAAAATAGGATTTTATGGCTAGAGAATCCTATATAGAGTATATGCATATTTTTGATGAGGATTTGATAATTGGTGATGATATCTTATGAGTATGACATTTTTGAATGATTAAATGCATTATATGGTAAAGTGTAAACAATTAAGATAAATTATTTATAAATTTAAGAAGTGATTAAAATATTGTTATAATATTAATGTTATTAGATTATGAGATTATTAAATGATTGATAACATGGGGATATTCTTGAATCTGGATAAATTATATTATAAATGTTTAATATTTATCATTTATCTCATTTGATTGATTCTTTATATCATTATCCTCATGTTTATATTATGTTGAAAGTCGTTTGTGGGCCTCAGAAGTGCATAGATGGACTTTGGTATGATTATGACCACGGATTATTCGGTATAATCATAATCAGTAAATGAATACACAATTATCTTTGGCCGTAGTGCATTTGGATAATTTGTGGTCGTGATACTAATGAATATCCTTGGCACGTAGCAAGGGGATGATTCGATGATGTGGATTAATTATTGAAATGAGTCTCAAGAATGAAATATTAATTCATGGATGCGTTCAAAGTCATCGTGGCTTACGTGCATAGATGGACTTGGTATGATTATGACCGAGGATTGTTTCGGTATAATCATAGTAGATTGAAAACACGAATATCCTTCGCCGATTGGTGCATGGATAATTCGTGGTCGTGATACTTATTAATTGCGTCTTAGCATTATTGGTTTTCTGGTTGTATATCTTTTGCTTTGTAGTGCAAAGATGAATTGTTAATGAATAGCTTTGGCGATTTCAAAGATGAATTTAATATTTTTAAGCGATAAAGGTATTCAAGGTATCCTCATCTCTTTATCATACCAGTGCGTATTTACTCTAATTTGAGGCAAAATTCCATAAGGAGGGAGATTGTGAGACCCCAGATTTTATTAATAAAGATTTAAATTTTGTCGAAATAATTTTTAATATTATGGTGTGAATTTGAGATAATATTATAGTTGTGGGTAGTATTTATAAATTTTGCAAAGTATGCAAGTGGTTATATTATATTCGATTGGTGGGGAATATTCGGTTTAGCGAGGAATATTAAATGCAACTACTCAATCATTGGTGGACCCCTAATGTAATTATTGTCGGATTGAGAAAGCGACAAAAATATTTTATTAAAATAACGGCGGAAGTTTTACAGTAGTTCTTGTTGAACTACCTTCGGTAGTAAAAATACGAGAATCGTGTGGTTGCATAAGTAATACACGGTATTGATTATTGATGCTTATGTGAGAAGTCACTCGGTTTGATTCCATTATTGTCGATTAATAATATGAATTATTATAAGCGATAATGACGTTTTGTTTTATTCGTATTATTAACGTAATAAAAGCGAAACATCTTTTATATAAAATAAAATACTTTATTAAAGTTATTCTATAAATAGAATATATTATATTTTATTATGCATAGTGTTGTATAGTGTTTTGCGTAGTGTTTTGCATAGTATTGCATAGTGTGTTGCATAGTAAAATGTTTTTATATAAATAGAATATATTATATTTTATTTAAAAGATTTTTCTTTAAATATGGGACCGTCGATTAAAGTAAATCAATACTGGACCGTTTCGTGGATTAATTCTTATGCATTCCATTTTCCTATAAATAGAAGCTCATTCCTTCATTATTTTCTTACAATTCATTTGAAAACTACAGAGAGAGAAATTATAGAGAGAGAAGCTATAGAGAGAAAATTATAGAAAGAAGAAGAGTATACTGCTACTTCACTACTTCTATATTAGGTTCTTTTACGGTAAGGGGTGTTATTCTTTCTTCTTGAAGAGAACTTACATTATTCCATTCACTATTATTACATTTGAATAACTTTTGTAAAAGTGGCATACCCTATACATAACTTTGTATCATGTGGCATACCCTATACTTGGTGAAATCCTTATGTTATTCCATTGCTTATTATTACATTGGAATAACTTTGTATAACATGATTTACCCTATACTTGGTGACATTCTTCTATTATTACATTGGGACATCACATTCATGTGTTTTACAGGACTGGTTCCAGATTTTTTTTATTATTCTGTTGGAACATCGCATCGTGTGTTTTACAGGACTGGTTAAAATCTTTATCATTCTGTTGGAACATCACATGCGTGTGTTTTACAGGACTGGTTCCGTCTTTATCATTCTGTTGGAATATCCTATCATGTGTTTTACACCGGATCTGGTTCCATCTTTATTATTATGTTGGAACATCTGCCGGGTGTGAATTTCACGACACAGTTCCGTTATTATTATTATGTTGGAATAACTTTGTCATCATGAAATACGCGCATGCATGGTGATTTCTTTTGTTATTCCATTCTTTATTATACCCGGTTGGTTAAAACTTTGACTTTATACTCCATGAAATTAGTAGAATATCCTTGATATTTGCGTTTCATCCGATATCTTTTTCATGAAAATATTCTTACGATCATTCTTGAATTTTACTCTACTAAAGCGATATCGTGTTGACAATTTGGGCGTTAATAATTCATGGATTAAATAATTCTTGAACTTGTTTTATTGAATTATTATGTCATTGACATCATCCTCATGTTATATTATGTTATCTTTGGCTTACGTGCATAGATGAACTTAGTATGATTATGACGAGGATCATTCGGTATAATCATGACTTGATATAAATGATGTGACAAAGTCCTCGATGGCACTGTAATGCGATGATGGATAATTTTTGGTATGATTATGACCGGGGTGATTCGGTATAGTCATGACCATTGATAATTTGATGAAAATCCTTGAATCGTAGTACAGGGATGATTAGATGTGGTGGTTTATTTATTAAAAGTGAGTCTCGTGATAAAAATTGATGAAAACCTTTTAAAACCTAAAAGATAGTAGACTTTATTTCTCTACTTGACTCTTTTAATGGATTGCTTATTCAGCTGCAGATTAAAGCTGGTTGTCTATTGTATTTTATCGGTTTAACATCTTGTTGAAGGCTAATGATAATTTATTACGCATTATCTTAGTCATAATATTTCTTCTTTGGGCTAGTTGAGCTCACCCTTTCTTTTCTTTGTTCTCTTGTGAAATGAGAATATATTTGGGGACAGTCGGGGAACGAAGTAATGGTCCGAGAGGATAGCATTAATAGTCCTCACTATTACGTGAAATAGTGTGATAATAGTTGTAATGAGGACTCCTTTTGAGTTTGTATAATATCTAGTAGACAATATTTGTATTCAAACTCACGGTTGATTTATGTCGTATTGTGTACGACCAGCAGTTATATTAGTAAGTTGTATTTGAATTTATGTACCATGTAAGTGGCGACTCAAGATGGGTGACGTATACCTAATTTTGGGGGCGTCACAATTAACATTTAAGCATACTTGTTTTTATTGTTTATCATAAGTGAATACGTAAGGTATTTCATTTATCTAGCTTTATATCAAAGTTTGCTAACTCATTTATACAACTTTAAAGCCAAAACAGTCTCTTTATTGACCAAGTGTGTTTAGTTACCTTCTCTCATTTGCTTTAACGGTTCCTCAAAGATCGCTTTATTTTGGCTTAACCCCCTAACAACCAAGCTTGGCTTGGCCTCGTGAGGCTTAGCTAAGCTTGGCGTGGCCTCGTCATGTGGCCTCATGCCCAAGCCAGACTCATCACTCCAACATCCCTTAATAGGCTCTAGTGGATCACCAATAGGCTCGTTAATAGTATAAATGTTACTTAACTAACCCGACCAATAAAATTTTTTTGCCAAAGTCTCCCCTGTAATATGGACTAGCCACATGCACAACGGCATGTATATAAGGTCATTTCTAGGAACCCAAGACATAAACCAACAGTCCATATGAGATACCATAGGAATTGGATGGAAATTATGAACTTATCGGAATCCCAATGCTCATAAAAAGAATTACTATCCGCAAACAGTTTTAATCTAGAGATTTACTACAAAAGAGTTTTGCAGGTATCCACAGCATGTGAGGATCAAACTTGCAAACTTTGAAACCCGATCATTTTCCATGGGAGCAATTATTCACGTTTTGATTCACATTATGATGTCAATGTCAAGTTCTCAGTCTACAAATGATTTTTTCACAATGACCAATATAATTGGTTAAACTACAAACATAAACAGGGGATTCACGAGTCTATATCATGTGCATGACTTCTATAATAACCAAATCTTTTATTACCTCTATTGCAGACAAAAAAGAATCCCAAAATTTAAATTTTATACTAACTACAATCTAATACATTCATCCTATTACCCAAATCAAGTTACCCAAAATATAAATTTTATACTAACTCCATCCTATCACTAATCAAGTTACCCAAACTGACATAAATTAACAAAATCAAATTACCCAAAGTACTGCGTATTACCCAAATAAATTTTACTCTAATCAAAACTTATAAACCAAACATAATCATATTACCCAAATTGACTTCAAATACTAATAAAATCATAATCATATTACCCAAAATATGATTTAAGCATGATAGCCATATTCATTCATTCAACTCTTTGCAATAAATTAACTCTTAAAACACAAATTCATAGCAAACATACTGATTTGGAGAAGAACGAACAAAAATAACAAACAACCAAAAAAATGAAAGAAGAAGAACTTAAAAAGTAGCTCTTGCCTCTACAATTAGTCTCTAATTTGAAGAAGAATGAACGAAAACTGCTTCTCCTTCTTCTCTTCTCCCCCCTTTCTCCCTCTTCTCTCTATTTCGGTGACCTACCTCTTTTTTTTCCCCTTCCGTGTTCTGTGTCGAGCTAACTGGTTATTGAATTCATTTAGTTTGATCGTGATCAGCTATCTCATGACCGCGTCGCGGTCATTTTTTTTAAGTGGTCGCAATAAAACTACGCGCTTAACTTTTCCCGCCAAATATTGGGGGAATTTGTTCTAATGAAGCAGTGCGACCATGATCGGTCTCTGATATAGATTAGCGACTAGAATATAGGTTGGTCGCTGATATAGGTCGCTATTAAGAATATCAGCGACCGGATATGCGGTCGCTGATATAATTGGTCGCTGATAGACCTTTTTCTTGTAGTGCTCGATCATTACATTGATTATAATTCGAGTAATGTATTGATAACAAAAAATATAATTAGTTGATGTTTCGTTATAGGTTGGATTTAATGATTATAATTAATTACTCCCTCCGTCGCATAATATATGACGTTTTAGGTGATTTTATTTGTCCTAAATTATTTGACGTTTTAGAAAATCTAGAAGAATTTATTATAATTTTTTCAAAATTATCCCTCATGAAAAAATATTACATATGAGAGAGGGTATGAAATAAGTATGGTAATAAATGAGATTTTAATGTTATTATAAACAATTAATATTATATTTAATGCTTTCCAATCATTTCATTAATTTTTGTGCACAACTCTAAAACGTCATATATATTATGGCATGAAGAAGGGAGTACTATTATACATTATCATTTTGTATTGTCTTTTTATATCAAATCATTTGTCATCAAAGCACTATTGCTATAGTATCACACCAAATGGACGCAAAATAAACTAGTGTTTTAATGGCTAAAAAAATTGATACCAAAAGTGAATACAAAGTATGAATTAGTTGTGGATAATTATAACAATTGGGGTGTGACGCCCCCAAAATAGGTATACACCACACCCATTCTGAGTCGCCAAATACATGGTACAGAAACAACTACAACTTTATTATTACAACAGTAAAACTGTGAGTTTAAATACAAATATTATCTTTTAGACAATATCTATACTCAAATAAATCCCCATCACATTTATTGATACATTATTTTACAAAATGGTGAGGACTACTAAACAACTCTCTCTAGAACCTTCATTCCATACCCGACTAGTACTTCGCAACATTCTCGCCTCCACGAGAAGAAAAATGGAATAACAAGAAAAAGGGTGAGCTCAACTAGCCCGATAAAGAATACTATGACTAAGATAATATACAACAAATTATCGTTAGTCTCCAACAGGAAAAAACGATAGAATACAATAGGCAACAAGTTTCGGATCAATATTCGCAATGAAATAATAATTCATGAAGAGTTACGTAGAGAATGAAATCTACTATAATCTATGAATTTAACGATCCATCATCAATATTTTATCCCAGTAACATCAATTAATATTCATCTCAAATCAAATATTCATCTTTGCACTACTGAGCCAAAGATATTCATCAATCCAGTCATGTTCATCTCAACACTGCTCATCTTTTGCACTAAAGGCCAAAGATATTCATCAATCGGTCATGTTCATCTCAACACTGTTCATCTTTGCACTAAAGGCCAAAGATATTCATCATCGGTCATGTTCATTTAAACACCGCCATCTTTGCACTTCTGTGCCAAAGATATTCTTCAAAATCATTCATCTTTGCACTACTGGCCAAAGATATTCAATAATATCATCATTTAAAGGCGAGGATGATGAAAAATATTTTTAAAGAACGAATCCAATTGAAACAAAATGACAAGGATTAAGGATTAAGGATTCATACTTGGTTTTATCCGTCAAAAATACCTCAAAAATAATCATAGTGGTGTAAAATTCAAGAATGATCAAAACATGGATACAATCAAAGCTAGTATCCGAATAGATATTTTAGACGAAAAGAAGAAATTTCATTTTTCTATTGAATAAAATCAGATATCGTGAATAGTGTCAGAGTATCGTGAATAGTCCGATATCGTGAATAATAACTTCGACACCAAAAGATAGAAATTCCACAAAAAAACATTTTCACGCTTCATGAATAGTACTCGTGAATAAGAACTCGTGAATAGTAACTCATGAATAGTAACTCGTGAATAGTAACTCATGAATAGTAACCCCAGACATGAAAAAGTTCCAAATTTGATAAAACTTGGATCAACATTTCAAAGATAATGATATTGAAGAAATAATATCATTCGAAAAAAAAATAATATCCCTTACCTCAAAGAATCAATACGCCGGAAGGAAAGGTGGAAGTGATCTTTGAATGAAACTTGTCTTGAACAAAAGAACTCTCAAAGTATCTAAATACTCACAAAATACGCTCAATAATATAGAGAGAAAGAGAAAACTTTGTTTACGGTGTGATTTTCAATTCTAACTTAGCCCTCTATTTATAGGAAAATGTTAAATTACCAAGGCAGACTTGACTGCTACTGACGATGGCTTTTACTCGCTACTATTGCCACCCACCACATTTGAAATAAAATTCAGCACATTTCTTCACTAACCACAAGTGGGGCCCACCAATTCTAGAATTTTCCACCAAAATCATTTATAACCTAATTTCGAATCAGACACCTCTTAAAATTTATAACAAATCATTCGTTCATTTTAACGGTTCAAAATTTGTAGACATATACTCAACTTATATATGTATAACATATCCAAAATTACAATGATCCAACGGTCGGATTAAATATTATAACTCACACAATAAAAGTCGTAATAACAATAGATTTGATCTTTTAATACCTCCAATCAGACAAAATAAAACATCTCAAATAATAATTTCTTCATTAATAACCACATAAATAAATCCATCATTTATATTCATATAAAATAAATATTTCCTTATCATATGAATCAATAATTAATTATTCACAAATAATATTACGAGAATCACAATTATGACAACCAGTAGTTCCGGAAAGAGGGGCTTTCAATAAGGATCTCTCCTTCATTGGTAGCAATGATTAGGTGACCAAACCTCTCCTTAGGCAGAACTTTCTAGACATTGCCAATAATGTTATCTAATAATATTATTCAAATAATATGAATTATTGATCCGATAATGGGAAATATCGTGCGGTGACAATTATTGAAGCAATGAATAATATAAAATACCAACGCAAAGAATTATTGAATCAATAAAATAAAATATTGAATAAGAATTCATCGTGAAAATTATTGAGTAGTGCCATCTTACGACGAAAGTCGATAATTCAATCAATATCGTAATCTGGTGCGCTTCTTGTGCGACCACGAGTATTCGTATTTTAACCACCGGGTATTCCAATGATCTTAACGGTAACAACTACGTAGTTATTTATAACCACCCAAACTTTGTCGTTTTCCTCATCCAATCGCTTTCAGTTATGGGGCCCACACATGCATCTGTGCGCCGTCGCATGCGAATATTCTCTGAGACATCGAATATTCCACGACCAAACGAATATTCCCAAACAAAAATGAATATTTTATAACCACTTGCTTATTTTGAAATATTTGCGTATTTAACCCTTAACTATCCACATTAATCAAATCAACCCTTACTATTTTAAAATAATAAATAAAGGAAATTCCTTTTTATTTTAAAAATTTTCGGGGTCTTACATGGGGCACATGTATGGTGTGTCGATTAATTAGACTTATGACACATTGTAATGAAATTCTGTAATAAACACACCTAGAGGGGGCGAATAGGTGTAAATATCCAAAAGTTATCTACAATGGTCAATTTTTAAAGTTTACTACTGCAGGCTATAATCCGACGATCTAACCCTGTCGTTATGTTCTTCGTCTATTAAAAACGGACAGCTAATATCTGTCTGTTTTAGTATAAATTTTGGCCACCATTTTAAACCAAAAACTGTAGAATATTAAAGCATAAAATTAAAATAAAAGAACAGTAAATCACACCAAGATTTTTACGTGGTTCAGGCCCTATCCTCTAGTCTAGTAGCCTAATTCACGTCTAATACCAAAAGGTATTGAAAACTCTTTTTATTAAACTTTAATACACAATTAAGTACAAATAAAAAAAACTCTCTGTTCAAAGTAGCTTTATAGTGATGGACACCACTGTCCCTTTGCACCTCTGCAACCTTTCTCACATCTGAGACCTTGAGACTACCTTTGAACAGAATATCTATTACAATGACACCCAAGACAAAACAGGCTTCCACTCGGATTACAAAAGATTATGAAGTATTACAGTGTTTCTTCCAGCTCAAAAAGAATATATAAGAGAAATACAATAATTGGAATCAAATTTATAAAGCTCTATGGATGTACTCAATGATGATTTTCAGCTTCTTGTGAGGTGTGTTTCTTTAGCCCAACTGAATGAATACTTATGTAGAAGTAAGCAACGGCTAGTTGAATATTGTTAGCATGAAATCCTCATATGATTCTAAAACTTCAAGGACATGATATACTTAATAGATATTTTCCAAAAACAAATAACATGTCAAATTAGAAAAGGAGTCAAAGAAGATAAAATATTTAGAGTCCTTTTTTCAAACTACCTTGCTAGTCTCCTATTAAAATTAGACTAGTTATCTTTTTCCTGAATTGGTAACGTTAAAGGCAAACAAACTTATAAGAAATTTCTTTAAAATACTCCAAACCAAATTTGAAAGCTAAACAATTTAAGATATATCAATATATTCTCCAACTATACATGTTTCCTTAAAAGACTTAATTTCATACGAATTTGAATTAGTTAAACAATTTCCATGATGAACTCTAACTCAAATGTCATAGTAGAACCAAATTCCTTAAGAGTCCCAATAAAATCAAATTGTATTAACAATATTAATTAAATTTCCAATAATAAAGATATACATTTTAAGCTTCTTGGACAAGGAATACTTCATGCAATCCTACATATTTCCTTAATCGAATTTATTATCCAAAACTAACTATATTATATTCAATAGACCAATATTATATTAACCCAAAATATAATCCATGCAATTCATAAAATAACCAACATGTATAAATATATTGTCATTATTAAAATCACCAATAATAAAAACTAACATGTACTTCCTCCGTCTCAGGATAAAAATCCTTATTACTATTTTGGGTAGTCCCATGTTAAATGTTCACTTTCCTTTAATAACCAAATTTTTACACATTTTTTCCTATTATGCCCGTAGCATTAAATATCTCATACTTTTTTTATTCTAATTCTCTTTCTATATTTAATGATATTATTATGAATAATTTTATCATTTTATTCTTCTTCTTAATATGCATGAAAAATAAATTGTAGAATACAGTTAAAAGTATGGCGTAGAGTAAATTTATAAATCATTTGCTCCTCCACTACACTAAATAGGAATAGGAATCGGAATAGGAATAGGGGTGTAAGTTATTAAAAATTCCAGATGAGTAAAAGACGAAGAAAAGGATTACTCACAACTCCTTCGTCAGTCCATCTCAAAGCTGAGTGAAATTAACCTCCACTTGGCATACAATTTTTATATACTAGTAGTACAAATTAAATAGAATAATATTTCTATGATCAAATTTATGCCTGCCTGCCTGATGTTAAAAACTCAATCTACAGAGTCAAACACGTGCTGCTTCGACTGGTTAGCATCCTCAATTCCATTTGTCATGCACAATAATCAAATGAATGAATGTTATACTAATACCTTTTGGCTTTTGGGGGGCAGGCAGGCAGGCCGGCGATCTAAAATACTTCATCCATTTCTAAAAGATTATCGTTTTAGAAGAAAAAATTTGTTCAAAAAAGTTTGTCATTTATAACTTTCGAGGAGAATAAATTATTTACTTTTCTATATTATCCCTACCTTCTCTCAATTGTCCCAATAAATTCTCTAATTGGGGGGGCAGTCAGGTGCATCTTAATGACCGGTACAGTCCGGTGCATGTGTTAATTTTTTTTTTTTTGGTTTTTTTACCACAATTATGAGGAAAAAAAAATAATAGAGCAAGTTTGAACAAAAAACCGTAAAAGGAAGTACATTTTTTTTATTGAAAAAACACTGTAAATAATATTTCAAACTTGCTCTATTATTTTTTATTTATTTTTTTCTCATAATTGTGGTAAAAAAACCAAAAAAAAAATATAACACATGCACCAGACGTTAGTCCGGTACATTTGTACCGGACGCCCCCCAACCCTAAATTCTCTCCCTTATATTAATAGGTTTCAATTTTTCATAAAGGGGTAGTGATGAAATTTCAAATAAATTTTACTTGATAAATGATATTTTCTTAATCATGTGCCAAAATCAATCTTTTAGGATGGGAGAGAGTACTAATTCTCTTGGTAATGTGAATTCGTCATTATTGTAGTATTCGGTACATTTAAAATCTTGAAGTGGATATTCGGACGACTAGAAAATAGGTGGTAATTTTTTACTTACCAAATCTTAGTCATCTTGATTTCTTTCCATAAACAAAAGTACTCACCCTATTTTAGTAAAGATAACTGATATTTTCATATACAAAATTTATATTTTTACGTGATCTCTATCACATGAATAGTAGGTGTATCGTGTAGAAATATTATTTTAACTTGTGGAAATAATAATTTTCTTTAGTTAATTGTACATAAATATCTTTACTCGTTACCAACATTTATAGTGCGCTCGATGAAAATATTATTTGTCAAATAATGAATATTTATTTTAAATTTAATTTATTTAATTTACAAACATAACGTTTAGGGTTGAAATACAAAATTCCACTAAAAGAGTGTCATTTCAACAGCTTCAAACGTTTAGAATATTGAATGGCCTTTTAATTTTGGTTAGTTGCCAACATAACATAAGAGTAAACGTGACGGTACAAGTAAAAGGTTAGCTAAATATTTAGCAAAAAAAAAAAAAGGTTAGCTAAGAAAAAAGAATGATGTTGGTCCAAATTCAAACTCGTGGAGCCGCCATTCAACTATTTTAACAAAGAAAAAAAATGATAGAAACCCCACTAAACACACATTGTTAAAATTTAGATAATACTCCCTCTTTTCTTAAAATGAATAAAAAATTTATTCTAATTTATTTATCGTTTATAATTTTATAAGAGAATAAATTATTTACTTTCTTATATTACTCCTAATTTCTCTAATTGTCTCAAGAAATTCTCTTCTTTATATTAATAGTTTTTAACTTTTCATGAAGGGATAGTAATAAAATTTCAAATACATTTTAATTGTTAAATAATAATATTAAATAATATTTTTAATCTATATACAAAAATCTTAAACGAACATCTTTTAGAAAGTGAGTTAATACTAATAACCATAGCACTAATCCATACATCATGCTCACAATTCATTAGTCATATATTGACACCTATCCCCAACTCTATCAAATACTCCCTCCGTAATAAATGTTTTGGTGGATTTTTCACGTATATTAAGAGAACGAATGAAATAACAAAATTATTTATAATAATATCATTAAATATGGAGAGAGAATTAGAATAAAAAAGTATGAGATATTTAATGTTACGGATATAATAAAAAAATATAGGTAAAAATTTGATTATTAAAAAAAATAGATATTTAATATGGACTATCCAAAATAATAATAAAAATTTTTATTATGGGATGGAGGGAGTAATAATTCTCATTCTCTCTCTTCTTTGACTTGTTAAACTAAAAAAAATAAAAAAATACTTATATAAAAAATATACTACTACTATGCATGCCGTGCCGGCGCTAGCCGTCTTCAATCGTCAAACAACACATTACTAACAAATTTATATAAACACTCTCCTCTTCCCCATAACATTTATATACCTACAATCATAAAAAAAAAAAAAAAACCACAACAACTAAATCACTCTCCCCCATGATTCCCTCCACAATCAGCGTCTCACTGTTCTTCTAATTAGCTCTGCAAATTCCCAATTCTACTTCATCACGCCGTCTCTTTCCAAATTCCATACACCATTATCCCAATATATATCTGTTTGTTTTTCATTTTCATTTAGTATTTTATTTTATCATCAGTCATGTTTTCGCTATGCTCAATTTTGACCACTGCCGCTGTGATTGTTGGTTTCTACTTTGTTCTGCGCCTTTTATCCAAAACGTCTCTGTTGCTCATGGCTGAAAAATGGTGGAGATTGCTGGAGGACACTTGTCATGTGTACCAGTTCTACAAAGTTCCCAAATTCAATGAACATATGCAAGAGAATCAGCTCTATAGAAAAGTTTTCACTTATCTAAATTCTTTATCTTGCGTTGAAGATTCAGATTTCGCAAACCTTTTCTCAGGAAAAGGTAGCAAATCCAATGAGATTAATATCGTCCTTGATTCCGATCAAGTTGTAACCGATAAATTTCTTAGTGCTAGAGTATATTGGATGAACGAGAAAGTACAAGGAGATAAAAATGGCTCCGGAACTTGGGTATTGAAGATTAGGAGAAGAGACAAGCGTAGAATCCTTCGTCCGTACATTCAACATATTCATAGCGTGTTCGATGAAATTGAGCAGCGAAGAAAAGATATTATACTGTACATAAACGCAGAATTTGAGCCGGAGAAGAACGGCCGGTGGATATCGATCCCGTTCACTCATCCGTCGACGATCGATACATCAGTAATGGACTCGGATCTCAAGAACAAGGTCGAGTCGGATCTCGAATCATTCCTCAAGTCGAAGCAGTACTATCACCTGCTAGGCCGAGTCTGGAAGCGGAGTTACCTCCTCTACGGCCCGTCCGGTACCGGAAAATCGAGCTTTGTCGCCGGAATCGCGAAGTTCCTTAGCTACGATGTTTACGATATCGATTTGCGTAGAGTCGCCGATGATTCGAATCTGAAAATGCTTTTGCTACAGACTACGAACAAGTCAGTGATCGTGATTGAAGATCTCGACCGTTACTTGATCGAGAAATCAACGGCTGTGAGCTTGTCTGGGATTCTGAGCTTTATGGACGGGATTTTCTCCTGCTGCGGCGAAGAACGGGTGATGGTCTTCACAATGAACGGTAAGGATCAAGTTGATCCAACGGTTCTGAGACCCGGAAGGATTGACGTTCACATACACTTCCCTCTATGCGATTTCTCCGCTTTCAAAAGTTTAGCCAGCAGCCATTTGGGGCTGAAAGATCACAAACTCTTCCCACAAGTTGAAGAGATTTTTCAAACCGGGTCATGCTTGAGTCCGGCTGAGATTGGCGAGATCATGATTTCGAATCGGAGCTCACCGACCCGGGCTTTGAAATCGATTATCACCGCAATGCAAACTAATATTGATGCGAGGGTGATAAGTAAGATCCCACGGAGCGCATCGGGTCGGGCATTTGTGGAAGAATCGGGTGAGACAGGGTTATTTTGTCGAGAAAGTGTTCATACGGTTAGGGAATTTCGAAAACTGTATGGTCTCTTGAGGATCAAGAGTGGTAGGAAGAACTCGTTGGATTTGGATTCACTCGAGAAAGAGAACTCGAGACATGAGACTTGATTTAGGACAGAAGCCCGAACCGAACTGAACCCGACCATATTAAGAATCTCACTATATTGGTCACAATGGCTATTCTTCATTCATTCTTCTCTTGATACAAAAAAAATCTCATAATGGTCAAGCGGAAATTCATTCAAGTTGATATACATATAGCATATGATGATGATGTAAATAAAGTGTTTATTTCACCTTGAACTTATTCAGGATTCATTGGTTCATAGGATTCAACGTCATGGCAGTCCAAATTTAGTATTGATTATTGTAAGCATGGTTTGCTTTAAGCATAAGCTTAATTTGTAAAACAAATTTAAAAGATTTTAGAGACAACAATAGTTATGCTACATTTGGATTAGAGTAATGAATGTAGGAATGAAATAAAAATGAAAAAAATTGTGTTTGATTGCGATTGGAATGAATTGAACTATTCTTATTTCTCCAAAATTTATGAATTTTATTCATTTGAGAAGGACGAAGGAGAGTATAGAATAACTTATTCTAACTATAATGAAATAAATCATTTCATTCTTTCGATCAAAACGTAGGGTATGCATGTTGTTGCAAGAGCTAATAATTATAAATATGTTTTGAATTTATAGATTATTTTAGGTAAGAGTGATGCCATTTTTAGGTGAGATGCAAAATCCTCTTCTTCCTTTTTATTATGGAAATTGATATTTCCACAAGGTCTCATGTGACGCCCTCAAAATTAGGTATACATCACCCATTTTGGGTCGCCACTTACATGGTACAAAATTTAAATACAACTTAATACATAAACTGTGAGTTTAAATACAAATATCGTCTACTAGATATTATACAAACTCAAAAAAGAGTCCTCATTACAATTATTATCACACTATTTCACGAGAATAGTGAGGACTACTAATGTTATCTTCAGGACCATCACTCGTTTCCCGACTCGTCCCAAATTTATATTCTCATTTTCAAGAGAAGAAACGGTGAAAAAAGGGTGAGCTCAACTAGCCCAAAGAAGAAAATATTATGATTAAGATAATGCGAGAATCAATTATCAATAGTCTTCAACAATGTTAAACCGATAAAATACAATAGACATGAACCGGTTTAAGCTGCAGTGAAATATCGCAATCCATTAAAAGAGTCAAGTAGAAAATAAAATCTACTATCTTTTATGATTTAAAAGGTTTTTCATCATCTTTATTATAAATGAGACTAAACTTTAATAAATATTCCACATCATCGAATCACCCTTACACTACTACTGCCGAGGATATTCTTTAGTATCACGACCACAATTATTCATGCCACTACTGGCCGAGAATATTTGTGTATTCATTAATGGTCATGATCATGCCAACAATCGGCCCATCAATGCACTACTACCATCGAGGATTTTTATCACATCATTTGTAACATTACGATTATGAGATTAATCGAATAGTCTCTGCAGTCATAATCATACCAAGTCCATCTACGCACTCTACAGCCATGCGAGATGACTTTCAACATAATATACACATGAGGATGATGACAATGATATAAGAATTCAATAAAACAAGTTCAAGAATTATTTTATCCAGAATTATTAACGCCCAAATTATCAACATGACATTGTTTTGTAGAGTAAAATTCAAGAATGATCAAGAAGAATATTTCCATGAAAAGATCTTTGGATGAAACGCAAATATCGAGGATATTCCACTAATTTCATGGAGTATAGAAGTCAAAGTTTTAACCAACTTGGTATAATAAAGAATAGAATAACAAAAGAAATCACCGTGCATGCGGTACTTTGCAGATGTAGCAAAAGTTATTCCAATGTAATAATAATAACGGAACTGTGTCGGTGAAATTCACAACCAAGCGGGATGTTCCAACGAGAATAATAAAGATGGAACCGGATCCGATTGTAAAACATACGAGATAAGATATTCCAATAAAATGATAAAGAGCGGAACCCGGTCCGGTGTAAAACACATGCATGAGGATGTTCCAGCGAGAATAATAAAGAGCGGAACCAGTTAGGGGTAAAACACATGCATGGATGTTCCAAGCGAGAATAATAATAAAGAGCGGAACCAGTCAGGTGTAAAACACACGACGAGGATGTTCCAAATGAATAATAGAAGAATGTCACCAAGTATAGGGTAAACCACGATTATCTGAGTTATTCCAGCAGAATAATAAGCAATGGAATAACAACAGATTCTCTTCATGAATAAGAAATAATAACACCCCTTACTTTTGGTAGGAGATTGAATAACGCTGCGATTGTAGTAACAAAATACTCTTCTTCTTTCTCTTATTCTCTCTATACTTTCTCTCTATAGCTTGAATGAATTCGTGAAAATAATGAAGCACTAGGCCTCTATTTATAGAAGATTTTAGCTTAGCACCGCCGCCATGTGAAAAGCAAGTGGCTTGACGGTGATGATGTGAAAAGAAAAGTGGTTTGACGCCTTTGTAATGTGAAACGACAAGTGGTTCGGACGCTGTAATGTGAAACGACAAGTGGTTCGACGTCGGTAAAGGTAATTACTATTGGCGAAGGTAATTACTATTCACAAGGGTAATTACTATTGTGAAGGTAAATACTATTGACGAAGGTAATTACTATTCACAAAGTTAATTACTATTGTGAAGAGACTCTTAGATGATGACATATGAGCCCCCATAAAATAATCAAACTTACCGTAAATCATTTTATTTTTAATCAACACATATTTAATCTTCAACAATTATTAATCATTTATAACATGTCGTCTCAATTATTGATTTAATACTATAACATATTATACGGATGATCTTTGTGACAATAATAGAATCAATAATATAAGAGATATGATGCAAAGAATTATTGTAGTAATAATTAAGCATAAATTGAGTGACTTCTCACGTAAGCATCAATAATCAATACTGCAAGTGTACTACGCAATACCGACAGACATTCACACTTTTACCACCGGGTAGTTCAACAGTTTTAAGCAGTAACACCTCCGTAGTTATTTTTATAAAATATTTTTGTCGTTTTCTCAATCCCAATAATTAATTGTGGGGTCCACCAATGATTGAGTAGTTGTCACGAATATTCCCTAACAAAAAGAATATTCCCCACCAAACGAATATTTTATAACAACTTGCATACTTTGCAAAATTTATAAATATTACCCACAACTATAACATTATATCAAATTTATTCTATAATATTCAAAAATAATATTTATAGAAAATTAATCTTTATTTATAAAAGTTGGGGTCTTACAACCTCCCCTTCTTATGAAATTTCGCCTCGAAATTAGGGTACGATACTGCAGTATGTCAAGAGGTAAGGATACCTTGATTTCATTTTGATTCTAACTCCCAAGTCATTTCCTCAACATCATGGTTCCTCCACAAAACTTTGACTTGAGGTATAACCTTGGAGCGTAAAATATGTTCCTTCTTATCCAAAATTTGAACAGGAACCTCTTCATACGTCAAATCTTCCGCTATTTCATCCGGTTCTAACTCAATAATATGGTTCGGGTCTTTTACATATTTACGTAACATGGATATGTGAAAAACGTTATGAACACGAGACATATTTGGCGGTAGAAAGCGAGTCTATAGGCCACGATTCCTACTCGATCGAGGATTAAAATAGGCCAGATGAATCGAGGATTAAGTTTTCCTCTCTTTCCAAATCTTGTAACTCCTTTCCATGGAGCAACTCTTAACAACACATGATCTCCTATATCGAATTCCACGTCCTTTCGATGAAGATCAAGATAACTCTTTTATCGATTTTGTGAGGTTTTTATACGTTGTCGGATCGTTTGAATCTTTTACGTCAGTCATACGTACTCAACTCCGGTCCCAACAACGTTGCTTCACCCACCTCATCCCAAAGATATCTTTGGAGAACGACACTTTCTTCCATACAACGCTTGAATGGAGCCATGCCAATACTTAACGATAAGCTGTTGTTGTTGTAGGAAAACTCCACCGATGGTAAGAACTTGTCCCAACTTCCCTTGAAATCAAGGACACAGAGTCTTAATAGATCTTCAAGAGTTTGAATAGTCCTCTCCCATCGTCCGTCCGTCTGATCGAGGATGATATCTGCCGAGCTAAATCGTAAGTCTGTGCCCATAGCTTTTGCAAACTAACCCAAAATCGTGAAGTGAATCTTGGGTCTCGATCGGAAACTATGGATACCGGCATACCATGCGATCTTACAATCTCGTTTATGTACATACTGAGCAAGACGTTCAAGTGTATAAGTTTCTCGATCGGAAGAAATGAGCACACTTGGTCAATCTATCAACAATGACCCAAATCGCATCAATGCCTTGAGAAACCTTAGGAAGACCCCAGAACGAAATCCATGGTAATGTGCTCCCACTTCCATTACGGAATTTCAAGTGGTTGCAATGGACCTTTTGGTACTTGATGCTCCGCTTTAACTTCGTTGACAAGTTAGACACCTTGAGATAAACAAATACTTATCTCTCTCTTCATATTGCTCCACCAAAATGTATGGCGAATATCATGATACATTTTGGTACTCCCGAGATGGATTGCAAATGGTGTGTGTCATGCGCTTCCATCATGATATTATACTTTAAATCGGGTCGTTAGGAACACAAAGTCCGGAGTTGACTCAAGTATTCCTTCTTCATCGATTCTTGCTTTAAGATAGCACTTCTTGCACTTTCTTCCTCATACGCATCGCCTCCGTGTGCGTAGCTTAAGCAAACTTTAACTTTATCGATTAAAGTCCTGTTCTACTCGTATATTCGCTATCATCACACGCGTCCTCGAGAGTCTTTAACTCTATCTCCATCCTTTGCAAGTCACACAAAATGGGCCTTTGTGTTGACAATAACGCACTCGTCTTTGCATACGATCTTCGCTTTCAACGCGCCGCCTACCACGTTCGCTTTTCCAAGATGGTATTGGATGGTATGATCATAATCTTTCAACAGTTCAAGCCAACGTCGTTTGTCGCATGTTGAGTTCCTTTTGAGTGAAGAAATATTTGAGGCTTTTATGATCCGTAAAGATCTCCACTTTCTCCCCATACAAGTAATGCCTCCAAATTTTAAGTGCAAAGACAACGGTGCTAACTCTAGATCATGAGTAGGATAATTCCTCTCATATTCTTTGAGTTGTCATGAGGCATAAGCTATAACTTTTCCATGTTGCATGAGAACACATCCCAATCCTTTTCCTCGAAGCATCACAGTAGATGACAAATCCTCCGGCAGATGGTATTGCCGTAGCAGTCTTTGAAATAAGTCTCCTCTTGAGTTCTTGAAAACTCCTCTCACATTCTTCGGCTCCAATAGAACTTTGTATCTTCCGAGTCACCGAAGTCGATGGAGTAGCGATTCGAGAAAATCCTTCCACGAATCTCCGATAATAACCAATTTAAACCGAGAAAGCTACGCATTGATCCATCGATTTAGGTTGTTCCCGACTTTGAATAGCTTGATCTTTCTTTGGGTCAACAGATATTCCATGACTTGATACCACGTGCCCAAGGAATGCTACTTCTTCTGCCGAACTCACATTTCTTCAACTTGGCATAAAGCTTATATTCACGAAGCTTTTAGAGTGTCAGCCTCAAGTGTTGCTCATGATCTTCACGGCTTTTGGAATAAATAAGGATGTCATCAATAAAGACAACCACAAAGTGATCTAAATATTCCTTGAATACTCGGTTCATCATATCTATGAAGGCAGCAGGAGCATTAGTCAATCCAAAGGACATGACTAAGAATTCATAATGCCCGTCATCAGGAGTTAAAGCCGAATCTTTAGAATGTCAGTGGTTCTAATCTTCAATTGGTGATATCCGGAACGAAGATCAATCTTTGAAAAGAATTTGGCTCCTTGCAACTGGTCAAACAGGTCATCAATACGTGGCAATGGATACCTATTTTTGATGGTGACATGATTCAACTCCCGATAATCAATACAAAGTCGCATACTCCCATCTTTCTTCTTCACGAATAGAACAGGAGCACCCCAAGGAGAAGTACTAGGACGAATAAAGCCAATGTCTAACAATTCCTGCAGTTGGGTCTTTAACTCCTGAAGTTCAATAGGAGCCATTCGATATGGGGCTTTGGAAATAGGTTTTGTACCGGGTTCAAGGTCAATACAAAATTCAATTTCACGCCTACAGGGGTAGGCGGGAAGTTCTTTGGGAATACGTCAGAAATTTATTAACAATAGAAATATCGTTCATGGCGACGTATTTTTGTTTAAATCGTGACATGAGCTAAGAAAGCTTGACATCCGTTTTTCAATAAACGAATAGCTTTTATGGCTTGAGATGACCGTGATTGATTTTAATGGTTTGGTCGTTTGAATTAGCATAATAGGTTGATTAGGAATATGAAAAGCTAACAACCTTACGAAAACAATCAATTTTGCATGATAAGTAGTTAACCAATCAATCCCTAGAATCACGTCAAATGCAAGTATTTTTAATGAAATAAGATCGACAGTGTAATGTGAGGGTACCGATTTGAACCAAACAAGACTTATAAACAAAGTGGATGTAATGAAGGTTTCTCCCAACGGAGTTTCCACAGATAAGTCAAAGTCTAATTTCTCCGAGTCAAATTTAATCGATGGCGCAAGTAGGAGAAATAAAAGAATGGGTAGAACCAGGTATCAAATAAAGTATAGACTTCATTAGAGTTTATGATAAGCTTACCCGTGACGACCTCATTCGGGTTCTCGCTCTCTCAGGAGGTCACAACAAACGCTCTCCCTTGACTACCGATTTTAAATTTTCCGGGACGACCTTTGGTGCCTCCATCCTTCTTGAATTTGTCTTGATGGAAACGACAAAATCGAGCTAAGTGACCTTCTCTTCCACAATTATAACACTTTTGACGGTGATGACGCAGATTTTGATGATGTGTCCCTCTCCTCCGCATTTGAAGCATATGATAGGTGGTCTTTCTCCTTCCTTAACAACGGGTCTTTGTCAGGCCGACGTCTTTCCATCATTGTTGAATCTCCTTTTCTTGAAATGTCCATTCTTATTGTTTTGGCTCGACGATTACCATCAAGTGGTTACCATCTCCGCCTGTTGATTCCTCCACGCTTGTTGTCACCGCTTCGATGACTACTCGCCGCTATTATAATTTCTTTTGCTCTTTTTTAGTTGCGTTGACTCATTATCGCGCTCCACTAATCGAGCCCTATTTACAACATCGAATACAAACACGGTTTATGAGAAATAAGATGTCGACGATTCTCGCTTCAAACCTCTTAAAAACTTTCGCGCCCATTCTCTTCATTATCCACCAAATGGGACGTAAACCGTGATAACTCCGCAAATTTTGCCTCGTATTGCGACACGGTCATATTGTTTTGTTCCAACTTTATAAACTCCACCTCCTTCATGTGGCGAATACTTTCAGGAAAGTATTTGCCTCGTATTGCGACACGGTCATATTATTTTTTATAATTTATATTATTACATTTTAATTATAGAGAGATCTAAAAGAGACTTTATTAGTTTAATATTTTTAATATCAAATGTCACTTAACCGTTGGTGTTCTATTGACAAAAATAATGATAAAAAAATTAATTGAAAACAAAAAGAAAATAAAGTTCGAGGACGAACAATCTAATGTTTAACTTTGACTCTTTGTGGATGGTAGTCCCCTTCCTTACCCTGACCCTGATCCCGATGCAACGCAATGTTATCATTTCTTAGTAAATACTGCTACTATGTTATAAAATTATGCACAATGTGTGGATGTTTAAATACATTTCTATTCATATCTAGATATATTCATATTCTTCTTTATTGTAATGATATTTGAGCTTTGAAACTCTTATGATCTATGACTTTTGAAACTTCTAAATTTTTATGTATATGTACTTATAAATAGAAGTATTGACAAGAGGATGGAGGTGATATAAAAATATAATGAGAATGCTCTCTCTTTTCACTAATCATCATTGCTCTTAATATTTAGTATAATCTTTTATAACACGTTATCAGCACAATTCTCTACCCAAGTTTGAGAATTTTGAGAAGAAAAAAAAAGTTATCTCAACTCACTGTAAGTATTGTTTCATTACAATTAAATTTGATCATATATATATATAGTACTGTTTATATACGTACAAGATGGATGACAACAGGTAAATGATTGAGGAAATTAGTTAAGTGATTTGGAATCACTTGATAAGTCATAAAAAACGGTTGGATGAAGCATGATCAAGATGAAAAACAGAGTAGTATATAAATCTTCTTTTAAAATACTAACCAGCATGTATGTTTTTTCAGTGATATGGCATTAAATATTCATAAAGTATTCATATTACACATTTTAACCCCAAGTGGTGGAGTTATATGAAAATAGCCTAAAATCGAGAGCAAATATGTTTGGATGGACATATTTGTTTTACTTTTTGTTTTTGGGTATTTTTCAGCTTAATTGGTTCTCACTTTAAAGTCTTAGTAAATACATATATAATAATGTTACAATGTCCAAAATTATATATTTATATAAATGTCGAACCTTACAAAACTTAAATTATTTGTCATGTACTCTTAATGATGAGATTCATCTAGAGGCAAAGAAACCTTGGAGATACAATTAAAGTTGGCAATCATGCATCCCTGCAGGATCATGCAAAATTAATTATTTTTATTCGCTATCATCTCCATGAAAAATTAAAATATGAGTACATTACAGTAAAAGATTCACTTGTCTTTTGAAATGATTTTAAAGGAAAGATATGAGAATCAAAAAAATTTGTAATCCTCCCAAAAGATCGTTATAATTGGTTGCACCTGAAGTTGCAAGATTTTAAAAGTGTTGAGTGAGAACAATTCTATATTTTTTAAAAAATAATCTCACTATTAAAATTATGTGGAAAAAAACATTGATGAAGACATGTTAGGAAAAATATTTATTATATTTCATGGCTCAAATATGTTCCTGCCACAGCAATATCGAGAGCGTAAATTCACAAAATATTTCCTAAAGCGATAAAGGAAACTATGTTCCCATAAGTGATATTATGTCTTCTAGTGGTTGTACAAAATAATGAGTTTTTGGTATAAAAAAAACCAACAATCTCGCCCGACTAATTCTACTACATTCTCTGAAGTGAATGGAGCCTAATTTGATAAACATAGAGGAAATTATGGTTGTGGTCGTGGGTGTGAAATGAACAATCAATATAGAAAAGGGAATGTACTTGTCGTACTCCTAAACATTTGGTAGATTTGTACCAAGACTCCATAAAAGAAAAGGAAATGAAATTGAAATAAAATTTATTGATCATAATGATCCTGAAGATTCCATGAATTATTTTGACTTTTCAAATGGACTGGATATAACTAATTTTGATATCTATGATTTCCTTGATGATGTTGATAAAAATATTCATACCAATTAATTATTTTTATTTCATTGTATTATGGCATTATAATAAGTATTTTTATTATATGTTTTATTTATGTTTCAAGTAATAAGTTAAATTTATGTTTTTGCATATATAAAGATGTATGGGCCAAAGCTCATCAAACTTAATTAAAGGCTCTAGAAGAGCGATCATTCATCAAACTTAATTAAAGTATCTGAAAGAGTGATTATAATATTGTCAAAGGACACAAAACTTTGTATTGATGATTCTTTATATTCTTCTGAGGCAAGCAGAAATTTGCTCAGCTTTAAGGATATGCGTTATAATGGTTATCATATTGAAACCGATAGCAAAGGCTGTGAAAATTTTATTTATATTACTTCAATAATATCAGGCCATAAGCTCATATTAGAAAAAGTGTATATTTTCTCTTCTGGGTTATATTATACTAAAATAAGAATAGTTGAAACAAATGTTGTAATACACCAGAAGTGTTCAGATCCAAATATTTTATGCTTTGGCATGATCATCTAGGATCAATAATGATGCGTTAAATTATTAAAAACTCCCACGAACACCCCTTAAAGAACCAGAAGATTCCTTTACCTGTTGATTATATCAAAGTAAATTAATTATCAAACTATCACATTTAATTATTGTTGTTTAGTGTTCATCTTTTTAAGAAAGAATTCAGGGTGATATATGTGAACCAATACACCCACATTGTGGTATATTTAAGTATTTTATGATTTTACTTGATGCATTAACCAGATGGTCATATTTATGTTAAATATTCTGTTGCACATATACATACTCAAAATGGTGTAGTTGAATCACTTATCAAGAAACTTCAATATATTGTCTGACCTTTGATTATGAAATCAAAATTACTAGTTTATGCTTGGGGTCATTCTATTTTACATGCTGCATCATAACCTTAACATGTGATGTTTTAATGAAACAATCTTCCCACTATTAGGGGGCGAAAAGTCGTTGCCTGAAGCACGACGTGAGATCGTTGCCTAAAGCACGACGAGAGATTAATTGGAATATTTCAACGTTATTTAATATTGATCCTCATACAAATTAATATGAATTAGAAGTTCAAAGGATTATTTATTTGCAATGAATTGCAAATCAATTACAAGAAGTATTCACTAATAATAAGAAAATAGTGAAATCTTACATTCGAGCTACTAATACTCCAACAGGGATTGAAGTCCTTGTAGGACATTCAGTTAATACAGTAACAAATGAATCAAAGCCACACTTGAAGCGTGGAAGACCTATCGGTGTTAAAGATAAAATTCCCCAGAAGAAGAAAGTACAAGTAAAAATAACTTACATCCTATAAAGAGGCTATACCTATGAAAAAGACTACAAAAAAAATTATTGATCTATTCAAAATTTATGAACAAAAATCTCTTGTAAATAAAACTCTTGAAGAGTTATCCCCTAAAGATGATGAGTTATTTCTTGAAGAGGATCAGGTACCTGAAAATAACGAGATCTCGATACATTATATATATACAGGAAACGGATATATTGGATAGAAATAAAATTATTATCGACAACATATTTTTCGTATAAAATTGTTCTTGATATTATCAGAAGTAATGATCATGTATATGAACCACAAATCGTTGATGAATGTAGAAATATTTGGCCAGGCGATTCAAGTAAAACTAAATTCACAAAGTAAACGTGAAGTTTTTGGACCTGTAATCCGAACAACTAAAGGTGTGATGCCTGTTGAATACAAATGGGTATTTGTACTAAATAAGAAAAATAAAATTATATGGTATAGAACGCAACTTGTAGCACAAGATTTTTCGCAAAGACCTAATTGATTATGAAGAAACATATGCTTGTGTAATGAACACAATTACATTCAGATTTTTAATTAGCTTGGTAGCAAGAGAAATTAATGGATGTTGTTACATCATATCTGTACGGATCATTATATAATTATATCTACATGAAAATCCCTGAAGGATATAAAATGCCTGAAGCATAAATTCTATATCTCGAAATATGTATTCTATCAAGCTACAAAGATTCTTATATGAGTTAAAGCAATCCATATGCATATTGTGATATAATCGCTTTAGTGGATATCTTTTGAAAGAATGATTTGAGAATAATTCAATTTGTGCATGCATTTTTATCAAAAGATCATAATCTGGATTTGCTATTATTACTGTATTTATTGATGAAAGATCTTGTTCCAGAAGAGTCGACAAAAATAACAAATTTGAGATGAAAGATATTGGTAAGTCAATTTTTTGTCTTAGCCTACAAATTGAATTATGGAATTCTTGTTCATTAATCAACATACACAGAAAATGTGACGCCCCCAAAATAGGTATACATCACCCATTCTGAGTTGTCAATACATGGTACAGAAACAACTACAACTTTATTATTGCAACAGTAAAACTGTGAGTTTGAATACAAATATTATCTTCTAGACAATATCTATACTCAAATAAATCCTCATCACATTTATTGATACATTATTTTACAAAAATGGTGAAGACTATTAAACAACTCTCTCTAGAACCTTCATTCCATACCCCGACTCGTACTCGCTATATTCTCGCATCCTGAGAAGAAAAATGGAACAAAAAGGAAAAGGGTGAGCTCAACTAGCACAGTAAAGAATATTATGACTAAGATAATATACAACAAATTATCGTTAGTCTTCAACAGGGAAAAATCTAATAGAATACAATAGACAACAAGTTTTAAATCAATATTCGCAGCGGAAATAATAATTCATTAGAAGAGTTAAGTAGAGAATGCAAACAACTATCTTCTATGTATGAATTTAAAAGTTCATCGTCTATCTTTTATCCCTGTAACATCAATCAATATATATCTGGAATCAAATATTCATCTTTGCACCCAAAGATATTCATCAGTTGATCATGTTCATCTAAACACCTGTTCATCTTTGCACAACGGGCCAAAGATATTTATCAGAAATCATTCATCTTTGCACTACAGGCCAAAAATATTCAATAATATCATCATTTAAGATCGAGGATGATGAAAATATTTTTAAAGAAACGAATCCCGTTGAAACAAAATGACAAGGATTAAGGATTAAGGATTCGTATTTTGTTTTATCCATGTCCAACAATACCTCAAAAATAATCATAGTGGTGTAAAATTCAAGAATGATCAAAAACATGGATACAATCAAAAGCTAGTATCCGAATAGATATTTTGGACAAAAGGAAAATTTTCATTTTTCGATGAATAATACAGATATCGTGAATAGTGCCATATACGTGAATAGTAACTCCCACACCAAAAGTTCCAAATTTGATAAAAACTTCAGATCAATATTTCAAAGATAATGATATTGAAGAAATAATATCATTACGAAAAAAATAATATCCCTTACCTCGAAAGATCAAGACTTCTAATTGACACACTGGCGGATATAGGCTATGACTTGAACTTGCAATCAGATATAGCAATACTCAAAATACTCACAAGAATACTCGATAATATATAGAGAGAAAACTTGATTTCTGGTGTAATTTTCAATTCTAACCCAAGACCCTATTTATAGGAAAATACTTAGAAACACCAAAAGCGAGAAAATTTAATAAAATATTAATATATATTTATTAAATTCTACGCACTCCAAAATCTGATTCAAACCATCACCACCAAGAGTGAATCACCTTGCCTAACTCAAAAAAAACGTTTTTCTTATTAAAATATTTAAAACTTCAAAAATTAATTATTTTGAGCTTCGAACTTCAATAATTCACAATAAATAGCTCTTTTGTCAGAAAATTGAATCACGCGTGTTTTTATAGGAAATTCAATTCTCTACAACTTTTTGCGTAAGAAAGTTTTTCCAAATTCCAAAACAGAAATTGACCAAGAAATCAACAAACGGGTGATTTTACATGTGCTATAATCAAATTTTCTATCAATAATTGTGTCCACCAACACACAAAATATGTGTTAAACATTTAATGCCACAAAAATACTCTTCCTCCTCATATACTCATATATCCCACATTCATTATAAAATATCACCGTTAATATATTATTAAAATAATATATTTAAATGAATTATTTTATCGAAAAAGATAAAATATTAATTTTCAACAATTGTCACATTAAAATTTTCTCCATCTATATCCACATAAAATCAATATTTTCCTCATTATATAAATCAATAATTAATTATTCACAAATAATATTACAGAATCACAAGATCTTGCAACCAGTGCGGTTCCTGGAAAGAGGGGCTTTTAATAAGAATTTCTCCTCACTTCTGCCAAGTAAAAGTAGGTGACCAAACCTCTCCTTAGATGTAACTTTCTAGACATTGCCAATAATGTTATCTAATAATATTATTCGGATAATATGAATTATTGCTTCGATAATGAAAAATATTGTGTAATGACAATTATTGAAACAAAGAATATAAAATATCAACGCAAAGAATTATTAAATCAATAAAATATCTTGAGCAAGAATTATCGTAACCATTATTGAGTAGTGCTTCTTCACGTAAGAATCAATAATTGGTGCAATACTGGTAATCTTCTTGTGTTTTAACCACGTAGTATTTTAACGAAGATAATCTAGAATAACTACGCTGTTATTTTTAGACAACTTATATTTGTCGTTTTCTTCATCCAATCGCTTTTTCAGTTATGGGGCCCATTAAAGGCTCATGCGCAGGTCGTGCATTTAATATTCTCCGACAATGCTAAAGAATATTCCACGACCAAACGAATATTCCCAACAACAATGAATATTTTATAACCACTTGCTTATTTTGAAATATTTGCGTATTTTACCCATAACTATCCACATTAATCAAATCAACCCTTACTATTTCAAAATAATAAATAAAGAAAATTAAATTTCATTAATAATAAGTTGGGGTCTTACAGAAAAAGTCATGAAGTAACTTTACATGGATAATGTTAATCCTTTTGAGTACTCCAATGATGGGTTGGTCACTTGATATCAAGAAATATCCATTTTGACCACAAGAAAATGATGAAGAAACGTTTGGTCTTGAAGTATTATATCTTCGTGAAATTGGTGTTTTGGTCCTGAAATACTATATCTTAACGTAATTGGTACTTTGATGAGCATTTATAGTTAACTTACTAGACGTGACGCCCCCAAAATAGGTATACATCACCTATTTCGAGTTGTCAATACATGGCATGTAAACAACTATAACTTTATTATTACAACAAGAAACTGTGAGTTTGAATACAAATATTTTCTTCTGCATAATATCTATACTCAAATAAATCCTCATCACATTTATCGATACATTATTTTATAAAAATGGTGAGGACTACTAAACAATCCTTTCTAAAACCTTCATTCCATACCCCGACTCACTCGCTTATATTCTCGCCTCCCGAGAAAAATGGAACAAAAAGGAAAAGGGTGAGCTCAACTAGCCAAGAAAGAAGAATATTATGACTAAGATAATATACAACAAATTATCATTAGTCTTCAACAGGAAAAATCTAATAGTAATACAATAGACAACAAATTTTAAATCAATATTCGCAATGAAATAATAATTCATTAGAAGAGTTAAGTAGAGAATGCAAACTACTATCTTCTATGTATGAATTTAAAAGTTCATCGCCTATCTTTTATCCCCGTAACATCAATCAATATACATCCGAATCAAATATTCATTTTGCACTATGTGCCAAAGATATTCATCATGGGTCATGTTCATTTAAACACTGCTCATCTTTGCACTACACGCCAAAGATATTCATCGAAATCATTCATCTTTGCACTATGTGCCAAAGATATTCTTAAGAAATCATTCATCTTTGCACTATGTGCCAAAGATATTCCATAATATCATCATTTAAGACCGAGGATGATGAAAATATTTTTTTAAAGAAACGAATCCAAAGGAAACAAAATGACAAGGATTAAGGATTAAGGATTCGTATTTTGGTTTTATCCACGCCCAAAAAAAATACCTCAAAAATAATCATAGTGGTGTAAAATTCAAGAATGATCAAAACATGGATACAATCGAGTTAGTATCCGTAATAGATGTTTTGGACGAAAAGAAGAAATTTTATTTTTCTATGAATAAGATCAGATACGTGAATAGTGTCAGATACGTGAATAAAGGCCGATACGTGAATAGTAACTCGACACCAAAAGATAGAAATTCCACAAAAACATCTTCACGCTTCGCTTAATAGTACTCGTGAATAAGAATCGTGAATAAGAATCGCTTAATAAGAATCGTGAATAAGAACTCATGAATAAGAACCCATGAATAGTAACCCCGACATGAAAAAGTTCCAAATTTGATAAAAACTTCAGATCAACATTTCAAAGATAATGATATCAAGAAATAATATCATTACTTAAAAAAAAATAATATCCCTTACCTCGAAAGATCAAGACTTTAAATTTAAACACCGGATATAGGCTATGACTTGGACTTGCACCATATAGCAATACTCAAAGTATACTCAAAATACTCACAAGAATACGCCGATAATATAGAGAGAAAACTTTAGCGGTGTGATTTTCAATTTAACCTAAGCACCTATTTATAGAAAACGCTTAGAACACCAAAGCAAAGTAAAATTTAATAAAATATATTATTATTAATAAATTTCCTACGCCTCTTTGGAAATCAGATCCCAACATTTCCCACATGCCAACCTTCTAGAAAGAAATGATAAAAATGTTTTTCATAAAATAAATAATTAAAACTTACAAAAATCAATTATTTTGAGCTTTAGAACTTCAATAATTTATAATAAATAGCCCTTTCATCAGAAAATTGAATCTCAAGAGTTTTTATAGGAAATTCAATTCTCTACAACTTTGCGTAAGAAAGTTTTTCCAAATTCCAAATAGAAATTGGACCAAATCCACAAACTACGATTTTACTGTGCTATAATCAAATTTTAGTCAATAAATGGGGTCCCACCGACATGTTTAACATATTTTAAACATTTATTGCAACAAAAAATACTCTTCCTCCTCGATATACTCATATATCCCACATTCGTTGTAAAAATATCACCGTTAATATATTATTAAAATAATATATTTAAACGAATTATTTTATTAAAAAGATAAAATATTAATTTTCAACAATTGTCATTTTAAAATTTTCTCCATCTATATCCACATAAAATCAATATTTTCTCATCATATAAATCAATAATTAATTATTCACAAATAATATTACAGTAATCACAATATCGACAACCGTGCGCTTCCTCAGAAAGAGGGGCTTTCCAATAAGAATTTCTTCATCTGGCAGCGCAATTAGTGTGACCAAAACTCTCCTTAGATGTAACTTTCTAGACATTGCCAATAATGTTATCTAATAATATTATTCAGATAATATGAATTATTGCTTCGATAATGAAAAATATCGTGTAATGACAATTATCAAACAACAAAGAATATAAAATATCAACGCAAAGAATTATTAACTCAATAAAATATCGAATAAAGAATTATCGTAACCATTATCGAGTAAAGGCTTCTTCACGTAAGAATCAATAATTGGTGCAATACCGTGCACGCTTGTGTTTTAACCACCGGTATTTTAACAAGATAATCTGTAGAATAACTACGCTGTTATTTTTAAACAACTTATATTTGTCGCTTTCTTCATCCAATCGCTTTCACATGGGCCCACACATGGTCGCTACCGTCGCATTTAATATTCCCCGACAAGCATTTAATATTCCACACCAAACTAATATTCCCCGACAACAATGAATATTTTATAACCACTTGCTTATTTTGAAATATTTCATGATTTAACCCTTAACTATCCACATTAATCAAATCAACCTTACTATTTCAAAATAATAAATAAAGGAAATTCCTTTTATTTAAAAAATTTCGGTCTTACAACCTCCCTCCTTATGAAATTTCGTCCTCTAAATCGACGACGCACTGGTGTTTCAAAAGGTGAGGATACCTCGCTTTCATTTCCGCTTTCCAATTCCTGTGTCATTTCTCTATAACATGATTCCTCCACAAAACTTTAACTTGTGGTATGACCTTTTCTTGGCGTAGGACATGCTGCTCCTTCCTATCCAAGATCTTGACAGTACCTCCTCATACGTTAAGTCTTTCTGGCTATCTCATCCTGGTTCTAACTCAATAACGTGGTTCGGGTCTTTCACATATTTATTTAAGTACGAGATATATGTGAAACACATTATGAACACGAGACATACTTTGAGGTAACGCAAGTCTATAGGCTACATTTCCTACTCGGTCAAGAATTTGAAATGGACCAATAAATCGTGGATCGAGCTTTCCTCTCTTCCCAAATCTTGTAACTCCTTCCATGGAGCAACTCGCAACAATACATGATCCCTATATTAAATTCCACGCCCTTTCGATGAAGATCGTGATAACTCTTTTGTCGATCTTGTGCCTTTTTTGTATACGTTGTCGAATCATTTGGATCTTTTTCGGTGAGTCATACGCATTAACTCGGGTCCCAACAATGTTGCTTCACCCACCTCATCCCAACATATTGGAGAACGACATTTTCGGCCCATATAATGCTTCAAATGGAGCCACACCTATACTTGCTCGATAACTGTTGTTGTAGGAGAATTCCACCAATGGTAAATACTTATCCCAACTACCCTTGAAGTCTCAGGACACGTAGTCTTAATAGATCTTCAAGAGTTTGAATAGTCCTCTCGATTGTCCGTCCGCTTGGGGATGGTATGTCAACTAAATCGCAAACTCCGTGCTCCATAGCTTTTTTTGCAAGCTAACCCAAAATCTTGAAGTGAATCTTGGGTCACGATCCAAACTATGGATACAGCATGCCATGCAACCTCATAATCTCATTCACGCATATACTAGCAAGACGCTCAAGGGAATAAGTCTCCAGACGGCAAGAAATGAGCAGACTTGGTTAATCTATCAACAATAACCCAAATAAGATTGATGCCTTGAGAAACCGTAGGAAGACCCGTAACTAAATCCATAGTAATGTGTTCCACTTCCATTCCGGAATCTCAAGTGGTTGCAACGGACCCTTAGGTACAAGATGCTCCGCCTTTACACGCTGGCAAGTTAAACACATCGAGATAAACTTTGCAATCTCTCTCTTCATATTGTTCCACCAAAATGTATGTCAAGATCACGATACATTTTAGTACTTCCAGATGGATTGCAAATGGCGATTGTGTGCCTCCATCATAATCTTGTACTTCAAATCGTAGTCGTTTAGAACACAAAGTCTAGAGTGGACTCAAGTATTCCTTCTTCATCAATTCTCGCCCTAATAGCTCCTTCTTCAGATTTCTTCTTCATTCATACACATCGATCGCCGGGCCTATGGCTTGAGCAACCTTAACTTTTTCTATTAAAGTTGGCTCTACGCAGATACTTGACATCATCGCACTCTCTCCTCCGATATGATCTTCTACTCAACGCGCCACTACCACGCTCGCTTTTACCGTGATGGTATTGAATAGTGTGGTCGTAGTCTTTCAATAGCTCGAGCCAACGTCGCCGCCGCATGTTGAGTTCTTTTTGAGTGAAGAAATATTTAAGGCTTTTTATGGTCCGAATATATCTCCACTTTCTCCCCATATAGATAGTGCCTCCATATCTTTAAGCGCAAAACGATCGGGCCGCTAACTCTTGATCATGAGTAGGATAATTCCTCTCATACTCTTTTAAGTTGTCGCGAGGCATAGGCTATGACTTTCCCACGCTGCATGAGAACACATCCTAACCCTTTCGCTCAAGCATCGTCAGAGATAACAAATCCATCCGAACCAGATGGTATTGTTATAACAAAAGCCAAATAAGTCTCCTCTTAAGCTCTTGGAAACTTTTCTCGATTCTTCGCTTCCAAACGAATTTTGTATCCTTCCGAGTTAGCCGAAGTTAATGGAGTAGCGATTCGAGAAAACCTTCCACGAATCTCCGATAATAACCATTTAAGCCCAAAAGCTACGATGATTTCACCACCGACTTTATTGTTCTCAACTTCAGATTGCTTCAATCTTCACGGATCAACAGATACTCCATGTTTCGACACCACGTGCCCAAGGAATGCTACTTCCTCAAGCCCCGTAACTCGCATTTCTTCAATTTGGCATATAGTTGGTTTTCACGAAGCCTTTCGAGTACCAAAATTTCAAATGGTGCTCATGATCTTCACGGCTTTTGGAATATATGAGGATGTCATCAATAAAGACAACAACGAATTGATCCAAATATTCCTTGAATACTCGGTTCATCATATCCATGAAAGCCGCAGCAGAGCATTAGTTAGTCCGAAAGACATGACTAAGAATTCATAATGCCCATACCGAAGTTCAAGGCGTCTTTGAATATCCTCAATTCTAATCTTCATTGATGATATCCGTAATCGAAGATCGATTTTGAAAAGAATTGTGCCCTTCAGAATGGTCAAACAAGTCATCAATACGAGGTAGAGGATACCTATTCTTGATGGTGACATGGTTCAATTCCCGATAGTCAATACAAAGTCGATACTCCCGCCTTTCTTCTTTACTTAATAAAAACAGAGCACCCCAAGGAGATGTACTAGACGAATGAAACCGATGTCCAACAATTCTCAGAGTTGAACCTTTAACTCCCAAGTTCAATAGAGCCATTCGATATGGGGTTTTAGAAATGGGCTTTGTACCAGTTCAAGATCAATAAAGAATTCAACTTCACGCTCGGGGTAGACCGAAGTTCTTCAGAAATACGCCAGAAAGTCAATAACAACAGAATATTATTCAAATTTGACGTGTCTTTATTCAAATCCATAACATGGGCTAAGAAAGCTTCGACATCCGCTTTTTTCAATAAACGAATAGCTTTATGATTAGATATGATGTTGATTGATTTTAATGGTTTAGTTGCTTGAATTGCATACAACAAAGTTGGTTAGAATATGAAAACTAACAACCTTATTTAAAACAATCAATTTTGGCATGATGAGTAGTTAACCAATCAATCCCTAAAATCACATCAAAAGCAAGTATCTTTAAAGAGATAAGGTCAACAAGTAAGGTGATGGTGCCAACTTGAATCAAACAAGATTTATAAACAAAGTGGATGTGATGAAAGTTTCTCCTAACTGAGTTTCCATAGATAGTCAAAATCTAATTTCTCCTGAGTCAAGTTTAAACGTTGAACACATGCAGGAGAGATAAATGAATGGGTAGCACCGGTATCTAATAAGGTATAAACTTCGTAAGAATTATAATTAACTAACCCATGCTAACTTTCGCTCGTTCCTCACTTGTTGGGAAGTCATGACAACCGCTTCTCCTTTGAACTACCCGGCTTTGACTTGTTCTGGGTAGCATTTGGTGTCATACTATCGTTGGAATTGACTTTTCTATAGGCATATTCCACCTTCAATCGCTTCATCGTATTCTCGATTCATGATCTGAATCATCAATCTTCGATCCATATCGAATCGAGAGATCGACCGCCGCCCTGACAGGTAATTTAAAACTCGATGTTGGGTTCTTCCAATTCTTTCCCCAAAAGAGAAATGTATATCATCTATTTTAACCTTTTGGATCGGACGCCTCTTTTACCATATCAACATGTCGTATGCGGCTTTTACCCACGCATCCTTCATTCTCACTGCTCGCTTGTTTCTTCTTTCATTTGATCCTTGATATTTGAATTCTCGATTCCAACTTTAATATCTTACCCTCCGCCAAAGCGTGATTTTGTTCGAGCATCACATATCGGGTAAATACAATTTTGAATTGTTGTATCTCTTTGTTCCACGCACCGCTTGCAATTCTTCAACTCGTTTCTTCTAGCTCACTTAATATGATCTCGTAGTTCTACATTTTGATCAAAATTTCTTCTAATAAATTCTCCTCGTGTTCCTCTTCTTCTCTCACTCACCGCTCACCGCTACCTCGCGAGCAAATTTCGGGTGCAACTATTAATTCTTCCTCACCACATGGATATCTCTAATTCTTCTTCGCTTGATATTACATTATCCCCGGTTGGTGATTAGAGGTATATCCATGGTCTCATTCACTCCATTGTTGACATTTTCAGCTGCCATCTTAAATACTGCCATAAAACAAGGGTTAATTAAGGAAATCAATATATCACATAATATCCCTATATACTGACCAACTAACAAATAAGCTTAGGTAGGACACATTAGCGTAAGGATTTACTCTGCCTCCCTCCTAGTTCTATTCCCCGATCTCCGCCAGAGATCATATCCCTAAGCTCGATACCAATCGTGACGCCCAAAAAAAAATAGTATACATCACCTATTCTCGAGTTGTCAATACATGGTACGTAAACAACTACAACTTTATTATTACAACAAGAAATCGTGAGTTTGAATACAAATATTATCTTCTGATAATATCTATACTCAAATAAATCCTCATCACATTTATCGATACATTATTTTACAAAAATGGTGAGGACTACTAAACAATCCTTTCTAAAACCTTCATTCCATACCCCACTGCACTCGCTTATATTCTCGCCTCCCCGAGAAAAATGGAACAAAAGGAAAAGGGTGAGCTCAACTAGCCCAAAAAGAATATTATGACTAAGATAATATACAACAAATTATCATTAGTCTTCAACAGGAAAAATCTAATGTAATACAATAGACAACAAATTTTAAATCAATATTCGCAATGAAATAATAATTCATTAGAAGAGTTAAGTAGAGAATGCAAACTACTATCTTCTATGTATGAATTTAAAAGTTCATCGCTCATCTTTTATCCCTCGTAACATCAATCAATATACATCCGAATCAAATATTCATTTTGCACTAAAAGCCAAAGATATTCATCGATTGGTCATGTTCATTTAAACACTGCTCATCTTTGCACTACGGCCAAAGATATTCATCGAAATCATTCATCTTTGCACTACACAGCCAAAGATATTCTTAAGAAATCATTCATCTTTGCACTACAAAGCCAAAGATATTCCATAATATCATCATTTAAGACCGAGGATGATGAAAAATATTTTTTAAAGAAACGAATCCAAAGTGAAACAAAATGACAAGGATTAAGGATTAAGATTCAGTACTTGGTTTTATCCACGCCCAAAAATACCTCAAAAATAATCATAGTGGTGTAAAATTCAAGAATGATCAAAACATGGATACAATCAGAAGTTAGTATCCGTAATAGATGTTTTGGACTTAAAAGAAGAAATTTTATTTTTCTATGAATGAATAAGAATCAGATACGTGAAAGGTCGTGAATAAGGCCAGATACGTGAATAAGAATCTCGACACCAAAAGATAGAAATTCCACAAAAACATCTTCACGCTTCATGAATAATAGTACTCGTGAATAAGAACTCGTGAATAAGAATCTCTTAATAAGAACTCGTGAATAGAAACTCATGAATAAGAACCCATGAATAGTAACCCCGATATGAAAAAGTTCCAAATTTGATAAAACTTCATATCAACATTTCAAAGATAATGATATCAAGAAATAATATCATTAAAAAAAAATAATATCCCTTACCTCGAAAGATCAAGATTTCTAAATTAAACAATTGGATATAAAGCTATGACTTTGACTTCAGACCGTATAGCAATACTCAAAGTATACTCAAAATACTCACAAGAATACGCCGATAATATAGAGAGAGAAAACTTCAGCTTCGTGTGATTTTCAATTCTAACCTAAGACCCTATTTATAGAAAACGCTTAGAACACCAAAAGTAAAATTTAATAAAATATATTATTATTAATAAATTTCCACGCCTCTTTGGAAATCAGATCCCAACATTTCCCACATGCCAACCTTCTAGAAAGAAATGATAAAAAACGTTTTTCATAAAATAAATAATTAAAACTTACAAAAATCAATTATTTTGAGATTTAGAACTTCAATAATTCATAATAAATAGCCCTTTCATCAGAAAATTCGAATCTCGTGAGTTTTTATAGGAAATTCAATTTCTACAACTTTGCGTAAGAAAGTTTTTCCAAATTCCAAATAGAAATTGACCAAATCCACAAACTACGATTTTACAAAGCTATAATCAAATTTTAGTCAATAAATGGGGTCCACCGACATGTTTAACATGTTTTAAACATTTATTGCAAAAAAATACTCTTCCTCCTCAGATACTCATATATCCCACATTCGTTGTAAAATATCACCGCTAATATATTATTAAAATAATATATTTAAACGAATTATTTTATCGTAAAAAGATAAAATATTAATTTTCAACAATTGTCATTTTAAAAATTTTCTCCATCTATATCCACATAAAATCAATATTTTCCTCATCATATAAATCAATAATTAATTATTCACAAATAATATTACGTAATCACAATATCGACAACAAAGCAGCTCCTGTGAAAGAGGGGCTTTCCAATAAGAATTTCTTCTTCATGCGCGCAATTAGGTGACCAAACCTCTCCTAGATGTAACTTTCTAGACATTGCCAATAATGTTATCTAATAATATTATTCAGATAATATGAATTATTGCTTCGATAATGAAAAATACCGTGTAATGACAATTATCAAACAACAAAGAATATAAAATATCAACGCAAAGAATTATTAACTCAATAAAATATCGAATAACCATTAATTATCGTAAAAAAATAATTGGTGAGTAAAGGCCTTCACGTGTTTTAAGAATCAATAATTGTGCAATACCGCAGTTATTTTTAAACAACTTATATTTGTCGCTTTTTTCGTGTTTTAACCATGGGGCCCACACGTATTTTAACAATATAATCAGAATAACGAATATTACGCAACAATATTTTTATAACAACTTATATTGAAATATTTGCGTATTTTCATCCAATCGCTTACTATTTCAAAATAATAAATAAAGGGGCCTTTTATTTAAAACATGGTCTTACACTAAAGAATGTATAATTATGTACAACTCAAGATATTGTAATTTAATATATCCCCGTTATCTTCGTGAGACTATTAATTTGGGAATATTCCACCAAACCAAATTAATATTCCCGGAAGAATGGCGATATTGATATCAAAACAATGAATATTTTATAACCACTGCTTATTTTGAAGAAAATATTTCTTCGACTTAATGATATTTAACCCTTAACTATCCACATTAATCAAATCAACCCTTACTATTTCAAAATAATAAATAAAGGAAATTCCCCTAGGTTTTTATTTAAAAAATTTCGGTCTTACTTTCTCATCTTTTCAGAGTATAACATTTTAAGATAATCTCGAAGCATTACCAACTACAACATTTGAATGATTGTCACAATATTGGAATGTGATAGCTGAAAGACTTAAGGATGCATTCATGAGGGGGAGCTAATACGCGCTGCACTCTTTTTTTCTTAACCTAGGTTTTTTTTTCCATTAGGTTTTTCCTAGTAAGATTTTTAATGAGGCAGCTTTCAATGCGTATAGCTATACAATAGACATCCAATAGGGAGTGTTATAAAATTATACATAGTGTTTGGATGTTTAGATACATTCATACTCATGTCTAGATCCATTCATACCCCTCTTTATTGTAATTACCTTTGAGCTTTGAAACTCCAATCAGGGGCGGACCCAAGCATGGGGCAGGGGGGGCATCTGCCCCCATTGAAATTTCTACTCTGGTATAATATGTAACCAATTTGCTCATTTTTTGGCTTTCTAACTAGACATATACTCTTTCTGCTCTTACTCTAATTAATTTTATAAGCTTAACATGTATTATGTGAGTTTAGATAAATAAAATTTTTTGACTGCAAATATCTTAGTTTAGATAAATAAAAATCTTTGATTGTAAGTATCTTTTAACAAATATTTACCGCAAACTAGGGTGAGGAAACTGATTTCTTTGTGTAAATTCAAATTATTTGATTCCTTGTTTATTTAAAATATTATTTAGAAATGAATAAAAGAAAAAAAAATAGAATAAAACATTATTATATGCAAGATAAGTCCATGATTTATTTTCCATCTTCCTTTTCTATTATCTTTCTTTTTTTATTTAACACTTCTTTTGTCACAAAAGTTGTCACTTTGTAATTTAATCCGATTATAATTGTACTAAATTATGTTAGTTGGTTAAATTAATGGATGAAAAACCTTGTGAAACACGTTACGTATCCAAATATAACAGAGTATATGATAACTAAGCATTCTTTATAAGAAATTTTGGTAACTTTACGTTACAAAATGTACTTATAATCTGCATAGTATAATGTTTAATATTGATACTATTTTGATTTTTATATTTGTTGTTTTCATTTGACTATACATTAGACATTAGTTATTAATAATATACAACGGTGGATATTGTTCTAGTTTTTGAGCAAAACCCAACTCCAATGAAATCTATATAATAGTACATTAGTAACTTATATTTAGCGTGATATTTCTACAACTATTAAAAATGAGATTATCATGCAACAATTTTAAGCAACGAAACCTCGAAAAATGTTATTGTAAATAATATTTAATGATTATTTAGTTTTGTAATTCATTTTATAAAAAATTTATTTTTAAAGAATTTTTTTTTCGAATTTGACCCCACTGAACTCCGCGGCTGGATCCGTCCCTGACTCCAATGACCTATGAGTTTTAAAACTTCCAAATTTTTATGCACATGTGCTTATAAATAGAAGTATTGTCAAGAGGATGGAGGTGATATAAAAATATAATGAGAATGCTATATCTTTTCACTAATCATCATTGGTCTTAATATTTAGTACTCCTCCATCCCATGATAAAAGTCCTGATTGACTTTTTGCGCATATTAAGAAAGAGGATAAAATGATAAAAATTGTCCATATTTAAATTCTCATTTATTTGCATAGTTTTCTGCACATTACTAGTGATGCTCCATAAATATGCATAGAGAATAGAAATATAACTGTGACGCCCCCAAAATAGGTCAACACAGCCCATTCTGAGTCGCCAAATACATAGTACATAAAACAACTACATACTTCATTATTACAATTGTCGTGCAAAATACGACAACACATATACTGTGAGTTTTAATACATATATTGTCTTGTAGACAATATCCAAACTCAAATTGTGAGACCCCAGATTTTATAAATAAAGATTTAAATTTCTCGAAATATTTGTTTGAATATTATGGAATGAATTTGATATAATGAGTTGTGAGTAATATTTACAAATTTTGTAAAGTATACAAGTTGTCATATTATATTCGATTGGTCGGAAAATATTCTTTTTATCAGGGAATATCCCGTACTTACAGTACAATCATCAGTGGACCCATAATGTAATTATTGTCTTGATTGAGAAAAACGACAATTAACGGCGAAAAGTTTTACCGTTAAAATTGTTGAACTACTACTCGGTAGTAAAAGTACGAAGAATGGCGTGGTTGCATAGTAATAATACGGTATTGATTATTGATCTTTACGTGATAAGTCACTCGGTTTTGTTTTATTGGTATTATTATTGTAATAAAGCAGGAAAAGCTTTTATATAAAACATATTACTTTTATAAAGTTATTCATTTTATTAGGCTAATAGTAAATTTTTTTATATAAAATGTAATACTTTTATAAAGTTATCTCATTTTATTAGATAATAATTAGAATATATTATATTTTATTATGCATAGTATTTGCTTTAGTACTTCAGATAGTATTTGCATAGTAAAATCTTTTATAAAGTTATTCATTTTATTAGATTATAAATAGAATATATTATATTTTATTTAAAAGATTTTGCTTTAAATATGGACCGTCAGATTAAAGTAAATCAATCTGGACCGCTTTCGTGAGTTAGTTCTTACTACGCAGTCCATTTTTCTATAAATAGAAGCTCATTCCTTCATTATTTCTTACGAATTCTTTGAAACTCAGAGAGATAAATTATAGAGAGAAAGAAGAAAAGTATACTCGCTACTTCACTACTTCTATATCCAAAGACTCTTTCTTTCTAAGGTAGGGAATATTATTTGTTGCACTTTCGTAGGGGTATTATTTCTTTTGTATTCATGAAGAGAACTTCATTATTCCATTCTTTATTATTACATTGGAATAACTCAGTATACTCGGACTTTCCCTATACTTGGTGAAATTCTCCTATTATTCTAGTCTTTATTATTCGTTGAATATCACATGCATGCTTTTCTACGGACCAGTTCGATCTTTATTATTCTCATTGGAATATCCTCACATGCATGCGTTTTACTGGGACGGTTCCAGATTTATTATTCATTGAATATCCTATTTGTGCGTTTTACGCTTGACCGGTTCCGTTATTTAGTATTCATTGCTGAATAACATGTCTATGTGAAGTAACCGTATTATATGCCGATTTTACATTGTTATTCTATTCTTTATTATTTTGTTGGAACATCCTGTCGGTGCTAATTTCGCCTAACCTGGTTCCGTTATTATTATTCTGTTGGAATAACCTGTCTATGCGAAGTACCGCATGCATAGTGATTTCTTTTGTTATTCCATTCTTTATTATATTCAGTTGGTTAAAGTTTTGACTTCTATACTTCATGAAATTAGTGGAATATCCTCGATATTTGCGCTTCATCCAGTATCTTTTCATGGAAATATTCTTTTGAGCATTCTTGAATTTTTACTCTACAAAGCAAAGATCGTATGTCGATAATTTGGACGTTATCGGCCCTAGATAAATTAATTCTTGAACTTGTTTTATTGAATTCTTATATCATTGTCATGATCCTCATGTTGAGAATAGATGATGCGTGGGTAAAAGCCGCACGACGCGTTGATATTGTCGAAAAAGACGTCCGATCCAATAAAGTCAAAATAGATGAAACGAATTTTGCTTTTTGGACAACAATTGGGAGAATCCAACATCGAATTCGGAATTACCCTGTACAGAGCGGTCAACCCCAATTCAATATGGATCGGGGAATAATGATTTAAATCATGGATCAGGAATGTGATGAAGCAATTAAGGGTGGAATGTACTCTATAGCAAAGTCAAGTCTAGCTGGGATGGTGACGCCAAAGAATGTCCCAGACAAGTCAAAATTGATAGTTTAAAAGAGAGCGTTTTTTTTTTTGTGACGAGGAACACGAATGAAGTTATCACGGGTTAGTTAATTATAAACTCTTGTGAAGTCTATACTTTATTCGATACCAGTTATACCACTCTTTTATTTCATCTAGTTGTATTCAATGTTTAAATTTTACTCCGGAGAAATTAGACTTTGATTTATCTGTTGAAACTCTGTTGGGAGAAACCATCGTTACCTCTACTATTTATAAATCTTGTTTGATTCAAATCAACACTTTCACGTTACCTGTCGATCTTATCTCTTTGAAAATATTTGCATGGATCTGATTTTTAGAATCGATTGGTTAACTACTCATCATGCTTTTCGTAAGGTTGTTAGCTTTCATATTCCTAACCAACCTGTTATGTGAATTCAAGAAACCAAACCACTAAAGTCAATCATTGTCATATCAAGCCATAAGTAAAGAGCCCCGGTCCTTTCGTTGTTGACTTTCTTGTGTGGAAACGAAGAAAGCGGACTTTCTTCAGAAGCGATGTCGTGAATGACGATGGCAAATTGATAGGTATCAATGTGACGTACTATCCAAGTCTTGGATGAGGGTCACAGTTTGAATGATATTTCTATTGTTAATAAATTTCTTGACGTATTCTTAAAGACTTCTTAGCCTACCCCTAGAACGTGAAATCGAATTTTGTATTGACCCCAGTACAAAACCCATTTCTTAAACCCTCAAATATTTCTTCAACTAAAATGAACGTAGCATGCGCCAAAGACGTTGACTCGAGCTGTTGAAGATTACGATCGTACCATTCAATATCATCGTGGAAGTACGAACGTGGTAGATGACGCGTTGAGTAGAAGATCGTATGCGGTTACAAGTGTGAATATATGAACCCACGTGAAGATAACGAATATACGATTAGAATCGACTTTAATCGATAAAGTTAAAGCCGCTCAAGCTACATACTCAGAGCTGATGAATGTGAATAAGAAGGTTCAAGAGGGCGTTATTCTAGAAGCAAGAATCGACGAAGAGAGAAAATCTCAACCCTCGATTTAATTGGCACATTTAAAATCCTCGATCGAGTAGGAACTGTGTTATTTACCTAAAAAAATAGCACTTTTGACTGGAATATCAGATATAATACTAAAAGAAACTTGCACATACTCACAAAAATACAATCGATATTATAGAGAGAGAAACTTCTGATTCTGGTGTATTTATCAATTCAAACCTAAGCACCCTATTTATAGGAAAATGCTTAGAACACCAAAGCAGAATATTTAATAAAATAGTAATATTGTTAAAAAAAAAAATCATACGCACACCACATCACTCTCATCAGCACACACAAGTGGGTCCCACCCATATTAAAAATGTTTTTTGTGAAAAAAATATTTATATCCCTAAAAATTAATTATTTTAGAATTTTAATAATTCATAATAAATAGCCATTTTATCAGAAAAATACAAATCTTTTGTCCATTTCATAGGAAATTTAATTCTCTACAACTTTGTAGAAGAATTTTTTTTCCAAATTCCGAACTAAACATGACCGAAATCCACATACGGATGATTTTCCACACCAAAATACTGATAAAAACATCAGTATTAATTCCTTCATTTATATCCACATTGAATAAATATTTCCTTATCATATAAATCAACAATTAATTATTTACAAATAATATTATAAAACTACAATATTGACAATCAGGTCGTTTCCAGGAAAAAAGGTGCTTTCCGATAAGAATTTTTCTTTGCTAGCGCGCAATTAGGTGAACAAACCCCTTTCGTAGACAGAACTTTCTTAGACATTGCCAATAATGCTATCTAATAATATTATTCAAATAATATGAATTATTAATCTAATAATGGGAAATGCTGTGCAGTGACAATTATTGAATTAACAATAATATAAAAATAATGTGTGCTTCTTACGACTACGCGATATTACTTTCTTGTATCCACGTAGTGTATTCCAACATTTTAATTCAGAATCAATTCTGTAGTTATTATTAAAAAAACTCATTCGTGTCATTTTCTTTATCCGATAATTTTTTGTTATGGGGCCCACAAATGGCTGCGCAGTCGTACGAATATTTTCTGACAACAAGAATATTTCACGACCAAACGAATATTTCCTGACAATAATAAATATTTTATAACCACTTGCTTATTTAAAATATTTGCGCATTTTACCCATAAATAACCACATTAATCAAATCAATACCTTATTAATTATTCAAAATAATAATAAAAGAACTTAAATCTTTATTCATAAACAGTTGGGGTTTTACAATAATAATTAATAATAAGGGTATTATAGGTAAATTATTATAAAAAATAGATCATTTAAGGTAAGTAGACATTTAACTTTAGACTACCTAAAATAATAATAAAGACTTTATCTTGGGACGGAGGGAGTATAATCTTTTATAACATACTACCAATTCATATATTATTCTCCTCTTCCCCTTCCCCATCCACTTCCAAAATTAGATATATATTTTAATTTTTTAAAATTAATTTATAAATTTTAAAATTGATATAATTTTGTTCAAAATTTGAAAACAACAAATATGATAATTAATAGTATTTATAGTTAATTTATAATTGTTATATTTGTTAAATTAAAACTAAATAACTTCATATCAATTTTAAAATTTAAAATTTCATAAATTAACTTTAAAAATTAAAATTTATCTCTAGGCATTACATTATATAAGTATTTTATTAGCATTATCCTACTAAAATTGTTTCATTTTAACTTGCTTTTGAGTGCATTTACTTGAGATGGCCATCATAGATACAAATAATAATCAGCTATACATATGTTGTATAACAAAATGAAAAATTTCTCATTTTCAAATGAAGATAGTATTAAATTTTGAATAATGTGCTAGACAATTCAACTGTTCATATAAAAAACTAAGGCATAAAATAATTTTATATGTACGAAGTTGTATTCTGATTAATGTGAAGCTTTAAATTATAAGATAAAATAAATTAGTATGATTTTTTTCTCTTACGTTATGTTTCTGAGTTTTAAAATGAACAGAAAAGAAAAGAAATGGGCGGAAAATTAAAGTTTTCTTTCCAATTCTTATGTTTCTGAGTTTTTTAATAAACGGAAAAGAAAATAAATGGATAGAAAACTTGGCCACTTTTCCTGTCAAAGTTTTCCGTCCAAAATTGGCCTGATTTGGAAGGAAAAGAAATTAGAATAAGTAAAAATTTTATAATTCCCATATTATCCTCGATTTTTAATATAATAAATTTTAAATTACAACTTATATCCTCAATTTTAAATTTTCTATTCTTTTTTATTAAAAACTCAGAAACAACACAAATGAAAATTTTAAGTTTTCTATCATTTTATTTTCTGTTCTAATTTAAATTTTCTATTCTTTTCTTTTCTGTTCAAAACTCAGAAACAGAGTGTTAGTCAATATATTATGATATTTATTATTGATATAAATTTGTGACAAGACTAAAGAGTCTAATATTTAGATACAGTGTTCGAGTTTTCTGCTGAATTTATTAGGCCCCATATTTTTTAGAAAACTGATAAATTCACAACAAAAAATAATATTTTTATATGAAAATTTATACATTTATAACTACATTGTTCATATGAAAATATCAAAAAAAATGTTGTGAAAATATCAATTTTATATTTTTTATAGTCAGTTTCTTACAACTACTTAATTTTAAATGGGCCTTCCAGGATTTGGCTCAATAAACTTTGAATGACTGTCTAATCTATTTTTATTGTATTCAGCATGCGAACCATATTAGGGTTCAAGTCTCAAACTTGGGCTTTACTCAAAATTTATGGTTGTAACTCTCTAACATGGGCTTTAACCCCCAGGACAGTAAATTCCACTCAATATGAAAATGATAAATTTTTTTATACGGACATAATAATAATTAGACATTTACAATTTTATTTATTTATATTTTTATTTTTATCGTAAAAATACAAATTTAGATGTTGACAAATTTTATTTCGAAGTAGTATTCTGATTAATGTAAAATTTTAAACGAAAAGAGAAAATAAATTAATATATCAAAATATAAATAGGCAAAGTACTTCTAGCCGATTTTAATGTCCAATTATCATTATCATGTCCAGAGCTCGAAACGTAGTGGGTATGAAGTAGTATCAACTAAATTAATGAATTATGAGTTGCGGACTTGTTAAGGTGAGTCGTCAGCTTAATCAATAGTTCGGGCTTAGACTTTGGGTTTCTACCTCCGATCGCTGCGAGCAATTCAGATCAGTAGCCTCAGTCGACAGATCCGGCGATTCGCTACACTCTTGTATGTACTCACTTCTCTACCTCTTCATCATGATATTACATTATATATATATATATATATATATATATATATATATATATATATACACACACACACACACACACACACATCAGCTTGTTTTATTTTTACTGAAAGCAGAATATTCAATACTTAGGTTTAAATGAACGAGGAAAACCCAATTTATTTTCAAATATGCTCAAGTTATTGAACGCAATAGGGATTTTCTGTGTAATAGAAGTACATTTTTAGCTGATGATGTAGTGAAAGGGTCTTATTTAATTGAATAGAATCTAGAGCTCTGAACTTCAAATTTCCAAACCCAGGTGATTAGAAGAAGGCCTTTGAAGTGAAATCTGATCCTACCCAGCATGGTAAGAATTTGCAATTTGCTTAAGATTTCAATAAGAATAATTTAATAGGTTTATTTTAGCAGCTAGTCATAATAGTGATGCATTCTCTAAATGATGGTACATTATTTTTCCAGAATTATATTATAGGAGCCTTCAAGCCAGCTTGTAACATCTCTGTCACATTCACGGATGGAAAAACACGCAAACAGGTATTGCTATTTTTGTTCATAGTTTCTGTAGTAGATAGAAACAATGTTTGGGGATCTTGTTTGTCATTAATTGATTGCGATGACTGGAATTTTGTCGCAGGTGAAAATAAAGTCAAATTACTTCTTTATTTCTCGTAAATTGATATTCTTGTTTGTCAATAAGATGGGTAGTGGAACGTACTAAAAGATGAAAAGAAGTCAAAAAAACTAAGTGACAGCTTAGTGTTCTCTTCATCAGAAGTAAGATGGAACTTTTAACTGATAACTTCTTTTTTCCCCTTGGTGCGTCTCTTAAAGTTTCTGGTAATCCCTTGGATACATTACCCACCCCATAAGAGCTATGCAATGGCCGAGTCATACATAATTTTTTGTAGGTTTTCTTGTTGAGTTGTCAATTCTTGATCATTTTACCTCATCCCTATTAAAATGGGAACGTTCTATTGAGTTTTTCACTTGGGGTTTCAGTGAAAACTTATTGTGGGCATCATGGATAAGGAGACATGTGGACCATACTGTCTGATGAGTGATGACGTGGAATTACTACCCCAAATATGCCTCTTCTCTGCTTTATTTATGAAAAAACGCAATAAATTGTCAATTGACAAATTTCTTATTTTATATGCACTTATACTGTCTTTTTCTGGAGCATGATACATGCATTCTATGATTACTGCTTGTAGCCCTTTTGAATGCTTTTAGCTTCTTCATAAAGTTATTAGGCTAAACTTCTCTTTTTTTGTAGTTGGTAACTGACCTCCTTTCCAAGCGTTGTTTATTTCCTATTTTTCACCAGATCACTTATGTGGGTTTATTGCAATAGACATATTATACTGTAATGTGATTTCATCATGATACTTCATCGTTATGTTACAATTCTAGGTTCCATTGAAGAAGGAAAATGGTCAAACAATTATGGTCCCACTTTTTCAAAGTCAAGAGAACATTTCTGGCAAGGTACTTTGCATATTTATATTGTATATCATTGATTACGTTGAATTTGATTGTTGATATTTCAGACATTATCCCTGAACATGTTATTTTAAAATCTTACTAAGATGCATTATTATTGCCATCAATTTCAGATTTCTATAGAACCAGCTCAAGGAAAGAAAGTTGAACACAATGGGATTAAAATTGAGCTCCTTGGTCAGATAGGTGAGTATCAAATTTTCAGTTAGATAGTTACTTGTAGGAGTGTTGATTATTGAATTACTTGGTGTTCCTGTGCAATGCATAAAAAAAACTTATTCAAAGAAAAATAAAACAAAAAGGAAAAAGTGTATGTTGAGATCTGCTTAAACTATGTCTCAAGTCATTTTGGGTGTTATGAAGAGCAAAGGTCATGCTTTACTTAATGCAGTGTTTTTAAGTACTTATAGGATGCACTTAATGCATTTCTTCATTTTTTTTCTAATTGTAAATTGTATTTTTCTGTGATATAGTTATTTTCTGGATGTTGCTAGCTGTTGATATATTTATTATCTTTTGTAATATCTTGTTATTTCATTTCTCTTTGCAGAAATGTACTTCGATAGAGGCAACTTCTACGACTTTACATCGCTTGGTGAGTTTTATGTGTTCGGTTAAGGATATTATTTCTTCTGCAGTTGTTTACGCCAATTCCCATTTTTTTTTGTGGAACAACAAAACTTGATTGGCTTCTGCAATATAAATTTCATCATGAATAAATCTCTTTTACTATGATATTACACCTGTCTGTAAAAGAGAATTATACTCACTCTTATCAGAAAGAAAAGGCAGTCGTTTCTTCACCCTCAGAATATATTTTTCTCTTGAATCAAATTTTTTTCACTGTAGTTCGTGAACTGGATGTTCCTGGCGATATTTATGAAAGGAAAACATATCCATTCGAATTTTCAACGGTTGAAATGCCATATGAGACGTACAATGGGGTGAACGTGCAACTCAGGTAACTACTCGTTAGGTTTTCAATTTTGTGTACATGCTCTTTTGGCTTGCTTAGATCATTAACAATTGATTATAGGCAGTGATTTTGTATGCAGTTGTTTTGTAGAAACATGCAGCAAACTTATCTATCTTCAAAAACAAATATTAATAGAAATTAATATATGCATTTTGTTATGTCCATGTCGAATGTGTCTGTACTCGATGCTTCTTGTTTGTGTCCGGACGCATTATACATTTTATTAATTTGTGATTGACAATTTAAATTGTAATGATTTGAACTGTGTTCTTTTCAGGTATGTCCTGAAAGTGACAATCAGCCGTGGCTATGCTGGAAGCATCGTGGAATATCAAGACTTCATGGTAGTCCTTTCTCTCTCTCTCTCTCTCTCTCTGAGCGTGACTCTCATACCCACCCACACCCACCAGAATGTACCCACAGGGCACAGTCACATAAGGCAGTCCTGCCACCATTAAACTTATCCCAAAAAAGAAAAAAAGAAAAAAATGGATGCTGCCATTTATCTCTCGCTATGAAACTATGCTAAAAACCTGAGCACTCATTCTTTTTTCCATTTTTATTCTTTACTTGATTTCTGTTTAGATATTTGAAGACAGGATTAATGTCTTAAAGTATTTACTCATCTCTGTTTGGCAGCATTCTTTTTTATTAATTTGCCTCATGTTGGTCTTTGAATTTTCTTGCACTTCTCTTTTCTTGTTATTCTGTTACAGGCTATTACTGCAGTATTCCATCAGCGTCGCCTTCAAATATTTCCAATAAATATGACTGAAACTTTGTTTGAGTGCTGCTTAAAGTAAAATTATAAAATCATGTTAATTTTCTTTGACCTGTTTACGGCTTGAATTGGAGCTACATAAAAAGTCAAGGACTCACATTCTACTGATCCCTACTAGTTGGAAGTAATGCTTATTGAATTTATCAAGACTTACCCTAGGCTCTTGTTTTTTCACATAAAATTATGGAATTATATGCTGTCAAAACCAAAAATGTACATACAGAGGATGCTATTTATGATATTGCGTTCATTAAGCCAACCAATGCCTGTGACTTGTGTTCCGTATTTTATCTATTTTTTGCTAAATGTATTTTATCTTTTTCATTTACCTTTTATATTGTAAACTTGACCTACTGGGAAAGAAACTATACATGAGATATGTTGTGTATTTTTGTACCAAACATTAACTGGTCAGTCAACCAATGCATCCAAAAGCCATTTGAATAAAATATTTATCTATGTATCCGTCTATACTTAGAGTTGTAAAAGTGTTTCTGGATAAAAAAATTCTTTAGACATAGGCTTCCCAATTCTGTATACTTCAACTGCACAATTTTATGTGTTCTTTACTATTCATGAGCTTTAGCAATTATATATTTTCATATCATATTTTAATCTGTCTGGTCAATTTATTGGTATTTTTTGCATCAGGTTCGCAATTACGGCCCACCGCCACCCATTAACAACAGTATTAAGGTTAGTGATGTACTATAATATTTTTTACATATATATTATATGTGGCAGTTTAGTATCTTTTTGCAATATTCTGAATTTGCCCATCTGTTCAGACCACTTGAATGAATGCGTCTTTATTAAGCTACCCTCTATCATGATGTCCCGTAAAATGAGTAACATAAATGGTGTCTTGTTAGTCATAGTCGACTCTTAAGTGAGAGCATTACTTTGAGTAACATAAGTGGTGTCTTGTTAGTCATAGTCATGGACTCTTAAGTGAGAGCATTTCTTTGGTGACAAAACAATCTTACAAAAAATAACTTACAAAATGATTTGGCCAAGTGTAATTAGTTGATGATCCATCGTACATGAGTAGGCCTGGCAATAATAACCAACAACAACATCATTTTGTATCCATCTTTAGTAACCAAAGCATTATTGCAATACCCAACTACATTGTAAAACAATTGTTATATCAAGAATTATTTCTCAATCTCATATTTATCTATTGCAGATGGAAGTTGGAATTGAAGATTGCCTTCACATTGAGTTTGAGTACAATAAGAGCAAGTAAGCACAAACTATTAATTGGGAATTTGTTTGAATAATATTTGGATTTTGCTCCTGATTAGGCACCAAGTTTTTTTTTTTTTTTTTTGGGGGGAGGGGGGGGAGGAGGGGTTTGGTGTTTCCTGCTTAGTTTAACTAGGTTCTGCTGGGAAGTTACCAATGCTTCAAGCAATAGAAGCGTCAGATGCACGAAAGTAGATTAAGGATTAAGGTTTAGCCAAGATGTGTAAAAATAAATTTTGTGATTAATTTTAAATACTTGCTCCGTTTTAAAATATAAGATCAAATTTGACTTTTCAAAGTCAATTTGAGATATTTTCAAAATTAAAATTGATGATATTCATTTTACTTTTGAAAACACTAATTCTTTTGATTAGTCATTAGTAATTAGTACTACTAGTTAGATAGTTTATAATTTTGTATTGTCTAAAACTAAATTATTAGGGCCTGTTTGTGGATGACTTATTTTAAAATGACTTATAAGTTAAGTTTAAAACTTACTCACAAGTCATTTTTAAGTTGACTTATAAAATTAAGTTAAAATAAGTTATAAAGATAACTAAAATAAAGACAAAAGAGTCTTTATATTTGGTAAAACCTACTTATTTTAAAATGACTTATAAGATATTTTTTGAGAAGATAAAAATTATTACTTCTCAAAAAGTACTTATAATTCAATTTAAGTTGAAAAATGAGTCGCATACGAATACTTAAATAGTAAAAATGTACTTATCACTCCCGAACAGGGAATTCGTATTAATTTTGAATTTTACATTCGCACATATCGTCTCCCAAGATGATTATTCCTATGAATCTTAGCGTAGATTCTGATCAGGGATTAGCGTGGTAGCATCTCAAAGTCACTTCAAAATGCCAACATTAATCTTATATTTATGAAACAGAGAGGGAGTATTACATTTTAAGATTGAAAATTGTTATTGGGAAAAAGTTATGATTAATTATGTCCTTGCCGAACCTTGATGTGCATTAAAAATTTTGTCAACCCAAATAGGATTCGCATTTTATGATGAAGGTAAAATTACTATGGTGTAAAATTTAACTGAGCTCTTGTCGTGTTGTTTTTGGCTTAAAAGGGATATATATTAGGTTGTTGATTGGAATTTTGTATTCAGGTATCATCTGAAAGATGTAATTATTGGCAAGATATATTTTCTTCTTGTTAGAATCAAGATTAAAAATATGGATCTTGAGATCAGGCGCCGAGAATCAACAGGTTCCGGGGCTAACACCCATGTTGAGACAGAGACACTTGCCAAATTTGAGTTAATGGATGGTGCTCCAGTCAGAGGTATATTCTCATAACAGTCCCTTACACTTGTTACTTTTTTCCGTTTCTTAAACTTGTATCTGTTGGCACTAGTTTCCCCTGGTTCTGTCCACTATGGTGTTTCTACAAGTACAGGCTTTCTACAAAGTGCAAATAGTTTTGAGCCATCATTCATCTGCCTGGCAGCATATTATTTATTTGCACTATTTTAAATATTGAAGAGATTTAGACCATAAATAAGCTTTGTTTTTTCTTGTCATTCTCAGGCAATTAGACTTCAACCAGTAATTGAAGCTTATGATAACAAATTTTCAAAAAACGAATGGGTTCCTTTTTGCTCTTGCAGGTGAATCAATTCCGATCAGACTGTTCTTGAGCCCATATGAACTGACACCAACACACCGCAATATCAACAACAAATTTAGTGTGAAGTACTATTTGAACCTCGTCCTTGTTGATGAAGAGGACCGGCGGTACTTTAAGCAGCTGGAAATCACAATATATCGCCTTGCAGAAACTTCTTGAAAACAATTTTTAGCTTTTACCTTGAATAGGAAAATTACACCATATCCCAGCTTTGTTGTTCAGTGTGAGATAATCCTGTTAATTGAGATGGCTACAATTAGCATTGTTTTTAATTGTTCTTCCCCACTTTTGTACGACATCGTTCCAATTTGGGTTAAATCGATTTGTCTAACTGTACTAGACTCCCATTTTTAAAATTTTCTCTACTGTACTCGACTCCTATTTTTAAATACATTACTAAACTGAAATTTTTAACGGAAAAAATAAATAAAAGAATATTTTAAGCTAGTTATTCACTACTAAACTGAAATTTTTAATAGTCAATGGAAAATTAAATATATTCACTTGAGTATGTCAAATAATATTTACACATTAAAAATTTATGAAAATTAAATTAAATTTGAGAGTTGAAATAAATTAAACATTTAAAATTAAATAAATGAAATCATGGAATAAAAATATATATCTTAATAATTCTATTAACTTAGAAAAAAATATGGAAGAAATTTTATTTACAAAATAAAAATATCTTAATCAATTAAAATAAAAACTATAACAAATAATTTGTAATTATATAAGAAATTGATTAAACAATTTAATAAAACCCATTAAACGTGATAGGTTTGAATTTAAAGTGTTTAAGTTGTTTAATTAAGTTAATTTGTTTTATTATTGTATTTCATTTAATACTCCATGTTTTTATTTTTCTAACTTTGTAATTTATTTATATATTTTTGGATAGATTTTAAACGTTTTATAAGTTATTAATTAATTTTAACATATAAATTTTATATTTTGATGGCCACAATGACAAATGTGTGGGATCCAGATGTTACTTGGATATTATTTGGCGTGTCCACATAGACAATTGGATTTTTTTTTTTAATTTTTCATTAAAAGTCAATTTGTTTGGACAGAATTTGTGACAGTTTGTAAAAAAATAAATTGTTAAATGAGTTGATCGTTAAATTTTTTAATCCAATAATATATTTATAAATCGAGATTAAGTAGAACGAAAAAAAAGTGAATTTAGCCCTATAGACGAGAAATAATGTAAATGGGTCACTGCCAAGAGAAATCACTTGTTTGTGTTATGAGATTATTGACAACAATTATTTATTTACTAATGACGAATAGGTTGAAGTTATAGTATGTAGAGATTAATTTAGCTGGGAATCAATTAGGGATGCATAAAAGGCTTGCGACTTGGTCTTGGTTTGACCTGGGTTCAACCTGATCAAAGCATGACCTAATCAAGGCTTGGACGAATTAAGGCCGACCTGAGAAGCTTGGAAAGGCTGGCCTTTTAGTACAAAAAATATGTCTTGGACTGTTTTGGCTAAAAACCCGCCCTGGACCGGCCTAGGCTCGGCCTGGTCTAGCACAACATGTCTGACTTGCTTTGTTAGTTGTTGACTATTGTGAACAATAACTATAAAATCATTTAATTTTTACTTGATTATTTTCTCTTTCACGGTCATTTAGTAATATAATTTCTTTGAAAAGTAAAGAACTTAACCAAAATAGGAAATTTCAGTTACATACTCAACTTAACATCAGACATTCACAATTTTTTTAAAGGTGTTGGATCGGTTTAACCGACCTACATGCCTCAAGAGGTCATATTTTGGTGGAGTAAGCTTGACCTAGACCTGACAAACCTAATCGAACCAAATTAGGACGATTGTCACAAGATCTCTAGAGTCAATTATAACAATTGTCATAACTTTTTTTATTTTTTTAAAGTATATTTATATTTTTTTATTATATAAATGATATATTTATGTCTTAGTTAGTTTTATAGTATCTTGTATTATTCTGTGGGTTGAAATAATAAAACATTTTGAAAAGACGTAATTAAGAATCACTTGAACATATATTGCTCATGTTCTACAAAAAAAGAAAAATATCTCATTTGCAAAATTTGTGGATATTAAGAATATAATTTTGTTACAATTATGCCCTTAAAAACAATAGATTATTAGTTTAATAAATTAATAGTGTGGAATGATAACAAAATTATAATAAAATTTTAAGGACATCGGGTAGTTTTATACTATTATAACTAAAAATTAATTATTTTTTCGTGAGGAAATTTTTTAACAAATGGAACAATAAGAATTTTTGAAAAAAGATTTAACAAATGGGACAATAAAATTTTCGAAAAAAATTATTGAGTTGAGCTATATATATAATGGAAATAATGTAAGAGTATGAAGGTAAATTAAACTATATATAATGGAAATAAAATAATGGACATACACATGTATTACGGGTCTTACATATCAAGTGGGCCCCAATAATTGAATATGTCTATTTTTTTTATGTCATAATAGTACTGTTAACGGAAAGAATGTAATAATAGACGTGCAAAAACAGAACCACCACCACCGACCTCTTGACAAAAGTTGTGGTGCCTTAGAAATGTCTGCTGCTGCTGCTGGGCTTGGAGGTCTACTAAGGCAGAGGCTTACCTCCTCTTCCTTTATCATGTCATTGATGGCTAATTCTATCAGAAACTCTTCTTCGAGGGTTTCGTGTTCTTCTTTTTCCACTGCTACTTTGCCAACCAAGCGAGTCGGCACTCACAGCGGCAGTTTCCACTGCGATGAAGCGCTTGCCTGCTTCATGATTCAACTCACTAATAAATTCTCTGCTGCCCAAATCGTTCGAACTCGAGACCCCCAGGTGCATTGCTTTTACATATTGCTATTATGCATTGATTGTGTTTGTATCTATGTGTGTATGTGTATATAGATATATTGTATATAAAAGGTGGCGTTTAATTTTTGGGAATTTTGGTAGGTGTTGGATACGCTTGATGCTGTGGTTGATGTTGGAGGAGTTTATGATCCGAGCAGAGATCGTTTCGATCATCATCAGAAGGGTTTTAATGAGGTTTTTGGTCACGGATTATTCACCACTAAACTTAGTAGTGCTGGCCTTGTCTATAAGGTAGTGTGGAAGCTAGATTTACTAATTACATCTCCCTTTGCTTTCAAATCCTTGTGCATTTTTTTTAAGATTCATGATGGTTAACCAAGATATACCAGAACTGACAAACCTTTTAACCATGTTTTGGGCATGGTTTGAGTTTCATTAGCTGGGTATAAAATGATCATTCTCCTGTACGGAGACAAAAAAAAAAGGAATACTTTTTTAAAGTTATCGACTCGTTCAAATTTTGAATAGAAAAGTAAAGAAATTAGCTAGTTATCATCAGTTGCCTTAATTTGGTTAGACTGTTAGTAGCATATTTTCATTTATTTCAGTTGCAATTATCTAATGCACAGCTCATTTTGTCTAGCATTACGGGGTAGAAATAATAGCAAAGGAGATTCAGCTGGATGAAGGACACCCTGACGTCTGCAGGTTATATTTGGCCGTCTACAAGAGCTTTATAGAGGTGCAGTAATTTGTATAATGTAGTTAGTTCTTCAGATCAGCTTTATTATTGGCATAGTATGTCATAATATTCACGACTAATTTGGTTATTGATCAAATCAAATTCTACATCTTCTCCAACTAATAGTGAGTTTTTTCTTTATGGCATTGAAATTCACTGTTTTCCTTATTTATAAATAAGGTTGAAGTCAGGTTGTACAACACACATTGTGAAAAAACTTTCTTATTTACGACGCCCCACTAGTTGATGTGACTATACAAGATGCATGCTCAATAAATCATGGCCACCACAATGTTGTAGATAATGTATTTGTTAGTATTTGTTGTATGGTAATGTATTTGTTAGTATTTGTTGTATGGTAGAAGGAAGGTAGCGAATACGAAATTAGTTACGTAAGCTTTTTAAATTTCAACTTAGCTCATGGGCTGAGGACCTGGGCTGGTTGCATATATGTCTTTCTGATTATTATTCATTTCTACCTAGATAGGCTTGCAACTGATGCTGTATTTCTTTCCGTACAAGTGTAAGTTATCTTGATCTAACTGTATTTTTGGTTTTCAAACTCTAACAGGCAGTTGACGCTATTGACAATGGAATCAATCAATATGATGTTGACCTACCTCCTAGGTATGTGAATAATACTAGCTTGTCTTCAAGAGTAGGGAGATTAAATCTGGACTGGGTGGACCCTGACCAATCGCCTGAAAGAGAAAATGAGGCCTTTCAACGTGCAATGATGCTGGCTGGAGGCGAATTCATGGAGGTGTAGTTTTCTCTGATAGTCCCTTGTATCAAGTGGTTAAGTAATTAATTTCTAAATCTTTCTCAGGTCAACTGGTAGTTCATAGGAAGCTTTTGCCTAAACATTAAATAATCACATAGGTTAAGCAACTAATTATGGGATAGCAGCAAGTGTTTCCGAATAATGAAACCCTCTTTCTGAAATTTTCATACAGAGCATACATTTTCATGCAAAAACGTGGCTGCCTGCTCGGTCAATTGTTATGGAATGTCTTGCAGCAAGAAAAGATGTTGATTCCACTGGAGAAATCATGCTGCTGACTAGAACTTGCCCTGTAAGTGGGAGCTTTTTCTTTAGAGCAATAGTCTGATCAAATCTATAACCTCTTTCTATATCGTAAAGTCTCCTCGTTATCTTTTAACAATTAGCACTGTAGACATCATTGAATTTTGTCCCCAAGTTCCAAAGTTGTTGAATGTGTATTTCATAAAATGCTAGGCATTGTCTTTTGATTAGAAACTCAGATGTATAAAACTAATTAGAAAGAGAGGTTTGGAAAGAAGTAGATAATTTATTTAAAATTTTGAAATGAAGTATAAAAAAGAATGGTTTGAATTGTATTTTAGAGCTCAGCTAATAAATATGATTTAATAACATTTTGGTTCACTTAGAAATTAACATGATATATTGAACAGTGGAAGCTTCACATATTCGAGGTTGAGAAGGAAATGAAGATTGATCCTTGCATCAAATATGTTATTTACCAGGTACTCTGTACTTATCTTCCTGCCCATGTTTCACTTTGTCGTATGTAAAATACATATATTAACCACAATTTACACCTCTACCCAATCTCACTCAACTTAGTTTTGATGGTATTTCTTGGTACAGATGGAAATGTAGGGCTTCTGTTTTTTTCCTCTATAAAATTTCAGCTCTGAACAAGAAGTAGTAGTTTTTTTTGGTGCCTGCCCATGTTTCACTTTGTGGTATGTAATACATATATTAACCACAATTTACGTGTACCCAATCTCAGTCAACTTAGTTTTGATGGCATTTCTTGGTACAGATGGAAATGTAGGGCTTCTGTTTGTCTACTATTGTGTTGAAAGGGTTTTTCCTCTATAAAATTTCAGCTCTGAACAAAAATTAGTTTTTTTTTTGTGCCCCGCATGATTTTTTCTAGGATGATAGGAGCAGCAACTAGCGAGTGCAGGCAGTAGCTGTCTCACCCGATAAATTTCAGAGTCGGAAGCCTCTATTATCTTAGTGGAGGGGTTTGACAGATGAAGAACTTTCTGAGGTGGCGGGAATCCCTGGCTGTGTTTTTGTCCATATGAGTGGCTTTATCGGTGGAAACCAGTGTTATGAGGGTGCTTTGGCGATGGCAAAAGCTTCTTTAATGGCTTAACTGCTTAAGCAAGAAATGATGCTTCGTTTTTGTGGTAATCTCTATGAATTCTGCTTCTGGCCTTGCATCAAGAATTACAAAGTTATTTTCTTTCTGTAGACTACTGTAGTCAAAAAGCTTCCTTACCTGCAAAGGATTACTATATCAATGTAATCATCTAGAATTAGTTATTTATATTTATCTGTTTCTGTATGTTATCCGGTTGGGATTGAATTAATGATCTAAGATGAGTTGGTGGACCATAAGACTTTGTGTTTATTTCTCTTCCCTGGTCAGAATCTCTCCATTTCTGGTGTGGGGGTGTTTGATAGCAGTAGTTTGCAACTTCGGCATTAGATCCGAGGCCGAGGGGATTGTCCTTTACTTATAATTGAAGTTATCTTATTTTGCACTTATATGATGCCCCCCCCCTCGCCCCCCCAAAAAAAAAAAAAAAATAAAATAAAATAAAAAAAAAAATTGACATTCCTGAGTTAGTTGTTATACATTTGAAAAGTTTTGAGAGTTTTATTTGATTTGTTATGTTTTATTCAAACGCATATGAAGATTTATTTGGGATGTAATGTAATACATTTTTTAATTATATTTCTAAATAACTAAAATCTCATTATTTACATCAATTATTTTTCTAAATAATTATATATATGAGTAAATAATAATTAATATAAAAAATTATAATGTATATTACAATATATATTACTGATTAAAATTTAGTAAACAACTTTATTTTATATAGGAAATCTTGAGTTAATTAATGTTAAAAAAATATTGACTTATATATTACTAATTAAAATTTAATTACCTTTTAAAACTAAATTCATAATCTTAACTTTTTATTTTACAATAATTTTATTTTTTATAAAATTTATTTAGTTAATTAATTATTCAATAGAGTATGACTAAACACTATGGTTAGGCTTTTAGTTTTCCATTTAATTTTGAATTCTAATTAAAATGCTTATATAAAAACTAAGAATTAATTATAAAATTAAATATTAAATTAAAATAACAAACTTAATATTAAATTTTGAAACTATATAAAAACTTAATATCATAAAACAATTTATGACTTTGTTGTCGTAATTTATTCCATACTATTTGTACATTTGAATTACTATTTTATTAAGTCTTTATATAGTTTCAAAATTTAATATTCAATTAAATTTTAAAATAATTTTATTTAAAAAATAACACGTACTTCACACGGATGACTTAGCCAGTTGCAATGAAATGACCAAAAGTAAGTTGTATTTGTCGGTATGATTCAGTTGGATTTATTTGATTTAATCTATTTTAGGAGATAATTCGTTCGCTTTAAATTTTTTAATTTTATTGCGTCGTTAATAAATTTTATTTTATCATTAAAATATAATATTATATTGCTAAATGTGTATGGAGAAAAATATTGACATGAAACTTAATAAAATAGGTAACCAATGTCTAGGAGGTTACTAATCCTAAATCCTCCATTTTAATTATTTGATGTTTTTAAATTTTTATTTATTTTAATTATTGAAGATTATATTTAAAAAATTTTAATTATTATTTTAATTAAAACGTCAAATAATTAATCCTAATTAGAAATGTTATTACTATTGTAATAAATAACTATTGTCATAACAGAGTTGTCTAGGTTCCGGTTAGTGGAGGAAAAGTAGCATGTCACTACGACACTACCATCGTGTTTTCCATTTTGTTGCCAATTGAAGGAGAGTCCTCTTACGGGACCATTTTTTTGGACCGGATTATTAGACATGTTCAATACTCCGTTCATTCTTAATATATGTTATTTTAGAGTTATTTGCAAGATTATTAAAGGTTATAAGATTAATTATAAATTATTAATTGCCTATATCGCTTCAGATTATCGTAATATTCAAGATTAGTATATTGGAATTTAAGAGATTGTTATTTATAGTGATGGAGAAAATAGTATAACCAAAGTTATATTTAATATTTAACTATATATTAAATAAAGATAATTAAAAGCAAGTATGACAAAAAACCTTAAAGACAATTATTTAAGAATTAAAATTTTTTTGTTTTTCTTTTTATATTAAAAGAACAAAAATATTTTTCTAAAAAGACTTATATTAAGGAATTTTCCAAAGGGAGTATATTTTTTTATCAAATTTTCTTTTAAATTAATAATTAATATATATAAATTTATTTTTATATACGATTATAATAAATTATATCTTTCTTTTGGTTATAAAATATTATATTTCAAAAAATAGTAAAAGAAAAATTCAATTTAACTTTAAAAAAATAAAACACTATATAATTTTTTAGAATTGACAACTTGAAAAAAAAAACTTATTGATGGAAGAATATAGGTTGTTTGGTAGTCAATGGATTCATTAATTGAAAATGTATTTGAAATATTTAGTGTTATTATAAATGGTGATCCATTAATTTAAAGAATAATATTAGAGGCAGCAATTATTTCTGAAACGTTTTATAAAATTATTTTATTTCGGCGTATTTTATAAGCGCAATTGCTCAAACAATTTATTGATGCAATTTCAATGGATCCATTAATTTAAAATGGTGGATGGCGGCTGGCCCAGTCTCTCCCATGTTATCCACTAGTACATTAAATGCCAAGATGAGGAACGCTATGATAATCTTGCCAATCACTGATCAACCGCCTAAATTACACGGATAAATTTCGGTGAGGGTCCATATTCCACAGTTTCAGTGCAAGTCGACATCAATCAGACAGCTTATGCTTCGCCACGTGTCCATCACCGACACCAATCAGACAGGTTATGCTTCGCCACGTGTCCATCTTCTACCAACGAACGGGCCACATTAAATTATACTGTTTGACAAACCGCGTTACTCTCAGTCATCCTGCTAAGTTTCATATCATATATGATGATCAATCTTCTTATACATACATACATACATACATCTATATATATATATGAAGAGCTTCACGTAAACAATCCATCTCTTATTTTTTCCTCTTTCTCTCTCTTCTATTCTTTCTCCATAGGACTGAGCAGAGATCTATATCTGACACTGTAACACGAGCAAAGGAGGTATTGTTACAGAATGGAGGTGTTCTATTACATGGTGTTCGGGTTTTTAGGGGCGGTAGTGGCAGTGTTGGAGCTAAGCAAGAACAACAAAGATCGAATCAACACTTCTCAGCCTTTCAATTCCTTCAAGAACAATTACCTTGTCGTCTACTCTCTCATGATGGGTAAAATTATACATTCAAAACATTTATTATTATCATTATTATATTAGATCTGCCTTTTCCCTCACACTATGTTTTTTCTTATACTTGCATTATCTATGTATACCGCCAATTTCTAGCGAATTATAGACATTTCACTGTTCGATCCGATCTGATAGTATCTTACTTCAGTGGAAATGCAAGTAATTTCTCTTGCAGTTAATGGATCTATGTGCTGAATCTGATTTCGAATTGCGTCTATCCTTACATTTTGGATCTGGGTCATTATTTAATTTTAGTTGTTGAGAAATAGAGATGAATAAGAGTTATTGAACCTGTGAACTACTTTTGAGAACAGAATAAGCATCTGAGATTCGGGACAGTAAATTTTAAAATGTTTATCAGCAACAAAATGTTCTCATCTGAGAAGTGTGGTTTTCATTCATACTGTGTGAGCTTGATTCTATTAATTATTGTTTTATAAATGATGAACAAATCGAATAATACTTCCATTCAATTTTCACGGTTTGGCTGGTAACTACCAAACAATAAGTTTAAAGCGATGATCTCAGTTTTCCCTTTATATATTCATTAATTTTGAAAGAAACAGCAGGAATTTGATTTTTAATTGTATAACTGTTAAATTAGTTGCATCAAGCTGATTTTATTACTGATAATTGCTCATACTACTGCTTGAATTGCAGTTACTACTTTTTCCAAGTCTTGGTATTCATTCTTCTAATGGTTTACCTTTCATGTGGCTACAGCTGGTGACTGGTTGCAGGGGCCTTACGTGTACTACCTTTACATGACTTATGGCTATAGTAAGGGACAGATCGGGCAGCTCTTTATTGCTGGGTTTGGATCTTCCATGTTGTTTGGGACAATTGTTGGCTCTCTAGCCGATAAACAGTGAGTAGCTCTCTTTAAAGTTTCCTTACTTGGTAAGTTTTTGTGACTTAATTTCTCAATCATATTTTTCTTTGGTGGTTCATGAAACTTATTTCAGAGGTCGGAAACGGGCATGTGTAACTTACTGCATTACTTACATACTGAGCTGCATGACAAAGCATTCTCCACAATATAAAGTTCTGATGTTGGGTCGTGTGTTGGGTGGTATTGCCACATCTCTCTTATTTTCATCATTTGAGTCGTGGCTTGTTGCTGAGCACAACAAGGTGAGGGGTTCTTAAAAACAGAAATCTTTGGCTAGCTCTGCGTATTATTTTTCTTATTTTTCAGTATTTTCCATATTTTTTCATTAGCAGAGTTGCATTCCATAGTTAGAACCTTCATATAATGGAACATAATTGCTTAATAATCTTGTCAACTGAGATGAAACTTGTTTCAGAAAAGTCTATATCTGGTGGGTGCAATTTCTTAACTTATTTGAATGGAAGGTTTTGATATGCTTTTTCCTTTTCATAATATATGGTTCTTGCATAATGTCATCGGTACATATGACTAGAACTTTTCAGGAAGTTTTTCTTAAGAGCTTCCATGACATTCATGAGGAGATGCCTTCACCTTATGACACGCCTTTTTAATATATTTTATGCGCTGTCAATCTTTCTCGTACCATGATGATGATTGATGGAAGAATACAGAGGACTTATGAGCAGGATAAACACTTGTTAACTTGTCATCATATAAAGAAAAATAGTACTTAGTATGTGGCCCGACACCTAGTTGCTCCAGAAATATGATGTTATTGTCCGGGGTCTGAATTGTGTTGAAAGGTCTTGCAGTTCCTTAGTTTGTTCTGGTTGTAGTATGTAATGTTTGCTTTTAAAATTATGTTTAGTTTCCTCCATTCTATCTATCCATGCATGTAACTATATTATTCCCCATGTTCATGAAAACTACATCAGTTTGATGGTCATTGATCCTTCTTTTCTTCATGTTTCTGTAGAGAAATTTTGATCAACAATGGCTCTCACTAACTTTCTCCAAGGCTATATTTCTTGGAAATGGTCTTGCTGCTATAATCTCTGGGTTATTTGGAAATATGCTAGTTGATACCCTTAGTCTCGGGCCTGTGGCACCATTTGATGCTGCTGCATGCTTTCTTGCAATTGGTATGGCCATTATAATGTCGTCCTGGACTGAGAACTATGGAGACCCTTCAGAGAGCAAGGACTTGCTTACCCAGTTCAAGGGTGCTGCTGTGGCTATTGCTTCAGGTATACTATAACTAATGCTATGTTCTCTGGTTTATTGCTTATTAATATTTATTTTATTAAATAGTCTTTGGAGAATGCATGCAAAAGAAACTGGCGGCGAACATACACTCACCATTCAATTTACACTGCGAAATGAAAGATGAGATATTTGTTTGTTTTTTCAAAAATTACTGCAACTGGAGGCAGTATTCCTTATCAGATTTTTCCTAAAAGTTGCTATTAAGTAGTAGCGGCCAACCTCAGTTTCTTGGTGCATCATTTTCTACATAATTGCTTTACATGTTTATGTTTTTTGCATGTCTTTTTATTTTTATTTTTTTGAGAAATTGCATGTCTATTTGTATGTCCTATTGTTATGTTCTTTTGTGGTTTTTATTTATTTGCTGGTCGACGCTTAGTACTGTGGTTTTATTGGAGCAGATGAGAAGATTGCGTTGCTGGGGGCAATACAATCCCTTTTTGAAGGTTCAATGTATACCTTTGTGTTTCTGTGGACTCCTGCTTTGAGTCCAAATGAGGAGGAAATTCCCCATGGTTTCATTTTCGCAACTTTCATGTTGGCATCAATGCTCGGAAGCTCATTTGCATCTCGCCTGATGGCTCGCTCGTCTCCTAAAGTTGAGAGCTACATGCAGATTGTATTTATTGTTTCTTCTGCCTCTCTACTGCTTCCCATTTTGACAACCGTACGTCTTTCATTACTTTTTTGTTTCCTCTTTGTGCCTCTCAAATTCTTTGGCTCTGGACATCTCTAACTTCTGCTTACTTGGAACAGTTCTTGGTGGCTCCTTCTAAAGAGAAAGGTGGAAGCATTTCGTTTGCAGGCTGTCTTCAGCTTCTTGGCTTTTGTACCTTTGAGGCTTGTGTGGGAATTTTCTGGCCATCTATAATGAAGATGAGGTCCCAATACATTCCCGAGGAGGCTAGAAGCACTATCATGAACTTCTTCCGCATTCCCCTCAACATTTTTGTGTGCATCGTGCTATATAATGTATGTTACTAGATTTTACTCTGCTTTACAAGGCCTGAACATAAATTTAGGGCTTTCAGTAAACACTAGAAATTATAGTTGTCCAGGACCAAAGTTCTACCTTCTTTAACCTGATTAATGTTAAACGAATAAGAGACTTTGAAACTTCACATGCTTACTTGCTTTTCTAGTCTTCTTCTTTTGCTCTCTTTAAACAGAACATATTATGCATTAGGCTACCTTTTAGGTTATTACCCAATGTTCCCTAATCTTCTTCTATTCAACATCTATTAGGAGTGGACTACTAGGTTATTACCTAATATTGGCTTCCTGTGCTTGCTGTTTCTCTTTCCTTTCTGATATTACACACACACAGAGAGAGAGAGAGAGAGAAACACGATTATCACGACATAACTTATGTTTCCTTTCTGATATCTGAAAGTTGTCTTGCATGTGAAATTCAAGGTCAATGCATTCCCTATCACCGTTATGTTTGGCATGTGCTCCATCTTCCTTGTCGTGGCATCAATATTGCAAAGGCGGCTGTCAGCTATTACAGATAAGACGAGTAAGTTTGTGAATTTTGGAGATAACTTCAAAGTATATACTACATTAGATTTGTTTACTTAAAAGCTTATTATATTATTTGGCTAGCATGATGGTAAATACAGTATACTTTATACTTACAGTATATATTGTTAGCTTTCTTCATTTCAATCTATATAGCATGTATTCTGATTCTGAAAGTGACCTACTAATCCGTATATATCCTTGAGTACGTACATCCAATGCTTACAGTCACAAGATTTGTACTTATTTTACAGAGACACAAGATTGGAGACACAAGATTGGTGAAGGAAAGGGATGCCGAGGCTGAACCATTGAATGATGCTTAGGACCATTGAAAACAACCCATACCTCAAGGCAGAAACTGTTACAGAATTCAATCTAGTTAACACTATATCCAATTTAATGGTGCCAATATATAGTAGTGCTGGGCTGGCTGCGGAGTAAGAAATGGCGGGTGGTTTCTGCAGGGAAGCCAGCTGTTTGGGGTAGTGAAAAAAATAACACCAATTCAACCCCTGCTCTCCTGCTGATGGGATTCTTTTTTTTCCTCAATATTTTGTTGTAGTCTTGCTGTTTTCTTCTTATATAGGTGGTCTCAGTTTGAGCATCTTTTTGAGACCCTAGTTTTGCCAAATTTCTGTTTTTTATGCAAGTATGAAAGAGCATCTTATATAGTAGTTCTTTATAGTATTCATGTGGATCAGATCAAAACGAAGGAAAAAGTTTGCTCCACTTTCAATTATTAAGATTCAAGTAACACCTAAGAAATGGTCCTCTACATTTCTTTGAGATGTTTGAAGTCGATCAAAGTTGCTTACAAAACCTGGTGGTGTAACCTGAAGAAGAGTGAACAATCCCAGTGATTCACCGACAACCTAGTGCGGAGGAATTACATGCAAAAAATTGATAATGTATTCTTATTCCAGGTTTATCATTATAGTTTAGTAGAATGGTGGTGGTGGTATTAGTATATTATTTTTTTGTCATTTATATAACTATCAATAAAAAGAACTCTCTTTGTGAAAATTTACAGAATGACTCTTTAATTATGGAACTGATGGAATGATAAAACTCATCAAATATAGATTTCAAAAAATAAATGAAAGTCGCTACAAAATCATTCTCATTTCTTGAAGTCAACAAATCTTTATATATATATAATTCTTTTTTTTATTAAAAAAAAAAAAGCTTTAATATTCCTGTACTAATATGGAACTACAAAAATAAAGTGGGGCGAGTGTCCTCCTTAGCCCTATCGTGCATCCACCATTGCCAGCAACCGAGAACAAAGGACATGGATAGATAGATAGATATTCGACGGAATAAGAAAGTAAAATGATAAGGAAATGAATTGATATTCAGGGGCTCAAGTTTTTAATCTTAAATGTTGTGATACTGAATAAAACAAAAAAAATTTTTTATGAAATAACTAATCACAAGAGATTACTGAAAAAACATGTGAAACCTTAACTTTACCTCGATTGAATCATTTGTATTGCACGTGTGCTGTAGGAAGGGGCAGGGAGGAGAAGCCTGAAAGCTATTAGTGGGAGGGTTGGGGGATATTATCTTAAAATATATAAATAAAAGGTTTAAATATGTTTTACTGTTCTAAACTATCTGACATATTTTATTTTGATGATTCCTTTCAATTTTTTTAATTAATCAAAAATTATTCACGTGACTATTTAAGTGGGGCATAAATTAGCTAATATGTGTAAAAAAATAATTTTTTATTTTAAACATTATTAATATGTTAAAGAGTAAAATGATCACACATTTTTCTTTAATACATTCAGATTAATTAAAAAAATATCAAAAGCTTCAAACCAATCATAATCGATTTTATTTCTCCTCCGTCTTCAATCTTCATAGTGGGCGACTCAGACATTTTCTCTGTTTCCTTCCCAAACACAGAAGATGGCAACGAATCTGTCCTTAAAAATAAAGGCGCAGAATTTGCCTGCCATAAAAAATCAACTGTAAACTTTGAACGCGACATCGTTTCATTCCCCTTGTTTACTCCTTCAGGTTGGGTCATCCGGAGCTGCTTCAAGTTCTCACGAATAGCTTCAAAAGCGAGTTTTCCTTATCTGGGGGATTCTGTAGTGTTTGATTCTTCATTTTTAGGATCAAGTTTCTCTTGTAAAGCTCTTGAAATGAGATGTGTTGCAAAGACTGAGGCGGGGAGGAAATGAGGATGAAGATGAGTCAACGCCTGCGGGAGGTGAAACGGGAAAGCGAAGGCGGTACTCGGAGAGGTTTTTGCTGATTTCTTCGTAAGAGGCAATTTTGGAGGGCTTTTTTGACGGGAGAGGATTGGAGGAGAAAGAAGAAGGTTTGAGGGGGTGAGGGTTGGAGATGAGATTGGTCTTGCTTAAAACTGGCTTTAACGTCGCTGAAGTGGGATGAGAATGAAGATCTTAATTGTGAACACCCCTGCCTTCCAGCCCACGCCATGGTTTCCGGTGAAGATGAAGGGCTGAGAATATGAAAACAAATTCAAAACTGATTTAAAGAACACAATCCAAGTTTTCAGATCCAAAAGAAGATCAGAATCAAAATATGAACAAAAAAATGGTGTTATCATTTTACCCTTTAATATATCTTTAATTTCAAAATTAAAAGTTATATTTTTATACACATCAGCTGAGTTATAATTTTATCATCTAATTTAAAAAATCAAAAGATGAATCACCAAAATAAAATATATCAAATAATTTAAGAAAGTGAAACATATTTAAGCTTAAATAAAATTAGTGTTCTGTTATATTTTCACCTGATATTTTAATTTTAGTATGCCATCTTTATGCAATAGAAATGGATCAGATGCCAGGATTCAACCTGATGTTGTATCTTTCAAGAGCAACAAATTCAGAAACTTTCAAATGTTACAGTCCAGTCAAATCCAATTTTACAGCATACATATTACAGAAAAAAATTTAAATACACACTTGGCATCTAATGGAGAAATCTATTAATAAGATAAAACCAATTTTGAATTTGGGGAACGGTCCATTCTAATTGATTTGGAAGAAAAATCATAATAGTGGGAGAGTAAGGAGGAGAGAGGAAATGTAAGTGGGATTGTAAAAACAAGAAGAGGAGGATTTCGTTATACCGCCTTCAGGCAATTAATTACTAGTAATCTTATATCAAACGACTCCGTTTTGCCTGTACTGAAGCAGCTTCCAAGTCTCCGATGAAGAATAAGATTTTATCCAGTATCTCTATGCAGGGTTCCCTCTCTGCTAAAGATGCTCCTTCCCGAAAGTCACTTTCCATTCCCTGGTTTACTACTTTTTGCTGTCTTCTTGAACCTAAATGTCTTTGTATTTCACCTTGGTGGATGAGGTAACAGTATTCTCCTTCTGTTATTATCTTCAGTCCCCTGAAATTCTCCACAATTTAGTTGTATAATTGACTCAAGCTTATAGCAACTCAATCGGATGGTATTAAGACACATAAAACCTAGATGATAGTATTACAAGTATAGGTGGGAAATGAAGTAAAGAGGCATAGATGCATGGTGTAACTTTTGCAATAAAATCTTGATGCAGAACTACCATGATCGAGCAAAGCAAACTTACTTTCAATTTCATTAGATTAGGAACCGTGAAAATATGTTACTGTCACTACCCACTACCTACATAGAATACCTGGCAACTTCTAAATTATAGGTGTTCTTATACAATATACATACAATGTTAAAACAAGTTTCTTGCTATCATTTCTACAATATAAACTGAGATTATAATTATAGAGGTCCTTCAAGTTGAACTACATAAACTGGTAGATTCTCACTACTTTATATATATGGAAAACATTACACATATAAGATGTATAAGCTTAATAAATAACGAAAAGTGGTATTCAACTTACAGTCCTACTCGATCACAACGATCTTGCACTTCATAAACATCTTTCCACGACTTGGAAGCTATGGGAGCATATAATGTGGCATTATCTCTTCCCAATCTTTCCTCAAACAGGTTAGACCACAATATATTTTCTGATGCCATGAGCTTCCATTTCCTGCACACTTTGACAAGCAAAAGAACAAGCACTTCATTCACCAACCAATGTACGTATTGAACAGACGGAAGGGAATCCAAATATAGATGCAGTTTAGTGCGAAGATCCAACGATAGAAGCAATTTAGTGCATTTTCATGGAAGAATAGTTCTATACAGAGTAGAAATTTAGTGCATGATCCAGATGAGCTCCTGCTGACAAAGAAAAAATATCGATGCCTTAAAAAGCTTCAAACGCAGAAGTTCAAAATGAACTGCAAAAGGGATTTACAATTCTTGACCTGTCTCATAATCGTCAACGGCATCTCTCTACCCCTCTCTTATTTTAGTTGAAAGAAACATTATGCAGATTCGTGAAATCCGAACTGTATACTACTAGAGCAAAATAAACTCATCATAAAATTCATACCCATCAACAGCTAGAACAGAAAAGGGTACCCATTATAATATTTTAGAACCGTATCATCTGAAGCAGCCAGAAAACTCTAGCAGACAATTAATACCAAAACACAATGATTGGCAAATATTTATATTATGAAGAAAAAAACATTTCTCGGAGAAATTAAACAAATTGGTCAGACAGGAATATGTACGACGGTGAATGAGCACCTGAAAATTTTTAAGTTTAGAATTCAAAATACATGACAAGTTCTAAATCAGGTGAATATCTCATTAATCTTCTCAATCAAGGCAACGGATTTGAATTCGTTTATAAAAAAAACCCCATCTTATATACATTCTATAACAATTCCATAACCCTTGATCACAGAACACCACGAGTTAACAGATTTAAAACTCAAGTATCAAGCAATCCTATAATCCTATTGGCAAAAAAGAAGAGCAAAATAAGCAACAAACACAACCACTAGACTAAAACAACAAAACTAATGACTAACCACTGGCCGATTCTCAAGATGAAACACCCAATTCTTTGGAGAAGTATGCAAACTATAATATGAACTTCCCAATTCAACAAACCCAGTTCAGATCTTATCTTGAATTGCATAACCAGTATATAAGAAAACACATAATTTCAAAAGAAATTGATGATGGTGATGACAAAATTGAAAGAGATTAATTGAGCCTATTCATTTGCATGTTGCAACTGACCTTGTTGAGCAGTGGCAAGATTCTGATGATCCAACAAACAGAAGATTTTCAGACAAATATCTGCTGGTAAATTTTCCATCTTTTTACATCACAAATCCACTTTAGAGAGAGAGAGAAATAGAAAGAGATCAGATGAACAGTTTTGTGGTACTTTCTCTGTTCTCGAATACGCTTGTTTGTACTTTCCCATCGCAGCCGTTAAGATAATTTGTATACACGTGCCATTCAGTAAGCAAGAAATTTGAAGGGTGAATAGACTGCCAGGTGTTTGTCACGTGTCCAGCTTTTACCGCGAATGTTAGAATCTTTCTCGACAAATGTATTCGAAATTTTGTTACCAGTTTAAAGCCTTAATTTGGGCTGGGCTGGGTTAGGCCCACTTCAATAGTCTAAAAGGTGTTTGTAGGATTAGTAAAAAAAAATTAGTACATTTAAACCCCTATTTTATCCTCGCCCAAGCCTTCTAGCCCCTTCCCTGAACCATCCCCAACTGTACAATTGTGAGAATTCCAACACCCTACCTCATGGTAAATTGTAGGACTAGTGATTGAGTCCAACAATTTACATGAAACATATATTGAGCATATATCATTCATTTAATAAGTCACATTTAATAAAAACTCCTTAGGAGCATTGAATAAAAAAGATTATAAAAAATTACTAAAGCTGTAATTAAAGCATACCGATGCTTATAGATGGAGGAGTCTAAATTCATCAAATAGAGAATTCAATAAGCATCAAATGAATCATACTAAATGAATCATACTCCATATATATTTTGCCCATCATATATTTGTTTCTAAAATATATATTATAAAATTTATATGCCTTCTAAAATAGTTCATAAAATGTAGGAACTACAAGTTCATCCTGTATAAGTAAAAACAGAAGGGGAAACAGCAAATTTTCTCCTGTTTATACCCCCAGAAGACAAAGTAAAAATAAAAACAACCTTCCTTGTTTATCTATACATATCAAAAAGCAAATATAGGACTACAAGTTCATCCTGTATAAAAAAAAAAAAATAACGAAACCTTCATCATCTAACATTGGAAGACAAAATAACGATAATGAAGTATGGATAATATTTCTCCAATCTTCCTCTCAAACAAGCAAAGTGTTTACCAGAGGTTGGATAAGTCCATATCCTCAGAGGTGAATGCATCATATCCTCAGAGGTGAGTCATCCTGTAATACTTGGAGCTGCCTCTCTAAATACCTTCTAAGGCTAGCCTCTGCAACATTAATTAAACTTAGAGATGCATTTGTGTGCATGAATTTTGTAACAAGGATTCCAGCTAGAATTTGCTTATTTGCCTTCACAAGCTCAGCTATAAAACAAAGGAAGAGAATTTTTCTGAAAAGAAACAAGAGATCTTTCACATTGTTTTCAGGTTCAGTTGTCCCTCTTTGTTTGAGGCTCGACAATTGGGCCTCCTGACACTGGCGAGAGAAATTCCCAACAATATAACAAAGATATGAAAATGTGGTTCCATAGGAAGATTTAGTGATGACAGTCGCTACGATTCCCGAATATAATGCAAGAATTAAGAACTCATGGTCTCTACCAATGGCATCTGAAATGTCTACTTGCTTCAGTTTATCCTCCACTGCATCCAAACACTGCAGCTGTATTTCATCATAAGGCAGTAAGAGCACCATCTTAAGAGCTACAAAGCAATCAACCTCAGCAACAGCTTGGCTCAAGCAACGAGTTCCATTTTCATCGAGCAATATTCCAGTAGTCTTGTCCAGGGATTTATCGGTCAGTTTCAACAAGTCTTTAAATCGATGGAATGATACTAGTTTTTTGAAGATCTCCAACCAACAAGCATGCAGAGGATGAACTGTACAAGTATTCTCTTTCTTTAGTTCCTTATCCACATGTTCTTCTTGAAAGCTTTCCCATCCTTCATCCCAATCATCACTGCTCCAATTGTTACCAGCATCAGATGCTTCAGAAAAATTTACCTCATCTCTCCCAGATGCAAACAGTCCTTCCCACTCTTGTAAAATGGCTAAGAAAGTGTCACAATGGGATCCAGAATTGGCAGCTACAGATAATTTTAAGAAGCAAGAAACTGCTGATTCCACGGTTGAAAGATCATTGGGAGTAATCTGTAGGCTTGGAGAGATGGCTGACACCAGCTGTGATGACTTGAGGGCAACCAAAGTACTTGCAAACCTGCTAGATGCATCTTTTACATTTTGCACCCCGTGATCAACAATAGTTTCACTGTCAGCAACTGTGCTTTGTAAATTGTCCCACCCTTCCCATGGAACAACATTTGCTTGAAGCTCATCAGGAAATGCCTTCCAATTTCGATCAGTAGCGGTAATGAATTGCATAAGCTCCAGAACATAAACTCGGGCATGGTTTGGCAGATCTAGGTTACCAGAGAATTTTTCCATTCTTGCCCAAACTGCATCCCGTACACTCTTCAGATCCTCCATATCTTCTTTTATTTTACTCAAAGATGACAAGAGATTATGTAGATTCGAGTCTTCAAGGAATGCTCCAAATGCTAGGTCCTGCAAAATTGTATCCAATATACTTGAATAAAGATGAGGAAGATCCTGGATACTATCACTACATATTTTACTGTCCGTGATTAAAGTTTTGCCAGGCAGGAACTCTGATACTACATCAGAAAATACATCTGCAATAGCTTCAAAATTACATCCAGAAAAAATCATTGCTCTGCAGAAATGGAAAATTTCAACAGCAACACAACCATCAACGCCATAGTTAACATAGCCAACAATAGTTCTCCAACCCTGACTTGTTGAGACTTTCTCCCCCATAACCAAGTTTATAAAAGCTTTAAGACACGTCCTTAAGCACCTTGGACAGAACTTCTCTTCTGAACTCTCCTGGGATACATAATCCTGAATGTCATCAGTCAGTCTGAGCCAGAAATTTAGAAGCACTATGAGACAGTCTTGCCAGGTCGAGTCACAGGATAGACTATAAAAAGAATTATCAAGGGGTAGGACTATAGTGAAGAATTGCTTCATTGTATCCAAAACAATGGGATATGCTAGGATGCTGATATACTTTCTGCACATTTCGTAGGTACTCTCAAGCTCATTTATAAGAATATGAAGATTTTCAGGGCATTGAAACGGGATTCCAGTTTTAGCTCTAGCTTCCAAAGTTGATAATAAACTCAGTACATGATGTCTGTAGACATCGTGCGATGATAGAAGACCCTCAGATACTGGATCTCCATAGATGTCAGCAAGATTCTGGACCATCTTTGCTAGTGCTTCCACAGTATATTCATCAATGTGGGCATACACTTCCGTGCCTAAGCAGTCAAGGTTTAATCCTTGTAATCCAGCAATATTTTTGAAGTTCAGGCCCTTAATAAAAGAAATTCTACAACATTCTTGCTCAATTATCTTGTAAAAATGAGCTAACCCAGGAGTAAGCAGTGGATCTCGGTCAATTACAGGTAACGAACTTTTGGCTTCTTCAAGTTGCAAGTAGCAGTCAGATAGGAGGCCATATATGTAAGCAAGGCGCAGCTTGTCGTGCCCATTAATTTCAGGGTAAACTGACAAGGAGATGGTTTTGATGGATTCTGCAGCACAAGCCAATATTTTGTCTCTAAATTCTGAAATTTCAGCCATCATATCATCAATAGTCCAAACCTCTGAAACAAGAACAGAAGCAAGGTACTTCTGTAGCACCTGAAAAGGAACACAAAGAAATGAAGGTGTCTTTCAATTTGGCATGCACTTTGTTATTTAATTATGCCAACAGACTACTGAAATTCTGCATACCTTCGTCTGATCCAAGCCATAGGTAGAAGCTAGTTCCAATACATCCTTCAAAATTTGCTGCTTTTCCAACTTTACTGATTCAACGAGGGAGAAAACAGCACTCTCCATATAGTTGATGTCTCCAGACAAAAAGCGTGCAGTTTCAACACCAGGAATTACTTTCTCTAACACCCTTGTATGATCAGCCACACGCTTTTGGTCTTCTAATTTCAATTTCCATTCTCTCCAAAACGAGGATTGTGCTTTGTCAATTTTGTCTCGTTCATCTAGTTTGTGAATCAAGGGTTATCAGAGGAAACACAATTACAAATAAATACAAAAGAAGCAGAAAGCTTCGTTTAAAACCAACTTCTGTGAACACTAACTGCTATGTATTGAGACATAAAGTAACAAGTCTAGGCTTATCAACAAAAAAAAAAGAAGAAAAAGAAAAAGAAGAAAGAAAGTAGAGAGTCTAGATATTACTGGGTTCTATAAAATCACCTGAACTGAGTGATGTGTATTTCTCTTGAAATTTCCTCAGCAAGAGGGCTCTCCTCTGAGCAGGATCCTCACAACAAAATTCAGAGTTGTGTAATAAACTATAAATCATCCCAACATTCATAATGCTAGATATTTCATTATACTCTTCCCTTGTTCTCACTTGTTCTTCTATTATTTCCACACCATGAAAGGCATCTATAAGATTTAACAGAAAAGAGCATCCTAGATTGTCTTCCCCTTCGGTAACAGGTGGTGTTAAAATTGATTTTGCTAGAGATGCAATCAAATCGTCTTTGGGAGCAAAAACCGTTCCTTGCAAGCCAGGAAAGAATAGTGACCACAGCTTGTGTTCTAACACTTGCATACTTCCCTAAAACAGTGCCAGAACTTACTTTCTGCTCACTTTCAGTAAACTGACTCAATTCGAGCAACCATGGAAGCTGTAATGCAGCAAAGGAAAATATTTTCCCATTATCTCTGAGGAGAGACTCCCAATCAGAGACATTATCAGCACACAACTTTTTAGCAACAAGAAGAAGTACATTATTTATGGAATCAAAATGCATTCCGTGATCATCATTATTAACTCCTCCAACCTGTCCAGACCAATCTCTTAAGTCAGCTATATCTTGAGTACTGTGGGGTGGGTAGGGGATTACTGAGGAACCATAAACAGAAAATTTAGGTGGGTCTGTCCCTGTCAATATCTTTAATTTTTCACATTGGCCTTGCATATCTAGATCTTTCCATGCATGCAGCAACTCACCAATTGATTCCTCGTCACAGTGGCTTAAAGCAAAACCTATAAGCTGCTTACGAGAGCTTACATCCATGTTTTCAAGGGCAGGACCTCTTGCCAGGGCAGCACATAAGTCCCAAACAGACCCATGTCCCTTCTTGGCCAAAACTAGACAAATATCAAAAGCTAGTTGTAGATCTCCAGCAACTGCTGCTTCTCTTGCTATAGCTTCTTGAACAGCTGATATGTCATCCTGAGAGCTCAAACCAAGAAGTTTGGCAATTTCAACAAGTTCATCCACATTTAGATAAGCTCCACCTTGACTTGTGATTGCCAATTTTATTACTTCCATTGGATCTTTAATTTGCCTGAACTGCACTGGTAGAAGGCTCACTCCAAGATTTGGAAGTTTAACAGTAATGGCATCAATGATATCTGCCTCTGCCCTGACATTTCTGCTGTTTGGAAAGATATTTAGACATTCCTTGGCTTTCCAGATCTGATACAACAAACAAGTTCCAGCATTATGATCAATGAATTTGAAATCAATTTCATGGTGGTACAACACAGGTGTGCAGATCACGTTGAACATTAAAGATAATAGTTCTCAAAAGTACTTTTCACATACACAAGCATATGAAGGATTATGAGTAGTTTCAATTATTAAAGGAAGCTTATGTTCAACAAAAATGGCAAAAGGACAGGAATAGTTACAAAGGAAGTCACTAATAATAAAAAATAACTGTGAAAAGAGATAAACAATACTCTATATTCTTTTCAGTTCACCATACCAAGAAACGTTGACTGATTCTACTTTTATATGAAAACATAATCCTAACTGTTAGCTTAAAGAACTAATACCTAATTGTACATGTATTGCAACGCCTTGACTACTATGTATAGATGTGTAGCAAGGTTTTTCGTTTTTGCAACTTATCCTTGGCAAAAGTTAGCAATACCTTCGTTAGGCATACTTATGCATCATTACATCAAAAGTGAGATCACCTCTGAGTCTAAATAGGCATGACACAACTTTGAACAGGAAAAAGTCATGAACAGAGATTTAGCTAAACATAGTTAGCAACAAGTGAAAACCAACAATCTGAGCGAGCAAGAATTGAAACCCAATTTAGCCAGTCTAATTATATACTTTCATAGAACATCAACATATAATACATACTTCTGAGCAAGTAAGACTTGAAGCAGAGAAGAAATACTCTCTTGCAGCTTGAATTACAAGATTTTCTGCCTTATCTGTTGCCAAAGCAACAGATCCGTACCTTCAAGTAGTTCCTCGCAAGTGAAAATTTCCCAGCTTTCAGCAATCCCCTACAGAACTCCATCAATACATATTCTAGATCTAGAAAGGGAAATGCTTTTTCTTGCAAGGATTTCAAATCACGCCACATGTTTTCCCAATCATTATCTGATCGGCTCGGAAGTCGCATTTAATAAATTTAGAAAGTATAAGACGAAGAATCTGCTTTACACCCTTTTCGTCTAAATGTGGCTCCACAAGAAAACTAATTGGCTTTGGTACCTGCAAACAAATGTATACAGTCGTAAATGAATTGTTGCTTTACGTTATCAAAATTCGTTGTCTGGTTGTTAACCATCAATATCAGCATCATTAAGTGTCGCTAGATACCATCATTTAAAAGATATCTAATATCATCATTATAATTAGACCTGGCAAATGGATGGGTGAAAATGGATTTGGGTTTATATGGTTGGGTTTAAATGGGTAGAAAATTATGTGGGTTGTAAGTATGGGTTGCCCATTTAAATGTCATCATACTCTCTAAATATTTTCTCTCATCATCATCTTGTTCATCTCATTAGAATTTTATCACTATCTATCTAAAGAATTATAGATCACATTCTCTATCTAAAATTGCATCTCACTTTCTATTTCTAAAAAAAATCACTAATTTTCTCTATTATTATCTTGTTTTCTCTCTCTAAAACTTCATCTTTCTAACTTTATTAACCACTTTCTTTATATAAAAACTAGTGTATACCGTAATTGAGTATTGTCTCTGAAGTTCATATATACAGTGCACAATAGTTAGCACAATTAGTCTATAATTTTTTCTTAATGTCATTTGTAATTTTATTCCCAAGTTATTATTGTAAATTCTTGTTCAATTTTAATTTTATAAACTCCACCAGCTAGGACCCACAGTCATCATAATTGTGAATGGATACTCTAGTACTTCAGAAAATTAACTGTTTTGGGCTTCACGCTGATTTAACCCGCACTGATAAAAAGTTTCCACAAGAATCCTTATTTGAGTTTCAACTTTGTATATTTATGGGGCCCAATGGCAAACCATGTCCACCCACATAATAAATGGGCGGACATCGGCTGAACCATTTACAAGTTTCATTAAGAAATTATTAACCCAAACCTATTTAGTGTGGGTGGACATGGGCTGCCCATTGGGTTTGACCTCATCTTGTCAGATCTAATTATAATGTTTTGACACATTTATGACATTTACATATTAAAAAAACCCATTAGAGTGAACAAAAAGAAGAGAAAAGACTAAATAATTTTATTTTTTTTAAAGGTTCAACCCCAAACTGCCACCTGTTTACTAAAAGAAACTTGATGTCACAACATTGATACTACAACAAACAACATCGTTTTTTTCTCTCTTTTGTTATTTTTCCTTTTTTTTTTGTGTGTGCTGTGCGTGTATTTTCCCCTTTTTGGGGGGTGGGGGGGAGTATTTAAGAAGCACCCTCAACTTCACTAAGAATCTTATAGATGATGCTTAACTAGCACATTATCACCTAGAAATAGATGATTTAATGAGTCAAACTTTGGGCCATTAGAGATAATTTAACTCAATGAGAACGCTTGCTGCCACCTTTTAGCTATTCATGCAAATAAAGAAAGATCATACAGTTAATGCCATTGATTAATTGGCCAAGAATCAATAGTTAATATCCACAAACCTGGTAAAACGCTAATAACCTTCCTGCTTCAATATGGCCTTCTGCAAGTTTTAGTCTTTTCTTGAGGCCCTCAACTTCAGAATCTGAAAGAAGTAAAAAGATTTTCACTATAAATAGCAACAAACAATTCTCATATTCATGTTGAGCCTATATACAGTGTGAGACATAATCAAACGTCACGCGGACAAGGGTAAGGGTGTTGGACACTTCAATTTAGTGTAAAAAATTGGCAAAATTGGCCATCCTATAATCAAGTACATAAAATAAAAAGTTACCTTGTAGTTGTGGAAGTTTAGACAATATGGAAGTCATGGTATTCCACCTATCTGTATTAGGGTAAGAATATATGCACTGCAGACCACAGTCAATTGCTTTGGCCTCATTTCCAAAAAAGCCATTACTTCTAATCTCCCTGCACCCCTCTTCAATTACCACCAAGCATAATTCTAGTTTACTCTCCAGAGCTATCTCTTTCAGCCATCTTACTACAAATGAGTCAGCTGTCTTATGACCAGAATAATTATCCACAACCTCATCTCCAGAAGACAAATTTCGCATGAATGGAATTGCTTTATTCTGTAATCTCTCTACGACATTTTCCTCTTTCACTCCCTTAAGCATCATTTTGAACTTATCATAGTCAGATAACTGTTCCCATGCAACAAGGCTCATGGTAAAACTAGTTTCGTCCTCATAGTCATCAGAATATATAAGCTGGTGCAAGTAAGAGATATCCTTATGGAACTGCTGCAAATCAGAAATACCCTTCCGACAAGCAAAATCAACCAAACAAAGGCTGCTGTCTAGCTGACCACTTAAGGTATCAATAGCTCTGGCTCTATTTTTATACCATATGGTAAGCTCATCAGTTGATGGCCACAAAATCCCGAATATCTGCTTGACTATGGGTTCCGTTTTGATATAGACATTGCTCTCATGATTCTCAGGGATTGTGCCAATAAAAATAATCATCTTTTCACATTCAACCCAATCTTGTTCCCTCAGAGCAATACTTGTAGGGGGAGAATACCCAGGAAGCAGTTGCCCATAGGTTTGAACTGGAATTGTTTCAGGAATAGCAGCTAAAACTTCCAGCATGAAAGGAGTCAGTGAATAAGGGTGACGCTTGAATAGAAGGTTTAAGGCCCCAATTTTTCCACTTTCAGCAAGTACTACAGCAGCTTCATTAATTGGCAAACAGCGGAACTTCTTGTACTCCTGCACAGAATACCTGCACAAGGCTAAGTCAATAATTTTCAAGCCCGTAGAAAAGATTTGAGGAATGGCTAACTTCTAGATAAAGAAATAATGAAGGAATAAAAAGAAGTCCACTTTTAGATGCATTTCACCTAGAAACATTGTTGGATCAGGAGAAAGATGAAAATATAAGATATTCCTCCAGTCAAGGTGAATATTTAAAAAAAACGGGGTCAAACCTGATTCACCTGTTTGTACCAAATCTTCACAAAGTAAAAGAGTTACTTTTTCAAGGAAAATAACAACACTGCATAATTATTTACTAAAGATGTGATATTCTTAAAATGGGACTGAGAATTTAGGACTTTACAAACTTCTAGTAGGAATTTTACTGACAGTAATATGAACGCCAACACAAACTAGTTACATCATCACTAGAAGAGATTAGTTCTAGTCTTCAGCTTAAAAGTATGTGTAGTATTTCTTTCAGTTAATAAGAGAAAGATCTTAAAAGCTTGCAGCTTAGTGACACAAAACATTGCTTCTTATTCATATCAAGAGCACGAGGATAGAACTTGTTTCAAATAAAACTGAAGAACATAGAATACACAATTAACTGAAAGAACAAAGGAAACAATTATACAGTCCTGTTTAGCAAGTTAAAACAGAATTTCTTGCAAGAACATGTGTTGTGCAATAGATCGACACCAGAATCAGACGTAATATATCTATGCCAATATCAGTAATTTAATCCCCAAGCAGGCGTAAGCTATCTCTAATATGTATACACATTTTGCAATGTTCAGCATATACTAGATCTCAATTAAAGAGGATGAGATGAGAAGTGAATATAGGGATGATATCCTGATAAGGAGCAGTTTGTATAAACTATAAACCTTTTCCAAATACATCCGTGAGAACACATCAAAAGTGTCTTGCACAAGAAAATCAAGCAATTCCCATCAATTCATGGGAATCCTTGGATGTAGAAAGATAAGAATAGGTAGAGAAACTACATGAGATCAGCATCCTTAAATTTTGAGATGAAATAACTAACAGCTGTATTACCTGCCCATGTTTATCCCAAGAAATGTCTCCAGCCTGTCTCGGAATTGCAATAGTTTAAGTCTTGCCAAACGGAAATCCCAACTATGGTTACACAAGTCATCTTCTGATTCAGAGAACATGTACTGGTCTGTTAATCGGAGACCGTAAGTTAGTATTGCTCTCACAGTATCTTCTGTTTGTCCAACTCTATCTACACATTCAGAAAGTACAAAAGCTTGATCCTTGATATTTGACAGCAACTTACTAATCTCAACTATTCCTTGCCCAGAATGCAACCATTGTGACTTTAGCACTTCATCCTTATCCAACCCATGACAATCAGCAAAGTTCAGAGCTTCCTGATACTTTCTACCACTAATTAATATATCATACATCTCAGGAACAGATCTTTCTGAAAATGACATCAAGCTCCAATGCAGTTTAGCAATGTCAAGCTGATTAAATTTATCTACAGTAACCTGCTCCAAGAGATGTAAGTTGCTTGGTTCTTTTTCCTGAGATGGTTCACTGCTTGCCTTAGTTAATGCGCTCTCTAGAAGAAAAAGGTGTCCAGGGAATTGCTGTACTCGTTCTAAAACATGCATTGAATATATAGGATCACTTTCCGAAAGTCTAACTCCACTAAGAATATCAAACATGGTGACTGTGCCACCCCTTTTAGCAAGAGTAAGAATATTGTCAGACCACCAAGTGAAATCTACTATATCATCCAACAATTCTCTCCCTCCAGTTGACATATCACCAATCACTTGTGAATCATAGCTTTCTTGAAAAGAAATTTTGGATATAGAACACTGCTCATCATTTAGTTTAAAAGTAACCAAGGATCCTCTTAAATCCAAAGTAGCAACAAATTTTCCACACGGGGAGAATAACACCTTTGGATATGCTAATAGGTCAACATAACCTTTCGGTCTGGAATATAAACCTTCAAACTGAGTATTAAACACTGATTCAAGAATAGAGTTCCCAGTTCTTCGCCAAAGAGAAAGATTATATGATCCTGAAAAGGGGGGAAAAAAATGACGATAACAATTGATAAGTAGCTAATAAAGTTCTTTGTCTAAGAAAGATTATAGGATCCTGAGAAGGGGAAAAAACAAATGACGATAACAGTTGATAAATAGCTAAAAAAGTACTCCCTCTGTCCTACAAAGATCCCCGCCTTTTTTTCCTTTTTCTTTTTTTGGTTGGGCTGTGGCAAGGACCACTGTTATTAAACCCGAACCGGACTGCCGGTTCAACTGGTAAAAATCTCAGTCGGCACTCCGATCCGGATAGGACCAATAATTCGCTTTTGGTCAAACCCCGGTAGAACCAGTTGACCACCGGTTCGACCGGTGGGTTCAACTGGTAAACCGGTTAAATTGACCCAGTGAACCGATTTTAATTATTTTTTAATATTTTTTTTTGTACCAAAAATTTTTTAATATTAAAATTAACCACTTTTAATAATATTGTAACTTAACTTTATTATTGTTTTAGTTCATAAAAACAAGATTTTGTAAAATTTTATTAATTCCTAAATATATATATTTTTATATATTAATGATGTCATCCATCCACCCGGTACATTTTTCGGTTTGATGATAGGTCTCGGCTTGAAAACACTGGCAAGGACTTTCAGATGTGGCCAAAACATATTCATACATTATATTTTAATATTCTCTATCTATTTGATTAAAGACATTTTCATCTATATTAGAAACATCTAAAAATACAATATATAAATAAGTTTTTGGTAAATGCTGTAAAACTCGTGCACAAAGAAAAACATATACAACGGAATCTACTTTTGTAGGATGAGGTAGCATCTGTTTGTTATCAATATTTGGTAGTGTTATTCTGTGATCAATGTGTTTTGACAAAGTGTTAACAACTACTTTGGATAAAAAAAAGCACGCACATCTAGGACATGAGCCCCCAAATCAGGATATAGATATTCAAGTTTACAAATAACAAATAATGTAGTATTTGAAATATCAAAATTGGAGATGTCAAAAGCGTATTCCATTTACCAAAAGATTAAGCAATATATTGAAGAGAATAAAGATTTAAGGGAAATAATATGGAACAATACCAGTATTACCACTTTTCAATGAGATGCTAGCCCCAGTACTAACTACAGCAAGCAAAGAAATTTCTGGGTGGTAATCCGCGCAGAACACAATTTGAGGGAATTGTTTCTTCAGCATCGAATCATTAATTGAGGCACATGCTGAAGAAATGGAGGCACTTGGATCCTTGCTGATGTCAATATCATGAAGGGAACCATCTGACGTAATAACACTGAAGGCACACCTGTAAAATAATTTATTTACTCAAACATGATGAAAGATCAAATGGAACAGAGATAACACACACAGAAAAAAGAGAGGAACAAAGACAAATATGAGAACTTACAAGCAAGATTTCTTATTGTCGGAGTCATCTACTACAATCAAGTCAATAATTGGAAAAGACAGTTTCAAATGCCTTTTGCCAATTCTTGATATCTCTTCACCATTAACTTTGATAAAATAGAGCATATCACTGTCATCAGAAACTCCAAGAATATCATGGGCTTCTGACCAGGCTCCACATGTGAAAGTGACATTACTGCTACCTGATTGCATGACATTAGTTAAAGCAGTTTTACAGATTGCAGGAGAGAAAAACTAATCGTCAAGATCCGGATCCGATTTAGTTGTGCTCCTTAAACAGTTGTGCTCCTTAAACATTTTTTTAGTGTAAAAGGGCAACAGCAAGAGCTGGTTAAATTTCTGTTATTAGTATATTTATTCTTGAAATCATACTGACCCACGTTGATTAGATGGCAAAATGAAAGCTGTTTTCAAAGGCAATTCCACGAAAATTTTCAAGGGATTAGCAAGATGTTGCAGTCCTGGAGTCGGAGGAGGGTTAGGAAGGTTTGGAGAAGGCAAATGGACTAGGTGGTTACCACATAATATTTAGTGGACAATTCGGAGGGAGCGGAACAGGGTATATTTGGAAGACATAAAGAGACTTCATGCATATTCAGTTTCCTTTTCTTTTGGCTTCATTTTCGGGTTTCTATGGTGCATTTTGTAGATTTTTGGGAAAATTCGATTTAAGAGCCTAATGTATGTATCTTCTTTTTCGGGTGGCTCTTTAGGGTGGGTGTTGGTCTTCTTTGGGCATAGCTGTGCCATTATTTCCCCTATGCTTTTGTAAATAATGTGTGTCCATTGGTCCGCCCCTTCTGACTCTTTAAACGAACTAATTTACCACTTTTTTATTAAGAAAATATTTATTTACCTATCAAAAAAATCAATTAAAAAATTGTGCATTAATTACAACTTCAGAAGAAAAATTCCACAAAACACTGCAGGTTAAACCTATTTGTTGGACACCTAAACAGGTCAATGGTCTGGGAATGCCTACAAACAGAAGACTTCTCCTTTTCCCCGTATCTTTTTCTATTTTAGTCGGGGAGCTTTATAATCAGAAGTTTCAATATTATGGTGCTAAAAATGAACCTTACAGTTAAAATAACCACAAGGCTCTTGGTAATCATCATCCTTCTGCAAGATTGTTATTTGATTCCCAGACGCTATAGCCACGCATTCACCTCTTGGAGAGACGAACAAGGATATCAATTTCCTTAATCTTTGTGGATGCCTATATTGGCTCCACTTTTCTTTAAGTAGGCTCACACCTGCACGGAATTCAAAAGGAAAAAGAACATCAGTAGTTTACGGTTAACAAAACCCAACAAATTTTATTTTAAAGAAAGGACAACCAACATAAAATTTTTTTTGATGGAGAAAGAATGACTAGCTGACGACAAGACACCATTCAGACTGCATAAAGTAAATTTTCTTTAGGAAAAAAAAACAAAACTTTGGATGGAGAAAGAAACTAAACAAGAAAATCAAAAGTAAACAAGAAAATCAAAAGTGGCTTATCCTTGGAAACCTGCAATATATAAAAACAGGTCATTATATTTCGTGTTCTGAATACCATCAAAGGTCCTATCCCGGTGCTAAAAAATTAATGACAAATCGTAACTGCTAACAGGTCAACAGTTCAACTAAAGCACCCGCTTAAGCTGAATTTGGCTGATACTAAATTGATGGCACCAATTTCCTTCAGCTGATCCCATGTTCTTAGCTATCACGGTCACAGACAAGAACATTTTAGCTACTAACTTCTCTTTGTATCTACTCCGAGGTTCTGGGATATGAATAATCCATTCTTAATACTGTTTCCTACATACCCAATAAAAGAATGGATATCACTAATAATAGAAGCACATAAAAAGTCTTCCAGATAGACTTGGACATTCAAAATATAAATTTATCACTCATCACCTCCTATTCACAATCTCAATCAGATCTTTCAATACAGAACCTTACATTTTCAGAAATCCCATGCATTTCTCATTTTACACAGGCAAATGATTTCATCTCCATTATATTTACAAGTAACATAAATTACAATGCAAAAAACACAAAGAAAAAACTAAATGTCCACTGAAATTTGACACATAATATGATAAATAAGTGCATTGTTGTCTTTCATGTAAATCATGAATAATTAAACTCAAAACAATATAATCGCAGACTCAGAATTCAAAAATAATTTTTTTTTACTTAAATTTAACTATTGCTTCATATGAACAATTATTGCTAGTGTCTTTACTCAAAATTCAGTCTAAACATACAGACAGACAGCATGTGTGTTTAGGTGTGTGTAATGCAGCTAATTGAAGCTGTATAAACAATTGAAAAAGTAAAGATAAAAATGAACCTTGTTTTGAAAGTAATGAGAGGAAACTTCCTTTGGCACCTTCATCAAGCTGAAATTCAAGTATAAACAAATTGATCTGATAAGTAAATAATGAATTCAATTACAGTGGATTTCAGTAACTGAACATAAAAGTAAGATTATTAAGAGACGGAGGAGACCTGTTGATGTGTAGGAGGGTAATTAGAAAAGTAAGGCCGAGAAGCATGATGCCGTGTCTCGTAGAGAACTTCTCGAATACTTTTCTCCTCCATGTACAACGACAACACCACCTAAATCTGTGCCTTTCCCAAATCGCTATGAAGCCCTAAAAGCTCGAACGCCAAGGAGAAGCGCTTGAAAATTGTGTGAGAGAATCAGAGACTCGGAGAGAAATTAACCGGATCAAGTTTTGTGTTGTCGTGGGAACCGCTTGGACCGCTTTTCTTCGAACCGTGAGTTTGATCTCCTTTAACGTGACCAGGAGAAGAGAAAAGAAAAGAAAAGTAAGGCCGAGAAGTTTAACCTTCTTCAATTCTCATGTTTTTTATTAGTATTTAAGTCAAGAAAAGAAAAGCTAAAAAAAATTAAACTCAAAAAAATATTTTCCTAACCAAAATGGTAGGAAAACTAAGGAAATGAAAATGAGTTTAATGAATTTAATTTTGTAATTGTCCTTGTACAACGACGTGGGGGAAAAAAATAATTTAAAATTTCATTTCATTTCCTATCATTTTCAAAAGTGTGCGATAAACGGAAAATTATGTTATAAGCATCTCTGTGGCAAAATTGGAGTTAAAATTAGTTATCCTATCCATCCTAAAATATAAGGCTATTATTTATTTTTTAAAATTAATTAGACACATTTTTAACTATAAATTAATTTAATTTAAGTCAACATACTATCTACAATTAATTATAAATTTAATTATTCATTATATATTGAATGAATTTAAATCAATTTCGAGTTACAAAATATTTTAAATTGATTTTTAAAAGAAGTGCTTAAAAATTTTCAATTTCAAGATATAGAATTCAGTAACCAAACATACTTTCATTCACATCTTTTTTTTAGTAAAAATGATCTCGAGTTGAGTTGAATAGTACTTTATTCACATTATACTCCAAATTTTTTAAATATGCTCGGATTCGTACTCAAATTCGAATACAATTTTGCAATCTTTGCTCACATTCGAATTCAACACGCTTTATTGTACTCGAGTTCAACTCAATTAAACTCGACTCGTTTTTTTAGTTGAGTTACTCACGAGCATTTAAAATACACATGAATCCGAACTGAATTATATATGATAATATAGATAAAATTAACTCAATCAACTATTTTGAACAAATTAAATTTAAACTATTCAAACTGGATCTTGAGTCTTGTAAAAAATTAAATGAGATGATATTATTACTCTTGAATCAATTCATCACAGTAAACATAAAAAACCCCTTTGACTTTTTAATGTACGTGGAGAATTTCATTGCTGAATACTATATACTAAATAAATCGAGTATGATATACAAAGAAGGATCAATAAGTTGAGGAAAATTTGATACTCTAACTAACTAAATCTAAATAATAGTAGACGGCTAAAATTCGATTAGTATAAGTGTCCGAGTATCAAAACGGATCAAGTTACTTGGTGATATTGAACTGCTTGTGTATTGTGTGTGTGTGTGAGAGAGAAAGAGACTTCAGCTTTTTTTGATGCAGCGAAAAGACAATGATTGATAAATTTTGTTTTCTGGGAATGACTTAATAAACAGTTAACTGCTCTTGGAATAAGATAAGTATATATATAGTTGTTAGAAAGTTCAACGGTTTAGACTTAGTTGTCAATCAATTCTATCGGTTAATGGTTATTACAATTATTTTTTTTGTGAAATTATGTATACACTCCATAATTCAACCTTTGCACTCTACTCCAATTGTTAATCCTCCTTCTAAGTTCTAATGAATGGAGGAAAAAAGAATTAAGCAGCAAAACAAGCCAATTGGATATGCCCAATTTCATTGTCCCAAGTCCCAACCAATCACTAGAATTCCTTTCTATTCCCGGCCAAATAAATTAAAACTAACCATTAGAGATTTAGATATGAATTCTGCAGGCTGTGACTGTAGGTGAAGTGTCCCTTTCTTTTTTTTTTGGTTAGACATCATGTTGGGTCGTGATATTTTCTTCTTCTTCTGGTAGAAAAGAATTTGAACTTACTTATTTAATTAATCTATCGCCTTCATTATTGAACCTCGAAAGCCACTGGCTTAGTCACCATATTACTTTATTTAATCCTATGAAACCTATTTGGTTCATTGGACTAACCAATTGGATCTTTTAATATCTATTACTTTGACTCAGAATGATGAAAAAAAACACGTGATTGACTAAAAACACCGTCATACATTAATATGAATGGGATTTATAGTAGGCCAAATGACATAAACAAGATCTAAAAGTAGTGGGTATACAAAGACTTTCGATCACAGTAATCCATCATCATATCGGTAATGTCGGAGGTAGTGGGTGGCACCGATGGCAAAAAAAAAGACAATTTATCAACTAAGTCTTCACAAAAAGTGACGTTCACATTCATATTCACACAACCGGTAATTATTATCACTCTCAATACACTGTACATTACATCCTCCTCCATGTTAACATTGTGAACACGATATCGACTCACGCTCGAAATTTATCCTCGATCAGTCAAACATGGTGTTTATCGTGTTCTTATCGCAGATCATTATCATCGTCTTACGTGATTGAGACGTTGGAGAAGATCTTGACGTTAACAGACACCAAATAAGTGCTAATTATATAGGCTAGCTATAAATAATCTCCATCATGGGAATCTATTATAGTTTATGTTAGAATTTAAATGCAGCATTAGTGACAAATACAAACATTGCACATGTAAAAATGGCAGCAATTAAGCTACTAGCCTACTACTATCCTTCATCCCTCGTATATTATTTGATATTGACTTTTTAAAATTATTTTAAAATTTTTTAAAATTGATATAAATTCTTTTAATTTTAATGAATAAATATTGTAAAGTATCTAAACAATATTACTCGGTGCAAGTTTTGTTATTTCATAATTTTTAATTAGTTATCTCAATTTTAAATTTAAAAATATCTTAAATTAATTTTTAAAAATCAATAATAATAATATAATTTAAAACGGGTTGAATAATATATACCCTAGTGACGGGCCGGGACACATGACCCTGACAGCTGAATTTGTTTATAATATTTTCTGTACAAGTAATCCAAATAGGCAGTTCGGTCCTCATTATTCCTTGAAGCTGCAAAGCATTTCCCTTTGTCATTTTTTTTTTATAAAAAAATTGTAATTTTAACATATCTTACTGCTCAACGCAAGGACAATGACCGACCTGCAAAGAAAAATGCATGTAAATTTGTGGACTGCATTCTTTATTCAGAATCCAATTGTCTATAAAAGGTAAAAAGATTAAGGTTTGATTTTATTATAGAAGGAAAAAAGATTCTGTTAGCTTATAGGTTAGATGCCTTAGATTTCCCCCCGTGTTTCCTTATATTGGGTTGAATAGATATATATCTGGAATATTTTAAACCCTATCCTGTGTGCAGACACAGAGAAGGAACATGATAATGACCACGAAATTAACAAAGCTAAATTTTTTTTTATCCCTCCCTAGATCTCAATCTTTCTATATCATCCCAACCACTGATTTTAGTTAGTCTCTCTGCTTAAAGGCACGACCGCATAGTAATTGATACATGTTACAAAATTTCTCTATCTTCATTTTAAGACGTGTAAAGACAGCATTTAAAAACACAATGTTGCGAATGACTATACATGTTTTTAAATTATGGTCGTACAATGAACTATAAGAAATGAAATGGGTTAACGATATATAGATAGGTACAAATTAATCATTTTGAGGTCTCTTTCCAGTGCTGTTTGGGATCTAAATTTTATTTTTAAACATGACATGCAGCTATACAATATCTATGGCATGAGAAGCCGGACCAGGTCACGTACGTACGTGGTAATATTAAAAAATCCTCCATTATGCAGGTTCTATAAATTAACTAGGAAAAAGAGTTGGCAGTGGATTCTCAAATCATGATGGACATGATCGACATATCATCCTACACTATAGTAGTACCCGTAATTGTTCCATTTGCGCTGAATTGGCAATTTGAAGTCCTTTTTCCTTATCTTCAATCTTAACTAATTGGTCGTAGGGAACCATCCACAGTTCCAATCTTAATTAATAATAACGCCTATATATATATATATCCCCGGCCCTCTTCCTATATATATAAAGGCAAAGGGAGTACTAGTTAGATATATCTCCTCATAATTAAGGAGCTAGAAATAAAGGCCAAAGAAATTGTTTCTGGAGAAGTAGATATGGCGTGATATTTGTTCGGCTCGGCATCACTATTCACTATTGTTGTTTAAATAGCTTGGAGCTAGCTAGCTAGCTGAGCCGAACCAATATCACTCTTGTATACTTCTTTACACATGCAGCTTTTGCTTTGAGCTAGCAATGTTGAAGGCATTATAAGTTGATCAAACCCAAGGCTACGTACTGGTAACTGCTATATATATATATATATATATATATGCTGGTATATATGTCTGCGTATCAATTTCTATGAAATATTTTTCCCTCTTTAATTAATTATCCTTCTTGTTTTCTTTTAGTTTATCTGGTGCTGTGTGTTAAACTAAAGATAATTACGTACGTACAAAGAACGTACTACACCGGCTAGCTACCTAGTTTATCATTTAACTCTGCCACAACATTACTTCGATCTTCATATGTTTGGGGTAAGAGAGAATGTGGGTAAGGCTTGGTAACTAGACAAAAACTATTTACTTTTACCTAGACAAAGCAACCTGTGATGATTACATGTTTTGTATATATACCTTACATTATTCAAATAATTTTCTTCTTCTTTTTAAATTTTATTTTGACAGAGTATCAATTTTTTTTTTTGCTAACCAAGAATTTCATCAAACAATTAATTATTCCATCTGTAGTCTTTAGTTCATCTATTTTTTTTTTATTTTTAACAAATGCCAATTAAGTTGTAGGTTGTTATTTTTGTTTCCTTCAGCACTGGCATCTTCCACATGATGGATGCTTCTCAAAAGCCAATATTTCACATTATCTAAATGAAGCATCAGTCATTCTGCATAGCATAATTGAGGATTCATGCTACGTTACTACCCATCAATTTAAGGGGGGCAGATTAAGAAAATATTGTTATAAAAAAATAAAAAGAAGAAAAGACACATGTATTATGTTTTTAATTTTTTTAGTTATTGCATTACTTTGCATTTTTGATGTATTTTTAATTAGTTGGAGAAAATAATATATCTTCTGACAAAAATGATAAAACTTTTATTACAAGTAAATACATAAACAAATGATTTATACTTCCTACACTTATTTGTATAGTATGTTATTTTATTTAATGGTACTAATATTTTATCACAACATATAACAAGATTCTAAATTCAATTGGGTTCTATAATTGTGCTTAATCCGGTTGTAAAGTCTAGGAAGAGGATAGAGGCAACAAAGAACAAGTTTATCCACGTGTCCAAACATGCTGACATTGGCGCCATTTTACGGGTAATTTAACAACCCTTTTCACTTCGTTAAACTCCAGCCACGCGGTCGCTTTTTATTATTCAGCGCGTCTTCATTGTCATAATTGGATTAAAAAGCAAGTCGCCAGCAAAAAAAGAAAAAAGAAAAAAGAAAAAGAAAATAAAGAGACTGGAAACTCACTGATTGTAGCGACTGCTTCGCTAACTTTACGTCTGCACCACGCACAGGAAATTTCGCCAAAATTTTCCAGACTCGCTTTGGAGCAAGAAAAACGCGTTAATTTGAGTGATTTTATTTTTTGAGGAGTTCCAAATCCCTAATTTTCTACCTGAAGTTCCCTCAAATTTTGAATCTCTTCAACAAAATACCATTCTCCTGAGAAAAAATTTTCCGCTCCCTCGATTTTTTGCTACTGGTTTTATGCTTGATTTCAGTGATTCTGAGGAAATATCAAGGAGCATTCGGAAACAAGTGGCTCAGGTAGTGTGTATGTGTATTTTGAGGTCAGCTTATCCCTTTTATGTTCATGTTTTGTTTCTTTAATGATACAGAAAAATATATAGGTGGGAGGAAGAAGTAATGCATCTATAAATTACTGGGAAATTCTCAACTGGAATACTCAAGTTTAAGAAATTCATGTTAGTTAGTCCCTAGTGACTGTTGATTTGTTTTGTTTAGATGAGTTTTCAGGATATTCTTTGATGGAAATGAAAAAAAAAAATTAAAAAAAATCAATCATAAACCTCTGTTTGGTTGCTGTGGAGATGTGCTGAAATTCAAAACTTTCTATCATAAAAATAGTGCTTGTATTTTTATTGGATCAAGGCCATGTAAGATGAAGCAACTTGACACCAAAAACATGGAAGTGCACTTAGGAAAATTCTTATAGATTTGGAATCCTTGTGTTATCTTCGTTGTTTCAATTTTATTTTTCCTTTCATCGGAACTTTGTTTAATTTTTAAGGAATTATGTTCAAGTGAATTAGTTACTTTATAATAGAATTAAAAATTGGTTGATGTTATACATTTATAATTATCTAAACTTGAGACACAAATTTGTACTATGTTTTTTTTTCATCAATCTCAATTAGCTGCTACATGCGAAGGATTAAAATATATTACTATGAACTTTTTTGTCTATGTTATATGTTATTTGATTATAATTGTTTTCTTTCCTTTTTCATTTTATAATTGTTGTTATCTTTTTTCTTTTTTGAGGTGATGTAGTTGGAATTGCATGCAGACACTTCCTTTGGAATCGAATTGGGAACTTGAAAGTACCACCAGCCTAAAATGTGGTCAAACTCAAATGTCTGACAAGTAATTACTTCAGAAATATTTATATTGATGTTTCCAGCAATATCATGGCAAATAATATCATAAATAACACCTCTCATTTCAGCCATAGAGATTCTTTCTGAAACCGTCCTGGCCATATGTGATACTGTAGATGTTGCTAACACGGTCAATATTCAGGAGGAGAATTTCAAGAAATTTGCAGCCTACTTGGAGAGGATCAAATTTATCCTTCAAGAGTTATCCGAATTTCATACTGCCAGCTTTGAGAGCTTAAAAATTGCTGTTGAGAATTTCAATAAGCAGATTAGAGTTGCTAAGCAGCTAATTCTGGAATGTAGTAGTAGAAATAAGGTGTATCTCTTACTCAATTGCAGAAAAATTGAGGAATGCTCAGTTGTGCGTTAGACCTCATCCCTTTGGCCGTATTGGATGTTTCATCAGGAATTAATGATGAGATTAGCAACCTATGCAAGGATTTATTGAATGCCAAATATCGAGCAGCTATAGCAGAGGAAGAAATTTTAGAGAAAATTGAGTCGGGAATACAAGAGAGGAATGCTGATCAGTCCTATGCAAATAATTTGCTCATTAGTATTGCCAAGGCTGTTGGAATCTCAACTGAGCAGTCAGAATTGAGGAAGGAATTTGAGGATTTTAAGAGTGAAATGAAGAATACTGAGCTGAGGAAGGACATGCCAGAAGCTTTAAAGATGGAACAGATCATTCTATTGCTTGGGAAGGCTGACGTGATTGCAACTCCTTTGGAAAAACAGATGAAGTATTTTGTTAAGCGTAACTCTTTGGGTAAGCAACCACTAGAACCTCTCCAGCCATTTTATTGCCCAATCACTGGGGATGTCATGGAGGACCCTGTGGAAACTCCCTCTGGACAGACTTTTGAGAGGGGTGCAATACAGAAGTGGCTGGCAGAAGGTAACAAGCACTGTCCTTTGACCATGACTTCCTTAAGAACATCAGATCTACGGCCCAACAAAACTCTTCGGCAATCAATAGAAGAATGGAAGAACAGGAATACCATGATTACGATTGCTTCTTTGAAGCCAAAAATTCAGTCAAATGATGAGCAAGAAAAACTAGAGAACCTAAGCAAGCTGCAGGATCTATGCATAGAAAGTGAATTGCACCGGGAATGGGTAATAATGGAGGACTACATACCAATTCTCGCAACACTTCTTTGTGCCAAAACTAACAAAATAAGAGAGCATGTTCTGATCATCCTTTGTGTACTTGCTAAAACTAGTGACGACAAGAAGGTATATTAATTGTTTTTATAGTGCTTAAGTTACTGTTGCCCTTCTTGTATTGAGCGTGATTCATCCTTTAAGCTAGATCTCATCACATCATAATATTATTATATGGCAGGACAAAATAGCTAAAGTGGATAATCTCATTGAATTCGTTGTTCGCTCCCTTGCACGTAAAGTTGAAGAAAGTAAGTTAGCTTTGCAATTACTTCTGGAATTATCAAGGAATGATGAAGTCCGAAACTTCATTGGAAGTGTTCAGAATTGCATACTTCTCCTTGTGACTATGTCCAACAGTGATGATGCTCAAGCAGCCAAATATGCCCAGGAGCTTTTGGAGAATCTCTCTTTCCTTGAACAAAATGTTATACAGATGGCAAGGGCAAACTATTTTGGGCCTTTGTTGAACCTTATTGTTTCAGGTACTTCTTTAATGATTTCCCTATTTGATGTAAATGTTATAAGTTTTTGCAATTAAAGGATACTGCACATCTAAATATGTTACTGGGTAGAATTTTTCTGAGGATACTGCACATCTAAATATGTTTCTGGGTAGAATTTTTCTGACATTGTAGGCAAGTTTGACTCCTAAAAATTAAGTGTTTTGTCATATTTTTGTATCTTTCAGTTGCATGAGCATAGGTTTGTTATTTTCTTCATATCTTATTATTATTATTATTAATTAAACCATTATCGGGTTGTTTCACAACTCCTGGTTATGCACAAGGAGGGGGTAGAGTAGATATACCTAATAGTCATGATTCTGAAGCAAGTGATTGTCCTCTGACACAAACACACATCTCATGCTTATAGTCCCAGCATTTTAACATTACATCTAGTGGGTGTAATTAGTTTTTTTTTGGTGGTAAAAATAATTTGAATTAGTTATCTGTAAGTGATTATATATGATAATATTTGTAACCTGGCCTTACGGTGCACTCATTTCCGTTACGAGAATAAAATGATGCCCCAGCTTGACTCGAGACTAAGATCCACTGTATACAGACCCATAAATAATTCCGATAAATTATTGATCCAACCATGGTTATCCCTCATACTTCACTCTATGAATTTTATTTTCCCAAATAAAATATACAAGCAACTATAGGATCTTCGGATTTATGGAAGAGCTCCTTAACAGGCTAAAATGGAAGGAGAAATGCAAATTGTCAACCTTAAGTGACCCCCCCCAAAACAACTTCTGGTTTTAAAAGGTCTTCTATTGTTTTTGAGAAATGGTATTAGCAAATTGGGCCTGTTAGAAATTTGGACCACTACATAAAGTACTTTGCAAAAGAAATGTAGTTACAGTTTTAGAGAAACAGACTGTGAACCTAAAAGTTGAATGAGTGCTCCTTGCTCAAGCAAAACCATGCTAGGGACAGGCAGTGGGGGAAATTTTAAGATGGAAAAAGAAGTGGGGATACTTCATTTCACTTTCATACCCATGAACAAGATGATATTCTCTTCGTCTTAATACATTACCATTTTATTTTAAATGATACTCTTTTTACTTCTTAGGATGGAGGGAGTATTTAAATATTGTTGGTTAAACAGTACCAATGACAAAAATAGCTATTTTTAACCTACCAATTATCTTCTGAAACCCATCCACAAACTTGTTAATCAGTAAATCCAATATTAAATGCAGAACTGGTGAAAGAAATTTTCTTTGCAGATAATGTACAAAAACTGTAGTAAATATGGATAAATAAAGGTTCTTGTACTCTTTAAAAAAAATTTCTTGGTATAGTTCTAATTTACTACAATATACAAAATACATGTTTTCTCACACTTTGTTGTTTGGGTCAATAACCTTTTGAAGCTCTGAACTTGTAAATCATTATCAGGAAAAACATGCAACTATCACTTGTAAGTTGTAATACATGTGTTTTAAAATAATGCAGGACCTGCAAGTATACAAATGCTCATGGCAAAGACATTGTCAGAAGTTGAATTAACCAGTCATAGTAAGTTGTTTCTTTCCAGATATGGTGTGCTTAGACCACTTCATCAAATGCTCTCACACAATGATTTAGAGATGAAGAAAATGGTTGTTCAAGCTCTTCAAAATCTTTCAAGTGTACCTCAAATTGGAGTTCAGATGATCAAAGAAGGGGTACTAGGACCACTGTTTGAAATTCTCTACCGTCACAGCTTATCGTCACCAACTTTGAATAAACAAGTAGCAACCACAGTTATGCACCTTGCGATATCAACAACTGCCCCAGAAGCTGGACAAGTGAAGATTTCGTTCTTGGAATCTGAGGAAGATATTTTCAAATTATTTTCACTTATTTCCTTGAGAGGACCTGATGTACAAGAAAGTATTCTCCGAACTTTTAATGCATTATGTGGATCTCCTTCTGGTTTAGACATCAGGACCAACTTAAGAAAGGTATGCATACTTAACTATTCCCTCTCACTCACTTCTAAAATGTCAGTTGCAATATCCTTCAGAACATATATGAACTTTTGTGTCTATAATCTGCTGAAATCCTTGGAACTTTTCTGTCTAAAGCTTCACTTTATATAATAAGAATTCCTTTTGGCTATATGAAGCCAAATAGAGTCCTTGCTTTAGAACTTACTTTATAGAAAGCCTACATCAACTCAATATACAAAATTTACTGTGTTTAATCTCCAAATTCTATTAATTTTTGCTTCTATTTCTTTTCATTGGCCATAGTTAGATTTACTGTAGTTAACGTAACCAAAGCTTAAACTTATTGAGTTCTCTTGATTGGCTCTCCTTATTCTTTTTTTTACTAGCAAACCTGGCTTCTAACTTTATTGCCTACAACTATTCACCAGCTCTCTGTGGTTCAAGTATTAGTTCAGTTGTTTGAACTTGACAACCATGTGATACGAGCAAATGCTGTGAAGCTGTTTTGTTGCTTGACAGAAGACTGCGATGATAGCACTTTTGTGGATCATGTGGGCCAGAGGTGTATTGAGACTCTGCTGAGAATCATCAAAACATCTAAGAACATGGAAGAGATTGTTGATTCCATGGCTATTATCTCTAACCTTCCTAATGATTTTCAGATAACTCAGCAGCTTCTGGATTATGGGGCAGTTGAAGTCATTTTTTCTTATCTGGCCAGTGCAAACAGCAATACTTCCAAAAGAGACCTCATCGAGAATGCTGCTGGAGCTCTATGTCGTTTCACTGTCCCAAGAAATCTGCAATGGCAGAAGAAAGTAGCTGAAACTGGCATTATTCCCATCCTGGTTAAATTGCTATTTTCTGGAACTGCTTTGACAAAACAAAATGTAGCCATTTCACTTAAGCAGTTTTCAGAGAGTTCCACTGGATTGAGTAGGCCAGTAAAGAAGTTTGGGGTTTTTGGGCATTGCTTCGCCTCACCTGAATCCCGGTGCCCTGTACATCTAGGCATTTGTGCAGTTGAGTCTTCATTTTGCCTTCTGGAGGCTGATGCTATCAGACCCCTAGCGGGCGTGATACTAGAGCCCGATATTGGAGCCTGTGAGGCTTCTTTGGATGCACTTTTGACACTGATTGAAGGTGAACGACTAGAGAGTGGTAGTAAGGTTCTTTCTGAAGCGAATGCCATTGCTCCGATAATAAAATTATTGAGCTCGTCTTCCTCCAGATTGCAGGACAAAGCACTGAAGGCTCTAGAGAGGATATTTAGACTGTTCGAATTCAAACAACAGTATGGGGCATCAGCTCAGATGCCATTGGTTGAAATAACTCAAAGAGGAAGTACTGCTATGAAATCCATGGCTGCAAAGATACTAGCTCATTTGAATGTGCTTCATGAACAGTCTTCTTATTTTGGATGAATCTCAATGGAAATTTTATTCTATTTATGCGAAGGGTCCTATTCTTGCAACTTATTTTGAAATAGGGAGGGGGGAAAAGACCTAATAGAGAGGTCAAAGGGGAAAAAAAAAAACTTAGATAGGGCTACGATTGTTTTTTTTTTCTTTTTCTTAGCGATTGAAATGGAGTGTATTTTAGATCTACCTAAAAATTTTTTATTGTATATATATTAGATTGTGCCTCATTATTCTTTTGATAAGAAAGGTTCATGGATCTTGATTATTATACTCCTTTTATTTTAAAATAAGAGTAATATTTGTTAATAATAAAAAATTAAAAAATTATTGCACAAAAGAGTCCTCTTGATAATATTATCGCATTATGCTCGACTTTATCATCATAATTTCATCGTCATAACACTATTATTAAACCAACAACTTATTATTTCCTTAAATATTTATAAATGATATAAATGAAATGGATGAAATATTATATACACCAAAACATATATACAAGGAAGCATGCAAGTACAACAAACAACAGATTATTGGACACCGTTAAACATCCAATTTACAAACACACTTATTATGTTCAAGGCATTAATCATTTTGTACATATCCATGAATGCTCCTAAATCCATAAACATAAAAAGGTCAATGAGAGGAACTTCATGCAGTAGATCAGATCAAAAGAAAGAAAAGTAAAGGATCCTTGGAAGATATATTTACAGAGGAACCTGATAAGCTACAGCTGAGCTGAACTTGTGATTTTAGATAAAAATCAGGCTGTGCCTGTGCCTGCCATCAGCGGCAATCCTTTTAGCAGTTGGATGATGAGCCAAGGGACACCTCCCATATCTGTTGTCTCCCCACCACTGAAGCTGCTCCATGTTCCTTGATTGCAGGCCAATGACAAACAAAAATCCACATGAAGGCAATTCCAGCATCAATACCACCAGAAAATGACATGGGAATTACCTAAAAACAACGAATCCTACAAATATCAATATCCAAACGGTGTAGTTGACGGCATAATGAGGAGGCATCATTGTAGTGGCACTTAATAAAACTTGCATATTAATCAGGCAATGGCAATCAATTGCTCATCAACCAGACTATTAGAGTGGCTGGCTAATCAATAAAGTTTACTAAACTTTCAGAACACACGCACATATATTTACCTCTAAATTTTCAAGTGTTTCATTATTAGTGATAAAATAAAATAAAATTGTGATGACAAATGACATTTTGTTATTAATAAAAATAAAATTCTTAGAACAGAGTTTTTGCCAAATAAAACTCTATGTAATAGAGATGAATATAAATTTTAAATTTATTGAAACATAAAATTAACTTAAAGGTTTTAACTATGTACAACAGAAGTAACTTTATTACTAATTGAATATATGGTGTACCTATTTGAAGTTTACTTTAGCTCTAAATAATCATGAAAATCATAATTTATAAGATTATTTGTAATTGGATGCATAAAATTTTGGTTTGGTTATATTTTTATACAATAACTATTATTTGTTAACCTTATTTTCAATGCTAATAAAATATTTTATTTATTACTACTAAATTTATTTATTACTACTAAATAAATTAGCAGACGGTAAAAACTCCGGTTCGGCAGCTTGGTTTAAACACATATTCAACTCTTAAGTATAGTCGAGAACAATTTTTGGATTAAAAAAAAAATAAGACCAAACATAAAAATAGATCAATTAACAGTAGAAATTAAGCCGGCCGGAATTTAAGAATTAAACACCCCGATGTTAATGTGAAAGCCCATCAACAATAATTTCCTTAGAAAATTTGTAAGCCATTTAGTACCAAGCATCCAGATTCCAGAAATCCAAAAGAAACTATTTTAAAATAATAATACAATTACATAATCACCCTTTTACACCAAATGATCATTGGCAAGAAATCAAACTCTTGTACTGTAAAAATGAACATGAAATCAAATGAAAAGCAAACAAAATGTTCAAGTGCTCGACTTGGCTCAACTGAGTCCAAGCAAACACAAAACACTCAAGCCATATCCCAGTATTCCACATCAGCCAGAATTTGCGTTCTAATAAACCTAAATCAAGGATTTGTTATTATCTGTACTTGAAAAAATATCTATTTTTTTTCTTCTTGTGCACTAATACAACGATGTTGTTCGTCTTCTGCAGGCACAACAATTTCACAATAGACCTTCCACCATCCTCACAAAACTTTAAGGTGTACTCCTCTTTTTTCCCATAATAGTTTACAAGCCTCAGCTTAAGAGCTCTAAAGTTTAAAATAAAAGCTTTTGATAGTCTCTTTCGGGTATGTTGAAAAATGAAAATAGTGCTTGACATCCAGAAAGACGCAACTCTCGTTGGCTGGAAGCTCAAACAGCTTTAGGAATGCTAATACATAATCACCAGCTGAGAAGACCTTCCCGGTTCTAAAAGGAGCAAGATACATTGTATCCCTCCAAACTAAGAATGCAGACGAGGTTAAAGAAGAGACTCGATCCAGCTCACTTAATTAATCTTCTTTTTACGATTCTGTATTTTCCCATTCCGTTTCTGATTAATTAGAACCACCTCAAGCAGCAATAAAGCTGAATTTGACATCTTTTATCCCAGCTTCGAACACCCACTGAGAACTTCTCCACGATAGTGAGTACAACAATAAAGTAGCAGGCACATAAACACAAGGCATAGATTGCACACATGGCTACAACAAATGATCATTATTTCTAGACCGAAATATTATATGATGACAGGAAAGATGCTTCGCAGAAATTTCTTATGTACATTTAAGTATACCTCATCAAACTACAGGTATAAAGCCGGGGTTGAGAATTTATACAGCAAAGGTTTTGCTAAAAGTGACCCAATTTACAATTATTGGCTAAAAATACACTCAATTTGAAGATACTGATGACTACCATATGTGTCCATTACTTACCTAATTCTCATTTAGGGAAACTTACAAAAAATAAAATTATGGTATAAAATAAAAGGGCAATAATAATTACCTATCATGTGTTATGTCGAACTCAGAATAATAGCCGATGTTCAAATTGATTTCAAAAACTTCAAAAGTTTCAAAATATAACTGAAGAGTGAAATAAACTGGAATCACATTATAGTACCATCGGTGCGGTTACTACTTCATTACTAATAGATAAAACCAAAGATACCTAAATTCCATGCATCACAATAACACCATTCGCTAATAAAATTTAACACCACTGTAGTCTAATAATGTATGAGATAGAACTGAAGACATGGAAAATAACACCATTTGAACTGGGCAGTCGTTCCTCAAATATCATTAACCCACCCGAACACACCGGTCCTAACAAAAGTGCCTCAAAGCGAGAGGAAGAGATGTAATTCGTGAGGATCGGGTCAGTTATGTCCCTACACAATTGTAAATTTTCCCGACTCGAGTGGGCCTACAGAGAAACGTCGTTTCACAATTTAGTTCGAGCTATTGTTCCATAATTCTGGTTTCAGAAAAAGAAAACCTAATGGGCATCAATAGTAAAGGGTCGAACATGTGGGGGATATAGCATTTGTCACCTGTCAAACTGCATAATTCAACGCTTTCCACGATGCCCGCCACCTGACCTTGCACCAGGATAGCGAGCAAATTGCAGCCTTAAATTAACCGAGTCACGGTCATGCTCGTCGAATCTATAACCTGCAAAATCGAATTCGACTATTTTACGCCGCGAAAGTCGAAACTAGACACGATTTTAATGGCGAACAAGGGTCATCAGCAAAACAAGGTCACTATACGTGCAATTATCACTTCAACGTAAACACAAACTCACTCGTACTACTTGTTAATTATGGCTTCCTGATGAGCCATAATAGTGGGACAACAGGCTTAGGGCAGGCAGACATGCCTATTAGATAATTCAATCAAAACCCTTGCATTCATCACTGATCGATGTTCCAAACCGTAAGCATGTTAGTTCTCTACCAAAAGCAGGAAACTAAGGTAAAGCAGTGTCTCCTCTTTGTAGATTCACATTAATCAATCATCTGATTCCAGCAAGGCACGGAAAATAAAAGCCAAATGGACCCTTTTTGACAGGCAATTAGAACAGCCTCTTTATAGCCTATGTCCTTTTTTTAATAACAGGTGGTATTAGGGGAGGGAAATTCTTTTTCCAAGCTCTCAAAGTTGAATCTCTTGCTAAAAAAAATTAGTATAAGAAGTTGTGCCTTTCTCATTAGAAAGATGTTAGCCATGGCATCTGATATTCAAATTCTAAAGTTTTCGCAAAAATTTTGGCTGCTGAAAGCAACAAAAACAGATTCAATAAAAAAATCTCCATAATATATGAATAATGTTTGCTTTAATACTTTATGTATTTTTGCTTCAACATAGGTCCCCAAAGATTTATCACCCATCATAGTGTGGATAAAGGGAAGGCCGGCCACAGCTGCCCCAGATAGTCCTCTAAGAGGTAGACCATGTGCAAGACATCTTTAAGTTGAGACTTACAGCTACAAAGGATATAAACACAAGATATTAATATTTTTATATTTGGTAAATTAATTATCTTTCCCATAATAACAGATTAGGCTGATGAAGATTACATCAATAAGTATGGAGAGTTGTTAAATTTTCATTTTCTCCACAAAGCATACCAATAATGATTGCTTCAATAAATTTTATTTGTTTTTGTTTCAACAAAGTTCCCCTTAGATCAATCTCCCATCAGACTCTGGATAAAGGGAAGGCCATATCTGCCTCTGATAGCCCCCTCAAGCGAAAAAATGGAGTATAACAACGAGGTATACCATGTGCAAGATATCTTTATGTTGGAGGAGACTTTGTAGACTTGTAACTTACGAAGTATAAATGCAAAGACAAGATATTAATATTGCAATATTTCATAAATCAATGATCTTTCCCATAATCACAGATTTGGTAGATTAGAATACTTCCAACAATTGCTGTTTGTGGTGATAGTAATCAAATGAAGTGCGATTAACCAAGTATATCAACTCAGTCAGTCGGCATATTTAGTAGTGCAATGATCGTGCCCACAAAGCATTTCAAGACTACGCGTTTTTTTAAGTAAAAAAATTGTGTTTATCCATACGGTAATTCCAATTTTTATATGCAATTTAATGCATTTTTCTAGTATCATACGCACATGAGAGCCCAATATTTATCACACTGAATATCCTAAATATTTTAGGAAGTCTTTATAAAAAACTTATGCATTCCTAAGTGCACATGAAGAATTGACCTACACATACATACATGTACATATAGTAGATACTTGAATGCTGTGAGTTGTGATATTATTTTTCAAATATCCTTAAACATATAGGTGCAGCTAAAAAGGAAGAGCCAAATACTGCGCTGAAAATTTGCCAGCAGGCTAGCAAAAGAGCAGGAAGAAGCCTATAACTTTCAAGAAAAATGACAATAATTATCCTACACTTCATTTTGTTACTACACACCCAAATATTGAACTTCATGCCCTTCTCACTACCTTCATAACTAACTGTAGAGGAGCTAAGTGGCAGGTCACATAAGCAATACACATGCAACCATTAAGTATTATGTCGCTTAAAGTTCAAGGGATGTGGTTATTAAGCTCACCTTGTAATGCATCCATTGCAGTGGCCGCATGAGCTGGACTCAGAAAATCAACAAAACAGAGCACCAATGGATCACCCCCAGACTGCAGAAATTTATAGCCATATTAATCATTTTGACGAAATATGGTATAGTAAATTGATGCATTTATAAGCTCTTACATGTCTTGATTCCTTGGTCACAAGTCTCACTTCTTTGTAGCCTACAAAAGGACGAAATATATCTGCAAACCCAAGTTAAGGAACAGAACATCTAAAAAGGGGTTAAAAAAAGTGAAAATAAGAGTTGTAGGATCATAGTTTATATTAGAAAGAAACGAAACCAGTCACCGAAAAATATAGAAGTCATAAAGGATACGAGCTACTTCTCTGCGAGAGCAATTTGCAGGCAAGCCTTCCACAAACAGCGTGCTACTAGCATCCGGAGGTAGAGAAAGCTCAGGTCTTCCACCTCCCACCCCCAGTGCCCGGCTTTTTGCAGACACTGCTGGGTCTGAGCCCCCGATTCCCATAATGCTGGGATCATCAACTGGACGACCACTTAGTCCACTACTAATTGGTCTAGCAGACTCACCTCCACCATAAGGGTTGAGTTGCTGGTAAATAAACCAGTATGTTAGAACTACACATATAATAATATCTAAGGTAATGAATATGGGACTGTAAACTAGAAACACGAATAATAAATAAATACCGTGCCGCGAAGGTAACGGTCATATGATGCTCCAATGGAGTCAGAATTTCTAATGACACGGTGTGCTCCTCTTTCATCATCACGGCCATAATAGCCGGGCAACTCGTGGCCACCAGGAACATCTACAGAGTAAGGCACAAATTAATATATAAAACAAAATTGCAAAATATTAAAATATTAACCATATGAGCATCTTCTATAAACAAAAGAAAACAAGACAGAATGTAACATGTTCACCAAAAAAAAATTGCAAGATATTAAGTTATTAACCATATCAACATCATCTATAAACAAAAGAAAACAAGAAAGAGTGTAACAGATACACCAAAATGCTACAAGCCTACAAGGTGTGCACCAAGTGAGTAGCACATCTACTAATATTCCATATTGTGCCTCATTCCCCTAGTTATTAATATTTTCTTCCCAAGGAAAATTCCAATATATCAAAAGCAAGGGAAGAATTCTGACAAAGGAATTAATCCATCCAATTCCCCCTTGTGGGTGGTTAATTATCTACCACTGACCTCTCAACTATATTATTTCTTCACATGGATTCAAAGTGGTGATCACTGAAACTGATCAGAATGTCTGTCAAATAAAAAACACGGCCTAATGTATTACTCTGCCTCCCAGGGACACAATGTGAAATGAGGTAGTCGTGCCTCCAGAGTAGGATAGGGAAGAGAATAAGTAGACTCTATTACATGAAAATGAGGTAGTCGTGCCTCCAAAATGTATATATTAGGTGACATACATAAATTAAAGAGACGTCAAAATTTGTTTCAGATAATAGATCAATGAAAAAAGTGTGTGTGTACATGAGAGAAATCAGCACTTGTATGCTTTAGAATGGGTTTACATCGATGGGGATTTAGGTGTTAAATATTCCCTTTAGCCCCTTTGGTCACTAATGCTAAAGGTATAGCTAGGGATGAATCACCTAATGGATATGATTGGAAGATTTGGATTTTTAACTTCCATCCAACACTTGTATATAATTTTGAGGAAAGCTAACCTACCTGTCACTTGTTGGAGGTTAGCCATGCCGGCATATCCCCGTGTTACTTTAGAACAAATAACACTTACCTAATTGGGTAAACGTAGTCTAGTTCAAATTCCATAATTGTGTTAAAGACAATTTTGAAACAGTCAACCCTTGACACTTCTCTTCCTCTTCGTTCCCATATCAGACAGTTTCAAATTCCTCTCTCAATTATTATTTTTTTCAGATATCAACACACTGGAAGAGGAGACGATACCAACTATTACAGATTTAGGGACAAACCACTGATTGTTCCCAAGATTGGATGTGAAAACTCCAGAAACTCTGTTATAGTTCTAAAATTACCCTTTATTTTACAGCATAGAGAACTGTGATTTATCCGTGATCCAGCTACGGCAGGGCAATATATCGTTGCTGACCTCACAAGAATTGCCAATAAGATCCAGTAGTCTTCAAACAAAAGAAAAGGCTGTAATGAAGCTCAACCGTTCCTATTACTTCTAGTTCGCGACCCAAAGGGAAGAAAAGCAGGGATGATGATGATGCGAGGTTTTGTTAAATTAAAAGATACATTTGAATCGAAAGGGCAAAAGGATTGGTTTAAGAATTTGGATGTAGTTTTGGAGAACTACGTTACCTTTTAGTAATGAGGATGAGGTGGAATGAATAGGTGGGAAAGGAGTTGTCACGTCAGGTGGACTGCATCCAAATTGATTGTTGCCAGGGCAACAGTAGGGTAGAAAATGAAAGCGTTATTGAACTAAATAAAATACTCCTAACTTAACTGCAATACTTATTCCATCATACTAGGGATTTTCCTAAAAAAGTGGGACATGGCTAACCTCCAACATCTGGTGAGAGGTTAACTTTCCCCATTACATTTCTTTTCTCTATTAATCTAAATAGATTATCTGCATAGATTATCTATAAATCCTATACCAGTTTACAATCGCCACACAATTACCTCATGCAAACACACTCTTGCAATAAATAGGCTAATCCCGAGTCTGAAGTAAAAGTGTTGACTTTATGGTAAGCCTTTATAATGCTGCCAACTCAACATTTATAACTCCACACAAGCCTGAGGCATATCTCCATTTGACTTTTACCATAATAAAAACATTAAGAAATTGATGGTTATGTGTCCGTAGAATAAATGAGATAACAACCTGATACAATCATGACCGGACTCGCATCGGACAACAACTACTCAACTCAAGTTCCAAGGGTTCAAAGAATGGTTGCGAGTAGTTGGAATGAATTCAACACGAGGATGCTTACATTGGAGTTCAAGTCAATTGGTGCCGTATACATTGCATGGGTAGGAGCTTACAATCTATCACGCGACAACATGTGGAATGAGAATGACATGGTTACTTGGTCCAAGGAGGAAGAAATTAGGCCCAAGTACATCAACATGGTTCAAGGATGTGTTTCAGATCGATCCGATACAAGCCAGGAAAGCAGAATTCAAGATTGGAAAAATCCACGGGCCGTATTTCAAAGGCTTACTGAATCCGCCTAGGCGAATTCCTCTCTGTCCAAATGCAACCCTAGCGGACAATCGAATCCACCCCGAATCCTCTTCCAACAATTCATACAACAATTCATTTAGATTTGTGTCATTTGGTTGGTTTCTCACCGCATCAATTGAGGCGATTGTTCCTAAATTAGGTGGACTTTTAGCATATTTTCAAGATTCTATAAACACTTTTAGTTAGGGTTTAGGCTTATCGATTCCTTTTAGGATTTTTAGGTTTCAAATGTTCTATTCCATAGATGTAAGACAGATTTCATTCAATTGATCAATATGTATCAAGGTTCTCACTTTTTTCAATATAGATGTTGGGTCGAGGTGTAGAGAGAGTATCACTTATCTACATCAACTATGCTAGAAACAATCGCAATCGTCGATTGTTCCACCTTTCGCTTCATATAAACATGGCGGTTTGTGGAGTCCATCATTTTTGGTATCAAAGCTAAAATTTTCTAGTGAGTTACTTATCTTTAATTTTTACCACCTCAAATATATATCGAGTAAAAAAGTATCATAAAATTTTTAGAATTTTTAAAATTTTTTATATATCGATTACATAGATCATTATGCTAAGAATTCATACCTTCTATATTTTGTTTCGTGATAAGTTATTTTTGAATCGATTAGTAAAATTGAGAATTTTGCTACGTAATTTCGAAAAAAACCTATTAGAGAGAATATTTAAAGGTAAAAGATAAGAGTGAGTTTATTAGAGGGTAAAAGCCAAATTGAGCATATACACGAGAGAATCATTGCTCGAGTGAAAAACATAAGGGAGTGTGCAAGGAAAATTTTTATCTACTAACCTTTGTTTTGCAGCAAACATGTATGGCTACAATTATGAAAGTTTTTAAAGGAATACTTTCCAAGGTAATATTGATAGAGAGACATCTACGATGGGAGAGAAAAATGGATCATGATTACTCCGAGCGGAGGAAGGTCAGACGGGCAGTTCAAGAGTTCTCCAATCATGCAATTATATGGTGGGAGTTTAGCAAAAGATGTGGAGAGCGTACAATCGAGACATGGGCAGAATTAAAAACAACAATGAGAAAGCGTTTTGCTCTAGTACAGCGAGATAGGAGGGAGGAGTACACATCTCAAAGACATGTAGAGCAACCTTCAAGGCGATTAAGCTATGAGGGTTCGCCGACATGTAAACAAGGAGGATTCACGTTGTAGACAGCCACAAGACATTCCTAAGGCATCTAAGAACATAAAAGAAGACATCATGGAGGCGTGTCACAAGGGATTGGAGGATTGTTGGATGAAGCTACAAAATACTTCTAAGGCGCAAAAGGAACAAGTTCAGCCGAGGGAGGAAGAAAATATAATTAAGAATGCAGTCCAAGGAAAGCTATTGGGTTCTGGTGTTCACGATGATATCCATGATCAAAAGCAAGCTGGTGAACATTCGAAAGAAAGTGACCAAGAAGATGAGTTTGTAAAAGAAAATACATGTGAAAATAATCGACAAAAATAAATTGTTCAAAAGATTAATATTGCAAAAGAAAAGATTGAAAAGAATGATCAGGAAAAGAAAATAGAGTTTGGAAAAAATGAGTTTGAAAATAAACGAGAGAAACAAACGAGAGGGTGAGCATACAGAAGAGAGAGAAGAAACATGTGACTTTGAAAAAAAGACTGAGTTGAAAAGTGATTTGTATTTTGAAAAGTCAATGACTGTACATTCGTACAAGACGGCACCTTTGAATACTAATAAGGATAACTCTTCTTTATCTAGTTCTGTTTTCTCTTGTACAGGTTGTTGATGATGTACAAGCTGATAGCATTCCCGAGGAGAGGACGGAGTTACTGAGGCAAGTTAGAGAGTTGGTGAAAGTGGGTATCGTGAGAAAAAACATGAGTTCGTGTGCTAATTATGAGATCATAGTATCTAAGGAGGATAAGACAACGAGTTTGTGCATCAATTTTGAATTGGTAAACAAGTATCGTTATTCTTTTCTTTATTTAGATAGTATGTTTGATAAATTGCATAATACTTGTGTTTTATCTATATGTAATGATATCACAATGCCTAATCAATTTAGCATGAGAAAAAGTGATAAATGGGAAATTATTTTAACATGTGACTTGTATAGATGGTTAGTTATTTTTGTTAAATTAACTGATGCATCTAGCGTGCTTATTTTAACATGTGACTTGTATAGATGGTTAGTTATTTTTGTTAAATTAACTGATGCATCTAGCGTGTTCATGAGTTATTTAAAACTTATTTTGCAATCTTCCATTGGAAAATTTGTGTTTAACTATTTTGATGGTAGAATCATCTTTATCATAAACTATGGTGGATACTTGATATTGATTGAGTTAGTTTATAATCATGATGTGTTTTCTCGTTTTCGATGTGCTTACTTGCATGAAATTCATTCTAGGTTTTCTTATCCATGTGTTGAATTAGAATTTCATGTTAGTCAATCTTTACATTATTTGTCGCTAGTTGACAATGGCAGTAGTCATGCTTGTCCGTTCGAGAAATTTTCCTTGCATGGGTTGCTATCATATGGTTTTGATTCGAGAATGTTTATCATCAAGATGGATTGAAATGAGTTATTTGCATGTTTAGTTAGTTCACTTGGATTGGATTAGCTAAGGCATTGCATATTTTCATGGGATTGTTGAATCATATTTTACATTCTTTCATGCAAAAAATTGTTATTCTCTATTTTGATGATATTCCGATTTTTGTCTAACACTTTGGGAAATTCTTTAGCATGTGTTGAGTTTGTTAATGATCATCGTCAATATGCTATTGAATTTTCAACTTGTGATTGTGACCTTTTTATTCCATTGGTGTTATTATGTGATTCATGGAGGGAATCGTGGATCGTACAATTCAATTTGATCCATGCATTGAGAATCTACAAGGAAGTGTTTTGAATATTGTTCTAGTAGGTTATGCATGTGATTTTTTGTTTTTTGATTACTTGGTGATTAGACAAAAAGGACTCGTTGATTTGTTTTATTTTGTGTTTAATCCAGGAATTCAGGGGTATGGGCTTGTGCAACGTGATGAGTTTTAAAAGTTGACATTTGACCCAGGATCATTGATGTGGTTTTGTTTTGCGAATGATCGAGATTATCAAATTGATTTTTGATCCGAGAATTCATAAATGGATGGCTATGCTGCATGGAGAGTTCTTAATACTGATATTTGATCCGGGAGGAGATAGAACTATTCATATTCTTATTTGCATTGCATTCATGTTTATTTTAGTAGATAATAGATTAGTTTATATAGTTAGTATTTGGGAAGTAGCTGGTCTATGAGTGAAAGGGCATCGTGTTGCTATATTCTTGGAGGGAGTTGGAGTTTTAGATGATTCTTTTCATAATTCTGCTTGCATTGTTGATATTGCTTATATATGTTATTTGCAAATTGAATTTTGGGATTATGATTCGTTTGTTGCTACTGACTTGTCTGTTTTTTGTGTAGGAACAGGTTTGTGGTTCCTTTTCAATCAAAGTGATGTCGGATTTGAGGACAAATCCTTTTCAAGAAGAGGTGAATGATACAATCCAGACAGGGCTCGCATTGGACAACGACGACTCAACTCAAGTTCCAAGTGTTCAAAGAATAGTTGTGAGTAGTTGGATTGAATTCAACATGAGGATGCTAACATTGGAGTTCAAGTCAATTGGTGTTGTGTACATTTCATGGATAGGAGCTTACAATCTATCACGCGACAACATGTGGAATGAGAATGGCATGGTTACTTGGTCCAAGGAGGAAGAAATTATGCCCAAGTACATCAACATGATTCAAGATTGCGTTTCAGATTATCAAATACAAGCCAGTAAAGCAGAATTCAAGATTGAAAAAATCCACAATTCCCAAGGCTTATTGAATCCGCACCGACGGATTCCTCTATCCAAATACGCCCCAACGGACACTAAATCCACCCCAACCCTTTCCTCTTTGTCCGAATTTGTCCCGACGCCAAATCCACCCCGGCGGATTCCTACAGTTCATTTGGATTTGCCCCGGCGAAGTCATCGATTTCCAGTTGGTTTCTTTCCCGCGTTTTTGGCAAATTGGACGCGAATTTACTTTCTAAATTATGACTTTTTAGCATATTTTCAGGATTCTAATGTAATTAGGGCACCTTTAGTTAGAGATTTGATTCCAAAACACTTATTGATTCCTTTTAGGATTTCTAGGGTTTCAAATATTACTATTAAAGGCTTATGGATGTAAGACATTATTGATCATTCAATAATATTCAATTTATTAACTCTTGTGAGAATTATTCTCTACTTTTGGTTCTTTGAAAAATTTCTATGCTAATTTCTTAGTGGTTCTTTGAGATTCAATTTGATTTATCATACAACAATTCATAATTGTGTGTGGCATCTTCTACAACATCAATCGTTGATTGTGCCGAGGTTCCTGTTTCAATATAAACGCGATGTTTAGGAGTCGTTGGTGTTCCATTCAACACAGATTTCATTACTTAATCGAATGTACCAAGGTTCTCGTCTCAATATAGACGTTGGGTTGAGGTATCGAGAGAGTACCACTTTATAAACTGTGCTAGAAACGATCCGAGCGACGACCACCTCACGCAAACTTATCGTGGAGTCCATCACAACCACACCCAAAAATATATCTATTATAAATAAATGAGACCTTCCAAATAAGAAAATCCTATGGAACTCTATTTATTGCACAAGTATGTATAAGTAAAAATGTATAGAGGGAGAGGGAGTGCAAACTCTGGAGCCCCAAGAGAAAGAATGATATACTTCTAAAGTAAGCAAGAATTTATTTGAATGATTCAATAATCATCCATGTCTGTTACTTGTCAAAAGAAAATGAGTTTGAGGGAGAGAAACCTATGAAAGCATATGCAGACCTAAGACCATCGCTGAAATTACAACCCTAACCCCAAAAAAATACAAATACCCAAACCCCACCAAACAACACACAACTGACATTGTAACCAAATAATTAATAATAAAAATAACCCAAATAAAGTAGCAAAAGAGTTACAATCATGAAGTTTATATCAATAGGTTATACAGTACATCCACTAAATTCAAAAGCTCATATCCTGTGTGACGCCAATGTTGTGTGGGTGGGTGACAGCTATCATAATACTAGGAAGTAGGCAACTCCTCATAGTTTTGTACAATTTTAGTATATAGTCCCCAAGTGCTAGTTTGTCGATCCCCCCAAGATTTGAAAAGCCTAAAATATAAATATCATATGTATTAGTATTAGATAATTAAACATGTGATGCACATATTTTAAGATTTAGCCCCATCGTACATCCGCACCCATATTGGCCGCACTTTGCTCCGTAGCTCATATATAAACAAGACCCAAAACTGATTCTTTAACCGAATGCATAGCAGCCACTCGAGAAGTTAAATGTGCTTACAATTCAGGTTATAGCATGGAATCTAAACAGATATCCAAACATGAATGTAAATGCATACATACATGAAATTAGTAACGTGCTGCCAAAGATATCATCATACAACGTTAAGCAGCTATAGAAACTATAAATCAAGTCCTACCCAACAGCAAGAAAAACAACAACCCACCATGAAAATTTATTAGTTGTGGCTGAATTTAGCCCAAAGGCCCCGAATCTATTATTCCATTATATTAAACCAAAATAATCAATAGGAAAGAAAAAGTAAAAAATATTGAGCACAATAAGCATAGATATAAATACAAATCAAAGATATGTATCTGTAACACAAACCACGTCTATTAGATTATTATCAACCTGAATAGCACTGTCCTATTCATATTCTTCAATGGGATAGGATGAGTGTTTTAATATTTTTATACTCATTAATTTTTTGATTTGTTTTGTTATGATAAACCTCAGCTCCTCAAATTATAACAGTTGTATCAGACACCAGTTAATCTATAAGACTTCCTTGATATCAAATGTTGTACTTCAACTTCATTCTTGAATTTTTACTCTCTTTCACAAACATCCCACATAAAAGTTCCTAGCAATGCAGGTAAAAAAAACAGATCCAAAGCCCAAATTTATCCACCAATAAGAAGTATTATGCTATATCGATAGCGTATGAAGTACTTTTGAAAAATGATCTTCATCCTGGCTAATTATTGGAAATACAATAACAAGTCATAACCATTAAACATGCTGCCAAAAAAAATCAAAAGAGGAGGGTGAAAAATATTGCCATGAAAAGTGTATTCTTGACTTGATAGCAAAAAATATAAAAATGAGATCCACATGTATACAAACAAAAATAATAAGCAACAAGCAAGTTTTTATACATTAAAAATCAATAGCTAGCTACAAAGACGATTGCTTTAATTAGACCTTGATTGAACTAAAAATATTCTATTTAGAATTCAAATTTTCTAAATGACCTGTCTAATTCCCGTAAAACCCTAGCTTACCTAATAATAGCTCCTCACAATACCACCATAAGAAATATTAAATTGTCAATTGGAAATTTGGAACCCTAGTTTCTCCACTAAAGAAAAATATCCAGAGAGGGAATTTACCATAGTCAGAACGAGGGCGTTTTCCGACAAGAGGGGGAAGAGCGGGTTGCCTGCCGTCGCCGTACCTCCAGTAAGCATCAGCCATTTTAGCGAGCTATATGAAGAGTAGAGAAATACGAAGAATAGCTGGACTGATGGAATTTTAATGGTTGGACTAGGTTATAAACATAGAAAGAAAGGAAACGATACCCAGCGCATTATATAGACATACAGGAAACAACAGTTAATCAGAATATTAATCGTAAACTGATATTTCCAGACCTGATTTTGATATTTTCAGATAATTTCTCTTATCAAAAATAAATAAACTACCTAAAAATATAAAAAAAAACTCATATAAAATAGAACTTCCCTAAATTAAGGTTAAGTTTAACTTGAAAGTAAAGTTATTGACACAAACTATTCTATAAATATTTTATAAATTGTTGATGTAGTATTTGGCCCCACATAAAAAAACGGCGAGAGACGTCACATCATCGGTGATAAGATGCTGACAGGAGTTTTCGATATGGTGGTGGCGGACGTCTTTGGTGAAGACTTGGAGTGGCGCGGGGTGCGCCAGTGCTGATGAAGTTATCGCCCGAGTGTGTGAGGCTTACTTTTAACACTGTGTGAGCTGGGGCCACGTCGATCGATGGACATAGATTTTCTAGATTGTTTTTGAAAAGGTCATTATGAGCAATTGAACATAATGTGAAGTAGGGTTGGAATAGGATTAATAGGTATAAATACTATCTATCGAAAGTTCTCACGTGAACCAAAAAGAATCATCAATAAACAACAATGGCGCATGTGAAAGACTCCAAATCGGTAACCACGTAAATCAATTGTGTTATTATTAATTCTCTATCGTTTGTGTGCGTGTGTGAGATCCTATATTCTAACACCAACCGAATAAAATTTTGTGATACTTTGTCCTATTTGGATGAAGAAGAAAAAATTTTGTTTTGCAATTATTGCGCAAGTTTGTTTTTCTTTCTATTTTTACAACATGAAAATATGATATATATATATATATATATATATATATATATTTCAGTCTTATTTTTTTAAAAAAATAGTAAGATTGAAACGACGCAAAAACAGGTGAAATTAATCTAAGAGAGAAACTAAAACTTGCTACCATAAAACAAAAAATAAAATGATTGAATTGCAAAGAATATAAAAGGCACATTGACAAGCAAATAGAGAGAGATTGTGTCGTTGGTTATAATTTATTTAAATCTGTAACACGTCTGATGGAATGAACTAATAGAAAGAAAGAAAGAAAAAATAGACGAGAGAACGAAGAAGGAAGATCCAATTCCAACAACTGAAGACATTTTGATGAATTTTCCCAATATTAGTTAATTACTTATAAGTTTGTCAAGTTAGCTTATAACTAGTTTGAGTGTTATTATATATTCTAAATTTACTCCAAATTATAATTGTGAAGCTTATTGATACATGAAATTATAGGTAAACATCACTTATTAAACATCTTTCTAAAAAAATTATCATTAACACAATAATACTTATTCACATAACTAACAATCAAAAAATCAACATTAGCAATACTTGTTAAGTTAATTTAATTTTTATCCTTTTATTACCACCCCCCCCCCCCCCAACCCCCAACCCCCAACCCCCAACCCCCAACCCCAACCCCAACCCCAAAGCGAGCACTTTGATGTTTCAATTCTTCTTTTTAAGTAGACAAATTCCTGCAATTTCAACAAATTAAATAAACATAGTAGTTCTATTAATTCTTATTCCCTTTATTGATTGATTTATAATTTACATTTAATATATTTCAGATTTAAATGTGGGAATAATTAATAGTTAAATCACCTATATTATATTATATACAATTAATTATTTATGTTGGATGTGTGATGTGGAGAATAATTTGTGTCCCATAAATTGTTACATGTTCAATTTTATTAGAATTATTTTTTGTGTTTATTTATACGATCCTAAACTCTCTAAAACTTACAATATGTTCTAACAATTTAATCGTTTTTGAAACGGATGGAGTGTATTAGAATAAATAAAAATAAGTCAAGTTCTAGCATTATGTTAGCATAATCATTACATGAAGAAGGTTGATGTTGTCATTGGAAAGATTAAATATTTAATAGTATCGAATAATGTGTGTGACGTTGGTGTTGTTTAAGAATATCCTTTTCTAGGGGTGCATTTTATGTAATTTTGGATGTGTAAGAATTTATTTTTAAAAAAAAATATTATAAGTAACCTTCAATTTCTATTTGACATCATAATGTCACCAACACAGGGTCGGTTCTGAGTTTTGAAAGGCCTAAAGCGGACAACAAAAAAATTGACCTTTTACTTAATTCTTTATTAAGACAGTATATAAGAAAAGGAATAACTTTTTCCTCGAACAAAAGAAAGATCAATCGAAAAGAATATCAAATATAATAATCGATAATTTCAATATTTCCAAAGTATCATTTAGATATCACATTATCATTTATGACGCCCAAAATTAGGTATACGTCACCCATCTGGGTCGCCACTTTCATACGGTACATAAATTCAAATATAACTTATTAATATAATCTGTCGTAGGTATAATAATACGACATAACCGTGAGTTTGAATACAAATATTGTCTACTAGATATTATACAAACTCAATAAGAGTCCTCATTACTACTATTATCACACTATTTCACGTAATAAGTGAGACTACTAATGCTTATCCTCCGGACCATTACTTGGCTCTCGACTAAATCTCAAATCCATTACTATTCTCATTTCTCAAGAATAACGGTGAAAGAAAAGGTGAAATTTCAATTAAAATTTCAAAGAAGAAATATTATGACCAAGATAATGCGTAATAATTTATCATTAGCCTTCAACAAATGTTAAACCGATAAAATACAATAGACAACAAGTTTAATCTGCAATGAATAAGCAATCCATTAAAAGAAGTCAAGAGAGAATAAAGTCTACTATGTAAGACCCAACTTTTATAAATAAAGATGAATTTTTCTATAAATATTATTTTTGAATATTATGGAATAAATTTGATATAATGTTATAGTTGTGGGTAATATTTATAAATTTTGCAAAAGTATGCAAGTTGTTATAAAATATTCGTTTGGTGGGGAATATTCTTTTTGTTAGGAAATATTCGTATAATGGCTCAATCATCGTGGACCTTATTAATGTAATTATTCATCGGATTGAGAAAAACGACAAAATATTTTTATAAAATAACTACGGAGGTGTTACTGTTAAAGCTGTTGAACTACCCGGTGGTAAAAAAATAAGATGTCTGGCGTAGTTGATAAGAAGACACGCGGTATTGATTATTGATGCTTACGTGAGAAGTCACCTTTACGCTATCTTTCAATTATCATACTGAGAATTCTTTGCGATCATATCTCTTATATTATTGATTCAATTATTGTCACAAGATATCTCAGATAATATGTTATAAGATTAAATCAATAATTAAGACGATGAGTTATAAATGATTAATAATTGTTGAAAGATTAAATATGTGTTGATGAAAAAAAATGATTTGTGGTAAGTTTGATTATTTTATGGGGGCTCATATGTATGTCATCATCTAAGAGTCTCTTCATCGATAAGTAATTACTTCGTCGATAGTAATTACCCTTGTGAATAGTAATTACCTTCGTCGATAGTAATTACCCTTGTGAATAGTATTTACTTTCGTCGATAGTAATTACCTTCGTCACAATAGTAATTACCCTTGTGAATAGTATTTACCTTCACAATAGTAATTACTGGTGATCGAACCACTTGTCGTTTCACATTCTGATGCGTCAAACGATTCGTCGTCAAGCCCTTTCGCTTTTCACACTGGCGGTCTTTGTTTAGAAATCTTCTATAAATAGAGGCCTAGGGCTTCATTATTTTCATGAATTCATTCAAGCTTATAGAGAGAGAAAGTATAGAGAATAAGAGAGAGAAGAAAAGTATTTTGTTACTTACACCTCACTGCAGTTATTCAATCTCCTACCAAATGTAAAGGGGTGTTATTCTTCTTATTCATGAAGAGAATCATGTTGTTATTCCATCGCTTATTATTCTCATTGGAATAACTTTGTATACGCTGGGTTTTACCTATACTTGGTGACATTCTTCTATTATTACATTGGAACATCACATGCGTGTGTTTTTTTACCGGACTGGTTCCGTCTTTATTATTCTGTTGGAACATATCATGCGTATGTTTTTAATGGGACTGGTTAAAATCTTTATTATTCATTGGAATATCCTATCGTGTGTTTTACAGGATCTGGTTCCATCTTTTTATTATTCGTTGGAACATCCACGCTTGGTGTGTGAATTTCACGACTTTGGTTCCGTTCTTTATTATTCATTGGAATAACGCATCATGCGATCTATCGCACGCATGGTGATTTTTTTTGTTATTCCATTCTTTATTATACCCGGTTAAGTTAAAACTTTGACTTTATACTCCATGAAATTAGTGGAATATCCTCGATATTTGCGTTTCATCCAAAGTATCTTTTCATGAAAATATTCTTCCGATCATTCTTGAATTTTACTCTACAAAACAAAGATCACGTTGATAATTTGGGACGTTAAAATTCTCGGATAAAATAATTCTTGAACTTATTTTATCAATTCTTATATCATTGCCATCATCCTCATGTTTATATTTTTTAAAGTCATCGTGGGCCTCAGTAGTGTATAGATGGACTTGGTATGATTATGACTGAGAGACTATTCGATTGTAATCATGGACCGTAATGTTACAAATGATGTGGTAAAAATCCTCGATGGTAGTAGTGCATTGATGGATGATTGTTGGCATGATCATGACCATTAATGAATACACAAATATTCTCGCCCGTAGTGCATGAATAATTGTGGTCGTGATCTTAAAGAATATCCTTGGTAGTAGTAGATGCGGGGGTGATTCGATGATGTGAAATATTTATTAAAAGTCGAGTCTCAAATTTATAACAAATGATGAAAAACCTTTTAAAACCTAAAAGATAGTAGATTTTATTTTCTTGACTCTTTTAATGGATCAGATATTCACGCGCAGATTAAACCGGTTTCTCATTGTATTTTATCGGTTTAACATTGTTGAAGACTATTGATAATTTATTCGCATTATCTTAGTCATAATATTTTTTATTGGGCTAGTTTTGAGCTCACCCTTTCTTTCACCGTTTATTCTGTGAAATGAGAATATAAATTTGACGCGAGCCTGGGAAACGAGTGATGGTCCCGAAGATAGCATTAGTAGTCCTCACTATTCGCTGTGAAATAGTGTGATAAAAATTGTAATGAGGACTCTTTTTTGAGTTTGTATAATATCTAGTAGACGATATTTGTAATTAAACTCACGTTTACGTCGTATTGTATACCTACGCTTATGTTAGTAAGTTGTATTTAAATTACGCATCATGTAAGTGGCGACCCAAGATGGGTGATGTATACCTAATTTTGGGGCGCCACATACTATCTTTAGGTTTTAAAAGGTTTTCATCATCATCGTTATAAATTTGAGACTCAAACTTTAATAAATAATCCACATCATCGAATCACCTCGCACTACTTACTCAAGGATATTCATCAAATTATCAATGGTCATGACTATACCGAATCACCCCTCGGTCATAATCATACCAAAACTATCCATCATCGCATTATGTGCCATCGAGGACTTTTATCACATCATTTATAACAAGCCATGATTATACCGAATGATCCTCGGTCATAATCATACTAAGTTCATCTATACACGCGTGGTAGAAGATAACATAATATAACATGAGGATGATGACAATGACATAATAATTCAATAAAACAAGTTCAAGAAATTATTTTATCCAGAATTATTAACGCCCAAATTGTCAAAATGATATGCTTTGTAGAGTAAAATTCAAAATGATCAAGAATATTTCAATGAAAAGATCTTGGATGAAACGCAAATATCAAGGATATTCTACTAATTTCATGGAGTATAAGTCAAAGTTTTAACCAACCTGGGTATAATAAAGAATGGAATAACAAAAGAAATCACCACGCACGCGCAGATTGCAGATGTATGCATTATTCCAATGTAATAATAATAACGGAAACTGTGTCGTGAAATTCACACCGGCTGAGGATGTTCCAATGTAATAATAAAGATGGAACTGGATCCTGTAAACACAATACGACAGATATTTCAACAGAACGATAAAGAGCGGAACCAGTCCTGTAAAAAACACATGCACGAGGATGTTCCAATGTAATAATAAAGATTTTAACCAGTCCGTAAAAACACATGTATGTGATGTTCCAATGTAATAATAATAAGATTGAACCAGTGGGTGTAAACACATGTATGTGGATGTTCCAATGTAATAATAATAAGACGGAACCAGTCGTGTAAAACACAGCGATGTGGATGTTCCAAGAATAATAGAAGAATGTCACCAAGTATAGGGTAGATCACAGATACAAAGTTATTCCAAGAATAATAATAAGCAATGGAATAACAACAGTTCTCTTCATGAATTAAGAAAGAATAACACCCCTTACGGTACAACAAATAATATTCCCTACCTTAGAAGAACCAATATTGGCGAGGTGAAGTAATGTAATACTTTTCTTCTTTCTCTCTATAGTTTTCTCTTTTAGAGTTTCGGTGAATTCGTGAAAAATAATGAAGACACTAGCCTCTATTTATAGAAGATTTCTAAACAAAGACCGCCATGTGAAAAGACAAGTGGCTCGACGATTTGGTGATGAAAAGAAAAGTGGTTCGATCAGAATGTGAAACGACAAGTGGTTCGACGCTCAGAATGTGAAACGACAAGTGGTTTCGGACTTTGGTAAAGGTAATTACTATCGACGAAGGTAATTACTATTCACAAAGGTAATTACTATCGACGAAGGTAATTACTATTAACGAAGATAATTACTATTCACAAAGGTAATTACTATCGATTTAAGGTAATTACTATCGACGAAGATAATTACTATTCACAAAGGTAATTACTATTGACGAAAGTAATTACTATCGACGAAGAGACTCTTAGATGATGACATATGGGCCCCCATAAAATAATCAAACTTACCACAAATGTCTCATAATGTACTCTTTATATACATCAAGGATCGAATAAATATTACCACAAATCATTTTATTTTTAATCAACACATATTTAATCTTTCAATAATTATTTATTATTTATAACTTGTCGCCTCAATTATTGATTTAACACTATAACACATTATATACGATGATAATGTGACAATAATTGAATCAATAATATAAGAGATATGATGCAAAGAATTACTATAGCAATAATTGAAAGCATAATTGAGTGACTTCTCACGTAAAGATCAATAATCAATATCGTGTGCTACTATACAACTACGCGTATTATTGTAGATTTCTACTACTACGGGTCATTCAATGCTTTTAACTGTAACACTCTCCGCCATTATTTTTATAGAAAGATAATTTTGTCGTTTTTTAACTACGATAATACTTCCGCTAGGGGTCCACTAATGATTGAGTAGTCGCAGGAATATTTCCTAATACAAAAGAACATTCCCACCAAACTAATATTTTATAACAACTTGCATACTTTGCAAAATTTATAAATACTTCCCACAACTATAATATTATCTTAAATTCACACCATAATATTAAAAAATTATTTCGACAAAATTTAAATCTTTATTGATAAAATCTGGGGTCTCACAATCACTAAGTCAAAAAAATAATTACCAAATAGGGCCTCCTTTATTAAGAGCCTAACACTACTCCTAATATAATTAAAAAAACCCAAAAAATTGAATCTGATGATGAAACCCCAGGTACATAATAATTAAATTATTTTGTACAAATTATATGCTTTAAATATATAGAATATTACAATAATCAGTATATGTAGAATATTACAGATTAATTATTTGCTTTAATATTTAAGTAAGTAATAAAAGGAAGAGAATATTTAAAGGGACCTAAAAATTTTTAGACCTCTAAACTCCGAAAGATCTTTTGGGCTTTAGCCAGAAGCCAAAATCGCACCAAAATTTATTGATATATTAGACATCTCAAATTTTCTTTATCACCTTAATTGTATCATTTTTTAAAGTCTATCTCATAATGTAAAATAGTTTATGTTTTCAATTTTTTTTTCAACACTCTTATTAACATGTGAAATATTAATAAACATTGACTAAATTAACCAGACAATTTTGTGTATCGAGTGAATTAAAAAATTAATAATTTATAAATTATCTTAAATTTTAATTTATAAATCGTTTTAAAATAAGTCATTCCATGCTTTCGACTAAGACTGTAAAATGAACAAACAGTTCGGACTCGATTCGATTCGTACTCATTCAACTAAAAGTTCAATTCGAGCTCGTCTCAAAATATAGAACCTTCTCAAATTGTAATTTTTTATTGATGCTCGGATTATATTGGTTCGAAAAATTTAAACTGTTTGAACTTGACTCAAAATAGTACTCAACTCGACTTGATAGTCAAATTAACCTCAATTAAATTTCATTTTATACTCAATATTTTTTATAAATTAAATTTAAATAACTCAATACTCGATTCACTCAATTCGTTTCGTATACTACTTCTCAACCTTATAACGACTTATGTCTTTTGCATGAGCCAGCTTTGACACCTGACCCACGCTCATATAATATTGCATTTTAGTTTTTGTTATATTCGATTAAAATTTACTACTAATATTTTTACCTTAAAGAACAATGAATTTCAAGATCTCGTGCATTCAATGTTATGACATTAAGTAGTTTTTTTATTATTCAATCATGAGGGCTCGGTGATATTGCACTTCTTGCTTGTTGGAAACATGAAACGCGCTGAGAATCGCGTGAAGATCCATACATCCCCGATCCAAGTCATCAACAGAAAGTCCTTTCTTCCTCCTACTTCACCGCTTCGCAGGACTTGCAACTATGAACCCTAAGGGGCACTGGACACTGGACAGGTCAGTCTAATTTACTGCAAGACCGATCAATGATTAACTTACCAACAATAGAGAGTATTTTCCTTCATTTTTTTTTTAATTTTGATTTTCACTGGTAATCGAATATTAAATAACACGGGCAGTTAGTTTTTTTGTAGCTCAGATCCTTATCTATTCCATATTCATGTAAATTACTCCTGTAAATTTGTAATCTACGAAATTTTTAGGCTTTAGCAGCTTCTTTACATACTCTTAACTGTACATATTGTTCCAAAGTATATTTTTTATTAAATTTTGTTAAATTTAGCGTGATGTTCTTGTTGTTTAGTTATAAAAATAAATTCTTTTTTTTTTATATTTATCCAGCCCACTATTTTACAGATACCCAGTATCTTAATTGGTGTCCTTTACTATATCTGGTATTCCAATTTGCCTAATCTTACACTATAGTAACAGTGTATGACATTATCATTTATTTCATCTATAACTTTGTTCTTGGCAAGGAATTTATGCTCTCTCTGGGGTAATATTTTTGGTGATTTTTTGTAGTGTACTTTTCAATTGGATTCAGAATGTTTGGATTTTTACTTTCTAAATTGATCATTTGTTATGTTTTAGGTTTTGATTTCAGTTTCGGAGTTTTGGAATTAGATTTTGATGGCGGAATTGGGAACTCGCTTGTACAGCTGCTGTAAATGTCGAAATCATGTTTCACTCCACGATGACATAATTTCTAAGGCTTTTCAGGTGAAACATTTTTATACCCATATTGTATGGTATGGCTGTTCAATTATATTTACTTTAATATAATAAGTGGCCTAAGTGTTTACTAAGTCTTAGTATGTTGGATGTATACCACTCCACTTTTCCTTGCATTCATCACTGAAATTAAAGATATAATGAAGAACCGATATGATGAACTAGTTGTTGTTTAAATATAGAGAGAGAGTGATCCTTATTAAAAATGGTAACAGGCCATGGTGAACTGTAATTTCTTCAAACAGCAAACACTGAACTGAAATTTCAGTGTTGGTGAAGTTTTAACTTTTGAAATGCTGTTGTACTTGTGTTTCTCCATTTGGCTTAATTCAATTGTTTCTTATTAGTTTAGGGTGTACATTTTTATCGGGTTAAAATTTGGTTGAGAAAATTGTTTGGGATTGTGTTTGACAATAATGGATAGATTTGTCTAATATTCTTTTGTCCATGTTATAGGGAAGAAATGGACGAGCCTTCTTGTTCTCGCATGCAATGAACATTTCTGTTGGGTGCAAAGAAGACAGAAGTCTTATGACTGGTCTTCATACAGTTGCTGATGTCTATTGTGGTGATTGTCGTGAGGTGTTGGGCTGGAAGTATGAACGAGCATATGAAGCAACACAGAAATACAAGGAAGGGAAGTTCATACTTGAGAAGTCAAAAATTGTACAGGAGAACTGGTAATGCGCCAAAGACTGGTTCTATTTGTTTAAGATGCAATATATAAGCTTGTCCATTCTCCCTTGTATAGGAAATCCTCATCCTTTCTAAATAAGTGTCGCATTAATTAAATCTTTAACTACTACGTTTGAGATTTCAATGGACTAGAAATTATTTGTTTTGTTAATAAAATTGTGGTATATTTCATATATCTAAATCTCTTATGTATGCTTATTTTCTGAGTAATTACTTGAATCCTTTGTTGGAAGGTATTTGGGAATTTTTGAGGCAAGCAAATATTTCTTGTTCCCTATGCATGTATTCAATTGTTTAGAGAAGCTTGGAACATAGGACAGAAGCTGAGTAATGAAAGCAAATGCTCTCATAAGTTCCTTCAAGCAAAGGTGTCTTGGTATTTTCAGTAAAAAAATGAGTCTCGCAGTGCAGTGCGGTGCAGCTTCTCAGCACAAAATATTATGGATTTGGAAAAGTTGTAAATAAGAAAAGATGAATGTTATGATAATTGGTTGTTTAAGTTTCCAAAACTCTTACTTCCTCTTACACCAAAAAGCATAATCTCGTGATCTCACCTCAAGCCAGGTTTTCCAAAGTCCAAACTATAGAGTATCAACCCTTGCTATTTCGGGGCTTTGATCCCCCTCCAAGGCGGGTTAGGAAGAACTGGTTTACACGGGCTCTTTTGAGTATGCAAGTTGGTGCCTTGAAGGCTTTATAAACCCTTCTGATACTTGAGTTTATTTCACCTAAATTTTATCGTTTGTTTGGATTCTTCTCTTTTTCTCAAAGTATGGAGTCATTATATTTTTAAAGAAGAGATTATAATTCATTTTCTGCATGATCGCTTAAATTTTTGTGCATCATGCCTTCAAATCTTTTTAATCTACATTCTCAACGATATGATGCATACTTATTGCCTTACAATCAAGCACTCTTTTCTGTGATTACTGTTATTGTGCAATTGGTATCACTAAAATGGTAATCTTTGGTATATTAGGAGAGCCTAACTCAAACTTCACAGGATATGATATGATATGTACTCAATAATGCAAGTAGTTATGAATATTTTTGGGATTTACCATGGATTCTTGTAATGTTTGTTGGTTAAATTGAAAGATATGTTTCTTGATTTGGATAAACAGTTGAAAGACTGATACTACCTGAAGAATTTGCAAGTTTTGAGGGTTTCAGCAACTTATACTATTCATCCACAAGCGTCTCTGATCCTATTTGAGTTAGTTATACTGATCAAGAGAAGTGGAAGGCTAATTTAGAATTACTCCCTGCTCTGCAAAATTTTAGAAAGTCCTTTTGTCTTTGTGTTGCATTGAAAGATCAAGTTGAGGCATTATCATTTTTAAAAGAAATTATCTTCACTCGAGATGTTGGCATTGTATCTGTTTTCTTGACATAATTTTTTTTGGGACATGGGAACACTTTACATTCTTGTTTAACGAATGAAAATGACAGAAGAAAAGAAAAGAATAAAGAAAATGAAAGGAAGGAGGCCCCTCAGTTCTTGTATGAAAGTTTTACATGGAGATTATTTATTTATTTTTACGGTATTCTTGTATCAATCAACTCATACTCTTCGTCTTCGGTACGTCCACAGAAGGAGAGGATATCACAATGCCACATCTCGAACCTCCATAGCGAAGTAGAGAGTCAATTCGAAAAGAAGTTCACAACAGACTTTAGAATGTTCGGAGTAAGAGTCAGATCTTAGACTAAATTTAGTCTAAGACTCAAAATTTGTTCGCATACTAAATATAGTTTAGGGTATTTTTTGGCAAAACAAAGAGATTATATCTAGGAACTTGGTTTGGTGTACTATAAATTTTTAATATATTTAAATGGGAGTGTGAAAGAATGATTGGTGGAAAATAATTCATTAAATATAATATAATCTTTTAATATTATAGTCCATGAGATAGTCCATCTGCTGGAAGGATTGAAAGACAATCTCATGGATTGATATTATGTGGATTAAATATAGTCCATGATATAGTCCACCTTGTTGGAGATGTTCAAAAGCTTTTGCTGTAGTTGGCAATGGCTGGCACCTCAAATTCTGAACGGATGGGACCTGAAGCTAGACTGTTCGAATTAGACCACAGCACTATTACCCACATAAATGAGAGAATTAACGAGTAGATTTATATTGGTTTTAATTTGAAAGATCTATTCTCATGGCGGTTTGAAGCCATTATATTCACAAGTCTCTACCCAAATGAATGATGAATAAATTAAGAAAATTTATATTTTTACAAGTAAAAATGATAGTTTTACAAGGTCCCTTTCACATGAATAGTAAATGGACCTCACACTCTCATATGAATGAGAACTTATAAAAATATTAAGTTTTAGTTATGAAAATATCAATTTCCTAAATTAAATCTCATATTTATGTAAGAGTGAGTCTATTCATTCGTCTATTGAATAAAGCAAATATTTAGATGCAAACTTGATAATCCATGCGAAACACATAAGTTTAAAAATAATTATTAGATAAATTTTAAATGTGACATATTTGATTAATAATATTTATAATAATAATAATTTGTTTGATTTTAAATGATGTCATTATAATATATCATTTTAATTAAATTAATAATAAAAAATATAGTGAATTTGATTTATGAACTTGAGAAGTCATGATTAGTTTATAAACTCGAGAAGTAATTGTATATGAATTTATGACACATAAAAATATAAAAATTCTGAATAAAAAAATATTTTCTTAGACTTTTAAACAACTCAATAAAAAAAAAAATTTCTTTAAATTACTGAGTTGGTTGATATGAGAAATACTTGTGAAAATATGATTGTGCAAATGAAAATCGGCAACCAAAAAAAAATAATATAGCACTAGAGTCTAGAGTTATGTGGGTGAGGATATATATTTTTTATTGGGTGATTTACATATTCTATTACATTTTTAAAAAAAATTATAACAAAAGTGCCCTCATAAAACTTTTACACAACTAATACACTACCATATTTATTTATAATTCTAGTGCATTTAGGATTCCTTAATTTAAGGAATTAATATTCAATTAGGATTCATTAATTTATGGATTAGTTATACCCATAATTTCTTCTCTCTCTTCTCATCTATAACAACTGTAGTTATATATATATATATAACCAAACCCCTCCCACCTCCCGCCTCCCCTCCACCTCCTCCGCCTCCTTCCGCCTCCCGCCTCCCCTCCTCCCCTCCTCCCCTACTCCCGCCTCCACCTCCACCTCCTCCCGCCACTCCCTCCCCACCCTCCCTTTCCTCCGCCCCCTCCTCCCCTCCTCCTCCTCCCGCCTCACCTCCTCCGCCTCCCCTCCTCCCTCCTTCCTCCTTTCCTCCCGCCCTCCTCCTTTCCTCCTCCTCCTCCTCCCTTTCCTCCCGCCCTCCTCCTCCTCCTCCTCCTCCCCGCCTCCACCTCCTCCGCCTCCCCTCCTCCTCCTCCTCCTCCCGCCCTCCACCTCCCGCCCCCTCCTCCCACCCTCCTCTCCCTCCTCCCCTTTCATGAAGTTGGTTACCAAATCATTTGATAAGGTAACTAAATTGATTTATTAGTTTACTAATATACTTTGAATGTGATGGGTTAGTAAATAAAATTTATGCGGTTGGTTACTAAATCTTCCGATATAAGGTAACCAATTTAGTTTATTAGGTTATTAATTTATTTTGGATATGATGCAATTGGTAACCAAATTTCATATAGTTGGTTACTAAACCATTTGATAAGGTAACCAATTCAGATTTTTATTTGATTACCAATTTTATTTTAAATGTGATGCAATTACTTAGTCAAAATTAAGATAAAGGTAACCATTTTAATTTTTGTGGGTAACCAAATCATCAAAAGAAATTCAGAATCAAAGCAACTCATTGCATGCAAGTAGAGAGAGGAGGATGATGAACATTAGCTCCTTCATAATTTTTTATTTTTAATTTTCTCATTTTGATTTGAATTTCAAAACATGGATTCAAAAATTGTTGTTAGAGTACAAGATTTGAATTTGAATTTGAATTATTAGTTATCCTTGATTTTAGGTTTCCTTATTAATGTGAATTGTATTATTTTTGTAATAATTACATTCTTTTTGTAATTATTTAGTTGACTTTTTCTTCATAATTACTTTCTCATTTGTTGTATACTTTTTATGTAAAGAATGGCTTTTTTTATTTTGATTTGATTTTTAAGTTTTGTGTAATTTTATTTTGGGCCTAAGCCCACCTTGTGGAGTCATCAGTAGACCCAGCTAGCCCTGTAATTCCTTTGGGAATTGGGCATCAGACTAACGACAGAGACCTTTGTCTGTGTGACAATTGAGAGAGAGAAATGTACCTGAAGAAGGCGTTTTGGAGCGACGGACTGAAGGGTGGTGGAGGAGGAGGAGGAGGAGGATCCGATAGTAAAAGCGAGTATTCTTCGCCGGGATCTTCATCATCATCGGCGGTGGGAGAACTGGTCAAATCTCTGGACAAGGAGAGATTGTACCGGGAGGTCACGCTCGCCCTTCGAACAGGTCTCAAAGACGCACGTGCCGAATTCTCTTTCCTCCGACTCCGAGCTCTTCGCACCCTCCTCAACTTCCTCCGATCCGTCGCCGCTTCTGATTCCACCATCTCCCTCTTCTCCCACTCCCAATCCATCCCCGAACTCCAAGGTTCCTCTCTCTCCTAAAACCTAAATGCGAAATAATTTGTTATATTTATGCATCTCTTGTAATCTAAGTTTTATATAGCAGTTATGTTACCGAAATTGGTTAATCATGACTCCTTTTGATTAAAGATAACTGGTTTTGATAAATGACATTGCTTTATTTTTGAATTTTTCGGCTTATGAGTAGAAATTATAATGTGTTTACTGTTATAACTGTTTTTGAATTGTACTAGTGGTTCCCGTTCTGTTTCAACATTCGTTAAAAGATTGGGATGATCAGAGGGTACCCAATTTGGATCATATATTTGATGTTGAACCTATGAAGGTAGTTAGTCCTTCGTCTGATGCCGAAGTTGCACTTGCACTTAGAGTTCTGGAAGGATGTTGTTTGCTGCACAGGCAGAGCACGGTTTTGGCTCATCAACATAAAGCAATCCAGGTAATACATACAACCTTAATTTGCCAGCATCAGTTGATTCTCATGTCTTTTATTTTCTACATAAGGATTTGTTAAATCATAAAAAACTATCTTGTAAATGTCAAGATAGAGCTGCTGGTTGGAAATATATTGATTTTGTTAAAACTTCTTTTAATATGAGGTGTGATGTAAAACATGTAAGTGAGTATTATTCCCTCCGTTAGATAAAAAAGAGTTCCATTTGCAAACCTTTGAGAATATTGTTGTTTTGTGGAATTTATTTTTTTGGCAAATGAGACTTTTTTGTGGGATAGAGGGAGTACGTAATTGGAAGATGACTAGAATAACTTACAGTCTTAGAGAAAAGCAATTTGAAGCCTGTTAACAAGATTAGTAGCAGCCCTATCAAATAGACTAGTAGTCGAATACTGCTCATCCAGTTGAACTTTGAGACTGCAATAGCCGTTCATCCATCAGATCAGGCTAGTCATAAGGAGCTACAATTTAGATGTGCTGTATGACTGTTGAATGCGGGTTGTCCATCCTTGCATTTGTTTGATGTATTTACCCTGATTCCCGAACAGGCCAAACCCAAGAAAACTGATAGAGTTGAGTCATGGAAAGCTTACTATACTAAATAGAATGAAAAGAAAGGGAAATTTTATGAATACATTTGTTTGCAAATGCTCATACGATTCTCTGGACATAGTTGTGACTTGCTCAGACTTTGCTGTGTGTTTCCATGTTTTTTTCTTTCTTTTGAACTAGAATTGTTTCAGTCTTTAGTAATCGTAAATATTACTTTTACTGTTGAAGATTCATACTAAAATATGTGTATGTAGCTAAGTTAAACATTTCAGGTGTAACATGGTTTACATTCATTCAGGTTTTGATGAATATATTGTCAACTCGGGGAGCACTTGAGCAAGGGGCATGCTTAGATGCTTTAATCTCAATAATGTTGGATTCTTCATCTAATCAAATGGTATGGCACTTCAATATGTTATATCTTCTTGGTCAGTTGGTAAACTTTATATTATGCTCTCATATCGCAAGACCACCGTAAGATAATTGAGAATTCCCTATCTTCTTGGTTAATGAATAAACTTACTTTATGCTCACATATCAGAAGTACCCTTTAAGATAATATTAATTGAGAGCTACTCTCTTAGGTATACTTTCATTTTTTGCTTTCCGCTGGGCGTCTTATGTTTTTGTTATGCCTCTCAAGTCCCCTCTAGAGGTATGATTGCTGTTTTTTCTTTATGGATATATGACTTTTAAAGTATAAGCATAATTTTTTAACTTGATGAGTGCATTAATTATGCGGAGTCCTCACTCTTCATCTGGATCTTAAAAACCGTTGTGATTTTTCTTAACAAAGTTTCTTATGGAACCTTTTCATTTATAGATTTGTCGTGTAAGTTGGATGTTTAATTAATGTATCAGGATTTTGAGGAATGCAACGGCATTGAAGAAGTTGCATTACTCATAAGAGACAAACAAGTAGACGAAAACTTAAGGTAAATATCTTCCTAATGCTTTCTGGTTCTCCATTTTTACCTTCACCTGTCTGGGCTGTACCACATGATCATTGCTAATTCATAATTGTGTGAATGTGATTTTTTTTCCTTCTTCTTCTTCTTCTTCTTCTTCTTTTTTTTTTTTTTTTTTTGGGGGGGGTGGGAGGAGCTGGGGAATTTCATTCTATGCTGGCCCTTGAGAACTATTCCGATACAACCTTGTTAGCATATTGTATGATACTAAACCAAGATAGGAAAGTGAGCGCCAATTACCTAATATAAGTATCCACATTTTGGGGACTTAGAAGTGGGTGAAATAACCACATTTTGGGGACTTAGAAGTGGGTGAAATAAGGGTGATAGTAGTAAATTGGACATTTTAGCTCCATCCAAGGTTTCTTTTGCATAACTTGTTCTCTTCTTCTCCAACTACTCATCCTGGAACGGCCGTACTCTGTCAACTCCTGGTGTTGTCATATATGCTGATTGGTCATTCTGATTTTTAATCATGCTTCCTTCTGATCCAACTTGTTTATTGGCAAGATCAGGTGGTTAAGCTTTCAGAATGAAATGTTGTGACCAGTAATTATATCATTTTTTATATTTCTAGATTGAGATGTGGAGAATTTTTGCTGCTACTCATTGGGCATGTAAATGGGAGGGATAGACATCCCATGGTATCAATAAATGAAGACATAAGACGGCTTCTTGGTGAGAAATCAGCTTCATTGATATGGGCAGCTAGTCAGTTTGGCTCAACCCTTGATCCAGAGCAGAGACTAACAGCACTTCAAATCCAAGCTCGCAGGGTGCTCGAGTCAGTTGACTTTTACTGAATAGGCAGGTGTCATTTTATTCATTTTCATGATATTCCATGGTGCATTTCCGTTCTTGTCCAGAAGATACAGACAGCAGGGAGTGCATCATCTAGTTTTCATGATTGTATGATTTGTATTGAGTTGTACAGATAATATTCTTGTGCCAATTCATGTTCTAGTCTCGTGAGAATTTTAAGTTATTTAAGTGGTGAATATTTCCTTGGCTCTCTTGTGAGATCTATGACCCACTACAACTACAAGCACATGAATCTCATCACCAGTTTTAATCTAACTTCATACGATAATACGAGGAATTTTAAAACTGGACTTCCCGACCTTTAGACCGGAATGCAATTTGTCCGTTGCATAAATTAGAGAACCGTCGTTTAATTTTTAGCGGTGCATCGAACCGTCGTTATAATATATAAACTGTTTATCTGTTTTATAGCAACGGATCAAACCGTCGTCCAGTCCGTCGCTAAAGGTAGTGAGCAGGGTATGTAAAATAAAGAAATATGCACAAAAAAGGGGCTGCATCATAAATATATAGGGAATTAATATTTTCACAAATAAAATTTGATATTTCTATAAGCTCTCACTCAGTCACATGAGTGTGGGGTTTATTTATTATACATGTTGTAACTATCATTTTCACTTGTGAAAATATCAATTCCTTAAATATATATGTATGGTATGGCGATGCGTCTTTCCATCATCAAAGGGTGGAGGCGGAGGTCAGATGTTAGTGGCATTATTTTAGGTTGACGACAGCCCGATTTCCATTAGCTCTTTCAACCACTGAAATATATATACTCCACTTCTCCACCCCATTTTGCCATAATTGGTGAGAAACAAAATTATTAGCCATATTTCTTGAAGCCTATATTCACGTACATTGCATAGCATAGCTCATATCAATAAGTGGCTTACTTTTTCCAAAGCACCTAAAAAACAAACGAATTAAGTCCTTTTCAGTCGCATAAATTAGCTTGTCATGCATACACAAATACATGCACCACAACTCTATTTTCTAAATTACAATGCAGGCTAATTAGACAATGAGCAGTCACCATCTAATTACATAACAATTCCAATTAATTAGAACCCCGGCCATTTCTTATTACTACTAGTGTAAGTGACTCAAATAAGATGTGCATATAAAGGGTGTCCCAAATTAAGAAGTTGATGTCTGACTTCTGATGGTCTATTGTCATATATACTGGTGCGTGTGTAATTATAGCTTTCTGATGAAACATGTATATATATGTATGTATTGTTAGAATATTTTATCTCTATTATTTATGTAATTATTGGGTTTATATATTATATTAATTAATTTATTTTATTTATGAGTTTGGTATTTAATTATGTGGTCTATAGATAATTTAACTAATAATACTTGGCATAATGTGTAAGACCCCGAATTTTATGAAATAAAATTATTCAATTTTTTTATAATTATTATTCAGTAAATGGTTAAATTGATAAAAAGTTAAAGTTAAGGGTGACATATGAATTTTTTCAAAATAAGCATGTGGTTATAAAATATTCATTTTTTTGTCGGAGAATATTCGTTTGGTCGTGAAATATTCTTGTTGTCGGGGAATATTCGTACGACGGTGCAGCCATTCGTGGGCCTCGTAAGGGAATAACTGTCGGATGAAGAAAACGACAAGTTTGAGTTTTTATAAATAACAACAGTAGTTATTTACCAATTAACTTTGTTGGAATGCCCGGTGGTTAAAATACTGATGTCTGGCGTGGTTTGCAAAGAAGGCACCGATTATTGCGAGTATTTTTAAATTATTGATTAAATGCGTGAAGAAGCACTACTCAATAATTGTTACGATGAATTCTTTATTCAATATTTTATTTTATTGATTCAATAATTGCTGCGTTGATATTTTATATTATTGTTGTTTCAATAATTGTCATCAGATGGTATTTTCCATTATCGGATCAATAATTCATATTATTTGAATAATATTATTAGATAGCATTATTAACAATGTCTAGAAAGTTCTGTCAAGGAGAGGTTTGGTCACCTAATTGCGCGCTAGTAAGGAGAAATCCTTATCGGAAAGCCCTCTCTTTCCTGGGAACTGTCTGGTTGTCATAATTGTGATTCTGTAATATTATTTGTGAATAATTAATTATTAATTTATATGATAAGGAAATATTTATTTGATGTGGATATAAATGATAGATTTATTTATGTGGTTATAAATGAAGGAATTAATATTGAGGTGTTTTATCAGTATTTTATCGGATTGGAGGTATTAAAAACTCAAATCGGTGTTCTTAAAGCTTTATTGCGTGAGTTATAATTTTAATCCGACCGTTGGATCGTTGTGATTTTTGGATATGTTATACATATATGAGTTGAGTATATGTCCACAAATTTTAAACCATTGAAAATTAACGCATGATTTGTTATGAATTTTAAAAGGTGTTGAAACGGTGTTGAAAATCGTCCGTTTGTGAATTTCAGATATTTTCTGTTTGGAATTTGGAAAAACTCAAAGCTACAAAGTTGTAGAAAATTCGATTTCGTGTGGAATGAATATAAAATTCGTATTTTTCTGATAAACGGACTATTTTCTATGAATTACTGAAGTTTCGGAAAATAAAATATTTTTATTAAAATGAGGGGGACCCACTTTGGTTTGAATGCATGTGGGCTGCCAAATTAATTGAATTTCAATGATGGAGGGCTGCTGGGCTACTGATTTTTCCAAGGAGGAGGCGTAGAATAATTATAATATATTTTATTAATTTAGTCTCCTTTGACGTTCTAGTATTTTCCTATAAATAGGCGCTTATGTTAGAATTGAAAATCACACCAGAAACAAGTTTTATTTCTCTCTATATTATCGAACATATTTTTATGAGTATTTAGATACTTTGAGAGTTGCTATTCGGTGCAAGTTTCCTTCAGCACTATATCCAGTATTCCAGTCAGAAATACTGCTATTTTGAGGTAAGAGATTTTGAAGGGTTATTATGTTTTTTGTTTCGTAATTTTTTCGGACCTTCAAAAATTTTAGAAAAATTTGGAATGATAATTTGATGAGTTTTCTTGATTGTGTCCAAAAATGGCAATTTTTGGATGTATAGATTAAGAGTTATGGATTTTATGAGAAAAGACTATTTTAAAAGTAAACCCTTATAAATTCTCGTGGTTAACTCCAAAATTGGTAAATTTTTTATTGAGAGTACATCTATATAATATCAGTATATTCTGTGAATTTCGGAATTTTTGGACAAAAGTACAATTTATGATAAATGTCTAAATATTCGGCAGTTTTAACCATGTGAAAAATAGTAAATGAATTTTAAAAATTCCGAGAAAAATATATGTTCAATATGGGACTATATTATGCTAAATTTCAGAAAAGAAATATTTTTGGAACTGATTTGGTATTTTTCATGAAAATAGACTAGTTATGAATAAATAAATTAAATATGTTATGTGAAGTAACAAAATTGAAAAATAGGATTTTATAGCTTGAGAATCCTATATATAGTATATGAAGATTTTTGATGAGGTTGTTGGTTATTGGTGATGAAATCTTATGAGTTTGACATTTTAGTATGATTAAATGCATTAATTAGTAAAGTGTAAACAATTAAAATAAATTATTTATAAGTTTAAGAAATGATTAAAATATTGTGGTAGTATTAATAATATTAGATTATGAGATTATTAAGTGATTTATAACATTTGGATTAAGGTGTTATGAAATCGTTGATTTATGAATCTTACTTTTGAAATTAAATGCAGTTGTTGGTCGTATTGTTTTTATTATCATATATAACATTTTTATAATCCCGGTGATGAAATTTCTCTTTGACTTAAGTGTAAAGATGGGTAGATTATTGATATGATCGTGACTATGTGTTCTCTTTGGCCGATGGTCTGAAAAGATGATTTGTTATTTGAGTATGATCGTGACCCATGAATTTACAATTGAATATTTTTAGCTTAAGTGTAAAGGTGAATTGATCAACATGGTTATAATTATTGTTTATATAAATTCTGAAATGATTATATATTTCTTTGAGATATGAATATCTTTGGCCTGTAGTGCAAAGATGAATTGTTGATGAATATCTTTGGCGTGTAGTACAAAGATGACACATTGTTGAATATCTTTGGCCCGTGAGTGCAAAAGATGGCATTATTGAATATCTTTGGCATATAGTGCAAAGATGAACTGTTAATGAATATCTTTGGCCCATAGTGAAAAGATGAACTTATTTGTATGATTATGAACAGGAACTATGATTTGGTATAACCATGATCTTTGATGTTTCAGGTAAAGACATGTGATGAAAAATATCTTCGTCTTGGATGAGAAGAGAAAATTAGAACTACAATTATGATTATGAGTTATTCACATGACGTGAGCAGGGATCATTGATTAATGTTCTGAGGTTAAAGAATTGTTGGCGGACTTTTAACATGGAGAAGATAATAGAGTTTGTGGTCTATTTGACTCTTCTAATGGATTGGTCGTTCCGCTGCAACTATGGTTGAAAAGTTTTATCATCTACCATATGTTCTAAATCTCTGATTTATTACTGATGAAGGCTATTGATAATTTAATTATCTTTAGTTATGATATTCTTAACTGGGCTAGTTGTGCTCACCCCTTTTGCTTCACAATTCCTTTCAGGTAATAAAAGTGTAGCTGGGTCGAGCGAGGATAACAGGGGAATAGTGTGGTTGTCCGAGACTATCAAAGTTTCTCAACACATTATAAAACGGCATGACATACAAGATATAATTGTATTGAGGACCTAAGATGTGTGTGTCGTATATTATACGTCACTTAATAATTGATTTTGGTGAACAACAATAGGGTGAGGTGAACCTAACTTTGGAAGGGTGTTTTGCCACTATCATACAAGATGTTTAATTGTGAGACCCCAGATTTTATGAATAAAGATTTAAATTTCTCGATTTTTTTTTTAATATTATGGTATTGATTTGATATAATGTTATAGTTGTGGGTAGTATTTATAAATTTTGCAAAGTAAGCAAGTGGTTATATAATATTCGTTTGGTCGGGGAATATTCTTTTTGTCGAAAATATCCGTAGGACGGCACAATCATTGGTGAACCCAGCGGAAGTATTATCATTAGTAATAAAATGACGAATTATTTTTATGAAAATAACGGCGGAAGTTTTACCGTTAAAACTGTTGAACTACTCGGTAGTAAAAGTAAAAATACGATGGTGGCGTAAGCGTAGTACACGGTATTGGTTATTGATGCTTACGTGATAAGTCACACTCGATTATACTCAATTATTACTATAGTAATTGTTGCATCATATCTCTCATATTATTGATTCGATTATTGTCACAGTATCATCTGCATTATATGTTATATTATTAAATCAATAATTGAGACGACAAAGTTATTCATATTATTAAATTGCAATATTTACAATGTTTAGAAGTTCGCCAGGAGAGGTTTGGTCACCTAATCATAATTTGGCATAATAGGGAGAAATCCTTATTGAAAGCCCCCTCTTTCTTTTGGGAACGAATTCGATGTTAAATATTGTGAGTTATAATATTAATGATAAATAAGTTCGTGTTGATTAAAGATGAATTTGATAGTTCCATTGTGTTGGGATTATTGGTGTTAGTTGAATTCGACATATATTCCGATGATAATTGATGTCTGGGGTTATATTGATAAATCGAGTAATTTATCGGATAAATGAGAAATTAATTACTATTAATTCACATGCTCATATAACTATTTATTCACATGTGTGTACTATTGAATCACATTCTTATACTATTAGGGGAGTTGGTGCAAGATTGATGATACTTGCATGACTAAGTTAAAAATAGAGGTATAGATGAAGGTACTATACTGTAATTAATTTTTCACATGTTTAGAACTATTGAGTCACATGATTTACTATTGATTCACATGATTTACTATTAGGGGAGGTGATGCAAGATTGATAATACTTGCAGGACTAAATTAAAAATAAAAGAAAAGTTGGAGGTATTGTACTGTAATATTTCGAGTCCCAAAATGTGTAATTATCGAAACTATATTTTCCTATAAATAGAAGCTCATTCTTCCTTCATTTCTCACCAATTCACTATAGCTTTAGAGCCATTATTATAGAGAGAAATTATAGAGAGAAAGAAGAAGAGAAGTCTGCTACATTTCTATTCCAGTAACCAGCTTCATTCTAAGGTAAGGGATATTATTTGTTGTACCTGTAAGGGGTATTATTTCTTTCGTATTCATGAAGAGACCTATTGTTATTTCATTCCTTATTATTCTGTTGGAATAACTCAGTATATCAAATCTACCGATACATGGTAAAATTCTTACGTTATTCTATTCTCAGTATTATTATGTTGGAATAACTTTTGTTTATGGCAATCTTAGTATACATGGTGAAATTCTTCTATTATTCCATTCTTTATTATTACATTTGGAATATCCTATCGGTCTTAATTTTTGCGACTGGGTTTCGTTCTTTATTATTACATTGGAATAACTTTGTTTATACAATACCGCATACATGGTGAAATTGTGTTGTTATTCCATTCTTTATTATTCTGTCGTAATATTCTGTCTGCGCGTTTTACCCCGGACCTGGTTCCATTATTTATTATTTCGTATTTATTATTACGCCTGAATATATATGTCTATCAATGCGTTCTGTAGAACCTCGGTTCCATTATTTATTATTACATTTGGGAATAACTTTCATCATGCGGTCTCTATCGTATGCATGGTGAATCCTTCTATTATTCTATTCTTTATTATTCTGTTGGAATAACTTGTCTATGTGGATTATCACATGCATGGTGAATGATCCTTTGTATTCATTCCTTATTAAATTGTGAAAATGATCTGGTTACGTTGATTATGATGAGAGTCATAATAAAAGCATTAGACTGATGAAAATCATGGGTATATGAAGTATTAGTAAGTGTTATGATGAGTTATGTTGGTTATTATGTGAAAACATGAAAGTTTCTTAGAAATCACAAAGGGTTGAAAATCAGATTTTGGTGAAAATGGAACATAAAATTCAATTGACCATATCTCTTATTATATTTTGAATTTTTGAGTGTGGTTAAGTTCTAGAGTTAGATCTATGAGTTTTGTAGCATCTTCAAGTGGAATCATTGGAAAAGGTGTTGTAGATTTTGGTGTGAACTAATTTTAGCAAAGGAGTCAAAAGCTGGAAATTACCGAAATGCTACTGTCCAAATTTTAGAAGGGCTGTTTCGGCCACTTAAATTGTGAAAAAAATTATGGCCTTTTGGGACATGAAAGTATATGGTATAAAGAACCTCTTTTCCAAAAATGAGCTCATTCTGACTTAAAATGAGCAAGTTACGACCATTTCAATATTTAGGTTTTTCCGACAAAAAATGCTATAACCGGAGTTCTATAACTTCGATGACCATGAAATTTAAACTGGAGACTCATGTTAACATGTGTAAGATCCTGCCAAGATTTGAGAATTTTTGGAGTTAAACTTGAGGTAGCTAATTTCTTAAGGAATTAATTAAAAATTGATTTTTGAAAAATAGTAAATGAATTTTAAAAATTCCGAGAAAAATATATGTTCATTATGGGACTATATTCTGCTAAATCCTAGAAAAAAAATATTTTTGGGACTGATTTGGTATTTTTCATGAAAATAGTTTAGTTACGAACATATGAGTTAAATATGTTATCTGAAGTAACAAAGTTGGAAAATAAGATTTTATGGCTTGGAAATCCTATATAAGGTATATGTAGATTGTTGATAAGGGATTTGATAATTGGTGATGAAATCTTATGATTATGGCATTCTTTGAATGATTAAATGCATTATTTGGTAAAGTGTAAACAATTGAAATAAATTGTTTATAAGTTTAGAGGTGATTAAAATATTGTTATGATATTAATAATATTAGATTATGAGTGGTTGATAATATTTGGATAAATTTAAAATCTTTAATATTTATCCTTGTTATAGTTTGATTAATGCTTATATCATTGTCATCATCCTCATGCTTATATGGTGATGAAAGTTATCTTTGGCTTACGTGCGAAGATGGACTGTTGATTATTGAATTGTATATCTTTGGCTTACGTGGAAAGATAGATTGTTGATTATTGGTTTTATTGTTGTATATCTTTGGCTTACGTGCAGAGATGGACTTGGTATGATTATGACCAGGGATTATTCGGTATAGTCATGACCATTGATGATTTAATAAATGTCCTTAGCCCGTAGAGTAGGGATGATTCGATGATGTGATTTATTTATTAAGCTGAGTCTCAGCGATAAAAAATGATGAAAAACCTTTTTAAATCATAGAAGATAATAGATTTTATTCTCTACTTGACTTTTCTAATGGATTGCTTGTTCCACTGCAGTTAAACTTGATGTCTATTGTATTTTATCAGTTTAACATTATTGAAGACTAATGATAATTTAGTCTGCATTATCTTAGTCATAATATTTCTTACTGGGCTAGTTGAGCTCACCCTTTCCTTCACTGTTCTCTTCAGGAAATGAGAATATAGCTGGGACGAGTCGGGGAACAGAGTGACGGGCCAGATGATAGCATTAGTAGTCCTCACTATTTTGTTAAATAGTGTGACAATAAATGTAACGAGGACTGAATTTGAGTTTGTATACTGTCTATGAGGACTCCATTGAGAATGGATATTGTCTAGAAGGTAGTATTCTTGTTTAAACTCTCAGTTTATGTTTTGTCGTATTTTACACGACAGCTGTATAGTTAAGTTTGTATTTGTATTTTGTACCATGTATTTGGCGACTCAGAATAGGTGATGTATACCTATTTTGGGGGCGTCACACTAATGACATACAATCTCGTGTTATCATAAGAAAAGGTTTTGCACATCCACTTGCTGAGTATATCTACGAGCACTACCTATATGTCAAGAGAAGACTCACCATTGGAAGGAACATGATAGTAATCTTCTCGTTTTTCTTTGGGGTCTATTGGATCAACCAAGGATAATTCTCTGGACATATGATATCTATCATAACTTAGATTCATGGCCTCCTATGTACGAAGGTTTCCTTGAGCACTTCCCAAAGATTTTAATTTCTAAAACAATTCTAGATTGTATCTTCGTGTAAGGTATCACTGTGAGGTGCTTTCCATAGTTGGGACATGAGTCACAGTTGGTATTAAAACCCACAGTATATGTGTTGTTGTATTTTGCACGACAATTATAGTAATAAAGTTGTAGTTATTTTCTGTACCATGAATTTGGCGACTCAGAATAGGTTGGATAGATTGGACCTATTTTGGGGGTGTCACATATTGGGCCATAGGATTTTATAACATTGATGAACGATTTTGACCCTTAGCTATTCTATAAATAAAATAGTTAGGTTATACAGACATATACATTGGCAAAACTAATGATTTGGCCATCAAAGTTGGCACGCTTTACTGAATACCCGATTGAATTTTTAATTTTTCAAATTAAGTCACTGAACTAATTCTTATTTTCAAATTGGGTCATTCCGTTAAAAAAAGTTGACAGACGTTAATTTTTTGTCAACGTGGCGCTGACGTGGCAAAAAAATAAAAAATATTGCTTATGTGGCAAAAAAAAATCAAAAACATATTTTAAAAATAAAAAAAATTAACATTTTAAAGTTTTAAAAATAACAAAAACATAATAAAATAAAACAAAAAAATATCTGATTTTTAAAAAACATATTTTTTTAAAAAAGATTTTTTTAAAAAATAGATTTAAAAAAGCGATTTTTAAAAAAATAGATTTTTAAAAAAGCAGTTTTTTAAAAAATAGATTTAAAAAAAATGATTTTTTTAAAAAAATAGTTTTTAAAAAAGCTGATTTTTTTTAAAAATAGATTTTAAAAAAAGCGATTTTTTAAAAACATACTTTAAATAAAAACATATTTTTTTAAAAAAATAGATTTTTTAAAAAAGCGAGTTTTTAAAAAGCGATTTTTAAAAAGCGGATTTTTTTTAAAAAAACATGATTTTTTTAAAAAATAGTTTTTAAAAAATCTATTTTAAAAAAATCTATATTTTGTTTTATTTTATTATGTTTTTGTTATTTTAAAATTTAAAATATTAATTTTTTATTTTAAAATCTATTTTGATTTTTTTGCCACATAAGCAATATTTTTATTTATTTTTTACCACGTCGAAGGTAGCAGAGAAAAAATTAGCGTCATCACACTTTTTTAACTGAATGACCAAATTTAAAATAAAAATTAGTTTAGTGACTTAATTTGAAAAATTAAAAGTTCAATCGGGTATTCAGTAAAACGTGTCAACTTTGGTGGCCAAATCATTAGTTTTGCCTATATACATCCATACTAAGATTGATAAAGACAATTGAAGACTTTTATTTTTAAGCGTAGCGGAAACGTAATACATACAAGATAATTTCTCTCAATTCTTATATAATAGCACGTTTTGATATAATTATTTAAATGTATATATGCCAATATATACTATAGATGAAAATTAAGCCTCATCAAAACCTAAACTATAGAAGTAGTTCTTGCATGTTACCTGCTTAACCACAAGTGGTAATTAAGCCGCTGAAACATATTAATTGCTTACTGCTCAATTGGTGGCACATACACACACACACACACACACACACACACACACACACACATATATATATATATACAAGCCAGTCCAGAATGGATGCATTATGAGAACCGATGGACCAGCCTTTAGCGACGATCGCATGCGTCGCTAAAAGCTCATCATAACAGTAATGTTATGGGCTTTAACGACAGACGGTCCGTCGCTAAAGATCGGATCGTTAATGAACGATCCAGATTGATTGAGACTCTTGCAAAATATATATATATATATATATATAATTCTTTAATAACTGTTTATCGTCTTTTAGTGCACTATGTTTAATAAGCTTATCAAATTAAGTTATTAGTACATTTGATAAGTAGTATTATATATGTATATGGAGAAAACGAGTCTATTTTGTAGACTAATCTCCCACTTCAGTACGTGTCTCATCATAGCCAATGCATTCTGAAACATTAAAACCACCCCGTAAGGCACTATGCAACATATATATAAAGGCCCGAGTCATGCGGCCTGGCCTTGGTTCGGTCTAGGTCCGACTTAGTCAAAATCCAATTTAGTTAAGGCTTAACCCGATCAGACCTGATTTGCAAGACTTGAAAAGACTGTTATTTTTAGACAAGACTGTTATTTTTAGACAAAAATTTGGTATGATCTGGTCAGTAAGAAGACTTGGCCTTGGGTCTGGCCTAGTTGGGCCTGATATGAGGTTTGGCCTGAGACCTTACATGATTTTTTATCCAATTATTTATAATTTTTAAACTTTAAATTTATAATTATTCATCAATAAAGTATAAATTTTTACTTATTCATTATTGTAATTTATAAATTATAATACATTAGTTTTAATTAATACATCAATAAAGTTTAAAATTTTAATTATTCATTCTTGATTTCTTATAGATATATTTAATTAATATACATCTTCAATGAATATAACTAGTTAGTATATTTAATATTAATAATAAGTTAGTTACTTAGTTGATTAAATATTAATAATAAGTTAATTTATTGTAAATACTAAATTACTAATATTTAATACTAAATTCTTGGGGAATTTATGATTTTGGTTACTTTTCGAATTACATTGTACCAATTTAAATAAAAATTCCATAAAACAATTAAAAACTAATTGAAAATAATACTTGAGATATAATTATGTAAGTGTTTAATGACCATAAATAAAAAGATATATGTGTATTTAAACTTTATAAAATATATGTCCGATCTTAGGACTATAAGAAAATAAAATTGAAACTAAATTTATATTCAAAAAAAAATAAAAGTGTAATCTACAATATTTAGGTAATCTATAATATTTTATCTGAAGTGCATAGTAGACAACTAGACATATATTTAGGAAATCAATTTGTTTTAATTATAATCTAATTATATCTAAATTACATTTTATTTAATTTAAGAGGAATATATTTATTTTTATTGTAATCATTCAACTTATATTGGTGTGTAGTAAAATGTTAAAATAAAATAAATCTCAAAAATCTTGTATCATTTTTACAAAATTTATTAATTTTTTTTAATATTTAATATCTAACATTAAAAAAAAATCAGACCAGCCAAGACCTTGGATCCGACTAACCTAACCAGGTCCTGGGCACAGTCGACCGGACACGAGACATGAGCGATGCACTCTAGACTGCACAGGACCACGATTCAGCGACCAAAACTTAATTTGAAGGTCAAAAGTCAACCACTTAATTTGATCAAAACCTAAGACCTGGCAAGTCCAGGCCAGGCCAGACTAAGTTGTGCATGCCTACCGATTTACAACGCTTACTAAACAATTTGACCAACTGTTAGCGTAAAATACTATCAATTTTGATGAACAAGCCAATTTTAATTAACTATATACTACTACCTTTAATTTACCACACACACACACACACACACACACACACACACACACACATATATATATATATATATATATATATATTTAAACAATATTCAGAAGCACCCCAACACTCTCTAAAATTTAAATTTGTTGATTGACAATTTTACAATATTTAGTAGAAACATGCAGCTTCATTACTATATTGAAATTGAATTTCAAATTAATGGATGAGTCGAGTAAGTTTGGGTTATAGCCTTGTAGGGACCACCACTAGAGGGTGGCGAAACTCGATACTTCTTACTACAATATATATAAATTAGCGACAGTCCCGTGCCTCCGGCACTATAGAGGATAGAATTTATTCTAAATTTTGGACAGTTCAGATTAAAAAATTGTCATTATTATATGAAAATATTTATAGTAAAAATTTCATTTTTTTTATAAGTAAAATGTGATAATTTCATTTTTTTTATATTAATATGATATCTATTTATTATTAATATAAAAAAAATATTGTGAAATTATCCCTTATATTTATAAAAATATTTATTAATATGAGAAAAGTATTGTGAAATTATCCCTTATATTTATAAAAATAATCATTTTCATATAATATTTTATAGTAAGATGGTAGTATTTTATCCAACCTAGCATGACAGCATGAGAGAAAGAGTTATTACCTTCAAAGTTTTTTGAAGGGTTAGATTTTTCCCGAAATTTTGATGGTCAAGATCTTTTAATATAGTTTGAGCGAAAAATTAAGTTTGTTCAAAACACTTCTATTTTGTATAGATATGTTGTAAGACCCCGACATTTTTAAATAAAAAGGAATTTCATTTATCTATTATTTTGAAATAGTAAGGGTTGATTTGATTAATGTGGATAGTTAAGGGTTAAATACGCAAATATTTCAAAATAAGCAAGTGGTTATAAAATATTCATTGTTGTGGGGAATATTCGTTTGGTCGTGGAATATTAAAATTGTCGGGGAATATTAAATGCAATGGCCGTTGACCATGTATGGGCCCCATAACTGAAAGCGATTGGATGAAGAAAGCGACAAATATAAGTTGTTTTTAAATAACGGCGTAGTTATTGCAGATTAATCTTTGTTGGAATACCCGGTGGTTAAAACACACTAATCTGGCGTTGTTGAGCAAGTAGCACACGATATTGCACCAATTATTGATTCTTACGTGAAGGCACTACTCGATAATGGTTACGATAATTCTTTATTCGATATTTTATTGAGTTAATAATTCTTTGTGTTGATATTTTATATTCTTTGTTGTTTGATAATTGTCATTACAAGTATCTTTCATTATCGAAGCAATAATTCATATTATCTGAATAATATTATTAGATAACATTATTGGAAATGTCTAGAAAGTTACATCTAAGGAGAGGTTTGGTCATCTAATTGCTTGGCTTGAGAAGAAGAAATTCTTATTGGAAGCCCCCTCTTTCTGAGGAACCGCACGGTTGTCAATATTGTGATTACGTAATATTATTTGTGAATAATTAATTATTGATTTATATGATGAGGAAAATATTGATTTTATGTGGATATAGATGGAGAAAATTTTTAAAATGACAATTGTTGAAAATTAATATTTTATCTTTTTACGATAAAATAATTCATTTAAATATATTATTTTAATAATATATTAACGGTGATATTTTACAATGAATGTGGGATATATGAGTATATGAGGAGGAAGAGTATTTTGTGGCATTAAATGTTTAACACATGTTTTGTGTGTTGGTGGACACAATTATTAATTAGAAATTTGATTATAACTGTAAAATCGCCTGCGTTTGTGGATTTGATTCGATTTTTGTTTGGAATTTGGAAAAACTTTCTTCTGCAAAGTTGTAGAGAATTGAATTTCCTATAAAAACACTTGAGATTCGAATTTTTCTGATGAAAGGGCTATTTATTATGAATTATTGAAGTTCAAGTTAGAAATAATTGATTTTGGGAGTTTTAATTAATTATTTTGAGAAAAACGTTTTTGGTGAGTTGTGAACCTCATTTAACATGTGTGGCTGGTGTTTTTGACCAAAAGGTGGGCTAAGGAAAATTTGTATAATTATATTAATATTATATTAAATTTTCGCTTTGGTGTTTAAGCATTTTCTATAAATAGGGTCTTGGGTTAGAATTGAAAATCACACCGTAAGCTGAAGTTTTCTCTATTTCTCTCTCGATATTTTGAGCGTATTCTTGTGAGTATTTTGAGTATACTTTGAGTATTGCTAGGCGGTGCAAGTTCCTTCAACACTATATACAGGTATTCTAAATGTAAGTCTTGATCTTTCGAGGTAAGGGATATTATTTTTTTTCAGTAATGATATTATTTCTTCAATATCATTATCTTTGAAATGTTGATCTGAAGTTTTTATCAAATTTGGAACTTTTTCATGTCGGGATTACTATTCATGAGTTCTTATTCACGAGTTACTATTCATGAGTTCTTATTCACGAGTTCTTATTCATGAGTTCTTATTCACGAGTTCTTATTCACAAAGTACTATTCATAAAGCGTGAAAATGTTTTTTTGTGGAATTTCTATCTTTTGGTGTGAGTTACTATTCACGTATACTCAAGACTTATTCACGATATCTGAGACTATTCAATAGAAAAATAAAATTTCTTATTTTTGTCCAAAATATTTATTACGGATACCAAACTTTGATTGTATCCATGTTTTGATCATTCTTGAATTTTACACCACTATGATTATTTTTGAGGTATTTTTGGACGTGGATAAAACCAAGTACGATTCCTTAATCCTTGTCATTTTGTTTCACTGGATTCGTTCTTTAAAAATATTTTTCATCATCCTCAGTCTTAAATGATGATATTATTGAATATCTTTGGCCTGTAGTGCAAAGATGAATGATTTCTGAAGAATATCTTTGGCTGTAGTGCAAAGATGAGCAGTGTTTAAATGAACATGACTGATCGATCGAATATCTTTGGCCTTTAGTGCAAAAGATGAGCAGTGTTTAAATGAACATGACCGATCGATGAATATCTTTGGCCTTTAGTGCAAAGATGAGCAGTGTTGAGATGAACATGGTGATTGATGAATATCTTTGGCTGTAGTGCAAAGATGAATATTTGATTTGAGATGAATATTGATTGATGTTACTGAGGATAAAATATTGATGATGGGTGTTGAATTCATAGATTATAGTAGAATTCATTCTCTACGTAACTCTTCTATGAATTATTATTTCCATTGCTTGAATATTGATCTCGAAACTTGTTGTCTATTGTATTCTATCGATTTTTTTCCTGTTGAAGACTAACGATAATTTGTTGTATATTATCTTAGTCATAATATTCTTTTCTTGGGCTAGTTGAGCTCACCCTTTTCCTTGTTGTTCCATTTTTCTTCTCGGGAGGCGAGAATGTAGCGAAAGTACTTAGTCGGGGTATGGAATGAAGGTTCAGAGAGAGTTGTTTAGTAGTCCTCACCATTTTTGTAAATTAATGAATCAATAATTATGATGGGGATTTATTTGCGTGTGGATATTGTCAGAAGACAATATTATATTTAAACTCACATATATATATTGTCGTATTTCACACGACATTTGTATTAATGAAGTTGTAGTTTGCTTTTTTTGTACCATGTATTTGGCGACTCGAGAATGGGTGTTGTGTATACCTATTTTGGGGGCGTCACGGTTAATATCGAGCTTAGGGATATGATCTTTGGTGGAGATGGGGAATAAAACTAGGAGGGAGGAGAGAGTAAATCCTTCGCTTAGTGTGTCCTACCTAAGCTTATTTGTTAGTTGGTCATATATAGGGATATTATGTGATATATTGATTTCCTTAATTAACCCTTATTTTATGATGTATTTGAGAATGTCATTGAGAATATTATGATGGAGTAAATGAGACCGTGGAGATGTCTCATCTTTCACCAACGAGGAGAGCGTCTGCAACAGTGGCAATGTTCCTCCCGTGAACAACACCACTGAGCGAGATGATGAGCGAGGGGATGTTTAGAAGCTTTTTGCAGTTCATGCAAAATCGAGACGAGGAGACTTCGTGTTCAAAATACTGAGGAGAAATGATAGCGATTCACGAGTGGTCACGACCAAGCGATTCAAAGAGTTGGGACCACGTAAGTGCGGGAAAGCGGATCCGATTAAAGGCGGAGGCGTGGGTCAAACAAATTACCAAGATATTCAATGTCTTGGGATGCGGAGGAAACGAAAGTTCCATTCGCTACTTTTATGTTCCGTGGCGGCGGCGATTCTTGGTGGGAATCGTGAAGCGTACCCATCCAATTGCGACTCGGCATGTCGTGGGAGGCGTTTGAAGCAGATTCAATGACAAGTACTTCCACGAAAGTATTCGTCGTATGAAGGAAGTGGAGTTTATTAGACTAGAAGCGAGAATAACATGGCGGTGTCGATCTGGCGAAGTTCGCGGAATTATCCGAGTTGCACCTCATTTGGTGGAGAATGAGGAAGCGTATGACGCGGATGTTTTTACGAGAGGTTTGAAACCCGGCATACGTCGATATCTCATTTCTCATAAATTTTCTCTCTATTCAGATGTTGTCATTGGGGCTCGATTGTTAGAAGCGAGATAACGAAAGTACGTTCAACCGAGGGACCATAACCGAGGATCATCTAGAAGATAGTAGTCATCGAATAACGATAACCCGGCGGAGAAAAAGAAGAATACAGAAAAGCGGTAACCACTCTGGTGGTAATCGTGGCCATGAAAATAGAAGAAGCGAGTCGGGAGGAGATTTTAAAAAGAGGAGATTCAACAACGACCATGTGAAGGCGTCGGCGCTATATAAGAACTAGTTTTAGGGAGGAGAACGACCACCGGTCGTATGTTACAAATGCGGAAAGAGGGATATATCATTCAAAAGCGCCCACAGCAGTTTAAGGTATGCTATAGTTGTGGAAAGGAAGGACATATCGCTTTCGAGATTATACGATTTAGCGAAACCTAGTTCAGTGGGGACGGTGACTCGAAAAGATCGTCCCCGAGAAAAGTCAAAGTCAAGCGATTCGGGAAGAAGCGTTTGTCGTGGCCGGTCAAAATGCAAGGAACCCGAACGAAGTTATGCGGGTTAGTCAATTATAAATTCTTGCGAAGTATATACCTTACTAGATATCGGTTCTACCCATTCTTTTATCTCTCTTACTTGCGCTCAACGTTTAAACTTGACTCCGGAGAAATTAGACTTTGACCTATCTGTGGAAACTCCGTTAGGAGAAACTTTCATCACATCCAATTGTTTATAAATCTTCTTTGGATTCAGGTTGGCACTATCACATTACTTGTTAACCTTATTTCTATAGAGATATTTGCTTTTGATGTGATTTTAAGGTTAACTACTCATCATGCCAAATTGATTATTTTCGTAAGGTTGTTAGTTTTCATATTCCTAAACAACCTGTTATTCGAATTCAAGCAATCAAACCATTGTAGTCAAACATTTTCATATCAAGCCATGAAGTCATTCGTTTATTACGGATGTCAAGTTTTCTTAGTCCATGTTATGGATTTGAATAAAGACACGTCAGATTTGAATAATATTCTGTTGTTATTGATTTTCCCGCGTATTTCTGAAGAATTTCTTGGCTTACTCCCAAAGCGATATTAAATTTTGTATCGACTTTGAACCCGGTACAAAAACTCATTTCTAAAATCTCATATCGAATGGCTCTATTGAACTTCGGAGTTAAAATTCAACTATAAATTTGGTACGAGCCTTTATCTTGTGACTTCCTTTGTGGAATTCACCTAAGCGAGACTCTCTGTAGGGGACGTCATATTAGATGCGATAGTAAAGCGATAGGTGTCATTGTGACGTCTTTATCCAAGATTGGGATATGAGTCGCGGTTGAGAGCAACCTAAGTCGAGAATCGAAATACGTAGCTTTACAGGCTTAGTTGGTTATTATCGGAGATTCGTTGAAGGATATTCTCGAATCGCTATTAGATTAACTTAATGATTTCGTAGAGATACAAAATTGAATGAAGCGAGGAATGTGGGAAGAGCTTGAAGAACTCAAGAGGAGACTCATTTCAAAGACATGTTACGATCATGCCATCCTGGAAAAGCGAACGTGGTAGGCGGCGCGATGAGTAGAAGATTATATCGCGAGGAGCGAGTGCGATGATGTCAAGTATCGCATAGAGCCAACTTTAATAGAAAAGTTAAGGTTGCTTCAAGCCACCAATTCCGGAGGTGATGCGTATGAAGAAGAAAGTACAAGAAGGAGCTATTAGGGCGAGAATTGATGAAGAAGGAATACTTGAGTCCACTCTAGACTTTGTGTTCCTAACGACTACGATTTGAAGTACAAGATTATGATGGAGGCACACAATCGCCATTTGCAATCCATCTGGAAGTACTAAAATGTATCGTGATCTTGACATACATTTTGGTGGAACAATATGAAGAGAGAGATTGCAAAGTTTATCTCGATGTGTTTAAACTTGCCAAGCGTATAAAGGCGGAGCATCTTGTACCTAAGGGTCCTTTGCAACCACTTGAGATTCACGAATGGAAGTGGGAACACATTACTATGGATTTCGTTACTAATCTTCCCAAGGTTTCTCAAGGCATAGATGCGATTTGGGTTATTGTTGATAGATTAACCAAGTCTCACTCATTTATTACCGATACGAGAAACTTATTCCTTGAAGCGTCTTTCTCGTATGTACGTAAATGCGATTGTGAGATTGCATGGCATGCCAGTATCCATAGTTTTAGATCGTGACCCAAGATTCACTTCATGATTTTGGGTTAGAAAGCTATGGGCACGCAATTTGCGATTTAGTTGGCATACCATCCCCAAACAGACGGACAACAATCGAGAGGACTATTCAAACTCTTGAAGATATATTAAAACTCGTGTCCTAGATTTCAAAAGAAGTTGGGATAAGTACTTGCCATTGGTGGAATTCTCATACAACAATAGTTATTAAACAAATATAGGCATGGTTCCATTCAAGCATTATATGGACGAAAATGTCGTTCTCCGATATGTTGGGATGTGGTGGGTGAAGCAACATTGTTGGGACCCGAAAGTTAAGACGTATGACTCACTAGAAAAGATCCAAATGATTCGACAGCGTATAAAGCGGCACAAGATCGACAAAAGAGTTATGCGGATCTTCATCGAAAGGACGTGGAATTTAATGTAGGGGATCGTGTATTGTTGCGAGTTGCTCCATGGAAGGGAGTTACAAGATTTGGGAAGAGAGGAAAGCTCAATCCACGATTTATCGGTCCATTTCAAATTCTTGAATTGAGTAGGAAATGTAGCCTATAGACTTGCGTTACCTCAAAGTATGTCTCGTGTTCATAATGTGTTTCACATATCTCGTACTTCCGTAAATATGTGAAAGACCCGAACCACGTTATTGAGTTAGAACCAGGACGAGATAATAGAAGACTTAACGTATGAGGAGGTACTGTCAAGATTTTGGATAGGAAGGAGCATGTCCTACTGCATGAAAGGTTATACCACAAGTTAAAGTTTTGTGGAGGAATCATGCTATAGAGGAAATGACACGGGAATTGGAAAGCGAAAATGAAAGCGAGGTATCCTCACCTTTTCTAAACACCGAGTACGTCACGTCAATTTCGAGGACGAAATTTCATAAGGAGGGAGGTTGTAAGACCGAAATTTTTAAATAAAAGGAATTTCATTTATCTATTATTTTGAAATAGTAAGGGTTGATTTGATTAATGTGGATAGTTAAGGGTTAAATACGCAAATATTTCAAAATAAGCAAGTGGTTATAAAATATTCATTGTTGTGGGGAATATTCGTTTGGTCGTGGAATATTAAATGATCGTCGGGAATATTAAATGCGACGGACCGTAGCCATGATATGTGGGCCCCATGCTTGAAAGCGATTGGATGAAGAAAGCGACAAATATAAGTTGTTTTTAAATAGCAGAGGCGTAGTTATTTGCAGATTAATCTTGTTGGAATACCTTCTATTGGTTAAAACACACTAATGTCTGGCGTTGTTGAGCGGTAGCAGACACGGTATTGCACCAATTATTGATTCTTACGTAAAGGCACTACTACAATAATGGTTACGATAATTCTTGTTCAGATATTTTATTGAGTTAATAATTCTTTGTGTTGATATTTTATATTCTTTGTTGTTTTGATAATTGTCATTACACAGTATCATTCATTATCGAAGCAATAATTCATATTATCTGAATAATATTATTAGATAACATTATTGGCAATGTCTAGAAAGTTACATCTAAGGAGAGGTTTGGTCATCTAATTGCGGCAAGAAGAAGAAATTCTTATTGGAAAGCCCCTCTTTCTGAGGAGCGCACTGGTTGTCGATATTGTGATTACGTAATATTATTTGTGAATAATTAATTATTGATTTATATGATGAGGAAAATATTGATTTTATGTGGATATAGATGGAGAAAATTTTTAAAATGACAATTGTTGAAAATTAATATTTTATCTTTTTACGATAAAATAATTCATTTAAATATATTATTTTAATAATATATTAACGGTGATATTTTTACAATGAATGTGGGATATATGAGTATATGAGGAGGAAGAGTATTTTGTGGCATTAAATGTTTAACACATGTTTTGTGTGTTGGTGGACACAATTATTAGTAGAAATTTGATTATAGCTTGTAAAATCGTCCGTTTGTGGATTTTGGTCGATTTTTGTTTGGAATTTGGAAAACTTTCTTCTGCAAAGTTGTAGAGAATTGAATTTCCTATGAAAACTCGCGAGATTCGAATTTTCTGATGAAAGGGCTATTTATTATGAATTATTGAAGTTAGAAGTTCGAAATAATTGATTTTTGGGAGTTTTAATTAATTATTTTGAGAAAAAAACGTTTTTGGTGAGTTGTGAACCTCATTTAACATGTGTGGCTGGTGTTTTTGACCAAAAGGTGGGCTAAGGAAAATTTGTATAATTATATTAATATTATATTAAATTTTTACGCTTTGGTGTTCTAAGCATTTTCCTATAAATAGGGTCTTAGGTTAGAATTGAAAATCACACCGTAAAAGCGAAGTTTTCTCTCTATTTCTCTCTCGATATTTTGAGCGTATTCTTGTGAGTATTTTGAGTATACTTTGAGTATTGCTAGGCGGTGCGAAGTTCTCTTGAAAGACTTATACCCGGTATTCTAGCTTGTAAATCTTGATCTTTCGAGGTAAGGATATTATTTTTTTTTTCAGTAATGATATTATTTCTTCAATATCATTATCTTTGAAATATTGATCTGAAGTTTTTATCAAATTTGGAACTTTTTCATGTATGGGGTTACTATTCATGAGTTCTTATTCACGAGTTACTTATTCATGAGTTCTTATTCACGAGTTCTTATTCATGAGTTCTTATTCACGAGTTCTTATTCACGAGTACTATTTATGAAGCGTGAAAATGTTTTTTTGTGGAATTTCTATCTTTTGGTGTCGAAGTTCTTATTCACGATATCTGGCCACTATTCACGATATCTGACTATTATTCATAGAAAAATAAAATTTCTTATTTTTGTCCAAAATATTTATTCGGATACCGGCTTTGATTGTATCCATGTTTTGATCATTCTTGAATTTTACACCACTATGATTATTTTTGAGGTATTTTTGGACGTGGATAAAACCAAATACGATTCCTTAATCCTTGTCATTTTTGTTTCTTTGGATTCGTTCTTTAAAAATATTTTTCATCATCCTCGGTCTTAAATGATGATATTATTGAATATCTTTGGCTGTGGTAGTGCAAAGATGAATGATTTTTGAAGAATATCTTTGGCACTGTAGTGCAAAGATGAGCAGTGTTTAAATGAACATGGTAGGTGATGAATATCTTTGGCCTTTAGTGCAAAGATGAGCAGTGTTTAAATGAACATGTGGGTGATGAATATCTTTGGCCTTTAGTGCAAAGATGAGCAGTGTTGAGATGAACATGATGGATTGATGAATATCTTTGGCTGTAGTGCAAAGATGAATATTTGATTTGAGATGAATATTGATTGATGTTCTGAGGGGATAAAATATTGATGATGAATTTGTTGAATTCATAGATATAGTAGAATTCATTTCTACGTAACTCTTCATGAATTATTATTTTCAGCTGCGAATATTGATCTGAAACTTGTTGTCTATTGTATTCTATCATTTTTTCCTGTTGAAGACTAACGATAATTTGTTGTATATTATCTTAGTCGTAATATTCTTCTTGGGCTAGTTGAGCTCACCCTTTTCCTTGTTGTTCCATTTTTTCTTCTCGGGAGGCGAGAATGTAGCAGTATTAGTCGGGGGTATGGAATGAAGGTACTAGAGAGAGTTGTTTAGTAGTCCTCACCATTTTGTAAATTAATGAATCAATAATTATGATGGGGATTTATTTGCGTGTGGATATTGTCTAGAAGACAATATTATATTTAAACTCACAGTATATATTCGTATTTCACACGACATTTGTATTATTGAAGTTGTAGTTTGCTTTTTGTACCATGTATTTGGCGACTCAGAATGGGTGTTGTGTATACCTATTTTGGGGGCGTCACATATGTGACGCCCCCAAAATAGGTATACATCACTCATTAAGTCGTCAATAATATGGTATGTGAAACAACTACAACTTTATTAATACAACCCATAAAGCTGTGAGTTTAAATACAAATATTGTCATCTAGACAATATACATACCAACTAAGTCCTCATTACAATTATTGATACAATACTTTACAAAATGGTGAGGACTACTAAAATCAGCCCTAGAACCTCCATTCAGCACTCGAGGCAAGATTTCGCTACATTCTCTTTTCCCGAAGAAAAAAATGAACAAAAAGGAAAAGGGTGAGCTCAACTAGCCCAAAGAAGAATATTATGACTAAGATAATATAGAACAAATTATCGTTAGTCTTCAACAGGAAAAATTTGATGTAATACAATGTACAACAAGTTTCAGATCAATATTCGCAAAAAAATAATAATTCATAAGAGTTACGAGAGAATGAAATCTACTATTATCTATGAATTTAAAAGTCCATCGTCAATATTTTATTCCTCAGAATATCAATTAATATTCATCTGAATCAAATTTTCATCTTTGCACTACAGCCCAAGATATTCATCACCGGCCATGTTCATCTCAACACTGCTCATCTTTGGCAAGACGCCAAAGATATTCATTATAAAATCATTTATCTTTGACTACGTGCTAAAGATATTCAATAATATCATTATTTAGGACTGAGGATGATGAAAATATTTTAAAGGAAACGAATCCAATTGAAACAAAAGAATAAATATCAAGGATTCAGATTTCAAATTTATTTCATGTCCAAAAATACCTCATAAATAATCATAGTGAAGTAAAATTCAAGAATGATCAAAACATGGATACAATCAAAGCTAGTATCCATAATAGATATTTTGGACGAAAAGGAAAAAAATTTCATTTTTCGATGAATAGTGTCGTATTTGTGAATAGTGCCGTATACGTGAATAGTAACCCCGACACAAAAAATTCTAAATTTGATTAAAAGTTCAGATCAATACTTCGGCATAATAATATTGAAAGAAATAATATCATATATGAAAAAAATAACATCCCTTACCTCGAAAAGAGACAGACTCTGATTTGGAATACTAGATATAGTGCTGAAGGGAACTTGCACCGTATAGCAACACTCAAGGTATCAAAATACTCACAAGTGTAAGACCCCAGCTTTTATAAATAAAGATGAATTTTCTATAAATATTATTTTTGAATATTATAGAATAAATTTGATATACTGTTATAGTTGTGGGTAATATTTATAAATTTTGCAAAGTAAGCAAGTTGTTATAAAATATTCGTTTGGTCGGAAAATATTCTTTTTCATTAGGGAATATTGGTACGACGGCTCAATCGATGGTGGACCCCATTAACGGAAGTATTGTCGTAGTTAGAAAGCGACAAAATTATCTTTCTATAAAAATAACTGGCAGAGGTGTTACAGTTAAAGCTGTTGAACTACCCGGTGGTAAAAGTATGCGATGTCTGGCGTGGTTGCGATAGAAGACACGGTATTGATTATTGATCTTACGTGAGAAGTCACTTAGCTTTATACTCAATTATTGCTACGATAATTCACGCATCATATCTCTTATATTATTGATTCAATTATTGTCACAGATTATCATCTCGTATAATATGTTATATTATTGAGGCGACAAGTTATAAATGATTAATAATTGTTGAAAGATTAAATATGTGTTGATTAAAAATAAAATGATTTGTGGTAATATTTATTCAATCCTTGATGTATATAAAGAGTCATTATGAGACGTTTGTGGTAAGTTTGATTATTTTATGGGGCCCATATCTCATCATCTAAGAGTCTCTTCGTCAATAGTATTTACCTTTGTGAATAGTAATTACCTTTGTGAATAGTAATTACTTTCGTCAATAGTATTTACCTTTGTGAATAGTAATTACCTTTGTGAATAGTAATTACCTTCGTCGATAGTATTTACCTTCGTCAATAGTAATTACCTTTGTGAATAGTAATTACCCCTTCATGAAAATAGTAGTTGTCCCTTCGATATTACCAAGAGTTAATTGCCTCTTGATTGTTCCAAGGGTTAATTACCCCTTCGTAAATAGTAGTTGTCTCTTCAATATTACCAAGAGTCATTTTGACCCTTCGTTAAGACCAAGAGCCACCCTCGCTTTTCTATAAATAGAAAGCTCATTCCTTCATTATTTCTTACTTAATTCATTGAAACTAGAGAGAAACTATAGAGAAAGAAGAAAAGTACTCGCTACTTCACTTTTCCAATATTGGTTCTTCTAAGGTAAGGGATATTATTTGTTGTACCGTGTAAGGGTGTTATTCTTTCTTATTCACGAAGAGAACTTGTTATTCCATTCTTTATTATTCGGTTGGAATAACTTTGATATCTGTATATACCCTATACTTGGTGAAATCCTTATGTTATTCCATTCTTATTTATACATTGGAATAACTTTTGTATCTGTGGACTCCCTTATACTTGGTGAAATCCTTATATTATTCCATTCTTATTTATTCATTGGAATAACTTTGTATATCTGGAATCCCCTATACTTGGTGACATTCTTCTATTATTTTATTATTCCGTTGGAACATCCCATACATGCTTTATACGGACCTAGTTCCGCTTTTTATTATTCTGTCTTTATTATTATTCTATTGGAATATCTCATGCATGTGTTTTTTACAGGACACGGTTCCGCTTTTTTATTATTCGTATTTATTATACATTGGAATAACTTTGTCTATGCTGAAATACCGCATGTAATGCATGGTGATTTATTTTGTTATTCCATTCTTTATTATACCCAGTTGGTTAAAACTTTGACTTCTATACTCCATTAAATTAGTAGAATATCCTTGATATTTGCGTTGCATCCAGTATCTTTTCATGGAAATATTCTTCTGATCATTCTTGAATTTTACTCTACAAAGCAGTATCATGTTGACAATTTGGACGTTATTAGTTCCTGAATAAATTAATTCGTGAACTTGTTTTATTGAATTATTATGTCATTGTCATCATCCTCATGTTATATTATGTTATCTTTGGCTTACGTGCATAGATGAACTTAGTATGATTATGACTAGGGATCATTCGGTATAATCATGGCTTGTTATAAATATTGTGATAAAAGTCCTCGGTGGCTCGTAATGCATTGATGGATAGTTTTTGGTATGATTATGACCGGGGTGATTCGGTATAGTCGTGACCATTGATAATTTGATGAAAATCCTTGGCCGTGGTAGTACGAGGATGATTAGATATTGTGGTTTATTCATTAAACCGAGTCTTAGTGATAAAAATTGATGAAAACCTTTTAAAACCTAAAAGATAGTAGACTTTATTTTCTACTTGACTCTTTTAATGGATCAGATATTCACTGCAGATTAAACTGGTTGTCTATTGTATTTTATCGGTTTAACATTGTTGAAAACTATTGATAATTTATTACGCATTATCTTAGTTATAATATTTCTTACCAAGGCTAGTTGAGCTCACCCTTTCTTTCACCGTTCTCTTGAGGAAATGAGAATATATTTGGGACGAGTCTGGGAAAAGAGTGATGGTCCAAGAAGATAGCATTAGTAGTCCTCACTATTACATTAAATAGTGTGACAATAAATGTAATGAGGACTCCTTGGGTATGGATATTGTCTAAATGAAAATATTTCTATTAGAACTCTCGGTTTATGTATTGTCGTATGTTACACTGGCGGATGTATAATTAAGTTTGTATTTGAATTTATGTATACCGTATAAGTGGCGACCCAAGATGGGTGACGTATATACCTAATTTTTGGGGCGTCACAAGAAGAATATGCTCAATATATCGAGAGAGAAATAGAGAGAAAACTTCAGGTTTCGGTGTGATTTTCAATTTAACCTAAGCACCCTATTTATAGGAAAATGCTTAGATTCAACAGTAAAATTTAATATAATATTAATATATTTATCAAATTTTCCTTAGCCCACCTCTAGACATCTGATTTCAAAGCACTTTGCACATGTTAATAATGTCCACAAAATACAAAAAAATGTTTTTTATCAAAAAATAAATAAAACTTCCAAAAATCAATTATTTTAACTTCGTAACTCAATAATTCATAATAAATAGCCCTTTTATCAGAAAAAATTGAACCACATGTCCTTTTCATAGGAAATTTCATTTCTACAACTTTACGTAAGAAAGTTTTTCCAAATTCCAAACAAAAATTGACCGAAATCCACAAACAGACCATTTTACGTTATATCAAATCAAATTTCTACAAGAATTGGGGTCTACCTGATACACAAAATATGTGTTAATCATTTAATGCAACAAAAATACTTCTTCCTCCTCATATACTCATATATCCCATATTTATTATAAAAATATCACCATTATTATATTATTAAAATAATATATTTAAATAAATTATTTTATCGAAAAAGATAAAATATTAATTTTTAACAATTGTCACATTAAAAATTTTCTCCATCTATATCCACATAAAATCAATATTTTTCTCATCATATAAATTAATAATTAATTATTCACAAATAATATTACATGAATCATAATATCGTAAAGGCGATTCACGTGGAAAGAGGGCTTTCCAATAAGGATCTCTCCTACTACTTGCATGCATGCAATTAGATGACCAAACCTCTCCTAGAGATAGAACTTTCAGACATTGCCAATAATGTAATCTAATAATATTATTAGGATAATATGAATTATTGCTCAGATAATAGAAAATATCGTGCAATGACAATTATTAAAACAACGATAATATAAAATATCAACGCAACAATTATTGAATCAATAAAATAAAATCTTTGAACGATTAATTACTATAACAATTATTGAGTAACGCTTCTTACGTAAGAATCAATAATTGGTGTAATACCTGCCATGTCTTCTTGTGTTTTAACCAACCGGGTATTCCAACAAAGATAATTGTGAATATTCACGCTCGTTATTTATAACTAACTTATTATTCGCTGTCGTTTTCTTCATCCAATCGCTTTCAGTTATGTAAATAGCAATTAAAATTTTGCTAGTCGCATTTAATATTCCCCAACAAAGAAAAATATTCCACGACCAAACGAATATTCCCCGTCAACAATGAATATTTTAAAACCACTTGCTTGTTTGAAATAATTGCGCATTTTACCTATAACTTACCACATTAATCAAATCAACCCTTACTATTTCAAGATAATAAATAGAGGAAATTTAATTTCATTAAATAATAAGTTGGGGTCTTACAAGATAGATAGAGTACTTCTTCATAGACCGGTTAACTGGACAGGAAAATAGGACATTTTTATTTTATTTTATTTTATTTGCTTATGACTCCTAAAAAATGTATAATATTTATTCCAACAGAAATTTTTATAAAATATAATATTTTAGGTATAATTTGAATACATATACAAAAAAAAATTAAAAATTTTCCATTTTCTGTCCAGCTTAACCCTATCTCTTAATCTTATTATTATATATATATATATATATATATATATATATATATATATATATACAAAAAGTCTAGGCAGACATAAAAATGGGACAGAAATATTGGACAGGAGTGTATTTAATTTTTATCTATTTATATTTTGACCTTTAATAAGAGTAAAAATATAAATAAATGAAAGTTAAATACAACTCCGATTCAATATTCATGCCCATTTTTCTGTCTGCATAGAAGAGCTCGTATATATAACCCTACTGCCTACTGGTTAACATTTAACACCATTGAGTAAAGCCTAACGTGCAGGTAGCCATAAATGATATAGAGGGCCCTCCCCTCTTTATATATTTAATGAGGACGATTCGCTACCTGAGTGGAGAAGATAGCTAATTTCTTGGGCATGTAGGGGAATGTTTGTGGGTCATCCATCCGTTTAAAAAATATCAATAATTGATTTTTTAAAATTACAAATCAATTTAATTTTAAATAATACAATAATTAAAATTATAAATTATCTAAATTATAACACTATTTATTATTTTCAAAAGTTATTATGATTCACTTAATTTTAAATTTAAAATATTTCAAAATAATTTTAAATTTTGAAAGGAATTGAAAGAAATAAGGTGGCCATATAATATATAGAAGGGAATTAATTACTAGTAATGCAAAAATATTAGTATAAATTATAACAAAGTAGTAATCGGCATTCACAAAAATGGGACACGTACAATTATATATGTAACTTATAAATTAAATCATTATGTCAGCTTGCTTGCTTTGGAGTTAATTGGTTGAGATACAATATAAGCTGATTTGGGTATAATTTCAGCGAGATAACTGAACACTACTTTTAAAACTATATCTTCTACCAAAACAAAAAAATTCAGGTTATATATACATATTTAAACACACAAACACACACAGACATAATGCCTGCAGTACCTATATATATCACAACTAAAGTGGTGTACCATGTGATGTTATGATGAGAATTGTGGGTAGAACTCATATATATGTTTTGTGGGTAGAACTCATATATACATATATATATATATATAGGGATAAATAATTTTTTGGTCACTGTACTAAAGTTTGATTTTTATTGTGGTTATCGAATTTTTTTTTGTTATAATCGAATAACTGTACTTTTAAAAACTTACAAAATTGTCATTCCGTTCGATTTCCGTCCAAAAAACGGATGAAATGCTGACTGTGCAAGTTGACTCCATTTTTTTGCTTACGTGGAGCACAGAAAAGGCAAGCAAGCGGATTATTGTAGCAAAAACCAACAAAACTATTAACTACTTCACCTAAACAATTCCAAAACTAATAATAATAATAATAATAATAATAATAATTTCAAAATAATAATAATAATAATAAAATACTATTAATAGTAATAATTTTAAAATAATAATAATAATTTTTAATAATAATAATAGTATTACTAATAATTTTTAAATAATAATAATAATAATTTTTAAATAATAATTTCTTTTTATTTTATTTTAATGGAGAATAAAAATGATTTGTCAAATTTATCCTTACTCAAATAATTTAAATTAATAAAATAATAATAATAAAATTTTAAATACACATAAACTTCATATAAAAATATTTTTATAATTTATATAATCTTTTTTAAAATTATTATTATAATTATTACTATTATTATTATTATTAAAAATTATTATATTTAGAGAAAATAAAATTATCTAAAACTTTATATATTATAGTGTGATCCCATTATATAATAAGATTATGGTCATTGTTCCATTCTAATTATAAAAATAAAAATTCGTTTGTATGTTACGTGTTTAATTTATTTATGATCTATCAAGATAATGAAATTATGATAATAAATTTTAGTACACAGTGTTATTTTATATTAGAGATAAATAACGTTTTGGTCATTGTACTATGGTCCGGTTTTTATTGTGGTTACCGAATTTTTTTTTGTTACAATCGAATAACTGTACTCTAAAAAAATTACAAAATGATCATTCCGTTCGATTTACGTCCAAAAATTTAACGAAAATGCTGACTGTGCATATTTGTGACGCCCCCAAGACAGGTATACATCACCCATCTTGAGTCGCTAGAAAAATACACTATAAAAATTATTTACAACTTCATTTATACAACTGTCATGCAAAATACGACGACATGTATACTGTGAGTTTAAATACAAATACATATACTTACTCTGACTCATGTCACAATTGCACCTTACATAAAGGTATAGTCAAAAACTGTTTTAGAAATTAAAATCTTTAGAAAGTGCTCAAGGAAACCTTCGTACATAGGAGGCCATGAATTTAAGTTATGATAGATATCATATGTCCAGAGAATTATCCTTGGTTGACCCAATAAACCCCAAAGAAAAATGAGAAGATTACTATCATGTTCCTTCCAATGGTGAGTCTTCTCTTGACATATAACTATCTCCACTGTCTCCAAGTGAAAATTATATTTTAAATAAACTCCAAGATTATATAGGTAGTGCTCGTAGATATACTTAGCAAGTGGATGTGCACAACCCTGTCTTATGATAACACGATGTTGTATGTCATTAGATATTTTGTATGATAGTGACAAAACACCCTTCCAAAGTTGGGTTCGCCTCACCCTATTCGGTTCACCAAAATTAAATATCAAATGACGTACAATATAATAACACACTTATCTAAAATTCTCAATAAAATTATTTTCATACTATTTAGGGAGAACCTCAGCAACTATATACCATCGTTCTATTCCCCTGTTATCTCCGCTAGACTCAAAATTACACTTTTATTACCCGAAAGGAATTATGAAGCAAAAAGGGTGAGCAACAACTAGCCCAAAGAAAGAATATCATAACTAAAGATAATTAAATTATCAATAGCTTTTGTCAATAATAAATCAGAGATTTAGAACATATGGTAGATGATAAAACTTTTCAACCATAGTTGCAGCGGAACGAGCAATCCATTAAAAGAGTCAAATAGACCATCAGGTCTATTATCTTATCCATGTTAAAAGTCCACCAATAATGTTTTATCCTTGTAACATCAATCAACAATTCCTGTCCATAATCATATGAATAACTCATAATCATAATTGTGATTCTGAATTTCTTTTCGCACCTAGGACGAAGATAATTTTCATCACCTATCTTCACCTGAAACATCAAAAATCATGATTATACCAAATCACAATCCCTGCTCATAATCATATTAATAAATTCATCTTTGCACTACGGCCAAAGATATTCATTAACAATTCATCTTTGCACTACAGGCCAAAGACATACAACTGTATTTTAAAAGAGTTAAGTAGAGCATGATATCTACTATCTTCTATGAATTTAAAAGTTTATTATCAATATTTTATCGCTGAGACTCAGCTTAATAAATAATCCACATCATCGAATCACCCCTGCACTACGGCCAAAGATATTCGTTAATATCACATCCATGAATTATACATGCACTACAGCCAAGACTATTCATTATTATCACATTCATGAATTAATATTTCATTGCTGAGACTCAGCTCAATAATTAATCCACATCATCAATTCATCCCTGCACTATAGGCCAAGGATATTCTTTTAGTATCACGACCACGAATTATCCATGCACTACGGGCTAAAGATAATCGTGTTTTCATCAACGGTCCTGATCATGCCATAAAATAATTCATCTTTGCACCCTTGGTCAAGAGAATCCATAGCCATAATCATACCAAAAATCGCGTACATCAATGCACTACTACCAATGAGGACTTTTTTCCACATCATTTGTAACATTTACGGCCATGATTATACCGAATAATCCCGGCCATAATAATCATACCAAGTCCATCTATACACTATGTGCCACATATGACTTTCAACATAATATATACACGTGAGGATGATGACAATGATATAAGTATTAATCAAACGAAAATAAGGATAAATATTAAAGACTTTAAATTTATCCAAATATTATTAATCACTTAATAAACTCATAATCAAATATTATTAATATTATAATAATATTTTAATCACTTCTTAAACGTATAAACAATTTATTTTAATTATTTACACTTTACCAAATAATGCATTTAATTATTCAAAAATGCAATACTCATAAGATTTCATCACCAATGATCAAATCCGTTATCAAAAATATCTGTATATACCCTACATAGGATTCCCAAGCCATAAAATCCTATTTACCAATTTTCAACTTCACATAACATATTTAACTTATATACTCATAATTAGTGCATTTTCATGAAAAATACCAAATCAGTCCCAAAAATATTTCTTTTCTGGGATTTAGCAGAATATAATCCCATATTGAACATATATTTTTCTTGAAATTTTTAAAATTCATTTACTATTTTTCAAAAATTATTTTCTAATTATTTCCTTAAGAAATTAGCTACCTCAAGTTTAACTCCAAAAATTCCCAAATCTTGGCAGGATCTTACACATGTTAACGTGATCTTCCAGTTTAAATTTTATGGTCATCGAAGTTATAGAACTCCGGTTATAGCATTTTTCATCGGAAAGACCTAAATATTGAAATGGTCATAACTTGCTCATTTTAAGCCGGAATGAGCTCATTTTTGGACAGGAGGTACTTTATACCATATATTTTCATGTCCCAAAAGGCCAAAATTTTTCTCATAAATTAAGTGGCCGAAAATGCCCTTTTAAAAATATGGACAGTAGCTTTTAAAGCATTTCTAGATTTTTCATCCTTTACTAAAATCATTCCACATGAAAATCTGTAAATCCTTTTTAAGTGATTCCACTTGGATAAGTTAGGAAACTCATAGATCTAACTCTAGAACTTGACCACACTCAAAAATTCAAAATATAATAGGAGATATGGTCAATTGAATTTCATGTTCTATTTTCACCAAAATCTAATTTTCAACCCTTTGTTATTTCTAAGAAACTTTCATGTTTTCTCATAATAACCAACATAACTCATCATAACACTTACTAATACTTCATATACCCATGATTTTTCATCAGTCCAATGTTTTTATTATGACTTTCATCATAATGCACGTAAACAGATCATTTCTATAATTTAATAAGGAATGAATAGAAATGATCATTCACCATGCATGTGGTAACATGTATGAGTTATTCCAATGAATAATAAAGAATGGAATAATGAGAAGAATTAATCATGCATGCGATAGACTACACGCATAAAAGTTATTCTCAATGTAATAATAAAGAAACGGAACCAGTCAGCGTAATCCGCAAGACCCGATGTGATATTCCAATGAGAATAATAAAGACGGAACCAGTCCGGCGTAAAAACGCATGCAAAGGATATTCCAAATGTAATAATAAAGAATGGAATAACAATAGAAATCACCATGCATGCGATAGGCGCATGCATATGTGTTATTCCAATAGAATAATAATTAATGGAATCAGGTCAGGTGTAATACGCACCGACAGGATATTTTGACAAAATAATAAAGAACGGAATAATAGAAGAATTTCACCATGTATGCGGTACTTCGCATAAACATGTTATTCCAACATAATAATAAAGAATGGAATATCAGAAGTTCTCTTCATGAATACAAAAGAAAAAATACCTCTTACTTCAAAAGAAGACTGGATACTGGAATAGTGAGGTAGCAAACTTCTTTTCCTCTTTCTCTCTATAATTTCTCTCTATAATAATGGCTCTAAAGCTTTAGTGAATTGGTGAGAAATGAAGAAAGAATGAGCTTTATTTATAGAAAAATATAGTTTCGATAATTGCACGTTTTCGGGCTCGAAAAATTATAGTACAATACCTCCAACTTTTCTTTTATTTTTAATTTAGTCCTGCAAGTATTAACAAACTTGCACCACCTCCCCTAATAGTAAATAATGTGAATCAATAGTACACACATTGTAAGACCCCAACTTTTATAAATAAAGATGAATTTTCTATAAATATTATTTTTAATATTATGGAATAAATTTGTTATAATGTTATAGTTGTGGGTAATATTTATAAATTTTGCAAAGTAAGCAAGTTATTATAAAATATTCGTTTTGGTGGGGAATATTCTTTTTGTTCGGGAAATATTAAATGACGACGGCTCAATCATTAAGTGGACCCCATTAACGGAAGTATTATTGTCGTAGTTAGAAAGCGACAAAATTATCTTTCTATAAAAATAACGGCGGAGAGGTGTTACTGTTAAAACCGTTGAACTACCCTAAGTAGTAAAAGTACAAAGAATATCTGGCGTAGTTGTATAGTAGAAGACACGATATTGATTATTGATGCTTACGTGAGAAGTCACTCACTATGCTCAATTATTGCTACGAGAATTGCCGCGATCATATCTCTTATATTATTGATTCAATTATTGTCACAAAGATCATCGTAGATAATATGTTATAGTATTAAATCAATAATTGAGACGATAAGTTATAAATGATTAATAATTGTTGAAAGATTAAATATGTGTTGATTAAAAATAAAATGATTTGTGGTAATATTTATTCAATCCTTGATGTATATAAAGAGTCTCATTATGAGACGTTTGTGGTAAGTTTGATTATTTTATGGGGGCCCATATGTCATCATCTAAGAGTCTCTTCGTCAATAGTAATTACCTTCGTCAATAGTAATTACCTTTGTGAATAGTAATTACCTTCGTCAATAGTAATTACCTTTACGAGACGTCGAACCACTTGTCGTTTCACACATTGTGAGGTCGAACCACTTGTCGTTTCACATTACAAAGCGCCGAACCAGCTTGTCGTTTCACATTACAAAGGCCAAACCACTTTTCTTTTCACATCACCGAATCGTCAAGCCACTTGCCTTTTCACATGGCAAAAAGGTGCTAAGCTAGAAATCTTCTATAAATAGAGGCCTAGTGCTTCATTATTATTCACTTAATTCATTCAAGCTATAGAGAGAGAAAGTATATAGAGAGAATAAGAGAGAAAGAAGAAGAGTATTTTGTTACTACACTCTCGCGCAGATTCAATCTCCTACTAAAAGTAAGGGGTGTTATTCTTTCTTATTCATGAAGAGAACTATTGTTATTCCATTGTTTATTATTATTCGTTGGAATAACTCGTGATATCGTGGTTTACCCTATACTTGGTGACATTCTTCTATTATTCGTTGGAACATTCTCGTCGTGTGTTTTACACCGGACCGGTTAAAATCTTTATTATTATTTTATTGGAACATCCCGCTGCGTGTGTTTTACAACGGACACGGGTTCTGTTTTTATTATTATTCTGTTGGAACATCACATGTCTGTGTGTTTTGCCTGGACTGGTTCCATTCTTTATTATTCTGTTGGAATATCCTATCTACATGCGTTTTACGCCGGACTGGGTTCCGTTATTTATTATTCATTGGAATAACTTGCTGTCATTGGTCTATCGCATTTATGGTGATTTCTTTTGTTATTCCATTCTTTATTATACCCAATTAGTTAAAACTTTGACTTCTATACTCCATGAAATTAGTGGAATATCCTTGATATTTGCGCTTCATCCAAAGATCATTTCATGGAAATATTCTTCTCGAAGATTCTTGAATTTTACTCTACAAAGCAAAGATCATGTTGGCAGTTTGGATGTTATTGGTTCCTAGATAAATTAATTCTTGAACTTATTTTATTGAATTCTTATATCATGTCATCATCCCCTCATGTTTATATTATGTTGAAAGTCATCTGTGGCACTTGTAGTGCATAGATGGACTTGGTATGATTATGACCGAGAGACTATTGATTGTAATCATGACCGTAATGTTATAAATGATGTGGTAAAATCCTCGATGGGCCCGTAGTGCATTGATGGACGATTGTTGGCATGATCATGACCATTAATGAATACACAAATATTCTCGCCCGTAGTGCATGAATAATTGTGGTCGTGATACTAAAGAATATCCTTGGTAGTAGTGCGGGGTGATTCGATGATGTGGAATATTTATTAAAGTGAGTCTCAAATTTATAACAATGATGAAAAACCTTTTAAATCATAAAAGATAGTAGATTTTATTTTCTACTTGACTCTTTTAATGGATTCTTGGTTCATTGTAGTTAAACTTGATGTTCATTATATTTTATCGGTTTAACACTGTTGTTTGTAGGCTAATGATAATTTATTACGCATTATCTTAGTCATAATATTTCTTATCGAGCTAGTTGAGCTCACCCTTTCTTTCACTTTTTCTCGTGAAATGAGAATATAGCTGGGACGCAGCCGGGAAGCGGAGTAATGGTCCGGAGGATAGCATTAGTAGTCCTCACTATTACGTGAAATAGTGTGATAATAATTGTAATGAGGACTCCTTTTGAGTTTGTATGATCTCTAGTAGACAATATTTGTATTCAAACTCACGGTTTATGTCGTATTGCATACACTGCGCAGTTATATTAGTAAGTTGTATTTAAATTCTGTACCATGTATCTGACTACCCAAGATGGGTGATGTATACCTAATTTTGGGGGCGTCACACACATGTGAACAAATAGTTATATAAGCATGTGAATTAGTAGCAATTAATTGCTCATTTATCCGATAAATTACCCGATTTATCAATATAACCCCCAGACATCAATTATCATCAAAATAGATGTCGATTTCCATTAACACTAATAATTCCAACACAATGGAACTATCAAATTCATCTTTAATCAACACGAACTTATTCATCATTAATATTATAACTCACAATATTTAACAACCAGGTCGTTCCCAGGAAAGAGGGGGTTTTTCAATAAGGATTTCTCCCAATTGGCGCGCAATTAGGTGACCAAACCTCTTGTGGGGGAAATTATCATGCCAAGAATGGTAACCACTTCGGTGGTAATCATGGTCAAGATAATAGGAGTGGAAATTTCAAGAAGAGAAGGTTCAACAATGACGTGAAGACGTCTGCACCAGCACCCATTTCAAAGGAAGAAGAATAATCACGGTCAGTATGTTTCAAATGCGAGGGAGGGACATATCACCAAAGCTCAGCGATGTCAGTCAAAGCATGTTATAATTATGGAAGAGAAGGTCACCTTTCGATTTTATCATTCACCAAGACAAGTTCATTTAGTGTGACGCCCCAAAATAGAATACATCACCTATTATGAAGTCCAAATACATGGTATGTAATAAAAATACAATCTTAATTATACAACAAGAGAGCTGTGAGTTTAAATACAAATATTGTCTTCTAGACAATATTCACTCTCAAATAGAGTCCTCGTTACATTTATTGTCACACTATATAACAGAACAGTGAGGACTACTAGCTAATACTATAATTTGGACCATCACTCCATTCCCCGACTCGTCCCAGCTACGTTCTCATTTCTTGAAGAGAACCGTGAAAGAAAGGATGAGCTCAACTAGCCTAGTAAGAAATATTATGACTAAGATAATGCAGGATAAAATATCATTAGTCTTCAACAATGTTAAACTGATAAAATACAATAGACATCAAGTTTAACTGCAGCGGAACATGCAATCCATTAAAAGAGTCAAGTAGAGAATAAAATCTACTGTCTTTTATGATTTAAAAGGTTTTTCATCACTTTTATCGCTGGGACTCAGCTTAATAAATAATCCACATCATCCTTGCAATACGGCCAAGGATATTCATTAGGGTTACGACCACAAATTCTATGCACTACGGCCAAGGATATTTCTGTATTCATCAATGGTCATAATCATGCCAACAACTGTCCATCAATGCACTACGGGCCAATGAGGACTTTTACCACATCATTTGTAACATTACTGTCATGATTACACCGAATAATCCCTGGTCATAATTATACCAAGTCCATCCATGCTCTACAGGCCACAGATGACTTTCAAAAAAAAAAATATAAACATGAGGATGATGACAATGATATAATAATTCAATAAAACAAGTTCACAAATTAATTTATTCAAGAACTAATAACGTCCAAATTGTCAACATGATACTGCTTTGTAGAGTAAAATTCAAGAATGCTCAGAAGAATATTTCCATGAAAATCTTGGATGACGCACAAATATCAAGGATATTCCACTAATTTCATGGAGTATAGAAGTCAAAATTTTAACCAACCGAGTATAATAACGAATGGAATAACAAAAGAAATCACCATGCATGCAGATTGCAGATGTATAAAAGTTATTCCAATGAGAATAATAAATAACGAATAACAGTCGTGAAATTCACACCGATAGGATGTTCCAACAGTAATAATAAGTGTGGAATAATAAATAATGGAACTGGTCCCGTAAAAACGACAAATGAAGGATATTAAACAAGTAATAATAAAGACTAATAATAAAAAAATGGAGCTAGGTCAGGTGTAAAACACACGCATGTGATATTCCAAATGTAATAATAAAGACTGAATAATAGAAGAATGTCACCAAGTATAGGGTAGCCCACGTATACAAGTTATTCCAACAAAACAATAAAGAAATGGAATAACTGAAGTTCTCTTCTTGAATACAAAAGAAATAACATCCCTTACCGTAAAAGAAACTGGATATAAGAGTAGGAAGTAATGATAATACTTTTCTATAGTTTCTCTATAATTTCTCTCTCGAGTTTTCGGTGAATTCATAAGAAAATGTAAGACCTCAAATTTTTAAATAAAAAGGAATTTCCTTTATTTATTATTTTGAAATAGTAAGGGTTGATTTGATTAATGTGGATAGTTAAGGGTTAAATACGCAAATATTTCAAAATAAGCAAGTGGTTATAAAATATTCATTATCGCTTTAGAATATTCGTTTGGTCGTGGAATATTCAGATCGCTTTGGGAATATTCGCATTTACTGCGCATAAATGCCATGTGTGGGCCCCATAACGGAAAGCGATTGGATGAAGAAAACGACAAATATAAGTTGTTTTTAAATAACTACAGCGTAGTTGTTATCATTAATCTTGTTGAATACCCGGTGGTTAAGACAACTAATCTGGCGTTGTTGAACAAGAAGATACCAGATTGCACCAATTATCGATTCTTACGTAAGAAGGCACTACTCAATAATGGTTACGTGAATTATCTGCTCAAAGATTTTATCGAGTTAATAATTGCCGCGTTGATATTTTATATTGTCGTTGTTTCAATAATTGTCATTACACAAGATTTTTCATTATCGAAGCAATAATTCATATTATCGAATAATATTATTAGATAACATTATTGGCAATGTCTAGAAAGTTCGTCTAAGGAGAGGTTTGGTCACCTAATCATTGCGCCAAGAAGAAGAAATTTTATCGAAAGCCCCCTCTTTCCGGGAACCGCTCGGTCACAATATCAGGATTCTCGTAATATTATTTGTGAATAATTAATTATTGATTTATATGATGAGGAAAATATTGATTTTATGTGGATATAGATGGAGAAAATTTTAAAATGACAATTGTTGAAAATTAATATTTTATCTTTTTCTCGATAAAATAATTCATTTAAATATATTATTATATTTTAATAATATAATAATGGTGATATTTTTACAACTAATGTGGGATATATGAGTATACTGAGGAGGAAGAGTATTTTGTTGCAATAAATGTTTAAAACATGTTAAACATGTCATGGACCCCATTTATCGATCGAAATTTGATTATACCGTAAAATCGTCTGCTTGTGGATTTTTGGCCAATTTTCGTTTGGAATTTGGAAAAATTTTCTTTCGCAAAGTTGTAGAGAATTGAATTTCCTATAAAAACTCGCGAGATTTGAATTTTTTCTGATGAAAGGGCTATTTATTATGAATTATTGAAGTTCAAGTTCAAATAATTGATTTTGGAAGTTTTAATTGTTTTATTTAAGAAAACGTTTTTTTTGCAATCCCACATGTGATATAAATGTGCTGAAATCAGATCTTGGTCTAAGATGTATAAGGAATTTGTTTAATTATATTATTATTTTATTAAATTTTTTCGCTTGGTGTTCTAAAGATTTTCCTATAAATAGGTGCTTAGGTTAGAATTGAAAATCACACCGTAAATCAAGTTTTCTCTCTATATTATCGAGTTTATTCTTGTGAGTATTTTGAGTATACTTTGAGTATTGCTAGACGGTGCAAGTTCCTTCAAAGACTATACCCTAGATTCCAACTAGTAAGTATCGATCTTCGAGGTAAGTGGATATTATTTTTTTCAGAATGATATTATTTCTTCAATATCATTATATCGAAATATTGATCCAAGTTTTTATCAAATTTGGAACTTTTTCATGTCTGGGTTACTTATTCATGGGTTACTATTCATGAGTTACTATTCACGAAGTTACTATTCATGAAGTTACTATTCACGAAAGTTACTATTCATTTAGTACTATTCACGTAAGAAGCGTGAAGATGTTTTTGTGGAATTTCTATCTTTTGGTGTCTGAGTTACTATTCACGATACCAAGACTATTCACGATACGACACTATTCACGATACAAGACTATTCAATTTAAAAATAAAATTTCTTCTTTTCGTCTAAAATATATATATTCGGATACTAACTCGATTCAGATCCATGTTTTGATCATTCTGAATTTTACACCACTATGATTATTTTTTGAGGTATTTTTGGACGTGGATAAAACAAAGTACTAATCCTTAATCCTTAATCCTTGTCATTTTGTTTCACCGGATTCGCTTTTTTTAAAAAATATTTTTCATCATCCTCGCCTTAAATGATGATATTATGGAATATCTTTGGCCCAGTAGTAAAAGATGAATGATTTTTAAGAATATCTTCGCCCAGAAAGTGCAAAGATGAATGATTTCAAGAATATCTTTGGCCCAGAGGCAAAGATGAATGTGTGTTTAAATGAACATGATTAATCGATGAATATCTTTCGCCCAGTAGTGCAAAGATGAATATTTGATTCCAGATGTATATCGATTGATGTTACAGGATAAAAGATAGACGATGAACTTTTAAATTCATACATGTAAGATAGTAGTTTGCATTCTCTACTTAACTCTTCTAATGAATTATTATTTCACATGTAATATTGATTTAAAATTTGTCAGTTCTATCAGATTCTATTAGATTTTTCCCTCGTTGAAGACTAACGATAATTTGTTGTATATTATCTTAGTCATAATATTCTTTATCGAAAGCTAGTTGAGCTCACCCTTTTCCTTTTTGTTCCATTTTTCTCGTGAGGCTAGAATATAAATGAAAGTATTTAGCCTGGGTAATGGAATGAAGGTTTTAGAAAGATTGTTTAGTAGTCCTCACCATTTTTGTAAAATAATGTATCAATAAATGTGATGAGGATTTATTTGAGTATAGATATTGTCTGTAAGATAATATTTGTATTCAAACTCACAGCTTTATCGTTGTAATAATAAAGTTGTAGTTGTTTCGCATCATGTATCGACAACTCGAATGGGTGATGTATACCTATTTTGGGGGCGCCACAGCTTGGTAATGAGCTTAGGATATGATCTCCATGAGATCTGGGAATAGAACTAGGAGGGGGAGAGAGTAAATCCTTCGCTAAAGTGTGTCCTACCTAAGCTTTATTTGTTAGTTGGTCAAGATATATAGGATATTATGTGATATATTGATTTCTTAATTAACCCTTGTTTTATGACAATGATTTGAGAATGTCGAATCGAGAATATTAACAATGGAAATGAGACCGTGGAGACGCCTCAGACTCACCAACGAGGAGAACGTAACAACAGTCGGCAATGTTCCTCCCGTGAACAACACCATCGAAAGCGCAGATGATGAACGAGGGATGTTTAGAAGTTTTTGCAGCTCATGCAAAATCGCACGAGGAGACTCGTGTTCAAAATACAGGAGGAAATGATAGCAATTCACGGGTTGTCACAACCAAGCAAGCTTCAAAGAGTTGGGACCACTGTAATTTAAGGGAAAGCCGATCCGATCGCCGGCGAAATACATGGGTCAAACAAATTACCAAGATATTCGATGTCTGGGATGCACGGAGGAACAGAAGGTTCCATTCGCCACCTTTATGTTCCCGTATGGAAGGCGTATCATCGGTGGGAGTCTCGTGAAGTTGCACTCCATCCAAACCAAGACTCAAAGATGTCTTGGGAGACGCTTTCAGAACTATTTAATGACAAATACTTTCCCGAAAGTGTTCGCTATATGAAGGAAGTGGAGTTCATCGATTAGAACAAAACAAAACAATACGACGGTGTCTCAAAGACGAGGCAAAGTTTTTCAGAGTTATCCGTGTTTTCAGACCTCATTTGGTGGAGAATGAGGAACGATGACGCGGATGTTTCTTAGAGGTTTGAAACCCCAGATACGCCAAGATCTCATTTCTCATAAATTTTCTCTATTCAGATGTTGTAAAAACAGGCTCAATTATTAGAGCGAGATAACGAGTACGGCCAACCGAGGGACCACAACGTGGATCGTACAGAGAGATAGCAAGCCAATGTAATAATGATAACCAAATGGAGAAAGAAACAGACGGACAAAATGGTAACCACTCGGTGGTAATCATGGCCATGAAAAAATAAGAAGCGAGTCAGAGGAGATTTTAAAAGAGGAGATTTAACAACTAACTATGTGAAAGACGACAAGCTACGGGCAAAGAATCGGTTCTAAGGGAGGAGAACGACCACCCATTATATGCTATAAATGCGGAAAGAGGGACATATCACCAAACCGCCCACAACAGCTCAAGGTATGCTATAATTGTGGAAAGGAAGGACATATCGCCGAGATCAGACAAGCAGAGAATAAACCTAGTTCAATGGGGACGGTGACTCAAAAGATCGTCCCCGTAAAAGTCAAAGTCAACGATTCCGGAAGAAGCGTTTGTCAGGATCGGTCAAAATGCGAGGAACCCAAACGAGGTGATCACGGTAAGCTATTTATAAATTTCTGCTAAGTTTATACCTTACTTGATACCGGCATACCCATTCATTTATCTCTCCCGCATGTGCTCAACGCTTAAACTCGACTCCGAGAAATTAGACTTTGACCTATCTCGTGGAAACTCCGTTAGAGAAACTTTCATCACATCCATCGCTTATAAATCTTGTTTGATTCAAGTTGGCACCATCACCTTACCCGTTGATTTTATCTCTTTAAAGATACTTGCTTTTGATGTGATTTTAGGGATTGATCGTTAACTACTCATCATGCCAAAATTGATTGTTTTCGTAAGGTGTTAGTTTTCATATTCCTAACCAACCCGTTGTATAATAATTCAAGCAACTAAACCATTAAAATCAATCACTATCATATCTAATCATAAAGCTATTCGCTTATTGAAAAACGGATGTCAAGCTTTCTTAGCCCATGTTATGGATTTGAATAAAGACACGCCAAATTTGAATAATATTCCCGTTGTTATCGATTTTCCCGACGATTTCAAGAACTTCCTGGCCACCCCGTAACGTGAAGTTCAATTCTTTATTGATCTTGAACCCGCACAAAGCCCATTTCTAAAACCCCATATCGAATGGCTCCTATTGAACTTCAGAGTTAAAGGTCCAACTACATGTGAATTGTTGGACATCGGTTTCATTCTGGCCCCAAGACATCTCCTCGGGGTGCCCTGCTTTATTCAGTAAAGAAGAAAGACGGAGTATGCGATTTCAGTATCGACTATCGGAATTGAACCATGTCACCATCAAGAATAGGTATCCTCACCTCGATTGATGACTTGTTCGACCACCAAATGTAAGGGGCACAATTCTTTTCAAAAATCGATCTTCGCTCGGATATCATCACCAAGATTAGAATCGAGGATATTCCAAAGACCGCCTTCGTAACTCCCAGATGGGCATTATGAATTCTTAGTCATGTCTTTCTGACTAACTAATGCTCCTCATGGCTTTCATGGATATGATGAACCGAGTATTCAAGGAATATTTCGATCAATTGTTGTTGTTTTTATTGATGACATCCTCATATATTCCAAAAGTCGTGAAGATCATGAGCACCATTTGAAGTCGGTACTCCAAAGGCTTCGTGAAAACAAACTATATGCCAAATTGAAGAAATGCGAAGTTCGCTCGAGGAAGTAGCATTCTTGGGCACGTGGTGTCAAAACATGGAGTATCCGCTGATCCCGGCCAAGATTGAAGCAATACAAAGTGGGAGCAACCAAGCGCCTGCGGATCAAGTACGTAGCTTTTTGGGCTTAGCCGGTTATTATCGGAGATTCGTGGAAGGGTTTTCTAATCGCTACTCCATTAACTCGCCTAACTCCTAAGGATACAAAATTGTTTGGAGCGAAGAATGCGAGAAAAGTTTCCAAGAGCTTAAGAGAGACTTATTTTAAGACTGTTTCTAACAATACCATCCGGTTTGGATGGATTTGTTATCTCACCGATGCTTCGTGCAAAGGGTTAGGATGTGTTCTCATGCAACGTGGGAAAGTCATAGCCTATGCCTCGCGACAACTTAAAGAGTATGAGAGGAATTATCCTACTCATGATCTAGAGTTGGCAAAGCAATGCTTTTGCCGCTTAAAGATATGGAGGCACTATCTATACGGGGAGAAAGTGGAGATATATTCGCACCATAAAAGCCTTAAATATTTCTTCACTCAAAAAGAACTCAACACGCTAAGCAAATGACGCTGGCTCGAGCTATTGAAAGACTACGACCACACTATTCAATACCATCCCGAAAAGTTTAACGTGGTAGCCGACGCGGCGTGAAGAGTAGAAAGATCATACGCGGAACGAAAAGCGATGATGTCAAGTATACGACAGAGCCAACTTTAATAGAAAAGTTAAGGTTGCTTCAAGCCACCGAACTTGAATCGATGCGTATGAAGAAGAAAGTACAAGAAGGAGCTATTCCTAAGCTTAGAATCGATGAAGAAGGAATACTTGAGTCCACTCTAGACTTTCAGGTTCCTAACGACTCGATTTGAAGTACAAGATTATGATGGAGGCACACAATACACCATTTGCAATCCATCCTCGAAGTACTAAAATGTATCGTGATCTTCACATACATTTTGGTGGAACAATATGAAGAGAGAGATTGCAAAGTTTATCTCAATGTGTTTAACTTGTCAACGTAAAGGCGAGCATCTAGTACCTAAGGGTCCGTCAGAACCACTTGAGATTCCAAATGGAAGTGGGAACACATTACCATGGATTTCACATTACGGGTCTTCTACTACGCTTTCAAGGCATCAATGCTATTTGGGTTATTGTTGATAGATTAACCAAGTTCGCTTCATTTCTTGCCGACACGGAGACTTATTCCTGAACGCCTTGCTAGTATGTATGACGTGAATGAGATTGTGAGGTTGCATGGCATGCCTCAGATCCATAGTTTCGGATCGTGACCCAAGATTCACTTCAAGATTTTGGGTTAGCTTGCAAAAAGCTATGGGCACGGATTTGCGATTTAGTTTAAGATACCATCCCCAAAACGGACGGACAATCGAGAGGACTATTCAAACTCTTCAAGATCTATTAAGACTCGTGGTCCTAGACTTCAAGGGCAATTGGGATAAGTATTTACCATGGTGGAATTCTCCTACAACAACAACAGCTTATCGTGCAAGTATAGGTGTGGCTCCATTCAAGCATTATATGGACGAAAATGTCGTTCTCCAATATGTTGGGATGAGGTGGGTGAAGCAACATTGTTGGGACCCGAAGTTAGTACGTATGATCACCGAAAAGATCCAAATGATTCGACAACGATACAAACCAAGACAAGATCGATAAAAAAGAGTTATGCGGATCTTCATCGAAAGGACGGGAATTTAGTGTGGGGATCATGTATTGTCATGAAGTTGCTCCATGGAAGGGAGTTACAAGATTTGGGAAGAGAGGAAAGCTCAATCCACGCATTTATCGGGTCCATTTCAAATTCTCGACCGAGTAGGAAATGTAGCCTATAGACTCACAAGCTACCTCGAGTATGTCTCGTGTTCATAATGTGTTTCATATATCCGTATTTCAGAATATGTGAAAGACCCCAACCACGTTATAGAAGTTAGAAACTTAACGATGAGGAGGTACCGCCAAGATCTTTGGATAGAAGGAGCATGTCCCACGCCAAGAAAGGTCATACCACAAGTTAAAGTTTTGTGGAGGAATCATGCTATAGAGGAAATGACCGAATTGGAAACTAAATGAAAGCGAGGTATCCTCACCTTTTCAAAACACTGTGTACGCACGCCAATTTCGAGGACTTAAATTTCATAAGGAGGGAGGTCAGAAGACCCCAACTTATTATTAATGAAATTTAATTTTCTATTTATTATTTTGAAATAGTAAGGGTTGATTTGATTAATGTGGATAGTTAGGGTAAAATACGCAAATATTTCAAAATAAGCAAGTGGTTATAAAATATTCATCATCATTTTGGGAATATTCGCTTTCGTCGTGGAATATTCAGATCGTTTGTGGGAATATTTCGATTTACGCAAGCAGCCATGTGTGGGCCCCATAACGAAAAGTTTATTGGATGAAGAAAACGACAAAATATAAGTTGTTTAAAATAACTACAGAAGTTGTTATCTATTACATCGTTAAAAAATACCCGTGGTTTAAAAAAACACTAAAGAGTTGTCAACAAGAAGATATACCAGATTGCACCAATTATCGATTCTTACGTAAGAAGGCACTACTCAATAATGGTTACAAAGAATTATCGCTCAAAGATTTTATCGAGTTAATAATTGTCGCATTGATATTTTATATATCGTTGTTTCAATAATTGTCATTACACAAGATTTTTCATTATCGAAGCAATAATTCATATTATCCTAATAATATTATTAGATAACATTATTGGCAATGTCTAGAAAGTTCGCTCTAAGGAGAGGTTTGGTCACCTAATCGCGCCAAGAAGAAGAAATTTTATCGAAAGCCCCTCTTTCCTGAACCGCCTCGTCACAATATCAGGATTCGTAATATTATTTGTGAATAATTAATTATTGATTCATATGATGAGGAAAATATTGATTTTATGTGGATATAGATGGAGAAAATTTTTAATGTGACAATTGTTGAAAATTGAAATTTTATCTTTTTCTCGATAAAATAATTTATTTAAATATATTATTATATTTTAATAATATAATAATGGTGATATTTTTACAACTAATGTGGGATATATGAGTATACGAGGAGGAAGAGTATTTTTGTTGCAATAAATGTTTAAAACATGTTAAACATGCTCTCATGGACCCCATTTATCGATCAAATTTGATTATATACCTTGTAAAATCGCCTGCTTGTGGATTTTTGGCCAATTTCTGTTTGGAATTTGAAAAACTTTCTTCAAAGTTGTAGAGAATTGAATTTCCTATAAAAACTCGCGAGATTCGAATTTTCTGATAAAAGGGCTATTTATTATGAATTATTGAAGTTCAAGTTCAAATAATTGATTTTTGGAAGTTTTAATTATTTTTTTAAGAAAAACGTTTTTTTTTTTTTTTGGTAGCTAACATGTGATATTAATTGCTGAATTCAGATCAGATCTTCAAAGAGGTGGGCTAAGGAATTTTATATATATATATTATTATTTTATTAATTTTTCGCTTTTGTGTTCTAAGATTTTCCTATAAATAGGTGCTTAGGTTAGAATTGAAAATCACACCGTAAATCAAGTTTTCTCTCTATATTATCGAGTTTATTCTTGTGAGTATTTTGAGTATACTTTGAGTATTGCTAGACTGCAAGTTCCTTCAAAGACTATATCCTAGATTTCAAATTTGTAAAGATCGATCTTTCGAGGTAAGTGGATGTTATTTTTTTCAAATGATATTATTTCTTCAATATCATTATGTCGAAATATTGATCTGAACTTTTTATCAAATTTGGAACTTTTTCATGCTCTGGGTTACTATTCATGAGTTACTATTCATGAGTTACTATTCACGAGTTACTATTCACGAGTTACTATTCACGAAGTTACTATTCACAGTACTATTCATTAAGCGTGAAGATGTTTTTTGTGGAATTTCTATCTTTTGGTGTGAGTTACTATTCACGAGTTAAGACTATTCACGATATAAGACTATTCACGATACAAGACTATTCATTTAAAAATAAAATTTCTTCTTTTCGTCCAAAATATCTATTCGGATACTAGCTTGATCAGATCCATGTTTTGATCATTCTCGAATTTTACACCACTATGATTATTTTTGAGGTATTTTTGGACATGGATAAAACAAAGTACTAATCCTTAATCCTTAATCCTTGTCATTTTGTTTCAATCGATTCGCTTTTTAAAAAAATATTTTTCATCATCCTCATTTTAAATGATGATATTATTGAATATCTTTGGCCCAGAAAAAAAAAGATGAATGATTTTCAAGAATATCTTCGCCCAGAGAAAAAAAAGATGAACAGTGTTTAAATGAACATGATTAATCGATGAATATCTTTCGCCTCAGAAGCAAAAAGATGAATATTTGATTCCGTATGTATATATGATTGATGTTACAGGATAAAAGATAGACGATGAACTTTTAAATTCATACATGTAAGATAGTAGTTTGCATTCTCTACTTAACTCTTCTAATGAATTATTATTTTTTCATGTAATATTGATTTAAAATTTGTCATTCTATCAGATTCTATTAGATTTTTCCCCGTGAAGACTAACGATAATTTGTCAGATATTATCTTAGTCATAATATTCTTTATCGAGCTAGTTGAGCTCACCCTTTTCTTTTTTGTTCCATTTTTTCTCGTGAGGCTAGAATATAATGTAGTATTTAGCCTGGGGTATGGAATGAAGGTTTTAGAGAGATTGTTTAGTAGTCCTCACCATTTTTGTAAAATAATGTATCAATAAATGTGATGAGGATTTATTTGAGTATAGATATTGTCTGTAAGATAATATTTGTATTCAAACTCACGCTTTTATCGTTGTAATAATAAAGTCAGTAGTTTGTTTTCGCATCACGTATCGACAACTCGTAATGGGTGATGTATACCTATTTTGGGGGGGCGCCACAGCTTGGTATCGTAGTTTAGGATATGATCTCCAATGAGATCGGGAATAGAACTAGAGGGAGAGACGAGTAAATCCTTCGCTAAAGGTGTCCTACCTAAGCTTATTTGTTAGTTGGTCAAGATATAGGATATTATGTGATATATTGATTTTTTAATTAACCCTTTTTTTTACGACAAAGATTTGAGAATGTCGATCGAGAATATTAACAATGGAAATGAGACCGTGGAGACGCTCAGACTCACCAACGAGGAGGAGAACGCGGCAACAGTCGGGCAATGTTCCTCCCGTGAACAACACCATCGAAAGCGATGATGAACGAGGGATGTTTAGAAGCTTTTTTGCAGCTCATGCAAAATCGCATTTAGGGAGACTCGTGTTCAAAATATGTGAGGAAATGATATAATTCACCAAGTTGTCACAACCAAGCAGCTTCAAAGAGTTGGGACCACCTGTAATTTAAGGGAAAGCCGATCCGATCACGGCGGAAACACGGGTCAAACAAATTACCAAGATATTCGATGTCTGGGATGCACGGAGGAACAGAAGGTTCCATTCGCCACCTTTATGTTCGCGTGGCGAGGCGATCATCGGTGGGAGTCTGTGGAAGCTGCACTCCATCCAAACCAAGACTCAAAGATGTCTGGGAGACGCTTTCAGAACTATTTAATGACAAATACTTTCCCGAAAAGTGTTCGCTATACGAAGGAAGTGGAGTTCATCGATCGAACAAAACAACACGACGATTTGTCTCAAAGACGAGGCAAAGTTTTGCAGAGTTATCCGTTTCAGACCTCATTTGGTGGAGAATGAGGAACGATGACTGGATGTTTCTTAGAGGTTTGAAACCCCAAGATACGCCAAGATCTCATTTCTCATAAATTTTCTCTATTCAGATGTTGTAAATGTGGCTCAATTATTAGAAATGAGATAACGAGTACTATTCAACCGAGGGACCACAACCGTGGATCGCACTCGTAGATAAAAGCCAATGTAATAATGATAACCAAATGGAGAAAGAAACAGACGGACAAAAATGGTAACCACTCCGTGGTAATCATGGCCATGAAAAAGAAGAAGCGAGTCAGAGGAGATTTTAAAAGAGGAGATTTAACAAACGACTATGTGAAGACGACAAAGGCACAAGAAGAATCGGTTCTAAGGGAGGAGAACGACCACCCATTATATGCTATAAATGCGGAAAGAGGGACATATCACCAAACCGCCCACAACAGCTCAAGGTATGCTATAATTGTGGAAAGGAAGGACATATCGCCGAGATCAGACAAGAATAAACCTAGTTCAATGGGGACGGTGACTCAAAAGATCGTCCCCGTAAAAGTCAAAGTCAACGATTCCGGAAGAGCGCTTTGTCAGGATCGGTCAAAATGCGAGAACCCAAACGAGGTGATCACGGTAAGCTATTTATAAATTCTCATAAGTTTATACCTTACTTGATAACCGGCATACCCATTCATTTATCTCCCGCATGTGCTCAACGCTTAAACTCGACTCCGAGAAATTAGACTTTGACCTATCTGTGGAAACTCCGCTAGAGAAACTTTCATCACATCCAATCGCTTATAAATCTTGTTTGATTCAAGTTGGCACCATCACCTTACCCGCTGACCTTATCTCTTTAAAGATACTTGCTTTTGATGTGATTTTAGGGATTGATCGTTAACTACTCATCATGCCAAAATTGATTGTTTTCGTAAGGGTGTTAGTTTTCATATTCCTAACCAACCCGTTGTATTTAATTCAAGCAACTAAACCATTAAAATCAATCACCATCATATCTAATCATAAAGCTATTCGCTTATTGAAAAAACGGATGTCAAGCTTTCTTAGCCCATGTTATGGATTTGAATAAAGACACGCCAAATTTGAATAATATTCCCGTTGTTATCGATTTTCCGACGATTTCAAGAACTTCCTGGCCTACCCCGTAACGTGAAGTGAATTCTTTATCGATCTTGAACCCGCACAAAGCCCATTTCTAAAACCCCATATCGAATGGCTCCTATTGAACTTCAGAGTTAAAGGTCCAACTACGTGAATTGTTGGACATCGGTTTCATTGGCCCTAAGACATCTCCTCGGGGTGCCCCTGCTTTATTCAGAAAGAAGAAAGACGGAGTATGCGATTTTTGTATCGACTATCTGGAATCGAACCATGTCACCATCAAGAATAGGTATCCTCACCTCAGATTGATGACTTGTTCGACCAACCGTAAGGGGCACAATTCTTTTCAAAAATCGATCTTCGCTCGATATCATCACCAAGATTAGAATCGAGGATATTCCAAAGACCGCTTCGTAATCCCCAGATGGGCATTATGAATTCTTAGTCATGTCTTTCTGACTAACTAATGCTCCTCATGGCTTTCATGGATATGATGAACCGAGTATTCAAGGAATATTCGATCAATTGTTGTTGTTTTTATTGATGACATCCTCATATATTCCAAAAGTCGTGGAAGATCATGAGCACCATTTGAAGTCGGTACTCCAAAGGCTTCGTGAAAACAAACTATATGCCAAATTGAAGAAATGCGAAGTTCGCTCGAGGAAGTAGCATTCCTTGGGCACGTGGTGTCAAAACATGGAGTATCCGCTGATCCCGCCAAGATCAAGCAATACAAAGTTGGGAGCAACCAAGTTTGCGGATCAAGCACGTAGCTTTTTGGGCTTACGGGTTATTATCTGAGATTCGTGGAAGGTTTTTCTAATCGCTACTCCATTAACTCAAATTTAACTCCTAAGGATACAAAATTCGCTTGGAGCGAAGAATGCGAGAAGAGTTTCCAAGAGCTTAAGAGGAGACTTATTTCTAAGACTGTTTCTAACAATACCATCCGGTTCGGATGGATTTGTTATCTATGCCGATGCTTCGTGCAAAGGGTTAGGATGTGTTCTCATGCAACGTGGGAAAGTCATAGCCTATGCCTCATGACAACTTAAAGAGTATGAGAGAATTATCCTACCATGATCTAGAGTCAAAGCAATAATTTGCGCGCTAAAGATATGGAGGCACTATCTATATGGGGAGAAAGTGGAGATATATTCGCACCATAAAAGCCTTAAATATTTCTTCACACAAAAAGAACTCAACACGCGCAGCAATGACGCTGGCTCGAGCTATTGAAAGACTACGACCACACTATTCAATACCATCCCGAAAAGTTTAACGTAGCCGACGACGCTGAGTAGAAGATCATATGCGGAACGAAAAGCGATGATGTCAAGTATACGACAGAGCCAACTTTAATAGAAAAAGTTAAGGTCGCTTTCAAGCCACCCAATCTTGAGTCGATGCGATGCGTATGAAGAAGAAAGTACAAGAAGGAGCTATTCCTAAGCTTAGAATTGATGAAGAAGGAATACTTCGAGTCCACTCTAGACTTTCAGGTTCCTAACGACTGATTTGAAGTACAAGATTATGATGGAGGCACACAATACACCATTTGCAATCCATCTCGAAGTACTAAAATGTATCGTGATCTTCTTCACATACATTTTGGTGGAACAATACGAAGAGAGAGATTGCAAAGTTTATCTCAATGTGTTTAACTTGTCAACGGTAAAGGCGAGCATCTAGTACCTAAGGGTCCGCAGAACCACTGAGATTTCAAATGGAAGTGGGAACACATTACCATGGATTTCGTTACGGGTCTTCCTACTGCTTTTCAAGGCATCAATGCTATTTGGGTTATTGTTGATAGATTAACCAAGTTCCGCTTCATTTTTGCCGACACGGAGACTTATTCCTTGAACGCCTTGCTAGTATGTGACGTGAATGAGATTGTGAGGTTGCATGGCATGCCCAGATCCATAGTTTTGGATCGTGACCCAAGATTCACTTCAAGATTTTGGGTTAGCTTGCAAAAAGCTATGGGCACGGATTTACGATTTAGTTCTAAGATACCATCCCCAAACGGACGGACAATCGAGAGGACTATTCAAACTCAAGATCTATTAAGACTGTGTCCTAGACTTCAAGGGCGCTTGGGATAAGTATTTACCATGGTGGAATTCTCCTACAACAACAGCTTATCGTGCAAGTATATAGTGTGGCTCCATTCAAGCATTATATGGACGAAAATGTCGTTCTCCAATATGTTGGGATGAGGTGGGTGAAGCAACATTGTTGGGACCCGAAAGTTAGTACGTATGACTCACCTAAAAGATCCAAATGATTCGACAACGATACAAAACGCACAAGATCGACAAAAGAGTTATGCGGATCTTCATCGAAAGGACGTGGAATTTAGTGTAGGGGATCATGATTGTCATGAAGTTGCTTCCATGGAAGGGAGTTACAAGATTTGGGAAGAGAGGAAAGCTCAATCCACGATTTATCGGGTCCATTTCAAATTCTCGACCGAGTAGAAATGTAGCCTATGACTCAAGCTACTCTCCAAGTATGTCTCTCGTGTTCATAATGTGTTTCACATATCCGCATTTCAGAATATGTGAAAGACCCAACCACGCTATAGAAGTTAGAACCGGACGAGATAGCCAAGACTTAACGATGAGGAGGTACCCGCCAAGATTTGGATAGAAGGAGCATGTCCCACGCCAAGAAAGGTCATACCACAAGTTAAAGTTTTGTGGAGGAATCATGCTATAGAGGAAATGACCGGGAATTGAAACTAAATGAAAGCGAGGTATCCTCACCTTTTCAAACACTGTATACGTGACGCCAATTTCGAGGACTTAAATTTCATAAGGAGGGGAGGTCAGAAGACCCCAACTTATTATTAATGAAATTTAATTTTCTATTTATTATTTTGAAATAGTAAGGGTTGATTTGATTAATGTGGATAGTTAGGGTAAAATACGCAAATATTTCAAAATAAGCAAGTGGTTATAAAATATTCATTGTTGTTTGGGAATATTCGTTTGGTCGTGGAATATATTCAGATCGCTTTGGGAATATTCGCACGACGGACGCAAAAGCCTGCATGTGGGCCCCATAACGAAAAAGTTTATCGATGAAGAAAACGACAAATATAAGTTGTTTAAAAATAACTACAGAAGTTGTTATCGTTAATAATCGTTAAAATACCCTATGGTTAAAACACAAGAAAGACACAAGAAGACACCAGATCGCACCAATTATTGATTCTTACGTAAGAAGGCACTACTCAATAATGGTTACAAAGAATTATCGCTCAAAGATTTTATCGAGTTAATAATTGTCATATTGATATTTTATATTATCATTTGTTGTTTCAATAATTGTCATTACACAAGATTTTTCATTATCGGCAATAATTCATATTATCCTAATAATATTATTAGATAACATTATTGGCAATGTCTAGAAAGTTCTCTTCTAAGGAGAGGTTTGGTCACCTAATCAAGCGCCAAGAAGAAGAAATTTTATCGAAAGCCCCCCTCTTCCTGAACCGCCTCGTCACAATATCAGGATTCTCGTAATATTATTTGTGAATAATTAATTATTGATTCATATGATGAGGAAAATATTGATTTTATGTGGATATAGATGGAGAAAATTTTTAATGTGACAATTGTTGAAAATTGAAATTTTATCTTTTTCTCGATAAAATAATTATTTAAATATATTATTATATTTTAATAATATAATAATGGTGATATTTTTACAATCTAATGTGGGATATATGAGTATATACGAGGAGGAAGAGTATTTTTGTTGCAATAAATGTTTAAAACATGTTAAACATGCTCATGGACCCCATTTATCGATCAAATTTGATTATACCGTAAAATCGCCCGCTTCAGGATTTTTGGCCAATTTTGTTTGGAATTTGGAAAACTTTCTTCTCGCAAAGTTGTAGAGAATTGAATTTCCTATAAAAACTCGCGAGATTTGAATTTTCTGATAAAAGGGCTATTTATTATGAATTATTGAAGTTTCAAGTTCAAATAATTGATTTTTGGAAGTTTTAATTATTTTATTTAAGAAAAACGTTTTTTTGCTTTAAGTGGGCTCACATAATATATAAATAATCAATCTGAATCAGAATTCAAATGTGGGAAGGAATTTTTATATATATATTAATATTTTATTAAATTTTTTCGCTTTGGTGTTCTAAGCATTTTCCTATAAAATAGGTGCTTAGGTTAGAATTGAAAATCACACCGTAAATCAAGTTTTCTCTCTATATTATCGAGTTTATTCTTGTGAGTATTTTGAGTATACTTTGAGTATTGCTAGACTAAGCTAAGCAAGTTCCTTCAAAGACTATATCCTAGATTTTCAACTGTAAGTACCGATCTTTCGAGGTAAGTGGATATTATTTTTTTTCAAATGATATTATTTCTTCAATATCATTATGCCGAAATATTGATTTGAAGTTTTTATCAAATTTGGAACTTTTTCATGTTGGTTTTTATTCATGAGTTACTATTTGAGTTACTATTCACGAAGTTACTATTCATGAAGTTACTATTCACGAAGTTACTATTCACGAGTACTATTCATAAAGCGTGAAGATGTTTTTTTGTGGAATTTCTATCTTTTGGTGTTGAGTTACTATTCACGATACTCAGACTATTCACGATATGACACTATTCACGATACTATTCATTCAAAAAAAATAAAATTTCTTCTTTTCGTTCAAAATATCTATTCGGATACTAGCTTCGATCAGATCCATGTTTTGATCATTCTCGAATTTTACACCACTATGATTATTTTTGAGGTATTTTTGGACATGGATAAAACAAAGTACTAATCCTTAATCCTTAATCCTTCGTCATTTTGTTTCACCGGATTCGCTTTTTTAAAAAATATTTTTCATCATCCTCGCCTTAAATGATGATATTATTGAATATCTTGGGCCCAGAAAGCAAAAGATGAATGATTTTCAAGAATATCTTTGGCCCGAGTGAAAAAGAAAAGATGATGAACAGTGTTTGTATGAAAAATGAACAGTGTTTAAATGAATATGACTAATCGATGAATATCTTCGCCTCAGAAAAAAAAAGATGAATATTTGATTCCAGATGTATATCGATTGATGTTACAGGATAAAAGATAGACGATGAACTTTTAAATTCATACATGTAAGATAGTAGTTTGCATTCTCTACTTAACTCTTCTAATGAATTATTATTTCCTCATGTAATATTGATTTAAAATTTGTTGTCTATCAGATTCTATTAGATTTTTTCCCGTCAAGACTAACGATAATTTGTTGTATATTATCTTAGTCATAATATTCTTTATCGAGCTAGTTGAGCTCACCCTTTTCCTTTTTGTTCCATTTTTTTCTCGTGGAGGCTAGAATATAATGAAAGTATTTAGCCTGGGGGTATGGAATGAAGGTTTTAGAGAGAGATTGTTTAGTAGTCCTCACCATTTTTGTAAAATAATGTATCAATAAATGTGATGAGGATTTATTTGAGTATAGATATTGTCTGTAAGATAATATTTGTATTCAAACTCACGCTTTTATCGTTGTAATAATAAAGTTGTAGTTGTTTCTCGTATCATGTATCGACAACTCGTAATGGGTGATGTATACCTATTTTTGGGTAATCAATCACAGGTGTGCTCTTATGCAACCACGCGTATTACTGTACTTTTACTACCGAGTAGTTCAACACTATTAACGGTAAAACTTCTGCCGTTATTTTCAATAAAATATTTTTGTCGTTTTCTCAATCCGACAATAATTCCGTTGTGGGGTCCACCAATGATTGTCTTTGTTATGCGAATATTCTCAAACCAAAGAAAGAATATTCCCGACCCAATCGAATATAATACAACAACTTGCATACTTTGCAAAATTTATAAATACTACCCACAACTATAAAATTATATCAAAACCACACCATAATATTCAAAAAAATATTTCGAGAAATTTAAATCTTTATTCATAAAATCTAGGGTCTCACAGCTAGGATGGAGGCACCAAAGCCTGATACGGACAAAATAAAGTCGGTGGTTTTAGGAAGAGCGTTTCCCGTGACTCTTCAAAAAGCGAGTAACCCGAACGAAGTTAGCACGGGTTAGTTAATTATAAATTCATGCGAAGTCATGATTTATTATTGAATCTGGGTTCTACCCTTTATTTTATCTCTCTTGCTTGCGTTCAACGTTTAAATTTGACTCTTGAGAAGTTAGACTTTGACTTATTAGTTGAAACTTCGTTAGGAGAAACCTTTTTTACCTCCACTGTTTATAAATCTTGTTGATTCAAATCGACACTTTCACGTTACCTACCGATCATATCTCTTTGAAAATACTTGCCTTTGGTGGGATTTTAGAAATCGATTGGTTAACTACTCATCATGATTTTCGTAAGGTTGTTAGCTTTTATATTCATAACCAACCTGTTATGCGAATTCAAGCAACCAAACCACTAAAGTTAATCACTGTCATATCAAGCCATAAGTAAAGAGCCCCGATCCTTTCGTTGTTGACTTCCTTGTGTGGAGTGCACCAAAGCCAGACTTTCTTTAGGCGATATCGGGAATGAAGATGGCAAGTTGATAGGTATCATTGTGAGGTGTTATCCAGGTTAAGGGATAGAAGTCACAGTTGGTATCAATGTGACGTACTATCCAAGTCTTGGATGAGGGTCACAGTTTTGAATGATATTTCTACCGTTAATAAATTTCCTGACGTATTCTTGAAGACTTTCTAGCCTACCCTTAGAGCGTGAAATCAAATTTTGTATTGACCCCAGTACAAAATCCATTTCTTAAACCCTCAAATATTTCTTCAACTAAAACGAACATAACATGCGCCAAAGACGTTGGCTCGAGCTGTTGAAGATTACGATCGTACCATTCAATATCATCGTGGAAGAGAGAACGTGGTAGCTGACGCATTGAGTAGAAGATCGTATGCGTATATGAGTGCGATGTTGTTAACACAAAAACCCATTTCGTATAACTTATAAATGATGAAGATAGAGTTAAAGACTCTAGGGACCCACGTGAAGATAACGAATATACGAGTAGAATCGACTTTAATCAATAAAGTTAAGCCGCTCAAGCTACATACTCAGAGCTGATGAATGAAGAAGGTTCAAGAGGGCGTTATTATAGAAGCAAGAATTGACGAAGAGAGGAAGTCACAACGCTCGATTTAATTGGCCCATTTGATATCCTCGATCGAGTAGGAACTGTGGCCTATAGACTCGTTTTACTGTCAAGTATGTCGCGTGTTCATAACATTTTTCACGTATCAATGTTACGTAAATATGTGGACGACCCGAACCACATTATTAATTTAGAACCGGACGAGATAACGGATAATTTAACGTATGAAGATGTACCTGTTAAAATCTTGGATAAGAAAAATCATATTCAACACTCAAAGGTTATACTTCAAGAGTTAGAATCTGAAATGAAGTCAAGGTATCCTCACCTGTTCGGCATACCAGGTACGTACGTCAATTTCGAGGGCGAAATTTCATAAGGAGGAGAGATTGTGAGACCCCAGATTTTATAAATAAAGATTTAAATTTCTCGAAATATTTTTTTTAATATTATGGTGTGAATTTGAGATAGTATTATAGTTGTGGGTAGTATTTGAAAATTTTGCAAAGTATGCAAGTTGTTATAAATATTCGATTGGTTGGGGAATATTCTTTTTGTCGGGAAATATTCGTACGACGGCACAATTATTGGTGGACCCCACGACGGAAATATTGTCGCATTTAGAAAACGACAGAATTATCTTTTTATGAAAATAACGGCGGAGGTTTTACCGTTAATACTGTTGAACTACCCGGTAGTAAAAGTACGATGAATCTGGCATGTGGTTGCATAGTAGAAGACATGGTATTGATTATTGATGCTTTACGTGATAAGTCCTTTCATTATATTGCATTATTACTACTGAAGAATTGCTTTGCATCATATCTCTCATATTATTGATTCAATTATTGTCACGAAAGATATGTGCATAATATGTTATTTTATTAAATCAATAATTGAGACGACAAAGTTATTCATATTATTAAATTGCAATATTTATAATGTCTAGAAGTTACACGAGGAGAGGTTTGGTCACCTAATTGCGCCGGCTAATAGAGAGAAATCCTTATTCGAAAGCCCCTCTTTCCAGGAACAAACTCGTTGCTAAATATTGTGAGTTATAATATTAATGATGAATAAGTTCGTGTTGATTAAAGATGAATTTGATAGTTTCATTATGTTGGGATTATTTGTGTTAGTAGAAATCGACATCTATTCTGATGATAATTAATGTCTGGAGGTTATATTGTTCAATCGGGTATTCGGGAAACTTTTCGTGTCGGAATTACTATTCATGAGTTACTATTCACGAGTTACTATTCATGAGTTACTATTCACGAGTTATTATTCATGAGTTACTATTCACGAGTTACTATTCATGAGTTACTATTCACGAGTTTTAATATTAACTTGTCCTTTCGGTTTTTCAAGAGTTAATTGCCCCTTCGCAAATAGTAGTTGTCTCTTCAATATTACCAAGAGTCATTTTGACCCTTCGTTAAGGCCAAGAGCCACTCTCAGTTTTTCTATAAATAGAATCCCATTCCTTCATTATTTCTTACGAATTCACTGAAACTCTAGAGAGAGAAATTATAGAGAGAAAGAAGAAGAGTATTCTGCTACTTCACTACTTCGATATCCAGTGTCTTTTACGGTAAAGGATATTATTTGTTGTACCCGTAAGGGTGTTATTCTTTCTTATTCATGAAGAGAACTTTTGTTATTCCATTCTTTATTATTACATTGGAATAACTCAGTATCATGTTAACATACCCTATACATAACTTTGTATACACGGCGATACCCTATACTTGGTGAAATCCTTATGTTATTCCATTCTTTATTATTACATTGGAATAACTCAGATATGTGATATACCTATACATAACCTCAGATACGCTGGCATACCCTATACTTGGTGAAATCCTTATGTTATTCCATTCTTTATTATTCGGTTGGAATATCTTATGCATGTGTTTTACTGGGACTGGTTCCGTCTTTTATTATTACATTGGAATATCCATGCGTGTGTTTTTTACAGGACTGGTTTAGATTATTTATTATTACGTTGGAATAAACATGTCTATGCTAAGTACCACATGCATGGTGATTTCTTTTGTTATTCCATTCTTTATTATACTCGGTTGGTTAAAGTTTTGACTTTATACTCCATGAAATTAATGGAATATCCTTGATATTTTTGCGCTTCATCCAAAGATCTTTTCATGGAAATATTCTTCTAAGCATTCTTGAATTTTACTCTACAAAGAAGTATCATGTTGACAAATTTGGACGTTATTAGTTTCTGGATAATTTAATTCGTGAACTTGTTTTATTGAATTCTTATATCATTTTCATCATCCTCATGTTTATATTTTTTTGAAAGTCATCTGTGGCCTGTAGTGCATAGATGGACTTGGTATGATTATGACCAGGGATTATTCGGTATAATCATGACCAGTGGAGTTCAACACTTGTTTGGGGGCGTCACATAATAGGTAGTTGGTCCAGTGGTTTTTGTTGGAATATAAGGTTTATAGTTTGGGGAGGTCTGGAGTTCAACACTTGTTTGCAACATTTTCTTTACTAAAAAATTTAAGGCAAGCCTTATGTCCTCCACGTCAGCAAAAATAACGGGTTAATATGCACAGTCAGCATTTTCGTTAAATTTTTGGATGGAAATCAAACGGAATGACCATTTTATAATTTTTTGAGAGTACAATTATTCGATTGTAACAAAATAAGTTTCGGTAACCACAATGAAAACCGGACCCTAGTACAGTGACCAAAACGTTATTTATCCCTTTTATATTAATATTAACATAAATTAAACTCCTTTTTTATAATAAAAAAAATGACGAATGAGATACGGAAATATTTTTAGATCCGAAAACTAAAACTGCAGTGACCCTTGGATTCCAAATGGTATAAAATAATAGTAATTGTAATAATAATATTGTGAAATAGACATATAGGAAATTATTATTGTGAAATTATTATTATTATTTTTATTAATTAAAAATTATTATTATTGTTGTTATTATTATTATTTTGAAATTATTATTATTATTCTTAATATTATTATTATTATTTTATTATTCTTAATAATATTATTTTAAAATTATTATTAAGATACAATTATTCTTAATATCTATGAGCATGCGCTTGACACATAATGATACACATTGTGACGCCCCCAAAATAGATATACATCATCCATCTTGGGTCGCCAGATACAAGGTACTGAATACAAATATAAACTAATTATACAATAGTCATGTAAAATACGATAAAACATAAATTGAGAGTTTTAATAAGAATATTGTCATCTAGACAATATCCACACTCAAAGGAGTCCTCATTATATTTATTGTCACACTATTTAACAGAATAGTGAGGACTACTAATACTATCATCTGGACCGTCACTCCGTTCCCCGACTAGTCCCGCCACGTTCTCATTTTTTCAAGAGAAGCGGTGAAAGAAAGGGTGAGCTCAACTAGCCCAGTAAGAAATATTATGACTAAGATAATGCAGAATAAATTATCATTAGTCTTTAAAAATATTAAACTGATAAAATACAATAGACATTAGAATTTAACTGCAGCGGAACAAGCAATCCATTAGAAGAGTCAAATAGAGAATAAAATCTACTATCTTCTATGGTTTAAAATGTTTTCATCAATTTTTATCGCTGAGACTCAGCTTAATAAATAAAACACATCATCTAATCATCCCTGTACTACGGGCCAAGGATATTCATTTAATCATCAATGGTCATGACTATACCGAACAATTCCTGGTCATAATCATACCAAAAACTGTTCATTAATGCATTATAGGCCACTGAGGACTTTTATCATATCATTTATAACATTACAGGTCATGATTATACCGAATGATCCCTGGTTATAATAATACTAAGTCCATCTATGCACGTAAGCCAAAGATGACTTTCATTACAATATAAGCATGAAGATGATGACAATGACATAATAATTCAATAAAACAAGTTCAAGAATTAATTTATCCAGGAACCAACAACGTCCAAATTGTCAACATGATACTGCTATGTGGAGAAAAATTTAAGAATGCTTAGAATAATATTTTCATGAAAAGATATTGGATGAAGCGCAAATATCCAAGATATTCTACTAATTTCATGGAGTATAGAATCCAAAACTTTAACCAACTGAGTATAATAGAATATATAAAACTGTAAATGGATTTTTGCCCGCCATGCGGTAATCCACGTATACAGATCATTTCCACAATTTAATAAGGAATGAATACAAATGATCATTCACCATGCATGTGACAATCCACATAGACAGGTTATTCCAACAGATTAATAAAGAATGGAATAACAGAAGGATTGACCATGCGTGCGATGATACTACGCATGAGTTATTCCCCAATGAATAATAAAGAATGGAACCAGTCATGCGTAAATGCACAGATGGGATATTCGACGAATAATAAAGAATGGAACCAGTCAAAGTAAAATTAGACCAGAAAGGATATTCCAATGAATAATAAAGAATGGAATAACAAATGAAATCACCATATATGCATGCGATATAACCGCATGCATAAAAGTTATTCTAATGAGAATAATAATTAATGGAACCAGTCAAGGCGGAATACGACCGATGTGATATTCCAATGAGAATAATAAAGAATGGAATAATGAAGAATTTCACCATATACGCGATTGGCATATACAAAGTTATTCAATATAATGATAAAGAATGGAATAATGAAGAATTTCACCATGTATATGCAGTGCTTTGCATGTATTAAAAGTTATTCAATATAATGATAAAGAATGGAATAACAGAAGTTCTCTTCATGAATAAGAAAGAAATAATACCCCTTACCTTAGAAGAAACTGGATATAGGAGTAGTGAAGTAGCATAATATTTTTCTTCTCTCTCTATAGTTTCTCTCTCTAGAGTTTCAGTGAATTCGTAAGAAATAATGAAGGAATGAGCTTCTATTTATAGGAGAATGGACTGAATAGTAACTAATTCATGAACGGTCCATATTGATTTACTTTTAAATGGGACTATCCATATTGATTTACTACAAAGTAGTAATAAAATATTCTAATAAAATAAAATCTTTTAAATAAAATATAATATATTCTATTTATAATCTAATAAAACGAATAACTTTATAAAAGTATTATGTTTTATATAAAAAGATTTTACTACGCAAATACTATCGCAGAGCCTTATATGCAAATACTATGCATAATAGAATATAATATATTTTAATTATTGTCTAATAAAATAAATAACTTTATAAAAGTATTCATTTTATATAAAAAGATTTTACTATGCAAAACACAATGCATAATAAAATATAATATATTCTAATTATTTTCTAATAAAACAAATAACTTTATAAAAGTATTACATTTTATATAAAAAGCTTTTTTACATTTTATTACATTAATAATACTAATAAAACAAAATTTATATATATAATATATATATAAACTTCCGTGACTTCATAAAAAGACAACTCAATATATTTAACAACATTTATCATCATTATTATAATTCATAATATTAATCTACCTGTGTCGTTCCGGAAAGAAGGGCTTTCAATAAGGATTTCTCCTATTAAGCGCAAGTAAACCTCTCCTCGCAAAACTTTTAGACATCGTTAATATTACAAATAATAATATTAATAACTTTGTTATCTCAATTATTGATTTAATAATATATAAAATATCGACAATAATTGAATCAAATAACGTGAGATACTATGCAACATTTACTGTAGCAATAATTGAACAAAACTGAGTGACTTCTCACGTAAGCATCAATAATCAATCAATACCGTGCGCTACTCTTGCAACCACGCCAGACATCGTATTTTTAACACCGGGTGTTTCAACAGTTAATGGTAAAACTTCCGCCGTTATTTTTATAAAAATATTTTTCTCGTTTTCTCAATCCGACAATAATTCCGTTGTGGGGTCCACCAATGATTGTTCCACCGTACGAATATTCCCTGTTATAACGAATATTCCCCGACCAATCGAATATTATATAACAACTTGCATACTTTATAAATCTTCTAAATATTATCCACAACTATAACATTATATCAAATTTACTCCATAATATTCAAAAATAATATTTATTGAAAATTCATCTTTATTCATAAAAGTTGGGGTCTTACACACATGTCAAAACCATATACATATCAGCAAAAAAAACGGAGTCAAATCGCCAACTCAGCACTTCCGTTCGCCAACTCAGCATTTCCGTCCGATTTTTGAACGAAAATCATAAGGAATGAGTATTTGGTAAGTTTTTGAGAGTACAATTATTCGATTGTAACAAAAAAGTTTCATGGTAACTCATTTGATGAAAATCGGACTCAAATACGTAATGACCAAAAAGTTATTTATCCCCATATATATATATATATAGGTTTGTTTCGGTAAAGATCCTGCACTTTCTTAAAATATTTAATCTTTTTTTTTTACTTTTTTTAAAACAACTAAAAAAAGTTTAATTTTACGGAACTGCATCAAAGCAGTAAAACACATGATAGGATATTCCAACAAAATAATAATAAAGACGGAACAGTCCTGATGCATGTGATGGGCGAAAATTTTCTATATAATCATTATTTTTTGGCGTGATTTGGATCTTGAATGAATTAAGTGAAAATAATATAACAAAGCAGATGACGTAGGTAAATACGGCGATGGTAAATACTATATCACAAGGGTAATTATGCACTATTCACAAGAGGTAATTACTATTTTATCATATGTATCTAATTACCCAATAATATAAGAGATATGATGGAAGAATTCATCGTAGCAATAAAAAACTATGCAACCACGCCAGATTCTTTATTACTTTACCACCGGGTAGTTCAACAGCTTTTAACGATAACACCTCCGCCAGTTATTTTTATAAAATATTTTTGTCGCTTTTATGATAAAAATTCCATTAATCCCCATATATATATATAATAAACTTTGTCATGCACTCTATTTTTGTTATTGTATCTAAATTACCCCCAAAACACTGTATTATGAAAAAATTCCAGTTCCATAAAATATTAAACTTTTTTTTAGTTGTTTTAAAAAAAATAAAAAAAACAAATAAATTTGGTCCGCATTTTAACAAGGTCCGGACTCCCGGACCTGATCCGTGGGATATATATATATATATAATGATTCATAATATATTTTTTTGTTATGCATCAAAAAAGAGCAAACATCATCTATAATATATCATTAAAAAGAGGAACACAGCGTCCCCTAGTAATACTAGCACGGTGTAATGACACAAATTAGACAATTATATGCAACTCAACGAAAGTCAACGTGTCAAAAATTACTTCTTAACATCTGAAACTTCTCTAAGAAAACCCTTCAATTGCCAATAAAACTGTAAAATATTTGGAAGATTTGTGTTCTACATCAACTTAATCAACTAAGGTTTATAATTTATTAACCAGGGTTTAGAATTTATTAACGATTTATTAAAAGGAGTTAATAACCCCTAAGCCCTGACGACCTAAACCTTTGTTTATAAACCTTAATTAATACTATTAAATTCTAAACTTCAGTTAATAAAACCAAACTTGACCTTATATATTTTGAGATTAGACAGCGATTAGTAAAAATGTTTGTTGTTAATAATAGCGGGCTGTTTAATTGAGACATAATGGTCCAAGTTGTTTATTTAGCTCGTCAACTAGTATTACTACGGGACCTTCTAATCCCAACTATTGATCATTGAAACGGACGTTCTAAATGTTGATATTATCCATTTTTAATTTATATTAAATATATGTTATGAATCACTACCCTATATATATATTACCTAAGTCAATTAGTTGTGTTTGAGATTGGATATTCAATATATATTGATATGATCCTGCATATCTATCTATCCTACTTGCTTCATCACTATCCTACTTGCTTCATGATGAAGGTGGCTGAATGGTTAGCTACAAAGATTCTCAAGACACGATGGTGGTGATAAAGACCTGACAATATATATATTCCCCCTGTACATTTGGCTAGCAAAAGGAAAGAGAAAGTAGCTAGCTTTAATTTGTGGAAAAGGATTTGAAGAATTCAAGGGATATTCAATAATAAAAATAACAAAATTTGCTTAATTAAAAAAAACTAACTAATTTAACAAAGCCTTTAAAATTCATAAAAGTGTTCCTCATACCATAAATTTTCAAACATTTCACCAACTGATTTTCCGATCTTTAACTAAATATATAGCTAGCTAAAAAGTAAGAAAATTATTAGGTCACCATAATGTACGTCTTCGTGAAAATTCCTTGAAAAAGAGCAAGCTAGCTAGCTAGGATTCCCATGGCATCAATATCCTCCATCGATCTTTGAACAATATATGTTCCATGATAATGTTAAGCTTTTGAAGCCAACCTAAAAACAAGCTTCATGCGTGCATTCACAATATTTAATGATCACTTAACAAAAAAAGATAGATAACAAGCAAAATAATTGTAGAGCAAGTACTGAAAGACAAAAAAAAAAAGGTAGAATGGAAAAAATTAAAGCCGAAAGTGAAAGAAAAATTAAAGAAATTAAAAAAGAACCCATATACTCTCTATATGTTAGCATCAATATTCAAACTTCAATTCAAACTAGTCAACACCAACTAATTCTCCAACTTAATTAACTCCCCTCATGAAGCTAGCTCAAATTACCATGAACCTCCTCCATTAATATTATTCCAGTATCCAGCAGGAGATTGATGATGATGATGATGGTGATGATGATGATGATGATCTCCTTGAGTTGTATTAGTAGTAGTAACAGTAGTACCCCTACTCTGCTGATCCATTAATGCAGGATCTTGGGTACTTGTGGTTGAAGGCTGCTGCTTCAAAACTTCAAAAGGGAAATTAAACAGCTTTGCATGATTATTACTACCACTACTCTCTTGATGAACCCCTAATTGCAGACTTCCATACACTCCTCCACCACCACTACTTTCAAATCCATGCTGTTGATCTAAAGAAAAATTCACCCCACTTGTAATTGGTTTACTAAATTCTTGAAAAGGAAGCCCAGCACCACCAGATGACGATGAGTAAATTGCTGCACTATTATTATTACTCGAATCCGAAACCGGAATCATGGACATGAAAGAAGTAAATGATCCCCTTCCACCAATTCCGGACTTCAAAAGCTGTGAAAACTGATGATGAGATGAAGTTGCACAGGGAAATTCAACAAATTCAGATATGCCAGCATCAGTACCATTATAAGTACTAGGTCCAGTTGGTGGATAAGCTAGGTTAAGATCTTGGCCCTGATCATGGAAGATGATTTTACTATTAGGGTTTTGGGAATTACTAGTAATTATTTCATGAGGAAGCTTAATATTCTTGGATAATGATGATGGTGATGCTGCAATAGTAGGATTAGAAGAAGAGGAAGATCTTTTGTTTTTTCGCGAACCGCCGCCAACAGGAACATTTCTGAGAGATCCACCTTCAGTCCAATACCTTCTACAAGTCTTGCAAAAATATCTTGGCTGAGTGAGACTGTAATTGTTGTAGTAACAAAACTTTGTATGAGCTGAATTGCACCTTGGACAGTTCAAGGCTTGTGGCTTCTGTGGCCTTGGAGCTGCTGCTGATGATATTGCCTTGGTATTATTATTTACAGCAGCTGCCCCTGATGAATTATTATTACCTTCTACTTTCACCACTCCAATCCCCTGCTGCAAGGAAAAACATACACAAACACAACACACGAGAAAAATAAAAGGCCATGACTACATGAATATCATCATCAAAAAAATAAATTCAAAAGCAAATATATATATATATATATAGCTCAAATAAGATAAGAGGCCTAGATATGAACAAACAAATTAACAAACAAAACAAAGGAATTAAGCTATTAAACTCTATGAACTTTTATTGATCTAGTTCTTTTAATTATGATCCAGATGGTGGAAGGAGAAAGAAAAAGAATTTTAAGTAGTACTTTCTTTCAACTTTCCAGAACTAAGAATGAAAGATTTGATATAGAAAGAGATGGAAACTACTTAAATTCAAAGATTAGTGGGGGGCTGAATTATCTGAACAAACATCATCTATAAGAAAAAAGTGATTAATACCTTTAAACAAGCTACCCATGATCAACAAGAAAAGTGTTTGTTTCTTTTTTTTTTTCAAAACCCAAAGCAAAAAAAGAGGAAAAGAAGATAAAAATAATGATTTCATGGAGAGAAAAAATAAACATGTTGGTAGCTTTACCTCTGGCCATTGAGTAGTATCCATGGATGAGTTAAGAGGAAAAGGAAAAAGCTATGGATGGATGGATGGATGGATGTTGTCTTCAAATTCAAAGAGAGATGGAGATCACCCACTTTCTTTTTGTGCAGCTGGTCGTAAAGCTAGAAAGACAGTGCGATTGGTTCCATGTGTTAGCTTACTATATGAACTAGAGCTAGAGAGAGAGAAAAGGTGAAGGGTATTTTTGTCGAATTACAGCAGTAGTTTATTACTCTTTTAAATGCAACTTAATTTGGTTATTTGGTTACTCAGCGTTGCTGATTTTAAAAATTCAAACGCTAGAAATATTTATTTTAAATATAATTTATTTAATTCGTAAGTATAATATTTAAAATTCAAGCACAATATATATACTAAATATAATGCTATGTGTTTAGATGTTCAAATGCTAGTAATCGAATAAGTCAAAAAAAAAACTCTAATTTGTCGAACTTTTTATTAAAAAAAATTATATTAATTGTCATATTTTTTACATTAATATAAAACAACATAATATATTTAATTTTATTATCATAATTTCATTTAATATCAATAATAATAAACAAGATATTAAATAAATATGCTATCTAGCTAGCTAGGTAGAATTTACTAGAATGTTTTATGTTTATATAATACGTACAATTGGTTGATTAGTCGATGTTATTATTCTTTTGTGAGTGGGATTGTGCAGTGGAGGTGTATGCAGATTCCTTTTGATCTGACAAAAGGAAATGAGGGGGCAGGAGTTTGCAAGCTGATTCTTCTTCTTCTCGATCCTTTAATTCTTCTTTTACTTTTTTTTTTTAAAAAAATTATTTATTTAACCCAGCCCTCAGCCCGTGTTTTCTTTTTCTTTTATCTTTTTCCCATTTAACTTTCTGTCTTTTTTAGAGAATGACAGTTTAGGTCGGTTTGTTTATTCCATATATCTCTGTCGTGACATACTTAACTTTAATTTGATATCTTCACCTACGATCTTCATAATCTTTAATTCCATGTAGTAATCTCTAGCTATATATATATATATATATATATATATATATATATATATATATATATATATATATATATATATTTCAGCTAAATTAATTATAGCTTGAATTATACTCTAGCTCTGCCAATAAATATTAATGGAAATATTTACCATTTTCAACCAAAAATATTGATGCCATAATACTTGTAAATTAGCTAGGATTTTAGAAATTTGACTGCATTTGTAAATATTTAATTGGTTTGTGGCTAGTGACTAATTAATTAATTTAAACTTACAATCAAACCTAATTGTAACTCGAGAATATCTTTCTTATCAATAGGGGTTGTTTTAACGGTACATATTAATGTTTTCAAATTTATCATCTTTATAATTTTTTTAGCTTGTTATACTATTAAGCTAAATACTCAACAAATATAAAATATTTATATATTCGAATAATCTATAAAATATTGCGACTGAAAATTACATATATTAACTTTTCAAGCATATATAACTTGCAATATATAATTAATGATTAATTCTATTTAGCTTATTATTTCTACTTGGATGGAAAGTTCGCAATAAATAGGGAATTGAATTAATTGGTAGAATATATAATTATCAGTTGCACTTGAAGGTGGTTGACACATGAACTGAAATGTCCATCAAATTTCTTGTCAAGAAAGTAATCAAGCAGGCCATATATCAATTTAGAAATATAGAAAGGGAACCCACCTTTGGAACTATTGCCATATAAAATTGGTGAAACTACATAGAATGAAAAGAAAAGAAAGTGGGAAGGGGATTGTATTGATCAGTGTGGTGGGATCCAGTTGCTGGGCTCTAGTGTGATGAAATTTGGCAAGGACAAAATTTTCTGATGGGGACATACATGATGGGCTTAATTCACGGGGGAAAAGGAAACCCTTAAAACCATCGATTGATATATATTGTGACGCCCTCAAAATAGGTATACATCACCTATTTTGAATTGTCAATACATGGTACAGAAACAACTATAACTTTATTATTACAACCGTAAAATTGTGAGTTTGAATACAAATATTATCTTCTAGACAATATCTATACTCAAATAAATCCTCATCACATTTATTGATACATTATTTTACAAAAATGATGAGGACTACTAAACAATTCTTTCTAAAACCTTCATTCCATACCCCACTTCGTCTTTCGCTTATATTCTCACCTCCCGAGAAGAAAAATAGAACAAAAAGGAAAAGGGTGAGCTAACTAGCCCGGTAAAAAAATATTATGACTAAGATAATATACAACAAATTCTAGTTAGTCTTCAATGAGGAAAAAATCTAATAGAATACTGATAGGCAACAAATTTTAAATCAATATTCATGAATGAAATAATAATTCATTAGAAGAGTTAAGTAGAGAATGCAAACTACTATCTTACATGTATGAATTTAAAAGTTCATCGTCTATCTTTTATCTCGTAACATCAATCAATATACATCGGAATCAAATATTCATCTTTGCACCACTCTGCCAAAGATATTCATCGATTAAGTCATGTTCATCTAAACACACATTTCATCTTTGCACTACTACCAAAGATATTCTTCAGAAATCATTCATCTTTGCACTTTCTGGCTCAAAGATATTCAATAATATCATCATTTAAGATCGAGGATGATGAAAATATTTTTAAAGAAAGCGAATCCGGTGAAACAAAATGACAAGGATTAAGGATTAAGGATTCGTACTTTTGTTTTATCCATATTCAAAAATACCTCAAAAATAATCATAGTGGTGTAAAATTCAAGAATGATCAAAACATGGATCTGATCAAGCTAGTATCCGAATAGTTATTTTGGACGAAAAAGAAGAAATTTTATTTTTGATTGAATAGTCAGGTATCGTGAATAGTCTTGAGTATCGTGAATAGTAACTCTACACCAAAAGATAAAATTTCCCGAAAAAAAACATCTTCACGCTTCATGAATAGTACTTCGTGAATAGTAACTCGTGAATAGTGAATAACCCATACATGAAAAAGTTCCAAATTTGATAAAAAGTTTCAACCAATATTTCAAAGATAATGATATTGAAGAAATAATATCATTTGAGAAGAAAATAACATCCCTTACCTCGAAAGATTAGTACTTCTAAATTTGGAATACGGATATAGTCTTTGAAGGAACTTCAGACCGAATCTAACAATACTCAAAGTATACTCAAAATACTCACAAGAAATACTTCGATAATATAGAGAGAAAACTTGATTTACGGTGTGATTTTCAATTTAACCTAAGCACCTATTTATAGGAAATTGCTTAGAAACAAAGCAGAAAATTTAATAAATTAATAATATAATTATATAAATTTCCTACGCATGCCTAGAATCTGATTTCAGCCATCAAACACATGCCACATTCTAGAAAAAGTAAGAAAAACGTTTTCTAATTTTAAATATTTTAAACTTCCAAAAATCAATTATTTTGAACTTGAACTTCAATAATTCATAATAAATAGCCCTTTCATCGGAAAATTCGAATCTCATGAGTTTTTATAGGAAATTCAATTCTATACAACTTTGCAGAAGAAAGTTTTTCCAAATTCCAAATAGAAATTGACCGAAATCCACAAAGCAGGCGATTTTTTGTGCTATAATCAAATTTCGGTCAATAAATGGGGTCCATGAGACATGTTTAACATGTTTTAAATATTTATTGCAACAAAAATACTCTTCCTCCTCGTATATACTCATATATCCCACATTCGTTGTAAAAATATCACCATTATTATATTATTAAAATATAATAATATATTTAAATAATTATTTTATCGAAAAGATAAAATTTCAATTTTCAACAATTGTCACATTAAAATTTTCTCCATCTATATCCACATAAAATCAATATTTTCCTCATCATATGAATCAATAATTAATTATTCACAAATAATATTCTGAGAATCTGATATTGACAAACTGAGGCAGTTTACCGGAAAGGAGGCTTTCAATAAGAATTTCTCCTTCTTGGCGCGCAATTAGGTGACCAAACCTCTCCTTAGATGAGAACTTTCTAGACATTGCCAATAATGTTATCTAATAATATTATTAGATAATATGAATTATTGCTTCGATAATAAAAAATCTTGTGTAATGACAATTATTGAAACAACAACAATATAAAATATCAACGCAAAGCAATTATTAAATCAATAAAATCTTGAGAAGATAATTACGTAACCATTATTGAGTAGTGTCTTCTTACGTAAGAATCAATAATTGGTGCAAATACAGGGTATCTTCTTGTGTTTTTAACCAAAAGTATTTTAACGAGATTAGCAGTGAATAACTACTATGTTGTTATTTTTAAACAACTTATATTTGTCGTTTTCTTCATCCAATCGCTTTTCGTTATGGGGCCCACACATGCATTTGCGCGTAAATGCGAATATTCCCCAAAGCGATGACGAATATTCCACGACCAAACGAATATTCCCAAACAACAATGAATATTTTATAACCACTTGCTTATTTTGAAGTATTTGCGTATTTTACCCTTAACTATCCACATTAATCAAATCAACCCTTACTATTTCAAAATAATAAATAGAGAAAATTAAATTTCATTAATAATAAGTTGGGGTCTTACAACCTCCTCTCCTTATGAAATTTCATCCTCGAAATTAACGTACGTACCTGGTGTTTCGTAAAGGTGAGGATACCTCGCTTTCATTTCCTTTTCCAATTCCCGGTCATTTCTCTATAGCATGATTCCTCCACAAAACTTTAACTTGTGGTATGACCTTTCTTGGCGTAGGACATGCTCCTTCCTATCTAAGATCTTTGCGGTACCTCCTCATACGTTAAGTCTTGGCTATCTCGTCCTGGTTCTAACTCAATAACGTGGTTTGGGTCTTTCACATATTTATACGGATATATGAAACACATTATGAACACGAGACATACTGAGGTAAACACGAGTCTATAGGCTACATTTCCTACTCGGTCGAGAATTTGAAATGGACCGAAAAATCGTGGATTGAGCTTTCCTCTCTTCCCAAATCTTGTAACTCCCTTCCATGGAGCAACTTCATGCAACAATACATGATCCCTACACTAAATTCCACGTCCTTTCGATGAAGATCCGCATAACTCTTTTGTCGATCTTGTCTTGGTTTGTATCGTTGTCGAATCATTTGGATCTTTTAAAAGTGATCATACGTCTTAACTTCGGGTCCTAACAATGTTGCTTCACCCACTTTCGTCCCAACATATTGAGAGCAACACTTTCGTCCATATAATGCTTCAAATGGAGCCACACCTATACTTGCACGATAAGCTTTGTTGTTGTAGGAGAATTCTACCAATGGTAAATACTTATCCCAACCGCCCTTGAAGTGCAGGACATGAGTCTTAATAAATCTTCAAGAGTTTGAATAGTCCTTTCTCGATTGTCCGTCCTGGTTTGAGGATGGTATGCGAGCCAGATCGTAAATCCATGCCCATAGCTTTTTTTGCAAGCTAACCCAAAATCTTGAAGTGAATCTTGGGTCGCGATCCGAAACTATGGATCTGAGGCATGCCATGCAACCTCACAATCTCATTCACGTACATACTAGTAAGAAGTTCAAGTGAATAAGTCTCCGTGTCGGCAAGAAATGAAGCGAGACTTGGTTAATCTATCAACAATAACCCAAATAGCATTGATGCCACGAGAAACAGTAGGAAGACCAGTAACGAAATCCATGGTAATGTGTTCCCACTTCCATTCGGAATCTCAGTGGTTTGCAACGGACCCTTAGGTACTAGATGCTCGCCTTTACTACGTTGACAAGTTAAACACATTGAGATAAACTTTGCAATCTCTCTCTTCATATTGTTCCACCAAAATGTATGTCGAAAATCACGATACATTTTAGTACTTCCAGGATGGATTGCAAATGGTGTATTGTGTGCCTCCATCATAATCTTGTACTTCAAATCAGAGTCGTTAGGAACACAAAGTCTAGAGTGGACTCGAAGTATTCCTTCTTCATCAATTCTCGCTTAGGAATAGCTCCTTCTTGTACTTTCTTCTCCATACGCATCGCATCGGCTCGGGTCGGTGGCTTGAAAGCGACCTTAACTTTTTCAATTAAAGTTGGCTCTGTCGTATACTTGACATCATCGCTTTTCGTTCTCGCATATGATCTTCTACTCAATGCGTCGCCTACCACGTTCGCTTTTCAGGATGGTATTGAATAGTGTGGTCGTAGTCTTTCAATAGCTCGAGCCAGCGTCATTTGCCGCGTGTTGAGTTTTTTGAGTGAAGAAATATTTAAGGCTTTTATGGTGCGAATATATCTCCACTTTCTCCCCATATAGATAGTGCCTCCATATCTTTAAGCGTGCAACTTATTGCCTTGACTCTAGATCATGAGTAGGATAATTCCTCTCATACTCTTTAAGTTGTCACGAGGCATAAGGCTATGACTTTCCACGTTGCATGAGAACACATCCTAACCCTTTGCACGAAGCATCATTTGTAGATAACAAATCCATCCGAACCGGATGGTATTGTTAGAACAGTTAGAAATAAGTCTCCTCTTAAGCTCTTGGAAACTTTTCTCGCATTCTTCGCTCCAAGCGAATTTTGTATCCTTCCGAGTTAATTTGAGTTAATGGAGTAGCGATTCGAGAAAACCCTTCCATGAATCTCCGATAATAACCATTAAGCCAAAAAGCTACGTACTTGATCCACCGACTTGGTTGCTCCCAACTTTGTATTGCTTCAATCTTGGCGGATCAGCAGATACTCCATGTTTCGACACCATCGCGTGCCCAAGGAATGCTACTTCCTCAAGCGAACTCGCATTTCTTTAATTTGGCATATAGTTTGTTTTCACGAAGCCTTTGGAGTACCGACTTCAAATGGTGCTCATGATCTTCACGACTTTTGGAATATATCGGATGTCATCAATAAAAACAACAACAAACCGATCAAATATTCCTTGAATACTCGGTTCATCATATCCATGAAAAGCGAGGAGCATTAGTCGATCAAGAAAGACATGACTAAGAATTCATAATGCCCGTCATCACCAGGAGTTCTAAAGGCGGTCTTTGGAATATCCTCGATTCTAATCTTGGTGATGATATCCGAGCGAAGATCGATTTTGAAAAAAGAATTGTGCCCCTTACTAGTTGGTCAAACAAGTCATCAATACGAGGTAGAGGATACCTATTCTTGATGGTGACATGGTTCAATTCCGATAGTCAATACAAAGTCGCATACTCCCGTCTTTCTTCTTTACAAATAAAGCAGGAGCACCCCGAGGAGATGTACTGGGGCCGAATGAAACCGATGTCCAACAATTCTGTGTAGTTGGACCTTTAACTCTGAAGTTCAATAGGAGCCATTCGATATGGGGTTTTAGAAATGGGCTTTGTATCGGGTTCAAGATCAATAAAGAATTCAACTTCACGTTACGGGGTAGGCAGGAAAGTTCTTGAAATACATCGGGAAAGTCGAATAACAACAGAATATTATTCAAATTTGGCGTGTCTTTATTCAAATCCATAACATGGGCTAAGAAAGCTTGACATCCGTTTTTCAATAAGCGAATAGCTTTATGATTAGATATAGCGATGATTGATTTTAATGGTTTAGTTGCTTGAATTAAATACTGTGAGGTTGGTTAGGAATATGAAAACTAACAACCTTACGAAAACAATCAATTTTGGCATGATGAGTAGTTAACCAATCAATCCCTAAAATCACATCAAAAGCAAGTATCTTTAAAGAGATAAGGTCAACGGTAAGGTGATGGTGCCAACTTGAATCAAACAAGATTTATAAGCGAGTGGATGTGATGAAAGTTTCTCCTAACGGAGTTTCCATGAGATAGGTCAAAGTCTAATTTCTCCGAGTCAAGTTTAAGCGTTGAGCACATGCGGAGAGATAAATGAATGGGTATACCAAATTATCAAGTAAGGTATAAACTTCGCAAGAATTTATAAATAAGCTTACCCGTGATCACCTCGTTTGGGTTCCTCGCATTATGACGATCACAACAAACGCTTCTTCCGGAATCGTTGACTTTGACTTTTACAGACGATCTTTTGAGTCACCGTCCCATTGAACTAGGTTTCATTCATTGTACAATCTCGGCGATATGTCCTTCCTTTCCACAATTATAGCATACCTTGAAGCTGTTGTGGGCGGTTTGGTGATATGTCCCTCTTTTCCGCATTTGTAGCATATAATGGGTGGTCGTTCTCCTCCCTTAGAACCGATTCTGCCGAAACCGCTGTCGTCTTCACATGGTCGTTGTTAAATCTCCTCTTTTAAAATCTCTCTCGACTCGCTTCTTCTTCTATTTTCATGGCCATGATTACCACCGAGTGGTTACCATTTTTGTCCGTCTGTTTCTTTCTCCGTTGGTTATCATTATTACATTGATCGCTATCTCTGAGTACGATCCACGGTTATGGTCCTCGGTTGACCGTACTACTCGTTATCTCGCTCTAATAATTGAGCCACATTTACAACATCTAAATAGAGAAAATTTATGAGAAATGAGATATTGTCGTATACGCGGGTTTCAAATCTCTCAAAAACATCCGCGTCATACGTTCCTCATTCTCCACCAAATGAGGTGCAAACTGGATAACTCTGCAAACTTTGCCTCGTCTTGAGACACCGTCGTGTTGTTTTGTTCTAATCGATGAACTCCACTTCCTTCATATAATGAACACTTTCGGGAAAGTATTTGTCATTAAATAATTCTGAAATGTCTCCCCAAGACATCTTTGAGTGCGGTTGGATGGGTGCGCTTCACGAGACTCCCACCCGATGAGTGCGCTTTCGCCACGGAACATAAAGGTGGCGAATGGAACCTCTGTTCTTCCGTGCATCCCAAGACATCGAATATCTTGGTAATTTGCTTGACCCATGTTTCCGCCGTGATCGGATCGGCTTTCCCTTAAATTCGGTGGTCCCAACTCTTTGAAGCGCTTGCATTTGTGACAACCCGTGAATTGCTATCATTTCTCCTCTGTATTTTGAACACGAGTCTCCTCAAATCGATTTTGCATGAGCTGCAAAAAGCTTCTAAACATCCCTCGTTCATCATCGCTTTCGGTGGTGTTGTTCACGGGGAGGAACATTGCCGACTGTTGCACGTTCTCCTCGTTGGTGAGTCTGAGCGTCTCCACGGTCTCATTTCCATTGTTAATATTCTCGATCGACATTCTCAAAATCGCATGTCATAAAACAAGGGTTAATTAAGGAAATCAATATATCACATAATATCCTTATATCTTGACCAACTAAAAAATAAGCTTAGGTAGGACACACTAGCGAAGGATTTACTCGTCTCTCCCCTCTAGTTCTTTCCCGATCTCCGCCAGAGATCATATCCCTAAGCTCGATATTAAGCTGTGGCGCCCCCAAAATAGGTATACATCACCTATTACGAGTTGTCAATACATGAATGCGAAACAACTACAACTTTATTATTACAATCAGTAAAGCTGTGAGTTTGAATACAAATATTATCTTCAGACAATATCTATACTCAAATAAATCCTCATCACATTTATTGATACAATATTTTACAAAAATGGTGAGGACTCGCTAAACAATTCTTTCTAAAACCTTCATTCCATACCCAGGCTAAACTTTCGCTTATATTCTCGCCTCACGAGAAGAAAAAATGGAACAAAAAGGAAAAGGGTGAGCTCAACTAGCCCGGTAAAAATATTATGACTAAGATAATATACAACAAATTATCGTTAGTCTTCAACGAGGAAAAATCTAATAGAATCTGATAGAACAACAAATTTTAAATCAATATTCGCATGGTGAAATAATAATTCATTAGAAGAGTTGAGTAGAGAAGCAAACTACTATCTTCTATATATGAATTTAAAAGTTCATCGCTCATCTTTTATCCTGTAACATCAATCGATATACATCGGAATCAAATACTCATCTTTGCACTCTGGGGCCAAAGATATTCATCGATTAGTCATGTTCATCTAAACACTGTTCATCTTTGCACTACTACCAAAGATATTCTTCAGAAATCATTCATCTTTGCACTCTGACGGCCAAAGATATTCAATAATATCATCATTTAAGGCGAGGATGATGAAAATATTTTTAAAGAAAGCGAATCCGGTGAAACAAAATGACAAGGATTAAGGATTAAGGATTAGTACTTTGTTTTATCCATGTTCAAAAATACCTCAAAAATAATCATAGTGGTGTAAAATTCGAGAATGATCAAAACATGGATCTGATCAAAGCTAGTATCCGAATAGATATTTTGGACAAAAGAAGAAATTTTATTTTTCTATTGAATAGTGCAGTATCGTGAATAGTGCAGTATCGTGAATAGTAACTCTACACCAAAAGATAAAATTTCCCAAAAAAAAAAACATCTTCACGCTTACATGAATAGTGAATAGTACTCGTGAATAGTAACTTCGTGAATAGTAACTCATGAATAGTAACCCAGACATGAAAAAGTTCCAAATTTGATAAAAAGTTTCAACCAATATTTCAAAGATAATGATATTGAAGAAATAATATCATTTGAGAAGAAAATAACATCCCTTACCTCGAAAGATTAGTACTTACAGGTGAAATCTAGGATATAGTCTTTGAAGGGAACTTGCATACCGTCTAACAATACTCAAAGTATACTCAAAATACTCACAAGAATACATTTCGATAATATAGAGAGAAAACTTGAGTTTACGGTGTGATTTTCAATTCTAACCTAAGCACCTATTTATAGGAAATTGCTTAGAACACCAAAGCAGAAAATTTAATAAATTAATAATATAATTATATAAATTTCCTCGCATGCCTAGAATCTGATTTCAGCCATCAAACACATGCCACATTCTAGAAAAAGTAAGAAAAACGTTTTTCTAATTTTAAATATTTTAAACTTCCAAAAATCAATTATTTGAACTTTGAACTTCAATAATTCATAATAAATAGCCCTTTCATCAGAAAATTCGAATCTCGTGAGTTTTTATAGGAAATTCAATTCTCTACAACTTTGCAGAAGAAAGTTTTCCAAATTCCAAATAGAAATTGACCGAAATCCACAAGCAGAGGCGATTTTATAAATTTATAATCAAATTTCGATCGATAAATGGGGTCCAGCAGAGCATGTTTAACATGTTTTAAACATTTATTGCAACAAAAATACTCTTCCTCCTCGTATACTCATATATCCCACATTCGTTGTAAAAATATCACCATTATTATATTATTAAAATATAATAATATATTTAAATGAATTATTTTATCAGAAAAAGATAAAATTTCAATTTTCAACAATTGTCACATTAAAAATTTTCTCCATCTATATCCACATAAAATTAATATTTTCCTCATCATATGAATCAATAATTAATTATTCACAAATAATATTACAGAATCAAAATATTGACAACTGAGGCGGTTCTCGAGAAGAGGGCTTTCCAATAAGAATTTCTCCTTCTTGGCATTGCAATTAGGTGACCAAACCTCTCCTTAGACGTAACTTTCTAGACATTGCCAATAATGTTATCTAATAATATTATTGAGATAATATGAATTATTGCTTCGATAATGAAAAATCTTGTGTAATGACAATTATTGAAACAAATAACAATATAAAATATCAACGCGACAATTATTAAATCAATAAAATCTTTGAGCGAGTAATTATCGTAACCATTATTGAGTAGTGCCTTCTTACGTAAGAATCAATAATTAGTGCAATACTGGTGTGCTTCTTGTGTTTTAACCCATAGAGAGTATTTTAAAAGATTAATAGCGGTAACAACTTCTACCGTTATTTTTAAACAACTTATATTTGTCGTTTTCTTCATCCAATCGCTTTCTAGTTATGGGGCCCACACACATGGCTCTTGTGCCGTAAATGCGAATATTCCAAACAGATTGAATATTCCACGACCAAACGAATATTCCCCGACAACAATGAATATTTTATAACCACTTGCTTATTTTGAAGTATTTAAGTATTTTACCCTTAACTATCCACATTAATCAAATCAACCCTTACTATTTCAAAATAATAAATAGAAAATTAAATTTCATTAATAATAAAGTTACATATATATATATATATATATATATATATATATATATATATATATATATATATATTCCATCCATCCGATAATTCCGGTTGTTGGGGAGCAACCCATTTTAATGACCACTACCTTGCATCTTAGGCCTTAGACAATTTTTTTTTTTTTTTTTTTTTTTATGTTTACAAGTAGTAGTGGCCGGCCAAAATGGGTTGCTTCCCCAACAACCTAGAATAATAGATGGAATCCATATATATATATATATATATATATATATATATATATATATATATATATATCTTATGTGTACCATTCCTCCCGTTATTATATGGATGGTGAGATTTATCCCAAATTTTGGGACGATTTATTAGAGTGAGCGAAAAATTTAAAATCAGTTGTATTTTGTTAGATATATATATATATATATATATATATATATATATATATATTGTTATATTTTGTCCATCCGCATTATGTTTACAAATGAATCCAACCGTTTGCAAGCATATTCGGTTCGAGTTCGGTTCGAATTCAATTAGATTGTTTTTTTTAGTCGAGTTCGCACATAATATCACTTCCGATTGTTTGATCAAACATGTTCGCGAACCATATGATTTGTGTGAGACCCCATATTTTATCAATAAAGATTTAAATTTTGTCGAAATAATTTTTAATATTATGGTGTGAATTTGAGATAATATTTTAGTTGTGGGTAGTATTTATAATTTTTTAAAGTATGCAAGTGGTTTATTATATTATATTGATTGGTGGGGAATATTCGGTTTAGCGGGGAATATTAAATCTGACAACTCAATCATTGGTGGACCCTAATGTAATTATTGTCGGATTGAAAAAAACGACAAAAATATTTTATTGAAATAACGGCGGAAGTTTTACTGGTTGATCTTTGTTGAACTACTCAGTAGTAAAAGTACGATGTCACGTGTGGTTGCATAGTAGAGCATGCGGTATTGATTATTGATCTTTATGTGAAGTCACTCGGTTTGATTCCATTATTGTCGATTAATAATATGAATTATTATAGCGATAATGACGTTTTGTTTTATTCAGTATTATTAACGTAATAAAATGAAACATCTTTTATATAAAATGTAATACTTTATTAAAGTTATTATATAAATAGAATATATAATATTTTATTATGATAGTGTTGCATAGTGTTTTGCATAGTGTTTTGCGTAGTGTTGCATAGTATTTGCATAGTAAAATATTTTTATATAAATAGAATATATTATATTTTATTTAAAAGATTTTGCTTTAAATATGGACCGTCCGATTAAAGTAAATCAATCTGGACCGATTCATGGATTAATTACTATGCATTCTATTTTCCTATAAATGAAGCTCATTCCTTCATTATTTTCTTTAATTCACTTTGAAACTCTAGAGAAAACTATAGAGAAAGAAGAAAAGTATTCGCTACTTCACCTTGCCAATATTGAGTTCTTCTAAGGTAGGAATATTATTTGTTGTGCCGTAAGGGTGTTATTCTTTGTATTCATGAAGAGAACTTACATTGTTATTCCATTGTTTATTATTACATTGGAATAAACTTGTAAAAGTGGTATACCCTATACATAAACTTTGATACTCATGGATACCCTATACTTGGTGAAATCCTTATATTATTCCATTCTTATTTATTACATTGGAATAACTTGATATCTGTGAATCCCCTATACTTGGTGATCTTCTTACGTTATTCCATTCTTTATTATTACATTGGAATATCACATGCGTGTGTTTTACCGGACTGGTTCCATTGTTTATTATTCGCATTTATTATTACATTGGAATATCCTCGCATGTGTGTTTTACAGGACTGGTTCCATTGTTTATTATTCAAAGCATTTATTATTACATTGGATCATCCCGATTGTGAATTTCACGACACTGGTTAGATTATTATTATTACATTGGAATAACTGTCTACATCATGCAATCCGCATGCATGGTGATTTCTTTTGTTATTCCATTCTTTATTATACTGGGTTGGTTAAATCTTTGACTTATATACTCCATGAAATTAGTGGAATATCCTCGATATTTCAAGGCTCCATCCAAAGATCTTTTCATGGAAATATTCTTACGATCATTCTTGAATTTTTTACTCTACAAAACAAGATCTTGTTGACAATTTGGACGTTAATAATTCCTAGATAAATTAATTCTTGAACTTGTTTTATTGAATTTTTATATCATTGTCATCATCCTCGCCGTGTTTATATTATGTTAAAAGTTATCTTTGGCTTACGATGCATAGATGAACTTAGTATGATTATAATGAGGGGTTCATTCGGTATAATCACCATTGATATAAATGATGTGAAAAAGTCCTCGATTATTTGTAATGCGATTGGTGGTGGATAGTTTTTGGTAGGGTGATTCGGATAAGTAAATGACCATTGATAATTTGATGAAAATCCTGGCCAAGTGGTATAGGGATGATTAGATATTGTGGTTTATTCATTTAAAGTTAGAGTCTCAATTTATAACATGATGATGAAAAACCTTTTAAATCATAAAAGATAGTAGATTTTATTTTCTACTTGACTCTTTTAATGGATCGCTTATTCACTGCAGATTAAACTCATTTATACATTGTATTTTATCGGTTTAACATTGTTGAAGGCTAATGATAATTTATTACGCATTATCTTAGTCATAAAATTCTTCTTGAAATTTAGTTGAATTTCACCTTTTCTTTCTTTATTCTCTTTAGGAAATGAGAAAACAAATTTGAGACAGTCGGGAGCAGAGTAATGGTCCGGAGGATAGCATTAGTAGTCATCACTATTACGTAAAATAGTGTGATAATAGTTGTAATGAGGACTCCTTTTGAGTTTGTATAATATCTAGTAAAGACAATATTTGTATTCAAACTCACGATTTTATGTCGTATTATGCATACTGCGACAGTTATATTAGTAAGTTGTATTTGAATTTATGTACCATATAAGTGGCGACCCAAGATGGGTGATGTATACCTAATTTTGGGGGCGTCACAATTTGGTTGACTTGTTCGCGAACAGTTCGATTCGAGTTCAATTATAGTGATTCGTGAATAACTCGCGAGATGTTCAAGTATTTATAATATTTGGCCTAATTTTTATTTCAGTGCGTTGATAATGTTCGCGAACATGATGATGTTCGACTATGTTTGTGAATACATTGATGCATGTTTGACTATATTCGTGAACATGACTATATTCGTGAGCATGGAGGTCATGCAAGATTTGAAGCAAATAATTAAAATTAATCCAAATTTCATAATTCAAATATTATGCTTTATTTTTTGATTATGGCGCACTTGATACGTTTGAGTTCTAGCTACTATTTTTTGAGAATATAATGTCTGATCCTTCTTCGCTCGTGAAGAAGATAAGTCAAATGTTTTTCGTTTATTTTATTGAAACAAATCAAATGTTGACTATGATTAAATTGTACGGTTTGAGTAGGAGCAGATGTTTTAAATGGTTGATCTTAAACTCAATTTTGTATATTAAGTGAGGAACAATTTATAGACGCGTGTATGGTACAGCCTCCAATTTTACTTTTATAATATTTATAACTTTTTTAAAAACTCTGTACAAAAGTAAAATATATATTCACAATTTTGGCACCAACGCTATTCTTCATATATTCTATTCCCCAGTTCTCAAATGAATAAAATATAATTTATACACATTAAAAAATACAAGTAAATAAATAAAATTTATATTTATATTTAATAACCCTATAAAAATATACAAAGTGATTAGTACTTTTATTTTTTTATATTAATAAATCCTATTAAATGACATATTTATAATTCACTGTTCTTTATTTTATTCTTTTAGAGATAAAAATATTTTTATTTTTAATCATCTTTTTGGGGAAGGGAGGAGTACTTGATAAAATTTCTCACGGTGTCACCAAACAATAGTGGTGGGTAAATTTTTTTATTTTGTTTCGATTTTGACCAAATCAAATCGGTTCGAATCGGCTAATTTGGGATAAAAAGTAACCGATTTAGAATCGGTACATAAAACCGATATATATTGAATATTCAGAAACGAGAAGTGATTTGGTTTGTTTAGTATATACCGAATGGAATCGGTGTAAATACTGATTAAATTAATGAACAGTCCTACCAAGCAATAAAAGCAATGGTGAATGAAACTGATCCAACTTAAAATTATAAGAATCCTTCACCAATAGAGGATCGAAACAGTGAGATTTGGGAGAAAGAATATTTTGATACGCAGCCGAATTTGAAGGAGGAATTACTAGTACTAGTACTAGAATTACTGTAGTATGAGTAAAATAATCAAGAATGAAAGGAGTGGAGCCCAAGTAAGAATGTAAATGGGTCCCTATGAGCATGCCTTAATATGTTTAAATAATAGGTAATGCAGTAATGCTACAAGTTTAATTAAAATTTTGTGACTCGAATAATGTAACATTGTGTTATATTCATTGATTAGATAAATTTCTTGCCATCCATAAATTATATTTTATTTTATTTAACACCGCATCATTTTAAACATATTTGTGACTAAGCAATTTTAAATTTTCAGAATTAAAAACAAAAATTAAAATCTATTTAGAGAAAATCTAATTTTCTCGTCCATTAAAAACTCCTAAAGAATCTTTCTGCGCCTGCAATCCAACTGGACGATTCGATTATGTATCTGATCTGATGGGATTATTATATTATATTATATTCCTCTCTCTAGCCACGTGCCTGACTTGTTGACGCTGATCAACACTCGACCAAAATCATTGAGCACCAGGCAAGGCATGGCATGGATCCCTCCTACACGGCTACACCCTCATCCCATGTGAAAAGTTCTCACTTGGATTTTCTTGTAATTATTGTTTATTTGAAAACTATTATAATTATCAAAATATTTTTTAAAAAATATATATATACATATATTACATTTAGGTAGAAAAGACAAATAAACTAAATAATAATATATATTACATATATATTATCACTACAAGAAAAATGGCTATCTCATGAATTAATGATATCAATGATCAGACTATCCGGTCGACGATAATAATAATAATGATCGATATCTCATGATCGATAAGGATTCTCGTCGCTAGTATATATCCATGATCGCATCGCGATCATTGATCGGTCATTGAGAAGAATTTCCCCAAAAATTTGGTGCGAAAATTTGGTTGCATGCGACGATTTATGTATCAATGATCAGAAAGTGATCATTGATATGTCCACATCATAAAAACTAGCGACCGCATGCGATCATTTGATATGATCATGATTCTTATAAACTTAATCGGACTACGGTTCGCGACATCGAAGATGAGAAGAAAACAAAAGAGGAGATATGACGAGGAGAAGAGGGAGAGGGGAAAAGAGAACCACCGCCGCACCACCGCACCACCACCGCACCACCGCACCACCGCACTTCACCGCCTCCCACCTGGTAACCCCAATTAATCTCTAAAGTAAACTTTTAGTTATCCCTTAATCCCTAAATCTCTAAATTAGACTAATTGTGCTTTATGTAATTCTATTTTTGTACATTTAAATTACATCAATAACTATGCTATACTCAAACCAATTTGGTAAAATTTCCTAATATTTATCTTGTTTTCAATTTGGAATTTGATGGATTAGTTGTTTCACTTTGTGGGTTTTGGTCGTTGTTATTTCTCAGTCGGGTTGGATGTGATTTTATATTTTAGTTAATGGGTTTTGGTTTTGGACAGTGGCAGTGATTGTTTGATTTGTTTCTTTATCAAATCTATAGGTTAGAACTTTAAATTTGGAACTAGGAAAGAGCTAGGGAAACAAAAACAAAAATAGAAAAGAATTCTTATTGAATACGTAATACTAGTAAAATATAAGTAGTATACTTTTTTAAAGCATAATTATCAATAATTTTATGTTTGGAACTTAATGTTTACAAATTAAGGATTAAATATAGTTAATAATAAATTTGTAGTGATGATATATTTAATAAATTTATTATTATTTTATGAGTGTTATTGTCAAGGAATCAACGGGACATAATCGACTTCTTGTAAAGGTATTTTGTAAATGCTTACTCCTTTTGTTTTGGAATTATAGCTTAGAAATAATCGAGTTTATATTCTAGGCATGACTTTTTTTTGACATTGTATAAGGTTATCCTCACATTTTTACATCTTTCCCATCATAAGATCGTATATGGGAATTAATTACAGAATAAACAATAAATTTCAATTGAAGTTGCAAGTTTCCAAATTTCATATAAAAATTAATTAACAAGAGAATGGTATTCAATCGTAGATCTGTTTGCTAAGAGGACATAGTACTTACCAAGATTATGCACGATTGATATGTTAAATTGGATTAGAAGTTCTGAGGTTTACTTTCTTATTCTAGTTTGAGAGAAAGCGTAGAAATTAGTTATTATTATTTGATAAGTGAAACCTTCAAAACTCATAATTTTTAGTTGCTATATTTGTTCCAACAAATGCTCCATTGCCCCTAGTTAAATTCCAAGGAATAAACAATATTGGCATCTTGAGTTGTCCTTAAAAGAAAAGCATTTATTGATACCTACAATTTGTAAATGAGCGGAGTTGGTTGTGAACAAAGCTCGACTTAGCTCGTTGAAGTTTGACTTGGTTTGTTTAAGCTTGGCTATACTCGGCCCAAGTTCGTTTATCAAGTCGTGTTCTAACAAAAAGATTGTGATCGTTTAATTAAAACCGTGTCCGATCTGAGAGCTTGAACCGTTTAAACTCTACCATCTAAACTCCACTATAGTTCGCTTAAGTTCGATTCTAACTAATTAAACTAATTAATTATTCATATATTATATATAAATATAATAATTATTTAAATTTGGTTATCTCGATTTAAATATACATGTCTAAACAACAATACCAAATAATCAACTTCTTCGTTTATTTATTTATTTATTTATTACTATTTTGCATTATTTATCCCAATATTGAAAAAACTCTTGCACAATTTTTTAAAATTTAAAACTCTTTTAAAATTTAAATTTAAAAAAAACTCTTGCTTTCATGAGAAGTTAACTTTTACGTTAAAAAGTCCAAAAGGGTCGAGACTACTCTTTCTCTTTAGGCTAAAATAAAACATACCAAAGTTCAAATTTCAATATCTTTTTGTTATAAATTCAAAATTGTCAATCTATGTTATTAGAAAAGTCTTGAAAAGATCTTCAAAATAAGAGGTATTATTGATATGTTTTGACATAATTAAAATAAGAGGTATTATTGATATGTTTCTACCCTACCCACCAATGGTAGCTCGCTCAATTGTTATATTGAATTTTGAATTTTTATGGAGTACTTTGTAACTCTTAATGGATTCATTTTGGATCATCGATTGATATAATCAGTATCCAAATATTCACTCACTCTTCTAATTGTAATGGCTAGGCCTAGAATCCAACTATATGGATCGGGAAAAGGATATAATATCAAACATAATCAGGTTCATTCACATCCTAACCCTATATATATATATATATATATATATATATATATATATATATATATATATATATATTGAATTAAAGAAGGCAATAAATTGTGTGTTCCTTACGTGTTCTTTTCTCGCACTCATAAGCTCATACACCTCGACACCTTTCAATTTCGGTTGGTTTATATGCAAACACATTGTGAATATTGTACTTATAATGCTCATACATTTATGCTCATACATTGTGAATATTGGATTCTCCTAAATTGTGCCTTGAATTATAGTTGTGCACATTACTGCTTTTTGTGTGTTGGGATTATATTTTCTTTGAAATTGGTCAAGTATGCATACCCTCGTGCGTGTGGATAGTCCATATTATGGGGAGACTCTGCTAGAATTTTTTTTTCATATATAAGTCAAATGGCCATATAACTTGAACATGAGTATAACATAAAACATAACTAGGAATTAAGTTTATCCATAATTCAATCAAGAAGAAGGTTCAAAGAAGTTTTCCATAATTCACAATCGAGAAGATAAAGAAAATGACACACTATTAATAATATGTATGCTATAAGTATAACTTAGCTTAGAATAGAAAGAAAATGAAAAGTACAAACACAAACACAAGCACTCTTTTCAATCACACTATTAATGAGTTGTTTCTAAAATATCCATACTTGTCTAAATCTTCATATATAAGTCAAATGGCCATATATGCATTCGTGTATATGTGATGGCAATGAGTATATGTGATGTTTTTGTTGTGTTCGAGATATGGACCCTCGAATCATATATAGGAATGCTTAAAGACCATATGTGTTCTATTGTAGATCGTTGGAGATTTGTGTGACTAGTGTTGTTAGATAGTGAGGAGTACATACATTGCCTATAGATAACATGTAAAAATGGTTCCCTAAGTTAGTTAAGGTTCACATGGTTCCCTAAGTTAGTTAAAGGTCTACATGGTGATGTTCTCTATATCCACGACATGTTTATGTACCTTTCATTTATAACTTATACTAACATCCTAAATTTTTTATTTATAGATGTCTTACGAACACCGCAAACCTTAAAAAGCCTTGGGTTGGGTTAGGCCCTAATCATGTGTAGAAGGCCAAGCTAATCCGGATGATCGCATTCTTATCTGAGATCCGTCCTCCTCCGAGATAGCACGTAAGTTAAACATCGTGTGTATATATATATATATATATATATATATATATATATATATATATATAAGGGTTTTAATATAAATTATTGTATATTGTAGTGATTTTCAAGATAGTAAAATTGTGAAGTGCATTTCACAATTATGCTTCTGTAATCGGCCTCACGCCGGTGATTACATGGGTGACACACCTCTCGCCCATAAGGATCTTGATTTAATTTGAATTTCGGGTATATTTTTTATCACTCGATAGATAATACATAGTTAATCAAATAATATTGCTTAGTAATATTATTATTATTGTTTTTATTTGCGTAAACGATATAGATGGGACGACGCACAAGCATCGATTATTCGAGACATTATTCGGCGAAGTGCGGCAATTGCGAACTAAAGATAATTTGAACAAGGAACGACAAAAGCCCCCGCACAATCTTTGAGATTGACCATCCGGGATGAAGGTGAGCAAGATATATCACATAAAGCATAGCCCACAGTGGTGCGCAGCACCCATATAGGTGCGAGATGTGTGACGATGGAAAGTTCGAGAGTCGGGTCAAGAGGCGCAAGATCGCCGCCTCTAATGCAGATCCTCGAGTGTATCAAAGCAGCGAGAAAAGGCAAAACGCACGTCGGGCGGCGGTATATCACAGTATGCAACACATTCTTCGCAGAAATACGTATGTTATGTTTCTGATCATCTTTTGTAGCTAAAATATCATATGTTTACATAATAATATGAGGAAATGAACTATAGGAGTCTCAGTCTCAAGGTCAACCTATCAATTGGTTGGATGTGTATGTGGCCACTCGCGATGGTCTACCCAAGTCGCATTCGAGATAAGCGGTAATAAGTTCACTTTATCCTAATATGTTGTTTATAAATTGTAACGACCTTCTTTAGTATTTTTTTATTTATTTTAACTATTTAATTGTTATCTTCTTGACAGACACTTATAAGGGCTTAATGAGCGAGCGCTATCCTCAAGGCACCCGCGTCGTCTCGATTGATCAAGAATTATGGGAGAGGCGTCCATCGTGAAGAAAAATTATGTCAAAGGCCAAGGACAAAGACGACTTACCGACCATCGATTGCTGTAGCAGCTACGCCGCCCCGGTCTACACGATCATCGTGGTATTCCACCTATCATACTCCTGCTTGATTGTGTGAGAGCGATCTGTCAGATCGTGATCTTCTTCAATATCTTCAAGCGGGCATCTGCAGCCTCTCACGAGTCCCGATGAGTTGGAGGAGGCAATGGTGGCGGCAGTGGCAGCGAGCAAAGCAACACAACAACAACGAGGAGAGGTATATATATATCGTTTATTGTTTAGCTACATTGTCTTATATATTTATAGTCTACGAGTCGATGTCTTACTTATATGTAACATATATGTTTTATTACTTTGATAATTACAGGATCCTAATTTGGATGATCCGTGAAGAAGCGCTTAGACTTATTTTTTTTTAGAATTTTAAAGCCTCAGACTCTTTTAGATTCATTCTTTGGACAATTGTATTAGTTTATATGGATGTTTACGATATCGATTATATTGTGTTGGAGGAATGTTTTGTATTGTATTGGATGAATGTTTATTCATGGATATTTGAATGTTTTGTATTGTATTGGATGGATGTTAATATGGATGCTTGTATATATATATATATATATATATATATATATATATATAATCGTGTTGGGATTGAAAGCGGTACAAAGCAAAGTTATTTTGGGAAATCAATAAAATAGGCAAAAATTTAAAAAAAAAGGAAAAGGATCGTGACGCGTGCGATTCATTAAAATGTATCAACGATCTTGAATCTAGCGGCCATCATGATCGCTATTATCTATCATTTGACGACACGTGTGACACGTCAAAACAAGACAAATGACTCAAAGATAAGTCATAATAGCGACCAGATTCGGCCGCTAATTGCGATCGCTAATAATTCGGTCATTATTGGTGGTCGTGATGTCCTTCCAATGATCAGATTATCAACATGACAGACGTGATCGGCTGATCGACACTGTCCGCAGAATGTCTTGATCATTGATAAACCTTTTTGTTGTAGTGTATCTTGTAATTATTTGTTTATTTTATGATTCATGGCTAGCTATAGGAATTAATTACTTAATAATATCAAAGTTGTTGAACAGAAAAAGGGTAATTGAAGGGCTTGCATGCATAACGGGATAAATTTGAAGTGCAAAAGTAGAAATAAGCATTTTCAAAAGGATACATGCATGCAATTCAACAAATCATTTTACTCGGCTTGAAGTACAAAAAGGCAATTAACTCCTTCCTTCTCGGTCCTAATAATAGCATTAGCATGAACATGGAAATCGACATGGACATGGAGTGAACTTTTAAGACTTTTTTTATAGACTAACACTACCTAGTCAACATTATGGACCGTCCCCACAGAAAAAGGAATTTAAGGATTGGGCTCAAATTCAAATTATGTCCATTGAAAATAACTCATTGCATGTCTTCCTAATTAAGTAAGCTTCTGCATTTGTATGATATGCCTGCCTAACCACTAATTCTTTCTTCTCAATTTATTTAATTATATAACAGTATTAATTACACCAATTATTCTATGACATCTTGGTGCTTTTGACGACCGACCTAGCTAAGAATAAATTAACAAAGTAAGTATATATTAAAGCAACCCTACCCTAAAGATGACAGTTGCGATACATATTTGCCAAAATTAAAAATGAAAAACCAAATATATATATATATATATATATAACATGCATGATGCCCACTCTGTTGATTTAAACTCTAAAAATCAAGTAATAAAGTTAGGCTAATTATCCCAAAATTAATTTCACCTGCTCAATAGCTTCAGTGCTTGAGCTTGACTTGACTGTACGTACCTTACATAGCTCATAACATCTTTTTGTCTTTTTGTTTCCAGGGGGGTTCAACATTTCAACACAGGGAGGTTTGGTTTGGATTGATCTATTTCCTTAAATGATAGATTTCTATATATTACAAAAGGTTAAGGCCATGCATGTACTAATATTTTTAGAAAGAATTTGGAATATGAGTAGTTGTTTCCACAAGACTGCTACATACACCCACACCACAACTAAGGTCCCACAATTCAGATGCATACCCTCTAACAAACTGATGACAGCGAAATGGGCTGGAAAAGAAGGATGAGTACTGTAGCAAAGGATTAATCACACTCTTTCAGTGGAGGCTGGCCATCATCATGTTCTAAAGCAACATCATATCATTAATTACCTGCTGCATGCCACATAAATGAACTATATAACTAGTCAAGGACCCTACAACAACCGGATCACTTATGTGCTTGTATAAGAAGACCCTTATAGCTAGGCTATTGGTATATATGTTCCCCATTGTGTCCTTTACGGAATTTGATCCTTGTACAACTTTGTTAGGGGATGAGAGTACTTAGATCGTTAGACCTCATTGCTGTATATATATATTCGGTCCTAACCATTAATGGTTAAACAACTCCTTGTGTTGCCCTTTTCTTCCCTCCATTTGCTACCGCATGCATTTTTCAGGCCATGGACTGCTATATATATATATATATATATATATATATATATATATATAGTTGTACGTAATGCATGCATGCCCATGACGTGCTATGTTATTTAACTGCGTTTGCCAAAGGGGTATTCCCCATTAACATGTTAAGAACCAAATGGAAGACTTTTTCTTCTAAAAGAATTAATATATCAATGGAGTATAAAAAGATCAGTTATTTTATCTTTCCATTGTCATGCCTTGGAGTTGGAAGTGCGTTAATTACTGGATGTTTGTCTATCAAGAACTAGTACTTTTCCAATTGAATTGAAATTCTATAGTGCAGATGCAAGGAAACATGCATGCTTCAGAAAATGAACAGAAATTAATTAAGACAGTAGGAATCTACCTACCTACCTAGCTTTCAGCCTCAGTAAATCTGGCTGCCTACGGTCGTCGGCCAGGCACTACTAGAACTCTAGATTATTGTCAAACAGGCTTTTAATGCCAAGATCTTCTATCACGTCTCAATCACGTAAGACGCTCGGATCTTGCACACTAAACACAGTCAACACCAAAAGTTTGACGACTTATTTGTCGGGATAGGCTTCGGTGTAAGAAGTCGGTCTGACGATCATGAGGTTAATGATGGAGGATAATAAAATCTAGTGAATTGAGAGAGATAAAATTATCAGTTACCTTTACTTAGAAGACTTACTTGCTATGTTATACTCTCTAGCCTTTGCCTCGATTCCACCCACTCTTGTCGATTACACCCCGAACACGATGGTTTCGCCGATCGCACCTGACCCACCCACTACACGTGGTCACCTTTTTTTCACCGCCATCACGGTCGTCGAGGATCTCATCCACATTAATGCATGGCAGATATAATAGTCAACCATCATGTTTTTTCATCATTACCGGTCAAAGGTGGAGATATTTAATATCTAATGGGTCAGCCCACTAACTCGGCCCGATCTTGTAAGGACTTAACAGAAATAATATAGTGACTAGGCCCAATACCTCTAAAGTCCATTAACGATGATCTGGTGGACTAACCAAATAAATAGGCTCAATCTGTTCAGCCCAATAGATGAAATACCATGACCCAACATTGTCCCCTAGTTTTTTATTAAACAGAATGTTTAGTGGAAAACTATAAATGGTCCATGATATGAAGAATTTGATAGGATCAGAAAAGGCCCAAACTGACATCCACCAAGGCCCAAACGGTAAAAAATCAGAATAATAAGGTAGGTAGATTAAAACCGGAAGTCTAATACGAAAGGCCCAATCTGGTAAATACTTGAGACTTCTCTTGGACGCTACCCTTCCAAATTCGCCATGATGGATAACAATTAAATGTGCCGCCCTCGTGTACCGTGTAACCGTCAGTATAAAAGGTAAATTTCACCAATTTTAACAGTTTTACCAGCCAATTTGAAATATTAGACTTTTGAGCTTTCTTCTCTTCTCCTTCGAACTCTCTTCCTTTCTCTGCAAAATTTCAACAATGGTGGTCCTAAATTCGAATCAGAACTCTCCTCTTCGTGTAACCCCGATCAATACTGTTCTGCCCAATCCAAGCCCCAATAAAGAGGCGTCAAGCTCTAAAGCTGCAACCCCAAGTAAGAATCCATCAACAAAACCCCTCCCTAACCCTTCTGCATTCTTCAGAAGCGGGGAACGTTATGCTCATGCCAACACTCCATCGACTGTCACTGAAGTCGATTTGAAGAGGATCCGAGCTCGTTGTCATATCTCGGACACCCACTTAGTGAGAGCTCCCCGGTCAGAGGAGCGAATGTACCAACGACCAGAGGGATAGACGACTGTCCCGGTGACTATCCTTGAGAAGGGGGTCCGATTCCCTCTTTACGTTTTCATAGTAACCCTCCTAGGTTTTATAGGTATTGGGTTTACCCAACTAGTGCCAAACTCTTATATTCACATCCTAGCATTCATCGCTTTCTGCCATGAGCTAAGCGTCGAACCCACACTCGACTTCTTCTTCACTGTTTATAAAATTGGTCAGTCCAGAGAGAAAGGATTTAAGGCCATAAGCAAACAGTCCCCGAAGACAGGAGAGAAGTTCGAGAGACGTTCGTTGGTCTCCACCCCATCCAGCAACAAAGGATGGCATAAAGGATGGTTCTTCATCAAAGGACTAGAGATTGCTTCCCTGCCGAACTGGGCTACTGACGAGAAGATCTCTGCCGACTTCGGAGACATTTCTGAAGAACGTGAGGCTGAAATGATAGAACTTTTTGACAACTTCCCGAATGAGGAATGGAGCTACGGACTTCTTTCCAAGCAGGCGTAGTTGTATGACCATAAACGTAAGTATTGATCTGTCTTATATATACAAAATATTTGAAATTTTATGTGACGTGAATTCTGACATATGACTGTTTGCTTTGTGCAGTATCTCTGATCAGACCGAATTCTTCAGAAATAAAAGAATTTGAAGATTTTCTGTCTGAAAAATCTTCGGAAGTTGCTGAAACTCCCTTGTTAGAGGCTGAACCCGAAGATAATCCGACCCCTGAAGCACGTACCACTGAACCTCAAACTGAAGATCCAGAAACTGAGGATCTCCCTTTGTCGAAAGAATCTCTTCAACCCCGCAGGAAGAAAAGAGCTATTCGAAAACCTCGATCCATTCCCACACCAACAAATCTCGAGCTTATCCCAGAACCTAAACCAACCACCACACCAGTCCCCCCTCGAGGAAGTTTACTCGATCTGCCTGTAGATGATCGAAAAAACTTTCTTCGAGTCAAAAAATTAAGAACCAAAGTAACCCCTTTGACCATCGATGAACTCAAAGTACCTCCTTCTTCAACCGAACTCCCCCCAACCCTTCCAGTTAAGATTCAAGTTTCTGACGAGGAAGAACAAGTCGAAATCTTGTCAGCACTATCCCAGAAGAGGAAACACCCTTCTGACAGTCATCCAAGTTCGGCTTCTGCCCCCTCTCCACCACGCAATCCCACTCCAATCTGATCGCCATCTCCTGAGAATATATATACAGATCCTTCCCCAACTCGTGACCAGCCCATACCCAATCCTCCAGAACCTTCATCCCATGAGTTCCAGAATAAGGCTATGGCATCGCCAACCCTATGGCCTCGATTTAATGCCAACTTCCCCTTCTAATTATTCAATTCATTCGTTCGGGAAACTGACGATCACCGATTTGGCAACAGCTCGATCGGGGATCTACTGGATGAAGGCATGAGCTATATAACTCAGGTAAATGATTCTCTCTTTAATTTATGTACTTATTTTCATACTTAGATATTTGAAACTGATCAAATAATGTTGAACATGTGTAGGCAAACGCTATTTTTGGGCGTTTACGTCCTAAACACCTTGAAGCTGAAACTGCAGAAGAAGCTGCAAGGAACGAGAATGCTATTCTGCAATCTGCCTTGTCGAAAGAGAGACATGAGCGAGATATTGCAGAGTTCAACAATGGACATCTTCGGCAGGATCTGAATCAGACCAAAGAGGAGCTGAAGGCCCTCAAAGAAGAGCTAAAGGTGACCAAGGCCAGCCAGCAAGATATGACCAGTATGAACGCCGACCTTGTGGAAAAGAACGAAGTTCTTAAGGCTAACTATAAAGAACTTGCTATATCCAACCAAAGCTTGGCGATACAAGTGGACAATCTTCAGGCGAAGGCCCTTGAAGATAAAGAAAGACACTTGGTCAGACGTCGGAAGCTCCAAGATAAACTGAATGCCTTCAAGGAGTTAGGTCCTCCTCCCCGATCAAGAATTGCGTGAAGCGATTTGCACCGAGTCTTAGGGCCTCTCGATGAATTGAATGCGAAATTTCAAGGTCTACTCAAGGCTACGAGGGTCTGCAGAGGTCGAGACAAGGAGAAGCTAGTTTCGACTAGCTAGACTTTAGACCAGCTACCTTGATTCTTCCGAAGGCGAAGACAATGCCTAAAGATATTACTGCTTTCTTTTAGTTTTAGGATTTTTGTGTAAAAATGTTCTCTTTTTATGTAATCTGTTTAACTATTAATGAAATCTCAACTTTCTTTATCATGACTTCTGCATAATTCGTTTCTTGTCAATAATTCAGTATCAATCAACGTGAAAAATGTATAAGATTTTTGTGAACTTAACTTAAATTATGAATCAGGCAAGTCATATAACAGTTAAGTTGAAGAATAATACTGAACATAATGAACTAAACTAAATGAACCGAACTCAACACTTGAACAAAATAAAGTAATGCATACTTATCGTTTCCGAAGTGTGAGATAGATTAGGCATAAGGTGAATTCGGCTGACCCTCCTTGCACCATCAAGATCTTATTTACCACTCGGGGTAGAACAATTTTATAAGAACCATGGAACTTGTTTACCACACGGGGTAGAAGAAATTCATAAGGACACACCTAACAATAAGGCTATCATCGAATGGCCAGCTAGTCCACCCGAACCTCCTTACTTCGGTGAATATTGGTTTACCACTTGCGGTAAAACAATATTAAAAGGACTATGGAATTTGTCTACCACGCAGGGTATAACAAACCCATGAGGACACTCCTGCCGAAAAGGCTACCATCGAATGGTCAGCGAGTCCACCCCGTCCTCCTTACACCGATGAAGTTTGCTTACCCCGAAGGGCCTGACAAATTCATAAGGACCATCTGCCAAAAAGGCTACTATCGAATGGTCACGAGTCCCCCCCGTCCTCATTACACCATTGTGAACTTAGGACCAATAAGAAGAGAATCAATTGTGAAAAAATGAATCTTTTATTGTTGATGATCCAAATATTTACAGACTTCCGATAAACTGACTCGATCTCTACTGAAAGTACTTCCGAAGCCTGCCAGCATGCCAAGTGTTCTTGATCTTGGATCCGTCCAATGCCTTCAACCGATAAGTTCCTGGCTTCGACACTTCAATTACTTCATACGGTCCTTCTCAGTTCGGCATCAGCTTTCCCAAGTTCTGAGGCGTAGATGCTTCGACTTCCCTGAGGACGAAGTCCCCTACTTCAAATCTCTGAAGCTTTACCCCTTATTGTAATGCTTGGCTACTCTCCGTTGATAGGCTGCCAGTTTGATCAAAGTCACCTCTCTGACTTCTTCCAACAAATCCAAGTTGGCCTTCAGTCTTTCCTCATTGTAGATCTCTTTGAACTGACTGACCCGAAGACTGGTGGATCCAATCTCAACAAAGACTAAGCATCAGTGCCATAAGCCAATCTGAAAGGTAAGTCCCCCGTAGTAGTCCTCGGCGTAGTCCGATAAGCCCATAACACGTTGAGAAGCTCTTCAGGCCATCTCCCCTTAGCTTCGTCCAGACTGCGCTTGATCCCATTCAACAGCGTTCTGTTGGTCACCTCGACCTACCCGTTCGACTGTGGATGAGCCATCGAAGTCTTTCTGTGCTGAATTCCCAACTCCTTCAGAAATCCTTCGAACTTCGATCCCACAAACTGGTGTCCGTTGTTCGATATCACCACCTTAGGAATTCCAAAATGAAACACTACTGACTCCTTCATGAACTTCAGGCATTCTTGTTCCGTTATCAACCGAAGTGGCTTCACTTCTACCCATTTGGTCATATAATCGATGGCAACTATAACAAAACTGACCTGACCTTTAGCTTTTGGCAATGGACCCAGTATATCTACCCCCCAGACAGCAAAGAGTATAGGAGATAAGATCGAGTATAGCTCTTCTGGTGGCTGATGTGGGATCAGACTGTTAAGCTGACACTTCTCACACTTCTTCACATACTCCGTAGCTTCCTTGAAGATTGTAGGCCAGTAGAACCCCTGCCGAAGCACTTTGTAAGCTAATAACTTAGAAGCCAAATGGTCGCCATAAATAACCTCGTGAACCTCCCGAAGAGCATATTCAGCTTTGGACGGGACCAAACACTTTAACAATGGTGACGAAAATGCCCTTCGATAAAGATCTCCATCAATAAGAACGAAGTTGGCACTCTTGTACTTGATCTTCTTTGCCAGCATCTGATCCGAAGGAAGGACGCCATCTGTCAGATATTCAATGTAAGGAGTCATCCAATAGTTAGAACGTTCAATGCACATCACCACTTCATGCTGGATACTCGACTGCTGCAGAACCTCCAAATAGACTGATCCATCGAAAACGTTAGCATCCGTAGTGGCCAGCTTCGACAATGCATCGGAAATAGAATTGTCGTTACGCTCTATACCCTGAAACTCATAGGAGACGAAATACTGAAGCCGGTCTTTCAACTCTGCCAAATACTTGATCATTCTCGCTCCACGAGCTTCATAATCCCCAGACACTTGCTTGACAACCAGCTGAGAGTCACTATAAATGATTAACTTCTGAACCTCCAGACTCTTTACTAATCGGACCCCCGCTAGCACTGCTTTATATTCGGCCTCGTTGTTCGTTGTTCTGAACCCAAATCTGATGGCCTGCTGCACTTTGAATCCCTCCGGACTTGTCAAAATAATCCCCGCTCCACTGACGTCCAAAGTAGAAGACCCATCGGCATACAGAGTCCACGAGTTCTGACCATGCTGAAGAACTGCAACTGCTCGATTGGACGTTTCTGCTCCTGGCAACTCGGCATCTACTTCAGAGAACGAACACTCCACCATGAAATCAGCCAAGGCTTGACCTTTGATAGCAGTTCGGGGATGATATTCAATAAAAAATTGGGACAACTCCATCGTCCATGCTGTTAATCTACCCGAAACTTCTGGTTTGCTCATCACCTTCTTCAACGGTTGATCCGTATAAACTACCAGGAGCCGACCTTGAAAATATTGCCTAAGCTTTCGACTAGCAATTATCAAAGCAAAGGCAAATTTCTCAATGTTCGGGTACCTGGTTTCAACATCTCTCAGAACGTGACTGACGTAATAGACTGGATGTTGTTTTCCCCCCACTTCTCAAACCAGAACAGCTCCCATTGCCAACGAACTAGCTGTCAGATATAAGTACAAAGTCTCAGCAGGAGCGAGTTTCACCAATAAATGAGCCGAAGACAAATACGTCTTTATGCCTTGAAAGGCATCTTCACACTCCGAAGTCCACTGAAACGTCTTCGCATTCTTCGGTCCCTTTAAAGTGTCAAAGAACGGTAAGCATCTTTCTACCGATTTGGACATGAATCTCCTCAAAGCTGCAATCTTCCCGGTCAAACGTTGAACGTCCTTGAATGACTGAGGAGTCTTCATATTTAATATGGCCTGGATCTTCTCTGGATTGACTTCGATACCCCTTTGACTGACCAGATATCCCAGGAACCTCCCTGCACCAAGGCCAAAGGTGCACTTAGTTGGATTGAGTCTTAACTTGTGATGACGAACCGTCTAAAAGCATTCTTCAAGATCATCCAGGTGTTTCTGAACACTCATGCTCTTCACTATCATGTCATCCACATAGACCTCCATATTCCTTCATAGCTGCTTCTAGAAGACGAAGTTCATCATTCTCTGGTAAGTGGCTCCAGCATTTATCAAGCCAAAGGTCATCTTCTTGCATACACCGAACGGTGTGTGATGAAAGCTGTCTTTGGGATGTCTTCTTTGCACATAGAGATTTGATGATAACCTGAAAAAGTATCCATAAAGCTTAGTAGTGCATACCCCGAAGTTGTATCAATAAGTTGATCAATATGGGGCAGAGGATAGAAGTCCTTCGGGCATGCTTTGTTCAGGTTCGTGTAGTCGATGCAAACTCGCCACTTTCCATTCTGCTTCTGGACCAATACCACGTTCGCCATCCACTCCAGATAATCGATTTCAAAGATGAAGTCAGCAGCTATCAGCTTCGCAATCTCTTCATCAATAATCCTCTGTCGCTCAGGTACAAAGATCCTCCTTTTCTGCCGAACTGGCTTCTTTGATGGATCTACATCTAGTCGGTGCTTGGCAATCTTTCGGCTGATTCTAGGCATGTCTTGTGGCTCCCATGCAAAGATATCCGCATAGCAGCGAAGAAGTTCCATAAGGTTTGTTCGGAGGGGTTCCGGCAAACCCGAACCTATCTTCACTATTTTGTCTTTCTTCCCCAGAACTAGCTCGATCTCCTCCGTCTCTCCTGCAGGAATAACCAATGGGTCCGAACTGCTTTCAGTGAAGGGCTCGATCTCAATCGTCATGGTTTGCTTCTGCTTGCTGACCCCTACTCCCGAGGCAATCACAACATTCCTGTAGCATCGTCTGGCCAAATCCAAGTCCCCTGCTACCTCTCCAACTCCATGTGTTGTTGGGAACTTGATCTTGAAGTGAGGGATGGAGGTTACTACTTGGAGAGCAGTCAAGATAGGTCTACCCAGTACGGCGTTGTGGGCCGAATCTACATGCACAACATAAAATTTACATGTTATTTCTACCTGCTGAGGAGATGTGCCGAAGATTACTAGTAGTTTAATAGTGCCTACCACTTTGACCGGATCGTTGCTGAAGCCATATAAGGGAGCCTCCTGTCCAACCTCCATCTTTCGCCCATCAAGATGCATCCTCTGATAATCATGGACATACAGAATATCCGCAGAAGACCCGTTGTCTATCATCATACGCTTCATATCCACCGAACCTACTTGTGACGTGATCACCAGTGCTCCTTCATGAGGTTCGATGGGCTCCGAAGGATAATTTGCATCGGTGAAGGATATAACTGTCTCTGGAAATGGTCTGTCGGTCTTCGGGAGAACACCCGCCACGGACATGACTGAATCCAGATATCCCCTCCTCTTCTTTCCTACCAATTTCCATGTCGTCCCACCGGTTATTACATCAACGACGTGCCTTGGTGGTTGATTTGGAGCAGGCTGCACGGGTGGAACCGTTTGAACCGTCAGAACAGTACGGTCAACATTCTGTTGCTCTTGCTGATGGTCCCTCCCGGCCACATACTGAACCAACAAACTGCTTTGAACCTTTCTTTCTACGAAGTCCTTCAGATTGCAACATTCATTAGTGTCGTGACCTGTAGCTTGATGATAGCCATAAAATTTTTGAGCGTTGCCTTGTCCTGGCTTAAAATTATCACGAGGTGGTTCAAAGAACGGCTGGTTCCTGATCTGATCCAAAATCATCGACCTATCCATGTTCAGTTTGGTGTAAACCTTATTCACCTTCTGGACAGGAGCAGGTGGGCGATTACTTCCCTGTCGCCATGTGTTATTGTACTTCTTTGAGCTGCCCTCTGGCCGATCATTATACCCTCCCACCTTCTTCTGATTGCCTTCAGCCTTAGAAGTGTCTGCCTCCTTCATCCTGTCCGAAGAAGGACGTTTCAGGCTATTCATAGCCTCCTCCACCACAATGTAGCCCTCCGCTTTATCGAAAGCTTCGGCCAAGCTCTTCGGATGGTGAAACATCAGCTTCTTCACCAACTTTTCAGACTTCACTAGATCCAGCCCATTCTGAAATAACTCGACAGCCTGAAGATCATTGAGGTCTGCCACTTGGCCAACTGCTTCCCTGAATCGCTTCACATACTGACCCAAGGACTCATTAGTAAAATGTCGGACCTGTGCCAAAGAACCCGTAGACTTTTCTCTTCTTCGGTTACTCCCAAAATGAGCATGAAATTTGTCACACAGCTCGGACCATGACGAGACTGGATCAGCAGGCAAAGTTCCCATCCACTGCCTTGCATCCTTCCTCAATGTTGTAACAAACATATGGCACTTGGCAGCATCGATGAAATCATAATAATCCATTAGCCGATCGAACGCCTGGCTATGGTCATAAAGGTCTCCGGACCCATCGTAACTCTCCATATGAGGCAACTTCTTGGTGGTGTCTGCCTTCTCCTTAAGAATATCCGGGGAAAAAGGAGACTCCTTTTTTCCCGGAGTGTCTTTCACCTGTTGAACCTCGGCCGACTGCTTCCGAAGCTCCTTCAACTCCTTCACCAAGAAATCTACTCCTTCTGGTTGTGAAGAAACTTCCTTCTCTGGAGACACTTTCTTCTTCTGGGTGGATCGACCTCCTCTATCCGACCCCACTGCCTTTGTTGGACTTCTGGATCTACTCCTGCGTGTAACTCTGTCCTCATGATGAGAATATTCACGTTGATGCTCTCTCCTTCTACTCTCAGGTGCATACTCTCTCGACCGACTCCTTTGTCTGCCACCATCTCGACCTTGAGAACCAATGACAATAAGTGCTTTCTTTGATATCTCAGGAGTTCTGCTCCTTGATCTCCTTCTCTCCTGAGGTTAACCCCGAGATACATGTACGGAATGCTCCGGCTCCTTCCCCTCCCGATGTTGTACATTCTTATGCCTACTACGCCTTCTGGACTGAACATAAGTGGATGCCTCGTCCTTCAGATCGGCCATCCAAAGCATCTGCACAGCTATATCCTCCCTCTGCTTTAGAAGAACCTATATAGCTTTATCTGCTTCTTCATCCATCTTCGCCAACTTGGCAGCTTTGTCATCTCGACCACTTTGGTGATGAGTTCTAGGTGGTGAACCCTCCACCTGCCTTCGGTCTTGGTCCCGGTCTTTATCATCAGCAAACACCAACCTCCGTCTGGCTCCACCATGAGCTCTCGAACGAGAACCCTTGAAAACATGTTTGGAAGCAGTGCTCTCACTCTCATGAACACTCTTCGAATGACCCAGACGATCCTTGACAGAAATATGTTGGACAGACGAGCTCACAGCCTTCGGCTGTCCTTCCGGTGTATCTGCTCTACTCCTCACCATCTTTTTCGACGTAGAACAAATGAAAGTTGTGATTGAAAATTACAAGACACTAGAACACGCCCCTCCTTCTAGCGTCAATGTTAACGCCAAGATCTTCTGCCACGTCCCAATCATGTAAGACACTCTGATCCTGCACACTAAACACAGTCAACACCAAAAGCTTGACGGCTTCGACCGTCGGGGATAGCTTCAAAGCGTGAGAGTCGATCTGAGTAATCACAAGGTTAACAATGGAGGATAATAAAATCTAGTGTATTGAGAGAGATAAAATTATCAGTTACCTTTACTTAGAAGACTTCCTTACTATGTTATACTCTCTAGCCCAGTTTACCATGCCACCCACTACTGTCTAACACAAATTTCGAACACGATAGTTTCGCCGATCGCATTACGAGTCCACCCACTACCCTGTGATCACTTTTTTTCTACCGGCCGTGAGTCAAGGATCCCATCCACATTAATGCATGGCAGATATAATAGTCAACCATCATGTTTTTTCATCATTACCGGTCAAAGGTGGAGATATTTAATATCTAATGGGTCAGTCCACTAACCATGCCCGATCTTGTAAGGACTTAACAGAAATAATATAGTGACTTGGCCCAATAACTCTGAAGTCCATTAACGATGACCTGATGGATTAACTAAATAAATAGGCCCAATCTGTTCGGTCCAATAAGTGAAATACCATGACCCAACACAGGCAATTAGAAATAAGTACTTGAAATTAATCTCTTTGCATGCAGCTTCAGTTACTTGTTCAGTTGAAAGTGGTACTTTCTGGATCATGAACCTCCCATTGCACTTTGTGAACATTGACATCAACTGATCTTTGAAGAAAATCTCAATTACGTACCTGCCAGAAATCTTTAATTTCAGCCTCATTCTTAAACATCTGATCACTTCTATGAACAAGAAAAGATGTACTTTGAACGTCGCAAATGACTGAAGGCAAGCATTTAATGATCACTTAACCATTAATGAACTACGCTACGAAAAAATTAGTAGTTGCTCCAATAAACTCCATACATACACACATTACTTGCTAGCAATTTGCTGGCATGGGTCAAACAATTCTTTTGATGAAGGCGTTTACAATTTTGACATTAATTAATTTTTTTTAATCTTTCTTATTTTTGGAGCGAGGCTGGGGAGTGGCGAGGGACCAAACACCAAGCAAGACTCGCAAGTGATATGATTAATTACTAATGGATATATATATATATATATATATATATATATATATATATATATATATATATATATACACACACACACACATACCTCAATTAGCTGCTGTTAATTTTTAAAAAGACTACTCATAATTCACCCTAGCTAGCTGTATATTACCAAACAAATTCCACCAAACTTATTATATGTATATTTTCTGAAACAGGCTACCCAGAGATTTTGAAATTTTTTAAGCCTATGAAATTTTGACAATTATAAATAAATAAAATATATATTGATACTTCTTTAAAAATTATAAGAATGTACTTTTATGCCGGATATAAGACTCATTTTCATTGATATGTAAGTTAATTTGTAATATAGGCAAATTCATAAATTTATCGTTCTTCTTATTTTTTTAGTTATCATTAATTATACCAATATAAAATTTTACTATTTCTCTTCACTATACTGTGTACTACAAATAAGATTGTAAACTAACCAAACAGTTCGAACTCGATTCGAGCTTGACTCTAAAAATTATGACCGATACTCGAATTCGTTAATAATATGTTCTAAATTTGAGCATAAAAATTAGTTTAACAAAATATATGAATAAAATCTGAGTAAGATTATACTGGACTTATTTAAGATTCAAACTACTCGAATTCTTGATTGTGATTCGATACATACTCAATTGATACAAATTCGATTAGAACTCCATACATTCACTTATAATATATACAAAATTAAATCAAATTAGGATTATTATTATTATTATTATTATTATTATTATTATTATGATTTATTTTGTTTTAATTTTAATTGCGACTTTATATTTGTTAAGTGTAATAATAAATATATTTTCTCATTTTTAAGTAAAATAACAAATTCAATTTATAATTATATCTATTGGAAAATTGTTAAATCCACAATAAAATTGTTATTTCCACAACAACACTTTTGTTGTGAAAATAACAAAAAGTGTTATGGATTTAACAATTCCCTATTTATCATAAAGCTAGTTACACTACAAGAAAAATGGTCATTGGCGACGACACATTACCCGTCGGTAATGACCTTAATGCCGACTGGGAAGCCGTCGAGAATGGGTACCGTCGAGAATGCCATTTCCCATGGGATAATTTGGTGCGAAAATTTGGCGGTGGAGGAAAATTTCATTAGCGACGGACAAATAACAGGTGTATATTAGTTTATAACAGGTGTATATTTATAAATGAACATGGAAATTTTAATTTTTTTTAAAAAAAATCAAAATATATGTACAGGATCATTGCCGACGGCTAATAAGGCATTGCCGACGGCCATGCCGTCGGTAATGAGTTTTTTCCTCAAAAAAAAATATGGGGTCTTTGTCGACGCTTCTTGCTTCAGTATAGCCGTCTTTCAGATTGACATAATGTCGTCGCCAATGACTCCGTCGAGAATGACAAATGATGCCGGCATTTGGGATTGGAGACAGGGCGACGACGTGTGGACGACGATTTGTTGTCTTGTCGACGGTCATTAATCGCATAAATGACCTCAATGCCGACGCAGATATATATCATAAATACTACCGCGTCTGGCCGTCAAGAATGATTCGATTTTCTTGTAGTGTTATTATGTGGAGACTCGAATTCGAGCTTGAATTTGAAGCTCGTGAGCAGTTTGAATATAATTCGATCCGAGAATGGTCGATTTCGAGTAATAAACATTCGAATCGAGTTGAATTTGAGTAGAATTTTCAAATACAATTTAAATTCAAGTCGAATTCAAGTTGAATGTGAATGGGAATGATAATGAGTTGAAGATTACGTTTTAGTGTTACGTTGCATATTTGAATGTGAGATACAGGTTTATATTACTGTGTATTGGGTTGTGACAGGTTACATGTATATTAATGGGTTTAAACACCTGGAAACTGAACTTTTAAAATCTATATTTAAAAAAAAAAAATAATTCCGACGGAATAAGGTATTCTCGACGGAACTTCCCTCGAAGTTAACAAATAACTAATTTTTAATAAATGTCGAAATATTCTAATTTTCAGTCGGGAATACGTTAACTTCGACGGAACATATTCGTCGTAGCTACGATATCTCCGACACAAATTTCGTCGAATTTAATAATTAGTCAATTTTAGTAAATACCAGATTATTTTAGTTTTCAGTCGGAAATAGGATAATTCCGACGGAATATGTCCGTCGGAAATAGGATCTATTATACTCGACGGAAAGTTTTCGTCCTATATATTATGTCGAAGATAGTTTATGTTCGACGAAAATTCGTCGAAGATACTTTCTTCGAAGATAATAAATATCCGACGGAATTCTTGACGGATCTTATCTTCGACGCGAATATATACGACCGAATTTCTGACGGATATTTTTGTCAGAAATAATATATTTTCGACTGAATAGGCTTAGGTCCGACGCAATACTCCGTCGGAATTACTCTTTTTTCTTGTAGTGTTTCGGGTTCTATTTGTTTACTCGTTTATACCCTTAACTACAAATAGGGATATATGTACAACATACCAAAAAAATAAAATCTTATTTCAACCAATAAATATAAAAATATTTACAAAATTTAGACTGAAAACGATAATCCTAGACCTCAATAAATTATTTATGATCTTACAATATTAATGTTTCGGCTCCCCTAAAAAAAATTCTTGCTTTGTCCCTGGGGATTCCAACTGATCTGCAGGCTGCAGCTCTTCAAATACACAAGATTCAAGAGTTATTGTGTCGAAAAAAAAATGAAATAAGAAAAAATAATCTAAACATTCGAAAGGCAAATGCCTAAACATTTGCTTCAAAGTACGTATCAGGCGATTCAAACATTTTACAAAATACCTCGTAGATTGAAAGGAGAGGAATCAGCCATCAGGGGAAACGTAGAGCGCAAACTCTGAATTCAGGCCTATCCTATGAGCTGTTTGTAATTGGCCTTGCTTGCTTGCTTGCATATAGATCGAACCCCCCATTCATTCAATGTGGCATTTCGTTTCATCATTTGGTGTGAAAGAAACTCACTTTATTCTATGGTTGTTTTTGGAACTTAAAATATGTGAATGAAAAATAAAGAAACACTAAAATTAAATTTCAAAAGTATTAATATTTCATTTTACGTACTACAATTTAAATCTAACTTTTTTATTTACCATATACTTAACTAGTCTAGTTATAAAAACATTACTAGCTAGTGTGAAAAGTATTTTATCATGACAAGGATTCTCTCCGTTTTAAATAAATGGACTCTTCATTTCATGATTTAAATTTAAAATGTATTGAAATGTGACATCATGCTGACAAGAGAGAGATGATTTTAATGAAATAGAGAGTCTCCATTTATTAAAAATAGAGATAATGAAATCCATAAATTTAAATTTTGTCAAAAACTAATTCAAAATTAATATTATTTTCATTTCACAAAATGAGTTCTATTGGTTACGGTAACTTCTTTATCAATATGATTGAGTCATACTAGTAGACCAAATTATCATCGGTAAGTTGTTATATCTTAATTAATTTGCATTTTTTTTTTTTTATAATAATGACCTTTTTTGGGACAATTTCGGTTAGAGGTGGACATAGCAGCCTTGCAGCCCATTGTGTGAGACTTAGGTTGTGTACGAAGATACGAAGAATTTAGACATTTGAATAATATAAAATATTTATTTATAATTATATTTAAATGAATAAATATTATTTGATATTTTTAAAATATTTAAATAACCCGTTTTAGCAAAATGTTATATAATTAGAAAGATTTGAATAATATTTTAAATACATATTTATAATATTTTGACTACAATTATATATATGATGAAACAAAAGGTATATATTAAGTCCAATAAAACCATCAACATGTATAACATAATAATTCAATCATAATAAATTTTATTTGGTAAAACTCAACTAATATGAAAAAGGTCAAAAAAAAAGAAAAAGAAAAAAGAAAAACAGAACCGAATAAAAGAATTAGTACGCCGCTCAAAATTAAATCTGGTCCGCTCCCAAAACCCACCTTCATTTTTCTGTTTATTACTGTTTATATAGAGTAAAACGTTTTTTGAAAACATTAAAAACACAAAAAAAAATAAAAAAAATAAATAAACTGTCTTTTGTTTAAGACATTCCCGGATCACCCTCAAATTAGCTTTTCAAATCAAAAGGGAAAAAATTGTTTCCATTTCATTCATTTTATCGAAATCAAACCAAATCAATTCGTTCCTCAAAAAGTGAGCATGGGAGAGCTTCTCAACATCGAACCTCTAAAACTCAAATTCCCATGTAAGTTTCACCGTGATCTCATCGCCGATCTATTTTTTAATTTTTTAAATGAGATGATGAAGATTTACCGGCGAAGCGGAGGAGAAAAACAATTCAGAGACGAATAGGATGCAACTGGAAGTGAAGAAAAGTGAGAGATTTTAAGGTTTTAATTTTATTAGGATTACTTGAGGGATTTTGTAAGTAATACTGAACTGATATTTCTATTTTACGTTTTGATGTTTAGGGTGCCTATATTATTTAATAAAATTTAATATATTATTTAATATATATATATATATATTACCAATTTAAAGTTAAATAAAATTTTACCAAATAATAAAAATCTCTTACCAAATCAAATATGTGGAGCTATTAAAAAAATGTTTAAGTCACCTTACAAATAAGTAGAGGTATAAGCAATGAAATTGAGAAAGGGCGAATAGAGAACTACTGAATTCACGAAATAATAAATTAAATTAGAAAATTGAATTATATTTGAAAAATTTACTCAAATCGATTTCATTTCATTAGAATATTTATTACTCGAATTCGATCCGACTCGACTCGAATATTTTTCAAACTACTCATGAAAGCTTCAAATTCAGTCTCCACATAATAACTAGTTTTATAATAAATATAATTATAAATTAAATTTATTATTTTACTTAAAAAAGAGAAAATATATTTATTATTACACTTTGCAAATATAAAATCATAATTAAAATTAAAAACAAAACAAAATAATAACTAATTATCCTAATTTGATTTAAATTTGTATATATTATAAAAGAATGTATCGAACATCTAATCGAATATGATAACCGAGTATGTATCGAATCATCATCAAAAATTTGAGTAGTTTGAATCTTAAGCGAATTAAAGTATAACTCGCTTCGATTCTACTCATATTTTTATTCGAAATATTTTAATCTTGATTTGGATCATATTATTAACGAATCAAAGAATCTCACTCGTATTTTTTCGAATCGGTCATTTAATCAGTATTGCTTTTACGTACTGTTTTATAAATAAGCCAGTGAGTAAATTCTTTAGACAAGTGACGAATTTTAACGCCAGTATCCGACTCCCGCGGAAATTTATTAAATTAGCGCGCGAAAATTAATTTATTCCCGGTATTCTTGACACTATCCTCGTCTACTCTTAAATTGTTCTGGGCTCCCCTTTTTCACTCTCTAAAACCCTACCTCTCCAATTCAAGTCGGCGCCCATGGTTAATTCAGCGAGAATATCAGCCAGAAGGAGGACCCAAGCTCCAATTTATCTCTCCTCCGATGCTCTATCATCCCCAAAGAGGAAATCCAAATCAAAGCCAGATTACGGCGATTCTTGCTGCGAGGAATGTGGGTCAGGCGAACATGCGGCGGAGTTACTTTTGTGTGACCAATGTGACCGATGCTTCCATTTGTTCTGCCTCAGACCCATCCTTGTCTCTGTCCCCAAAGGCTCATGGTTTTGTCCTCATTGCTCCGATCAAAAGAAGAAACCCTCAAGTATGTTCATTTCACCTCATTAAATTACTTCATGCATGTATATTTGGAGATATGTTCATGGGTTCTTTTAATCTCCTTCATTTCTGAATGCTAATTAGTCAATGACAAATCCCCAATTGATTTTTTATTTTATATCTCATTAGTACTTCTTCTATTTTATCTTGCATCGCACCACTATAGCTGGTTGTGTTGTTCTTGACCATAGTTGTCACGGTGCCATGTCGAGTCATGGCGGTAGCCGATGCCTAGGTGACAAGGCGACCGCGCGTTCGTATGACGATAAGGCATTTACGATGCGCAATTTATGTATTACTTATTTCACTTAAACAAGTATATTGGCAATAAAATTTCATATACATTAAAACTTAAAAAATAACAATGGAATAACATTAAAGGCATAATTATGTAAATACTTGGCAATAACAATTCAAAAGCAAAATACTTAATATTAAATATTAGTAAAAAAAATGAAGAATTCAACAAACACCACATAGAAAATAAAGTTACAACCAATCATCACAAATATGTTGTCTAACAACTAATAAAACACTACATAATAAGCCAAAATAATGTCTAGACTCTCTACACTAGTCTATAAACATCGTTCAAGCAAAATCATCAAGGAAAATGTCATCTTCATCTCCTCCACTAGAACTACTCTCTGTTAGAGGTGTAGGTGATCTTTTTCCAAAATCATCCTCCACATCTTCATCATCATTTGGAATTCTCTCTTCTTCTTCAACTTTATCATCGGAGTTTGAATTTATCAATCTTGATTCTCTTGAAGTTGAACCACCACCACGTCGAGAGTATGTTATGAGATTTTCACTAGTATTAGCACGAGCCCTCCTTGAAAGATTGCGACCATCAAGCGTGTTCGATGCACCGGTTGCTCGATCCACATCATTCCATGTAAGATCATCCTCGGGATGAACAATATCAGCCTCATTATTAAACCATTTATTATCCCATTCAGAGTCATCAATGGCTTATGGATCAAGTTTTTTTTCAAGTTCGCACATCTTTTGGAACCTTAAGACGATCTTTTGATTGTATTGGACATACACCAAGTCACTCAATCGTTTATGTTCTAATATATTCCTCTTCTTTGTATGAATCTAAAATAAATAAAACAAAAAAAAATAATATTAAGGATAAAATTCTAATTATATAAAAAATAGTTAGTATTAGTATTGAATGACTTATTACTTTTGAAGTACCAACAATAGAAAGTATTTACAAATTCAAATGTACTCCAATTGTGCGCACAACCGGAAGAAGAACAATGAAGGCCCAGAATTCTTTTTGCAAACGAGGATAGCTCAGTAGCCCGCCTTCCAAAAGCTTCCCACCAATCAACTAGCAACCATTTAAAAAAAATATAAATATTTTTAAAAGGAGAAAATGAAGAATGTATATAATTATAATTTATTATATATATTTCAATATACTTACGAGGATTCTTTAATTTTCGTTGCCTAATTGCCAATTCTTGTGTAAAACTATCTTGAGAAGCATCATAGTTATCGGCTAGATTGCTTATCTTGTCTAGCAAATCTAGGTCGGACACTATCTGTATAACAATGTCATTGAAATCTCTTTGTAGAGTACGAGCAAACACCGAACGTTCTTGTTTGATATCAAAGTACTTGTTTGGATTGAGAAACAACGCAACCCCATATAATTGTTGTTCCATTTGGCTTTTCCAGCGCTTCTCAACAATGTCAATCACCTTCTTGTACAGTCTTTGTTTGTTATCAAACGCATCTTTGATTTTTTTCTTTGCAAATTCCATCGCAGCTAAAACTTTTGGCATAACAGGCTTCTCATCACCATCAACAATCCTCAAGACTATTAGAAGTGGTTGTGATGCCATAATGCAATCTTCAACATGATACTAAAATGTTGAAATAACAGTATCACATACTTTTTTCCCTGCTTCGGTAGCCAACAACTTAAATTTTATCCAATCCTCGTTTATGAACAAATGCCTCAATGCATCTCTATGATTGTACAAGCTTTGTAAGGTGAGGAAAGATGTAGCAAATCTAGTAACCGCAGGTCTCACAAGATCCCTCCCATTTATTTTTTCCCTCATTGCATCAAGAAGACGACCATGCTTGTAAATAAATGTTGTGATTCTTCTTGCATTTTTGATTGTGGGCTAGAATTGCTTCAACTTGTCTATGTCCTTTAGCATAAGGTCTAGGCAGTGAGTGGCGCAAGGTGTCCAAAACAGTGTAGGTCTTCTCTCCATTAGTATATGTCTCGTTGCTTTGTAATTAGAGGCATTGTCCGTGACCACCTGAGCAACATACTCGGGGCCAATTTCCTCAATCTTACTATCATAGTAGTAGATTTACCAACATTGTGGCATTTTGCGACTAACTGGAGGCATCAACAGAACCCATAAAATAAGTCTCCTCCGGACTATTAATAAAAAAATTTAACAAGTGTCTTCTCTTCTTATCTGTCTAACCATCCGACATGAGTGTATAATCATATTGCTTTCAAGAAACTTCATGTTTCACCTTTAGCTAGTTGATTTTCTTCTTTGCCTTCTCAAGTAAAGGAACCCTCAACTCATGATACATTGGAGGCTTTAAACCCGATCCATATTGCCTTATGGACTCGATCATTACTTCACAGCTCTTTGCATTTGCACCATTGAATGATATGTCACACTCGTAAAAAAATTTGGCAATGTGCATATGGACTCTCTCCTTTTCTTCCCGTGTCAAACGATTTTCAATACTCGTTTGGCTCAAACGCTTGTTATGTCTCTCCTCTACAACTTCTTCGGGAGTCTTCCTTTGAAGTGCTTCAATCGTATTTGTTGGAGCTTTTGGTTGTGGCTTTTGGAATTGAAATACAACTTTCTTCCTTTTAGAAGTCGTTCGAAAACTTGGGATAGTGTTAGAAGAAGTATTGGAAGCCATAGCTGGACAAGCAAGCAGATGATTGTTTTCTTGCACTTCTACTAACATCATCATCTAGCTCAAGTGACTTGTTCCTCTTTTTACTATTCAAAACCGTTTGCATCTTCCTCATAATTTTTGTTGTTGTTTTAGGACACTTGGCTACATCTCCAAATTTTTTTGCTAGATGTTGTTTCAGCCTTTTGATTCTCGAACGATATTGCTTCCCACAAAGGATACATGCACTATATCCTTATTACTCATATCTGGTCAATACCCATATTTCCAACCCGAATCGTTTGATTTGGCCTTTCTTTTCGGATCTTTGGTTATATCATAACCATTGACTCTTGAACTTTCTGCCATTTTGTTTTCTAATTTCTACATAATTAAACAAAAAATATAAGAGACAATTGAGTCATTGACATATTTTTATTTTTACTTGTGAGTGTTTTAGTATATTACCAAAAAAAGAGTAAACAATAAACACATTAAATGTACTAATCTAAGTGGCTAACTGTTATCTACATATTTAATTAAACTTTATGTATTAGCAAAGATAAAATATATTCCTAAATCCTAAGTCATTAAGTCTTAAAATATATTCCTAAAATCAGCTTGTCATTATCAGAGATATCTATGACACAAATAAATAAATGAATGTATAAAATATATTCCTAAAATACATACATCAGAGACTTAATAATATTACAGTGGAAAATTGACACTTGGCTGGGTTATAATCTGACTCATATGTATATGCATGATCGATGACACTTGGAAAATAGCAGTGGCACTTGGCATACATATGCATATATGACATATTTTATTACTATATTAGTGATAAGTAATAACAGATATCAGAGTCCAGAGAAAGAAACTGAGAAGTCAACAAAGAAAAAAGAAAAAAGAAAAAAGAAAAAAGAAACAGAAAAGAACTAGGAAAAAAAAGAAACAGAGTCGTAAACTAACAGAGAAGGTAACATAGAAACAGAGTAACAAACTAACAAAGAAGTCAAGAAACAGAGAAGAAGAAAAGCAGAGAGAGAAGGTCAAGGCAAAGTAAGAAGAAGAACAACCAGTGTGAGAGTCGTTGGAGCTGCGATCAAGTCGTCGGAGCTGCGATGGGCAGAAGAAGTCTCGATAGAGTCTCACGATATGTCGAAAATGCGAATCTGTCTCCTTTTATCTGCAGATAAAGGTTTTCTTTTAATCAATTTCAGCCTTTCTCCTTCTCTTTTATTTGATGGGTCATGGTTAATGCCCATGAGTTAAAAATCTAAGTTGGGCCAGAGTTGCGCCCTCCTTAGCATCTCTGCCTTAAGTCGCCATACGCTGTGTCATCCTCTGGCATCACCGGGACGCCTAGGCGTCGTCTAGGTGACGCCATAACAATTATGTTCTTGACACAATTCCCGCATGTGCAGTTGGACTACACAAATGTGCACCTGCATGTGCACTGTGTCATGCCACTAGTATCTTCAACTGAATTGATCACCATAGTAGTTCTATACTTCTATTACTCCCTTCACAAGTTGGATGGGCACAAGTGTTAAAATTGTATGATCCATCTTACATCAATTGGTCCATGGACCACCTCTTTATCTAAAAGGTTAACTTATTAGGTTGATGTTCCATCATACTTATTAAGTCATCTCCACTCTTGAATTTATTGGATGTGGGATTCATGTGAAATATCCTAACAATCTCTACCTTTCACTTGAATACCCATCACAAATAGTCACCATTGAACACACCTTCTTTTCACTTGAATACCCATTACTAGTAGTCACCACCATTGAACACACCTTCTTTGAGTCCTTTAAGAGCCTACTTGACTCTAATACTACTCTACCACACCTGAGGCAAACGTGGGAGTATAACCTTGGTCTTTGTGAGCCCTTTACCCTGAGCAACTTTCCCAGAACCATCCTGAGCCCGTTTCACCCGACTTAGACTTAAATCATACTTCAATCCCACATCAATCATACTAGGGCCCATCGAACCATGAGCTCAAATACCACTTTGTTGAAATTGTACTTTGTTGAAATTGTACGATCCATCTCACATCAATTCATCACTAATGCAACGCACACCTGTGTATACTAACCCAATAAGCATGCTAGACCACCTCTTTATCTAAAAGGTTAACCTATTAGGTTGATGCTTCATCATACTTATTAACCCATCTACACTCTTGAATTTATTCGTTGTGGGATTTATGTAAAATATTCCAAGGATTGTTCAACCCCAACTTGGAAGCTAAGAACCAATGGGGTACCTTGCCTAAAGCTTTAGTGAAAGATCAGCTAGTTGATGTTAGAAGCAATCTTCACAGGAGAAATAACCCCGGCTTGCACCTTCTCCCTTACAAAATGACAGTCAATTTCAATATGTTTGGTCCTTGCATGATAAACTGGATTCTTACTAATGTCTATGACTGCTTTGTTATCACAATGAATAGATTGTTTCTTGGATTGCCAAGAAATGAGAGATGGACCCAATAGAAGACAAAAACCTGTAACTGATCTTTGAGAGATGGGACAATTACCCCAATCATTATTACAATATCTAGTCAACACAAGATTATTGTTGGAAGGAAAGAACAAACCTTGACCTATGGTGCACTTAAGATATCTTAACACCCTAGTAGCTGCAACATGTTTTTCCCTTGGCTATTGGATGAATTGGCTAAACAATTGAACTGAACGACTAATGTCAAGTTGGAAAAAGTCAAATATAATAGTTTTTCAATCCAGCTTCTATAGATAGAAGGATTTGGAAGTAAAGCTCATGAGGCTGCTTATCATGTAACTTAGTATGTTGATCCAATGGAATGGTTAGGGGTTTTGTATCCACCATATTAGCTGAAGCCAAGAAATCAAGAATGAACTTTCTCTGGCTTAGGAAAATACTATGTTTGTCTCTAACAATTTCAAATCCCAAGTAATACTTGATTTCTTCTAAATCCTTGATGCTGAATTTTGTATCAAGCATGTGTTTTAAAGCTTGAACTTGAATAGAATCATCACCTGTAACTAAGATATCATCCACATACACACCTACAGCTGTAAACATAGATCCATTCTTGAGTGTGAAGAGAGAATAATCAGCTAAAGACTATGTATAAACAACTTCTAGCAAACTGGTAGTGAGCTTGGTAAACCACTGCATATAAAGGGATTTTTGTAGCTTACAAACAAGATGTGATGATTGAGTTGGAACTATATAACCCTGAGGAAGGTCCATGTACACTTCTTCAAGTAAATCTCCATATAAAAAAGCATTGTTCACATCCGTTTGGTGAACTGGCCTGTGTTTAACAACAACTATTGCTAAAAGACATTTAACTGTTCCCTCTACTTGAATATAGCCTTTGGCAACAAGTCTTGCTTTGTATCTTTCAATGTCACCATTTGCAAGATATTTAATCTTATAGACCCACTCAGTAGTAACTTGTATTTTTTCCTTGGGGAGTTCAACTAATTTCTAGGTATTATTAACCTCCAGAGCATGAAGAATGACACAAGCATGAGGGGGTCAGAATTTTATGACTCGAGCTCTAGAGGTTCAACAAATAGTTTCAAGTAGTTGTGCTGAATTCAATTCAAGGATGAGCTCAAGTTACGCCTAATCTGCGTCAAGGTTATGCTCCAGTTCATTGGAAGATTATAAGCTTATGTTCGACGTTATGAATATCCAAACATGGATGGGAGCTTATAATTTATCACGCGACAACACGAGGTTGGGATGCATGGAACACGCGAATTGGGTTCAAGTTACACGGCTATTGAGTTAACATCTAAGTTCATGATTAGGATGCAAGTGAGCATACTAACCCAAGAAACAAAAGAAGATGAAAATGTTGAAAATTGAGAGCTCGCCTTTCCTCATCAAGGCCATTGAACTCGCCCCGGCGAGTTGGTCTTTGTTAGACTTCGCCCCAACAAGCTCTGAAGCAGCCCCGACCAACTTCCCTCTGCCATCTTTGCCCCGGCGAGCTCCTTCAGCATAATGAACTCGCCCCGATGAGTTGGTCGAATTTCAATTGACGCGTTTCGACATATTCGGACGTGGATTTCATTTTTGAATTAGATATTTTTAGTATATTTTCACAATTCTATTGTAACTAGGATGTTATTAGATAGAATTTGTTTTCTATATTGGGTTGTTAGCTAGGAATTGGATTTTCATTCAAATTGTCTATCCCCGCTTAGGTCTGCCTAGGCGCTAGGCCCCCCTTGGCGCCCCGCCTAGGCGCTAGGCCCCCTTGACACCTCACCTAGGCGGCAAAAAAATCCCTCCAAGAAATTAGGCGGGGACTAGGCGAAGAGGTTTTTTTTATTTTAATAACTACCCAAACCAGATTTTACTATATTTATTTTTCTAATGATTTACTATATTCATAATACGTATGTTATAAAGTGAACAATATAAAGTCAAAATGGATAATTTTATTATAGTTGTAATTTTTTGAACTTGTACCAACTTCAAATTATATAAATGATGCTACATTTGAATTATTTTGTTTAATTCAATATAATTCTTAAATTTATGTTTAGTTTCTTAAGTTTTAATATTGAATTAAATTCTTGAAATTTTAAATTTTATTATTTAATAGCAATGTTGTTTATGAATACAACTAATACGTTAAAAATATGTTTGAACTTTGAACAATTGCATGTTTGTGTTTGAACTTTGACATTAGTAATATGGATATTTGTTTGAACTTTAAGCAAAAGCCTTTATTATCTTTATTATAGATTGTTTTGCTTTATATTATTGTTTTGTTTGGATAAATGTAATATAAAATATTAAAATTGATTTAAAATAAAAAAATCTCGCTCAGGCCCCGCCTAGGCCCCCTAGGCGCTAGGCCCCCTCGACCGCCCGCCTCCCGCCTAACGTCTTTTAGAACATTGGGATACATAGCTAATGTTTTAGAGAGACAACTTTTGATTAATAAAATTACTTTGTGAGATTTTCTCGTCTTTTGGTTCTTTAAGAATTCTTAGACTAGTTCTTAGTTTTTTTAAGATTCATTATTGACTTATCTTACAACAATATATAGTTGTGTGTGGCGTCTTCTTCCACATCAAGGTGCCGTTGGTGTCTCAATTCGACGCAAATTTCCTAAACGCGACCAATTGTACCGAGATTACCGTCTATATGTAGGCGAGGGGTTAAGGTGTTGTGAGCAATTCATCTTACAACTTAGCTAGAAACGACCCGGGCGATGACCACCTCATGCAAGCGTGCTGTAGAGTCTATCAATGAAGCTCTTTATTCATGGCTGTGATCCAATTAGGATATTTGGCTGCTTTAGCAAAGTAAGTTGGTTCTTTCACATGGGATAGATTGGCTATGAACTTTTGATGAGAAGAAGGAAATGAGTAATTTTCACAGTATTTTCAGTAGGCAAGGAAATATGCAAGGGATATCTCAAGTTATAGACATTAGGCATAACTCCCAAATTATTGCACATATGGTCTGTTGCTCCTGTATCTATGACCCAAGTGTGAATGTGTGATTAGATACATGAGATAATGAAGAAAACATAGAGGCAGTACCTGTTATATGAAGATGATCTTCAGGAGGTTTCATACCCTTGTTAGCAAACATCATTTGCATCATATGATTAACTTGTGTCAACTGAGATTGCAATATATCCATCTGGGAGGTATCATGTGAGGCACCATGTTGTGTATTTGTCATGTAACCAGTTTCAACACTTGTCTGCATAGCTTTAGGAATTGTCCTGAAATTATAGAAATTATAGTTTCCAGTTGGAGTTTTCACTTTCTTTTTGCCTTTTCTTTTGAGGGTATCCATACAGTTTGAAACAAGTGTCTCTGATATGGTTCTCTCCATTACACTATGAAACTTCATTGGCTGTTTAGAGACTGAATTCTGATTGCTATTACTGGGTGAGCTACTTGAAGTGTTTCCTTGATTAAACTGAGAAGTACCATATTGTGAATGACCAGATGGTGTAAAGCTCTTGTAATGAGATTGTATAGGAGCAGTGTTCTAAAAATCGGCCTAAGCTGACGCTTAAGCGGCGCCTAAAGCGCGAAGAACTTTAGCAAGCGCTAAGGCCAATCGGTGGGAAAAAGCGCTAGGCTGGCGCAAAAGGCTTTAAGCGGCGCCTAAAGCGGACTAGCGCCCTAAAGCGGAAGGGAAAGGCGTGCCCAAAGCGGAAAGGCGAAAGTGAAAGGCGGGGAAAGCGGGGACTGGCGGATTTTTTTTAATTACTACCAAAATTAGATTTTGATGTATTTATTTTCTAATGATTTATCATATTCTTAATGCAGTTGTAGCTTATCAAATTACAACAAGAAGTGAACAAGATCAAGTCAAAATGAATAATTTTATTATATTTATAATTTGTTGAACTTGATTTAGCTTCAAATTATATAAATTATGATACATTTGTAATATTTAGTTTAATTCAATATAATTCTTAAATTTATGTTTAGTTTCTTAAGTTTTAATATTCAATTGAATTATTAAAATTTTAAATTTTATTATTTAATATCAATTGTGTTTATGAATAAAACTATTAAACTAATACGTTAAAGATATATAATTATATATATAAAGATAATACTTACTAACACTAATTCTATAATTTAATTATTTCAAGCAATGAAATATATATATATATATATATATATATATATATATTCTTAAATTTATGTTTAAGTTCTTAAGTTTTAATATTAAATTGAATTCTTAAAATTTAAATTTTATTATTTAATAACAATCTTGTTTATGAATAGAAGTACAAAACTAATAGCCTAATATGTTAAAGATATATTAACCATATGGTATTTGTTATTTCCTTTTGTTCTCAATTTTGAAGATTACACAAATAAAAATTATTTCATAATGAATAAGATCAAGTCAAAATGAATAATTTTATTATATTTATAATTTGTTGAACTTGTACCAACTTCAAATTATATAAATTATGATACATTTGTAATATTTAGTTTAATTCAATATAATTCTTAAATTTATGTTTAGTTTCTTAAGTTTTAATATTCAATTGAATTCTTAAAATTTAAATTTTATTATTTAATAACAATCTTGTTTATGAATAGAATTACAAAACTAATAGCCTAATATGTTAAAGATGTTTTAATATGTTAATAAGTTTTAATATGTTAAATTTTTAAGAGAGAAGAAATAAGTATATAATTATATATAAAGATAATACTTACTAACACTAATTCTATAATTGAATTATTTCAAGCAATGGATAATATATATATATATATATATATATATATATATATTTAAGAATATATATATATATATATATATATATATATATATTCTTAAATTTATGTTTAAGTTCTTAAGTTTTAATATTAAATTGAATTCTTAAAATTTAAATTTTATTATTTAATAACAATCTTGTTTATGAATAGAAGTACAAAACTAATAGCCTAATATGTTAAAGATATATTAACCATATGGTATTTGTTATTTCCTTTTTGTCCTCAATTTTGAAGATTACACAAATAAAAATAATTTCATAATAAATAAGATCAAGTCAAAATGAATAATTTTATTATATTTATAATTTGTTGAACTTGTACTAACTTCAAATTATATAAATTATGATACATTTGTAATATTTAGTTTAATTCAATATAATTCTTAAATTTATGTTTAGTTTCTTAAGTTTTAATATTCAATTGAATTCTTAAAATTTAAATTTTATTATTTAATAACAATCTTGTTTATGAATAGAAGTACAAAACTAATAGCCTAATATGTTAAAGATGTTTTAATATGTTAATAAGTTTTAATATGTTAAATTTTTAAGAGAGAAGAAATAAGTATATAATTATATATAAAGATAATACTTACTAACACTAATTCTATAATTGAATTATTTCAAGCAATGGATATATATATATATATATTTAAGAATATATATATATATATATATATATATATTCTTAAATTTATGTTTAAGTTCTTAAGTTTTAATATTCAATTGAATTCTTAAAATTTAAATTTTATTATTTAATAACAATCTTGTTTATGAATAGAAGTACAAAACTAATAGCCTAATATGTTAAAGATGTTTTAATATGTTAATAAGTTTTAATATGTTAAATTTTTAAGAGAGAAGAAATAAGTATATAATTATATATAAAGATAATACTTACTAACACTAATTCTATAATTGAATTATTTCAAGCAATGGATATATATATATATATATATATATTTAAGAATATATATATATATATATATATATATTCTTAAATTTATGTTTAAGTTCTTAAGTTTTAATATTAAATTGAATTCTTAAAATTTAAATTTTATTATTTAATAACAATCTTGTTTATGAATAGAAGTACAAAACTAATAATTTAATATGTTAAAGATGTTTTAATATGTTAATAAGTTTTAATATGTTAAATTTTTAAGAGAGAAGAAATAAGTATATAATTATATATAAAGATAATACTTACTAACACTAATTCTATAATTGAATTATTTCAACAATGGATATATATATATATATATATATATATAATATATTTAAGAATATATATATATATATATATATATTCTTAAATTTATGTTTAAGTTCTTAAGTTTTAATATTAAATTGAATTCTTAAAATTTAAATTTTATTATTTAATAACAATCTTGTTTATGAATAGAAGTACAAAACTAATATTTAATATGTTAAAGATATATTAACCTATATGGTATTTGTTATTTCCTTTTTGTCCTCAATTTTGAAGATTACACAAATAAAAATAATTTCATAATAAATAAGATCAAGTCGAAATGAATAATTTTATTATATTTATAATTTGTTGAACTTGTACCAACTTCAAATTATATAAATTATGATATATTTGTAATATTTAGTTTAATTCAATATAATTTTAAATTTATGTTTAGTTTCTTAAGTTTTAATATTCAATTGAATTCTTAAAATTTAAATTTTATTATTTAATAACAATCTTGTCCTCAATTTTGAAGATTACACAAAAAAAAAAATTTCATAATTAATAATATCAAATGTCTCATTCAATAAACTTCACACTAATTTTTAAAAATAATATTTATTTAAGTAGTAACACTAATTCTTAAAATTAAATAACTATCTTATATTTTTATTTATCATTTTCTTTAAGTCCTTAATTTTAAAAATTACACAAATAAAAGTATTAAACTAATTTTGTAATTAATAATATCATTTATTTACATTTATTTACATTTAAATAACATTACCTTAACATTTTTTAAGAAAAAAATCAAGATGGCATATTTGATATTGCTCAACACGTGGCATATTTGATACTTGATAGTCATCAGATCTCTTTCTTCCTTAGTTCCTTTCTCTAAAGCAAGAAGAAGACTACTGAGTGTACTCTAAAGCCATCGCCGCCACAGGCCACAGCCATACTCCATCAGATCATCGCCGCGAGCCCGCGACAACCATACTCTAAAGCAAGAAGAAGAACACGTGGCAAGAAGAAGAACACGTGGCACACGAGTACACGACCACAGCGCCACCGCCACTCCATCGCCGCCAGGCCCGCCACAGCCACTCCATCGCCGCCACACGACCACAGCGCCACCGCCACTCTGGGTCAGACTGTCAGGTAAGAGTTCATCAACAAACTTGTGATATAAAATTTAAACTGAACAATCTCTAGAAATTCTTGTGAGTTGTGACAGACACTGTATCCTGCATAATAATACCCTGCATAATAATTTTGATTAGAAAGGAGATTATAGAGAATAATAATACCCTGCATCCCCATAAATTCTGATTTTGAGGCCTTTGCTGTGGACATAATCTGCTAGAGCCTTCATACCAGATGGAAATATTGAAGCTTTTGGTACCAAGTTCCCCTGCATTCAGTCATTAAAAAACAAAAAATTTAACACCCTTGATGATTTGGAAAAGATAATGAATTCAAATGTCAGACCTCGAGTCTCTGCTCAATTCAAATTCAACGGTCATCCGCTTCAAATCCAAAATCCAAATTGGAAAAAGACATTTTGTTTAGTTATTCCTCCTCCTCAACTAACTTTTTTTTTGCTATTTCATACAACGCGTAATTTGTCAGCTTTCTATGAATTGTGACATTTGTAGTTTGTATCAATGGCACAAATTCCTTCTTCTGGAGCATCTAATTTCGCCATCGTACGAATCACAATTGAAACGTGCATCAAATGACGCGTTGGATGGGAGTATGGGATGTTGATTAATCCTAAAAATACCGATAAGGTGAAATGCAAGTTGTGTGGACATTCTATTAGCGGAGGGTTTATAGAATTAAACAACACATTCATGATATTACGGAAATACTAGACCATGCCCAAATGCTACCGATGAAGATAAAGCAAAGTGTAAAGTCGCATTAGAAGAAGTAAAAAGGAAGAAGCAAGAGAAAAGGAAAGAGGTTGAAGAAGTTAGAAAAGAGGTTAATTTAATTGATGAAAATCAAGAGGGAGAAGAAGAAATTGAAGTGGCAGGATCAAGAAAAAGACCACAATTGATTGGGGCTATGGATAAATTTCAGATCGACCATAAATCCCGATTCTTCAATGAGTGCAAGTAAAAGCTACTGACAACAAAATATCAATGATGCACTTTGGAAGGAAAGGACGATAGTGTGCATCAATACATGGCTCGATGGGTGTATGAAGCTTCGGTATTGCTTTTAATGCTATCGACTACGACATGACTTCAAAAGGTTTTTTGTGAGGCGGTTGGTCAATATGGCGGGTTACCAACCTCCAAGTCAATACCAACTAAGGGAGCCATTATTGAAAGAGGAGGTAGAGAGGACTACTGAAGTCACTCAAAAAGCGAAGAAGAGGAATGGTTCAGAATGGTTTGTTATCACGACCCGATGCTTGGACCGATAGAAAAGAAGAAGTATCATGAATTTGTGTGTGAATTGCAAAGAGGGCACAACTTTCCTTTCTTCTAAAGAAGATTACGAGGAAGCACACACCGAGAATATATTTTCAAATATGTAGATGATTTCATTGAACAAGTTGGGCCACAAAATGTAGTGCAAGTTATTCGACAATGCTTCCAACAATAATGATCACACGGACTTGTTAATGATAAAGAGGCCACATATATGTTTTGGACTTCTTGTGCCACTCACACTTTGAACCTCATGCAAGGAATTGTGCTACCAAAGTTTAAGGGAGTGATTGAGAAAGCAAAGGCCTTTACTATCTTTATTTATGCACATCATAAGAGCATTGGCATTGATGAGGAAACATACAAAAAGAGAGACATAGTGAGGCTCGGGCGCTACTAGATTTTGCAACTTCTTTCTTCGACTTTGCAAAGTTTGATAGAAAAGAAAGAGAAGTTGAGGTATATGTTTACTAATCTTGAATGGGATCAATGCAAATGGTCGAAAAATACTAAGGAAAAAAGCGGCGACGCTCATCGTCTTGAGTTTGAGTTTTTGGAATGGAGTAACACTATGCTTGAAAGTGTTTGCTCCATTAGTAAAGGTGCTTCGCCTTGTTGATGGAGACCGAAAGCCATCAATGGGTTTTTATATGGAGAACTCAAAAAGCAAAGGAAGAGATCAAAGAGGCATTCAAAATAATGAGACTAACTATCGTCCCGTTCTCGCGATTATCGATGCTAAAGCCAAAGACCCAACGATAGTCCTTTGCAGATTTGATTTACCTACCTATTGAACCCTTATTACTTCTTTAAAGATCCTAGCATACAAAGTGATCCACTTACGTGGATGCGATGTTTACTGTGTTGAGAAGTTCTTTCCGAAGACTTCAATATGCAAAGTCTTGTCATAAATCTGAGTTATTCAAGTATAAGAAAAAGAGGGTGGGTTTGGAAGACTTTTAGCGGCGACGGGATGTGCAACGAATGATGATAATTATGATCCGGGTATAAATATTTATTGTTTAATCTTTCTTTACTATTTAATACTTGTTTAAATATTTGTTTAATAATTTACAATCTTTAATGACTAGTTGGATGGTGGTCCAATTATGGCAATAGTACACCCAACTTGCAAAGGATGGCAACAAGGATTCTTTCGTTGACTACTAGTTCATCCGGGTGTGAGAGAAATTGGAGTACTTTTGAGGGGGTAAGTATCAACTATATAGTATATAGTAACTAGTAAGTAGTAAGTGGTTGTGGTTTATTAAGTAAAATCTAATATAAATATATAATTTTTTGATTTTTTTTAATTTTAATTTTTATTTTTTGTAGATTCATATAAAGAAGAGGAATAGACTAGATGCAACAAGGTTGAACAATCTAGTCTATGTCCAATTTAATTCAAGACTTAACAACAAAAAGAAACGGTAGAAAAATAAGAAAGTAGATGTGCTACTAGCAAGTGATGCTTCAAAAACGCAAGGATGGATTGTTGAAGGTGGTGATGATGAAGTTGAGGGTTGTACGGGCCTTACTTGGGAGACGATTGGTGAAGCATCCGGAGCGGATAAGCGTCTGTAGAGAGCTAGGAGAAGTAGTAGAAATGTTGGAGTAAGAGAACTTCATGAAGAAGATTTTTGTCGATGATGACACGGGGAAGAGGGAGATGAGGAGTATGAGTGTGAGTCCGATGGAGATATTATCTTGGAGGGATATGGAGAAGAAGAGTTAGAGATATAGAGGGATATGGGGATGAAGACTATTAGTTTGTATTTTGATTATTTGTTTGTGTTTGAATTTTGAACAATTGTGTGTTTGTTTAAACTTTGAAATTGGCTATATGTATGTCGTATATGTGTTTAAACTTTAAACAAATGTCTTTATTATCTCAGATTATTGATTGTTTTGCTTTATATTATTGTTTTGTTAGAATAATATAAGATAAAATATTAAAATTGACTTACAAAAAAAAATTCCGCCTAGGCCCCGCCTAGGCCCCCCAGGCGCTAGGCCCCCCCTGGCCGCCCGCCTCCCGCCTAGCGCCTTTTAGAACCTTGTATAGGAGTAGATTTTTCACTTATCCCTGTAGCTGCTAGACTGGCACCATCTGAATGAGAAGGCATATAGCCTTGTCTTCGTATCTCATCCTGTTTTACCAAGGAAAATGCTTGAGTTTCAGATAGTAATAGATCCATCATTAATATCTGACCTCTAGTTATAGCATAGCTATCATGAAGACCCATGAGGAATTGTATGAGTTTTCTCCCCTGCTCTCTTTCTTCTTGGACCTTATGAGCCCCACACACACAATTCACAGTAGGTTCCAAAACTTCATATTCATCCCGTAAACTCTTAAGCCTATGAAAATAATCTCCACAGACCTATTCTCCTGCTCAAGTGTATGGATGTCTTTAAGCAATTGATAGATTATGTGTCCGTTGACACCAGAAAATTTCTCACGAAGTTCATTCCAAACTTACAGCAGCTGAGTTTACAAAATTCATTCCATCACTGATTTCATCTGAAACTGTATTTAAGATCCAGGTAATCACCATTCTTTCACTCTATCATACCATGTCATTCACTCTATTATACTGAGGTCTCAAATATGAGTTTTCTGCAGGTTTAGGAAATAAGCCAATAACAAGCACCAACTTATTTTTGGCAGATAAAGCTATTTGCATGGACCTCTTCCGTGGACCAAAATTTTCTGTGCCGGTGAGCTTCTTAGCAATTAGAATTAATCTAGGGTGGTCATTGTTATGCAAATAGAGTGGATGAGAATTGGATTCGAGTGATAATAATCAAAATTATTAAGGCTAGATTCATAATTTTGAGGTTGTGAACTACATGTAGGAATAACAGGTGAACTGTTCACTACTACATTAGCATAGCTAGTCTTATTGCAAGGAAAAGCCATGAATATGAACACTTAATGAGAATCAAAAGTCTGAATTATTTGAATTTTGCGGCAAACCAAGCATGAAGATATAAGAACATCCAATTTTTAACTATAACAAAAATGAAATCAGGAAATATAGTAGATCAGGAGAGTACGAACTTGAATTGATTGAGGAAAAGATGAGAAGATCTCAGCTCTGATACCATGTTAGATTCCTCCATATGAGTGAATAAGCTCGAACAAAGAAGAAGCTTAAGAATGAAGCTTAATATTATATCTCAGAAAAACTGAATGTATCTTTACAAGGTATCAGTATTTATACAATTACATTTGTTGCTTACTAAACCAACTTCTAACTCTAGTTTACAATGTCTAGTAATAAACTGTAACTATAGTAAAGTAATGTTAACCGTAGTTAAACATTCTGTTACATTGGTTGTGCTATACTACATTGCTTCATCATGGTCCTGCTTATTCCTGGTAGCTGTCATTAAGAGTGCATTTGCTATATTGCATCGCAGCACTATAGCTGGTGGTGTTGTTCTTAACACAATTCCCACATGTGCAGCTGGACTACACATGTGCACCTGCATGTGCAATGTGTGCCATGCCACTGGTATCTCCAGCTGAATTGATCACCATATTAGCTCTATTGTATAACTTATAAGGAAGTTAGTATAATTTTGGGTAAGTTTGTCAATTTCGCATTAACAACAATAAGAGTGTGCCTGGTTGACTTTAATTGAATAGTGAAGGAAAAATTTAATGTGAAATCCTTTTGTGCATCTCCAATTCCATTCTAGCCAAAAGGGGAACTTCAATTTTTTAAATGACCCTAAGGAAAAAGAATAGGACTTGGTTGTTCTATCTAATTTGTTCGGAGTTAATTTCATTTCTCTTTATTTTGCAGGTTTTCCTTTGATTCAAACTAAAATTGTTGACTTCTTCCGCATTCAAAGGTATTCACAAATAACAGAAAAACCTTGCCAAGGTACAAGGCACCTCAACTGTAGTTCTAATCGTCTGACTTCTTTATGGCTGAAACTGATTGTTTTGCAACTTTAATTACTGTAGATTGTAAGAAGAAGCGTAGGCGCACAAGTAGTATATTTAAATCAAAGAAAAAGAGGAAATTGTTGCCATTCAATCCAAGTGAGGATCCTGCAAGGAGATTAGAGCAAATGGCATCACTTGCCACAGCACTGACTGCAACTGGTGCAGATTTCAGTAATGAGCTTACTTATATTCCTGGTATGGCCCCAAGGTCAGCCAATTGTGCTACTCATGAGCGTGAAGGAATGCAGGTACAGTGAACTCTCGAGTGAAATTCTTTTCAGCTTTTACTCTGAAGTATTACTCGAAAATAACCATGTTCATGTCAGTCACTTTAACAAAGATTATAAAATAGTGTAAAAATTTCATCGAAGTTCCAAAAGTACCATTGCTTGATAGACCATTCTCTAGTTGGTCATATCAAACTACGGAGGAATCAATAACTGTTCACATAACTTATACCTCAAGTGATAGAATTTTGTAAAAAATATATTAAGAAGAAAAAAAGGACAAACAATTTGGAACTGGGGAGCTGAGTTAATTGACGTATGAAGTTTTTTATAGTAAAAGTTGTCTTTTTATGGCGTACTGATGCTTATTAACTGAACCTAGCATTGCGGTGCTATCCGCCATGCAATTTTCTGACATTATCCCACATACATGGGATGCTCTCTGTATATGTATTGCCAACAACCATAGTTGATTCATATTCAAATACTACCATAAGTTAGTTTTGCTCTTGAATCTTGATTCTGCAGTTCTAATTTATTCGGACCACTGCATATCAGGTTTTATCCAAAGAGGATACTGACACCCTCAATCTTTGCAAGAGCATGATGGAGAGAGGGGAATGCCCACCTCTCATGGTTGTTTTTGACCCCCTAGAAGGGTGAGTGGAAAATTTATTACATTTTCATAAGCTATCATTTTCTACTCTATTTTTTTTTTTCCATATGGCGAACTTATGTATTTGTTTGTGCAGATTCACTGTAGAGGCAGATAAGTTCATAAAAGATCTAACTATAATCACAGAATATGTTGGTGATGTTGATTACTTAACCAAACGAGAAAATGATGATGGAGATAGCATGATGACCCTTATTTCTGCAGCTGATCCTTTGAAAAGTCTAGTGATCTGTCCTGATAAGCGTAGTAACATTGCACGCTTCATTAATGGCATCAATAACCACACGGCGTGAGTAGCATTCCTTTTTGTCAATTGAATTTTTAAACAGACAAGTGTTTAGATGTGATGTGATACTGACATATAATTTGTTTTGATTCAGGGGTGGGAAAAAGAAGCAGAATGTAAAATGTGTGAGGTTTGATGTCAAGGGCGAGTCTCGGGTTTTACTGATTGCAAGCAGAGACATATCCAAAGGGGAGAGATTGTACTATGATTACAATGGATATGAGCATGAGTACCCAACTGAGCATTTTGTTTGACCTGTTTTTGCTTTGAACCAAAACACACAATGCTAATTTTGTAGCATCTCAATATAAATTTGTTCATTCATTTATTTACAACTAAACTATTTCTTTTTAATCAATTCATTGTAGACGGAAGAAATGCACTATCAAGAGTTTTTGGACAAAGTTTTATAAGCTCATGTTGGATGTCCTAGTATCTCCCCCCTCCCCTCCCCTCCCCTCTTGTTTCTATTCCATAATGCTTATATATGTTTGGATTGGGAAAATGAAATAAAATAGTGTATTTGACTATAATTATTATAAAGCATTTCAATTCATTTCATCCCTTTGATTTTTTGTTTCGTGTGGAATAAAATTAATTTTAATAGAGTGAATATATATATATATATATATATATATATATATATATATATATATATGATAATTTTGTCATTATACGACAACACCAATCATCAAACCTACACTGAAGTAGGTTAGGTGAAGGTTAAAAAAATTCTAATGAAAGTTAAGTTTTGTAGAATGATTAAATTTTTACTTATTTTCTTAAAAACTTAAATATATTTTAATCTTAAGGTCTAAGAAGAAAGACGAGTCAAGAGAGAAACTAGGCTATAACTTCGAATTCTTTTGTTGGTTGCTTGATTACCAGGCCTACTTTGATTGGACTGCAGCAGCTTTGATTGAGCCCAAACCTACGAAAAGCAAAGCCCAAATCACAAACCTCCATTTATGATGAAATTTTTTGGACTAATTCTACAAAATAGTGTAAGAGATATAATTGGTGAATGTTTGGGTGAGTCCAACGATTAATTACTATTCACATCCAACCTTTTTATTACCAAAACATACATTGTTAGTATTTTGTTTGGGATTGGAATAATTTGGAAGATGATTTTTGTGGTGGCAACAACTCAATGAATAACTGAATCATATCTTGTGTGCAGAAAGGGTAGGGGCCCAAAAAATCACTTAAACTTATGATGATAATGATTATTGATCAGATAAAGGACAGGACCACTCTAAGTTTCTGTAAAAAAATAAAATAAAAAATATATATATATATATATATATATATATATATATATATATATATATATATAGTCCGAGTAAATATATTATATAGTGTGGTCCATTTTAGAGGTAACCATTAGTCCACAGTAGCTGGCTGGCTGGCTGGCTTTCATAACTAGATCATATAAAAATGGCCACAACAGTTGTCCCATTTAATTTACTCCTGTAAATATGTTAACGGACACCCATCCCATCCGTAGTTTTGAGTGGTGGTCCCTACTCCCTCCCTCGCGGTGTCTAATTTCACCACCAGATCAGATGTAGATACAAATACAGATATATATTTCGATTTTTTTATCTTTATCTCAAAAAAATCGACCCCCATTTTATCAGTCTGTTTGTGAGTTGAGTTGAGTGTGCGATTTTAATTTGGGAGGATATGAGACTTCTATCAACATTTGTTTTGAGAGAAACAATTACAAATCTTTATCATCCCCTTTCCCAAAAAAAGTAAAAAAAAAAAATACCCTTTATCACCCATCAATCATTCATTCTTGTGTTCTTTACCTCGATTGATTTTTCAATATTTTCTAAGAAATTAATTGGAGATAAAAAATAAAATACTTTTTATTCAAACATCAGCCAACTAGAATTTATAGATAAGAGCATAACAATAACTCCTAAAAACAAGCAACTACTTTGCATAAAAATCTACTCTGCATAGAGATCTTGATAGAGTAAAATAATATTTATTTGACAACTAATACTGACTTAGTCTAAGCCAAAGAAATAGCAACAGACTTTGACCAAGTAAGATGCATTAATTTGTAACATATTTTCTTCGGTCTTCGAAAACATTCACATTTGTCAAAAAAAATTTAAATAGTATTATTTTGTCACAATTTCACTATCATGTCATCGATATTAAATTAAACGCTTATTAACGGTAAACATAAAATAGATGAATCTATAAAATTTTGCAAATGATCTTTTAATCATTTTAATATTTTCGGTTCTAAACTTCTAATATAATAGCTAGTAGTAGTTGTTGCAAATAGGATTGTGGTAACCAAATTTGTTTAAATTACTACTAGTAAAACCAAGGGAAGAATGTTGAAAAAGTAAATAATAAAACAGGTAACAATAAAGTGGGTACTCCACACCCTAATTACGATAAAAATATGTGAATTTTTGTTATGAATACACACATCAATTACTTATTTATATAAATATTAATTTTTAAACTGTGGTCAAGCATGTTTGTTCCCTTTTTTGACTTCTCCGTATTTAAAACCCGGGCCAAGCAGAATCTCTTGAATGCACGAAGTCGATGTTGGAGAATGCACCTTTTAGATCCCTCGAAAAGAAATATAATTTCAATTGACACGTAAATTGATATGAAAATATTGTTAAAAAAAAAAAAAAAAAAAAAAAAAAGGCCCAGTCCACGAGCTAGGCTTTGGTTGTTTGGTGCAGAGTGTAGTCTACATAACATACACTCACCTTTTCTCTCTTTCAATGGCGTTGTATCTCTATCTGTCCGTACAACCTTTTATTATTATTATTATGAAAAATATGAAGTAACAACTAAAATTATTAGATACAAATCTATATCACACCCTAATAAGATTATTATTATTATAGATGGAATATCTTGAAAGATATAGCAATTGTACTTAACTAGATTTTGTTTGATCATATATAGGCTTATAGTCGCCACATGTTATATACTTTGCTTTGGTACATATACATATATAAATATATATGTTGTAATTATTTTGCTCATTTACAGCTAGTGTAGTAGGTTACAACTTGAGAGTGACATAACTCTACACAGAAAAAAAGGAATAAATTTACTAATGAGGAATTCAAACTCTATTATATACTACTTCTAGCTTGAATTTCTAAATTTAATTTGAGATATTTTAAATTTAAAATTAATGTAATTTATTTAATAAATTTTATAATTAATAATATTTTTAGATAGTTTATTATTTAAAATTAAATTTAAATATAAGAATATCTTAAATTAAATCATATGAATCTTATATTTTAAAATGTAGTTATTTTGGTGGAGAGTTGGTACTTGTATGGGGGCAATTGCAGATAACAAAAAGGGAAAATTGCAAGGATAATTAAAGGGTGTGTGTCATATTAATGGCCTTTATAATTGCCAGCCTTTCGTTTTCTGTTTCTAATTTGAAGAGGATTGGCTGACTAGCCTTTTCCTTTGATAGCTGCCTGCCAAAGTCAAGTATAGTAGGACCTTCGTGATGAAATGCCACTTTGTTTTTTTGTTTTTGTATTTAATTACTCGTTTCTTTCTTATAAAAATTAAAGTCTATTTTACAAATTTATAATTTTAAAAATGTATATTTAATTTATATATACATTTAAAACAATCAAAAACTCGCACAATAATCTGTTATAAACGAAAAAAAAGATTATAATTATATAAAAAAAATTAAATTAATAAATTATTTTTTAATTATAGTTGCACGATAATGATATTATATTAACAAATTTGAGTACATATTGTTTTATACTCCCTTCATTTCAAAATTAAAAATACAATTTGACCTTTAAGCAGTGTTATTAAATTTAGACCAGCTTGCCGGTCCAACTGGTAGAAATCGGAACCGGTCGGCTCTCCGGTTCGGTTTAGTTCGATCTTATTGATTTATTCAAAAATCGGTTGACTTGTTTGATCACTGGTCCAACCGGTAAAACTGGTTAATTAATCCAATGAACCGATTTTTTTTATATATTTTGTATCAAAAAAGTTTTAATATTAAAATTAACCACTTTTAGTAATATTATAATTCAACTTTATTATGTTTTAATTCATAAAAAATGAGAATTTTTAAAATTTTATTAATTACTAATAATATATTTTTTTATACATTAATTATGTTATTGGGTTAATAACGGTTCAATCACTTATTGAGCCAATAATACATCCACCTCATACTTTTTTCGATTCGATAATTGGTCCGGGTATAAAAACCTTGCCTTTAAGGTTAAAACACGGAATATAAAATTTTGATGAAGTGGGAAAAAAGGAGGTGAAGTGGTGCTTTAATTAAGTTGATGTATATATATAAGGATCAAGTGTATACCTTTTTATTTAACATACTTTGTTTATCTCCTTTAGTGATTTAACTAGTTTGACGGTTTGATTAATTCGTTACAGTATATCGTAGAATCGTAAATGCTTAGCTTTTTAATGATTTCATAACATATAAACTGCTTATTCTGATTCTATAAAGAATGGACCAAACCGTTGCTCTATCCGTCATTAAAAATAATGAACATGATATATAAAATAAAATGATATATACCAGAAACACAGAATGATATATGATAATCATTTAAGAACTACCTAAAATACCACCCTCAATTTTAATCATTGTGATCATATGGACAATTTATTGTCAAATCAAGCGGTTTACGAAAATGACAATTATTTTGAGGAATTCGATCATTGTGTCGGCCAGCACACCACATTAATGAAATGAAGAAATGGACTTCAATTGAAAGTTGAAACACTTTCATAAATCAATTAATTCACACCGATATTATTATTATTATTATTATTATTATTATTAATTATTTCATTAAATATTAAAATCATTATCAACTATACACCCTAGGTCGGCAGCGGCCAACCATAGAGTAAATTAAGGAACCATTCATGTGCTATGTATACGTCTTACGTGAGCCCATGCATATATGATACACACATTACATATTATGCTTATACATATATGTATTTTTTTAGAAAGAGAAGATATATATATATATATATATATATATATATATATATATATATAAGGTGTAAATGTTTGAAAAAAAAATAAATTAAAGAATGTGTGTGGATTATGGATACCTACCCACCAATACCATGCATATATCTCAAAAACTTGAAATCATCATGCCATGTGATCAGCATTAAAATATTTACAAAGTAAATTAATATAGAATAACGAATTTAAAAGGTCAACTGTTAAGGAGAAAAGTTTCAAAATAACAGATTAACCTCCGATCCATCTCCATGCATGCAATTAATCTATTAACTGTATCCATGCATGTTCATCTATATATATATATATATATATATATATATATATATATATATTGTTAAAGAATAAAATGAAGAATAAAATCTTTGGGAGATCATAGCGTTCGTGGGTGTTTTCAGAGAATGATTTGTTGCTTAACAATGCAGCCAAACCATCCACCCCATGAAATTATATATATATATATATATATATATATATATATATATATATATATTGCTTGATAAAATAATGAAGAAAACCTCACATTTTCTAATAGTAATTAATATCAATTCTGGAAAATATTCTTTTGTTTAACGAAAGTCAAAGAAAATAAGTGTTATTTGATGACGGAGTTAGTCAACAAGTGTCCCGTACGTGGCTTCTCTCTGATGAGAGACATCGGCAACCGGTGCCCGCCCTAGTAGCTAGCCAGCTAGGACATAACTTTATTAATTAATTCCGGTATTAGTTGGAGGAATTAGCTTCTCTATATATCTTTATGAATTTTCACATAGTTTATATCGTCTTCCCTCCATTTTATATATAAAAATAAAAGAAGTATCATAGTTAAAGGTAATTGCCAAAATTCTTAAATTTAAAACTGATTTCATATATTTGAAAACAACCAATTTTATAATAAGCTAAAAAAACTTTACAATAATTATTAATTAAAATAAATGAATTTAATATCAATTTTGAATTTTAAAATTAAGTAAATTAATATTAAAAAATCAAAATGAAATTCTTATTCTTTTTGTGAATGGAAAGACTATTTTTTAAATAAAAAATACACGAGCTAGGGGTATTTAGCTATTGATAAGATGAGTATATATTATTTACAAGGTCTCGTCTTTTATATATGTGGTACTGATAAAACAAAAATAGTTATTAACTTGTTATGGCAATGATAGGGCATATTTTGGCTTGGTCATTAGTGGGGATTAATTAAAAAAAAGGGTGTTTCTCCTTTCATTTCAACTCCGACAAACAAGATTAATTATATTAATTGTACGATCTTAATTAATTATAGTATTATTATTATTATATTATAAACGTACGTACAGCAATGTAAGTTAAATTACTTTTGACAAACAACTTTGGATTGGATATATATGTTGGTTCAAAACATGCACTTGTTCGCCGAAATTATGATAATGTGGTCGGGAATTGAATCAGAAGGAGGTAAAATATATTTATAGTTTGTCGGTTGAAGTAAGAAATATGATTAAGCATGAAGTGATTAAAGTAAGGTGGGCTGCATGGTAGATTCAATGGAAACATGCAAGCAGCAATCACCTTTTGACTTTGTGCGGCTTTACCGTGAAAAATGGTTGAGTTTAAGCTTATGCTCAACTATTTACTTACACTCATAATTATGTTGGTTTAATTTTGCTCCTCCATTAACATACTCATCATCTTTTTCTTGTTAAGTGTCCCATCCCATCCCAACCCAACCCAACCCAAACCAACAACACGACACGACACGACACGACACGAGAGCTTTATTAATTACTAATAAACAAGTTAATTGTACCAAAATGAACATGATTAATTTTTGGAAGTGGTTAGCATAAAGTTTATTTTTTGATGAAGTTGGTCGATTGGTAATAAAATCGACACGGCATGGATGAAACTACAAGTGTGATAGATTTTTGTTACCAATCAATTCAACTTACCAAAAAATAAACTTCATGCTAACCGGTTCCTTAATTTTAAATATATCAACAATCAACAGACTAATTTGCATGTATTTAGACTAAATTACCCTGGAGGTAAAAGGAAACATGCAATTACCTTCAAACACTTTGCCTAGCGTGGATAATGATATGATGCCCACATCATTGACATGGTGGCTCTACAATTACAATACATGCAAATATATATACACCAGAGCTACAGAATTTTAACTCTTATTAAATAAATAAAATACACACATGGAGGATGTTTGACATTTGTTCTAGTATTATTTATTAAAAGTGAAGTGATGACTAAAGGGTTGGGCATTCCTCAACCATATATTACACCACAAATAAATATTTAAGGTGGAGGTGGGAGTGGGGGGTTGGGGGTATTATTGGAAACTTGTCGGGGTATATTTGTCATGACTGAAAAAGCCCATGGCCTGTGGTCGTGGTGAATTTAGCTGGGGAAAGGGGAGACAAATGTGACATTGGTTTCTCTGACTAAGAGAGAGAATATTATATTATAAGAAGAAGAATAGTACATATACCACTATGCTCATTAAGTACGTACCCCCACTGCCCCGCCCCTCCCCTCCCCTCCCCAACTTCTTGTTAATCATGTCTATTTCTTTTTTTGGTGTTTTCTTGTTAATAGTTTTCCACAAAACCACGCGCTCTAAACATCAATTTAGTACGTACTAGTATTTGTCAAAGGAGTAAAATGACCATCAACTAATTATCCATCAAAATTGAAGCAGGTCGATCAGGTGATAATCCACTACAATTGCATATCAATCAATGGTCAAAGCATTATCAGCATTAGCAATTTCTACATCTGAGCGTTCAACTTTTCTTACCAAAAATGGGAAAATAGCCATACCTGTACTTGCTAACTGAAAAATTCTCATGGTTTCCGAATTGGCTACTACTTTGATTTCACACGGCCTCATCCTCCTCAAGGCCTAACAAATTTTGTCCCAAGCCGAACTCCACTGATTCTGTTTTCAATAAGATCATAATTTAAAAACTTTATAGAGTTAAAGGTCGGATATGAAAAATATCCTTCCACCTCCGACCTCATTATATATATATATATATATATAATTATTTTTAAAATAAGTCTTTCATATGTGTATATATATAATCAGTTCGTTTTCTATGAAGATGATCTGCATGCAGACCACCTTTAACGACGAATAAAATCGTCACTAACTCTGTCACCATATATAGGATCTGAACCAGGTTATAATTGGGTTAATATGGTGTATCACTTGATCATAAAATATTAAAAAATTTAATCTTAGTCATCCGATCTGACAGACACGCATGTGCCTTGTGCTAAGTGAACCACATGTCGCACCAACGTTGCACTTGATTATATTCATACTTATATCAATTTCATCTCTAATGTAGGATGTGAGTTTATTCGATTCGGTTATCATGAAGTTATTTTCATGATAAGTTGGTCAATTGATTATTACAGTACTCACACGTAGAGAGAGATCATCTCCCTCCTGCGTCTCTCTCTGCATATCGACACCATATTAGTCAATTGACCAAAATTAACTTCATGTTAACTAATCACTCCCGAATTTTTATAACAATAAAACTAAAACATACATATTTTACAATCAAACTTCAACACTTGCTATGCCTACTAGAGGCAAAATGCTAATTTAGTTATGTATTTATTTATTTCACAAAAATTATTTCAGTTGGAAACTTGGAATATGATATTGATGCGTTTTTGAAAGTTTGGGTGGTCAAAGTATTGCTATTGACTACATAGAGTTTGAATTCAAAATTTTCTAACCTAACCCCTAACCCCTAACCCCTAACCCCTAACCTTTCCTTTGTATACTTTCTTTATGAAGAAAATGAAATGTTTCCACCAAACTGATTATTTCCGTCTAAACAATCTTTTTCAATTTTGGTACGCTACTTAACTTTATTTATTTGGATGCGGCCAGCCATATTTTGAAGAAATTAATTTAAATATTTTTGATATACTCAAATCTACTGTTCCCCAACTCATTATATGTCGGTATATGGCGATAATTACTTATAATATAAACTCCATCTAAACTTTAGAGTTACTTACTGACACTAATTTTAATATTTTTGTATATGGTAGTAATTCTCTTAATTTCCCAATGTCTATATGATGAAGCAATACAATCGACGAAATAAAATATTTTAAAAATTCTATAAAAAATCGACAAAAATTCGTGAAAAATTTAAACTACTGCTCCTTTTATTCCATAAAATAGTGTCATTTGCAATCAAACAATACAATATATACTATACAATATATTCAAGTTTGTCATAATAATTTTATCATTGTGCCACCACTATGAAATTAAAAAATTATTACATTTAGGGACAAATATATGACTGTTGGTTGATTTAACAATCAAAAAAATATATGGTCAACAAATAATAAAATGTAAGTAGAGTATCGTTCCCACGAGAAATCATTCCTAATGTTTTTCAAGTACCAACTTTGTATCAATTTAATATTATTTAAACAAATGAATTAATTAACAATTAAGTTAAATATTAAAAATAAATAACTAAATAATAAAACATAACTAACTAAATAAATAAATCTAAGAAGTCTATTTCATCCCATGCTTCATTCAAATATCTTAACTCTCCATTTAATTATACGGTTACGATGAATTATTAACCGAAAATTTGTCAGTATTTATACGCCATTTCCAATGGTCATATAAACATATATTTTTTAAATCCACCATAATGGGAATAGAATCGAAAAGGAATATCCTAACTAAATAACTCACTATATTTTTATGTGAATTAACAAGGATTTCAAGCATATATTCTCCAATTGGTTACTCATGGCATATAAGTATATCTTTATCCTATACACGAATCATGAATTCCATTCCATGTAAATAACACAAACAAAATAAAGGTTTATAGGAGTTGTATTTTTTCTAACACTAAAAGAATTACAATCTTAATAAAAATTAAATACACAATATCCTAATTTAAATAAACTACTATAACAAAGTTCCTAATTTTCTTCCCTTTTCAAAACTGATATTGGTTCATTAATTTCCTTTCTTTCATTTCATCTCGAGAACCACTAGAAATTTAGCAATCTAAAACATAGTACTAGAAGACAACAAATTTCCATAAATCGTGTTGGACCTTGTGAGTTGTTTACAAATAACTAGACCCGGCAAACATGGGTCTTTTGACCCGCCTGTTTTTTGTCCGGCCTGGCCCGTTTGGGCTAAACCCAAAAAATAGCATAAAATAGACACAAAATTGGTTCCTACTCACTACCTTTGGATTGACTTTTGGAAACGCAAAATTCTCTTCTTTTAATAGAAGTGGTGGATTCTTTATTGATCATACATTATCTCCATGTACAACTTATTATACCCAAATATACCCTTTGATATACCCTAAGGGTCTTAAGGAATAAGTCAAAGTATAACTCATCATACACAAGATACTATGATGATCTCAAGTCCAAGGATTACTCAGACTACTATCACTACTGAGAATTCTATTGACGAGTGCAAGTAAAACTCCATTAGGTATTCCTTAGCTGGTGAGCCACGTTCAAATGAACTTATTCTCTAATAAGCACCTACATACTTGCTTTAGTGTCTCCACACAAATGATCATGAAATCAATCATCCTCATCCAATGAAAAAAGCAACGTATGTACCAATCTATCCGGATTCACTAATCCCCAATTTAGTAATCCAATGATTGGGAACTATTTTAGTTTTAAGCTTTCTAAGAATTTAGATCTCATTAGAATGATCATCATCATTATTCTAAAAGCATTGCTTAAAACTATGGGTTTATCACATATTATAAAACAACGATTATCATGTAAATAATTAAAAGCCTTTAATAAATTAATACCTTTTATTAATAAATGAATAAGATTGTTACAAAGTATATGCTTTATCATCAAACATGATTGGCTTGTATGCATACTACTTTCAATCTCCCACTTGCACTAAAGTCAATCGTCATGGTATCTCATACTCTTCTTCTCTAAGTGGCGATTATCCCCACATTGGATAAGCTTTAGTTAATGGATATGTAATGTTGTTCTTGAGAGTCCACTATCTCTATAGTGATTTCCCATATTTCAATGATTTTTATAATCAAATGAAAGTGCCACAACACATGTTTAGATCCAAGATGAGACTTAGGAACTATTCCTAGTTCTGTAATGAACTTTTAATCCAAACAATCAACTTGCAGCTTCATTTATAGCTATTTACTTTGTCTTTATCACTAAACCATCAACTCTTTGATGTTTGGAACCTTTTCAATTCACTGCACCACTGTTCAAGATAACGTTTTACCTTAAAGTGGATTTTCTGTCGTCTTGGTCTGTCTGAAAAACTTGAATCTGTTAAGCCCTCTAGTTTTAATTTAGACCCACCATGAATATGATCACATCCTTAGTGCTTGGGTTAAGCACTTTAAGATGTTTTCATCGACTTCATAGTGAACTTCTCCATAATATGGTGATCAACATCAGTTCTCGTACATTTCATTGCATACATGATTGTCACTCATGCGACCTCTCTTTTCAGGAGTCTGTGGGGACTATAAAGAGAGATACACTCCATAGCTCATCAACATGAGACATCTCTTGGAGTTTGCCATGCTAAATGACTTTAGCATCAAATGAATATACGTTCCTTGGGTTAAGTTGAGCATCCTTTTAAATCTATCTATATAGATTTATATCCCCAATTAAGATACTCTTCCAAATCATTCATGGAGGAATGTTTAGACAACTTTATCATTACTGATTTTAGCATTAGTATGTCATTCCTTATCCGTAGTATATCAACATATAATATTAGGAATGTCACGACGCTCCCACTGACCCATTTGTACACACTAGGTTCATTCTTATTTTTGATAAAATCAAACTCTTTTGATTGCCTCATCAAAACGAATGTTCCATATTTGAGAAACTTGCTTCAATCCATTTCTCGAAAGTGTCTACAACACTTACCTCATCGTGATGTAATCTGGATCATCATCTTACATGATGTGTACCTCATCATCATCATCTATGATGAATCCATACCTCCCGGTATCTTCTAGTATTATTCCGATTTTATTGATTGGATTTGTGGTATAATAGGTCTATCTACAGGTTCCTCTTATTTGACTTATAGTATTTTGTGGTTCATGAATTCTTCAAGATCTATTATCCTCCCAGTAGCCCTTCAATGATAAATACCTTTATCTTAGAAGGAAGAGTGTTTCGTAACAAACACCTTTTTGCTAAGTAGGATTATAGAACATATACCCTAAACTTACTTTAGGATGTCCCACAAATTTGTACTTATCAAATATTGTCCCAAGCTTATCCTTTGAAACCTTTTCACATAAGTTGGACAACCCCTTATCTTAATATACTTAAGATTAGGAATCCTCCCTGTCCATAACTTTTATGGAGTCTTGGGCCGGATTTTGAGGTTACCTTTTCGTAGATATGCAACCATTTCTAGGACATGATCCTAGAAAGATACTGGAATGTCGATAAAATCATTTTGGACCGTACCATGTTCAACAAGGTATGATTTTTCCTTTCAGATACATCTATCAATTATTATGTATCGAGAGGTTTCCATTATGAGAAAACCATTTGAGATGATCTAGAAACTTATTGCACAAGTATTCCTTCCTTGATCCGATCAAAGAATTCTAATACTTTGCCAATTTGTTTCACTTTTGAATTCTTTGAACCTTTCAAATAATTCACACTTGTATTTCAGTAAATACACACATTCAACTCTTTGAATGATCATCTCCTTTTCTTATACTAGTTTGTTCAATTTGCAAAATATATTTTTCACGTAAGTCAAGTATACAAAATCCATTAAGTAATATTCCAGTTCTATACAAAACATTATTATTATAAATAGAACAACAATTGTTCTTAATTATAATACCAAAAATTTTATTGTCCAACAATAAAATGGAAATAATATTTCTTACAAGAACTGAAATACAATAACAACTTATTGACTTAATAGATTTTCCCATAGGCATTGCTAAACTATAAGTTTCTATGGCTAATGTAGCAACCTTTGCTTCATTTCCCACATAGGATTACTTATCTATGTTCAAACTTTCAACTTCTGCTTGGTCCCTTCATAAATCTATATTTATGATAACCAAAGTCGGTATCCAATACCCAAGTAGAACCTTGACTTAAAGAAAAATTATTTTAAATCATGAACAAATTTGTATTTGTAACCAAAACTTCACTAAGCTTTTTGGTTAGCCTCGCAAGATGCTTCTCATGATTTCTTTCCGAGTGTCCGGGCTTATTGCGGTGGAAGTAAGCTCCTTTTGCTATCCGTATCGCTTTTGTTCTTATTATCCTTTGTTTTTGCCTTTTCATTTACCTTCTTTGAATCGTTCTTCTTTTCGTAAGATCCTTTGGTCCCTACCGGTAAGACTTGGTTTTTCTTGTTTGGAAAGTGACTCTCAACATTTTTCAACACGTTAAATCAAATCGTGAGGTCGATATCTAGCTTTGTCCATATGAAAAATTCACAACAATTATGAAAGGAGTTGGGGAGTGAGTGCAAGATCAAATCTTGGCTCAACTCTCCATCCATGACAAAACTCGTTGTCTAATTGATCAATCAAATTGATAATGTTAAGGACTTTTATCTGCATCTTTGTAGTGTCATCGGTCATTCTAGATCGGAAGAGCTCCTTAGATATCTCGATATCTATCGGTCCCCTACTTTCCTCACCATCAACTACTTGATGTGCGGGAATATAGTAGAAGCATCCATAGTTTCATGCCGACGTGTTGAAGCTCGTTACTTTCATAGATGCGAGCATGATGCATTCGAATAATGTGCATCATTTTGCCACTTTCTAAAAGTAGCAATCTCTTCCTCGGAGGCATTATTCGCAACCATTGCGAGGATAGCGTACATAAGGACATAAGATAGCTTTTCACCTATGAGAACTATTCTCAAATTTCTTAACCAATCCGTTTAATTGGCCAAGTTAATTTAGCATCTAATATGCTTCGCAGATGATAGTAATTTAGACATTGTAAAATTTTGTAAATGAATTTGTAATTAACAACATTTTAACATACATTCTTTTATTAATTACCAAAATAAATTAGGTCTTGTTTCAAATTGGTATCTCCCACTATTTTCTTCAAACTATATTACCTCAATATATATAGTTCGGCAAAATCTAATTAAAGATCTCGCTAGTGAGAATAAGGATCCCATTTCAAATGTATATAGCCTTGTGGTGATACAACAAACTATATATAAATAAATAGGTAGACAACTTTTTGTCAATTACATCAACTATGCAACTCCTTTTCTTTTGCCTCTTAGATTATTTTGATCAAGTGGTGGCACATCCAAATCAAAATTATCCAAGTTAAGTCCGACCTAGCACTCCATATATTCAAAAAGAAAAATATCATCCTTGTGGTGATACAACAAAACAATATTGTTCAATTTTCTTTATAAGCATCAAATGTGATAAATTAACATCTTAAATACTTAATACTTGCCTTGTGGTGACACAACAAACTCATATTAAATATTTAATACTCTATTAATTTTATCATGCTGAAAGCTGACGTTCGATATTCCAAATATCTTTGAACGCTTAGGACTTAATATAAAAATTGAGGGTTTGTTATTAATTTGTCTTATCTTGTTTAAGCATTTGCATATATATATATATAAAATACGCGTTATATTAATGAACATGCGAAGCATGTTTGCATAATATATAATATATATAGTATAAGCATATTTGCATATAGAATACTATATTCTACCCGGATTGATTATGGACTTTTATTCTAGTTTGGTTCACTAGAGCCACCAAGTGAACCAAAAGGTCAAACCCTAGGGGTGCAAGAAATAATATTTAAATATAACTATTACATTTAAACCCGGGCTCCATTACAAACGGGTCTTCAAGCGCTTCTTGCTCCTGCTCCTTGATCTCCAATTTTTCAAAATTAATTCTAACTATTCCTATTACAAAACTATTTAAAATAAATAGAAACCTTGATCGTGATAAAGAAAGGGAAGTACATACGAGAGGGAGATAGAATTTACATTAAGAAAATTTAGAAGATGAGGTACTACAGACCCCATTTAATAAAACCCATACATTCATGCATCCAACTAAAATAAAATTCAATCACATTCGTCAATAGTCCATAATCAATCCCATTTATTATCATACACATCATCATATGCATCAATAAATAACATTCATCTTATGAATAATAAACATTTAATATATATATATATTGATATCATTTAATGGGCAAATTTAGTTATATAAAATCTATTTTGAATCAAAATAAACTCCTTTATTTTAATCCAAATTTAAATTAAAATAAAACTATTTTATTTTAATTTATCCAATTTTGAATAAAATAAACTATTTTATTTTAATCAAAATTTTTAATCAAAATAAACTCCTTTATTTTAATTAATTATGGAATCCAATTCCATATAAAAAAATTATTAAAGGAAACACTAATTCTTTTCTTATTCACAAATAAACTCTTTTTATTTTGAATAATATGAAATCTTATTTCATATCTAAATAAACTCCTTTATTTAAGGAAAGACCGATTCTTTTCCTATTCACAAATAAACCTTTTATTTTTGAATAATATGAAATCTAATTTCATATCAAAATAAACTCTTTTATTTAAGGAAAAATAGAATCCAATTTCAACTCTAATTAGTTATCATGAAATCCAATTCCAACTCTAATTAGTTAGCATGAAATTCTAATTTTAAAATTAAAATAAACCTTTTTATTTTAATATTAAAATAAACCCTTTATTTTAAAATTAAAATAAACTTTTATTTTAATTATAAAATAATTAATATATATATATATATATATATATATTACGTAAACCGTGTTTTTTCAAAGAATCTACTGCATTGTCCATAATTAAGAATTATCATGGTATCCCTTTAGCTTTTTCAAAAAAACGTGGCAGGTTCGAATCACCTGTCATGTAATTCATACTTGATTTAATAAAAAAAAAAATCATGAAAGACTATAATAAACGCAGTACATATATATTACGTAATTGATAATTTGATGGCTTACCAGTATATATATATATATATATATATATATATATATATATATATATATATATATATATATATATATTATATATATACGTTAATATATATAACGTTTTATATAACTATATATAAAACGCAGATCGCAATTTCGCGATTTTTTTTTATTTAAATTTTATACAATTAAATTATGCCCAATTAAATTGTTCTAAACACATATCAATATAAATATCAAATTAAAACAATTAATAATTCGCATAAAGGTTTGGCTCTGATGCCACTGTTAGGTTTGTAATATTCATGAACGCAATCAAATTGCAAAAATAAGCGGAAACTTAGAAAATCAGAGTTTAAAATTTTTTACAAACCATATGCCCGGATCACCCTTTATGCACAATTATTAATTAAACGAAAAGATAAAGAATAAAATCATACCCTTGAAGATCGAAGCTTTCCAAGTACAAGTTCACCTCAAATCCTTTCTCGTTCAACTTGAATTCACCGGGTGTGGTTCCTTCCTTTGATCAACGTTAGCCACCCAAGTGTTTGGCCTCTAGAGGTGATCCACCAAGGAAAAAGAATTTTCAAGAAGAAGGGGTATTGGCTCAAACCCTAGTTTTTCCTATCTGTATTGAAAAAGGGCGTACTCTCCAACTATTGGAATTACGTATGTTGTAAAAGTCAACAACCCCATCACCCATAATAAGACTCCTCTTATTTATAGATATGGGCAACCCACCTTAACAATTAAGGAATTAGGTTTTATTTAATTAATTAAGCTCCCTAATCTTATTAGGGATAATTAATTAAACTCCTTTAACTAATTTTCCTTCCTAATCCAATTAGGAATAAATGAGAGTACTTATATTTAATTAATTCCTAAACTCTTTTAGAAATTAAAATAATAATAATAATTATAATAATATTAATAAGACTCCTCTTATTAATTTATATTTAATATTTCTAAAATATTTAATAATAAATATTAAGCTATTTAATTTATTCTATCACCATAGATTAAATTAAATATACATTACATATTATTACGATTATGCCATTAACTTCTTAAATAATTATTCTTCCTTTTATGGTGTGACCCTTTAGGTTCTCCATATTAAACAGGTTGTGAATAAATCAATTAGAATAATTCTAATCTTATTTAAATAAATAAATTAAACAATTAATTTATTTAAATAAATAATATTTATTCTACAATAGGGATAAGCCTCCTAGCGATCAGCGACTTTCCGGATAATATAGATTTCAACATTAATCATAAAAGAACCTTTGAGTAAATAATTTAAATGACAATTCAATCCTTCCACCATACAATGTCCCGATTAAATATAAGACATGGAATTATCACAAGTCTTATTTTATTTAATTATATGTATTTCGATTCTTAAATGCACAACTCTAAATAATGCAAATTAGAAACTCCTTTCTAATTTCATTCTCGCTCTTCGCCAAGGACTACCGTGGGTTGTCATTTATCGAATCACATAGGACATTTCTCTTCTTTTAATGAAGTGGTGGATTCTTTATCGATCATACATTATCTCCATATACAACTTATTATACCCAAGCATACCCTTTGATATACCCTAAGGGTCTTAAGGAATAAGTCAAAGTATAACTCATCATACACAAGATACTATGATGATCTCAAGTCCAAGGATTACTTGTACTACTATCACTACAAGAATTCCTATTGACAGCAAGTAAAACTCCATTAGGTATTCCTTAGCGAGCCACGTCAAAGTGAACTTATTCTCTAATAAGCACCTACATACTTGCTTTAGTGTCTCCACACAAATGATCGTGAGATCAATCATCCTCATCCAATGAAAGAAGCAACGATGTACCAATCTATCCCGGATTCACTAATCCCCAATTTAGTAATCCAATGATTGGGAACTATTTTAGTTTTAAGCTTTCTAAGAATTTAGATCTCATTAGAATGATCATCATCATTATTCTAAAAGCATTGCTTAAAACTATGGGTTTATCACATATTATAAAACAGTATCATGTAGATAATTAAAAGCCTTTAATAAATTAATACCTTTTATTAATAAATGAATAAGATTGTTACAAAGTATATGCTTTATCATCAAACATGATTGGCTTGTGTGCATACTACTTTCAAAAAGTGCCCTGAATACAAGATTGAATAATATAACCTTCAGACATAAATTATTATCGAAATAAATATCGACTTTCACTAATACTAATAATCCCAACACAAAGGAACTATCAAATTCATCTTTAATCAACACGAACTTATTCATCATTAATATTATAACTCACAATATTTAACAACGGGTAGTTCCTGGAAAGCAGGGGCTTTCAATAAGGATTTTTCCCTATGGCGCCCAATTAGGTGACCAAACCTCTCATCGATGTAACTTCAGACATTGTAAATATTGTAATTTAATAATATGAACAACTTTGTCGTCTCAATTATTGATTTAATAGTATATCATATAACGCAGATGATCTCGTGACAATAATCGAATCAATAATATGAGAGATATGATGCAAGAATTATCGTAGTAATAATTGAATATAACCGGTGACTTATCACGTAAGCATCAATAACCAATATCTTGTGTGCTACTATGCAAACCACGCCAGTATTCGTATACTTTTACTACCGAGTAGTTCAACAGTTTTAACAAAGAAAACTTCCGCCGTTATTTTCATAAAAACATTTTGTCATTTTTTCAATCAAAATGACAATACATTGTGGGGTCCACCAATGATTGTGTCGTCGTACGAATACTCCCTGATAAAATGAATATTCCCCGACCAATCGAATATTATATAACAACTTGCGTACTTTGTAAAATTTATAAATATTGCCCACAACTATAACGTTTTCTCAAACCCACACCAAAATTTTGAAAAAAGTATTTCGAGAAAATTAAATCTTTATTCGTAAAATCTGGGGTCTCACAATCTCCCTTCCTTATGAAATTTCGCACTCGAAATTTACATACGTACCTGGTATGACGAAGAGGTAGGGATACCTTGAATACATTTATCGTCAAAAACATTAAATTCATCTTTGTAATACGGCCAAAGATATTCATTAACAATTCATCTTTGCACTACAGGCCAACTGTATAACCAATAATCAACAGTTCATCTTTGTACTACAGGCCAAAGATATACAACTGTAAAACCAATAATGCTGAAACTCAGCTTAATAGTATCACGACCACGAATTATCCATGTACTACGGGCCAAGGATATTCGTGTTTTCAATTACGGTCATGATTATACCGAATAATCCCTGGTCATAATCATACCAAGTCCATCTATGCACTACAGGCCACAGATGACTTTGAACAAAATATAAATATGATGACTAGTTAATCAATCGATTCCTAAAATCACATCAAAGGCAAGTATTTTCAAAGAGATAAGATTGACAGGTAACGTGAAAGTGTCGATTTGAAATAAGATTTATAAACAGTGGAGGTAACGAAAGTTTCTCCTAACTAAGTTTCAACCAATAAGTCAAAGTCTAACTTCTCAAGAGTCAAATTTAAACGTTGAACACAACTAGGTGAAATACAAGAATGGGTAGAACTAGTATCGAATAAGATATAGACTTCGCAAGAGTTTATAATTAACTTACCCGTAATAACTTCATTCGGGTTTCTTGACAAACGCCTCACTTAAAACTACCGGATTTGACTTTTGCTATAGGTACATTCCACCCTTAAGTGCTTCGTCACATTCTCGATCCATGATTTAAATCATTATTCTCCGATCCATATCGAATTGGGGTTCACCGCTCCGCATGTGGTAATTCCAAATTCGATGTTGATTCTCCAATTGTTGTCCAAAAGCAAAATCCATTTCATCTATTTTGACTTTATTGGATCGGATGTCTTTTTCGACAATATCAACGCGTCGTGCGGCTTTTACCCACGCATCATCTATTCTCCTTCGTTCAGTTGTTTCTGCTTTCATCAGATCTTTGATCAAAGTATTTTCAGATTCCAGCTCTAATATCTTATACTCTGCCAAAGAGTGCTTCTGTTCAAGCATCGCACATCGGGTAACACAATTTTGAATTGTTGCATCTCTTTGCTCTACAACCGCCGCTGCGTTCTTACCGCTTCTTCTAACTCATGAATACGATTTTGAAATTCTAAATTTTGATCATAAAATTCTTCTAATAAATTTTCCTCGAGTTCCTCTTCTTTCTCACTCTCTATTGCTATCATGACTAGTTTGGGTGCAACTATTAGTTCTTCACACACCACGTAGATATCTCTAATTTCTTCTTCGTCTAACATCACATTAACCTGGTTAGTGATTGAAGGTGTCTCAATGGTCTCATTCACTCCATTGCTAACATTTTTCAGCTGCCATTTTCAAACACTGCCACAAAAATAAGAGTTAATTAACATCTCACATATTATCCCTGTACTCTAACCGACCAATTAAATACCAAATAAACTTAGGTAGGCCATACTAGCGAAGGAATTCCCCGTCTCTCCCCTCCTAGTTCTTATCTCACATCTCAGCCAGTGATCATATCCCTAAGCTTTGATACCAACTGTGACGCCCTCAAAAATAGGTATTCATCACCCATCTTGAGTCGCCAAATACATGGTACAAAATTCAAATACAACTTAATAATACAATTGTCGTGTAAAATACTTAAAAAAAATATAATCTAAGTGTTTTAATCGATATTGTCATCTAGGCAAAGATACAAACTCAAAGGAGTCCTCATTACATTTATTGTCACACTATTTAATCGTAATAGTGAGGACTACTAATGTTATCATCTGGGGACCGCTACCCTTTCCCCGACTCGTCCCAGCTTATATTCTCATTTCAAGAGAACAAAGTGAAAGAAAGGGTGAGCTCAACTAGCCCCAAAGAAGAAATATTATGACTAAGATAATGCGGGATAAATTATCAATAGCCTTCAACAATGTTAAACCGATAAAATATAATAGACATCAAGTTTAATCAGTAGCTTAATAAGCAATCCATTGAAGAGTCAGTAGAAAATAAAACCTACTATCTTCTATGATTTAAAAAATGTTTTCATCAAATTTTATCACGAGACTCAAATTTTTAATAAATAAACCACATCTTCTAATCATCCCTGTACTACGGGCCAAGGATATTCATTAAATCATCAATGGTAATGACTATACCGAAAAATTCCTAGTCATAATCATACCAAGTCCATCTCTGCACGTAAGCCAAAGATATACAACTATAAAACCAACAACCAACAGTCTATCTTTGTACGTAAGCCAAAGATATACAATTCAATAATCCACAGTCCATCTTTGCACGTAAGCCAAGATAAATTTTATTACCATATAAGCATGAGGATGATGACAATGATATAAACATTAATCAACTGCAAACAAGGATAAATATTAAAAACTTTAAATTTATCCAAATATTATCAACCACTCATAATCTAATATTATTAATATTATAACAATATTTTAATCACTTCTTAAACTTATAAACAATTTATTTCAATTGTTTACACTTTACTAAATAATGCATTTAGTTATTCAAAATGCTATACTCATAAGATTTCATCACCAATGATCAAATCCTTATCAAAAATCTTCATATACCTTATATAGGATTTCCAAGCCACAAAATCCTATTTTTCCAACTTTGTTACTTCACATAACATATTTAACTCATATGTTCAGAATTAAACTATTTTCATGAAAAATACCAAATCATTTCCAAAATATTTCTTTTCCGAGATTTAGCGTAATATAGTCCCATAATGAACATATATTTTTCTCGAAATTTTTAAAATTCATTTACTAGTTTTCAAAAATCAATTTCTAATTAATTCCTTAAGAAATTAGCTACCTCAACGTTAACTCCAAAAATTCCCAAATCTTGGCTGGATCTTACACATGTTAACTCGAACCTCCAGTTTAAATTTCATGGTCATCAGAGTTATAGAACTCCAGTTATAGCATTTTTCGTCAGAAAAACCTAAATATTGAAATGGTCATAACTTGCTCATTTTAAGTTGGAATTAGCTCATTTTTGGACAGGAGGTACCTTATACCATATACTTTCATGTCCCAAAAGTCCAGAATTTTTGTCACAAATTAAGTGGCCAAAACATCCCTTCTAAAAATCTGGACAGTAGCATTTCGGTAATTTCCAGCTTTTAACTCATTTGCTAAAATCAGTCCACACGAAAATCTACAACATCTTTTCCAGTGATTCCACTTGGAGATGCTACAAAACTCATAGATCTAACTATAGAACTTGACCACACTCAAAAATTCAAAATATAATAGGAGATATAGTCAATTGAATTTTATGTTCCATTTTCACCAAAATCTGACTTTCAACCCTTTGTGATTTCTAAGAAACTTTCATGTTTTCACATAATAACCAACATAATTCATCATAACACTTACTAATACTTCATATACCCATGATTTTCATCACTCCAATGCTTTTATTATGACTCTCATCATAATCAACGTAACCAGATCATTTCCACAATTTAATAAGGAATGAATATAAAAGATCATTCACCATGCACGTGGTAATCCACATGACAAAAGTTATTCCAATGAATAATAAAGAATGGAATAACAGAAGGATTCACAATGCATGCGATAGAGACCGCACAGACAGGTTATTCCCAACAGAATAATAAATAATGGAACCAGGTATAAGACCCCACTTATTTTTTAATAAAGATGATTTTTCTATAAATATCATTTTTGAATATTATGGAATGAATTTGATATAATGTTATAGTTGTGGGTAATATTTATAAATTTTGCTAAGTATGCAAGTTGTTATAAAATATTCGATTGGTCGGGAAATATTCTTTTTGTCGGGAATATTCGTACAACGACACAATCATTGGTGGATTCCACAATGGAATTATTGTCGGATTGAGAAAATGACAAAAATATTTTATAAATAACGGCGGAGGTGTTATTGTTAAAACTGTTGAACTACCCGGTAGTAAAAGTACAGTAATACGTGTAAGACCCCAACTTATTATTAATGAAATTTAATTTTCTCTATTTATTATTTTGAAATAGTAAGGGTTGATTTGATTAATGTGGATAGTTAGGGGTTAAATACGCAAATATTTCAAAATAAGCAAGTGGTTATAAAATATTCATTGTTGTTGGGAATATTCGTTTGGTCGTGGAATATTCAGATCGTTGTTAGAATATTCGCATTTACCGCTGCAAACCATGTGTGGACCCCATAACGAAAGCGATTGGATGAAGAAAACGATAAATATAAGTTGTTTAAAAATAATCTGGCAGAAGTTGTTATCAGATTAACACTATTGGAATACCCGGTGGTTAAAACACGTGAATACGCGTTGTTGCATTAATAGCATGCAGTATTGCACCAATTATTGAAGGCACTACTCAATAATGGTTACGATAATTACCGATTCAAAAGATTTTATTGAGTTAATAATTGTTGCGTTGATATTTTATATTGTTGTTATTTCAATAATTGTCATTACACAAAGATTTTTCATTATCGAAGCAATAATTCATATTATCCGAATAATATTATTAGATAACATTATTGGCAATGTCTAGAAAGTTACATCTAAGGAGAGGTTTGGTCACCTAATTGCTGGCTTAAGAAGAAGAAATTCTTATTTGAAAGCCCCTCTTTCCTGGAACCGCTCGGTTGTCAATATTGTGATTCTGTAATATTATTTGTGAATAATTAATTATTGATTCATATGATGAGGAAAATATTGATTTTATGTGGATATAGATGGAGAAAAATTTTAATGTGACAATTGTTGAAAATTGAAATTTCGATAAAATAATTATTTAAATATATTATTATATTTTAATAATATAATAATGGTGATATTTTTACAACGAATGTGGGAAATATGAGTATACTGAGGAGGAAGAGTAGTTTTTTTGTTGCAATAAATATTTAAAACATGTTAAACATGTCGGTGGACCCCATTTATCGGTGAAATTTGATTATAACTTTCGTAAAATTGTCCGTTTGTGGATTTTGGTCAATTTCTATTTGGAATTTGGAAAACTTTCTTCTGCAAAGTTGTAGAGAATTGAATTTCCTATAAAAACTCATGAGATTCGAATTTTCTCGACAAAAGGGCTATTTATTGTGAATTATTGAAGTTCAAGCTCAAATAATTAATTTTGAAGTTTTAAATATTTTTAATAAGAAAACGTTTTTTTGAGTTAGGCAAGGTGAGTCACTCTTGGTGGTTGATGGTTTGAATCAGATTTTGGGTGCGTAGGAATTTAATAAATATATATTAATATTTTATTAAATTTTAAAACTTTTGGTGTTCTAAGCATTTTCCTATAAATAGGTGCTTAGGTTAGAATTGAAAATCACACCGTAAATCAAGTTTTCTCTCTATATTATCGAGCGTATTCTTGTGAGTATTTTGAGTATACTTTGAGTATTGTTAGGCGGTGCAAGTTCCTTCAAAGACTATATTTTGTTCCAAATTTAGAAGTACTTAATCTTTCGAGGTAAGGGATGTTATTTTCTTCTCAAATGATATTATTTCTTCAATATCATTATGCTAAAATATTGGTTGGAACTTTTTATCAAATTTGGAACTTTTTCATGCTGGGGTTACTATTCATGAGTTTCTTATTCACGAGTTACTATTCATGAGTTACTTATTCACGAGTTACTATTCACGAAAGTACTATTCATGAAGCGTGAAGATGTTTTTTTGTGGAATTTCTATCTTTTGGTGTTCTGAGTTACTATTCATGTATACTAAGACTATTCACGATACTGAAGACTATTCAATAGAAAAATAAAATTTCTTCTTTTTGTCCAAAATATCTATTCGGATACTAGCTTTGATTGTATCCATGTTTTAATCATTCTTGAATTTTACACCACTATGATTATTTTTGAGGTATTTTTTGAACATGGATAAAACAAAGTACGAATCCTTAATCCTTAATCCTTGTCATTTTTTTCACCGGATTCGTTTCTTTAAAAATATTTTTCAACATCCTCAGTTTTAAATGATGATATTATTGAATATCTTTGGCCCTGTAGTGTAAAAGATGAATGATTTCTGAAGAATATCTTTGGCCCGTAGTGCAAAGATGAGCAGTGTTGAGATGAACATGACCGGATCGATTAATATCTTTGGCCCGTAGTGCAAAGATGAACAGTGTTTAAATGAACATGACCAATCGATGAATATCTTTGGCTCGTAAAGAAAAGATGAATATTTGATTCCGGATGTATATTGATTGATGTTACTGAGGATAAAAGATAGACGCGATGAACTTTTAAATTCATACATGAAGATAGTAGTTTGCATTCTCTACTTAACTCTTCTAATGAATTATTATTTCCGCTGCGAATATTGATTTAAAATTTGTTGTCTCATTGTATTCTATTAGATTTTTCCTGTTGAAGACTAACGATAATTTGTTGTATATTATCTTAGTCATAATATTCTTTCTTGAAGCTAGTTGAACATGACGCCCCAAAATTAGGTATACGCCACCCATCTTGGGTCGCCAATTACATGGTACATAAATTCAAATACAACTTACTAATATAACTGCGTAGGTATACAATACGACATAAATCGTGAGTTTGAATACAAATATTGTCTACTAGATATTATACAAACTCAAAAAGGGTCCTCATTACAACTATTATCACACTATTTCACGTAATAGTGAGGACTACTAATGCTATCCTCGGACCATTACTCCGCTCCCCGACTCGTCCCCATTTATGTTCTCATTTCTCAAGAGAATAAAGTGAAAGAAAGGGTGAGCTCAACTAACCCAAGAAGAAATATTATGACTAAGATAATGCGTAATAAATTATCATTAGCCTTCAACAAAGTGTTAAAGCGATAAAATACAATAGACAAACCTTTTAAGTGCGTGGAATAAGCAATACATTAAAAGAGTTAAGTAGAGAATAAAGTCTACTATCTTTTAGGTTTTAAAAGGTTTTCATCAATTTTTATATTTGAGACTAAACTTAATAAATAAACCACCACATCTAATCATCCCCGTACTCACACTGGCCAAGGATTTTCATCAAGTTATCAATGGTCATGACTATACCGAATCACCCCCGGTCATAATCATACCAAAAACTATCCATCAACGCATTACAGTGCCACCGAGGACTTTTGTCACATCATTTATATCAAGTCATGATTATCTTAGAATGATCCTCGGTCATAATCATACTAAGTTCATCTATGCACGTAAGCCAAAGATAACATAATATAACATGAGGATGATGACAATGACATAATAATTTAATAAAACAAGTTCAAGAATTATTTAATCCATGAATTATTAACGCCCAAATTGTCAACATAATATCGTTTATAGAGTAAAATTCAAGAATGATCGGAAGAATATTTTCCGTGAAAAGATCTTTGGATGAAACGCAAATATCAAGGATATTCTACTAATTTCATGGAGTATATAAGTCAAAGTTTTAACCAACCTGGGTATAATAAAGAATGGAATAACAAAAGAAATCACCATGCATGCAGTACTTTCAGATGTATTGAGTTATTCCAAGCAGTAATAATAATAACGGAACAGTCAGTGAAATTCACACCGACGGGATGTTCCAACAGTAATAATAAAGATGGAACCGGATCCTGTAAAAACACATGAGATAGGATATTCCAACAAAATGATAAAGACGGAACCAGGTGTAGGTGTAAAACACACGCATGTGATGTTCCAACAGAATAATAAAAAGCGGAACCCAGTCCGTGTAAAACACATGCACAGGATGTTCCAATGTAATAATGAAGAATGTCACCAAGTATAGGTAAATCACGTATCATGAGTTATTCCAATGTAATAATAAGCAATGGAATAACATAAGGATTTCACCAAGTATAGGGTATGCGCAGACACAAAGTTATGTATAGGGTATGCCAACTTTTACAAAAGTTATTCCAATGTAATAATAATGAATGGAATAATGTAAGTTCTCTTCGAAGAAAAAGAATAACACCCTTTACCGTAAAAGAACCGAATATAGAAGTAGTGAAGTAGCGAGTATACTCTTCTTCTTTCTATAATTTTCTCTATAGCTTCTCTCTATAATTTTTCTCTCTACAGAGTTTCAATGAATTCGTAAAGAAAATAATGAAGGAATGAGCTTCTATTTATAGGAAAATGGAATGCATAAGAATTCTAATCCATGAACGGTCCAGATTGATTTATTTTAATCCGATTATCCATATTTAAAGAAAAATCTTTTAAATAAAATATAATATATTCTATTTATATAAAAACATTTTACTATGCAAACACTATGCAAAACACTATGCAACACTATGCATAATAAAATATAATATATTCTATTTATGTAATAACTTTAATAAAGTATTCTATTTTATATAAAAGATGTTTCGTTTTATTACGTTAATAATATGAATAAAACAAAACGTCATTATCATTATAATAATTCATATTATTAATCGACAATAATGGAATCAAACCGAAAGTGACTTCTCACATAAGATCAATAATCAATACTGGTGTCTACTTATGCAACCACACGATTATTTGTATTTTTACTACCTAGTAGTTCAACAAAGATCAGCGGTAGAAACTTCCACCGTTATTTCAATAAAATATTTTTGTCGTTTTTTCAATCCGACAATAATTACATTTGTGGGTCCACCAATGATTGAGTAGTTGTATTTAATATTCCTCGCTAAACCGAATATTCCCCACCAATCGAATATAATATAACCACTTGCATACTTTGCAAAATTTATAAATACTACCCACAACTATAATATTATCTCAAATTCACACCATAATATTAAAAATTATTTTGACAAAATTTAAATCTTTATTAATAAAATCTGGGGTCTCACAATCTCCCTCCTTATGGAATTTCGCCCTCGAAATTAGGAATACGATACTGGTATGATAAAGAGATGAGGATACCTTGAAAATATTAAATTCATCTTCAAATCGCCAAAGCTATTCATTAACTATTCATCTTTGCACTACAAAGCTAAAGATATACAATCATAAAACCAATAATGCCGAGACTCAAATTTTAATAAGATCACAACCATGAATTATCCATGCACTCATGGCTAAGGATATTCGTGTTTTCAATTACTGTCATGATTATACCGAATAATCCGTGGTCATAATCATACCAAGTCTATCAATGCACTACTACTAAAGACGATCGTTATTACATCCATGAATTAATATTTCATCACGAGACTCATTTCAATAATTAATCCATATCATCGAATCATCCCCGCACTACGTGCCAAGGATATTCATTAGTATCACGACCACGAATTATCCATACACTACTACCAAAGATAATCGTGTATTCATTAAGTATCACGACCACAAATTATCCATACAACGACCAAAGATAATTGTGTATTCATTAAGATTATTTAACGACCACAAATTATCCATGCACTACTACTACCAAAGATAATTGTGTATTCATTAGTATCAACGACCACAAATTATCCATGCACTACTACAGCAAAAGATAATCGTGTATTCATTAGTATCACGACCACAAATTATCCATGCACTACGGCAAAAGATAATCGTGTATTCATTAGTATCACGACCACAAATTATCCATACACTACTACCAAAGATAATTGTGTATTCATTAGTATCACGACCACAAATTATCCATGCACTACTACCAAAGATAATCGTAGTATTCAATTACGTTTATGATTATACCGAACAATCCTCGGTCATAATCATACCAAGTCCATCTATGCACTACTGCTGCCACGAGATGACTTTCAATATAATATAAGCATGAGGATAATGATATAAAGAATCAATCAAATGAGATAAAGGATAAATATTAAACATTTATAATATAATTTATCCAGATTCAAGAATATTCCCATGTTTTCAATCACTTAATAATCTCATAATCTAATATCATTAATATTATAACAATATTTTAATCACTTCTTAAATTTATAAACAATTTATCTTAATTGTTTACGCTTTACCATATAATGCATTTAATCATTCAAAATGTCATACTCATAAAATATCATCACCAATTATCAAATCCTCATCAAAAAATATGCATATACTCTATATAGGATTCTCTAGCCATAAAATCCTATTTTCAACTTTCATTACTTCATATAACATATTTAACTCATATGTTCAGAATTAAACTATTTTCATGAAAAATACCAAATTAGTCCCAAAAAATATTTCTTTTCTGGGATTTAGCATAATATAGTCCCATAATGAAAATATATTTTTCTCGAATTTTTAAAATTCATTTACTATTTTCAAAAATCAATTTCTAATTAATTTTTAAGAAATTAGCTACCTCAAGTTTAACTCCAAAAATTCCCAAATCTTGGCAGGATCTTACACTTGTTAACGTGAGCTTCTAGTTTAAATTTCATGGTCATCGGAGTTATAGAACTCCGGTTATAGCGTTTTTTGTCGGAAAAACCTAAATATTGAAATAGTCATAACTTGCTCATTTTAAGTCAGAATGAGCTCATTTTTGGACAGGAGGTACTTTATACCATATACTTTCATGTCCCAAAAGGCCAGAATTTTTCTCATAATTTAAGTGGCCGAAATAGCCCTCTAAAATCATGGCAGCGTTTTTTTTCGGTTTTTGCAGCTTTGCACTCCTTTGCTAAAATCAGTCCACACAAAAATCTACAACACCTTTTCCAGTAATTCCACTTGGATTAGTTAGGTAACTCATAGATCTAACTCTAGGACTTGACCACACTCAAAAATTCAAAATATAATAGGAGATATGGTCAATTGAATTTCATGTTACGCTTTTTCACCAAAAATCGATTTTCAACTCTTTGTGATTTCTAAGAAACTTTCATGTTTTCACATACTAACCAACATAACTCATCATAAAACTTACTAATACTTCATATACCCATGATTTTCATTAGTCCAATGCTTTTATTATGACTTTCATCATAAACCACGTAACTGTTCATTTTAGTTGAAGAAATATTTGAGGGTTTAAGAAATGGGTTTTTGTTTGGGGTCAATACAAAATTCGATTTCACGCCTAAGTAGGCTAAGAAGTCTTCAAGAATACGCCAGAAATTTATTAATAATAGAAATATCATTCAAAAACTCGTGACTCTCATCCAAGACTTGGATAGTACGTCACATTGATACCAACTGTGACTTCTATCCCTTAACCTAGATAGCACCTCACAATGATACCTATAAACTTGCCATCTTCATTCACGATGTCGCCTACGTAAAGTCCGGCCGGTGCATTCCACACAAGGAAGTCAACAATGAAAGGTTCGGGGCTCTTTTACTTATGGCTTGATATAACAAAGTTGATTAACTTTAGGATTTGGTTACTTTGAATTCAGATAACAAGTTGGTTAGAATATGAAAGCTAACAACCTTTAAAAAAGAATAATGAGTAGTTAATCAATCGTTTTCAAAAATTACCTCAAAGGCAAGTATTTTCAAAGAGATAAGATCGACGAAGTAACGTGAAAGTGTTTATTTGAAAAAACAAGATTAATAAACGGTGGAGGTAATGAAGGTTTCTCCCAACGAAGTTTCAATAGATAAATCAAAGTCTAATTTCTCCTGAGTCAAATTTAAACGTTGAACGCAAGCAAGAGAGATAAAAGAATGGGTAGAACCCAGATCTAATAAGGTATAGACTTGCAAGAATTTATAATTAACTAACCCGTGCTAACTTCGTTCGGGTTACCCACTTTTGAGAAGTCACTAAAAAACTCTTCCCTAAAACCACCGACTTTGTTTTGTCCAGATCCGCCTTTGGTGCCACTATCCCACCTGGACTTGACTTCACTATACGACAAAATCGAGCTAAATGACCTTCTCTTCTTGAAATTTCCACTTCTATTATCTTTGCCATGATTACCACCCAAGTGGTTACCATTTTTAGCATGATAATTTCCCCACGATGGTTATCATTGTTCGATATGCAATTGCCACCAAATATGATTATTATCGTGTTGTTGGTCGTTACCTTTTGTTTGAAATTTGAATCAACACTCTCATGTGCTTCATTGCTTATCTCGGCATTTTCGGATGCCATTCTCAAACACATCACAAAAAAAGGGTTAATTGACATGTAACAAATTATCCCTATATTCGATCGACCAATAAAATAGCACATAAACTTAGGTAGGTCATTCTAGCGAAGGTATTCCCGTGCCTCCCTCCTAGTACTATTCTCACCTCTTAGCCAGGATCATATCCCTAAGCTCGATACTAATCAGAAACTCTAGACACCAACTTGTGTCAAGACCTCACATTGATACCTATCGGTTTGCCGGCATGAGCAGGCGCCCCTACGGAGAGAGCGGCTTTGCATCCCCCATCAACAGAAGTCACCAATGGTGAGAAGCTCGGGGCTCTTTACTTATAGCTCGATACCAACCGTGACGCCCCAAAATTAGGTATACGCCACCCATCTTGGGTCGCCAATTACATGGTACATAAATTCAAATACAACTATTACTAATATAACTGGCTATGTATAATACGACATAAACCGTGAGTTTGAATACAAATATTGTCTACTAGATATTATACAAACTCAAAAGGGTCCTCATTACAACTATTAACACACTATTTCACGAATAGTGAGGACTACTAATGCTATCCTCTCGGACCATTACTTCGTTCCCGACTCGTCGGCCTATGTTCTCATTTTTCAAGAGAAAAGAAAAGAAAGGGTGAGCTCAACTAGCCCAAAAAAAATATTATGACTAAGATAATGCGTAATAAATTATCATTAGCCTTCAACAAAGATGTTAAACCGATAAAATACAATAGACAACCGGTTTAAGTGCGAATGAATAAGCAATACATTAAAAGAGTCAAGTAGAGAATAAAGTCTACTATCTTTTAGGTTTTAAAAGGTTTTCATCAATTTTTATCGCCGAGACTCAAACTTAATAAATAAACCACCACATCTAATCATCCTCGCACTACGGTCAAGGATTTTCATCAAGTTATCAATGGTCATGACTATACCCGAATCACCCCTGGTCATAATAATACCAAAACTATCCATCGCATTACGAGGTTAATCGAGGACTTTTGTCACATCATTTATATCAAGTCGTGATTATCAAGAATGATCCTGGTCATAATCATACTAAGTTCATCTATCTTTACGTAAATTCAAAAGATAACATAATATAACATGAGGATGATGACAATGACATAATAATTCAATAAAACAAGTTCAAGAATTATTTAATCCATGAATTATTAACGTCTCAAATTGTCAACATAATCTTTGTTTTCATAGAGTAAAATTCAAGAATGATCGTAAGAATATTTGGTGAAAAAGATCTTTGGATGAAACGCAAATATCAAGGATATTCTACTAATTTCATGGAGTATAGAAGTCAAAGTTTTAACCAACTGGGTATAATAAAGAATGGAATAACAAAAGAAATCAGCATTTAATTAAACCTTTAAGTAGGTGTAATTATACCTCCTTCCTTGGGATGTAATTAATCGAGAATAAATGAGAGTATTTATATTAAATTAATTCCTAAATTTCCTTTTAAATTAAAATAATAATAATTGATCCATAATATTAATAAGACTCCTCTTATTAATTTCCTATTTAATATTTCTAAAATAAATAATAATATTAAGCTATTTAATTCATTCTATCACCGGCATAGCAGATTAAATTAAATATACATAACATATTATTAGAGGATTATGCCATCATTAACTTCTAAATAATTATTCTTCCTTTCATCTTAGACCCACCGTGAATCTGATAACCTTTTTGCGCTTCTTCCATATGGTGTAAACCTGTATTTATGGTAATAAATCAATTGTATGATCAATTATAATAATTTATTTAAGCAAAAAAATAAATTAAACAATTAATTTATTTAAATATTTATTTCATGGCTACAATGATAAATCTCTTCCCAAGTTGATCTTGAATTATAATTTGTCCAGCATGAATATATAGATTTCAACATTAATATTATGCGATTTCCAATTAAATATAGACATATTAATTATCGCTGGTCTTCGCTTTATTTAATTATATTTATTTCGACCCTTAAACGCATTAACCTAAATAATGCAAATTCAGAAACTTCTTTTCTAATTTCATTCATCGTCCTACTCGATCATACATTATCCCATGTACAACTTATTAACCCAAGATACCTTCGATATACCCTAACCGTCTTAAAGGTGAATATAGTCAAAGTATAAATCATACACAAAGATAAAGGATAAGATAACACCCGAGAACTAATCCTCAATTTAGTAATCCAATGATTGGGGAACTATTTTAGCTTTAATTTGTTTATTAATTGAATACAAATTTTTATTAATAAATGAATAAGATGATTAATTATATAGCATATGCTTATCAATCAAAAGCTCAATTACTCGCATATTTAAAGTCAACGCTAAATATATGCTTGTACACTCTTCAATATGACGACTTTACTGCTTTTCACTTGCGTTGATAAGCTTTATTCTTGTTAACTATCACTTACGCTGTGGTGTAAATGTATTAAATATCTAATGAGAGGTGTCTCGTCCATATTAACGATTATTTTACGACATGTCGGTGATCAGGAAGGAAGCAAAACCTTTGCTATCCGTGACGGGCTTTTGGTCTTATTATCCTTTGCTTTTATGCCTTTCATTTACCTTCTTTGAATCGTTTTCTTTTCGTAATATCCATCGGTCTCCCTCTCGAAGACTCTTGGTCTTTCTTGGTGAGAAAGTGACTTTCAACATTTTCAACATTAAGCTACAAATCAAATGAGTAACGACATTCAGTCAGCTTCATACGAAAAATTCACAACAATTGTGAAAGGAGTCCTAGAGAAACGAGTGCAAGATCAAATTCGCTCAACTTCCATCCACGCCGACAAAACCAAATGTCTCTAATTGATAAATCAAATTCACTATGTTAAGAACTTTTCATGTTCGTACTTAAAGCTGCTAATCGGCCATTCTAGACGGGAAGAGCTCCTTAGATATCTGAGACATTCATCAAACCCCATTTCACCATCAACTACTGCGAGATATAGGAGAATATAGAGGTAGCATCTATAGTTTCGTGTCGATACCAAGCTTGTTACTACTATGATGCGGAAGCATACGATGCATCGAGCCAATCACAGCATCATCTCGCCACTTCTAAAAGTAGCAACTCTTCCTCGAAGAGGTAATTGCACCGCTAAACCATTGCAGTGGATAGTAGCGACATGACATAAGATAACTTTTCAAAATGAGAATCTATTCTCAAAAATCCTTAATTGCTTCATGGTGATAGTAATTTAGACATTGTAAATTTCGTAAATGAATTTGTAATTGGGGCCAACATTTTAACATACATTCTATTATTAATTACCAAAATAAATTAGGTCTTTGTTTTAAATTGGTATCTCCCCATTATTTTCAAAACTATATTACCCTCACTTATATAGTCTCGGCAAAATCTAATTAAAGATTTACACGGAATATGTATAATGATCCCATTTCAAATGTATGGCACATCCCAATCAAAATTATCCAAGTTAAGTCCGACCTAGCACTCTACATATTCAAAAAGAAAAATATCATCTCTTGTGTTGGTGACAACGAAAACAATATTGTTCAATTTTCTTTATAAACATCAAAATAAAACATCTTAAATACTTAATACTTTCTAATCACGTATACACGTTTCGATATTCAAATATCTTTTGAACGCTTTAGGACTTAATATAAAAATTGAGGTTTGTTATTAATTTTGTCTTCATCTTGTTTAATAGCATTTATTATATATATATATAAAATACGTATTGTCCATATTAATGAACATACGTAAGCATGTTTGCATAATATATAATATATATATATACTTATCTGCATATTACATGTAATACTATATTCTACCCGGATTGATTATGGACTTTTATTCTAGTTCGTTCATTAGAGCCACCCGGTGAAACTAAAAAGGTCGAAACCCTAGGGTGCAAGAAATAATATTTAAATATAACTATTACATTTAAACTCAGGGCCCATTATAAACTGGTCTTCACACGCTTCCTTTGCTTGCTCGATCTCCAATTTTTCAAAAATTAATTCTAACATAAAATAGGTAGAAACCTCTGGGATCGGCCAGCCAAGGGAAAGACATAGAGGGGAACGAATTATTTTTAATCAAAATCAATTATAAAAGATGGATTTTCTTTCCCATTCACAATAAACTCCTTTATTTTGAATAATATGAAATCTTATTCCATATTTAAATAAACTCCTTTATTTAAGGAAAACACGGATTTTCTTTCCTATTCACAAATAAACTCTTTTATTTTGAATAATATGAAATCTTATTTCATATCTAAACAAATTAAGGAAAGATCAATTTTCAACCCTAATTAGTTATCAGAATCCAATTCCAAAATTTAATTTTAATTTTAAAATTAAAATAAATCTTTTATTTTAATATTAAAATAAACTTTTATTTTAAAATTAAAATAAACTTTAATTTTAATTATAAAATTATTAAAATTAAAATAAAACTTTATATTTTAATATTAAAATAAACCTTTTATTTTAAAATTAAAATAAACTTTATTTTAATTATATAATAATTAAGAATATATATATATATATAATTATTATATATATATATATATATATATATAGAATATATATATATATATATAAATAGGAATAATATATATATATATATATATATATATATATATATATATATATATATATATATATATATATATATATAACTTCCGTATGTTGCTTCTTTTTAGATAATACATGATAGCATGAATTCTTGCCTCGAATTTACTGTTGCTTTTGTTTCTCAAACCTATAATTTCACTTTAATTTCCTCAAAAACATATTCATATATTACTTTCACTTAGAATTCCTTTTAATTTCCATGCAATCCGGTTCTATTAACTTGATTTCAGCGCAGATTCACGAAAAATTAAAAAAAGAATTTTGCTATGTAATCCGGTTCTATTAACCACACACCACTTTTCACACATTAAAGAGTCCGGTAGGCGCGAAATAGTACGTTTTTTTTTTTTTTTTTATTATTAGATTTTTACAATGATAAAATTATGCCCAATTAAATTGTTCAAAACACATATCAATATATACAAATTAAATCGAACAATTAATAATTCGCATAAAGGTAGCTCACTCGATGCTACATCATAGGTTTGTAATATTCTATAACGCAATCAAATTGCATAAAAGTGCGAAGCGTGGAAAATCGAGTTTAAAATTTTACAAACCATATAATCGGATCACCTTTACGCACAATTATTAATTAAACGAAAAAGATAAGAAGGAGAGAATACACTTGAAGATCGAGCTTCCTCGTACAAGTTCACCTCCAATCCTTTTCGCTCAACTGAATCTAACGGGTTTTGGTTCCTTCCTTTCGATCAACGTTAGCCACCCAAATGTTTGGCCTCAGAGGTGATCCACCAAGGAAGAATAAAATTCAAGAAGATGGAGTGTTATGGCTAACCCTAGTTTTCTATCTCTATAGAAAAGCGCATACTCCCAACAACTTGGAATTATTCGTTGTAAAAGTCAACAAATATAATAAGACTTCTCTCTTATTTATAGATGTGGGTAACCCACCTTAACAATTAAGGAATTGGGTTTTAATTAATTAATTCTTTTAATTAATTAAGCTCCTAATCTTATTAGGATAATTAATTAAACTCCTTTAATTAATTTTCCTTCCTAATCCAATTAGGAATAAATGGAAGTACTTATATTAAATTAATTCCTAAACTCCTTTTAGAAATTAAAATAATAATTGTAATAATATTAATAAGACTCCTCTTATTAATTTATATTTAATATTTCTAAAATATTAAATAATAAATATTAAGCTATTTAATTTATTCTATCACCATAGATTAAATTAAATATACATAACATATTATTACGATTATGCCATTAACTTTAAATAATTATTCTTCCTGGTGTGACCCTTTTGGTTCTCCATATTAAACGGTTGTGAATAAATCAATTAGAACAATTTAATCTTATTTAAATAAATAAATTAAATAATTAATTTATTTAAATAATATTTATTCTACAATAAGGGATAAGCCTCCCTAAATGATCAACGACTTTCCAGATAATATAGATTTCAACATTAATCATTAAAGAACCTTTGAGTAAATAGTTACCGTATACAATTCAATCCTTCCAATATAATGTCCCAATTAAATATAAGACATGGAATTAACATCAAGTCTTATTTTATTTAATTATATGTATTTCGATCCTTAAATATTAACTCCAAATAATGCAAATTAGAAACTCCTTTCTAATTTCATTCGCGCCGCTAAGGACTCTTCAAGGTTGTCATTTATCGAATCACATAGACATTTCTCTTCTTTTATTAAGTGGTGGTAGATTCTTTATTGATCATACATTATCTCCATAAACTTACTTAAGTACCTTTGATATACCCTAAGGGTCTTAAGGAATAAGTCAAAGTATAACTCATCATACACAAGATACTATGATGATCTCAAGTCCAAGGATTACTTCACATTACAGAATTCTATCGACAGTAAATAAAACTCCATTAGGTATTCCTTAATAGCCAATGCGTTCAAATGAACTTATTCTCTAATAAGCACCTACATACTCTGCTTTAGTGTCTCCACACAAATGATGTAGAGATCAATCATCCTCATCCAATGAAAAGAACGTATGTACCAATCTATCCTGGATTCACTAATCCCCAATTTAGTAATCCAATGATTGGGAACTATTTTAGTTTTAAGCTTTCAAGAATTTAGATCTCATTAGAATGATCATCATCATTATTCTAAAAGCATCTTAAAACTATGGGTTTATCACATATTATAAAACAAGATCGTGTAGATAATTAAAAGCCTTTAATAAATTAATACTTTTTATTAATAAATGAATAAGATTGTTACAAAAGTATATGCTTTATCATCAAACATGATTGGCTTGTGTGCATACTACTTTCATCTGAGGCAATTTGAGGACTTTTGTCACATCATTTATATCAAGTCATGATTATACCGAATGATCCTCGAGTCATAATCATACTAAGTTCATCTACAACACGTAAGCCAAAGATAACATAATATAACGTGAGGATGATGACAATGACATAATAATTCAATAAAACAAGTTCAAGAATTATTTAATCCATGAATTATTAACGCCCAATTGTCAACATAATCTTCGTTTACATAAGTAAAATTCAAGAATGATCGGAAGAATATTTAGTGAAAGATCTCGACGTAAACGCAAATATCAAGGATATTCTACTAATTTCATGGAGTATAAGTCAAAGTTTTAACCAATGGGTATAATAAAGAATGGAATAACAGAAAGAAATCACCGGTACTTCAGATTAGCATAAAGTTATTCCAAAGTAATAATAATAATAATGGAACGAGTCGTGTGAAATTCACAATTTCGCAGGATGTTCAACAGTAATAATAAAGATGGAACGGATCCGGTGTAAACACACAGATAGGATATTCAACGAGAATGATAAAGCGGAACCGAACGGTCGGTGTAAAACACACGCAGAGGATGTTCAATGAGAATAATAAAAAGCGGAACCGAGTGGTAAAACACACGCATGAGCGGATGTTCCAATGAATAATAGAAGAATGTCACCAAGTATAGGGTAAACTGGCGTATCTGAGGTTATTCAACGTAGAATAATAAGCAATGGAATAACATAAAGATTTCACCAAGTATAGGGTATGCTGGCAGATCAAAGGTTATGTATAGGGTACGCCACTTTTACTGAGGTTATTCAATGGAATAATAATGAATGGAATAATGTAAGTTCTCTTCTGAAGAAAGAATAACACCCCTTACCGTAAAAAGAAATGAATATAGAAGTAGTGAAGTAGCGAATACTCTTCTTCTTTCTATAATTTTTCTCTATAGCCTTCTCTATAATTTCTCTCTCAGAGTTTCAATGAATTAAGTAAAGAAAATAATGAAGGAATGAGCTTTATTTATAGGAAAATGGAATGCATAGTAACTAATCCATGAGCGGTCCAGATTGATTTACTTTAATCCGACGGTCCATATTTAAAGAAAAATCTTTTAAATAAAATATAATATATTCTATTTATATAAAACATTTTACTATGCAAACACTATGCAAAACACTATGCAACACTTTATGCATAATAAAATATAATATATTCTATTTATAGAATAACTTTAATAAAGTATTCTATTTTATATAAAAGATGTTTCTGTTTTATTACGTTAATAATCTGAATAAAACAAAGCGTCATTATCATTATAATAATTCATATTATTAATCGTGATAATGGAATCAAACCGAGTGACTTCTCACATAAGCATCGATAATCAATCTGGTGTCTTTCTTATGCAACCACACGTATTCTACTCATTACTTTTACTACCTAGTAGTTCAACAAGATCAACGGTAAAACTTCCGCCGTTATTTCATATAAAATATTTTTGTCGTTTTCTCAATCAAAATAATAATTACATTATTAGGGTCCACCAATGATTGAGTAGTTATACGAATATTCCTCGCTAAACCGAATATTCCCCGACCAATCGAATATAATATAACCAATTGCATACTTTTGCAAAATTTATAAATACTACCCACAACTATAATATTATCTCAAATTCACACCATAATATTAAAAATTATTTTGACAAAATTTAAATCTTTATTAATAAAACTGGGTCTCGCATGAGCTCACCCTTTTTCTTTTTGTTCCATTTTTCTCGGGAGGCGAGAATATAGCGAGATGCAGCCTGGGTATGGAATGAAGGTTCTAGAGAGAGTTGTTTAGTAGTCCTCACCATTTTTTGTAAAATAATGTATCAATAAATGTAATGAGAATTTATTTGAGTATAGATATTATACAGAAGATAATATTTGTATTTAAACTCACAGCTTTTCTTGTTGTAATAATAAAGTTGTAGTTGTTTACTGTACCATGTATTGACAACTCAGAATGGGTGATGTATACCTATTTTGGGGGTGTCACGGTTGGTATCGAGCTTATGGATATGATCTCTGGCGGAGATGGGGAATAGAACTAGGAGGGAGAGACGAGTAAATCCTTCGCTCAGTGTGTCCTACCTAAGCTTATTTGTTAGTTGCTCGGTATATAGGGATATTATGTGATATATTGATTTCTTAATTAACCCTTGTTTTATAGCGGTGATTTGAGAATGTCGATTGAGAATATTAACAATGGAAATGAGGCCTGTGGAGACGCTCTGTACTCACCAGCGAGGAGAGCGCAACAACAGTGGCAATGTTCCTCTGTGAACAACACCATTGAAAGCGAGATGATGAGCGAGGGGATGTTTAGAAGTTTTTTGCAGATTAAATGCAAAATCGGGCCGAGGAGACTTCGTGTTCAAAATCTGAGGAGAAATGATAGCTTAATTCACGGGTTGTCACACCAAGGCATTCAAAGAGTTGGGACCACGAATTTAAGGGAAATCCAGATCCGATCGCGGCGGAAACATGGGTCAAGCAAATTACCAAGATATTCGATGTCTTGGGATGCACGGAGAACAGAAGGTTCCATTCGCACCCTTTATGTTAAAAGTGGCGAAAGGCAGACTACTGGTGGAGTGCGTGAAGCGTACCCATCGGTACCGCAAGACTCAAGATGCCTTGGGAGACGTTTGAAACTATTTAATGACAAATACTTTCACGAAAGTGTTCGTCGTATGAAGGAAGTGGAGTTTATTAGATTGGAGCAGAACAACGTGGCGGTGTCTCGAAGACGAGGCAAAGTTTGCGAGTTATCCGTGTTTGCACCTCATTTGGTGGAGAATGAGGAACGTATGACGCGGATGTTTCTTAGAGGTTTGAAACCGGCGATACGTCGATATCTTATTTCTCATAAATTTCTCTTTATTGAGATGTTGTAAGCAGGCTCAATTATTAGAAGCGAGATAACTTGAGTACGGCCAACCGAGGACCCAACCAGGATCGTACCGAGAGATAGCGATCAACAGAATAATGATAACCGGCGGAGAAAGAAGCAGACGGACAAAAAAAATGGTAACCACTCTGGTGGTAATCATGGCCATAAAAATAGAAGAAGCGAGTCGAGGAGGAGATTTTAAAAGAGGAGATTTAACAACGACCATATGAAGGCAGACAGTCTTGCGTGAAAGAATCGGTTCTAAGGGAGGAGAAACGACCACCGGTCATATGCTACAAATGCGGAAAAAGAGGACATATCACCAAAGCGCCCACAACAGTTCAAGGTATGCTATAATTGTGGAAAGGAAGGACATATCGCTTTCGAGATTGACAATGGCGAAACCTAGTTCAATGTGGGGACGGTGACTCAAAAGATCGTCCCAAAAAGTCAAAGTCAACGATTAGGGAAGAGCGTTTGTTGTGATGGTCATAATGCGAGGAACAAACGAGGTGATCACGGGTAAGCTATTTATAAATTCTTGCAAAGTTTATACCTTACTTGATACGGGTCTACCCATTCATTTATCTCTCCCGCATGTGCTCAACGTTTAAACTTGACTCAGGAGAAATTAGACTTTGACTATCTGTGGAAACTCCGTTAGGAGAAACTTTCATCACATCCAATCGTTTATAAATCTTGTTTGATTCAAGTTGGCACCATCACCTTACCTGTTGACCTTATCACTTTAAAGATACTTGCTTTTGATGTGATTTTAGGGATTGATTGGTTAACTACTCTAATGCCAAAATTGATTATTTTCGTAAGGTTGTTAGTTTTCATATTTCTAACCAACCCGTTGTTATTTAATTCAAGCAACTAAACCATTAAAATCAATCATCGTCATATCTAATCATAAAGCTATTCGTTTATTGAAAAACGGATGTCAAGCTTTCTTAGCCCATGTTATGGATTTGAATAAAGACACGTCAAATTTGAATAATATTCACATTGTTATTGACTTTCTGACGTATTTCTGAGAACTTCCGGTCTACCCCGAGCGTGAAGTTGAATTCTTTATTGATCTTGAACCCAGTACAAAGCCCATTTCTAAAACCCCATATCGAATGGCTCCTATTGAACTTCAGAGTTAAAGGTCCAACTACGAGAATTGTTGGACATCGGTTTCATTCGCCCTAGTACATCTCTTGGGTGCTCTCTGTTTTATTTGTAAAGAAGAAAGAGCGGGAGTATGCGACTTTGTATTGACTATCGGAATTGAACCATGTCACCATCAAGAATAGGTATCCTCTACCTCGTATTGATGACTTGTTTGACCGATTTGCAAGGGCACAATTCTTTTCAAAAATCGATCTTCGATTCGGATATCATCGGTGAAGATTAGGCGAGGATATTCCAAAAGCGCCTTGAGAACTTCGGTATGGGCATTATGAATTCTTAGTCGTGTCTTTCGGATGACTAATGCTCCTCAATGACTTTCATGGATATGATGAACCGAGTATTCAAGGAATATTTGGATCGGTTTGTTGTTGTCTTTATTGATGACATCCTTATATATTCCAAAAGTCGTGAAGATCATGAGCACCATTTGAAATTTGGTACTCCAAAGGCTTCGTGAAAACAAACTATATGCCAAATTGAAGAAATGCGAGTTCGGCGAGGAAGTAGCATTCCTTGGGCACGTGGTGTCGAAACATGGAGTATCTGTTGATCCGTGAAGATTGAAGCAATACAAAGTTGAGGAGCAACCAAGTCGGTGGTCAAAGTCGTAGCTTTTTGGGCTTATTTGGTTATTATTGGAGATTCGTGGAAGGTTTTCTAATCGCTACTCCATTAACTCTTCACTAACTTCGGAAGGATACAAAATTCGTTTGGAGCGAAGAACGCGAGAAGAGTTTCAAGAGCTTAAGAGGAGACTTATTTACTTTGTCTAACAATACTATCTGGTTCGGATGGATTTGTTATCTCAAATGATGCTTGAGCAAAGGGTTAGGATGTGTTTCTCATACGGCGTGGGAAAGTCATAGCTTTATGCCTCATGACAACTTAAAGAGTATGAGAGGAATTATCCTACTCATGATCTAGAGTTAGCGGTGATCAAGCTGCACTAAAGATATGGAGGCACTATCTATATGGGGAGAAAGTGGAGATATATTGGACCATAAAAGCCTTAAATATTTCTTCACACAAAAAGAACTCAACATCGGCGAAATGACGTTGGCTCGAGCTATTAAAAGACTACGACCACACTATTCAATACCATCCGGAAAAGAGCGTGGTAGTGACGGCGTTGAGTAGAAGATCATATGCGGGGAGCAGAGTGCGATGATGTCAAGTATCGCGTAGAGCCAACTTTAATAGAAAAAGTTAAGGTTGCTCAAGCCCAGGCCGCAGAAATGATCGTATGAAGAAGAAAGTACAAGAAGGAGCTATTAGGAAGCGAGAATTGATGAAGAAGGAATACTTGAGTCCACTCTAGACTTTGTGTTCTAACGATTACGATTTGAAGTACAAGATTATGATGGAGGCACACAATACACCATTTGCATTCCATCCGGAAGTACTAAAATGTATCGTGATCTTGACATACATTTTGGTGGAACAATATGAAGAGAGATTGCAAAGTTTATCTCAATGTGTTTAACTTGTCGGCGTGTAAAGGCGGAGCATCTAGTACCTAAGGGTCCGTTGCAACCACTTGAGATTCCGAAATGGAAGTGGGAACACATTACCATGGATTTCGTTACGGGTCTTCCTACGGTTTCTCGTGGCATCAATGCTATTTGGGTTATTGTTGATAGATTAACCAAGTCCGCTCATTTCTTGCCGACACGGAGACTTATTCACTTGAACGTCTTGCTAGTATGTGACGTGAATGAGATTGTGAGGTTGCATGGCATACTGTATCCATAGTTTCGGATCGTGACCCAAGATTCACTTCAAGATTTTGGTTAGCTTGCAAAAAAGCTATGGGAGCGCGGATTTGCGATTTAGCTCGGCATACCATCCCCCAAGCAGACGGACAATCGAGAGAGGACTATTCAAACTCTTGAAGATTTATTAAGACTCGTGTCCTAGACTTCAAGGCGGTTGGGATAAGTATTTACCATTGGTGGAATTCTCCTACAACAACGAGTTATCAGCAAGTATAAGTGTGGCTCCATTTGAAGCATTATATGGACGAAAGTGTCGCTCTCAATATGTTGGGATGAGGTGGGTGAAGCAACATTGTTGGGACCCGAAGTTAAATACGATATGACCTGAAAAGATCCAAATGATTCGACAAGCGTATACAAAGCGGCACAAGATCGACAAAAGAGTTATGCGGATCTTCATCGAAAGGACGTGGAATTTAGTGTAGGGATCATGTATTGTTACGAGTTGCTCCATGGAAGGAGTTACAAGATTTGGGAAGAGGAAAGCTCAATCCACGATTTATTGGTCCATTTCAAATTCTTGACCGAGTAGGAAATGTAGCCTATAGACTCGCATTACCTCCAAAGTATGTCTCGTGTTCATAATGTGTTTCACATATCTCGTACTTCGTAAATATGTGAAAGACCCAAACCACGTTATTGAGTTAGAACCGGACAGAGATAGCCAGAAGACTTAACGTGTGAGGAGGAGGTACTGTCAAGATCTTAGATAGGAAGGAGCATGTCCCTACGCTCAAAAGGTCATACCACAAGTTAAAGTTTTGTGGAGGAATCATGATATAGAGGAAATGACACGGGAATTGGAAAGCGGAAATGAAAGCGAGGTATCCTCACCTTTTCAAACACACACAGATACGTCGTCAATTTCGAGGGGCGAAATTTCATAAGGAGGGAGGTTGTAAGACCCCAACTTATTATTAATGAAATTTAATTTTCTATTTATTATTTTGAAATAGTAAGGGTTGATTTGATTAATGTGGATAGTTAGGGGTTAAATACGCAAATATTTCAATATAAGCAAGTGGTTATAAAATATTCATTGTTGTCGGGGAATATTCATTTTGGTCGTGGAATATTAAATGCATTTGTCGGGGAATATTAAATGCGACGGTAGCGACCATGTGTGGGCCCCATAACTGAGAAAGCGATTGGATGAAGAAAACGACAAATATAAGTTGTTTAAAAATAACGACGTAGTTATTACAATTAACCTTATTGGAATACCCGGTGGTTAAAAACACGATGTCTGGCGTTGTTGCACGATAGCATACCGGTATTGCACCAATTATTGAAGGCACTACTCAATAATGGTTCTGATAATTACCGATTCGATATTTTATTGAGTTAATAATTCTTTGCGTTGATATTTTATATTGTTGTTGTTTCAATAATTGTCATTACAAGTATTTTTCATTATCGAAGCAATAATTCATATTATATGAATAATATTATTAGATAACATTATTGGCAATGTCTAGAAAGTTACATCAAGGAGAGGTTTGGTCACCTAATTGCGCTTGCGAGTAAGAAGAAATTCTTATTGGAAAGCCCCCTCTTTCTGAGGAAGCGCTGGTTGTCAATATTGTGATTCGTAATATTATTTGTGAATAATTAATTATTGATTCATATGATGAGGAAAATATTGATTTTATGTGGATATAGATGGAGAAAATTTTAATGTGACAATTGTTGAAAATTGAAATTTCGATAAAATAATTCATTTAAATATATTATTATATTTTAATAATATAATAATGGTGATATTTTACAACGAATGTGGGAAATATGAGTATCTGAGGAGGAAGAGTATTTTTGTTGCAATAAATATTTAAAACATGTTAAACATGTGTCGGTGGACCCCATTTATTGGTGAAATTTGATTATAGCCTGTAAAATTGCCCGTTTGTGGATTTCGGTCAATTTCTGATTGGAATTTGGAAAAACTTTCTTCTGCAAAGTTGTAGAGAATTGAATTTCCTATAAAAACTCGCGAGATTCGAATTTTCTGACAAAAGGGCTATTTATTGTGAATTATTGAAGTTCTGAAGCTCCGAAATAATTAATTTTTGAAGTTTTAAATATTTTTAATAAGAAAAACGTTTTTTTTTTTAGTTAGGCAAGGTGAGTCACTCTTGGTGGCTGATGGTTTGAATCAGATTTTGGGTGCGTAGGAATTTAATAAATATATATTAATATTTTATTAAATTTTCTGCTTTGGTGTTCTAAGCATTTTCCTATAAATAGGGTGCTTAGGTTAGAATTGAAAATCACACCAGAACCGAAGTTTTCTCTCTATATTATCGGCGTATTCTTGTGAGTATTTTGAGTATACTTTGAGTATTGTTAGGCGGTGTAAGTTCCTTCAAAGACTATATACGGTGTTCCAATTTAGAAGTACTTAATCTTTCGAGGTAAGGGATGTTATTTTCTTCTCAAATGATATTATTTCTTCAATATCATTATGCTAAAATATTGGTTGGAACTTTTATCAAATTTGGAACTTTTCATGTGGGGTTACTTATTCATGAGTTACTATTCACGAGTTCTTATTCATGAGTTCTTATTCACGAGTTCTTATTCACGAAGTACTATTAAATGAAGCGTGAAGATGTTTTTGTGGAATTTCTATCTTTTGGTGTCAGAGTTACTATTCACGATTATACGGCACTATTCACGATATCTGGCACTATTCATCGAAAAATAAAATTTCTTCTTTTTGTGTCAAAATATCTATTCGGATACTAGCTTTGATTGTATCCATGTTTTGATCATTCTTGAATTTTACACCACTATGATTATTTTTGAGGTATTTTTTTGAACATGGATAAAACAAAGTACGAATCCTTAATCCTTAATCCTTGTCATTTTGTTTCCTTTGGATTCGTTTCTTTAAAAATATTTTCATTATCCTCGGTCTTAAATGATGATATTATTGAATATCTTTGGCCGTAGTCAAAGATGAATGATTTGAGAAGAATATCTTTGGCTGTAGTGCAAAGATGAGCAGTGTTGAGATGAACATGGATCGATGATTAATATCTTTGGCGCAGTAGTGCAAAGATGAGCAGTGTTTAAATGAACATGATTCGGTGATGAATATCTTTGGCACAGTAGTGCAAAGATGAATATTTGATTCGGATGTATATTGATTGATGTTCTGGGGATAAAAGATGAGACGATGAACTTTTAAATTCATACATAGAAGATAGTAGTTTGCATTCTCTACTTAACTCTTCTAATGAATTATTATTTCCACTGCGAATATTGATTTAAAATTTGTTGTCTATTGTATTCTATTAGATTTTCCTCGTTGAAGACTAACGATAATTTGTTGTATATTATCTTAGTCATAATATTCTTTCTTGAGCTAGTTGAGCTCACCCTTTTCCTTTTTGTTCCATTTTTCGGGAGGCGAGAATATAGCGAGTATGAGCCTGGGGTATGGAATGAAGGTTCTAGAGAGAGTTGTTTAGTAGTCCTCACCATTTTTGTAAAATAATGTATCAATAAATGTGATGAGGATTTATTTGAGTATAGATATTATCAGAAGATAATATTTGTATTTAAACTCACGCTTTTTCTTTGTTGTAATAATAAAGTTGTAGTTGTTTACGCACCATATATTAAACTTCAGAATGGGTGATGTATACCTATTTTGGGGTGTCATGTCACGCTGCGTAGTTGCATAGTAGCACACGGTATTGATTATTGATGCTTACGTGAGAAGTCACTCATTTATACTCAATTATTGCTACAGTAATTGCAGCATCATATCTCTCATATTATTGATTCGATTATTGTCACAGTATCATCTGTGTTATATGATATACTATTAAATCAATAATTGAGACGACAAAGTTGTTCATATTATTAAATTGCAATATTTACAATGTCCACTACAAGAAAAAGGCCTATCAGTGACCAAGGATATCAGCGACCGCATATCCGGTAGCAGATAATACTTATAGTGACCAACATCAGCGACCGTAATTGAATCTGGTCGCAATTTACTATCAGTGACCGCATGCGGTCGCTGCTCGGTCGCTGACATTAGTTTCCCTCCCAAAAATTGGTGCGAAAAGGTGGCGCATTTATTTGTTGCGACCAATATATATCAAATGATCGCATTGCGATCGCTAAAGGGAATACGTCATAAAAAAGAGGAGATCAACTAAAACGAGGGAGAAGTTCGAGATATCGTTAGAAGGAAAAAAGAGGGGAGACACGAGGAGAGAAGAGTGAGTGGGGAAGAGAGGACACCAGACCGCCGCACCATTGCCGCACTACCCGCTTCACCACCGTCGCCACCACCACTTCACCACCTTTGGTAAACTAATTTTGGGTTTAATTTATTTGTTTAATATGCTAGAATTTGTGTTTAATTTAGGGTTTTAATTTATTTTGTTATAAAAATGATGAATCCTCGAATGAATTAGTGTTCAATTTGAGTTTTGAAATTTAATCTAGGGTTTAATTTGTTATATATTAATCGAGGCTGAATTCAACTTGGGTTTGATATATTGAAAATTTGGATTTGATATGTATTGTATTGTATCGCAATTAGTGTTTGATTTGTGTAAATACATATTCTATAATTAAGTTTTAATTTGTATAAATTTGAGTTTGATATATAATGTATGAGCAGTAAAAGAATGTATCAATTTTGGTTTGTTTATGCATGTTTAGGTATAGTGTGTATATTTGATATATATATGGAATAGTAACATTTATCTCCATTTACTATTTCAGTAGAAATTAAGTTTCATGCCTACGACACGTATATCCCTAAACTTTTAGTTTCCTTTATTCGCTTTTGCAATAGCAAATTTTGTAGGATTATTTTTGATTTTATTTGATTGTCTTTTGATTCTCGTGTTTCCCATTAATCTTCCTATAAATTCCATTCCTAAAACCCCGTAGACTGCTTTGGTTTATCTAGTCTTGATACTGTTTTACCCATTGATAGACACAAACCTAGATTGGATCTAGAGCTGTAATTTGGTTTATTAGTGTGTTTTCTAGAGCTGTAATTTGGTTTATCTAGTCTTGATACTGATTTATCGTTATTGTTTTGGTCTTATTTTATTGGGAATTTGTATATTTCTCTTGGTTTGTGTCTTGGGTGCCTAGAAATGACTTTTATATACATGATGTAAATGCGTGTGGCTAGTCCATATTATAGGGGAGACTCTAGCGATTTTTTTTTTAGTCGGGTAGTTACGAACATTTATACTATTAACGAGCCTATTGTTGATCCACTAGAGCCTATTAAGGGCTATTGGAGTTGATGGGCTAGGCTTGGGGCAACGAGGCCACACGAGGCCCGCCAAGCTTTAGCTAAGCCTCACATGGCCAAGCCAAGCTTGGTTGTTAGTATGGTAAGCTATCAAATAACATTAAGCCAAAATAGTATTATCTGCTAGGAACCTGTTAGTGCAAACAGAGAAGGTAACTACACACATGGTCAATAAAGAGACTGTTTATCTTTTTAACAAGGGTATTTAACACTTATGTATATAAGAATAAAACTACAAAATGTTATAGAAGTTTATAAATTGCTCAACCAAGTTATGCATGCTTACAAGTATGCTCAAGTCATATGGTTACAAGTATGCTCAAGTCATATGTTAATTAACATTTATAATGTTATGCATATAGTAGGTACCGTGGAATCATGGACCTCTATTCGCATCAGTAGTTGGATGGCACGACGAAAGTCAAGTGCCTGAGATAAATCTTCTGATTGAATTTAGAATTTGGTTGCCAAGTGTTTTTGGAGTATGCGATAGTCACCCAGAATGTATGAATGGTAAGTCGCAGATAATCGATGTCCATGTTTAAAGTGTAAGAATGTAAATTATATGGACAGAGACATGGTAAACTATCATTTACTTGTTTCGGGTTCATGAGAAATTACGAAGAATCTGTGGTGGGCACATGGGTAGAGAGAAAGATGGTGGCATCACACAAGTACACACAATTGGGGCGAGTAGTACTCATCGTATGAATGAAATGGTCCATGATATTGTAGGGCGATTTTGATTGGGAGCAAGGCGGAGAGAAACCTATGAATTCTCGATGCCAAAGACTTCTTTAAGTTGTTAGACGAGGGTAGAAGTTATTGTGGCATGGTTGCACCAAACACACTACATTGTCTGCGATGGCGACATTACTTAACATCAAGGTCGATCACAACATGAGCCATGAGTGTTTTGAGTCGCTCTTCAAGGCAATTAAGAGTATGTTGCCTGACGTGAGAAATTACCTAGTAACTATTACTTTTGTAAGAAAATGGTGAAGAAGTTGGGTCTTGGATACCAAAAGATCGATGCATGTCCCAACGATCGCATGTTGTTTTATAAGGAAAATGAACAGATGACAAGGTGCACACGTTTTGCGGTACCATGATCGGTTTAGGCCTAATAAAGAGGGTTTGACTACAAAAAATCAAGTATACCGTTTAAGATTCTAAGGTATTTTCCAATAACACATCGGCTAAAAAGATTGTACATGTCTTCAAGATTAAATTTGAACATATGAGTTGGTATGCTAAATCTCCAAACTAAAGATGGAGAACTAAATCATCCATGCAGATGGGTAAGGTGCTTGGAAAGATTTCAACTTAGCACATCCCGAATTTGCATTGGAACCTAGAAATGTGAGGCTTGGATTGTCCACCGATGGTTTCAAACTGTTTGGCCACTCAAATTGTTCCGTACTTATGTTGGCTCGTGATTGTTACTCCGCATAACTTGCCTCCTTGGATGTGCATGAAACAACCATACTTATTTCTTTTCACTCGTGTGATTCCTAACAGTCCTAAGAGTTTACTTGAGACCTCTTATAGGCGAGTTAAAGGTATTGTGGGAGGATGGAGTATGACTTGGGATGTTGCAACGAAAAACAAATTTCAACCTTAAGGCGCGGTTATGTGGACTATAAGTGACTTCCAAACTTATGGTATGTTAAATGGATGGAGTACACACGGAAGTTGGTTTGTCCGTATTGTATGGAGCATACAAAGTCGTTTAATCTATCAAAAGGTCGAAAGCCTTGTTGGTTTGATCATCATCATCGGTTTACTACAGGTAGATCACCCATTTTCAAGAAATAGAGAACACTTCGTGAAAAGGAAAGTAGATAATGATATGCTCGCACCGCGATTATCGGGAACGGAAATGCGAGATCGTGTGATGAGATTGCGGTTATCCCATTTGGTAAGGTTGATGCGACAAACATAATCAATGGGTTTGGTGAATCTCATAATCGGGTTCGAGAAGCATCTTTTGGGAATTGCCTTATTGGTCTACAAATTTGATTCAATCATAATCTAGATGTGATACATATTGAGAAGAATGTGTTTGACAATGTGTTTAACATCGTGATGAATGTTACGGGATGACAAAAGATAACGATAAGGCACGTTTGGACATGAAAGATATTTGTAATCCGAATCCGGATTAGAACTTTATGAATCTCCTAATGGTAAGATTGTCAAACCGCATGCAAGGTACACATTGTCCAAAAAGCAAGTCAAGATGTGTGCACATGGGTTAAGTCTCCGAAACTACCGGATGGATATCGCCAAACATTGCAAGGTGTGTTACGGGTGGGAAATTGCAAGGATGAAGAGTCATGACTGCCATCGTGTGTTCATGGAGAGACTCATGCCTATAGCATTTCGGGATCTGCTTGATAAACCAATATGGGATGCTTTGACGGATCTTAGTCATTTTTTCAAAGACTTGTGTTCAAAATCATTGAATGAGAAGGACATGTTTGTACTTGAGAAGAACATCATAGAGATCACGTGTAAACCGGAAAAATATTCCCACTTGTTTTTTTGACTCCATGGAGCATTTGCAAATCCATCTTCCCTATGAAGCTCGTGTTGGGGTCCAGATTCAATATAGATGGATGTACCCTTTCGAGAGGGTGATGGGAAACCTTAAGAGGAAGGTGAAGAATAGAGCTTATGTCGAGGGGTCGATATGCGAGGCATACGCTTTTGATGAGATATCTACGTTTGTCTCGAGACTATTTTCCTGGACGAAGTCTTGACAAAGGCCAATCGAGTATCGAGATATGATGATGGGGAAATGTTGAACTAAATGGTCGGCTCTCTCAGATTTGGTCTATCGGCCGCTTATGGAAAAGGGAAGCGATATTCTCTCTCGAGCAAGAATTACATGCCGCACATACTTATATTCTTCTCAATTGCGAGGAGATCGATTTAATTTTTGAGGTACACATGTAAACTTGATATTTTATCTTTTAAGTTAAAAATTTATTCCAATATGTTAATGTTTATAACATGGTATAGATTGTACGATGACGAGTTAAAAGTGAAGCATGCCGATATAATCGATAAAGATATTCAAATCAATCGGGATAAAAACTTTGCACTTTGGCTAAAGGACAAAGTAAGTTCAATTTTTACGTAGTGTATATATATATATATATATATATATATATATATATATATATAATATATATACTCCATATGTTAACTATGACTTCATTTAATAAGATGGAGTTTTTGTAGGCTTTGACTGAGGGATCAACGATTCCGGCTAATGTACAAGACCTAGCTATGGGACCAGACAAAGATCAAGTCAGCTGCAATGGTTACAAAATAAATGGTTGTGAATTTCACACAAAGGCATATGGGCGCGGTAAAAGAACAACAAACTCTGGAGTGTGTGTCCAAGGAGATTGTTACAATGAGCTTGGTCGTGCCTTTTATGGGGAGTTGGAGGAAATCGTAGAGTTGTTGTACAAGGGCACGTACGGGGGTCATATTCACTTGTTCAAGTGTTGTTGGTTTGATTCAGAAAAAGGGATACGTGTCGATGCATATGGAATCGTCGATATTGACCTCCATAGTCTGCGTACTCCAACGAACCGTTTATTTTACCAACTCAAACAAAGACAAGTATACTACACTCTTAGTCCTGTTAGAAAAGGGATAGACCGCTTTCTGATTGGCAAGTTGTAATTTATACTCCCCGCCGTAGTCGTGTAGAATTAGTTGATGGGGAGATTTACCAAGAAAGCGAGATGCTTCATAGTCGACTATAATAAATGTGGAGGATGACAATGAAGTAATCCGATTAGATGGTGGAGATGAACCACATGAATTAGATTCCTCGAGTCAATATTTGTGTCGATGACATTGACATTGAGGAGGAAGAGTTATTGATCGAATCGACACGTAATCAAGCGGATGATGGTTATGAATCAGCAACACGATACAAGATGATTCTCGAATCGACATCGACACTTGAACTCATGAAATGTATGTTTAGCAATACATGTTTTTTATATCATTGTCATGTTTATGTACTAAACTATTTAAATGCAACTTTTGTTTATTGTCATTTTATATTCATATATATACATGTTTATATCATCATCATATTTATCATTATATATACATGTAATCAAATATGACTCCTAATAACATCTTGAAATTTGTAATATACATGATGGCTTCAAGAGCGGTATAAAAAAAGCGGCTTGGGTAGGGGGCCTAATAATGTGCCCAAGGCCCCTACTAATCCCGATGATCGGATTCTTATTCAGATTCGCCTCCTCCGAATAGACGACGTCGTCCAAGATATATCATTTATATAAAAGCATTTAAGATTCCATTTATTGTATATTGGTAATGTTTTGATTGATATTATATTGGTAATGTTTTGTTTTGGTCTTATTGTATTGAAAATTTGTATATTTCTCTTGGTTTGTGTCTTGGGTGCCTAGAAATGTCCATATATGCATGCCACGTGCATGTGGCTAGTCTATATTATAGGGAGACTATGCTAATTTTTTTTTAAGTATTATAAGTATAAGTTTGAAAAATGTTCACAAATATTATAACTTAGATGTAAATTGCTTTAATATATGTTAATTGATGTTGTATACTATAGTGATTTTTCAGATAATAAGATCGTCAAGTGCATATCACAGCTGTGTTTATAGAATTGGCCTACACCTGTGATTACGTGGGCGAGCACACCTATCGCCCACAAGGATGCTGTTTGGACAGAATTTCAGGTATGTTTTTTTAATTATGACAAATAATATTAATATAATATTCAAAGGATAATTAATTAGTAATGTTATTATGTTTTTTTATTTGCGTAAAACCAGTATAGATGGGAGGACGCAAGCAGATTCAAATGATTCGGACATTATTCTCAAAAAAAGTGTGGTCCGCACTCAAGGACAACTTGAATAAAGAACGACAAAAAGTCATTCACAATGCCGAGATCGACCATCCAGGCCAGGGAGAGGATTATATGCACGAGCATAGCCCCTGGTGGTGCACCCAGTCCATATGGGCTGAGATGTGTGCCCAATGGAGAGCTGAGAGCTGGGTGAAAAGACGAAAGACCGCCGCCATCAAATGAGCCTCGGGTGTATCCGATGGCGAAAAAGGCTAAAGGAACATACAGGGGCAATATTTAATGATTTCACGACATAGATATCACCGCCTCGCACGTATTTACAAGTTTTAATATGTTTACAATCATGAATTGTAGAAAATATCCCATTTTACTTAGTAATATTGTGTTGTTTTTGTATAGAGTCTCGGCCTCAAGGTCACCCTATCCATCATTTGGATGTGTATGCGTGCCACCCGTGATGGTTCCACTCGAGGCTATCCAGATAGCTGTAATAAGTTTTAACAACCCGATCTTGTTTATTAATACTTACAAAATATTATTTTAACTATTTAAGTGTTAACATGATGATTGTGGATACTTATAAACGTTTATTGAATGAGCGCTATCTTCAAGGCACTCCACGTCCGCCTATTGATCAAGAGTTGTGGGAGAGGCGTCTCACAGAAGAAGAACTACATTAAAGGTCAAGGACAACAACGACGCCCATCCTTCTTCATGGCTCAGCAAGCTCTGCTACCAGTCTTCACAAATCATCGAGTCATCCAAATTGCTCATACTCCTACCGATCGTATGAGAGCTATATGTCAAGATCAAAATCTTTCAAGATATCAAGGCACCGAGGGCTCTTGATCCCGAGGAGTTAGCTCAAGCAGAGCGCAGTAGCAAGAAGCAGACAGCATGGGGATGGCGATTTAGGTATAAAATCAATTTGTTGTATGTATTGTCGTAATATATACCAAAGATATCAACATATTTATTATATTTGTAACTTGTTTTATTATTTTGCTAATTCTGGGGTGATCAAGGAGGGATGACGCTTGACATAACCTTGTACTTGTATATTCATTATTTGGATGTTTGTATATATGTTACTTAAACAAGTTTTGAAATGTTATTATATTTATTCAAATCATATTGGTTTTTAAAGGTTTATATACTAGTTTTGTGTATGTGTTGGTGGACGATGGATGTTTATATTGTTTTGTATGTTGTTTATCTTGGTGTGTATGTGTGTTAGGATAAAGCGGTGGGAAAGCAGTGCATGAGTTTTAGGAATTCGCAAAACAACAAAAAATCATTTGTAATTTTTTTTATATCGTGACGACGACGCGGTCCGAACGTTATTAGCGACGCAAGATAAGATCGGCCGATCATGACGATGGTCGCCGATAATGGTCGCCGACACGTGGACCACGTCGACTTTGGCCTGGACCATCGACTCGATTTCAATGACCGGATTAGTCATTTTGATTCGCTCATAGCGATCGCAGATATCTCGATTAAGCTAATAGTGGTCATTTGAAGTGCATCCCAAATGACCGATTTTACGATGATTTATTATCGTGGCCTTTTCGCGCTCGATCGCAAAATAGCTATCTCGTGACCGAAAAGCGATCATTTGATAATGATCAGCCGAAAGCCTTTTTGTTGTAGTGGTCTAGAAGTTACATCGAGGAGAGGTTTGGTCACCTAATTGTGCACTTGATAGGGAGAAATCCTTATTGGAAAGCCCCCTCTTTCCTGGGAACAACCTGGTTGCTAAATATTGTGAGTTATAATATTAATGATGAATAAGTTCGTGTTGATTAAAGATGAATTTAATAGTTTCATTGTGTTGGGATTATTTGTGTTAGTAGAAATCGACATCTATTAGATGATAATTGATGTACGGAGGTTATATTGTTCAATCGGATATTCAAATGAACTTTTTGTGTCGAGTACTATTCACGAGTTACTATTCATGAGTTACTATTCACGAGTTATTATTCACCCTAAGCATTATTCACCCGGTTACTATTCACTCTAGTATTGTGCATTCGGGTATTTGGGTACAATATTATTCCATGAGGAGATGTGCTAATTTTTCAGACTGTTGATTGAAGTTATATTAGTGAATCAATATGGACCGCTGGTGGAAAGTTATAATAGTGAATCAATATGGATCGCTGGTTTAAAGTTTTAATAGTAAATCAGTATGGACCGTTGCTTTAAGTTTTAATAGTAAATCAATCTGAACCGTCCGTTTAAAAGTAAATCAATTTGGACCATTTAGAAATTAGTTACTATTCAATCCATTCTTCTATAAATAGAAGCTCATTCCTTTATTATTTCTTATGAATTCACTGAAACTCTAGAGAGATAAATTATATAGAGAAAGAAGAAGAGTATTATGCTACTTCACTACTTCGATATCCAGTGTCTTTTACGGTGAGGGTGTTATTCTTTTGTATTCATGAAGAGAACTTCATTATTCCATTCTTTATTATTCATTTGGAATAACTTTGTATATCTTGAATCCCCATACGGGTGCAATTCTTTCATTATTTCATTCTTTATTATTACTGTTGGAATAACTTTGTATCGCTGAATACCCTATACTTGGTGAAATCCTTATGTTATTCCATTCTTTATTATTACATTTGGAATATCCCATCACGTATGTTTTGCTTGGGACACGGGTTAAAATCTTTACTATTTTGTTGGAATAACTTTGACACGCTTGGACTCCCCTATACTTGGTGAAATCCTTATGTTATTCCATTCTTTATTATTCTCATTGAATATCTATTATGCATGCGTTTCTTTGGGACACAATTTTTGTCTTTATTATACATTGGAATAACTTTGTATACGGACTCCCTATACTTGGTGAAATCCTTATGTTATTCCATTCTTTATTATTACATTGGAATATATCTTTCATGCATGCGTTTTTATGGGACACGGTTCCGTATTTATTATTACATTGGAATAACTTTCGTGTTATCTATCACATGCACAGTGATTTATTTTGTTATTCCATTCCTTATTATACTCGATTGGTAAAGTTTTGACTTCTATACTCCATGAAATTAGTGGAATATCATTGATATTTGTGCTTCATCCAAAGATCTTTTCATGGAAATATTCTTCCGAGCATTCTTGAATTTTACTCTACAAAGAAGTATCATGTTGACAATTTGAGCGTTATTAGTTCTGGATAAACTAATTCTTGAACTTGTTTTATTGAATTCTTATATCATTGTCATCATCCTCATGTTTATATTTTTTTAAAGTCATCTGTGGCTTTATAGTGCATAGATGGACTTGGTATGATTATGACTGAGGATTATTCGGTATAATCATGACCGTAATGTTACAAATGATGTGGTGAAAGTCCTCATTGGCCCCGTGTAGTGCATTGATGGATGAGTTGTTGGCATGATCATGACCCTCGATGAATACACGAATATCCTTGGCCCGCAGTGCATGGATAATTTGTGGTCGTGACCCTAATGAATATCCTCGGCAGTAGTGCGTGGATGATGTGGATTGTTTATTAAACCGAGTCTCGTGATAAAAGTGATGAAAACTTTTAAATCATAAAAGTGATGGCCCGATTTTATTCTCTACTTGACTCTTTTAATGGATTGCTTATTCATTGCAGATTAAACTTGTTGTCTATTGTATTTTATCGGTTTAACATTGTTGAAGGCTAATGATAATTTATCCTGCATTATCTTAGTCATAATATTTCTTCTTGGGCTAGTTGAGCTCACCCCTTTCTTTCTTTTTCTCTTGAGAAATGAGAACGTGGCGAGGGGACTAATCGGGGAGCGGAGTGATGGTCCGGAGATGATAGTATTAGTAGTCCTCACTATTACATTAAATAGTGTGACAATAAATGTAATGAGGAGTTATTATGAGAGTGGATATTATCAGAAGACAATATTTGCATTAAAACTCACGCTTTTTGTTGTATATTAAAGATTGTATTTATATTTTGCACCATGTATCTGGCGACCCAAGATGAGTGATGTATACCTATTTTGGGGAAGGCCACACTGTGTCCCGCGAGAAGCGAGCGAGCACGGATATTCCGGCGAATAATAAATGAGGAATAATAAATAATGGAACCAGTCCCACCAGAAAAGCCTTGCAGACAGGATATTACGACGTAATAATAAATAATGGAATAACAACATAATTTCACCATGTATGCAGTACTTGGCATAAACAAAGTTATTCCAACGAATAATAAAGAATGAAACCGAAGTCGTGCAAAATTACTTGCAGAATGGGATATTCCAATGTAATAATAAAGAATGGAATAATAGAATAATTTCACCATGTATGCAGTATTTCGATATAAGCAAAGTTATTCCAACATAATAATAAGGAATGGAATAATAGAAGAATTTCACCATGTATGCGATTGCTTGCGATAGGCAAAGTTATTCCAACATAATAATAAGGAATGGAATAATAGAAGAATTTTACCATGTATGCAGTACTTCGCATAGACAGGTTATTCCAATATAATAATAAGGAATGGAATTACAACTCTTACGAGTATTGAAAGAAAGTAATTCTCTTCATGAATACGAAAGAATAATACCTTACCTTAGAAGAAAGCTGGATATTGGAATAGAAAGGTAGCAGACTTCTCTTCTTCTTTCTCCATATAGATTTTCTCTATAACTTCTCTCTATAATTTCTCTCTATAATTTCTCTCTAGAGTTTGATTGAATTCGTAAGAAATAATGAAGGAATGAGCTTATTTATAGGAGAATGGA